>JANXHW010000003.1:46444330-49165997 GCA_026170595.1 Plestiodon gilberti rubricaudatus
GACATAGTGCAGGGAGACGAAAGTGTCCCAAGAGATGGGCCAATATTGGCAAGAACGGTGTTTCCCATTCTCACATCTATCCCTGCCCAACTTCTGTCCAGGAGAAGATAGACAGCTTACTATATGGAACTTCTTAGGACCTACAACTTCCTTAATTAAATATTTTACCTCCCCCACCCCAGCTTTATTTATTGTAGTTTACAATACATAAATCATAATAATTCAAATAATGCACGGAACTGTTTCTCTAATGCTCAGTGTTCTTAACTATTTGGTCTTCTGCTAATAGCAGATGCATCTTTTTCACGAGTTTCTTTGGTCTGTGATGCTGCATTTGCCTCCTGAGAGGTGGGCACTTGTCACTCAAAATGAAAGTTCTTCGAGCTTGGGAGGGGGGATAAACAGGGATTGAAGTCCTAGCACATGCATATTGCCAGTTAATATCTTCCCTTCTTCCAGGCACTGCTAGTTTGTTTAGACGATGGATGGTGGCTGCTTAAGCCTCTGGCAGAGAGGCACAGCTAGACTGAAATCCTTTCTTTGTTCAATCAGCTGGCCCTGGCAATGGGATACTATGCCCTCCATCATATATCTTCACAGAAACCAAGGAAAATGTCAGTCCACAGAACCAGAGTTTGACTTGACGATCCGAAATACAGACATTCTTTTCTGAGGTTAAGCTCCTTTGGTTAACTCAATGAATTTACTTGCACTTCCACTAAATATTTATCTGCCTTACAACACAGTTGTGTGCATGTTTACCTGGAAGTCCCGTCCCAATATGGTCAGTTCAACAGAACTTACTCCCAAAGAGTGAGTATAAGATCCTAGTCTTCCTGTAAATGGAAATCTATCCAGCATCTAAACCTGTCTTGAGGCTCATCTTGAGATTCTCTGCATCTCATCACTATATTTCCAGATAATCAAAGACTATAATACTGTACACAGGAATTGGATTGGCATAAGAAATCATATCCTGAGTCTCACTGAACTCAGTTATAAAAATTCTTCATACGTAGTAGTCAACAGAAAATAATGATCAGTTGCAAGTCTGATGCTCTCATGTATCAGTGTTATTTATTTATTTATTTATTTATTTATTTATTTATTTATTTAATGGAGTTATACCCCACCTCTCAAAAAGAAAATCTCCATGGTGGCTTGAAAAAAATGTAAAAGCATAAAAGGCACATTAAATTACGGTGAAAGCCACCGTAACCTTCTGGTGCCACATACGTGCTGTAAGGCACATTTGCGCCTCCTCTAGAGCAAGGGAGGCCGGCGCAAGGCTGGCCTCCCTCACTCCATTGCTGGACTGAGGATGCGGCCGGCAGCGAAAGGTAAGTCTTCCGCTGCCGGCCACATGGGCGGTCCGACCAGTGAGGGAGGAGGCCCATTGGGCGAGCCATCCCGGGAGGGGGCGGGGATGGCATCAGCCATATCCCTGTCCCCGCCAGGCCGGCTCAGCCATTACACGGCCCTCTGACTTCTGCCAGCTATTTAGCTGGCGGAAATCAGAGGAGGCCAATAGGGCCGGCCTCGGCTTACTGTCAGGAAGGGGACAAACCTTCTCCGAGAAGACCTCTGCCGCCGGATCCTTACACAGGATTTGGCTGTTAATCATAGCAGCAAAAAACAAGTATGGGTGATAGTAGAGCCAACATGAGGAAATAAATACAACTGCAAAGACAAACTTACCGGGCCTTATAGAAAATCTTACTGTGTGGGCATGCTTGTATGGTAGCAGGCAGTCCTTAAGTCCCAAGTTGTATAAAGGCGTTCAAGATTAACACTTGACTAGCACATTCAATTGCACTTGGAAATGCACAGAAAGTAAAGTTGTTTCAACACTGGAGAGCTCTGCTCCCTGTAACCAATGGCATGCAGCTGCCTTACTGTGGCATTTTGAACCAACTGAAGTTCCCATGGTCTTCAAGGGCAGCCCTTTGTACAATGCATTGTAGTAGTCAGACCTGGATGTCATTGGGACATGGATAACTATGGGTAGACTTTCTCTGTCCAGCAGAATTGCAATTGCACCAGCCTAAGCTGATGGAAAGCACTTCTTGCCACCAAAGCCATGTGGGCATCTAATGTAAGGCCTAGATCAAATAGGATTCCCAAACTGCAAACCTGATCCTTAAGGGGGAGTACAACCCTGTCCAGAACAGGCTGAACCTCACCTCCCTGGTATAAATGAACCACCAATAGAACCTCCGTTCTGGCCAGATTGCTGGCTATCAGAATGATTTGAATGGCTCATGCTTTCTGAGCAGCTTAATATGCAAATCTTGGAATGAGGCACCCCGTTTTCAGTCCCCATGAGCTTTTTATAGGGCACAATGGCTGAATTCATTTTTCCAGAATAGTTGACTAAATCCAATTGTGATTATACTGTGATTATTACTGTCCACTAGTACAGGTGGGCCCCCATATCCGCTGGGGATATGTTCCAGGCCCCTCCGTGGATACTTGAAACCGTGGATAAGAGCGAACACCCCCTCCATGGTTTCCTGAAGCCCCCCCACCCTGCCTCCCCTGCAGGCAGGCATGCTTGCCCCCCCCAGCTCTTATTTTTCTTTCAGCAAGCTTTGTTTCTTCCTTAAAACAAACAGAGAAGCAGCCTCCATTGCAGGCAAGTAGAACGAGACTAAGTCCTAGAGAGGCTCTGCAAGGTTTCTGTTAACCTTGCAGAGGCTCTCTAGGAGTTAGTCTCGTTCTACTTGCCTGTAATAAGCAGCCAGAGGCTGCTTCTCCTGTTTCTTTAAGGAAGAAACTAAGCTTACTGGGAAAAAAGTAAAAGCCTGGGGGGGTCCCCATGATCTGTGGATAACTGAAACCGTGGATAGCGAATCAGTGGATATGGGGGCCCACCTGTATTTCTACAGCACTTTTCAGGGCACAAAGACATTACAATATCTGTTCTTCCATCCTGAAATTCTGTCAAAAATGAGGTTTTTCTGGTAAAATATTATTTTCAGGGTGAATGGTGTGGTTGAATTTCTAGGAATGGATACTTATTACATTATGCAAATAAAGGGAGGAGAAGGGACAAATGATTAAAAAGAGTTTAACAATACTGCAAAAGATTCTCACCCAATACATATTATACCTTCAGTACAGCCATAACCACAACCACATCCCTAACCTTAACATGATTACAAATTAAAGGTAAAGGTATCCCCTGCTTGAAAGCCAATCATGTTTGACTCTAGGGTACGGTGCTCATCTCTGTTTCTAAGGCCGAAGAGCCAGCGCTATTGGAAGACGCTTCCGTGGTCACGTGGCCGGCATGATTAATGGAATGCTGTTACCTTCCCACCACAGCAGTACCTATTTATCTACTTGCAATTTCTTGTTTTTGAACTGCTAGGTTGGCAGGAGCTGGGACAGGAGACGGGAGCTCATTCCATCACACGGCACTCTGGTCTCGAACTACTGTCCTACCGACCTTACGATCTACACTTCAGCATCTTAACCACTAAGCCGCCGCAGCCCCACAAATTACAAAATTACAGTATATTTTTAAAAAAAAACATATCCACATAGTAAGCCACCCTCCCTGTGCCTCCAGTCTGAGTGTATTCATTCAATCATTTTGCTTGTAACAGGGCTTACAGCTGTTCGTGATTCCTCTCAATGCTTTGCACTTCTGAAGATCGGAGGTCTGGTTTCTTTCAGCTTCATCACCATCTCAACATCTTGATGTGAGCAAGAGCTGCTACCATACATCTTTTGCTAACTGCTGGGCTCCTGGTTTGTCATTCCCTTCCCATCTATGCCAATTTCTCGTTGAAACTAGGACTGCAATCCTATACACACTTCCCTATTGCACTAAACAGGACTTACCTCTGAGTAGACATGCCCAGGAGTGCACTGTGGCAGAACCTGTCTAGGCAGGTCTACTCAGAAGTATGCCATTTAGTTCAATGTGGCTTACTCCCAGGTAAGTGTTATAGGATTGCAGCCTAGGACTCCTAGCTCCCTCGCGTCAAGGGGGTGGGAGAAAGGGTGTGTGTGACACATAACGCACAAGAGAATTTTGTGTGAAGTATCCAGCTTGCCCAAACCAGGATTATTGTTCTCAGGAAGTGCAGTCTCTGTTTTCTTCATTTCTTCTGGGTCAGATTTCTGAGTTCTTAGCATATTCATTGGAGTCATGCTCTACTTTCAACTTTGTTTCCTCTTGCAGTAGCACATGGGGACGCTGAACACGGTAGCCTCTGACAGAAGTTGTGACTTTAAAAACAACACTGAGCCAGGTTTTCCTTCTGAATTATTCTGTTTGCCAATGAAAGGTGTGTGTGTCGTTCCCCCCCCCTCATGGTAAATGATATCAGGCAGCAGCAGGAATATTCCTCTCTGCAACATGGTGGTTGCCAGTAAGCGGCGTGTTCCCATTCTGTGGTTGAAGCAGGGCATGACTCTGCTTGCCTAGGAGGATAGCCTGGAGGTCTCTCTCCCGTGGTTGAATGAGATGTTGGGCTTGCTCACATTCTCCTGTCAATCTCTGCCAGTGATTGGCCAAACACAGCATCTTGTCTCATGAGACAAAGAGAAGACATGGGTGTTTCCTTCAAGGAGGCTGAGGCATGCTGAGTGAAGTTCTAGGAATGAGACTGAGTCACTTGGTCTATGGAGGTACAGCAGGCTCTGAATTCAGAGCCTGGACTTGCTCCCTCCTGCCAAGGTCAAAAGAGGGCTGGCTTAGCAAAGTCGAATCCAGTGGGATTTGTGCAGAACTGGAAAGCTCAACAGCTAGAAGGGTGTCGGTGCCTTTTGGTGGCACTTAGCAGCCTTCTCCTGCTCCTTGAAAGAACGTCCTGAGCCACAGCAATCCTGGAGAGATTTGCAGATGCTCCTGAGAACTTCAGCCCATTTCCCAGCATTCTTTTGGGAAGCAGAATACACTGCAAGGCAAACTGATCTCAGTTGCTAAACACAGAGCAACCTGTTTCTTTTGGACTTCTTAGAACTTTGTGTGAGATCGTTCAGCCTGTACCCATTTCTTTGACTCCATGGAACGGTCCCTTATTATTCACATTAAAACATCCATCTAGTGGCAGATTGAAGAGTCTGAAAAGTCAACTCTCACACACATCCCCCTTGACTGACTTTAAACAATACAGATACAGTGATAATATTGTGCATCATCTGCATCATCATATTTTGTCTTTGAGTTTGGATAAATGAACATCAGTTTTTTTTTTATTTTTTTGATAATGAATTTCAGAAGTTTTCTCCAGGAATACTACTATTTGGTAAGATATAGGATCAAGAGTAATAAACCTGATTTGGTGTACACCTTATTCAGTGTAAGTTCTCGTTCTATTTGGGATTTCCCCCCTCCTCTTTCTTGATATCTTTCTGTTACTTTGATCTTACAGTTGTTGATCTGCAAGATGATTAGTGCGACAGATATTGCTTTGGTACTTTGTGACTTGCTGATGTGCCCCTTAGTGCTAGAGTTGAAGGTCTTCTGCATAATTACTTTGGCACGGAATTGTTTTTGTAATTTGTTCCCCACTGGAGTTGTAAGCAGCCATTTCACTCTCACCCTCAGTCTCTGTATTGTCAGTGGAAAAGATGGCTTCAAGGTTTCCAGATACAAATTGGTTGACTGATTACACTGAATTTAGGTAGTGAATGGTGCAGGGGGGTCCTCATACTTTCGGCTGCCAGGGCGACATCACTCATAACACAACCCTATGTCTACTCAGAAATCCCATTGAGTTCAATGAGTTCAATGGGATTTACTCCCAGGAAAGTGTACATTAATGCTTGTATGATGGGCCGGAGCAGGACAATTATACAAAATAATATATACATTTTTTACATAACTCTAAGAATTTTCGCAGTAGAATACAAATATTTGCAACATACGGTATATTGCAGCATCTTACTCCGTGATAGTGATCCAGCTCAGCAGCCTCTTCTTCTGGAGGAAGATGACACATGGTGGTGGTGGGCAGTGGTGGGGGGGGAAGAGGAAGCAGTGGGGGTGGCTGCATATCATTATAATGCCACTAGGCTCAGCAGGCTGGTCAAAATGAGCTTATGGGCTGGGCTGGATGTGGCCTGTGGGCTGTGGTTTGGGGATCCCAGTATTAAAAGTATGTAGTAGTAGTTCCTTATTTAGCAATAAATTATTTTTGCCTTCATAAAAGCATCACATCCTAGACTTGGAAGGGACCAAGCAACATCTAGACCAAACCCCTGTCCTGGCAGGAATGCCTCCCAACTACAGCAAGATGCCTGTGGAGCAAATAGCTTCAGATGACTCATACAAGAGAAAATATCCATATGCTACAGAAGAAGGCAACCCCCCCACGCCATTGATTAATCAGAAATAAGCTGCTTTGAAGTCAATGAAGTCAATAGGTAAGTATGCATACAATTGCATTGCAGCCTTAATTAGTTAAAACCTGGAAAAAAAACTTTGAAATATGTAGATTTATGTACTATATAACTATAGCCATAGGAAAATCTTAAACACTTAACGGCTAGATCTTGTAACTTATTAATGAGTTAATAAGCATTAACTTATTAATGTCTTTCCACAGCATGATGGAAAGACAACAAGACTGAAGAAAATAAAAAGTCAGAGCCATCGATGCTTTACATAGCTTGTCAATCCAAAGTTTGCATGTGTCCAATAATTAAAAGCACATCACCTTTTTGATGCAATGGGATAGTCTCCAGACATGTACTTTGAGCAGGTATACTATGAGAGAGAGAGAGAGAGAGAGAGAGAGAGAGAGAGAGAGAGAGAGAGAGAGAGAGCGAGAGAGAGAGCGCAATAATGTATTCATAGTGCCTGCTGAGGGCCAGAAGTGACAACATTAAGCAGGAAGTGATGTCATTAAGCAGATGATGGCCCGTTCTCACGTAGGAACTCATTAGCTGCAAATGACAAAAGAAAGTGTGCAAATCCTGATCATATATTCAAGATATGGGAGAGCCCAATTACCACGCGGGTCACCATCTCAACAGAGCTGCTTCTGCCAAGGTGTCACTTTGCAGCTCAGCAGCTGAGAGGTTCTCTCTAAAGTGAAACCTCGGCAGAAGTGGCACTGCTGAAAGGGCAGCCCGTGTGATAATTGGGCTCTCCCAACATCTCAGTAGTGTCTCCCTCTCTTACCTCTCTTGGTCTGCCCTTTTCCCCATAGCATTCCTTGCCTTCTGAGGCCTCTTTTCATCCCTCCCTCCCAGAGCCTTGGCAGAAACAGCGCTGCTGAAAGGGCAGCACTGTAAGAGCCCAATTATCACATGGGTCAGGTGTAGAGCTTCCGTGGTCCGCATCTGGCCTGTGGGCCTTATGTTTGACACCCCTGCTCTAGACTCTGAATCACTGGCGTCACTACAGGGGGGGTGGAGCTCTAAGTTCCTCCGTGATCCGAGCCTCCATTACACGGAGGAACAAAGCGCCCCGCCCCCGCGCCTTCCGAACCAGTCAAAGCAGTGAGACTCCCTGCGCGTTGTTTTCACCGCTTTGACTGGTTTGGAAGGCGCGGGGGTGGGGTGCTTCGTTCCTCCGTGTAATGGAGGCTCGGATCACAGAGGAACTTAGAGCTCCGCCCCCCCCTGTAGTGACGCCAGTGCTCTGAATGGTGGAATGACATTTCTCCCTTTGAAATCTCATAAAACCCCAAACAGCTTGAATAGAGCATAATGGTGAGGAGAGAAGGCTTAATTATTTAGAGGCCCCTTTGTGAAGGGTGGGTAGTAGCAGGACTCCATCCTATTTGCAACTGAACAGGGAATCATCTTCCTGAATTGGCCCTCCTTGAGAGTCCACATCTAGCAGGCAGGACTTGGAGCTGGTGTATTTGTGCATTGAGCTTCCTCCCAGACATCTGGTGGGTCCTCTTCCCTCACTAATCTTGACATTATCTCCCAAACAGTCACCGCCAAATTGTTTTCTTTGGCTTCTCCTGTTATTTACAATCCCCATCCTGCTTATGGTTCATGGTTTCATTTTTCTCTTGGTGTTTATAGAGATCGTTCCCGAATATTTGTGACATCATTTTATTAGGGGACATGGGGAGATGTCAGACAGTCACCATCTGGCTAAGCAGCTCCCACCAGGATCTTGGACTAGGATTGTGGAGAATTCCTGACCCTGGGTCCAGTCAAGCTCTTGGCTGCCATGCTCTTTGGGCCCAAATTCATAGTGGTATGTGCTCCCCACTTTTCCAAGTGGTGAGAAACTCTGGGGGGCCATGCTACTGGGCTAGTTGATACAGTGTCGAAGACTAAATGTGTCTTTGAAATACAGGTGGGCCCCCATATCCGCTGGGGATATGTTCCAGGCCCCTCCGTGGATACTTGAAACTATGGATAAGAGCGAACACCCCCTCCATGGTTTCCTGAGGGCCCCCCGCCCTGCCTCCCCTGCAGGCAGGCATGCTTGCCCCCCCCCAGCTCTTATTTTTCTTTCAGCAAGCTTTGTTTCTTCCTTAAAACAAACAAAGAAGCAGCCTCCATTGCAGGCAAGTAGAACAAGACTAAGTCCTAGAGAGGCTCTGCAAGGTTTTTGTTAACCTTGCAGAGCCTCTCTAGGACTTAGTCTCGTTCTACTTGCCTGTAATAAGCAGCCAGAGGCTGCTTCTCCTGTTTGTTTAAGGAAGAAACGAAGCTTACTGGGAAAAAAGTAAAAGCCTGGGGGGGGGGGTCCCCACGATCTGTGGATAACTGAAACCGTGGATAGCAAATCAGTGGATATGGGGGCCCACCTGTATTACAAGCACAGCCTAAGTGGAAGCAAAGAGGTGCTCCTAGAAGGCAGCAGATCTGCAAACTGACATCAGATCCCCCGAGAGGGGACCACGAAGGTGCTTCAACTAACTCATGGTTCTCTCTGTCCCTTCAACACACCTCCTGTGCGCTCTCTCTCTCTCTCTCTCTCTCTCTCTCTCTCTCTCTCTCTCACACACACACACACACACACACACACACACACACACACACACACACACACACACACATCTCAGTCATCTTCTCCAGTCTAATAGGTCACGAATTCAAAAATACAGAGATCTCCAGCTATCAGGAGATCATCTCAAATGAACCTCTTTGTCAGTGCTACCTGGAGATGGTGGGGATTGAATTTGACATCTCCTTCATGTAAAGCCACAGTTCCCAACCTGTGCGAACTGACAGGGGCACCACTGAATATTTTAAAGGTGCTGCGGGATAGTTTAAATTTTCTTGGTAAACATCACGAGGGGCACCATGAAAAAATTACAATTGGCTAAGAATTTGCATCCCCTGGGGGTATGCAAGTCACATAGGGATCACAGAGCACACCAAAGCACTCTGTCCTTGAGTCAATTTTTTATACACAAATGTTTGTTCTCTCCACACAGGGAAGGTGCTCTGCACACGCTCAGAGACACTCAGCTCATGCTGTCAGTCTTCTTGCTTGTTTGTTTTTCATCCAGACATTGGCCAACCTCCTTGTTAGAGAGACATGTCAGGGCCCAGCCGAGCTTCTGCACAGAAATGATAGCAGGTGGCTGTGGAAATAATTCATCCTTGCGTTTGCAGGACATACACAGCACTTTCCTGCCAGCAAAGCGCTGCTGCACTTGTGGGAATGTGGCAGCCTCAGAGAGAGGGCAGTGTCCGTGCCTTTGTCTTTCAGCAGGAGTTTATCTCTCGGGATCTCACCAGGTTTCCTGGGTCAGTCTACACCTCTTTGTTATCTGCATGCACAGGAACAGCCTGCTCCAGGGACAACCTCTCCACCTCCACGCAGTGGCCGGGCACAATGCAGTCATTTCCCTCTCCCTACAAGGGAATGAGCCCAGGGAAGAAGCTGAATGGAAGGCCGTGTCAGCAGCACACAGATTAGCCTACCACCACCACCACCCTGCACTCCCAATTCCCAGTCAGTGCTGTCTCGCTTAACGGGTTCTTCCCCACTTTTCAGCAGGCAGCGCCTCCTCACTAGGGGTAACCCCCCATCTTTGAATTGAAGAATTATGTTATTGGGAATCTGCACATGTAGCTGGCCTTGCTGCTCCTCCCACTACAGGTACTCCTGAGCAACGGATCAGGTGATCTTACTGGGTCTGAGTAGATGGCAGAACAAGTCTAGAACAAAGAATTCTGTACATGATTAAGAATCCACTGATGCAGAGCTAAGCATTTTTCTGCCTGCCTTCTGATCCAAAGCAACAGGAACTCCTAACGTATTGCTAGCTTCATGCCAGGCCCAGTAAAAAAAAAAAAAAGCTTCCTTGCAAAAACATCTTCATGCCCCCTTGTGACTTATTTCGTGACTGACTGAAAGCAGAGTGCAGAATGATGCCAGAAGCCCACATCAGCATCATATTTCCGCAACCCCAACTGATGCCTGAAGTCTGATCCAAACTGAACTGAGCTGAACTGGTTCAAAGAAAAAGGGACATTCAGGATCCATGGACAGTTTCTTGCTGCATCTCTGGAACATCCCTGTTCAAAGCCACAGAGAGGCTTCTGCCCTTTCCCTAGCATGACAGGAGTCTCGGTGAACCCAAATCGTTTGTGTTTCCCGTTTCAGCATTTCTAACAAAACAAAACGATGATGACGCTGCATCACAAACCCTGCGAGTAAGCCAGCGTAGGTCATGGACCCTGAATGGACATGACCACCCACTGCCTGACCCCCTAGCCAGGGCAAGGCTGCCTTTGTTTGAATTCCTGGATGACTGGCTGATTCTGTCCAAACACGGGGAAGTGGTTTTTAACACTGTCTAACCACGCTCAGTTTCAGCTGGGCCCAGACATCTCTTTTCTCAACACTAGACATAGCAGCGCTGGAATCGATCGTCTAACCTGCAAGCGATACACAGAGACTCCCCCCCCCCCCATGATCCTCCTGAGCAAACACTGCAGCCTCTAGAGTTCCCAGATAGATTGCAACCCAGAGACCTGCGCTATAGTGAAGATGTAGGAAATCTGTTTAAAACTATGGAGGATACAGGTGAAGAGGGAGCTCATGCTTTCCCCACCAGTTCCTTCCTGTGTAAGGTTGCCTGCCCCCTACCCCTGCCTGCTTTAAGGAGCAGGAACCCAAGTCTGCAGTGCTGCAGAGGTTGTCCAGACATGCACCAAGTGGGGAGGGGGTGAGCACTGCTGCGAGAAAGGCAGAATTGGCCATTAGTCCTCATCTCCCACTTCCTTGGTTGCTTTAAAATGACCAATTTCTACCTCCAAGTTGTTATATCTGGCAACCCTATTTCAAATCCTGAAAAGCAGACTAAAATACCCTTATCTTTTTGGAGCCATCTTGGTCATAATAAATTTTCCTCCAAGAAAGAGGAAGGCAGTATAAGCTGCAGTGTTTTCAGTGCAATTTATGGCAAATTGTTTATTGTGCTTGCCTGATATAAGCTTCTGTAGCACACACAGATCGACTGCGCTCTACAAGTGGAATGTATTGTTTCACTCCCTCTGCCTTGAGTAGTAGGAAGTCCAGGGCAGCCTTTGCAGGGCCAATCTTCTGCAAAGGAGAGAGCACTGGAGACACAAGTCCTTGTAAAAATGGTTTATTTACACATTTACAGGTTGAAAAAGAATCTCAACTCTCATCCAAGGAGCTCAGGGTGGCAAACATGGTTCTCCCCCACCCCATTTTTATTTAGATTAGGCAACTGGCCCAAGGTCACTCGTGAGTTTCCTGGCTGAGTGGGACTGTGAGTCTTGGTCTCACCAGTTCTAGTCTGATATTTTAAGCACTACATCAAACCAGTGAAATGGATTTAGCTGCAAGCATGGGCAGCGCTATTCCCAAAGAAGCCACAGAAAGACCACCAATCTAGATAGATCTCAGGCATCTTCTAAGCCTGTTTCCAGAAGAACACATTTATTTCCTCCCAGACCTCATGTTTTCATTCCAGACCAGACCAACATGTTTTCATGAGTTGTCCTCATTCAGCAGGGGATTCCAGGGAGAAGACCATTTCCCCTCACTAGACATGACAGAAAGAGCCTTGGTCACTATAGCTAGTGTTTTCTCAGAGTGAGAAAGGACATCTGCAGGGACTGTACTGGTAATGCAAAGCAAAACCTGCACCAGTGTGGGCAGAGGAGTGGATGAACTAAACCTTGATGAGCCGCACCACCACTCGTAGAGTTGTGAGCGCGCGTGTGCGTGCGTGCGTGTGCGTGCATGCATGCATGCATGTGTGCATGCATGCGTACACGCGCATGTGTATGTGTGTTCTGGAACTGGAGGAGATGCCTTCCCAGTCATACCCGTAGTCAGGTTCTCAGAATTCTGTAGGAACAAATAGGAGCAGAAGACATTCAGGATGTCATTGAGGAGTAAGGATGCATTAGAGATCCTGGTGATGGGCAGCCAGAAAGAGTGAGGAGTCTTCTCTTGGGCAGCATGATAGATATGGAGGATCTGACAGGAATCCAGACAGAGAAAGCATCTGTATATAAAGTGCACACTTACATAAGTATGAATGCACAGGCATATGCTTTTGCACAGGCATATGGATGTGGGAGAACACCAGAATATATAGTGGAATTTGAGGGGTTGATTGATCACATATAATATCACATCCCATCAAGGCGCTAACCCTGCAATGTTGGGGGGGGGAATCTGTGGATGGCAATGATTCCACACTCAGCTGGATTAAGTATTGCAATCGATGTGAACAAACCAGATAACCAGTTGGTTGGATTCCTGCAATGGTATAAGCAGAAACAACCCCCCCCAAAAAAACCCACTTGTTTCAGCTCTAGCCACTGCTTCCATAGGGCCCCCCGCAGCCTCTATGAACTTTGAAGAGTGTGAGCCATCATCACACTCAAGTGATGACAGATAGATAAATCCTGGGACCCAGTAGAGCCTGGCCTGGAAACTTCTGTTTCTTCCTTATCTGTTCGCTGCCTTCCTTAGCTTGTGATATGCTCACATTTCTAACCACTCTCTATCCCTTCTGCTGATATCCTGCTGCCCTATCGGGTTCTCTCAGCTCTGTGACTGTGTTTCTCTCTCAACTCCCTCCAGCCTCTTGTTTCCTGTGTTTAACTATGTTCTCTCTCTCTCTTGCACTCTCCCAGTAGATGGTCAAATATTGGAATGAAAACTTCCACAAATCAAGTTTTAACTGGAGCAAGTTTTTCATTTATGGCTGCTAAAGTCAAGGGATACTTTGAACTGTGAATTCAGATATTACGAATTTTGAAGATGAATTATGAGCTCGTAAAGTTGTGACTTGCCACAGGTAGCAGTGAAGTCGAGTTGGACTCAAGTCACGTCAATGACTCGACTTGAACTTGACTCGGTGATTGTAGAAGACTCAAAAGACTCGACTTGAGACCTTTTATGACAAGTTGAATTTTATTCAGGTTTAAACCTGTTTTCCTCATTAAATAGATAGGGACTCACAACTCGCAACCAAAGACTCTGGACTTAGGGGCAAAGTCTTGGGACTTGACTTGAGATTTGGAGTCAGAGACTCGATCCATTTCCTTGCCAGGTAGTACATTATCAGTTCGCACATAAAACAGTTTCTCCACCAAACTATCAAAGTGAAGATCACAAGCAGAAAATCAACATGAGACTTCCTAAAATGTGTAAGATTGAAATTTGCTTGTAATAGTGCGAGGCTTACTGTATACTTGAATTTGTACAAGTCAATCGCGCATAAGATGCGGGCTGACTGCAACACAATAACATGGATGAGGTCATAGTTCAGTGGTCAGGTACATACTTGGCATGCCAAAGGCCTCAGGTCCAATCCCTGCATCTCCAAGTAGGACTGGGAAAGACTTATGTCTGAGACCTTGGAGAGATGCTGTCAATCAGCATCTCTTCAAGGTAATGGGCCCTGTTAACCATGTCGCCATTGACAGAGGTGAGGGGGATGGCGGCGAGAAATAGAGCCTTCTTGGTGGTGGCACCCCAACTATGGAATTTCCTCCCCCTGAAATTAAGAACGGCTTCCTCTTTAGAAACCTTTTGGTGGGGCTTTAAGATGATTTTTTAAATTTATCTTAGAACCTATTTATTTAGGTCGGCATTCGACTGCTGACATGGTGGGCTGGCTTTTTTTTAATCAAATGCAATCTTAGGTGACCCACTGGTGCTTGTCTGTTTTAATTGTTTTAATTGCCTTATTTTATTGTATTTTTAACATGTTTTTAATTCTGTAAGCTGCCTTGGTTGCCCTGTCGGGAGAAAGGCAGGATATAAATGCTTTAAATAAATAAATAAATAAATAAATAAATAAATAAAATCAGAGGAGCTGGATGGACCAATAGGCTCACAGAGTCTAAGGCACCTGCATATGTTAACAATTGAATAACTAATAATCATTTACCACCAAAGCAATCCAACCCTCTTGGGCAGGATTCCCACTTACACGTAGTGTAGCAGCCACCACTGGAGGCTATTGCCACTGCACACAAAACCACAAGGCTACTGTATCTCTGGGGTCAGATCAGTGGCCTCTTTCATTCCTAAAGATCCACTTCTGCCGAAGCGGCTTCCATCTCTCGTTACCCCTCCCTTTCCTCAGGGAAAGCACTTGCAGGCAGAGGAATGTAAACACGCAGGAGCTTTGTGCTCTCGGGGTCTCTGGTTCTTGTCCTGGAACAGGCATGTACAAATGAGAAATCCTGAGGGTCATGGTTGAGACTTATACAATTATGCATGGGGTGGAGAGAATGGAGAGAGAGAGGTTTTCTCCCTCTCTCACAGTACTAGAATTGGGGGTCATCCAATGAAAATGATGGGTGAGAGATTTAGGATGAACAAAAGGAGGGACTACTTCTTCCTCACACAGCACATCATTAGTCTGGAATTCGCTGCCACAAAATGTGGCCAATGGCCAGCACTTTGGTTGGCTTTATAAAGGAATTGGACAAATTCATGGAGAACAGGTCAATCAGTGGCTACTAGTCATGATGGCTACTATGCGCTACCTCTAGGTTCAGGGCAATATGTCTCCCCTGCTTGTGGGCTTCCCAGAGGCAGCTGGTGGGCGACTGGGGGAAACAGGATGCTGGACTCACAAGCGTCACTAGGGGGGTACGGGGTGCAGGTCACACCAGGTGACACCAATTTTGGGGGTGACACCATGGCTGCCATGCCCAACCTGCCGCCCAGGCTCAGCTGCTCCGAGTCACTTCTTTTGTGTTCTCTGCAAATTTCTCCGTTTGCCTCCTGCTGAACCAGGCTGTTTGTCCTTTTGAAAAAAGTTTCAAAGGAGTACATACCTAACCTGAGTGCTCCTGTTGCTCACATCACTGCTCCTACTGTAAGAGAAGTCCTGGAGTTCCACTCCCCCACTTTCCCTTGACTATATCCCTGACCTGGGACCTGATCTCTGGAACCAGTACAGTGGATCCAGCTGTATCTGCCTGCTTGTGAACCTGCCCACATGAGTGTACATCAAGGTGGACTCCTAATACGTCTCTTTGGATCATACCCTCCTGTTCTCGCACCCTTGTTTCATTCTACCCAAACAGCAGGGATGTGGATCAAGTCTCTGAGTCCAAGTCTCAAGTCAAGTCCCAAGTCTTTGTCCCCAAGTCCCGAGTCTTTGGTTGCGAGTTGCGAGTCCCTATCTATTTAATGGGGGAAATGGGTTTAAACCTGAATAAAATTCAACTTGTCACAAAAGGCTCCGTCCCGAATCGAGTCTTTTGAATTTTTTACAATTGCTGAGTCAAGTCATTGGCACGACTTGAATCCGACTGGAGTCCGAGTCAATAGACTCAAGTCTACATCACTGCCAAACAACAATGCTGTGATGTCTGAGGCACATCATTGCTTGAGTTCCTGTTTGACATTCTACTTGTCACAGAAGGTTCCATGTTGTAATGTCATTTTTCAGGTTTTATGCATTTGTTTTAAACTATTGCAAACCATTCCAAGAGTTTGGGATGAAATGAGCTTGATCTTCAAATGAAATACAATTAGTTTCGAAGTAGGAATAAGTGGCAGGAGAAGAAAACACTCTAATGAAGAAATGTAATGTTGATTTTGTGGTTGTATAGTCTTAGTGGGGTGCGGCTATGGGGGTGGTGGTATCATGATGAGCTCCTGCATTTCAAAACTTACCACTATATCACTGACCTTGACATCTATTGTGCATAGGACAAAGAAACAAGAACTCGGGAGAACTCAAAGATGTACTGTAGAGAGACAATGATGCTATTTAGAGATTTCAGCCACTCCAGCAAAATGTCAACTGCATGTAGGCAGCCTGGGCTCAGTCAGGTTCTCTCAAATGTGCTGCTAACCTCTGCAACTCACTTCTTGCAGACCAGCCAAGAAATAGATCAGTAGCCAAGCTGGAGCCCCTATTCCATCAGACAGGGCCTCTGAGAGAGGGGCTAAGGGGGTACAATCGTACCCAGGTCCAGGCCCAAAATTGGGTCAAAAAGGGGGCCCAGGAGCAAAAAGGGCAGCCCAGAAGCCAAATTCACATGAAGTACAGGCCAAAAAGAAACTGTACCCCCTGATAAAATTCCTCTGAGTGGCCCTGCCATCAGACATTAGAAGGAAGTTGTGCATGAGGATGATCATGAAGTCTATGAGTAACAGGGTTAATCCGTCCAAAGGTGGGGGGGGGGTTAATCTGAGATCTGAAGTTTCTGTTCTCAATAAATCAATAGAATGGGTGACATGCTTAATAACTGCGTGTACTTAAAAATTCTCCATCATGGACCCATTTTTTTTAACTCAGAGAAGAAGCCACCTGTCTCAGCCTTCGCTCTCTGGTTGAGAAATGGGAGTGTGGAGATGCAGTACAGAATACGATTTGAGATGGTTACCCGTAGTTTCCGACAGCGTTATTCTGGGCTATGGCACTTGCAAGGAGGATGTATGTCCTGACCGCGTAAGCTAACAATGACTATGTTACAGTGCACAGGACTTAGAACAGATGGTATCCTTCTTTTTGAGCCGCTGACATATTCTCACTTATTTTGAGGCCCCATGTAGATGAGCAAATGGGATGGGCAGCATCTTTTTTTTTCCTTGTGCCATGCAAACAGTCACTTAGAAGGTAGCTTTTTCCTGCTTTGTAGAGTAGTAAAAACTAGTCTGATGTTGCAAGAAGAAAATTCCACAACTATAACTCTACTAATGGTAATTAAATGTCATTTTGCACTTAATTGAATATAATGCTATTGTCTTGCTCTCTCAAGGTCCGGTGTCTCTGGCCATGAGAGCATCACAGCAATCTAAGAAGAGTTAACACTCGTAGAACACCATTGTAACATCTGTTCTAATTACTGTCAAAAATGGTACAGGGTGCGTGGAGGTGCACAAAAACGGGAGCTCCACTCTCCCAAGTTATCTAAAAATGACATCACAACACATGACTAAAGGCCTCTTTCTACTCATCCTGTTTTTTATGATTGCATTTCTGGTCTCCCTCTCATGATTCTGGCTTTGTACTCCCTGAGGCATCTGGTGGGGCCACTGTGAGATACAGGAAGCTGGACTAAATAGATGGGCCTTTGGCCTGATCCAGCAAGGCTCTTCTTATGTTCTTATGCCACTGCAGGCTTGCAAACAACACGTGGCTGCCGGGCAATTGCCTTTCCTTTTGCATCTCTCTGCAGAGCAACCACTCCTGATCTTTGCGGAAGGGAATGGCTGGGGGTGGGGGAAGAGTTAATGCTACAGATCAGGACATGCTGCTAGAGATCAGCTAATCTGAGCAGAAAAAACTTCCTGACGTGACCTTGGGGTAGGGAATGAAAGCAGTCCACTCTCCCTAGTCTGGACCCCTCTGCAAGGGAACAGCTGCAGAGAGAGGAATGCTACTCTTTTGTACTAAGTAGCCCAGCTACCCCTGAATTGTCAAGGGAGGATAAGGGATGCAAGTCATGTAAAACTGGGGCAAGAAGCAGGTGAGCAAGTTTGGGGTAGAGACAAGAGAAGGGCACTAACCTAGCCTCCAACTGCTACAGAGACCAGGAGATTGGCTCTTTTTGACCCCAATAGCTTCAGGACAGCAAGGTTTTGTTCAAGAACAAGTAACCCTGCCCTGATGAGACACTAGTCCAGTTTCCCATCCTCTCCCTCGCATGCTGTAGCAGGCAACACACTAGTTCTGCTTCACAACAGGTGGGAGACCTGATCCTTGCAGTAGGATGGCCGGGGAATGTCTCATTCTGACTACTTCAGTGCTGTGGAGCTGAGCTCCCAGTCAGGAGTTTGCTTTAGGAGCAAATGCCATCTGCCTGGATGGGGCAATTTGGGGAATTGGCCACCTAGCATCATTGGCTGTGACAACAACAATCACCTGGTTGGCTTTTCATAATGGCCTCAGGTCTGGCTACAGGTAGAGGGGACAATGCCATTGGAAGAGTTCTCTATCCAAATGCTGGAAATGGTGTCCTTAGCTGGCTGGCTGTGAAGAATGACCCAAGAGCACTCACCTCCACTCCCCGTTCTCCTCTCCCTGGCCCCTCGATATACTCTGTGGGGAGTCTTTTTCCAAGGCCTCCATGATGGATGTAAAAACATAAACACAGATTCTTGACAGGGGCCTTGCTGCAGGGTGGGGCTGTGGAAGTGCATGACGTGGGGGGAGGCCCAGGGTCTCTCTCACTCTTGGTTCAGGTGTATGAGTGTTCCTGTTGAGTGGCAGGTCATTTCTCTGCGTCAATCATAGTCAAGAGATTAAAGAACAGGAGTGCCTGAGGGCCCCTTTCTACATTTTCTCTTTTTACATACTTTTCCATGGCAGCCTTTGTGTACCTGTGTGAGATTAAGGTACTAGTGGGTGGGGAGATTCAGGGTGGGGAATGATCTTTCCTTCGTAAACGGCCACATGGATCATCAGAGGGTCCAAAGCTGGTTGTAGGGCTCGGAATTTCTACGGTGGTTGGTAAACAACATACACTTAACGCTGCTTGTATAGAGAGAGAATCTCAGTACTATCCATTTGCTCCCGGAAGGTGGCCTAAATTTGCTCTTACCAATCTTAACAAACACCAAGTCAAGTCTCCAGGGTCGTGCCTCCTCTTTCCCCAAGCAATCCAATGTTGGCAGGCTTGGAAATTCTGGAGACTGCAGGAGGACACATGCCTGTGTATATTTGAGGTGTGTGTTCCTCCAGTTCATAATCTAGCAGCAAACAGAGTCAACGTACCAGCTCTGGGAATATATACAGTATATAGCTGTACTGATGTGTACCAGGAGCACGTCACCAGGCCCCAGTTAAGATCAGAGTGTTGTTGTTTTTTTGCAGGAAACAGCACAGGGCCTCTTTCTTGTACAAAGACACATAAGACAAGAACCTCCATTTTTTTTACATAATCTATTTGCATTTTCTGTTCTTGGTAAGCAGCCTGGGTGGTTGGGCTCTTGTGTTGCAATGATTCGCTAGAAAATTGCCCAGGGCCAACTGGGAGGCAGCAAGGTTTAACAGGACTGCAGATGTGATGAAAAGAGCTAATATTAAAGGGAAAAAATTAACTTTTCCTGCCATAGCTAATTGGTAGTGAAAAGTTACTGCTCTGGCCCAGAGCAGTATGCGGCCAGTTACGTGTCTTTAGGAAGCACAACGAATACCTTCAATTTGAAATTGCTTTTCCCCTGTGCAAAGTGCCTCCTTGGTCTCCAACATACGCTACACATTATTTAGTCCAAAAGAATTGCACAAAGGCTCGATGAAGCTTATTGGTGAGGACCAACCCAGGAGGTATGCTTTTTTTGTTTTGTTCCTGAGCTCTCTAGGGGCTCCAGTTTCTGGTGTCACCCACCCCTCTTACATTCTCCTGCAGCCCAAGGGTGATGAAGGGCAGCAGCAAGTCCATCCCGCCTTCTTGCACTGATGGGATCATACACCAAGCCCCACTCCATTGGGCTGGGAGTTGCCAATGATGCCACTATGGGTGCTGTAGCTGAACTCACTGCCTCCTAGAAGGCCTCGTTCCTGGTGCCATTTCTAGAATACATACTGTATCAGGATGGAACAGTAGCTGAAGACTGTGCCTCAGATACTCACTGCAGTGTGATGCCTAAGTGAGTATTTAGGGTCACACTTGGGGGTCTCCCGCAGGACATCAGATCAGGGCTTACCTTGCAGCATTTTATGATTTGTCTCAGTTTACAATTCTGCTGCCACTTAATGGCAGGAGATTAATGGTTTCCTCCATCCTTTTTAGGCCTACCTAAGTTACACCAAGAGCCAGCGGGTGGCGCAGTGAATTAAACCACTGAACCATGAGCTGTCGATCGAAAGGTCGGCAGTTCGAATCCGTGCGACGGCTCCTGCCAACCTAGCAGTTCGAAAGCAAGAAATTGCAAGTAGATTAATAGGTACCACGTCAGCGGGATGGTAACAGCGTTCCATGCGCCTCGCTGTTGAGTCATGCCGGCCACATGACCATGGAAATGTCTTCGGACAGCGCTGGCTCTTCAGCTTTGAAACGGAGATGAGCACCGCTCCCTAGAGTCGGACACGACTGGACTTAATTGTCAAGGGATACCTTTACCTTAAGTTACACCAAAGGCCAGCGGGTGGCGCAGCGGGTTAAACCGCTGAACCATAAGCTGTCGATCGATAGGTCGGCAGTTCGATTCCCGCGACGGGGTGAGCACTCGTTGCTTGGCCAGCTCCTGCCAACCTAGCAGTTCCAAAGCATGTTAATGCAAGTAGATAAATAGGTACCGCTTGCGGGAAGGTAAACAGCGCTCCGTGTTCCAGCTGCATGCTACGCGCTGCAGCAAGGAGAGTCATGCCGGCTACATGACCACGGAGGCGTCTTCGGACAACGCTGGCTCTTCGGCTTTGAAATGGAGATGAGCACCACACCCTAGAGTCGGACACGACTGGACTTAATTGGGGATACCTTTACCTTTTTAAGGTATACCAACTACCATATTACAGGCCGAAATGGGGCTTTCTGCCATTACTTACTCATAAGTAATGGCAAAAAGCCTTAAGGCTGATCTACACCGCATGTATCCCGGCGTGTCCCGGGTGCGTGCAGCGTGTGCGGAGCGGTGTGGCTTCCTTTTTAACCGATCGCCATGGAACGCGGGAGAGCTGTGCTCTCCTGAGTTCCATTGCAATTGGTTGTGAACCATGCTCATGTTTGAGAGAGGGCGGGACACAGAGCAAACTGTTTGAGCAATGAGATGAGAGGGGGCTTTCAGATAATCGGAGTGCATATGTTTCAGCCAATCAGCATTGAGCATTATTACAAGGAGGGACAATCGGGAGGGACAAGCGCGTTGAAAAAACTGGTGGAGCCCAGGGCAGCGTTTCAGGGCAGGGCGTCCTGTCCCCTATGCCCGCGAGCCTCCAAATGCAAACACAATGGGAGTTGGTGTAGATCAGCCTTAGTCTTGCTTGTATTTGCTTCATAGCTTTTCAGCAATAAGAGAACAGTTGTTAGAGGCCCTCTTAGCTCTTGCCGGGAATTTTAGCGACTCCTATTGGATTTTGTTATTCTTAGCCGTTTGTTGGGTGTCCGGGGCCTGATGAGTGCCCCGTACTTACCCGGAAGGAGGACCACCAACCAGCTGGTAACGGCGGCCGCGGCGTCTTCCCACGGATGCCCGGAGAGGCTCCGTCCGACGCGGCAGCAGAGGCCGGGACGGACGAGCGGCCGTCAGCCCTGCCCGCGGCCAAGGTCCATGAGGACTCAGCAGGACAGGGCAACCCAGGCCCCACCAAGTACCCGACAGCCCCCAAAGCCAGCCCAGGACCCCGCTTTGATCCACAGACGGCATCAGCCTCCGTGGCAGAGACCTGAGCGGCATGAAGTCCCGCCCACCTCCAGCCGGACACCACGGCTTCAGATAGGCTCCCACCTCTGCCTGTCAGGCAGACATGGTGGGATTGGCTCAGGGCCTGGGGAGGCGGGACTAGGGAGCCAGGAGGGGTATATAAGGGATGCCTGGCCAAGAATGAATCAGTTGTGGGCCGGCTGGCTGGAGGACAGGAGCGACAGCCAAGCAAGCCTCCTGCAGCAGGAGGAGGAACCGGGTGCCACAACCCCCTTCCCTTGGGTCCTTCTGAGGCCTCCTCTAAAGGCATCCCGATACACCCCTGCGGGCTCGGACTGGAGGTCTCCCCAGAACCCAGTGCACCCCAAGACTTGGGGTTACCCATTGACACCCCGTTACTGGGGTCCACACCCGGACCCCCTTACATTGGGGTTTTAAACCTTTACACTGTCTCTTTGGGACCCAGTAGCATAGTTTCGACTTACTAGATGACAGAGAGCTATCCAAACTGAAGATCTCAGAGGCCAAGTCTCTTCTTTCCCTTGAGCAGACCAGATTTCTAGAACTTCTGTCCAGTATGGATAACTATTGCAGGTGACAAGAAAGAGATTTCTCATAATAGATCCCGTCAGGGCAATTGGTCTCCTGACCCTAAGGGGTTGGTAAATTAATTTGAGGGTGCTGATGTAGAGGTGCTGGCCACCTAGAAGAATCCGAGCCTGTGGATCCTAAATGCATGAGACAGGGACATACAGTATATTGTTCTTATCTCATGCATTTAGCATCTCATAAGAATAGCCACCCACTGTACTTCTCACAATCCATGGCCATTTGATCCCATCATTCATCCCCTTGGAGGCTCTGACCATTGTTCGTGCCTAATACTTAGGGCTGCAATCCTACATGCCTTTACCTGCACTGAACTCAACAGGACTTACTTTTGAGTAGACCAACCTAGGATTGTGCCGTTAGTCAATTAACTCAGCATAGCCAGAGACATTGCTATATCTAGTACTAATGGTATTGTGAATCTCACTCTACTTGACATAATAATGATGGACTGCAGTCCACTTCATCAGATGCATAATAAAGTGAAATCTTCAGTAGCCAACCCCCCCCCCCCCACAGGTATAGAGAAAAAGAAACAAAAGTCGTGAAAGGTGAGGTCACAGGGCTATAGGATAGAGAAGATACAATTAGTGACCATTATTGTAAAGTACAGTGACAATTCACACCAGAAGCAGTCCAGGAAAACTTATGCTGGAATAAATTGATTATGGTAGTCTTTAAGGTGCGACAAGAGTGTGTGTTCTTTTTGTTGCAACAAATGAACACAGCTACCCCTCTGGAAGCTGAGAATATGACAATCCTCTCCTAACCCCAAATCTGATACTGTATATAGATTGATAATCCCTTGTTACATCTACTATTACGTCTCTCAAACAACCAGTAGGTATAAAATTTCTTTTCAGAAATTAGACAAATTAAGCAATTCTACAGAGAGCATAATCTTTTATCAATGATTATTGAGACTGGAATCCTGGCAGTATCCACAGAGGTGCAGTGTAATCACACTGCTTGGTAGCTGGACCTTGAAATGACTGACACATACTTGAGGGCCCTCAGTCCAACTCAGAATCAAAATGCAGACAGTAACCTGTTTAGCCATTTGGTTCAGGTGGGCCTGGAGGGAGGTTTGCTAGGTAACAAAATTGAAGTTTTCTTTCAACCAGCTTCTGCAACACTCCCAGCAAAAACTAGCAACATAAGGTCCGGTATATTTAAAAGACGAATCTTCCTTGCAAAAAAGCTGTGTAGAGTCTGAGAAAACTACAGTTGGGCCCCCATATCCACGGATTCGCTATCCACGGTTTCAGTTATCCACGGATCGTGGGGAAACCCCCCCCCCCAGGCTTTTACTTTTTTCCCAGTAAACTTCGTTTCTTCCTTAAACAAACAGGAGAAGCAGCCTCTGGATGCTTATTGCAGGCAAGCAGAACGAGACTAAGTCCTAGAGAAGCTCGGCAAGGTTGCAGAGCCTCTCTAGGACTTAGTCTCGTTCTACTTGCCTGCAATGGAGGCTGCTTCTCTGTTTGTTTTAAGGAAGTAACAAAGCTTGCTGAAAGAAAATTAAGAGCTGGGGGGGGGCAAGCATGCCTGCCCGCAGGGGAGGCAGGGCGGGGCCCCCTCAGGAAACCATGGAGGAGGTGTTCGCTCTTATCCACGGTTTCAAGTATCCACAGAGGGGCCTGGAACATATCCCCAGTGGATATGGGGGGAGTACTGTACCCTGATACATGGAAGGGAAAATAATTGTTGGATTTGGAAAAAAAGGAGTCGCAACAGTTTTCTTGCCCATACCTCTTGGAGGTATTGCTGGAAGTAGTAAGGACCCCAAATTAGGTAACTATAGTCCTTGTTTTATTGACAAAGGAACTTATCTAATTTTACATAATATTTTACATAGGGATCCTGATGGTTTGATTAAGCAGAAGAGGATAAGAGATCCTCTTGAACGTGGTCACAATGCTGTCAAACTACATTGTCTTTTAGTATGATGTTCCTCTGTTTGGATTTTCCGTTTAGCTGGCAACTGAGGTAGCATTGGGATTGGGTTTCGGGGCTTCCAGTCTATTAACACATATTTGAGACAAAAATCGTGGTTCCCAAGAGTAAACATTACAATACATTTTGGCCCTGTAGAGAGTCTCAATCACTTCTGAGAGCTCTTTTAAGAGTCTTGAGCTCCCATCATAATGGGGATTATCTCTCTGGGAGCAGCAGATAGAATTTTAATTACAGATTTGTTTCACAGAAGTCTGTCTTGTGTTCCACATATAGTCTCTGAGAAAAATTCTGGAAACAGAAAATCTAATTTTAATTTGGGTTCCAAACCTATTTTTAGAAGATTTGTTTTACAGAAATATGTGCAGCCTCCTAGAAACAGGGGTTTTGTGATGAATCTCAGTCTGATTCTTATATCCTTCTACCAAGCTGTGGTTACATAGAGAAAAAGACCCCAGTCAAGGGTCTTTCTTCTATCTGTTCAATTAATAGATATTGATAGATTTGGAGTCAGTAGTGAAGTAGTGAAGTACAAGTGATTTGCATAGACCCGAGCAAATAAAAACAGCACCATCACACCAAAAGCAGCACCATCTCCAACAGCAACTGACACCCCCCTTGTAGGTATTGTAGTTTTATGATTTAATCTTGGAAAATTGCTGATTGGAATTCACATTGTTTTGAAAAGGATTCTTCTGGACTTTTAAAGGAGCACAATGTAATCCCCCTGCAGGAAATGTGGTTTACTGTTCCAGGTCTAGATAAGATCTGTGTTGATCGGATCAAGCCCAAGCACAGCCAGCAATTAAGAGTAGCTGATAGGGGCTGACAGATGGAAGTTTTACTACTCTCAACTCCAAAAGGAAACTGTATTAACAGAACCTCTTAACCCTTTTTCTTCTCGCAGTTAGAGTTTATGGCATGATGACTTTAAAAATTTTTTTTTTAAGACTTACGGTAAGTTCTCTCTAAGAACTCTAAGCATTATTTCAGCACTCTTGGGTGACATAATAAGTCATGGCCCGTCACTTGGGATTGAATCTTGAGACGCCTTTTTTCTTCCCTTACTGTGAATCAACGAACCACAAAGTCAAATTTTGTTGGCATCTAGTGTGTGTAAATTATTTTTTACATTCTATTTTAATGGCACAGAATCATATGATAAAAAGCCATTTTACTTCAGTCTTGCCTTTAAGTGCTAGCAAAGGTGGTACAGCAGTGCCCTCTAGTGGCCTGATAAAGTTTAACACCAGAGGATACAGAACACCAGAGATTCTACACTTGGATTGTAGAACAGAGAGTACCAGGGTACAGAGGTGTGTGTGTGTGTGTGTGTGTGTGTGTGTGTGTGTGTGTGTGTGTGTGTGTGTGATTAGCTGGGTAGAGATTACAAATCTGTGCCATTTGTTCTGAGTATTAGTTTAGTCACTAAACTAATATTCAGAACAAATGGCAGAGAGGGGCCATTGGAATGCATTGGTTCATTTTGAATGGCTATAGGAATACATGGAATTTCCTGAATGGCTACAAGAATACATTCACCATTGGTATGCATTAAATGATTAAAACCAAGGATGACTAGATACAATTGTAGACTCTCACGACGTGACCATATTTTTGAGTTAAAAACCCACATATTTCCGGGTAAGACTACGTCGTTTATAAATTCTTTATTACAAAAACAAGATGTTACCAGTAACTTAAGAATCTTCTGATGATGCCCCGAATGTCAGGGGTGAAACGTTAAGTTACTGGTAACATCTTGTTTTTGTAATAAAGAATTTATGAACGACGTAGTCTTACCCGGAAATATGTGGGTTTTTAACTCAAAAACCAAGGATGACTGTTTACACTAGGGGTGTCAAAAATAAAGCCCTTGGGCTGGATACGGCCTGTAAAAGTTATTTATCAGGCCCATTTGATAACTGGGCTGTCCCAGAGCTGCCCTTTCATCAGTGCTACTTCTGCCAAGGCTCTGGGAGGGAAAGATGGAAGGTCTCAGAAGGCAAGGAACGCTACAGGGTAAGGAGTAGAGTAGACTAAGAAGGGTAAGAGAGGGAGATGCTGCCGAGGTGGTGGGAGAGCCCAATTAACATGTGGGTTGCCCTTTCAGCAGCACCACTTCTGCTAAGGTGTCACTTTGCAGAGCACCTCTTAGCTGCTGAGCTGAGAAGTGATGCCTTGACAGAAGCAGCTCTGCTGAAAGGGCGGCCTACATGATAAATGGGCTCTCACATATCTTGAAAATATGATCAAGATTTCCACATTTTTCTCTTCTGTCATTTACAGCTGAGTTCCTATGCAAGAATAAAGTGCTAATTTCTGGCCATCATCTACTTCAGGGGTGGCCAACCTTCCACCATTAGGGCTACTGTGTTCTTAAGAGTTGTGTAGAAGACAGAATCGTGGCAGCTGCACGTATTGATGGTGCTACTAAAGCAGCTGCACCTGCTGAAATGCTCTCACCTATACAACCATTTAAAGGGCCAGCATTCATGTTGAAAGGTTGGCCACCACTGATCTACTTGATGACATCACTTCCTGCGTAATGACATCACTTCCGGCCCTCAGCAGGCGCTATGGATGCTATTTGGCCCAGTGTATGAAATGAGTTACACAGTAGGGACCATCCGCAGTTGCCAATTGCTCTTCCAACTGGTCATTGAAATGCATCAGGATGGGTTGTGATTCTGAACCCAGACCTGCAAGCTTCAAGATAAAGCTATATGAAAGCTTGTCGTTCTGAATGGCCACTGGATGCATTGGAATCCTGCACGCTGCCCAGCGGACCTCAGAATAAGCTATACAAAGGCTTGTCACTCAGAATAGCTACTGAAGTGCAAAGAGTTTGGAGAAAACGGGGTCGTCTCGGTACAAGCCATACCATTGCCAAACTCTCCATGCAGATGACCACAGAAGTTATATAGCTTGCACAGGTGCCTCTTGCACAGAAGTGTATAGCTTGCACAGGTGCCTCTAGCAAACATGAGGAGTCCCACTGTTTGTCACAGGTGCACACAGAAAAGCTCCCAAAAATGCTCTCCGTTGTACCCTTGAGACCAGTGAAAAGATACAAAGGGAGGGGAATGAAACAGCACTTCCCCCAAGCAATCTCATTACAGTTTCTAGAGTTCATCACCATTGCTCAGATGGTGGCAAATATGACGAACATCAGAAGAGCCCTGCTGGATCAGACCAAAGAGCCACCTAGTCCAGCATTCTGCTTCCCACAGTGTGCAATCAGAGATTGCTGGGAAGCCAGTAGCCAATAGGCAGGGCATGAAGGCAATAGCCCTTTCCCATTGTTGCTCTTCAGGAACTGGTATTTCGGGACATGTTGCTTCTGACCATGGAGGTTCCACCAAACTGTCTTTAATCCCCTGCTACCTGGGCAAGAGGCACGTTTTCAATTGGTGCTCCTCCTCTTATATTTGGCAGGGGGAGATTAACTGCCCCCCTTTCACCCCAGCACAGTGTCTTTTCTGGTGGCTGTTTGCTGGTGGTGTTCTGCATCTTTTTTAGATTGTGAGCCCTTTGGGGACAGGGAGCCATTTAATCATTTGATTTTTGTCTGTAAACCGCTTTGTGAACTTTTTGTTGAAAAGTGGTATAATAATAATAATAATAATAATAATAATAATAATAATAATAATAATAATATCCCTATTTGGATATGGTAAGCCTAGTTAAAGGTATAGGCACGGCACTTTGTGCCCCTTTGGATATAGTAGGGCAATCTATTGCCCATCGTTTTCACTGGGTGACCCCGAGTTCTAGTGCTATGAGAAAGCCTTCTCTCTATCCAGCCACTCCATGCATCTTCTGTTGAACGATGCCCATTTCAACGCTCCTCTCCCAGGAGAAACCACAATCTAAATTCCTCCCTTTTGCCTTCTGTTACTCGTTTAAAAATTATTTCTCTTGCCTCCCAGTTCCTGCATCCCCCCTTCCCCTCTTAGCTCACTCCACAACCCGCTACTCCACCGGCAAATGCTCCCAGGCGCAGGAATCCCAGCCAGTTGCTTACTTCTACAATCAGCTTTGTGACTCGCCATCGTAAACCCGAGCGATTGGATGTTTCACTTTCGCCCTGCCTCTAGCAGACGAAGACTGGTCGTTCTTCAGGCACGTCTATTCTCTGCGGCATTTGATTAGTCGAGCAGCCCGGCGACTTCAAGTCGCGTATGATTGGCTGGTTCACCCCTCCCATTCGAGAGTAGCCCTGTGATTGGAGAATGCGTGTCCTGCCCTGCGATTGGGGGTCCAGGATTCGCTCACTACTGAATCCGCCTCCGTGGGTGAAGGTGAAGGTCTCCTCCAGGCACTGCGTTGACTCTCGAAGAGTAGCAGCCTTCACATCGCCACGCAATGGCTCCCGTAGCAGGATCCGTGTTCGCCAACGTCCCGCAGGCCATGCCAGTGGCGGTCTTCAAGCTGACGTCGGATTTCCGCGCCGACGGGGACCCTCGCAAGGTCAACCTGGGAGTGGGAGGTGAGAGAACGCGAGTGGTGAATATAATTCTGTGCAAGGGGAAGGAAGAATGTGTGTGCACGTGTTTGGTCCCAATCAGGCATTTGAACCTGAGAAGTGAAGGACCTCATTCGCATCCCATCGGGACGCGTGCTATATGAGCACACTAGGAAAGGTGGTGGCACCCCACCCCTGGGTGGAGGAGAATGGCAGACACCTGGTATCCTGAGCCAGTAAGACAGCTGGAAATCCAAGAGACCTAGCTTTTTCCTTAACTGCACTTCAGTACCGGTAAAGCTCTGCATCTATTGAATTTCTGTTTGCTGACTGTGTATGCAGTGTGTTTAGAACTAGACTAGATTTTTCTCAGAAAAGGGTGTAGGATAGGACCTAACGATTGGGAAAGCAGGTACTGTAATGATGAAGGCAAGATCTTTAGGTGGTGAGAATGGTTCACAATTGATTGATTTAGGCAGATTTTAATCCTATTATAATCCTATATAATATGGATAATAATGTAGTATTGTCATTGCACCTCCTGTTCACATGGCACTTTACACGTAATAAGGAGACAGGTCTCTGAGTTTGGATGCTGGACTTTCATTGTTTTCCCTGGATGGAAGATTTGTAGGTTTTGATCTTCAGGGGGAGAGAAGAGTGCTGTGATGCCTTGAAGAGTATTTGGTGCATTGTGGCATAAGGTTTCTTGCAGTCTGCTTTATTATATAAAAAGCTGTACATTGTGTCACCTATAGATCTTTTATTTTTACTGTGTAAAAATATCAATGTGTGTTCCATAGCTGACCAAGATGGATACTAAACGCTGCAGTTATCTTAATACAGATACATTGAAAGCCATTCACAAAGTTGTGAAGTTACTAGCGGGGAGGGGGGGGGGCTGTGTTCCCAATCTAGATACCTGAAGCTGTGAAATGCAGGGTCTGTACCACCAGCTGCAAATGCTGATAGCAATATTGCTATGGCAGTGTGTACCTTGGTCCACAATAAAAAAAACTGAGGTGATATGGAAAGAAAAAAATTGTGAAAAAAAATTGTGAAAAAAGTGGAGGAGAATAAGCAAGGAAGGGAGTTGGGGTTGGCTGTGTTGAGGGAGCTATTTCTTGCCCATCTCTTGATGTGATACTCCTTATTCAGGGTTGCTTGGGAGGAGACACTTTTTCTGGGCAGTATGCTTCCTGCATTCATTTCCCCCTTTTCTCCTTCACCCTCTCTGATGTGTTGTCCACTATGGACAACTTCAGTGTCTCCCCTATTTTGGGCTGTCTGATCCTTTTGACATCTGGTCCCAAATATGTCCTCCCGTTTTCACCTACCCTCAGGTGTGGGACTGTGTTGCTGCACCTGGCTTTCTAGACTACAGCAGTCAAGAGCTCTGGGCTGATATCCAGGTTCTGCTTGGTTCAGCCATATGACCTTGAGCATGTTATTGCCTGGCCTTGCAGAAGCTGGAAAGGGGAGTCTACTCTGACACCAAGAAGCGAAGTCCAGGCTGAGCGCAGAGTCCAGTTAGCTGTCAGGCCTACAATCTCTAAGCCTTTACTCTCAGTTCATAAGTCATTTATTGTGTGTCTGCTTGGCAGCTCCTTCCCAGGGCACTACACCTGCTGCAAACTAATAACTCAAAGCTCCACTCAGTAGTTATAAGCAAGCTTTTCAGTGCTTTCTCTGTAAGGGTCCTCGGTGACATCAGTTTGTTGCCGCTTGTGACCTCTCTTGCCCATGGTCCGCAGCACCTGCTTTAGCACAAGATGCTCAGGATTTGAACTTCTTTTATCATAACAGCCCAAGCCAGTCCCCTGCTGACTTCCAGAGTATTCTCCATTCTGCGGACTGAAGCTCCCATTCAGACAGAGGCGTAACTAACCCCTGTGACACCCCCCGCCCGTGACGTCACAAGCCCCACCCCGTGACGGAAAAACGCCCCCTGACATTTTTTTGACGGAAAAAGTTTACTAGGTGCCAGGGTGGGCGGGAGACTCCTTTTCGTGCTGCCGCGCTGCAAAAGGCCCTTTTTGCTGCTGCCGCCGATGCAGCAGCTTGTGCACCCCCCCCCCCCCGTGTGTCACCTGGTGATGTCTCTGCATTCAGAGCTTATTGTGCCTGAGTTTCCAAACATGCCTGAGTTTCCGAACGGCTCCCAAAAGGACACATTTGATACATTTTTCCTGTACTGTACTTCTCTGGGAATGAAGTGCTGTGCTTTGAAAAACTGAGCAAGTGTTGTGGAAATGGTACTGCCTTGGAGTCCTCTGTGAGAGCAGGAGCTGCTCTGCAAAGGTTTTAAGTGGAAATTGGTGAGCCAGAATAGGGCGGGAGAAAGACCAAGAACTGTGCAGTAAGCCCCTTCCTACCATACTGTTGCATGTGTGTTACACACTCATGCGTATGTATGCGATGATGAGTGTCTGTCCTTCCCCTGCCTTGCAGCCTACCGCACAGATGAGGGACAACCTTGGGTCCTGCCAGTGGTCCGGAAGGTAGAACAGATGATTGCCAAGGACAACAGCTTGAACCATGAGTACCTACCCATTCTGGGCCTGCCAGAATATCGTGCCAATTCCTCACGAATTGCCCTAGGAGATGACAGTCCAGCCATCAAAGAGAACAGGGTGAGTCTGGCAAAGAGGAAACTCCTATAAGTAATCTGGTACAAAGGTACTTGAATTTGGGAAAGTTTGGGGAAGATCCTGGGGCGTTGCATAAGAAGAGCCTTGCTGGATCAGGCCAAGGGCCTATCTAATCCAACTTCCTATATCTCTCAGTGGCCCACCAGATGCTTTTGGGAGCACATAAGACAACAAGGTACCTTCATTCTGTTGTCACTCCCTTGCACCTGGTATTCAGAGATGTGCAACATCTGGGTTTTAGAGGCTTGCAACCTATAGTGGAGGCCAGCGCGTGGCGCAGTGGGTTAAACCTCTGAACCATGAGCTGTCGATTGAAAGGTCGGCAGTTCGAATCCGCAACGGGGTGAGCTCTCGTTGCTTGGCCAGCTCCTGTCAACCTAGCAGTTCCAAAGCATGTTAATGTGAGTAGATAAATAGATACCGCTTGCGGGAAGGTAAACAGCGCTCCGTGTTCCAGCCGCATGCTGCGCGCTGCGGCAAGGAGAGTCATGCCGGCCACATGACCACGGAGGCGTCTTCGGACAATGCTGGCTCTTTGGCTTTGAAATGGGGATGAGCACCACACCCTAGAGTCGGACACGACTGGACTTAATTGTCAGGGGTCACCTTTACCTTAACCTATAGTGGACCACCTGTTCAATCCCCTTTTAAAGGCATCTAGGCCAGGTGCCACCACCACATCCCGTGGCAAGGAATTTCACATATTAATTACCCGGTAAACGCTAGGTAAAGAAATATTTCCTTTTTCCTGTTCTAACTCTCTCGCCAGTCAATTTTAGTGGATGCCCCCTGGTTCAGGTGTTGGGTGAGAGGAAAAAGAACTTCCCTCTATCCACTCTATTCATCCCATGCACAATTTTATATGTCTCAATCAGCCCCCCCCCCTCCTTCTTTCTAGACAGAAGCACCTCAAGCATTTTAGCCTTTCTTTGTAAGGGAGGTGCCCCAGCCCATGCATCATTTTGGTCACTCTTTTCCTTTTTGAGATGTGGCGACCAGAACTGGACATGATATTCCAGATGTGGCTTTGCTATTTGTACAATGGCATTGGCCATTTTATTCTCAAACAGCTTCTAAGTGGTCTACGGATGGAGATCGTTTTGTGTGATTTTCCATTCTCATTGTTTAATGGAAATGGCATTAGACAAGTCCTTTCCTGGAGGGAACAGAGGATACAAAGACCCTGAATGGGGCCTTGAACAGCTAGCTCCAACTAGATGGAAGGACATTAGAAATAGCTGGGTATGTGATGATCTGTTGAGCCCAGAAATGAGAATAAGGTGAAAGGGGCAGGGTGGGAGGAAGGGCAGGGTGGGAAGAGGGTGGCACTGTGGTCTATAGTGTTAGTGCTGCACGTGATGCTGTCTCTAGCAGGTGGAATCTGGGGAGAACTGGAATGAAGGAATTTGAAAGTCCCAGTGAAACCAATGACTTTATGGTAAATCAGACACTTACTAAGAAGAGGATGTTCAGCACTCTTACTTATGATTCCTTTATCTTTCCCTGTTCCAGGTGGGGGGTGTCCAGTCCTTGGGGGGCACGGGGGCTTTGCGTATTGGAGCTGAATTCCTGAGACGCTGGTACAATGGAACCAACAACACAGCAACCCCTGTCTATATATCTTCCCCGTCCTGGGGTGAGTGCCGAGGTCTGGCTGGAACCCACAGCATGGAGGAAGACATGGGATGTCTCCATACACATAAGCAGTTAAAAATCCCCTCCACATAAGGCTGCTTAGCTCTGAATGGCTTGAATCTGGCTAAGTTACAAGTGTGTGTCTCTCCTCTTTCCACAGAGAATCATAACTCTGTCTTCACGGATGCTGGCTTCAAGGACATCCGGTCCTATCACTACTGGGATGCTGCAAACAGGGGTCTAGATATTCAGGGCTTCCTTGAGGACTTGGAGGTGGGTCAATTGGGTGTAACCTAGATGTAGTTCTGAGTAGGAATACCAGGTAACGGTAACCTCTTAGGTTTGGGCAGGGCTGGAAGGGTGTGTGGGGTGTGTGTGGGGGGGACTAGACTGTGTGTGTGGAGGATGACGACGACTGGACTGGACTCAGATTTGGTTAATCACACATTTGCTTGGAGGATCTGTCTGCCAGTATGACAGCTTTTACCTGGGATCCAATTTTTGAAGTCTTTACAGTGCTTGGGATCCAGGTGCTGTGGACATGGCCTTATGTGCACACATGGAAGCTTCTGTGTGCATACACGTGCTTCTAGTGCCCTTCTGACCCCATCCCTTTATACCTGTGGAACAGCAACTCTTAAAACTGGGGGAACCTCCATAGCAGCCTTTGATCTGAGGCTGTAGTTGAAAGAGGTCATCTGGAGAGCTCTGGTGCATTCAATGAAACACCTGTCGGGGGGGGGGGTTGGATCCCAGCCCACAGTAATCTTTTGAAAGTGTGCGTATGCATACATGTTTAGCAAAGCAAATTATATTGCTTTCTGCAAGGATTACCTTTGCTTGCTTAGTGTTTCCTCGTATAATATCTATAGACTAGCACCCTTTGCTACCTGCCAACACTCAGTTGAAACTCTTCTGGCAACTCTTGACTCTTGTTCCTCTCATCTATTGTGTTTATATATTCAGCTGGAATACTTGTGACACCCTCTGTCTGATTGCAGAGTCATCAGTGTGGTTAGCTTATGCACCAGAGTAGCTTGTAGTATGAGTAGCTTATGCACCAAACGTGGCACTGAGTCACAGTCTGTCTTCTTATTCAGAAAGCTCCAGAATTCTCCATCTTCATCCTCCATGCTTGTGCTCACAATCCGACTGGCACAGACCCCACGCAGGAGCAATGGAAGCAAATTGCTGCTGTTATGAAGGTATTAGTTCACTTATGGAACTTGAAGGGCTGTGCATCCTTTTACAGTACTCTATAAAACTTCAGTACTCTATAAAACTTCAGATTCTGCAAGAAGGTAGTCTCGGATTCTGTGGCTCCAGCCCCCCCCCCCCCCCAACTACGTTTTGTGACCTCAATTGCTTGGATACGTTGAACCAAATTTCTTATTTTGCATAATTTAATCCAAGGCTAGCCCCAAAGTATGCTGGGCCCTGTTCAGTACCTATGTGTGTGTATTATTATTATTATTATTAACAGTATTTATATACCGCTTTTCAACACAAAGTTCACAAAGCGGTTTACAGACAAAATCAAATGCTTAAATGGCTCCCTGTCCCCAAAGGGCTCACAATCTAAAAAAGATGCAGAACACTACCAGCAAAAAGCCACCAGAAAAGACACTGTGCTGGGGTGAAAGGGAGGCAGTTACTCTCCCCCTGCTAAATATAAGAGGAGCACCAATTAAAAAAGTGCCTCTTGCCCAGTTAGCAGGGGTTATCCATACGTAGCAGGCGTATCCATACCGCCGTGACTTGCCTCACTCCCTGCTTTTCCTCACACCCAGCTCATCCTGTTCTCTTCCCTTCAGTTTACTGAGCAAAGGGGCCTGGTGGTGGGATGGTAGGGGGCAGCTCTTTCCCACTCCCACCCAGTTCATTCCCTTTCTCGGTGAGACCACCACCTGGGAGCATGCCAGTTGAGCCAGCACTGCTTGGCTTCTGGGGCAGTGAGGGAGGAGCAAGTGCCTGTGTGGGCATTTCCTCTTCCTCCTCCCCCCTCTACAGAGGCCAATAGAAATTGCTCCTAGGGACCCTAGAAGGCTTCTTGGAAAGCCCCATTGGCTGCTATGGAACTTGTGACAGCCTAAGAGTCAGTTCTGAAAATCTAGATTTTTTTTTCTAGGTTCATGGCTTCTAGGCTGCCATGAGAGCCTGTGGCAACTGAAGAAGGGGCAGATTCACGGGGCCCTTTTGAAGCCACTTCACCCTGATGGGGCCCCAGTAGGCTTGTCCTCTGATGCAACTGCTGAGTTAATCCGTTCCTTATATTGGGTGCCAAGGAAAAGAGTGTGTGGGACCAGCATATGGGGATGTGTGTCCAGAGAGGGCAGTTAAGGACATTCTGAAACATGAACTGAAGGCCACGTTTCCTTCTAACGACATTTTCTTTGCAGCGCCGGTTCCTGTTCCCATTCTTTGACTCTGCCTACCAAGGCTTTGCCTCGGGTTGCCTGGATAGGGATGCTTGGGCTGTCCGCTACTTTGTTTCTGAGGGCTTTGAGCTCTTCTGTGCTCAGTCCTTCTCCAAAAATTTTGGGCTCTATAGTGAGTATCCATTTAACAACTAAGGTAGGGATGGGAAGTGGGGATTGGTTCTCGGACATGGGCTGGCGTTGTGTGGGGCCGAGGTCTTATGCCTGTACTTTTTTGTCCCGCCAGATGAACGTGTGGGAAACCTAACTGTTGTGGCAAAGGATGGAGACAATGTGCAGCGTGTCCTTTCCCAGATGGAGAAGATTGTCCGCACCACTTGGTCCAACCCCCCATCACAGGGGGCACGCATTGTGGCCACTACACTCTCTTCCCCAGAGCTGTTTGATGAATGGTGAGAGGCATCCAGACAAGAAGTGGGGGCTGACCCCAACTAAATTCCATCCCCATGGGCAGATCTGGTGCTGGGCCCAGGTTCAGCCCTTTTTCTGTTACAGGAAAGGGAATGTGAAGACCATGGCAGATCGGGTCTTGCTGATGCGGGCAGAGCTCAGGTCCCGCCTTGAGGCCCTGGGCACACCTGGGACCTGGAATCACATCACAGAGCAAATTGGCATGTTTAGCTTTACCGGCCTCAACCGTGAGTAAAAATGGAGTGGTGGGAGGTGTCAAAAATATAGTGATGGGATAAAGGGACAGGGAAGAGGAGGGGTGCTACAAAGCAAGCAAACTTCCTGGCTTTGTCTAAGGTGAAGTAATATGAAGAATATTTTATATACTGATTTTTAACAAAATATGGTGAAAGGTATTTCTGTCTAGGAATGTGCCCTCCAAGACTCCATCAACATTCTCATGTCGCTCCCCAGGTGAAAGCAGCTAACTATGGAGCATGCTGCCAGCTATTCCATTTGCCAGATGTTCACTAGGGCCTCTGTAGCTACCCACTTAATCAGACAATTTTCCTATTGTGTCATTTGGCCTTTTGTAGGCAAATCTTAGCAAAGGCTGCTCTAGATTTCTGGTGATAGTTGAGAAGGGAACCTGATATATTTCCTCTTCCTCCTTCTCCAGCTAAGCAAGTACAATATCTGATCAAGGAGAAACACATCTACCTGATGGCCAGCGGCCGTATCAACATGTGTGGCTTGACTACTAAGAACCTGGATTACGTTGCTGGTTCCATCCATGAAGCTGTTACCACGATCAACTGAAACCAGACCTTGTTTGCAGTTGTGTTTAACTTTCCCCGATGCTCTCTAGTGTGTGTGTGTGTGTGTGTGTGTGTGTATGTATGTGTGTGTTTCTTTAAAGCAGTCTCCAGAGGCTGGGATTTCATATAGAGGAAAGGTGGGCGATGGGGGCTGCTTAATCTTTTCCTCTCTTGCCATTTTTCTGCTTAAAATTCTCCCACTTCCCCCAAGGAGACTTCTTTTCTCTGTGGTAGAAAGAAATGAGCAGCTCTGGAGGGGTGTGAATGGGGACAGGTCTAGAGAGAGAAAAGCGTTAAGCAGCCCTTTACGTTACTTCCTCCTCTGCTTAAATTAGCAGCCTCCTTAGCCTGCTATTCATTTTAAAAGAAACCAAATCAAAAACCAGTGGGAAAAAGTTATACACAACTCCATGTAATGTCTAGTTTGACCTTAAACACGAACAACCAAATCACTCTGTGCTCTGTGTAGTCTACGTTTGCTCTCTTGGCTGAGCTCACCTCCCTTATCTCCGTAAGGACTGGAATCGGTGATTCTGCCAGGAATGTGTCTCCCTGCCTTGGTTTTGATGGTCCTTGGTTTGGTTTGTGTACGTGAATGTATAGAAGTGGGACAGAGACGGACTATGAACTTCCTTCTGTGTGTAAGCTGTTGGTTTGCACACATCGTATTAATAGCTATTAACTGTAGATCCCAAGCACATGGCCTCTACTGCCTGCCTTAGCTGTATGTCCACTTGCACTTTATGTAACCAACTTTCTTTGGTCTGCTGCAGTTAAGGGGCAGTATATTATGGGATAGATACCAAAATGGTTGGTTTCTTTGTACTGACTAAAGGTTTGGGCTGCATGGGCTATTTCAGGGAGTGAGGCTGGTGCTGCGTTCTTGTTTCCAGCCTTGCATGAGCTCAGATTGTATCTTAATAACTGTACCTTTTCCTGGCAACACAACAAAATAAACGTACATCTCTTCATGCTATCCCTGTCTATTACTCAAATCTTTCAAATTACCAGGAGGTTAAGACTCCACTGTAGCTCTTGAGGCTGGATTCTGTATAGTAAAAACACCCTTAGTAAAAATCATTAAGAGTATAATGGGCTGCAAGCAAGGTCCACCTTTTTATTAATAGTGTAGCACTAGCAGTGGACATGGTGTTTACAGATCAGGTTTCCGCCCTCGAAAAGCCTTGACTAAAGCAGCTGAAGCTTCAACGTGCAAGACCTCTGGCTTAAAAATAGAATCCTGGTTTGACTCTGATCATCAATTGGTCTTTGGTATAGGAGGCTTTGGCCAGTTTTCATAGTCTCGGTGCAATCTCCCCATCCAGTGCTGTTCTTGTACAGCCCAAGGCACGACGCCTTCTAGACCTGAGAACACATACTCCTGCCTCTCACTTTAGCAAAACTCTGTAAAGGAGCAAGTACCTTTCCACAGCATTAGATTAGTTCTGAAATACAATTAGTCTGCATCTGAACTTTCTTCCCTCCAGTGTACATCTTTTATGTTTTAGGTCTCCCATTGTTTTTCCTGCTGGATTATTTTAAAAGCATACACAAGTCCCTTAAAAAAAAACAAAAACACCTGTCCTCTTGGGTGCCCAGGCCCCTCCCCAAGTGCAAAGAACATTGGCAGACCCACCTCATAAGAAGATCCCTGCTGGATCAGGCCAAAGGCCCATCTAGTCCAGCTTCCTGTATCTCACAGACGCCCCACCAGATGCCTCTGGGAGCATACCTCTTTTGTATGGCTGCAACCATCCTTTAACTGCTCTTATGTTGTCACAGTTGCTGTCTTCTCTCCCTCACCCTGAATCGTTTCTACTTGGTCCCTGCCATATAGCAACTCAGCAAGTTTTTAACATCTGGCATAGCTTGGGAGTCAAATCCTGCAATAATGTTCCAGATCAGGAAGAATAAGGTGAAGGGAACATCCCTGAAATCTTTGCTTCAAGAGGTTTCCAATCTTTACATCCATTTAAATTGGTTATTCATATGCCCTGGATCACGGGCCCCTTTCTACACTGCAGGGGCTTAAAGCTCCTGTCGCTATCCAACCTGAAATTTTACAGGATGAGAATTCATTGTGGTAGTACAGTCCAAGTGTCAACATGCATAGTGGTCATGAAATGGTTTTACTTAAGTGACCCAGACACCCTGGCTTAACGTAGACTCAAACAGGTCTCAAGCTACATTTCTCCTCTCTCTGATATCCCTAAGAGTAGGAACTTGATGGATGAGCTTTGGAGAAGGAAGACTGCACCAGGATAACACATATAAGATTGCAGCAATGCTTTCCCTAAGCTGGCAGGGGTGGAGGAAACAGCTTCCTACAGTGTGGTCTCATGCATGGAGGAAATCCCAATTCTCACTTTCACTCAGAAACTAATGTAGTTGCAAGGAGTGGGGAGCTATGACATTCTAACCTGGGTGCCAGAATGCAGTAAAACAGGTAAGTACATTTGAAATGTTAATGGTGCCATTCTGGGCCCATTTCTACAAGCAAAAACCTGACCGAAAACCCTTTCTGCAAAATGTTCACAACAAATGCACTCAATTTGCAGCTTGACCAACAGGAATCTGATGCATACGGACTGACTCCAGAGATCACCCTCAAAACCTTTTATGCACATTTTTTTCCCTCTCCCTAAAACACACACACACACACACACACACACACACACACACACACACACACACACACACACAACTAAGCACGAAAGGGTCTGATTTAATGTAAAACAAGTACATTTTATTTCTCCCTTATAGACACTTGACGTCAGAACTCCTCCCTCTATGTTCTAAATTGACCTGGAGGTTCGGCTGTGTTTGGGCCGTGGGCCTTGTTTGCCTGGCTCAGTGCTCACAGGTGAAGAATGCTCAGTGCCTTGATCTGCAAATGAGACTGCCAGCCCAAAGCCAGTTGGTGCTGGTAACAGGCAACAATGAGTCTGGAACAGATTTGGATAATGAGCAGATAAAGATGAATACAGAGGGAGTGTAGGTTGCAATGCTGTTGCTGCACGGACATGCACTGGGGTCCAATGTGCTGGACCATGCGAAGGAACGGCAGGCACTTCCAGTAGGAAGTGGGGCTGTGCCCGCTCTCTGGGTATTATCCCAATGGAAGTAGTGTGTGATGGTGACAGCAGTGACCTGTTAAGCTAACCCACAGGGGCCCACACCTCCCACTGCTTTGTGGTTATCTTCTTGCTTCCTCCTTTTGCTGAGACCTGGTGCCCAGCTCCCTCCATGTCCTGGCTCCATCCCTCAAGCCTGGAGCTCAAAGGTCTGCTATCTGAATCACAAGCCCTGGAGGCAGGGGATAGAGAATGTGAGAGAGAAGCAGGTGCCATCACCACACATGAATCTTGTCACAGTCGGCTGTCATGCTGCGGACCTGAAACAGACAAGCAGCTGCTCAGTAGTGTACACCTGTGAGATTTCTTTGCCTCTGCCTGGAGCCTCAAGCAGCTCTCTATTGACAAGACAGGTCAGTGCCAGACTCTCACACAGCACTTGAAAAGCTTGGGCCTTTCTGCACAGCCCCCATTTCATTTATTCTTAAAGAAATACTGTACTCTCAAAAAGGCTAGTTTGGCACTGTGTGATATCGCTTCCAATCCCTTCCATAACAGGAGGAGGGGAAAAGAGTAAAATACTCTAATATGTTTCCATTTTTTTAAAGTGAGCACTCCAGCACTGGTTTGTACACAGCAAGCGTAGAAGCTTTCACACACAAAAGTAAAAGTTCACCAGAAGGGGGGGGGGGCAGGGAGAGAGCATCCCTGCTATATTTCATAACAAAACAAAGTACAAATGCTTCGGCACTGGGATTGCACAGCAGAGGAGTGAAGAATCACTGAAGGAAGAGCACCCAAGAATGCACAGAATGGGGTACATGCGTATGGGGCTAGCCCACAGCTGAAGAAGAGGTGGTATTGCCATAAAGGATAGCTAACCTGTGGGGGGGCCAAAGCCATGTTGCCACTCAGGTGATGAGAGGTGTGAAGTTGGAATTATCATCTGAACTCTTCTCACTGTCTCCTGATGGCTTTCTTCTCCTCCCACCTGAAACATCAAGCAGTTCGTGGTCAGGGCTGGCAATCGCTCAAAGGGTGCCCTGCTTGAAGGACCAATATCAATGAAAGGGTACAACACGCTCTAAGCTCTCACGAGTCAATACAACTCCACAGTCTCAAACAGCATTGTGGCTGGTAAGTCTCTGGTCCCTTCAACGCTTCCTCCTTGAACACATTCGATGGTGCTCAAGGACAAACGAGACTAGACTCAATCAGCTAGAACTGTACACCTATGTACACTGCACACCTGAAATCTGGGGTCAATGGCCCACCCATTCCAGGGGGTTGTGGTGTGACTCACTAAGGGTTCGGAGTAGCTTCTTGCCCAGGGGCTCCTCGGGGCCACTTGGGGATGTGCTGATCTCCATTCCTCTGTTTGAAGTCTCAGGTTCAAGCCTGACAAAACAGCCCTCATCTGTAAGGGAACAACAGTCAAGACTAGGCTTGGATCCATTTCAATATCTCAGGGCCGACTTTCTGTTTGCTGTCCTGCCCGCGTGTTGCCACTGCACTCCTAAAATACTCACTCTGCTGCATGTTGATCTCTGTGCTGCCTGCTGATTCTTCCTGAATGTGGGGGATTCTCTCCATGTGCAGGAACACAGAGTCTGTGGGGCTCTTCAGGCGCCCATCTGATTGGCTAACTGCAGAATACAGACAAGAGAGGCCAGAGTAACTCATAGGTCAAGACATACACACCACATTACAAAACGCAAGTGTGACAGAACAGCCAAATGTCAGTGTGAAGGGCGATTATGGATGGGGCACAGTCAAAAGCAGAGCATGACTTGGCTACGTATCATCCAAATTTTTCAAATTAGGCCTGGCTTTAACCCACTTTGCGTTCGGCTAGACAAATGTAAATTAATAAAACACGTCAGCCTATGCAAGTGTAAAAATGTACATCCCAATGAGAGTGTTGACGCAGTCATTCTGTTGGAACACGTGCACCTACCCACAATGGTGTTTCTCAGGAGAATGGCAGGATCGTCCTTGGGTGTCTGTGGAGTTCCCCTGACCGTGGGAGCCTTAGAGGAATCTCCATCATTGAAAACCTCCATGTCAGGGGTCTGGGGTGAGCTATCCATCCGACTGGCAGCCAGCGCATTCTGGTACTGTTGCCGAGTGATCTAGGCAGGGGACAGACAAATCACCATTTAGATGGTAGCTTGGTAGTATCTTTCTCACCATCTCCAATATTTACATTTTTTCTTCTACAGCTTCTGCCAAGATCCACATTCCTGTCTCTTCAGATCTGGCACATTGTCATTCCATCTTGTCTCTTTGGCTGTCAATATATTTAAAATGGTGCTGCTAAAAATAATCTCTCCCCCATAATTAAGACTGTGTCTGTAGTTTTGTAATGGTTCTGCATTGCCCCCTCCCCCTTTACTCAGATCTTACTTTTACTCAGATCTTTTACTTTTGACTCAGATCTTTACATTAACTTTCCCCACCACTCTGCTCCTCACTAAACTGCTTTATTCTTTCTTGCCGTACTTTGCTCTTCTTTCACCTCCTATGCAATCTTGTGAGCTGTGAGTTGCCCTTCTTCCCTTCTCCCAAGCTTCATCTCCATCTAGAACAGCCTCTTCATCACTACACACCAAGTCATCTCTCCCCGTTTCCTTATTTAGGCTTACAACACTCCTCAAAACCTTTTCGCCATGGGATATTAGCACCATCCGACAGAAGGGAACTGTACGAAGGCTATACCTGCTTCAATCACTCAGGTGAGGGGATACCTTGACAAACTGCACATCACAGAGGATGTGCACAGAATAGTCTGGTGTGTAGATGTTGTTGTTGCTGCCACTGTGGAGTTGGGTGCTGCTGCCTCCATAATCATTGCGCTCTCGGATGGGGGACTCAGAACGATTCAGGCCACTGCAACGGGAAGGCGACTGGTTCACTACAAACAAAGAGGAAGCAATGAGCACAACTGTTATACCTAGCAAGGAAGATGCAATTGCTAAAAGGGCTGGAACACTAAAGGGCATGGGCTTTTTGTGGTAGAGGGAAGTGTGACTTAGTCTCTTCTTCTCTTGAGGCTTACCTTCTCCTAGATCGGTATTTTACCTTGTCTGCAACAACCTATAGCCATGCATTTCAGGAACTGTACGTCTGGGAGGATAGCACCAGAGAGAGACGTGCTGAGCACTTGCTGACAACAGAACCAGGTGGATGGGGGGGTATGGAAGAAAATGACAGTCCATGCAATGGGGTTGGAGGCAACAATCAACTTACTGAAGGACTGGGTTTTTTTCAAATCAACATATGCTCTCCTGATAACACAACACGCTCCTCAAGCAGATTTGTAGCTGGGCTATGCGGAAATGGGGAAATTTGAGGGATTATTCACATGATGTGGATTCAGGTCACTGCTGCAGTTCTGCCTGCTGCAAGAACAAAGTAGGCTGAATGGGGGATGGGCAAGACAAGGCTGAGCTGGATTGGGAGAAGCTGCTGAGTACGTCCCTCTTGCTTAAAGAAATGTTTAAACAGATAACATAATGGGCCAGGTTTTCCAAATGAATCTGACAGCATGGAACTGGTGCTTCCTATCAGTTCTATTTTCTGAGAGTTTCTATATCCAAAAGGATCACAGGGATTTGCAGATTTGAGTGGGCAATGTTTAACTGAGAACAAAAAGCAGCTTGATGATCTGTTTGTTCTCCCAGTAGAAATACAGGTGGGCCCTCATATCCGCTGGGGATATGTTCCAGGCCCCTCCGTGGATACTTGAAACCGTGGATAAGAGCGAACACCCCCTCCATGGTTTCCTGAGGGCCCCCCCACCCTGCCTCCCCTGCAGGCAGGCATGCTTGCCCCCCCCCCCCAGCTCTTATTTTTCTTTCAGCCAGTTTTGTTTCTTCCTTCAAACAAACAGAGAAGCAGCCTCCATTGCAGGCAAATAGAACGAGACTAAGTCCTAGAGAGGCTCTGCAAGGTTTCTGTTAACCTTGCAGAGCCTCTCTAGTACTTAGCCTCGATCTACTTGCCTGTAATAAGCAGCCAGAGGCTGCTTCTCATGTTTCTTTAAGGAAGAAACGAAGCTTACTGGGAAAAAAGTAAAAGCCTGGGGGTGGGTCCCCACGATCTGTGGATAACTGAAACCGTGGATAGCGAATCAGTGGATATGGGGGCCCACCTGTACTTATCCTCAACAGAGGCTGTGTGTGTAATGTATTAAAGGGACTCTAGAGGCCCAGGGCAGGTCACATAAGGAGTTGCATTAAAAAACCAAAATAAGAACCGGAATCCCTTCTGCTAATTCACCTCGGATGTAAGGGGAAAATCACCCTTCCATGCCCCTAGGGGAGATTTGTCCTTAGGGCTGAAGTGCGCTTTCTCAGCAGTGTTATTGGAGTCTTCTCCCTGCTTCTGCAGCACTGAGCACAAGGGATGCTCACAAAGATCACACCCACCTCTAGATCCTGGAATATATTTTCTGTCCTCTGCCTCAACTCCCTACCCTGACTCCATTAATCTTTCTTCCACACCCAGTACAGTACTGTCAAAAAAAGCCCTCACACAAATCGTTAATCACAAACATTCTTTTTTTTTCCCCATTCTCTCCATTGGGTCCCTTTCTTCCTTTGCATCCAATACCACCACCTCCTCCTTCTCAAATCTGTTGAGCGTTCTCTTTGGCTACATTTCACACTCATGTGCTTTCCCTCATCATTCCCTTGACCCTAATTTTTCTGGCTCTTAATTCCTCATCCTTCCTTGCTAGCCCTAACATTTCAAACTTCCTTCTAGGATATCTATCCCTTTCACACAGTTTCTCTTTCACTCTTCCCCTCCTGTTCTTAGTTTCTATATTCTACAGAGCCGAGTATTTGTGCAAACACACATGTTCACAAAGCTGATGAGTAGCTTTTGCTTCCTCATTCACTTGGCTCTCTCTTGGCTGATTTCCAGACTAGTAAATTGCCTCTTAATCCAGGCACCATTGCTAGAAACCTATTATTATTAAAATAAAGAAGCAAGCCTAGCTGCAATAGTGAGCCCACAACCCATCAAGTGGGAAGATGCATCCCTGGCCTCCCAGTGGCTTAGCCCTCATTTGGAACTGATCAACAGTAAGTGATCCTCCACACCTGTAGGACAATATATAGCTCATTTCTGTATATGTACACATTAGCATAGCACACACATCTTCATATATCTGAGGGCATGCTACTCTGTATCTGTGATACGGTATGAGAAAGTGATCATCTCTAGAAAGAGTTCTGAACAGTGCAGGATACAGGATATCACTTAGCACAGGGAAACAAGTACAGCTGCAGGGAAGTGCAATACATGCAGGAATATTTAGGGCTTCATTCTTCATGCATACCAGACACTATAGCACATCCTCTTCCATACTTCCCAATATTTGGCATTGGAGAAAGGGCTCATAGGTAAGCATAGGTCTAGAGCAATAAGGCGGCAGAATAGGAACCCTTTGCTGGGTGCTGTATACACAGTTACCTGGGGAGCCAGCCAAAGATTCCCCTCTACTGAAGCCGAAGGTACGGGACACGGACACAGGTACTAGAGAGAGGGCCATAACCAGGAGACAAAAAACAGGGGGCATGAGAGAGAGAGAGAGAGCAAAGAAATGGATTTAAAAGGAAAAGAAACGAGAGAATGAACAAGGCAGAATAGGCATCAGCACAATGGCTTTATGATGTCCCATACGTTCTGCCCCTAGAAAGCTGTAATCCACAACCAACTTGTGAATAAAGAGCTGCTTTCTCTGCTGTTATAAAGGGGACAGGAGGAGGGGTCCATCAGGGATGCTGCCAGATCTTAGGCAGGACAAGCAGTGATAGTCTTCCCCAACCCTTGTGTAGGATTATATTATGCTTGACCATCTCTGGACTGGGAGAGGATATAAACTGAATGGGAACCTTGAGAAGAGATTTTACTCCATGTGCCACCTGGCATCATGTGCATAACCTCATACTGCACATCACCACATTTAGACTGATGGAAATGGAAAAAAATGGATTCAAACAATAAATACCGGGTACTTTATGAGCATTTATAGATCCACAATGCACTTACACAAAGCACCATTGGATGGCACCAAAAGCACACATGATGGAATGCGGATATCTGAGGAGCAGGGTTATTTCAGGGCATTCACAAGAGATTATGGACCCAAGCTTTAGGGACTGTAAATGTATTTCCACCGACTGCTTCTCTTGCATAAAGTACTGCTGACTAGAGGAAAACAGAAAGGTGTTCTGCATAGGAGCTGGCTTATATGCATATTTAGTTGATATTGTTACTGCTCATGCCAGCATATGCAGGGTGAGCTGGCTCCAAGATTTTTTGGTTCCTGGGCAAAAAATGCACACACATCAGAGTGGTTGGGTTGGCTTGGGGCTCACTCCTTCCCCTCTGATGCCAGTGAACATGACTGCTGCTGGTCCTCCTTCTTGCTGCCTCTGGATTAGGCCCAGAAGGAAGCAGAAGTATGTAGAGAGAGTGGCTTTCCAATGCCAGCAGCTACCACTGTCATCCCATTGGCAACAATGTGGCTGGGGTTAGTACCCTAAAATGTTGATGTAGGAGTTTGGAAGCACCGCCTGGAAAGAATAGTGCAGATGCTTCTATGCTAGAAAGGAGAAAGATGGGGGCACAGTAATTCTACCAGAGTTAACAGAACCCAGAAACCCAGCTGTTTTATTCATAGACAGCTGCCTGATGGAATCTCAGGGAAGGCCCAGTATGAACCAGGCCTTCCCTACTCTCTCTCTCTCTCTCTCTCTCTCTCTCTCTCTCTCTCTCTCTCTCTCTCTCACACACACACACACACACACACACACACACACACACACACACACACACACAACACACACAAACACACACTCTCACTCACTCACACACACACACACACACACACACACACACACACACACACAACAAAGGAATAGGACAGGGAGAAGATACATACACAGGAAAGAAGACCCCGCCAGGCTGCTCATTTTGCGCACGTCATTATCTGAAAATACAGGGGGCAGATGGAAGGTGAGTCCCAGTCAGAGTTTTGTTGTGTCTGCCTTACCCTGTACAGGGAAGAGACACTTTCTCAAAGGAATGAAAAGGCGGATGGGTCATACCAACTGTATGGGTCATACCAACTGTAGCTTGGCTGGAGTGGCACTCTTCTTTACCCTACCACAGCTATGGTTTTTATTCCATCTCACAAGGCCTGTCTGCTTACAAGGATAAGGGAATGTCCTTCCAGAGTTCTCCCCATTGTATTTCCCATACTGCAAGCCTAGGCTCCTACAGTGAAGGATTTGCTCCTTCCTAAACTCCAAAATGTGTGTATGTGTATGGTTTCTCCCATCTATACAAGAAAAGTTAACACTGTTGGTGGAACCATGAAAATACTCCCCAACAATATCAACAGGTAGCTCGGTAACCCTGAAATTCAGGGACTTCCACTTGACCAGTTTCACCCCTCCCTCTGGCAAGACCATTCAAATCCTACATACTTGTATGAATACAGCATAGAATTAAAATCTGACAGAGAATTTACCGTACCTCTGTGATACTCTGAAGTCATTACCCCTTGTGACTACAAAGAAGCACCTGCCACTGTGTGTACAGCAGGGCTTGAAAGTGCAGGACAAGAGGCAGTCTTGAAGGGTCACGCAGAAGGGCTTCCGTCTCTTACATAGATCGATTTTCTATTCCCCACAGATACTGGTGCCCCCACAGATACCTTCTTGCTTGCTTTTTATCGCCTCACCTTTGCTACAATATTTATTTCTGTTAGCAAGTTAACAAAAATATTTGCTAAACATTTCATTTCTGGGAAAACTCCAAAACTCTGCTTTTACCTGAGCAGACCACAGCCATGACAGCTGGGACACCATAGTACGTAAAGGCTCCATTCTCAAAACGCAGACCTTCCTTCCCCACTTCCACCTCCACTTTTCCCTGAAGAGACAAACAAAACAAAATGCAACAGCAACACCAGTACTCCCTCCCTGTCCACAGAGTACTAGATAATTCATTAAAAAAAATCCAGGGCAGCTTGCTTAAAGAGGATTATTCTGGGCAAGAACAAGATGAGCTGTTCAGTCACCAGATACTTCTGAGCGGTCCTTCATAAAAGTGGAAGATAGCAGATAAAAGTCAAGATGGCTGGGAACATCAGTAAGGTACGGCCCAGGACAATGGTTAGTTGGGACTGAGAGGCAATTGTAGAATTGAGAGAACTTATTTCAAGTATGGTTATTATTTCAGTGGCTGCAGGGCAAGACTGAGACACATCAATGGAAGTGGAAATAGGGAAAAAAGCACTCAAAACAGAATTAGCAAGGGCTGGGGATCAAGGTTAAGGGTTAGTTAGTAATGAAGTCAACCTAGGGTAGGCTCAAAAGTACGATGGGGCATGCCTAGCACTTGACTGCTATAACTCAAACTCAAGCTAACACTACAAGATGTTTTCCCAATACCAGCTTGTAATCAATAGCAGGTAACTGAGCAAGAAAGGAGTGTGATGGACAATAACACTTAACAAGGCTTTGGCACACTGATCTTTTACCATTCAAAGGGATGAAAGTTAAATATCCAAGCATGATAGAGTAGTGAATAGCCATCCATTACAGATCAGGGAACCTGAGACATGAAAGCTGAATGAGTGTGTGGCTGTATGGTAGCAGAGTTAGGATGTCAAACATAGGGCAAGAGAGCAAACTTCCTGCTCTATGCTCCTCTCTCTAGGCCAGTGGTTCTCAAACTGGTGGGTTGCACCACTATATCCGGAAGTAGTCACTACCCCCAATGTCAGTGATATTCCACCGCTGCTGCCTCTGGGGAAAAAAGTTTTTTTTTACTTACCAGGGGGTTGCACCGGCTCTCCGGAGGGTGTGGGGGGCCCATGGCCCCCTCTGCGGGCCTCCCCGCTCTTCAGATTGGCTCCCTGAAGTGATCCAAGACCCACTTCCGGTTTTCGTCCAAAATTAGAAGTGGCTCTCGCTCACTTCAGGGAGCCGATCTGAAGCACAGGGAGGCCCGCAGAGGGGGCCTCCCCCCTGCAGGCTGCTCCAGCAGGCCACTGCGCCCCCCAATAAGTTTTTTTAAAAAAATTTCATGGCAGCGGCGCAATCCTAGGAGCGTCGCTGCCACCGTTGGTGCCCCCTGCAAGGACTAACAGCTTCCCCAACTCGTGGGGAGAACTTTGAGAACCGCTGCCTAGGCACACCACTTCTGAAATCCTGCTGGAGAAGTGAAGTCACAGTCTATTAGAAGGGGAAAAGAGAGCCCATACTAAGCTGGTGTAGCATAGTGGCCAAGAGACTAAGCTGTGAATCAGGACATCTCACCCTGCCACGAACTTACTAGGTGGCCTGAGGCAAGCCACTCCCTCTCAGCCTCAGCTCTCCAGTTGTAATATGGGGATAATACTTACTCACCTGATGAGATTGTTATTACAAAAGGTAATACATGTGAAACGGTAAGCATTATTACTAAAGAGCCTCCAAACTTTGGGATGACTGACTTCTACCGCAAGCTTTGACAAACCTGCAGGATGAGTACAAAGTAGTCAACTGGCCGATTGCGTTGATATAGGTAGTGCTCAGGAGCCCGCTTATTCTTGTGGTCAAATTTCATCTCCTGGATGACGTTGGGGTGTTTCAACAGCCGCAGCAGAATCTTCTCTGTAAGGTATGGTGGTTTGAAGGGCTCCACCTCTGCAGAAAGAAAAGCAGTGTGAGAAAAGTTTAGTAAAGGTAAAGGTATCCCTTGACAATTAAGTCCAGTCGTGTCCGACTCTAGGGAGCGGTGCTCATCTCCGTTTCAAAGCCAAAGAGCCAGCGCTGTCTGAAGATGTTTCCATGATCATTTGGTCGGCATGACTCAACACCGAGGCGCATGGAACGCTGTTACCGTCCCGCTGACGTGGTACCTATTAATCTACTTGCAATTTCTTGCTTTCAAACTCCTAGGTTGGCAGGAGCCGTCGCACAGATTCGAACTGCCGACCTTTCGATCGACAGCTCATGGTTCAGTGGTTTAACCCACAATATGCCAGACAATCCAGAAGGATCACTGAGTGTGCTGCGGGAGCTCAAGCAGAATCTTGAGAATCTGGTCATCACCTTTAATGCCCTTCAAGGTTTGGGTCCAGGATATCTGAGGGACCGCCTTCTCCCATACATTCCGGCCCGCGCTCTCTCCTGCGGCTACCACCTCTATCTCAGGTTAGGGGAATGGCAGCATGTGGGCGAGACTTCTCTGTTGTGGCGCCACAATTGTGGAACTCCTTGCCAGGGATGTATCTAAGTAACTAGGTCACAAGTGCGAGTGCGAGTACGAGTCATTTTTGCAAGAGTGCGAGTCCGAGTGCGAGTCAGTGTCAAACTTTTTGGGCAAGTGCGAGTCAAGTGCGAGTCATTTTTGCACGAGTGCGAGTCGAGTACGAGAGGCCAGAAACCACGAGTCACAAGTCGAGTCACTTTGGGGAAAATGACTTTACCCCCTGAAAATGGGGAAAAATGACCTCTGAGACTTTTAAATGGGGAAAAATGACCTCTGAGACTTTTAAAGCACCCACTTGGCTCCCCCTATGCCCTTTCCCTCACCTCTCAGTCTTGTCACCACCCATCTGGTTTGGGAAAAACAAGCGTGTCTACATTCAAACTATTTATTATTCCCCCCCCTGCACCTTCCCCTTGCTGAGCCGAGCATCCTTTGGGCTCGGAGTTTTGGTCAATGAAGAGGGACTGCTGCGGCAGCTTCACCTTCCCTCACTCCTCCCCACCCCTCACGCTTGGAGTTGTGGCCAATGGCAAATAGACAGCAACATAAGGGGGGGGATTCAGAGGCAGGCTTGCTTTCCCACCCCCTTGAAAACCCTTCCTCCCTGCTGCCCTCCTCCTCCGAGGTCTCCACTGCGCCTGCCTGCCTGCGTTGATGCCGGCCATTAAAGGAAAATGACTTGGAAATGGCAAGTCGTTACCCCCACGAGTGCAAGTCAAGTACGAGTCCCGTGGGTCACGAGTGCGAGTGCAAGTGCGAGTCAGTGGGTCACGAGTACAAGTACGAGTACGAGTCAGGGAAAAAGTGTCTAAGTCACACTTGCGAGTCGAGTCATTTGACTCGTGTCCCCATCACTGCTCCTTGCCAGGGGAATTGAGAACTACCCCCTCCCTCATTACTTTTCAGCGAGGGCTCAAAATGTTTTTGTTTCGTCTAGCGTTTGGGTGATGGGTTGATATCTGACTTCTGGGTCTCAAGATGTTTTATTCCGTTGCTTCTCTGCTCTATATTGTCGCGCGAAACCCCCCCCCAGTGGTTTTTATTGTTTTTAACTTATTTTATGTATTGTTTTAAATTATGTATTTTTATCTTGTTGTAAGCCACCTTGCGCATTTGCCTTGGCATAGGATAAGGCGGGGTATAATTTTTTAAATAAATAAATCTTTCCCATCAGGGTCTGAGGGTGGAGTCAGATGAAATAGATTTGGCATAGCTTCATCTGGGAGGATGGTACCTCGGGGAAAATGATGCCCTGCACCCATCATCAGTTCAAGGTGGTCCTCTTGTATACCATCTTTCCCATACAGGAGGAGGAGGCCAAGGCCCCACTGAAGGTGGAGGATGAGGAGCATAACCCCTCAAGGTACGCAGCACTGGTCTGAGGGTACAAGTGACCAAAGTGTCAGGAAAAAGCAAGACCCTCATCCCTAAGGGTGCTTGGCAAGGGCTGGATACCTGTAGCCATGAAGCGGTGAGTGGCCAGCAGCAGTTGTGGGGAGATCTTCACTCTCATCTCATTATCTGAAAGCCGGAAAATGGAGAAGTCTTGGGGCTTCCGACCCCGATGGGGGGCCCGTTCCTTCTTCAGATTGTCAGCTGAAATTCAGAACAGCAAAGATCTTGCTTATGCTCATGGCGCTGTCAATCCGCAAATGGCACCCTATCCAGCTCTCCCCAAACCTGGGTGCAGAGCAAAATCACCCACTTTGAGAACTCTAAGCAAGTACATGGGAGGTTAATCCCCTCTGACTTTCTCACTCTCTCTCTCTCTCTCTCTCTCTCTCTGTCCCACCTCAAATAAATGTTTCCCGGCTATTTGTTCAGGTACTGATTACATTCCCTCTACAACTACCCAAAGAGCACACTCTATGTGGACTCAACATATCTTCTCTCAACTGCAACAAGTGGTTATTTTACAATATGACAGATGCTGGGATTCAAACATTGGCTGGAAGACACACATCAAGAATTTAAAAGTAGAGTTTACAGACATGTGGAAATCTCTCTGTGGTGAGGCAAAGGCATTCTGCACATCCTCAGACATTATCTATTATTACTCTGTATTTTAGAGCTGAGTCATGACACTGAAACACATTTGAAAACTAAGCCCTAGCAACACTGGCGCTGGGGCATCTTTGTAGGTCGCTGTCACGCAGCAGGCCAGCTGCTTACGATAGCACGTTGTGGTTTGTGATGCTGGAAAGGGCACTGTGCTGCCGGAACAACTTCTAATGGTGCAATGGCCTGATAGGACCAGGCCCTCAATATTCCAAAAGTTCTAAATAACCCTGCTGTCTCATGACACCTGTTTGGGGTTTGTGTGTGTTTAACAATTTTGCTCCAAATACTCACAGCATAGGTCTGTTTCATCCAGAATCTCTGATTTGATGATCTCCTCAATCACGTCTTCAAGAGTAACAATCCCCATCACCTCATAGAAGGGATCTCCTTCTCCTTCATCATTTACCCGCTGCACAATTGCCAGGTGTGATTTTCCTGCAAGGAGTGAATGAACAAGAACAGGCTGAGCCATTGTTCTGTTGTTCTGCCCATTGCACCCAACAAAGGCAGGAAGAGAAATACTTGAGAGTCCGCTGACAACAAGTGCTCAGTGGGCCGCAATTCCATCTTGAAATGAGTATGAAAAGCAAAGCACTCCTTTCCATCCCACCCGAAGCAAATCTCCTTCCTCATATCTGGGTTTGTGGGGCTCACTCTATTTGCTGCAGAATGAAGGGACTGTGTACTGAAGGAGATAGCACAATGTTACTTGGCACAGGTGGAAGGGGATTTATAATGATGGGAGAGAAAGAAGAAAATCAGGAAATCACAAATAATATGACAGCGTAAGTCATGCATTCAAGGTAGATAAGGGCTGTATGCCCCTCAACACTAAGGCAAACACCTTCAATATAGAAATCAGAATGGTCTTGGAACCAGTGGCGTGCCTAGTGCCACTGGTAGCCGGGGCAGACTGCTCCCACCGTTCCGCCCTTGGCTGCTCAAAGCCATGGGTAAACCTGGCCTCCGCCTTGAGATCCCCCAGAGAGGTCTACCCAACATTCAAATGGACAGGTGCGCTGGCACCCCACCCTTGGTACACTAGTACTTGGAACCATTCTGAGATGCACTTTGGTGCTGACTAGGTTGTCCACATCAGAAGATGCTTCTGATACCCAGTTCTATTTCACTACTCCAGAACTTTCTCCCTCCATCCAATCCTGAATCTCTGTCTGCCTGACATTTCTGCTTGATTGAATGCTTCTTCTCATCATCTCAAACTCAGTATGTCCAACACAGAACTTCTCATTCCCCCCCCAGCCTATCGTCATATCCAGTCACTATAACATCACTTCTCTCATTACAACATCACGAAAATACATCCCTTCTTCTCTGCCCTCTCAGCAAAAACACTAGTTCATGGCTTGGTCATCTCTTGCCTTGACTACTGCAACCCTTTTCTCTCTAATCTTCAGTCGGCTCACCTCAACCCTTACCTCCATCCAATGTTCTGCCAACAAAATCATTCACCTCTCTCATCAATCTGATCATGTCACACCCCTCCTGAAACCCCTGCATTAACTTCCTGTCCACTCATGGATCCAGCACAAGCTTCTGATTCTTACCTTCAAAGTCCTCCATGGTCTCACCCCTCCTTACCTCCCTCCCTGCTCTCATATCCCTCTATACTCCCACCCCATGACTTTGGGTCCAATCCTATGCAACTTTCCAGCGCTGATGCAGCTGTGCCAATGGGGTGTATGCTGCATCCTGTGGTGGTGGGCCAGTCATGGAGGCCTCCTCAAGGTAAGGAAATGCATTGCGGCTGCATCAGTGCTGGAACGTTGCATAGGATTGTGCCCTTCCTCTAGTTTCACAAGTCTAAAGTTTCTCAAGTGGCTCCAGGCTTTCTGCCTTGCTGTCCCTTATAGTCCCACCCTGATCACATGAGGGATGCCCCCCAGAAGCGATGTGGCTCTGGGGGGTGGGCCCCAGGGCACGCACCTTCTCCAGATCCTGCCACATCTTCTTCGCAGTGACGGCTGCAGGTTTGGCCCTCCCAGGCGCCGTTTGGCTCGAAAAAGGAGCCAAAAAGCGCTGGGGGAGGAGGGTGTTTCCGGGCGTGCTACTCTAGGGGCGGGGCATATGGTGGCTGTGGGGGCGGCGTACCTTACCCCACGGGGGTCTACGTTCGCCTCTGATGCCCCCTCTCTTATTTCCTTCAAATTCCTTCTCAAAACCCATCTTTTCCATGAAGCTTTTGGCATTACACTCCTAGTTGCTCCCTACTGCAACTAAGCAGAAGTGTTACAGTAATGAATTATTACTCATTACTTCCCATCTTCTCTGGTACCATTCCCCTTCTCACAACTGGCCCAACCATGAAGCCAGTTGAAAATATCCAGGTTCAGGTGAAAGGCTGAGGTAGTCAGCAAGCTGGCAGTGGGGTTCATACTCCATGCCCACCCAACCCTCCTCAGGCCCACTGCCCGCTTGGTGGCTGTCTCTTCTTCGGATGTGCTAGTGCACAAGTGGAGGATGTACCAATTCCTCATCCATTGTCTAGGTTCGCTGGCCACTACAAGTAGCAGCAGCACTAGTATGTTGGAGGAAAGTGGAACTCAGAAGGATGGGGTGGCTTACCTTCCTCCAACATCTAGGCAGCACCCTGCTTTGAGGGTGGCATTAGAAGGTAGTGCTGGACATTGGAGGAGGAATTAAGCTCTTCTTGGTCTGAGTGTGTAAGAAGAGGATGGGACTGCCAGGTAGGCAATGGGCACACACCCCATGGTGTATACCATCAAGGGTGTGTGTGCGTGTACTGGCAGAAGTAGAGGGATGGGTGGCAGACGGGTGTGTGTGTGTGGATTCAGGCAGTGGTTCACCATGAACCACCCCTGCCTCTCTCCTTCTTGTGACTGTTCTAGATTGCCCCTCAGAGCACGGCCCATCTTCTATTGTAAAGTTCTATGAATGCTGATGGTGCTATATAAATAATAATGGAACAGCTACTCTTTAATGAATGAATGAACGGAGCAGGAGGTGGGTAGGGAAGAAAAAAAAAGGTAGGATCTGGATTTGGCTTCTGTATACTCTTTCCCTAAAGCACTACTTCTTAACTTTATGGGACAATACTAGCAACTGATGTGTACTGCTTAAAGTGTATTCCATAGCAGGTGCATGGGAAATGATTTGCTAGAAAGTAGCACCACTGAGAGGAAGTTGAACATGACTCAGCAAGTTTATATGAAACATATCAACAGAAACAATGAAAGACAAGCCATGGGATGGAATATTCAGCACTCAGCTTGTGTACTATAGTTTTAAATGCCATTTTTAAACGTTTCTCAGCGAAGTGGAGGTGACTCAGACAGAGGTGAGATGCATGGATCTTGCAATTAATTGCTTATGTCCTCCAGTTTTTAGCAATGATGTAGACTTGTGGTTTTTGTCACCCAGTCTGTCCTGTTAGTTTCTTATGCAACTCAGTGCTTTCTAATCACCAAACATAACAGTGTTAATAGGTAAACTGTGCCAGTTTGCATTAATGCTACTTTGGTGTGGAGATTTCTTAAGTACTCGTGCTATTTGCTGATATAACTGGATACATTTCAATACATGCCACAACGGTACTGATTCCTCATCAGCCTTTTCAAAGAAGGAGCATCATTCCTATTTGCCTCTTGGCTTCTGAGCGTTTCCAGCTGTATTGCAGACAACAGCCAAACTGGACTTTTTTTTTTTTAAAGAGAGAGCGAGAGCGTGTGCGCGCACGCAAAACCTCACTATTTCAGCTGCTGGGGCTTTAGTACCTGATATTATAAGGTTCACAATAGAATTGTGAAAGCTGGTGACCCTGAGAAACATCAATGAGTCTTAATGACTTCCATATGGTCAGAGCAATGCTGAAGAGCATCAGGGGAGCCTGCAGCACACACCTGGAGATTAAAGAAAGAAGTCAAATTCAAGCCCAAACACAGAAGTCCCTGTCAAAAGGGCAGCTGCTTTCGATTGCCTGTGTCTGGTATAACCAGCCAGCTGCAAGTCAGCAATGTGACTTCAGCATCAGAAGAAGCTAAAGGTCTGAGCATCATCTTAAATATGCTCTCACTGTGGCCCAGTGTGTCTGCAGATACACCAGAGTTGTGCTCAGTGTGCTCCTGAGAAACTAAGAGAATGGGCTGCCTATAAAAATGGGACGGGTGGGTCTTTGAACTGACTGAAGAGAGGTATGGTACTGTATAAAGATAGCAGTAGGGCATGTTCAACTATAATCCTTGGTCTCTCATCCTTAGAGAACAGTTCCATCACTAACTTCAGCAGAGAACCCAAGGCACATGCAACAAAGCTGACAAAGCAAAACCATGTGTGTGCTGGGGAGGTGGCTGTAATTTGGTGTATGAAAGTATGTGAAAAAAGTTAGCAGGGAGCAAATATTTAAGGGTTAAAACATAAGAAAAGCCCTGCGGGATCAGGCCAAAGGCCCATCTAATTCAGCATCCTGTTTCCCAATATGGTCCACCAGCTTCTTGTGCAAAGCTCACAAACAGGAGGAAAAAACCCATACTTCTCTCCTGTCATTGCTTCCCTGTAACTAGGATGTAGAGGTATACTGCCATTGAACTTGCGAGTAGCACGTAGTCATCATAACTAGTAGCCACAACCTAATTAAGCTTTGTGTGAAGAAATACCTCCTTTTGGCCATCCCAAATCTTCCATCAGTCAGTTTCATTGGATGATCCCTGTTTTCAGTACTGTGAGAGGGAGAAAAACGTCTCTCCACACAATTTTATAAATCTCAACCATGTTCCTTCTTAATTGCCTTTTTTCATGGCTAAGCATGTTCCAATCGCTGTAGCCTTTCCTTGTAAGGAAAGTACCCCAGCCCTCTGATCATTCTGGTTGCTCTTTTATAGCTTCTCCAACTCTACAATATCCTTCCTGAGATGCGGAGACCAAAACTGTACGCAGTAATGCGTACACAGGAAGTGTTCAGAACCATATCGCAGCTCAGAGCTAAGTTTTCAAGAGGTTGGCATTTACCCACTTACCCTCTCCCCCACCAAACCCCAAGAGATCCCTGTTGTCTGGCTAAATGATTTGGGTTCATCCTTCTCACTTCAGTGGATGATGTCCTAAACTACCCTCTCAGATCAATCGGTGGCACAACAATCCAAATTCAATGCAAGGTTTGCAGGGTATCTGAATGCTGTTCATAGTTCAGAGGCAAGCACAACATGGGCAACAGATTACCTAATTTCATGGGTGCTGCCTCCAGAATAAGTTCATAAATTTTCAGTTTCACCTGAGCTGGTTATTCCCAAGGAGAGAGATTGTGGAGGGCAGGAACTTTGTGAGCTGACGTTTAAACCTGAAACCGTTGCTTAATACTGTATTTCTTGCTTCTGCATTCTATCTTACATTAACAATCTCACATCTGTGCAAGAGATGCTCAAATGTTCTGTTCAGCGCCACGTTAACATAAGAACATAAGAAGAGCCCTGCTGGATCAGGCCAAAAGCCCATCTAGTCCAGCTTCCTGTATCACACAGTGGCCCCCACCAGATGCCTCAGGGAGCACAAGACAACAAGATAACCTGTTTCCCGTTGACACTCCCTTGCACCTGGCACAGAGAAAACCCACTTCTAAAACCAGGAGGTTGCTTATGGCTTGTAACCTGTGATGGTCTTTTCCTCCATGAATCTGTCCAAACCCCTTTTAAAGGCATCTAGGCCAGGTGCCATCACCACATCCTGTGGCAAGGAGTTCCACAGATGAATTACACGCTGGGTAAAGAAATATTTTCTTTTGTCTGTTCTAACTCTCCCTCCACTCAATTTTAGTGCATGTCCCCTGGTTCTGGTGTTGTGCAAGAGGGAGAAGAATTTCCCTCTATCCACTCTCTCCATCCCATGCATAATTTTATAAGTCTCAATCATGTCCCCCCTCAGGCGCCTTTTTTCTAGACTGAAAAGCCCCAGACGCTGTAGCCTTTCCTCATAAGGGAGGTGCTCCAGCCCACGAATCATTCTGGTTGCTCTTTTCTGCACCTTTTCCAATTCAACTATATCCTTTTTGAGGTGTGGTGACCAGAACTGGACACAATACTCCAGATGTGGCCTTACCATCGATTTGTACAAAGGCATAATGATATTGGCCGTTTTATTCTCAATCCCTTTTTTAATGATCCCGAGCATGGAATTGGCCTTCTTCACAGCCGCCGCACACTGGGTCGAAACTTTCATCGACCTGTCCACCAGCACCCCAAGATCTCTCTCTTGATCCGTCACAGACAACTCAGAACCCATTAGCGTATATGTGAAATTTTGGTTTCTTGCCCCAATGTGCATCACTTTGCACTTACTTACATTGAAGCACATCTGCCATTTTGCTGCCCATTCTCCCAGTTTGGAGAGATCCTTCTGGAGCTCTTCACAATCCTTGCTGGTCTTCACCACCCGGAAAAGTTTAGTGTCATCTGCAAACTTTGCCACCTCACTGCCTATCCCCAACTCCAGGTCATTTGTGAATAAGTTGAAAAGCACCGGTCCCAAGACCGATCCTTGGGGCACACCGCTTTTCACCTCTCGCCATTGTGAAAATTGCCCATTGACTCTCACTCGCTGTTTCCTGGTCTTCAACCAGTTCCTAATCCACAAGAGGACCTGCCCTCTTATTCCCTGATTGTGGAGTTTTCTCAGGAGCCTTTCATGAGGGACCGTGTCAAACGCCTTCTGAAAATCCAGATATATAATATCCACGGGTTCGCTCGCATCCACATGCCTGTTGACCTTTTCAAAAAATTCTAACAGGTTTGTGATGCAAGACTTCCCCGTTCGTGGTGGTATGCCTTATGCTGAGCCCATATGCCAGTGGTTCCCAAACTGGGAGGCGCGCCAACCAGGGGAGTCACGAAGTGCCACGGAATCCTCTTGGAATACAGTGCAATGCCAATTGGCAGGCATCAACATAATGCAGTGGGGAGCCACAGCCAATGGTCGCCAGTGGTCAAGGGAGCCACAGGTCAAAAAAGTTTGGGAAACACTGCCATATGCAATGTGGTATCAGGTGAAAACCTTTTTGTTTGCCCAGGTCTTTTAGTGTATTTTGTTTTATTGGTTTCTTACGGTGCCAAGTTTATTGTTATTATACTAGTCATTATTGATGGCCTTTATTAATTTTATTTAAAAAATCTGAGTGGTTTTTACCTGAAAAGTGAGCTAAAAATATAAATAAATTCACAATAAATCATATTTGAAAAGGGTACAGGAGAAGCCAGGACTGGGTTAGTTGCTCTGCAGCCATCTTGTGACTGAGAGCAGGGGCACATGTTGCAGGGGCACAAGTTGCCCTACTGCAAATGGAATTCGTGATCTGCTGAACCAGCCAGGTTGTAGCTTAACTATCTCTCCTCAAAACAGAATTGTTGAAGTCAACAGAGCCAAAGACCAGGTCAGGAAGCTCAGAGTCCCTGCACAAGGAAAGTGAAATAGGAAATCAAATGCATAAGTCACTAAACTAGGAAGCTGACAACTATATAACCATGTCAGTTCATCCACACTGGCAAGGGCAACGGGAGAATGCCTTTAAACCAGGGCATTCTTCCTCTAGCACCTTCAGAACATTGTTTATGTTCATCCTCACAGATTCACTTAAAAGGGAGTACCAAAACGAAGATAATGGCAGTTAATTGCAAGGGCCATGCATGGTACACACACATGCACACACGCTCTTCCTAGGAACCTGGTCACAATCACCAGGTCTGGGAAGACTAGGCGGATGAGGCAGCAGGCAAAGGGCAGGCCAATGGAGGAGGGGGTGCTGTGGCGTCCCAGGGTACCTCGCAAGCAGGGCGCGCAGGGAGCAGAGAGGCATGTGATGCTGGCGGGAGGCGAACAGCTGGGGCCCCGGGGCCCTCACCCTTCTTGAACTCCTCGAGCAATGCATCTAGTCGCGTGTCATGGAAGACACAGTGGAGCGGTCGGCGGTGGAAGCGGGTGACCGTCTGCAGTGGGGTGCAATCATCAGGATCCACGAAAGCCAAATCCTTGACGAACAGCAAGTCGACAATGTTGTCCCGCCGCTCCCCTTCATAGACCGGGATGCGTGTATAGCCAGAGCGCAGGATCTCAGAAATGGTGGCAAAGTCCAGCACAGCGCCAGAGTGCAGCATGAAGCAGTCACTCAGTGGCGTCAGGATGTCCTCCACCACCTTGGTGCGCAGCTCCAGGGCCCCCTGCACCATGGCCAGCTCCCCGCTCACCAGATCCCCGTGGGGGTCCGCAGCGCGCAGGGTCTCCAACAGGCGCTCCCGCGTGGAGAAGGTGCTCAACTCCTGGTGCAAGGCCCAGTCCAGCAGCCGACTGAGCGGGTAGCAGAGCGGGAAGGTGGCCGCCATGAGCAGGCGGGTGAGGAAGAGCGTGTGCGCTGCAATGGCCAGCCCGTGGCGGGAGCACACCGAGTAGGGCAACACCTCGCCGCCTAGGAAGACGACGCCAGTGCAGAGCAGCGCGGGCAGCCACGGCACGCCTTGACTCACCCCGGCCAGGGGACTGTGGTCGCCGCGCAGCGAGGCGCACAGCCAGCCGGCCAGCGCGGCGTTGGCGCCAGCCTGGCCCAGGAGCAGCGTGCACAGCAGGTAGGTGCCGCTCCCGCCGCGACCCCGCGCCGCCTCCACCTTGCGCGCCTGCTCCCGCTCCGCCGCCGAGCCGCTGTTGCGCAGCACCCGCAGCTCCATCGGGTCGAGCGACAGCACGGCCAAGCGGAGGCCGCTGAAGAGCGCCGACAGGCCCAGCAGGAGGAGCGCGCCCAGCGCCCGCAGCCACCCCTCGGCCGGCAGCGGCACCAGCCCTGCGGCCAAGGTCGCGGCCGCCGCCTCCACTTGCAGCACGAAGCCGCCAGGCGCGTCGTGCAGCTGCCAGGCACGCCCGTCCCATGCGCACAGCGAGAAGCGGCGTCCTTCAGGCCCGGCGCCCGGCTCGCCCTTGCGCGGCTCCCGCACCCTCACCTCGGCCAGCGCCGAGCCGGCCGATCCTCCGGGCAGCAGCGGGCCCAGCACCTCCACATCCGAGGCCCAGGCACTGCGCTCGGGGCAGCGCTCCACCTCGGCCGGCTCCTCGACGAACACCAGCCGATGCTCGTACTGTTGCCCCCCATTGGGATCGTTGTCGCCGCTGCTGGCGTTGCCTTCGGCCGGCGGCTGGAAGTAGAGGCGCAGCAAGAAGCGGGAGCCCTCTGCCGCCCGCAGCGCTCCCCCTTCCAGCCACACGTGCCCCGGCGCCGTGTCCTCCGGGCGCACCCCCAGAAGCCACGCTGCTCCGCCAGGGGGCCGCGGCGATAGCGAGAAGAAAAGCAGGAGCACCGCGCCCCGGCTCCGGCCCCAGCAGCAGGCGCTCCTGCGCTCCAGCCCCGGGCCCAAACCTGCCGTCATCCTCAGCATCCTAGGAGCGCTCCTCAGCCCAGGGTTCCGAAGGGCAGGCACTAGCTGCACGTGACACTGCAGCGGCGCTGGGGGTGGGAGCGGCGGCCGGGCCACGTGTGCGGGGGGACGCGTGTGCCAGCCCCTCGGTGCGCCTTTATTGGCCCAGCAGTGTTCTGTATGACGGCCCGTAGATCCCACCCCACCCTTCGGGACCACGAGCGAGAAGGAACGAGAAACACGTGAAGAGGCCCCCGAATTCTGGCCGAAGCAAGTGTTTGCTTTCCAGTCAAAATGCTGGATCCCTCGCCTTCTTCCATTTGCCTGGTCCCTTGTGACGTTAGTGGGTTGTTTGTAACCAAGGCGATCATCCGGCGATCTACGCCCCAGCAGAGATGCGATAGAGGCTGGGGATGCAGGAACGTTACGCATCCTGATTTGCAGCAAAGGACCACTGCGTGTGCAGTGGTCCTTTGCTGATGATTGGGTTATTTGTTGGTGGATTTGTCGCGCTGGCTATCTTGTTGTGTGGGTTCTGGGATCGTGGGGCAAAGAAGGGGCCGGATTATATGGGAATATGTACCGGGGTCAGGGCTGGATAGGTAGGAAACTAGTGGATGCTTCCCTATTGTTTTGATCTGGTGGTGAAAATGTAGAACTAGGAAATGGCTTTTTATAGTACAGTACAAGGAATTAAGAATTCATATTCATCAAATTTGGCCCATATAGAATGATTTGAGCAATCTTCATGAAGGAGATTGGCATTATGAATGGATAAATAAATGGCACTATCCCTGTATTAATTGCCCTGGGGGTAGAAACTTGATGATGATGATGATGATGATGATGATCAACAAAAAGTTCACAAAGCGGTTTACAGACAAAATCAAATGATTAAATGGCTCCCTGTCCCAAAAGGGCTCACAATCTAAAGAAGCAGAACCCCAACAACAACAGCCACCAGAAAAGACACTGTCCTGGGGTGAAAGGAGGGGGCAGTTACGCTAAATATAAGAGGAGCACCAATGGAAAAAGTGCCTCTTACTCAGTTAGCAGGGAGTTGACTGTCACGCTGACTGTATGCAACCTTGGGGTTTTAGAGGCTCTCTGAATGACAGGTGAAAGGGAGCAGCAACAGAATAAAGGTTCTGTATCTTGTTGTCTTGTGTACTCCCAGAGGCCACTGTGAGAAATAGGAAGCTGGACTAGATGGGCTCCTGGCCTGATCTATGTTCTTATGAAACTTTTTCCTCTGGAGAAACTAGTCTGGTGTTGTGTTAAGGAAATAAGTTTCCTCCCTGTGGGTTTAATTGCCTTTCATGTAGAAGATCTCAGGTTCTATCCCTGGCATCATCAGATAGGGGTGGGAAAGGCCCCATTTGACATTCTGGAGAGTTTGACCAATACTGGTTTAGAAAAGGATATCTTCACCCTATGCAAAGCCCCTGGTTGTATGTGTCAGTTTCTACAGCCCCGCCATCATGACCTCTGTAACCTACAAAGGACTACAAACCATACAAATGGAATGTGTATTGGCAGTGCCAGCATGGCTAACTCCCATGCCTGGTAGAACAGTGAGCCTGGCAGGAATCCATAGCACTGAGTTTTGCTCAGAGAACCAGAAGGCTGAGCTAAAGTTTCCCACTGCTGGAATAGCCAATGGGGAAATTAGAATCTCAATTCCCCAAAACCCCATAAAAAGGGGCATTTGGATTGGGATGGTGCACTTGCAGAGTGAGCTACACATTAATGTCACACTCCACCAAACCTAGGAGGGAAAATGAAATTGCAAACTGAGCAAATGATCCTGGACAGGGCCATGTCTTGTCTAGGTAGTTTTCATTAGGATTTTATTTCATTTTTCCTCTAATGTTGTTGCCACATGACCTCTCAAAATGAGAACTGTTGCCAAAAGACTGTGATGTGTGATGCCAATAGGTTATGAGCAAGAGTGGAACATGGGCCAGACACGAGGGTCTGCATTGTGACACAGCACGAGGGTCATGCCGCGACTGTATCCCTGCACCATGAGCCATGCTGTAAGGATTTCCCCAAAGCCAGAAGTTGAACCATGATGAGGGAAAGAAACCCTAAATAGCAGCCTCCATTTTCGCCATGTGTCCAAGAAGCTCTCACAAACTTTACTCTGCATTTCTTCCCCCCCACTGATATGCTAAATATGTTAGACAATACAGAGGGCTTACAGAGGGCTACAAGAGCGGAGGACTATTCCAAGTAGACCCAGAAAGAGTGAAGCGGCTGGGCCAAAGCCAATAGGACGTCCAGCTGTGGATGTGTCTGAGGTTGAAAGGAAAATCCAATGCTGCAAGGAGCAATATTGCTTAGGAACATGGAATGTGAGGTCTATGAATCAAGGCAAGCTGGATGTGGTCAAAGATGAGATGATAAGATTGAACATTGACATCTTGGGAATCAGCGAACTAAAATGGACGGGCATGGGCGAATTTAATTCAGGTGACCATCATATCTACTACTGTGGGCATGAATCCCTTAGAAGAAATGGAGTAGCCCTCATAGTCAATAAAAGAGTGGGAAAGGCAGTACTGGGGTGCAACCTCAAAAACGACAGAATGATTTCAGTTCGAATCCAAGGCAAACCATTCAACATTACAGTAATCCAAGTGTATGCCCCAACCACTGATGCCGAAGAAGATGAAGTTGACCGGTTCTATGAAGACCTACAACACCTTCTAGAACTAGCACCCAAAAAAGATGTCCTTTACATCATAGGAGACTGGAATGCTAAAGTAGGAAATCAAGAAATAAACGGAACAACAGGCAAGTTTGGCCTTGGAGCGCAAAATGAAGCAGGGCGAAGGCTAACGGAGTTCTGTCAAGAGAACACGCTGGTCATAGCAAACACTCTTTTCCAACAACACAAGAGGCGACTCTACACATGGACATCACCAGATGGTCAATACCGAAACCAGATAGATTATGTGCTTTGCAGCCAAAGATGGAGAAGCTCTATACAATCAGTAAAAACAAGACCTGGAGCTGACTGTGGTTCAGATCATGAGCTTCTTCTTGCAAAATTCAGGCTTAAATTGAAGAATGTAGGGAACACCACTAGACCAGTCAGATATGACCTAAACCATATCCCTTATGAGTATACAGTGGAGGTGAAGAATAGGTTTAGGGCATTAGACCTGGTAGACAGAGTGCCTGAAGAACTATGGACGGAAGTTCGTAACATTGTACAGGAGGCAGCAACTAAAACCATCCCAAAGAAAAAGAAATGCAAGAAAGCAAAGTGGCTGTCAGATGAGGCTTTACAAATAGCTGTGGAAAGAAGGAATGCGAAAAGCAAAGGTGAAAGGGAAAGATATAAACAACTGAATGCAGATTTCCAGAGAATAGCAAGGAGAGATAAGAAGGCCTTCTTAAATGAACAATGCAAGGAAATCGAGGAAAACAACAGAATGGGGAGGACTAGAGATCTCTTCAAGAAAATTGGAGATATCAAGGGAACATTTTGTGCAAAGATGGGCATGATAAAGGATAAAAAAGGCAGAGACCTGACAGAAGCAGAAGAGATTAAGAAGAGATGGCAAGAATACACAGAAGAACTATACAAGAAAGATCTTAATGTTCCTGATGACCACGCTGGTGTGGTCACTGACCCAGAGCCGGACATCCTAGAGAGCGAAGTCAAGTGGGCCTTAGATAGCATTACTAACAACAAAGCTAGCGGAGATGATAATATCCCAGCTGAGCTACTTAAAATCCTAAATGATGATGCTGTGAAAGTGCTGCACTCAATATGCCAACAAATTTGGAAAACTCAGCAGTGGCCAAAGGATTGGAAAAGGTCAGTTTACGTTCCAATTCCAAAGAAGGGCAGTGCCAAAGAGTGTTCAAACTATCGCACAATTGCACTCATTTCACATGCTAGCAAGGTTATGCTCAAAATTCTACAAGCTAGGCTTCAGCAGTACGTGGACCGAGAACTACCGGATGTACAAGCTGGGTTTCGAAGAGGCAGAGGAACTAGAGATCAAATTGCCAACATGCGCTGGATCATGGAGAAAGCACGAGAGTTCCAAAAAAACACCTACTTCTGCTTCATTGACTACGCAAAAGCCTTTGATTGTGTGGATCACAACAAACTGTGGCAAGTTCTTAAAGAGATGGGGATACCAGACCACCTTACCTGTCTCCTGAGAAACCTGTATGCGGGTCAAGAAGCAACAGTTCGAACCGGCCATGGAACAACTGATTGGTTCAAAATTGGGAAGGGAGTACGGCAAGGCTGTATATTGTCACCCTGCCTATTTAACTTATATGCAGAGTACATTATGAGAAATGCAGGGCTGAATGAATCGCAAGCCGGAATCAAGATTGCCGGGAGAAACATCAACAACCTCAGATATGCAGACGATACCACTCTAATGGCAGAAAGTGAAGAAGAACTAAAGAGCCTCTTGATGAGAGTGAAAGAGGAGAGTGCAAAAGTTGGCTTGAAACTCAACATTAATAAAACTAAGATCATGGCATCTGGTCCCATCAATTCCTGGCAAATAGAAGGGGCAGAAATGGAAGCAGTAACAGATTTTACTTTTTTGGGTTCCAAGATCACTGCAGACGGAGACAGCAGCCATGAAATTAAAAGACGCTTACTCCTTGGAAGGAAAGCTATGGCAAATTTAGATAGCATAATAAAAAGCAAAGATATCACCATACCAACAAAAGTTCGTATAGTCAGGGCGATGGTGTTCCCAGTAGCAATGTATGGTTGCGAGAGCTGGACCATAAGGAAGGCTGAGCGCCGAAGAATAGATGCTTTTGAACTGTGGTGCTGGAGAAGACTCCTGAGAGTCCCTTGGACTGCTAGGAGATCAGATCAGTCAATCCTAAATGAAGTCAACCCTGACTGTTCCCTGGAAGGACAGGTACTAAGGCTGAAACTCAAATATTTTGGCCACCTAATGCGAAGAGAGGACTCTCTGGAGAAGACTCTGATGCTGGGAAAGACTGAAGGCAAAAGGAGAAGGGGAAGGCCAAGGATGAGATGGTTAGACAGCATCACCGATGCAACGAACATGAAAATGAGCGAACTCAGGAAGATAGTGGAGGATAGGAAGGCCTGGCGGGATATGGTTCATGGGATCACGAAGGGTCGGACACGACTTAACGACTGAACAACAACAACAATACAGAGGGCTACCTGAAAATGACTCATAGCAGACTCTGGAGAGTCTGCTTTGTCTCAAGCCAGCTCCTTAATGACTGGACCATCAAACCAGATCTCCCCTCCCACCTTCCTACTGTTTATGTATAAGTTTTTCCCAGAGGAGCACTGAGGTATGCAGGAAGTCCACTCTAGGAGCCTTCCTTCCTTTTTCTATGTACCTTGTCCTCTCAAAGGTATCCTCCCCTTTCTTGGCCATGTGCTCTGTTCCCTAGATAAAGGCTGCCTGGCAGTTGCTCTCTTCCTCTGGCGCTTTTGGACTACTGGTGAGCTCTCTCTCCTCTATCTTGTTCCCCTTCCCCCCCTTTTGCCCCCTCCCTTTCTCTCTTGCAACCCCTCCTCCCTTCTCTTTGCATTCCCTCTCAATCAATCCCTTTGCATTCCCTCTCAATCAATCCCTTTTGATTTGGATTGATTTGGTTCCTGAACCCAGCTTGTTCAGAACCTTAAAATCATTTTATTTCTCCCCCTTCTCCTCATGTCCCCCTTCTCCTCATGTCCCTGCTCTTTCTCTATTAATACATCCAGTACTGCAATCCCAGAACAACTCTCCAGGATAGGTAAATATAACCTATGTACAAATCAAGAAACCTGCTAAACCTCTACACTTCTATCTAAGTTTCCTAGATCTGTATGCTGTGAGTGTGATTGAATTGAATTGTAGTTTTGTATGAATCTGACTAACTATCTAGTAAATATTGGAAAGTAACCACGTGTGTCCTCAATATTATTTAAAACGGAATTCTGTGAAGCCCAACTCTGGTATACAAAGATATCAAGATCCTGAACGTTCCGAATTGCCATATTTAAAGCTATTTCCCCACAATAACTAAGGCAATTTCGGTAACAATGTCAGTTGCCTGTTTGAGCCTTGCCTATTTTTCCTTTTTAACTTTCTTAATAAATAAACTATATTTTTGAACACTTAATAAATAAAATATATTTTTGAACACTCACCAGCCTGTTCCATTCAAACCAGAGCAGAAAGCTAGTGATCTTACAGATTGCTCATCATGACTAATACTACAGTGTGTATAGATGCAGAGGAGCTGGAGTTGGCCAGGCAAATGACCCTGTCCAGACGCTGCTTTAGCAACCAGCTACCATAATAAGAGGGAACTCCAGAAATTGGTCTCATTCCACATAGGTGTGGGTGGGAGATTGTGCCCTTTTTGTTTTGGTTTCTTTCTCCATTGGTAGTGAACTACCCTTTCCAGGACTGTGTGTATCAGGAAGTCAAGTCTGTCACAATCATCCCATGAGGTGCCTGAAGGTGTATGTGATATGCCTTGCTTGAAATGCCCATACTCTCATGCAATCCTCATTGAATCGCAGCATAGGAAAACGATGTGACTCAGTATGAGGCATCTTTCTATAGGACTTTTCAGACATTGCCATAGAGTGTAGTGGACCAACCAGTGGCTAGGGAGGCAGCAAGAGCACATCAGCAAGCCCTATCAAGTGCTCTGAAGCCCTACCATCCATGAGTACAATTGGGCCCAGTGATCCTTATCACAACATGGAACTCTCCTTGGATTGAGAGTATGTATTGCTGGAATTAGAATGCTGCACTTGTGGTCGACAGGGGAGAATGCTTTGAGAGCATGTTGATAGAGGCAGGGCTTGCCAGCACTCCTCTCTCTCTCTCTCTCTCTCTCTCTCTCTCTCTCTCTCTCTTAATCAGTCAATCAATCTGTGTACCCCCTGGCCACATGCTGGTCTACACTAACATCTGAAGAGGGCTTATGATCAATATAATACCGTGCAATCTCGATATACTGTAATGCCAGTGTTGCGGGCAGCTTTAACATCTACATTATAAATATAAGCGATCTGCATTATAAGTGAAACTGAAACTAAAATTCATGCCCGTTTGAGGGGACATGATCATGGCCACAGTATATCCAAAACTGCCGTATAATGAGGTATGATATATCAAGGTTGCACTGTAGTGTACCTACCTTGTATTGGCCCAGTATAATGGTTTGTGCAGGTGCTATCATGGAGGGTCTTTCCAGGCACTGCGGTGGAGGAGGTACTGCTGTCATCATTGGTATGAGTCTGATTAATGTGACTATCTGTAACACCACAATTTTGCCTAAATTATGGAAGTCAGAGATGTGACAAAATATCTTTTAATGGCTGCTTCCTGAATGGAGAATTCACCTGCGGAGGTGGGGTCCGGGTCTCAGACCAGTGCTCTGCAGGCTGTGGGGGGGGGGGAGAGAAACAGCCGAGCTGGTAGGTTTTTGGTTGTTGTCATTTTGACTGGAGAAAGATAGATGAGAGTTTCTAGCTGGAGTCATCTGAAACTAGCATTGTAACCTTGTGTGTGGGTGTGTATTTGGGGTACTGCACAAATCACTCTCAGGGGAATTAGCTACCTCCTGGAGGAGTATTTATTTGTTTCCAATGTGTTCTGCATGCCTATTTTTAAATAAAGCAAATATTATAAAGACATAATAAGTCTACAGTGCTCTCTCATCTAAACAAAATTAAATCCAGCAGCACTGTCTCTGAAATTGGTCACCACTTATAAATGGGAAACACCCAACAACTGTACCACTCAATAAACACTCCCATTATTATTGTGGAATTGCAGTTTACCAGCACTTAACCCACAATTCCAAGTTGCTGGTAAACTGTGATTCTTGCCCTACCAAGAGCAGCTGTTACATGGCTTTGCTGTGTTGAAAATGGTTGTTCTTGTGTCAAGATTCATGGGTGGCTATTGGATGGTGGCTGTGACACCACTTTTACACATCACAAGTACAGGCCCTGTGTACCTATGCCATTTGAATGTCTGCTATCTTTATATCTCCACTTTCTCACTGAAAACTGTAAGCTCATTTTCTGCAGTGCTAAATTGCATGCCTACCATTTAAAACAACAACCTGAACCTAGCATTCCTCAGAAGCAAAGCTAGCTCAGTCCTCTTCTATTTAACAGGGAAAGGGTTATTGTTTGATAGGACTAGTGCTAGGAAACTGCTAAGCAAAAATAGCATTATCTGTGTAAAGCCATTCTGCCTGCAAAGGTAAGAGGAGCTTGCTACGAAAAATCCACTTTTATGAAGACTGTTTCAGTTACATTATTTGCATAGCCTCAATCCTTTCTTAAAGCTCTTCAGTATTAGGAAATCTGCTTTGTTCTGATCTGTTTGTTTAATCTAAATCTGTCCCTGCCTTTCTAAACCTGCAATCCCAAGTATATATGCGTGGAAGTAAATTTGGCTAAAATCAAAGACAAACCTTCCAAGAAATGTGCTTAAGATCAGGATGCTGTGTATTATTGTAGCAACTCCTTTTGTGTAAGAGAAAGCAAACCTTCATTTTTCATAATACAGAACTTTTGGAAGTGATGGAGTTTTCAAGGTTGGGAATTAAATAAGGAGGAGACACAACTCCAGGCCAAGATAACTGTCAAGGGAACCACACCAGAAGAAACCACATAAAAGACATGTTCTGTATTAGATCATTTTAGCCTGTAGATGGCACAGTCTTTGCAAACATCTCTGTTATTTGTACTTTGTGAGTTTTAGTTCTCTGGCTGGCTGGAGATGGGGTGGGGGTGGGGGGTCAGGGAAAAGTTATATGTACTATATGTACGCCAGCTTCATTTGACCGCGGTTATTAACAAATAGTTTTTTATGGTTAGGTTCTTTACTGTGGAGCTCCATTTCTTTTAAAATTTGCTTTGTGGGTTCAAACTTAAGGCCTAGTTAGACTTCAGTAGTAGAGACCAGAAGCCATTGAGTGGGATACGCATAATCAGGGCTTGCCGAGATGGCCATTCTTTGGTTTTGTCCTCAGCATCTGGTAACCAGAGGTATGTATGGCGCTTCTGATCAGAGAAGTTTTAATAATAAGCATTCTTGGTGTTTTGTGTAGAGGGAAGGCTTTGTTATAGACAATACTGAGGTCAAATCTACCATCAATTCTAAATGCTCCAAATTAATAAGGCAGCTCTCTCCCAACCCAATGCAGATAGTGCTCATTTGGGTCAGGTGGTAGTATAATCACATACCTACAATAATTGGTTACACCTTAGCACAGCGCGGTTCTCAAACTTTTCAGTCTCTGGAGCCCTTTACACTCCTAAAAGGAGTCTCCGGGAGACCCACCAGCACACGCATGGAGTCTTGGGGAGCCCCAGAGTGCTAGCACATGCGCAGAGTGGCACAGCGCTGAGCCCAACACGAAATACTGGCAAAGAGCCAGAACAGGAGGGCAATGAGAAAGGAGAGCCATAAACAGAGGAGGCAGGAGGGACAGACGAGCAAACTGGGCAGGGGACAGATGGTGGCCATTTATGCTGTGCTCGTGGAGCCCCTGAAGGGGTCTCAGGGGGCCCCAGGGCTCTGAGGAGTACACTTTGAGAAACACTGCTTTAGCAGCTTCTTCAGGATGTTCCTATAGCCAAATGAGATGTTTACTGCTTATTTCAAAACACAGCTGAGCTTTCCAACACAATAATGCCAATTCAGAGCCTGGTCTTCAAAAACACAATGTAAGAAATGTGATCATAAGTTTCCCTTTTTACTATGCTACAGCTAGGAATGACCTCAATATTACCACCCTACTGCCCCCATACCTATTCATAGGCAGACGTATACGGTATTGCTTATACCCACTGACCTTATAATGCCAGTCCCTTCTCTTTGTTCAGCAGAGAGAAGTAGGAAGGTTAACATAAGAACATAAGAAGAGGCCTGTTGGATCAGGCCAAAAGCCCATCCAGTCCAGCTTCCTGTATCACACAGTGGCCCCACCAGATGCCTCAGGGAGCACACAAGACAACAAGATAACCTGTTTCCTGTTGTCACTCCCCTGCACCTGGCACAAAGAAAACCTACTTCTAAAACCAGGAGGTTGCTTATGGCTTGTAACCTGTGATGGTCTTTTCCTCCATGAATCTATCCAAACCCCTTTTAAAGGCATGTAGGCCAGGTGCCATCACCACATCTTGTGGCAAAGAGTTCCACAGATGAATGGCTGCATTGGCACCAATGGTGGGGGATAGGATTGGGCAGATAGTCTAAATTCTAGTTACAGAATTGAAGTTATTGCTGAATGTATAGAATGAATATTTTAAAAAAGAAAAAGCATAGCCAGGTCACACTTTCAACATTAATTCTCTCCCTTTGGACTTTCACTCTGGGCTTCCCTTCTGTCTCTATATATTTGAAAATAACTCGAGGAACCATAAGGTGGCTCCCTTTCTCCATCTTTCTGTGAACACAGTAAGATGGACTGTGAAGCTCTTCAGAGAGGTTGACTAGCAGCTGGTACGATGCTTGCTTTCCTGTGCTGAAATGAATAATTTTTCAGCAGAATGTAACTTTTTCAGGCAAAGTAAAGATAAGAGAGCTTGCAGAGCCCAAAGGCAGTGGTTGAACCTTAATCTGTTTTTCCATTGTAATTGGAATGAAGAGGAAAGAAGAATGGTTTTTTCAAAAAAATCATGGCAGCAATATACCGGTAAACAAATCTTACTTAGTATCAGTTGTCTTGATTTCAGGATTCTTCTACTGATCTTTCTTAGAGACTGGAGTTGGATGGTCATTGTGGAAGATTGTGACATTCACCCAGTTTGCAATTGGGTGTTTAAGAGCGTAGATCTGGCGCAATCCCAGGGATTGCCGCCACAGCAAAAAAAGTTTTTAAATGCAATTTTTGGACTTACCAGGGGTCCTGGAGCCCTCCAGAGGATTTGGGGAGACCTGCCCTACCCTCCACAGGCCCCCATAGCTTCAAATCACTGCTCTGCAGCGATTCACGACCACTTCCGATTTCCCCAGGAGCATTGCTGGACATTTCCCCAGGAGCACTGGCCCCACCCCCGCAAGCACTCAAGTTCTCCCCGCTTCACAGGGAGAACTTTGAGAAACTCTGCTTTATTGGCTCAGCGTTGACTTGTGTGGTAGAATGAGATTCTTTGGTGCCTTATCCAGGACCCAGCAGGCCTGGGATCAATGCTATATACAATGCATGTCTGAAGTCTATTTCCTGGTACGGTTAAATCTTAATGCTGCTAGACATAACAATTGCTAGACATCAGTTTCCCTTTAAACTGCTATGATCCCTTAACACTGTGTTTATGGATGTGCGAAAAAGCATCTGTGGAACATGCACAGCTTGTGCATGTTCCACAGGGGCTCTGGGGCTTGAACCAGGAACCTTAGAGTTTGAGTCTGGGTCATCGTCTACCATGTGCTCAGACCCAGAGTATACTTTTTAAGGAAAAGAGATATGCCACAATAGCACACATAGTTGGAAGGCAGTATGACACCTCTAAATTGCCTGGGCTCTGTTTGAATATTAGAAGTGTGGCCTTCTGCCTTTGCTGGGTAAACAGAGCAGTATCTTCATTTGTTGAACTCCAGTTTAAGTCACTGACCGTGAGCTGGAGAATACAGCTTTTACTGTGATCTGTATTTGAATTTTGTCACTCACAATCCCATCTGACCTGATCAGCATTCAATACCCTTATTAGTTGAAAAGACATTGTCATAAACCTCTCCTCTTGCATAATGCATTGTAATGCAAACACAACTACTGTAGACTAAATCCTTGTTATCTGCTGACTGATCCTGCGGATTTGGACTTCTATAAAAGTGGACTTCTGTAAATGTGTAGCCCATTTCGCCACATGCGATTCGTGGCCATGCGCCTTTGCCCTCATGCCTCAAATCCCCAGTGACAAGACACAGAAAAATCTTACTAAGGGCTGCGAGAAGAAAGACTTTACTTGCATCCTTCTGAGTGATGACAACCTGGTCAACGTCTGTGCTAGGAGCAGGGGCCTGTCGTCACGATTCAAATAAAATATCTGGAAGGAGGGACACCATTTTAAGATACAAGTGATTCATTGCAAGAAGCAACGGGCATAAGGAGAGGTCACTGGAAGCCCAGCCCCCATCTTAAAGGAGTCAACACGCTCTTAAAGCTTGATGTCTCCATCACCCAGCCCATAGAATGGCAAGAACCCTTGGTTTTTTTGTTGGCCGCCAAGGTTGAGAGGTTCAAAATATTGCAAACCCCCCCCCCCCCACACACACACCATTATTCACCATTCAAGGTAAGATTCAAATTCATAAGGCTCATTTAGTGTATAGTGGGTCCGCGGGAACCTAACCCCATTTTCCCCATGATCGATGATTCTGTAACCACGGTTTCCATTAGTTTTTTGGTTTTCTAGGAATGTACCCACCCACAGTTAACGAGGATTGACTGTACAATGCAGCTTGTTTACAATTAACTGTCTTTCCTACACAAGTGATGTGGAATTGTCCAGGCTCCCAACTGAGGTACCAAAAATGGTCCATTTTGTGACAGTCATGTTTCAACCCTCAGGAAGCTGCTTTATACTGCATCAGACTCTTACAGCCCAATCCTATTGGGCTTCCCCACTGGCAGAACAAGCGTTCTGCCAGTACTAACTGCCTTATGGCAGTCGTAAAATCTATTCTGGCAGTGCACAGAGGCATGCACTGCCACAGCACTGGTGGGAAGGTCTTCCCTCACGCCGGCGGATCCCCCTGGACCTGTTGAGGCAGGGACGTTGGCGGGGGAAGCGGGACGAGGTGAGAAGAGAGAGGAATGGGGACCGGGCAGAACAAGATGGTGACAGGGACAGGAGGAAGGCAGAATGGGGAGGTGATGGAGCGGGGGATGGGCGGATCAGGTTCGGGAAGGGAGTTGGTTCAGTGGCAGTGGAGGAGACCTCCTCAACTGCACCCCTGCAGGATGCAGCAGTAGCCATTTTGGCACAGCTACATTGGCGGGGGGAGAAGAATAGAAGCGCAATCCTTCTCAGGTGTAAGTGGCACCAGCGCTGACTCAGGTGTAAGTGGCACCGGCGCTGAGGCCGACACTGCTGACACCCCCAGCGGACCGAACCTGCGCTGGACGACGCAGGTAGGGTCTCTGCCGCTCTGAGGTACAGGGGCTGAGGTACAGGGGCGGGGATGGGCAGGCTGGGCTGGCGGAGGGGGGCCATTGGCCGGCCCAGGCTAGGAGGGGGCAGGGATATCGGCGGCACGCTCTGCTGATATCTTCTGCCTGTTCTCAGGCTGGTTCGGCCTTACACTGTCTGGTCTGGACCTGGCGTACATCCGAGGAGGCTCATAGGGCCAGCTTACACCCGGGGAAGGTGACAAATGTCCCCATCTCCCGAGGTGCTCCCGGGTTGTCCCGGGGGAGCCTGGGAACAGCATAGGATACAACAGCCAGTCCTTTGTTTGTTTGTTTGTTAAATTTATACTCCGCTTTTTCCTCCATAGGGGGGACCCTTTAGGCCGGCTGTGTATCTTTAGGCAGGATTGCACTGTAGGATTGGGCTCTTAGGCTGCAGTCCTATACACACTTTCCTGGGAGTAAGCCCTTTTGACCACAATGGGGCTTCTGAGTAAACCTGCATAGGATTGTGTTCCTACAGGCCACTCCTATGCATGTCTACTCAGAAGTACGTCCAGTGGAGTTCAACAGGGCTTACTTCCAGGAAAGCAGCCTCAGTTCATCTACCGGTAGATTGAATCTACATGGCCCTTCAGAGACCTTCTTCATGAAAACAGGTGTTCTACCACTGAGCTACAGCATCTCCAGAAGGACATGATTCTTTCAGCACCTGCATTCTCTGTTGCTAAAGTTTTTGTCTGAAGAATACTAGATAAGTCCTCTTTTCTGGAAAATGCAAACAAGATGGTTATGGGGGCAGGTTATGCTTTCTTTCTTTTTTGGTAACTCTGTAGATACCCACAGAGCAGCGGGTGGTTATTTTGGGGAGCAGATTGAAATAGAGATCCCAGGAAAAGGAAGGTTCTTGTATGCACATTCCAAAATGCCTTTTTGTTTAAACTACATTGCAGTTTATCTGGAAGTCCTTTGGGCAGTGCCTTACAAGTTGTGGGGCAGGTCTGGGCCAGTGGCCAAGGGCAGTCTGTTCTCATAGAGAAGTTAGAGAGAGGAAGTTGTGGAGTTTCATTTAGTTCTACAATTTAAATATATAATCAGTGGCAGATGGCAGCACTAACTGCAGAAGGAGCAATTGTACAATCTAATGTTTTTCACATACCAAACAGTAAATAGCCTGAACAACAAATGAAATAGATTGTCTTCCTTGTAGATAATCTGAGCCACATCCCAGGATGTAAAATTTTCCAAACATGTTGCCTTCATCACTGCACCCTATACCCGAATATCAGCAAATCAAGAAAGATGACCAAGAGAGTAGCAGCTAATATGTACAGTTGGGGTGGCAGCTAATATGTACATGTGTTTTACGTCTATATTGTACTGTTCTATGTATAAAGAGAATTTGGGGCAACGAAGCCCCCATGACTACAGTCTTTATTAACACACAGCAGTTTGCAGCTCAGGGTTGCACTATTCCAGGTTGTGCGTGCACTATTTCAGCCTCCCCACCTACAAATAGCTTGTGACTCCATCTTCCTCAAACCTGGGGAGCTCCTATCTCCGTGTAGTAATTATGGTTCCATTGTCACTACATGTCAGCTTGTGGATCCATAGCAAGTGGCAGCAGTGCTTGTAACCGTCCATAATCATGGCCTTAGGCTTCTAATTCAGATTAGTATTGTTATGAACACTAGTATTAATAATGGAGGTAGGAGGACTAATGTGGATTTTTTATATGTGATCTATCCAATTTTAAAGACACTAGAAAAGCAGCCACTAAGCTTAAAGGTAATTTAAGCATTACAGTTTCTTGCTGTCCTCAGAGGGTGATCAAGACTCCAGAGGACATGGTGATTCTGAAAACAGTTTATATTTGTCTATAAACCAGCACTATTTCTTTCCTTTTATACGCTGTCTTTCTAGCTTTGTACAAACTGGTTTAGCCCTACGGTGATGCCGTTATTGCTCCCCAAAGTCTTCTCTATTTTGGAAAGCTAAAGGAACTAAAATGATAGAGAGTGCTTCGTCCACCAGAAAATCCTTTCCCTTGAGCTGCCTCAGGAAGAGATTGTGCAAGTGAACTCATGTGTGCGCATATGGTACGGGTTACCAAACATACCCAGTCTTACTACACTACATGAAAGAGTGTCCTGTTGAAATCAATGGAACTCTCATCCAAATAACATATTTAGGGTCCAGGCGCTTAAAATATGTAACTTCTGTCTTCGTCATAGCCTGTGAAATATTCCTGGAGGCAAACTGTCCTGTTGCTGTGCTCCTCGCGTGGTTTCTTCAAATGCAGAAGTGCAGAACTTCCGGTTTTATTTAAAGGGACTGCATGAATGAAGGAATTCCTTTGTTTGTGTGGTCCCTGTAAATAAAACCAAAAGTCTTGCACTTCTGCATTTGATGAAACTACACAAAGGAGTTGTGTAGTTTCGGTAAAGAGGTGGTACGATCCGCTTTCCACTGGCTTTTAGGGGGCAGAAAGGGGGCTGGAGGGAGGCGATGGCAGCAGACTCCAACCGCTGCCCTATTGCCCTCCGCAATCCACCACCGATGCAATCTGCCTCATGAATGAAACCTTGTCTCATGGATAGATGGGCCACCCCTGCATGGTGAGGTAGCACTAGTGAATCTTACATTTGTGTGTTTATTTATTTACAGTATTTTTATCCCGCCTTTCTCCCCGAAGGGACCCAAGGCGGCATACAACAACAACCAAAAAGAAAATACAATACAAAAAATACAATACAAAAAATAATTACATTTTAAAACTGTAAAAAACAATTAATGAAAATTAATAAAAACAGTATCTAAAAATAGATTAAAAAGATCATAGCACAATTCATGGTCACTTGCACGATCTGTTCCTGGGGAGACTTAGGAAAGAAAGGATTCCCCCATGGCTCAACAACACTCCCAATTTGTGCTCAGGACAGTTATGGATCATTCCCATCACTTGCCCTATGTGAACAAGTGCCATAAGATCACTATTGACTTTCTGAAATGGGATTCTCATTATCCCAGACTGAGATTTCTGTTTATAGTATATGTCAGTTTCTCACTGTATACTCTTTGCAAGTCAGATGCCCAATGGGTTCTGCCATCCTTCTGTCCTCCTTTGCATCTGCTTCCTTTCTTTCCACATATATGACCATCACACTCCTAGAATTCAAGCTGTCCATGTGGGCTCTCTTCACCTTTCCCCTGCCCCTGCCCTCAATGTTCAGCTCCGTCATTCTTGCTAAGCTCTCCCTCCTGGTGTTGCCACCCTCTTCGGCTATTTCTCTATATGGGATAATTCCATTTTGCAAGCCAACCTCACTGAGCTGGGGTGGGGGCAGCTGGGGGCTTGATGTTTCCCAGGCTCTGATACCTTCCAGATCTTTTGGAAGCATGTCATGTTTCTGCGCACAGAGCTGATTCCAGGAAATCTACCACCATATTTGTTTCCTTTTAAGACTCTGAGAGCAAAGAGAATAAGGAAAGTGCTGATTGCTGGGCATGATGTTCGCATTAGGGAAGGCAACAAATAAGATTCAAAGAACCAGTTAGGCTCTCTTGGGTGAGAATGATGGGCCCTTCCTATGCAAAAGAGCACAAGTCACATTGTAAGCCACAACCGGATCACCATACCCTCTATATGCTTGCTCTCTGGCTCAGAGGTGCTTCAGAATTTTGCAAAAATCCATGTGAAAAAATACACATGGGCACTCTTCTTGTTATAATATATTGTGAGTTGATGTCTCTGTGTGCCACTAGTGATGCTTCTGTTACCGGCTTCTGGTTTCTGTCCTGTGTCTTTGATGTGCAGATATTAGCAGCTGATAATGCTTATTTTCATGCCCTGAAAAGCTTTCTTACTGTTTCCCTGGTTATGAAGATGCTGGTCAAGATCTAAACATGAGCATGACAGGCTGTTTTTTTTTCCTCTGGTCAGTTGGCAGTGACTGTGGCTCTTTCCTCTGGCTTCCTTTCTTTATCTGGTGTGTGTGTGTGTGTGTGCATGGTGTGTGTGTGTGTGGTGTGCATGGTGTGTGTGTGTGTGTGTGTGTGTGTGTGTGTGTGTGTGTGTGTGTGTGTGTGTGTGTGTGTGTGAGAGAGAGAGAGAGAGAGAGAGAGATAACCCAATTGAGCTGTACTGAATAAACTTTCCTCAACAAAGAAATTGCAGACACAGACAGACTTGCTAAACTCCACTCTCTCCATCTCCCAAGCCATCTGGATGTGATCTATAGCAGTGATTTCAGCACCTGGCTATTACAGCGATTGGGCTGTAGAAATAGTTTAGATAACTCCACTGTTGCCGTTTCCGAAGTATTAGAGACTATGAGGGCATTCCCCTTTTCACACAGTTCTTTGTAGTGGTAGCATCACCAAGCTTGGGCTCTGAGCAGTGCTATTCTCCAGGCACCAACATTGGGTGCAGTCCAGCTCCCTGTTAAACTCAATGGGACTTTTTGCCATTGGTGTAATGGCCTGGATTGCGCCCGTTGTTTTTAATGCTACAAAGGGGAAAGATTCAAATCTTCCCTTTGGAGAGGTACTTCTAAAATTCGGTAACTGTTGCTACCATTGTGCCTTATTTGTACCTTACGTTGGCAGTAAGCAGTGATATCAACATAACATGGTCCAGAGGAATGTAACATCAGCAAACAATACCCAGATGTTAGTTCACAAGCTAAGACGGCATATCCTGAATACACTAACAGAATGTGCACCCTCAAAATAACATGCACTTAACCTTTTACTCAGAAATAGTAAGTTCTGCTGTGTCCAGTGGGATGTACTCCCAAGTCAGGCTACAATCCTCTGTTCCATTGAGCTCAGCAGGATTTACTTCCTAGTCAAAGTGCACAGAATCAGGCCACAAGTTAGTTGTGTGTATGGAAGAGCATGGAGGAAGGTGGGAACATGTTGCTTCTCTGGCAGCCCAATCCTGCGTACCTTTTGCACCGGTGTAACAGTAGATCCACCGGTGTAAGTACACTTACAGCAGTGTAACTTGCCGTACGTCAGTGGACACAGGATGGACACCGGCGTAACCCCTCTTGGATGCCACGCATGCACAGTTCGGACGCAGGACAGACATAAGAACATAAGAAGAGCCCTGCTGGATCAGGCCAAAGGCCCATCTAGTCAAGCTTCCTGTATCACGCAGTGGCCCCACCAGATGCCTCAGGGAGCACACAAGACAACAAGCTACCTGTATCCTGTTGCCACTCCCCTGCACCTGACGTACAGAGAAAACCTACTTCTAAAACTAGGAGGTTGCTAATGGCTTGTAACCTGTGATGGTCTTTTCCTCCATGAATCTGTCCAAACCCCTTTTAAAGGCATGTAGGCCAGGTGCCATCACCACATCCTGTGGCAAGGAGTTCCACAGATGAATTACACGCTGGGTAAAGAAATATTTTCTTTTATCCGTTGTAACTCTCCCTCCACTTAATTTTAGTGCATGTCCCCTGGTTCTGGTGTTGTGTGAGAGGGAGAAGAATTTCCCTCTATCCACTCTCTCCATCCCATGCATAATTTTATACATCTCAATCATGTCCCCCCCCCTCAGGCGCCTTTTTTCTAGACTGAAAAGCCCCAAACGCTGTAGCCTTTCCTCATAAGGGAGGTGCTCCAGCCCGCGAATCATTCTGGTCGCTCTTTTCTGCACCTTTTCCAATTCAACTATATCCTTTGAGGTGTGGTGACCAGAACTGGACACAATACTCCAGATGTGGCCTTACCATCGATTTGTACAACGGCATAATGATATTGGCCGTTTTATTCTCAATCCCTTTTTTAATGATCCTGAGCATGGAATTGGCCTTTTTCACAGCTGCCGCATAGTGGGTCGACACTTTCATCGACCTGTCCACCAGCACCCCAAGATCTCTCTCTTGATCCGTCACAGACAACTCAGAACCCATTAGCGAATATGTGAAATTTTGGTTTCTTGCCCCAATGTGCATCACTTTGCACTTACTTACATTGAAGCGCATCTGCCATTTTGCTGCCCATTCTCCCAGTTTGGAGAGATCCTTCTGGAGCACAATCCCTGCTGGTCTTCACCACCTGGAAAAGTTTAGTGTCATCTGCAAACTTGGCCACCTCGCTGCTTATCCCCAACTCCAGGTCATTTATGAATAAGTTGAAAAGCACCAGTTCCAAGACCGATCCTTGGGGCACACCACTTTTCACCTCTCGCCACTGTGAAAATTGCCCATTGACTCCCACTCGCTGTTTCCTGGTCTTCAACCAGTTCCTAATCCACAAGAGGACCTGCCCTCTTATTCCCTGACTGTGGAGTTTTCCGTGTCAAACGCCTTCTGAAAATCCAGATATATAATATCCACAGGTTCGCTCGCATCCACATGCCCTTTAAAATTCTAAAAGGTTTGTGAGGCAAGACTTCCCCTTGCAGAAGCCATGCTGACTCTCCCTCAGCAGAGCTTGTTCTTCTATGTGTTTTAAGATTTTATCTTTAATGAGACTTTCCACCATCTTTCCTGGAACAGATGTTAGGCTGACCGGCTTGTAGTTTCGCGGGTCCCCCCTCCTTCCTTTTTTAAAGATTGGCGTGACATTAGCTATCCTCCAATCCTCTGGCACAGTGGCCGTTTTAAGGGACAAGTTGCATATTTTGGTCAAGAGGTCAGCAACTTCATTCTTGAGTTCCTTCAGAACTCTTGGGTGGATGCCATCCGGGCCGGGTGATTTATTGATCTTTATTTTGTCAATTAAGTCTGAGACGTCTTCTCTTTTAACCTCTATTTGACTTAATTCTTTAGTCAGGGGAGGCCGTTCAGGCAGCGGTATTTGCCCGAGATCTTCTGCCGTGAAGACAGATGCAAAGAACACGTTTAATTTCTCTGCAGTCTCCAAGTCCCCTTTTATCACCCCTTTCTCTTCCTCACTATCCAGCGGACCAACCGTTTCCCTGGCAGGTTTCCTGCTTCTAACATATTTGAAGAAGCTTTTGTTATTCCCTTTTATGTTGCCTGCCATACGTTCCTCAAAGTCTTGCTTGGCCTCCCGTATCATCTTTTTACATTTCTTTTGCCACAGTTTGTGCTCCTGTTTGTTATCCTCATTAGGGAAAGACTTCCATTTATGGAAAGAAGCTTCCTTGCCTTTTATAGCCTCTTTAACTGTGCTTGTTAGCAGCAGCGTCACTGCAGGGGGGGGCGGAGCTCCAAGTTCCGTCGGGCTCTGACCCTCCGTTACACGACGGGAGAAAGCGGCCCCGCCCCCTCACCTTTGGAGCCATTCCGGCCGACGAAAGCAAGTGTAAGTGCTTTCGTCAGCCGGAATGGCTCCAAAGGCGAGGGGGCGGGGCCGCTTTCTCCCATCGTGTAACGGAGGGTCAGAGCCCGACGGAACTTGGAGCTCCGCCCCCCCTGCAGTGACGCTGCTGCTTGTTAGCCATGCCGGCACCCTCCTGGACTTAGTCGAGCCCTTCCTCCTTTGTGGGATGCACTCCCGCTGGGCCTCTATTACTGTTGTTTTAAACAGGCCTCCATGCACTCTGGAGCGATTGGACTCTTTTTACCTTCCCTTTCAGCTTTTTTTTTTAACTAGTCTCCTCATTTTGGGGAAGTCTGCCCTTCGGAAGTCAAGGGTTTTTGTGTCAGATTTGCTAGGCACTCTCCCCTCGACATGCATGGCGAAACAGATCGCAGCATGGTCACTATTCCCCAACGGTTTGGTAACATTTACATCCCTGACCAGATCTTGAGTGCCACACAATATCAAATCCAGAGTCACCTGTTCTCTGGTCGGCTCCGTGACTAGCTGCTCTAAGGCACAGTCATTTAGCATCCAGAAATCCAGTCTCTCTTTCATGACCAGAGCATGAGTTGACCCAGTCGATGTGAGGATAATTGAAGTCCCCCAAGGGGAAGGCAAAGGATGAGATGGTTAGACAGCATCACCGATGCAACGAACATGAAAATGAGCGAACTCAGGAAGATAGCGGAGGACAGGAAGGCCTGGTGGGATATGGTTCATGGGATCACGAAGGGTCGGACATGACTTAACGACTGAACAACAACAACAACAACATGACTACAACCCTGTCTCTCGTTGACACCTCCCTGATTTGCTTCCTTATTTCAAGATCCCCTTCAGGTTTTTGATCTGGAAGACGGTAGCATGCTCCTACTATTACATCACTCTTTGAGCCTGGTAATCTAACCCACAGTGATTCTACGGAGGAGTCAGAGCCCCCCTCCAGCTCTACTCTGGTGGATTCTACCCCCTCTTTGACATAGATGGCCACCCCACCTCCAACACGCCCCTCTCTGTCCCTCCTATAGAGTTTATATCCTGGGATTGCAGTATCCCTCTGGTTCTCTGCATTCCACCAGGTTTCTGTTATACCTATTTCTACTATATCAATGTTTTCCCTAGCCACCAAACATTCCAGTTCTCCCATCTTTGCCCGTAGACTTTGGGCATTTGCATAAAAGCACTTATATACCAGGTCCCCCAAGGAGGGCTGCGTATTTGCACCTTTATCCCTGCAGCCTTCTGTCCTGCTATATTGGCTGTCGTGTCCCATCACGCTACCACGCCTAATTCTTACTCTGTTATTATTTGACTGTTCCCCATCCTAGACTGCACCCTCATTCCCTAGGCCTTCGGCTCCTGTTGGCTTTCCCCCAGGGGTCAGTTTAAAAGCTGCTCTACCACCTTCTTAATGTTACGCGCCAGCAGTCTGGTTCCGTTTTGGTTCAAGTGAAGCCCGTCCCTCTTGTACAGACCCGGCTTGTCCCAAAACGTTCCCCAGTGCCTAATAATCCTAAACCCTCCTCCTGACACCAGTGTCTCATCCATGCATTGAGACCCCTGAGCTCCGCCTGCCTAGCTGGCCCTGCGCATGGAACAGGTAGCACTTCTGAGAACGCTACCTTTAGGGTCCTGGATTTGAGCTTCCTACCTAGCAACCTAAATTTGGCCTTCAGGACTGCCCGGCTACATTTCCCCATGTCGTTGGTGCCAACATGCACCACAACCGCTACCTCCTCCCCAGCACTCTCTACCAGCCTATCTAGACGTCCGCAACCTTCGCACCAGGCAGGTAAGTCACCATGCGGTCCTCACATCCGTCACAGACCCCCCTCTCTATGTTCCTGACTATAGAGTCACCCACGACAAGAAGCCCCCTTCCCAGAAGAGTATCCATAGTGTGACTGGATATGGGCCCATCACCTGAAGAAGGGGTCCCCACTGGGGAATTGTTTCCCTCTTTTCCAGAGCGACGTTCTCCAGACCTGAGACTCCCTTCCCTGGCTGCTGAGGAGCTGGCCAACTGAGGGTGGGACGACGCCTCCACGTCACAAGAAGTTTCACCCTGGTCCCTCTCTTCCTGTCTCTGCTTCTCAAGGTCAGCAACCATGATTTCAAGGGAGCGAACCTGTTCCCTGAGAGCCTGGAGCTCTTTGCACTGAGCACACACCCATGACTTATGCCCAAGAGGCAGATAATCATACATGTGACACTCGGTGCAAAACACTGGATAGCCCCCACCCCTCTGCTGGCTGTCTGACTGCATAGCTTTTGCGTGTAAGGTATGTGTTTATCTAAGTTTGGGTACCTTAATGTTGTTCGAGCTCTCCTCTCTTCAAGGGAAGTGCGTGGGGCCTGGCTTCCTCGCCCTGCTGCTGAACTCGCACAGCTGCTCAGTGGCGTCGCCAGGCGCCCCCGCGTCTGGGGCCGCCCCCCCCCAACGCCCCCTAATAAAACTGTCAAAAAGTTTAGGTTTCGGTTTCGAAACCTATTTTTGACAGGGTTTTTTGGGTTTTTTTTTCTTTTTTGGGGCGATTTTAAGTGTAAAAACAGGATGTTAAAGTGTATGTGTGCTTTGCCGGCACTTATCTTGAATATGGGGCGTTCCAGCGACGATCTTCTTCCTGCGCCCGGGCACAGCTTCTCCCTGCGCCCGGGTGCGGACTCCGTAACGCCCCCAGCAGCGGTTTCCGGAGTTTGCGCATGCGCAGAACCACGGAGTTTCCAGGGATGTTCTGCGCCTGCCCAAACTCCGGAAAGCGCTGCTGGGGGCGTTACGGAGTCCGCGCCCGGGCGCAGGGAGAAGCTGTGCCCGGGCGCAGGAAGAAGATCGTCGCTGGAACGCCCCATATTCAAGATAAGTGCCGGCAAAGCACACATACACTTTAACATCCCGTTTTTACATTTAAAATCTCCCGAAAAAAGAAAAAAAGGGGAAAAAATGAAAAATTAAGGAGCCCCCCCCAGAGCCTCAGCACCCCTACTCCATGGGGCCCATCGCCCCATATCAGCCGACACCTCTGCAGCTGCTTAACTCGCTGTGTCTTCTTTTACCTTGGCACTTTGTCCCAATGAGGCACTTGGTTCCAGTGAGGCCACTCGCTGCTCCTGAAAAGGGCTCATTCGCAAACCAGCGCCAGATTTAAACTGTTATGTAGCTCCTCCCCCTGCCTACCTGAAAGTTTGAAAAGACTGGCCTCTAAGGGTGGAGCCTGATGGGGCTTACTGGCAGGAATTTGTTGCTATGGTTCCTGCCTGCTCAATTTACACTTGGCCTCCTCAATTTACATCTGGCCTACTATACACTTAAAGTTTTAAATTCTGCTTAAGTTTAACTCTGCTTAAGGTGTAGTTTAAATTCTGCTTAAGTTTAACTCTGCTTAAGGTGTAGTTTGCCAGCGGGTGGCACAGCGGGTTAAACCGCTGAACCATAAGCTGTCGATCGAAAGGTCGGCAGTTCGATCCCCGCTCATTGCTTGGCCAGCTCCTGCCAACCTAGCAGTTCCAAAGCATGTCAATGCGAGTAGATAAATAGGTACCGCTTGCGGGAAGGTAAACAGCTCTCTGTGTTCCAGCTGCATGCTACACACTGTGGCAAGGAGAGTCATGCCAGCCACATGACCACAGAGGCATCTTCGGACAATGCTGGCTCTTCGGCTTTGAAATGGAGATGAGCACCACACCCTAGAGTCAGAGACGACTGGACTTAATTGTCATACCTTTACCTTTAAGGTGTAGTTTAAATTCTGCTTAAGATTAAGTTTAAGGTTAAGTTTAGCCTGCTTTCCCCCCTTCTTTTATCCTCCTCCTGTTTTGTTTTGGACTCCTACTCTAAAGTAGACTCTAGTCTCTGCCCTGGGCTCTTACTCCTGAGTAAAATCTGGTCCTACTCAGAGTAAACCTGTTTAAATTTGGGCTGCAATTCTCTTTAGAATCAGCTCCCAGGCTTGTCCCAGAATCAGCTTCTAGGCTTGTCCTAGGCTTGTCCAGTTTCTGCCCCTTCTCCTCACACAGCTGCTTAACTCGCTGCGTCTTCTTTTACCTTGGCACTTGGTCCCAGTGAGGCCACTCACTACTCCTAAAAAGGGCTCACTCGCAAACCAGCCCCAGATTTAAACTGTTATGTAGCTCCTCCCCCTGCCTACTTGAAAGTTTGAAAAGACTGGCCTCTAAGGGCGGGGCCTGATGGGGTTTACTGGCAGGAATTTGTTGCTATGGTTCCTGCCTGTCTGTTCCTGTTTACTGGCAGGAATTTGTTGCTATGGTTCCTGCCTGCTCAATTTACACTTGGCCTCCTCAATTTACATCTGGCCTACTATACACTTAAAGTTTTTAATTCTGCTTAAGTTTACTGACACCACTGCAACTCCACCGGCGCAGGGGGCATTACGGGAGCGCAGGGGGCATTTGGGGCAGAGAAAGGTGGATAGGATCTTGGCTCCTCCTCCCACCTCCAAACTGCCCCTGATCCTCCTCAAAACCACCCCTGCCCTACCTTCTCCAGTGGGACATCTGTGAGCCACTGTTGCGTGTGCAGGGCCTCCTGCTCTTTGCACTGGTGGCCCCAGCATACATGACAATGGTGCCATAGGCCCCGGATAAGATTGGGCTGTGAGTTACAGTAAGGAATACGGAGGTATTCGATGGTATGATGCAAAAGGCTTTATGATACGGGTTAAGAAGGGTTTTGAAAGAAATGAGTGAGGAACCACAGTGCCATGTCCTGGAAGGCTATTCCAGACATAAGATGCAGCAAGGATGGAGTCGTTTGAGGGAGCAGAAAATCCATGTTATGTGTACTGTATTCTTCACTATCCTTTACTTAGGCTAGGCTGCAAGCATATACACACTAGTAAGTCCCATTGAATGCAATGGGCCTTACTTCTGAGGATTGTGCTGTAAGTCACTGTACTTCCTTTGGGCAGATAATCCAGCGGGAGCATGCAATAAAGGCTTACCATTATGTCTTAATATAGGGTTTCCAGCTTTTGTTGATGTCTTCTATCCTGCACCATTAAACAGCAAGCTTCCCGTGCAGCCATTAGTAGCGGCTAATGCTGATCTATAGCCATGAAAAACTTTTCCACTGATTCCTACATACCAAACTTGTTGACAAACCCACCCATCCCATCTCAGGGGTTGGTGTTCTTTGAAACCAGGCAACATCCAAATACTTTTTAAATAGTTATTTAGTTAATTCTTGTAAAAGGCCAACACAGAATGAAGCGATCAAATGTTTCCATTTTAGCTGCCACCCATCTCAGAAGGTTTGCAACAACTGCGTTTACTAACATAGAGTTCTTGTGATTATCTGTTTTGTAGTACTGTTCATAGCTCAGTCCTTCCTAATCATTTCTTATTTATACATTTATTAGTATTAATGATCTGACGATTAGCTCTTCTTTCTCTTGTATAGCTGATTTAGAGCTGAGATTGTCTCCACAGATTCTCTGATTTTATATACCGGTATTAAAAAAGCCTCACTTAGGGGTAGCCTCTTGTGTTAGTCTGTTGAAGCAAGAACAATAAAGAGGCTTGTGGCATCTTTAAGATGATTGTAGCATAGGGTTTGGTATACGTTTCTGGGCCCAATTCAAAGTGCTGGTTTTGACCTTTAAAGCCCTATACGGCTTGGGGCCAGGATATTTGAGAGACCTCCTACTTCTATATAGTCCGGCTCGTCTCCTCTTAGATCATCAGAGAAGGCCCTTTTGTGAGTACCGTCGCCCAGGGAGGTGCGAGGGGCGGCGGCCAGAAATAGGGCCTTCTCAGTAGTGGCACAAACCTTATGGAATTCCCTCCCCTTTGACTTACGAACTGCTCCCTCCTTGGACACTTTCCGGCGAGGCCTAAAAACCTTCTTGTTCAAAGAAGCCTTCTGAGCCTTTGCCTTTTTTAACATCTTGCTGGTACGGGTGGGGTGCTGCTGTTTTTATGATCTTGTTTTAAATGTAATCTTTTTAAATCAATTTTTAGATGTTTTTATTAGTTTTGTTAATTGTTTTTTACTGTTTTAAAAAGTAACTTTGGGGAGAAAGGCAGGATAAAAATATTGTAAATAAATAAATAAATAAATAAATAATGCAATCCTGTGTTTGGTATGCAATCCTGTGTACACTTCTGAAGAGTACACATTGGGCTGTATGTTTGCTGTGGGCTAATGCACTAAAATGCTGGGGATCATCTGAGCATTTGCAGGATTGGCTCTTAGATTATTCTGTACATTAAAGATATCAAAAGATGCTAGCTGCTGTGTTGGAAATGCATAACTAAAGTTTCCTAAATTTACACTCTGAATCATTAGTGTGACTGAAGATTTGTTCTTCAGATGAACCATGCACATGTTTGCAATTGCTATGCATGTTTGTTCAGAAGTCAGTCCTCCCAAATAGGGCTGGTTCAAGATTTTTTGCCACCTTACATGAGATAGGATATGTAAAGGGTACCTCTGGAAAAACCGAAGGCAGTCTCAAGACCTCCCCCCTCCACAATGTCATAGGCAATTCTGGGGAGCAATTACAAATGTTCAGGGCACAGGCTGCACGAAAGGTAGGCTGAGAACCTGAACGAGTGTCACTGAGTACCTGGCACTCCTAGAATGGTGTCATCCTGGGCAGCGCTTAGCCTCCCTCTCTGGTCAAAACGGTCCTGCTCCCCAGTAAGTGTGCAACAATTTGCAGCTTTAGTAGCTGACCTGGATGAAGTTTCATTTACATATAACCCCCATCTTCCTCCCCCCTCTATTATTCCCTCTTGTTTTTTTCTCCAAGACTGCTTTCATGATTAGAAACAGCAAGCATAGAAGAGGAAGGGGGGCTTATTTACAAGCCTAACAAAATTGTGGGCTAAATATTTACAGGAGAAAAGAGTTTAAAAGGAGCCAGGCTTTCAGAAGCAATTATGATAATATCTGAAAGAAACAACCCATTCACACTGACTGGGTGCCAGATCCTCAGCTGGTGCAAACTGATGAAGCTCTTGGCTGACGCCTAGCCCAAACTGAAAATGTTTTTTGGGGGGGTTTCTTAAGTCCTATGCCAAGAGAAGTTCTTGTTACAGGCCTCTCATCATTCATTTTTATGTGAGAGGAGGGCTATCCCTAATCTCTCACAGCCTTTTCTCTTTTTCTTTTTTGAGCAGGTGGCCCAGCAAAGAGTCCACGAATGTACACATGCTCTTCTCTCGCTTTCTTACAAGTGGTTGTTTAGGAGTTTACCCAGAAGCGTCGCTCCGGTAGGGGCGGGGCTGTAAGTATCGCTGCGGTCATAGTCTCTTTACCGAGCGAGGAGGAGGCAGCCCCGCCCCCTCACTGTCCGAGCCAGTCCCGTGCGGAGAAAGTAGCAGGCAGGGTCTCTTGCCTGCTACTTTCTCCGCACGGAAATGGCTCGGACAGTGAGGGGGCGGGGCTGCCTCCTCCTCGCTCGGTAAAGAGACTATGACCGCAGCGATACTTACAGCCCCGCCCCTACCGGAGCGACGCCTCTGAGTTTACCTGGTTAAATTCTATTCTAGAGAACTATTGCCAGGCCTTAGTTTGTTTAATTCCCAATGAGCCGATGCCTTCCTCCCAATCTAGCATGAAACCATATTAAAACCACAAGCAGTCTGCCCCAGTGGCCAACTTGATGACAGTTGATGACCTCAGGCGGGTGTCACTACTAGTGGCCAAAATTGTGGAAACCTTGCAATTATGAATAATACCATCATATTATATCAAAGGTAATTCAATGCAGAGTGTAATGAAATAAACCATGTTGAATTATCTGTATTCTATCAAAGGTTATGGCCAAATAACCGGAAAAAGAAAACACAACTTACAGTATGTAACAAAAAGTGGATTTCCTAAGCTCAGAACTGACAGATGAGACTGATTGTTCCGAGAGCCAATGAGGTGTTGTTATGACACAGCATGGAACCAATAAGGTGTTAGTATGAGTCAGCTCTCATTTCTGTGTATCAGAGCTAATACTAGAACTCTTATTCAGTTGTGTGTGTCATCAAGTTGGCCACTGGTTTTTTATTGGTTACTGATTTGATGGGTGACCTGTACTGCTATATATTAAAATAAATAACGTTAATGGGGGTGACACCATGAGTGCACCGGGTGATGCAAACCCTAGTGATACCTCTGGCCTGCCCCAGGAATGCCACTGTGTCCATTTGGTAATATTTGTCAACCCTTAAACCATCCTCAAACTGAATTTTTAGGATGGTATGTACATTTCTTCTAGGGATCTCTTCGTTTTCTGCATACAAACAAACCCCATCCCACAATGAATGATTTTATATTCTTCAAGGACTTGGGGCTAATACCTACACCCAGACAAGAGGGAGAGTACAGAAAAGAGTACATTACTAACAACAAAGCTAGCGGAGATGATAATATCCCAGCTGAGTTACTTAAAATCCTAAATGATGATGCTGTGAAAGTGCTGCACTCAATATGCCAACAAATTTGGAAAACTCAGCAGTGGCCAAAGGATTGGAAAAGGTCAGTTTACGTTCCAATTCCAAAGAAGGGCAGTGCCAAAGAGTGTTCAAACTACCGCACAATTGCACTCATTTCACATGCTAGCAAGGTTATGCTCAAAATCCTACAAGCTAGGCTTCAGCAGTACGTGGACCGAGAACTACCGGACGTACAAGCTGGGTTTCGAAGAGGCAGAGGAACTAGAGATCAAATTGCCAACATGCGCTGGATCATGGAGAAAGCACGAGAGTTCCAAAAACACACCTACTTCTGCTTCATTGACTACGCAAAAGCCTTTGATTGTGTGGATCACAACAAACTGTGGCAAATTCTTAAAGAGATGGGGGTACCAGACCACCTTACCTGTCTCCTGAGAAACCTGTATGTGGGTCAAGAAGCAACAGTTCGAACCGGCCATGGAACAACCGATTGGTTCAATATTGGGAAGGGAGTACGGCAAGGCTGTATATTGTCACCCTGCTTATTTAACTTATATGCAGAGTACATTATGAGAAATGCAGGGCTGAATGAATCGCAAGCCGGAATCAAGATTGCCGGGAGAAACATCAACAACCTCAGATATGCAGACGATACCACCCTAATGGCAGAAAGTGAAGAAGAACTAAAGAGCCTCTTGATGAGAGTGAAAGAGGAGAGTGCAAAAGTTGGCTTGAAACTCAACATTAATAAAACTAAGATCATGGCATCTGGGCCCATCAATTCCTGGCAAATAGAAGGGGCAGAAATGGAAGCAGTAACAGATTTTACTTTTTTGGGTTCCAAGATCACTGCAGACGGAGACAGCAGCCATGAAATTAAAAGACGCTTACTCCTTGGAAGGAAAGCTATGGCAAATTTAGATAGCATAATAAAAAGCAGAGATATCAGCATGCCAACAAAAGTTCGTATAGTCAGGGTGATAGTGTTCCCAGTAGCAATGTATGGTTGCGAGAGTTGGACCATAAGGAAAGCTGAGCGCCGAAGAATAGATGCTTTTGAACTGTGGTGCTGGAGAAGACTCCTGAGAGTCCCTTGGACTGCTAGGAGATCAAATCAGTCAATCCTAAATGAAATCAACCCTGACTGTTCCCTGGAAGGACAGGTACTGAGGCTGAAACTCAAATATTTTGGCCACCTACTGTGAAGAGAGGACTCTCTGGAGAAGACTCTGATGCTGGGAAAAATTGAAGGCAAAAGGAGAAGGGGAAGGCAAAGGATGAGATGGTTAGACAGCATCACCGATGCAACGAACATGAAAATGAGCGAACTCAAGAAGATAGTGGAGGATAGGAAGGCCTGGCGGGATATGGTTCATGGGATCACGAAGGGTCGGACACGACTTAACGACTGAACAACAACACAGAAAAGAATAATACAGTACTTGATTTTCCACAACTGTCTACTGTCAGTATCCAGAAAATGCTGCTAAATCGCCCATTACTAATATTTATTTATTTATTGGATTTATATCCTGCTTTCTCCCCCCAAAGGGGGGGCAGAGGGGCTTACAAAATTTAAAAATTACAAATTTGATACATATAAAATTTAACAACCATCTGCCACTTGTCAAGAACCCAAAGTTGCAAGTACCCCTGCTGGTCCCAAAAGCTGACATAAAGGAGACAGAGAAGCTGCCACATCCTGAGTCAAATCTTTGGTTCATCTAGCTCAGTACTGTACACTGACAGGCAGCAGCTCTCCAGGCTTTCAAGCAGGTGTATTTCTCCCTCCCTACCTGGAGATACCTGGGATTGAAGCTGGGACCTTCTGGGCTGAGTTATTGAGCTACTGCTGAACCCCATCTTTTTAACAGCAAACAAAGGAACAGCAAATCTCTAATCTCAATAGTTTTTATGCACTCATGTTGTCTCCCATAGGCTACTATTAGCCTGGCAGTCCTATGAACAGGATGAAAAACTGACAAGCCTCAATCCCTTTTCCTCCTTGGGGATCATAACTCAGTGACATGATACCCCTGCTGCCACTGGACTCACATGGAAACGAAACACCAGGTCCATTGCCCCAAAGATCCATTGCCCCCCAAACAGTCCAGCTTATCTGAGTATAACAGGCTTTAGAAACAGAACATACTCCAGTTCAATGGTGGCAAAACTAAGACACACATTTATTAGGGAAACATGATGAGATACAACATAGAGAGAAGATGAAAGACAAATACATACAGGGCTTTGTGTACTCTTCAATCCTGCATAAGTGAGGAATTTGATGTTCAGCAAAGATTCAGCACTCTCTGAGAATGTTATATTTCATTGTTTCAGAAAGCAAGTTTCTAGCCCATACGGCAGTGATGATAGGCTTGAAATTAGTGGTTGATGATGCCTGGTAAAATCTCAGAAGCCTTGCAGGGTGCAGAATTTCCAGCAGCCAGAGGATGGGGTTTCAGTGATCAGCGAACTGTAATTTGTTGTCTATCCTCATGAGTCTGACTGACAGAAGGATAATACACTGTGCAAAAAACAAAAAAATAAGCAAGCACAAGCAAATTTGTACAATTTATTCAGGGTACAGATATCAGCTTTTCTTGATGGAAGAATTTGGATCTTCCTTGATTATTATTTTTTAATGCAAAGTATTCCCAGTCCTGAATATGGGCCACAAAGATGAATACAAAATCAAAACTAATTACATCTAATCTGAAAAACTAGTTCTACGATCAAGCCTTCAGTAGCATTCCAAAGGAAAGTTGGTGGGGGGCTCCCACGGACAGCCCAAGAACTCCTGGCACCTGAGATGGTGTGCCAGGTGTTTCCTCACCTGGTGATGTGCCACCTTCTGCTTGCTCAGAGACGCTCTAGCCCATCACTCTCCTCTCCTCCAAACTTCTCCTCCATCCCCCTTTTTCTTTTCCAGTCCAGGGAGCAGTGGTGGCAAGTGGGCAGAGGGAGGTGGCTGCTCCCTGCTAATCCACTCAGAAGCATCGGATGTGGGGTGGGGGCGGTGGCCCCCCCCAGGCGGCACACAGGGAGTGACAACCGCGCAGCCGTGGCGGTGAAAGAGGTGTGAATGGGTGGACGGCGGCAAAAAAAGCGCAAGCAGTTTGGCCCGCCCAGAGTTTTGGAACTGATTTCAGCAGCAGCAGTGGCGGCAACGCCATGTCCGGCGGGGGGGGCGGAATTTTCGTTCGCAGCCCCGCCCCTCCTGCAAGGTGTAGGTGCATCACTGAATCCACTTCCTGAGGTGACAGTTGGCTTCGCCAGCCCTGGGGACACCATCCATAAAGACAACATCTTCTGCAATGATCCTCACTATTAAGAAATTGACGAAGGGTTTCACAGTTTGTCTCCATCTTAAACAGACCTGTCTTTTGGGCTTCAACCCTGTCAATTAAAAACAAACAAAAGTAAAAACCTTTACGTTTCAACGTGAAGCTGCTCAGGGCTTCCTCAGAAGTTCCAAAACGAAGCATTTTGGAACTTCTGAGGAAGCCCTGTGCTGCGCTGCGCAGCTTCAGGGTGAAACGTAAAGGTTTTTTTACTTTTGTTTGTTTTTAATTGACACGGTTGAAGCCCGAAAGACAGATCTGTTTAGATCCTCACTATAGTTTTGGATTCTTGCTTCCTTTTACCTGCCCTCTGCAGAACATCCCCATTTCCCCATGACTTCAGTTCATAAGTGTACTGTGGGACCTTCTCCCTACAACTGTTGGACCACTATACAATTATACTTTCTGACCTTGGAAAAGTATAGCTAGGGAAAGATGCAGACGCAGTGCTAGCAAATCTGTTGCCTTCCATGGTTCGCTGAATAAATAAACAAGAAAAAACAACAACACAAAATGCAGGTCAGGAGAAAGCATCCTGGTCAACGAGTCATGGGTCGCACACTATTTCTATTACAAATGTCAGCAAGGCTCTACTTTTCCTGCCTGGGGGATGGATGCTCCCCTTTTTTTCACTGTCAACACAGCCAAGATTTATTCTGAATGATGCCTTGCAACGTGTTCTCATTGCCTGCCGTTGATGTCCATGTTCAGTGAGGTCTGTCATGGTTGCGATGGAAGGGCCACATGGCTGCCACATTCTCCCATTTGCCACAAAGTTCCTAGCTTCTTGTGCCCTCCCTAAAAAAAAAAAGTTTCCCACTTGAGCAAACCCTAGACTTCTCTGCAGAGAACAGAGACTTGGGGGAATTGGGTCCTAAAGTGCACTAAGCTAACAGCACAATCCTACCCAGCTCCTCCACTGGTGCAGCAGTGGTGGAGGGAGAACGGGAGGCTTTGGGAGGGAAAATCCCCTTTAAAGGGGGGGTCCCTTCCAAAGCCTCCCGTTCTTCCCTCCACTACTGCTGCACCACTGCTGCACCAGTGGAGGGGCTGGGTAGGATTGCGCTGTAAGCCAAAGAAGCAACTACTGCAATCTGACCACTAAGTAATGGTCTCTGTGATTTGGCCATCTATCTGCACCACTAATGGACAGAGTCAAGGAACGGCTGCCTTTTCTCCCTGGGATGTTTAGTCTTTGGCACGGGAGCCATCAGCTTCCCTGTGTCACCTTATCTGGTGGTTTGCAGCAACCCTGCTATCAGGAGGAGGAGTGCTGCAGCTCTGCCAGGAGGGTCTGGGGTGGAGGGTTCCTCTCATTCCGTCAGAGCCTTGGGAACCAGGTTCCGTGCAAAGGTTTTCTCCAGCACACACTGCTGCAATTAATTTAACTTGCCTTCACTGAAGAGGCCAATGCAAGGCTGGTTCTGCGAGATCCTGCATGTTCTGATGCCACATCCTGCCCTGGCCCTGCCCTCCTCCCACTTCACCCGGCCTGGCTTTCATAGAGCTGAGAAAAGAAATGGGGGAAGACACTTCTTTTTCCAGCATTCTCTATTTATCTTAAATGAGGCAAAAAGGCTTCATCAGCATGTTTGAAACAGTATCTGGAGCAGAGCTGGGCTGTGAGCGCCACTTCATCAAAGGCCAGGCAGGAGACTCCACTGGGGCAGCAGAAGCCCACGGGCCTGATGGTTCCTTTATAATGTGCAGGATTCACTTACATCATCTGCTTTCTGTAAACCTCTTTTCTCCACAAAGTAACACTTGGCTTCCCAGCCTGGCCTGGCCATGGTTGAGCATGAACACCCAAATCTGCAGCCTCTGAATTAATGTGCACCTCACAATAGGACTAGATTGGGGGGGGGGGGGAGAGAGAGAGAAATCCATAGGAAAATTGTAAAAAAAAATGTTTGAAAACACACTCTCATTTTTAGGTGATATTTCAGCATAACTAATTGTTAAACACTTGAAAAATTAAAACACAAAAACCCAGAAATACAGCATTTCATTCTGCATCCGCACAGCTAAAAAGAAAAGATCAAGGCTGAAATGCTCAAGAGAAAGTAAGTCCTGTGAAAATCAATGAATACTTGTGATAAGTTATGTTGAGGAATACTTTTTAAGAGTGTGAGCCCTGCAGCCTGATCCTATGGCTGTTTGCTCAGTAGTAAATCTCACAATGGAACTTTCTCCAAAGTAATGGGCATACTAAATCATTTAATAGGAAATGGGGTCCCATTGAACTCAGTTGGGCAAATAAACATACTTATGGAAAATTTCTGTGGGATTTCAGATTTATTGAAATAAATTATAGGTAGCCATGTTGGTCTATTAGAATAAAAAAGCCAAAAAAAGGGTAATACCCTTATGAGGACCTGCTAAAATGTCGCTAAGTAGATTTTTCACTACTTTCTTGGCTTTTAGTTGATCTTAATAAAGATATTAACCTGCTTTGGGATCTTTTTAAATTAATATATTTCCAAATAGATGCATTTAAGAGGGGACTAAAACATGCCAGTCTCTTTGATTTCAAAGGGAACATTTCAAGGTGAGTGTGTTTAGAATGGCATTCTTGGGAACTGAAGGGAAGGAAGGAAGAATTTTTGAGGTGTGGAGGGATAGACTGTCCAAGTGTTAGCCCTCACACTGTGCGGGGTTGTCAAGGCATTATCAATTGTTCATCTTGGGCACGATCCAGATCCAGTCAGAGTAAAGTGAAGTCCCTTGGGTATCGATGGGAGAGATGAAAGGAACACAGAAGCGCTTCATTTTGGCTGGATCATGTCCCCAGGCTTTCAAGGGATACATCAGTCTACTCGCTGCTCAGTAGAGATCATTCTTTGATGATATTTTAACTAAATATCAAATATCTGAATTAACTAATTCAAAAATCATTGGGATCATTTCAGGACTGAGATGTTCTTTCAATCAAGAGTTGACAAGTAACGGGACTTATGGTGCATCCAATACACACATCTGGCACTGCCCTAATACCAACACCTTGCAGTGCAAAGTTGTAGGGCCACTGGGGAGGGGGGGGCTATTTGGAATGAAGACACGGCAGGAGGGGAAATGAAATTGGGACTCCCAACCTATCGAGTTTGAACATCATGTTGAATGCCCTTTTCACACTGGATTGGTTAAAACCCAATGATAAATGTGCACCATTAATTAATTATATTTTAATTTAAAATTGATTTTTAATTAAAAATATGTATAGGCCTCCTTTCCAACCCAAGGCAGCTTGCAATCCAAAACAAAACAATCTAGCAGTTATCTATGGGCGCTCTCTCTCTCTCTCAGCCTCTCTCTCTCTCTCTCTCTCAGCCCCTCTCTTTCTTTCTTTTCCCTGGGGTAGGGATGGGTGGACGTTCAATATAATGTGCTAGGCACCGATTTCCAACACATCACTGGGGGGCTGAGGAGGATGACAGCGCTGATCTTGACACTGTAGTTCACTATTGTTGTTTATTGCTTTGTTTCTTGGAAGAAAATTGCTTCTAATCTTAAAAACATCCGCATACATTAAAACTCCCCGCCCAAAGCCATCAGTCGGAGCCCAGGGAGCACACAAATGATCAGTCGTCAGACTCGTCCAGAGAAGCTTTTTGGCGTTTTCAGGCTCACTTTGGATGAGATCTTCGGATGGGGGGGGGGCAGGGCCTCCGAGAGGAATTTTATCAGGGGGTACAAACTTTCTGTTGAACCCCTTCCCAAAGGGGGAGGGGGCAAAACAGGGCAGGGGAGGGCAGCAACGGCTGGAAAAGTTTCTGGAGCCCAGATCTACCAGGCTTCCCCATGTGGCACCCAGGTCTACCGGCCAGGTAGACCTGGCCTCCTGGTTGGCCCAGCCTCCGTCTTTCACACTCTATGAGGCCAGCTAGGATCCCAGGAAATTTCTGGGGCCCCTTCTTTAGTTCTTGGGCCCCCTTTTTGGCCCTGGGCCCTGGTACAATTTACCTCCTTTACTCCTCTCTCCTCTCTCATGGACCCTGGGGGAGAGAGAGAGAATCCTGATATCATATTTAGAGGGGGACATTTTCAGTGGGTCTCGGAGTTCTACTCCGTTTTGTTTTGTTTTCGCCAGAGAAGAAAACCGTCCTGACAAACGCGGATTGCCAGATCAAAATATACAAAATCAGACCAGCAAATAGGGGATTTGTTTGCTATAAACAGAGGCCGGAGGCCAGCCCTAACCGAAACCTAACATTTACGCAGCTGAAATCCAATCACGCTGGATTTCCAAATCCTTACAGCACAGTACTGTACCTTGGTTTTTCAGGAACGCTCCCATTCTCCACAGGAAACAAGTGAATTATTTTGGTAACTGGCCCACTTGGTAGAATGAGAGAGAGAGAGAGAGAGAGAGAGAGAGAGAGAGAGAGAGAGAGAGAGAGAGAGAGATTCAAAACTGCATGCGTGTGTATACATTACATACACCTGAATTACACCACTTCATCTAGAAGTTAGAAACTATCCATATATCCTGTAGACTGAAAGCACGCTTTGCTCTCACATTACCTTTTGGAACACCGTCGGATTGGAAAAGCTATGGGGAGACGACGGTATGTTTTGGGGGGAATTGAGCCCGCGAAGGCTGGAGGGGAGAGTAGTCTGTTCTCCCCACACATTGTTCCACCCTCAGTTTGTTCGGGCACCAGGTTTGGCTGGACCAGAGATTGTCCACAAAACTTTTCAATCGCTCTTTTGAGGGGGGCTCCTCCAGGGGGTTTAGTCCGCATCGGAACAGGGTGATTGTCACTCCTCTGAGGCGGAGGCCAAAACAGCAATGGAATCTCTCCACACCTGCTCTGCGAACACTCGCCCCAGTTTCAAGGCGGATACAGAGGGTAAAGCCGTGGGTTTGATTCGCCCCCCCCCTTCCAATAGCTTAATTCTGCTCAATTCAGGGCAGGCGTTGTTCCTGGGGGAAGATTTGCAGCTGCCCTGGCCCCGGCCGCGCTTCGACTGAGTTTCAGGCAAGTGTGATCAGAGTCCCCCGTCCCCCCCCCCCCGGCCGGCACAACTAAGTCCAGAATCTCCCTCCGTCGCCCAAGATCCTGGGAGTGCTGGACTCCAGCTGGGCCGTGCGGCGTCAGGTTCCGTGGGTTCCCAGCCACGTTCCTCTCAGGATCGGGGCCTCCTCCACGGTTCAAAGCGTGACGGCGCGTGTCGCGTTCTCAAGGCCGCCGCCGTTCCCCCGGACAACGCTTCGCACAAGCCTGTGAACACAAGTTTGCGCTCCTCCGATTCAGAGCGTGAAATCGGGCGGAGCGCGCTTCAATTATTTCTGCTCCGCCGCTCGCTCTGTCAAGTCAAAGCCCGTTGGAAATGGGATTTCATGCTGCGTTCCCAGCCCCGTAATTGATGTACCCAACAGTCTGGATGATCTGCAGCAGGCAGACATCTCGACAGACTTCGGGAAAGCTGAGGAGGCTTGACAAGCTTCCTGGTCGTTGGGGGCGCTGGTGTTGGGATTTGTGGTGTCTTGGGGGGAGAGAAGAGGGGGCAAGGCATTCACCCCGAGAAGGCAGGCCGGCCAAACCCTCACTTGCCCCCCTATGATCTGCACCCAAACTCCCGCACAGATTCCCATCCCAACATAAATTCTTCCTAAAGCCAACGGCATTGTTGGGAGGCCCGGAGAGATGTCGCTGGTTAGCAAAGCGCGTCCAAGTGCAGCTTAACCGACCTTAACCGGCGGGAAGAAGAAGGGGAAGAAGAAGAAGAGCTCCTTCCTTCTTCTGTCATTTCCCACCAGCCGTGCGGGAAATGGTCGTGAGAGTGAGCTGAGGTCTGTCCTCGGATCCTGACCTTCTTGGTTATGAATCCTGCTACTGCTCGTCTGAAATCTAGACCACGGTCGTCCACCTCGATGGCAGTCTGGTGTGTAAGTGTAACCGGTGGTGTGTCACCTACTGCGCGATCCTAAACACGTTTGCTCGGAAGCCATTCCCCCCACTCCATGGGACTTTTGCTCCTTGGTAAGTGTGTTTAGGATGGCAGGCAGGCAGCCTTAAAGTGCCCCGGTGCGGGAGGCTAGTTATGCAATATTTATCCCGCGTATTTCTGAGAATGTAAACACGGAGGGTTACTTCACACGCCGTACACGTTCTTCACTGGACCGCAACAGCAACTGCCGGGTTGCGTGCGTGAAGGAGCCATCATCAGGGATCTTGTTATTCACCACTGAAAATAACGTTCATGTCTCAGACGCAAGACTTTCCAGTGGTCTCGATTGAGGCGAGTAGGTGGACAGTAATAAAGGCCACACTGATGTGCTTGCCCGCTCTATATTTGCCCTTTTCAAATTCCACATGAAATTGGGCTAGCGAGAGCGGCGAACCGGTCATTCCCATTCTTGGCACCCCAAGGCGATCCCAGAGCAACTGCACTGATGCATGCGCGAGGCGGGGGGGGGGGGTGTTAGATACAGTACATCGCCGATCCCCCCCCCCCAGATATCGGCTATCCCCACTGTCCAGCAGGGCTTCCCTTCCCGTCGCCAGGGGGCGCTCAATGCACGACCACCCCTGGAGCAATGTCAGGCGCAGCCTGGCAGCGGTTTCGGGGCTGCAGGGCAAGCCAAGTGGAGCAGTGCGCCCCCTGCCGGCTAGTTCTCTTGCCACTATTTGAGCTCAGCTTTGCAGTGTTGGAACAGGCTGAAACCGCCTAACCAACCATAGAATAACGGGTAGTTTGCGGGAAGGAGATCCAAAAGGTCAAGGTGACCGCTGTGGTCGTCCGGTCCACACCGGCCACTGCAATGTCAGAAGTGGCACCCCGGAATGAGCAATGTTCCAACTGGGGGCCCACGCAGGGAGGGATGTGTGTGTGTGTGTGTGTGTGTGTGTGTGTGTGTGTGTGTGTGTGTGTGTGTGTGGTTTCCAGGAGATTTGCAACGCCGTTGATGTCCGCGCTCTATTTCCCGACTACAATTTTTTTTCGCGCAAAAACGACGAAAGCTCCTAGGCCCTCGCGCAATATTTATATTGACAAGCTCTCTTCTCGAAAATGCCCGCGACTCGGTTGGGGAAGAGAGGACCATTCAGTGGGGGGGTTAAATCCCGACTTTCCAATTTGCCGCTGATTATTGTTTGATATTTCCTTAACGAGAGGTTTTGGCCTCGGAGCATGTGTTACCAGTTACGGCAATATCAAAATAAGGAAAGACAAATTCCGAATTCTGGAGCCATGAATCACGAACTGGAAAGTCCAAACGGAGCAAATGGAGAAAAGGCCATGGAAGGTCCCCAGGGGCGCGCGAAATCGAGGAATCATCAGGAGGAAAACACTGAATGGATGAATCCGAACCAGAGGGTTTGGTTTGGTTCTCCCGGGACAGGCCGTATTTGGACTTCCCAGTTCTCAATACAGGCTCTGTGCTCAAGCAAACAAAACTCCTAAAAGGCATCGGAGGAGGAGGGGTCGGGGGGCATGCCCTCTTCGGGATTTCCCAGTTGGTTACAAAATAGGAAGGAAGCTGGGACTGGACAGGCATGAACAGTCAATTGGCCTGGTATTTTTGAACCGATTCGTTAATGACCTGCAAAGAGAAGTAGGGGGAGCCGGGAGGGGGGGCTAAATTTGCAAGATATCAGGTAATTTAAGGCAGCTACAGCGAAAGCGGACGGAAGCATTTAGGACCGATCGCCCTCCCCTTCAGGAAAGCAATAACAGAAACAGCAGATGACATTAAATGACATTTTCCTTAGCTGGGGCGGGGAAGGGAATAATAACAACTCCTAAACCATGTCAGACTGAAGGTTAGACATCCATTGCTGCGATGACATTTACTTGCACTTGAAGGGGGGGGGGGTCTGAGTTGCAATTATTCCTACAAGTCAGGAACGACACCGTGTCGGGTGTTGTAGAAGAAAAGTGAAATGATCTTTCTGCCCAAACCACTATTATGAGTGGGACTTGCTTTTTAATAAGTATGCTTGCTAGAATCGAGCCAGTGCCTGGGATGTAGCGGAAGTTTAAAAAGGTGAAGCCAGTGGGGATCAGGTCTCCGAGTAAACATGCCCCTGGTAAACAAATCCCTGGAAATGCCCCGTGAACGGCCTGCAGCAGCCGCCACAGAACAAACATAATATTCGGGCTTCCAGGTGGGTAGCTGTAGTTACAACGAAGAGTCTTGTGCCGCGTGAAAGACGAACACATTTTTCGTGTTGGCATGAGCTTTCGTGGACCAGGGCCCACTGCCTCAGATGCTGAGCATGAAGTGCAGCCCCCCCCCCATGCCACTGTGTAGGTCAATGGTGGCGCCCTGACTGGGACCGACCCAGTGAGCATTTCTGGCTCCCCCAGTTAAAAAGGGGGGGAGTATATAACAGGGCAGGAAAAAGTGAAGAACAGGGCACTCAGGAACTCTCGGATCCAGAGTGATTGGACGAATATAAATATGGTGAGTGCCGAATTCAGGCAGGTTGACACCGCCAGCAGCGTCCATACTGTTGTCAATTATTGTTTATTACTTTGTGCGTATCTAAAGTAGCAAGAATAAAAGCAATAATAATAATAATAATAATAATAATAATAATAATAATAATAATAATAATAATTAATAAATAATAAAATAATCCTTGTTGCAAATAAGGGCTGGGAAGATGAAACTCTTCAGCTTTGAAAACAGCTTAAAAAAAGGAGATATGACTGAATCGTATCAAACCACGATTATTTTTACAGACATGGAATAGGGTTCCGTAGTTCCCTCTGCCACTCCACTGTCGACAACTATATTATATTGAATATGTATCATATATGTCACATTAAAATGTGTAAGTTTAAAAAAATAGTTATTCCGTGCAAGGCACAGTTTACCTGTGGAACTCTTTGCTACCAGAGACAGTAACGGTAGTTAATCAAATTTATTATTTTATTCAAGTTCAGATAAATGCATTGGGGATAGGGGTGATCAGCAACCATTAACTAGAAGAGACAATGCATCTATTCTAATGTATAAGGATGTAGCGGAAGTTTAAAAAGGTGAAGCCAGTGGGGCTCAGGTCTCCGAGTAAACATGCCCCAACAACCGGCAGGTCCAGAAACGGATCCTTCTTCAGCCCTGGTAAACAAATCCCTGGAAATGCCTACAGCACAAGCCTAGCCATGTCTACTCGGAAGTGAGTCTCACTGAATTCGATGGGACTTACTCCGAGGAAAGTGTGTATATCGTTCCAATTGCAGCCCTAATACCCTGCATTTAGAAGAGAATAAACTTTGAACCTCCTGCCTTAAAAAAAAGTTCCTGGAATCTCTGGATCTGGACACTGTCAGAGACAGGCTACTGGGCTCGGTGACCCCATCGGGCTACTGTTGTGAATTTGGAAGGGTTGTTTAGTCGTGTCAGCTTGAGCAGAAATGCGCGCGAAAGAAAAGGAGGGGGAATTGTCCACGTCTTGCCTTTATTTTCTTGCACATCCGCTGTCCTGGTTTGCTTTTCTGGCAGCATCTCCCCCCCCTCCGCCCCCGTCTATTTCTCCAAACAACTTTGGTAGTGACAATTACAAGACCAAAATTATTCAATCTGCTTGCTCATTGTTTTTTTTCCCCTAAGAAGTCATTATACACAACATCTTTTTTTCCCTTCCTAGCTTCACTTTATTGAAGCCGTGGCAAACCTCACTCCCACTCTCTTCCAAGTCCAACTGGGAACCCCCCCCCCCCCAGCAGCAGAATCGCCTCTACAGCGTGCATGAATATTTGCACAAAGGGAACTTTGATCATTGGGGATTTTCCTAACTTCAGTCAGGATAAGATCATCTCTCCGGGTGTCCCAATCAAAGAAAGTGATCCGCCAACTGATGTCTGTATCTAGGATTTGGCGGTGGCAACTGGAAGACTGCAACATCAAAGACTTGAGTTCATAGCTCAGTGGCATTCTAAGGCCCCGATCCTATGCACCCTTACTTGGGAGGAAGCTCCAATGGAATCGATAGGGCTTCTTTCCGAATGAATCGCCATAGGATGTTGGCGGTTCGGCCGAGGTCCGAAGCCCATTGACACTCACTGCATTAACAATCGGCGATTCTCTATTTTCAAACACATCAAATCCCAGTGCTCATACTTGCTCGTAAGAACGTCTATTTATATCCGCGCGAATTTAACCGCGCTCCCCACCCCACTCCATACACGCATCACACCACCAGGGAGATCCGCATACCAGACGAACCAAGGAGAGCGGGGTAGGCTTAAGTCCCCATAAATATTTCATCCTAGACCCAGAGCTTGGCCCTTTGAACGGTGCGGGTGCGGGCTTACTTTGCAGTAAACGTGAACAGGATCGGGATCCGTAGCACTGAGATCACCGACCGTCCCACCACTTTCAAACGGCGTGGTTGTTATCAGATCTTCGAAAGGGAGCTGGCGCGCTGGGTGCCTTGACGTCTGAAGCCCCAAGAAAGCTGGGCTGAAGCAGGAGGAGTTGGGAGTTTGGGCATCCCTTCTGTTTTCGCCGGATTTTACAGGCCAGTACACAAATAGAGGCTGCACTGTTCAGAGGTTTGCTTTGCTCACCGGAGCTCCAGGAAGAAGGGTGGCGCGGGGGTGGCGGAGGCTCGAGGCGCCATAAAGATCTGAAAGAAAGGCGACCTCCGGAGAATGGAGGGTTTTAACGGCTGCGACGCCAGAGGTGTCCCTGGGAGGTTCTCCATTCATTCCTGGCCTCTCGTGCAAGACTGGCCAACCAAGCCCTGGCAGATCCCATTGGGTGTGGATAAGCCGGGCGAGGGGAGCCTTCCATGATCCCCACTTGCAGCTAGTTGGAGGGAGGTGTCATTTGGCCACTTGACCCGATTGCTCCAGGCACAGCCAATATTATATCAGGGGCCCGCCTGGCTAATGCCCCCCAGAGTTCGGAGCAGGCCTCCAAGGCCCTTCCTGGAAAGGCAGGGGGGGCAGCAGGCAGCTCCTCAGGGCGCTTAGTACACGGTGTGCCCAAGTGCGCAATCTTAAGGGCCGCGACTTCCAAAGAAACGTCCGAGAAATCAAGGCGAGTCGGCGACCCAACGTGACTTCTGAGGAGGACATATGCTTAGGATGTGGCTGGCTGCTCTAGGGCGTTAGGTAAGATGGGGCTCGGGAGGATTGAATGGGAGGATTAGTATGATGAGACTGAGACATCACCCTCTCGTTCCCCAGTCTCCCTCAGCCCCCGCTGGTCTCAGCCCCAAAGCTCAACTCCCCAATCTTGTCTGCCGCCTCACCACACAAGCGACAGAGCCCAGAGAGAGAGAGAGAGAGAGAGAGAGAGAGAGAGAGAGAGAGAGAGAGAGAGAGAGAGAGAGAGAGAGAGAGAGAGAGGTTCGCTAGGAAAGGCAGGAGGCCCCTTGGCCGAAAAGGCGAAGCAGAAGAAGGATATCTTTTCTTTGCTGCTCGACGGGAGACGCTGCTTCCCCTCCCTCTAGGAACGTTAACCCTCCCGGCCCGGGGCTTATAGACTGACTCACCCTCCAGGTCTGCACGGAATTGTCTCCTGAGGAGGACGGTCACGGGAGGATTCCGCTTTCCTGCCAGACTCCGAGCGCTTCTCCTGGCAGCCCGTCCTTCTCGGCCTCCCGCGCTGTCTTGGCTCCTCTGTCTCCTCTGTCACACGTCCTGACTTTGAACGTCGCCGCGGCTAGGATGCTGCCGCTCTCCCTGCAAACTATCCTCCCGGCTCCCCACCGTCCCCCACCCCCACCCCGGGTCCTGCCTTTGACTTTTCAATTGCTTAGCAAAAGCCTCAAAGAGTCGAAGACTGATAGAAAACTTAGCGGGAACGAAGGAAAGCCCCCCCCCCAGCTCTTGTAGACCCCTTCTCTCCACTTTCGCCGGCCAGAGGTTTCCGTCCTGGGGGTGGGAGAAGAGGCGCCCCATCTAGAGGATGAGAAGGAGGCTCCAGTTCTCCTCCGGGCGGGCGCGGCTCCTCTTTGCAGCCGCGAGATTGTTTGCAACGGCGGGGATGGGAGGCCTCCCTCTGGGCGGGCGACGAAGGGGAAGACCGAGGGCAACTACCCGCCCCACCACCACCACCCAGCCCCTAAGGGAGCCGACCTGGCCCCTCAGGGGAGCCCGGGCCGACAGGGTTAACCCAGGAGCGACTCCCCTTTACCTTTGCGAAAGCGAAAATGTCCGCAGGCGGCGGCTCTTCCAGGGGCGGCGCTGGTGAACAAACCGTCTTGGCACCGGCCCCGGGGAAGGCTGGTCAGGGGCGTGAGCTCCCCTCTCCCACCAGCACCAAAACATTGGGGGGAGGGAGGGGGGAGGGAAAACAAGGCAGCGCGCCCCCACGCTTTGCACTCCGGACAATTAGCCGCCCGCGACTGGCTGTGCCCGGTGCGGGACTTAATTGGGGAGCCCCCCTCGGCCCAGCATGCCCTGCCCCGGCTCTGGTCCTCCCGGCTTCCTGGCCCTCTTGGCCCCTGGGCTGGCGCTGCTGGCTCACCTCTCCCTTCCCTCGCAGGCCGGGGTGAGGCGGCTTCCCGCCGGCACCAGCCCCCAGGGCGCCCCGGGCAGGACGCTCATCCTCCTGGACGTGAGCACCAGGAGCCCTCTCCGCGTCACCAGCCAGAACTTCCTGTCGCTGCAGCTGGACCCCTCCATTCTCCACGACGGCTGGCTGGACTTCCTCAGGTAAGGGGTGTCGGCCCCCTTCCCGGCTCCCCCGTTTTCCTTCGATTCCCCCAGACTTGTTGGCCCCCACTGCAGTCCTCCTACCCCTTCGCCCGTTGGTCTCCCACGTCCCCCCCCCCCTCCATGGCCCCGCACAGCCGTGGCTGGGACTGGAGGCCGGGCCATGGTTCCTATTAAGATGCACATGTTTGCAATGGAGAAAGCATCTCGGAAACATAACGCTGCTCTGAGTGAAGAAAAATGTTGCCCCAGTTGCCGCGTGTTTTGCGTCCGCTCCTCTCGGCAGATCTGACCAGGGGCGCGCGGGCTCCAGCCCCAGAGGCATGGCGCTGTGGGGGGGGGGGGCAGAAGCGTGCCGTCGGGGCTTCCCCACGGCTGTCGCGCTGCGCCTGTCTTTCCGGGCTCCTTTGGCGACTGCTGGCCAGAAGGGGACGGGAGAGGAGCTGCTGCGGGGTAGCAAAGGAACTCCCCCCGGTTCAGTAGTAATGAATGGGAGCCAGCCTGCTGGAAAGTGTGCCCACCTTCGGAGTAGAGCCTCTGGATCCCCCTGCAGGAGCAGAACAGGGCGGCGTGGCCCAGCAGCCAATCGCCGCCCAAAGTGGAGAAGGGAGAGGGAGATGGACCCACAGGGCGCTCGAGGGCGCTGGCGAGGTGCGCGCTGCCGAACAACACGACCCAGGCAGGAGGGAAAGCGCGAGCTGCGCCCAAGGGAAAGAGAGGAGGAGACCACCGGCTCCTACCAGCCTCCCCTGCGCCTTTCTCCGGTCGGTCGGTCCCCTTGGGTGACAGGGAGGGTGATCCGCTGTCCCGAAGGCCATCTCCCCAAGATACGGAGTGTGGGAACCCGGGGAGCCGGGAGGCGATGCGCGGGCGGTCACCCAGTCCTTAGCTCCAGGCAGCAGCCTGAGCGGAGCCCGACTCAAGCCGGCCCTCTGCCTTCGGGGCCTCTGCCGGAGCTAAAATGCGAGCTTCCGGCCTGGCTGGCGGCTCTTCGGTGGGCACAGGACAGAGCCGTGATGGCGGCGCCCCGACCGAGCCCAGCTTGGCTGGCCAGGACAGGTTCCTTCCCTCGCTCACTCACAGCCCCCTTCTGTGCAGCTCCCGGCGCCTGGTGACTCTGGCCCGTGGTCTGGCGCCCGCCTTTCTTCGCTTCGCCGGCAAGAGAACCGACTTCTTGCAGTTCCAGAACGTGAAGAATCTGGCTAAGAGCCGCGGAGGACCCGGACCCGACTACTACCTCAAGAACTACGAGGACGGTGAGAGCCCGGCCGCTGGGATAAAGTGGGAGGGGGACAGCGGTGCCCCATGGGACCGGAAAAAGAGCCCTAGGGCCTCGGAAGAGATCCTAGAAGTCATCCTCTGGGTGGTCAGATGGATGGTCATCCCAAGTACCCCCTTGAACCACCGTGCCAGGGTCACAGTGCTGGAATGGTCATGAGATAGTGATGGCAGGCTGACAGGTGAATCGGGCATTCGAATCCAGCTAGTGAGTGTTGGTGACATTTACTCCGGATTCATTAACCCGGGGTCCAGCATGCTTGATAATTTGTGTGTTGATTTCTTCTTGTGTGTTGGTTAAGGCAAGGGACTGAGCCCAGACAGAGAACAGTGTAATCACGCATTCATACACCTGCACTTGATGTGTGGGGAAAAAAAAAACCTCCTTTCCATTGGGGAGGATGAGTCAGATGACAACCAAGCTATCTTTCTCTGGGATGATGAGAGAGTTTGGTCATCTGTATGAGCTTCATGTCTGCTAGAAACAGGAAAAAACTCATCCACAAGTCTCAGGGCACTTGCGAACATGCAGTGGTGTGAGATGATTCTAGGCTGTGACTCCAGAGTATATTGCAGGGAACTAAGGACGTGTGCCTGGGTGACAAGAATGGCATTATAATTACACATGGGGAACGATTTGTGGTAGAGACATTAACCCTGTGCAAAAACACCTGTTAGGCTGTGTGTGTAGGGCTACTATGTACAATTTCAATGGAGCCTACTCCCAGGAATACAATGGTATTTGCTTCTGGGGAAACATACATAGGATTGTATTGTAAATCTCTGTGTGTGGTCATTACGTGCTAGACAGGAGGGCAAAGGAGGAGATCACAGGCGTAGGAGCATAAGGATTGCAGTTTGTTGGGCCATCTAGTCCAGCAGTGGCCAGACAGGAGCAGGACTTGGAGATACTACAGTACAGTACTCTCTACTCTCTCCCCACCACCAGTTATATACTGCCTCTAATCAGTTATATACTGCCTCTAAATAGGAAGGTTCCACTTTTATCATGGCCAGTGAATTAGTAGTCTAATCCTCCTTAAAAGTGAGTTGCCATCACATCTTATTATGGTAATGATGCCTGCTGTGTGGAAAAACGGCACCCTTTTGTTTGTTTTGTCCTTGGTGCCAATCCACTTGTCATCGGATAGCCCAACTTGTTGAGAGGGGGGGGGGGATAAGATTGGGTGTTGAGAACACCACAGAAAAATGAGTTTTTTCCTCCTTGCCTGATCCTCCGGAGGCATGTTGGGGCTCCAATATGTGTGTTGACCTCTCCCCACTTCTCTCCTGCTTGGATCACTGCAGTCCCCTGGGCCTTCTCCTGAGGGCAAACCAGAAGTGCATATCGACAGGGCCACTTCTGGCATACTCAGAGAGGTGGATGCTGTGGTCTTATGATCTAACAGTTGCCCAGAAGGGACACAACCAGCATCTTGGCCAAGTGTGGTATATGATATGGCAGCTCTTCTGGAGAGGGAGAGGATCTGTCCCTGAAAAACAAAACAAGGGGACAGAGTTGATCCTGTCTGAGGCCAGCCTGGTAATCCCTAATAGCCAAGTGTCTCTGTCCTCTTTCCTTCTCCATCCTTGAATTCAATCATTCAAGGTTTCTGGAGGGTAATAATAATATGGACCAGTATTCATATACCACTTTTCCCAAGTTCCTCACACACTCTATCGGTAATGCTCACAACAACCTTTAAGGTAGGGGAGCAAATCACCCAAACACAATTCCTGCAGCTCACCCCATCAGAGCTGAAACTGGCTAAACTGTTGCAAAATCCGTAGCAGTGAAACTCACTCACCTTCCAGAAATCCCTCTTGTGGGGGTAGGTTTTCTCCCCCCCCCCCAGGAGACGGCTATTCCCTTCCACGTCTTGATTATTGGAAGGAAATATCAAAATATCATCCAAAGGTTCCTTACCAAATTTGGGACAGTTGGTCTTTAAAAACAAAGGCAGAGGGGCATTTTCTTTACAGTATGGGAGTCTATTTCCTCCCCTCTTTCCCATTCTTTAGCATCTGCTTGAAGCCAAGACATCATAACCTTTACAGCTGAAATAAAGTTTGCTGAACAAATCGGGTTGAGAAGGGGTTTTCCATGACTGCCCAATTGTCCCAATTATGTTTCCCTTCATTAAAAGCAGCTTTTCTGGCATACAATATTTGTTTCTTGCCATTTAAGGATTGCTCTTACTCTCCCCCCCCCCATTTGCTGCTGTGTAAATTGTTTTGGGGGAGCTGAAATGCCTTCTTAACATCTTTGCAGAGGTCAAATTGCTCCTGCCAAAACATCTTGTAGCAGTAAAGTGATAATAATAACCAAGACTTGTCCTCACGTGCTTCTTTTTCTAGCACTGCACCCTGTGCAAATTTACTTGGGAGTAAACCAAATGGAACTGAAGTGGCCCTTGTATTCAAGGAAATATGCATATTATTAAGCTGCAAAAGTTGCAAGTCAAACAGTTAAGTTTGTACATCTTTTTATTATTAGAGGTTTTTATTATTTTCTTTGGACAAACATATCAATAAACACCAAAAATTCACAACACATGTGATCCTAAGCACATTACGTGGAAGTTATGTCTCATCTTACATATGATTTCAGTTGAATTTACTTCCAAATAGTGTGGTTTTTCTGGAATTTTTGCAGAATTATTTTTGTAAGGACTGACTAATAACTACTATAAAGCAATTAAATCAGAACTGTCCCTTGTCAAAATTCCTTGCACCTGAAGAATTTGATGCACGCTATCTATAGGACTTCCTTGACTTGGGGAACCCTTTTATGATAGAGCAATAAATTAATAATCCGCAGTACTTAAGACTAGAATATTGTCATTAAATGCACTCAAAATCCCATCTCTAGGACACACTGTAATATTTATTCAGTTGGCAGGCAGTTGGCAGTCTTGTTTTTAAAAAGAGTCATCAACCTTTTTACTCATCATTGTGAATCCTCCTAGACCTCTTTTTCTTGGGGAATGAGGTCTCTGTATGAGCAGTTGGGCGTCTCTACTATTAATATTGCTATACTGTGGGATTTTAGCTGCAGCAGAGGTGTCCTGCTGTGGCGCCCCAGCCACGAAAGGCTTATATTCGGTGAGTGCTGAGGAGTGGTGTCCTTTTTCTCAGAAGACTAACTTCTAACACATTCTCAGATTCCCTCCAGTTTAATATCCCCCCTTCAAAAGATATGTGTACAGCGCCGTTGCAGCAAATATCAGCAGAAAAGTGCCTTTCTCTCCCCCCCCCCCAAGTGCTCAAAGTGCTTCCATTATCATCACAATCCTTACAATAGCCTTGTAAGGTAAGATTGCATTATAATTTCCATATTAGAGGGGTGGTGAAGGGGCAAGGCTGAGATAGACATATATCTGAAGGTACCGTCTTCCCTCAGATAATTCCTTCCTGAGGTTTTAATTGAGGAACTTCCCAGCTTATGCTCTTGAGTACTGTGCTACACTAACTCTCACTATGAAAGATCACGCGCTTACTTGAGATGACTGCCACCAGTCTGTATTAAAAGTGTACTAAAGGAGTAGTGCACTAAATGTCACCCAGGGAGCCTGCACTGGGTATGATCTCAAGAACAAGGATACCCAGGTACAGATTAACGACGACAGTTTAACACGTGAATGATACGCAGTATAAATCCAAAAATCACAGAACTTAAATATGAGAATCCAAATGAACAAAATCTCTAGTTTGTACATTTTTAAGAGAGTTTCTTATTGTCTATGCAAGGGAAGATGGTTTGTGAATAGCACCTTCAGCAAAAACGACTACAACCTGGAGAGGAGGAATCAGACCTCAAATTCCAAAGAAAAGCTCTCTCTCTCTCTCTCTCTCTCTCTCTCTCTCTCTCTCTCTCTCACACACACACACACACACACACACACACACACACACACACACACACACACTTCCAGGCTTTCTTTGGCTACATGACCCAGAAGGCTGTAAGCTTGAAGATTTTCCATAAGTCATTATTGAAGAAGCCAATTAATCCCAGACAGACCCCAGTGGGTAGGTCAGCAACCGAGAAGATGCCTCATGGAAATCTTGTCTGCCAGGGTAAGCAGCTTCCAGCTCCGGAGCTTCATTTTGTTTTCCTAGCTCCTTTCTTTCCATGTAGGAGTTCTTTTTGATGTTGATACCTTGGTCAGCAGGGGGGTGGGGGTGCAGTCTGAGATTCTCTTGCAAGTACCCTCTCATTTCACCAGATAACCCCCCCTTCACACAACACCTCTGTCTGCTCCTTCCCTGACTCCCCACTGCAACTTGCTTTGTTAAGACCCCTGCCGCTTAAAAACTAAAGGAGAAACTTATTCAGTAGCATTACAATGTTGACCAAGAGCTGTGGTTGGTTCACACTAAACATTTGCAGGAATAAGTGTTCCTTCAGCCCAAAGGTCAATATTTCAACAAGTTGTGGCAGGGAACTTACACTTATTAAATGTCTTCACCCAGGTTTTCTTTGCTGCTGAGTGACTGTGGCCTTTTGTTTCTTCATTTTTCCTCATGGCAATAAAGTTGAAATGTAGCAGCCCTTCAAAATGAAGTTTCTCATAGAAGTTGTAACCACAGGTCTTAACTTTTCATCACTTAAATGTGGAACAGAACCATTGCAAATGGGGGAAGGAGGGAGGGGACACATGTGGTGTGTATCAGGGATCAGTGTAAATCAGAAAGGTGTGGTGAGAGGGATTTCCTGCCCACAGGCAAGCTTTCCTACTGGCTCTCAAGAACCCTGTGCAGGCTCTAGGAAGTACAAGCAGGGCTGTCCTTTGGAGTCTTTCGTATTGGGGGAAAGACACAAAGAGTCTTCTTGTGACACCTTGGAGATAAATTTGTTTCTTGTGCTGTGAGTTTCATCAGATGCATAAACTGGATATGTGGTGAGGTCATCTATATTTATTTTGTTTAAATTAAAAGATTTATATACCACCTTTCCTGTGCTCAAGGGCATTAATATCTGCAGCAAATAAAAATACAGCTTTCATTCTGCAGTTGTAGAAGATATGTTCCTGGCTGCTGTGGAACCCCTTTTCTTCCCATCAGAGAACAGAGTGTGCAAAGAGGAAACACATCCTTCCACTCGTGAATCAGAAGCGGCCTTACAAAAAAGCCACCACCGCGACACCCCCCCACAGATGCCACACGCCCCGCCCTTGGGTGTGTGTGACATCATCGTTGGTGTTGCGCGCCGCCGTGGCGCAGAAACATCCCCCGGTGCTTTTTGGCTCCTTTTTGGAGCCGAACGGCACCAGGGAGGATGGGAGAGGCGGCGGCGGGGGGACGGGACAGGATGGATCTGGAGGAAGGTGTGCCACCTGCCGCTTGGGGCCCACCGCCCCAACCGCCCCCACCATAACGGCACCTCTGTCGTTTACAGCATATTTAACCCCCCCCCCCATTAGGGGGTTTGGGAAAGCCTGCCCATGTAAACCACCTTGGAATAAAGTCAGAGGAGAAATCAAATGACCAAGATAGGTGGTATATAAATACTGTATTCTTCTTCTTCTTCTTCTTCTTCTTCTTCTTCATCATCATCATCATCATCATCATCATCATCATCATCATCATTATTATTATTATTATTATTATTATTATTATTATTCCTGGCTGCCACTGCAAATCCCCACCCCACTAGCTCCAGTCCAAGCATTGTTAATATGTGAAACAGCTTTGCTTGCGGTCTGCTGAAGGCGGCAGTGGCGCTGCCGCCGCGGCGCACAACACCAATGGTGACAACACATCCCCCCAGGGGTGGGGCGTGTGGCATCCGTAGGGGGGTGTTGCGGCGGTGGCCCCCTCCCACGGGGAGGGAGGTTGTAGGGCCGCATTACAACATTGTTGTAAGTCACGTGCCAAATGAGAAGTATAAATTACTTGTCTCAACATTTCAGAGTGTATTGGGGAGCTGTACCAAATTTTAGCATTTGATTTGTTGGGGACACGCTTTAACTATTCTAATACTCACTTGACTGATTAATGGGCAGCCCAATCCTGCCTAACATGCGGTGGTGGTGGCCAGCCTAAAGGATCGGCTGCTGCATCCTAGGCCCATTGCGGCCTGCACCGGCGTGACCTGGGCTCCCCTTCCCCCAGTCAGTGTAAGCGGCGCAGGCCACAGTGGGCCTCTTTGGATGCACTTTGCTACTCAGGCGCACAAGCTTCTCTATGTATGTGGAACAACTGGTCATTCCAGAGCTCTGTCTCTGACATCTTTCTGGCCCAGTAGCCCTCTGGGGATGCAGAGGACTCAATTCTGCAGCAGACACAGAGTAAGGAAAATGCAGACTTAATCCTCTGACCTCCAAACATCCCAAATGAAGGATGAGCAACATGCCTGCATATGAAAGGCAAAGGTAAGTGCCTCAAGTCATCCACACTTTTGAATGAATCAAGATGGATATTCAGCCTTTGCTTTACCCCTCCAATGTTCTTCGCTGCCCTTAATAACTAGCCTCTCCTTTCTTTGATGAGAATTGGAAAGGAACTACAGTACTGCTGTGTGGTAAGAATCAGATGGGGGGCGGGGGCACAGCTATTCTTTTTAAAGAATTCTTGAAGCTTTCTGGCTTTTAGACAGGAAGAGCCACAGAGGATGAAGGCAAGATTGGTAGCAGTGCAAAAGGAGCTTGCCTCACTACCTTGCTGAGAATTGTCCACTCTGCTGGCAGTGGCTCTCCAGGCAGATCTGTTGCAGACTTGTTACAGTTCTTGAAATCTTTTCACTGGGGAGGCAACGGAGGGGTTTGAATCTAAGACCTTATGCATGCAAAGCAGGCACTGTACCACCACTGAGCTACAGCCCTGTTAAATGGGTGTTAGGTTTGTATCTCCAAGTTAGCCGTAGGCGTCTCGCTTCATCACGTCCCGGAGTCAATTCTGATTGGCTTGAGGTATTGCTCCGTGTCCCGCCCCCCACAACACCAAACACGGCCTCTCATTAGCCGAAGCTCGATTTATTCAACTTGGAATGTACCAGAACGACCTTTGGCCAATGAGAGGCCACGTTCGGTGTTGTGGGGGTGGGATGCGGAGCAATGCCTCGGGCCAATCAGAATCGACTCCGGGACGTGACGAAGCGAGACGCCTGCGGTCTGATACAGCTTTTAGACAGATCAAGAGCAGAGTGATGTTGCTAAGCGAGAGTACTAACTAAACCATATGAGATCATCTCAAGTCCTCTGTTCTTAAGGAACTGGCTTCTTATGAATTAAAGTTAGCTACATAAAATGAGAGTGAATGTCAAACTAGTCATGACAACCATTATGCTGTTATCACTCCTGTCCTGCTAAGGTGATGACCTTGCATTCATAAGGGGTCTTTCTCTGTGTTCCCCCTTGTCTTCTGAAGTTAGGTGGGTGGTGGTGGTGGTGGTGGTGAAAAGGGTTTCCTGGTTCTGACACATGGAATGCTCTCCCCAAAGAAACTTACCTGGCACCAACTTTGATATATTTTAGTGCTTGATGAATATTCCTTTTGCGCAGGCATTATTTTACTGTTGTGTTTCATCTTAGTGGTTGTGTGGCCAGTGTTTCCTGTTTTTATTATTATTATTATTATCCAATTCATTGCATTGTTTCAACATGTGTTGCTCCTTTGGAGCATTATGTTTCAGGTTGATCTATAGATGTCCTAAATAAGTAAATCCCACCAACTATATACATAGTGCTTAATGTAAGGAGAGGTCCCGGACCCTGCCCCAAGAAGCTTGCAATCTAACTTTCATAGTGGGGAGAAACAAGAAAGGGAGGTGAAGAAAAGGAAAGAGCAAGCTGATGTTCTTTTCTAATTGCTTATTATCTATCTCTACATTATCCAAGTATTCTCCATAATTTAGGAGCCCTTAATATAAGCTATATCTTTGTAAATAGTTTTTCTTGAAATGTCGGCCAGTTGCGTTGCTAGCCCGCCCCGAGGGGCGTGCGATGACGCATTTTGCGTCATCGCCCACCCCCTGCACTCCCAGAAGGCTTCATTTCAGGTCTTCCAGGACTCAGGGCAGATGGGAGAGCAAGAAAAATGTGCTGTTTTTGGCACGTTTATGCTCTGCAACTGCAAACTCAACCCTCCGGCTGGAAAAAAAGAAGACGCGGAGCAGTAAAATCCCGCTGCGGCTCCTCCTCGCAAAGATACTGCAGTTGTCATCCGGGGGCATTGCATCCCCCTGCCCCCCCCTCTTAGCGACACCACTGATGTTGGCACCAGTTTGCTGAAGCCTTTGGACAAAGCACAGGGGGCCCCATGAGACCCTTCCCAACTGCCTGATAGCACATTTGACACTGCCATTGGTACTGAGGGTTCAGACACTGGTCCAGCTTGGTGAGCCCTTGAAGGATCATGTAGGCTACTTTGCCGACCCCTGACATTGCCCCTGTTGGTACTGTAGTCCTATGTGCACTTATTTGGGAGTAAGACCTACTGAATTCAGTGGGCGATGATGGGATTTTTCTAACACAGCACAGCAGCCATAGACACCAGGTCTTGCTGGTTTGCTGACTTTTGCTGGATAGTCCCTCCCTACACTACACGACTGGACTTAATTGTCAGGGGTCATCTTTACCTTTACCTTACACTTATAATAAACCTATCCTACCTTTGGGAGTGCCTCAGAAAGTAGGAAGTGTCACTAAATATGCAGGAACGAAGAAGAAAAATTAAAAGGTGCTAAGCTGATGAAAAGCTGGGTGCCCTCTTTCCCATCAACTGCTTGCTGACAATTCTTGGTGCTGCACAAGCAAATACTAGCTACTTTGACTTCTTATCTCTGGGCTATTTTTAGTATGAAGTTTCCATATTATTAGCATAACATAACAGCACCCCTGCTAACTGGGCAACACTGCCTGTCCCCCTTCATCCCAGCACAGCTTCTTTCCTGGTTGATTGTTTCCTGGTGTTTCTTCTCCATTCTTTTTAGATTGTGAGCCCTTTCAAGACAGGGAACCATTTATATACATATATTACTATGTCTGTGAACTTTTTTGTTGTTGAACTCTTTGTGAACTTTTTTTTGGTTGAAAAGTGGTATATAAATATTATTAATAAGAACAGAATAAATGGCTGAGCTCAACAATTCATTAAGAATTAAAAAGCTCAGCAGTAGAATCCTTTTTTTTAAGCTTTTCACTTTACTTTGGAGGGAGACTGTAGTTTTATGGGCAAGACAAATGTGTTCAGAAAGCTTCCTGTTTTGCATGATTTAGATATCTTTCTGAGACATGTAACAGACACTTTTACCAGAACAAGCACATCTTCCCCACCCCCACAGCTCCACCCATTTAACAACTTTTCATTAGCGTAGTTAGCATAAAGCCCCTTGGGGTAAAATACTCACCTCCTCTGATTTTATGCCAGGGCCTCGGTCCAGACACCCCAGTTACTGGACACTTAAAAACCTTGGCCAGGGAGACCGAGAGAAATCACAGAAGCCATTTTAATGGCCATGACCTTTTTAACTAGCTATTTTCAAAGTTTTATGACTTTCCATTTACTGGCTCTCTTGTCTGATGACCGAGAGACAGTAGGTTTGATCCCTGCAGGATGTCTCACTTGCCAGTGTCGCCTTGCCTGACTTATTTCCATAAGTACGAAGGCTTTTCTTTTTGTCAAAAGGAAGGTGCAATTAAAGTTTCATTTAACATTCATTTGGTATTAGTCTGAAAAGTTGAACAAAGCCCCTCAAACTGGTCTTTGAGCAGTTACTAGGTTGTGGGCGTTCACGCTCTTGGGAAATATTTGCTTAGATCTGTAGACACGCTAAAGAAATGCAGGGCCCTACTGCAGAGGGAGGGAGACTGTTACAGCAGAGTTGTGTGTTTCCTATATTTCAGGGTGTTGTTGTTATGTCCCTTGGTGCCAGTTGAGACGCCAGCCTGCTGGATGTGGTGCAGGATGTACCAATCCCTACTGGTATTTCTTTTCCCAGCTGGGACATTCTTTGGGATACTTTGAGTCCATCCTAGGGGAAAGTGGAGCACATGATCTTCCATCAGTGCTGGAATGTATGGGACAAGAACTTCAGAAACTGGATCAGTGCCTCACTGTGAAGGTTCCAAGAGCATTTGATATATCCTGGGCTGGGATGCTGAGACAGCACAGGGTAGCTGGACATATAATGCCTGCAGGAGGACTTTCTGTTCCTCTGCACTGTAGCCTTTGGAGCCCCTTACAAAGTCCCTTCCTTGTTCCAGTCTTCAAACCTCTGGATTTTGTGTCCTGCAGTCAGCCGCAGCTCATCCACCTGCCACATGGGTGTGCTCCCTTCATACTGCATCTGTGAGTCTGCTGCAGGAGGAATGATAGTTGTGTTGTGCATAATCCTGATTCAACAGCTGCACTAAGTGCTTGATGATTCAGAGGTGTATATACCAAAGAAGTTTAAAAGCTTTAAGCAGAGTGAAAACTTCACACACACCCCATGCAGTGCTTGTCCTCGGTCAGGCTCCCAGTACGAGTCTAGGGCTGCAATCCTATGCACATGTACATGGAAATATGTCTCACTGCCCTCTGTGTGACTTAAGGCTGTGACACACTGCAGACAATGTGAAGACTGCATTCGCTTTGTGCCACGCCGCTTCCCATCTATACCGGGGGGTGGGTGGGCTCTCTTTCTCTTCTGTCTTTTCAGCCAATCCGAATCTAGTCTTTTCAGACTCAATTCTGATTGGCTGTTCGCATCCCGCCCCACTGCACTGAACCCGCCTGCTGATTGGACGAAGTTCAATATTTTCATCTCTTCTCGCACAACTCCGAAGCTCACGCATGCTGCCGAACAAAGGAGGAAGTGCAGGACACACTTCACGCAAGGAACCATGCGGCACTGCTTCCCACTAGGCAGTGTGTGACAGCCTTTACTCCCAGGTAAACATGCACAGAATTGGACTATTAGACCCTTTAAGAGACCAGTTTTCTGGAACAGAAGCTTGGTTGTTGTGCGTATTTTCACATTGCAGCTGGTGCTAAACCTGCTCCCTGCCCCAGGAGACCCCAATGTCTAGGGTGAGGGTTATTTTTAGCCCCGTTTCAACTCTCCTAGATCTCAGTTTGTTTATTTTGTCCTACAGAACAATGGAAGCTGCTGAGGGCGAACTCTGCTCCTCTCTGCATAACAGCAGATTGGGTTCCATTCCTTGGTCACAGTCAGGTGTGACAGAGCCATGGGACAAAGACAGAGCTTTTCCTAATTGCTGAAAGAATTTCAGAGATGTTCTGTGTGATCCTGTGTAACCTTCAAGCGGCAGAATGCACGCTTCGTCACTTGAAGGCGTCGCAAACGTGCCACAAAGCGCTTGTGACTCCTGGCAAGTAAGGGCCACTGGCAGCACTCACTCCACCGGGGGATCATCCCAGTGCCCGCCGGGTAAGGTAAGCCGTGCAGGGGCAGAGGTAGGGCGGACCGGGTGGCAAGGGAGGGCAGCCATTGGCCAAACCGGACGGGGAGAGGGCAGGGATATTGGTGGCAAGCTCTGCCTATATCTTCAGCCCTTTCCTGGCCCGAATGTACGTCAGCTTCAGAGCTGGCGTCCGCCTTGCACCCGTGACCCGGGGAAGGGGACAGGCATCCCCTTCCCCCGAGGTGCTCACAGGCTTCTCTGGGGCAGCCCAGGATGGCCACAGGATACCGTGGCTGGCCCTTTAGGCCGACTGGGTATCCTTACACAGGATTGGGCTGCCCATCTCTGTAATTCTTACAATACCCCGTAAAATAGGTCAGTCTTGTGATCCTTGTATTATTGGGGAGAGCTGTGGTTGACAGACAGCAGCTTGTATATGTACACCTGGTGAATTCATGGATAAACTGTGCTTTAAAACAAGGACTCTTTCCTGGTCATGTACATAAACACTGTCTCAATCATGCCAGCACTCTTCCTTGAAATGAGAACATCAGTTGAATTGAAAACAATGTTTCTGTTAAAAGAAAGAGCAAACTGGAATCAGGCAGTGCTCACATGCTGTGAAACAGGAATTATAATGACTAGCTGTTTACGTTTTCTGCTAGGCCAAAGGCACTACTGCTGCAAACATCCTATGAATGCAAACAGATACAAACTACTTTTCATAATGTGCATGGCATATGATACACTAAATATCTATGTGCTCCTATGTGCAACAATCATCTATTCATCGATTACAGGGTTACAGGGTTAAATGATTTGAGAAGGGAAATGGTACAAAAACTGGGAGTTGTCATTCAAGCATTTGGCTGGTGTGTTGCATTTGACTTGGAGGGTCAAAACTACCGGTGCAGGCCTGGTCTAGACAACATGTTCCACTGAAGGAAGACAAAAAGGGTGAGTGAATAGCTTTGGCTGTTGTATGTGTGTGAATAGAGGGAGACTGGAGCTGGTAGAGACACAAGGGATTGAGCAAGTGTATATGGATGGAAGTGTAAACATACAGTGGGCAGGTGGAAATGAATTGTCCACTGTAATAGTGCTGTTTAGCTACAAATTAAAGTTTTGGGTTCTTTGGTGGGACGAGAAGCTGAGACTATGCCATCTTTTCTCTCTCATTCTTTCTTGCCATAGATATTATTCGCAGTGATATTGCCTTGGATAAGCAGAAAGGCTGCAAGATTGCCCAGCACCCAGACATCATGCTGGAGCTGCAGAGGGAAAAAGCAGCTCAGATGCATCTCGTTCTCCTTAAGGAGCAGCTGTCCAACACCTACTCTAACCTCACACTAACAGGTAAGGTTGCAAGGGCACCATGGCGCGAGGATCAGCACTCCGTTGAAACTGGTAGAACACACTGCTGCTTGTTCCTTGGTGGGAAAAGAGAAGAGCAGGCTCCTAATGAAAGGCTAGCTATGACTGCAGACTAGTCAAGGTCCATTGAAATGTCCCACATGATCTGGAGTCAGGCTTCTCTCTTTGTTGGTGAGTTGGATGTTGCCAGTTTAAGTGAGCAAGAGAAGGCAACAAACAAACTGTCCATCAGTCAAGGTCTAATGTTACAGCAGGAGGCAGAAAAGTTGCACGAATACTGAGAAGAACCATGGAGTTCTAATTCTGCGGTCTGGATGATCTCATGTAATAGCAGTACTGGCTTTGGTTGCCGCATCGGACAGTTTCTTCAGACACAGGCTCTCTCCTGGATTTAATTGCACCAGCAAGATTGGATCTCTGGCTATGGCCAGAGGTCTTAGTGTAACTTTTATAGCAATACCAATTAATAAATGTATTTTAATTGGAAGCTAAAAGCTGCTCCATGTGATAGAGTTATATATCGTTGCTAATCTGATAGCATCTCTTTATGGAATAGTGTCCCACATTCCTGACTGCAGGCATCTTGGATTTCCACTGAGACCAGATTTCTAATTAGATTCCTCAGTGAGGCCAGCTGTCTAATTAAAACATATTCTTCATTGTAAAGCATTGCCACTTATTTCAGACATCTTATCCTTAAGACAGAGGGCTATATTTTCTGTTGCCGGGGGGGGGGGCAGCATTTTGCCATATGACTTGTGCCTCTCCATAACCAAACCTAAAGAGAGATTTGGCATTACCATTTTTGAAAATAATTTTCCTTTTGTATGAAAATACAAAGTGAATAGTGAATAGCTATTCAGACTGAAAAACAGACTGAAAGCAAACTTTTTTTTACCACTCCATTAACATAGGATAGAGCTGTGTGGTGGTTGAGGGGAGTGGGGAAGAGCCCTTATGTGCCTCTCTTCTTTTCCCTGGTCTGCCCCAATGACAGGTCCCAAAATCCAGTAGACTCTGCTGCAAGAGATTGTCCTTGGAAGCCTCTTTCCCAGTTATGTAGACTAGAGAATCCCCCATAACCCTATTATGCTGTAGTGTGGTGTGCAACCAAGGCACCAAGATAGGCTTACCATATCGCCGACCGGGATGCTCCGTTTTGCCCTTAAGGGGCGGGGCGGGGAGAGGGGAACAAGAGCGCGCCCGGGCGTGCTCTCGTTCCCCTCCCCCCGCCCCGCCCCTTAAGGGCAAAACGGAGCATCCCGGTCGGTCATATGGTAAGCCTACATCAAGAAGACTGGGGCAAAGCTCTGTCTGAGTTCAACCACATAACAGGCATAAGAAGGATTAAAACACACACACACAAAGGAGTTTATAAATATGGGAGGAGAAGGGAGTTGTGTAAGTCAAGGCAAAAAGAAACAAAACAAGGAGACTTTAGAAAAGACTTCAGTTTTGCAATGTTCTCAGGTACAGATCTTATCAAAAATATGTGCAAACAATTGATAAACCCACATATTTCCGGGTAAGACTACATCATTTATAAATTCTTTATTACAAAAACAAGATGTTACCAGTAACTTAACGTTTCACCCCTGACATTCAGGGCATCATCAGAAGATGATGTTACTAGTAACATCTTGTTTTTGTAATAAAGAATTTATAAACGACGTAGTCTTACCCGGAAATATGTGGGTTTTTAACTCAAAAATATGGTCACGTCGTGAGAGTCTACAATTGTATCAATTGATAAACCATAAAGTAACATAAAATTCCCTAGCATGATTATCTCACGGATCCTTAGTCGGACTATTTCGGAGTCATAGTCTTCTGAACACCATTACACCATTCTGACCCTCTCAAGGTGGGTGAGAACCTGACCACATGCAGAAGTGGTTGTGGGATCCAATCTGAAACACACCTGGGCATCCTTGGGCCTGATCTAAAGACACCGAGGTTTGATTATATCCCTGATCTATCAAGTTGAATGATTTATGACCATCTGGCTACCCCTATCTGCCCTCTGACCTGACTAGCAGCGCAATCCTGCGTAACTCTTGCACCGGTGTAACAGTAGATCCACCAGTGTAAGTGCACTTATGCCAGTGTAAGTTGCCGTACGCCGACGTACACAGGACGGATACCAGCGTAACCCCCCTCGGATGCTGCACATGTGCAGTTTGGCCGCAGGACAGACTCCAGCGCAACTCTGCCGGTGTAGGGGGCATTCCAGGGCGTTCAGACACCCCTGGAATGCCCCCTGCGCCGGCAGAGTTGCGCTGACGTTTGTCTTGTGTCCGAACTGCGCATGCGCAGCGTCCGAGGGGGTTATGCTGGTATTCATCCTGCGTACGGCAAGTTACACTGGCATAAGTGCACTTACACCGGTGGATCTACTGTTACACTGGTGCAAAAGTTACGCAGGATTGCGCTATAGGTGTGCTTGGATGCCCAATTGGCTATTGCATGCCAATCCCAGTAGGTAGGCTGGCTAGGGCTGTTGTCCTGGCTGGACACAGGCAAAGAAGACAATGAATCCACAAAACAACCCATCTGCATGGCCATGTGGTTTTTTGCAATGGCAGTGATTTTGAAATGTGTGAGAAAAGCCTTTTTCCCATGCTGACCTTACATTGCCATTTCTCTCGTGGGAAATGGATGGGGAAAATAAGGGGGTTCAATCATCATAGGACTGCCAGTGAGCAGATAAATTGCTTTGGAGTGTGGAGTATGGTTGCACCGTTGCAGACCAGCAGTTGACCATCCTTGATGTAAAGTTATCAAGGGTTATTTTTTTTGGGGGGGGGGAATAGAAAGCAGAAAAATCTGCTTTCTAATTGAAGTTTCCATGCACAACACTGAGATGCTCTTGAGAGCAGAGGCAGCTGCTATTGCTTTTCTGTAAAACCTGATTTGTGAGTGGGGGCAGGGGGAAGGGGAGGGTTAGTAGGCCTAGCAGAAGCTGTCTGTAAACTTTTACACAAACCTTTGCCCACATAAATGACATAGGCATTTTGTAGCACTTTGACAATTGGCACTGCTGAAAATAGCAGTGTATGAGATCTTTTTTAAAGAACGCTTCTTCCCCTCTCTGTGCCCTTGCTTGCCTCAGCAGAGAGGGGATGCAGCAATTACTAAATTTGGTGTCCTTGAAGCCAAAGCAGCACATGCACTTTGTATGAACCCAGTAAATATTAAAGAGCAAATATAAAAGAGATAATGGCCCAGATGGAGCCGAGTGGCTGTTTCTATTATGGGTGTTGTTTGAATTATCCATGAAATGGGTCCTGGAATGACTGACAGGCTGTAAGGTAATGAGGAAAGCTGCATGGTGCTCATAAACGGCTCATGTCCTGCCTGGCCAGTGAGAGGACCAAAGGGAAGGATTTCGTTCTCCCACCACTGGCCAGTGGGTGGCAGTGAAAAGCCCCACCAAGAAGTGTCCAGGGTGCTGCCACAGATACGCAGCAGGATACCTAGGTTAAGCATTTCCCTAGTTTCTAAAGATGCTGGATTCTAGAATGCTGAGACATGAACATCTCTGTTAGCTTGGTGAGCATGCCAGCCACACTGTGTGGGGAGGAAACAGAAGGCACCTGGATCTGGGGGCTGTCCAAGCCTCCTGAGAAGGAAACCTGGCTGTGATAGATACCTAGGCATGAGCTGATGTTTGGGCAGGATCCCTTCAAGCCATTTCTCATTCTCGGTAATATAATCCCCTTGGCTGTTTATTCCCACTTGAGCTCTTGGAATCTCCCCTGACAACTTGCTTACTCTCCACTAAACAAACTTCCCTCCAAAGGGAGGGCTCTTCCCCTCCTGTGCTGTTCTTGAAGGCAGTTTCAAAGAGGCCTAGAGAGCATTGCTTGCATTTTTGCCTGGGACCTGCTGCCCAAGGGGCACCTGGTGATTGCAGGCTCTTGGCCTTTTAAAGTGTGTTTATGGGGGAGGAGAGAAGGTTTCATCTCCAAGTGTCTCTGTGAGGCAGAGCTTCTCTAAAGAGGTGAAGCCGTGTGGATATCCTTCCTTCCAGCCTTCTTGGATGGGATCGGTGCAGCCTGATAATGGTTAAGGATGTTTAATCTCTCGTTTCATAAATGTAGCTGAGCCCTGTGTTCTCAGAGGGCAGAACATAATATTTACTTATAACCAGACAGAGCCCTGTAAATATTTCTCTTTCGCATGATGGATTCTGTCTTTTGGGTGGCGTGAAGGGAGTGGGATGTCTGGTGCATGGGGGCAATTACACCTGTACATTCAGGATCTGTGCAAAAAGGGCACCAGGAGAAAGATGCATCAGGCAAGTTTCCAAAAAATGGGAGAGCACAACCAAGCAGTTGTGGGACTTACGTGAGGTTAGTACCACTCTCTTTATCAAGCCTTGTTTCACCCAAATGAACATTAGATCCCACAATACCCTTTGAACTCTAAATTCTCCCTCTTGCCTGGGTGTCTTCTTCTTCTTCTTCTTCTTCTTCTTCTTCTTCTTCTTCTTCTTCTTCTTCTTCTTTTTTAATCCAAAGAATATAACAACCCAGGTTAAATTTTGCATTGCTTTACCTGCATCATTTTTTAAAATTTTTATTTTTTGCAATATGACTAACTGGAGAGTGAGGAAAAGAGGCAGATATGGGAGCTATGAAATGGCTGTGCTGCTGCCAGTGATAAAGACTTTGGATCCATTTCTGATTGAAAACAAGCCCTCAGTGTGCAGTGAATTCCAAGAACATTAAAGCCAGCGGGGGTCATCTGACTGTTCCAGCTCATGGCTTAATCACCTTTCAGCACATGACAAGGATGGTAATTTTTTTCTAATTACCTCATCGCACACTGACAGTGACAGTGATCTGGCCATGAGACAGAGCAATTAGATGGTCATTTTGCTGTGTGGTCCAATGTAATGTGCTTTGAAATTGCCGCATGCCTAGGGGTTACTTTGGGCTGTGTGAGTTGGCCCACATTTTTCTCCAATATCTATATCCCGTAGCTGGTCTTTTGCCACTTTCTGAAGACTTTGGAAGCTTGGACAATGTCCCATTTGGCATACAGCAGAGCCAACTTACTTATAAGCTGTGAGTAAGTAGCTGAGAAAGTAGTTCTCAGGAGGAGATGTGACCTCAGCTGGGAGGGGCAACGTCTCTCTTTGATAAATGGAAGCCACAGCCTTTATGTTCTCACCTGTTCAGATTTCTACAGCCCAATCCTATCCAGGATTGGGCTGTCAGGTGGAGGGGTTTATAACAGCTGAAGAGTCTTCCACTGTCATAAAATGGCTGCCGATGGTGCACACAATGTTCTGTTGGCGGCCATTCTGCGAGTGCTACTGCAAGAGGTGACAGCACTGCAGCTTCACCTCTGGACTTTTGCTGCGCCCGCCAGACTCAGTAAGTCAGTGGGGGGGGGCAGGTGGGAGTGAGAGGACAGGGGGCATAACGGGGGGAGGAGGAACCAGGGGCAGGGAGGAAGTGGTGGATCCAGTGGCAATGGTGCACGCCATACCTTATCCCCTCGATTTCAAACCTCCCCACCCTTTTTCTTTCCTCAGACATATGCCACCAAAAGAGATGACATATGTCTGAGGAGACCAATAGGTGGCCTTAGGGCTTATGAGGAAGTAAGTATAAATGTTTTGTACTTACCTCCTGTTTGCCCTTGGGTCTCTCCACCACCATTCGGGTCGCCTTTTTGGCACGATGGTGGGGGATAGGATTGGGGCCCTAATCTATTAAATGCCCTAAGTAGAAAATATGTCCGGCCGCTGCCTGTGCTGCCTGTGACAGAATGGTGTGTCTATACCCCATTGCTGAGACAACAGACAAGGGTGAAGAAGAGCAGCTGAACAATTCTGATTTAACCCAACTGACATGGCAGGGAATTTTCCTTCTATTTTATTACTGCCAAAGTGTGCTCTTCTTCTTCTTCTTCTTCTTCTTCTTCTTCTTCTTCTTCTTCTTCTTCTTCTTCTTCTTCTGTGGAACTTCTCAATACTTTCTTAATGATACAACAGGTATATTTTGGAGCTGACTTTATCCAGTCTCTTTGATATCATATCATTTGTAGCTATGCCTATGAAGAGTATTATACTACTTCTCTGCTCTACCATTTGTTGGATGATGATACCATATACTACCATATACTACATTACCATATATAGTAATATACTACTGTTAACACCGAACCTTGAGATGGCCAAAGAATAGTCGGTGTACCTTCCCGTTGCTTCCCTTCATGCCCTTCTGTTTGAGTTTCTGGGCAAATGTATGGAGGGGTTTACAGAGTCATTGGATAATAAGTAGTGATGAGTAAAAACATTTTGTTTACTGGTTTTAACAGTATAGATGTATAGTTGAGTATGAACGCTTTGCAAAAATAAAACATTCCCTTATCAAGAGAACATTTTGAAAGAGTAATGTAATAAAACCCTTGAAGTCTGAAAGAATCAAAAGGCCATCAAGTCCAATTCACCCTTTCAACGTATAATTAACCCATGCATGATAATTATGACTATGTGCCACAATCAGTGATCAGAACAAACACAGGAAGGGTGTCTATAGGGCACATTGTCTGTAGAAAGAGAGCCAACCCATATGTTATAGGTCGGAGTATAGGGCAAAGCAGATTATTCCCCCACCCAGTCACTATCTTGGAGAATATTTCCTTTTGAGTCTCAAATATAACAAATATAGGAATCAGTCAAACTCAGAACATGAGAAATCAGTTCCTGACACTAGCACAAGCCAAGGACACCTATTATTCGGTCTCAAGTTATTGCAGTCTCAGCAGAGTGCTTCACATGGGGTATTCTTAGGATCCCAGAGCAACATGGAGTCCTGGCATTGTATACTATTTAAAGGAAGAGGAAAACAAGTTTCCTGTCAAGACCAGAATTCAGCAGACACTTGAGGAGTCAATAACCACAATAATGCATGTAGGAAGTATGTTGTCCTTCACATGGGTGAGTGTGAAAAAAATTGCATTGTCCAATTTGTCCCTACTTTTGCTTTCCAGAGGTGGCGTCATCATTCCCACAATAAATTGCATTTATTAGAGTTGCAGAATTTCACTGGCAGATTCATCAACTGAAGATTAGTTTGTGTGCAGGAATCTTAACTGGTAATGCTGCAAGTGAAGGACATGCTTGTTTATTTTGAGGCTTTTTCGTTTCTGGTGTTTTACTAAACAGAGAATGGGACAGGACAATGTTAAAAACAGACCTTTCCAACGAATGTGTTAACTTTTGTTTATGACTCCATGAGCTACATTAACACCCTTCACTATCTCCAAGAAGGACCTAGCCTCAAGGAGCTAGTATGCACATGTATTGAAATTGTACCAATTACCGTATTGTCCCGAGTATAAGACGCACCTGATTATAAGACGCACCCTTAAAGTTTGGTGCCATTAAAAAAACTTAATTAAATCACTGGCATTAAATTGCAACAGCCTGATTATAAGACGCACCCCTAGTTTAAAAACTTAAATTAGGAGAAAAAAGTGAGTCTTATACTCAGACCAATACGGTAATTGGTTAGTTGGCCAAAGGCTGTTGATTAATCACTTGAAATTCTTTAATGGATCAATTGCCCTAGGATATACCCTATTTTAAGCGGAACGTTGCCTTTTGGAGCCTAGGCTGGGGACGGGGAAACGCTCTCCCAGCATGTGGCGCTCGTTCCCCAGGTGTGCAGACATCCGGCTCTGTGCCTGGATTGGAAGCTTCATGCTGATTTAACTAATCGCTTCCTTGAGAAGGGTAAAATGAACGCTTCTCTGCTTGTCTTGAAGGCAAAAGCCTCGTGGACCCTGCAGTGCTCCTGTAAGGGCTGCCCCAAGGAGGAATTTACTGCCAGAAAGGACATGACCTGACTGCAGGCTCATTAATGGCAGCCAGATGTGCTGCCGCCACCATCATCATCATCACAGCCTCCAAGCAGGAGTGCCTGCTGTGGTGAATGTGCGACTGGGGGAGTTGGCCAGGCAAACACCGCTGACCTGTCAAGTCTGGGGCTGGCAATATGCTTTGCAAAGTCCTGGCCTTCTTACCTTGCTCCCCCCCAAACATTCCATATTCTTGCTCTCTCTTCTGAAGAGAGAAAGAGGTTCTCTACACAGAATTGTCCTCCTTGCGTGAAATCTCGTCCAACTCCAATTGCTGCTCTTCCTGGATTCACTTTAGGCAGAGCATAGGTGGGAGTTAACACAATGGACATTATTAAGTTGAGTTCTACTCTCAGTTATTGCAATAGAGTCTGGTGTCACAAACTGAGCAAGGCCACATTGTGCAGGATATTGGCAGCACAGAACTTCACCCTAAAGATACTTTTTTCACTCCTTACTTCTTGCAGGCAGCAAAGCAGTTGAACATCCCAACTTTGTCTGATACTGACACTCCTCCCCACAAGGAGTGAATGGAGAAATATTTAAATGTCAAATGGAAATAAGTCCGATTTGCCCAACTTCTATTTGCAGAGTTAGTCAGAGTTTAATTACAGCACAATCCTGTGTAAGTCTTTTCAGAAGTAAGCCCCTGGGTTGAATAGAAAGTACTCCCAGGTATGTGTGTATAAGATTGCAGACTTGGTGCCTTTCAAATGCCTTTACGAATTTCTTGGTCTTGAATTAACGGCGCAATCCTCTCTAAATATTCGCCAGTGGAGTGGCAGCTCTGCTGGCGCTGGATGTCATAAACGTAAGTATCGTCACTAGGACGCGCGTCACCCTGGAGTGGGGGTGTGCGCCTCACCCCTGTCCTAGGGTGACACTTACCCCTGCTGCTGCTGCCGGCTCCAAGTGCGTCCTTCCCAGCCGGCGGTCCGGGGCCTTCTGACTAGGCCCAATGCGTCAATACGTGCACTTTTAGCTTTTTTGTGCATGCGCAGAATGTTTCTGAGGGCAAGGGCTGCCCTTTTGCCCTCAGACACAGTCTGCACATGCGCAAAAAAGCTAAAAGTGAACGTATTGACGCATTGGGCCTCGTCAGAAGGCCCTGGACCGCCGGGCGGGGTGGACGCTCCGAGGCCTTCTCCCGGCCTCAGAGCCTCCGCGCGGAACGGGGGCAACGCACGGGTGCACGCGTCACCCCTGTGCGCCCCACCCCTTCGCTTCGTTCTGTCAATGCCTATGCTCAACATCCAGCAAGTAAGCGGCACTGGTGGCCGCAGCCAGCGCCAGTGGACACAGGTAAGTCCTGCGCCGGTTGGGGCAGGAGCATGGGAAGGGTAGATTGGGGTGGAATGGGAGGGGGTGATTGACCCACGGGGCCAGGGACCAGTGGAGGGATTATTGGTAGTGCACTCCGCCGAATCCTATCCCCCGGGCCTGGCCGGCCTTACACCGACTTCTTAGATTTGCGCCAACCATTTTGCCGGCACACATTTGAGGAGGCCCATAGGCAGGGCCGCTGGGGCTCTCCCCAGGGGAAAGGGACGAACATCCCTTTTCTCCTGAGATGTGCTCCAGCTCCACCAGCGCTGGCCCGATCCTGCCTAGGATCCAGTACAGCGTGCTTTTTGCATGCTGCGGCGGCCTTAGACAGGATTGGGCTGTAAGCTAACTGACCCATTGTTAGGGACTGGGACAAACTGGTTAACTGAGCTTTGTGTTACAGTATTGACCTAGGACCAGGTTGTTCTTATCTTCAATAAGATACTATGCAATCTCTCCATAAGCAAAAAAATAGTATAGACACCTTCAGTCATCTTACTTAAAAAAGAAATGATCGGCTGAAATTAATAGGAAGTGGTATATTCAAATTCCTAATTTCTGATGTTCCTGGAAACATATATGTGGTACGTAGCTCTCTCCAGATTGCTGACTGACATATCCGTGTGTGTGTGTGTGTGTGTGTGTGTGTGTGTGTGTGTGTGTGTGTGTGTGTGTGTGTGTGTGTGTGTGTGTTCTGTTTGCTCCATCTTTTCAAGTAGCTGCCTACATGCAGCATATATATTTATATAAAGCCTGACCCATATTTTGCTGGTTCTAATCAACCTCAGATAATGATGCATCTGCTAAGATGTGGTTCACACATGCACATACATCCTTTTATCACTCGATACCTAACGAACCTGAGGAATGTCTGAACTGTCAACATCGAAAAGCATTGTGTTTCAGCTAACACTGGGTAATACGAAGGTTCTCTCTGTAGTGATTAATTTGGGATGGCTTACGCACACATGCAAGTCATTTGTTGATGCTATAGGCAATGAGTGAAGAACATGTATGTACAAACCAGTGCTAACAGTTCTTGCATTTCTTTAGTCATTTCATCTGATAAGTCCTTTTGTTCAGTTTCAAATGTCTAAGTATTCCTTTCTTGGTCTACTGCTACTCAAAACTAGCATTTTCACAGTCCATGGGCTGTGAGTTTTGTCAGTGTCCATTTCATGAACAGATCCCAGGTGACTATGGGTATGATGTCTCACGGTGGAAAGCACATGTTCAGCCACCTTTGGAACCTCCCCTGATGGTCTTGTACCCCCCGCCTTGTATTTACAGTTGCATTCTCCCCCTTGATCTCTGACCCTGGCATGTTCACACCTCTCTTGATGTAATTGACTCATCTGCAATGGGGGTCACAGTGGGGTATTTTAGGCACAGCTGCTATTGCCCTCTGGCTGCCATTGGAGCTTGCAGAATATTTGAATTCCACAGTTTACAAATAAACTTTGTTAAATGGAACTGTATAACTATTGCATACACTTCTGAATGACACGGTGCCGACGGAGATCGGACGGAGTTGAAAACGTTTTTTTGGAGCCTTTGGACAAAAAAAAAAAAAAAGACACCAATGACACTGTTTATATTATGATACTTTAAGTATTTCCTCAGTTTTCTTTCTCGAACCCATATGTGAGTTTATATACTTCTATTGTACATTTGATGTTGAAAGCATCTAGTCAAAACTTTTTAAGCTTTTCTACCAAGATTGTATTGTTCAGAAAGGTCAGACTTCAAGGAGTGTTTTAGAAGTGTTAGACAGAAATACGAATATGAGAGAGAAGAATCAAAGGGAGGTTTTTTTGAGAAGATTTGAGTCAGAAATGCAAAGAGAGTGGGAAGGGGTAAAGATAGGGGAGCTAATAAAGAGGTAAATACAGTAATTAAGAACATAAGAACATAAGAAGAGCCCTGCTGGATCAGGCCAAAAGCCCATCTAGTCCAGCTTCCTGTATCACACAGTGGCCCCACCAGATGCCTCAGGGAGCACAAGACAACAAGATAACCTGTTTCCCATTGTCACTCCCTTGCACCTGGCACAGAGAAAACCCACTTCTAAAACCAGGAGGTTGCTTATGGCTTGTAACCTGTGATGGTCTTTTCCTCCATAAATCTGTCCAAACCCCTTTATGCCTTTAGGCAATTAGACAATTGCCCTTTAGGCAATTAGAATGTGTATTTCTGAAGAACGACTGACTGATTTCCAATACGGCCATTAATTTGGGGTTGAAGCCAATGTCGTAGCTCAGTGGTCGAGTGCACACATTGCACACTTGCATTTAGTCTCATGTTTAGTCTCTAGACTAAACATCTAGTCTAAACTCAGGGGCCGCGATGGCTTAGTGGTTAAGACGCTGAACTGCAGATCTGAAGGTCGGTAGGTCAGCAGTTTGAGACCCGTGCCGCGTGACAGAGTGAGCTCCCGTCTCCTGTCCTAGCTCCTGCCAACCTAGCAGTTCAAAAACAAGAAATTGCAAGTAGATAAATAGGTACCACTGCGGCGGGAAGGTAACAGCATTCTGTTAGTCATGTCGGCCACATGACCACGGAAGCATCTTCGGACAGTGCTGGCTCTTTGGCCTTAGAAACGGAGATGAGCAATGCATCCTAGAGTCGGACAGGACTGGCTTTCGAGCAGGGGATACCTTTACCTTTGTAGAATCTCCAGTTAAAGGACTATAAGCACTGGGAATGACCCCTGCCTGTTGCCCTCCAGAGCTGCTGCTGGTCAGACAAGACTGTACTGGGACTGGGGAGCCAATGGTCCGTCATATTATAAGGCAGTTTCATATGTTCATGAGGTTGGATAATGAAATGTTCAGTGTCTATCTGAGCTAGGAGCAATGAAGAGCTTGCCATGCTGTGGGTACATTCTTTCCTCTCCACACTTAGCTACTGTGAAAAAGGATCATTTCTTCAGAAAACGTAGGGAAGTTCCACTGTTAGGAAGGTGAGAAGTGAAACCTGCAAAGGGGGTGACTTCCCTACTACTTCTCTGTAGTGAGAAGTGTGGTTACGATTTGAGGCCAATATCATCTTGAGAAGCTTTAGTAGCTGCATAATAATGCACAGAATTTCATCAGTTGTTGCTTTCCCCATCAGAGTGCAACCATGATGGGAGGAAACCACACAGCCTGATGGAAGATTCCCTTAGCTACAATTTTGAAAGGCAAAAGGTTCCTTTGTGGGGTGGAACGAAGAGTGGGAAAATGAGTGCTAGTTGACTATGGGCGCAATCCTGTGTAACTCTTGCACCGGTGTAACTGTAGATCCTCCGGTGTAAGAGTACTTATGCCAGTGTAACTTGCTGTATGCCGACAGACGCAGGACAGACACCGGCTTAACCCCCCTCGGACACCTCACATGCGCAGTTTGGATGCTGAACGGACACTGGCGCAATGCCGCCAGCGCAGGGGGCATTCTGGGGGCATTCAGACACCGCCAGAATGCCCCCTGTGCCGGCGGAGATGCACCGGCATTCGTTCCGCATCCGAACTTGCCACAGGATGTGGTGATGGCACCTGGCCTAGATGCCTTTAAAAGGGGTTTGGACAGATTCATGGAGGAAAAGACCATCACAGGTTACAAGCCATAAGCAACCTCCTGGTTTTAGAAGTGGGTTTTCCCTGTGCCAGGTGCAAGGGAGTGTCAACGGGAAACAGGTTATCTTGTGCTCCCTGAGGCATCTGGTGGGGCCACTGTGTGATACAGGAAGTTGGACTAGATGGGCTTTTGGCCTGATCCAGCAGGGCTCTTCTTATGTTCTTATGTTCTTATGTTAACTGCACATGTGAGGTGTCCAAGGGGAGCTGGTTTCCGTCCTGCGTCCGTCGGTGTACGGCAAGTTACACTGGCATAAGTGCTCTTACACCGGGGGATCTACTGTTACACCGGTGCAAGAGTTACACAGGATTGCGCCCGCCAAATCCTAACCCCTTTTCCGGACCTGGTCCACCTTCACTAGTCAACATGGACTTGCACCAGCAATATCGCTGGTGCAGGTACAAATTGACCCATGACGGCAGCTTACCCAGGGGGAAAGGAAAAAAATGTTCCCTTCCCCTGAGGAGGTCTCAACATGCTGAAACTCCCCTGCAGGATACAGCGGATGCCATGTTGGCATTGCTGCATCACCACGCGGGGAGTTAGGTATGATTAGGCTGCCCCTAATGTAGTATAGTACCTGTATCTTTCCCCTCTGCAGCAAAGAGCTGGGAGGAGGGGAGGCTGCCATTGAAGAATTGGCCAGGGGGAAGGATTAAGCCCTCCACACCACAGCCCCAACCCAAATTTTATACGTACACATGCACGCACGCATGCATGCATGGCGCACGCGCAACACCCCCCCCCCCCCGCAGCTGCTTTTGTAGATCAGAGGTGTTGGGAAATGCACTCATTCTTCTCCACAGTCACATTGGTTTTGGACAAGCTAGTTTCTCTTCCTTTTAGTCCCACCATCTAAAATATGGGGATAATAATGATAACCAATATTACAGAACTCTTGTAAGGATCACTGAGATATGTATGTAAATCATTTGCACACTAAAATACAGTACTATATAAATGGTATGATGATGATGATGATGATTTGTGATGTTTGTCTGCGACGCCAGTAATTTTTCTAACAGGATTGCCAGGATCAGATTCTTAGAGGGCTTTGAAATCTTTAAGAGATTAATAATACAAGGAAAGGTAACTCCCAGTGTAGTGTCTCCTGTCATTGCAGCAGTGTCACAGAAAAAGCGGTATCTACTAAAACATTGCCTTCTATGCCACGCTTGGGGTCTGGACCCTGGCATGGCAATTCTAATTTCTGAATGGTATCAGAAATTCTCGAAAGCTGTGAGTATGGATATGACAGGCAAGGATCTTCGCATTTCCCACCCTGGTTCTGTTCAGATAGATACCCTGATGTTACTGCAAGTAGATATGTTATTGCATTTGGAAGTTGCTTAGACTTTGTGGAAGCTCCCAGAGAGATCGGATGTTCTGGAACTGTTGGGCAGCTACTGAGATTGCCAGCCACCCTACTAGCCTGATCCTATGCATACTTGCTCAGAAGTTCATTGGCCATATATATTTTACTGAATATGCCTCTAATTGCAGCCTGAGAGCCCTTGTTGTAATAGATGGGCAATAGATAGTATCACCCAGGAGGCACGTTTTGGTCAATCTTAAGGTAAGATTTTATTATTGGGAAGGAATAGTTAGCGGCTATGTAGAAGCTCTGTGCATAAGCTGCTAGAGTTCCTGGGAGGAAGGAATGCTGTGGTCATGGTGCTGATGGGGTCATTGCTCATTCTTTCATCCATGCCTTGAGGGACGCGTTCTTGATGACAGATCAATTGTTTATTACTGGGATTCTTGCACAGTTGAGAAGGGAAAGCAAAGGAAGAAGAAACAGTGGGTGAGTTTGCATCTGGATTATCATTCATGTGGCCACAGGGGTTGCTATAACCGGTAGGGACTTTGCACTGCCTGCTGCTAGCAACACAGTCTGACTCCAGTCCTTTGCTTGGCTCCAAACCACTTCCCCGTCTGTCTGCCCCTTTTCCTCTTGCTCTCCTGATATGGCCAATTCAGAAAGAGACCCTGACTTACATGCTAGTGAAGGGCCACAGCCCATTTTATCCAGGGGCTCTGGTTGCACTGCAGTCTGCAAGTCTTACAGAAACGGGCAATTGTGTCATTACAACCTTGATATTGTAATGACACAGTTGAACTCTAATAGCTCTGACTTCCTCTTGAATGCATGCTTGTGTACTATTTTCCTGAAACCATTGATGGACAGAAGTGTATGGGGCTTTTAGGAGCTGGTGTACTCTAGTGCAGTGGTTCCCAAACTGGGAGGCGTGGCTCCCAGGGGAGCTGCAGAAACCAGCCAGGGGAGCCACAGAGTGCCACGGAATCCTCTCGGAAAACAGTGTAATGCCAATTGGCAGGCATCAACAGAGACACGTCACTGCGCATGCGTCACCTGATGGCAGGGACATGCTCGCTGCCCCCCGTGCACCCCGCCCCCAAACTAACCCCCGCTCTAGCGTCCTCTTCTCCGATGGTCGCGTCCTCCCCGGCTGCCAGTCCAGGGCCTTCTGACGAGGCCGAATGCGTCAATACGTGATTTATTAGGATTTTTGCGCATGCGCACAAACGTTTCTGAGGGCAAGGGCTGCCCTTTTGCCCTCAAACGTTCTGCGCATGCGTGAAAATCCTAATAAATCGCGTAGACGCATTGGGCCTCGTCAGAAGGCCCTGGACCAGGAGCCGGGGAGGACGCTCCAAGGCCTTCTCCCGGCCTTAGAGCCTCCGGAGGATGATGCGCGCGGGGAGGTGCCGCACGCAATCGGGACTTCTTCGGTTCATATCTCATTTCTACAATGAATTGACTAGGAAAGCTACACTGCCTCAGCTCCCCATCTGTAATATGGGGATAATAAATAATACTTACCTTGAAGGGTTGTTGTGAAGATGACACCCAGATAATACATGTGAAGTGCTTCGAATACTCAAAAGTGCTACACAAATGCTTAGTATTATTCAGTCATGGTGAACATTTCGCAGCATCAAATAAATTGGGCAGTGATTGGCATTTGGCAGACTGGGGTTCCAATGGATCTCCAGTTCATGTTGTAAAGATGTGAGAAACTGATCCAAAATCAATTTTGGGTGTGAACTTGCATTTAAGATTTCTACATGGATTCTGGATGCTGCTATCTGGATGCTGGATGCTGCTACATGGATCACTGGCATTGCCTATCAGCGAACTGGCAGTGCATTTGGTTGGAAGAACAGCTGAGTAACACTGCGGGAGGAGGAGTGGGTTTGAGAGGTGGGGATCACCTTTGCTCCTTTTAGCACTGCAGGTCACCATGCCAGGAACTGCAGTTATTGAATTACAATCTTAGAAGAAACAAAAATGGGGGAAAAAAAACCTTTTAGGAGTGAAATGTAAGCCCACTGGCAAGGGAGCAAACGCAGCAGCTTTGAAGGGGGAAGCTAAAGCAGATTCCAACAATCCTCCATTAAGTAATTAGGGGGCACTAGGGATGGATCCGCTTGAGATGTTCAATCGCTCCTTTTCTTCCCTCTGCTGGGCACTCCCTAAACCGGATCACCTGGGGAAGCTCCTTTAAGGAACTCCAGATGGTGTGTGTGCAATGCTGCCGCCAGCTGTGGCCAATCACTCCTAGCCAGCCAATCTGCCTTTCTGCTGGAGCCCGCGGCAGCCGCACTGCCCATTCGTCACGCTTCTCCGATTGCAGCGCTCTGGATAGCTTCTCCGGCCCTTGTCTGGCTCGTCCTCTCTTGTTTTATCATCCACCCCCTCCATGAGCTAATGTAGTAACATCTCTTCATTGGCTATAAATTCAGGGAAGAGCCATAGATAAAATATGGCTTTGCAAAGGAAGGTTGGGAAACATCTGTTTTTTTAGCCCTCAGATTCAGTCTTCACTTGTCTCATATGACAATGTCACTGTTTGTGCACGTGTAAAAAAGAGAGTCGATACATCCGAGCCAGCCCAACTGAATAATTTGGAAGAAGCAAATGGCTGCTTGGAATTGGATGGGAGCAGAGTCAAAAATGTTCATTCTCACATGCAAAGAATCATGCTGAATCCAAAAGCTCTCCTAACCAGAGAACTGCACAACTGTATGCGAGTGGCTCGAGAGGGTGGGTGGTCCAGACCTTTTCCTTCTCTTGGAAGGGGTGCTGGATCCCTGAACCGTTTGATGAGGAAATGGCTGATTAGATAGCTCAACGCAGCAATGGTGAGAGAGGCCTGTGTAATTCATGAATGCAAATACATGTCGAAAGAGCAAAAGTGGCTAATTTTGAACTCTAGAGGCAGAGGTCCAGTGTGGAGATGGAGCACTAGAATATACTGCATGTGGCACTCTGAACAGCATTTGCGTTAGAGAAGCAAGAAAAAGAGAGATGTAGGGTAGAGATCTGCAAAAGTTCAAAGGTCTCATAAAGATTCTGTTTTATTTCCTTTTGACTTGGGCCCTAATATCCTGAACTCACATATTATTGTCCTGTTACTATGATGTATAACTTGTAAATAATTGGGTGGGAGCATGAAGAAGAAGAGGAACTTTGAAAGAGAGGATAGAGTTTGTTAATCACGTTCACATTGCATATGTATAAGAGCTAGTGGTGCAGCAAACCCTCGACTTAATGGACTCATGGGGGGAAGGGGTGTCTGTTAATGCTGAAAGTCCATTAAATCCAAATGCTTTGAAGTCAGCGGATATGCTCATGCACAAAATGTGTATGACTAGTTTTTAATGGAGCAGAAAATGTCCATTGTTTCTGAAGTATGTTAAAATGAGGTCTGTTAAATCATGGGATCACGAAGGGTCGGACACGACTTAACGACTGAACAACAACAACAACAACAAATCAAGGGTTCACTGTACTGATGCTCAGTGTCTCTTCTAGGTTTTGTTTGTTATTCAAAACAAGTGTCAAAGTTGGTAGCCTAAGACAGCAAAAGCAGGAACATGAGACCTTTCTAAGCCCATCCTAAAACAGAATCTACATGTGGTTTTGGAGCAAGAACACCCATTCCAGATGTTCGGATCTCTCTCTCTCTCTCTCTCTCTCTCTCTCTCTCTCTCTCTCTCTCTCTCTCTCTCTCTCTCTCTCACTGATAAGGAAATCAGCAAATGAAATTCATTGTCTCTTTAGACTCCACCCTGGCCTAGATTCTGCTTAGCTTATACTACTTGAAACAGAATACTGCCATCTCACTCCATGCTCTTTCCTGGCAGGGATCTACTGCCAAAGATAGGAAGATTCCAAAATTAAGCCATTCCCTGGAATACTTACATAGAGATGAATGTGTAAAGGAAAGTCAAGAGAGAGGCAACACAACTGGAGCAGCCAATGAGGCAGGAAAGGTGAACTGCTTTCCACTCTGCGCATGCCAGTCAGACTACTGATTCAGTCTATCTTTGAGTACACTGTCTGCATATGTGACAAGGAAGTGATTTCCCAAAAAGTATGTAACTTGATGTTCACCGGCTTGTCATCTTTGACCATGGACATCCAAACTGTAGAGTTTGAGCAGAAAAGCTTTTGATAAAAGTGAGTGTTCCGTTATCCGCTTCATAGATTGTCTAGAAAACATGCGTTCGGCATTGCTAATTATATGTGATGTGCTTTCCTCTCTCTGACTGAAAAATATTTATGACCAATAATGAAAACTTCTTTAACATGCATCTGTGACAAAAGCGGGTCTTGTGATGAAAGTAATATTGATATCTGTACCTGTGTTTAATTATACGAAAGGTGGTTGGCCTGTAGTTAAAGCACCACCATAGTAAGAGAGAAGCTGGTGCATAACTGCTCCACATGTTCAAAGAGCGATGTCTGTGAGATTAATGATGACAAGCAAATCACTCTTCGTCGCTGATATCCTGACATTTTCTAGACTCTAGAGCCCAGTGATTGCTCTGGAAGCATCTGCAGCAATGATGAAGATAAAGAGGCATGTAAGCCACCTGGGGCTTCCTTTAAAATATAAAAAAGGAAATAGAAGTGCAATATAATAGACCAGTGGTTCTCAAACTTTTTAGCACTGGGACCCACTTTTTAAAATGACACTCTATCGGGACCCACCTAGCTTTACGAGATGCTCAAACATTTATCTCCCTATATTTACACAAACTTGCAAACTGCAGGAGCTCAGTTCTTTGAAGGGCAATTAGCAGCTATCTGATTTTTGAATAGTCTCAGGGCTTTTGTGGCAATTACCTATCTGATCTTTCCATTACCAGGGACCCACCAAAAATCAGGTCACGACCCACCAAGTGGGTCCCGACCCACAGTTTGAGAAACGCTGTCATAGACAACCAAATCAATTGGTATATTCCATGACAAATCCTACACTGAATGCTTGCTATCCAGAATTTGTGCCAATCTACCTACTTTAACATAGGAACTTAAGAACCCTGCTGGATCAGGTCAAGGAACCCATCTAGTCCAGCTTCCTGTATCTCACAGTGGCCCACCAGATGCCTCAGGGAGCACTCAAGACAACAAGTTACCTATATCCTGTTGCCACTCCCTTGCATCTAGCATTCAGAGATAGGTTATCTCTAAAACTTGGAGGTTGCATATAATCATGGCTTGTAACCTGTGATGGACTTTTCCTCCAAAAATCTGTCCAGTCCCCTTTTAAAGACATCTAGGCCTTCAGGTGCCATCACAACATCCTGTGGCAAAGAGTTCCACAGATTAATTATCTGTGGTAAAGAAATATTTCCTTTTGTCCTAACTCTCTCACCACTCAATTTTAGTGGATGTACCCTGGTTCTTGTATTGTGTGAGAGGGAGAACAACATCCCTCTATCCACCCCATGCATATTTTATACATCTTAAGCATGTCCCCCCTCAGGCGCCTTTTTCCTAGATTGAAGAGCTCCAAATGTTATAGCCTTTCCTCATAAGAGAGGTGCCCCAGCCCACTAATCATTTTGGTTGCTCTCTTCTGCACCTTACTTTCCTTTTGACTGACAAAAAAATTATAAAGACTTGAGTACTCTTATGCTTGTGTTGAATTCTGGAGAACAGATCGCCCCCAGAATTAATGTATATTCTGTGGCTTCCATTGTTATAGCTATCTATTTGTTAAAAAACCTGTTCCTATCAGAAATTATCGATTGATGAGAGTTACCGTATTTCTTCGAGTCTAAGGCGCCATCGATTCTAAGGCGCACCTTTACTTTCAGTACCACCAGCAGGGGAAAAAAAATCCAACGATTGCAAGACTCACCTACCTTCATTGAATCTACCCGCTCAGCACCAACTCTCCCCAGCATGTCTCCTGCAGCTGAGGATGACTGAGTGCACTGCCTTTGCATAGCATTTCTGGCCCCGCCAGAAAGTGCAATTTCCTTCGTTACCTGGGCTTGGGGGAGCTTCAGGGAGGCCTGCGCAACCCTCTGCAGGCCTCCCTGATCTTCAGTTCGGCGAAAAACAGCGATTTTTGGCCATTTCTGGTTTTCGCGAAAATCAGAAATGGCTGAAAATCACCGTTTTTTTGCCAAACTGAAGATCGGGGAGGCCTGCAGAGGGTCGTGCAGGTCTCCCTGAAGCTCCCCCAAGCCCCAGTAAGTAAGAAGATAGCATTTTGGGGTGCTTTTTGGAGACCTTTGATTCTAAGACGCACCCCATTTTTTGAAATGCTTAATTGGGAAAAAACATGCGTCTTAGAATTGAAGAAATACAGTATCTGTATTGACCACGGAGACTGTCTCTTTCCCCTCTTCAGTTCTGCTGAATTAAAAGACATGGAGAGAGATCATAACTCAATGGCAGAACACATTTTATACATGTAGAAGGTCTCATATTCAATCCCTGGCATCTCCAGGCAGTGGCGTCACAAGGGGGGGGGTGCAGCCCACACCGGGTGTCACCCTCAGGGGTGTGTGTGATACCAAACCACCTGAGCCTCCGCTCGGCGGCTCCTGGCCCGCTCCGGACCCAGCCTCCTTGGGCTGGATCTGGAGCGGGCCGAAGATTGAGGAGCGGAGGCGGGCTTTTTGCATTAATCCAAGGAAGGTCAGGGGTGACGTGATCGCATCATTAAGTCGCTCCTGAACCAGAATGCTGCACTCCTCCAGGTAAGCGCCGCACTGGGTGGCACTCACCCCAGGGATGCCTCTGTCTCCAGGTAGGCCTAAGAAAGACCCCTGCCTGAAACCCTGGATTGCTACTGCCTATTGCATAGACCAGGGGTGTCAAACCCATTTCATACAGTGGGCTGAATAGCATTAATCGCACCTGCTGGGGGTCGGAAGTGACATCATTAAGCAGGAAGTGATATCATTAAGCAGATGATGGCCAGAAATATGGACTTTGTTCTCACGTAGGAACTCATTAGTTGCACATGACCGAAGAGAAAATATGCAAACCTTGATCGTATTTTCAAGATATGGGAGAGCCCAATTATCATGCAGGCCGCCCTTTCAGCAGCGCCACTTCTGCTGAGGCATCATCACTTTGCAGCTCAGCAGCTGAGAGGCACTTTGGGCTCTCCCAGCATCTCAGCAGCATTTCCTTCTCTCCCACCCCTCTTGGTTTGCCCCTTTCCCTGTAGCGTTCCTTGACTTCTGGGCCTCCTTCTGTCTCTCCCTGACAGCGCCTTGGCAGAAGTGGAGCTTCTGAAAGGGTGGTGCTAGGAGAGCCCAATTATCTGGTGGGCCGGATAAAGAGCTTCTGCTGGCCATATCCAGCCTGCGGGCCTTATGCTTAACACCCCTGACATAGACTATACTGACTTAGGTGGATCAATGCTCTGTTTCAGTATAAGGCAACTTCTTCATCTCTTTGCCACCAGTTGCATGATCTGTCTTGTCTGTCAGTGGCAGATGCTGACATTTTCTAAATATTTAAATAGCTCAACATCATATAAGCACAGCATCCCATAGGACTATAAGATAGAAAATCTTTGAGCTACTGCCCTAAGAAGACCAGTGAATTCATGCATCCCTTCACCTATACCAGGGAACTCTCTTGCTGTGCTGGGAACAATGATAAGCTTTAGCTGTGTATGGGTCAAGTTAAGTATGCTGGCCCTCAGTGTTCCAACACATTGCCTAACAAACATTAGCTTGTGAGATGAAAAGACTAACCGCCAACTAGCGTGTGTAGAGGGATCACTGAGGAAAGGCTACAGCTGACTTCACGACCACATTTTACTGCCTTTAAGAGCTTCTTTCTCCCATTGTTGGCCATTGCAGATGGAATTGCTAGATGATTTAATTGCCTGATCACGTCTAGGAGTGTTTGGTCTTAGTGTCCAACAGTTCATTTATGCTTGTCCTGGCTCTGAATTCCCAGGCCTAGAGGTTTACAGAGAAAGGAGTCTCCATTTGATGGAATGCCATGGACACAAGCTTTCGAAATGAGCCTCCTGAGCCATCTTGAAGGTGTCTGGCACCAGGACAAGTCATTAGTCAATCCTGAAATAATCATCAAGCAGAGAAACAGCTTATTTTATATACTGTTTCTTAGAGTTAAACACTTCCCCATATTCCAGCACTGATTGGAGCCTTGAATCCTTTCCAAGTGTTCAACCTGTAAAGATATTTGAGAACCCCGGGACCTAGTAGCTTTCCAAAAAATGATAGATTTCACTTGAATTTTCACAAATGGAAAACCACAACTCCCTGTAGCTGCAAAGAAGCAGCTGTCACACCAGGTAGACCGTATGAGAAAACAGTTTTGGAAAGCTTTAGGGATTTCCTATTATCTGGAAGTCTGTAGTGCTCTTAAAATTTGTGAAGAAAATGCTTCCCCCCCCCCTTCTTCTTCAGGCATGGAGTTGCCTGGGATAATCAGCTGCACCTGTTTGGAAGCTGCTCTTCATGTTTTCCTCTCATTTACGTTGCACGTGTTTTTGTTAATTTTTCCCAGCAACTCTTTTTTAAGTGTCAACAAGTTTACCCTGCAATTCTGAGAAGCTAACTGGACACTATTTTCATCATGCCATCATGTTGTGAATGGCAAGGCACTGGGATAAAGCTGAGCTTGCTTCTACTACACGCCTGGGCAATCGGTAGAGAGGAGGGCTTTCTTGGAGGGCTTCCCCCAGTCCTAGCTGTACCCAAGAAACAGGGGTACAGGTGGTGGCAATGGGGTTAACTTATATGAGAGGAACTGAGTTAACTGCTCTGCATTCAAAATGATGGTAACTGTAAGAGGATAATCTTCATCTGCTTTTATTGGCCAATTCACTGCCAAAAAATGTGAGAGTTGCTCTGTACTGAAAAATGGTTCCTATTTATAGGAGAAGAGGCTTGTGTGATGTCCTAGGTTCAGTATGTTCCATTCCCCCAGATCCTGTTTCTGATCTGGGTTTAATAGTGTGTGACATGGGCAGATAGGAACCGTATGGTGCAGGGCCCTGACTTGGCTTGGGTCTGGGTCTGTGTTTAATTCACCCCCAGTACCTAGTGTGGGAGAGAGCAAGGAGAGGGGAATCTAGCTGTGGATGCTCTCTGTGTATTTGTGATATCACCTCCCTCTTTCCAGGGCTGGTTTTTCAATGGGCCTTTAAGTTTAACTTTTGCACATGTTAGGAGGTTACCCCCTGTTCAAGTTGGTTTATACCCCCATACATACCCATGACAAACAAAGCTCCTGGGGAGAGCTTCTCTGGCTTCATCTGTGGCTGGATAGAAGGGCACTCTGTAAATTCAAACCCAAATTCAGGCTGTCTGAACCTGTATACTGAACTGTTGTCATCATCCATATAAGGAGTTTGCCTGTTCTACGTAGCCTTTTATCTTGAACCATTCTCCAGCATACATTCTTTCCCCTTTTCTTTGGACTCTTCAGTTCTTTATATCTGTTGCCTACCTGGGGCCACATAGTCCTTAATGTTCAGGCTTGGCACACTGCCAGATAGTTGACTAGCAGTGCACCAGCGCTCCTACGTCTGGTAGTTTCTCAGCAAGTGGATCTCTTGAGGGCTGCTTCATATATTACTTTTACCAACACAGAAGTTAATCTCAGTGTTAGAAACAGTAATGCCTGGAATGGCCCTCAGATTTAGAAAGCATGGTTACTCCATTTGGGCGCCCTGTTCACTTGCTGGTCCTTAGCGTTTCCAGAAAGAACTTGAACATTTCTGTTTCCCTGCCAACTTTGCCAAGTACACTCTACCCTTGGGAAAGGGATAGGACCCATCAGGCACCTAGATGCAAGAAAGAACTTGGACTTTCACAATAGTTGGGTTTTTCTGTAATTTTGTATGTCGTGAGCTCAGTCTGGCTCTGTAGTCCTAAGCAAAAGCTCACAATTTGGGCATTTGTGAGGAAACCGCCATTAGCCTACAGTGACTTTGTCCAGGGTCATGCAGTCAGTTGGTGGTGTTCAAGAACATGGAGTTCTTGGAGTTTTCTCTGCTAGGATTCGCCCCCCCCCCCTTTCATGGACAATAAAATTGGAAGGAATCTGTGGTGCCAGCTATCCCAAGCCCCAATTGAGCCTTGTGCTAGGGGTGGTTTTGTAACTATTTACTTTTCAAAGGTAATCTACATATTTTGTTTGTTTACTTGTAGACTTACATGTATGCAATGTTATATTAAAATGTGCTTAGATTCATTTGGTCCATTAACTCACATGCACTTTTTAAGCGCACATTTTGATTGCTTTCCATTCTACCATAGAGATATAGAGTCTATAATAAATTTTATTTACCGGTATATCTCTAACATTCTACAGACCTTGGCTGTGAACCTGGGCCCCCACAAAAATGTTTCCAATTGGGTCCCTCAGCTCCTAAGGCCAGCTCTGCCATTTCCTGAAATCAAGGATGCCAGACATCATCTGCCTTTCCTCAAAAACAATGAGGACCAGTGATTTTCCTTTAAACATTGCTCTTTGGAATTATGAACATTTCCCAATGTTTTTTTCTCCATATATCTTCTGTTGTTCAAATGTGCAATGCATAGTTGTCTTTTATGATTGTCCCCTTGCTCTAAAGGAGACCCCCAGGCCCAGCCCTCTTCAGCACAGGATACAGGGTGGGCTTGGTGTGCTGGATAGGATTGGGTTGCCCATGTGGAAAAGCACATGTATGTACTTTTGTAAAGTATGGAGTGCTTTACTACCATGAGTACTGTACATATATTGAACAACCTATATAGTGTATATATACATGTACATCCATGTACTCTCCACAGGAAAAACACTAGCACTCCACTTCATACTTTACAACATATACATGTTTTTCTGCATGAAGACTGATAATCTTTGGGTAGGAAATTGTAACATATGAAGCAACCCTGAGCATATGGCGAAAATGGCACAACTCCAGATTTTACTGTTTTGCTTCCATATTGCAGCCTCCAGATGGCCCTAGTCCCCTGTAGACCCAACCATTTACTTTCCATATGAATTAGGGAAGCAGTTTGAGAAAGTGGGTGTTGATGTGGGGAGGATGGGCAGAAGAAATGCTGCTTGTCCAGGCGCTCCCTCCATTTAACGGAGGCAAAGCCATCTTTCCTCTACTTAGTAGTCTAGTAGAGTCTCTACTACATACTCTTTACCTGCATTCCAGCCCTTTGATGAGGATCCTCATTCCCTGAGACAACTCTTCACTCTTTGTACTACTCTTCTTATTCCTGTCACTTTCTCAAATGTGTGGTTCCAATACTTTTATCAGCTGCCTGAGAAGGATGAACTCCTTTGTATAAAAAGCAGAGATATCACCATGCCAACAAAAGTTCGCATAGTCAGGGCGATAGTGTTCCCAGTAGCAATGTATGGTTGCGAGAGTTGGACCATAAGGAAGGCTGAGCGCCGAAGAATAGATGCTTTCGAACTGTGGTGCTGGAGGAGACTCCTGAGAGTCTCTTGAGAGTCCCTCCTGACCGTTCCCTGGAAGGACAGGTACTGAGGCTGAAGCTCAAATATTTTGGCCACCTAATGCGAAGAGAGGACTCTCTGGAGAAGACTCTGATGCTGGGAAAAATTGAAGGCAAAAGGAGAAGGGGAAGGCAAAGGATGAGATGGTTAGACAGCATCACCGATGCAACGAACATGAAAATGAGCGAACTCAGGAAGATCGTGGAGGACAGGAAGGCCTGGCGGGATATGGTTCATGGGATCACGAAGGGTCGGACACGACTTAACGACTGAACAACAACAATGTTGAAAACACATTTGCATCAGTTCTTTGTCCACTTCTCCTTGGTATTCTGATGAAGACAAGGGTCAAGAAGAAGCACCCACACTCTGCACAGCCAGCCCCACCTTAATTATCCTGCATCTGGGCAAGAGGCACTTTTTCAATGGGTGCTCCTCTTATATTTAGCAGGGGGAGAGTAACTGCCCCCCCTTTCACCCCAGCACAGTGTCTTTTCTGGTGGCTGTTTGCTGGTGGTGTTCTGCATCTTTTTTAGATTGTGAGCCCTTTTGGAACAGGAAGTCGTTTAATCATTTGATTTTGTCTGTAAACTCCTTTGTGAACTTTTTGTTGAAAAGCGGTATATAAATACTGTTAATAATAATCATCTGTCGCAGGATACCTGCCATTGTCTTGGACAGATCATGACTGCCATTTTCCCTCCATGGGCTTCATTTAGCTAAATTCACTCTCAACACATTTATGTTCTATACATTCTTTTGCATTCCAAATGTCTCACGTGCTCATGCCTCCCTCTTCCTTCCTGATCTATCTCTCCCAATATAGGCAGCAGCAGCGCTAAGACTGTAGACTTTGCAGGAAGCATGATCCAGGATCTTAGACATTTTCCAAACATTACACTTCATGGAAATATTTTTCTGTGAGAAACAGAAACGAAACAGCTGTCTCCTACTCTTGCTAGGCTTGTTCCTGTGCGGGCTCCCTCTAAATTTACAACACGATCCTGCTGGGCAAGTGACCAGTGGCCACCTTCATGGTTGTAGTAATGTATGCCAAGCACTGGTGTTTACATTCGGGGGAGATCTGGGTGGGCTTGATTATCACAGGCATTGAACCAAGAAGCCAGCCCAGTACCACATTCAGACACTTCACTCCAGCACTCACAAGTGGCAGATCTTAGAGTAAGAGGGAGTCTTAGCATCATTTGTCAAAAAAAAAAACCCAAAGCAAAACAAAAGCCCTAGTCTGGCTGGGGCAGGAGATCTCTTGTCTGCACTTGGAAAATGCCCCGGTGTTCACAACCAGTCCTAACTTAGAAGGGTTTTTGCTGCTGTCTTCCTCTAAAAGCCAGTGGTGCATACTGTCCCTTTCCTGCTTGGCTTCTCTGTAAGCTGTGTAGACTAGTGAGTACAGGATGAGGTACTCAGTTAAAATTAATGAACAGAGCTATTTATGTTCAGTAAGTGTCCATCAGAACCTGTTTTGTTTTCATTCTCTTACAAGCTCATATCTAAACTTGCCCAGTAGCTGCCAATCCTTGCACGAAAATCCATTTTCAGAAGATATACTGATACCTTTGTGTTGCTTGTCACTGCAGTTGTGGTTTAAAAAGGTGGAATCACTTTGTCCTTCAGTGTAAGTTACCCTGGGCTTCTAGGGGTTCCATGTTGGAGAAGCCTGTGCTATTGCGGTTTTGGATGATATGACTGGCTGAGCCCACCTACCATGTGGGATGTGGGAGATGATTGCCATCTCCTGCTCCACCTCCCAGCTGTCCCACAGCTTCATAACTGTATGTAATAACGTATTTTCATTGCATGTGAGGGAGGGCAGTTTGAATGAACTGCCCTCACGCAATTATGAAGTTACAGGACGGTGTGCCAGGAGGGGTGAGTGGGACATGCGTGCCCACATTCCTCATCGTGTGTTAGCAAGGTCGGTCAGATATATCATCTGAATGAGGCCAAACAACATTTTCAGCTTTTTCTTGATTCAGGGGCAAGGCTAGAGATGGATTATATCTTGTGCATGGTTTTGCCGATATTCTCAGTGCTAACTTTCTTTGGTAGTCACCCATTATTGGACAGGAAACAAACGTACAGCAAGTCCTCACTTAAAGTTGTCGATAGGTTCTTGGAAAGTGCAACTTTAAGCAAAACGACTTATAATGAAACCAATTTTACTGTAGGTTAATTGACATATGTAAACAAGAGTTTACGACATCCTTCTGGTCACAAAAAAATCACCAAACGTTTAAATAAGGACCCAAAACGCTTCTAATATAAAATATTGAAATAAATGTGAGCTTTCTGGGCTGGAGAAAACCCATGCAGATATGGGGAGAATGTTCAAACTCCACAGACAGTGACCCCACCTAGGAATCGATTTTATAACTTATAATGAAACAACTTTAAATGAGGACTTGCTGTATATCCTAAGCTAGTGTTCCCCAAACATTTTTGGCCACAATCCTAAATACAGTTTTTCTCTCAGTGACTCAGTTTGCTGATCCATAGGGTTGGTACCTGTTAATATCATCATCATCATCATGGCCAGCAACAATCATAGTAGACTGAATAAAATTTACAGGATTAAAAGACATGGCTAAAATAAAGGTTTACAGTATCAGTTTAAAAACCTAAAAGTTTTTAACACTTTTTAACACTTTAAAAGTGTGAAGTTTAAAGTTTTTTATCTGATAATAAACATTTGTTTTAGCCATGGCTTTTAATCCTGTAAATTTTATTCAGTCTACTATGATCATCATCATCATGCTCCAGAGTGCTTGACGATGATGTCATCGTCATTGCTGAGCTCCGGAGCACCAAGAGAAGCTTTGTGCGGCTTCAGTTCCCTCAGCCCTCTTACAGTTAGCGCTGTAGCGGAATGCTCGTTCTGCCAGTGGGGCAGCCAACAGGATTAGGCTGCCCATGTCTGAAGCTCCCTATGATGTATGCAAGAACTATCCATTTCAAAGTAACACAGGTTTGCCAGCACATCTGGCTGTTTTGGTCCTGGATGAGGACCAATAAACCCAAGTTCAGTTGTGACAAGATGTAGGTCCTGTGGGCAGGTGGTTTGTCTGTTTAGGATCATGATGTTTAGTGTGTTGATTGCACTCCCCTAAAGGAGCAAGTTCACAGTTTGGAGGTGTTACCAGATCCCGTTTTTTCATTAGAGGCCCAAGTGTCTTCAGTGGCACAGAGTGCGTTTCACTAACTGCAGCATATGCACCAGCTGCAGCCTTTTTTGGACAGCAAAAGCCTGGCCACAATTATCCATGCTCTGGAATCTTCCAGAATTGACAACTGTAATGTGTTGTATGTGAGGCTGCCTTTGAAAATGGTACGTAGTTCAAAACACAGCTGCTAGGGTACTAACTGCTTAAATAAATCCATTGACTTCTGGTTCATTTCCAAGCACAATTCAAGGTGCTGGTGTCGTTGACCTTTAAAGCCCAACACAGCCTAGGGTCAGAGTACCTGAAGAAACACCTGCTCCTACCTTAACCTGCCTACGCACTAAGATTAAGTTCAGAAAGAGACAGGTGGTGACTGGAGAGAGAGCCTTTTCAGCAGTGGTATGCCACCTGTGGAACTCCCTCCCCAGAAAATCTTGCCTGGCACCTATGTTGTTATCCTTTTGGTACCAGGCAAACACTTTCCAGTAGCGTCGCTGGAGGTGGGGCGGAACGCTAAGTTCTGCACTGCGCTGACCCTCCGTTACTCACCGGCACGAGGCGGCCCCGCCCCCTCACCTTCGGAGTCATTCAGTGGGGTGAAGGCAACGTGCATCGAGTATCCTGCAGGGATAGGATCCGGCGGGCAGCCCTGGACTGCCGGACAGATCTCTACACAGGATTTTGCTGTAAATTGCGCTCTGGAAGCCTGGGTTGTGCGACTCCCCCTCCCTTTCCCAAAGTAGCTCCAGAATGCATTGCAATACATTCTGGGGTGATCTTGGGTGAGGGGAGTCACGTGACGCGGAAGAAGCTTCCGAAGCACGATTTAAGCTTGTAAAAGGAAGAATACGCTGTGGTTTGCAGCTAAAAGGTAAGCAAACCACGGTTTAACCATTTTTTCCTTTTTTAAAAACTTTTAATATTGGCCCCTGGTATCCAGGGATTACAGTATCCGCGGGTGTTCTGGGAACGGAACCCCTGTGTATACTGAGGGCCAATTGTTCACTAATAAGCCAGGATGGTGTAATGGTTCTGGTGTTGGACTTAGACCTGGAAGATCCAGGTTCAAATCCCCACTCAGACCTTGGGCCAGTCACTATCTCTCAGCCTTACCTACCTCACAGGGTTGTTGTGAGGACAAAAAAGAAGGGACGGAACCATATACACCACCCTGAGCTCCTTGGAGGAGGGGCGGTATAAAAATGTGAAGAATAAATAATATGGCATATTTGTAGTCTTCAGTATCATTCTTCAATATAATAACTTGCATGTGCTAGTGTACAAAGCTTTATGCCTCCTTGATGACAAGAGTTGCTATAGGCAAAACTGTGCGGGTTCTACATTTTAGAAATCAGATGAATTAAGCTATACTAAACAATTAATTTTGGCTGTACAGTATGTATAAGGAAAAAAGTGTGTGTGTAAATGTGCATGCGCTGATGGGGAAGTAGAGTTCCTGTATTTGTCTTTCCTGAAAGGTCTTGTTTGTCTTGGAGTCTGCACAAAGTTGGAGTATGCTCTGTCATGGTGCCAAACAATTTGGCAGGGACTGTAAGCAGAGGTTCATTCTGTATGGTCTCCTTTAATGGTCAGTGTTGTCTATCTTGTCCCTGCATGCTCTCACAGACACACATAGACATATGTTGCATTCTCAGCATATGCACCACATCTCTTGGACTTCTTATGGTTTTGTGGTTGTACAGTGATACAAGACCTTGTACATGTGGTTGGCTCATCTGCTCCAAGAGCCCCATGATAACAATTAATAACTGAAGGAAGGACACAGTAGACATAAATTTTCTCTTAACTACTAAGAATATTTAACCTTTTCTTGAAGAAGAAGAAAAAAACCCTTAGAAAGCCAAACCTTAGTCTGTCATTTCCATAACAGTGTGGCCAGGGAAGGATAATAATTCCCATTTCAATAGTTAGCAATGATTTATATAGGGTTCGAAAAAACACAAGAACTGTCATATTGTGTTAAACTGTATGTCCGCACATCTTAATGTGTGTGTGTGTGTGTGTGTGTGTGTGTGTGTGTGTGTGTGTGTGAGAGAGAGAGAGAGAGAGAGAGAGAGAGAGAGAGTATTTTGTGCTTCAAGAGGTGGTCAGACCTAGTCAGCTCCCCCTCCTTCTTGTAACTTGCTTGCCTTTCTGGAAAAGGATTGTGTTTCGGAGCACTATAGTGTGGTTTCAGTCCTTCCTTCCCCCTGTAAAGATGCAACAATAGAAGAAGGGGACACTGAAGGTCAAACTACATGTTATACCTAAGAGAACTGTGATCATGTGGTCTGGATCAGATCGATGTCAATTTTCCTTTCCTTGACTGCGAACAGCACTCCTGTTTGTCATGTGCATGGCCAACACCATCTTGGAAGAGCTTCATCTCCTGTTGCTTCTATCTTACAGAGCAGATTTAAAACAATTGTTTCAACTTGTAACAAAAAAATGTGTAAAATCTGCCATCCTTAATAGTGCCTAAAATCCCTCGTATGACTGAGGTACCCACTCTTTGTGCCTGCTATAAGGCCCTGCTTGAAGAAGTTGATGTCTCTCCTGGGTTTGGGGGGTGTTTGCTTTCAGTTGTCATAGATCTTAATCCTGGAAGAGAATCTTGACTTAATCTTGAATCATGAATCTAAAGAGAAAGTCCTGGAGCCCAGCCAGCAAGCTGGGTCACTGACCTGAAGCAACCAGCCACCATTGGGCTTATATTGAAGAGAGAACCTTTCAGAGCCTCAAAAGGCAAAGAGCTTTATTACAGGGGTCTCATAATACCTAAGGCTACAGGGCCTGGAGAATCTCACTGACTGCCAAATCTTCTCTTAAGAGTGTCAGCATTTTGGATCTGAGGTGTCTTGACAGGCCTTTTGCAGGAAACAGGGGTGGTGTCACCTAAGACGATGAAGCACTGACGGAGGGCCCAGGCCCATAGAAGATGCACCAGCCTCGGCTGACCCCTGAACCCTCAGTACTGCTGGCAGTAGTAGTGCCCAGTATGACCTCAGGGGCAGACTGTGGTTGCCGTAGGGAGTCTTGTACAGGGGTTTGCTCCAGGTCCCCCAGCAACCACTGTACCAGCACTGTCAGGGAATCCCCATTTGAAAGTTATATGTGTGACTGCCTCAAGATAGTGTATTTGAACTTGTAGCCATAGCAGCACCCAAAATGTCTGGTGGTTGTACGTAGGAAGAACAATGCAGGGCAAGAAATATTTATATGTTTGGCATGAAGCTAATCCTCCCTCCCCTGGCTTCTTTAAGAGAAGACTAAGCAGGAAACTGAGAACGTAGTTACATGTTACATTTATCATGTGAACATTTTCCATAGTGTAGCTAAGTTCTGTCTGTTGAAAATTCTGATGCCTTCCCTGAGGACATGCAGAGAAAACTGGAGGTCGTATGCGAACACATAGGGAAGCAGACACCACTGAATGCTCTGATCGTTCTACTGAGTGATTATCAGCCCAGTACTATCCTGGGCCAGCCCATAGCATACAGTGGTGCTGCTGACTCTGCTCCATGTGCTATGGGCTGGCTGGGGATCAGGAGCAACAGGAGAAGTAAGTAAAAAAAAAAAAACTACATGCACCATGGTCCTCAATGGGCCTACTTGGATCTGTGCTAGCCCTTTGGCTTGCATAAATCAGAGTGAGTCCAAGGAGGGGGGAGTGTCAAGGGCGGGCTGGGGGGCATACGATATCAGCAGACCTGTTGCCACCAATATATCTGCCCCAATCCACCTTCGACTAGTCCCCAGCCAGCCCTATTCCCTGCCCTGATTCTCCCCTGGAATGCCCCAGAATGCCCCCCTCTTCTGACTTACTTGCTCCAGTGGGGGCTGGATGCTCAGCGCTTGTCTGGGGCTACCAGCCATTCGTGCTGGCGGTCCCAGCCCGTGCACTGTTGCTGCAGCTCAGCAGCTGCCATGTTAGCGGCCTGGGCCTTGCACTGATGAAATGCAAGTTTCGTCAGTGCAAGGCCCAGATGGGACTGGGCTGCAGATTTCCGTAGAAGATGGGTAGAGAGTAGAAGATAAAATTAGCCTCTAAATAGAGAGATATGGGAAAGATAAAACAATGGAATAGGAAAGGCCTCCAGAAAGAGGCTCCTGCTTCCCTGTGTTTGCTGATGATGCCTTCCAGCTCTCTTCCCTTGTCTCTGGAGGAGCCTTCAGAATCCTCTACAGACAAAGCATAGCTCCACATGGCTACCTTTGATGTGGTGTGTGTGTAACATGTAGTCAGACTCCGAGCTCAGCCTTGTGTGTCAGCTGGATGCCTTCCTTCCAGCAGTACTAGTAGAATTTTAAAACTCTGCATGGGTGAAGCAGCCTTCTTTCTATGAGACACTTGCATGGCCCCTGCTGCTGCTGCTGCTGCCGCCGCCGCCGAAGACACATCTTGAAGTAATCTGCATCCCTTGATGACACCTCCTCAACACTTAGTAAATCTGACCTCCCCTTTCATCTGTCATTACACCGGAGCACATAGCTCAGCAAGCGGTTAACACGTTGCCTCCAAACTTCACATTTCTGAGTAAGGAACATGTGCTCCCTGAAATTGATTGGTGGTATTAAGGATGTTTAAACCCATTTCCTGTCACCTTGAGGTCAGGGGGTCAGATAACAGGAAGTCTTGTACTGTCATCCTGCCAGGCTGGCATCAGGAGGGGAGGAGCCTGCAGATTTCCTTTTATTTAGCAGAGCAGGCTCTTCCATGATACACTTAAGCTTCCAGATGGTTTAATATTGGCAAAAATAAGATTTTCTCCTCTGTTTAGACTATAGTCACTTGGTTTTATTAAGCTCTGGATTTAGAGAACGGCTTTCTGAGGACAAGCTAAGACTGGAAACCCCATGATGAAACAAATTTCCTTTTGTAAATATTAGCAACTTCTCCTTAAAATCCTAATGGAATTATTTGTCATCCATGTTCCTTGATGTGCTGAGCCTTCCCAGATCCTCATTTAAACCAGACTGGTAATTTGGCCCTTAATTTTGGCACCTGTAGCTCATTGAGAGTTGTGGGTTGTGTTTGGAAGCTTGATTGCTGTGTAACTCAACATGCTTTTAGGATCTAAATACCACCATTAACAGCAAATTGGCTTCTATTCAGAGTAAAACTATTTATTACACTTATTTATTTAATGTTTATTGGACAAAGATTGCCCAAATAACCATAGGGAATACATTTTCTCTAACGTCCCAAGACAGGGCTTGGAAATGCTACCATTTTCCAGGAGTGGAAGGATTTAGGCTAAAGTAGTAGCACTCAGGTTGCGAATGGACGAAGCCCAGGGAGACGTCTGTGGAGAATATGAATGTAGTAGAAACTGTTTCTCTGTTTGTTTAAATGGACACTCTGGAATATGTGAGGCTGCCAGCATTGACCCACACCTCCTCCCTCCCATGTCTCCCCAGTAATGTTTGGTAAAAGAAGCATGTGCTGTGATGGCATTATATGCAGAGTTTTCCTGCTCCTGCTATAATTCTCTCTCTCTATCTCTCACGCACACGCACACGCACACACACACACACACACACACCACATTTCAATGAAAACATTCTCAAAGCACATAACAAACCACTTATGAAACATTACCTGCAAGATATGTGGGGGCATATCGGTTGGCAGCAGGGGTGGTGCGACTGGGGATGCTGTCCGACACCACCTCGGGTCCACTGCTGCCACCCCTGCTGTGGCACAAACACAAATTATTATTATGCTCCATCACACGTTTTTCACAAACTTAGACCTGTAGGACTTCTGGTTTTATTTAAAGGGATCATGCGAACGAAGGAGTCCCATTAAATAAAAACCAGAATCCTCACATTTCCAGCTTTGGGAAAACTGTACGATAGAGCATGGTAGAGAAGTGGATCAATGTAGCTTGCATCTGTGGCAGGCTGGAAGGAGGTGGCGGCAGATTTGGAGTGAAGGGTACCCCAAATCCATTGCCTTCTCACCCCTCTGCCATCCGCCGGTGGTGCAAGCTGCATTAGGTTGCCTCATGGCTGGGCTGGCCATGGTTGGCAACAACCCTTTATTTCGAAACTTCCATTGTAATCAAAGCATAGCATAATCTTTTCAGGTGAACAGTCCTAGCTTCTCCTGACTTCCTTTTTCTGGCTGGCTCTGCTGTGCTATTTGAAAACAGGGCAGCAGAGCAAAGGCTCAGAGAAGGTGAGCCTAGGGCAAGTGTGGGTAATAGGCGCAAGGTGCTGCCTGCACCCATCTAGTGCTCAAGGTAGCTCGCCTCACCTTGCCTCAAGGATGGGCTGGCCCTGAAAGGACCGTTCCACAGCTTGCAAGGCTATGGTGTTTGCTGCTGCATGTATTTGCTGTGGTGCGCACACAATATGAACTGATGACATTCATTTCCAAACAACTGGAGACATGGAATGGACATGTGCTAGGCAGCTGTGCTTTGGCATGGCTTCCTGGTGCATGTTGACAGTGTGTTGACATACAGGAGTCTGAACCCCAGGCAGAAGACGTTTTAGCCATCATGACTAAAGCTGCAAGTCTAAATATACTTGACTAGGAAATTAAAGGTCCGATCCTATCCTCGAGACGTATCTCCACATATGGCGGCACAACGACAGCCCCGCCAGTGTAGGAGCCTGCCTGCTGACAGATATGCCATGGATGCTGGCACAATGCTGGAAACATGCCACACTGATGTAGCTTGATGCAGCGATGGAACGTCGGTGGAGCGCGTGGAGCAGGAGCTCCAGGAGCTCAGGGCGGGAGGGCGCGATCGGGGGAACTCACCGAAGTGCCAGATCGGCCCTCCCGCCCTCCCTAGAGCCTGTTCGGCTCCGAAATGAGCGGTAAACGGGCGGGGGGGCGCGTCGATGTCATGCGCGCAGGCCCCACCCCCGCGCGCCCGGCGCCGGGCGCGCACCCGTCATCTCTGGCTCAATGTTACTCAGACACCAGTGCAACTCTGCTGGCAGAGAGACCAAAACAAGGAGATCAGAGTGTGTCATAGGAGGGATGCACACCAACCCCAGTACTAAAGCCCCTGCCACGGAGACTACAGCTCAAATGAGAAGATGATCAGCATGGGGCTATACCTCTCTGGTCTCTCAAAGGGGAACCGTGGTGAAAGGGCACTAGGAGCACAAAGGGAACACTTTTGCACCAACTACCTCTTGTCCCTCACAACATGTATGGTAAGACAGTTTGTTAACGCTTGTCTTCTCAGAATTCTTATTGCAGGTATTCTGCCCCACAAGGTCTCCACAGACAGACACCCGACCCAACTGGAACCTCTACCTCACCACTTGGACCATTCACCTCACACAGGTAAGCAAAGGGAGGGAGGGAATCCCATGCTGCAATGTATTGATGCTGCATCTCTCTCTCTACCCCTACCTCCTGACCCCTCAGGATTATCACAGGTGTCTCTGCTATCAACTGTGTTGCCTAACCATCCCTTCCTTTTGCAACAGCTAAGAGCAGGAACTGTCTGCTTCCTTTTGGCGAATGGGGAATGACAGGGCCTCCAATAATTGCTACTGCTAGTAAAACGCTCATCAGAATCCCTTTTGTTTTTCAGGACTGCACCATTGCCACAGGCAGTTGAACAGTGGTCATCTGCAGAGTTCCAGTGTAGCCTCCCCAGGAGAGGGAAAGGTAATCTTCCAAGCCATCCAGGGCACAACTGCATGTACACTCTGGTGGCATCACTCTCCCACACAAACACTGGGTATGCGCCTCAAGCCAGAGAACAGGTGTGGGTGATGCTGTTGTCTATTCCTTGTTAGTCTCTCTGTGTTTCTCCTTGCTCCCCACAGACAGCTGTCCCACAGGTGAAGACACTGTGCATACCTCAAGGGAAGCCTATTACCTGCCTGCCTGCAGTGACCAGTCTGAGCCCAGCTGCTACTCAGTGAGGTTGGTGACCTACTCCTTCCAGTCAGGCCCCTGTGGCTTTGCAAACTCCATGGCAGACAGTGAACCAACTGGTGCAACCAGACTTCACTGGCACCTGTTATTTGGCTGTCTGTTGGATCAGTTGCAATGGCAAAACAGCGCTGCTGGGAGGAGATGGTTGCAACCCCACTTGTGCATTTCTCTTTCAGATGCTGCTGTCCTATCACTGATACCATTCAATAAAAACCTTGACTGGATCACGCTTGTTAGTACTTTGTTAGCAGATAGGGAAACCTTCTTCCCACCTTAGTTGTTTCTTACTTCAGCTGGCTTCAGGGTTGGACTCAGAGGGAGGGGGTTCTCTGCTCCCAGAGTCCACAGCATCCGTGACTTCTTGGGCTCCGAGGGGGGCACCCCTCAGTGATCATGAACCACTGTTCTCTGCTGCCATGGCATATAGTGGGCAGTGGCAGTGGGTCAGGAGGGGCAGCATACTGACAGCCACACCAGTGATGAAGCAAAGGGCATGAATGTCATACGGCTGATGCACTTTTGTCATGTTGACGACACGCCGATGACATGCTGACGTCACAACAATGATGCAGTGGTGTCAGGATGCCTCTCCGTATATAACAGGCTGTGTTGGTGTTTCCATGGACACTGGGGGTATCAGAGGCATCATTGGGGGGGCAGTGGGACGGTGGGTCCCAAGGCAACAGGGCACCAAGTGTTGGGGGGTGTACTTGCCTCCGGATCCCTCGCCCCCTCTGCCACTTGTTGTCTTTGGCTCGTCGTCTTTGGCCGCAAGTTGGGCCCGCCTGCCCACCCTGGCTCCATTTGGCTCCAAAGTGCAGCCAAAAAGCCAGTGTGTATGTGTGTTTTCGTGTGTTTTCGTGCCCTGCCGCTGCCGAATTTTGGCGGCAGCACATGAAAATGACGACTCGCCCCCAGGGGGAGGGGGATTGTGGCATCACATGGGGGTATCGCGTTGGTGCCCCCCCACGGGGGAGGGTGTAGAAACACCACTGGGGGGTGTTACTGGGATGGGCTGTGCCAGCATTGCCTGGGCAGGACAGGCCTGGCCTTTGGCCTTTGTACGTCATTGGTGTGATGTTGCCAGGATGGGCTTAGGATATAGCGGACGTCACGCCAGCGTCCATGTGCTGTCAGTGTGACATCCAAATAGGGTGGGGCTGTAAGTCTTGTGAACTCAGTGGAACTTGCTTCTGAGTTGACTAATCATGGGAAAAGGCCCTAAAATAATTAAATTCTTGAAGTTTAAAGTGGATGATGGAAAACCAAGGGTATCTCTGTTCCAGATGCACTTCATCATGTTTAGTGCTGATGTGATTTAATACTCAGGGTTGTATGATGACTTTGGGCTTACCCTTCATTTGACCAAGACCTTTTGGCAAATCCCACTAGAGGCCAAAATACATTAAAAACTGCCCACTGCCAATGCAATTCTACTGCCCAACCTCAGCATTACTCCTTCTAAACTAAAAATGAGTAGGCGGCATTACTGCAAGAGGTGCATGAAGTCTTAAGTTGAGAGAGATTGCTATATTTAGCCATTTATGGGAGTACTGTATACATGATGCGCACACGGTTATGAGTAAGATGGGCGCTCTGCCAAAGTGGCCAAATGTGCATGGGAACGTCTGAGGCTCCCTACAAATGACACTGGCTTGGAAGGAAGACAAAGACAAAGAAAGACGCTCAGTCTTTTATTAGACTGGCAAAGTTCTAGGGATGCTTTATCAAAGACTTACTGCTGTGATAGCCCCTATCACTAATGTATGAAGAAAGGATTTGCATGACAGGTTCTTCTGGGCTGAGGAGTGCCAGATGGGATTTAAAGCCATTAAGCAGATACTGTCCCACACTCAAGTGCTTGCAAACTCTGATTTTGATAAATCTCTTTTTGTGGTGTGGACATATGATTCAGACACAGGCTTGGAATCTTTCCTGGTGCACTGAGTATCTAGTGAGAGTTGGCTACAAACATCCGTATCTAAGGAAGAACCAGCTGCCTCGTGAGTGCAGACTTGCAATTATACAAGAAACGTGTAGGACAATGGTTTTTAGGGCTAGGCTACAACATTATGATGGAACTTCATTTGCACAACAAGAACTTCAGGATTCATTTTTAATTGCTCCCCATTCGTTTTGCTTAATAACGTTTAAAGATAACTCTGTATTGTTGCAGTAGAGTAATGATAAGATGTGATATGGATAGAGAAAGAGGTACAGAAATGACTTACTTAGCAGTACTGTAGTACAGCAACACTGCTGACAGTGGCAAGAAGTTAACACTTGCTGGTGTTAAAGAAACTGGTACTTGACAAGGACAGAGAAGTGTAAAATGGCAAATTGAAATATAATATGAAAAAGTAAACTAGACACCAAACCTAGTTCCACATTGAGTGCAACCCCATTCAGAACAGGTTGATGATCCACATTGTAGATCTCCAAATCCAAGAGGACGGGACCTCTGCCTTGTCCAGATTTAATCTCATCTTGTTAGCCCTCATCCAGCCCCCGGATGTCCCCAGGCACTGATCAAGGCCTTTTCCAGCCTCCTTGGGATGAGAGAGAGAGAGAGAGAGAGAGAGAGAGAGAGAGAGAGAGAGAGAGAGCTGGCGATCATCAGCTTATCGATGGAAGCCAACTCCAAATTCCCAAATGATTTCCCCCAGTGGCTTTACGTGGATGTTGAACAAAATGGGAGACAGGATAGAGCCCTGCGGGACACCAAAGGCCAAAGGCCAGAGCGCTGAGCAGAAGTCCCCCAATATATTTATTTAAATATTAATTTTAATAGCTTTTGGACGGCTTCATTATTGAAAAGAAAATGTTCTAAGCAGTTCACACTTTTAAACACTTAAAACTACAGTACGATAACATCACAAAGTCAAGACTAATAAAAGATTAAATGAAATCAGTGAATCATGAAAAGAATATAATTACCAGGTATAGTCTAACTAGTCTTGCTATTTTTAAAAGACTGGCAAAATTAAAAAAAAAATCTTTATCTGCCATTAAAAGCCATAAAGAATTGTCAGCTATTGGTTCTCCTTAGGAAGAGAGTTACCAAACTATGTGGCATTACCACATAAAACATAACGAGGAAGGTCAATCCTGAGGTGGCTGAGTAGGCTTCAGACTTCAGACTGCAAATGAGGGGTATCACAAAAACAGACACACACACACCCCATTCCGCCAGTGAAAACTGGAGCATTAGGGCCAAAATGGGCATGATGGGCGACAACCATGCTTGTTCATGTATCTATCCTGTTCACGTATAAAGAGAGTGGAAGAAAATGGTGAGTAAGTTGGCTGTAATTTTTACAACATATAGTATGAGCTGAACTTTCTTCTCCCTGCCCCCAACATATGCACCTTGTCCCTCCCCCCCGTCCCCCCCCCCAATGTTCCATTGTTTCAGGAGCTTTTCATTTTGGCCTGGCTTTGACACCAAGTTGGGTAGAAAAGTGCTTGAGGTGAAAGACTGTGGTGAGGTATGGCTAGGGATAAGAAGAGGAAGGGTTTAGCTCCCTTCACCCTCCATATACAGTACACCTTTTGTTGTAAAAATTAGACTCCTATCTTGCTTCCCACTTTATAAATGAATGGGCCAGACAGATGAAACATGCTGGGTTGCAGGATGAGGTTAACCCCATTGACTGCAACCCTTGTGCTGAAAATCCCTACCCAGTACCCACCCTCCAGCTGTTATTTGCATGTGAAGCTGTTATTTGCAGCAAACAGAAGCTTTGGGGTAGGCAATTTTCAGCAGAAAAAACTGCACAAGGGGAAAAGGTTAACCTTCCCTTCTCCGTGCTTCCAATCCAGATTGGGGACCCCGTGGCCACATTACATAATAGCAAGGCAGTTCTATTCAGACCAAATGTGGTGCCATGGCCTAGGAGAAAAATCTTATAATTCTAGCACTCACAGACTGTTCATGCATGCCTTGTCCATGCCCTATCGATGTCCTTGTTCTGCATCTTTTACGTGCACGTACACACAGGTGTGTGTGTGTGTGTGCATAGCATGCATGTGTGAACACATGCATATCATATATATAGAAGAAGGAAAAGAAGAGAGGTCTGTTCCTGAACTTTTCTCAGGTGATTCCCTTCCAGGGGTGGCCCAAGCCCAACATCAGCAAACCTCACATTGGCACACCCAACAGCACCAGTGCCCCTGATGTGCACAGTACCCCACACCAGCACACACTGCGCCAGCTTGCACCAGACCATCCTCCTCCTCATCGCTGTACACTGAGCCTGACCTAGGAATCAGCCTGTAACTTTCTCCATTCTGTCCAGAGCTTTAGGTCACACATCACATATAGCATTCTCCCCTCAGTACTACTGTATATTGAAGTCCCATGATTGTCTGGTCTACCCAGAGAACAATAGCCTTGACTGAAACTGAAACCTTCCTGGATCCCTGCTGTATTTAGCTCACACCCAGTAATTGCTCCACTCCATTCACTTGACTTGAATGCCTGTTAATTTTAAACCAGTCTATCAGAGCTTGGGGGGCTAGTCTTGGGGGGCTTGGGTTAAGTGACAAAATGTGTGGGATACACAAGATGTAAGATGGGTACGTATTGTGCCTTGTGAGATGCCAGCCAAGCTAAAATGAAAGCCACAACGTTGTCCATCTAAGGCAGAGTTAATTCCTAAGAAGATCTTTCTCTCTGGTGTCGGGAGAATGCAGAATTGTAAGTGGCCTATGTAAATCAGGGAAGTCTTAGTTAGAATCTGTTTTTACTTTATGTTGAACTTTGCCTCTTGATCTCAAGTACAGAATTTGACTGTCTGTTTTTCCCTTGTCCCATTTTAATTCCCAATAAATCTTTTCCTTTGATTTGATTAAAACAAACTTGCCAAATGCTTTAACCCAAAGAGAACTGGCCTCCTTTCTCTGAAGTCTTGGTCAGACTCTGTGCTAACCAGAAAAGGTACGCGTGTGTTGTGTGGTTGCATGGGGATGTGTGGGTGAGAGAGGAAGAGAAGCAAGCAAGGAGGTCAGCCCCCCTCCTCCCAGAACTTTGTGTGTGGGTTGTTGGTCGACAGACAGACCCACAGCTAGGTGGCAGGCTTCTTTCCTAGCCTCACTTCACAAAGCTGGTGGCAACTGAAGCCTACCTCACATATGTATAGCAGTGGCACATACAAGTGGCAGTTGTATCATGTGTGGTTTTGATGTGCTCTCAGGGTGGGGAGAAGCCCAGATTTATGAAGGTGGATGTAGTCCTATTTAATAATGTTCCCTGGAGATCACCACATGGCCACTTTACAAGAAGTGGTGGAAGAGGAAAAGCAGCAGCTCTTTTCTCGAGGTCTGGGGAGTTCTTGGGGAAAGGATCACAGTGACAATGGAGCTGGAGGAGACAAGCCCTCCCATCCTCTTCTTGCGTGCTCTTCAAGGACAGAGCATAAAAAGAAAGGATGGGGCAGTGGCCAAGTGGAGCAGCCAGGCAGGCGGTGGTCCTGGGAGATGGCGGGCAGTCCCAGACCGGCAGTCTCAGGAAGATGGCGCTCCCCCCAACCTACCTATGGAAGCAGCATCCACGAGGCCGTATTTCAAAAATGGCCTCATGAATGAGTCACCTCTGATGACTCTCTGATTTCCTTCCGTAACTATTCACAGGTCCATGCACAAGCCTGTCTGTTTTAAAGCTTAAATATTCTAGTTTTAAGGGCTCTCTGTGTCCAATTATACAGTAGCATATCTCTGGAATATTAACACATTAAAAGCAATATATTTCCAGCAAGGAAATCTGATCCTAATTGGCCCTGGAATATTGTATTTTCCAAACTGAACTGTGAACTGTTTGGTATGTTTTTTCCAAGACTAAGGAAAACATTAGATTCTCCATGAAAAGAAAAAAAAAAACACGCAGAGGGACAAGGAATTGACTCTTGGCATTTACCTGTCAATCTTCCATTTTCTAGCCCTTTGCCCAGAAATGAGCAGAGGAACTAATTGACTCCTGTTCCTTTCTGTCTCCTTTTTTTTTTGTTTTTTGTTAACATGGTGACTCAAATTAAAGCAAAGATAAAATTCCTGGAGAAGCTGGCATTAATCAAGGTTTGAGTTAAATTAAATTAAGGGCTTTTTATTGAACTCAGCAGTATTAGTTATTAAAACCAGAAGGCCCTTCCCAGCCAACGTAAAAAAAGCAAACAATGACTCACACTGTGGCACAGAGTTTATTGGGGAATTAAAAGGCTCGTTTTCTCCTATTCTGCTGAAAGGAGACTTCAGACAGATCCATGTAAACAAGAGCAGAGATGGAAAACCTGGCAGCCAATTTCCCTCCGGCTCCCTTGCACCGTTCCTGGATCAGAGAATTGGCACTAGTTTGGAAGCAAGGTGGCAGAGAGAAGATAAGCTGTGTATAAAAATAAATATAGTGCCTCCCAGCTTCCCTCACCTTCAGCGTCGAAAGGTGTTCAGACTTTGGGAAAACTGGGAGACGTTTTGTTGAAGGAGTTCAGTTTGCAGAGGGAGTGTTTTGTTTTTCCATTTCTCCTGTGGTTTCTAGGACTGCCCCCCCCCCCACTCATCTCTTTCTTTACCGGCTGGCGAATGAAAAGATGTTGTTTCCTTTTTAGATGAAATACAAGATTCTCACCATTTATCATGAGCCTTAAGAGGAGCAGGGTCAATCCTGTGGTGGATCCAGAGAGAATGAAAATGCATTAGGGAGCCATTTTCACTGACCCAGATGTCTGGATGGTATGACCCCAGATTACAAGCCATGATACAGCTTCATCGCAGTCTATAGCTAGCCAAAAATGAGAACAGCTCAATGAAAAAAGGTGGAAAGTTGATTGTACTCTAGTAATATAACTGTGTGTCAAAGACCCCTGCAGGATATTAGGCACATACCACCTTTACTAGCTGGTAATGCATTTTCAAGCACCAAAGTAGCCATTACCTGCTACTTCTCAGTAACCATCTCTGACAGCAGCAGGTGCATAAGAATTCCTAGAATAGAACAAGAGGGTAGGAGGTAAATCTCAACTCTATAATGCTAATGTGGAGAGCATTGGCAGGTGGATGGGGTGCTTAACCCTTCCCCTTCCTACTAATTCTCCCTTAAAATGTCTTCCTCACTGCCTTTTTTTTCTTTTTTGTCCCCCCACAGTGAGACTCAGAGACCGGAAATAAGCCCAGCTAAAGAGAAAACAGCCTGCCTTGAGGGCAGGGTGTTTTCAGTTCGAGAATTCGTAGGCATGGAAAGCCTAAGCATGCCTTCTCCTGCCTACCAGGTCTCCCCGATAGTCCTTCTCCCTCCACAGTCATGTTACCTTAGCAAATACGAGTTGGGGGAAACACATTTGCCAAAACAGCATGTAGTTCTGTTCCGGACATGCCTGAAAGGGGGTGGGGGAAACAGGGGACTGAAATGTAGCTGAATTTGTATAGGTCTAAGAAAGAACTAAGGCCAGCGGGTGGCGCAGTGGGTAAAACCGCTGAACCGTGAGCTGTCGATCGAAAGGTCGGCAGTTCGAATCCGCAACGGGGTGAGCTCTCCTTGCTTGGCCAGCTCCTGCCAACCTAGCAGTTCCAAAGCATGTTAATGCGAGTAGATAAATAGGTACCGCTTGCGGGAAGGTAAACAGCGCTCCGTGTTCCAGCCGCATGCTACGCGCTGTGGCAAGGAGAGTCATGCCGGCCACATGACCACGGAGGTGTCTTCGGACAACGCTGGCTCTTCGGCTTTGAAATGGGGATGAGCACCACACCCTAGAGTCGGACACGACTGGACTTAATTGTCAGGGGTCACCTTTACCTTTACCTAAGAAAGAGCTAAAAAGGTAAAGGTGACCCCTGACAATTAAGCCCAGTTGTGTTCGACTCTAGGGTGTGGTGCTCAAAAAAGAAAGAGCTACATTGTGTTAATTCCAGGCCTGTTGGACCTGGAATGTATTAAAATGTTCGCTTTTAGTTTTCTTCTTTCACACTTAGCCATTTGGTTGCTGCATGTGAAAGCACCACAAATACCATGACAAGTGAAGGACACACTGCATGGCTTGAAAGGATTTCAAATGTTAGGCCTTTGACACATCACACGTGTCTGGCTGCGTCACGTGCCGGTGCATTGCTAGAGTAGCTGAAGTGTCGCAGTGCACCCTGTCTACACCGGACCTGTGGATTTGAGAAGAATAAGATGTCCTGTCCTGCCCCCTACTCTCTGTTAGCCAACCAGAATCGAGTCTTTTCAGACTCGATTCTGATTGGCCCAACACGTTGCTCCCATCCCACCCCCACAATACTGAACGTGGTCTCTATTTGGCCGAAGTTCAACATGTTCAACTTCGCATGCACTGGAACGCTGCTCTCCTGCTTTCCGATGCGATCTTGTAAAAAAGAAGACACACCCGGATTTTCTAACCGCACACGGACGCAACGCAGCCAGATGCGTGGAGTGTGTCACAGGCTTTAGAATCTGCAGTCAGCACAGGAGTTCCAGTGAGACCAAGGATAGAAATGTTGGTGTGGAGCGCTGGGTAATACTGGATTCAGCAATTGTTCGTTTGAAACTGTGATGCATTCTGGGTGACTATTCCAGGTTCTGTTTTAGCTCCTGTGGTTGGCCAAGCATTTGAAATGTTCTGGCCTAGTAAAGAAACAATTCCAAGTTTATGCAGTTCAGCCTTGCAAATAAACCCACAAACATTTTATTAGCCTGCCCACCCGTACATATTTATGTTAGCGGCCAATGGCCTAAAAAAGACATGGAATCAACTTCTGTAAATCTTTCTATAAAGCTGGTTCCCTAGGGGCCATTTGTTCTCGTCACAGGTGACCATACAAATGGTTATTTACAAGTAACATGCAATGATCTGCTGCAGAACTGAACCCTCAATCTGATGTGTCCTTGGGCCTCTGCTTCATGCCTAACTAGTAGTATTCACCTTTCTACATTATTTCTAAGCAGATTAACTTGCTGTTAAAGGCCAACCTGCATCTAACTTTCCCCCTTTCCTCTTTTTCTAAAAGTGACACTTGTAAAGTATTTTCCTTAGCACTTAGCCTAAAGCCCGAGACACACCAGGCGCGTGTTGTGTCCAGTGCATCTGGCGGCTGCTGCTTTCTTGCCGTGTGACTCCCGCTGGCTGCCCGCCGGGAGCCGCCAGGAGGGATGTTCTCTAAAACACCTCACTTGGCCAATGCCAAGGTTTTCCTGCATTTGTTGCGTTGTGTTCTCATTTAGCCAATCGGAGCCCTTGTTTTGAACCTGGGGGCGGGATGCAGAGCAAACGTGGTAGCTAATCAGAATCGAGTCTGAAGAGACTCGATTCTGATTGGCCAACAAGAGCGAGGGGGCAGGGAGCTGGAGCCGAAAACGGTAGTTCACACCGTCACGCGCCACCAGGGTCTCGAAATGCTGTCCTACTGACCTCCTAGTCTGCAGTTCAGCATCTTAACCACTAAGCCACCGCGGCCTGTGCTCTTGTGTTATTTTTAATTCTCTGGAACCATCTCTGGTCTATGTAGGTGGTTTTCTTTAGCATGTTGTATGCCCTTATGTTGACTTATCCCATAACAGAAGCATCAGGAAATTTAGTTTTACATGTTGCCCCATCTCTTTCAGTTATGCAAAATATTTCCATCCAAGGGTGGTCTGCAATCAATAGGCATTCATGGGGAAAACAACAATTGGCAGTGAATGATCATTTTACTTTGATCAAAGAGTTTGTTTGTTGGTTGGTCTGGCTTAAGTTGAGCACACTTTGACCTAGGGATCTCTCCTGCTTTGACTGGTTGCTGCCTATCCTGGTTCCATCAATCTTTGCTATTCTCACTTTCTCCTCCCTGTTGTGTGCTCCCACTGCATTTGACCTGCTAGTCTTGTACTTGAGTTTCTCCCTCCCCCCTTTCTGAAAGAGGAAGAGCTATTGCATTAATAGGATCTAGCACATTATTATCTATCTCTAGTTGCAATTCTTTCCAGGCTACGTGATGGGTGTGCAAGCACTGACAACCATTAGATGATTTCTTGTTTTTAGCCAGATGGTGAAGGGGTGCAGAATGAACCGATTCCATTTTCAGAAATCGTATCTGATTGGCTGGACACACTGGGGAAAGTATGGATGGAAATCAGGACTGTGGGTTCTGTGCAAAGTAGATTACAGCTGCTCCTCAGATTACTGTTAGCACCGTCTATTTTGCATGCTGGTTTGGGGCTGCCTTCATCCTTGTGGCCTGGGCTGCTGGTTTTGTGATCAAACACTCTGCCACACTGTATGGTCGTTCCTTTGATTTGCCTGTCAAACAACTGGAGTGCACTTTTGAACTAGCAACAGGATCCATGCTTCTCTTGCAATAACAACAAGCAATCCATTTCCTGTGAGGTTTCAACCCTTGTGGCAGTTTCATTTCCCTCTTTTCCACCTGTTGACTTGTAAACACACCCATCACTCAACACTGGGTCATTTCAGAGTTTCTGGGAAAGCAAATGTTTTCATGAAATGGCAAAGCCAACAAACTGCACCCTGCTCTCAGTTGAACCAGAGGTAATGAAGATTTGGAACAAAGTTTCAGTTTGCAGTGAAAGACTGCAGTGAAAGACAGTTTTACACTAAATTTTAGAGGGAACCATCAAAAGGCCAACTCCCTGTGTATCCAGGCTATAACTATGTAATAGAAGGGGCGGGGCACTGCAAAGTTGTTGTTGTTGTTGTTGTTAAGAATATTTATAAGTTCACAAAGTGGTTTACAGAGACAATCAAATAAATAAATGGTTTCTTGTCCCAAAACAGCTCACAATCTAAAAAGATGCAGAAGCAAGCACCAGCAAGCAGCCACTAGAAAAGACACTGTGCTGGGGTGAATAGGGACAGTTACTCTCCCCCTGCTAAACATAAGAGGAGCACCAGATTGCTATGTTGGTCAGAAATTTCCTGGTTTGGTTTTTAAAGAAACAAGGTTGGTATGAGATCTAGGCCCCAGTCCTATTGAGGCCTTGCACTGTCAGAAATAGTGTTCCGGCAGTGCAAAGGACTGCCCCCTGGCTCTCCTTGGACCTACACTAGCAAATTATTTTACTTACGGTACCTCCTGCAGGCTATCCTATCACACACACACAGAGGCGTAGGAAGGGCGGAGCGACCGGAGCAGCGGCTCCGGGTGGCTCTGCGGCTTGGGCGGCACTTTGGGAGCGCGCCCGCCCGCCCAGTAACACAGCGGCTCCGCGGCTCAGGCGGCATTCCGCTGGAGTGCCCGCCCGGTGACACGGGCGGGCGCTCAAGGCCTTCTTCCCTGGCCTCGGAGCCGGAGAAAGCCCTGGAGCGTCCGCCACGATCGGCGGCCAGGGCTTTCTGAAGGCGGCCGACTGCGGCGCCGCGCTATTTATCCTTTTTTTTCTGCACATGCGCAGAACGTTTACGTTCTTCAGAAAGCCCTGGCCGCCGGTCGTGGCGGATGCTCCAGGGCTTTCTCCGGCTCCGAGGCTGGGGGAGAAGGCCTGAGCGCCTGCCCGCGTCACCGGGCGGGCGTGCAGATAGGCCAGGTCGCCCCCCCCAGCGGCGCCACTGCCCCAAAGGGGCGGCGCAACAGAGGTGCTCCAGGCAGCCTTAGCTGCCGGGACGCCTCTGCACACACACACACCATAGCATACAGTTCAGCCTCCATTGGCACAGCTGCTTGCTATAATGTGACAGGGGAAAGGATTGGGCAGCTAGATCCAGACAGAGGAGATGCACAACCTAGAAATACTTTTTTTTTTTAAAGGAAAGGGTATATGAAATAACAGGAGTTTGCTACAAAAGAAGAACTTTGTAGGGATGACCAGTTTTCCCCCCATATAAATGTTTAAAACCTGTATCTCTGCTGAAGTAGCATAGGGAGATCTCAGTCCTCCTCTCCCACCCCCACCCCCAATTTTTTAAATACTGCAGGCAGGCAGGCAGGCAGACGATATCTCTCTCTCTCTCTCTCTCTCTCTCTCTCTCTCAGCTGGAGAGGGGTAAGTATGAGATATGTCAGCTTTCCCAAACTGATGGCTTCCTCATTTTCCAAATGTTCCACAGAGAGAGGGAGATCTCTGAACCCAAAAACCATCCCCTAACAATTAACATCCATTTTAGAGACATCAGCTGCTTATTGCAGAACTTTAACATCCTTTTTATCAAACCTTGAACTCCACTTCAGAAAAACCTCAAAGCTAGAACTCACAGTACTCAGACAGCAAACTCATGACACTACTGTAGTGGTTAGAGTGTTGGTCATCATGGACACAGGAGGCCTGGGTTCAAATTGCCACTCCATCATGAAGTTCAGTGGGTGAAGCTGGACCTGTTACCATATCTCAGCCTAAACGACTTTATGGGGTTGTTATGAAGATAAAATGGATATAGAATCATATACACTGCCCTGAGCTCCTCAGAGGAAGGCCAAGATACAAATGTAGCAAATATAAATAGGTAGATGTGATCAGTGTAAGTAGGCAGTGCCAGCTCTAGGATTTGGGGAGTTCTTAAGCAAAGCACCCTCAGTAGGCCCCCACAAGATGAGGATGCTGCAAACTCTTTCCTACTACCTCTTACCCATATGGGATTTCTATTTAAAATGAGAAGGGCAACACTGCTGATGTGATGATGATACATACATCTTTCTTTTCCTTTCATTCCTGATTCATATTGGACTCTTAGTTCTGCAAATTGAAGGTGACCATTCATTCACCTTCAAATTGAAGGTGACCAGCGGGTGGCGCAGTGGGTTAAACCGCTGAACCATGAGCTGTCGATCAAAAGGTCGGCAGTTTGAATCCGCGACGGGGTGAGCTCTCCTTGCTTGGCCAGCTCCTGCCAACCTAGCAGTTCCAAAGCATGTTAATGCAAGTAGATAAATAGGTACCGCTTGCGGGAAGGTAAACAGCGCTCCGTGTTCCAGCCGCATGCTACGCGCTGCGGCAAGGAGAGTCATGCTGGCCACATGGCCACGGAGGCGTCTTCGGACAACGCTGGCTCTTCGGCTTTGAAATGGAGATGAGCACCACACCCTAGAGTCGGACACAACTGGACTTAATTGTCAGGGGTCACCTTTACCTTTGTATTCATTATTTATCTGATGTGCTTGTACACTGCCTTTCAGACTGAAGCCTCCCAACTTGGTTTGTGTACAATTAAAACCAGGGAAATAATGTTTTATATTTTCTTGGGCCTATTATGGCAGAGTGGCCTCTGGCTGCTGCCTCTTCTTCACACAGCAACACTAACCAGTAGCAAAGGGGAGGGGGGTAAGATGTCAACAGCCCTCACCCCAGTCCAGGTGTTCTGGTAGCTGCTGGCTTCTGATGCAAGCCTGATCTAAACAGCCCCTAGGAAAAAATGACTCTTGGGTTACTGCGAAAGTCTTCGGATCTTCTAAACTTGTGAGACTAGATACACAACATCTGGCAGCGAGGATCCTCTGACCTCCGCTGCAACACAGTATAAATTATATACTGGAGAGATATGATATAAATTATATTAAAGACAGCTCTTAGACCCCCTATTGCTACTGGAAGTAGGACAGTGAAACTGGAAAATGGCTGCAAGTTTGAAATTAAATACTGTAGATGTTAGCAGTTTTTGCTTTGTGCAAACCTGGGAAGAGGAACAAATAGACTGAGGAACAAATATGGACTGAGGCACAATCATGAGAAAGGATGTCTGGGCCCTACAACAACTGAATTGCCCCGATACTTACACACCCTCCCCCTCTCTAGGATCTGGAAAGGTCTTCAGTCTTAGTTCCAAGAGAAGGTTTTGTGGCAACTTGACTTTTTGCAGGCTACATGAATCTCTGAGAAGAGTGGTTGGTAGTTGTTCTCTGTGGAACTCCTTGCCACAGAATGTGGTTGATGGCACCTGGTCTAGATGCCTTTAAAGGGGGATTGGATAGAATCATGGAGGAAAAGTCCATCACAAGTTACAAGCCATAAGCAACCTCCTGGTTTTAGAAGTAGGTTTTCTAATTTCTTCCCCAGGCACTTGTATCCCCAGCTTCAGAACCACTTGTGGTCATTCCCCAGGAGGCTTTGGCAGACGAGCAGTTGTATAGCCTCTGTGGTGGGCAAGGCTAATAGCAACTTATTGACCAACAATAGCACCTTAAGAAGCTTGTTTCCTATGAAGTTGTTCCTCACTTGGGTTCTCTGCAGGGCAGGCTAAGATTCCACAACAGTCAGACTCACTTAGTTCAGGTTTCCAGAAATAGCGGGGCAGATGTGGGGATTAGGTTATGAGAGCAGCATTTCACTTGAACAGAAAGGTTTAGCATCCATCCACACCCTACACTCTGAGGGTGCAATCCTGTGTAACTCTTGCACCGGTGTAACAGTAGATCCCCCGGTGTAAAAGCACTTATGCTAGTGTAACCAAAGGCGTTGCTCCGGTAGGGGCGGGGCCGTAAGTTTTGCTCGTCCTAATCCCGTTTACCGAGCAAGCAGGAGGCGGCCCCGCCCCCTCACTGTCGGAGCCATTCCCCTGCAGAGAAAGCAGCAGGCAAGAGACCCTGCCTGCTGCTTTCTCCGCAGGGGAATGGCTCCGACAGTGAGGGGGCGGGGCCGCCTCCTGCTCGCTCGGTAAACAGGACTAGGACGAGTGAAACTTACGGCCCCGCCACTACAGGAGCAACGCCTCTGAGTGTAACTTGCCGTACGCCGACGGACGCAGGACAGACACCCTGGGAGTGAGCGCCACTGGTGAAGAGGTGGCGCTGCTCCTCCTGCACCAGGTCCAAATGAGCACCCGCCAAAGAAGGTGAGTTCCCCACTCAGCAGTGGAGGGACAGGGTGGGGAGGGCGGAATGGGGGCATTCCGGGAGGTGGGATTGGTCAGCTGGGCCTGGGAAAGGGAAGAGATCGGTGGCGGCAGCTCCGCTGAGATCCTGTCCCCCTTCCCGGGCCTGCCCAGTGTTACACCGTGCACATTTGAGTAGACCATCGGGGTGGCTGGGGCTCTACTCAGGGTGACGAATGTCCCCTTACCCCAAGGAGTCCTCCAGCTGTGCTGGTGCTAGGTCCTATCTGGCTAGGATGCAGAACAGGCTCTACGTCTGCACTGCAGCCTAGCTAGACAGGATTGGGCTGTTAGTTTTAAAAAAAAATGTACCCATGATATACTGTACTGAGCTGAATCTTCCTTCTCCATTACACCTGTGGAGTCCAACTGCATCTTTCATTTTAGCCTCCTTGTAAAAAGACTCACAGTGCAATCCTGTGCATGTCTACTCAGAATCAACAGCCCAATACTAATAGGGCGTTATGCTGCTGGTTCTTTATGGCTTTCGCAAAGCACGACATGTCATTCAGCACAGCCTGGCCACTACTGCAAGTGGCAAGCAGCCCAGTCCACTCCAGAGTCTGAAACTCCCCTGTGGGATACAGCACACGCCCTGTTGGTGTGGCTGCATGCATCACCGCATGGAGAGTTATGTAGGATTGGGCTGCCCATCCCATTTATTTTAATGGAATTTACTCCCAGGTTAAGTGTGTATAGGCAGCCCTAGTTGTTTCAAACCATTTTCACAAGACATGAAACTACACTAAAAGAAAGCATAGGAAACTTTCTAGGTTGTTATGAAAAGAACATGTAGATGTCATATTATTACAGAAAAATACACATATGGTATGATGAAAAAGATACTTCAAATTATTGTCTCTGTGAGATACCCCATGTAGCATGCATGCGCCAATGAGAGAAAAAAGGTAGCAGTCATAGTAGTTAAGGATAAAATGCCTATTCTCAGAATTGCAACATCAGATATATAATAGAAAATTGTACTTGGTTTTATTTATGCATCGACGAATTAGAAGCATTTCTAAAAAAGAGTTACGATTTTGGAAGAATAACTAGCTAGAAAGACATTCTCAAGGGTGAGAATCTTAAAGAGTTGTATGCCAAAACCTAGATAGATCATAAGATCAGTCTTATAAAGGACCAAATTTGAGATCATTTACTTAAAGTATTTCTGAAGAATCTATCAAATTATCACCATTTAGGCACATTGCAACATTTTGACCCAAAATTATAGGATTATATGTTCTTCACTGTTCCTAACAATTCTTGCACATTAATTTGTTTGTTCATGTCTTGGTTCAAGGTAGCAATAAATCTGCAGATATGTAGATCATGCTCCCATAATTTTGGAATTGCAAACAGGGTTTAGAGAGCCTATATAGACAATGGCAGCTAGATAATTTATCGTTACAGAATGAAGAGGTAGTCAATAATGTGTCTGAAAGACAGGAGGAATCCTTTTGTATAAATACGACGCCAGGCAAGTGTTGTCTAACCATCTGGGAAGCATCAAAAGCTGGGAGAGGAATTTTGTATTTTTTAAACCATCTTATCTGACAAAGAAAAGAAGAAAGAAACCCCTTGACTTTACAAAATCAGAAGCTTGCACAGGAGCATAAAATAACTTGTTTTCGTATGAGGCCAGAATCACTGAGGAAACAATTAGATGTTGTAAATTGCACGCAGACATAAAAATCATGCAGGGTTATGAAAGAAAGGACTTAAAGGTAATGAACCAGATAGTTTGTTAGTTTATATGTTTAAAAGAAATAAAGAAATCCCTCTGATTGGTCAATCAGTCCCCTTGATTTAGGGCAGTGCTTTTGCCACAATATCAAGAGGAGTAATGGGAAGAATTTGTTTAAATGTTATAACTGAAAAAAGTCTGTAGGAGCTTCTGTTATGACTGATTTCTGAACAGCTTAGCTATTTTGAAACTTAGCCAATGCAGTCAAGTATCAATGGAAGAGCTAAAAATACAATATATTTCAACACATTTTGAAAACAAATTGTCATGAACAGAAGTTTTCACTGGGGATTACAATAAGACAGAGGTGGCCAACCTTTCAACATGAGTGCTCCTGGACCTTTAATGGTTGTATAGGTGAGGGCATTTCAGCAGATGCAGCTGCTTTAGCAGCACCATCAGCAATTGCAGCTGCCAAGATTCTGTCTTCTACACAACTCTTAAGAATGCAGATAATCTAATGGTGGAAGGTTGTCCACCCCTGCAATAAGACCTTATATGATAAGTTGTTAACTATCAAAATTAATATCTTAAATTAAATTAAATTAAATTAAAGTGTGTGTGTGTGTGTGTGTGTGTGTGTGTGTGGAAAGAGGCTAAAATAATAATGACAGGTAAACACGATGAAGATATTTCAAAACATACAGATCTATGTCACTTTTTAATCAGTATTTTAAGATCTGGACCAAGATTTTAGAAATGGTTGAATAAGGTGCTTTGTAACTATCTTAAAGATGACAAGTTTCATCAAAGACAGGAAATTATCAATGTACATAAAGCAGATTAACAAATATTATACATACAGTTCAGGTCTCAGAATATTATTCTTAGATGCTTATAAGGCATTTGATTGCATTGAGTGGGGTTAAGGATATATATTTTTAAACCTGCTGTATTCCGTGGAAACAGAGATATCAGGGAGTATGGATTAGAAAGCTACCTATAGAATACAATTGAGAAAACTAAGATTTTAACATAGTTGTGAACAGTATCTCCACCCCAGCTCACTTTGTCCGTATTGCAATTTGGGGAGCCTGCGGTGTCTTACAATACCCCTGCAGTAAAAGGTAGAACTAAGACAGGCTTGAATTTTGCAACCAAAAACCACCCCCACAGAACTGCAGCTGCTTCCCGTCACAGCAAAGTGTAATCTACTTAAATTGCTACTTTACATTTCTTACCAGGCCAAATCTAGCACTCAGTTGCATGTACAGTATAAGTCTCATGCTCCACTGAACTGCATGCTGCAGGGATTGTGCACTTCTAGAACTTCTAAATGTTTAAAACTAAAAAATACAAATCACATTAAAATATGAAATAAGACCCAATTTAGAAAGAACGTGAACTTCTATCTTTGTTGCTGAGGTGGTGTGAGATGAAGGGTAGAGATAACATAGCCCAGTCACAGCTATGTTAAAATCCTAGATTTCTCCACTGTATTCTATGGGCAGCTCTTACTTCTTCCCCAGGGGAGAAAACAGCAGCAACAATACAGTATGTAAAAAAGATCGGAAGCTTTCATGGCCAGCAATTATGAATAACGATTTAAAATTAACGGGATTAAAAGCCATGTCAGAAAAATGTTTTAAAGAGAACGTTAAAAAACACTGCTTAAAACAACAATAAAACAACAATTTGCTTTTGTCCCTTTGCTGCTGATGCCACTGTGACTCCTGTGGGGCAGGAGGGGTGCAGTGGCATCTTTATGTTTTGGGGTCTGTCTGTCTGTCTGTCTGTCTGTCTGTCTGTCTGTCTGTCTGTGGGTGGTTTTCTTGGGTCATCTCACCATGGTTGAAGTGGTGCCTATGGTTGTGTTATTCAACCATGGTGAGATGACCCAAGAAACCCCCCCCACACCCCCACAACATAAAGATGCCACTGTACCCCTCCTGCCCCATAGGAGTCACAGTGGCATTAGCATTGGCCATTCATTGGCCCTGCATCTGCTCTTGCCCCAGTTCACCCTGGTGATGCTTCTCTGGATGCCACTGTTGGGGCTGATTGGATGCAATGATTGACTTCTTGGACATCGCACTGGTGACACAGAGATGTCACATGGATGATGTGTTGAGTTCACAATGATCACACAAATGACACACAAAACACATGCCGATGTCATGGTGACGACATGCCTGTGTCACAGCAGTGATGCCCTACCATCAGGCCACTGCTCCATGGATAACAGGCTATGTCAGTGTTTCCATGGACACTGGCAGTGTTACTGGGAAGAGCTGTGCCGGTGTTGCTTTGACAATACAGGCTTGGCATTTGGCCCTTGTGCTGGCGTTGCTGTGCCATTGTGTAGCATTGTAGTGTGCAGCATTGCCAAGACAGGCTTAGGATATGACGGCTGTCATGCCAGCATCCATGCAACATTAGCGCAATGTCTGAATAGGAGTGGGTCATTAGACATAATTTTATGACTCCATTTTGTAGGGCCATCCAGTTGGTCTTATATAATTTCCAGATTCTTATCTATATTGAGGAGGCTTTTGAACTTGGGTTTGATCCTTGAAGAATTTTACTTGGTACGTTTTCCATTTGAAACTGTTCCGTTCAGCACGATCCTTGGCTGCAGAGTTATGGAGATGCATACGCAGAACTAAATTCACAGGTGCTTTCTTCTGGTTGCTGTCTGCAGTGATTTCTCTCCAGGGCACAAGGAAGGAAGGGACATTGCTAGAGCTCTTACCACTGAATATACTGTGCAGGTTTGAACTGCTCAAGAAGTGTGTCTATTACAAAGCAAGAACAGTGAGATCATTACCGGCCACAAGAGTACTAATGGTGAAACCATCACAGTTGGATCCAAGTTGAATCCACTGATCATTGTGCTTAATGATATAACCCATCCACCTTCTGTGCAAGGGAAAAATAAACTACATGGAAGTCCATAAATTATTTGACCAGTTTATTTAAGCCTGGTTTATTCACCCCCTATTTCCCTGAAAGTTACAGGAAGGGGCACAAGTAAAATATGAGGATGCAGGAGGCAAGGAGGAAACATTAGGAACTTCTGAAAACCATTATCTGATCCTGATAGTTATCATGGGTATTGGAGAGGGCTGCCTTCACCCTTTGGGAAGAAACTAGGAGGACTGAAATGTATAACTACCCCCATTAATGAAACGTGAATTTAGTTGTTTTGCTTCTCTGTGTGGGTAATAGTTTTACCAAAGTGTGGGTGGGGGGAGGGGGGTTATATTCAAACTTTCCAAAGCTAAGGCAGGACTTAAAGCACAACTGAAGCAAATGGTTTTCTTTCTGAGAATAAGCAAAAATTAATTCCATGGAAAAGTAACATATTCTAGGAAAGAAACTCTTGCAGGGGGTGCCACTACAGGGAGTCTGGCTTATCCTGGTTAGAGATCAAATGACTAAGGAATAAGTAGTGTGGTCAGGCAGCTGGGGAAAGTGGCTGCCATCCAATGAGGGTTCATTGTTTACTTGTGTTTTCCTTACTGTTGTTTTGTTCTTAGTACCTCTTGCTTCATCCTGAATTCAGATTGTTACCTCTTTAGGAGCTTAATGTCTGTATCAGTTTAGTGTACAAGAGTGTATAAGGCTGCAATCCTATACACAGTTACCTGGAAGTAGGTCCCATTCAACTCACTTACTTCTGGGTAGATTTGCATAGGACTGTGCTGTGGCTTTTTGCCACAGTGATTAGGCATAGGCAAACCCCATCAATTCCTGTCCTGAAATAATCTGGGTTTTACTAGATTATTTTGCGAGCTGTCTAAATATGATCGAGTGAATACAAATTATTTCTGAACTGTGAACTATTTCTTGAGCTAAGCTTGACCTGAAACATATTATTGCAGCAGTGCCAGTCGATGACATCATTGACCAGTCTGAGTGCTCTGTGGCTTGACTTAAGCCTTGGAAGCCCAGTTGTTGCCCCCAATGACAACAGGGCTTGCCCCACTTCCATGGGAGTGGCAACAACAACAAGCGGAGGCCTAATGAGGTTGTGTGTGTTTTGTGATGTTTTTCCAGATGTTTCCCATACGTTTTCTGGAGCCAAGGCAGGCCCTCCTCAGACTTCTCATCCAATGCTGAGAGGTACAACTCTAGAATCCACTGCCATGGTAGATTAGTTACATAGTAAAACAAATAATAATGCAGCCTTCTGGCCTAGAACTACAGCAGTCAACTTCTTGTTTGACAGTCTGTGGGGCACTGGGCTCTTGCTTTAGCAGGGTGCCTACCCAGCACCTGTCCAGTATTAAATATGTTGAATTGTCCTCTAGGTTTTCTTTTTAAGTCCTCCTGATGTTGACAAAGACATATCTTTGTCTATTCCTGGGACTTTTCCATTCACAATTCACTCCTGCCCCCCCCCCCCCATGCAACAGCCAAATCCACGTCAGCCTTCCACTTGGCATATTAATCAGTTTCGTCTTTAAACAAGCATAGGGCAGATTTGAGGGCAATGGACAGGTGATGGGGGTGTTTTCTAGCAAAAAAGGTAAATTACCGTAGTCTTGGCCAGCTGTTGATTACAGTTTGGGGATGACAGGGACCCAAGAGCTCAAGGTGGAGTAAAGGACTTTCCAAAGGGGTCAAAGTAATAGGTGCTCAGGTTCTGTAACATAGGTTCAGTTTCATTTGCTCCACTATATCTTACTTTGGTTTCATGCCCTGTCCCTTGCCTCACTAGCCTGTTAGCTACCGTTGGGTTCCTTTCCTACCTAGTACCTTTGTTGGAGATGATTACCCAGGATTAGTTCCCTAGTTTCCTAATTCTGCATGGCAGCTTGCAGAACACAGTACCTCCCTCTTCCATTAGCCTGTCCCACTCGATATTCTCCCTACCTTTGCATATCTCCTTTGTTGTGGCATTTCTGAAACATCCCTCCCAGCCCACACCTGCATCTGGACTCTTAACTGTTTTGGAGTTCTTATTCACAATCATACATTCAATAATGCAATGGGGAGGGGAATGGGGAGGGGAAACAGAAACATTTAAGAATTTCTATTTTTTTATTTTTATTTTTGCTTAAGTAAGAATGCTGTAATTATCTCCTGCTTTTATCAGGCACAAATTGTTATGCCAAAGTTTACTCAACTTTCCATGATTAGACATCAGTACAAGTAGAGTCCTATATTATGGCAATATTTAATGGAAATAGTATCCAAAAGTTTTAAACCTCTAGACATTCAAAGGGCATCCTCTTCTGGAATTATATGGGATGGAGTTGGCAGAAGTTGAGCTAACCAGAGTGGGTCCATCGGGATGTGCTTCATCTTTGTGGTCTGGATAAACTGAATACACACACGTGCAAAACTCTCCTCTAAACACTTACCCTTTGAAACAATGTTGAGGCTTCCATCTTAGTATTCATGCGACTGAAATCTAATATGCTGCAACTTTGCTTTGCACACAGTGTTCTTCATTCAAAAGCTTTTAAAAATGCTTTCCTAAGTTAAACGAAAGCAGAAGGGAGAAGAGGCGTGCACAGAACAGCAGAGATGTCTTTCTGCTAAGATTGGCAGTGAAATGGTGTCCATGAAGGAGAAACACTTAAAGGAGGATGGAATCCTTGTTGCTTTGATAAGTCGAGGCGAGTGGAGAGACCAAGGCAAGGTTTTCGTGCCAGCATAATTATATAAAGTGAACACAAGAGCCTGTGGTGAATAAGACGGACCCTATGATGTCAGCCCTCCACTAATGAGTTCCCTCCATTTTGTGAGACACAGAGTGTCTTTAAAAAAACAAAACATTTGCTCTCTAACCAGTACAAACATAATCCTGAGAAAATGCTCTCCAAAGATTCTTGCGTCTCATAAAATGGGAACGTGTGACCTGGCTTGCACAACCTGTTGCCCAGCATTATCCTTTCATTATTGTTTCCAAATGGGGACACTTAAGAGTTCTTCCTCTTCTGAAAAAGCCAGGCCAAGAATGAACAATGGCCTTGTGCAATTAAAGGAAAACTCCAGCCATTTTACAATAGGGGCTCAACAGGAAGAATAAACACTATTTACACAGACTTGGCAAATACTGAGAAACTTTGGTGGAAAGAAAGGGCATCAACCTCTGAGCTCTTCTGCCAGTCATATAGCAAACACTCAGAAACAGGACTTCTTCTGGGTTAGGTGCTCTCTTGGTTTTTTTGGTTGCAATCCTTTCACATTTACTTGGGAGTCAGTTCCTTTGAAATAAACAGGACTTACTTCTAAGTAGACATAAATAGGCTTGCACTAGCACTTTTTTGTCCCAGGTGGATGAGCTGAGCCCTTCAGCACTCCTACAACAGCATTTGGATTGGGCCGCCTTACCCAGGTTGAGGTTACTGCATGCTGCAGCTGCAGCAGCAGCAGCAACCACATTGCTGTGTTGTTTCCCTCTTTCTGGATGGATGCCCCCCAGCATCAAAGCAAGTCCATGGCACTGTTGAATTGGTTAGGTAGTTCAAGTTCAAATACTAGGCAAAGCCATTCCGGTTTGAGACACTGCTGTTAGTTCTACCTCCTGCCAAATATTGCCGCTTGGGAGGGGGGGCAGGCTTGGTACTTTCAAGAATGCTGTTGTTTTCTGATGATAATACAATCTTGGACAACTCTGGTTGCTTTGTATATTCCTTGTCCAGGACCTAGTTTTGACCTGCTGGCACAAACAGACTGCTACTGGCCCACTGTGTCAGTCACCACCTCCTGTTCTACAATGGGATAATTTGGTGGTGGTGTGCGAATGTCTGTCTGTCTGTGTTTCCAGGCTCAGCCCCACCACAAGGCACCACTCTCTCTCCCAGCAGGAGGTAACAGAGAGTGTGGACTGCAGAAGAGCAGCTGGAAGACTGACTATGGGCTGTGGGTAATCAGAAGAAAAGCTGCAACTATCTTCCAGAATGTAAACACCCTTATAGTTTAATGGACCTATTTACGTTGAAGGAGACCAGGAAACTAAATTTGTTATGCTGTTCCAAATAAGCCTGTGCAGATGGTAAGCAGAACCAGACGAGGCAGCGAGCATGAGTGCAATGGCTTTTCCTTTGTAAAGTGCTTGATTTTATCAGGTTGTTTACTAAACTGTCACAACAAGGCATGAAACCAAGGAACCCTTGAACACGCCGATACCGGCAATCTGTTCCTGAGAGTGGGCAGTGGCGGAAACATGCCTTAAGTTGTCTCCCCAATGGGATAAGAAGCAGGATTTCTCTCGAATCACCTGACAGAGGCTTGGTACATTGGGGTAGGGGTGGTTGTGGGCATAGTGAGAATCAGCACTGACCATAATACATGGCTCCCCTGGAGGTATATTTCATGCCTACTGCAGACAACAACGCAGGTGGGATTTTCCATTTGGCTCTAGAAAAAAGCCGTTTTGTAACAGTAAAAATTTGCACAGAGTTTTGACTAAGTTTTGTCATTTTCTTTGGACTGCAACAAGGAGATAGCTTATCTCTGCCCCAGGTTGGAAGGGGAACAGATGCTCAGAAAACCTAGGACCGAAGGAATCAAGTAGTTAAGTTGCACTTTCTCTTCCAACTGGGAGCTCTGAGCCATTGCAAAATATTTTGCCACCCCCACCCCGTAGGCTCTGCGTGTAGATTTACAATTAAATTGGTTCTGGTTAGCAAACAAGAACAGGACGGTTAAATTGAATTTTCGAAGGAATGTTGTGAATCCTGTGTGGGGGGAAAAAAAAAATAAGCCCTCCCTCTTGCCCTTGCCTTTGCTGCTCATCTTGTTGCCTGCAGTTCACACTCACAAATCTCCCTGGTCAGGAAGCTCCTTCTATTGCAGATACTGGTTCCATGAGCAAGCATTTCTTCTTTCCCCAGATTCAGTGTTCTTCTTGCTCCCCGTCACCCTCACAGTCCCATGTTCCCCATCTCCTGTGTTGCACTTTGAGATCTTGCTTTGATGGCCATAATAGAGGCCAAGGGAAGTGTGGCCTCTGCGTCCCCATGTTTGATAGTATTGCTGGGGATGCTGGCTGTATGACCAATATAGTTGTGTAATAGATGCTTCCATGGTGCTTTGCATAGCTAGGTCTGTGTCCCGAAGGCTCTCCATCTAAAAATGACACAAGGAAGACCACAGAGGAGGGGGAGGAAAGTGGGAAAGCCTGGGAAGAATATGCAATTATTTATCATACTTGGGCTTAGTTACAGCATAGTACAGGGACTATGGAGTTGAGCCAAATGCTTCTTGAAAAAGATAGAATTTTGAGGAGGCTTTTGAAGGAGGCATTATAATATGGGAGATGACATGGGGGCAGCAAGGGAGAAAAGGCAAAGATGTTTAAGGGGTCAGGAGGACACCTTAAGACAGGTGAGGGTGGTGGAGGTAGAGGAGTAAAGGTAAAGGAGTAGATTTTTGCACGATTTTGCAGATTTTTCATGGCCAGCAATTAGTTTTAAAGATTTAATTGTTACGGGCATCATAGCCATGTATAAAAACAGACTTGAATAAAACAGATAAAATCCTACTTGCGTCTTCCGTTTCTTTCAGTTTCGACAAGACAGGTAAAATCTCTTAAAATCCAAAGTCCAGGGTTCTAAAATTCCAACGTTTCATTTCTCATTTCTGGAAACATTATCTAGGAAAACAATCTGAAAGATTGAAGATGTTGTTCACTGAGGTTAGCGCTGGTTATTTTTATCCCAAAGGAAAGCGCGGGAATGAAATGGCTCAAACCGGGCTGAAACGGAAATAACCTATTAGCCCGCTGTTCAAATGCAGCAATAGGAGTACCGTATCCCTAGGTTCGTCAACAGTACTATATATGTTAAGGCACTAAGTGTTTGCCGCCATCTTGGATTTTGCAAAATCTCATGAGATCCAAGATGGAGGCGCCCAAATCTCGTGAGGTCACATGAAGCACTTGTGAGATTTGGGCGCTGCCATCTTGGATCTCACAAGATTTCGCGAGATCCAAGATGGTGGCGGCCGGGAGAACAGGTAGGGAGAGCTTTGGGGGACATCATGAGGGCTGTAGCCATTTTTCCCAGGTTGCGGTGCGGGCAGGTACTCCCGGCTGCGTCCTCCTGGCTGTAGTCTCTCCCTCTGGGAAAGGGGGTACATGGGGGTTCATGGGGTACGCTGGGTACAACATAAGCGTTTTCGTGGTACTGAAAGCCATTGAAATTTCATGTGGTCACTCAGGGATAGAGTGTGGAGGAAGAATACCACAGGACCAAGAACAGAGCCCCAAGGGACTCCAACAGAAATGAAGCTCCATAATCATGCAGGAGCTTGATTTTTTTTTTTTTGCAGTTTTTGATTTATAAAGCAGTGAGCACTTTCTGCATGCATTGTCAACACTGGCTATTCCAGTTTTGTCAAGGACCATCAGCATAGTCTATTGTAATCTTTGTAGCATTCTAACAGAGCAATCTTATGCATGTCTACCCAGAAGTAAATCCAATTATATTCAGTGGGGCTTACTCCCAGGAGAGTTTTATAGAATTTCAGCCTAGGACACTTTCCTAGTTCTTGTTTGTGCTGGAGCCTGGCTGAAAGTTTTCTGTAGCAGCAACAAAGGAGAATTAGAACTACCTGATTTTATGACTTTTGGAATACAAATCAGTCTGTAGTTTTCAACTCTTGTTATGTAAGTGTAATGTTACAAGTTACAGAACTTGACAGAAAAACAGCCCATTGCTCAGAAAATTGGGAACAATCTAATGCAACATAAATCTTAAATTGGTCAAGTACTAAGTCCCCCTCTGGGGGGGGGGTTTCCTATGTTTGATTGTATCAATGCAGGTAATTGGGAAGGAAGTGTATTTGCTCCTGAAGAAGCCGAGATGATTGCTTTGTATTACAGTTCTGTTTTCTTGATCTATTCATTTGTGAGACAGCAAACATGTCTGTTCTGTTTGTATTAGCAATATACTGATAGTGTTTGGCACTATCTGGTCCGGGAGGAGGCCTCTGCCGAATCCTATATAACCCGACCCGGGCTTGAAAGCCCAACATGGAGCTGCTTGGAGCTGCTCCAGCCATTTAACTGGTGCGCCTCCAAGTAGCCCCATAGGGGCTGCTGGGGTTCAACACGGGGGAAGGAGATGATTGTCCCCTTCCCTTGAGGAGACCTCTAGCCCCGCTCTGGAGACAGCGGAGCCTGCCGGAGCACCACTGCGTCCCAACGTGGGGCTTTGGATAGGGTTGGGCTGAAAGTGATTTTATATTGGTTTTCCACAGTGGCCCACCAGTTGCCTTTGGGAAGTCCACAAGGGGAGAGGGGCATGCTTCTCTCGCACCATTGCTCCCCGGCAACCAGTATTCACAGACATACTGCTGCTGAACCTGGAAGAAGTACAGTATACAGCCATCATGACTGGTAGCCAGTTGTAGACTTGTCCTTCGTAAATTTGTCTAATCCTTTTTCGTGGTCTCTGTGCAGTCACATGTAGTGGAGTTCTGCACATGCACAGAGCTGACCTCAGAAGCTTCCAGAATATTATCAAATATTCTGCCTCTTCTCTTAAGTTGGAGAGACCCCATTCACACCATGTGCCTCAAGGGCGGAAAGAACACCCAGTTCCTCAGTTTCTTTTTGACTACCACCTCAGCAGGATCACAAAAGAATAACCTTGTCCTCTGTCTTGTCTTTTCCTCCTCATTGTTCCAAAAGGAAGGTATTGAAACCTTCATTTTTAGTCTTATTTGATCTCTTAGCATCAGTAGTTCTTTTCTTTCTTTTTTAAGGAAGAAGAAAAGAGACTACTACCTTCGCTGTAGGGCTAAACACAGAATGGAAAGTCAGTTTTTCCAATGGAGTATCTGAAACTATACAGCAGCGAGAATATCATGACAATGTCCTCTCCCAATCATAATTTTACATGTTCTTCTGCCTTAAAAACTTGTAGTGGAGGATCAGCAAAGCTAATGAAGCTATTTGTAGTATCTGGACGCTATTTGTAGTAATACCGAGTTTCTTACTGGAGAGGTGACAGTATTCATAGTCCTGAATGCCCACTTACTGCCACTGATAATATTTATTTATTTATTTATTTAATAGATTTCTACCCCGCCTTTCTCCCAATAAGGGCAATCAAGGCGGCTTACAGTTAAGAACATGTTAAAATACATAATACACAATAAAACATAATTAAAAACAAGTAATTAAAACAAATAAAACAGACAGTCCCAGTGGGTCACCTATAAAAGCCATTTGTTAAAAAAGCCAGCCCGCCATGTCAGTCATCGAATGCCAACCTAAATAAAAACGTCTTGAGGCCCCGCCGAAAGGTCTCTAAGGAGGGAGCCGTTCTTAATTCCAGGGGGAGGGAATTCCATAATTGGGGCGCCACTGCTGAGAAGGCCCTATTCCGTGCCGCCATCCCCCTCACCTCCGTCAGTGGCGGCACGGTCAACAGGGCCCCCCCTGATGACCTCAGAGTACGGGTCGGATTATAAGGAAGGAGGCGGTCCCTCAAATACCCTGGACCCGAGCCGTTAAGGGCTTTAAAAGTCAAAACTAGCACTTTGAATTGTGCCCGGAAACGAACCGGCAGCCAGTGTAGCCGCCGAAGCAACGGTCCGACTGAGTCGAACCGACAAGCCCCGGCAACCACCCGGGCCGCCGCATTCTGCACTAGTTGTAGTTTCCGAACAGTCTTCAAAGGCAGCCCCACGTAGAGCGCATTGCAGTAATCTAGTCTAGATGTCACTAGGGCATGGGTCACCGTGGCCAGGTCTACACGATCCAAGTACGGTCGCAGCTGGCGCACCAGCCGAAGCTGGGCAAAAGCCCCCCTGGCCACAGCCGCCACCTGAGAATCCAGGAGCAGCTGCGCATCCAGGAGAACCCCCAAGCTGCGGACCTGCTCCTTCAGAGGGAGTACAACCCCATTCAGAGCAGGACGATGATCCAGTACCTGAGTCGTGGACTTCTGGACCAGAAGAACCTCTGTCTTATCAGGATTTAATTTCAGCTTGTTTGCCCCCATCCAGCTCCCAACTGCCTCCAGACAACGATTCAGGACATCGACCGCCCCCTTGGAATCAGGTGGAAAGGAGAGAAAGAGCTGGGTGTCATCCGCATACTGATGACTCCCTACCCCAAACCTCCGGATGACCTCTCCCAGCGGCTTCATATAGATATTAAACAGCATGGGGGATAGAATTGACCCTTGCGGCACCCCACACCTCAAGGGCAAGGGTGCCGAACAGGCATCCCCCAGCACCACCTTCTGTCAGCCAGGAAGGAGCGGAACCACCTCAGAACGGTGCCTCCAAGCCCCAACCCAGCCAACCGACCCAGGAGGACACCATGGTCAATGGTGTCAAAAGCCGCCGAGAGGTCCAGCAGGACCAACAGGGACGCACTCCCCCTGTCCAGTCCCCGGCGCAGGTCATCCACCAAGGCGACCAAGGCCGTCTCTGTCCCGAACCCCGGCCTGAAGCCAGACTGGAATGGATCCAGATAATCAGCTTCCTCCAGGGCCCTCTGGAGCTGGGACGCCACTACCCGCTCGATCACCTTGCCCAGAAACGGGATATTTGAGACTGGCCGAAAGTCAAAATAGTGGGATCCAGGGAGGGTTTCTTCAGGAGGGGGCGCACCACCGCCTGCTTCAAAGACGGCGGCACCACCCCCTCCCTCAGAGATGAATTTACCACCCTCCCTGTCCACTCGGCCAGCCCCACCTGGGCAGCCCTAATCAGCCATGCCGGACAAGGGTCAAGCAGGCAAGCGGATGGTCTCACACTCCAAAGAATCCTGTCCACATCCTCAGGTTCTACAAGCTGAAAAGAATCCCAGGAAGAAGAACAGACAGGTGCCTCAGGGACATCATTAGATACTGCTAACGCGGCGTCCAAGTCATGCCGAATCCGATCGACTTTGTCCACGAAGTGCTTGGCAAACTCATCACAGCGAGCCACCGTGTGTTCCGCCCCATCTACTGGGGGGGCCAGATGGAGCAGGCCCCGGACCACACGGAAAAGCTCAGCTGGACGGTTCTCCGCAGACGCGATGCCGGCAGAAAAGAAAGCCTTCTTAGCTGCCGCCACCGCCACGGAATAGGCTCTGAAATGAGCTCTAGCCCGTGCCCGGTCGGAGTCAGCACAAGTTTTCCGCCACCGTCGCTCTAGGCCTCTACCCTGCCGCTTCATCGTCCGCAGCTCCTCAGTAAACCAAGGGGCCGCTCTGACTCTGCGGCTTGGTCGAGGACGCTCAGGAGCGATCAGATCCAGAGCCCTGGTCATTTCCCCATTCCAGAGGTCAACCAGGGCGCTGGGTGAGTCGCCGACTCTCTCAACAGGAAAATCCCCCAGAGCCCTCAGGAATCCATCTGGATCCATCATCCTCCGGGGGCGGACCATAGAATGAGGTCCCCCACCACTGCGGAGGTGACAAGCCGCGATAAGCCTAAATCCCACCAGGAAGTGATCTGTCCATGACAAAGGAGTGATGTTAATTTCCTCCACATCCAGATCACCATCCACCTGTCCAGCAGTAAACACCAGGTCCAACGTGTGTCCCGCATCGTGCGTCGGGGCAGATATTCTTTGAGACAGACCCATGGTTGCCATGGCGGCCATGAAGTCCTGAGCCGCGGCTGTCCTCGGGGCCTCAGCGTGGACATTAAAGTCCCCCAACACCAATAGGCGAGGGCACTCCAACGCCAACGCCGAGACCACCCCGGTCAGCTCAGGCAGGGAGACTGTTGGGCAGCATGGTGGGCGGTACACCACAGAATCCCTGTTCTGTCTCGCCCTTCCAACACGACATGGAGGCACTCAAACCCAGTGGACCGTGGGACAGGGTACCCAGTGAGATGGATGGTATCACGATAGACTATCGCAACTCCACCTCCCCGCCCCTGTAGTCGTGGCTGCTGCAATACCCGGAAACCTGGCGGGCACATCTGGGAGAGACTTACCCCTCCCGACTCATCCAGCCAGGTCTCCGTAATACACACCAGGTCAGCGCCTTCATCCAGGATTAAATCCTGGACTAGGCAGATTTTATTGTTGACCAACCTGGCGTTCAAAAGCAGCAGTTTCAGACTCAGGGGACTGTTGCCCAGACCGCCAAGGGTCAGAGGGATGGGAGAAGGGCCAGAAAGGGGGACAGTCTGTCTGTGACTGACCCTCGTTCTCCTGAAACGGCCTGCCCAGCCCCCACCGCCATATCTTCCGTGACCCGTCACTCTGCTAATAGTGGCTGCCCGCCCCTCCCCCAGACTCCCTCGAGGTGTCAAACACATAGCCCTTCAGCGGAGCCTCCTTCCTAACCACACAGCCTAAAACACTCACACACTCCACACCACTCTCAGTCACTACCACACTCCCAATCAATCCACAATCCACGATCTAAAAACGCCTCATCCAACCTCCAGCCACTGCTATCCCGCAACCCCCGCCTCCCTCTCACCGAGGCTCGGGTCACTGCACCCCACACCCCTTGCCCCCCTCTCACTGGGGCAGAGGTCCCACTCACCCCCCCAGGCCTCCCTCTCACTGAGACCGAGGTTAAGCACACCCCTAACCCATTCGCAAAAGTCCCAAACACTCAACAACCACACACTCAACCCTCACACTCAACCTTCACCAACATACAAAAATCAATCACCCAACGTTTCTCTCGATGCTGACATGGTTGCTCCAATCTCCGTAAAAGTGTCCTGTGCACGAATAAGCAGCGTGCATGGAGAAAGGAGGGGGCTGGCAGTTGGTGGCAAATGATGGCCCACTGGATAACAGCAGCTTGGAGGAGCTCAGCCACGGGGTGCAGTATTCTGGCCTGCCTGGTCTTCGATCCACAGGCGAAGAGCCACGGGCAAAGAGCCCTTAGGCTCTCGCCCTTCGGCTCGCGCCTCCGGTGAGACGCAAGCTGAAGTACCTGATGGGGTGAGAGAGAGGCAGAAAACACTTAATATGATCGTAGTATTAATAGCTGCTTTATGTGGTGCATTATCAGTCAGCACTCATCACTTATTCTTGCAAGGCTTGTCCTAATGTGGCCATACAAATGTGTAATGTGTTAGTCAGCTGAACCAAGTTGACTCCAAATCATCAGCAAGTTTGTTGTATCAGAAACTTCCAAACTGTGTATCAATTTGTTTTTTCCTCTATTTGACTGCACACCATTGCCTTTCTTTGAGAAGTAAGGTAAACTTGTATCACAGACATGCAATTATATTAATGCTGTCCTATAAATTTCTCAAACAACAACAACAACTTGCTGACTGACTTTGGATGCTTTGCCATGACCCTATTTAATCCCTTGAAATTTTGATTTAGAGTTTGCATTTTGTGCTGCTTCATACTGTTCTCCTGAATTAAGTACAATTGATTTGAGAACATAATACGGGAAATGAGACTATGAGCGTAACCTGTCTCTCTTGTAATTTCAGCAAGAGGTATTCAAGGTGATTAACAGCACAAGCCTATGCTTGTCTACTCAGAAGTAAGTCCCATTGAATTCAGTGGGACCTACTCCCAGGTAAGCATGTATAGGATTGCAGCCTAAGAACATCTACTCAATGGGCAATTAACAGCCCAAGACTATGCTTGTCTACTCAGAAGAAGCAAGCCCCATTGAGTTCAGTGGGACTTATTCCCAGGTAAGTGTACATAGGATTGCAACCTAAGATGCTGTTCATTGCTAATTCCCTAACCATGACCAACAGGAAGCTATAAATCTGGCAGGACTTTTTTTGAACAGGAAACTTTCAACTAAAGGCAGAGGAGTCCTGAAAAGCCTCAGTAGTGCTTTGCCTGTCCACACTAGACAAGCTGATACTGTAATAGCATTTTATTGCACATACATCCACAAAATCACCATAAATTCAGTTTGAAAAAACACAGGAGGACAACACAAAAAACACTGGAGTACAATCATTTGACACCTTTATCTGGATTCTCTGTAAATAGTCAGTGAACAAAGCATGGTGATTTCAGAGAAGAGGTCTAGCATGGAAGCAACCATAAACCAGACTCTTTTTTTGTAAAAAGTCAAGTCTCTTTGTTTGTAAATTCATCATCAAAGGCTAGTTTGAAAGACGTACAGCCAGATCCTAACTACGGATCCGGTGACGGAACGAGTGTTCTGTCACCGGAGGCTTTCGCAAACGTACCGTAAGGTCGTAGGTTTGCGATGACTTGCGAGTAAGGGAGACTGCGCAAGGCCAGCTGCCCTCACTCCGTCGTCGGGCCGTCCATGCGGCCGCTAGAGGAAGGTAAGGCTCCGGCGGCCGCCGCATGGTTGCTCCGGGTGGCGAGGGAGGGGGGCCATTGGCCGAGCTGACTTGGGAGGGGGCGGGGATGGTGTCCGCCATATCCACGTCCCTGCTGGGCCGGGTCGGCCGTTACACGGCCTCCTCCTACTTCCACCAGCCATTTAGCTGGCGGAAATCCAAGGAGGCTGATTGGGCCTACACGAACCTGCCCCGGTTTAGCAGCATGGCCCGGAACAGGGATAGGATCCGCGGCCGGATCCTTACGGTGGATTTTGCCCATAATTTCTAGTCAGTCCCAGTGCTTCTCCCTTGATATTTTCAGTGTAAATTATGTATTTAAATGTCAAAGTTAAAAGTTAATTTCCTTCAGAATCATACATACAGCTGCAGATCTGTTAGGAACCCCTGAGCAGGTGGTTTGGTTACACATCAAAAAAGGATAATTCTAAAACCTCTGGATAGATAATTAAACAAAATGGGGCTCATCCAGCCAAGTACAGAGGAACTGGAGGAAACTGCTGAAGTGATGACTGTGTCATAAAAGCAAATGTTTGGACAGTACAGCTAGGATATACAGTAACTATTCACCCTTGGCCCTGCAAAATATCAAAAAGAAGTCTCCATAATAATGGGAAGGGAGATATCCATGTTGATTACATTCAGGTTTGGTTTTGCTGTTGTTCCCTTGTCACATATTAAACTGACCTGGGCAGAGATAGATCACGGACATTCTTTTGCTTTAAGCAAACAGGTCAAATCTTATTTTCTGCCACTACCCAGGCATAGAAATCAGGCAACTTAACGCTACTGTTATCTACCACAAACTCTCACCTGGGGCTCCTCTTCTTTTGTGCCTGTCTCTTCAAATGCTGTCCATGTGCTTTGCATTTAAGGAGCCTGGAAGCCCTTGGCCTCTTCACTCTATTACATGCCATGGGTGGATTAGATGGATGGGTTGGGGAGTTATTTAGTTAGAAACTGATGTGCAGTTTTCTGGATATTTATTTGACCAAGAAGATGTTCATATTTGTATTACCTGATTTTGAAATATGGTTTTAAACAGTACCCTAGTAGATAAAGCTTCAATATACACACTTCAAGATGTGCATAGAGAAACTTGAAAATACTTCACTCCAGGATGTTGACCTTTTGCCCCCCTGAGGAACCGTCTCTGAATGGAAGCTGCTCTGACAGGAACCAAATTCCTTTGGGGGCTTTAGCAGCCGCTCCTTCTTTCATCTAATCAGGTTTAACCTCTAACAAGATCTTCATCCAATCCCGGTCTCAAAGGGCAGGCCAATGGCACCATTACCCTAATCCTCTCCTCCCCTTCTCAGTTTTAATAGTGCTCCTAAGATCAGAGCAGGAGATAGATTTGAGCAATAAGAGTGTCTGAGAACAGTAATAAGGATGGTGTGTTGATAGAGGCTGCTGCTGTGTATCAATGGGAGTTGAAAGAACCTTCCTAATCTCACTCCTGTCTGTTGAGAATTACTTTGAATTTTGTTTGCCAGCTCTGTCATAACGTGGCCAAGTGCCAAGATAGGCCTCGGTGGGGTGGTCCCATTCAGGCACAGGCAGGTGAGGAGTGAAGGGCCAGAGTAGCTGGTCCTGGACACAGGAGACACAGTCAAGGACAAGACAGGGTTGGATACCAGGTTGAGCAGATATGGGGGCAGAGGCAGAAAAACATGATCAGAGTTGACCTGATGGTTGAGTACCAAAGTACATGAGGTGCAGTGCGGTGAGGCGAGGCTCTGTAGCTATTCAATGCAACAAGCTGCTCAGACTGAAGGGCTTTCCTGAAGGCAGGTTTTATAGGGCCAAATGCATTTACAGGCCACATTCAGCTTGACAGTGTTTAGGACTGCATTTCCTCCTTGTCTAATCGAAGAGTCTAATCTGCTTGGCTGGCTGGAGGGCTAGGGCATCGGTGGTGCAGGTAAAGAACCACAGACTGGCTTCTGGAAGTCCCTACTCAAGACCCCCCTGCCCCCAACACCTTACATGAAGTGGTAATAATACCATGGCATATTGCTAATTCCCAGTTCCCACCTGCATTGAAGCTGAGCTTTCAAAAGCCCTCTTGGGTTGCCCAGTTTACAAACAGACTAGTAGCAATACTAACGATTGGAAGAAATGGAAGGGAGCACACAAATGGAGATGTATCTGGGAGTAACACTGTGAGAACTGTCTTATAGCGCAATCCTAACCAACTTTCCAGCACCAGTGTAGCTGTGCCAACAGAGCGCATGCTGCATTTTGCAGTGCAGTGGCAGTCATGGAGGCCTCTTCAAGGCGAGGGAACATTTGTTCCCTTACCTCAGGACTGCATTGCGGCTGCACTGGCGCTGGAAAGTTGGTTAGGATTGTGCTGTCAATCAGTAATGCCCATCTACTCTCAGTGTGGCTCTTCTCCTGCCCATCTGTGAAGAGGGCTGCAATTCTGGGATTATTCATTTGTGCAGGACACATGGAAAAAATGTAGTGGTCAATTCTTTCTCACCAGAAAGGTCAGCATGTGAACACAATGGTTCCAAGAGTGTGGAACATGAGAGTTAGGACTTCCTGGCCACTCTGTAGGCCTGCAGCAACGCAGTGATTAGTTCAGGATGCTGGCTATCACTCTTATTACTGCAGCTGCACAAGGTGGCCAGGGAGCCTGACCCGTCAGCTCCACAAGTGGGTTGCCTATTCATTCTAGGACATGAGCCAACCAACACTTGGAAAAAATCCCATCACCAGTTTTTAGCTCCTTGATGTTTTCAGATAGTTTGTGCCTGTTTATCTGCTTATATGATACATCTGCCAGGTCCTGGGGAGTTTTGTAGATCTCATGAACAAGTACATGGCTTTTCAGTGCCTCTCAGCCAGTTACCGAGCAGAAATGTACGAGCTCAAAGCAGTCTGCATTGTGCAGCGCTGGTCCTTGATACTCCAGTCTACTGACAGAGTGCTTGGTGCTACCAGGGAGGTTCCCATCATGCAAGAGAACCCTTGTAGGGGCAGAAGCAAACAAGTGTACCTCTTTAACAAATCAATACGCTTTCAAAACATAGATGGTGATGACAATGTATTCTGTGCTTTATTCTGAACTCCATGTATGTCCTACCTACTCTATTGCAGCAATATTAGATTTATAGGGTTGTCAGACAACAAAAATTCAGAAAGAATTGCACAACTTTGATGTGGAGTTCCATGAAGTTGCAGTATTATAAAATTAAAAGTAGCAATGTTCTGTGGATATTTTGGAATAACAGTTCCCACAGGGGAGGGAACATCTGATAAATCTCCAGAAGCAAGCGTTGTCATTATTTAGGCTCGCTCATATCTGATCCATACTGTAAGATAACTGGATGGCATGATGATGGGGAGAGCTAGTTTTTGGTATGTTCCATGTCCCATCATATGACATTTGGTGCTGATGAACAAGTATTAGCGACAAATCTTCAGGGCTGCTTTTGTGCAGCCAGGGCTTTAGCTCTAGGGAGGGCATTTTCCTGGCATGGCTCAGGGCTTATATAAATGCTGCCTGGGATGTGCAAAGGGACATTTCTTCTTTAGCTTCCTTCTTTAAAGGCTAAGTCAGCATTTGGGGCATGTTTTTAATTAAGGATTTCAGATCGAAACATTTCCGGTTTTATGTGTGTGTGTTTTTCCTTAGGACAGTTTTCAGTTAAAATGTTTTAGAGTTTTGAAAAATACCAGATGCCCAGCTCTCATAGTGTGCAAAAGAAATGTAAAAAATCCACCAGCCCTACTTGGTTATTGGGCAGATCCACGTGTGTGATGTTGGCAGAACCTCAAGAGGTGGGGGTGATACAAAGAGGGGCAACAGTTGGGGTCAGACGGGCCACAATTAGAGTTGTTTGTAATCTCCTGGTATCCAGCTGTAGAGCTAGACACAGAGATAAAAAATGGTTCTGACCCAAACTTGGGTATATCCTCATATATTTTTTTCTGCTCAATATCAGGAATGTAAGGTGAAGCTGCTACTACTACATTACAGCCTTTAAGATTTCTAGCAAAACGTATTTGTGTACCTCTACAAAGCTTCTTCTCCTGCCAACCTAGCAGTTCCAAAGCATGTTAATGCGAGTAGATAAATAGGTACCGCTTCCGGGAAGGTAAACAGCGCTCCGTGTTCCAGCCGCATGCTACACGCTGCGGCAAGGAGAGTCATGCCAGCCACATGACCATGGAGGCGTCTTCGGACAACGCTGGCTCTTCGGCTTTGAAATGGGGATGAGCACCACACCACAGAGTCGGACACGACTGGACTTAATTGTCACGGGTCACCTTTACCTTTATCTTACAAAGCTTCTTAGAGCCAGAAAGATAAACATGGTCATCTTGCCCAGAGCGCATGAAGGGTACATCTTTCTGTTCAAATGGGTTCAAATTTGATGGCATTTTGAAATGTCTGGGTCATGGAAAATGTCCATGTCTGGGCTTTTAAAAAAAATTATCCACTTGGAAATCATCTTCATGTAGCATGCAGTAGCAGATGCCTACAGTCTTAACGTACTCTTGCGTTGTTTAGGCTGAGATCCTGCTCGAGAACACTGGAAGAGACAGTAACCCTACCTGCCCCATCCAAGGCTTCTTTAATAGAAAGGAGGCCTGTGACAAAGCAAAGGCCTTTGGTGACTGGACAGAATTTATTTATTTACTTAGTAAATATATTTATAACCTCCCTCTTGAGAGCAGTATTTTGCAAGGTGGTGGATGATGATAGATGATATAAAATAATTCAGCATTAAGAATGTCTGTAAAGAACCCTTTTATGCATTTTACAGCGCAATCCGACTTAACTTTTGTGCTGGTTTAACCAGCGGCGCAGTGAGAACGGGAGGCCCCAGAATGGAAAAGGGATTCAAATCCCCTCCAAAAGAGGAATTCAAAGGGGATTTGAATCCCTTTTCCGTTCTGGGGCCTCCCGTTCTCGCTGCGCCGCTGGTTAAACCGGCACAGTGGGATTGTGCTGTTAGTAAAATCACTTATTAAAAGTCTTATGAGACAGAAATATTCAGAACCTGCTTAAAAACAGTCAGGGAGGTGAATAGTTCTGCAATTGCACTATCACCTCTGAGAAGGGGCTGCAGATCTTAAAACTCAGATTAAAAGCAGATCTTAAAACTCAGATTGGTTCATAGGGTTGTTGCAGGTGGTCTATGGTAACCTGGCTCTGGGTGGGAAGTTTCTTGAAATGGGTCCATCCTCAGACTAAGCATGAATGGTGGTTTTTCATCTCCTTGTCTGTGACTCTCCAAGCCTTGCAGGACAGATTTGGGTGGCATTTTCTCCTGTGTAACTTTGCAGCTGCAACTAGGTTTGCCAACTCTTGAAATATATATATATATATATATATATATATATATATATATATATATATATATATATATATATATATATATATATATATATATATATATATATATATATATATATATATATATATATCCAGGAGTGAGGGGGCTGGGGCCAGTGTTCAGAATGAGCCCATGGATGAAGCCCACCCATTTTGGGTGAGTCTGGAGCCAGAATCCAGCACACAGAAGCTGTCAATTTGCTTAAGGTGTACAGCTAAAAAAAACCCCCAAACCAGCTGAGAGGGAAAGTGGCCTTGCCCTTTGCATTTATTGTAACTGAACTGACCCAAAAGAAGAAAATCTTGCCAGGGGGCTGTTTTCCTCCCGATCAGTTGGCAACCCTACCTGTTACTTAGGAGAACCACTTCTGAGAGGCATGAGTGGCTGGACTCCATTTTGCTGTGACTAGTGCAGAGAAGGGGGAAAACACACCTTGGCAGTCTTGTTATATACCGTATTGTCCCGAGTATAAGATGCACCTGATTATAAGACGCACCCTTAAAGTTTGGTGCTATTAAAAAAATTTAATTGAATCACCGGCATTAAATTGCAACAGCCTGATTATAAGACGCACCCCTAGTTTAAAAACTTAAATTAGGAGAAAAAAGTGAGTCTTATACTGAGACCAATACGGTATGTGTGGACCAAGTGCAAACCCAACCCTTTGGAAAGGAGGGAATAAATAGGAATGAAGAGATTCCATTGGATTCTTGCCAGGCCTGGAAATAGCAGCCTCACTGACCTCTTGCACGCACCTAAAAACATGGCAATGCTATGCAACATCCAAGTGGTTGTATTCCAGAGATAATCCTGTGGGTTTGGCCCTGTTCATGTCTATGTAAACTCTTCTGGAGAGAGCTCCATTGTGCTTTTCAGTAGTGAATCTACTCATCCTGTAATTGTTTTCCCAGTGGGCAGCAGGGCTGGCGGGGAAATGGCTGATTGGATGTGCTAATTTATTGCGGCTGGTAAGCATTTTATTATGATTAAGCAAACACGTTGAAAATGTGCTCAGCATTTGTATGATCGGTATCATTCTGAAGATATTTCATATTAATGCCAGAGGCTGTGAGTTTCAGGGCCTTCTTGGACAGGGCTGCTGAAGCAACGTTCTTGCTATGTGAATGAGTTCGGCTTGGGGAATCCGTTTGCAGCATGGATTGGTATTTTAGTTCAAGTCAGATTTCATTGCTTGTGTCTAGGGGTGCAATATTCAGTCGCTCAGTATGTGGAACCAGTGTGTAAGCGAGAGAGAGAAACTGCTTCTGAGGCATGTGGTTTGAAACCAAATTGAGATGGGGAAAAACACTTCCCCCTTTCTTCTACCTAAAATGGCATGTTTGGGCTGGTGAATTGTGAACTTTCGGGTCATATGGGAGTGTCCAGTGGAAAGATTTTTTTGCTGCTGTTGCGTGTCCCATGGCTAAAACATGCAGATTTCTCATTGGTGTTCATTCTTTAAAGTTAACCAAGTAATGCTGTAATGTCTCAGTAATTCTGAGATAATTTGTACATTCTGTCTGTTGCAGATAAGCTTGTAGCTTACAAAGTGACTTGGTATGCTGGTGCTGAAAAAAAGGCTTCGACACTTGTTTTGGAGACCATTTGGTTTTATTAAACTGCGACAAATGGTTTTAAACAAATGAAGTGAGCTGTGCTCACTCTTTCACCTTTCCTGTGAGCCTGGTATCTTGGGTCTGGTTCATACATTGTACTACCCAGCATATGGATGCCAAGTTTAGGTGAGCTGTTTGTGTGCAGCAGCCCATCATGCAGCTTAGGCATTTTTCCCATGTGCCAGCACAAATGGCCTGAAATAAAATCATTGCAGTGGTGTGGTGAAAATCATCAAATCTAGACAGTAAGCCACTGCATGTAAACAGCTCACCTTCAACACTTGAAACTAAAAAAAACCAAAAACAAAACAAAAACCAACTCCATGGTGGCTGAAATGTGTGAACCAGCCCTGAACCACCTCAGAAGAGGGAATGATACTGCCACCACTTGTCATGAAAGGTAAAGCTGTCCTTTCTTGTGATGAAATAACTAGACTGAAATGAGTCCTTTTGTATCCAGAGCCCATGATGTAGCATACTGAACAGTGCTGCCATGCTGCTTCCTTATATTCCTCAATGGGCTGTACCCATTCACTTGCCATGATCTTATCTATGTCTGGGGCTTTGCGCTGGTGGCAGTGGCCTGCAGAATGGTGGAGCACTTGCTGTGCCAGCAGCATGAATCTTACAGTGGCAGATTGCAAGATCCTCCAGCAATAAGGCAGATATGAAATGATATGATTGGCCCAGATATGATTGGGCCCTCCATCACCTAATAGCTTTCCTATGAGCCTTCTCATCCTTGGAGTGATCTAGCCTTGTCCTCTTCATGAAGTGCATAGATTTGGGTGTATGGTTCAACTGTGGTAGCATATTCATTTGCTTTCACAGCTCCACATTCCGTATCTCTGTTGCTTGCTTATACCGTATTTACTGTAGCAGAAGCATTTATATCAGTGGGCATGAAACTCACATTTTGTCAAAGACACAGCAACTTGCCCCATTGTCAGAGGGAAAGGTGGGGTATAAATATTCTAAAAAAATGTGTACATTTAAGGAGAGAAACATTTGGATAAAACATTATCATCTTATGTATCCAAAGAAATCACTCCAGAAGTTCTTCCATGGATGCAAACAGTATCTGAACTATATTTATAGAAGAAGGTAGCACGGGTAGTGCGGTCATAGTCAAAAGTAAAAGTAGCGATCCAGCCGATAAAAACAATGACGATTTTATCCGGTTTAGACTGTAACAGCCCAAAAACCCGGACAAACAGAAATTATTTAAAATCAATAACTGGAACTCAAGGACCCGACGTTTCGTGTCTTAGTCCAGACACATCTTCTGGGGCATTCCAAAGTAAATTGGTAGATGTTGAAATACTCAGCATCCTGCTCCGTTCTTTTTATTTTTCAAAAAAGCGTGGGAAGACCCCGCTGTCAAAACGGAAGCCGTTTCGAAGTCAATCTTTTGCGGAGACTGGTAGTCCTGAAAAAACTCAGCAAGGACTGTATTCAGAATATCATTAAGGTGACCTTCTCTCGAAAAGCTTGGAACTGTTGGCAACACTTATGTTAACTATTGTTCAAAACGGTTACATTGTTGTCAAGTTGTCCGTAACTTGTTTGCCTGCGGATTATGGGGAGCCAAATGCGGTTTGCAAAGCTTAAATCCTGTTGTCTATTCAATAGGGCATTAGGAAATTTCCTGCTTATCTCCAGAGCCTCCAAGTTCTTCAAGATGTTTAATTTGTTCTCTGTTCTTAAGGAACGCGTGTCTTTAAATTGAATAGAATGACCTGTGGCCAGCGCATGTTCAGCTACTGCGGAAAGTTGTGGGTGCTCCAATCTCACCGATCTTTCGTGTTCTTTTAGCCTGGTACCAATAGATCGCTGTGTTAACCCGATGTATTCTTTCCCACAGGTGCCACATGGGATACTGTAAATCCCTGGGTTAGAAAGCGGAGGTCTCTTGTCCTTTGGATTATTGAGCATTTCTTCAATTTTCCTTGTCGGGTTAAAGATGTTGGTAGGTTTCCTGTACACTGAGTGGTTGAAAGTCAAATCCTCCCTCCTGGTTACTAACACATCTAAGAAAGTCAGTGATCTGTTGCTTTCTTTTTCTATAGTAAATTGAATCTCCTTGCAAAAATTATTTAAATGTACTAAGATGTACTGGCTTTCTTAGATGTGTTAGTAACCAGGAGGGAGGATTTGACTTTCAACCACTCAGTGTACAGGAAACCTACCAACACGGGCAGATATTTGAACTATAGTTCAAATCATCATCCCGCGCAGAAAGGTTCGGTTATAAATACTTTAGCCCATAGGGCAATTAAAATCTGCGATAAAGATTCAATAAGTGAAGAAAAGAAAATGGTATTTGACACACTGAGAGCCAATGGATACCCTGAGGCACAAATTAATAAAGGATGGACTGGGCAAAATAATAAAATTCAAAGGGAGAGAGAAGGGAGAAATAGAATTATTACCAACACTGAGGACATCAATAAAACAACAGAAGACAACAAAATAGAGAAAATTTGGACATTTTTATCCTTTATTAAAGGAGTAACCGACAAGATCGCTAGAGTGCTTAAACAGGGGAACATAAAAACTATCTTTAAACCGACAAGGAAAATTGAAGAAATGCTCAATAATCCAAAGGACAAGAGACCTCCGCTTTCTAACCCAGGGATTTACAGTATCCCATGTGGCACCTGTGGGAAAGAATACATCAGTTTAACACAGTGATCTATTGGTACCAGGCTAAAAGAACACGAAAGATCGGCGAGATTGGAGCACCCACAACTTTCCGCAGTAGCTGAACATGCGCTGGCCATAGGTCATTCTATTCAATTTAAAGACACGCGTTTCTTAAGAACAGAGAACAAATTAAACATCTTGAAGAACTTGGAGACTCTGGAGATAAGCAGGAAATTTCCTAACGCCCTATTGAATAGACAACAGGATTTAAGCTTTGCAAACCGCATTTGGCTCCCCATAATCCGCAGGCAAACAAGTTACGGACAACTTGACAATAATGTAACCGTTTTGAACAATAGTTAACATAAGTGTTGCCAACAGTTCCAAGCTTTTCGAGAGAAGGTCGCCTTAATGATATTCTGAATACAGTCCTTGCTGAGTTTTTTCAGGACTACCAGTCTCCGCAAAAGATTGACTTCGAAACGGCTTCCGTTTTGACAGCGGGGTTTTCCCGCGCTTTTTTGAAAAATAAAAAGAACGGAGCGGGACGCTGAGTATTTCAACATCTACCAATTTACTTTGGAATGCCCCAGAAGATGTGTCTGGACTAAGACACGAAACGTCGGGTCCTTGAGTTCCAGTTATTGATTTTAAATAATTTCTGTTTGTCCGGGTTTTTGGGCTGTTACAGTCTAAACCGGATAAAATCGTCATTGTTTTTATCGGCTGGATCGCTACTTTTACTTTTGACTATGACCGCACTACCCGTGCTACCTTCTTCTATAAATATAATTGCTGGTTATAATAGTTTCTGTTCGAAAGTATCTGAACTGGTTCTTGGAATCTGTAAAAAAAAAAAAAAAAACTTGAATTTACGGGTGTGATGCGCAATTCTGGTGGAGCCAGAGTCTGATCTGAACTCATGGCAACTGGAAATGGGAACAGACACACAGAGTACCCAGGAATTACTGTCTGTTGTTAATGAAGCCTGCAGTTCTGTGTAAAATGTCACATAATGTCTGCCTAAAGGCAGGTACACTTTTTCCATTGCCTGGCCTCATGAATCCAATGAACAGGTATAGTGCTTATGTGGGCACCTTGTGCTGAAATGGTTGTGCATCTCACCGGAACTGCCCAGGGCAGTCTCTTTCCCTCTCCACTATACTTAACAGCTAGGAATGAATGATACACGGGATGGGGAGAAGGTTCTGTGGCCCAGTGACTCTCATCAATTGCAGACTGATTATCAGACTGGCTAGTATCAGTATTCCAATCAAACATGAAGGGGGGCAGGATTTGGTCCGGGAGGGTTCCCTCAAGTCTTGCCTCTAGTCTCTGTCTCCCATGCTTTGCTTGATTAAAAGGCTAGAGGCTCCTCAGAAAGCAACTGCTTCTTGCCTATTTGGGAATGCTTTTAAACTGTTCCAGAAACCACGTTTGTTGATAGATCAGGGTGCTCAGAGAAAAGCGGCTGATCTAAGCTGTATGAGAGTCGGCATAAACTACAGCACGGCAGTGCCAGCTGTCACTGCTTAGAAACACATAATAGATTCTGCTGCTTTTCAGACAGCAGATCTTACAGCCACATAAACCAGTCATTCTGTCATCAAAAAGCCCTGGCAGCAGAGATGTTTTCTCTTCGTAACTGCATTCCTAGGGTAGTTCTCAGTGCAGAGCCAGAGGGAGGCAGCTTTGCAACATATTATTTCATGATTGGGCCTCAATAACAGAGGAAAAGGAAAGGGGTCCTTGCCAGAGATGTGGCCTGAAGCCCTCTGTCAGGTGTCTCGTGGCATGCCCGGATGCCCAGGATAGCTGGTGTGCAATTAGGAACTAGGCTGTACAAGCCATGGTCAGGAACCAAATACTCAGAATCAAAGTAAGGATCGAGTTCAGGGCAGGGTTGGGCTTTGGTGTTCAGGAGCTAGCACAAAATGTCCCATTGTTTTCAATAAGCCTTTCCTATTGATTGTAGTCTTTTATTGTTAGGAGTGGTCAATAACATTGAGAGGGTGAGATCAAGCAATTGGAATTGTGGATGGTCCTTAAAAGGGCAGAACAGGCACGGTAAGTATGGTTCGTGGGGGCCTGGGGGCCTTTTATCCTACCACTACCAGAAGGGATCCCTCCCTCAAACCACTTTGACCTCTCTGTCTCCAGTCTAAAGCTGCAGTCCAATCTGCACTTAAGAGTACGTGTCATTGGATTTGATGAAATGTACTTCTGAGTAAATATTATTATTATGAAAATTTATATACCACTTTTCAACAAAAAAAAGTTGACAAAATGGTTTACATAGCAAAATAAATTTTAAAAATGGTTCTTTGTCCCAAAAGGGCTCACAATCTAAAAAGATTCAGAAGCAACACCAGCAAAACCATATTGATTCTACAGTGGGCTTCCAAATCTCCTCTTATTCCCTGCAGCCCACCCCATGATTGATGTCACCTTCTTGGCTCTCTCCCATAGACTGAACGAATTGCCATTGTTAATGTTAAATGCTGTGGCAATGGCATATTCTTAAAGCCAAGGGAAATAATGGAAAAGTCTAGAGATTATTAAATTTATTGTCTCGGGCAATGGCATCAGTATGCTGCTTTTTTACATTTAATTTAATAACATCTTTGGAAACCTTTCTCTTCTTAGCAGTTCCCAGATGCAAGTTTTCACTGGCACAATCACATGACAATGTAGCTCACTACAATCTACGTGGAGCTTATACCTTCGTACACAGGGCATATACCTTTGGAATGGAGCCCAACCCATTGCTCAGCTGCAATTGCATGGGTACTGGTGGTTAGATTGGTCCCTACATTGAAAGCCAGACAGTGGTGATTGCCTAGCTCCATTTTTCCAGTTTCTTTGAAGAAAAGCAATGTGAAGCCTTTCTAAAAGCTTCAAGAAGATCTTACTTCATGCATATAAAAATGGAAGAGTAGCTATCCCCATGCACATGTACACTGGGTATCCCCTACCTGGGAGAAAAGCAGGATAAGAATCCAATAATAATAATAATAATAATAATAATAATAATAATAATAATAATAATAATAATAATATGCCACCTAAGAGCAGTGAAATGGACATAGAGACATACAAAACCCTAGCCAGTTTCCTGGTTGCCCTAAGCCAGGGGTGGGGAACCTATTTGCAGTGGGGGGCCATTTTCCCATAGGGAAAATTTGCTGTGGGCCGGCTGTGAGGCTGTCCGATCCCCCCCCCCGCAAATTTGACACCCCCGCGAATTTACCACCTACCCACCCACCGCTTGCTTGCCCTCCCTCCCACCGCTCGCCCACCTACCTACCCACCGCTCGCTCGCTCGCCCTCCCAACTGCTCGCTCGCTCGCCCTCCCTCCGCTCGCTCGCTCGCCCTCCCTCTCACCCACCCACCGTTCGCTCGCCCGCCCTCCCTCCGCCCGCCCACCCACCCACCGCTCGCTCTCCCTCCCACCCACCCACCCACCTACCCACTGCTCTCCTTACCTCAGCTCCGGGCCGGGGCCGCCACCGCCGCTTTCCCGCGCTTCCTTGGTTTAAAATCAGCCTTCGCAAAGCGCTGCTGAAGCCGAGATTGCCCTCTCGGCGATCTCGGCTTCAGCGGCGCTGTGCGCAGGTCCGGATCAGGCCCGCGGGCCGGAGGTTCCCCACCCCTGCCCTAAGCAAATGAAAAGTTTGCCCCAGGTGACCAACTTATCAAGCTGCCTTTTACTGATGTAGTGGATTGTAGTTCATAAAATCTTATGCTACACGGAATCTGCCACAGGTGCCACAAAAATCCCTGATATTTTTTCCTGCAGTCCAATATGGCTATCCCACTGGAAGTAACTATCATTAGGTTGCTCTTGGCTTTTATTTTGTTTTCCTGCAGCTTTATAGATCTGGCTTGTGTACGCAGTGGGTAGGTAGCTAGCTGGTTGGCTACATAAAAAGAATGTATTAGGCCTTATGGTCCTATCATAATTATCTCTTGGACTAGGTACTAATGAATTGTTGTTGTGGAAGGGTAAATGGTAAAACTGCTCTAAAGTGTGAATAGGCTTCAGAGTTGCCAACATCTTGTTTTACAGGCCTTTCTTTCTCCTGTGCCCTTGACAGCAGCCTGACATGCAGCCAGAAATGAAGCAAGCGAAGCATTTATTTTTGCTGCACAGTATTTTCATGCAAGGTAAAGCAAGCTTCACCTTGTAAATATCTGCATGCCAGGCTGCTGCTGCTAATGATACAGGAAAAGAGACAGTGAAGCTGTAAACCTATATACACTTACCTGAGAGTAAGCCCATTGAACACAGTGGGATTTACTTCTGAGTAAGCATGTATAGCTATGTACTGTAAGAGGTTGACTGTCCTACCTATGATTATGCATGGGAAGCACTAGAAAAGAGCAGGCATCTTTTTCTAGATCTGTTTCTGAAAAGTGTGGATTTCCAGTCTACAAGTATGTGAAATCTAACAAAGTCTTATTGCTGTCGCTCACAAGTGGGAAGAAGCAGATCCTCTCTATTAAATTTCCATAAGCAACATGTTTCTTCAGTTGAATGCCTGGAAAAACAAGTGTCCTGTGCATTGCAAAAGGTTTGAATTTTTGCAGAGTGGCCCCACTCTGGGTGGAATGGAAAGAAGCAGTTTAATTGAAGCTTTGGTAACTGAGAACATAGTATTTCCTCTTTTTCTGCTGGTACCTTGCCTGCTTTTCTACATTCATTTAAGATCTACCAAAAAATAGTAGCTTTTAAGTGGAATTCATGTTCTGAGTCATATTCTGGAGAAATAAAAGATACAAACTTTAAGCAAGCAAACAACCATGTTTTAAGGTTGGTAGGAACAGAGCAGAATATGACTTTTTCTAGCTTGGTACTGTACAGATGGAAGAAACCATGTCTGGTATAATGTTTCCTTCTGTGCAATACTGCTTTTAAGGATACGAGAAATCTCTCCGACTCTCTGGACCCAGCAACCCTAGTTTGTTTCTGAGCCATACCTGAATAAAGATCTGTGTCTGTCAGGGTTGCCAAGTCTTCACTTAGTACCTCTACCTTTTCAATGTTCTGATGCAACAACGTTCTGATACCACGTTGCCCCTAGTCTCTGGGTCCCTTCACCTGCCTTGATCCCCACACTGGAAAAGGACAAAAGTGGACTAAGAGACCAGTGGAGGAACAAGTCAGGAAGTGCAGCAGCTGCATGTCATGTCAGTGCCATAGAGCATTTAAAGGAACAAGTACCATCTTTGAGCGAAGACCTGGAACCACCCAGACCCAAGCCCTGTGGGAGAGGAAAAGGAGGGGTCATCTCTGTCAGACCTTCCAGTAAGCAACCCTTTTCTAACCAGTGCCAGACCTTACACTGCCTCACTGGTGCTGCTTCCAGGAAGGAAATCCATTACACTGCAGGGCAAAAAGAGCCCCCCAGGCTGCACGGAACTGGATACATTTTTCTGTATTACATCATCAACACAGGAATGGAGGAGTGGGAGTGGGAGGAGGCAAACAGGCTCTGCGCTGGAAACTTACGGCTTCTCCCTGCCTCTAACGCCTGCTTTCCTTCACGACTTCTTCCTCAAGAAACACAATAGTAGTGATCACCATGGCAACATATATTCCCCTGGCACCTGCACATTCACAGGTGGAATCCTCTGAGCCCTGAAAGTAGTTCCTGGCCCCAGGCAGGTGGGGCCTGACCATCAGCAATGCAGTTGCTCCTCGGATCTAAGCACTCTCTGGGTGACTCATCCTGGTCCCATTTTGTCTTGGACATTTCGCTGTCTGCCGCTGCCAACGGGTGCCGACTTTCCAGCACGTGGCTGGTACATCTAACCCTGTCAAGGACCCCATTCCAAGGACAAAGGCCAGGACGCAGGATTCCAGGAGGAGGTTGCTTTGTGTGGGAAGTGCTGGGCTCATCTGCCAGTGCCTGTTACTCCAAGGACGCTGACATTTTCCAGACTTCCCTGCAGGGAAACAGCACCTGATTCCACTTAAAGCTTGCAGCATCTCTCCTCCCCACTCCCACACCTCACCCCAGAAAACACGGAGCTCTCAGAGAACAATAATGTAATTGGCTGGGAAAATCTCCCCAGGATTTTCCATCAAAACCTGGAGCTGGCTCAGACAGTGCTAACACACAAACACATGCAAGCTGGAGGCCCCAAGACACTCATGAAAGCACGGGTTTCCCCCAGAACATGCGTGACCTGGACAGAATGGAGCTCAATGTAACAAGGAGTGACTGAGACCGGAGAGACAGCAGATTCCCCCAGAGGGGTGACCCAGTCTTTGGCCCCATAAAGAACAAACCACCAGCCGTCTGGGCCTATTTAGCATCCATGACCTTTCACCTTGGAGATTCCCACCTCCTGCCTGCTGTGCGCAAGCCTGCTTTACAGCATGCAAGAACATCTTAGAGCTGCTTATAATGGTCCTTTTAAAGAAATCTGCTACAAATCTCACCCAAGAATGGTTATATTCTGCATACATCTACTGCACCGCTGAATGTTTAGAAAAATTACTAGTGCTGATCAGGCCCTTTGGTTTTCATATAAGGTCCAGTGGATACAGCATTGAATGTTGACTTAGAAGACTTGGGTTCGAGTCTACCCTCTGCCATTATACAGGCTTGAGCATCCATGACTTTTGGCCTCAGTTCCTCATCTGCAAAATGGAAATAATAGTGACTTACCTCATAGATTTGTAATGAGAAACAAAATAAATATTGTAAAATACTTTGCAAATTAAAAGGTTATGTATGATAGAGTTGCCTTAGCAACTTAGCACCAAGCAGTAGCCTTAGTGGCTTATTTCCTGTAGGCCTGCTTGGAGCCAGTTCTGGGCTGACACTGCAGAAAAGCAGACACAACTCAGAACAACGCCCACCCAGTTCCTAGACTAAGGTATTGTTTTCTCCCAGTGTTCTTTCATAAAGTATTTGTTTTTAACTGCCCTCTCAATAAGATGATGCAGGCTGTATAAAGGAATAATAATAATAATAATAATAATAATAATAATAATAATAATAATACATAAGCACTCTTCAATTATCTGTTAGAAAACATGGTCCACAGAAGTGACTGCGGCTGTATAACCTCATTAAATAGAGTTGGAACTCCCCAAGGAAAGCAAAGACTATACAGAATGAAACCTTTTGGAGAAGACTGTAATCAATAAATCACAGGCTACCTGGGAAAATGCCTCCAAGAATCCAACAGAAAAAGAGAGACCGGTTTTTCCCACACAATCATATTCCCCCACATTTGATATGTAGCATGATACTTCTGTATGCTTCAAGCCAGCATCAGTAGCACAATATCCTGCCCACATATAATGCATGGGAGTGATTTTCTTGCAAATAGCTTTGCTACTGTTTGCAACTATTAAACCATGATAGCCATGCTGCAGAAGGATGTCCACCTCTTAAATTTAACCCCTGTTTTAACAAGCAATAAGAATATTCCTACACTGGAGTAGTATAGGTTTGCAGTTTCTAAAGAACCTTTTTTCTAAAAGTTCACAACACTGAATTAGTATAGAGCGGGGTGACCAACCTTCCACCATTAGGGCCTCTGCGTTCTTAAGAGCTGTGTAGAAGACATAATCTTGGCAGCTGCAAGTGCTGATGGCGCTGCTAAAGCAGCTGCACCTGCTGAAAGGCCCTCACCTATACAACTGTAAAAGGACAAGGAGCATTCATGTTGAAAGGGTGGCAATGGCGTCGCTACTGTCAAGCGACGGTAGCGGGCCGCCACGGGGTGACGTGCACAAGGGGTGACGCGCGTACGCGCGCACGTCATCTCTCCTGCGTGCGTCACCCCCGAAGATGTCCCCGGAGCCGGCTTCCGGCCTCTTCTGAGGCCGGGAGCCGGCTCCGGAGACGTCTTCCCCGGCCGACGCGCCAGGGCCTTCTGAGGAAGGCCCGGTGTGCGAACGTTATTTATAACATTCGTTTGCACATGCGCAGACTGTTGCAGACAGCAACAGTCTGCGCATGTGCAAACGAACGTTATAAATAACATTCGTGCACCGGGCCTTCCTCAGAAGGCCCCGGACAGCCGGCCGGGGAAGACATCCCCGAGCCGGCTGTAAAAATTGTCGGGCGTCCGGAGCGGCGCCCGTCGGACGTCCGGAGCGGGCGTCCGGAGCGGGCGTCCGGAGCGGACGTCCGGAGCGACGTCCGTCGGGCGCCTGGAGCAGGCGTCCGTCGGGTGCCCCAACAAAAAATCGCGGGGAGGCTCACTAGGGTGACGCACGCACCCCGCTATGGGGTGACGCGCACCCTAGTGACGCCTCTGAAGGGTGGCCACCCCTGGTATAGAGGGTGAGGAGTATATGTCATTCAGTGCCAGTGTTGTAGTGGACACTAGCACTCCCAGCATGCTTGTGCTCCATCCTGTTTATTTTAAACAGAGGATGCAGAGGAGGAGGGCCACACTGGAGCTTCAGGTAAGAGGGCAAGATCACCGTGCTCTTCCTCTCCTTACCTACTTGGCTGGTTTACTAAGCAGCTGGACAACCCAGGAGGAGGCAGCGGAGGAAGGGCTGCTTTAAAACTTTGGATTGCATGGATTGCCTGCTGCAACTGAGTGACAGTTCAATTGCACCATACAACAGGCATCTGGAACGTTTCTAAGTGTGCCCTTTCAGGGCAGATCAGTTCACCATGTTGCAGTACAAGGCATTGATTGAGTCTTGGAATTACTTCTACACTTCCCAGGTGGTTCCCAAGGGTTTATGGGGTTTGTATTTGGTAAGGCTTTTCTTGTCTTCCAAAGGCAAAGCAGCAACAATAGGGGTAACTCTGTGGACCTTGGGATTCTTTACACTTGAGTTTCAGATTGGTTTTGTTTCTTCCCAGCCAGGTCTCTAGACAAACTCTATAACTTTGCTGATTGCTCCGGCCTACACCTCATCTTTGCGTTGAATGCCCTGCGCCGGAACCCCAACAACTCCTGGAACAGCTCCAATGCTCTCAGCCTGCTCAAGTACAGTGCCAGCAAGAAATACAACATCTCCTGGGAGCTGGGCAATGGTGAGTGGGGTTGTGGAGGGCCGAGGGAAGAGGAGGAGGAAAGAGGCATGGGCAGAGATGTCACTAGGGTGCGCGCTGCCCAGGGCCGGGCACGCGCGTCACCCTAGTGACGCCTCCCCCCGGACACCCCCCCTTTAACAACCTTTGGCGCGGCCATAGGCCGCGCCGCGATTTGGGGGGCACCTTTGGGCGCCCGGTCCGGGAGCCCTCTCAATCGTTGCAGCCGGCTCGGGGACGTCTTCCCCGGCCGGCTGCCCAGGGCCTTCTGAGGAAGGCCCACTGCGCGAACGTTATTTATAACGTTCTTTTGCACATGCGCAGACTGTTCCTGAGGGAAAAGGGCAGCCCTTTTCCCTCAGGAACAGTCTGCCCATGCGCAAAAGAACGTTATAAATAACGTTCGCGCAGTGGGACTTCTTCAGAAGGCCCCGTGCAGCCGGCCGGGGAAGACGTCCCCGAGCCGGCTCTCCCGACCGGCGTCACGTCGCTGTAGCCTGGCGACGCGCGCGGGAGGCCCAGAGGCGATGCACGCATGTGTGCGCAGGAGAGGCAACGCGCACTTGTGCGCGCGTCACCTGGGGTCCCCTGCACTCCTCGCCAGGCTACAGCGACGCCTCTGGGCATGGGGACAGCTCATCTCCTAGGTGGCTGCAACTTGCAACCCTGACTGGTGACTGCCAAAGTAGAGCCCTGCTGTGGGGGACGCTCACTGCAAGTCATAGGGCATCACCAGTGAATAGCAACATAGGCCAGAAAGTGACTGCTGTTCTGAATCTAGGGAAGGAACAAGCCATATATGGGGTAAATGTTTTGCACGTTCTCAGACCCAAAAAGACACAAAGGAGCTATAGTACCTCCTCCTCCAGTACCTTCCACCGAGTGCCTCCAAACTGATGAAGGGCCACCCATGCTATATGAAGCATGGCATTTTTTTCAGAGTAACTGAGCCAGAGTTGGTCAATGCTTGTTTCTGTTTGTTTCCAGAACCAAACAACTACCGAGCCCTGACAGGGCGAGCAGTGAATGGCACTCAGTTGGGCAAGGACTACGTGCAGCTGAAGAGGCTGCTACAGCTGATCCGCACCTACTCCCGAGCCAGCCTATATGGGCCCAACATTGGGAGGCCCAGAAAGAATGTTGTGGCCCTCCTGGATGGGTGAGTTACATGGCCCATGGCAAACAATGCAGGAAGCTGGAAAGAACGCCCTCTCTTAGGCCCTCTCTCTGCCTAGTCCTCATGATTTAAGAGCTGCAGATGTGACTTTTCCACTCACTAAGGTGCAGTAATAAGAAAAGCCATGCCTGCCAGAACCTGTTCAAGGCATAGAAGCCCTCTTTGAGTAATGTACTGGCTATACAGGCTACACTCTCATTGTTTGTACCCTTGATTTCCAGCCAGCCTGGCTGTTAGGGAGACTAGGGACTGCCCCTGGAAAGACCAGGAACGCTCCCTGACATGTTGGTTTATATAGCCCAAAGTGGTAAGGTTGCCAGATCTGTCAGGTCAGCCTTGTCTCTTTGTCACTGGCTCACTCTATCATATTTCTCCTTGTCTCTTGGTCGGCTCCCCTTCCCCATCATGGCCCAGTACTATTTCACCATTTTTCTGCCAAATGCTCAAAGCATTTGATAACAATGATTTTATCAGGAACAACTAGTTATTTTCTTGTCCCTTTCAAACGTCCAAGCTGGGAACACTTGCTCCAATTCACAATTCCTGTGATTTCCCTCTTTTCATCTAAAAGGCGGAAAGTCCTAAGCAGCCCTGATAAATGTAAGGAGAAAGAGGACATAGCACAGACTGGCCGAGCCATTGATACAAAACTGGGTGAGATGGCAAACTCCCGAGGACGAAAGTTTTTAAAATAATCTTAATAAACCTAAAAACATAGCACACAGCAGCATGAAGAAATAGATCAAAACCAAATGTAAAGAAAGAATAACGGTCGGTCCGATCCTGTGTAAAGATATTTGGCTGGCCCATAGGGCTGCCCGCAGTATCCTGTGCCCTTCCCTGGCTGCTCCGGCATGGCCCAAGGACTCCTCGGAAGAAGGGGACATTCGGAAAGGGACATTTGGAAGAAGGGGACTTGGAAGAAGGGGTCTCTCCAGGTGTAGGACTGCCCGGCCCCAATGGGCCTCCTCGGATGCACGTTGGCTCTCGAGCCAATGTACATCCGGGGTGGTGAGGTAAGGACCGCTGAGGCCGCCACCGATATCCCCACCCCCCTCCCTACCCGTCTCGCCCAACGGCTGCCGTCTCTTGCCGCCCGGCCCGCTCTCCCCGCCCATTTCTTACCTGCACTGGCGGCTGCAGGGTCAGGTGGGAGGCAGAGTAAGGGCTGTTGCCCTGTGCGCCAATGGCCCCTACTCCCCGGGTGTCAAAAACGCGTGGAGCGCACGCTTCGCAGGCACTTGTTTATGGAGGATTGCACAGTAAGTGCACAAATATAAGGTGTGTGTGTGTGTGTGTGTGTGTGTGTGTGTGTGATAGGCAGCAGAAGTGTCATTTTACATTGTATCAGCTCAAAGACCTAGGAATTGGCTCAAAGACCTAGGAATAAATCATGCTGTTCTACCAGGAATAAAACCACGTCTTCTGGACACCACAGCTTAGTAAGGATGTGAAAGTGGAAACTGGAAAGTGTTCAGGTTAGCAAACTGTGCCCAAGTATAATTTCTCTGGGCCTGGTACAAATATGTGCTTTGTATGGGCCCCCTTGGAGGGGTTGGAGAATGTCTGAAGATTGCATGCCAGTAGGATAGAAATACAGACCTTAGCTGTTGGGTTTCCTATTGAAAGCAATGAGAAACTTAAAATATATGTGCCTAGTTTAATTGCCTCTAAATTGCCCTGTATCCAATATCTCTGAAATTTGGCAAGTTGGTTATCCTGAAGGAGGAGTGGAATGCCTGAAAATGTTTTGCCATTTGGATAGAAAACACCAAAGTTACAGGCACCAGAATCCTGGCTGGGTCTCCCATTGAAATTAGTGGGAAAACTCAAACGAATGAGAAAAACAAAAGAAACAAATCAAATTAAAATGAATGGAAAATGAAACAAATCAAAACAAATTACATTTTTTAAAACACAAATGGGGGGGGATTCTTGCACGTCCCTAGTTTTCAATTACAAGGAGAAAGATTAAAGAAGGGAAATTGCTTAGGGATGTTGTGAAATATACCTTAGAGATTTTCAAAGTAAGGTTGAGCAGACACCTGTCAGGGTTGCTTTAGGTAAAAGGTATATTTTTGAATAGGATACCCTCTTTGTGGTCAGTGGGTAGACCCACAGTATCTATTATGCTCCTTCTTCTAACTTTGTGATCTGTGCAGGCAACCTGCCCAGAAGTGGAACTACAACAGAGCTTGAAGTGGGCTGGCCAGTCAGGCTGAACCTGCAACACTACCACTCAGAGCTGACCAAAGGAAGAAATTGTAGGGTGACGTGGTGTGTCAGCATTTTTCCTCCCTCCTCGTCTGACTAGGAGTGTGGACACATGACATGCTCTAACCCAGGGGTGGCCAACCTTCCACCATTAGGGCTACTGTGTTCTTAAGAGTTCTGTAGAAGACAGAATCTTGGCAGCTGCAATTGCTGATGGTGCTGCTAAAGCAGCTGCACCTGCTGAAATGCCCTCACCTATGCAACCATTTAAAGGGCCAGCATTCATGTTGAAAGGTTGGCCACCACTGCTCTAACCACTGTACAAACCTTTTGAGCCATGTGTGCAGGTCTTTAATATGAGCAGCTAAAGTGGCTTCTATGTGCTGCTGCTCACCACCTTGTGTTTCTAGCCCCATTGATCCTACTTTTGCCCTCTGCTGCTGTTTAGCCCTGCCCTACTTTGCTTCATATACCGTATTTTACGCTCCATAGGACGCATCGGTCCATAGGACACACGCATCCTATGGAGCATAAAATAGAGAAAAAAAGTTTTTCACTTACCTGGGCTTGGGGGTGCTTCGGGGAGGCCTGCGCGAGCCTCTGCAGGCCTCCCTGATCTTCAGTTCGGCCGAAAACAGCGATTTTCAGCCATTTCCGGTTTTCGTGAAAACTGGAAATGGCCGAAAATTTTCGTGAAAACCAGAAATGGCCGAAAAAACGCCATTCTCGGCCGAACTGAAGATCAATGAGGCCTGCAGAGGCTCGCGCAGGCCTCCCCGAAGCCCCGGTAAGTATTTTTTCCTGTGTGTTTTTAAGGCTTCGCTCCATAGGACGCACGCTTTCCCCCCCTATTTTTTGGGGGGTGGGGAAAGTGTGTCTTATAGAGCGTAAAATACGGTATTTGTCTTTGCTATGGGCTACACAACCCCTGCTACTATCGGACTCGATCCAGCGGCTATCTAAGTAAGGATTACTATGGGGTGGAGCACTCTTGGGCTTCTTTTCTAAAGGAAAGGTTGAGCATACGTTTTAAAAACAAGTTGACCCCCTGCACCTGACCAGCCAGAATCCAGCTCTTCTGGATTGGATATGATATGAACACAGTGTGACTGGTAGACTTAACAGACGTATTGCTGTGCCTGGGGCTGGATGGGTGCCTGGGGAGCTCAGCTCACTGTCTCTTGCTCCTTTAGCGCTGCCTGCCTGCAGGGCAGAGCACAGAACCAGAGGCAAGCCATGTGCACAGGTGCAAGCGAATGTTTACAGATGGGACAACCAGCCCATTTGATGAAGTGTTAATTAGGCTGTTCAGGCAACCAGAGCTGTAGGGGAAAGCCTGTATCTGTTCCCTACTGTGGAGGATTCTTTCCAGATCCCAAAGGAACAATGGAGCTGTTAGCATTGAGAGTGAAGAGATGACCCTGGGCCCTGTCTCTGAGGGAAACCTGGCTCCAGGGCTCATGCAGGATTAAACAAGGACAGCAAAATCACACAGGGGCTTCTGGCTGGCGTCAAAGATGCTGATTTCTAGGTCTGGTGCTCTCACTTTGGGCTTCAAGAGCATGGAGGGAAGCACTTAAAGGGTTCAGTGGCTCTGGGCATGAGGCGTAGCTCATCATGAGACATTAAATGTTGGCACTCAAAGCCATAAATGAGACTCTTAACAGAATTCAGCAGCAGTCATCGCCACAGCACCAGCTTGTAGACAAGTCTGCAGTTCTTGCTGCTCTAATAACCATTAGATTATTATTTTCATCCACTGGTAGGTTAGATTATGGAAGAGGTCAAGAATTCCTGTATTATCAGTACTATTTCAGTGAGTCCTGCTTTTCTCCTCCCTGTATAACAAGCTGCACCTGTCAAAAATGTCCAATCTACATTGATTTTCACTGACGGGGTCTTTGTGGAAAGAGAATGGCTGGCAGTCTCTGCAGTCTGGACATCAATGTGAGGACATTTATGTATGGGGACTGGGTGAGGATGGGTGCCTACCACACAGAAAAGACCAGCCCAAAAAAGCACCAACAGAGGACAACCCCCTGAGAATTGTAGCTGTGTTTCCATTTGTAGTAAAAGAATGCCTGATGAAAGCAGCTGCCTTGTTCATGAGTCTTCATAGGGTACAATTCGCCTGATATACTGTATTCAGGTCATGGGGGAAATTAAGGAAGGGTTTGAATGGAATACATTTATTTGCATTAAAAACAGGTATGTTCAGTGGTCTGAAGAATAAGAAGAGAGGATAGGAGGAGAAAGGAGGTTTGCTCAGGCTGGAACGTTAAATTCATCAGCAGGTAATTTTGTGAATTATGGCCTGATCAAAAAAGGCAGGTATAGGTGTCACCAACCAGTAACTCTTTATGGATCCCAAAATGTTCTAAGAACAAGAAAATGTGAGCCATGATCTCAGCAGAGGCCTTTTTCCTCTGTTGGTACTATTCATCAGGTTGGACAAAAACTTCATTCTTTATGTTTTATATGCTGACTTCTTGCACAACTGGTCTGACTGGGGAAAGTATCAGGCAGGAAAAACAGGAAAGATATATATTTATTTAGTCCAAACACTGTTGACCTGGAGATGAACTTCTGACTAATGTTTGGATAGGGACAATGGGGAATATATGGGAGCATTACAGGGTGTCGCAGAGATCACTGGTCCTTGTCATGCTCAAGCCTATTTTACACATGATGTTTTGACTGCTTGGCCATGATGTTGTGTAGGGAAAAAAACATGTATGCTGTTTCGTGATGTGCAGCACAGGTATTTATTTTGCTATGGCTTCCCAGCATGCATGACTACTGCCAGATCCTCTCCTCCCTTTTTCCCCCCCCCCACCCATAGCCCACCCCCCGCTGACTTGCGCCAGGGAATCTGGGAGGGTTGCTACTGCATGGCTGGTGCCACTAGCTGTTTCTGGCAACACATTGCATTTTGTGATGCGGTAAGTCGGGCTGTGCTGCTGGAATACGTGTTCTGGCAGCACAGCCCGATGATAGGATTGGGCCGTTAATTCAGCTGGCTAGGGGGAGGGAAATGAGGATCAGCAGAGTTGCCTGAACAAAACTACTGTACATGTGATGTTGGAAGCATTACAGTACTGTATTTGTCCTGGCAGGCTTAGTTGTTCTTTAACCAATAGACGCAGGCTTTGCCCTATGGACAAGGACTCTGGCGGGGGGGGGGTAGCAGGGGTCTTTAGCCCTGTCCCCCACCACAGCCCTGACTCACAGAGATCCCAAATTCAGCTGTTTGCTCTGGAGAAATGCTCCCACTGGTGATCCTGATCTGCTATTGTTGGCTGAAGAAAAACAAATAGCCCAATCCTATCCTTTCCCCCGCCATAGCATGCAGCCGCCCCAAAAGAAGCTGTGCTGCATCTGCATGCTATCGTGGGGGAAGTGATCAGGAAGCTTAGGTGAAGTAAGGGAAAATATTTTTCCTTACTCCTCCATAAGCCCCTTGATCGTCAATGGGTCTCCTCAGACCTATGCGAGCTCTTTAACTGGTGCAAGTCCAAGGAGCCACAGGGGGCATTGTCAGCTGGCTCCAGAGGGGATAGCATCCTGCACAAATCACTTGTGCCAGGTGCTACCCCCTCCCACCTCCGACATGCCCCCAGGCCTCCCCGACCTACCCTGTCCTGCCCACCCCACCGACGTTGACAGGGCTCCTTTTCGCCGCTGCCACATGCAAGATCTTCCCCGCCACCATCTGTGGCGGCAGCCCAGAAGTGTGCGCCTCTGCATGCTCCAAAATGGCATTTACAATGCCATAAAAAATGTTCCACCACCAGAATTCTAGTTCCAGCGGCGTTCGCACCAGATAGGATTGGGCCGTAAGCTGTCAGGGCCAATAACAGTTGAATATGTTGTGTTGTTTGAACCTTAGGGTGCCTTATAAAGAGGGTTCACTGCATTTATTCTTCCCACAGAGCAAGTCTGGCTTTCCTTTTGTCTTTTGACAGAAGTACTTAACAGCAGGTCAAACACTGACTGAGTGAGTGGGCTGCCTTGTTCCTACTCCCAAACTTTAGGCAGGTTGTCCACCTTTTTTTTTCTTTAGTTTTTGAAGTGCAGCTTGTATGTTTAAGCAATCAAGAGTTCATTTTGCAATTTTCAGAAAAAGGGAAAAGAAATCAACTTCTAAAATCTGCAAAAGTGCTCCAAAGAGGGAGGGAGGGAGGAAGCAGGATTCATGATGTCACAAGACAGAAACCAATCAGCAGTGCAAACAGCTGGCTTTTGCTACAAACCACCAGAACTGGTTTTCTGGGACTTTGGCCCTGGAGAGGGTTAGGTACGTGTGACGAGAATGTGATGAGTGTGCTTCCATATCGCAATGACGACTCTTTTTCTTCCTGTAGACAGACTTCTTAAAAATGGAAATGTTGCACTGTCTACAACCCTCTCAATGAGGCCAATTTTTTTATTGTATCTGTGTCTGTGTTTCTGTCTGCTCCGTAGGCCTCTCCACATTGGTCGAACGACTTAGCACCTGAATAAAAATTTAAACCAGGTTTTGTGGCTGAGAAATTTTAAACATGCACAGGCCCCATAGCTTGGGGGAGGAGGCATCAGGAGACATTGCCCCCATAAATTTGTCTCCTCCCTTTGAAATAAGATGTGTTCCAGATTTTCCTGCTTATTTTCGTAGTGTGATTTTTTCTTGGGGGGGAGGGATAAGACGATTACCAATTTTTATTTAATGATTAAAAGTTGTAATTTGGAAAAATCATATAAATATCTTAGTTTGTCTTATTTAAGGAAGGTCTTCCACTGGGCTTCTGGTTAAACTTGCACTTTTAAACAAAATATATAACATTTGAGGTCAAAGTACTCAGTTTGTCATATAGTCGTCCAGTCCAGTGGCGTTCTTACGCTGGGGGAGTAGGTGTGCTGCGCCCCAGGCGCCGAGTGGGCACGGTGCTTCCGGGGGGCGCGGCACCGGAGCCCGGCTGCCGAGCCCCCGGGAAGCAGCGTGCCCAATCGGCGCGTCACCGGCTTCCGGAGATGCTTTGCTCCGAAGCCGGGAAGCCCTCCTCCTTGCGACCGCCCAGTTCGGCGGTCGAGGGCTTTGTGAGCCGGCCGAACGCGTCGCAGGCTTTTATTTGGGTTTTCTGCACATGCGCAGAACCTTTCTGAGGGCAAACGGGCAGCCCGTTTCTGAGGGCAAACGGGCAGCGCTCTAGCCCCTGCCCCCCCAGGCGCCGGAAGGCATTAAAACGCCACTGGTCCAGCCTGGTGGTTTCTAACTATGAGCCTGACCACATAACCAAAAAATCCTTTGATGTACCTGCACCAAACATTAGGCTTCCCTAGCAACGGAAGCCAGAGTGATAAAAAAACACTTTCAAAGTGTAAAACTAGGAAGAAGTGTATAACCAGCCTTCCGTATATAGTAGGTGTTTGATCATGTAATGGAGAGGCATACATAGAAAAGTTGGATTTCATGGGGGGGGGAGGGGAATATTGTGGTCCCCAAATAAGTGAATTTTCTTTGTATAAGCCTCTGCATGATATTTTTATACAAGCCCCCATGCTTATTTGATTTACCGTAAGCCCCCTCAGTTGGTTCCATTTTCAACGTGCATATTTTTCAGTTTTATATATTTATCAGCATACTCTGTACAGTATACATTTTTAGATGAATAGAACACTTCTAAGTCCGGTGGTGTGACTATACATGTAATTACTGATACAGATAAAAACTGGCAGGACATGTGATTGCTATGTATGATCTGTCAAGTGATGAACATAGTAGACAACTGTCCCATATTCAGTTGTTTATGTTCATCACATGACAGATTATGCACATGGCATCACATATTCTAACAGCTTTTAACTTTCCCAATAACTATATCCACAATGTTGGTCCTGTTTACTTTGGGGAAAGTGATATTTTACCATTTCCAAACAGATATGGTCTCTGAGAATTAAGAAATGCAAAAACCTCAAGCATCACCACCCCAAGCCCCTGTTAGTGGCAAGATTCACAAGAGCTAAACCAAAATCTTGCAGGGGAGTTTTGTCAGCTTTCTTGGGTACCACTGCCCCACCACACTCATGTTTAAAAAGTTTTTTCCTAATATCTAATCTAAGCCTATCTGCCTGAAAAAATAAGCTTTTTGCTTCTTGCCCCCACATCCATCTTTAAGCATGTAACAATTGTTTTCAAGTCCCATTTCCCCCTTAATCTTCACAGATGCCAACAAATTAGATCTCTTTGCTATATATACACACAAACGCACACACAGTGCTGGGCATCCTAATATAAACTAGGCAGCAGACTGTTTCATCAGACGTGTGAAGTAGGTAGTGATATTTTTTATCAAACCCTTATTACGGATGTGAAGACCTTTGTATTTCAACTGCCAAGTGGTTATTTTTTCTTTGTGCTGCACTATTATATTGTATGTTGACAACAAACATGAGGTTTATTGTCTCTCCACATTGTTGTCTCTCCCCATTGGTTTGTTGACAACAAACACATTGGTTGTTGTAGTTTTCTTTACTTGCATGCTTTATTTTTGTTTTTTAACTCGGTAAGCTGTCTTGAGCTTCCTCATTAGGATTGGAAAGGCAGGATAAAAATCCTTTAATAAAAAAAAATAGGTACACATTGAGCTAGACATCTGAAAATAAAACTCTAAATACAAAAGCAAGGCTTATTTTCTCCCGGAAAGTCCTAATTAAGGACACTTGTCATGAGAACAACATGTCACAGAACTATTGGATACATATCTGTGTATTGTGTGCACCCATGCTGGCCCTGTAACATGTGAGAGCCATACTAATTTTTTTTGTCCATGTATAGCATGCCGCAGGAAACTGTGACTGGTCCTGTGCCCCAACGGCATGTATGTGCACACGGTAATGCACATGGTAGAATAGATTGGTATATTTCTCGTACATTAATAGAGTGAATACTATTGATACACAAGGTATATAAAAGTGTACCTGCTAATTTCTGTAGATTGTGAAGTGGCCCTTATATTCACCCTTCAAGGTCTAATTGACACCGCAGACCCTCAGGCAGGGGAATGGTCTGGGGCCATTCTTCCCTGCTTGCCAATTCACATCCTTCTCCTCTGACACATAAGCTGCACTCTGTAGACTGGTGTGCTCTTTATAGTAGATACATGACAAACGGAGGGAAAACAGATGTGGGTCAGGGGAGAAAGGTACACATCAAACAATAACCATCAAGTGCTGAAGCAATCTCATGGAATCCTAGCAGTTATCACTGAGTCCTTGTTGACGAAAGGTGTCTCAGAAGAACAGAGGAGGGCAAATATATAATGTCTTATATTTAAGAGGCAAGAAAGGAGAACTTGAGGAGTTATAGACTGACTTTTATACCCTGGAAGTTATTAGAATGGGTTATAACCCAATCTATTTTAAGCACTTGTGGGAAAACAAGGTAATTGCTAGTAGCTGGCCTAGATTTATAAAGATGACAACAGGGAAAACCAAGCTAGCAAACTTCAGGTCAATAATATGACATGTATTGTATGCCTCTGTTTTAGGAAGGCTTTGGTACTATTTCACATGTGCAAAATAGAAATAGTGCAAATTCTAATATGCACATTATAAAGTAGAAGGAAATAGCATCAAGCAGAAAAACAAATGGTTACATACTTGTACATTCAAATTAGATTAATTATCTCAATTAGAAGAGGAGGTTGCATGGTAATGTGTTCTTTAATTAGCCATCCCATTTTGTACAACAAAGGTTTGGGTTATGCCCCATTGCTGCCTTGTGAATGCCAGAGAACAAGAGATGCCTAAATGGGGAAAGTGGGTATATTTGATATCATGACTGTGCCTTGTTTGCTTTCCCTAGACATGGGCAGATGAATCATCTGGCGGAGTGCTTGCCCAATTGGTTCCAGCTGGGTACTTGATATAGCACTAGGCTCCCCATCTGAACACTATTTCTGTCATTCAAAGAATTATCTAATTTGTATTTGTAAATGTATTATCACTAGCAGGCTCTCCACAGAGCACGAACCATCGCCAGGCAAGGTGGAAACAGAGGAGGTACAGCACTTGACACGATCCTGCCAGCATACTTGCATTTAGGGAAATTTAAGAGTGAGAAGCTATCCTTATCAGTGTTCTCTTTCTGCCTGATGAATTGGTCTCTCTAAATCAAGACTGTGCCTGCTGTCCTGCTGACAGAAGCTGCTCCACTTAGCAGCAGCACCACCACCACCACCACCACTTCTACTGTTTGTATCACAGCTAAAGGTTCAGACCAGGCCCATCAACTCTGCAGAGTACACAAGGCTGAGAGGCACTTTGGAGGACAGAAGGCGGATTCAAAGCTATCATTATATTTTTTTTTTAGACAGCTGAGTGGGAAACAAATGAAATTCAGTGAAAACAAATGTAAAACATTGCCTATTTAAAAAGACTAAATTAGTGCTGAATGAGGAAATAGTTAGCTGATCAGCACTGGTGAAAAATGTTTGTACTGAACATGATTTAGCAATGTGATGCTATTGCAAAAATAGGAAGATGTCAGCCTGGGTTGAATTAGCACCAGCAACTTATCCAAAACATTCAGACTAACAAGACCATGCTACTTAGCATTGTGTTGGCCTCTGCTAGAACATTGTCAGCAGCAGGGCTGGCCCATCCATGAGGCCAACTGAAGCAGTTGCCTCAGGCAGTAGATTGTCGGGTGTGCCCATCTCTATCTGTTAGGGGCATCCGATGTAGAAGAATATAAATTGGATGATGAGGAATAAATGAATAGGCTTATTTGAGAAAAATCTAACTGTAGTTTGCCTAAAGAAAAAGTGCATTGCATGATATGCCAAGTTAATACAAGCTAGTTCTGTCAAGCATAAGAGGTAAATAGTAAATACGGTATCCTTAGTTGCTAATGATGATATATTTTATTTGTTATATCATGCAGTGGTCTGTTCTAGCATACATACATGAAGGCTGCAAGTCTTATTCACACTTTCCTGGGAGTAAGCCCGTTGAACACACTGGGGCTTACTTCTGAGTAGGCATGCATTGGATTGCACTGTAAGTGATGTACATTCTATTTAGAAACCTATAATCCAGAAAAAAAAACATTTTAAAAAAGCACGACTCCCTTTGAAAGAAAGAGAAGTAGCAATTGGTCAAAGTTCAGGTGGGTAGCTACACTTAAATATTAAACTTGTTGAGACTGAAATCCTCATGTCTTTAATTAAAAGATAAAGGCACTTCGCTGGACTGAAAATTAACCTTATCTTTCATTCCTTGCTTGGAATGAATGTGGCCATATAGCATGTCCACTTCTGCTTCAGTCACGTGCTCTTTCCTCACACAGTACAGAGCTGAAAATTACATTAGATGAGTGACCCAGTTTGTGCAGACTCTGAGGTAAAACAAATAATGGCCTTCTGAGAACAATCAAGGGGATGAGGCAGATGTTGGGGCTTTAAAGGCAGCAGCCTTAGATGGTAGACTAGATGGGACAGGCCTCAATTCCAGTTGTCCTCTGGTGATTGAATAATGATAGTAGTTGAACTACCTGTGCTGGGGGTGTGTGTCATGCACGTGCACATTGTTAACATAATTTTGGAGCTATTTCTTGTTTAATGAGATACAGCTGCAGGGGGTTGCCAATTTGGAAGGCCTTTTTCAAGTTACAAATCCATAGCATCCATTTTAGGGGACAGACAGGGCATTACCACCCTGGCATATACAATTCTCATGGTTGAAAAATGCACAAGATATGTCTTCTGCTGCAATCTCACGCACTAAAAGGGGGTTTTATGATTAGGAACTCCCTGGTCCATCCTTCTCTTATAGTCCCTACTACTCCACACTTAGCCTCTCCTAATTCTTTGACCTCTTCTGCCCCAGTCTGTAATCAAAATAGTACAGTCAAAATAAATTGTGCAACAAGTGCGTGCAAACTCAGTCTCCGCATGGAATGGTGGTTACTGCCATGCACAGAACTTGAGCTGGCAGAGTTGGGAAGAATACATCCAGCCCTGCCTCTTGTTGTTGTGCGAAGCTCACCTGTGTTGCTGGCTGAAAACCATGTTGTTTTCAATATATGTTTTCACTATAAATTCATGTAAATTTGTATTATTTGCAAAAATGGATCCCATGGTGTTTTGATCCTTGATGATTGTGCATGCCATGTGCACATCATCAAGCTACAAAGAAAGAAGGATGTGTTAGTGCTTGAAACCAAGATCATATTGGGCACAAATGGGATTTAAGCTCAATTTAAGATTTACTTTTCAGGTGACTATTAGTAGAGATTATACTTTCAGAGCTCTCTTGCGACAGACTTTCTTGGAGGGTAGTGTGTATCATGCTTGGACCCTTCAGATTAGGTATTCTTGGCATAGTCAGGGCGATGGTGTTCCCAGTAGCAATGTATGGTTGCGAGAGAGAGTTGGACCATAAGGAAGGCTGAGCGCCGAAGAATAGATGCTTTCGAACTGTGGTGCTGGAGAAGACTCCTGAGAGTCCCTTGGACTGCCAGGAGATCAAATCAGTCAATCCTAAATGAAATCAACCCTGACTGTTCCCTAGAAGGACAGGCACTGAGGCTGAAGCTCAAATATTTTGGCCACCTAATGCGAAGAGAGGACTCTCTGGAGAAGACTCTGATGCTGGGAAAGATTGAAGGCAAAAGGAGAAGGGGAAGGCAAAGGATGAGATGGTTAGACAGCATCACCGATGCAACGAACATGAAAATGAGCGAATTCAGGAAGATAGTGGAGGACAGGAAGGCCTGGCGGGATATGGTTCATGGGATCATGAAGGGTCGGACACGACTTAATGACTGAACAACAACAACAACAAAGGGACTTAGATCTTGGGTAAAACACAGAGTTTGAAACTGAGGTTACTGCAATGCCTCCATAGTGCTCTGAGGATTCTTGCTCACTCATGTAGTGGGAGCTGCACTGATGGGCTCAGCCTGGAGTAGGTGCTTCTTTCTCCAAAGAAAATGCTTTCAGGTTAGAGCTGCAGTAAATATGAGTAATGGCTGTGGTGGATTTGACTTTTTCACTTTAAAGTTAGGCTCTGACAAAAGCCCAGTGACTTGATACTGATGTTGTATTGGGTAGGTGAAGAACTGTGGGTCATACTTGGACTAATTTGAGGGGAGGTAGTGTGCATAGATGTGTGAACTCTTCTCATGCCCAGAAGCTCACATATTTTCTGCATCTCACAGGTTCATGAAGGTGGCAGGCAACACAGTGGATGCTGTTACCTGGCAACAGTAGGTATTTCTTTTCTTTTTCCTTTCCAGTATTGCTAACTATATGACAATGAAGAGTAATTTGAGCTGGTGACAAAGACTGAACTTGATCAGGATTCTTTACAATAGGAATGAGACTGAATCCTTGAGACCACCTACCCCATTCCGTTGTCCTGTATTCCTAGAAAGGAGGTGGTGTGGCTGGCCAACAATGGCTTCTTCTAGTTATGTGTGCTAGACAAACCCTTGCGAAGCAGCAGCACTTATGCTTGAAGAGAGCTGGCTAAGCAGTCAGGAGTCCTAGTGCTCACTCATGCCGTTTTGTGTTGGAATTTCCTTTGTGTGAAGCTCAGAATAGGCTAAGAATGATCCTAAATGATAAGCTCAGCACTTGCATGCTTCAGTATCAGCACAAGGCATGCAGGGACAAGCACACTGCATACCATTGCTCTCTGCCATGGCAGAGGGATCATGTACTCTCACTCTCAGAGACCGACTGTATATGGTGAATGTTTCATAGGGCAACATAAGGCCACAATTGCCCTGCTATCTGGGCAAGAAGAAGCACTTTTTCAATTGGTGCTGGGCTGCTCTTATATTTAGCAGGGGGAGAGTAACTGTCCCTCTTCACCCCAGCACAGTGCAAGCAGTGTCTTTTCACCCCAGCAGAGTGTCTTTTCTAGTGGCTGTTTGCTGGTGGTGCTCTGCATTTTTATTTTTTTTAGCCCTTTTGGAACAGGGAGCCATTTAGTTATTTGATTTTCTCTGTAAACCGCTTTGTGAACTTTTTGTTGAATATATATATATATATATATATATATATATATATATATATATATATATATATATATATATATATATATATATATATAAAATAATAATAATAATAATAATTAATTGTTTGCTTGCATTGCCTCCTGCTCACTGCTGTGAAAAACCTGGCTGCACAGGACTGGTGTTACCCCTGAGCTGACCATAAATGCAGAGTCGGCACCGAATCAGTAGAAGATGCTCTTATGGACATCAGAAGAAAAATAATGGGATAAAAACAGAAGAGGGAGTTGCCCTCAGAGCAGTTTCACATCTCTGCTCTTTGATGATACCATACATGTGATGTCTATGGAAAGAGGCACACGTGTAGCATCTTTCCTGGCCTGAATTGGATATTGTTGCCTGGATTTGGTTGTGTTGCTGATCAGGCTGCTGGGTTTTTCACTCTTTTAATTGGTAGCCACAGGAATTATGTTGTAGCAATGAGGTTTGTAGACCAGTGCCCTTGAAGAAGTGGTTGCTCAGAGTCATGTTACTGCCTGATGCCAAACAAAATGGCCTTGGGGCAGACAGGGATTGAGTGCCCATCAGTGACATTCTCTTAGCCTGGGAACCTTGGTGTAGCGGTGTCATTATGTGCTGGCCTCCTCGGGTGTTCAAAGATGGCCCTGACTTGTATGAACATTTCTGCCATAAAGATCATGTCCCCCAGGCCTTCCAGGAGTCCTGGGAATGTTCCACTGGTGGTGATGGTACCATCCCTTGGTTCCAGAGATTTATGTGAAAGCAGTGGCATACCTAGTGCCACTGGTACCCGAGGCAGACTGCTCCCACTGCCCTGCCCTTGGCTGCTCGGAGCCATGGGTGGATTGGCCTCCACCTTGAGATTCCCCACAGATGAGGCTAGGTCTACCTGGCATTCAAAAGGACAGGTACGCTGGCACCCCCTTATGGTGTGCACCCAGGGCAGACCACTACCCTGCCCTGCCCTTGGTAAGCTACTTTGTGAAAGCATGGTAGTAATCTCTAGACCCCATATGAGGAAAGAAGCCCTTTTACCAACCCCTCCTGCCCCAATGATTGTGACTGGGGGGGGGGGGTTTGCGATCACTTCGTTGTCTGACACAGAATGTGAAGCACTGTAAAACCAGTCAGATGGAAGGGATCTCAAAGCTCTTCTAGACCAGCATTTAAACTCAAGCAAGGTATTGCATCCTAAGAGGCACACACACCCTTATTGCTTTAATGGCTCAGGCTGTATATTGGAAGCAACACTGGTTTTGCATTCTGAATGGAGATCCTTAGTGCATACAAAAATATTTCCTGGATAGTATCATGGAACTGTACTCCCACTGAAGTAGATGCAGCTTGGACCAACATTTGGACCAAGTGTAGTTTGAATCTACTTCCAAACTACACTTGAGTGGTTCACTGTTAGTGCACCTCTATAATATCATCTGGGATACATGTTTGCATACACCAATGAACTTCCATCATTCATGGACCTCAGTCCTGTGCAGAGGCTCTGTCTCCGAACATACAGAGGGAGATGGGCAGCACTGACTGGCTGCACAGTGAAACTAGACTTGGCTATGTGGAGAATTAGCTGTACGGCTCAGAGGTTTCAGTTTGTTTCCAGTTGCAGGTGAGAGACTGCTGCTCTCACACATTGGGTGGCTTTGGGGTGGAACACTCGTGATGATGAATTCATTTCAGAAATACGTATGAGGTGCATTGGGCAGGTGTACATTAGTAAGCATGCAGAGTGTTGCACTGAAGATTGTGCTGAGCACTCAGCTGCATAGGCATCCACCTTACAAGAGGTACCCTTGAGGGTCCAAGAACTGAAATGGAAGAAAGGAATGGAAAATACAAAATATCCTGTGGTATATGTCTCTTTATCTGGGTGCCTGAAGATCTGAGGACGGCAATTCGAGACACCCGGAAGTATCTGTGTGCTGTCGGAGAGCTGTCGTCATGCCGCTGACAAGCTACAGAGTCTCTTTGAGAGAGAGAAAGATGCAGCAGCTGACACTCTGAGTGGGAAGGGTTGCTGCCAGTTGAAGCGTGGGAGGCGAATGCCAGAGAGAGGCCGGACTGTGAAGGAAACCACCTAGAATGAAGGATTCTATGCAAGACTAGAACATTTGTAGTTGTAAAAACCCCTTTGGGGGGTTAGCAAGCCTACGTGTGTAAACTGCCTTCGAATTAAAGTCAGAGGAGAAATCCGATGACCAAGAAAAGGCGGTACAGTATATAAATACTGGTTGTTATTATTATTAGTGTCCATCTCTCTATTACTGAGGATGAAGCCCATTCTTACAGAGCTTTCCACAGTTTTTCCAGAAGTCTCAGATGGACGGCCTGAGATTGTGGCTGCTTCCAGACAACCACAAAATAAGTTCCAAAAACATGATCCAAAAATCACTAACACCCAAGAGTTGGGTGTTGGATGATACCTGGAGTGTGTTTCTGTGTATGTGGGGGGAGGGGGATGCTCATGAAAACGTTATCGGGAATAAAAGAATGAGCAAACAGTGTCAATATCCAGAGGAAAGGGGAGGTTGGTGTGTAAGCATCCTCTGTCTCTCATCACATGTACTATACTCAGTTAGAATTGACCAGGAGTCTCCAGGAATCGGCACCAATCTTCTGGTGATTGAAAGCAATTGTATCATGAAACATTGAAAGCAGTTGTATCATGTTGGGGAAAAATCTCCAGAAATAGCTTCAGTCTGAGTTGGCAACCCTATGCCCAGTCCAATAGCTGTAGCAGGAAGGTGCCTGACTCCCCTTCCACTGGGAGTGACATAAAACCTGGGGGAGGGGTGAGATGAGGAGAGGAGGTGATGGAGCTCTAATTCCAAGCAGACCTTCCTGGAGCAAGAGTGGATTTGGAAATTCCTGAGTGTTGGGAAGTGGCTTTAATTCAATTAACTGAAATAAAAGGAGGGGTCAGATAATAGGGCAAAGGTTCCTCTACAATAAAGAGGAGTAAAGCAAAAACAGCTGTTCTGAAGCCATCAAACTCTGCTCATTAAATCCCATCTGAGTCTAATGCGTCTGGGCCACTAATTGTGGCTGCTGTCTGAAAAGTATGGAAGACTAGGACTAGGTCACAATGGGGGGTTCTGCCACCCTCAAGAGCACCCCAAAAAGGATCTCCCTGCATCTCAATCAGCTGCTAGCACTTGATCATTCAGGGGATCAGGGCCCTCTGTTAAAAGAAGAAATTTTCAACAATACCTTCCCCCCCCCCCACGACTTATGGAATGTCCTCCTGGAAGGACAGGTACTGAGGCTGAAACTCAAATATTTTGGCCACCTAATGCGAAGAGAGGACTCTCTGGAGAAGACTCTGATGCTGGGAAAGATTGAAGGCAAAAGCGGAAGGGGAAGGGGAAGGATGAGATGGTTAGACAGCATCACCGATGCAACGAACATGAAAATGAGCAAACTCAGGAAGATAGTGGAGGACAGGAAGGCCTGGCGGAATATTGTTCATGGGATCACGAAGGGTCGGACACGACTTAATGGACTGAACAACAACAAAAACCTTAGGGGCACTGACAAGGAACACATTTTGTACCTGGGCAGCTCCCAGACCCTTAGTAGCATGACTCCATGCATGATTAGGGTAGTAGATTGAGATGTAAAACCCATCTTCAAGCACACAGTCTGATTGTAGTAAACAAAAGTAAGCAAATGTTTACTATGGGGGAAATCAGCATTTACAAGCAGATTACAGATAAGGATGGGAAAACAAAGAGTTTTCAAAGGAAGCATTGTAGTAATCTTATTACTTGGTGAGAGATGGTATGGATCAGGCCAGGTGGTCTTGCTTCTTAGTTGTTAAAGAACACCTTATTTTATATCTGAAGTAATCTCTGAAAAGAAAAATGGCTGCAAGCGCACCTTGCCTGTCAGAGAACAAAGTGGACTCCTGGTAAAGTAGACGGCTGGGGGCAAGTGAGGGGGAAGCTCTTTCCATAAGTCCTTAAGGTTTATCTTCTCTCCAGGACAGATACTAACTCAATGAGAAAACACCACCCCCATCTTATAGAAAACAGGCTTCTTGGGAAGGGGAGAAAGAATCTGCAGAGGAAATAGGATTATTTTAATATGAAATGTGAGTCATCACACCAGAGCAGACACAGGAAAGCAGCTATTGTACAGGGGCCAGGTGGCGAGCATCTGAAATGTTCGAAGAGTGCTTAGCACCACTTAGTGAATAAGACATCAAAGAAACAGATTTGGGAAACTGTTTGCCTGGGCACTTAACTGAACAAGCGCACCCATACAAATGTGAAAGTATGACAATCTAGCAAATATGTAATGATAAGACTGTAGAACACAGATTTTAGATTGTCATGTTTTTCATTTTGATTGTCAATCATTTGTGTCTCACTATTTCATTATTGTACAACTATCAGACTGTGCATTGACCAGGTGCTGCTGCATATTCCCCTATGATATTAGAGACTGCACTTATTTTTTTTATACAGTAGGAGGCCTTGTGTTTTTCTTCTTTTGTGGTGGCAGATCTCATTTTCATTTGACTTGTGTACAGGTTTAGAATGTGCTGCTGCTAGATGACTAAGGGCCGGCCTAAAGCGCCGTCCGCTGCATTCTAGGCAGAATGTGGGCCACGCCAGCAGGGCCTGGGCTCACCTCTGGGGAAGGGAATGCTTGTCCCCTTCCCCCAGTGTAAGCGCTGCGGGCCCCCATGGGCTTCCTCAGATGTGCGCCAACTCTGGAGCTGGCGTGCGTCAGGGAGGCTGTGTAAGGCTGGCCTGGATATCGGCGCAACCCAGCACCGATATCCCTGCCCCCTCCCAGGCTGGGCTGGCCAATGGCCCCCATCCTCCCTGCACTGACCGACACGGGCCTTACCTGCGTCAGCTGGCACAGGTCTGGTTCAGCATCAGAGTGAGCAGTGCTGGCCTCTGCGCCAGCGCCACTTACTCCAAGGGAGCCACAAATATGCTTTATGGCACGTTTGCAACTCCTTAGACCGATGGAGCATGCGCTCTGCCAGCCTATACTTACGGTGGATTGCGCCGTAATGCTGTATGGTGGTTTAGAGCATGAGTTGTGAAGTAGAAGTCCCCACAACAAATCTCAGTTGAGCCATGGTTCATGGATGACCTTAGATGAGCTACTGTCATTCAGCCACTGTCTCCCCACCCTACCTCCTTCTGTTATATGGGGATAATAGAAGTGGTCCACTTTGCAGGGTTACTGACATAATGTATGGGAAGTGTTTGAGCACTTCAGAAAAAGCTGTCATTTTTCCTAAGTTCAATTCTCTGATCTTCTGAACTAAGAATGAAAATGGAACCAAAACAACTCAGGAAAAACCAAGTGAAGAAACAATTAGATGCCTTCCTGCAATGAGATATACCGTAATATATAATCCTTTCATGGTTTTATGTCTGACACTAAGCAAAGAATATTTTCCACTATCTCTAAAGCAAATAGACAAATTTCCCATCCTGATTATTCACATAATTCTTATTTTGCTCATAGGCCTGGTTGAGGTTCAAACGACTGCTCTTGGCAAGGAGCATGATCCACTAGGGGCTGTGCCAAATTTAAGTAACTTCTTTTATTAAAAAAAAATAAAAAATTCTAACTGCAAATCTTATAGTAACTATGTTGACCAGTCACATTGCCCGATTCCTACCACGTTTGTCCAAACAACATTTTCCACTTTGCTACCAGATGCGACAGCAGACTCAGTCCTGTGACCATGCTCTATACTCTCATCATTTTAAAGCAGTGATTCTATGTGTTCGCTACTGACTCTCCACCATGACCATGACTCACACACAGGGAAGCCATTGACATTTTCAATTTAATAGTATGCAGCATATAACCTTCTGGGGTCTCTGGAACCCCACTTCTTAAATGAAACCAGAAGTGATTTTTCCATTATGGACAAGGCTCAAATAGAAGCATGCAAATGTTGGAAAGAACTGGTTACTGGTGGGAATGAAAATGCTCAAGTTAACACCAGCACAACTTCCCTATTATTTTTTGTCTATTTAACATTCTTGCCCATTGGTTATGTCCATCCAGTTCTGAGGTCCATTGCATTACTGACACAGCACTGCTTCTGTGTCCAGTCCTACTTTCTCTTTCTGTAATTTATTTTTGATTCATTACACTTTATCCCACTCTTCCATTGGAAAACTCAGAGCAACTAATGGGGAGTATTAATGATGGGTATCCACATCTCGTCATTGCAAGTCTCTTGAAACAGTGACTGGCTCATAAGTCTTTTTTGGGTCTGCCTGTTGTTGTTCATTGATTGCCTTTTCTTTCACCTGTTTGGTTCTGTCCCTGGACAGGGAAGTGAGGTTGGTTGTAACAGTGTATGTATACTTACTTAACCCATCAATTAATTTACAAATCTGAGTAGAGGGGTTTATTCAATAGGGAACTCTGAAGACTGGGGTTGTTCCCACACTTTGTTGATTTACCATAACTACTATTTTCTGTATTATTACGTCTATTATTATTTAATATTTATTTAACACCAAGGGTGGTCCTCGGCACCATGCAGAAACAGAAAAGTTGCGGTCTCTGTCCAGAGAGTGTATAGTCTTAATTATATTGATAAGATGGGAGGCAGGAGACATCTGGGTCTGACAAACGATGAGTAGTGAAAGTACAGACAATGTGAAGCTAAGGCAATTTAGGAAAGACTTCACTGGAGTGATGGGTCAGACTTGGGGAGAAACTTTTAAGAGGAAAGGAAAATGATGGGGAGTGTGTTCTAGGCATAGAGGATAGTCTGTGGTAGAAGGCACAGAGAGAAGGGAATAGTAGAAGAGATAAAGGTCGCCAATAGGAGCTGACCTTGCCAGAACAGAGAACAACTTTTGGGGAGCCCCAGATGAGGGCATCAGAGGCGCGGTCCTTAGCCAGGGCGAGGGAGAGCACATAGCTGCAGCCCCTCTCTGACTGTTGCCTTCTCGTTTTCATTCCAGTTACTACCTTGATGGCCGAGTGGCCAAGGTGACGGACTTCCTGAAAACGCGCCTGTTAGACACACTCTCTGACCAGATCAGGAAAATCCAGAAAGTGCGTGAGTGAGAGGGATGGCTGGGGCAAGAGGGCAGCATGTCTCCAAGGGTGGGGAGTTTGCAACTGATCCATAGTGCAGTGTCTGGGCTGGTTATGCCCAGTGCTAGACAGGCCGAGCAGGGGTTTTCTTCAAGACTGACCTGCCTACTCCTGGGCTCTGAAGGATCTCAGCTTTCAAGTCAGACCAAGAATGGCTGGGAGAGTAGACATGAAGTTGTTCAGGACATGCCTTGTGGGCACTGACAACTAAAAGTCAACTGAGCCCTGCCCTCTTGGGAGCATTGGGAATGGCTACTGTGGAATGACAGGCTGTGGGGTAGTCAGAACTCTTAGCAGAATGTGGCAGTATTGTGCACAAAAGGATCAATAGGACAGAGAGTAAAGGAAAAGAGAGGCCTATAGAGGGGGGGGGAGGAATGAAATGGAGACTTTCCCTGGACCATTGTACATCATGGGAAATATGGGTCTTCCCTGTAGAACCATGCTTAGCTGTGTTTCCAATGATGCCACATGGATCACACAGAACACCTGGTGGGAATGTGTGATCCATTGTTAACTCTAAACGTTTGGGTCATCAAAAGGAGTATGTTTCATGAGAAGTCAACTTTTGTATTGATTTGGGGCAACATTTTCAGCTGGGCTATCAGGCAGATCCCAACCATTATTCTCTTAGGGAGCTCAATATTAGGCTGCTAAGAGCCCTTTTCTCCCCCTCATTTTATTGCTTCAAGATGCTGCCTTCAGGTAGAAAGGCCTGAATAACGACCAGATCTTCCAAGCACTGTGTCAGCTCTCTTGTGCAGAGGCTGAAGAGGCTGCAAGGGGGGCATTTTTAATGTCCTTGTGCTCAGTGATGCACTTTTGTTTTCTGGCGCCGTCTCGTCCTGGCATGTTTGTGCTGCCAACATTTGTCTCATGTTACGATGGCATTTCCCAGGCTGAGATCTCTGATGCCATTCTGATATCTCCATCTCATGCTTAAGTACCTTGCAGGTACAGGACCAGCTTGGTTGTAGAGTAAGAGTCTTATGGGACAGTACTGGCTGCTCCAAAACTACCCTTTGTCCAGAACATGTCCAGAACATGCCATGGTTCAGAACCATGATCACTCGCATTTTAGGCTCCACTATGGCCACGACAAACGTTTGTGTCCTAGTTGTTACTGGTATGTGTCCTAGTTGCTACTGGTATATTGCCTACTCTGAGTCGGCTCAGGTTGCAAGGCTAACTCTTGCCCTGGTTTGCAGAATAGGCAGGTCTGGTTCATTCATGTAAAAATTGTTGTCATCAGACCATTTAAACCGGTCTAATAAGGATTTTGTTTCCTTGCTTGGCTGTTATTATTTTAGTTATGTGCATATGTACACACAGCGAGGAACTGCAGCCAATCCCAGCTCCATGGTGTGTGTATCCATATCATGCATGTAGTGGAAAATGTGTGTGTGGTATGCACATCTAATATATTTATGTGTACATGTTAAAACTATAGTGTGTGAAGCAGTCCTCTACTTCAGTGCTAGGCGATGAGCAAACTTCCATATGTGTACATGTAAAGAATGAGGATAAAAGTTACTTTTTAAAACCGGAGACTGATGGCAATTAGCATAGGTGCCCTGACTATTCTGCTACAGAATCCTGCTACCCATCCTTTGCTGTGAATGGGGTGCAAGGTGAGCCAGTCATGGGACTGAAGGGGAACTTAGGCAGGGGTTGTTGTCCTGAGGCCATGTGGTATGCCAGCCTACTGTGATGTAGTTTGGAAAAACACAATGAAATAAAAGGAGATTCCCTCCCTCTCCCAATACCTGTTTGATCTAGATAGATAGGGTATGTTTCCTATGTCAGTTACGGTCCAATCCTGCATAACTGTAGGCCGGCGGAGCAAGCGCACCGCTGGCCTAAGGTGTTGCAAAAGTGCTGTAGGATACTTTTGCGGCACCGAGAGAGTAAGCGGTGGAGGCTGGTGCTGCTCACTTTGCCATCCACGACAACCTGCGCAGGCTGACCCAGATAAGGGCTGCACTGGTTGCCGGGACAGTGTGGGGAGGAGGGCAGACTGGGGTGGTACTGAAGTGGGCCATTAGCTGGCCTGGGCGGGTGCAAGGATATCGGTGCCAAGTTGCGCCGATATCCCAAGCCCCTTCCTGAGCTGGGTGGGCCTTACACAGCCTCCCCAGACACATGCCAGCTAAAGAACTGGCACACATCCAAGGAAGCCCATTGGGGCCTCCAGCGCTTACACCAGGAGAAGGGGGCGAATGTCCCCTTCCCCCAAGGTGAGCCCCGGCTGCACCAGTGCAGGCCACATCCTGCCTAGGATGCAGCAGCCGGCCATTTTGATCAGCCGCCGCATCTTAGGCAGGATCGGGCTGTGAATTGTGTACATGAGCAAATTCTGTCTCCACAAAGAAATGGGACTTTGAAGAAATGGACACCTCCAATTTGCAAGAGTAGAGAAAAGATAAAATGCTTTCTTGGTCAATCTATTGTATGGCACTTGGCTGGGGCAAAAGGAAGGGAATTAGTATAGGGAGAAGGACTTCTGGGGCACCTAAGGGGTGGGACATTGTAGGAGCTAGGAAAAAGATTCTATGTTTGGGTGGTACAGGAGCTGGGGAGAGCTGGAGAAGGTTGGTGCCAGGAAACAGATGGTGTTGGAGAGGTTGCTTTTATCACAGGGTCTTTCCTCTACAGTACTCACTATATTTTCTACTCCCTATAGCTACATCAGTTATGCAAAATTAGGCAGTTCCATTGTCCTTCCTTACCTGTCTCAACCCATCACATTTTATTGGGTACCACCTGTTCCAGGAAGATTGCTGACCACACCTGCCCTTTTCTTTTGGTAATAGGTTGTCAATGCACATGTGCCAGGAAAAAGGATTTGGCTGGAGGGCATCGGGGCCACCTCTGAAGGAGGCATTGCAAATCTCTCGGATTCCTATGCTGCCAGCTTCCTGTGAGTTACCTGGGGATGTAGTAGTAATGTGGGACACAGAATGTTTTGAATGGAGAATGGGCTGCCTAATTTATCTCTTACAAGGGAGTTTGGTCTGGAACAACTACAAATGATATGGGCTCTTGATAAGTGTCTGAGTAATTGGGTCATAATCCACCCCAGTGTATGGGTGGCTTCTGCTTCCTCCTCGAACTGAGATGAGAGGCATTCCCTGGAAACTGTCTGTCTCCTATGAATACTTGCTGCCAGGTAAGGACTGGATTAGAAGACTTTACATGCAGATGCATGTAGTAGCTCACTCCCAGTGGTACCTTTTTTAACCTCCAAAAACAAGATTTGGGAGGAAGCGATGTGAAGCCAAAAAGCAGTAGAAGCGGTGATGTGTCAGTGTGTAATTTCTAGTTTATTTTATTTTAAAATTATTTTACCCACTTTTGTCATTACCTTATGCACTTTTGTCGTTGCCTTATGCTAGGGTGACCATATCCAAAAAGGGAAACTGTGCCTATCCCTTTAACCATTGGAATTTGGGCAGGTGCAGGTCAGCATGGAAGGCTGCAACAAGCTACACCTGCCCAAATTCCCTCTTCTTACAATGGTTAAAGGCATAGGCACCCTGTCCCTTTTTGAATATGGGCACCCTACCTTACGCACTTGGCTGCAAAAAAGCAGCCACGAAGCCCCAAAAAACCACCACGGCTCCTCCTCGTGAGGAGACCGTGGTTGTCACCCGGGGGCATTGGCTCCCCTCCCCCCGACCCCGCTATAGCGACGGCACTGTATCGGAGAAGGTGGTCTCTAAGATAACTTGGCCCTAGCTTTTAGGACTTGGAAGGTTAATGTTAGCACTTTAAACTGAGCCCAGAAATGAATTGATATAACCAATGTAATCAATGTAGGATAGATAAAACATGTTCAGACCATCTTACTCCCATCAGCATTCTGGTGGTTATGTTTTGTACCAATTGAAGGCTGCAATCTCATGCACACGTACTTGGGAGTAAGCCCTACTGAACGCAGTACAACTTACTTCTGAGTAAACACATAGGATTGCTCTGGAAGTTTCTAAGCAGTCCTTAAAGGCAGCCCTTAGTTTGGCCATTAGTGCCACTGAACTTAGTGGAATTGCTTCTTCATTAGCATGGATAGGATTGGGTTGCACAAAGATAAACTATAGCCCATTGTGTAGTAAAGGTAAAGGTCTCCCTTGACATTTAAGTCCAATCGCGTCCGACTCTAGGGTGCGGTGCTCATCCCCGTTATGAAGCTGAAGAGCCAGTGCTGTCCGAAGATGCTTCCGTGGTCATGTGACCACCATGACTCTCCTTGCCGCAGCACGTAGCGTGTGGATGGACATGGAATGCTGTTACCTTCCCGCAAGCGGTACCTATTTATCTACTCGCATTGACATGCTTTCGAACTGCTAGGTTGGCAGGAGCTGGGCCGAGCGGCGAGAGCTCACCCCGTTGAGCGAATTCGAACTGCCGACCTTTCGATTGACAGCTCATGGTTCAGTGGTTTACTTTAACCCACTGCACGGCCCCGCAGCCCATTGTGTAGAATGCTGAATTTGGCTACAGAAGTCCTGGGTTCCAATTCATCCCTCAGCCAAGGACTTACTGATGGCCACACTATGACATGGGAGTTCCATAAATGGAAAACTTGAAAACGTATTTTTCTTTTTCAAAAAGGCAGTCACAGAGAGCCCAATTTAGATTGGGGAAGGGGCTTAACTTTGCCCTGTGCCGGTTCCTGAGTGTAAATTCCACCTGACATGCACAATTCCTGAAGCTGCTCTTACAGCTGTAGAAGGGAAATCATATGGGCAAAAAAGAAATTGCCTGTATGTTTTTCCCTCTATAGCCTCAGTTGGAATTTGGATAGGAGTCATGGTCTGGAAGATGGTCAGCCCCCCACCTCATTTGCAGTTGCTTTTTGAAAGATGAAAAAGACGTTGGGAGTTCCAGTCACACATCTAGGTTGGACAAGTTGCTGCTTCTGTGCTTCACTTGCAGGATCAAAGTTGCAAAGCACTTTGCATATTGTATGTGTTATTATGTAAGTTCTAAATTAGAAATTTCCACCAAGAGCATCTGTTTACCAGAGAACAGCAAGAAACAGGAAAAAACGTTCAGACTTGCACAATGAAACAAACTGCCCAGAAGTTGTGGAATTTCCTTTCCCTGGAGAAACTTTTCAGAGGAGAAACTGAATGGCTGGTTTATGAGGTCTAGGGAAATCCTACCAGTGAGGGCGATTCAGTGAGGTTGTTTTCCATCTCTTATGATTTTAGTTTATTTCATGGCTGGCCTTCTCCAAAATGGAGATCATTTCAGTTCTTGCGTGTTGGCTCTTTCATTGCCTGGCTCTATCATGTGCAAGGATCACCCAAAGCTATGTGTATTTTTTCACCATTCTGCACAAATGATCACCATGTTCACTGGTTGAAGTATTCCCCCAATGTACAAGAGTGGAGAGTATTCCTCACCCAATATTTGTTTTTCCTCATAGCATGCTCACCGTAGAGCCAACTTAGATAAAATGACAGAAGATTCATGACTAGATTCTCAAAAGCTGCTCAGGATGGAGGGGCAGTTTGGATTGGGGTATGTGATGTGGAAGAGAGGTGAACCCTGTTCCTAATTTCCCCTTACATACAGGTACCTCTGTGGTACCTGTGTGTTTTTCAAACAGCACTTTTGGAGGAAAGGCAATTTCTGTCTGGAAAATGGTGCGAGGAAATTACTTAAACCCCTTCCTTCAGTGCTGCAATCTAAATCAGGCCTGCTTTTAACTTTGAAAGAAAACCTGTGGGGGAGATCTGGTCACAGACCTTATGTTGTCTTACCTAATTGTGCCCTTAGATGCACAGGGAACTGTAGTTTTTTTTTTTCCTTTCTGTTATGAAACTAAATTTTCAGAGTTTTATACCTCGATGTAGAACCCAGGAGGCTGAGTTTTGGCATCTCATACTAGCTTTCGTTGACTGCCGACTTAGGAAATTAGTGTCTCTTCCTCTTGGTGGTAGGGGGGAAGGTGAAGTCATGGGCCACAGGTCTGCGAGGTGAGGAGAAGGGCAGTCTTGGCAATTTGTCTTGTATATTCTATAAAATAAAACAAACCGAGGAAATCTCATGGGGCATTTGCAGAGGATGGAGCTCATGTTATTAAGTCCACAAAAAGGGGACCCAGAGGGAGCGCGTGGTTTCACATGTTGGAGTCGGTTTTATCAACAGAAATTAGCACAGAGGTCCGTCCTCCCCAAATGAGTTCATTTATGTATGCTGGTGAGAATTTAATTTTGTATTTTAATTAGTATTGGGTTTAAAACTGTGTTTGGGGTCATTCCATGGCAATTCACATACTATTTGCAGGAGTATAAGAAACCATTTTGCATTTTTAATTATTTATCATTATTACTTTGTTGAGCCGGTCAAGGTATCCCATATCTTTGAAGGCATTTGCATTGCCACTATGACCTGACTTCATTAACTTCAAAATTGGTAACTCTTGTTACCCTTACAGGGTCAAAAAAAATTAACATCTGTTTTAGCATCTCAAATAGAAATTGAAACTATACATATATAGAAATGACTATTTTGTATTGGATCATGAAGAGTTCATATACTGTAGTAAGAAAAATATTCAATGATCAAGATTTATTCAGAAACTGGAGGAGATACATGGTAGCTCATTCCAGAGGGTTAGCCGTGTTAAGGCCAAACTACACATCATGCAGAAGAATTGGCGCCAGATCTCCCAGTGTCTTTTACTTTCACTAAAAGCAGCTGTGGTGAGGGGCAATTTGGATCTGAACCATGGAACTGGGGGGGGGGTCAACCTTTCCCCCACTGCTTCCCCAGCTTAATTGCCTCAACCCTGACTGCTGTTGTATCCTGTCTTGTGTCCCCTCTGTGACTAACAACAGCTTCAGGAGAGCAATTTAAGTCCAGGAAATGGGGCAGGAGGAAGGGTTAAGTCCCCCCCCCTTCCACCAGCACTATGGCCCTGATCCAAACTGGCCCAACCCCACAGCTGCTTTTAGTGGTAAAAGACATTGGGGATGTGTCACGTGTTTAACCTTTGGTCGTTTGCAGCAAATCTGTGGCATCTTAAAGGCTAACGAGTTTATTGTGGCATCAGCTTTCATGGGCCAGTGCTCACTTTGGCAGATGCACCTGATGATGATACATACAGAATGCTCTATCCTGTGCCGTGGAACATTTACTAATTTTTAAGGTGTCACAGACTCTTTGTTGTTATGACGACTCATGTTGCTGAGGACTTTTTTGTACACTGCAACAAAAGTCATTTCCCCTGATGATTTACTTCTCCCTGTCTTGTCTGTAGTGTTTGAGTGACATCTACATTCCTCAAAACATGTTATAAACATATAATCATGTTCAACATCTATACAGCGCTTTTGAGCGTTCAAAGTGCCTTACCTGTATTATTGTGTTGCAATCTTTACAACAATCCTTACAGGTAAGATTGTATTCTTATTCCCATATTGTCAGCTGGGGAGCTGAGGGTGAGACTTGCTTAAGGCCATCTAGTGAGTTAATGGCAAGAGGTAAGATTTGAACCAGGGAAGTACTGATTCACAGCTCAGTTTCTTACAGCCCAATCCTGCGTAAGATCTGCCGCAGAGCACAAACCGTGCCACGCCAGATCCTGCGTGGGATCGGGCCCACGCTGGTGGAGCTGGGGCACACCTCTGGGGAAAGGGGCGTTTGTCCCTTTTCCCTGGGAGAGCCCCAGCAGGCCTGATGGCCCTCCTCAGATGTGCGCTGGCAGAGTGGCTGGCACAAATCCAGGGAGGCTGTGTAAGGCCAGCCAGGCCCGGGAAGGGAAACATGATATCGGTGGACCGGACTGCCGATATTCCCACCCCCGTCCTAGGCCTGGCCAGCCAATCGTCCCCTCCCCTGTCACTCTGGCACACCCTCCCCACGCCTTCCCGCTGCCTGGCACAGGACTTACCTGTGTCCAGCCTGTCTGCTGGTGGAGTGAGCAGCACCAGCCTCTGTGCTGGCACTGCTTACTCTCGTGGTGCCGCAAACATGCCTTATGGCCTTACCCCAGCAGAGCTATAGTTTCTCCGGAGTAAACTTCAACAGGATTGCGCTGTTAGCTACTACACCACACCAAGTACCTAGGGCCCTTGACCAATCATAGCTAATTTGGAGAGGCTTTGTTGCTTTCAGATATGTGAATGCCCTTCCAGAGATGTGACTGATCTGTGGTGGAAAGCAGTTGACTGGATTAACTTGGGCATTTACTTGGGCTTTGTCTGAGGTATGCAGCTTAGTCCTGCGCATGTCTTCACAGAAATAAGTCAATGGAGCTTCCTCCCATATGTGTGCAAGGGACTGCAGCCTCAGAACTGAAATAAACAAGTAAATAAAATAATTTATAAGATGGAATGATCTTCTTGCATTTTATTCCTGTGCAACGGCTTTGCTTCACTCTCACCTCAGGGACCATCACAGATAGTTGTGGAATTGGTTTTTTGGCTATCACTGAAGATCTCAGCTGGGATCTATATAACTGCATGCAGTAATTCCAACATATCCTTTAATGGAAGGGGAAAAAATGTGTAGCATTAACCTTGTTCCCAAAAGTAGATTTCAGCAGACATTTCCACAACATTGTATCACGTTAACATCTAACTCTTGAAAAACACTTGTGTTTCTATTGCTGAAAAGGTGGGGGGCTAAGCAGAGAGTAAGGTAAAAGTAAAGGTGACCCCTGACAATTAAGTCCAGTCGTGTCCGACTCTAGGGTGTGGTGCTCATCCCCATTTCAAAGCCGAAGAGCCAGCGTTGTCCGAAGACGCCTCCGTGGTCATGTGGCCAGCATGACTCTCCTTGCCGCAGCGCGTAGCATGCGGCTGGAACACGGAGCGCTGTTTACCTTCCCGCAAGCGGTACCTGTTTATCTACTCGCATTAACATGCTTTGGAACTGCTAGGTTGGCAGGAGCTGGCCAAGCAATGAGAGCTCACCCCGTCGCGGGAATTGAACTGCCGACCTTTCGATCGACAGCTCATGGTTCAGCGGTTTAACCCACTGCGCCACCCGCTGGTTAAGCAGAGTGTAGGCAGGCCAAAAAAACTTGGTGTGGTGTAGTGGATAAAGTGCTGGACTTGGACAGGGAGGATGGGTTCAGAATTACTTGTACACTCGGACCCTTTGATGCTGCTTTTCCATAATTAGCTGGAATTAAAATTAAAGTAGGGGTTCCACATGCACCTAATATAGCGCTGGCAATGCAACCTGTCCCCATAGCCAAACCTTCTATAACGTATACTCTGAAGTAAGACCTGTTCATCAAAGGTCAGCAGCTGGAACTTGAAGGTTCATCCTTGCTGTTTCTGAGTCTTATAGCCCAATCCTATCCTTTCCCCCCTCTCGCTGGTGCAGCCATGCCAAAAACAGACGCATTGTGTCCAGCGGGGGTGGGCAGATGGGGAGGCTTCGGAGGGGAAAGAGGATTTAAATCCCCTTTCACCTTCATAAGTTTCCCACTCTGCAATGGGTCTCCTCTGACTTGCAACAGCGATTTCACTGGTGCAAGTCTGAGGAGAGAGAAGGGGGCAGGGAGGCTGCTGCTGGAGGGAGGGGACAGGATTTTACGCCTGCTATTAGGCAGTCAGTGCTGGCAGAACACTAAGAGCCCATAAGATTGGACTGTAAATTGTGTACTGTTCAGCATGACAGTGGCATTACTGCTGAATTGCCCCTTAATTAGTCCGTTCCTGTTCCTGCAAGCTGGCAGGTTTAACTGCCAATTTCCTCTCACTATTTTTTTCTTTTTGTATTGCAAAATAGTGCTATTTAGAAATTAAAAAAGAAAAAATGAAATAATTTAAGCCAATCCCCCCCCCCATGGAACAAAAACAGACTAACAGCGCAATCCTACCCAATTTACACCACCAATATAACCAGTGGTGCAGCGAGAACAGGAGGCCCCAGAACGGAAAGGGGATTCAAATCCCCTCCAAGGGGGGATTTAAAAGGGGATTTAAATCTCCCCTCCCCTCCAAAGCTTCCCGCCCTGCCCTCCCCCAGTGGTTACACCGGTGGTGTAAGTTGGATAGGATTGCACTGTAATTCAGGAGCAATTAAGGGGCAATTCATGGACTGTGTTGAACAGTAAACAATAATGGAAAGAACATGGAAGAAGATTTAATTTAAAAGCACACCAGTACTGAAAAACCTCAGTAGTGTTTTGCCAGTCCACACTAGTTAAACTGGTGCTGCAACTGTGTTTTAAATGTTAAATTCATCACAAATCAGGTAGGCTGCCTGATTGCCTATGGGTCTCCTTGGACCTACGCCAGCTATAAACAGTAGGGCCCTGGTATCTGCGGGGGATAGGTTCCTGGTCCCCCACGGATACTGGAAACCATGGATAAGGGGGAACGCTACTCCGCGGCCCCCTGCACCCATTACCTTTCTTTATCTTCATAGAGTTGGCGCCAAGCCAGTGTGTTTCTTTAACAAAATGCTATAAGCAGCATGCTGCTTATAGCGACGAAGCAGGCAAGCAGCCTGAATGCTAGAGAGGCTCCATTAACAGGAAGCAGGAAGCATGGTGCTTATAGCATTTTGATAAAGAAAGAAACACGCTGGCTTGGTGCCGACTCTATGAAGATAAAGGTAGTGGCCGTGGGGGGTGGGGGCCGCGGCAAACTGCAGATAAGCGGATCTGTGGATAGCGGATCTGCAGATATGGGGGTTGCACCTCTCCAAGTCCAAGGAGAGCCAGCGGGCAGAAAAATGGGGGATAGGATCCAGCATGCACAACTGCCACCAGATCCACCCCTCCCTCCCCCAACACACTCCGTTACTCCCCCTCCCCTCCCATGGCCCACCCCCGCCGCCAACATACTGGTGCCAGTGGAGCCTCCCAGAGCCACTGCCATGTACCCTGCACCTGTGGCAGTGGCTCTGCAGTGCGCGACAGCAGCCCAACTTTCACACTGCCATAAAGTAACTTGTGCTGCCGGAACACTAGCTCCGGCAACGCAAAGTCCCAATAGGGGCCTGAGAAAAAGATAGAAATTTCAGACTAACTGCTACTGTGGAAGCAATCGCAGTCTCTACTCGTCCATGAAGCTTAATGGGTAGCCTTTAGGCTAAATCACTTTCCCTTGGCCTAAACCTATTTCCCAGGGTTGTTATGAGGAAAACATGGGACGGGGGGGGGGGGCATCATGCATGCTGTCCTGAGCTCCCCGGAGGAAGGATGGGATCAAAATGTAATAAAAAAAGAAAGGTTGTAAAATCTCCTGTAATGCTCCAGTTCTTCTGAAATGTAGCAGCAGCCATTTTCCAGCATTGGCATCATCCTTAAAGAACCTGTGAGATGGAGGCAGAATACAGAAGCGCTTGGGGGAGAGCCACAGCACCTGCTTTCTGTGAAATACTGATCAGTCCTTTGCTCCCTTGCCAGGTGGCTGAACTCTCTTGGGATGCTGGCCAGTCAGGGCATTGATGCGGTGATGCGGCACTCATTTTTTGACCACGGGCACAACTACCTTGTGGACCAGAACTTCAACCCATTACCGGTAGGTGTGTGACACGGTGCGCTCTGCATTTGGGGAGGAGCCTGGGACACAGTGGTAGAGCCCCTGCTTTGCATGCAGAAGCCCCAGATTTACTCTCTGGCATCTCCAGGTAGGGCAGAGGAAAAATTCGTATCGGAAATTTGAGGCACATGAGGAAACCCTGGTGAGCTACTGCCAGTCTGCAACCTGCAATCGTCTGACTCTAGGCAACTTCCTATATTACCTGAACATGCCCCTTTACCGTGTCTGCTCCCATTGGATTTCTGCCCTTCAGGGCTGTTGGTTTCCCTCCCCACTGTCATAGGTGGCCCTTTCTCTCTATGTTCCTCTCTATTTCTTCCATTCCCATCCTCCTTGCAGTTATTCCTTCTGGCCTTTTTCTCTTTTCCAATCAACATTTGCTGTGGTGCCGCCTCCCTCTGTCTTGCTTGGTTCCCATCCACCACTGGGTGTCTGCTGTTTCAGGCTGAGGCTGGCTGCTTCCTCACTGATCTGAGGTGTGCAACGCAGCAGCACCCACCCCTTTCTTCTGCCCCCACCTCATGCATCTCCTTGCTCCTTCCTCGGCTGCCCTTGCAGTGTCTCTGCCGTATCAGGCTGGGTTTTTCTCTCTCCCTTTCCTGTTACCAGTCAGTAAATCAGGGGATTTGTGTTTGACTTCTGTGCCCTTGACCTGTTCCTCAGACTCTTGGCTGCGCCACAAAAAAACAAAAGAAAAAAAATTCTACCCGCAGCTGAAAATCCACTGCTCCTTGTGGCCTGTTTGAACTCGGCTTGAAAATACATTTTTCCAGATTGGTTTCTTTCAGTGCTAATAGGAGACATTAGTTAATGTCAAGCACAACATGTTGAAAGCAGATGGGCAGGGTTACCTCTGGAGCTGGAACTTGGTCCATTGTGAGAGTCTCTATGGGACCCTCATGGGGTGCACAAGAGCAGGGAAGTCAGGGGCTCTTTGGGGAGGGGCATGCAAGTCAAGGCACATGAGGTGGAGAAGAGTCCTGAAAACATTCTGCAAGAACAACCAAAGCAGAGGCAGCCAGCTCCTCGGGGAAAGACTAAAGCCTCAGGAAAATGGAGCTGAATGAAGTTTAGATTTATAGGAACAAAGGTGAAAGGAGTTCACAGCTTCACACAGCAGGGCAGTTCCCTCCAGTTTAATGCAAACCCGCTCATTTGTAGCTCTTCAAAAAGGCTGAGGCAGTTGCTGTTCCAAGTGCTCAGGACTCTAATAAGGAAACCGTATGTAAAAGGTCTTTAAAAGTAGCAGGTTTTCTTTTCATCTTTTTTCAGTCTAATAAATTCTACACCTTGCAAGTGGAACTCTTGGCAGCACCGAGAAGCTCTGGATCTCCCCGGCCAGGAATTTACAAGCCTGGTCCAGGGTACCAATCTGAGAGACACTGCCAGCAGGCCGCTGGAATGCAGAGGGGGGGGGGATCTGGGAAGCAGAAGGGCAGCCACAAAAGCTGAGCCTCGCCTGTAATGAGCTGTAGATGTTGTATTCTTTTGCAGCTGGTCTTCTGAGAGGTGCAGATTCCACTTGCAAACATACCCCAGCATTTCAGGGGTCCACACTGTTTTACTGAACTCTCCTCCCCCCCTCTCAGTTCTCAACAGCCCAAATCTTCAAATTGTCTCTCCTAGTTTCTTGTTGTAAAGGAAATTATTAGAGGGGGGGGGAGGAATTGCACTGTTTATTTATTTAAAGAAATATTTTCCATTTGTTGCTGTTGAACGTGTAAAAAAACTGGAGGGAGAGAACAAACCACCTTTAAATATTGATGGGGAATTATTATTTTTTGTAAAATTCCAAACTACATCTATGGGCTGGGTAAAAATGTATTGAGCCATGCTCACTTTCATGTCCAGAAAGCCTCCTCATTGGCTGGGTACTCCACGTGGGAGCATGGGCACCCCCCAGACCATGTTCACTCTCCAACATTTCCAAGAGCATGATGCTCCCCTAGGCAGACTATCTATGCTTGAGGATGTCTGAGTGCTGCTCCTTCCTCCTGCTGTCCTTTGCTGTTGGGTCTGCAACATCTTGGCATCTTGCATTGCCATCTTGGGTCTGCAACAGTTTGCCTCTCAAATTCAGACATTAAAACATCTTCCTTTCATATACCTTTCCCCTCTCAAATTTTCCCCCACAAGCATTATCTCTCTTCTTTCCACAAACCTTATCCCTCTTCCTCTTAAGCAAAGAGTTTTTCTTCACACTACAGTCTTGTCTCCTAAGGCTACACCAAAATTTTCCCACATGGTTTCTTGTCCCCAGTGGGAACTGCCATTACTTGACCATGTAATATCACTTAGAGGCAGGGCCTCTGAGATTGGGGGGGGGGGTGTTTAAGGGGGTACAATCGTACCTGGGTCCAGGGCCAAAAATGGGTCAAAAAGGGGGCCCAGGAGCCAAATTCACATGAAGGGGCCCAAAAGAAACTTTGTACCCCCTGATAAAATTACTCTGATAATTTGATACATGGCAGCTAGTGGTTGCCATGTATGTTTTGGGGTTCTTGTTATGCAGGCCCTCCTGTCCTGAACCCTAAGTTTAGTTGTATCCCAGAAAGATGGTGGGTGAGGGGGACCCCATTCCAGATCCAGAAGAGCAAAAAATGATCAGAGTAGCTAAGTGGTGGGGAGAAAGGCAGGTTGTAAAATGAATTTGCAGACTCCGCTTCAGTACAACCATGCCCATGGGACCAGGGAACACATGCAGAAGAAGCTATGCCACATGATCCCCCAACTAAGATTGCATGTGTTACCAACTCAGTACCAAAATGTAAGTTGCCTTCTCTGACTCGCTGCTCTACCAAAAAGGCTGAGAGCGTGGGGGGCCCAGAGACGGATCTCAGTCACTGGGACTGTGTAGCAAACTGACCTTCCGGTGGGATTTGCAAGGATTTCAAGTTAATTATCCTAGTACAGAGGTGGACTCTGTGTTCCCTACACCCTACTCTCTATCCATTACATTTCAGCATGAATCTCTCTCTTTTTTTCCACAATCTCCCTTTGCTTTTTAGCCAATATCTTTCTTCCTGCCCAGAGCAGGTGAGTTGCTAGAGGGGTTTTTAAGTGGCAGCAACAGCAAGACTAGCCTGTGAACCTGGTGTGAGGTGTGGCGGCCGCTCTTTTCCCGTGGGAGCTATCAGTGAGATGAAAGCAGCTGCTTGGACCTATGCAGGACGGCTGGGATGTGAAACTGAATCCTCCCACTAAGTCAGTGACAAAGACTTTTCCACATGCTGCCTTTCCTTTGTGCAGACCCTCGGCTGCTGAGAGAAGCCACGGCATCAATCACTGCCTTGGCCTGGCTGCCCATCAGCTGGCGACAGGCGCGGGCTAGGCGGCCTGCAGGAGCTCAGTTCCTTTGCTTTCTGTGCCACGGCAGATCCAGCTCAATAGGAATGAATGCCCTAGCCGGAGATGCTCTGCTGAAGTAGATGCTATGACAGCCAAGCTCATGTGGCTCTTCTCACGTAGCGCAGAGATCCAGGGATAAGTCAGCCTGCCAACACTTTCAACTCTGTTGCTGTTGTAGATCAAACATAAAAGACAGTGTCTTCAAATACCGCTACAAACATACTCTCAGTAGGGCAGAGGGATAGAGCCTTTTAATTCTACCAGGCCAAAGAAGAGTTGCACATCTGTACTCACTTCATATGAACGTTTACAGCACAATCTTGTCTACAAATAGACCGGCAGAGCAAGCGCTCCAACAGTCTAGGGTGTCGCAAATGTGCCGTAAGGCATGTTTGTGGCACCCGGAGAGTAAGACGTGCTGGCGGAGAGGCTTGCGCTGTTCCTCCGACACTGCAGAACATAGCAGCGCCCCAGTGGAGGTAAGACCCCACCAGGCGGCTGGGGGGGGGCAGAACGGGGTGTTCAGTGGGTGAGATTGGAGGATCGGGCCCGGGGAGGGATCAGCAGAGGCCTCCGTCACCATATCCAATCCCCTTCCCAGGCCTGTTGACCCTTACACAGGCATCTCAAATGTACGCCAGCAAAATTGCTGGCGTGCGTTCATGGAGGTCCATCAGGGTGACTGATGCATTACTCAAGGTAAAGGGAAAACATCCCTTTACCCGAGGAGGCTGCTGGCTGCGCCGGGGCAGGCCCAATCCTGTATAGGATGCAGTGGGCGCCTTATGTGTCCTGCTAGACAGAATTGGGTTGCCAATGTCAGAGTGACTTGAACCTGTGACCTTTGGGTTGTCGGGCTTGATGCGGGCCCTACAGCATCCCTAGAAGTAGAAGTTGTATATATGATATATGGGAGTATATCATGCAATGGGTGCTGGCTCAGTTTACACTTATAGCTTGAGTCACAGAGACTTTTGGCCCAATCCTAACGGGGCCTTACTCCACCATAACTAGTGTTCCAGCAGCGTAAGGTCCTTTATGGCTGTCGCAAAACCTGATGTGCCATATAGCACAGCCTGAGCTGGGTCCATGCACCAGAGGCCTCTCGACAAGTCCTGGTGCAGGTACATCAGCATGGAGGTTAGACAGGAGGCGTAGGGTGGGCAGGACAGGGCAGGGAGGGGGGAACAAGGTAGAGACCGGGGCTGGGAGTAGGGTGGATCAAGGCTGAGAAGGGGGTGGTATCGACGGCAGCACCACTGATGATATCCTGTCCCCCTTCCCAGCCTTGATCTGCCTTTCTGGGTCCACTCGGACTTGTGTCAGCCATATAGCTGGCACAGGTCTGAGTAGCCCCAGCGGGGCAGCGAGGGCTTGCCCCAGGGCAAGCGATCAGATTCTTCATCCAATGAGCCAGGGTCAGTCCTGTGACCCCACTTTTTATAACCTGTAGGAGTTAGGGTTGCCAACCCTATAGGATTCAGCATCAACCTCTAGGTGACTACTGACAGCAACCCTCCCTAGATATTTTACCAGGATTTCCTTGGCTTAATTACATTGTCATGTTGGGGGGTGGGGGGCATCTGCAGGAATAGCTTTACTCAGAGCTGGAAATCCTAGTGGACATTAACCAGGTTTTACATGTTGGATTGGTCTCTTAAGGTCACTTGGGCCCCTTGAATTTCCTGCCCTTGGAAGTCAGGTGGGCTTCATGTTCACATGAGCTGACTCAAACCCAAATTCTTTGTTTACTGGTTCACTTACCAGATGACTTTGGGCTAATAACCACTCCCTCTTAGAACTCAGCTCCCCAGCTGCAATACAAGGTTAATATTTGCTTACCATACAGAGTTTCTGTAAAGATTATATCAATATAATACATGTGAAGCACTTTGCACACTGAGCAAGTGCTATATAAAATGCCCAGGATTTGTCCCGCTTGCAGGGTCAAATTATGTATGACATGGGAGATACATGACTGGATCCTGCAATGTCTTTTTTTCTTTTTCTAAAGGCAGCAATGAGGGAGCCCAGTGCAGATTGAAGCCGAGGTTCAGGGATGGGGATTTTTTAAAAACCATTTCCACCATGCTGTTTTCCCCCTGTGCAAGTCCCTCTCCTTCCCTGCTGGCTACTTTTAGAAAAAGAATAAGACATCAAGGAATCTCTCCTGTATTGTGTGTATAGTTAGTGACATAGTTCTCATCAGGTGTCCTGTGACCTGGTGGAACTTCACACTGAGATGCAGGAGTTGTCTGCGGCCAACTATCCTTCCCCGCAAATGTGATTTCATTGAGATACTGAGGAGGAGGAGGGGCTCACATCAGAGCAATGAGTGGCATTCAACATGCAAGGAGTCCACTCAGGCAGCCCAGAAGAAAAAGATGCTGGAAACGACCACAACAACAACAACAACAACAACAACAACAACAACAACGTCTTCTTCCTGCATCTTATAAGAACCAACCACAGCTGTCATCAGGCAGTAACCACATCAGGATTTTAAGGAACTCTTTACATTTCCAGTTCTACTGCAGTATCTTTTACACCTTAAGTTGCAGTAACATTTAAAGGGAGGTTAAGTGGTACCAGGCAATCTCTCCCTTTGACTGCAAAAGCAAAGGATTGCCTTACCCTGACTGTGGCAGGTTATTGGACTGCCTTGCCATTTCCTGACAAATCTGCAGCAAAAAGTGTAAATGAAGTTCACTTGTTAGTTGGTTCTTCCCACCCGTTTGTAGACCTTGCATCCTGTTCTGCAGCTGTTGCCTTTTTCCTTCACTAGATGGCAAAGTTTTGGGTCTTCCAATGTGTTGAAGATCTATACATTGTACCTGCTAGAGAGGGTCAATTTAGTGGTCTGCCCAACACTGTGTCCTATGTCTAAGGTAGAGTGCCCATATCCAATAAGGGACAGGGTGCCTATACCTTTAACCATGGGAATTTGGGCAGGTGCAGCTCATCATGGAAGGCTGCAACAAGCTACACGTGCCCAAATTCCCTCTTCTTACAATGGTTAAAGACATAGGCATCCTGTCCCTTTTTGGATATGGGCACCCTAGTCTAAGGGCAACCACGGCCATCAGATGCTTGAAAGGAGTGTGGATCAGAGCCTACAAGAAGACTGTGGCAATAGTATCCTCTGTGAGGCACTTCCGGCTTTCTGCAGCCTCAGCCATTAAAAGGTGACCCTTAATGTAAGGCTCGGGCCTCTCACCACTGTGGAGAATAGCTAGGAATGATTTTGTTCTCCATCAATTGACCTGGCCATTATCTTTAAAACTCTCTTCCACCTCTGAATTGTGCTGTAGGCTACAGAACTGCACAACAAGTCTGTGTTGTGAGAGTGGGCTACTGAACCCTATGTGTACCTTGGCTTAACAATAGGACACTGTCTGCCCTGCACATGCATCCTGTGTGTGTATTGTTCTCATACTTGTGGCTGGTGGCACCCTTATTGTTGGGCTGCATCTCATTTGCAGGCGTGAACATGTATTTCTGCAAGGAACAGGACATGAAATGTGGAGAGCAGAACCACAAGTGACATTTTACGTTCTTCTGTGTTTACCAGTAACAGCTCTCGGAGGGATGTGGGTGAAAGGGCTGTTATGCTGCTGCTTGCTAGGTTACAGCAACATTTCTTCACCATGTGGTTAGTGCACGATTTCACAGCCCCAGCCTGGCTGTAAAGCTGTACTGGGCCCCTGGGAATGCATCCTGTAATGGCTCTACCAGGAGACAGGCATGTCTGCTTAATGGGATTGTATGACAGGCCATCCCATTCACCTGGTTTCCAACACCTTCTGTCTCTAAACACACCTGCATAAGGAACCCCCGAGGGTCATCTAGTAAAACTCCCTGCAATGGCACAACTGAACCATGCTGATAGACACTAATTGTAGCCCTGGGAGGGTCTTGGACAGTGATCGTGAAAGGGAGCATTTGGGCAGGTGCTTCTCCTCTAATACATTTCAACGTTCTGCTTTCTACACAACTCTTGAAAATAGAGGAGCCCTGTCCTGTCCTGAATCTGGCATCATTATTTATGCATTTCTGAAAAAGAAAGAAATATCTTCCTGATATTTTGTTTCTCGTTTCATATGTGCTATTTGTGCAATGAACTTAACTAGACTTGTAGCCCTGGGCCAGAGATCCTTCTTAATTTATAGCTGCTACACCCCACTTTTCAGTTAACGTGGGCTCCCAAAGTGGCTTACAATTAAAATCCACCCAAATATACAGATTAATCAGGGATATAGTCTGTAAAACCGCCTTTTCTGCCTCTGAAAGTTGGTGATGCATCCACGTTGCAGGCTCTTCCCTCCAGAGGAAGAGAGCAGAATGAGCTGCAACTGGACTCAGTAGCTGACTGGTGGAAAGATGCCTACCCTTCCATTGTTCTGTGTTGCTCTCCAAAAAGTATACCCCAGGAGTAACCCACCTGCCCTTTTTCATGCAGGATTACTGGCTCTCCCTACTCTACAAGCGACTTGTTGGGCCCAGGGTACTTGCCGTGCATGTAGCTGGGCTGCAGAGGAAACCTCGTCCTGGCAGGGTGATTCGTGATAAGTTACGCATCTATGCTCACTGCACCAGCTACCACAAGTAAGTATTTGGGTTATCATATGAGGGAGCCACAGCTAGTTGGCAAGGATGTGAATCAAGTCTCTGACTCCAAGTCTCCAGTCAAGTCCCAAGTCTCTGGGTCCAGGTCTCAAGTCAAGTCACAAGTCTTTGCCCCCCAAGTCCCGAGGCTTTGGTTGTGAGTCCCTATCTATTTAAGGGGAAACGGGTTTAAACCTGAATAAAATTCGACTTGCCGTAAAAGGCTCCAAGTCTCGAGTCGAGTCTTTTACAATCGCCAAGTCAAGTCCAAGTCAAGTCATTGAAGCGACTCGAGTCCGAGTCAATAGGCTCAAGTCTACATCAGGCTCCAAGTCTCGAGCTGAGTCTTTCGAGTCTTTTACAATCGCCAAATCAAGACCGAGTCGAGTCATTGAAGCGACTCGAGTCTGAGTCAATAGACTCAAGTCTACATCACTGCTAGTTGGACAGAGGCAAGGTGACTGGAAGAACCATGGGGTTGACTTGGTACTGGCCCCTGACCACAACCTAGATGACAATGTCACCCAGTCTAGATAGTTCCAGTGACCTGTACCTGCCAAGGAATGGGACTTGGTTCTTGCTGACCCTTGGTGTGCCAGGGACACTCATACTGATAAGGGGTTTTACCCATGCCCTGTCCTGCTGTTCTCTCCCCGTGTAAAAGATTCTTCTGCTGAAGCAAACAGGAAGCTGATTGCTGCAGACAGGATATGAGGGCCTGCTTTTCTCTACCCCTCCCCCTTCTGGCCAGGCACAATTTTGTGTCCTCTCTTGCTCAAGTTGTGGATGGGAGGTGGGGATGGCACTAGTGATGACAGGGAAGAGCAGCTATCTCTGGGCCTGGGGTGAGAGTCTTTGTGGCACAATTCCTATCATGATGAGATCAAGGGAGTACATTTCCCCAAGGGCCCCCGGCGGGGTCTGGTTACAGTTCCTCCTCTCCCCCCACTCAGGGCACCCAGCCTAGCTAGTGTTTCTGTGATAAGCCTTTTCAAAGCATCCTGTGAGTGGCAGGGCCTGAGACTTCCCTGCACACACAGGTCCCTATTGTTGTGGCCTCACATGGGCCAGAGGCTTTCAACAAGCCTCCCCCTCCCCCTTCCCCTGCTTGAGGGAGCCTTGGCCAATGACTGACAGGTAACTGGCAATTGGGCAGGTGGAAAGGAAAGGCAGGCAGACACAGGTGGATAGCACCTTGGCTCCATCCCATGCCCAGGGCAGCCAGTGGGGGAGAGAATGCTGTGCGCAAGGAATGGATACGCAGTCTCTCCTGCCTTTGGCATGTCTGCCTAAGCTTGCCCCAGAGATTGCAAAGACCTTTAGACCCCAGAAATACCTCAATAGCTCTGCCTGGGGAAATGAGGATATCATTTATAAAGCACTTTTCCTAAGTGCTCCGAGTGACAAGCATTTGCTTTGTAACCCTTACAAAAATCCTGCCTTGGACCTGTATTAGTATCCCCATATTATAGATGCCGGCCCTGCGGCTGAGAGATGGTGGCTTGCCAGAGGCCAGCAAATGTATTTTTACTGCCAAGCTGAGTTTTGAGCCTGTGACCTCCGGGCTGCTGCTCTGCCTTATTCCGCTCTATGAACTCTCTCCAATACTCCCAAGGATGGGGCTTCATTTAGCTGTGCATCCTTCTGCCCTGTTAATTGTCCCTGATAGACAGCCTTCACGTAGGTAGCACACCTCAAGGTCAGCTGCAAACCATGGCTGAACCAGAGGGATTTCCTGAAAACTGTACGTTTCATCACAGTGCTGGCTGCAGAGGACACTTTAAAGAGTTCGGGTCCCACTGGATCAACCCGTTGGCTGGAAATGCAGCAACTGCATCCACCACTCACGCAACCAGCTGCTCACCCTCCACTCACAGGTTAAAGTGACCACAGGCAGCAGCATCACCAAGAATGCTAGAAATGGAAGACTATTCAGTCCAACTCCCTGCTGTGAGGCACGACCCCTTCTTCCACCATTCCCCCAGCCTCAGCCATCCTGCACTCTCTGGCACTGAGCTGATGTGTGGCAGAAGAGAATCACACAGCACTATCTTTGGTCCTTGTTCTTTCCAGATGGGGGTTGTCATGAAGCATCCCTTCTCCATCCTTTACAATTATGGGTTTCAGCAGTTCAGTTTTGTGGCCTCTCTCAGGACCCATACAAGGTCCCCTTGCCAAGTCATTCTCATAGCCCCACCTTACTCGGGAAATAGGACTGTGCGTGTGTTAAGGAGGAAATGGGGGTTGTGGCAGTAATGGGTCCACACAATCACACTGGCAGCTCCTGCAGCTTATGTAGGGGCCATTTCCTTGCCAAATCTTCTGGCAGGCAAAAGGAAAGTGATATGGCAGGCAAACCTCCTGAGTGTACGTGTGCAGGAAGCTCTTTGCACAGTTATACAATTCAGCTCGACCCAGAGGGCAACAGCTTCTGTGTACTGTCCCCACACCCTGGCCCCTGGTTCTCTGTGACTCACTGAGGTGACCTCGTGTTGAGATCTGCGGAGCAATAAAGGAAGTTGTCAACCCTGAAATTAGCCAGCACGTAACTTGCACCTGCTGTTGTTTTTTTTTAAGCAGCTGTGAGTGGGCATTAGGATAACTTAAGAAGTGTGCATATGATTTTCCCTACTCTTAACTGCTCCGTCTTGCTCTCACAGCCACAATTATGTCCGTGGTTCCATCACGCTTTACGTCATCAACCTGCATCGGTCTCGGAAAAAGATCAAGCTGGTGGGGACCCTTCGGGACAAACTCGTCCATCAGTATGTGCTGCAGCCCTACGGTCAGGAAGGACTGCACTCTAGGTGAGCACGTCCCAGGAAGGATAGGGAAGTGGTCTTGTCCTCTGTGAATTTGGCTAATCCCCTCTTTAACTTAAAGACTTATGTTCACAGTACACCATATATACTTATCTTATAGTGGTCATGATCACACCCTGCAGCAGTGAGTTCAGTAAATGAATTACCCATTGTCTGAAGAAGTCCTTTTCTCTACCTACCCTGAATCTGCTGCCAATTGTAGCACGTGGAGGTGATATAGCACAGAAAATGGCCCAACACCTAGCAGAAATAGATTGCATTGCTATTGATTTGACTATAGTTTATCAGTGAAACTACTGTGAGTTCGCAGTCCTGAGAGGAGGCAGCATGTGTGTTCAGAGAATACTCGCAGATGGGTGCCAGAACAACAGGGGGCAAATAAAAAGAAAAGGCATGCAACAAGGTGTACTGTGAACATATCCCGTAAGCATCTGCTCCGTTTAACTGGGGAAGTGTAAGTAAGGTGTAGTACATAGCAGTAAAAGCAGTTGTAGGACTCTCAGCTCTGTTGCCCTTCAACTCCCATAGACACACTGCATCGACACAGGCTAGGTTTTCGCCACTGACTGGCATATTTGCTACTGTCATAGCTGTTGCTCTCACGGAGTGCTATCATTCACTGACTGATGTCCAGTGGGAAAGCACTGCTTTCCCACTGGCCATCAGCCAGTGAATTGCTCTGTCTGCCAGTCTGGCATGAGTGTTACCATTCAGATGTGCCCCAGCCCTGAACTTTGTGGCATTGTGACCTCATCCACAGTGCCACATTCCTTTTGCGGAGATCATCTTGACGTTGGTTTCTGTGTCTTTCATCATTGGCGTAGAAAACATCTGTGGCTCTTTCAGAGCACTACCACCAGTCCCATTACCCAGCTATGCCAAGCAGAGAACTCCATCCTCCCTCCCTGTTCCCTAAGGGCCCTGGAGATGGGACCAGACTTCCCCTCATGCTTGGCAAGTCTCATGCATTTGCTGTTTGTGTGCAGGTTGATGCAGCTTAATGGGCAGCTACTGACCATGGTGGATGACGGAACCCTGCCTTACCTGAAGCCCCGCCCCCTTCGTCCTGGCCGGACCCTGGTTATCCCGCCGCTCACCATGAGTTTCTATGTGGTGAAGAATGTTAATGCTCTGGCCTGCCGATATCGGTAGCTTCACCCACCCCACTGCCAAGGACAGACCCAACAGGCTTCTTGGGGGATCTCTTGGCAAGTACTTGCTTCTCAGGTAGGCTAGGTAGACAGCAACACAGGGAAAAGAGGATGGGGAAAGCCTCCGAGAAACTTTGTGGGTGTCTGCAAGCACTGACTGCCCACAGCCTTCTTACAGATGACATGCTGTCCTCTTCTCAACACCACCAACTGCAATGGCTACTCCATGTTGAACTGGGAAAGAACTGTGAGGATGTTCTCCTCCTGCCTAAGTTTGGTTGAAGCCAGTTTTTTTTTTCCTTTATGAAAAGAACATTACTCCATAGCCAGCATGAACTGCTTGGCAAGCTATCCCGCTGAAGGGCGGAGTACAGAGATGCTGCTGCAGAAACTTGGAAGAGTCAGGAAACTTGAACCGCTGCAAAATGACAGATCCAGGGAAGCTGCCGGTGTCAGCCATCTCTTTATGACTCTGTGACAGCCTGGGAAACATCTTAAACTCTGCACCCTCTGCAGAGATGAATATCATACAGTGGGGACTTTGTGCCACCTTGTGGGCAGGTGAAAAGGCCCTGATAGAGAGAGGAGCTCCTGATCTTTATTTGCTGAGCATGTTCAAAGGCAAGATGCACCCATCACTTCAATAGCTACTAAATGACCATCAACAAGCTCTGAAGACTGGCTTTTAGGCTTTATTCCTGTGGGAGCTGCGCCCTCTGCTGGTAGTATAGCAAACTATGCAGCTATTGGGCGTCAAATCAGATGAAGCATACAGAGTACAGTATGTGCATTAATAAAGGGAGTTGTGCAAAGAAGCACATGGAAATGCAGAAGCCAGAAAAGCCACTTATGGAGAAAAAAAGCAGCCAATTGTGCTACAGAGGAAAGACATACAGCATATTCCAGTCCAGATAAGAACTATGGGCACGTTTGCAGCTGCTTGAGTCCAGTGGTATTGTGGGGTGGAGGAAGAGAGGTTTGGTCTGGCCACTGTCAATAATGCTGCCTCCTGGGAGCATTTGCTGTAAATGTTAATTATTAAATTATATTTTCTGAAGAATTGAAAATGATCCTTGGAAGAACTGGAGGGACAGGGTCTGTGTTGGGGTCCTACCTCCTAGGTAGGACGGAATCATCAGAGTGATCTCCCCATGGGAATCATTGAAGGTTATGGAACTAGTCACAGACATTCATATGACAGATTTTAAGATATTTGAAAGTTGTGATTGTACCCATGCAACATTTGCTTTCAGCTCCCTGGGTCCTAGGTCATCCCTGTACTCCCTGCAACTGGGATTTGCATTCACCTTGGGTGGGTGTCTTAACAAACCCCAGGGAGTACCCAGGCTTCCCTAGGGGTATCAACAATCCTGCCTCTGTTTTCCTGAGACTAGCAGCAGCCATGCATCTGACTGTGATCTCCTTGGGCTCCATCTGTGAGGGATCAACCCTGTCATTTGATGCCCACAAAAATATTTATGAGTTAAAAGCCCATAGGATTCAGCACACCCAGAGATAGCTAGTCCATCTCTGTTCAACTCTTCCAAATCAAGTTCTGGTAAATCAAACAAGACGGTTGTTAAGGAAATAAATGGGGGAGGGGAACAGTGTAACAGCGCAATCCTGTGTAACCTTGCACCAGTGTAACAGTAGATGCACTGATGTAAATGCACTTATGCCAGTGTAATTGCACTTACACTGGTGCATCTGCTGTTACACCGGTGCAAGGTTACACAGGATTGCGCTGCGACTGAGGTAAGACAGAAGCAAATACATTTGCAGAGGGGGGAAAAAACAAAATGTAGTTTTTATCCTCATGTGTAGAGTTTTAATGCTGTGGTTATTGTTTTTTACTCCACTGTACTAGAAGTCCTTGTCTTAGGACCAACTTTTAAACCTCAAATTCCTGCTGAATAATCTTCCATGTTCCATGTAACAACCTCTCCCTTGGGCATGTCCCATGTGACTTCCTTTTTCATTGCTAAAAGTAATGAAAATTCCCAAGCTAGTTTTCCTGACACCCTCAGCTTCTTGCCTGTGACATCAATATTCTCCCACCTGCAGGAACAACCTAATTTCCCTTAGGAGGATAATCAGTTAGGAAATGACAGGCATGCAAACTGATATTCTCCTTGGAAAGAAAACAATACTGTCAGGTAGAATAATAATAGTTTGCATTCACAGTATATAGTGCTCTAGACCAGGGGCTCTCAACCTGTGGTACGGGTACCACTAGGGGTACGTGGACCTCTTGCTCGGGGTACGCCAAGCCCTGCCCCTTATCTGCCCCATCAGCAGCTAATTAGGTGTTAATTAACATGGATTAAATTGTAATTATTTTTGGAGCCCTTCAGTCTCTCTGATTTTGGTTTTGGGCTTATTTTTGTACTTTGGGAAATGTACTTTGGTGGGGTGATGGAGGGAGGAGCTGATTTTGGGAAGTGTGACTTGGAGAAAAAAAGAGATCCTTGCATGTGTGTCTCTCTCTCCCTCACACACAAATACACACACAGTTAAATAAGACATTTTTTCACATTTAAAATTGTTTTAGTACTTATTTAACGATTAATTACCTAATTAATTAATTGATTAATCCAATTAATTAGCAGTTAATTAGCAGGGGGCACTTCAGAAAATTGGACCGTGATAGGGGGTACCCGGGCCTCCAAAGGTTGAGAACCCCTGCTCTAGACTATTCAGACCACTTCACATACATAATTTTGTTGTCATCCTTTTTATTGCACTTTCCTGTGAGGATAGGTGAAATAATAATAATAATAATAATAATAATAATAATAATAATTATTATTATTATTATTATTTCCCATATTGAGTCTGTGTGTGTGAGAGAGAGGGGGGGGGCTAAGTAGGCTTACCAGATCTCCAACCGGGACAGAGTGCTAGACCATTAGGAGAAGGAATGTGGGCAGGTGTACCTTGTTAAACCCTTAGAGCACAATCCTAGGCATTTCTACTCAGAAGCAAGCCCCACTGAACACAACGGGGCTTGCTTTTGAGTAGACATGCCTAGGATTGTGCACTAAGGTTTAGCAAGTTACACCTGCCCACATTCCTTCTCCTAAAGGTCTAGCACTCTGTCCCAGTTGGAGATCTGGTAAGCCTAAGTAAAGGAGGGACTCGAGTCTCTTCTAGCACTTTCCTCTTCCCCAAAAATGTGGGGCAAAAGGGACTGGGATGCCAGCAGGAGAATTAATCTTGACTACAGCAAGCAAGAGTAAGAACATAAGAACTGCTGGATCAGGCCAAAGGCCCATCTAGTCCAGCTTCCTGTATCTCACAGTGGCCCCACCAGATGGTTCAGGGCAGTGGCGTCGCTCTAGGTGGGGTGGAGCGACCAGAACTGGACACAATACTCCAGATGTGGCCTTACCATCGATTTGTACATCGGCATAATAATATTGGCCGTTTTATTCTCAATCCCTTTTTTTAATGATCCCAAGCATGGAATTGGCCTTCTTCACAGCTGCCGCACACTGGGTCAACACTTTCATCGACCTGTCCACCAGTACCCCAAGATCTCTCTCCTGATCCGTCACAGACAGCTCAGAACTCATTAACGTATACGTGAAGGTTTGATTTCTTGCCCCAATGTGAATCACTTTACACTTATAGAAGCGCATCTGCCATTTTATTGCCCATTCTCCCAGTTTGGAGTGATCCTTCTGGAGCTCTTCACAATCCCTTCTGGTCTTCACCACCTAGAAAAGTTTAGCTTCGTCCACAAACTTGGCCACCTCACTGCTTATCCCCAACTCCAGGTAATTTATGAACAAGTTGAAAAGCACCGGTCCCAAGACCAATCCTTGGGGCACACCACTTTTCACCTCTAACTATTGTAAAAATTGCCCATTTACCCTTGCAGAAGCCTTGCTGATTCTCCCTCAGCAAAGTTTGTTCTTCTATATGTTTTACAATTTTATCTTTGATGTGGCTTTCCACCATCTTACCTGGAATGGATGTTAGGCTGACCAGCCTGTAGTTTCCTGGGTCCTCTCTCCTTCCTTTTTTAAAAACTGGCATGACATTAGCTATCCTCTAATCCTCTGGCACAGTGGCCATTTTAAGGGACAAGTTGCATATTTTAGTCAAAAGATCAGCAACTTCATTCTTGAGTTCCTTCTGAACTCTTGGGTGAATTCCATCTGGGCCCAGTAACATATTGATCTTTAATTTGTCAATTAAGTCTGAAATGTCTTGTCTTTTAATCTCTATTTCACTTAATTCTTTAGTCAGGAGAGGCCGTTCGGGCAGCGGTATCTGCCCAAGGTCTTCTGGTATGTGTGGCTTGCTGCTCAATGTGATGTGCATGTAGCTTCCCAAAACAAAAGGTGTCAAGTATACAGAAATAGAAGCCAAAGAAAGAGAAGCCAAAGACGTGGGTGTCCCTGTCATATTGTTGCTGAACCTGGGGGTAGTGCATAACCTAATAGTAGCCATTCTGGATTGTCTTCCATACATTTTGCCCAATTCCTTTTTAAAGCTATCTAAGCTTGTGGCCATCACCCCAACTTGTGTCTATGAATTCCACAGACTAATTATGCAATGTGTGAAGTACCTACCATAAATCTCATGCCAATCAGTTTGATTGACGGCACAATCCTGTCTGCGGCTGCCAGCCACTCCTGGGTGTTGTAAATGTGCCATAAGGCATGTTTCCAACACCTGGAGAGTAAGCGTTGCCAGCGGCAAGGCCAGTGCCACTCACTCTCTGCCGAAAAGAGGACGCTGGTGGCGGACAAAGGCAAGTCCTGAGCCGTGTGGTATGGGGAGGGCAGAATGGGGTGGTACGGGAGGGGTGATTGGCTCACTGGGCCCAGGAAGGGGAGGGACCCTCGGCGGTACAGTCCACCAAATCCTATCCCCTGTCCCAGGCCGGGCAAGCCCTACACAGGCTCCTCAGATTTGCGCTGGCCAGCGCAAATCCGAGTATAGGGGCAGCTGGGGCATTACCTGCGGGAAAGGGGCTCTTCAGTCTAGGAAAATAGGCACCTGAGGGGGGACATGATTGGGACATATAAAATTATGCATGGGATGGAGAGAGTGGATGGAGAGATGGCAGGTCCTTGTGCTCTTCTTTGCACGTTTTCAGTCCTGAAACACAAAGAGCAGCACTGAACTTACATATGGCAAGAAAGTATCAATGCACCCATCACCCTATAACACAGTACACATGCTCTTGCAGATCCATATTTGCTCCTGCATACTCGTTGCTGGATGCAGCAGACTCCTAGACAACTCTGACATCTATTTTATTACTATTATTAATAAGACAGCACCACCAGTGTGTATGGTGCTTCACCGAGAAGTAATACAAGATAGCATCCTGCTCCAAGCAGTTCACAATCTAAAATTCAGGGCAGGGCAGGCAATAGAAGGAGGGTGGAGAGGGTAAACAGGGGGAGCATATGCATACCATTCAGTCCAATAGGTGTTGGTTTCATTTCACTAGGGGAAGAGGACTAAAGTGACACATCAAAGGCTTCATGGAAAGGTGAGTTCTGAGAAGGCGTTTGATGAGAGACGAGCAGCAGTACTTGGGGAGAGTTCCAAACATAAGGGGCATCTAGTGACAGAGAGCAGAGTATTATATATTATTTATAATTAAATATTTTATTTTTATTATTGGGAGATTATGAACTCTCTGAACTCTCTATTATTATTATGAACTCTCTGAAGAATACAGTACAGGAGTGGCCAGAGGCTGATTATGCAATGGACAGGGATGTAATAAAGGGGGAGTGGTGCTCTGGAACTTTTCCTACAGCAGGAGTGATGATGTCATCAGCAGAAATGCTCAGGTGCTGCCTTTGAAATATTTTTCGTAGGACTTGAGCAGAGAAACATCAAGAAACATCAGGCTCAGCAGAAAGCCAACTGAGAAATTTGCCTAAGGGCATACATTAATGTCTAGGGCTGGCCATAGCCTTTCCCAAGGACTGCATGAGAGACAGTATGTATTATTATTATTATTATTAAACTTTATTTCTAAAGCGCTGTAAGTATACACAGCGCTGTACAAAATTACAAAAGAAACTCAGAGAGAATATAAAAGCCTGCCCAAGGCGTACACTCTAAAATAGTTACAAATAAAAGAGGAAAGAATAAAATTACCATATAAAAGAAAAATAGAAATTAAAACATCGAATATAAAACAAATCACATCGCATCAGTCAGTTAATTTACATCATACATGTAGTTCGTGTCACATTTAGGGAACAATCCTATGCAATTTTACCTGGGGGTAAGTCCTATTGAACACAGTGGGATTTAACTCTGCGTACATGAGCTGTCGATCGAAAGGTCGGCAGTTTGAATCCGCGACGGGGTGAGCTCTCGTTGCTTGGCCAGCTCCTGCCAACCTAGCAGTTCCAAAGCATGTTAATGCGAGTAGATAAATAGGTACCGCTTGCGGGAAGGTAAACAGCGCTCCGTGTTCCAGCCGCATGCTACGCGCTGTGGCAAGGAGAGTCATGCCGGCCACATGACCACGGAGGCGTCTTTGGACAACGCTGGCTCTTCGGCTTTGAAATGGGGATGAGCACCACACGACTGGACTTAATTGTCAGGGGTCACCTTTATCTTTACCTTACACATGCATAGGATAGAACTGAACACGAATATACCTTTTATATTTAACTGGATTTTTTTTAATTCAATGTTTGAGTTTTTATATATTTGTCTCAGGAAGATAGTGGAGGACAGGAAGGCCTGGTGGGACATGGTTCATGGGATCACGAAGGGTCGGACACGACTTAACGACTGAACAACAACAACAACAACAACTTGTCCAAAGAGTCTGGAATGAAACGAGCTAGTTCTTTAAATTTATTACAGTGAGTTTAATGAGTTTCAAAGACAGGAGAAGAAAACACTCTAATGAAGAAATTTAAAGTTCGTTGTTGTATAATCTTAGTGGGGTGTGGCTATGGGGAATGTCATGACCAGTTCCCGCATTTCAACATTTACCGCTACCAACAACCCCACGGGTAGTGGAGAGGAGGGAATATAGTGGGGGAGGGGGGGCCGTGGGTTGGGAGATGATAACCGGGAGTCCGAAAGTGAGAGAATCAAGGGTGCATGGATGGAGGGGTTAGATACAGACAGCAGGAGGATTCGCTAGTCAAATGAGACTGATAAAGTCGATGTTTCGCTTTATTGCGGAGAAGTTTTGTACCGCCGTGCTAGACCTGTTGAATGTTTTCCGGTTCTGCAGCTGGTGTGTTGTTAGGAGAAAGAAAAAAAAAGGAAAAGAAAAGCAGTGATGGGAATGCCGCCCCGTGTTTGGGGGAGTCCCTCCCTTCCAGGTGGTTGTTTGTCTCCATCCCTTGGTTGCTGCCGCTCCTCCCCGTCCCCTGACAGCGACCCTCCCTCGCCCTCCACGTCAAAGCAACACGGTGAAGTCCGAGTTCTAAGGAGCGTCAGACTGGATCTTGCCTGCCGGCCGCCTGCTCACTCCAAGAGGGTCAAAGGCCGTAAAGTTCGAAGGAAGGATATCCGAACATCTTCAAGCCCAAGCGGGGCGGGGAGGAGCTCCCGAGTCGACTGGTCACATGCTTTCCCGGGGCTGAGTCACGAGCGCGACTGGCAAGAGATCCCTCCATCTGGGGTGGATCAGAGCGTGCCCGCCGTGCAGGATCGACCACCGTCCACCACCAGCACCCCCCATAGTTTCGGCTGGTAGGATTCAAGGCCGAGAGTGGGAGGTGAAAAGTCCCGGCGTTGCCGCGTTTGAGATCGCGCCCCGCCTTGCTTAGAGGCGTGCCTCAGGAAGGGAAGGGAAAGGAAAGGTAGGGCAGCACAATCAGCGCGGGCTCTTTTTTGGCCTGGAAGTGCCACCCTCTCGGGGGAGAATTGCTACTGGTACCTAACCTGGCACCGATCTGGGTTTCATCCCCCGCCCTTCTCCCGCTTGCTCCTCCCGCCCCCTCCCTTTTCGCTGCAGGCAGCCATTGTACTTTAATCGCCTCTTTACCTTCCCCCACCAAGTTGTTAGGCAACTTTGGCTTTGTTGGTGTTCGCTGTTGGGAGGGGGCTTTGGATGAGCCCCAGCCCCGCACACCTCATGACGGACAGTGACTTCCTTTTCAAAAGAGCGCCTGTAGTGTAGTAGACGCTCACAACTCCCATTCCGACCTAACTAACGTAACAGGCGGCTCAGCAATTCGTGGATGGTGATTCTGACCCTCCGCCGCTCTTCCTTTACGCATCAATGGAATAAAACATAAAGTTAAATTTCATTTCCACCCATTCCACTTCCTCCGTCCTCACGGCGAGAACAAGTAATCTGTTGTTCGTGCTGTCCCGTGACAGAAGGTGGGGTGATGGCCAGCGGGCTGGCTCTCCCTCCCTCCCTCTTTTGTAAGAATAAACTCACTCACCACACATTTGGCGCAGAGACTCCTTTGGGGAGAAGCGGCGGCCGGCGGGGCTGCTCCGAGAACAGCTGCTCGCCTCTGTCAGCTCACCAGGTGACCGCCGACCCTTCTCAGAGGAGAGGCAGGATAGAGGTTTGTCAGATGATGAACGGTGTGTAGAAAGGCGCTGGCCAGAGAGAAACTGCCCTCTTTGACAGCTTCAGAGCTCTGTACTATCCAGTAGAGTCAGGGCAGACAAAACAAAGTACTTCTTCAGACAACACATCATTAACTTTATGGAATTCATTGCCCTAAGATGTGCTGAGGGTTCCTGGCTTAGGTGGCTTTGAAGGGGGATTTGACAAATTTGTAGAGAATGGATCTTTCAACATCTATTACTCGCCAGAGCCAAAGGGAACGCCTCTGAATATCTCTTGCAGTGATGGGGTGTTGCCTTTGCGCCCAACTTCCTGCAGACATCTGGTTGGCCATTGTGGGAATTGGGATGGTGGACTAAATAAGATTTCTGCTCTGATCCAGCCAGAGACTCTTCTTATGTTCTGAGTTCTTCTATGTTGCCCGAGTTTTGCATTACACAAAGTCTGCATCCAGCCATATTCTGCCTTGTTTCCCCAGGCAGGGGAAGCATTCCATTTAAGGAATTATACCTGTGATTCACAATGTTAAGGCAGCACAATATAGGAGAGCAGGAAAATTGGTGCTGTGAATGTGTCTTTGCCACACCTGGATACCTTGCCACATGAACAGGTGCACCTGACTGCCATAAGTGGTTAGGAGACTGACTTGAATTTCCTGTAGCTTAGCGTTGCTTTCTACCACTGGGATATATATTTGTAGTACCAGAGTATTGGCTTAGTCCTGTCCAGACACCATGTGGGTAACTGCCTTTTTTTTGTTCCTTTGCCCTCCATTTTCCTTAAAGCCAGAGCTACACTGCACGCTTCTCGGCATGGCTGCATCTGCAGCCGTGCCGAGACGGAACCAAGCTACGCCTTATCTCAGTTGTGGCTTGTGATTGGACAGCCAAAGAAGTGGTGTATGCTTATTACAGGTGCGGGTGTCGGCTCTTCTCTGGAAATGGCTTCTCACACAAAATATCACGCACAGCCAATTCCTGAACCAAAGGGCAGCGGCCAGTCCCAAAAGCAAATAGACTTGTCTGTCCTGTGATTGGCTACCGCGTGAAACACATCCTGCACCCCACATCCTCTGATTGGCTGCATGGACATGAAACGGGCAAAAGTCAAGTCGAGGTTGACTTTGCCCGGGACAGGATGTAACTGTCCGACGGATCAACACCGTCAGTCAACGAGAGAACACACGGGACACACGTGCCCGTGCCATACGTGTGCCGTACGTGTACAGTGTACCTCCGGCTTAAGACAGGGGTGGCCAACCTTCCACCATTAGGGCCTGTGCATTCTTAAGAGTTGTGTAGAAGACAGAATCTTGGCAGCTGCAATTGCTGATGGTGCTCCTGAAGCAGCTGCACCTGCTGAAATGCATTCACCTATACAACCATTAAAGGTCCAGGAGCATTCATGTTGAAAGGTTGGCCAGGAACCCCTAGGTGGGCTTTGCATGAAAGGGGTTCCACCAGATCATTTTGAACTCTCTGCCATTAAGGGTGGCCTCATGGTCCACCTATTTTGTGCATTGCTTGTCTTATGGCCCAATCCTATGGCCTATGGATGCCGGCGCTGTGTTTGCAGCACCGGTGCTCGGTGTTGCAACGTTTCAGTACTCGGAGAGGAGGCCACTTTGAACAAAAAAAAGGGGGGGTGGAGGAAAGTTGCTTAACCTTTCTTGCTATTTAACTGCTCAAAATCACCCGGCCAGGCTCCTTTCCCACCCACGTGGAAAAAGATAGAAGGTCCTCTTCAGAGATAAAAACAGTCTGAGTAGACAAACAGGAGGAAGGAAAAGGCTTGAGAAACCCTTCCTGTCTCTCCTCTTCTGTTTCTGATTGTAGCCCTCCACAACTGCATTTCAGAAAAAGAAAATAAACACTGAGCAAGATTATCAATTATCTGCAATTACCTGTTCCCTCCTTGTAGGAACAGTGCCTCCCTCCCCCCCCCCCACACTTCTGAGAACTCTGCCTGTCTCCACAGATGAAGTGCATTTTGATTGCCAGTGAGAATGCAGAGGTCCTCTTCTACTGGACTGACCCGGATTTCCTGGCAAGGCTGCACCAACGCTTTGGAGTCCAGGACGAAGGTGGCGGTGAGGTGAGATTTGAACAAAGGGAGAAGGGAAGGGACGCTAGAGTGGCCCCAAAGGAGGCACTGCTGTGCTAAACTGACATTGGTGTTACTGTTTTCAGGCCAGGGCAGGCCAGATAGGTGTGTATCTGGGTAAGGTTTAGAGATTGTCTAAATGTGACTATAAAAAGAATGGGAGTATAGTCCATCTGTAGGAGTGTGAGTGTGAGTGAGTGTGAGTGTGTCAGGGTTAGGCAGGGCACAGCAGCTGCTGCCTTCTGGCAGAAGATATTTCACCCATTGTTCCCTTCTCCCCACAGCCTCCAGCTTTGGAGGACAGTATAAACACGCTATTTGCCCCCATGATCATCTCCTGTGCAACGCTGCTGGAGAAGCTGGAGGACACATACACTTGCTTCGCTGCTGAGAATGGCAAACATCTCTACGTGTTGCATATGGTAACTCCCCTCTTCTCTTCCCTCCAAAGATGCAGATGGAGAGTTCCTAATGTGGGGAGAGTGCCCTGGTTGTGTCACATGCCGTAGAGACAGAATGAACATAGGAGCCAGTGGGGCATCATGAATAAGATGTCATTTTGGAATGCACAAGAGACTCCAATCCTCACTTGATTTTGAGCTTGCTGTGTGGCTTTTGGAAAGTCCCTATCATCCTTGGTGATCTCAGAGGGCTGCTGCAAGGAGAAATGAGACAAGGGAATCATAAAGCACTTATTAGTGTCAGAATGCTATAGAAATGATTGATGTGTTCATTGATCATGATAATACATTACAGGACAGTTCTTTGCCTCTCTCTCTCTCTCTCTCTCTCTCTCTGGGGCTTCTGCTTCACCTCTTGCAAATAGGAAGTATCCACTGCAGTGGAATTGTCACTAACCACTACATGCCCATGTTAGCTGGAGGCACAGCAAGGCCTCTGGGGAAGCCCAGTGAGCGCCACTTATGCCATAGTCACATTCGTGCCTGGCTACTACCAAGGGGATAGTATATCTGCTGATAGTATAATCCTGGCTGTCCAGGATTAGTTGCTTCTGAGGCCTACCTGAGCTAGTTGAAGCTCATTGTTTGAGGGATCACCCCTTGCAGCTGTCGGCTCAACGCCGATGTTGTGTAGTGGAGAATGAGCTGTGAATCAGGACTTCCCCAGTTTGAATTAGCTTCTACTATGAACTCACTAGAGTTCTTACAGTGCTGGCCAAGGCATGTTTACTCAGAAGTCCCACTGGGTTCAGTAGGACTTATTCTCATGTGCATTTGCATAGAATTGTAGTCTTAATAGAACATGAGCTACATCTTGTCTCTCGGGCAGCCTTTGGGGAAGATGATGGCCCCTAAACATTCACACATGCCCCCAGGCAAAGTTCTCAATTTGCCCCCTGCTGAGCCTGACGCTTCTCAGCTCAGTTTCTTTCGTATCAAAGGCAGCACCTGACAGGTCCTGCTGATGACATCTCCACTTCTGCTGTAGGAGCTCCCAGAGTTCCGCTCGCCCCAGCCTCACATTGACTACACTCCTGTTGGTAGCTCTTGAGAAGCTCTTACAACCCAGGGAGACAACAAAAACTGATGGTTTCTCAAGGCCACCCTACGTAGCAAGTAGGCTGCATTTGGCTTGGCAGGTCACACATTGTGCCAGCTTGGTTTATAAGTTGCATCAGGACTTTGCAGAGAGTCCTTGATAAATAAGATTTGTATTATAAACTGCACCTATATCATTTTGTCTTGCCTGCATTGCTTCATGCAATCCTCTTGCTTTTTCTACAGTTCGGCGAGTGCCTGTATATTGCCATGAATGGCGATGGCTCTGAGAAAGAGGACGACTTGCGCCGTAAGCTGTACGTGCTCAGGAGGTTGGCTGAAGCTCATTTCGGCTTAGTCACGCTCGACAGCCAGCTCATCCGCAGGGAGTGAGTTAACGGGCCAAAGGGAGGGAATGAAAAATCCCATTGTTCTGAGCAGTTTTCTTTCTCCATCTCTGAAAGGGACGTTGGGTTTATAGCAGTGGGACTTCCTTTCCATGTGATCTTGAATCTCTCTAATACTAAGTCTCCTGTTGCATGTGTGCCAAGCCATGTGACAGCAGCCTCTCCATGGCGTGCGGTGCGCTTATTACTTGGGGCTTTCCCACCTGCTTAGCACATCATCAGGAGGGAAGGTGCTGACTGGGTGGGAAAGGCCCATGCAACCAATCCTACCTATGCGGTTGCAGCATTCGTAGGCACATGTGGCAGCCACATGAATATTGCCACTGAGTAACAACTCTTAAGCTGCAAAAGTTGAGGTGGCTGTCTCCCGTGTTTGTAACTTATGGAAAAACCACATAAAAGTTGGGTCTGTCTTTAGGGCTTGTTAACATAGCCCTGCTCAGTAGTCATCTGTGTTGCATGGGCCTGAGCTGCAAGGAAGATTTCTGCCAGCCTCCTGGAGGTGGGGAGGTGATCATCAGCCCCATGCCAGGCCCTGGGCAGCCCCCCACTGATTGGCAAGTCATTTGTTTTCTAGGCTGCGACCTGTGGACTTGGAGCAGCGTGCTCACATCTGGGGACTCTTTCAGAGCCTGCTGCAGACCTATAGCCAACTGCGTCAGGATGACCAAAGCTTTGCTGTTGAGGTACAGTGGAGTGGGTTTGGCCTTGAGGAGTGAGGGAACAGGGACAGTGTGCTGCATTCTCTTGGTGGACAAGGATGGAGACATTAAGCCAAGCTAAGAGTGTGTGACACTCAAGAAGGGGAAGTCACAAGATGGAAGGTGGTGCAGTGAATTCTTTGCACTGCTTCCTTCCAGGTCTGAGTGGTGGAGGGTGTGGAGGATCTGACCCAGGAAAGTGTTTTCTTGCTGTGCCTCAACAGGAGCTGCCTGGAATCTGTCTCCAGGCCTGAAGGGGAAAAAAGGCATTGTGCTATAGGTTTTCTTCCTCTGCCCCAACCCTTTCAGGCTGTGGAGCGACTGATCCATCCGCAGCTGTGTGAACAGTGTATTGAATTCTTGGAGCGCCAAATAGTGCAGCACATCAACAGCAGCCCAGACCGTGCTGGGCACGAAGTTGTTCATGCCTTCCTACTTGTGCACACCAAGCTACTTGCTTTTTACTCCAGGTGAAACCCCAGTTTAGCCCAGCTATCTCCTGACCCTTCCCTAATGCTTTTGTATTTTATTGAGTTTAACTGTACTGTATTGTTTTCAGTATTGCTGTTAGCCACTTTGGGCCCTTTACTACAAAAGGGAAAGGCGGGATATAAATGTTTTAAAAGAATAAATACGGGTTCCACTCTTGCCAATGCAGCGCCTCTCATTGCATGCAGGGTCTCCTTTAACGCCCCCCCCCCCACTTCTGCTGCAGTACCCTTGCCAGTCTGGCAAGTCTGTGTCTCCTGCCCTCCTCCAAAATGCCTAGGATGCCCCCACCAATATGTGGCTCCCCTAACAGATGTCATTCTCTGTACCTTGCCCCCCCCCCCGCAATCTCAGCCGGAACGCCAGCTCTCTACGGCCTGCTGACTTGCTCACCCTCCTCCTGATTGTACAGGATCTGTATCCCAGCATTGCCTCTAAGGAGCAGCCTACTTCCCAGGTACCTGCTCAGATGGGGAAAGGATGAGCTCATGAGAGGCTTTCTACTTGTGGGGATATCTCTCTCTCTCTCTGGGAACCATTCTGATCATTGACTTGAGTTGAGTTGGGCCATCCAGAGTGGCACACAACTGAGATCTTGTGATCTCGGCAGATGAGTTAGGGACCCTGGATGGAGAGCTGTTAGATCCTGGGAGTCTCTCTGGGGACTGTAGGGATGACTGAGCCCGTCTCCTGGTTTCTCTTCAGCCTGCAGAAGGTGAGCCAAGCCTGCAGAAGCCCCAAAGCAGTGAAAGTATCCCAGTGAACAGCCCTTGTCCCCGTGGGTCTTCTCAGGAGGAGGTGAGTGAAGCCTTGGTATTGCCATTCAGAGGCCTAGTGGGGTTTTGAGTCTATGCTACGGCTGTTAGTTGTATGGAGGGGAGGCTGGAATGTTGCAGTGGGGTGTGTGGCAAGCTGTGTGGGACCCATCCTTTGCCAGGATTGGTTAATCCCACTATTGCCCTTCTGGATCCCATAGATTCTGTTTTGGTAGATGGGGAGAGGGAGCCAGGTTGGGATCTTGCTGAGTCAGCTCCCTTCCACACACCCTTGCGCCCTCCCTCAGGTGCCAGATGATCTCTCTGTGCCCGAGGAGTTCTACACCCCCCAGGCTTCCCCTAGCCAACAGAGCACAGGTGAGTTGGAGGTCAGTATGGAAGAGGCATGATCTAGTGCAGTGTTTCTCAAACTGTGGGTTAGGACCCACTTGATGGGTCGCGACCTGATTTCGGTGGGTCCCACAAAACCTCCAATGAAAACACAGGTGATGGAAAGATCAGACAAATAACTTCCTCAAGCCCTGAGGCTATTCAAAAATCAGATAGCTGCTAATTGCCCTTCAAAGAGCTGAGCTCCTGCAGTTTGCAAGGAACTGAGCTCCTGCAGTTTGCAAGCTTGTATAAATATAGGGAGATAAATGTTTGAGTGTCTTTTTTCTAGTGCATTTTTCCCCCAAGTCTGTCAATGACAGGTAGTGGGGGCAGGTGAAGTCTGGGTCACATAACTAAGCCCCTCAAGCCTTGAGGCTATTTATTAGGGCTGCCTCATTACTAGAAATGGATTTGATTTTTTTGCAAATAAATACATAAAATATTACTTGTAAATAAATAAATGTATTTCTTTCTAGATCACCTTTTTTAAGTCTCATAAAGCTAGGTGGGTCCCGATAGAGTGTCATTTTAAAAAGTGGGTCTTGGTACTAAAAAGGTTTGGGAACCACTGATCTAGTGGGTTTGGGGAGACCTTTTGGAATGGTCCCGGGAGTGAATAAAATAGGTACCTCAAAGGGGCAGTGAGTGGCAGCTATGGGGCAATTTTATCCCTTCCTTTTGGAAAGGCACAGTTGACTTCAGAGCTGGTTTTCTGATTTGAAAGAGGTATCAAAGTGTTGTCAAAGAAGGGGTCCTTAAGACACCTGGCAGGGAGATGGGCTTAGTATAGGGGTCGCCCCAGCTGACAGATCCCTGGATCACATTCTTGATGGTGCATATCTCATGTGTTAATTGCTGTCACCACCACCTGTCCCCTCCATTCCTGGTGCTGGGGATATCTGGTCTCTCTTCTTTCCGCTGCCTGAAGGAAGTGCTGTCTGGGTTGACGGTGTGGAGTCACAGGGCGAGGGGGAGACGAATTCTGCTGACATTCAGGTAACTGAAATATTCAAGTTTGGGCTCAAGGTTCTAGTTCTTTCTGCTGTCTTCTAACCCCTGCCTCTCTTCATTTTCTTTCCATGTCCCCTTTTGTGGTCATTTTAGGTTCTGTCTTTCCTTTTTTGGGGCCACGTTTGCTGTAACCTGCACCTGTCTTGCAGCCAGATTTCACTGTGCTTGTTAGTTTTCCTTTTCTTCCTCCCTGCTTTTTGTGTGGCATTACCTCACATGATGTTTTGTACAAATTTGAGGAAATAACTTTAATTTCCCCACCTGACTAGTGTTTGCTGTTTGGAGAGACCACACTACCACAACAAGTCTACTGCTAAGGTGGGGAAATGAAATTTATTTCCTCCAATTTGTATAAAACATCACATGAGGTAATGCCGTAAAGAAGCTTTAATGATGAGATATGGAAAGGGATGAGGAGCCATTCTGTGAAGGGGCTGGTTAAGGCTGGTGTCGGATCTAAATTAGTAGTAACTGGGGGCTCCTTAGGGGATGAGAAACCTCCCTATTTTGCATGAGAAAGAGGCATATACTGTAATAATCCACTTGATCTTTATATTTCTCTTGCTTTCCTTGTACACAACAATACTCTGGACTGTCTGGCAGCCATTTATACCTTTTTCAGAGCTATTAACATGTCATGAATGCATCATCTAGCAGCCTTAACATTGCATCTAAGACCCACTGAAAATACATGGTGTAGTTACCATCATTCCCTCTAATATCAAACTTGGTTGATTTTGTGCCTTTCGATTTGGAAACGAAACGAAGCTACCTCAAAATAAGGTGGTGGTTTCTGCATACTCAAGGCAATAGCTTCAATATGCCGAAGTATGTATGTTTATAAATTTAAAAAGGAAATTTAGGTCATCTGAGGGGGCTCTCCTGCGTGTACCACCTCTATCGCAAGTTAGGGGAGTGGCAACACGTGGGCGAGCTTTCTCTGCTGTGGCGCCACAGCTGTGGAACTCCCTGCCAGGGGATCTGAGAACCACCCCCTCCCTCATGACTTTTCGGCGAGGGCTCAAAACATTTTTGTTTCGTCTTGCGTTTGGGTGATGGGTTGTAGCCTGCCTCCTGTGTCTCAAGATGCTCTGCCATGTTGCTTTTGTGCTCCCTACTGTTGCCCCCCAGTGGTTTTTATTGATATTATTGTTTTTATTGTTTTTAAATTATGTATTTAAACTGTCTGTATTTTAAACTGTTTTTAATTTTTGTTGTAAGCCGCCTTGGGCATTTGCCTCGGCATGGGATAAGGCGGGATATAATTTTTTTAAATAAATAAATAAATAAAATTTTAAAACATCCCAGACCTATGAACTTCCAGGAGCTGAACTGTGAAATTATTGCGGGTATCTACTTAGATGGGGGGAGGGGCAAGGAGAAGGAAAATGAAGAGAATGAATTGGCCTACTTGGTTCCTTGATAGCTTTTAGTAACCTGGAGTAGAGGGTCAGGTGCGTGCCTGCTGTGAGGTTAAGAGGCTCTCCTTCCCATACTGTACTCTGCCTCCCCATATAGCAATAATGCACTTCAGCCAGTCCTGTAAGCCTGAGCCATTTAGCCTTATATGGCCACGCAGGCAGGCAGGACTCAAGAGAATGGAAATGGGAAGGATGTCCTCTGTGAGCCCCAAACAGTCCTATATGGCTCATGTGTTCCAGGCTGGCTGGGGGCCTGAACAGAAGCACTCTTCTTAGGGGCTGGAGAATACATTGCAACATTTGTTGCAGGACCCCACTTGTTTTTTTCATGGGCAATCTGTGGTGTCCTCATACGGATGACCTTGAAGAAAACTAGGCAGGAAGGGACTGCTAGATAACCCCTGCCCTTGCAGGCAAATATTTAGGACTGAAATGGAAATACATTCCCCACAAAACTGAAAAGCCAGCAGAGTTGTGCATTCACACTTCCCTCCTGCTGCCAGGGAACCTTCTCCGCAAAGGGTAGTGTGCAGGTTTTAGCCTTCAGCTAGCTGGGGCTGGGAGCTGACAGGTTGGAGGGAAGCAAGGAGCTTGCCACTTGCTTTCCTTCAGCCTGACTCCCAAAGGCAGGGGAGAGAATTGGGCTTAGAGGATTCGCACTCTGTGGTACGCTATGTGTCACTGAAGCCCAGTTCCCCACCACCAGAGGATCTCTTAACAGTGGGGGGGACGACTCCTCCCTCATCCTGAAAGAATCCTGAGGGGGTAAATTTACCTCAGAGGACATGAGCCTTATGATGTGCACTCCACCCTCGCCAAAGTGTCCTTTAATGTGTCAGAGGGACTGCTAAGGACCTTGAATGAATCTGGTTAAAGGCCCACTTACTCCATGCCCAAACCCCACCCTTTCACCTGTGGGATTTTCACAAGTTCCTGTTTGCTTCTCGAAACTGTCAGTCAGTGGAACTAATGCTTCACTTTGCTGTCAGGAATGCTCTGGATTAGAGGAATAGCTGCTCTCATAGGAGAATCCTCAAATGGTAGGGAAATTGGAGACATTGGGACATTCACTCCAATATATTCTGTGGTTAACCAGATCCTGATTCCATGGCAACTGTATGTTCTCTCCCCAGATGGCTGAGGATTCTCTGCAGGCTCTGGTGCCCCCAACACCTGATGCCACCAATCCACGGAGAATTTTTCTCGATGCCAACTTGAAGGAAGGCTACTGTCCCATGATGCCTCACACCATGCACTGTCTTCCCCTCTGGCCAGGGATCTCACTGGTGCTTCTCACTAAGGTGAGCTGGCTCAACCCAACTGCTGTGTTTTTGTTCTGCTATTTTAACATGTTGCTTTGATTATTTTAATGTTGTTTGTGAACCACCCTGAGAGTGGAAAAACTGAAGGGCAGGATTAAAATTCCTAACTAAAGAAAACTTGTTATGTGCTGCCTAGCCTGGGTCTCACAGAATGTCCTCTCTGCCCTGTAGGGCCCCAGTTCCCATGTGGCACTCTCCCTTTACCAGCTGCTAGATGGATTCCTTGTGCTAGAGAAGAAACTGAGAGAGGGGCAGGAGACTGGGCACCCCCTGCGCTCTCAGCCATTCCTGATAGAACTCAGACATCGAATGGACAAGTTTGTCAAGAAACTGGGTGGGCAAGAGCCACAGGTATGAACTGAGTTTGTCTGTACAGGAACTGAGTGGGAAAAAGTCATGGGTAGGCACCTTTTCCCAGGACGTGCTGCAAAGAAGATGGAACTGGGTGATGTGGTGGCAGGTGAGAACCACCAGGTGAGATAGGTGGGGTGGAACTGAACAGGCATGAGCTATGGATAAGTTCCCACTTAACAGTAGTATGAAGGATGATAATCCCACTGGCTAAGAATAGGGGCTGCAAAAAGATGCAAACCAGGCTGCACTTTGTAGTCCTACCTGTCTATCTCTCAGTTGCAGAATGCCTGGCTGGAATTTAAGAATAAAGTTTTCTCTCGAAGCGAGACCGGGAGTTCCTGGGAGTGAGTATTGGCTGGGGTAGGGGAGACGGTGGGGAGGGAGCCTGAAATACATGTTGGGGCAAGAACTGATGGAGTGCATCACCTTGGGGGAAGGGAATTGGAAGGTGTTTGGAAGGCATTTCCTATCGCCCACGTGAAAATGTAGAGTAGCTGAAGCAACTGGAGGTGAATGAAACAGAGGGCCGTTTGGAGAGTGAGAGTTGCAGTCCTGGGAAGAGGCTGGCTGCATACTTGGGCACTGAAAGAGCAAATATGTGAACTAAAAAATAAAGCCAATGTTACAAAAAAAAGAGAGCATGGAGTGCATGTTTGACAGTCCCCCTGAGTGTGTAAAAAACAACCAATGTAGAAAACAGCACATCGGGGAGGAAGGTGGCTTGGCAAGAACCACGTTCCCTTCAGGCTAACGTAGTGCCCCAAGTCAGAACTTTGGTCCTCTCAGCCAGTAGGAGGCCAGGTTGGAAGCAGAAGAAAATGAAGGTTTGGGGTGCATTTGAAAAAAGGGGGCCTGAGAGACAGCCAAAGAGCTAAGAAGATAAGATGGAGATAGAGAGGGGGAAGGAGGAATTTTCTACACCGCATTAAGAAGTTTCTTTCAGTCAGTCTAAGCCTCTTGTCGTATTAGTTTTTATGTGAAGGAGCATCTAAATGTATGCTTCTCCCTCCTCCGTTTGAGTCGTCCCAGGACTGTCTGTATGCTTTTTTCTTATAAACAAATGATCAGCCCGAAGACCACAGGGCTGTCAATACTATGTCATATCACTATGTGATATGATGACGTGTCATAGTGTCCTATCAACATTATGAACTTGTATGACTTTTGTACTATCCTGGCCTCTTCCAAATAATGTTAAGAATTGTAGTTTGCTGAGAGTGCTAAGAAATCTCTAGTAGCGATCCACAGCACCTCCCTCCCTCCAAAAGGTTATGGTTTCCTGGAGGAGAGCGATGACAAACCAGTGTATCTGTGGTGAAAAGATGCCCTTTGAGAAGACCAAAGGGCCCCAGTTCTAGAAAATCAGACCCTTATCAGGATTGCCCCTGATCATAAGGGACAGATTTCATGCATGCCAATCTCTGGGTTGGTGCAGGGTTCTGCAGGCATTTTCCAGCATCCGGCGGCAGCTCTGCACTGTGTATCGGTTTCTCTTTCTTGGATCCTCAGGGGCCCAAGGCTTGCCTCGGAACATGCTGGACCGGGCACAGCAGTTTACACGGTAAGTGAGGTGGAGCGTGATGGTGGGACGACAGGGGAAAAGCTGGTTGTCGCAGTAGATTTACTGTCTGTCTGTTGATGATGCATGTCACTTAAGACTGCCTTGAGGTTCTCTCTAGCACAGCTCTCTTCTAAACTGTGAAATAACTCCCATCTCCCCATTGCTGTCCAGCACAACCTGATTTATAGCAATCATAGTGCATCCATTGTGGCTGCTGCTAAGAGGTCATCCTGACCCTCTGCTGAATGTTTTTGTTGTAAGCCGCCTTGGTTGCCCTGGTGGGAGAAAGGCGGGGTAAAAATTCTATAAATAAATAAATAAATAAAATAAATGTTCACCTTTTCCTATCCCATGCACTTGTGGGTCTGGTTAGGTTAGAAGATGCTTTCAGTTCTCCTACTACTGCCCAATTCCCCTCCATTGCAGTAGCCCACAGGGGCTTTGTCTGTAAAAGGAGCAACAGGATACTTGAAAGGCAAACATCCTGCCCTTGCTCCTTTTTTTCCCAGGGGGGAGTTTGAAGTTCCAGTTAGGAAACTTAACTGGCTATGGAGGAAGGGAGGCATGCAGAGGCGTCGACAGAGCCTGGGGGGGGCGGACCACCAGGGGGTGACGCGCGCGTGATGCGCGTAAAGGGGTGACGTCACCCGCGCGTCACCGTCGGACGCTCCGAGGCCGGCTCCCCCGGCCTCGGAGCCTCCGGAGTCCGGAAGCTCCGAGGCCAGGGAGCAAGCCTTGGAGCGTTCGACCCTGCTGGCGCTCCAAGGCGTTCTGAAGGCCCGCTGGCTCAAAACGTAAAGTTTTACGTTTTCGCGCATGCGCATTGCTTTTCTGAGGGCAAATGGGCAGCCCTTTGCCCTCAGAAAAGCAATGCGCATGCGCGAAAAACGTAAAACTTTACGTTTTGAGCCAGCAGGCTTTCAGAAGGCCCTAGAGCGCCGGCGAAGCCAGTCGTTTCGAGGCCGGCTCCCCGGCCTCCAGTTCGGGGGGGGTGACACCCTAGGGCGGGGGGGGACGCGCACCCCCCGCCCTAGGGTGTCGCGCGTCTAGCGACGCTACTGGAAGCATGTATCCATAAACCTATTGGTCCTTTAATTTATTCCTTGTTTGTTCTACCTATCTGTTGGCAGGGATAAGCTCCAAGACTGGAGGGACTTTCTGCTGGTGAAGAGCAAGCGTAACGTCACCATGGTGTCATATCCTTTCAGGCCTACTGTTCTGCCCTGCTGGCTGGTGATGCCAGAAGTACTCCACAAAAAAAAAAAAAATCTGGAGGTGATCATGGGCACTGGGGAGTAGATCTAGTGCAGGGGTGGCCAACCTTCCACCATTAGGGCCTCTGCGTTCTTAAGAGTTGTGTAGAAGACAGAATCTTGGCAGCTGCAATTGCTGCTGCTGCTGCTTAAGCAGCTGCACCTGCTGAAATGCCCTCACCTGTACAACCATTAAAGGGCCAGGAGCATTCATGCTGACAGGTTGGCCACCCCTGATTTAGTGTCTGGATCCACCCACAAAAGAGGCCTAAGAGGGGACTGATTTCCCCTGCTGCCCCTCCTTGCATCAAAGCCTGAAGGATTTTGCCAGGCCAAAAAAGCCTTTGAGATAAAATGTTTATTTCCGCCACCCACAATTGAAGTCAACTGTGTCTACTTAAGTGGCACAGGGCTTGAATGGGTGGATCGTGCGCGTAGCTGTGTTCCCTGGGCTGTGTGTGTCTTAAGGGCAGGGCCATAGAAGCCAGGCCTCCACCATGTTGGGTGAAATTACCCATCATATCAGACAGAAGGCGGGGAAGTACTTTTGTCCCCAGGTCAGTTAGCCTTTTAGAGGAGGCCAAGGTGAGATGTCACTTGACTCAGTGATGGGGGCAACGGACAGAGGACTTTATGTTTAAAGGTTTTCATGAAAGGAAAGAGTAGGACTGCCTAGTGTAGGGCTATCCAAGTATCAAAAGGAGAGGAATTGGCCTCCTTACCACCAACTAAGCCCTTAACTTGTTTCTGTCCACATACCTGGAGGATTTCCCAGGTCTCGTGCACTTCATCTATGTGGACCGCACAGCAGGACAGATGGTGGCTCCGTCGCTTGATGTGGCAGATGACTCTGTTTCAGAGCTTGGCAAGGGGCCTCTACCTGCCTTCATTAAGGAGAAGGTAATGTTCCCCATCCCATGTGGAGCATCTCTTCTTGGTGGGGTTTTTTTTTTTTGGGGGGGGGGGGTTAAGCATAGGCAAAGTTTTGATGGTGGAGGAGAATCAGTAGGTTGGTTACAGCTTTGGGTACATGTGACTCAGAGACTTTGCTGCACATGGGGCTCTGACGTCATGGGTTTGGGGCTCAGGCTGGGAGAATGGAGATGAGGCCTCCTCTGCACATGTTCCACCCTGCCTCCCTTGCTTTCCAGGTGTGGTCACTGGTGGCATTGGCTCGAAGCTACTTGCAGAAGGGCTATACCATGCTGACGGTGCGGGATGGAGACTACTATTGCACCTATTTCCTTTGGTTTGAGAATGAGCTGGTATGTGAAGGAGCTTGGAGCTGAGGGGAAAGGGTGTCCTTGGACCAGTCAATTCTCTCAGCTAAATCGGTATTTCACAGGGTTGTTGTGACTGAAGGGGAGAGGATTTGTACACTACCCTAAGCTCCTTGGAGAAAGAATGGGATAAGAATAAGAAATATTGGTCACTCATAATGATGAGAATAGTGTGACACAGAGACAGAGCAGTTCCTGTATTAGCTACAATCCTCATAATCCTTTTTCTGCCAACTCCTTATTGCTACTGTGTCCCTGCAGGGGTACAAGCTGGAGGTTACAGACATACCAGTGCTTTCTGATGATTCAGCTCCCATTGGGACACTAGCTGGCGACTATTACAGGTGAGCAAGATTCCCAGCTATTCAAGTACTAGTGGAGGGGGGAGGAACTCCAGCCAGGGAGATCTGTGTGGCTGAAGGAGAAGGGTGATAGCTCAGCCATTACCCTTCTACTTCTCATCCTGACACCAGTCTGGGCTTTGCCTCCAGCATTGTGAGAGGTTCTCTAGTTGTGCCTCTTCCATGTTCGGAGGCACTGCAGTCACCTAAACTCAGTGACTCTGGCTTGTCCTCAGCTGGACACCATGGGTATAGTAGAAGGAGGCTCACCTTAGTTGAGGAGGAATGCCATTTGCTCTGAACCTGCCTCAGGTTGCACACCTGAGTGGTTGCACAGCAGTCTGTGCTATCCTGTTAGTAGATGGGGGGGGGGGGTTGCCTCTCTTCTGGCTTCTGCTGGCTGACCAGAGAAACTCTGTAGAACTCTCCTTTTCCCAGTCCTGCCTCCATCCCACATGCTGTGATCCATTTTCTGACCTTGTCTTTCCCATGCAGGAAACTGCTCCGTTATTACAGTAAGAGTCATGCAGGCGAAGTGGTGAAGTGCTATGAGCTGCTGACCATCCATCTGGGCATCGTTCCCACTGAGTTTGTGATCCAGCAGGCACGAAACTTGGCTCAGCAACTCTGGGAGCCGACTCGCATCCCCCTGCTTTAGCGGCCTTGGTTGTTACCCCCGGGTGATCTTGGGGGTTTCTTTCTCCTTTCTAGACTCTCCTAGGCTTCATGACCCTGCTTCCTTTGGGACAGGACTTGCCTGAGTCTAGCATTTGGCTAACTCTGCAGAGCAGGCAAACCAATCCCTTCCTGCCAAGGAGACTCAAACACCATTGTCCTCAAAGAGTGATAGCTTGACTAAGAGCATTGAAATGGATCGGATTGATTGCTCACAGGGTGATGCTAACATGACCTTGGGACCTAGTGTACAGCTTGAATTATGAAACCTTTTCTCTCCTCGTATATGCATCCATGTCGCTGCCTTCACCTGTGTGGGAAAGGGTCCCAAGGCAGAAACGCAGCTTGCTAAAATCCAAAACTTGCTTATGGCAACAGATGCACTCAACCGGCTTGCCACTGAAGCAGCCAGAAGTCTCTGTGGCCAGGGCTTTTCCTGTGGCTGTCATAGCTGGAAGAGGTTGTGTGAACAGGCTCTTAGAACTAGGTGCAGCTACTCTGGGCAAGATCGGATTTCCTCTACATTTGGAAGGTTTTCTTTGTTGCCCTTAAGAGATCTCATCTACTCGTGGTAGAGGAGAAGGGCAGGGGAGGAGTTACATGAAACCTCCCCATGAGTGACGCTTACAGGTTCCAACTGAGTAATACAGTGGGCTGGAATCCTGTCAATGAGCAGCAGGATAGAAAGGTAAAAGATGACGTTGACAGGGACAGCAGAATTCTCAAACCTTTTCCTCTCCAAAAACTGTTTTGAGTTTCTATCACAGGACCTCTAGTCAGGGGTGGCTTTGCACATGGACTTCTGAACACCAAAGTTTGGCTTTTGGTTTGTGTGAATGCTTTGGTGTTCTGGAAAGCACCAAAATGCCAATTTCATGTCACATACCCCAGAAAAAAACCGCCTCAGGTTATATATGTATGTCTGCATATGGATACAGATGGCAGCACAATGCGTACCAAAATGTTGTTGACCATGCATGGTGAGTGTACTTTATATTGATACATCAACCACAGTTCAGCTTTTAGGACAGACCTAACTTCACATGTATGTTTTATGCTAATTACAAAAAAAAACCCAACCAAAAAAACCAACAACCTAGTAAACCTGTATCTAAAGATAAGCAAACTGATAAGAATAAGCTAAACATTTTGCAAATGAACTGAATAGCAATCTTGCATGATGTAGCAAGAATGCTACGGCTAGTTTGTATCCCAAATAAAATATTAACTTGGACTGGGCTGAGAACAAGGAGACCTGGATTCACATTTTTCTTCAACCAGGAAGTTTACTGGGTGACTTTGTCTCTCAGTCCAACCTACCTCAGGATAAAATGGGGAGGGAGGAACCGTGCCCACTGCCCTGAGCTACCGGGAGGGAGAGGAGTGGGCTAAAAATTAGACGTGGAACAGGTCTGTTATTTATTACTTCCAGAATATTTCATTAGAGGTGTTTGATGTAATATGAACTGCAAGATACTGTGTGATTTTGTCATACTATGAATTCCTGTTTGTGTATAATGTAACATTAATAAACCTATAGTGCACTCCTACGTATGTTTGCTCAGAAGTTATTCCTATAGAGTTGAATAACATTTCCTAATGAGTCTATGTGCTTCACATTGTAGCCTTGCATTGTAAGTCCTTTAGGGCAAGGTTTTGTGTGTTGTGTTTTGTTACTGTACTTTGTTTTTTTTTAAAGCACTTCACAATTAATATTAATCATTAAATATTTATCCTAAACACAAACTGATAATAAACAATGGTTACAAGATCTTGTAAACCTTATACACTACACAACTAGGGATGTCATTCTAAGTATTATGAAGACAAAATCCAAATAAAACATCTTGAGTGCTCTCATTTCTAATAGTTTATAGTCCATGTCTTTCATTCAGACCTTTTACTGTTCCAGTATTCAATATATTGATTGAAACACAATAGCACAGAACAGAATTAATTTGGATTTCCCATGTTTTGTGTTTATGGCTAAAGCAGCCCTTGCACCTGGGTAGGTATGTCTCTTTGGAAATATTATTGTTCTTTCCAGTACAGAGAAGCCAGGAGCAAAGATTGGACGTTTAAATAATAATAATAAAAAAATCTTTCATTCCATTTTCAACCTGTTGTAAAACAATATAGCAAAAACCCCACCCATTCCTTGTCCCATCTGCTCATTATCTTTTCCCCTGACTACTGCAATATTGTATCTGGCCTTCTTTCATACAAAACAATATTACTGACAAGGGTGGCCCCTAAGGCAGCATGCCAAATGCTGTCCCCTCTTGCCTGGTGACACTCCAATGCTAGAGTCTAGCCCACTAGTCTCCACTTCCTCTTGTGCTCTGTCTCCCTCTTTTCCAATCCAGAGAGTGGAAGGAGGAGCAGCAGTGGAGGTGAGTGGGCACAGGGAGGTGGGCTATAATTCCTCAAAGCAAGGGTGTCAAAATTCGTTTCATACAGTGGGCCAAATAGCTTTCATAGTGGCTGCCGAGGGCTGGAAATGTCATAAACAGGAAGTGAAAGTTTAAGCAGGTGATGATCAGAAATAAGCATAGCTTATTGCCGACGTTGCCCCATCTGGGGGTGTGATGAGCTGCGTGAGCCCTTCACGCTCGCAGCAGACAAGCCCAAGGCATCTCTCGGTCTTGGCCGGGGCACGGAGCAGAAGGCATGCCGGGATGCCTTCTTTGTGGGCATAGCCACGGCCCTGGAGGCCCAGGGCTTCAGGCAGCGCACGGGCATGTCCTGGCAGAGGCGGTTCCAGACTTCATGAGACCCCCCTTGTGTGTGACGTTCCCACCCCCTCCTCCCCATGACTCCCACGTGCAGCCTCAACGTGGCTTGGGGGTGGCATCGCCTTCTGCAGGAGGGAGGGCAGTGGCACTCCCCCCTGCAGCAGGTGGCTAATGCCCAGGGTGCCCTGGGGCAGCTGGCATTGGCACAACCTCTGCCCTTCAGCTGACTGTCGCACGCCCAGTGCCTGCAGGCCCACCTGTGGCTGCCCATCTGCTGCGAACGCTGCAGCAGCTGTGGTAGGTACACACAGACGAGCTCAGGAGGGGGCTCTTCGCTTCCACAAGACTGACACCTCCCCACAGGGGCCTGCCTGCCTCTGTGGTAAGTGTTGCCTCGATCCTGGCCCACTGCTCTTGCCTCCTGCCTAACTCAGGCACAGTTGCAGCCTAACTCAGCCCTATTTTGGGCCTCAACTGTGCCTCAATTGTGCCTGTGTTGGGCTGGACTGAGGCCTTAAAATCCTAAATGATGATGCTGTGCACTAGCGTCGACAGGGGGAAGTGGGGGGGGCAGGCCGCTGGGGGGCGTCGCGCGTATAGGGGTGACGCGCGGCGCCCCTCACTTACATTTGTGTGGTGGAGGTGGGCCCACCCGCCCTCCCCTGGGTCCGTTTGGCTCCAAAATGAGCCAAAAACGGAGCGGGGAGGGCGCTCCGCTCCTGCGCGTGACATCACGCGCGGGGGCGGAGCCTCCCCCTTAAGGGTGACGCACGCCCCCGCTCAGGGGTGTCGCGCGTCGTCGCGACGCCCCTGATGCTGTGAAAGTGCTGCACTCAATATGCCAACAAATTTGGAAAACTCAGCAGTGGCCAAAGGATTGGAAAAGGTCAGTTTACGTTCCAATTCCAAAGAAGGGCAGTGCCAAAGAGTGCTCAAACTATCGCACAATTGCACTCATTTCACATGCTAGCAAGGTTATGCTCAAAATCCTACAAGCTAGGCTTCAGCAGTACGTGGACCGAGAACTACCGGACGTACAAGCTGGGTTTCGAAGAGGCAGAAGAACTAGAGATCAAATTGCCAACATGTGCTGGATCATGGAGAAAGCCCGAGAGTTCCAAAAAAACAACTACTTCTGCTTCATTGACTACGCAAAAGCCTTTGATTGTGTGGATCACAACAAACTGTGGCAAATTCTTAAAGAGATGGGGGTACCAGACCACCTTACCTGTCTCCTGAGAAACCTGTATGCGGGTCAAGAAGCAACAGTTCGGACCAGCCATGGAACAACCGACTGGTTCCAAATTGGGAAGGGAGTACGGCAAGGCTGTATATTGTCACCCTGCCTATTTAACTTATATGCAGAGTACATTATGAGAAATGCAGGGCTGAATGAATCGCAAGCCGGAATCAAGATTGCCGGGAGAAATATCAACAACCTCAGATATGCAGACGATACCACCCTAATGGCAGAAAGTGAAGAACTAAAGAGCCTCTTGATGAGGGTGAAAGAGGAGTGTGCAAAAGTTGGCTTGAAACTCAACATTAATAAAACTAAGATTGTGCACTTGTGCTTAGCAAATCACAGCTGCGCTTTCTTCAGAAGGCGGGACAAAAGGAGGGACCATTTGCAGGGAGACACTCAGGCAGGTCGGTGGCCAGCCTCTTGCGCTCGCTCGTCTTCATTCGCCTCCGCAAGCGGTCTGAAACAGCTTTAACTTTTGTATGTGTTTTGAGCTCTTTGCGCACACACAGCACAGGTTGTTCCTCTTGCCTTTCCTGTCCTTTTGGCTCCACCATTTACAACGTTTTTCTGTGTCTGGCCTAATTCATGCATTTCATGATACGTATGGGCTTTAGAAGCTGTGACACACCGCCCGCAACGCAAAGCGCTGGGAAGCAGCGCCACGTGGGCAGCGTGTTATGCAGCGTCACATTCTCTCCGCTCACAAGGCAGCGCGTGTCAGCTCGAGGAGCCCCGCAAGAGGAGATGGAAAAATTGAACTTCGACCAGTCAGAAGCCAAGTTCTGTGCAGTGGGGCGGAACATGTAGGGAAGCGAACAACCAGTCGGAATTTAGTCTTTTTCAACCAATCAGAGCCGAGTCTTTTCAGCCAATCAAGAATCGAGTGTTCTAATCCAGGAAAATGGCGGAAGTTCAGACTTGGGACTGGAATTCAGACATACAATTCATCCTGGAGGTGTGGAAAAGACCGTGTTTGTATGACATGCGCCAGAAAGAGTAGAGGGATCAGAACACAAGGCAGAATGCATGGCAAGAAATTGCTGAGATATTTAATCTACCAGGTAATTTTTTACAATGTTTCATGATCACAGTCATGGAACAGGGAGAGCTGGGATGGCGGGAAAGGCGGCATTAAAAGGCATTTATCACTCTAGCAATGGCATGGAAATCTATTGATGTGGAAAGTCGTCTACTTTTCCCCCCCCCCCCCCCATGCATGTTGTGTGTACATAGCACCTCTGTACAGCTTCACACTACTGTTCAAATGCCTTCAATCAGAACTGTGGTGTTAAGTTCAGGCGGTGGTACTGCTTAAGGCTGCAATCCTATACACTTTCCTGCGAGTAAGCTCCATTGGTAACAATGGGACTTACTTCTGAGTAGACATGCATAGGATTGCACTGAAAGTGAGCTAAGTTAGTAAATTAAATACTGTCACTGTGACTGCAACTGCTTACATAATCGTTCTTTTCCAGTAAGTGCTTGTCCGGTGAAGTGGAACTCAATAAGAACCCACTACCTCCGTGTTTACAAGAAAAGTGGACCAGGAGCAGATGGTGTGATAAAGCGTCCCACATGCGTGGTCTGCAGCTACCTCAGTTTTCTGAATCCTTTCTTAAAGCCAAGAAGGTCCTACATCAGAGTCTAACACTTTTAAGTTTAATAAGATTGTTTTTGGTAAAATTAGTATAGCAAATACTAAAAACACAGTTGAGTACATGACTTATGAATTCCTGTGCAATTACCTATGATTGTAGGACTTCGGGAAACTTCGCTGAGTTCACTGCAGCCATGGAAAGTACTCAGACCTCCCAGTCTGAGGTGTCACTGATTGAGGACACAGATACACAGTCAGATGCAGGTCAGGATGTGACACAGTACGTGATTGAGGAGAGCAGCCCAGCTGTGAAGAACTCTCCAGAGTGGAGCATGTCACCTGGTGCAAACATACCACAGAGTTCATCTAACGCTGACATCTCTACAGGTTGCTGTCAATGCACATTCAGTCTTCTTGCAGAGCTTTAATTTTAAAGCAAAATAGAGTTCTGCATCCATAGTAAAAAATATTTTTACGCACTTTCAGATATTGGGGTGATTCCAGGAAAAAGGAGGTGCGTGCAGCACCAAAACACCATGGAGAAAGTCCTGGAAGCTCCGATTGTCCTGCCTCCAAGCCCAGCACCTAAGGAGAAGGATGCTAATGAGCTTTTTCTCCTAAGCCTTCTCCCCGACTTCAAAGGACTTCCACGGCATGAAAAAACACGTGTTAAAATTAAAATGCTGCAAGTAATTCAAGAGGTGCTGGGGCCATCAACTCACTGAGTGACCTACAGGCACATTGCTTGTCAGATACAGAAATTTGTACAGCCATACAACACTGTTGTATATTTACGGTTTATATTAAAGTACTGTTTTCAACCTTAGGAACGCTTTATGCTTCTCTTTGTTTCAACTTTAAATTTGAGTTCAGTACTTTTTCTTGACAAAGACAATTCTGGAATGAAAGTATCCTCAAAGCACCATACAGTACTGCATCATGAATTGGCAGTGGAATTGTACAGAACTAGAATGGGCAAGCATGTGGGTGTGTGTGAAGTGTTCAGTATCACGATTTTCTTTTTCATAAATTATTCTGGATACACTGCAACCCCCCAGTTGATCACACAACTCACAGCACTTTTGAAACCTTTTCTTTTTATTAATCACAAGTATGCAAAAGCAGTTTATGCCCATTCTCATGTACTTTTCACAGAGGGCATACACGAGGAAACAGTGGCATTCTACAATTCAGAAGTTACTTAAATCAGTAGAGAACTGTGCTACATTAAAAGCCACTGTATAAGAGACTAGTCTGCTCTAGAAACTGTTCCTTGCCCTCATTAGATAAGAAATACTTCACATAGATGTCCCTGGTTTGGGCTGCTATTTTACTGTAGCTGTTGGCACCCTGCCTACCTAGCCCATTAACACAATGCTCACACACTTCTTGCCTCCATCGTCCAGGTACTACAGTGCCTTTTCTGTCCTCCACATCCATGTAACCATCAGGGCAGTACCTTCTTCTTTCAGGTTCCATTGCACTTTCTTCTACTCTTACATAGTTGTGTAATGCACAAATGCATTTCACAATGGCTTCTGCATTATCTGGATGCATGGAAAGGGAAGATAACATAACCCTCCATTTAGCACAGGAAATGCCAAGCACATTTTCTGAGATCTGCCTAACTCGTGATAATCTCCTATTAAAGATAGTTTCGGCTTTAGTGATACTCCTTTTAGGAAAAGGCCTCATGAGGTTTTGAAGCAGCGGGAATGCTTCATCAGCTACAATAACTGGTGGAACTATGATGGATGTCCCCGGAATGTTACTGGCAGGTGGCAAATCGACATTTCCAGCAATGAGTGCTTCCCCAAAACTACTGTCACCAAAACATCCCCCATCACTTTGTTTTCCAATGTCCACAATGATGTATTTGTAGTCCGCATCACACAGTGCAAACAACACAATGGAGTTGGAATCCTTGTAATTATACCACATGGAGTCGGCATTTGATGAGTCTTGAACATAAACATACTTTCCATCCATTGCCCCTAGAAAAAAAAAGTTTGCAAATTAGGTAGGTATTCCGATATCTTTAATACATTTCAACATGAAGAGGTTATGCTTACCTATACACATAGGGAACTGCCATTTCTCCCAGATGTCACAAGATATTCTCTTCCACATCTCACGGTTTGGAACTGGCATATATGTAGGCCACAAAATGTCCCACAGTGCCGCAGCAGTCTCCAGAACAATCTGTCCAACTGCAGTTCTTCCGCAACGAAACATCAAAGCGATACTGGAGTATGATTCTCCAGTGGCCAGAAACCTCAGTGTGATTGCCAGCCTTTGAGAGGGACTAATTGGCTGCTGGTAATTTGTTGTCTGTCTCTGGATTCGGGGCCCTACTAATGTCAACAGCTTGTTGAAATGTTCCCTACCCATTTGAAAGAATATATAGTGACTTTCTTCATCGTTCAGTCGCATCTCCTGAATCAGGAGCCCAGGTTGGCCCCTTTGTTGGTCAATGGGCCGAATCCGCCGTCTTTTGCGATGCTTCTGAGGTAGCAAATCTATAAGGATGGCAGCTAAAATCCGTCTTCTCCTTTCCAGATTTATAACCTAGAAGAATCACAACATGTTGGTTGTTAGGGAAGCCAGACAGCAGTACTAAAGAAAACAAAATCCACAATGACTTTAACAGGTCAACACACAGAGTGTACAAAAGCTGAAACAGCATAATAAAGTGACAAAGTGCAAGATGCAACAACAGGAGTTACAGCTAATTATCTAAAGCAGTGTTTCTCAAACTGTGGGTCCAGCAACCTGATTTCTGATGGGTCCCAGGTGATGGAAAGATCAGATAAGTAATTGCCACAAGTCCTGAGGCTATTCAAAAATCAGATAGCTGCTAATTGCCGTTCAAAGGGCTAAGCTCCTGCAGATTGCAAGGTAACTGTTAATTACCCTGCAAACAGCTGAGCTCCTGCAGTTTGCAAGCTTGTGTAAATATAGGGAGATAAATGTTTGAGCATCTCATAAAGCTAGGTGGGTTCCAATAGAGTATCATTTTAAAAAGTGGGGTCCTGTGCTAAAAAGTTTGAGAACCACTGATCTAAAGGGAAAATGGCTGGTTGTGCTCAGCAAATGTATAAATAGGGAAAGAATATACATTTGGGAAAGGTATACAGTTGGGAAAGTAATAGTCAAAACCATGTTAGTAATGGTACTTTTCATGCATTTAGTACTTTTCATGCTTTTAATTAACAATCCTAAATTGAGAAACATTCTAAGGGCCAAATCCTAGTCAACTTTCCAGCGCTAATGCAGCCTTGCCAACAGGGCATGTGCTGCATCCTGGGGTGGGGGGCAGTCTCAAGGTAAGGGGGCATTTGTTCCCTTACCTCAGGGTTGCATTGTTGCTGCATCAGTGCTGGAAAGTTGGCTAGGATTGGGCCCTAATAGTGGAGATTCTAATTTTAGAAATTATGGCTAGGATCCACGGTGCTTGTGCTTGTGTCACCAATTTCTACACAGCCTTCCCACAACTCCTCCATGCTGCATTGTTTGTACCCCATTTCATGCACAACCTCAGCACAATTTCTTGAGGAGCACTGTAGTTAGGGGAATTGCAATAATAACCATTCATGTAAAGGCAACAGAAATAGAATGCTGTGGGGACTGGGCAGTAATGATTCTTCCCTCACTCAAAGCTTTTAAATAGAAACACTCTCTATGTGTGCAGTACTGGAAACACATGGAAGGAGCCATGGAAAGAGACTTTTTTTGGCTGCAGGAGACTGGCTAGTAGGGTCGGCTGCAGGTGTTGGAGCACGCATGAAAAAGCTGAAGCGCTCTCTTGCTTCATTCATCCCAAGATGAACAGACACGTGCACACGCACACACGACCAACTTACACGTGGACTTATTTATTTCACTCCCCGTCCCAAACCCTTCGAGAAACAGTTAGTAGCACCGACATCACCCCTTCCACAACACCCCGTCCACCGCCCCAGGACCGTATACCCTGTTCCAGAAATGCTGCCTCTTTCCTTGACTGGGAGCGCGAAAAAAGCAATACAGTATTAATTTCAGAGTTTTGAACCCATACACGCCCAGCGCGAATTGCGCTCTTTTAAATATAATTGCTGTTTTTAATTAAGATTGTGATCCATTCCAAAGCAAAGTTCTTGCATCAGAGGGGGAAAAAAATCAAGCCAACAAGCAAGGCAAAGAACCACCACTTTAATCCGCACCTGATTAATGACGTCCATTTTACTTCCTTCTTCCTGCTCTGCAAGCGACCAATCCTAGAAGACTTTGTGCGGAGTGCTGCTGCTGAGTAGACAGGAAGTGTGTCCCGCCGCCTGCGGTGTGTTCCAGCCTTGGCTCCACCAAGAGCTTCCTTACGTTTCGTGTACAACAAAGCAACGCACCTGCCCTCAGGCGGGAGGGTGGCTGGGTGTGTGCGTCTCTTCCCCCTCTGCTAATGTTTGCATTCTGGGAGGCGCCCGATGTGCTTGCTCTGCCCACAGCCCGCCCCTTCCGAAGCCTCACAGTACCCGCCCCACATTCTTTTGCCCGCGACGGTGTGGAAAGTGCCTACTGAACTGCAAAGTCCAACTTTAGATGGCAACCACCAGGCATGGTCGGTGGCTGGCCACAGCTGCTGCTCCCCTTTGCTTGGGGGGCTGCAGAACGTCCCACTCGGGGGCTCGGCTTTCCCTGAAGCGGGAATATGACGCCATCGTCGTTGGGGCAGGTGGGTGTCAGGCTCAGGCATAATGGAGAGGGCACGGGCCGAGGCGGCGGGCACCACGAGATGCCCAGTGCCCAGGCAGGGTTGTATATATGGGGATGCACATTACATTAGGGAAAACTTTGCAATAGGAGAAATTAGGCCAAGATGGGATGGAGGCGGTCAGGTATCATTTTACCTGTCCAAAGGAGTAAGTGGTAGGCAGGGAGATTATGGGACTCAGTCATATATGGTATGGGTCATATTGTCATGTGTGGCAGCTGAACCATTGCCACATTTATTGTGGCATACATGGGGGGGGGGGATGGTTAGCTGTAGCTGCCCTTCTGGAAAGGGACACACTTATGCCAGGAAGGGAATATGGGCAAGGAGCAGATTTCTCATCCTCTCCTCTGTTTGCAGGACACAACGGACTGGTGGCTGTAAGTATTGAGAGGAAGGGGTGTGTGCCAAGAGGATGTAGGTAGCACTAAGTATTTGCGTCTTTTTGGACTGCCCTGGAGAGGGAGGTTTAAAAAAAAGTCCTAGGCTTGAGGTGACACCTGCTGCTTCCACAGGCCGCCTACCTGCAGAAAGGGGGCTTAAAGACAGCAGTGCTGGAGAGGCGACACATTGTGGGAGGTGCTGCAGTCACTGAGGAGATTATCCCAGGTAAGACCTGTTCCCCACCTGATGACTGCCCCCCCCCCCAGGCATATGGCAGTGATCGGTGCCTCTGACATCTATGATCTTGCAGGTTTTCGGTTCTCCAGAGCCTCCTATTTGCTCAGTCTGCTGAGACCCCAGATTTATACAGAGTTGGAGCTGAAGGTATTGACTGTATGTTTGGGGATGAGCAGCAGCAGGGAGAAGAGCTGAGATTCCAGAGATGCCACCCAGTTTGGGGCGTTTTTTACTCCAGTGAAACCTTTGCCAAACTCTAATAGACTGCAGCTACATCTGACCCTGCTCCTGCTGAACGGTTCCACCCCTACCCTACCCCTGGCCATTCTCCAGAGCTATTGATAAAGAGCCCACCAGACTTTTTCCACTTTGTTTGTTTTTTTCTGCCCAATGCTCAGACAGCAGTTTTAAAGGCAAGCAAAGTTCCTAACTAGCTTGAGTGTCCATCCCAATCATGCTGCTGGTGATAACAGCCCTGGGTCGTAGCACTCCCAGTTATCAAGGGGGGCACTAACTAAAATCCAAGACTGACCGTTCATAGCCGTAAGGTGACTTTTTTTTAGTTTAGAAGCAAAAATGGTGGCTTGCCTTGCAAAGCAGTCCCATGCAATACATGGAAATTAGCCCCACTTTGAAGGGGCTTACTCCCAGGTAAGTGTGCATAGGATTGCAGCCTTTTACAGTGCACATGCATGTCTACTCAAAGGTCAGTCTTATTGAATTCAATGGAACTTACTCCCAGATAAGTGTGTATAGAGTTGTATCTTTAGTGGGGTGTTAAGAGATGATAAAATGATGCATGGTGCAGACAGATTTTTTTTCCTCACACAATATACCGGGATTCAGGATAATCACTTCCAGAAGGGTAGCTATGCTAGTCCATTGCAGCAAAAATAGCAAACTGTGAATCGGATCAGATGCATCTGATCTTGCATTTGATGAAATGAATTGTAGTTCTCAATAAATGTGCTGCAATAAATGTGTTAGTCTTTAAAATGTTACAAGAGTGTTATTAGGACTCAGGGGTTATATTAAGGCCAGTAACTGTATGTACAAGGTGGTTCTGGCACGGGCCATGGAGCTGTGACAGGGAAGCCTTAAATGCAGGGTTGCAGGGGGATACACAGAAGTCTGCCTTGCTTAGGCTTACCAGATCTCCAACCGGGACAGAGTGCTAGACCTTTAGGAGAAGGAATGTGGGCAGGTGTAGCTTGTTAAGCCCTTAGAGCACAATCCTAGGCATGTCTACTCAGAAGCAAGCCCCACTGAACACAATGGGGCTTGCTTCTGAGTAGACATGCCTAGGATTGTGCTCTAAGATTTAACAAGCTACACCTGCCCACATTCCTTCTCCTAAAGGTCTAGCACTCTGTCCCGGTTGGAGATCTGGTAAGCCTAGCCTTGCTGCATGTGTGTGATAGTTCAGCATGCAGTGTGTTTAGACCTGGATGCCATGCCATCTTTTGCCTTGCAGAAATATGGCTTAAAGGTGCTGCCACGTGACCCTTATTCCTTCACTCCACTGCTGGATGATGGCCAATGTGGAAGGTCCCCCTTCTCACTGCTGCTGGGAAACAACATGGCTGAGACACAGAACCAGATTGCTCAGTTCTCTGCGAAGGATGCTCAGGTATAGTGGAGAAAATGTCCTCAGAAACAGAGGAGTAGAATGAGTTGTGGCCACGGGGCCAAGAAGGTGTGCCCAAAGGCTCATGGGGGCAGTGGGGCTGTGAGATAAGGTTCCCTCCCAAATTGGGAGCTCCTGTTCCAGGAGAGTCTGAGGTCAGCATGGAAAGAATAGCAGGTGCTAAAGAGCACTTGTGTTCATCCTTCCCCTTTGCAGGCCTTTCCCAAGTATGAGGCATTCATGAGCCGCTTGGTGTCAGCCATAGACCCTCTGCTGGATACTTGCCCTGTGGACATGGCCCTCTTCAGCCAGGGCTCTCTGCTTCAGCGGCTCAGAGCCTTGCGGGGTCTGCAGGTCCTGTTCCGTGCAGGTAAGGGAGGGGGGAACCAAACCTCTGCAGACAGGCTGGCTTTCAATCAAAATGAATAGTGACCAACGTGTGTGTGTGTGTGTGAGTGAACTTTTGACCGAGTTGTGGGTCGTGTGCCAGGTCTTGTATCTGAGAGTTCATTCCCTGGGCCTTTTGTCCATTTATTGCTGCTAAAGACATTTTGGAGTGCCTTCTCTGCCTAAGCTTGCCTGAATATCTGAGGTCCCCCAGAGGAGACCTTTCCTTTCCTGAGCTGTGTTTGAACCGCACTGATCATGGTTTTCTTCTTACCAGGCTTTGCACTGGGGAAACACCTTCCCCAGTACTATCAGGTCCTCACAGCCCCCATTTCCAAGGTGAGTGCCACAAGATGATCCATTCAGAGAGTCTCCGCCCCTCCCACTCATCAGAATGGCTCCTGATCTTTCCACAACTGTCTCCGGAGCCTCCTTCCCTGAACCCACCGTGCAGAACTGTCCTTCTCCTGACCCCCTGACCACCTTGGAAAAGCCACTCCCAAACAGGCCATGCAAACCTTTATTGTTCAGCAGGGCCCCATGGTCAGCTTAGAAGCCTGCACTCCTGTCCTTGTGAGTCTGGGGAAGAGGATGGTGTAGGTAGGAGTAGGCTCCTCCTTTCAGAAATTCCCTAAAAATGCTACTTCCTTCCTATTCCATCTTCCTACAGATCTTGGATCTTTGGTTTGAATCGGAGCCCTTGAAAGCAACACTTGCAACAGATGCAGTGATTGGTGCCATGGCTGGTCCCCACACGCCAGGCAGTGGGTAAGTGTCAGATGCAGAGTGTTTTCATTGCCATTCTCTGACCTGTCTGCACATCCTATTTTATTCAACTTCATTTCTGGTGGCCCTAAGCTCTGTATCTTATCTGAATATCTGGAGTCTGCGAATGGGCATGGCTGGGCACAAGCAGAGATTGTTAAGGAGTTATACTGAGCAGCTTAAGAGGAGAGAAGCACCGTAGACCCCAGCAGTTCTCCACTTAGATGGATGGAAGAAGAAGGCAAAGAAGTCTGAGATGACGTCAAACCTGCCCCCTGGCATTTCTGGCTAGCCCTGCCCTAGAGAGGCTGAAGTCTTCTCCATGCCCTGGGTCTTGTCCACAGCAGCCCCTAACATTTGGCTTCTCTTGTAGGTATGTGCTTCTGCACCATGTCATGGGTGAGCTAGAGGGGCGCCAGGGGGCCTGGGGCTACGTCTCTGGTGGCATGGGTGAGCTTTCCCAGGCTTTGGCCCGTGCTGCAACCGTGCTTGGGGCAGAGATCTTCACTGAGAAGGTGGGTGGATCCTAAGAAGGACAGATGTCATGTCCGATCTTGCCCTGGAAGGGAAATTGGGAAGGGAAATAAGTCCTTGTTTTCTTATCTATCCACCCCACAGACAGTTGCCCAGATTCTTCTGAGTTCTGATGGGAAGGTGCAAGGTGTTGCCCTGCAGGATGGAACTGAATTGAAGAGCCACCTGGTGCTGTCTAATGCATCTCCACAACTCACCTTTCTGGAATTGACCCCTCAGGTAAGCTTTGCTCTTTGGCATAACATGGAAAGCCCTCTGCAAGGTGGGTTTCAGGAAGATTTTCTAGGGAGACGTAGTTCCAGACATTGCCATCATCCTGTCTGTCCTCACCAAGAAGCCAGGTATCCAGAGCAAGCGCAGAGAGCAAGCGCTTCCTTGGCATTCCTGCTTCTCTCATGCATAGCATAGAATGCTTCTTGTAAGATCATGGCAGCTATGACACATGGATACATTAAAAAATAAAGAACACATGCTTTTTGCTTCAACACTGGTTTACTCGTAAGCAAATTGAAGTGATTAATTGATTAATCAACTAAGATGTCTTTGATAGAAGAAGGTATTACGGGTATCGCGGTCATATTAATTCCAAAAGCAGCGCTTCACAGCTGATCAAAAATAATGACAGTTTTAAGCAGTTCTTAAGCAGTTGTTCAATTTTTCTTGTTGGTTTAAAGATGGTCTTTAGAAAGAGAAGGGAGAAACAACATCAATACAATTAATACGGATAATGTAGCAGAAGGAGATAAGAAAGAAAAAATATGGACATGTCTGCCTTTCATAAAAGGAGTAACTGATAAGATCGCCAGAGTCCTCAAACAAGGAGATATAAAGACCATCTTTAAACCAACAAGAAAAATTGAACAACTGCTTAAGAATCCCAAAGACAAGAGACCAACATTATCAAATCCTGGAATTTATTGCATTCCATGTGGCACATGTGGGAAAGAATACATCGGACAAACACAAAGATCTATAGCAACCCGATTGAAGGAACATGAAAGATCTGTTAGATTGGAACATCCACAACTTTCCGCATTGGCCGAGCATGCCTTGTCTACAGGACATTCTATCCATTTCAAAGACACTTGTGCTTTAAGGAATGAAAATAAATTGAGCATATTAAAACATCTGGAGGCTCTGGAAATAAGTAGAAGATCTCCCCAGAATTTGTTGAACAGGCAACAGGAATTAACCATGGCAAATCGAATTTGGCTCCCAATAATAAAAAAGACAAAAAACAGATAAAAGCATCTTTAGCAGCCACATTCAAAAGTTTCATTTTATTTGGGACATACATGTTACCATAATGACAACTGTTATTGCATTAGCCCTGAAAGTAAGTCTGTTGCATTAAGCACTTGCAGGACCACACTCTGTTACACTAGAGTTGCTGGTTTGAATCTTGCCGCTTCAGTCAGCCGTTTCCCGCGCTTTTGAAAATAAAAATAAGATCGGAACAAGACGCTCACCATTGTAACATCTCCAATTGTTTTGGAAAATACCCCAGAGGAAGTGTCTAGATGAAGACACGAAACGTCGGGTCCTCAAGCCTTCAGTCTTCTGATTTTAAGTAACTTTGTTTATTTGGATTCGTTCCGGATAAAACTGTCATTATTTTTGATCAGCTGTGAAGCGCTGCTTTTGGAATTAATATGACCGCGATACCCGTAATACCTTCTTCTATCAAGATTATCGCCGGTTATAACAGCTTTCGTTCGAAAATAAGATGTCTTTAATCAGATGACAGCCAGAGGGTCATTCTGTATCTGTGACTCTTCTCACTAGGATCAACTGCCCCTGGAGTTTGTGCAGAGAATTTCACAGTTTGACACACGGTCTCCAGTCACCAAGATCAATGGTGAATGTTGCAGGATGAGCAGGTCAGAAGCTTCCATGCAAAGGGTCAGGGTGCCCCATTTCTGTGGTCCTGTGAGTCACAGGCAGTAGGAGAATGGCTGCAGGAATGAAGAAGGTTGTGTGTGTGTGTGCGTGCACACTTATCCTCAGTTCCTTAAAACAGGATTTTAGGTATACACTTTATTTTGCTTTGGTTCATCATTAAAGGCAAGCAGAAGTATTTTCACCAAAAAGGACGTAGAAATCTTGTAAGACTCCATCCAGAGTCAGTAGATGGAAAGAATACATTCCCAAGAGGCAAACAGCATTATGTGTGGCCAGGAGAGGGAGCAGTATCACTACAAATGGTATTTTTTCAAAGGGATTTCAAGGCAGAAAAAGCATAAATACAATCAACCTACCAGAGCCAGTGACAGAATTTAGGGGCCTAGGGAAGGGGCATGGCTACGAGTCCCAGGCTCGCTTGTTCATGGTGCTCCACCACCACCCCTCACCCACCCCACACACTTTATGCAGCCTTTTCATAAAGAAGACTCGCTGGCCATATGAGTCTGCCATGAACCGAGTCAAGCCTTTGATTCATTTAACTCAGTATTGTCTATGCTGAGTGGCAGCAACTCTCTAGGGTTCCAGACAGGGCTCTTTCTTAGCCCTTCCTGGGGATGCCAGGGACTGAACCGCGGACTTTCTACATGCACACAGCTGCTTTGTCCCTGAGCTACAACTTCTCCCTACTCTGCTCTTCCTTGCCTTCTACTCCCCTACAGTTACTGCTCAGTCATGCACACCACCTTTAATAAACCTGTGCACTACCTGGCTAGATGCCGGATGTGTGCAATTATACCCAATGCAATTATACCCAATACACAAGACTGGATTTGTGCAATTACACCCATAGACATCAAAATGCATCAGGTGCAGCATGCTGCTAAGAGTCTCACCCGCCCCACTGCACCCCCACACAAGGGACCACCTGGAACCATGGCACGGAATCAGGTGGTTAGAATGTGATTTAATCTGCTGCTGTTATGTCCTCAGTGGCTGTGGATCGGTTGCCCAACTTCTTAGCAGCACCAAACACCAGCGACGGCCACCCCTTGCCTCATCATCAGTGCTCCATCCACCTGAACTGTGAGGACCTGCATCTCCTGCACCAGGCCTTTGAGGATGCTTGCCATGGGAGACCATCTGGCAGGTATGACTGGGGATGCTTATCCTGCGAAGACTGGGTGGGCAGCGCAGAGAAATCGACCTCATCCAGGCCAAGGTGTGAGAATAGCTGTTTTTCAAATGGAGGTGTTTTATCTATTGATTTAGTAACGGGCTGTTCCACTTTCTGACCAGAGTCCTCAAAGCAGTTTGCAATATTGCAAAGATATAATAGGTATAAATTGTCTTTTGAACAAAGCAAAAACAAAAAAACCCAGATCAAGCTAAGTGTGCACTTTCATGTACATTGAAAAGAGCTGTGAGTAGACCATGCGCCCCCCCCCCCGGTTCTATTCAACTTTTCTTTAGCTTTCAAAAACCCCTAAGCAAATCCCTTAAGTGACAGAAGGACCCAGCCAATCCAGAACTGGCTCAGGAATCAGAAGTGTACAGGTTTGTTTCTCCACCATGCAATTGGCTTGCAAGATATTGTCAAGTTCAAGCACAGACTAGCTGTAAAGAGAGAAAATTAAAAACTGCAGAGGAATACTTCCCCAGTACAGAAACCAAAATTGCTAAGACAAGCCTCCCTTTGGCATGGTTCCAAGTCTCGGGAACTTACCATGATACGATCCTGGTCAAATGAGATAAGACCCATTTCCCAGCAAAACAAATGGACATTGTCAAGTTCTTCCCCAGTGTATTTATAATCCTGCAGGTGCTTTGGGAAATTCTGTTTCCTGCTCACACAGAGTTTCATTAGCTATTTTAGACACTGGTATGTCTGCCAGCCTTTTGCCCCTGGGATGAGTGTAGTGCACGCTCCCTCATTTAGATGCATCTCCTGTGTTGCTCGTTCCTTGCAGCAGTGCTATTTGATCTTCTGTTGCTTCCTCCTTAGAGCAACAAAGGGCTCTGCCTGATGTCTGTTTACCCCATTCATCCATATTAACAGCTCAGTCATATGCACGTTTTCTCAGAAGTAAGCTCCACCAAGTGCAGTGAGACAGATGCCCGGTTCATGTGCATAGGATCGCATTCTTAGGCTGTCTGTTTTCAACAGCACCATGGATAGAGCTGGAACACTCCAAGCACTGGATGACATCTGTCCTGTTGTTCACAAATGCATGGATTCCTTTCTCAATGTGTTCCTGAATTGACTTTATAGGAATAATGATTGCTCAGTAATTTTTTGCAAGACCAGTACGACAAGCAAGTAAAACCCTGTCACGTTATCCCTTGATCTGCTTTGACTCTTTACAAAAGAGATCACCGTTCCCAGGCTTGTGGCCATCTTCTCTACTTAGGTCTACTATAGTCACAGGATGCCAGTAGGACCGTGGCCAAAACAGATCCACTGAACACAGCACTGGAGCCACGTTAAAAGTTACACATGATAGTAGCAGCTGCACAGAGGTCTTTCTGGACAATCAACAGTGAGTTCTGCGGCTTGATGCCCCTCCCCCCTGTCATTTCAGACCCATGATTGAGCTGTGCATCCCGTCTGCTTTGGATCCCACACTGGCTCCCCCAGGCTGCCACGTGGTCTCTCTCTTTACTCAGTACACTCCCTACACGCTGGCTGGAGGGAAACAGTGGGATAATCGTGAGCGTGATGACTATGCTGACCGAGGTACATCCACTTGGCTGAGGGGCAGCAGAAACAATTTCGGCATCTTGTGTGTGTCTTGGACTACGCTAGGAAGGACCAGGATCTTCCATTCCCTGAAAGGCCTACATAAAAAAGAGCCCTGCTGGATCAGACCAACATCCATCCTGCCCAACGTCCTGTTTCCAACAGTGGTCAATCAGATGCCTCTAGGAAGCCTGCAAGCAGGGCATGAAGACAAATGACCCTCTCCACTCTTCCCTCCGGGAACTAGAATTTAGTGGCACACAGTATCTGATCCTAGACACTTGATATAGTCGCCATGACTAGCAACCATTGATAGATTTATCCTCCAAGAATTTCTCTAATCTTTTAAAGCCAGCTGTGCTATGTAGCCATTGCTACATCTTTTGGCAGTGAGTTCTATAAATACATCTGGTATTATGTGAAAAAGAATTGGCCCTATTGTCCATAGGAGCACATTTCCCATTTCCCATTTCGTTTACAAACCCTGCTACAGCATGGAAAGAGGCATTATGCTCCGTCAATGGCCCTGCCCTTTTAGAAAGATTTTTCTGCCTAGAACAGAATATCGTGGTCATCTCTGCACTGCTCACCCCCATATAGTCCCTGGTGCTAGCTAGCTGGCTGCACTCTGGGGTGAGGTGGGCCTGAGGCCTGGGGTTGAGCCAAGGATGGGATTTAACAATGGTGTGCTTACGTTTTAAGTCTTCGTGGCTTTTGAGTGTTTTAAATTCCAGTTGGAGATCTTGGCTTGTCTGAAAGTCAGATGCTGGGGGCTTTGCTGAGAATGGTACTGGGCCTGCCTTGAGGTCAAGGTAGAGGCAGCTCCGAATTTCCCATCAGAGTCACGGTGCTTTCTCTCCTTTACAGTGTTTGATTGCATTGAAGCCTACGCTCCGGGGTTCAAGGCCTCCGTCATCGGCAGGGACGTTCTAACACCGCCAGACCTTGAGCGGATCTTTGGCTTACCTGGTGGGGTATGTATTTATTGAGAAGCAGTAGTACCCATACACCCTGCTGGCTTGGCACCATGCCCGGCTTAGGCCTGCCGTGCTCTTCCTTCACAACCTTATAAGAGTGCCTGAGGGCTAATGGGACAAGTCACCAGCATGTGGGGACTTTTTAACCTCTGCTTTCATTCAGCCAAATGGTCTTGTGAAACTGCCCTGTGCTCACAGATGCCCATGTCCTGAAAGATGTTGCAAACAGGTTTGGTGCTTGCGGTATGTTCTGCAGCATCCCCCTCCCCTAGACCTCTTACCCTGTACAGCTTGACTCCCCATGCACTGGGGAGATGGGGCCCTGCCTCTTCAGAGGTTTCTCATTTGCTGCTGCTTCTGCTTTCCAGAATATTTTTCATGGAGCAATGTCCTTAGACCAGCTGTATTTTGCCCGGCCAGTGCCCTCCTACTCTAGCTACCGGTCTCCAGTCCAAGGCCTATACCTCTGTGGAAGTGGTGCTCATCCTGGTATGTGTCTGGGAGGGACAGCAGACGCTAGACAGGGAACCTGACAACAACCAGGGAAGGAACCTGGCCTGAAGGGAAGGGGGGTGTTAAAGTGCATAGTGGGGGGGGGGGTCTCCAGTGGGTTCCTGGGTCCACGCCTCTTTAAGCAGTCAGGCTGGAAGGAGCAATGCTCAAGACTAACAGTGCAATCCTGTTCATGTCTACTCAGAAGTAAGTTGCATTGTGTTCAGTGGAGCTTGCTCCCAGGAAAGCGTGGATAGGATTACAGCCTAAGTTACCTCCCTCTGCCAAGGTATGTTTGAAGCCAGTTCACAGGCTCTGCCTCTTGAGAAGAGCAGTAGGCCCTCCTAATACGACCAGAAGACAGCACACTTGTCCAGCCCTTGAGCTTTCACACACACACACTTCGATTCTCTTTTCCTCCAAGCTGGTTGCTGCTGTCTGGGTGAGGTTCATCATGGCATACACTGAACGTCAGGTGTGGATAGTAGAGACATGACGAAGCACAGCCTGCTGCTAAACATTTGATGGGTCTCATCAGGATACACAGAGCATTTGGGTGGCAGGAGAACTAGGAGGGTGTAGCCTACCATACCACTGGAGCCACGTTAAAAGTTACACATGATAGTAGCAGCTGCACAGAGGTCTTTCTGGACAATCAACAGTGAGTGCTGCAGCTTTGATGCCCCCCCCTGTCATTTTAGACCCATGATTGAGCTGTGCATCCCGTCTGCTTTGGACCCCACACTGGACCCCACACCTTTCTCCCCCCTCCCTCCCTCTCTCTCTCTCTCTCTCTCTCTCAGCCATCTCCTGGCTAAAACTGGCCTAAAGGCTGGACTGCAAATCTTCTCTATGGGGTGCTATTGGTGCTGACCCCTTCTTGGGGTAAAGAAGGAAAATCAAGAAGAAGTTTGGGGTCTTCTCATGAGATGTTTTCCTCCTGACCCATTCCTTCTGTGTAGCTCTGTCCTGATGGGGGCAAGAGGGCCAGGGACACTGACTCAACAAGTGAAGAGGGAAGCCTGTCTCTCCATGGCAGATATCCCCCCAAGACTCTGCCATTTTGCCTTCTGGTTGTGAAAGCAGTCGTGCTGCCCATCCTAATTCTCAACCTTCTCACTTTTCTTCCCAGGAGGAGGTGTAATGGGAGCGGCAGGGCGCAATGCCGCTCAAACAGCCCTGGAGGACTTCAAGAAGGTGTGACCGTAGTGATTCCACCAGCTAGGAACTCAGGTGTGCTATCAGCTGGGAGCCAAGCCCCCCCGCAACTCTGCTGTGAGGTAGCTCCAAACCTGGTTCCAGGGAGTCTTCTCAAGAGTCGCCATGCTCCAGATTTGTTGTTTGTGGCATTATACTGCAATGAAGCCAGACATCCTGCAAATTGGACCCAAGTGTGCGAGAAGCCCATTAGTGATGTTCTTGTTACCAGTCCAGCTTTATTAGATTAGTTTACACTCTCCTAATGTTGTGCTCTTACTCACCTAGGAGCTTGCAAAGGCTCTCATTCTCTTTCTGTTTGACAAGTCTCTCCTCTCTCCTAGGGCTGGTTGGAGCCCTTCCTGTTCCTGGGAAAATGATACAGGCTGTTAGAGGAATGTGTGAGCCTGTGTCCTGGGTAGGAGCAGCTCCCCCTCGGGCTGGTAAAGCAGTAGTACTGAGACCCACTAATTCTTAGTAGTTTCTTTGAATGCCCCTCAGTATTTGCACTTCTTTAGATGTCACCCCTGGTACTCAAATTGTTTATTTGGGGAATTAATTAAAGAATGCAGGGTCAGCTTCTGGAAGTTTGGAGTAGCTAAACCCTCTTCCTGTACCTTCCCTGTGGTAGCAGCCAGTGAAACAAGGAATCTTTTAGGCTAGGTGCAAAGGTCAGCCTCAGCAAGAATCAATTCAAGAGACTGACAAGGGAGCTTTTTCAAAGTAACAAAGGATATATTTAGTGAAAAGATTGTAACATGCAAAAGATACAAATAAAACAGCTGATTAAATCCTAACCAAAATACGTGTAAATGTGCCTGATTTGTGGTGGATGGAAATATATGCGGCGGGGTGTATTTGGTGTACCAGGGAAAAGGGAGTGATTTTCAGGGGAAGAAGGTTTAGGAAAGCCCTGCACTTCTACCCTGGTCCCTAGTCTAAGATGAGATAAGGAGCAGTGAGACAGAGGGGAAGGGAAGTTGCAACGAGAAAGAAAGTTTCAAAGTGCATTTATAGCTAACTGAGTCCAATGTGGTTCGAGGGAAGCCTTGCAGAGGTCAGAGGGTTCTGAGCAGCCTTGGAAACTCTGACTTGATACAACACAGAGAGAGGTTGTGGTATCAGGTACTGTACTGTAGTAGAGTGACAAAATGCTGGTCAAAAATCCTCCAATATTTAAGGGGTTTTGGAGTTTCTGGTTATGTGCTGTTGGGGGTGGTGGGGGTGGCAAGCATACAGTACTAACCTGGTTTTCAGGGTGTAAAAGAGGCACTGAATTGGTGTGTTAATTCTGCATTGGTGTGTTAATGAGTAATCTGGCATGTGACTAGATTCAGAGCAGCTGCTGATGTGCCTCTTGCTGGCGCATAATTAAGGGACACATTCTAATCAAGATTCAGATGTGCACAGGGCACGTCACACCATCGGTACATTCAAAATGCAGATACCGTTCCACAGATGTGACTAGAGGATGTCAGACAACTACCAACAAAACGTGAAAATTGCATGGCACATTGAAATGGGATTGCAAATGTGAGATACGTTAAAGGGTCCATTCAGTGGAGATGTGTAAAATGCAGATACGAACAGGAAGGTACAGAATGACACTTATTCAACCGAATGAGATTCCATTATCTTCCCAAGTTGTGCGTGACATGAGATGGCAAACAGAGTTCAAGGCCGGGTTTTGAGGCTTGACCTGGGTTTCAGGAAAAGCAACGTCCAGAGTTCATGTCCATTTGGGGTATCTGGATCCACAGCACAGTAGTCCGTGATGCAATCGTTGGCATGGACAGACAGGTTTGTCTTGATGCTACCTGGCATGAGACACATACACTGCCTGTAATTAGACAGGAGAGCATGAGACAAGAAGGAAACACGAGGAAAAATAATACAAGAAAAACACCACTCACAGAAAGCCCCAACAGTGCTGCTGGACTTGCAAGGCAGGAAACCTTGGCTGCTGTCTTCCCTAATGTGTTAAAACCCTGACGCTCCACAAATACGGCTTCAAACACTGAATAACCTTCCCCTGAGAGCCTCTTATAGTCTCTGGAAGCCTGGGAACAGGGCCAAGTTCTACTGCCACCTTAGCAAAGGGGCAAGGAGAGGCTGCTGCTGCTGCTGCTGTTGATGTCATCTGACCTTGTGCTCCCTATCCAAAGCTGGACATGCCTCACTGAGCCCCAGGCCCAAAGAGCCATATTTCTCACTAGCAAAGAGCAGCTGCTTGCAAACACTTCTCTGCATTCGGACTGCAAATCCAGCTGGGAAGTGGCCAGAAACTAGCTGCCCTCTCTGGCAAGGCCCACATTGGGTTTTTGTACACAGGACAGCCTGGTTCACAAATTAGTTAAGCCGGAGTCCTTGGCTCGAATTCAGTTCAATTCAGTTGAAATCAATAGGAATAAATCAGCTTAACTCTAAATACCCCACTGTAATTGGCCTATGGACTGCAGCCAAAGGGTGTTGACACAACAAAGAAAATCAATAGCTAACTTTCCTCCCTTGTGATGATGGATTGATTTCACATGAAGAAATGACTGAAAAATCATTGCCAATTGTCCATTTTGAAAATGTATGTTCAGAGTTGAAAGGGCTTTTAAGAAATTGCAAACTTGAGCTTCTGGTATAATAATATTTCTCACCTTGTATGGAGACACATCCCCCACCGACCTCTGGGCTGGAAGAACCAAGCAAAAGACAATGCTGGGAGCGGTAGCTTTGGTGCATGATTTGCCAGCAATCTCTCCGGTGATATTTCCCAGGTATTACTGCAGAGCAATATCCATTCATTTCAATGTGATGTGCCTGGGAACAAGGCATAAAACTCAATTGAAATAAATGGAGGTTGTGCAGCAGCAGTTGACGGACTTTGCCAAGGGGAAGGAAATTGCCTAGTGCTGACAAACCTGTTTGCCCATGTAAGCTTTACTATCACTGGCCTAAAACATGGTCACCTTACAGGAGATCACTGAAAGCAGGTCATTTAAAATAAATGCCCAGAATCATGCCCAGAGCCCCTGTCCCTGAACTTCACCAATCCCCAAATCTGCTGTCTCAGACTTAGATGTAATCCAACATCATTCCCTTTGCTGCATCATGTCACTGCTGACTCATGGCTGGTATGTGTTCCTTGATACATTCTGGATTTCCTCCCCAGTTTTTATTATTTCCAATGTATGGAGGCAGCTGCAGCTGCAGCCTTGAATGCAAGAACAATTAATTTTGCTGATAGGTTTTGTTAATATACATCTGTGAATTTTCAGTGCATTCAGTATTAGTTACGTAACATTACCCATGGCTTTGGTGCTGTTTTTATGGCTGCCTTGGCTGGGAACTTACTGGCTGAGGGTGGATGCTTCAAGCAACCAGGACTTTGCTTATTGATAGGGCCACAACATAATGAGAGGAGACAGAATCTGTTTCCGTCCTCCCCAAGGAGACTCTGTGCCAGCTACACTAACAATGGCCACTAGGTGGCAGCATTGCTCCTCTGTAGCTTAGCTTGGCAGCACTTGTAAAGAACAAAGCCAGATATGGGAGCAATAATGCTTTAATAAAATAACACAGTTCCATACCTCTGTTTTATGTCATGTCCACCTTACACACAGCTATTTTAGCATCACCAGCAATCCTTGGCAGACACTGCACCCAACCAATCTAGGGTAACTGAATGTCTTTCTGTGTAAGATGTGATGAACAATGGTTGAATGATGTCTGCTACATGGAGCCATAGCCCAGTGAGTACCTAGGAAGCACACACCCTAGCAATGCCTTCCAAGAGCAGAATTATTGTACAGACTGCCTGGGTTCCTCAAGATGCTAGTACAAATAATAGACGTATTATTATTATTATTATTATTATTATTATTATTATTTTATTATACACCTATTACTGTATGTTATAATAGGTGTATCTCTTTCAGGAAGAGAGAATGTGCTGTAGTGGTTAGAATGTTGGATAAGCACTAGGGCTGGGCCAAGCCCCTCCGGCGGCTAAGATGTAGTGCCAGCTGCTCCCCACATCTTATCTGGCGATATGCCAGCCTCTGCTTCTTCCGCTCCCTGGATTGGAAAAGGAAGAGCAGGACGGAGCAGAAAAGGAAGGGTAGAGAAGAGGAGCATGGTGGCTCTTCTTCTGCTCTGTCCTCCTCTTCCTTTTCCAATCCTGTGAGAGGGGAGGGGAGAAGGAGCAGTGCAGGACAGTGAGCAGACAGAGGTTGACCTTCCCTGGCAATGTGGGTGCCTGAGGCGACCGTTCTCAGTTGGCCTCAAGGATGGGCCAGCCCTGTTCAGGACCATAGAGACGCAGCTTTAAAGCCACACTGAGCCATGAAGCTCACTTTGCATCTGGGGCCAGTCTCAACCTAGGGAAAAAGAGGGAGGCACCAACATAGGAAGGAAGGAAGGAAGGAAGAAAACCTCTGTGGGGCCCAAAGTGTCTGTTTATTCTTTACTTACCACAATTTGACTTAAAATAATCACCAGGGACACTAAAGAACACACTGCCTTCATACGTGAATAGATCTATTATTCGTTTGGTTCTAATACAGGTATTGCTTTTTTTCACGGGGTTGTTGTGAGACTAAAAGTGAGGGGGGGGCGGCGGCCTTGTACCGGTATGTTGCCCTGAGTTCCTTGGGGGAAGGCCAGGGCAAAAATGGAACAAGCAAAAGGCTACCCTCCATTCTCAGACAGCTTCCCAAGTGGCACAGACTCATCTTCAGTCAAAGAGCCCCCCCCCCATCTAGCTAGGGACAACTGTGGGCCATTTCTCATGCCAAGGAGTGTCTTCCAGTGAGTTGGAGCTGATTGCGCAATCCCAGTAAACCCCACCCCACCCCCTTACTCAGAGTGTGGGAAAGCGCCAAGGCACACGAAACGGGTGGCTTTCCCTCCTGCTCAGCTTTCTGCACCTCTCTGCTCCTCTGCTTCCTACCTGTCCTGTCCTCCACCCTTCCTGCAGCTCTTTATTTGACTTGGGGTTAGGCTAAATGCCCTTGCAGTCCCTGGAGGCCCCCCCAGCCACTTGTTTCCTTCCACGAGCCTGGCAAGCGCTCAGCTCATCCCTCCCCCAGGCCATGACCTCATCAAGCTATCACTGCAGCATTGTTTCCTTAAACGTTTTCAACCTGCCCCCCTAAGCTTACTCTACCTCTTCTCTTCCCAGGTTACAAGCCATAAGCAGCAACCTGGCTTTAGAGAGGTAGGTTTTCTCTGTGCCAGGTGCAAGGGAGTGGCAACAGGATACAGGTATCTTGTTGTCTTGAGTGCTCCCAGAGGCATCTGGTGGGGCCACTGTGAGATACAGGAAGCTGGACTAGATGGGCCTTTGGCCTGATCCAGCAGGGCTCTTCTTATGTTCTTGAGTGTCTCCCACCCCACTCCACCCAGCACCAGTTCACTGCCCATAATTTAATACTCATGTGGCAATCCTAGTGGAGAGCTGTGGCACTAAGCCAACACTGCCATTAATGAGGAACATACTAGGATTTTTTCGGCTCCTTCCAATGCAGGGGTGTTGTTGTTAGCGGTTGGTCAGGTTGGGCAGTGCATGTGGATCCATGTCCGTCAGAAGGCTCACCTGGCTAGGCCAAGCCCTGAATCTTCTGTGCCAGTGGGAGTGCCTATGTGCTGTCAAGGGGTGGGGGTGACATGGGGACGCCAAGAGCAGGGCCACCTCCAGCAACCTAGCAGCAGCACCAGGAACATGGCAATGTCATTAGAACAAAACATAAGAACCTACGAACATAAGAAGAGCCTTGCTGGATCAGGCCAAAGGCCCATCTAGTCCAGCTTCCTGTATCACACAGTGGCCCCACCAGATGCCTCAGGGAGCACACAGCCAGCAAGATAACCTGTTTCCTGCTGCCACTCCCCTGCACCTGGCACAGAGAAAACCTACTTCCAAAGCCAGGGGGTTGCTTATGGCTTGTAACCTGTGATGATCTTTTCCTCCATGAATCTGTCCAACCCTCTTTTAAAGGCATGTAGGCCAGGTGCCATCACCACATCCTGTGGCAAGTGGCTGTGACAGTGGCTGTTCTTGAGATTCCTCTTTCCCAAATTGCAAGGGATGATTGGGCAATGAGGATATGGACACTTGAGCAGACATGCATCATGCTACTGCATCATCATGCAGGGGACAGTGTGTCAGTAATGGGAGTGGGGTGGGTGTATTATTCGGGGCAGCCCAAGGCTTATACTGAGGTGTGAAACCCCCAGTTCCTTATTCCTAAGTGTTGCCTGGGGACATGATGTGTTCAAGCATGTGGGACAAAAACAATGCTTTGGGGCAGTACATTGCAAAGTTTTCCATGCACAGGGTAGTCCAAAGCTTGTTTGGGGATGCGAACATGTTTAAACTTTAGGACCACAGTCGGGTTGCTTGTGCAGCTCTGTATCTGTACAGGAGCTGGGAATGAGAAACCAGCTGGGCTTCATAACCAAATCCAATGTGGCTCAATGAGGGATCTTCAGCAGTGGGCATTCAACCCTCCAGCTCACAGACAGCTGGTTGGGGACTGAAGGTTCTGCCAACCGCAGGATACCCTCCTTGTGCCCTTCTATAGAGGAGAGTCCCGGGGGGTGCGCTGCATCAGCCCCTCCAGTGTTGGTACTTGCTCAGAGATGTGGGCCACACCCATCGGTGCTGCAAAACATCCCATGATGACTTCCCTCTTTCAGGCTAATTTCCCAAGATCAGAGATGTCAGTCCTCCTTCCAATCCCTCAGTCCCAACCAACAGCAGAGCAACCCACCCAGCCTGCTACCAGCTTTCCCTTCTTTCCTGCCTTTGTGGAGCAAACCTCACGCGAAGAGGCGGCAGCAGGGCGTTGGCCTCCGTTAGATCTGCCTCTCCCAGACCCCTTCCTCCAGTCCTGCTGCGCTGCGGATACCTCTCCAAAGTGAACTCCGTGCCCTGCCTGCCTCCTACCAGCCCCTAAATAAAACGTCTCTGGACCGAGGTGTTGCACCTGAGACAGCTATATAAATATTGACGGGATGAGAATAGCTCCAGGCGGAGCTGTTTTTAGTGCTGCCTGAGCTGCTCCCTGGGCTTAACCACAGAACAGCCCGGGCCAAGGTGCTGACACGTGCTCGAGCTGCAGCTGAGACGGAGGCCGAGCAGAGCGAGCGCTTCCTCCGCCTTGTGCCACGTTGGACTGGCAAGCAGTCTTGAGTAGTCTGGGCAATTAATGACACAGCCCTTGGTTGGCTGCATTGGCAGCAGCCAGGGCTCTAGAGTTTTGCGGGCGGCACAGAAAAGGAAGCGAATGCAAGGAGGTGCCAAAAGAATAGCTTATGATGATGATGCGCCTCTCATTAACGACAGTGAGTGAAGGAAGCTCAGTCAGACCACTGGTCTACCTAGGGCAGTGGGGTCAATGGGCAGCTGCAGCTCCCTCCCCAGTGTGTCAGAGAGGAGAGGGGTCTTTTCCCAGCCCTATCTGGAGATGCTGCCAGGCATTGAACGTGGAATTTTCTATATGCAAAACATGTCCTGCTATTGAGCTTCCCTTCACTGTAACGGGAGAAAAGCATGCAAGGGAGGGGGGGGGCATATAGCTTACTCACAGAGCACATGCTTTGATTGTAAATCCCTCTGGGACAAGGAACTGTCTTCTCAGTCCTTGTTATACAAACTGCTTTGAGAATTCGTGTTTGTTAAAAAGTGATTCATACATATACAGGCACCTCTTGTTTTACATGGGGGTGGTTTACATTTTTGAAAAGCAGCATGCATATATCTCAAAAATGTGTAAACTATTTTTAACTGTGTTTAAATAACTGCATTTGACGGCGTTATCCCAAAACTTTGTGAGCGTAAATTAGGTTTTGTTATTAATTAAACCAGCACATTCTTCCAAATACTGTATGTCTAAATCAAATATGTGTAAAAAGAGAGGTCCCTGTATAGTCTAAAAACAAATTCATATGGTTCAAAATCTGAGAGTTCATTACTGGGAAGAATAGGTCTTTCCTTGAGACCCAGGAAAAGTGATGCCTGTTACGATGATGATCAGTCCCTGGATATAGATGGATCTTTGGCAAAGTACAAGGCAAATTTCACAACACAAAAGATTTATTTTTTGTCTCTCCAAGCTGGACTCAAGCAGTTGTAAACTGGGGGGGGGGGAGGGAGGAGAAAATACATGTATTCTCCTTCCCCCCTGATTAATAGCAGTTTCAGAGTGAGGTGTTTTGGATTGGGACTAATACCCCCTCCCTCTGCAGTGCTGCAGCCCCAATCCAAATCTCACAGCTGTCTCTCTTTCTGGTGGGGGAAAAAAAATAAGTTAATGTGATGCATTTGTAACTTCTTGTATCTTCTATTATCAGCCCAGATTCAGGCTTCCCCCCCCCCCAGAAGTGAATTCAGTAAATAAATAAGGTGGAATGTATTTCTTCTTTTATTTTCTCATACACTCAAGGTTGGCCCATCAGTGAGGCCAACTGAGGTGCTCGCCTCAGGCAGCTGGTGGATTCACCTCCACTGCTCCTCTTCCTCGTCCCACTCCCTGGACTGGAAAAGGAAAAGGGGGACAGAGCAAAAGAGGAAGCATCAAAGAGAGGAAAGTGGTGGGCTTGAGCACTGAACACAATAACTCCCCGCTCATCTTTCCTCCCTCTTCTGCCCCACCCCCTCTTCCTTTTCCAATCCAGGAAATGGGAGGGGAGCAGAGTTTGGCACATCACCAGGTAAGGGGAAGCAGCATTTTCCACACTGCCTCAGGTCGGTGCCAAGAGGTCTTGGGTCAACCCTCAGTATGAGAAATGTGGAAATCCCATTGTCAAAACTGGGGGTTCTTTGATAGTATTTCCCAGATATGATGCATGTGCCTGTGTGGTAAGATGGAGGCAGCTGCAGAGGTGCCATTGTGAAGGTGATTCACCTACTCCAGCTTTTCCCTGCTGCAATAGGTCAACCCCCACCCCCCTGCCCAGGGTGGCCCAGAGGAAGGTACTGATTCTCTTGGAACAGCCCATGGATTCTTGATGCTTATAATTCGCTGCTCACTGGTCTGGCCTGGCCAGTCTCCCCAGAGCTGGCATGACAGGCATGAAAACAAGTTGTTGTGAGGGGCTGCGGAGCACGCGGGCAGGATATCCCTTCTGTTTCTGGGGTGCTTGGGGAGGACGGTCCTTGCCTCATGACATGCTTTATCCAGTCTTCCTCCACTCACCCACTGACCAGTCTCTTTTGGGTATGTTTTGCACAGAACGGCTGTCCTGTTGCTCACAGCTCTGGGTCACAGCCAGGCAATACTTTTGGAGGGATCCGGTATTCATTTCTGGCTGTCAGGAGTGCCTTGACATCATTTAACCAGAAACCACATGCTGCAGAAAGGTGTAGAAAGGGTGCTGGTGCCAACCTCTGGTAGACAAAGCTGAGCACAGGATTCTACTGAGTAGCAAGAAACAGGACAGGGTACTCCCTATGCTATGCCCACCCCAGGCATAATGGATCACTTTTCCTTCAACAGGCTGGGTGCTTCCTTGCAAAAAGCTCAGAAATATCACCATGATGAGCTCACGGGGGTATTTGGGGCCATGTTTTTTCCGGCTTCTCTTGCCAGAAACCTCCTCCTTAAACTCTAAACAAACAGCCTGTAGCCACGGGCACATTCCTGCTTGGAATGTGGGCTACAACATGGGCAATGCTGCTTCCTGTTTATTTCTGGCCTCACCATTGGACTCATGGGGGACACTGTTGAGACTTGGATGAGGCCACAGACCATGACCAGAATGCCTAGGAACTCAACAAGGGTGTTCTTGGGTGGGCAACAGTCCAAGGACTGACACAGTGCTGTGGAGTGGAGGACCCGGAGGTTTCACCAAAGCTGAGGGAAGAGCTTCAGGACAGGGCAAGATGACATCCTATCAGCCTGTTGGGATCAATGAGCCGTCAGCTTGTGCCTCGAGCATGATGGTAAGGTAAAGGTAAAGGTATCCCTTGACAATTAAGTCCAGTCATGTCCGACTCTAGGGAGTGGTGCTCATCTCCGTTTCAAAGCCGAAGAGCCAGCGCTATCCAAAGACGTTTCCATGGTCATGTGGCCGGCATGACTCAACACCGAGGCACATGGAACGCTGTTACCATCCCGCTAACGCGGTACCTATTAATCTACTTGCAATTTCTTGCTTTCGAACTGCTAGGTTGGCAGGAGCCGTCGCACGGATTCGAACTGCCGACCTTTCAATCGACAGCTCATGGTTCAGTGGTTTAACCCACTGCGTTTAACCCACAGGTGTAACCTAGAGACTGTAGATATGGAAGAAAGATCCATTTTCTGCCACAATGTTTCTTGTTGTTTTGGAGTGGGGTTTGTGTGTGAATATAGCTTCTTTAAAACATGCATTTGTGCACATGTGCATACACGCACACCCATGACCTCATGTTACTCTCCTCATGCACAGCACTGGTGCTCATGTGTTCACTTTTGAGGCAACGAAACTGGTGCATCCAGCTAAAACAAACAAAAGTGTGGATCTTTTTACACGGTACACCATTAATCTTTGGAACTTGCGGTCAGAGGATGTGGTGATGGCCAGCATTGCTGAACGTGGTTAAAAGGAATGACTAGGCAAAATGACAGAAGATAGGAATATCGGTGGTTGTTAACTAGGACAGACAGGAGATAGATGCCCCTGAGGGTGTCTCCGTCAATCAGCTTCTTGAAGATAGGAATGATTGACAGGGAGTAGAGTGCTCTATTGGTGTTCCGAGTTATTATACGCAGCCTCTCAAGCGCTTGCTGGAACACGATGAATGCCCTTGATGGGCAAATGGTCTGAGTCAGGACAGACTGGGTTTATGCTCAGAAGCACAGAAAAAACAAAACACTCTTCTGCACACTCACATGTGCTGAAGTGCCCTTCCGGGAGGAAGGCTTTTGTCATACTGGATTTGGGGAGGGAGGAGCCCAAACGAGCCAGCGGGTGGTACAGTGGGTTAAACCACTGAACCATGAGCTGTCGATCGAAAGATCGGCAGTTCGAATCTGTGCGACGGCTCCTGCCAACCTAGCAGTTCGAAAGCAAGAAATTGCAAGTAGATTAATAGGTACCGCGTCAGCGGGACGGTAACAGCATTCCATGTGCCTCGTGTTGAGTCATGCCGGCCACATGACCATGGAAATGTCTTCGGACAGCGCTGGCTCTTCGGCTTTGAAACGGAGATGAGTACTGCTCCCTAGAGTCGGACACGACTGGACTTAATTGTCAAGGGATACCTTTACCTTTACCTAGGAGCCCAAACACTGGAAAAGGACAGCTCCCAGTCTCCAGAGGAAAAAACGAAAGGTTTTGTGTACTGCCTTCATAAGACCTATGGAAGAGAAAGCCATAGTTTCAATTGTGTATCAGGAGGAGCCTGTGAGTGACGGGGTGCCAGAGAGAGGCCGTGCCAGGCAGCCACTGTCTGAAGGCCACACCCATCAGCGGGTCCAGCTGGCCAGACCAACCCCATAAACCTCAATCAATAGTGTTGGCTGTGGTATCACCTAATGCACCAGGGCACTTGTGGGCGCACCGTGGCGGGCCTAGGGCAGGCAGGGGTTTGTCCCCAGGCCCCCAGCTACCTGATATTGGCACTGACTTGTGTGAATGGTTGGACCTGTGTGTTCTCCTCAGGGACCTCCACTGTCCTAGGCCCAGACAGACTGGAAAGAAACTACAGTGAACCCTCCGTTTTACAGACTTCAGAAACAACTGACGTTTTCTGCTTCATTAAAAGCTAGTCATATACATTTTGCCCATATGTGTCTCCACTCCATTGATTTCAATGCATTCAGATTTAGGGGAGAGAGAGAGAGAGAGAGAGAGAGAGAGAGAGAGAGAGAGAGAGAGAAGTTAAATGGTGCTTTTGTTTTTGGTTCCCCAATTTCTTCCCTTGTTTTTATGTTTTTCTCATGAATTGTTAGTAATCGATAGCTGAGTGGTTAGAACATGTCAGCTGCATGCTCCTGTGCTTGCTTTTTCAATGGGGGTGGTAAATTGGCAAATGCAATTGGCAAGGCAATGGAGTAGGTAGGCGGGGAGGCACTTGTGATATCACAGTGATGTCATGGACACTGTCCAATGGGTGCCCACAACACTACTCAAATCACCATCCCTACCCTCAAAAAAAAATCCCATGAGTTTTGCACTTGTTTGGGCAAAAATAGCAATTCACCAGCAGTTTAGCCGAAAGAGTACTGTATGGATGCTGGTAAACAGTCATCCCCCTACAACAGAAGCACTTGCTGGGGTGATGTCTGACTGACTGGTTCAGGTTTGGTTGTGTGGTGGTCCCCATGGGTAGAGTGCAGCCTCCAGAAAGGACCACATGCAGAGGAAATGCCTTCCATCCAGTGTAACATTTCATGCTCCCTCTCAGGACTGGCCTTTAATTCATTCATGCATTCATGCATTCCTTTATTCTTTCACTCCATCAGCTATGCGGTGTGTCATATGTCAATGGCTCAGCAGCAGGAGTATCAGTGTCACAGAAAAACCAATGAACAGACCTGTAGTTAGAATGACTGACTGAGAGTAGGCACCTTTTTTGTCCCATGAGCGGTTATAGTTAGGGAAGCGGTTCTGGGGATTTGAAACCTAGAGCAGCAGCAGCCATTTTGTGTCGTTCAAACAGGTCCACAGTTCTTCTTCAAGTGGCCTTCTGTGGATTCTCACACTGAGGGCTGCCATGTGCCTGTACAGAACATTCTAGAAAGCTCTCCCTAGCAGGAAGTGCGCAGCAGTCCCTCTTCTCAGCAACACAATCTGAGGTAATGATGCGTCTTCTCAGGGAATGAGCCTGGACTGGCCTTCTCATGAATCAGCCTCTTTTGGCAGCAGAATCCACAGAAGACACCATTCCCCAGTCTCCAATCTCCATCTCTGTGTCATGAAAAAAAATAGGAGTGCCATCCCGATGACATGAGGCAGAATGGTTTCTGAAATGTCTTTGCTGATTGATGTGGCTATGAACGATGACCCATATTACTAAGTAATGGATGCTCTCCTCCTCGTCGCAGGAAAACGATCTCTTCCTTGGGGTGTATGTATGTGTGTGCAGCACATATCTGATGAATTCTTATCTTGTTGAAAGGAGGTGAAATGTGCTGATGCTTACCCCAAAATCCAGTTTGCTTGCAAGTGCTAAGACAGAGGTAACAGCATCCTCCAAATCTTGCTGTGGGCGACCTGTCACTAGTCCAGTTATCCAAATTCCAAATGCTTCAGGAACATGGCTGTCAGTGCTATGCATTTGGCGAGCATTCTTCCCATTGCTGATAAACCCAAAGGGAGCATTGTGCATAGGTCATCTTTGTCATCTGCGACCAGATGTAGAATGTGTGGCTAGGGCCATTCAGAGGAATTTTATCAGGGGGTACAAAGTTTCTTTTGGGCCCCTTCCCTACATATGAATTTGGCTTCTGGGGCCCCCTTTTTGACCCAATTTTCTCCCTGGGCCCGGGTACAAATTACCCCGTAACCCTCAGAGGCCCTGTGTGTGGCAAACAACACATGATGAGGTAAACATCAGGTTCTTAACCCCATGTTTGCCTTTTAATGCTAGTTTGGCTAAGTTTGCCAAAAATGACCTTTGGTTTTTGCTCTTTTCTCAGGAGGTCAGATGTCATCTCAGGCCATTTTGGGGGTGGTGCTGGGCTCCATCCCCTTATCGCGAGGAGGCTCTGCTCCAGATTCCCCCCCCCATTTTCCAAGGGTTGGCAGTCTTGTGACACCACCTCCCCTCAAAATTCAGAGGTCTTGAGACGCTTTCAGTCTGGAAGCTCTAATCAGTGGCAGCTCCAGCTTTTGGGTGGAGACTGAGGAAAAGCCCTGCAAGTGCCCCCCAATGGCACACTCGGACACTCCCCCAATGGTTTGGGAAGTGCATGTGTGTGTACCACTTACCCCCCCCCCCCCCCAGAACACAAGTGCGCCTTCCTGCTGCCATCCAAATGGACAGTGGCAGCAGTGGAGGACTCTTGCTTGGTTGTGGTTTGGTTAGCTTTGGACACCATCAATGGTACCTGGCTGGGAAAGCTAACAGGACAGCAGGTGACCCTCTCTCTTTCACTGCCACTGCTGTAGTTACAGGTGGCAACACAACGGACCCACATGTCATGTCCACTGCCTGCTTCTCACTGCCCTCCTGTAAGTAGTGGGTCCTGAGCACAGAGGGGTACCCAGGCTGGGCATGTGCCCCAGCACTCAGCAGACGTCCTCCCCCTCCAGTGTGCTAATCCAGGTGGCAGCCAGGCTTTTGCAGAGAAGAAACAGTGTGAGAGGGGGGAGTGCTTAATCCCCAACTGCAGCTTCTCCTCTGCAATTCTCCCCCCCCCCCCCCCATGCCAATGAACTCCCTTTTTTCCCAGCTGGCTCAAAGGCTGGAAAGAAGCCTGGCTAAGGAAATCAGGTGTGGGGGAGAAGTTGCAGGGGAAGAAGCTGCCGGTGGGGGAAGGGTTAAGCTCCCTCCCACGTCGTCATCAGCCTGCAAAAGTGTGCGCCTCTGTCCAGGCCCCGTGACCTTTAACCACACATCAGGCAGAAATCCTACAGGTGAGTTTCCGTCGGTATGGAGATGTATTGGTGCTTGGCTGTTGAATATCTGCCTGTCCCAGAAGCGTTTAAAGGCAGAGGGAGGGACCTGCCAGAGAAAGACTTGAAAGACTCTATTTCTGGGTCCTTTGTGGATCTCCTCCTCCCCCCCCCCTCACGTTTTCCTGAGCACGGAGGCAGTGGAAGCTCCCGCTTGCCCGCCCCTTCCACCACTTTGTACGGGAGCCAGAGCCCAGCCAGGGGCGACTGACACGATAAAAAGACTGGGAGGGGACGTGCTTCAGACGGAGCGCACCTCGCGCTCTCTGCACATTCCGGCCGGGAGCCTCCGCTTGCTTGGCCCACTGTCCAGACTCACACAACCCCAGAACTTCCCTCCGTCCTGCAGCCTCCGCCCTGCTGCAGCCTGCCTACAGCCCCCTTTCTCCGTCGTCCATCATCTTCACCCTCACCGACGACCGTCACCCCGCCATCCTCCTCTTGCCTGGCGTTGCCGATCTACTCACCCCACCTCGCACCCCCCCCCACCTGCAGGTGAGTAAAGCCCAGCTAGGACTGGAGATTGTGGGGCTGGCTCTACGTTCTCAGGAGGGATTGGAGGGGTTCTCCTCCTGCGTCCCCTTTCCCAATGGAACAGGCGGGCGGAGAGGAAAATGCAGTTTGTTAGCGCTACTGCGGTCGAAAGGTGCGTGTATGTACGTGGTGGGGTCCCATCAGCAAGACGCAAGTGGACTCTGTTCAGCTGGGGAGCGGGACATGGGGGTAAGGGAGGCTTCTCTCCCCAAGAACTCTGCCCAAGGCGAGCTCTGTATGCTCGGAGATCCGGTGTCCAGCTGGAAGGACTGACAGTGACTCCCCCCTCCCGCCCCCAAGACAGCTCATCATAAATATAAAAAAAGCAAAGGGATAAATAAGCATCCCATCCTCCCAGTGAGGGGGGGGGGTTCCTAGAGAGGATTGTAAGTCACCATCCAGTGTCTGAGCTGTTGCACCGTCACTTGCCTGCCCCGAGCCTCCCTTATCTGTCTTTATCCAGCCCCACATCTGCTGTACCTACCTAGCTGACCGGTCCTGGGGGAGGATATGCAATCTTATTTAGGAGGGAGAACGAATTTGCTTTCATCTCTGCCCTGTAACTTCCTGGGTCATGCAGGCTGGTATGCAGAGAGAAATGACCCCTTCTCTTAAATCTCAAACATGGTCCTTGCCCTTCCCTCTCTTGTGGCAGGGAGTTCCGCTGACCCTTCTCCCTCTCAGAAAAACATGCTTTGTTTTTGAGGTACAATCCTAACTTACCAATTCAGAAGCAAATCTTGCTGATTTCAATGGAGACTTGCTCCCCATTAAGTGTGTGTTAGAACTGCAGTCCTCACCCATATTTTTGATTCTCCCTGCCAGGTATCTCTGTAGCCCTTGGATCAGTGATGCTACCTCATCCTCTTCTTACCATCCTCCGCTTGGGATGCCTGGCCGTGCTCAGCTGGGCACAACATCCTAACATTCAGCTGCGGCTGGTGGGACCCAGGAGCCAAGCAGGTGAAGGGCGGCTGGAAGTGCTGTACAATGAACAATGGGGCACGGTGTGCGATGACGACTTCAACATCATTGTGGCAGATGTGGCCTGCAGGCAGCTGGGCTATGAAGCCGCTGAGAACTGGTCCCACAGTGCCAAGTATGGTCCAGGAGATGGTAAGAACGGGCTGGAATATGGTGGGAAGTATGATGTTGGACTCAATCTAATTCAGGTCTCACCAGATCTGGATTCTGGGAACCTGTTTTCAATAGAGGGAGCTAAGTCTGGGCAGCTGTAGGGCTAAGAGTGCTCTGTGCACGTGTAGAGTGCATTACCTTTCGGGCTGTTCCACCTGGAAGGAACCCGTACTTGGTGATCATCACAGTCCACTCCAAACTTTTTAGGCTTACAAGATCAAAAGTGTGACTTTCAGACAGGCTTCAATCACAGCACAAGTCCTTCTTATACACAGACTTCACTGGGACAAGGGCAACAATACTCTCTGGGCAGGTGATAATCTTCTTATCCCAGCACAAAAGCCACCAAAGGCATGCAATGGGTGGGCATCTGCCTGGCATACCTTAGCATGTCCTTTCTCCGCAAGTGGAACCAAAAGAATAAGAAAAGTCTCCTCCTCTTAGCAGGGATTCCCTGTTGTGGATTTGCTTTGCTTATTGCTCCAGAGCACCAGGTACTTTCCCAAGAGTAGAAAGCTGCCAACCTGGCACCAGAAACACAGAAATTAGCTATTGAAACTGTGTTTGTGTAGTATTGCCAGTGGCATGCCTGTCTTAAATGCAAGCCTCTGTCTTGAATGTAAGCTTGTATCCAAGTCAAGGAGTTGAAAAAGCCACAATAGATACATATGGCCACTTTATGTCTATTTACCTTACTTTCATCTTCCATTCTGTCTATCAGTTCTGCAAATAACTCAATGGAGGCTCAGAATAATGGCTCTAATCTGAACTCCACCTTCCTGCAATGCATAGTCAAATCTGTATGGTAAATTATACCTTTTGCCTCATATCAAATGCTTTAGCTGGGTTGTTTGTTTGTTTGTTTTTAACGAAAAGGTTAAAACCCTCTACTACAGGGGTTCTCAACCTGTGGTACGTGTACCCCTGGGGGTACATGGACCAACGTCTGGGGGTGCGCCAGAGCCTGCCCCTTATCAGCTGCGATCAGCAGCTAATTACTTGGTAATTAAAAGTTAATTGTTTTCGGTGCCCTAGCAACACACCCCTTTTATTATTTAAATTTAAAATTAAAATTAATTAATTATGTAATCCAATTAATTAGCTAATTAAGTATAGGGGTACTTGGACCATGCTGGACTGTGACAGGGGGTACAAATTTATACAAAGGTTGAGAACCCCTGCTCTAGTATGAATGGGAGAGTGTGACTTTTCCCCAAGAAAAGTCTGCTGGGTGGAAATCAAGTAGGGGCAGCAGCTCACAAAAAAGAATTGCTGGTCCTCCTTCCAGTGGTAACAGGTTCTGACCCTCTGTCTCTACAGGCCCCATCTGGATGGACAACATGCGCTGCTCTGGCACAGAGAGCTCCCTGGCAGAGTGTCAGTTCAATGGCTGGGGCGTGACTGACTGCAACCACAACGAGGACAGTGGCGTGCTGTGCAAAGGACTGCAGCGACCCAACCCTGCTGCTCCACGCCTCCAGATCCAAGTGAGGGGACCTAACTGACTCCTGGAGGGGCTCCATTCTCCCTATAACCACCTATTCACTTAATATTGATTACCTGGATTCTTGGCTTTTGAAAAACTTGCTTATTGTTTTAGTTAACTGGGTGTGGTGCTTTTCACTTGATTGCTGTGTACCAACTTGGGTATTTTAAAGTACAAAGGCAGTATGCAAATGACAAGCAAGCAGGGCTTCAAGCCCAAGCCTCTGCGTATTACACAGTGTTTGAACAGATGCAAGTCCTTCAAAGGCTAATGTGACTTGCTCACAAGGAAGTGGGTATAGGATTGCAGCCTGAGTTTGAGACAGGGCTTACTAGAAAAATGTCTTTGGGCCCAATCCTATCCAACCTTCCAGCGCCGACGCAGCTGCAATGCAGCCTCGAGTTATGGGAACAAATGTTCCCTTTCCTTGAGGAGGCCTCTGTGACTGCCCCCCCCCACTGCAGGATGCGGCACACATCCTGTTGGCACAGCTGCATCGGTGCTGGAAAGTTGGATAGGATTGAGCCCTTCTTCTTCTTCTTCTTCATCCATCTGAGGAAACAAACTGTGGCCCATTAAACCTTCTGCTGAAATAACTTGTTGAGTCTCTATCATCCTACATGACTTTGTGATTTTATACTGCAATAAATTAGCATGGCTTCCCCTTTGGGAGAGAGAGAGAGAGAGAGAGAGAGAGAGAGAGAGAGAGAGAGAGAGAGAGCTTTTAGGCATGAGAAGAGGGCTTTTTCTTCACAGACAATTGACCACAAAAAGCCCCCAGACTCACACTTGCGATGAGAAAAAGAGACTTTCTTTTCCAGTGCTTGGGCTCCAGTACTTGGCATTCTGCAAAAAAGGCCGACAGAAGCAGAGCCCAACACTTTCTCACTTACTTTGCTTCTACCCTCCCTCAGTCCATGCCAAGCTATCCCAAATGCCAGAGGGAGAACCATGTTCGCCTTTTGGAACAAAAACAGTCAAGAGTCTTGTGGCATCTTAAAGACTAACAGATTTATTGTGGCATACGTTTTCATGGACTAGAGCCCACCATCAAGTGCATGACATATTAACCTCAGTTGGAAACTTCATGCAGCTCATGAAATGGCTGCAGCCCATGATGCTTATTATGTGATGAGGGGTATGCAAACCTTTCAGGTGCTACAAGATGCTTTGCAGTTCATGCTGTCCCGGTTTGCACTCTTCATGTCACCCTGCCAGGCAGGCTCAGCCCATCCCTGAGGCTGACTGAGGAGGCAATTGCTTCAGCAGGCAGCAGAGTGGATGGGGGTGCCCAACCTCCATCCACTTGCCCCTACTGCTCTTCCTCCCTGGATTGGAAAAAAAGAAGCAAGAGACAAAGCAGGACATGAAGGAGAGGAGAAATGGCAGACTACAGCATCTCTGCTCAGCCCCCCCTTCCAATCCAGGAGGTGGGGGGTGCAGAGGATGACCTTTGCCTGCAAAAAGACCCAGGGTCAACCAGTAGCATCTCCAGTTAAAGAGGCTCAGGTAGCAGGTGCAGTACTAGGGAAAACTCCTAGAGAGCTGCTGCTGGTCACGATGTATGGTACTGGACATGACGGATCAGCAGTTTGGCTTGACATAACCCAGCTTCATATGTCTATAGGGCTCCAAAGTGGAAGAAGTCCGGATCAAGCCAATCCTGGCCCGAGCCAAGCTCAGTTCCCCCATCACAGAAGGTGCAGTGGAGGTGAAAATCCAGGGGCGCTGGCGCCAGGTGTGTGATGCCGGTTGGACACACAACAACACTCGAGTGCTATGCGGGATGCTGGGCTTCCCCCGTGAAGGCCGGATTGCCACAGGATTCTACAGGTAAGAGCAGGGGGGGCTGAGGGGCTCCCTGAACCTTTGCATGGAGAAGGACAAGTTGCCATGTATGTGACTGAGACAGTGATAAGTAGTGGCCACCATGATGCATGTGTGAGTGTGGGGTGTGCACGCTTGAACACAGGATGAGTTATGGGAGAGCATGGAGTGTCCTTGCAGCATGTGCTGTACATATGCATGAATGCAGTGCAATGTAACATATGCACAAGGAGCATAAAGTCCTCTCTGTCTTGCCCAAAGGTTCCTTTTTGGTTCTCACGAGAGGCCTGTCCAATTCCTGGGGCTTTGTGGGATCACGTTCTGGCAGTAGTCCCCTGTGCCTGTTTTCTTCTGTTCCTCTTCTACACCCCACCCACCATTCTCTCTATAAATACAGCTCTGCAATGAGCAGGTGCGGGTGCCAGAGCCATCCGACCAGGGGGATCAGCCAAACCGCAGTGGGGTAATTACAGAGGAGACTGGCTGGCCCTGGCAGCTCCTCGTGAAGATGCCGAACCTGCTGTTTCTGGCTCTGGGCCTGTGGCTTGCTCATGTGGGACTTGCATATTCTTTCAAGTGATCCATGGGCAGAGTCAGTCCCATCCTCTCTGACCTCAAGTGGGCAAGGATTTAGCAAATTATCCCCAAAGCATTGGAATGTCCCCTTACTTGCACAAAGGCACTCATCCCCTCCCTACAGTCAGACAAGGCTGTTGGCACACTCACAGCACTGGTTTTCTGAGTACTTAAAAAAAAAATTGCCATCACTGCCATCACTGTACATCATTGCCATCACTGTACAATTTTCTTGAAGGAGCACTAGTGGAGGATCTAAAAGCAGGGGTGGCCAACCTTTCAACATGAATGCTCCTGGCCCTTTAATGGTTGCATAAAGGTAAAGGTGACCCCTGACAATTAAGTCCAGTCGTGTCCGACTCTAGGGTGTGGTACTCATCCCCATTTCAAAGCCGAAGAGCCAGCGTTGTCCGAAGACGCCTCCGTGGTCATGTGGCCAGCATGGCTCTCCTTGCCGCAGCGCGTAGCATGCGGCTGGAACACGGAGCGCTGTTGGTTGCATAGGTGAGGACATTTCAGCAGGTGCAGCTGCTTTAGCAGCACCATCAGCAATTGCAGCTGCCAAGATGCTGTCTTCTACTACACAACTCTTAAGAATGCAGAGGCCCTAATGGTGGAAGGTTGGCCACCTATCTAAAGAGTTCAGTGGTAATGAGGTCTGGGAACAGTAGTTCAAAGCAGTTGCCAAGTGTTGTATTCTCACCTCTCTCAGAGGAAGAAGTGGGAGCAGGGGAGGGATACTGCTCCACTGTAATATGCTAATGTATTTAAATAATTGTTCAGAACATAGGATGAGCTTTAAAATCTCACAACAAAATTCTTGAATCGCAAATGACCTTTGTACCTATGTAGAATCCACCCAATGCCATGCCCCACATGCACTGACATTTGTCTTTCTAACCTTTCAGGAAACTTTGGAACCAGAAGCTGAAGGATCCAAGGTCCAGGTGAGACGCTGGCTTGCAGATGCTGGCCTTTCATTTCTGCCTTGCAAGGCTCAAACTCTGGGGAAAGTTGAGGTGGAGGTGCTAGGAAGGGGCGGTATCCTTTGGAAAGGGTCAGATGGCCAGGACTGGAGGGAATGATGCCTCACTTGGGACTGAGGGAGTCCCAGTCAGATGCCTAAGGCTGCTTATGCTGGGAAGGGTCTGGCACAGGTCAGAGCCAAAATGAAATGTGAGTGACGGAGATTCAGTCACAGCCCCCCCCTTCCCTGTTTCTGCCATGATTGCTCCCAATGGATCTCAGCAGCAGGTTGTCCAAGCTTTTGGGAAGACTGTCTGGTGACAAGGGTCATCCCCTGGCCCATCACTCCACCTCTTGTTTTGCAGCTTACGGAGCTTGAGCAAGAAGAACACCTTCTGGATCCACAAAATCAACTGCCTGGGTACTGAGGCTCATCTGGGGGAATGCAAGCTGCATGTGCCCCCACCACCTCGGAAACAAGCTGCCTGCCCTGCTGGCATGCATGCTCTGGTCAGCTGTATACCAGGCCCTGAATTCCAGCCCAGCAAAGCCAGGCTGCCTAGCAAGACCAAGCCCAAAAAGGTAAGTCGAGGGCAGCATGTTCAATGGAGTCAGGGGGTGTTCTGCATGTTTGGGGATGTCAGCTGAAAGCATTTGTCTTAAGGGCAGGACCCTTAAGATGGTCTGGTGGAATTCCAGGGTCTGCCAGCCACAGCAGTCTGGGGGCAAAGGCAAGGTCATTTTTTTTTCTTGCTTGCCTGCAAGCCTGACCTTTGGAAAGGGGGTGTTGTTGTCTCCTGGCTACTCCCAAACACACACGTTCTGCCAGTGTCTTTCATCCTTGCCCCTAAACACTCTCTCCCCTCTCCTGAAGGAACCTCAGGTGCGTCTCCGGGCAGGTGCACAATTAGGTGAGGGTCGTGTGGAAGTGCTGCTGGGTGGCCAGTGGGGCACCGTGTGTGATGACGGCTGGGACCTGTCTGCGGCCAGTGTGGTGTGTCGACAACTGGGATATGGTACAGCACGAGAAGCTCTTCTTGGGGCCCAGCTGGGCCAAGGTGAGTGGAGTAGAGAGCAGAGGCCGAGCTGGGCATGGGGCGGTGGGGCCTGAGCGGCACTGTCGGCCCCCAGGCAGCAGGCAGGCGGTGTGTGTGTGTGTGTCAAAGCGGGTGGCGGGGGGCAATTTGGACCATTTCGGCGGCACGAGCAGGCAGCAGTGGTGATGGGTTTGCCCCCCCCCCCACCCAGCCACCCTGCGCCTTTGTCTGACCGAAAACGGTGGCGGTGGCGACATCACTTCCGGCACGGGGGGGGGCTGCGTCGGAGCACCACCACTGGCAGAGAGTGAGTCAAGGATGACACAGAGAATCCTCAGGACCTGACTACTTACTAGGGGAAGGGAAGACTGGGAAAGACGGGGACCTGTTTTTGGCAGGGTCCTCCTCCTCACATAGGAGACTAACAGATTGCTATAGCACCAGAGGAAGGGGTGGGAGAAGATCTGGTAATATGCGTTCATACCTACTGGGGTGACTTCTGTTATAGGCCTGGGTCCCATCCACTTGACTCGAGTGCGGTGTCGGGGCTATGAGCGCACACTGGCTGAATGCAACTCCCAAGAGGCAATGCAGAGTGGGTGCCGGCACAAAGCAGATGCTGCTGTTCGCTGCAACGTACCTCAAACAAATGCCCACAGCCAGGTGAGACACTCCCGATTCTTTGGCTGTTGGGAAACTTCAGTCTTGTTTCTTAAAACCCTGACCAGTGCCAATATAGCCCTGGATAGACCTATGCCATACGCTTCCATCAGACCCCATTAATCCATTTCCTTCCCCCCCTATTCAGATACGTCTGGCTGGGGGACGCAGTCCAGAGGAAGGTGTGGTGGAAATACTGATGCCCAGGGGAAGCGCCCTGCGCTGGGGTGCCGTGTGTGGGGAACGCTGGGGACTCAAGGAGGCCATGGTTGTGTGCCGGCAACTGGGGCTGGGCTTTGCCAGCCATGCCCTCCAGGTGAGTGCTTGCCCACAAACCCAGGCTCTGTTCCTTCCTTGAGCATTAAGCCTCACTGATACAGCCTTCGCTTGATCCAGGACTCCCGTCTCAGTGGAGGAGCTTGACAGCAGGCGGCTTGGGCTTCCTGTTCAAGCATCCCAGAGCAGAGTGTGGGTGAAGAGGGGTTTAGCAGCAGGAAGCAAGGGTGTGCTAGTCTAAGATGGGGGGCCTGGAGTCTTTCAAGGGCTTCTGCTCAACAAACCTACCTTTGTTCCCTTTCCAGGAGACGTGGTACTGGAAGGGCAACTCCAATGCTGCTGAGGTGGTGCTGAGCGGCGTGCGGTGTAAAGGCACAGAACTCTCCATCCTGCAGTGCCAGCATCACGGGCCTGTGCATTGCCCAACGGGAGGGGGCCGCTTTTCTGCAGGGGTCACCTGCACCAGCAGTGAGTAGCCAAGAGGACAGACCAGCATGAGTGCGCTTGGTGCTAGTACACTGGGATATCATCATATAGCAGCTCTCTTTGTTGCGGTGGGAGGGCAGCAGCCACAAATAGCAGTTTTATTTTGGGGAAATGAGGGCAGACTTGCCTCCTGCTATAGCAAGGCCTGGGAGGGCTGTAGGGAGGGAATGTAGAATGAATCGAAAGATGACAGCCACCAGAGGTGCCTTGGGGGGAACAGGGTGCCTGAATTAGGCATATGTCAATGTTGGAGTGCAAAGTTCCTCCTTCCCACATTGAGCTACTACAGCATCCCTTATTATACTGTTTCTCCCAACAGGTGCCCCAGATCTGGTGATGAATGCGCAACTAGTGCAGGAGACTGCCTATCTCGAGGACCGCCCACTGAACATGCTGTACTGCGCCCACGAGGAAGGTTGCCTTTCTGCCTCCGCTGATCACATGCAATGGCCCTATGGGCATCGGCGCCTGCTGCGCTTCTCCTCACAGATCCATAACCTGGGCCGGGCTGACTTCTTGCCCAAAACCGGCCGCCATGCCTGGATCTGGCACGAGTGTCACAGGTACAACGTGCCTTGCGACACGGCCTGAGCAGCACTGCTAGCACCATCAATATTTGAGGGACGCTGAGGTCATCTACTGTGTGCACACTTTGGAGCAGAAAGCTGGATGAAAGACATCTGTTGTCAGTTTCTTCTTCCTGCCTATGTATAATCTTGACCAGTTGTGGTCCAGGCGCTCTTGCCTTCCCCAAACCCAGTTGCTTCCTCTCCCTGTGAGATGAGTCTCACGTGTCTCAAGAAGAAACATTCCACCCTAGCATGTTGTTTTGTGGTAGGAGCTCAGTTTGTCGCATCTAGGAAAATAGCAATGTTCACGCCAGGGTTGTCATTATGGGGAAGTTTGGAGGCAGAGCTATAATAGGAACGGAGCTGACAGCCCCGCCTAATCCTGCACCATCCTCCATTTCATGAATCAGTGGATTTCTGCTCCTCCTCCTCCCTCCATGAAAGAGGATCCTATTTGGCCCTTGCCCAACCCAATGCTCCTCAACCTTTGAATTTCCTGACCTACAGCAGCCTTCTCATTCCCTTTCTTTCCACAGACACTACCACAGCATTGAAGTTTTCACTCACTACGACTTATTGACACTCAACGGCTCCAAGGTGGCTGAGGGACACAAGGCTAGCTTCTGTCTAGAGGACACCAACTGCCCAGATGGTAAGTTACAACTCATGGTAGATACTCATGAGTAGTGACAAAAATCAGACTAAACAGTGTGGGTGGAGCCATTGCCCCACTCTCTATACTGCAACTGCCTCCCACTTCGACCAGCGCTACAGCAGGAGACACAGCAGCATACCCTGGGAGAGGAAGGGCAGCTGCATGTCAACCCAGCTTGTTATTCTCCATGCAGGAATACAGCGGCGTTTTGCCTGTGCTAATTTTGGAGAGCAGGGTGTCAGTGTGGGCTGCTGGGACACATACAGACATGACATCGATTGCCAGTGGATTGACATCACTGATGTGCCACCTGGGAGTTACATATTCCAGGTAAGAGTGGAAAGGATGGTCAGATCCGGATGCAGAGACATTGTCTGCAGCGTGTGCTCTGGGCTGAGGAACATGAATGTCACTCTGACCTGCTGTTGATGTACACGGAGGCTGGGTTGGAGAAAATAACTCAAGTTTAGTCTAGAATAGCACAGAAGTGTGAGAAGATGTTTCTTTCCCCGACTCCCCTTCCTGGTCTCTAGTTCCCCTCTCATTCGTACCTGCTTCTTCTCCCCTACCAGGTGGTTGTGAATCCCAAGCTGGAAGTTGCTGAGTCAGATTTCTCCAACAATGGCCTCCGCTGCCAGTGTCAGTACGACGGAAACCGCCTCTGGCTGCATGGGTGCCATACAGGTAGGAGGACAGCAAAGAGCCTTGGCTAGGGATACAGGCAACACTGCAGGGTGCAGTACAAGGATGCACACTGCACCTATACTGCAGATTACACTGTCAGTGCCAGCGAGGCCACTAACCAAGTCCCCTTCCTCTCTCGTAGGTGATGAATATGGAGCCAACATGGAATGGGATGAAGAGGCACAGCAGAGACTGACCAGCAACCTCGTCTGAGGCAAATGCTCTCTAGGGTTATCAAGGATACCTGGGGTCAGAGTTGCTCAAGGCTCAGAGCAGTCCGACAAGGGCGGTGCCAGGGCAGCAGCAGACACTGGTTGGCATGAGAGCAACCACCAGCTGAAATATTATCCGCATGCCACTGTTTGCCACCATCCCATCTTCCCTTGGGTGACACCTGGCAGCAACATCCAAGGCTGGACTTCTCTGTGCCTGTTGCCTCTTTGCCTGTTTATCACAGCCTGGCCAGGCCTGCTTTTCTGTATTTATTGAAGTTGGCAGCTATGGACAGATATGAGGCTGAAATGAGCTGTGGGGGCTACAGGCTCCCCCTACCCCCAGCAAAAGAAAGTAGCACTACAAAGAAGAGGTGCCAACCTGTTGCCTCTTGGGCAGAAGGGGTGTGCGACCAGCACAGCCCAGAACTACCTCAACCAGTTTCATCAGCTGGAGAATTCTATCTCAGGAGCCCCCTTTATCTGGGAGCACAGCAGAGCTGCCCACCCAGTATGGGCATTCCACATGCCTGTGGGCCCAACTTGGACGTACCCACCTACCATTGGCACACAGAGGAGTTATGTTCCTGCCATGGGCACACAGATACCCGATTCCAAGAAGTCACATGTGCATTTGGTCATGATCCAAGGCAAAAGATACAGAGAAGCCATCCATGCCCCAGGCCTAGTCTGTGTCCTTTCCTGCTACGAGCCTCAGCTGTGACCTGCCTCAAGCTTCAGTATTATTTAAGGGGTGAAGGGAAAAGGTCTGGTGCTATCTGTGGACTTATTTGATGTACGATGAACTGTGATGGAGGATGACATGGAGGGTCACGTCCCATACAGGGGTCTGTCACTCACCTCAGGGGGAGGAGTCACAGCTCCCTTTGCCACCAAAATGGCTCCCTATCGCCACGTTTCATGGAGCTGATTCTGTCAATAAAGAGGGTGGTTGTTGTTTTTTAACCAAACCATGGCATTAATGACTGAGTTACAGAGTAGAATGAAAATACACAGGTGTACAAAGCCTCCTTTCTGGGCTTGCGCTTCACTCTTCGAGGCTGGTGCACTTCCTGCTTGAGGTAGCACTGCAAAGTCAAATTGAGAGCATGCAATGGGAAGAGCCGAGTTCTGGAAACAAGGATAGGGGGAGCACGATCACAGAAGCAACTGCAGAGGAAGTTCAATCCCTGACATAGGGCTCACATCCTTCCCTTGTATGGCATAGCTTGGGTTAAGAAAAGCCACAGCAGCTAGCGAATGCGGAGCCACACAGGAGATACATTCCTCTCCCCCGCATGGTCCTTGCGATATGAGGGAGGCTGTTGTCATGTGGTTAAGGGCAACAATACAAGTGGTGCGTGGCCAGAGACACAGCCTTTCACCTGATGTGAAGGAAGTCAGGCTAAGTGCAGGTCACAGCAAAGTGGTGTCTTGCCCAGCTGACTCCATTGCAGTGCTCCCTCAGGCAACGAGGAGAGCCTGGATAAATGGCAGGTGGACAGCAGCAGCTTACAATTCATCAGGCACTGTGGGTTGGGGAGGGGGCAGCCCTCAGGTCTGTGTCAAGGAACGAAGAGGAATGGGCGGAAGTGATTTATACCTGCCTGCAGCTAAGCCAAAACCCTGCGGCCTTATCGATCTCCAGCACCGCAGTGAAGTTGCGCCAAGACCAAAGCTTCTCCAGCACCAGTCCTGTCCCCCCCCCCCCCGGTCTTGTTTCTGAACTGTGCAGGAGCTTTTCCCCATTCCTAAATCCTGCCCCCATAGAAGATCTGGAAGCAGCCAAAGTTGCAAGGTCTTTCACCAAGTCAGATTCAAGTTAGCCTGACTTGTTTCACAGTGGATCTTGGGCTAAAATCATTTCAGGAAGATGCAGTCCCAAGCCCAATAGGATGGATGTGCAGCTTGACTGAGGCTGCAATCCAATATACTCACTTTCTTGGGAGTAAGAGCCCCATTGAACAATATGGAACTTACTTCTGCATAGACATGCATAGGATTGTGCTACAAGTCACTTCTCACCCCTGAAAATCTAGGTAAGCTTTCACAAGGACACAGATGGAAAAGGATTACAGGAAATACAAAACAAAAAAGGAACAGAAGACACAGACATACATAAAAACCCCATAGAAACGCTTTATCCTAAAATTCTCTGCTAAGGATGTCTCACTGTCCTAATCCAAAAACCTTCAGCTGATGTCAGAAAATAAATCTTTAAAATGCACCTGTAGACTGACATTTGGGGTAACACATCAGAGAAGTTTATTTGGGCAAGTAGGACAAGCAGCCACCAGTTTGCAGGCTAATGCGGAGTTGGCTGTCTACTTGGACAGATCTGGATGTCAAGACCCATTCTATGGACAAAAGAGTCAACTACACCCAAGGAAACATTGCATTTCTCTTTTGTTCCAATCAACATGCTCCCTGATGGGCCCTTCCTAGTTCTCCATCCATGCAAGTTGAACAGTCTCCCAAATCTGCCTAAAGGCAATGATGGTGTTGCATTGATATACTGTACATCTTTGGTGATTTTGCTCCAAAGCTTCCGAGTGATGGATGAGACAGCCCACCAAGGCCATTTTCACACTAGACAGAATATACATATACACACTTTCAAACAGGGTTTTCCGAACTTCCTACCCTCAGGAATACCCTTTCCACATACACAGCACAATCCTATCCAACTGACACCACCGGTGTAACCAGCGGTGCAGGGAGAACGGGAGGCCCCAGAACAGAAAGGGGATTCAAATCCCCTCCAAAGGGGGATTCAAAGGGGATTTAAATCTCCCCTCCCCTCCAAAGCCTCCCACCCTGCCCTCCCCCACTGGTTACACTGGTGGTGTAAGTTGAATAGGATTGCGCTAACAGTCAATCCTCACTACTCACAGATTTGACACCTGCGGATTTGCTTATCCGTGGGGAGCAGGCTTGACACTTATGTCGCTGTATTCTTGCCGTCTGTTGTTGGCTATCCATGGCACTGTGAAGGCCACCCTGAAGCTCTCTGTGGAGCTATTTGCAGGGCCATTTGAAGGTCTCTGCGCTATTCGTGGGCACCATTTTGAAGGTCTCCGCGCCATTTAGAAAGTTTTTGCTGCATTCAGAATGCCAGCAGAGACCCTCAGAATGCAGCGGAACCTTCAAAATGGTACCTGCAAATAGCACGGAGACTTTTAAAATGGCCGTAGGATTGCTTCAGAAGCTATCTGTGCCATTTTGAAGCTTCCCACAGTCATTTTAAAAGTCCCTGCGCTATTCGCAGGCGCCATCCTGAGGGTCTCTGCTGCTGGCAGGTAGGCTACCCCTCCCCCTAGCCCCACTGATCCCATAGGATCAATGACTCCCTATCCATGGATTCGGTATCCGCTGGGGTTTGCAGGAACCTAACCCCCGCAGATAAGAACTGACTGCAACTTGTCTGCTGAGGAATCCCTCAGCAACTGCCATGAAACTCTTGTGTGCTACAGAGACATTCTGGGACATATCTGGGCAGGAGGTGTGGTCTAATGGTTGAGCTGCCTGCCTGAAGAAGCTAAACAGGATTTAGCTCAGATCCTGCTGGAGGGGAGACCAACTACAAGTCGCTGACAGTTGTAATAAACCTGTAATAACAGTCTGTGAGAGAGAGGAGTTGCTGATGGGCTGTGATGCAAGAACGGAATTGGAATGTTGAGAAGTCAGTCTATATGAATAGAACAATATTGTAAAGACCCTTATCAGGTCTAGAACAGCTTGACTATGTAGACTGCCTTGAATATACATCTGATGAGAAAGGCGGCACGTAAATAAATAAATAAATAAATAAATAAATAAAAATAAAATAAAATAAAATAAAATAAAATAAAATAAAATAAAAATAAAAAATAATTTCACTGTGCACACTGTTCATGCTGGGCTTTCCCACCAGCCTGCATCAGGAGGGAGTGCCACAGCACACCCCCAACGCTTCCCTGCAACTCAGCAGGAGAAGATGGCTAGTAACCGGCAAGCTCTCTTTCAGGGAAGCTTGTCCACTATTGCTGATCTTCTCTTTGAGGAACCCCAGGATTTCCTGGAACTCAGCATGAGAACCTTTGCACCACCTGCTTCAGCTAACCATATCTGCCAGTATACATTTGGAAAGCCATCAGTGGTGGTGGTGGAACCCTTAGCTGGTTTCCTTCAGCAAACTCTCTCATTGGCCAACTGTTTTTAAGGTTAATAATAATTCCCCTAAAATTATTCATAGGTCTCCATCTTTCAACTCAGTTTCACCCTGTGAACGTTTTTAGATATACAGTACAGCAATACTGATACAATCCACCGGGACCGCCCCTCTTTCCAAACCTCCTGCTGCTACTCCACATTCAAGCTTAACATAGCACAGAACCGGCACAGTGTCTACTCAGAAACGTAAACAGCTATGGTAGGTGAACAAGACAGGCACAGGGAGACACAATAGACTGTCATGTGAATGATAGGAACAGGATAGAAGAGAGTCAAATGACAATGGAGGAGCAGGTAAGGGGAGACTAGGATGGTCCAGGCTTGGTTCAAGTGGGTTTTCAGGAGGGGCAGCCAAAAGGACATGCTTCACACACGATGCATCATTAATGTATTGAACCCAGGGCCACAAGTTGTGGTGACAGCCACTGACTCAGGCAGTTTTAAAAGAGGATGAGAGGTCTACTAATGCTACTATCCATGAGAGCTAAACAGAACCTCTGTTTACATTTTACATCTTGCTAGCACGGTGCTGCTGTACACCAGAAGACGCCCACAGAAGTGGACGAAACGTCGTGTGTTTTGTGTTCTGTTAAATACATTTTCTAACATGGCATCTAAACCCGTGTTCCCTATTTCTTACATTTCTATTTCCCTATTTCTTCCCTATTTCTCTCTGTGTTCAGAGAAAGTACGCCCCTGAATCCAAAAGTTGCTGGGGGGCAGCAGCTGGGGGGGGGGTTGATTGCCTTTGTGCTCTGCCTGTGGGCTTCCTCAAAGAATCTGGTTGGCACTGTGCTTGACTAGATGAATAGATCCTGCCAGGCTCTTCTCGAAGTTCTTTGAAATACGCTGGTATAAGCTGCAACAAGTCAGAAGACAGGAGGGGAAAGAGGAGATGGTGCCAACGATATATATGCGTGTGTGGAGCAGAGCGAGCAAGAAAGGGTAGACACAAGAACCACAAGGCCAATTCTCACCTTGCAATATGGGAAAGGCTTCATGTGTGGAATTTGCCATGGCCTTTTCACACGTATTATGATTTTGTCATGACCGCTCAACCTCAAAATGATCAGAAGTTACTATGCCAGAAAAACAGAAACTAATACCTTGAAGCTGATCTGAAATACGATGGGGAGCTAGTGGTAATACCTCATTTTCACCCCTCTACCGCCTTTCCTCTCACCACCTGTCATCTTCTTTCATCCATCTTGTCCACTGAAATTGCCATTCACTTTACAATCCTTTTTGCCCCCTTAACCGTAGCCTCTCTCTGCCCCCCCCACCTTGTGTCACTGTTTTCTTTACCACCACCACCAATCAATCCTCTCTATGGCTTCACTTGTCCAATGTGTACCTTTTCTACATCTCCAAAAACATCACCATTTTGCAACCCTCTGGCTTGCTTCTCCTTCCTTTCCTGCACTCCCAAACTCTAAGTAGCTGGATCCACTGCAGTTTGACAGCCACCTTCAGCACTGAAGTCACCCTTACTAAAAGCATCACTTACTAAAAGCATCGCTTACGGCCACCTAATCATCAAACCCAATGGCTTCCCCACACCCCCATAATTCGTTTTGACATCTCTGCTGCATTTGCACATCCTTTTCTGCTTGATCTCCTCCACTTCCAAAGATTACACATTCTTATTAATATATTTTCTTTATAATGATACATTCATTGGCATCCTTTCCTTTCCTCTGTCCTCTCTTGGATGGTTTCCTTTTTTAGCTGCTTCCTATTTCTTCTATGAACCTACACACACACAGTCCTTGCATCTCCTACTGCCTCTGCCTGGAAGGAATTAAAAACGTCTGTTTAACCCATTGAATCTGGGGAGCCTAAGGCTTCCTCTCCTTGCATTCCTTAGCAAATTCACCACCACACAACCTGTTGCCTTTCTCCTCCCAAATTCAATCTGTTCTTACATATGAGCCCTTCTACTCTGGGCAAAAGAGGTCATGCTTATGGCTCTCAGCACTAAGGCAGCAAGGTGTTTGGGGAGATATAGCTGGGCCTTCTCAATCCTGGCCCCAATACCGTGGAATTCACTAACTATGGCAGATGGCCAACGTGGGCACAAACCTTTAATTTCTTGAGAAGCAACGTAAGACACTCCTTTTTAGGAAAATTATGCATATTTATATGAACCCGTTACATATTAATAGAGGTTCCAAACAAAAACAAGACTACGGGTAGCTGTTGTAAACTGGTTGCCGCATCTATAATTTTAATTACGGTATGTACATATATTGTACTGCAGTCATTTCTCTTTACTAGTTTTTTGAACCGTATGTTTCAAGTACATGGAAAGTAGCTTTGAAAGCCACTTTTAGCATTTCTGCCTATTATAGATCAATTAGATGAATGACAGTTGCTTTTCTCTCTCCACAATGCTGCTTAGATCAACGCTTTTCCTCCATTTCTATCAGCAAGACTCTGGCACTTGCTCTTGTTTTGACGACACCCTTCGCCGACTTTCCTTCACAGCACTGCTATCTGTTTACCTTTGTTTCAAGCTCCTCTAGGATTAGCCAATTTACCTGCTGCATTGATCCTGTTAAATCTCCATTGGCTTTCATTCTCTTTGGAGTCCAGTTCAAAACTCATATACTTGCCTCCTCTCCATGCTCTTGCTTCCACCCTATCTTTCAGCTCTCATCTCCTGGTACACCATTTCCACGACCTTTGGTGTCACAGTTCTGTCACCTGAACGGACCCCAGTAACTCCTGCTGTTTCGTGCATTCTCCCAACTACATGCCTGGGACTCCTTCTAAGGTCACTTCAGCTACCTTGCTTCTCTCTCATCTTGTTCACACACCCCTCCCATGCCAGCTTTGCAGAGATTTCATTTAATTCTTTTCAGCCGGATTTTTACCCTAAAAACTAACAAATTAAAGAATGTGGACAACTCCATTTGTTTATGTAGTCAGTTTTGCCTCCTCCTTTCTTCCTCTTTAATCAGCTCCTCTGAGAAAGGACCTGTCTATCTTTAACTTTGTAGGCACCAAACATGTTAATAGTGATATACGTGTACCAAATACAAATAAACCTGTATCTGGCTTCCTCAAACCCACTGCCTTGTGTTATTTCCTCTCCAGCAAGAGGAAGATTTCTCCTCCTATGCTCCAGATGTTTCATGCTCTTTTACTCCTCCTGCCTGCAATATTTTTTCTTGAGCATCTTTTCTCATTCCCACAAGCTGCCCTTCCAATTTACATCCTAAGTGCTTTGTTGTTCTAAATTTCCTTTCATTTGCCAATTGCTTGCAATGTGGCATCCAAAACTGAAGGGAATACACCTACAATTTCTGGAAAGAGCAAAACTCCAAACTCTTCCATCTTTGTGTGGACATGTACAGGGCTAGGAGGATTTAAAGGTGCCTGTAATTAAAGCACCCACCTGCCCATTTCATTAAAGGTTCTAGGTGTCTTTCTGCTATAGTCATGATACTGCAATAACAATGGATACATACCTGGTCAGGGGCAGTATCACATTTTCCTAGGTACAAATTATGATTGTTTGAGCACTTGGAAAATGCCATTTCTCTGGCAACCTTGAGGATACAAGCAAGGACTGTGTGCAACAGATAAACAACAAATGTACATTTATTGTGCACTAACAAACTGACTGTGTGGAAAGGTCTTAGAGACCACAGCAATAAATTACAGTGATTCAGGCCCACACTATCTGTGCGAAGAACTTTGTGGCTGGAACAACCCTGACCTCCTTGTCCTGGACGTGTATCTGCTCTGCTCCCAGATTGGTTTGGGGGAAAAGGTGCCTCTGGAGAGGGCTTGCTCTCCACTGCCAAGACTGAGACAGCCAGAATTGCCACTGACATGGCAAGGGAGGAGGGCAGCTCCATCAAGTCCCCCCCCCTTGTGAGGATGTTAACTGCCATCAAGCCAGCTGGCTGTGGGAAGAGATGCATGGCAGGGAGGGCTTGCTCTTCGTCCTGCTATCACCAGTGAGACACTACTGGAGGACACCAACCACCAGAGGGCACTGTCGCCAGTACCATGGCCCTCCAGAGTAAACATCAGCCATAGAGTGATGGAGTTAAGCCTCTCATTTTGTTCTAGGATAGAGGATCTACACATGATGAAGCCCACTCCTTCTAAGACTGTAAGACACCCTGAAGACCTAAATGGCGGGAAGGCAGGATATAAATCTGTTAAATAAACAACATTAATTAGCAGGTGTCAAAAATCCAAACACTTGGCCCAAGTAGAAGTGAGGCAGGAGATTTGTGATTAGCATCTCCCACTTTTCTAAAAAGCTAATTAACAGATCCACCTAGCTCCTTTGAAGATTAGGAAAGTGATGCTTTTGGGAGAGAGTATTTAACCCTTCCCTGATCTAAGTCATACACACACACCCCTCAGAGCTGCAGTGACTCTGAGGGAGGGTGACAGGTACAGATGCTGTTCCTGTCTCTCCCCCCCCCCCCAGCAGCTTCAGGAAGGGCTAACACTGGTAAAAAGCAAGGAAGGAGAGGGTTAAACACACTCTCCAAGAGCACTATTTTCCTGACCTCCAAAGTTACTGTGCAGGGCTGCTAATAGGAAAAAAAAAAACAGAACTGGAGATCCATAATTAGCTTCATGTAATAATCACGTCTAGTTGGGCCCCCAAAGATAGCATATTCAGGAGACATAATTAAGGTAAATGTTGCAGTTGTGGGATGAGTCATTTCTGCTCCCTTTTTTTTTATCCTAGAACCAACTCAAACATAGGGACTGCGTTATTTCTGACTGACTTAGAACAGTCAGAAGGTGAATGGAACAAAACTGCTGGGACTGCTGCAGCTCTGGATATTAAATTGTACTAAAAGACGCTTACTTCTTGGAAGGAAAGCTATGGCAAACTTAGACAGCATAATAAAAAGCAGAGATATCACCATGCCAACAAAAGTTCATATATAGATGGTGTTCCCAGTAGCAATGTATGGTTGCGAGAGTTGGACCATAAGGAAGGCTGAGCGCCAAAGAATAGATGCTTTCGAACTGTGGCGCTGGAGAAGACTCCTGAGAGTCCCTTGGACTGCTAGGAGATCAAATCAGTCAATCCTAAAGGAAATCAACCCTGACTGTTCCCTGGAAGGACAGGTACTGAGGCTGAAACTCAAATATTTTGGCCACCTAATGCGAAGAGAGGACTCTCTGGAGAAGACTCTGATGCTGGGAAAGATTGAAGGCAAAAGGAGATGGGGAAGGCAAAGGATGAGTTGGTTAGACAGCATCACCGATGCAACGAACATGAAAATGAGCGAACTCAGGAAGATAGTGGAGGACAGGAAGGCCTGGCGGGATATGGTTCATGAGATCACGAAGGGTCGGACACGACTTAACGACTGAACAACAAAAATTCTTGGCCCCGAATCGCCAGACTGAGTTGCATTCAGGGTTCAGGCAAAACATTCCTTTCTATCAAAGAAAGTCTCTGCCATGAGCTCTCATTCCCAGTGATCAGCATCGTGGCCACAACATTGGTGCTTCACGTCTCCCAACCCTTAGGAGCAGATTTTCAGGGGTGCAGCGAATTGGAGAGGGAGGGGGAATCACCAAAAATCACATACCTCTCCCTCTTGTGCGAGTGGGAGACAGGGATTGGATTCAACCCTCTGTTTTTACAAACATGTCCGCATTCAACAACTGGGTCCTGGTACTCACTATGCTATCTTCATGGAGTGGTACCATATGAATAACTGTGTTCACCTAATGCACACACAAGCTACTGAAATGGGCTAGTGAGATGGGGGGTTAAGGGCCTGAAATTGAAACATAGCTGTCAACAGTCAATGCTGAGACAGACAAACTGAGGTTGCTGCCACAGGCATAGACCTGCGCTGCTGAGACTCTCAAAGAGGAAGCCGCAGATTGCCAGAAGTGAAACCAGGCTATATTTTGGAAAAGGAGATGTCGTCAAGCCCAAAGGAGGACATCAAGCTTTTTCCTAGAGAATTCCAGCGGACCAGGGCATGAACTACAGCAACACCCCAAAGCAGATAGCTGTAGATACCTGCTGCCTCATATTCAGAAGTTCTTTAAACTTTGCTCAGTGCTCAGGTGCATGTGGGGCTCAACTCCGGGGAAATCAGCACAAAGAGAATTAGAGAAAGAGCGGAGAGGAGAAAGGGAAGAGCACGGCAGATTGAGAAGATCCGAATCCACGTGGGTAACATGATGCACAAAATTCAGCACAGGATTGAGGAATGACAAATTAGGAATGCTCTGCACTATGGCATTAAACCAGAAGATTCCTTCAAGCAGGAACTAGAGAAACAAAGGTCAGTGAAGCATTTTTAAAGGAAAGAGAGTAGCTGAAGTGGTGACATTTTCAGGCCTTGGACTGCAGACACCCCCACCCCCCTGCCATTCACAAGGCCTACTCGGCTCATCTGCTGCAATCCCATACTCTTGGCTTTGCCTCTCTCGTGACGCGTCTCTGCAGGCTGCCAGTTGCTATAAACAAGGGTGGACACAGTTTAGCACTGTGCTGTATCAGTAGTTAGATTATTTAGTTGGCCAAAACAGAAGGGCTTGTTTCAGGGAACAGCTGGCACGACAGGGCAGACCTCGCCAGGGGGTTATAGACTACTGGAATTGCCAGGAAAAGCAGCAAGCACCCATCCGCTCCATCCCAGAACACTGCCCACATCACAGGCAGGCACTCCACCCTGCCCAAGAGGAGACACAAGAGAGAGCTGTTCCAGGCAGGGAGATGCCTGCACGCTTTGCTGGCCAGTAAACACAAGACGTGCCAGCACATTCCAGTCTTAAGAGCTGTCTTGGCCTACCTAGACCTGACCCCCAAGCAGTGTTCAAGGGAAGTGGACATTTCTGCAATGTTTCCCCTGCAGTCTCCCCTTAGATCCTGAAAGGAAGGCTCCAGTCTCCTCCTTCCCTTTCTGACAAGGTAGCAGGTCAAGTGCTACCCTTGCTAACTGGGCAAAGCGGCACCTTTCAAAGTCCTCTTATACTTAGCAGGGGGAGAGCAACTGTCCCTCTTCATGGTGTCTTTTCCAGTGGCTGTTGCTGGGGTCTGTTCTGTATTTTTTAGATTATGAGTCCTTCGGGGACAGGGAACCATTTATTGATTTATTTTACTGCATAAACTGCTTTGTGAACTACTCCTGTTGAAAAGCGGTATATAAATATTCATCATCATCATCATCATCATCATCATCAAGTGGCACTGAAAATACCCTCCCCCTTAAGAACTATTTGAGAGGATTCTGCTGCCTCATCGCTATTTATCCTCCCCACCCCACACTTCCACTATGACCCACTAATCACCAGCTTGTCAGCCTGGCCTGCGATGTGTTGTGCTGCTTCAGCTGCTGGACTGAAGTCGTATATGCTCCCACACAGTAAGATCATGCTGGCATTCTTGGGTCTTGATCTCTGTGATTTACCAGGCAGCGGCGGCGGCAGCAGCAGCTAAAGACAGCTGGCCCAAGAGTACTGACCCCAAACACAGCTGGGAGTGTCTGACCACAGGAATCTCCGGCAGGGCCTGGCAAAGGTGTGTTGACGAAGTTGGTTTAAGGAAGTGGCCGATCCGCCCGCTACTCAGGTGCTTGTAATGAAACTGCCTGGAACAGAGAGGACTTTGTTTGCTGCTCCTTGGGGAGCATTCCTGAGGGGGTCAGTGCCTGTAAAGAGAAATCCAACCTTTCCTGCAAGCTGCCCAGAGGCCAGAGCAAGCATGTTTGTGCCAGTGCCCTGAGTCAACTATTTACCAGGCAGAAATGACAAGCTGCAGGGGCTGCTGCCAAAACATTCCTGCCACAGGGAGGGAAACCCCAGTAGCAGACATAGCCTGGTAGGAACTCCATCTTCAACCCAGCCCAGGGCATGGTGCTCTGGCATACAGCTTGGGTGGCAGAGGCCTCCCACATTCATCAAGGAGCTACTTCTGTCCCAACAGCAGCTCTTTATCAGAGCACAAGAACCACCCTTTTGGATCAGACCAAAGGCCTATCTAGTCCAGCATCCTGCTTCCCACTCCGGGAAGCCCATAAGCAAGGCACTGAGGCAAATACTTCACTTTCCCACAGCTGTTTCCAGCAACTGGTATTCAGTGGCTTGCCACCTCTGACACCGATGGTCCCAAAGGGCCATCATGACTAATCGCCTCGATAGACCGCTCCTTCTCCATAGAAGGTCTCCCCAACCCCCTTTAAAGTCAGCTAAGCCAGTGACCATCACACCTTGTAACAGTGAATTCCTCAAATGAATTATATGTTGTGTGAAGTAGTGCTTCCATATTTTGTCCATAGTAAATCTCCTGCCGATTAGGAAGAAAAACTTCTCTCTTTTCTGTACTCCATGCAGAACTTTATAAACTTCTCTCATGCTCCCCCTGAGTAAGCCCTGTGGGGGGGGGGGAGCCCCTTGCAGGGAGGGCGTTTCAACTTCTATTGTTTTGGTTGTCCTTTTCAGAATGCAGCCCTTAACTGCACCAGGATGCTATGAATGCATATGGATAAAACATTTTTGTATACCGGGTACCTCATGCTAACCTCCGACAAGCACCCAGACTTTCTGGAGAAGAGAGGCTCATGTCAATTCCAGCCGGAGTAACGGCAGCTCACTGACCAGAACCACAGCCTTCTGCAGAATCCGCAGCGCTAAGTTCACAGACTAATTCAAGAGGAACCCGCAAGTAGTATCACACATGCATCACACAATGCACTATGTAAAATAAAAAGACACTTTAATAGCAAAGTCAACAGTTGGGCCTGTTTTGCCACAGCTCAGTCCAGCCCCAGGCACAGCACCGCTCAGCACTCCATCCGCTGTCCTTAGGAAAGATAGGTAGGCACTGTATCCAAGAAGGCTCTCACCAATAGTACCTGAGCATTTGGTTAAATTTCCACGGGACACAATTTTGCAGGGCACAGTGGCTGGCACATGCCCCGAGGCAGGATGCCCAGATGACAGCTCTAGCTGAACAGCTGCCAAGCTCTAGCCCCACTGGTCCAGCCTCAGGACCATCTTCTTGGAGGGATGTTTCCTTGGGCCAACACGTCCCGCTGAGCAAGATCCGATTACTCAAGGCTGCCCACGATAAGCCCCACACCTTGCTGCGCACCCCAAACGGAATGCCTGAACGTCCCCAATGCTGCAAGTGAAGCCTACCCAGCTCCACCAGGGTACCAATCCTGCTCCAGTGAGGGTCTCAAGCAAGCCTGGTCGTCTCTCTCTCTCTCCTTGCAACAGCGCTGGCTCACTCACGGCCTTCCCAGGCATCGTCCCTCTGCTTGGCCTCGAGGCGCTTCCGCTCTGTGAGGAGAGAGTGACAGATGGAGTGGGTCAGAGCAGGGGAAACCCATAGCGGAGAAGAGGCATGAGATCACCGACCTTCTCTGCAGCCTTGGCTGTCCCTCTCCCTTGCTCTTGGCATGACTTGTCTCGGCTTCTGTGGCAAGCCACACCACTTTCCTCAGCAAACTGTGGAGAACTGCCCCGCTGGCTCTCTGACCTGAGTGCTGGGCTAACTTCACTTCACATGGGCATGACCTCACTCTCACCTCATTCGCACTGTGTGCTTTGCCTGCACCCCCCCTACCAGCGGCCTCATGCAATGTTCCAATGGGGCTGCAGATCACCTGATCTTGTTTGGTGACCCAGGGAAAAGCCTAATGGCCAGAGAGGAACAGGGAGACTGCAGAGCTGGCAATTGCTATTAAAATAAATTAGCCGTTCCTATGCATGACTTACACTGCCTCCTGCAGCTGGGCCTGGCTCCTAGTTCTGAATTCTTGAACAGTAGGTTGGGGTTGGAGCACCACCTAGTGCCCAAAGCTGAACACTGCAGCCTGACACAACCTCATTTTTTCCACAGAGCCTCCTCCAAATGATGGATTAACACGGCCATTCATATAGGAGCTCCTGTCCCCGTCACCACTACCACCCCACCACCCTGTCCTCCTCTCCCTTGAAATTCAGGCTCCTGGGCAGAGCTATGGACTGATCTTGGCATTCCAGAGACACCCTTGCTCCCACACAGCACCACCAAGGAAAGGGGAATGGACAGTACAAATCTCTACTTTCATGCAGTCACCAAGATGAAACAGCTGCAAGGGCAGGGCCTTAACAAAGCACAGGAAGAGACATGATAAGCCAAGTGAGGCTACAATGACCTGGGCATTGCATGCATACAATGTGAAATCTGAGACAGGAACCATTCCAAAATACTACACTCACAGGGCATATACTATCATTGGAGGTGGTCACACTGCTAGAAACATTGCACTGATCACTGGATTCAGATCCTATTCAAAATGCTAAAGCTAGAGAGAAAAACAGTCTTTAACAACTTCTCATTATGGTGGGAATGTCACAGAGACCTAGAGTAATCAACGCTTATAAGCAGCTTTGAAAGGAAAAACTGGGCAGTGGGCAACAACAGTAACAGACATTTTAAAAGGTAACAAAATTCCTGAGAATACTCCACAGAAAAAAGGGTGAGGAATTGGGGAGGGGGGAGAGAACAGGGGGAGGTGTTTTGAGTTGATCAGAATTATCAGGGGAGAAGAGGCAACTTAGAAACAGGAAATTGCATGAAAATTTATCAACTGTCAACACCTTTTTGATGTGCAGAAAGCTTGTTGTTAAAGACAGAAACCTACAATGCCTACAATATTTGCATTGTTAATTGCCTGCACCTTTGCTTCCAATTTCAATTTCTGCCTGAAGCGCCTGCGAATTTGAAACACTGCATGTTGTTTCAACCAAGGAAAGCCCACACCTAACTTGCTCTGTCTCCCCGGATCAAAGGAGGCCCGCCTTTGGAGTAGAAGGTCATACAGCCCCAATCTTTGCTCTCTCCACCTTCATTCAGGGTTCTTTCCAGAGATCCCACTGCTGCTACATCAGAATAAGGATTCAGCTCTGCCCCATCTTCCCCCAGCACTGACATTTTAGCTGCCCTGCCCCACTCCCTTAATTCTGCTCTGCTTTCCACACTGCAGAATGTATTTGCCCTAGGAAGCTCACAGGCTCTGGATGAACTGAAAACAAAATACAGAGGCAATCTCAGTGCTTTAGATGTTAAGCTCCTCTGCTCCATTTGCCCCAGAGTATGAGGTATTATTATTATTATTATTATTACTATTAACAGTATTTATATACCGCTTTTCAACAAAAAGTTCACAAAGCGGTTTACAGACAAAATCAAATGATTAAACGGCTTCCTGTCCCAAAAGGGCTCACAATCTAAAAAAGATGCAGAAGAACACTAGCAAACAGCCACCAGAAAAGACACTGTGCTGGGGTGAAAGGGGGGCAGTTACTCTCCCCCTGCTAAATATAAGAGGAGCACCAATTGAAAAAGTGCTTCTTCTTGCCCAGTTAGCAGGGGAGGTAGGACAGAGGGCATCCAGAAGACCCATCCGCAGTGTCGGGTCAAATAGGCCTATTCCGTACTGAATACGTAAACAAACAGCCATGGAACCTGTGTCAGGACAACAGAACCAACCCAGAACGGAGGAACTGAGCTGAGGATATAGGTACATTTGTCTGACTTTATAACCAACTAAACCTTTTGCGTCCTTTCTATTAACTCTCAATCCAGTTGTTTTTTCCATAAAGCTTTTCCTTTTGAGCCAGATTTGAGCTGTGATCCTTAGTTACGTTTCCATCTGCTGTAAGGTGGAAATGTTACACTTGAGGTAAATAGCTCTGTGAGAGACAAAGCTTCAGTCCATCAAGGATACGGTACAATCATTTGTGAATTTGGATCTAGGCAACTCTCTAAGTGAGGGGTGGGGAGCTAAGCCAGGCAGACCCCGATGAAGAGCAAAAAGTCCCCTATCGTGAACAGGGGACTAAGATTGGGAATTGGTACCAGAGACATCAGTGCATAGTATAGGATGCTGAAGATGCAGTCCAGAGACAGGGCAGCAGATTGAATTCACAAACTCCTCCAATCTGCTCCCCACTGGCTCCTGCTGTCCAGTAGAGTTCCCTTTCTCTCACTTCTCTCACCCACAACAGAAAGAGACACAGATGTACTTGGAATCTGCAAAGGTTTCACTGGTCTCATTATGGTTTCCAAGCAAGTATGGTAAAGCCGTCGTGTGTTCCCGAGTCAGGCCGGCACGCTCCATCACTGTTATCTGGCCGGTGCAGCTGAAGGGCAGGCGATGAGCCAGCTGCCATCACACCGGAAAGGGACAGGGCCATTAATGGATAAAATAAGCAAGGGCAAGGGTTGGTACAGCCAAGGAGGGGCCATCTGTCAGTGGGCTTCCTGTGTCCCAGGGCATGCTGGGAGGGGACACAACCCTTCCCTCAGCAATGCCACATTGTTCCCATTTAGTGTGTGCTCTACAAATATACTTTCCTTGCACACTTGTGCCTCAGTAGCAATAAATGAGAGAAGACAGCATGGTTGAGTGCAGCCACGACACCCCCTTCCCAGAATGCAATCTGATACCAAAGTGATTACCTCTTCTACATCTCGGCAATTTTCAGCAGGGTATATTTAGTCCCTCTACTGACCTAGACAGGGGAATCACTGGCTGCCTAGGAGCCTCCCCTGGGATATTCAGACCAACAGAGCTGGCTGTGTGACAGCAGGGAGAGTGTGTGGCTGGTCTAACTCACTTGACATCCTGCTCTAAGGCAGAGAGCTGGGCCATGCAGACTCCCCAGAGGCTCCCAGAACGTGGGTAGTAAGCAAGAGAAGGGCAGCCTGATGCCGAGGCACTGAGAAATCCCTTCGCATCTCTCACCTGTGGTCTAAAACTCTGCAACCTAGAGTATCTCTGCCTCACACACTTGCTGCCTCTACACAACATCAACTCCTGTGTTTCCCAGCACCAACACTGCAGCATCCCCCAAACCTTACCTCGGGCTGCCTGCAACTTCTTTCGCTCAGCTTCGCGTTCTGCCTTACTCTGGTTGCTTCGCACACCAAGGGCACCCGTCACCAGTCTCCTGGCCAGAGCAGCTGAGGTCTCAGGGCGGTCTTTGGCTGGTTGCAGGAGGTCTTGAGGAATTGAAAAAGGAAGGACAAAGGTCTTAGTGCTGGCTGGGAGTCACTACGATATCCTTATCCTTCAATACTAGAGTAGGAAGATGGGACTATCTAGGTACCAGATTAGCAGATAAGCCCCCTCCTCAAAGCATGTACAGTCTAATCTAAGCCAAGACATACAGGTAAAAGTAAGGGAAGAACACAGCCCCAACCACAGTATGGATGCACCCTTCAGTCACAAACTCACCAAGATAATGGAAAAACCTGAGACAGCATCTCTAGGACCTGGTGGCTGTGCCAGAGCTATGCCACGCGCCTTTCAGGCCCCCAGATATTGACTGGCATCGAGCAATCAAAGAAGCCTACTTACTGCACTCAGTGCTGCTGGGATTCAGGAGTGCCTGAGAAGAGGGACCAATGCAGCCAGCAGTTTCTCAAAGGAGGTGACCCAGCACTGACTAATTCTCATTCACTGTAATGCTGAAAAATCCACCATTCAACACCAATGGGACATTGTCAACTATGGGGTGGTTGTAGGATCCGGGGAGCCCAATATAAGAGGGAAGGAGTTCTAGCAGAACAGCTTTCATGACACAAGGGCATTTTTATCAGCACGTGAAAGACACAGAGGTCAGGTGGATGGGACTGTTGAAGTCCCACAACTTATCACTGCCTACACCCAGGATGATCTGAGTTAATATCTGTAGGAAGACGATGTAGTAAAGGTATTATTCAATGCCTGAAGGACGTCTTGTATGGTAGTGTTTGGGTGAGATGATCTTAGCACTCCTCCTGGCCTCACCAGCATAAGCTCGGGCCTTGGTCTTCGCAGCTCGAGTAGCCTGGGACAATGGACGGGTCTTCACCATCAGGTGCTTGGTGCTGAGAGCATCCCGGGCTGTGGGAAGAGAAACAGAAAAGAGAACTAAGTGGATAAGGTCCCAGGATATTGTCAACAGAAATACCCCACCAAGAGTAGCCCACGGTGCCCAGTCAAGCCACATTCAGAAGCAGATCATCATACCTGTGATGGGGCTGGAGAAGATACCCAGTGCATGTGTGTCATCTACCCATTTAACATCAAAGCCCTTCTTCCTGGTGAAGGAGAAAGAGACAGAAAATTGGAGGTGCCAAGGTTCAGGGCGAGGAAGACAAAGCAAGAGCACATCGCTCTGAGGGAGCTTCCTCAAAAAGGAGATGCAGAACAAGGGAAGCGTCATGTATTCACCCGGAACTTCTCACCGGAGGGTGGAAAGGACATCTGGCACTTTTCATGCATCACACCCTCAATGGGTAGCAGTGTCAGATGCTGGGCATCTTTAGAGCAGGGCAGGGAATACCACTGGAGCTGATGGGTTGCAATGCATCTCACTTGTGCTAAAGGGTGGTAATGCATGTGAGATTGCAAAGGCAGTCACCTAACAGCTGACCTGAGGATCGTCAGTCCAATCCTATCCTTTCCCCTGCCATAGCATCCAGCCATGCCAAAACAGGCTGTGCTGAATGCTATTGGGGGGTGGGGGAATGATTGGGAGAGAGGTAAAGGAAATATTTTCCCTTACCCCTCCATAAGCCCCTTGAACGCCAATGGGCCTCCTCAGACCTGCACCAAGTAAGCTGGTGCAAGTTAGAGGAGACAAATGGGCTGTGTCAGCTAGCTCTGGAGGGGATAGCATCTGGTGCAAGTAGCTTGCACCAGGTGCCACCCCCTCCTGCCTCAGACATGCCCGCGGCTCTCTCCCTGATCCGCCCCAATCTTCCCACCCTCCCGACTTGCCAACACTGGCAGGGTTCTTCTTCCCCATTGCCATGCGTGGAGCCCTCCCCACTATTTGAGGCGGCTGCCCGGAAGTGTGTGGCTGCACACGCTTCCAGAACAGTGTTGGCAATGCCATATAGCATGTTCCTATATTGAATGCTAGTTCCAGCAGTGTTCACGCTGGATAGGATTGGGCCGTTAAAGTAAGCAGGCAATGAAAGGGAAAGCCCAAGACTTATCAGTTCTGCACCCACTACCAGCAACAAAGGAGAAACTGCAGTGTGGAAAACAGGGCCGCAGTGCTCACAGGTAACTGCAGAAGACACGCAGAAGGTCCTCAGTGCGGAATTCTGGCGGGAAGTCGTAGATCTCAATGACATGCGGCAGCTCCGAGTCACTCAGATCCAGATCAGCTGGTGAGTAGTTGTAGTAGTCAAACCGTGGCTCTTGCAGCCCTTTGGAGGGTGGGCTGCAGACAGACAGCTGGAGGAGAGAGCAATGAATAGCTGTGAACCAAATTTGCAAGCTCATATTAGAAGGCTCTCCTCCTATCCCTTTTCTCAGAGTTTACAGATGAACCCCTTGACATCACTTTTCAGGGAGCAAATCCTTAACCTGGTCCCCCACCCGCCAAATGACAGCCATGCGTCTTGGCACGTCCCAGCCCCAGGGCCTTTTGGCAGCCCTGGAGCGGGTGCATTGGCTGATTGATGGAGCCGTGGGCTCATGCTCTGGAGAAGGATTGATGGCCCATGGGAGATTGGGAGTTATTGATCAGGTGCCTCCTGCTGCTTGCATACTTTCTCCATTAACCATTTCCCTCTGCCATTTCACCAGGTCCAGGGAGGAATTTGGAGTGGGCCCTTACTCCCAGAATATATGCATTCTGCCTTTTCTACACTCCACAGAAATGGGATTAGCTGCACCCAAACTGGACATCCAAGGCAGCTGCAAAATTCATCTTGCACGGCAGGTGCGACAGCCCCATGATAAATGGGTAGGGCTAGAAAGAGCGCAAGACAACGATAAGAGGGAGAAGAGGGCTAGGGCTCAGACCCTGTGGGCAAGAAAGAGGGGATAGAGAAGCCAAACTGGGCAAGATAGTGGCATGTGAGGAAGACCTGAATCCATACAATCCCTGGGGGAGCAACTGCCCCAGCAGATTCTGAACCAGAGAATACATGTATGCAGATGCCAGACAGGCAAGGGCAATGATGCACAGCAGCCAGGGATGGGGGGGGGGGGAAAGGTACACTAAGTGACTGATCAGGAAGGCAACCCTCTCAAGTGTGGTGGGCTCCTGACTCCACCACATCATATGAGCACAGAAAGCTCCCTTATGACGACTCAGGCCATTAATTAGTCCATCTTGCTGAATACTGTCTACTCTGACAGGCAGCGGCTCTCTAGGGTTTCAAACAGTGGTCTTTCCCAGCCCTACAGCAGCTACATGCCAGAAGCTGGAACCAGGACCTTCTGCAAGCAAAGCATGTGTTGAACCTCTGAGCTACAGCTCACCACCCGGGCATGACAGGCAAAGATGCTACCAAGCCCTCAGGGAAGATCAAAACATGGTGGTAGAGCACACGTCAGGAAATCGTTGCTACTGTTCCTAGACCTGCAACAAGATGAACTCATGAGCAATACCTGCTGGTCCCTGCACTGAACTGCCATGGCCTGGTCACTCAGCTCGCCTCCAAACAGATGGTTTGATGACCTTTTACCCCATGAGGGTGACAATCACCCAGGTCTGCTGGGAGACGCACAGCTGGATTCAGGGCTGGCTTGCTGGCAATTTGCTAGTAAAACTTCTGCTGGGTCCCTGTGTTGGACAGATGAGCACACGTCCTGTTGACAGGGGAGTCTATAATTCAGGCAGGCTCCTGTCTGCTTCTCCAAGCACCTGCACCAACACAAGCCATAGCTGTACAGGGAGGGAGAGTCTATAAATTCCGGCATCTCCAGTCAATAAAAGAAGGTAATTCAGACAATTTCACCAGGAAGGTGAATCTGTGTGCAAGTGGAGCACGTAAGAATAAGCCAGTGAATCAGAGAGGAAGGAGAGGGATCACAGAAAGGAGGACATGAAAAACATGCACCTCTGTGGGTTTAACAGGAGCCCGTTTGTGCATCTGAACATTAGGTCTCTACGCAAATGAAACTAGATGCCACCAGGATCAGGGCGAAGAAATGCTTGAGGAAGCACGGTGCTCATAATAACAAGTGGTGTGGTGTGGCGTGGCAGATTATCAGAGATCATGGAGTGCAGACTGCATGAGAACCTCTGTCCTTCACAAACCACTGGGTGCGGCAGAGGGGACACGGACGGCTGGGGCTGCGTGCCTAGCAGGAGGGCAACAAGACCAGGCACAGAAGTTGACAAAATGCAGGAACTCCCCTATGAAGCCCACTGAAGAGGGGAGGGCTTCTTAAAGGTTGGTGCACAGCGCTTATTCCTACACAACTTTAGCTTTGATCAGTGTGAGCTGGCTATGGGGGAACTTGGTGCATGCATGTTTCAGGCAATGCAGCTACTGTGTGCCACTGCAGTATTACAAATGTGCTTGCAATGGTTCTCACACTGAAAGCGTGAGCCCATTAATGTTAGTGTTTCCTGTCTTGGGCTTCTTACAGGAACCGTGCACCCTTGTGCCGCATTAACACAGTCCCAGCCTCCTGTTCACAGTCTCCTTCCCAGAGATTGCTAATGCTCAAGAGTTGTCCTGTGCTGGGAAAGGTTCTGCCAGCGGATGCACAGGCAGCAGGGAGCAAGAGGACACAGGAAATGAAGACTGTCTGCCACGGCTCAACGCTCTCCAAAGATTTATCCGTGCTGGTGCGCGTTCCAGGCAAGCAGGGCAATGCGTCGACGCCTGCTCCCTTGCTAAGCACCAAGACAGAGAGGACAGGCAAGAAGAGGCATGGTGGTGCTGGAGAAGCCTCACTGCTATGGAATGCACAGGCATGCCAGCAAGAGGCAGAAATTTGCACCCTAGAAATACTGTGGTAATTCCCCACCTTCACTCGCACACCAGGACAGCTTGTTACAATTTCTCCAACGGAGATTTTGTCAAAAATGATCCTCTACGGAGATACTGAATTTCAAGCAATTGCATATTTTCCACAAATGAATAAAGGAATGCATCGCATACTCGGATGTGCAGCTTGCTAAGAAAGCTATGTTGCATGTTGGTGGTGCAGGGACCCAAACAAGAATATGAATTCAGATTTTCTATTGTGATTTAAAGTGTTCTAATGATAGAAGAATTGGGGAGGGGGAGAGCGTGGGGAGACAGGCATGTTCCTGGGCCAAAAGATATGGGGTTGGACTGGATGGATCCCCTCTGATTCTGAGAAATAACATGCACATATACCTCATTCTGCAGGACTACAAGGATCAAGCACCCCAAACCCAAAGCAAGGCCTTGGTTTTTCTCTGCTCAATGAAAATGGGACATTAAACAAAGGTTACATTAAGGACCAGCTCCCTGCAGCATAACACCAGCATATGTACCAGAAACTGATACATAGCACCTCCCTTGCTATATGCTAAGATCCAATAATTCTCTTCCTAAATCCTGCATTCACACACCCGTCTCAACCCATGAGCTTTTCTCCATAACACAGTGAGTTACGCTGACCTTGGTGTGAGGAACTAGAGTAAGTTTTTTCACTGGGGCGAGCCATAGTGCACACATAGCTTTATTTAGACACAAATTGTTTTCTCTGGGTTGGGTTTTTGTCTATTTTTATCTCACCTTCTTTTTAAACTCAAGCAGGAAGATAGGGATAAGTGCATATCTGCATCAACAGTCACAGAGCTAGAACTGCAGAAGAAAAGCCAAATTCCAGACTTGCAGAAATCGTGTCTGTGGATTTTCACTACCACATTTCTCCAGCATCCAGAAATACTCCAATACATGAACCTGGGCTGCATTTGCAGTAAAACAAGGAGAGTTTTAACCTAAAGGCAGAAACTCCCCTGGTAACTAAAAACACTCCACTGAGAAATTGAAGGCAGGACCCATTTAAATTGACCCACAGTAGAGGAGCGTCCCACAGAGAATACCACAGTACACTCAGAAGTACTCAGGTGAACCCCCATATCCGCGGGAGATAGGTTCCCACTCTTTCCACAGTGAATTGAAACCGCAGAAAAGAGCTAACGCTATCTCTGTCCGTCCCCCGCACCCATTACCTTTGTGTGTGTAGCGCTGGCACCAAGCCAGTGCGGATCTTCCTTAAACAAAACGTTATAAGCAGCAACGTGCTGCTTATACCATAGCGTCTGAATGCTTATAGCAAGCAGCCTCAGTGCTAGAGAGGCTTCAGACGTTAACAGGAAGCACTTAAACTGCTGCTTATAGCGTTTTGTTTAAGGAAGACCCATGCTGGCTTGGTGCTAGTACACACACACACACACACACACACACACACACACACACACACACACACACACACAAAGGTAATGGGCGTGGGGGCGCGCGGATCCATGATCTGTAGCTAAGTGAATCCGTGGATCCATGGATACACCCCCCCCCCCGCACTATGAACACACCCTCTATGAGAGATATTGCCAACTGACAGTTGTTTTTGTGCCCTGCTGCTGATTTTCATACAAGGGAGCGCAGCCCACACTACATCCCAGGATCTGTCACTGCAACCTGTTTTATCCACACAAATCTTGTACCTCATTAAAGAAGTACAAGCTTTTGTGCAATTGGTTTGGAGAAAAATCTTAAGCTGTCCCTCTTCCTGTGCTTCCCTCTCCTATTTTTTTCTTCTTCCATTATCAAAGCCCTTTTCTTTTCCTCTTATTGTGACTTTCCAGAGCTGGACCCCTTTTTGTCAGACACACTGTTCAACGTTGTCTACTAATTTCCTTCAACAGCAAACTGAGCAACATCATGACTCACTTTCACAAGTTTGCTTTAAGGTTCTCTCCTTTTGGAGGGGGAGAAGTTCAACTCAACAATATGTATGGGGGGAAAATGTGGGTCTATTGGTGCAGGCACAAATGATCAGTGTTCATTAAGGAAAATAGGAGTTGCAAATTACAATGCTGGATTTCCCCTTAATAGCTTACAGCTCTCACCCAGGTTTTCTTGGAGTGTCTCTAGTCCAGATACTTTACCTTCACCCTCTCAACTCTGTAGGCCGCACCTTCTCCAATGTGGCTCTCTGTGAAATGATTGAAGGGAACTATCCCTGACTTTCTAAAATTAGTGCTTTTTAATGCATGCAGTTTACTGGTAGCGATTCTCTTATAAAAACAGATGCAGACAGTTCAAACAAGCAGAATGATTTTATAATGCAGAATTCATAATAACGCCAATAGGTCATGCCCACAACCAGGACAAATCCATGCATCAAGCCTATGACAACTGAAGCAGGAGTTCTGAAGAATATTCTTGCCTCTGGACCATTCCACGCCACACAATTTCTGTCTCAGTCCAGCCATTTTGTCGACACTAATAGAGCAGACCCAGCCTCACTGTTACAGAAAAGACAGATAAGGACAGAGTCCTAAGCTAGATAATCTAAATTGTTTTTCCTTTTCCTAGCATCTTCCAGCATGTTCTGTCCAAAGTGATACTCTAGCCTTCATAGCAGTGGAAATGTGCGAAAATTTGCACACAATCTCTGCAAATATTCCGTTGTAAAGGAGTTAGCTTGTGTGTGTCTAAGTGGATGAAGTTGTGCGCCTGGATACACGAGATCAGCAGCATATGAGCCATAGGCTATGGACATAATCTCTCTCTCTCTCTCTCTCTCTCTCTCACACACACACACACACACACACACACACACACACACACACACACACACACACTCACTATTCTTGTTCAGGGGCAACTCCATTGCTACTGCCCCTTCTACACCTACGAAGAAGGGTTTTACCCAACATGCCTGCACTTCTACTGAGCGTATAGGAAGGACATATGATCCCCCTTGTGCAGTGTGTGTCAAAGGCATGATCTGGGCTGGACTTTGATTGGTAGTTTACTGCCTAGAGAACAGGATTGAACTTCTATGGCATTACTGCCTGGAACAAGCAGCGGTAAACCCAAAGCTACTTCCTGTAAAAGCTGCCCCCGTGGAGTTTTAACAGCTTCCATTACCAAGAGTTTAGGATGGTTTATGAGCTAACCCTTGGTAATGAGGCTGCTTAGTTAATTTCAATGGTTCGCAGAAGCTATTAGCAAGCAGAATCCATTCAGTTCAACCCGGACTCCTAAGCAGGCCTGGATGCACTTCACAGCAATATTAGGATACTTTGTTACTTTAGGTACCTTTGTGTCACTCTAAAAAGTACAGGGTTTATGGTATTGATTTAAGCTTTAATAAGGGGCTTTCAGCCATCTAGCCGACACTGAGCTTTCCCCATAAACCGAAGGCAAAGCTGCACATTCCCTGTGCTGAGTGACTCACAGCGATACGCTCGGTACTACCCTTACAGGGCAATATGCTAACAAGCCAGTGCCAATTAAAAACCTGCCATTTCCATGAAACTTCATGGTACATCTCCCTGCGCCTGTTGGTCGCCACAACGGCGCTGCTCCACAGCAGCGCAGTTAGTATGTGTAGCATTTCTGTTTGCTTTATTGCATGCATTTTATATACTGTCAACCAACTATATTTCTTCTTGTGTCACAGAGGCCTGGTCGTGTGAAGCCTACCCAGAGTTTTGGAGCTCAGCCAGCTGCAGACTCTAGATTTCTTAGCGTACTGCTGTAGTTCTCTCTTTGCTTACTGACTCCTCAGCCATCACTTGTGTCAAAGAGTTCCACAGGCAAACCATCCAAGGTATGAATGAATTAATGCTTTCCTTGGAGCAAGCAGAGTCTATAACTCATGGGATACAGCGACCATACTTCATATGCAAAAGGTCCTAGGGTTTAATCCCTGGTATCCCCAGGAAGGGCTGGGGAAGACCCCATCTGAAACCCTGGAGAGCCGCTGCCTGTCAGTGGAAACAGTACTGAGCTAGACAGACCAATTCGGTATAAAGCAGTTTCCTCTGCAAGCATAAATTCCCATCCTCAGGCCTCCTTAGAGTACATGTGCTCCTCTCCACAGCCATCAAAAGGGAAAGAAATCTGCACAACACAGAATGTGCCATTGCAGCACACTCTCTCGTTTGAACTTTTTCAGAATCCCCCAACAGTCATCCACACTTTAAAAAAGCAGGTTACTAGCCCTCATAGCTATGGAGAAAAGTTGCAAAACTTTAACTGAGCCTTTAGCACAGACAGTATGTGGGCTGTCTGTACTAAAGGCTCAAACCTCAGGTGGAACTTTGGGCAAGGTTTCACTAGTGAAGTACGTGGCATGTGAGACTTCTCTGCCCTTTGGGGTTTCCTTTTGTTCCCTATATCTGCTAGTCACCAATTCCTTGTCCCTCTACAGCACTTTATACAGCCTCTCTCTCTCCACCACCGCCAAAAGAATTACAAATACTGCACCCTCCCCTCCCCCAAAAATCTGAAAGATATAATTGGGACATAAGAAGAAATTAAGAAAAAGCATACTTTTGAATAAGTTTCACAGTTTAGTTTGAAAACAAGAGTTTGGGTTTTTCAGTATAGAAGCTTCTGGGAGAGAGGGAAACATGAAAAGCACAGAATACAGACATGTGATGCTAATCCAAGCTAAGCCAGCCTCTCTGGACCTCAGAGGTAAAAAATATCAGTCTGACCCTCAACTGGTGTATAATATGCTCCCCGAAATGCACATAGCTCCTATCAGGATGCTTTGTGACCCTTAGCTTTGGAAAAGGTTCATACAGAGTACTTACCCCCTCCAGCAAGCGTGGATCGAGGCAGTCACCATCATCATTAAACAGAACATCCCAGCTCTCATTTGCTATGTTGTCATCCTCTTTGTGGGCTGCAGGACCAATGCTGGTTCTAGTGGGTTCCTCCACACCGGCTGGCGGACTCTGTTCAACTTCTCCTTCCGCCTTCGCTCCAGACGGATGCCACAATCCTAGGCCCACATCCCCACAGGTTGGCTTTTCCACCGAGGTGGCATCCAAGGATACTTCTGCTCTGTCCAGTGTGCTCTCTGGACTCCCCTTAGCTGGCAAGCATGCCATCTTCTTGGACACACATTCCAGTAAGCAGCTAGCAGCCTCAGAGGAGGAGTCCCTTGCCCCGGCACCACCTCTGGCCTCAATGCTTTGATGTCCCAAGTCAAACATGGCATCTTCTGCCATTGGTGCAGCCTCAGACACATCAACTTTACACGGACAGGTGTGATGGGAGAAGCCACCTCCCTTCTCATGGTCACTGCCACATATGTGCCCCAATTCATTCTCCATGATCTTGAAGACACAACTAGGCAGATCATCCAACCTCCCACAAGCCCTATGTGAACAACGGCAGACCGCAGCCACCCCTAAGCTGCCTGGGAACTGCTTGCTTGCATCCTCAGTCAGGCCAGTTGTCACTGCTTGAATCAAGCTGCTCTCACCCATGTACTCAGGCATGTTATCCAAGCTCACGCCAATTTGATCTGACATGTGTTCAACTGCATGACTGGCCACACTACTTGCACTCCCCTCTCCATGCTCTAGTGTGCTACATTCACTCACTTCTGCCTGAGCAGGAATGCTCTCATCTGCATCCTCAGTCGCATTACCTGCCTTTTCTCTTACCTCATCTGGATCTCTCTGGTGAGCACAGTCCAACATGCTACTGTCACCCATCTCTGCTTGATTAGAGTTGCTCATGTCTACATATTTACATGTATCACTCTCACCCCCCTCTGTGTGAAGCATGATGCTCTTGCCACTGTGTTCCAATATGCTACTGCTGCTTGCACCTGTCTGACTGGAAACTCCCTCAACTGTACACTCCAACGAGCTACCTTCATGTGCCTCTGTAACACTGGCTGGAATTTTCTCACCTGCACTTTCAGACATGTTATCCTCACTTACTCCAGGTGGTTCCAAGTCACCTTTACTCAGAGGCTTAATTGCGCTATACCTGCTAGCCAACATGCTGTCTTCACTCACCTCTGTCTGATCTGAGAGCCTCTTATTGGTATTCTCCAGCATCTCCCCCTCACTCAGCCCTACCTGGTCTGCAAGATGTGCTTGCTTGCTTGTGTCAGTCCTCTGTAAAGCAGAAATGCCCTGACCTGCTGATGGAAACAGGTGCTCTTCTTCCCAAGTCCAGTCCAGATCACTAAGCCCTGTCATATTCTCCAGTGAGGTAGTGGAAAGGGCACTGCAGCACTCAGCAAGTGCCTCTATGTCACTGTTTGACAGTGGAGTAAGAGTTGAGTCTAGGAAGCTAGAAGAAGAGGACCGCCACTGTGATTTAGGCCGCTGCTGAGACTGTGGCCCATCCTCTTCCTGCATCTTTGATCTTGAGCTGCTTTGGCAGAATGCATCACTATCAGTCCGCTCTCTGGACGAAGTTCCTTCCTCGGAACCAACTCCGCCCTGGTCTCTGTGAAGCAGACCAATCCCACCTTGGGGACTCTGGCGTGCTTTGCATCCTTTCATAATCGTCTTCCCTGAGGGACAATGGCTCTCCTCCCTCCCATACCTGGGGGCCAGCACGGTGCTGCCTCTTGAGACCACCGCCATCTCACGCCGTGCTCTGGGGACATACAGGGCCATGTCTGGTTTCTTGGGCCGTACTCGGGTCCTCTCTGTATCTGGCTGCATAGTGCTGCCGACACCTGTAAGAGAGGAAAGCAATCAATCTAGTGCACCAGCCATGCAACTTCGGCCCACATGATGGGGAGGCCTGAAAACAGCAGCACAGTCTTTCAAGAGTCGGTCTAGATCTGAACAGAACATGCCCCAGCTGTTATCTCTTACAAATCAAACGTGTGTAGAAGAAAGAGCATGGCGGGGGCGCCTAGCTGAGATCGCAATCTCCTCTGGGCAACGCATGGATGTATCTGTGCATGCCACTGTGTGCTGTTAAGAAGGCATCACATAACCATGGTTGTATGTGTTGTGCAACAGATTCTGATGCCAAGAATAAACTACAGCTAAGTCTTATTTATTTCAGCTTCAACATTTAAATTTTGAGTGATTGTACAAGAATTTTTAGTTTAGAAAACTGGGGTATGGCAGTGGGCTGAGCAAGGACAGGAAGAAGATCATGAAGACAAGAGCTGAATGTGCAGTAGAGTTAGGTACTGGGGAAGTTATCTGGGACCCACCTACCTGAATCTCTCTGGAGAGGAGCCAAGGTCCAAGCTCTCTGTTGATCCAAGCAGCAGCACATTCTGATTTCTAAAAGAAATCAGCACCAAGCCCCCCCCCCACTACCCATACTTTGCTGCTTCCAGACAAAAATTAACCAGATTATTAAAGTCCTAAAACTCAGCTAAGGAGGCAACTCTTTCCCCAACACCAAACACCCATCCAAACTTGATGCTACTGCAGGAGCAAGAGAAAATTCCTACTGCTTATACACGTAGGAACTCCTCTTTATATGATCATATTCCCATACATAGGCAGTATATAAATCCTAAACTGACAAGAACATTAGGGACACATTTAAGCCCTACAAACCAGGAAATAAAAGAGAATGTGCATGCTGCATGTCTTGTTAGCTTCACTTCCGAAAATATATGGTACAGATAGAGCTTCATTAAGGTTCACACAGGAACCTTAAGCAGGAACGCAACAGACCTGGCTTTGTGGTGTTACCTACTACGCCTTTCTAGGAGCACCAACTAGTCTGATCACTTTCATGGCAGGACAACCGAAGTTGACTAGCTGCCAAACCCTGCTTTGCTTATACAATTCCTACAGAGGCCCAAAGCGAAGAGAGGAGATTTTAAGCAGCACCTTTCTCTTGATCTGCACCTGAGAGGGGTCCATCAGACTGGATAGCACTCATGGGATGCCATGGGTGAAAATGAAAAGCTCGGCCTGCTGCATACAGTGGCAGGACAGACAGCGCAGAACTTTCCACCTCTGTGAAATGTTCCCAGTGTTCTAGAAAATGAAACTCTGGGATGCTACAGAGGAAGATCACAACAATCTGAACAATGGAATGGCTGCTAGTAGTGACATTGGATGGATCTGCTGCCACATCCAGCAAACGTTACATGCACATAGGGAGTCTGATTCCTGCAGAGCAGTTTAGTTACAACAGGTGATAAGGCTGGAAATCAGGAATAGGAAGAGGCAGGGGTTACCCTGTCCCCAGGTGGTTAACTGGAAACATTCAGAAAAAAAGAGAGGGAAAAATCTCTAAACTTACCCTTAGTCAGCCCAACTGCCATCAACCCTGAACTTCAGAAGATATCAAACAGAGCAGAAACATCCAGAAGTGCAATGGTAAAGAAGCCCATTACCAAGTCCAAGGGCACTGGGGGGGGGGGGGGGTGCTCACTTGCTACTTGCCAACTAAAACAACAGGCCAGTTTTCTTGCAGTTATCCACACTGGCCAATAGCATGAGCAAGTCAGGGAGGAACGTAGCAAATTGAGCGGTCCGTCTCTCGCTGGACCTGGGAATTCGAGCTCAATCCAAGACAAACCAGTACCTCACATGCTCAATGTACTACAGGAAGCAGGAGGTGGGCACCTTGTCTCCTACCAGGGCACCTCGCTCATTTAGGAGAATGACCACAGCACATCCATCGCCAGTGTGAGCAGCTGCTATGCGCACAACTTGCAGAAAACACTTTGGAAACAGGAGCTCAGTCCTGTGTCACATTTGGTAAAGAATTCTATAGATGGAGACCAGGCTACAGATAAATGACCAAGTTTACACATGCAGCAAATCAGGAGCAGGGCTGAGAAAAGAACTCTGAAATCTTGGCTCCTAGCTCTTAAATTTCAAACCTCCCTGTTGATCCAGGATCTGAAAAAGCGAGATGCAGTCCGTTTCCCTCCCCTGCACCCACTAGACAACACTCCCCTCCAAAGGATGGAAGCACCACCTGATAATCCTGCTTTGCTGCTCTGATCAGCAGAGCCCACTCCTTTCTCTATGGCAGGGACAGAGCCCAGGAATCCTGGCTCTCACAGTCCTTTTGACTGTCTGGCCACATTCTCTTCCTCTTGCTCAAAACCCCTTGACCCCTTTTTCCAAACCCCAGACCGCATTGCCTTCAAAAGCCTAACCGCCACCCTGAGGCCCCATCCACTTGCGGCCCCCTCTTGCCAGAGAGATTTATTTTTCATAAGCTTTGGCACAAACAGCAAGGCTGCTATCTGCCAGGCCCCAGGCCCCTATAAATATGCATCAGGCCACGTTTATGGAGACGGATGGCTTGGGGGGTCTGTCCTGTGGTTGGGGGGGAAGGAAGAGTTGGGGAAGGGTGTGGCCAGATGATTAATCACTGCCCACTCTGTTTAGGGGTATTCATCATGGCCCACTGTCAGGTAAATCACTGGAAAAACACCTCTCTAGTAATTAATGGGAAGTGACGGATGGACAGCCCCTGGGCCCATTAATCTGGACCATCAGCAGCAGGCCAAGATTATGAATGTCAGGATGCATAAACTGTACACCAATCAATAGGGCCAGGAATTCATCCAAGGTTCTCATTTCCGAGGCACCTCCGGTGCATTAGGCTCCGTTTGCCTTCCCCGCCCTGCTCTGCTCTCCTTTCCCCTCCCCTGATATGAACTGAAAACGGATCCCTCCCCAGAACGCAGAGGTAGCATAGAGGGCAGGTATGCTGCACAGGAGCCTCACATACTGCGCAATTCAGACAAATGTCCCCACAAGAAATATGGACAGGAAGACTAGTTCAGCCAGGCTGCATATTTAAACTGCATTTCAACCTATTTTATTCTGTTGCCGTGATACACACATTCAAGAGCTGAAAATCAAGTGGGAAAAACAAAAGGAAATTGGGAGCATTACTCATTACCAGCACAGTCCAGGTTATCAAAGATACCTGCCTGCTCAGCCCCATGCCAAGCCTCAGCTTACACTCCGGTAATGTATGGGAAGTGATTTGGGTTTGAGACCGCCTGCCGCATCCAATACTCAGCCCTGAAGAAGTTTGGGGTAACTCTTGCTTCCAACTGTTGTCTATATGCTATATGCTGCCTCAGCACCAGATGGGAACATGCCAGATATAGGGCGAGTTGTCTACTCTACATGTGAGGGGTGTCCCCCAGGCTCTCGTTGGAGAGGTGCCAGGCTACTAGCCACATTGACAAGGATAGTGCACATCATTCTCTCTCCTTCCTGAAATGGGGGGGGGCAGATTTTCTCTAGAGCCCGGGCAACTCCTTGGGAAACACAACTAGAAAGCAGCAAAGGTTTTCTGCACCATCTGCAAAATACTTTTGTTGGACCACAAAATAGTGATGCACCGATAGCCATGGTATCAAACAAGTATGGAACAACTTTCATACACAGCCTGCAAAAGAGTCCAATCCATTTCCTAACCGAAATGTGGGCAGAGCCATTGGATCTTTTCCATTCTCCAATAAGCTAATTTCACCAGCAGAATGGTCCCCTTCATCTTTATTGACTCAGTGAGAAGAGAACGTATCATTAAGACAGCTCTAGCCCGAAGAAGTCATTTTTCAAACACAAAGTATAATCTGTTTCCTTCTGAATGGCCACGCCCACTATGAGCAAGGGACTATCTTTGGCTAGTTGGGTGCTTGGGGAGGGGGAATCTGTCGCAGCAACATTCTCTGCTTTAGCTCAGCAGGGGCACTGGTGTACAAGAGTACTGCTTGTAATCACCTTTTAGAGCCCTTTTGGGGTGACAAACACACAGCTGGGCCCTACAATGCACAAGCTCTAAGCTTAGAGAAGACAGTGGAGTTAGTTAGCAGTCATACTTATTTAAGAAGGCTACAGAACGAGGCAACCGCCCAACTGAGAGCTGAAGCAGCATCACAGGGAAAACTAGGCTTTGTAACATCCTCCTGACCTTAATGATACAATGAACAGCCTGCTACAAGACCAGCAAGATGGAAAAGCTAATGCTCTGAACTGCTACTGGAAATGCTAAAGACATGCTCCCCACCCTCAGTATGTCTGCAATGCTAATACAAACACAGCTATGAGTGGGAAGCCCTGTTGAACGTCCCAACAGAAGAGCAGCAGCTGCTACTCAAATGTGATGGGCAGGGGTGGAAAATGCCAGTTCTTTCCCCAAACCCACTCACCACACCCGTTTCCCCACATCCCCTTTCATACATCTCAGCACCAGCTCACCAAGCCATAAGCAACTCTGTCTTTCCACACACTTCACAACACAGAAATAACAAACCCTCAAGATATCTCAAGCATTAACCCCCTCCCCAGCATCCCCTGCAAAGGATTCCCTTGACTTCAGCCATCTGTGATGGATACTCATTCAGATCCTCTTTAAAAACCTCCAACAACAAAGCAGATTCTATGACCTCCTTTTTCTGTTGAAACTTTCCTTAAAGCTAAGAAGCATTTCCTACTGTCCGGCCTGAATAAATTTAGTTACCATTGGTCCTCCCATCAGCATCCAATGAAACCAGTTGTTCTCATTATATGGGGCTTTTCACCCTATGAATACTACAGTTCATACAACAGAATTAGCCCTGCTGGTCAACAGAAGGGATGATGGAAAGTAGCCTCTCCGACAGACTGGAAAAATCCCTGATGCCTGGTTGCCTAGAATCCTAAACATGTGATGCTGGTTCCTAGGAATCTAAATTTCTTTTTTAGTTCTTTACAGGGTTCTCTAAAAATGAAGTGATGGCTCTTAGGAATTGGAAGTTTATCAGACCTGCTCTCAGGCCAACCACACTCTCTGGCAGCATGATGTCAACAAAGTGAATTTAGGGACATTTATTATCTGTGGGCTGCTGACATTTGCTGATTTCAATGCTTCCTTACAGTCACAGCTGCTGAAACAAAGGGGGTCTCAGGTTCTGTTCAATGCTTTTCAGCCCTGATGATCATGGAGATAAAGAAAAGACGTGACTGCAATGCATCTGAGAAGGCACAGACCCAGGAAGTCAAGGAACACAAATCCCAATGAACACCACATATTTTTAAAACTAAGGGGATCTGCCGATCTGGAACCAAATCAGGTATTTTGATCATTGGCATTGATGGCTCTCTCTGGTCACTGTCCTAGACCAGTGAGATCTACCTGGAGGTCTAGATCTGGACCCCTGAAACAGCTTACCCACCAAATTTTAATTTTCTGGAAAAATTGCTTGCACACACAGTTTTACTCATAAGGAAAAGCAATGCACTTGCATGTATTTTTTTTTACTGCCAATCTGTCACTTGAGGGACCTTTTAGCAAGCACATTTGTTCCTCAGCCCCTCCCCATCATCAACCATCTCAGATCATCTGATTGCATGTGCTCCATGCCTATGAAGTCCTTCCTGCCACATGATACCAACTTAATTATAGAATCTGACCAGGCATGAAGAGGTTGGGCTGTAGCAGTCCTGAAACTACAGAAATTGGCTTTCCCCAACCCAGATTCCACTTAAGCAACAATTCCTATGCTGAGTCCAAGCTTCCACTGTAGGTCCCAAACTGGACCTACAGATAGCAAGCCTAACTAAAAATTATTTGCCTGTTCTCCCACCACCTCCTCTGGGATGGAGATCCATCCTTTCTCTGTGCTGAAATAACTTGGCCACAGCCTTTCACCCTGAAGCAACACAATCTGCACATACAAATCACAGCCAGTCACACTTACTATTAGTATGCTTTTGATATCAGAAGTTGCCTTTTCAACAATCTCCACTCTCCTTGTCTTGCTCCTTAAGGAAGCCCCACATTTTATACGGCAAACATGACTGCTGTGTGTACACTGGTGTTTCAATGTAAAGGGTGGACATTGCACATTTGCTTACACACATCTGGGAGCTCTGGCCCACTCAGGATTCCCAGACACAAATAGATGGGCATAGGATGCCTGCACTTAACATGGGAATAATACTACTGTAACACCAGTGCACAAACAATAGTGTTTGTTGTGCAAAATGTGAAGTTGCCGTTATCCATAGGGTCAAATGGAACTCGAATGGCAGACAGAGGTTCTAGCTGTCCAGTCTCAAAAAAGATATAGCAGAGAAAGAAAAGAGCAAACAAAATGATCAAAGGGCTGGAACAGCTTCCCAAAGAGGAAAGGTTAAAGCATTTGGGACCTTTTAATTTAGAGAAATGTTAAAGGTTTTGAAAATCATGAATAGTGATCTTTTCTCTTTCTCCTCTCTCATAATACTAGTACACTCAGGGTCATCAATTAACAGCCCAATCGTGCGTAACATCCGCCGCAGCATGCAAAGCAGATCCTAAGCAGAATCAGGGCCACGCTGGCAGAGCTGGGGCACACTTCGTTTGTCCCTTTCACCCAATGTCAGTCCCAGCGGCCCCAATAGGTCTCCTCAAATGTGTGCCGGCAAAATGGCTGGCTCAAACCCAGGGAGGCAGTGTAGGGCTGCCCTAGCCCGGGAAGGAGCATTAGATATCGGTGGAGCGCACCACCAATATCCACGCCCCTCTCCAGGCCCGGCAGCCCAATCACCCCCTCCCCCGCCATCATGGCCCTTCCTCCCCGCCACCTAGCGCAGGGCTTACCTGTGTCCATGGCCATCGACAGAGTGAGCGGCACCGCTTACACCGTGGGTGCTGCTAACATGCCTTATTATGGCATGCTTGCAACACCCTGCGCTAGTGGAGCACTCACTCCGCCAGCTTAATGTTGCACAAGATGGCGCTGTAAGCTGACTAGCAGTAGATAGAGGACAGGCAAGAAGAAGCACTTCTCCACACTACATATTATTAACTTATGGAATTCACTGCCACAAAATGAGGTGGTGACCACTAGCTCTGATGGCTTGAAAAGGGGATTAGACAAATTCATGGTCTATCAACAGCCACGACAGCTACATGGAACCTTGATGCAGGATGTCTCTGAATACCAGTTGCTGGGAGACAAAGAGCGGGGAAAGGCTGTTGCCTTCATGCCGTTTGAAGGCTTCTCAGAAGCATCCAGCTGGCCACGGTTGGAAACAGGACGCTTGACTAGATGGATGCACTTATCTCAAGAGGCCACCTTGCCCTGTGCTGCTCTAACTAGGCCATGGCTACTGCATTAGCCTCTGCAGAGGTCGTTTGTTTTGTTTTTTAGGATGGGGAGAGGAACTGCAGCCCACAAATTTCATTTCTCAGGATCCTGTCTCTCCCTTGCATCCGCAGTCTATTACACACTCCATCAGATGCCCCCCGCCACGCCTCGGCACCAACCCATTTCATGCTCAGAGAGTCGAATCAGTGTCCCTTGGCGTGTCTCCTTTTCATACTACACCGAGCAATGTAACTCCCAACTCGCTGCTCTAAGTTCTGCACTAAACCCCTTAAACCACACTGCAGGGCATGGGAGCTGAAAAACCATACAAGGAACAAAACACTTGCGACAACTGGCCTCTCAGCACTGGGTACAAGGCAGTTCCCAAACTGGGCAGAGCTAAAAGCCAAAAGCCAAAACTTGTGGTTCTTAGGCAGATAGCCCCAAGGGCATAGGTGCATAACTCAGATTATTCCGAGGGCTATTTTTTAATTTTCATGACACAAGAGAGCCGTATCACTACATTAACCACAGAAAAGCATTTTTCTTTCCATTTTAACCCATCCATAGTTAGCCCCCCTTTTCCCTCTGCACTCCAGAGCAAGCTCTCTTGTCTACATCACCACAGATCCCTCCAAACCCCTCTTGTTAGTCACCCCGCTTTGCTCTCTCCGGCACTGCACTGGGCATGCTTTCTTCTCTCTCTCTCTGCAACCCCATCTCTCAGTTGCCACCCTTTTATTTAAAATATTTATATCCCACCCATTCCCACCCAATTGGGAAGTGCTCAAGGCAGCTTCCCCCCTCCTCTCTGCATCCTCCATTCATTACCTCTTTTTCCTTCTGCTACACCATTTCTCAGCCCTCAAACCAATTTTTTTTCTCTCTCTCTCCCTCCTGTCCATTATTTCTAGCTCTCCTCATTGGAGTTCAGTGGCAACAAGGTTTTCACTTTCCTAGCACTGATGTAGTCCGAGATGCAGGCAGGCCATGTGTCATGGCTTTTTGGCAAACAAAGCTAGCATCCACTCCACAGTGCGCTTCTGAATTCATGAAAAGGAGGAGCAGTGTGTGTGGTGACGCAGGAATTCTCCCATCTCCATCCCCATTTTTATGGGCTTTTGTGGGCCCCACATATTCCCAACAAAGAGATGAGAATGGGCCACAACAGTGAATATTTGGAATTCCCCCAGGGGTCTCAAACAAATCAGGGAAGGAATTGCAATCTGCCTATGCCTCTCATGTTGTGCTGGCCTGCTCTAAGGAAAGGGACAACACAGGATAGGGGGACTTAGGTTGACTCAGAACCAGCAGCACAGAATGACCTAATGCTACATATGTTGTCAACAGGTGGGCAAAAAGATCACCCAGCAACAGTGCTAGTGCAAACCTACATACCCCTCATATTTTACCATGTGCATTTGGGGCTACCTTTCGACCTACCCTTGAAATATAATCCTGTTGGAGTCCCAGTCTTCACAACAGCAACTAAGATTCCATATATGGTAACCCAGCAGGGCCAGCAACTGGGACCAGCAGCCCAGCACCACTGCAGCTGCCCACAGTAAAGACCGAGGTGGCACCCCATGAGCCAGCAGCCTGGATTGCTTCCTGGCAGCAAACTGTATTTTTAGCCTTTGAGGTTTCCGATTCCACTCAATCCATAATTCCATCAATAGAATATTTAACCTTAGAGCCTTGATCACAGTAGAGAAATGGCAATCCCCTGGACTGGACAATGAAAGGAGGGCAATGCTGGATATCCCTCACCCCCATGACACTGAGGAAACAGATTTTATACCAGCTCCTTTATTGACCCCTAGGGATTCTGTTGCCACTCTCCCCGAGCTCAGCAGTGACCAGAACTCATCTGCTTAACTATGCGCCCCCCACTCTTTTTGCAATGTGAGAGTAGCTCAAGATTGGTGCTTAGGGAGCAGTGAAGTGCCCTTGAGGGACAGCACCAGGTGTCACTCAGCACTCACACATGCACATCGTCACTCTTTATGGCCTGCTGCAGAACAGGCACTCCTTACAAAATAATAACGCTAATAAAAAAGAGAGAAGTGCAAGGAGACTCCAAACAGCCCAAATTAGAAAACCCTTTGGAGTGTTCCACTCATTTAGTCTCCAGGCACATGGCAAGAGTGCCTCCCCCTCTCCACAATATGTCAATGAGAGCACCTTGGCAAAGGAGATAGGAGGCCTCATGACGTGAATGTCTCCAAGTCTTTACTATGAGCTGAAGGGGTACAATATGCGCGCGCGCGCGCGCACACACACACACACACACACACGCACGCACGCACGCACGCACACCCCATAGTCGCAATGGCCCAATACCCTCTAAAGGCTTTAGCCCCTCATCCCTTGCAGGCTGGCTGGCTGGCTGACTAAACACAGGTAACTAAGCTCAAACAGTTAGAACAATAGACTGTACATTAATAACTTCTTGTCCTCAGATCTGCAATGCTGTACAAGAGAAAATACATTCTGATCCTGAACAAGTTTTTACAGCCACCTTCACCTCCCCGAAATGTGCTTGCAACCAGTATCCAACTGTCCTGGTAAAGTCAAAACTGGCCACCCACGTGCAAAGCTAAGTGGACAGTCTGGGACCAATTACTGCTGCAACGTTTCTGCACTAGCCACCCAAACACCAACATATCCTGCCATCCCTCTTCTTGGCTCCAGCATATGCCACAGTGGCAAGCCCCATATCCAAACCCTATCCCTGCATCTTCCTAACCGGTCTACCGTCTAGGCTCAGTCTATCCTTCTGTGGTGGGAGGTGCTATGATGATGCTTCCATAATCCCTCAGCAAAGTGGTCCAAGGAGCAGGGGGCTATCAATATCACACCATTAAGTTCGCTGTGGGAGCAAAGAGAGTAGAGCTTCCTATTCAGCAGGAAAAGACTGCTGCTGGAAAGAGTCTGCAAGCCAAAAGCTAAAAAGCAGTGCCTCGGGGCTCTGTCATGCTCCCTTGCACTTTAGGAACACTTGCAACCCTTGTCATAAAGCCAGTAAGTAGCACTGAATCCAGCCAGCTGGATGGCAGGAGATCAACTTCATATCCCACCCCAGCCCTGATTTTCTATCACCATTTAATCATTCTACTGGCATCTACACACACACACACACACACACACACACACAGAGCTGAGGCTACATTCCTTTCTTTAAAATTAAAATCTCTAGCTTTCCACACTTGCCTTCCCATTGGTATGTAGAAACCCACACAAAGAACAGGAAAAGCTGCAGCTCATAAGGCTTCCAAATATGAAAAGATAACACCCTTTAAAAATAATAATAGACAGAGAAAACTGTTCATTTTCTTCTCATTTTAGGTCTCCTAAATAAAGCAGTTTTCTAACATCAGCAAGCAACACTAAAATGGGGTTTGGATTCAATGGCACAAGCTGCATGGAAAAGACAATGCAATCAAGGGAGGAAAGTGAATTAATGTCTGACCAAAAGAACTAAAGGAATTAGGCAGGATTTTACAGATATATCAAGGGCAGAGGCCTTGCTAGAGAGAACATCAATAAATAAAGAGAGATGAAATTAACAAGGAGTCAAACAGAAATAAGATTTAAATAATCTGTCTTGAACATAAAAGAAAAAAAGAAAAAAGACAAGAGAAATGACCTTGTTAAAAAAAAAGGGAAGAAAGAAGGGGGAGGGAAGCTGCTACATCTAAAACTAGCATCTCACATGCAACCCATGGCAAATCAAGTTTAAATAATCAGCTTATTGAACCCTGGGTAATTATTATTAAAGAATGGAATTCTAGTGAAAGGTCTAAGGCAGCAAAAGGCAGTTCAGAACACTGGCTTCATCTGTCTTTCTTGTCCTCCAAATGGCAGCTTCTCCCCAACTGTGCTTGGATTTCCAGCAAGAGATAGCTGTGAGATTTTGAAACCCTCTGCTCCCAAGCCTAGTCTTAATACAGAGCATAAGAGAAGGACCAGACCAAGAAAGAGTGAGCATAAGCCTGCACACGCCTAGATGGTGACAGGATCATAGGTGATGAGGTCAACCAGGATTAAAAGAGCACAAGATTGACTCTATCAGAATTGCCCTCAAAAGACACCAGGTGGAGAAACAGCATTAAAATTCGAAGCCACTGAACTTCAGGGAAAGTTTCACAAAATTTCATTTTCAAATGCCTCACAATTACATTTTCAGATGACACTAAAGGGGAATCGCAGCAAAGACTTGAGAGAACAAGGAAATAATTCAAAGGAAGTGAGTGAGGCTAGAAATAAAACACGATTCAGCCAGGCAAGGCGCAGCTTGCAGCGACAGGAAATGCAGACATTGAGTAGGGACAGAAACCTGGAAAGAGACACAGGGTGAGAGCAAATTGGAGATGAGCTGACAATGATGAAAGAGCTGCTGCTATTTCAGGCTGCAGAGACATCATACCCCAGAGGAAGGGGGAATGACGGACGGGATGCACCCATGATCAGGAAGATCAGCTTTGCCCAAAGCAACTGGGCAAACTGGATGGAATTGGTGGGGCGCAGCGGGAGGATTAAAAGAGGCAGACGCAAAGGAAGTGACATTGTCTGTGATGGATGGATAGGCCTCCGATCTCACCCCCACATGCACAGCGGTCCCTCTATCAATCACTATGCATGCTCCTCCTCCCTCCACCTCTCCTTTAGAGTCCGGTTCTCAGACAGTGGTATTCAACAGTCATTTTTTCCCTCTGCAACAGGAAGAACACACTATGGTGTGAAGGGCCCATATAAAACTCCCCAAGACTAGAAGCCTAAAAAGGACCCCAACAGGTAGTAAAGGAGGCATTCAATGTAATTACAGGCAGATCTTGTAGGACAGACAGCAAGTGATTGGTTCCACTGACTGGACTACCCAAAGCCAAATCTCAGAATGGTGTCACACAGCCAGACTTAAGAGTACTGCTAGAATCCTTCTCAATGTCATTTTATATAATGAAATGGCTTCATTTTTGTTACTTGTGTCTGTCTACCTAAGGAAGAGTTCTGTGAAGCTCAGAAGTCTGGTCTCACACCAAGATGTTGCAAGCAAAAGCACTTCATGCCTCAAACTCCCAGCTCCTGCTTTAACCCCCGGAGAAAACAGTTCCTGCTAGAAAGTGACCCATCTTAGAGCCGGTCACCAGCAGCAGTGTGTGAACAAGGCAAGGAAGCTAAAATGCCATGATGAAGAATGGCAGTTATGGCGTGCTCTGGCAGGAGACAGTGAAAAACACAGCCTGGCGGCTGGGAATGAAGGAATATATGTTTTACGAGGTACTGAGTGCCTGGGACTGCCTGTTCGCCAAGAGCAGAGGGAAGCACAGTGCAGCACTGCTAAGGGACACCATATAACTTCCCTCCTGCAGGGGCTCTGACAAACGAAATCTCTTTGTAATTCAATAAAGTCCCAGCACTTACTATGGTTCATCCATCGTACCCGAAGGACTATAAGCTGCTACTCACATAAATTGTTCCAGTCCAATATGCACAGGAAAAGGGCTCACCTGCAAGGTGGGGGACGGGGGGGGGGGAACAGGACGATGGATGACGACTACTGGTACCCCTCCCAAATACAGTACCAGCTACAAGACAAGAGGAACATAAAAGTCCTGGCAGAGCTCAGAGCAGGGGGTCCACATCAGAAGTAGTGGAAGCAGCGTGAAACAGCTCCAGGGAATGTGGTACCTTGTTAAGCTTGGTACCCCATATGGCACGTCTTGCATCTGTCCTTAGAGGAAACAGCCAGATGGGACTGCCTTAGGATACATTTGGAAAAGGTCTTCCTACCAATTTAATCCGATTAGCTAAATAGAATATCTCCTCTCTGTCATACTTAGGGCTCAAGCTGCGATCCTCATTCACGCATTAGAAGAAAGGAAAGAAGATTCTCCAATTACTACTGTCATGAATACATCTCCAGGTTACCTCAACCCCCTCTCTACAAAAAACATGGGAGTCCATGTGCACAGCGGGGTGAAGAATGTATATATAATAGCATAAGGAGTTTCAATGCTAACCCAACATATCTAACACCTCAAAGTGGACAGCCACGAGCCAACCTACTTACAGATCCCACACAAAAGAGTATTAGTAACCATAGTAGGGCTCAGACTGAATACTATGCGGGGGAAAGGGGTGGAATCTTAATTTACCCAATATAGCCATATTTGTAATGAATGAATTTGGATTAAAACAAAACAAAAAAGAATAGCGTAATGGTCAACAGCCAGTAAGCTCAGACAGCAACCATTACAGGGAAGGAAAGAAAGCTGTGTAAAATTAGAATATTGCAGTATATTCTACATGGGTTCTGTCCCTGAAAGCTGTTCAGAAGCTCCAGGCAGAACTGAATGCAACAGCACATCTCTTAACGAGGGCGTAGGAGGGACATCAGTTCTCCATTATCTGTAGTGGTTTCATATTATCTCCCAGGCACCAGGGTAGCTGAGACCTATACAGTATAGCTCTTAAGAAACTCGACCAACATAACAGCCCAATCCTGTGTAACTCTTGCACCGGTGTAACAGTAGATCCCCCGGTGTAAGAACACTTATGCCAATGTAACTTGCCATTCGCAGATGGACGCAGGACGGACACTGTCTTAACCCCCCCCCCTCGGACACCTCTCATGCGCAGTTCAGATGTGAAACGGATGCCAGCACAACTCCGCTGGTGCAGGGGGCATTCTGGGGGCGTCTGAATGCCCTCAGAATGCTCCCTGCGCCAGCGGAGTTGCGCTGGCATCCATTCCGCATCTGAACTACACATGTGAGGTGTCCAAGGGGGGGTTAAGACAGTGTCCGTCCTGCGTCCATCTGCGTACGGCAAGTTACATTGGCATAAGTGTTCTTACACCGGGGGATCTACTGTTACACCGGTGCAAGAGTTACACAGGATTGGACTGTAAGGGACTGCCTGTTCTCCTTCAAGTTAAGATCTCCCCCTCTTGAGCTACCATCTGTAAAATGAATAGGACCACTAAGGGATGCAGAGGCACTCTTGATCCTTACACAACTACAGAATGCCCTTTCTTTTGAGTCAAAATTTAGCTGGAGACAAGCTTGTCGGTTGTTTGGGAGATGCGTGCTCTACATTTATTATAAATATGTATTTATTTTCATATTCTATCATGTTATGGCTACTTGGCACAAAACAAGAGAGAACACTATTACTATTAACTGCAAGATTTGTCAGGACCTGAACATTTTGTGTAATCATTGTTAATTATTTTGACCACCACAGCTAAGGCAAGAGAGAGTTATGGTTCTCACATCGGTTATTTTTTTGAGCTATGTTTCAACTGAATACATTGTACATTTTTAAGAGGAAGGGGGGGAAAAAACCTATACATTTTTGACTAAGCCTCTTGAATGGAAGGGGGGGGGAGAGAAAACAGGAGAAAAAATGCTACAAATTCACTAAGGTAAAGTAAAGCCTCCTTGTCTGACAATGGAAAAGGTTATCCAGACTCTCATTAGCTTCTATACATGCACCAGGTGCTCATATTTTCAGGCTTCTTCTCTGCAACAAAAAGGACTATGGGCTTCCTATACCCCAAAAGCTGTCAGCAATTAACCCTTATAATAAACACACTGGTCCAAAATAAAGACAGACCCGCATGTGAGGCTACTTCAATAAGAGCACATACTAGTAGTACTAGTAGCTAATTTGAGGCAAAATTCAACACTGGAATTTGTTCTGGAAAAAGATCCATCCATGAAACGAACTAACAAAAGCACACCCCAAGGGCCTTTCAAGTTGTCTGCCCTGCTTTTCTCTTCTGTTATACAGGCTAAGAAGCATACAACGCCAAAAACTGCAGCCTCAGTGAAACAGAAATGGGGCTTCAAAAGGTAAAAGTGACCCCTGACAATTAAGTCCAGTCGTGTCCGACTCTAGGGTGTGGTGCTCATCCCCATTTCAAAGCCGAAGAGCCAGCGTTGTCCGAAGACGCCTCCGTGGTCATGTGGCCGGCGTGACTCTCCTTGCCGCAGCGCGTAGCATGCAGCTGGAACACGGAGTGCTGTTTACCTTCCCGCAAGCGGTACCTATTTATCTACTCACATTAACATGCTTTGGAACTGCTAGGTTGGCAGGAGCTGGCCAAGCAACGAGAGCTCACCTCACTGAATTCAGTGAGACTTATTCAGAAGGGTGCATTGGATTGCAGTATTGACCTTGTGGCTGAAGGAGGGATAACCTATTCAGTTTTATAATTTATTATTGTTATTCTTTTTAAGTCAACATGATAGAGGAGCAGGCAGTCTTCAAACCACTATTTCTTAAACATACTGTATTTAAAACTACAAAGCATTCTGCAAGCATGAGATCGCTCTAATAAAATAAATATTTAAAAGTAAACCAATGGACTTTCGAGGGCGTTTTCGAAAAGGGCATGAGCACTGGGGAAAGGAGGCCAGCGGTGCTCCTGGCTGCCAGCGATGTCACAAGACTGAAGGCTCCCGTAGAGACTCACCACATTGGCACAACTGCCCTCCACCCCGCGCTAACTTCTAGGGGCAGCGCCAAGAGGCGGGGTGGGAAAGAGACCATTTATCTCCCACGACAAAATACCATGGTCAGTAACCCCGCAAAGAAGACGCCCAGCCAGCCCCCTTGTCTCTACCACACATGCACTGCGCAATGCTCATCGATCTGGGAGAAGTCCTGAACCACGGTGTGCGTTTCCGCAACAAGTTTGCGTTTCCTCTCCGCTCCTGCCCGAACTACAGATCAGGGCTCTCTGAAGCACAGCCACCAAAGGAGGGACGGGACAAGGAGGGGGCGCAGCATTGACAGTGAACAGCCCAAGAAGTAGGAAGGGGGGGGGGGGCGAAGCGTTTCCAAACCCAATTTTAAGAGCCGTCATAGAAGGGGGGGGAGGAGGAAATGGAAAGAGAGAAGCAGTTACCGGGCGCTGGGCCGAGTCGCGCTACCTTAGCCGCTTCCGTCTTTCTGCCGCTTCCTCCCGCCCCTAGCTAGGCCACGCCCCTTAGCCGCAGCGCAGGAGCCTCTGGGAAATGTAGTCTGATTGCCCAACGGAGCGGGGACCAAGAGAGACAGAAAAAAACAAAAACGGGGAGATACGGTGCTGTACTGTCCTCAAGCACCTTCTCACTTCCTCCCAATCTACCAGTCTCTGTGGTGGTCGGTTCCACTTACGCTGCCAAACGAGGCCGTTTTGGATTCGCTTCTCTCCCGTCTCTCATTCCTGCATACAGTACTGCCAGGGGAGGGAATGAAGTGCCAGTGTCGCATCCCGCCTGCAACTCGCGCCCTGTGTCCTGCTGGAATCTGGGGAGCAGCTTTCCTTCCGCGAATCTCATGTGTGCCGTGGCTCAACCACTTTGGCTGGTTTGTGTGGTCACTCAAGAACGATGATGGAAAAGCACTCTGCACGTGCTCAGATGTACACACTTTGTAGACCCTGAAACGGAAGGTGCGCTTCCCCATAGAAACCAGCGGTAAAATGCAGTATGCTGAACACTTGGCGACAGCAAAGTCTTTTTTAACTGAGAAAGTCTAAGGGTGCAATCCTATGCACACTTTTCTGGCAGTAAGCCGCATTGAACACAGCAGAACTGACTTTTGAGTAAATACGCGTTAAATTGTGCTGAAAATTCCCTTGATGCTGGGAAAAGGAATTGGAAAAGGTGCAGAAAAGATTCGTGGAATGATCATTCGTGGAATGATCACCAGAATGATTCGTGGGCTGGAGCACCTCCCTTATGAGGAAAGGCTACAGCGTCTGGGGCTTTTCAGCCTAGAAAAAAGGCGCCTGAGGGGGGACATGATTGAGACTTATAAAATTATGCATGGGATGGAGAGAGTGGATAGAGGGAAATTCTTCTCCCTCTCGCACAACACCAGAACCAGGGGACATGCACTAAAATTGAGTGGAGGGAGAGTTAGAACAGACAAAAGAAAATATTTCTTTACCCAGCGTGTAATTCATCTGTGGAACTCCTTGCCACAGGATGTGGTGATGGCATCTGGCCTAGATGCCTTTAAAAGGGGTTTGGACAGATTCATGGAGGAAAAGACCATCACAGGTTACAAGCCATAAGCAACCTCCTGGTTTTAGAAGTGGGTTTTCTCTGTGCCAGGTGCAAGGGAGTGTCAACGGGAAACAGGTTATCTTGTTGTCTTGTGCTCCCTGAGACATCTGGTGGGGCCACTGTGTGACACAGGAAGCTGGACTAGATGGGCTTTTGGCCTGATCCAGCAGGGCTCTTCTTATGTTCTTATGTTCTTATGATGCTGACGATAGGCAATCAGAGGCGTCTTCAAGGGGGGGCCCTGGGGCCCAGGGCGCAGGGCGCTGAGGCAGGGGAAGGGGCGCAGGACCCTTTAAGTTTCATTTTTGTTTTAGGCTTTTTTCGTTTTTTTTCTGGGGGGGGGTTTCCGGCTGCCGCGCCCCGCATGAAGGTGAAGGTGATATGGGGCACACACACACACCCCAAACATTTGTTTTTCACCATAAAACCCCCCAGAAACCCTCCAAAAACCGCTTTATTAAAACCAAAACCTAATTTTGACAGTTTTATGACCAGGGTCATGACAGTTTTATGGGGGGAAGGTCGGGCCCCCGGTCGAAAAATGTCTGGGTCCTTCTCTGTGGGCAATGCCCATCTTACCTACTTCACAGGACTGCGGGGAAGCAAACATGACGGAAGGTAGTCGGAGCAGTGTCATTTCAAGTGTTCCGGGGTTACACCTTGAACCACGTCTCAATGAAACCCTGTTTTGATCTGACCAGATAAAAACAGAGTTCAAAGTAGATCACTGAGTTCAAAGTGGCAATTCAGATTTAAGTTGTGGAGGGCTTAACTGAGAAGTTTAATCATCCTTCTTGTATAATTTTCGACCTCCACAAAGTAGATGTGTAAAAAGCCTCCTAAGGAGGCCCCAATGGCGTACTTTGACTGGGCCAGGAACCAGTGTCAGAACCATCTTTCTCAATATTGTAGTAGCACATTTGTTGTACACCTGTACAGTACAGAAAGTACAGTTAGAACAGAAAGTAAATGAAACTACCCTTATGCCTAAGTTTCCATCACACCCCTGAGCCTGGGTCTGTGATAAGTAGTAAAGTTATATACCGTTGCCACATGACTTTTAAAATGAGAATGTTGCCAAGAGACTTTGAGTGCCAATGACTTGTGAGCTAGAAATGGAACACTGTATCAAGGATGAAACCATGCTGTAACAGATTTTCCTAGAGCCAAGAAGCCATGAGGGGAAGAATCTGACCAGCACCACCAGTTCAGCCATGAACCAATATGCTCACAACATGTAGGAGGCAGATTCTCTTCCAAAGACATGCTAAGTGGCCAGTCTACCAGTATGGAGAACCCCACTGTTATGCTAAATATGTTGGAACACCTGAGATGACTCATCCCAGCCTCTGCTTTGTCTCCTTAATGGCTGGACCATCAACCCATCTCCCCTCCTCCTCTGTCCCGATGTATGTGTATGTCTGTCTCCTCCCACAAATATACCTCCAGCCCAAACAAGGTGTTTTCTTTTTGCAAGGTAAGAGCCAAAAACTCCTCCTCTGTGTGTAGGTTTTAAGAAGGCAGGTTGTCAGCCTGCTAGCTCTCTCTTGCTCTCTGAACCCTTGCCTCCTAAACTCTTCTTCTCTTACACCAACCTCCTCCCTCTTCTCCCCTTCCCCCACTCTCAACTTGACTTCTCAGTCACTCTACAGACTGACCAGTTCAGAGTCATTTTTGTCTCATCCTCCTCTCTCATTTTCTCTGCTGGTTTGTGCCATCACTACAACATCGCAGCCAAGGTGAACTTTCCAGGATTAGGTAAATATCACCCAAGTAAAAAGCCAGAACCTGCTAAACCTCTTTAATTTCTAACTAAGTTCCTAGACCTGTATGCTTTGGAGTATGATTGAAGTGATGCATATTGAACTGTATTTTTTGTATGAATCTGACTATCTATCTAGTAAATATTGGAAAGTAACCACGTGTGTTCTCAATATTATTTAAAACGGAATTCTGTGAAGCTGGACTCTGGTATACACAGGTATTCTCTGTACATTCCAAATTGCCATATTTAAAAGCTATTCCCCAAACTAACAAGGCAAATTTGGTAACAACACTTACTTGGAAGTCAATCCCATTGAAATCAATGTATTTTGGATCATGTTGTAATGTTCATTTTCTCCCCAAGAGCAAGGAGTTACTGCCATCAATACCAGAAGTACTAGAATAGCAGAGAGGGACAAACAGGTCTAGATGCCTTTAGGATACAGGCTGGATTCGAGCTCCATTTATTTGTAACAGTGCTTTGCTGCATAAGTATTATTTATATCGTTTGGGGGTCTAACAGTTCATCATATTTGGGGTCAGAAAGGAATTTTTCCTCAGGTCAGATTGACAGTGATCTTGCTCATTTGCTTGAGTCATGTTGACTTATTTGTCTTGTAAGCACCTTTCCGCCGTACATCTGCTCTTTACTTGTGGTACAATGTAGTCTGGATTTTGTAGATGGATCTGCTGGAGGCTGGTGGTCCTGAATTGGCCAAGTGGCTGAACTAGACACCTTTATGATGCCTTATATAATGGGAATCTGGGACTTAAAGGCTGGCCCTTTTGGGTTGTTAAATCCCCAGGTATTCAGATTAAGAGAAGGCTATATTTCTGTCCAGGGTTTCTTTTCAGTATGAATGCCTCAGTCTGATGCTGCTGCTTATCTGATTCTGGTTCATATGTAACTGAAGAATGGCAGTGCCACATTGCAATGTAACAGAAGCACCAACCAGCAGGATCTCTTGAGAAAACTGCCAAAGCTTGAAGGCTGATGCTGATAACAAGACGTTGACAACATTGAAAATGCACGTGTTTTGAGGAAAGCTGGAGGCAGTGGGGAGGGCAGCTGGGGAGGCATAAACAGAGCAAAGATTTGTGAAATTGTCAGAATCTAGCTCTCTAACCTGGTTTAGACTTTGAGTAGAAGAGTTCTGGGATCTTACCAAATTATTAGCTCTGAGAATTACAAATATGCTAGACTCATATTCTAGTTTGTTCACGTGTTACATGTTAACATGATTGACTGGGGAAAAAGCCAAGATAGCAAGTTGTATTTTGCTCATTGCCAGTTGGCCTGTCCATGCACCTAAATTTCTCTCTTTGAATCTAGAATCTCTCCAGCTCCCAGGGGCAGAACAACTTGTTCCTGGAGGTCTTGCTGGCATGAACAGAAGCCCTCATCCTTAATTCAAACCATTTTCTGTGTTTAAAATGGAACCAGCCTGGCTCAGGCCTGCATGATTCGGCAGCCACTCCGCTATGAATGCTTTATCCTTCATGTCTTTATCCTTCATGTCAGAGGGCCTGGTAACACTTGTAGATGCTCCATCAAAAAGGTTCATGGAGAAACACCATCCTGTGTAGCAGCTATGTCCTTCCAAACAATAGGCAAGGATGACAGAATTCCTGCTTTGTCCATTTCCTCACCTTGAACCTACTGTACATCTTTATCATCACTGCCAAGGCTTATCAGTCCAGGGAAGAACCAACTCAGTGTACACGCATGGAATGCAGTCTGCAGCTTTCTTTCTGCTGGAACAGTTTTTTATGGCCCAAAGAGCAAATCAAGCACTGCTTCAGGCCAGTGAACAAGAAGGTTGGTGTGGCCCCTACAACACTGCCTGCTTTCTCCTGCAGCCACGAATCTTGAACCAAGGTCTTTGTCATGCACATTAATTTCTCATGATCCTGTAATAACCTCTAACTCAGTGTGGTAAATAAAGTTATTTGTATGTATAAAGTTCTAGGTTCCATCTTTGGCATGTCCAGTTAAAGGCTGTCAGAGAGCAGACATTGAAAAAAGTCTTTATCTGAGATGCCTGTTTTGCTGTGTTTAGTCAAGTTGAGTGAGACTGATCAGGCTGGACTATTGATCTAATATTGTCAGATTAGGTCTTATGCTGTCATCTCTGGGTTTCTTCTCATTACCAGGGCCCAGGGAGCAACCTTGGCCAATGTCTTTAGGAGTGCATCTCTGCCAGGCAGTTTGTCCAGGGATTGACTGTCTATAACATCTTCATCAGATACACTTCAAGGAGGAGACTATGAAAGTGGCATTAAGTGCTATTAACTCATAATTCATTAACTCTCACTTCCTGGCAGGCTGTGGCCCAATTCTAAGAACTTCTGTCTCTCACATACAGGCGAATTGCAATGGGGGATTTTACTGCTCAAAGACCCAGAGTTTACTATCCAGTTTACCAGCAACAGCAGAAGGGATATAAAAAGTGAGTGTGTGTGTGTGTGTGTGTGTGTGTGTGCGTGTGTGTGTGCATGTGTGTGTGTGTGTGTGTGTGTGTGTGTGTGTGAGAGAGAGAGAGAGAGAGAGAGAGAGAGAGAGAGAGAGAGAGAGAGAGTAGGCAATGTGGTAGATTTGACCAACTTTTGAAGCCTTCTCACTCTTAGCAACCATAATAGACTTTCCTGTGTGTGCGCGCACGCTCACACCCACCACCATTTCTGACATTTGCAGAGAACATGAGAAAGTCACTTCAACTTTACTAAAATAGGGGCATTTATATGTCCAGAGTTTTTAACCGTGCAACACTTCAAGCCCAGTTACAGAGTTAAAAACCTGACCCATATCAGGAAAGTGCACAGTAGTCCTTGTAACAGCAGCCTATTCAGCACAGGCCAGATCCAGGTTTTGGTCAGTACAAAATGAGAAAGCAAGTGCACCTTCCTTTGTTTGCTTGCCCTAAAATATGAAGAGTTGTCAATTGTGAGTGGCTTATTATGTGCATTTACATGGCTAGGCTTCCCTGCATTTAAAACGCAAAGGTCCCTGCCCTGCATCCTCTGATGCAGAGCCTCTGAGGTCCTTTTTGGAGAGTCTTGCTATTTACAGAGGTAGCGTTCCTCTTGTCAGTCTCCTCACGTGGACGGTCATGCATCCTGAAGCACTTTGGAATGGTTTGGAGTGGCATCATTGCCATTCCCTGTAATGGTCAGACTGGTAAAGGCCTGAGAGGAGTTTGCTTGGGCCTCAAAGAGTCTGGAGACAGAATCCGGATTCCCAAAGGAGAGTACGTAGTAGCTCATTCATGCCAGTTTGGGGAGGAGTAGAGCTCAGGGTAGGCCAGCGGGTGGCGCAGTGGGTTAAACCGCTGAACCATAAGCTGTCGATCGAAAGGTCGGCAGTTCGATTCCCGCGACGGGGTGAGCACTCGTTGCTTGGCCAGCTCCTGCCAACCTAGCAGTTCCAAAGCATGTTAATGTGAGTAGATAAATAGGTACCACTTGCGGGAAGGTAAACAGTGCTCCGTGTTCCAGCCGCATGCTACGCGTTGCGGCAAGGAGAGTCATGCCGGCCACATGACCACGGAGGCGTCTTCGGACAACGGTGGCTCTTCGGCTTTGAAATGGAGATGAGCACCACACCCTAGAGTCGGACACGACTGGACTTAATTGTCAGGGGTCACCTTTACCTTTACCTTTAGAGCTCAGAGTGCTGAAGGATAACAGAGGATAACATCTGCAAACCTGGGGGTGGAGAGAAATGGGACATTTTGGATTGAAAATGTAGGTTTTCATTGCAGGAAGCACTTTCACAGTGTATGTTTCCCACATGGTATTTTCCCCACAACATGGGCCTAGGAGGTCCTATGCACAAAACACATGCATTGCCATTTTGTGTAAAAACCTAGAGAGAAGCTCAGTGTTCTCACACCCGGGACAGATGTGACACAAGGTAGGCATCTACATTGTGAGACATCTCAGCCCTCTGCCCCAGCCCCATTAGCTATATAATGCCAGAAGAGAATTGTTGCATCTGCGTACTAGGAATCACAGAGACAAGGACTGGATTTTGATTTCATGTGCTGTGTCCCTTTTCTTGTTCACTCCTTATCCTACTGAACTATCAATAAACTAATGTTAGTTTACCACAATTGGACACAAGCTATGGCATATAGATTTGAAACCATCAACTTTGGAGGGTTCTGTTTCTTTGAAGACTTAGAGGGGCTAAAGCCAGTGATGAATGGAGAGTGTCTGTGTCAGCGCTGGGGAGCAGCAGGGCTGAATTGACCTGGGGTAGTGGAAAAGGAGTAGAGTGGTAGCAGTCTCTGCTCCCGCCAACCATTTCTCTGTGTGAGCCTTTTCTTTTGCTGCTCCAGCCTTGGAAACCACATTCATTCTATGCCCAGATTAAGAAGCTTTCAAAGCAAGTAAATGTGCATCCAAGGGCTCAGTCTGCATTTGTCTTCAGCACATTTTGTCTGTTTGGACCTCCCCAGTCTTCAGGCTCAATGAGAAGGTGCTGACAAGACCAGAACAGAGCTAGTAGGGAGGGAGAAAAAAGATCGTGACTATCCCGGGCAAGGTCTGCTATGCCTATCTATGCTGCTATATGGGCATGTCACCATGTCCTATTCTGACAGTTATTCCAGTGTCCAGGACTGCAAGAAAGAAGTCCCACTGCTCCCTAAAACCAGCATGAGACGGGTCCACGTAGCTGGGCATCAAGATTTCTGTTTTGCACAGGACTGCAAGAAGAACCTTAACATACAGTACATACAGGTATATATGTTTCCTTTCCTATGTGGTATTTCTCCCACATAGGCCTAGGAAAACCTATGCACAAACTTATGTATGGCATGGTCAATTTGTGTGAAAATCACATAAGCAATTGTACATGTTTGAAGGCTGTAGCAGCTGGAATACCTCCTTAATTAAAAAGCCCAGTGCCACACCTACCTGTTGTTCCCCATCTGCACAACACATACACCAATGAGGCAGATCTGGAAGGATTCATCAGCGCAGAGTTAGGTTTGCCCTTTTGCTGCATTTTAACTGGCTCGCTTTGGGGTGTAAGGTGGGGATCCATTTTGTCATTATTCAACCTCAACAATGTCAGGGTAGTGTTTTTTTAAATGTGCATATATTCAAGTTAATTAAAATATAGAGCTGAGCAGTGATTTTCTTTTTTCCTCACTGAAAGGTAACAATCCTCATTAAGGTAGCTGTGCCAGCTGTTGTGTCCCCTGGAGATGTAGGTGTAGCTGTGCCACTATATCAAAGAAGTGGGGAACAGGAACAATGACATGCAGCACTCCAGTATCCACAGATTCCCTCCTGGACCGGATCACTCAAGTCCAGGGACCCACTCAGGAGGAGATGCTGCGTATTAGTTTCCCCGCAGGCAGTAAAGTTAATTATTCTTTGATTAATCTGTCTCTCAGGTAATGAAAGAGCAGTTAGCACAGCCTTGAGCACACAGCACGCATCCAGCACTGCTAGATGTTTTTCTGCAGCCACACCTTGTCCCTTCACCTCACTTCACCCTGGGTCCCCTGACCAAATAATGTGCCCAGATCTGGGGTAAGGGAGAGGCAGAGTTGCACCTGCACTGTATGTATTTGTGGGGGGGAGAGAGAGAGTGCTTCCACACTGTCAGAATTAATTCACTCTGGGAGAGACAGGCTGCTAGGTAAAGAAAGAAAAGCAATGTCATTTATGATGCATTCAGGGGTTTCCTTTAAGGTGCCAATCTGGCACTCTTTGCTTCATGAGAGACTATACGAAAATATGCAAGTAAAAAAGGCTTCACACTGGGCACTCAGAAGCAGGCACCAGGTGCTATGTTGTCTTGCATTTTGGCAGGAGCCAGCACAGGTGATACTGGCCTGTGTGTGCTGTGTTGTGTTTAATTTGCTAAGCAGGGAAGTTCTACTGATGGAGGTGATAAGCGTCCATTTCTCTAACAGAGAGAGGATGTAATAACAGCGATAACTCCTGCCCTTCACTCCTGGGATAGGAATGCTTCTTCAGCTCTTAATAACTCAATGTTGCATTTGCACATGCACGTCTGGGTGCAGGCATACATGCGCACATGCGCACACACACACACACACACACACACACACACACACACACACACACACACACACACACAGCTCCCTCCCACCCACCCACATTCATTTCAAATTGCAGCCCTAAATCCACATCTAACTCCTGTCGCTACTGATCAAAGGAATTCTGCACTGTTTGGGGTGGGTGCTTTTGGCACTATTTCCTCTGGGGGCTCCTTGGAAGACTTTCTAGAAATTCCTGGCCTTTCCCACCATCACCATTCCAGCTGGATACAGCCAGAATGATACATCTGTCCTAGTGTCCACATTTTATAATCTGGATTCAAACACAGAACTTTCAACAGTGGGATAGGAATGCTTCTTCAGCTCTTAATAAATGGTCCCCTAAAACTGGCATTTGGAGTTTCTGGGAGATGGGATGACACCAGCATGGGACACTGATGAGTCAACTGATGCCCCACAGTTGTCTGCTGTAGGCACCCATAACACCAGGACTCAGACAGCAGCAGTTAGAAGGGTGTCTCTTATGCCCGGCTATACTCATCTTGGATTTATAAGGTAGCTGACAGGTTGGGATAGAATAACCCAGTATTCTACCTTTGGCAGTGGCTGGCATTGCAGAGCTCCCAGCTTCCTGCAGCTGGTGCTTTAAGGGCACTTTGCATCCCAAATGGTAGAAGCACCTTTTCTACACCCACATTCCTGGGCACGGGACTCCCCCACTGTGGCACCTGAATGCAAATAGTGGGAGTTAATGAGCAATGCTACAAACAAAAACAGCTGTGTTTAAGAAGAATGATAAATGTCTGGTTCTTTATTCTGTGGGTATGAGACTTCAATTATTCACAATTTAGAATGGGAGCCTGTACCACGTGAACATCCAGCTACTGTCATAACACAAAAAACTCTGGCACAGCATGAGGTGTGCAGCACCTGACACCCCGAGCTCCCTTGGCAGTGCCAAACAAATACTATTGGTGCCTGTGTTGCACTTGCTGCTGAGGGAACCCTGCTGTTGCTGGGATTGATTTTCCCATTACCTTTTAATGTCGCATATTAAAGGCATATGGATTCACTCCGTTACTCCTCAGCTTTATTAGGTTCCGGCAGGGCTGAACTGGCATTGCTGCAACTTTCTAGGGCTGGGTAGACAAGGGTGTTGTGGGGAGGGGAGAGGCACTGGGCTGGAGGGACTGGAAAGTGGGGCGATGCCAAGTAATTATAGAATCCTCCTTGCACGGGAGTGCTCTCAGGCACAACGCTTTGAGTAACTGGACAAACAGACTGAACCTTAGGGCCAAATCAAACAAGATGTGACAGTGGCCGCTTCCAAATTTCTACAGAATGGAAGCAGGTGTGTGTGTGTGTGTATGTGTGTGTGTGTGTGTGTGTGTGTGTGTGTGTGTGTGTGTGTGTGTGAGCTTTACAGTGCAACATGGGAGGGGAGTAGGGGAAAGTGGGTCCTTCCCTCCCCCCCATCTTCCTCCCCCCGCCCCAACCATTTTCTAAAAGCAATTTTCTCCTGGCTGGAAGTAACACCAACTGGGGAAAAAAACAGCTTTAAACAAAAGGGTTTGGGGGAGAAGCCCAGGCAGGGGGGAAAGGTTCCATTCCCCCTCCTGCCTGCCTGCCTCCCCCTCACTGCTTTATAGGGATTCAGCATTACCTAAGCTGGGTTGTGCACACCACTGCTGCTCCCTCAGCGCCAAACTAGATGTGACAATGACAGTCGTGTTTGTTTTTCACATGTCTTTTGCATTTCCTGACATGTGGAAATGCAACTGCTCCTCCCCCCTCAGTTACAAATCTGGCCCTTACCCCAGTTTTACCATGGGTCTATCTCCCCCTGCCGGAGAATCCAAAAAGGCTCCTTGAGGCTGCAGAGCACATCCTGCTGCTGACAGCTGAGGGTGCTCCGGGCCCCGGGAGATCTCTCACTCCCAGCAATCTCCCCATGCAGCTGCTGCTGCCAGCGCCGCCATAGCAGAAAGAGTTGGAGCATGAATCGTGGGAAAGTGGCCCTCTCCACAGGTAATCAATGGAGGGAGCCCCAGTTGCTCCGTTGTAGGATTATTATTTTCTTATGCATGTGCGCACAGGAGATTTATCGCCAAGGCTGCCACGGCAAAATCAATTATTCATGTTATAAATTAGAAAATGATTTATGGCATCAGGAGGCTCCAGGAGTGGCAGGGAGCCCAGGCCCTGCACAAGACACAGTCCGTTTAGGCAACCTTGTGCTCCCACACCTTCCTTCACCCACTTGGGTCACCCTCTGCCTGAGAAGACTCCCAGCATTCGGCTACCCTGATGCGCACGGTACCTTCTAGTGGCTAAAAGGTGACATTGCAGCTCCTTTTCCTCCATGGACCATGAGACCTGATTTAAATGTGGCATCTGATATGTGGGGAAAACGTATCTGAATGGCATTCCACACAACCAGCATTTCGTTTAAACTGGGTTGCCTTGCCTATGCATGCCAGGGGTTTCTGCTATGCTGGGATGCTACCGGTGTGGGTAAATGAGATATTAGTTATGAGGAGGGATGCTACAGGCCAACATAGCACTTCAGTCAGGTCCAAGGGCCAAACTACACGTTACTTAAGTACGCAGTTTGTTAGACAGACAGACAGTCAGTGTCTAGCTTTAAGCACAGGCTTCTGTCCTTGAACCTCTTAGTCCCCAACCCTGGCAGTGCAGCTATTTCTTTGTCTCTTCCTCAGAGATTTCTGAACAAATCCATTTTTGGTGTCATTTGCTACATGATGGACAATATCCCACTTTGTCTGCATCAGGTGTTGCTGTAGCTTTTCCTTTTCCTATGCAGGCTCTCACCAATAGGGGTATCCATCAAATAAGGAACAATGTTCCAGCTGTTGGTGAATGGAGGGTAAATTCATGTCCAGTTAGGTTGGGGGGCAGATAGGAAACCATGTCAAGGAGCCTTGGACATGTGAAGAATAGCAATACTTCCCTTTTCACCTGAGGCAGGTCTTTGTGCGAGGTGGATCCTCAGTCTTTACACATCACATCATCCCTAATCTTGTCATTTGCAAATTGATGGGGCCTAAGTTGGACTTTGTTCAGTTCTCTATTCCTGCCGTAGCAGCACCAGCAAGCTGCCACAGGACTCCCAGTTCCTCCTGCTTCTGCCCCTTCTGTACTTCAGTGAACCCTGAAGGACTCCTGGAGCCAAGCAGACTACCTCTGCTCCTGCACCCCAAATTGGATCCACCAATCCCTCTAGGTGCTTCTGCAAATCTTTGCATGTTGTTACGCAGCCCTCCCTTGCCTCCTTATAACATCAGGAGCTCCATTTGCCTCTCCACTGCTCGATAACAGCTGCAGAAGCACTTTGTACTGGGAGACCCTTTCATCTGCAGTTGAGGTAAACACATTGCCCCTTTCTTTCCAAAGTGCCACCCTAGGGAGTCTTCTAGGGTTTCTTTTTGGTAAGGCCAGTTTTGTTCTGAAATACCACTGCAGCCCAAAGGGATGAACGTCCAGAGCTGCCTTATACTTGTCAGACCTCTGGTCTTTCTGGCTCAGGATTGTCTAGAGAATGACTGGCAGTGGCTCCCCAGGGATTCAGGCAGGGGTCTTTTGCAGCCCAACCAGACACTGCCAAGGACTGTTGCACCCAGGGCCTTCTGCATGCAAATCAGATGCTCTATCACTGACTTATAGGCTCCTCCTCTAAAGCGGATGAAAATTCTGATGTGAGCATGAGGGGTGTGCAATGGAGACCACTGCTGGAGTGGAGGATTCACCCCCAAATCTCTCAAAACAGTAGCGAATAGACCTGGCTGAGTCAACTCAGCTAGTTTCTCTAGTGCCGCCTTGACAAGAGATACCTGAAGCAATCTGGGGAACGGATCTCACCCCGTATTGCTATGCAACACAGTCGGGACGTTGCAGGACAGCCTGGGTTAATACAGACGACAGTTGGAAACAGCGGGGAGTAAATAAGTTAAATAAAGAAATAAAAGAATAGAGCTCCCAAGGTCCCCTGCAAATCCGAGCAATTCAGCTTGCACTTCGGGACCTCCTGTCAGTCCAACCATGGACACTGCCCTGTCTTTAGCAACTGTTTCCATAGCAGCAGCAGCAGCAGCAGCTGAGTATCAGATGGTAACCAAGTTCCTCTGGCAGATCCCCCGCCTCAGCATCCAGGGCCCTAAGCAGCTGAGGATGGAGGCAAAAGTAGCCTCCTTACCCCATCTCTCTTGTACCTCTCTATCAGGGCCCCTGTCCTTATACAGCCTCTTCCAATCCTGACTCATGCTCATTCACCAGCATTCCTTCGCCTCTGCAGAATCCCAGGAAAAGTTCGGCATTAATCAGCAAAGACGCACCAAGAAATACAAAGGAGGGTGAGGACTCTGGAGTGCGCATGAGAATTCCTAAAGCTAAATGATCACTTCAGTGCAGGATGACAACACAAATCTCTCACTATCCTTTTTTTTTTTTTTTTTTTGGTGCCTAGACTGTGCTGCATGAAGCTTTCTCCCAAAGTATTAGAGAAATGCACTATTAAGCAGAAAACACTAGGGAAATACTAGTAGCAAGTACAACAGCCTAGAAGAGGACCCAATGTTGCCCCCGCTCCTACAGGGTAGTCAGGTAGGTTCACAGGCTGAAAGGTACTTTTAAGAGTTGCATAGAACTGAGAATTCCACTAAGTGTGGCTTTCGTATCACAGATTTGAGATTTGCAGTGATGAGGAAAGCTGCAGATGGTGATGTTTTCCCTTTTATGCAGACGGATCCTAAATATGTTTACTCAACAGTAACTCCCACTGATTTCAATGATCGTCCAAAAAGCATGCTTGGAATTGCTCTACTTTTCTTATTCCTATTGAGTCCTTTGACCTTCAGTCAAATACAAGGCTCTTTCAGCTTGTCCTGTGTATGCTAATATGTTAAAGGTCCGCTCCAGAGAGGCTCACTTGCTGCATACCTTACTACGAGGTGCCTCAAGCCCCTTCTCTGCATTCTGCCTCCATGCTGAATGCTTCCACAAAGTGCAGAAGACCCTTGGCTCAGCGCATGGTGCTGCATTCAACCTTGACGTGGCTTTTGGAACTGCCGGCTGCCTCTCTCCCCTTGTCTCTTGATCAGTAACTGCATTTAGAAAGACCACAGGGACCTGGTGAGTGAAAGGGTGAGCAGCAGAGAGAATGGAGCTGTCAGAATCTCGCGATGCTGTTTGAGAAGGCCTTTCATAGCCAACCATCCCCCCTCCCCAATGCAACTGGAGCCCCTGTTCTTGTGGAACAAGTTCAGCCATAAGAAGATGGCCTGATCAAAATTTTCCAAAAGAAAGAGCTATTTGGAGCTGTGCTGTCAGCTATGCGGAGTTTTACATGATCAGAGTGCTCTGAAAGAAGGAATAACCATTGAGTTTCTAGTCATATTCTGGGGCCGGGGGGGGGGGTATATCCTTTGAAATTAATGTAAAATCTTAAAAGAGGGGACACTTCCCCAAATTCAAGTCCAGGGCTTCAGTCTTTTCTCACACAAACCTGCCCAACTAAAGATCATCCTCTGAGATCCTTTTCGCTGCCATTGGAAATGAGGCAGTTGGTGATGATGGGACAGGGAAACAGGGTCTTTTTAGGCATGGCACTACCACATCTTTGGAACTCCCTCCCCAGGGCAGCTCACTATCTCTTGTTTTCTGTTTGGCATCAGATGAACTTTTATTTGTCCAGGTTTTTTAGATGTATCTGTTTTAAATTAGTTTTAATGCTGGGATTTTATCTACACTGCTCTTTCACTGTGTTGTCTTATGATTTGGTATTGTGGTTGACTTTCTTTTATTTTTGTATTTTAATCCTATGTAAACCACTCAGAGAATCTTGTTAGCTGAAGAGTGGAGTAAGATGTTTTCTACATTTTTCCCAAAAACCCCTCATCTAATAGGACTTAACCTTGTGTAATTGGACCATATAGGACATCTCTTAGCCTGTCCGTCCGTCCATCCGTGTGTCCCCCCACCCCATATGCCTCATTTTAACAGCCTCTTTTTGTTTCCTATAGATAGAGGGTAAGGCACAAGAATCAAACAATTTCACCAGTCACACTGGAAACTGCAGCCTCAGGTTTTTTTACGCCCAGGATCAAGCGCTCAATAAAGAGAGCTGTTCATCATCTGTAATGTTGCATCTGATGAAGTAGACGCTAGCCTGCAAAAACTCATGCCACAATAAATATGATAGTCTTTAAGGTGCTGTAGGACTCACTATTGTTTTCAGCACCTGAAATTCTACTTGTGTGATTTTACATGAAATCTGGTATCTTAAACAGAGTATGGATTCTTGAGAATTATAGAGTTGTGATTTGTTTGTTTTAAGGTTCTAGCCCTCATGGTCATAGAGATAGGAGTTCAAAATGGACAGAAAAAAAAAGCCTGGGAAAACCTCTGTCTGTGACCCTGTTGTGTCCTCCTCTTGTACTCCAGTCATGTTGCCTGTATCTACAGTACTTTTACCCACACTGCTCCTCTTCCTAGCACCACCAACGTGCCTCTTTGGGGGGGTGGGGTGACAGGCCAAACAGATTTTTTTTTTTGCTTTTTAATACGCTGAACCCCATTCATGCCAGCTGCTGCAAGAGTTGAGTGAAAAAGGCAGCAGCAAGGGTGAGTGTGGGGTCAGGATGGGCTGGGATTAGGGGGCTGAGTGGGGGGAGCGACAGGCTGGGTTGGGGGGCACCAGGCAAGCGGCAGAGCAAGGGGGCACCAAAGCCACTTTTTTTGTTGGAGACTGGCAGCGGCGGCAAAAAAGGCAGCAGCAAGGGTGAGTGGGGGGTCAGGCTAGGTTGGGGTTAGGGGGGCTGAGTGGGGGGCAGCAGGCTGGGCTTGGGGGCAGCAGGCAGGTGGCAGGGCAAGGGGGCAGTGACAAGAGACCTACCTTTTTTGCTGCCACCGCCCCTTTGCTCCTCGCTTTCAATTAAAAATAAATAAATTATTACCCCCCGGAAGTGACGTCACACCATGGCACGTCACTTCCGGGGGTAAAATTTGGAAATGTGCCCCTGGGTACCACAGTGGCTAGCTACGCCACTGCTGCTGGCGCCACTGCATTGCCGCGCAGGGAGTTGTAGTGGATTGGGCTGTTAGTGTATTATATAGATGTGAATTATTATTCTGAGACCAAAGTATTCATTTTCTGTGAGCACTGTTTGGAATTCCTCGATGAAGACTTTAGAATGTTTTTAGTTTAATTTTTTTATTTTGGGAATAGGATGTGAATAGGTCAGAAGGCCACATATTTAAGCATGGGCCCACATGTTTCACTCTCGTCCTTTTCACCAAATGAAAGATTAGATTATCAGGGAATTGAATTATGTGCTACATTTTGTGTTCTTTTCTGCACTATTCTTGAGTTGTCACAGCATACAGCCCTGCCTTTGACACAGTGACAAGGGTATGATCCACAAATCACACTTCTTAGTGAGGAAATTGAGATCTGCAGGCATCATAGAGAGATGTGTGTGTGTGTGTGTGTGTGTGTGTGTGTGTGTGTGTGTGTGTAAACACACAAGGTCTTATGGTATAGATAATCTTAAAGGCAGACCCTAGTCCTGCTCCCAGATCAAAACAACTGCATCTGTGCTTTTCCGAGGCTATGGATGCCACTACTTCAGGATGGAGCTGAAACTTTTGTACTTCAAAATAACCCAAATCCTGGACCTGAGTTCTAATTCTGAATTTATTTAAAAGGGAACTTTTTTTCTTTTAAAAGATTCACTAGCTACAGTTTTGATCTAGCAGTGGTAACGTATCCCACATGCAGAAAAGAGGGGAACAGACAGCATAGCACCATTATGAATGATGCTGAGCCTTTCCCAAGCCCAGAGATACCATATATTACAACCCAAAGATACATCTTCTTCTTGTTGTTCCATCAGTGTCCATGGCACTTCAGAGTTACATAAGTAAAAACATGGATCTGTTTCCCATGGCAATTACAACCAACATTTTAAAGGGGGCAGGCAACAATGGAAGGTCCAGGCGGGGAAGGGAGGAGCCAGGGTAACAAGTCTGGAACTGTCTGGGGTATGCAGACACTTCCCAGTGACAGTCCAGGGCAGCCTAGGCATTTTCCATCTTGAGAAACTGGGTCTCCTAATTTTGTTTACGGCCCAATCCTATTGTGGCCAGCCATTGTCACAGCTCCTCTTCCGCTGGTGCCGTAAAGCTGTCAGCGCCAGTCGTAAGAGATGCTCTGGCTGGCAGTGCGTTGAGTAGTGCACTGCCATCTGCTGGGGACGCTGGCGGGAAATCCGGAGCCTTCCCGTGTATGTTGTTGGCTCTCTCGCTACCCGCCAAAGCAGGTACGTCAGTGGGAGAGGCAGGAGGGGTGGGGAGGGAGGAGAGGGGCGAAACTGGGCAGGAAGGGGGGGTGTAACGGGGGCAGGAAGGCTACAGGAGGGGGTGGATCTGATGGTTATGGTGCATGTCAAATTCTATTTGCCTTTTCTATAGCCTCCCTGTTCCCATTCTCTCCTTGGCCTTGTGCTAGCAAAATCGTGTCTGAGGAGACTCATTGCAGAGTGGGAGGCTTAGTTAAATCCCCATTACCTCTGAAGCCCCCCAACAATACTCCCCCCTCACTGGATTCAACACACCCATTTTTGGCGCAGCTGCACCAGTGGGGGAGAGGAAGAATAGGATTGGGCTCTTGTTTATTTAATATATTTGCATCCTGCTTTTAATTTGAGAACATCAAAGTGGCTTACATAATGATTCAAAACCATACAAAGAACGCTGGGGATATACAGCATGCCTTCACAGCTGCCCAGCATTTGACATTCATTCCTAGACTTTCCTGGAGGTTGTGGGACGTTCTCACTTGCAAATACATGCATCCCCCCCTGCCTATGCTGGTGGAAAACAAACCATCACCTCAGAGCTTAACTCCCCTCTCCTCTCTAACAATGCGCTTCCTTTTTGGGCTCCTGGGGTTCGTACCAACTGGTGGAGCCTGTGCAGAATTTGTGAGCAAGGCTCACTGTCAGCGTCTCCAAGTAACATCACGGCAAGTGTGTCCCCAGAGCTTCTTGGCAGATACAAACGTGACGCTGCCGAGCAGATTCAAATTGAGCTTCTGACTTTGCTGCAGAAAGGGTTAACCCCAGAGCTCCTGGCACATGGGCAGATGGGAACAGCAGATGTGTAGAATGACACAAAAAGATGTGCTTAGTAGTAGCTTTGGGTTCAACTTTATGTTCTTGCCTGGCTGGGCTGGGCTGGGCATGGCATGGCAGGGCAGATAGCAGCAGGGATATTAGGAGTATCTTCTTCTGCCTAACAAATCAATAGCCAGAATCACCATGGAACTGCAGGGGACTACAAAGGAGGCACAGTAATGAATCCATTACAAATTTGGATTCAGTTCTGGTTCTGGTTCAATGGTGTTTTTAACCTCCTTGGTTCAGACCCTAATTTTCAAAAGTGGTTCCCTTTCACTTTCAGACATTTTAAACCAGTTTAGATACATTTCAGGCAGAATGCTATCGGACTCATTTGGTCGCAATATGAAACTCTATACAATGAATGCAGTGAGAACTGCTTAGCTTGAAAAGAAACAGTGAACATTTTACTTTTTAAACATTTTTACAAATAAAAAGTACACAACAGAATAAAAAGCAGTAAAATTAAACATTAATCATACAATTGAAAACTGAGTGATTATTGAACCATTTATTTTGAATCTGTTACCACTTTGGAGATGTATAGGTTTGATTCTGGTTCAAGACAACTAAGAGATTTTAGGTGTGGGTTCAGTTCCAGTTCACTGAAAAAAACCCTCTCTGAATTGTATTTTGGGTTTAGTTTCAATTCAGCTCCCTATAGCATTGGAGCCAAACAGCCCATAAAGAGATGCGGCAGTTGTAGCCTTCCTCTGGGCTGGGACACATTTGTAAATAAATTTGCCACTTGGAGCTTCAGGAAATTTCCTTCCTGCCTATGCTATAAGATGCAAACTGACTAACCAGTTCACTGAGACGCAGAGCCTGTCTTGCTTTGCAGATGGCAACATAGACCTTTGCACTCCACCTTTTTGGAGAGGGTAGCCTCGATTGTCACAATGTGCTGTGTTGTCTACCATTTGGCACTGACCAAAGAACAAGCTCATTTCTCCCCTGCTGTAGTAGTAGAAAGAGGCTCCTTATCAGCGTGCACCGGCTCCTGCTGGGAGGGGCTGTGGTGTCAAGTATCTATCCATTTGGAACCCAAATACTCCTGATAGACAATGATTGGAACTGATTAATCAGCAAGATCCATTTGGTGCTAATCAATCTTTCATGTGTGTGGGGGGTGCTAACTGGGCAGGTCCTTTCCCTGTGCTCCTATGCCTGCTGCCTGTACCACTCGCCAAAGGTTTCCGTAAGCTGCATGCAACTTTTGTCCTGAACGCCTCCTTTAATCGCCACAGACAAAGCTGGCGTCTTCATGGAGGGGGGAGACTACTGTGGTCAGGTGGGAGTGAGGCTTTTGAAATCTGCTGAAGTTCAGCCTCTGCTTGCCGTCTTGATAACGCCTTCCAGCACTGATGACACTTATAACCAGCCACGGCAATTTTCAAAGTGCCCCCTTTGGTTTGCAAATGTTTCTTAATATTTCTTGCAGCTGCCAAGCGGAGTCTCTGGCCTCACCAGCATGCTTATTTTGTCCACCAAGTGGAAGGATGGAAGGAAACAGTTTGCTGAATGCAGGCATGAAGAGATGTCGCATACAGGAAGTATCACAGCATGGTGGCACAACATGGGCTGGCGGCATGGCATAATGGCATCATGAGTCCCTCCTCTTGACACCCAACTCTCCATGGGGTAGGCAGCATCCAAATGTGATCCCCGAGGTCTCTGGGGTCTGTCTCAGATGCTATAAAGGTTAAAGAACTAATTCCAAGGCCCAATATCTGCTGTCATCGTGAAACAGCAGGACAGGCTGGCCTGGTTGGCCCTGAGTTTTAGGGCATTGGTATGCATTTGATGTATTTGGCATCATCTGTGATGGGAAAGGGGGGGTCTAGGCCTCTATATTAAGCAGAAGACCCTTTTTCCTGAAGCAACCCACCAAACCCTGCTAGATTGCTACTGAGAATAAAATTGGAGCAGAAGCAGAAAAAAGGTTTCAAAGAAAAAATATTTTACTCACATTTCACAAGCATGTACATATTTGGTGGCTGTACAGGTCCCATACTTTGGAACAGGGAATCCTATAGCTATCCCCTTTGCTTGGGTTTATGAGATCTCATGGCATGGTGGACTCCATGACTAGCTGGTCAGAGCTCATGGGGAGGTCTGCATATCTGGAGGAGGAGGGAGAAAAAAGAGAGGAAGGAAGCCAGGTAGAGACACACACCCACAAAGTAAAGGTCTGAGACAGGTAGCCTCCAAGTCATCTGCCTCTTAGACAATACACTGCCCCCTAGTGTCCTGTAGGCAGCATTGTACCAACAGCATTTTTCAACAATCTCACCTCAGGTTCCCATCGGTGTGAAGCTTTCATAACTAACAGCCTCCATGATGAATCAATAGCCTACTCTGACCCCTGGTTACTCCCCTTTTGGAGGGGTCCTATTCAGATTCCTTAGTTAGGGCACAATCCTATGCATGTCTACAGTCTCAGAAGTAAGTCCGATTGCATTCAATGGGGCTTACTCCCTGGAAGTGGGGATAGGATTGCAGCCTTAGTAACCCCTGGCTCCTATATGTCCCCAGCAAAGGAGCAGGGCTAGCCAATGCCAAAGACAGTACCGTATAGGCAGGTGCCTGGGGTGTCAGAAATTAAGATGCACCTGGCTAGTCTAGAAAAATCAAGGGTGGAACTCAGTGCTGGGACAACCTGTTTTGTAGCAAGGGCAAGCAAGTTTCTCCTTCCCACCACCCCACAGTTTTCCCAACTGCAGCCCCTTTACCTTGGTCTATTTACTGAAGTGGCCGGGGGGGGGGGGAGTGCTACAGTACCCTCTACAGCCTTGAGGAGAAAAAAAAATCCTCCCCCTATGCATAGCAGAGCAGCAAAATTCATGTTTACCCAGGACATCAAGGTTAGTTAAGTATTAATACATGTTTGAACTTTATGCAAACTTGTATGCAATTACTGAACATTGTCTATTTGTATTCACATCAGGTGATTCTCACTCCATCCTCTGTATTTTACCTATGTTTTCAGCCCATTTAATTATGAATACTGATGTATTATGATTATTGTTACATTTGTATTCCATCTAACTTCCATTATGGAACTCAAGGTGGTGTGCATGGGGTTCCTAAGTCACCCATCCAGGCTCTGATTCGACCAAAAACTGCATAGCTTTAGTGAGATTGCTGCATCATGTGCCCTCAGTCCACTCACTGAGCCTGTAAGCAAGTTATTGGATGATATCCCTCCCAGTTGGTATCGCAGCAGAAATGAGGCAGGAAATAGGCATGCTGGAAAAGCTACACAATGCTAATGAGCAATTGCACTTGCTGGGTGGACAAACTGCACTGCTCTCTGTGATTTGGAAGGCAACGGTACACAAATATGCAGTTACCACACATTCTACACTCCACACAAGTGAAAACACAATCACCATTCTGGATTTTTTTCGGGTTCTTTCACACATATACACTTTGCATTCATTCTTCATGACCAGAAGAATGCATTCTTCATGCATTCATTCTTATGACCAGTTGCATTTATGCACACGATATAAACATCAGGTTGGTGTCAAGGGTCTGCCAGGTCAGGATCATGGCCAAAGGCTCATGTCCATCAGAGGTCCCATCTAGTCTAGGCAAACCCCTGAATCCTCAGGACTGGTGGTAGTGGTAGCGCACAATGTGCCACCAGGGAGCAAGTGGGGGTAAGTGCAGGACTTTGCTCTAGTGCCCCCAGCAACTTGACACCAGCACTGACAAACATGTGTACAAAATAATGTCCACACAAGACTTGAGCCTCCAGTGTCTGAAAACACTAGCTCTATTGTCATGACATAGGCAGGCTGGCTGAATGTGTGTAGTGGGGGAGCAGGACCATGGCAGCCTGATCTACATGTGTTGTTCATTTGAATGTCTGCATGGAGTTGATGCATGCATGTGTAGAGCTATATGCACTAAGGGCTCTCTGGTGAGGCCTGGAGGTTTGAGCCGGTGCCCTGCCTGAAGAAGCTAAGCAGGGTCAACCTCGGTTCCCGCTTGGATGGGAGACGGAAGCTGCTGACGAACCTCGCAAAGACACTGAGAAGGTATCGTGAGAGGGTGGAATGCAGAGGAGTCAGCTAGAGAGAGAACATCTAAGGCAACTGTCCGAGGGTGGACTGTGAAGCTTGGAAGTGCAAAGCACAAGCCAGAAAGAGGGCTGCACTCGGAAGGGAAAACATCTCGAGCATGGAAGGTTCTATATAGAAATAGAACAATATTGTAAAGACCCTTATCAGGTCTAAAGATAGCCTGCCTATGTAAACCACCTTGAATCAATCTGATGAGAAATCTGATGATGAGAAAGGCGGGATATAAATACAGAAAATAAATAAAATACATGATTTGTAACTCTGGAAAAGCAGGCTTCCCAATCACAGTGAGAGAGCCCTGCATGCATGCTAAATGCAGACATCCAGGTGAACACGCATCATCCATTCCTACCCTCTGTACACAGTCACTCACTCTGAATATATCCAGAGAACAGGGCTACTGAGAGTCCAATGTACTCTAGGGACAGCTATGCTCCATCCCGCTGCCATCTTGCCCCTGGTGCTTCATCTTCCTCATCTTCCTCATCATTATTCAACAGCAAATCCAGCCCAGAATCCATCAAATGAGGAAGGTTGACTTGTCTGTGTCTGCTCTGCAGCAGTTGAAATGCACCAGCCTGGTACATTTGCTGTCCTTACAGGTCTGGTATGGTCCACTGGGGTCTGTGCAGAAGTGGTAGAAGTAGGTAATCCTACTTTATTTATGTCCTTCTGTATACCATTTTCCCTTCTCTATCTCTACCAACAAGACTAGGTACTCTGGAGCCTTTGAGAAAGATCCCACCTGAGACCCATTGTAGCTACCACCTATGAGACTCCAACAAAGCGACTTGGCCTGTCTGAGAGCAAATACCACCCCTGACAATCAACGCGTTCCAAATCCCCCAAGGTCTAGATAGAAGCACCTAGAAACTAGGCTGGCCACATCCATGCCTTGGGCCCTGGCCTGATATTCCCAGCCCCCACCTCATGTATGTTGGCAGCAGGTGGGGAGGTGACCGCAATGAAGGGGACTGTGTGGCAGTAGCTCCGGTTACACAGCAAGAGCAAATGCTTGAGAACAGCAAGACAGCAAAAAGGGCTTTTAGTGAGAATGAATAATTCACATTTTAAGCAATGTCCTGGCGACAGGAAGAGCCCAAATGAGTCCCTGGGGCATGGCCCACCGAGGGAACAGTGAGGAGAGATGTCATGAAATGAGGGGCAGGGAGAGCAGAAGGGCAGAGTGTAAGGGAGGGGAGCTTGGGTAGAGTTGGCAAAGAAAGGACTGGGCTCCTAAGGTTATAGTAGTTGTGTAGAAGGGAGAACTTTGGCAGGTGCAATTTCCCCCTCCATTGTACAACGGTGTCAAGAGAAATTGTGCCTACCCAAGTTCCTCTTTTTGCATGACTATTGAAGGCAAAGGAGTCCTGCCACTATGATCAATCTGCCACTATGATCATTCATAGTCCTGCCACTATGATCTTGTTAACATTACGATCAATCTTGTTAAACTAATTCTGAGCAGAACATGCCACAGCAATGGAACAGAACCTGGAGAGGCTAAGGTCTTGATCAAGGCAGAGAGCGGTGGAGAAGTAACCACATTTGCCCTTCCGTATACCCAGCGGGTGGCACAGTAGGTTAAACCGCTGAACCATGAGCTGTTGATCGAAAGGTCGGCAGTTCGAATCCGCGACGGGGTGAGCTCTCGTTGCTTGGCCAGCTCCTGCCAACCTAGCAGTTCCAAAGCATGTTAATGCGAGTAGATAAATAGGTACTGCTTGCGGGAAGGTAAACAGCACTCCATGTTCCAGCCGCATGCTACGCACTGCGGCAAGGAGAGTCATGCCGGCCACATGACCACAAAGGCATCTTCGGACAACGCTGGCTCTTCGGCTTTGAAATGGGGATGAGCACCACACCCTAGAGTCGGACACGACTGGACTTAATTGTCAGGGGTCACTTCACTTGGCTCCGCATTCCTCCCTCCACCCCCAATATTGTAGGGATCAACTCAGAGTACTGTAGTGTAGTTTATCTCCTCTCCCAAGGGGTTATGAGTCTTTTCTGAGCTCCTGCTTACTGGTATGTGCACAACATGGTAGTCAACAAAATGAATTAGATGATAGGGGTTTGTCGGGAAGAGCGGAAAGGAGAGGACATAGCCTACATGATGGTATTAAGTGCACTGTGGACAAAATACACGATTAGGAGCTGTTTTCTGGTCAGTTTACACATAATGATCACTGATGAATCTCTCATTTTAGAGGGATAGCATGTCTTTGGTGAACATGATTTTAAAATATCTCCCAACTTCCCTTGTTCTTGTGCAGACTCCGACATGGTCATCAAAATATTATGGAATGGAATTTGCTTTCACTCATTTGTAGTCTGGGGATAGAGAAATACAAGCCAACTACAGAGGGGAAGTTATTGGCTGCTTTTCAGTTCAAGATTCCTGCGATTCCTCTTACTTTGGCTCTACTTTTCAGCTTGCAGTCCATCTCCAAGTAACTGCGGAGTACCAATTCCATCTGCTCTCAGGATGCAACAAGTAACAAGTGAAAAAGAATTACAGAGGGATAATTATTCTCCACCTTCTAAAGTCAGTTTATTTTAAAACAATGCAGGCAGGTTGTTGAGTCAGGCACGCACACTCACTTGCATTAAACAAGTGAACGTTTAGGTGCGGGAAACTTGGAATGCTCACAAGTCTGGTTTGTAGTTCCAGAAAAGAAAGATCAGAATGATCTAAGACAGACAAAGTAGGGCAAACTTAAATTTCCTAGCAGAATCTTATCCATGTCATTATCCTACAGAGTGGCATCGCTAGGGCGGTGCTGGGGGGGGGTGCAGACCGCACCAGGTGACACCCTCAGGGTGGGGGTGACACCACTAGAGGCTAAAATTGTGGAAACTTTGTATTTATGAATAATTACATCATGTTATATATCATTGGAAAGGTAATTTAATGCAGAATGTAATGAAACAAACCGTTTTGAATTATCTGTGTTAGTTAGAAAATTACCTGTTATCATTAGAAAAAGAAAACAACTGCCTTACGGCACAATCCTGTGTAACTTTGGAGCGGCGCAGCTATTGCTACGCCACTCCAGGGTGTTGCAAACATGCCATAAGGTACGTTTCCAATACCCGGAGAGTAAGCGGCATTGGCGCTGAGGCCGGCGCTGTTCACTCTCTGTGGGACAGAGGCTGCTGCCAGTGGACACAGGAAAGGACTGCTGGACGGCGGGGGACATAGGGAGGGCAGAACGGGGTGGAACAGGAGGGGGGATTGGGTGGCTGGGCCCAGGAAGGGGGAGGGATCATTGGCGGCACGCTCCATAGAATCCTATCCCCCTTCCCGGGCCTGGCTGGCGTTACATGGGCCTCCCAGATTTGCGCCGGCCATTTTGCCGGCGCACATCCAAGGAGACCCATTGGAGCAGCTGTGCCATTAGCTGGGCCAACGAGATGCTATTATGACACAGCATGGAACCAATAAGATGTTAGTAGTACCGCACCAGATTACACCAACCCTAGTGATATCACTGGGGTGACGTGATGAGCTTTCACACCAGGTGATGCAAACCCTAGTGACGCCTCTGACCCTACATAAGATCATCTTGTATATCTCAGTCCTCAAATCCACACAAAAGACCTGAGCAATCCCTTGGATCTGTATTCCAAAAGCAAAATGTTTTGTTCCACCTATTTTGAGCTGTTCCACCATTTCCACACACAGGCATCACAAGGAATCTCTTTACCTTTGTCAGGTCCAGGCTGAATCTGTCTAGCAGTTCCCAGTTCACCTTTTCCCCACCCATTAAATGAAATTTTGTTTGTGTGTTCTACTTAAGCACCATCTGCCGGGTCCTTTGTTAACCAATCTGATCTGTTTTCCCCATAATACACATATTTTGAATAATATGTTTGAATAATATACCTTAAATTTTGACTTCACACTGTCTCTCTTCCAAATGTGAGACATGTCTTTTGAGAGATCTTTGCAATTCAAGTCTGCCATTTCACAGTGTTGGACCTTCAATTAATAAATTGGATCATACAAAGCTCTTTATAATTTACAACTATGCCCGTGACTACAATACAGTAATATTTAGACTTCTTTGCCATACTTGGACTGAAAAAGAAATGCAAAACATGAACACACCACACACACATATTCCTCCAGCCCCCTCTACACTGGCCTTTCACTGCCATATCTCACTTCCAGCTCCTGTCTAATATCCTGTCTATTGTTCCCAGCTCCCTGAGCTGCACCCACCCCCCTGTTTTTGTGCCTAGCCGAGCCACATATTGCCATTTACTGCCCCTCCCACATTTGCCACTTTTCCTCTCATCACCCCCACGCCCCTTGCTGTTCTCTCTGCTGTTTTGACACCTCCCAATTTAGTATAAACTGCCAATATCATTAGCACTGTTTATTCTCCTGCATTGTTAATGTGAAGACATTACCTGAGCAGGAGGCATCCAAAGCATGGTCCCTTATACCCTGGCCCCCAGCATCAGTGCAGTGCCTATTGAATCATGTTTTGCTCCCGTTTCAGCCGCAGTCCCGTGATGGAGCCCCATCGTCCCAGGACTGTGGGCAGTGCTGGCACTTGAGTAATTCACCAAGCCCATCTGAGAGAGCTGAGGGAGGATTACTTCTCTAGTATTCAGGTAACTTTATCTGTACTTTATGTAACAATTCCTTGTTATTTCCACATAAACAGACTTGGCTATTTCCCAATGACAGATTTGGCATAGAGTAGAAGCACCCCATTCAATCCTAAATGAAATCAACCCTGACTGTTCCCTGGAAGGACAAGTACTGAGGCTGAAGCTCAAATATTTTGGCCACCTAATGCGAAGAGAGGACTCTCTGGAGAAGACTCTGATGCTGGGAAAGACTGAAGGCAAAAGGAGAAGGGGAAGGCAAAGGATGAGATGGTTAGACAGCATCACCGATGCAACGAACATGAAAATGAGGGAACTCAGGAAGATAGTGGAGGACAGGAAGGCCTGGCGGGATATGGTTCATGGGATCACGAAGGGTCGGACACGACTTAACGACTGAACAACAACAACAAGAAGCACCCCATAGGGAACACTACAGAAACCAAAACCAGGAGCAAAGATCCCAAGAGAAGCCTACAGGCTGCCTAACTTAACCCCAATGTGAGCCCAGCTGCTGCTTGGTGAGGTTATTTGGCTGTCTGTTGGATAACTTGCAAAGGCACAACAGCAGCCCTACTGGGTGGAGATAGTTGGCAACCCCACTTGTGTGTTTCTCTTTCAGACGCTGGTGTGTTACTGATACATTTCAATAAAACCTTTGGCTGGATCAGCCATGTTGTCTCTTTGTTAACCGATAGGAATCCCTTCTAGCCACCCTAGTTGTTCCTTACTTCAGCTGGCCTCAGGGTGGGACTCTCTCCCCCCAGGAGTCTGCTGCATCCTCACTCTGTGACTTCTTGGGCTCTATGGGGTGGTGCCTCACAGTGATCATGAGCCCCTGTTCTCTGCTGCCATGGTATATGGTGGGCAGTGGCAAGGGGATCATGGGGGGATAGCATACTGACAACAACCATGCCGGCAGGTTCCAGCGATGCAGCAAGGTGCATGGGGTGGGTGTGGCTAGGTGGGTCACTGCAGGAGGTGCCCTGTGTCACATGCCAGCCTATTGATTGGCCCACACAGTGCTCCCTCCCAGCTTCGCCTGTGTGCTGTTGAGGCTCCCCTTGGGACCTTTTCCCCTGGCAAAAAGGTTCATGCCAGTTGGTGAATGCTCCCACAGGGACGAACCCTGGCTGCAGGGTTTGCTAGCAGTACATTGTTTTTGCCTCTTCTTTGCTGTTCCCACTGTTGTTTCTGTAGGGGGTGAGGGTGGTGTGGCATCCTTGCGTCATGTCGTGTGTGTGTGTGTGTGTGTGTGTGGTGTGTGTGTGTGTGTGTGTGTGTGTGTGTGTGTGTGTGTGTGTGTGTGTGTGTGTGTGTGTGATATCCTTGAGACACCTCCCCATGGTTGCTCATTCCCTGTGGCTGGCAGCTTTGGCCATTCATTGGCCCTGCACCTACTCCCTGGTCCATTCACCCTGGCAGCGCATCTCTGGCTGCTAGCACTGGGGCTGGGTGGATGCAGTGATTGGTTCCTTAGACATCACCGATGATGCATGGACATAACATTGACAATGCATGGATGTAGGCCCGATGATGCATGGACACTATCAGCATTATCTGGAAGGGCTGTGTCTGGTGCCAGTGTTACTGGGAGGACCAGCAAGCAGCAACATTACTGGCAAAGATGTGCTGACATGATATTGCCTTGATGGGCTTAGGATATAATGGGCTAGTTATGCCAGCAGCCATGTGATGTTGGCATGACATGCAAGTAGGTGAGATATGCAAGTTTGTCTAGGCTCCTTCATTCTTCTGACTATATGTTCCAGGTGATTTGGGCAAGGAAGCAGGAGATCATTCCACCCAATCTAGTACCCTATGATGAGCAGACTCAGGCACATGCACAATCCAACCAAGTGCCCCATTTCTGCTTGTGGAAACATTCAATAAATCAGATTAAAGTGCCAAATACTGTGCTTGAGAGGCATGAAAGATTAGGCCTCCTGTTGACCCCCAAAGCAAGAGATGAGATTCATGCTTTCATTCTCTTCTTTTCTACCCAGCCCCACCACACATATCCCCTTTCAGAACTCTCCCTAATCACCCCCATAGGGACAAGTTAGTCACGACGTACCTATAAGCCTCATATGGTCTCCACTGTCCTCTTACAGAGATGAAACAGGAGCCAGAACCAATCCGAGTACCAGAAAAGGAAGAAATTAAGGTATCTCTGGCTGGATCAACACAGGCAGCAGAATGATGTGGGAACAAAGTAGTAAAGCCCTGAGGTGATACAATAGGGGAATCACTATTTTGAATTTTCCCTTTCACAAAAAGTTACCTGCAAACAGAAAAGTAGAACAGCACTAAATGGACTGGTCTAAAACTTTATCTTTCTGATGTGCAAGTTTTCTATTTGCAGAGAGGTTTTTTACACGAGGAGAGAGGGAGTTTTCCTACTTGTAGTCTGAAGTGGTATAGTCACGTCTACCACCCATCAGGACTCTATCGGTATCTCTTCTTCTGTACTTCTAGGCTGTGTTTCAGTCCCAGATAGGGTATGCGCACACATGCACGCACGCACGCACACACACACAGGTGCTGACATCAGTGTGACATATATGTGCAAGTATCTAACAATATTTATTGATCTACATGTTCCTATTTCAGTTCATGTGTATACTGTACTACATGTGTTTCTATGTCTCAATACACATACTGTATTTATTATTGTGACAAGATATCCTAATTGGAGGTTCTGTCCAGCAGGAAAACTAAAGGCTGCTTTATAGAAATGTATGCATTTATTTTATTTGCTTTTTAAAAAAACCAAATTACTCCTGTATGTATGTTATTTTCTTACATATAAATATACTGTACATGCACATCTGTGTGTGTAAGTGTGTGTATTATCTACGACAGGAAATAAGGTATCTTAACTCCTTTCACCTCTCTGTTGGAAATTTCATCTCCTGTGAAGTAGTCCTTACTCTCCCAAAAGGAAAAGGAGTCATCACCAGGCTAAGGCTTATCTCGCTGATATGCTTAGTTGAGAGGAAGAAGCTCATAAATTTGTCCCCTAACAGCAGCTACTTGACATACTGGGAAAATATCCCCTTCTCTAGTAGCTGTATTAAAACAGAATGAGCCATTATGTTTGTAACTGAGGTTATAGGCAAAGGAAACACAAGGAGTAAGTGTTTACATTTTGTTTGACCACCTACTGAATATAAATTCAGCTGTGCTTGTGAGTTATGCTTGAATATAATTTTCATGTTTGCTTTCATTTTCGCCAACCAAGCCCCAGCAGCCACTTTCCAAGGGAGTGAACATTTCAGGCATATACTGCACAGCAGAGAATCTACTCAGATCAATGTAATCTTCCATTGCCTTCAAAGGAGTAACAGTTCCAGGCATATACTGCACATGCCAGTCAATACAACTCCCATGATCATATTGATGCTTTGATCATAATAAGAATCAGAGTGAATTCTCTGTAAGCTAGATTTTTGGGGAAAGACCAATAATTGTTTCTGTGGCTCAAGTGGAATGAAAGGTCTGATGAGTAAGGATCAAGAGCTGACCTCTCTGATGTGCTGCTATAGGTACATGTGACTGATTGCATTTTTCAATTCTGTTTCAAAAACACACACCTGACTTTCTTTTTAGGGCAGAATTATTGCACTAGTTCTTCTATAAATGGACTGACTTGGAAATGAAATCGTATTATTAAAGGGACACACTAGGTACACCTCCCACAAAGGTTTCTAGTAATATCTGATTAGAACCTCCTGGTTTTAGAAGTAGGTTTTCTCTGTATGCAGTGGAGTTTCCACGGTAGGGAATCAGACCATAAGAAGAGCCCTGCTGGATCAAGCCAAAGACCCATCTAGTCCAGCTTCTTGTATCTCACAGTGGCCCCACCACACCAGATGCCTCAGGGAGCACACAAGACAACAAGATACCTGTATCCTGTTGCCACTCCCTTGTACCTGGCATACAGACAGTGGCGTTTCCACAGTAGGGGCGGCACCGTAAGTCACGCTGTGTTGAGTACCGTGTTTAGGAACCAAAACTAGGAGGCGCCGCCCCCTCGCTGTTGCAACCATTCCACGCAAAGAATGCGACTGGGCAGGGAGTCTCCTGCCCGGTCGCGTTCTTCACGCGGAATGGTTGCAACAGCAAGGGGGCGGCACCTCCTCGTTTCGGTTCCTAAACACGGTACTCGACGCGGCGTGACTTTACGGTGCCGCCCCTACTGTGGAAACGCCACTGTCTGTATGCCAGGTACAAGGGAGTGGCAACAGGATACAGGTATCTTGTTGTCTTGTGTGCTCCCTGAGGCATCTGGTGCGGTGGGGCCACTGTGAGATACAGGAAGCTCGACTAGATGGGCCTTTGGCTTGATCCAGCAGGGCTCTTCTTATGGTCTGATTGCTTTAGGACTGCATGATGCATTACAATTTCCTGTGCCCATACTCAGCAACTCACATACTGCTCTTAATGTGCTGCAAAAACAAAAACAAAAACCATTCATGCCACACTTGAAATGGCAGAGCACCCATGCTTTTTTCCTACACAGAGAATACATGAAGCAGCCCTTGCAGTTTTGGGTGGAATGCGTGATTTCAACTGAAAAAGCACCTATTAACTTAGCTTTGCTATTGACATTCGAGAAGTGGGATGTTATAATTCCCCCCCCCCATTAAACTCAATATCGTATAATTAATGGTGGCTGAGTAGCTAACCTAGGGATCTCTCCCATTAGGGGCCATGAGGATTAGTCTGTTGTTGACTTGACCATTTGATTACCTGATTTGTACTATGAAGCTGCAGCATCTTGGAGGACTTTGCAGAATAGACCAAGGTTTTGGCTGACATGGAAAGGAGTTGTGGTAGCAATATTCATTTCCTACATTTTTAGAAAGTTCTTGTGGTGATTGTTAAGAAATTCAAATGCCTAAATTTGAAGAGTCCCATTTGTTTGCTTTCCTTCAAGTCTACAGAATATATTACTTGTAATCTGCATTTTTAGAAAGTTCTTGTGGTGATTGTTAAGAAATTCAAATGCCTAAATTTGAAGAGTCCCATTTGTTTGCTTTCCTCTCATAGCTTTGTTTGTACTGAGTAATCTGTAATCTTAGCTGCCACTTGACTTAAGAAAGGCTGCTGTGTGACTCTTTGTCTCTTCTGCATCTGATTTGTGACCATCACCCATGTTCCTGTATGGTTCTGGCAGCTATTGGATACGCTCTTGGGAGCCTGATTTTTCTTTTCTCAAAGGTCCAGGCAACAGCAGAGGTAGTATGGCAAAGTGATTACAGTGTTGGACTGTGACTGGGGAGACCCAGTTCAAATCACCACTTAGTCATGACTCATGAAGCTTAAGCTTGGACTGGCCTGCCTCTCTCTCTCTCTCTCTCTCTCTCTCTCTCTCTCTCTCTCTCTCTCTCTCTCTCTCTCTCTCTCTCTCTCTCTCTCTCTCTCTCTCTCTCCCCTAACCTACCTCACAGGATTGTTGTAAGGATAAAGTTGGGGGAGAAGAACTATGTACACTACCCCAAGCTCCTTGGAGGAAGGGTGGAGTATTCATGTAATAAACTCAAGGTCCCTCTGTAGTCACCAAGACCTCTTGACAATCTTCCTGAAGATGGTTTGATTCCTGTGTCAAACTCCACCAGGAGTGCTCTTGTTGGCCATAGGAAACTATCTCTAGAATGTGATCCACCCAGTATGACAATTTTCCAACTAACCAGATGCAAAAGGCACCCACCCCGTCCCCTGCTCTAACACAGGGAGAAGTGGGAAACATGCTTTGCTTCTGTAGAGTAGGCTCTGCTTCATTGATCTGCTGTCTCCCCTACACAACTCTCTCCAGCTACACTTAGCCAAGGAGAGTCTTGGAACACCCCTGTCTCCGTCTGTACTGGCTTTTGGATAATTATTTCTAACCTTGTCACAGCTTGCTAGATTCAAACATTGTAGTAGTCTCAACTCACTGATTTTCATTGCAGTGAGAGCGAGGGAATGAACTAAACCATGAAAAACGTTATGATCCCAGATCAACTAGGCAAATTGTAACATCTGAACCAGACCGTGGTAATGGTAGGGTGTCCAGGCCACCACCCAGCTGACTTGGTTTCATATGGCATTGCTCAGCACCCTCATCCTAATATCTCTCTCTCTCTCTCTCTCTCTCTCTCTCTCTCTCTCTCTCTCTCTCTCTGTCATATGCTTATGTACTTGCCCAAAGTAGTGAAAAGAAGGGAATCCCCCCCCCCCAGCTACAAACTTTCCTTTTTTAAGCTTTCTACATGCCTGACAGTACCCTGGTACTAGCTGCTGGAGGACCACCCACTCTCTCCCACCCCCACACAAAGTAGGCAAGGAGCAAGGCAGCTAACCTGTGATCTCAGGTACCGCCTATTGCCTTTTAAGGGCAGATATGATTTTGTCAAGTCCTTGATGGAATGGAATATGGGTTAGGGGAACAATGAATGAGCTCCTGCCTGCCACTACTAGATCTTCCACCCCCTCACTCACCCATGTTACTGGAGCCAGAGAGCATCTGTTCCCCCCCCCCCATTTAACCAAAGTTGGGGAGCAGCACACAGACTCACACACACACGCTCACGGGCAACTGCAATGGGTAGTACCCATTGGGTACATGAAGGGATGGCGTCTGTGGAGGGTATCCTATCAGTGTCAGGGTGGAGGGTCTCTGCTGCTGAGAGACAGAGGAAGCAAGAGTGCAGCTAGCCCAGCCAGGGACATTTAGGGGTGGGTGGCGGGGGGGGGGGCAGGGGGCTTGCCTAGGACCCAGTGCTATGTTTCCAAGGCTACTACAGTCTACTTGGGCAGACCCACTTTCCTCTCCCCTCCCCGGCCCGCCGCTCTCCAAATATCTCTGGGATGGTTCCCTTTTCCGCTCATCCTTCATCCTGGACTTCCATCTCCCAGAGGCGAAGCCACCGCTGATCGAATCTTTCGGGGAAAGGAACAGTAGGGACTCTGTCACCGCCGTATGCATCGTGCCCGCCAAGATCAGCTTGCTTGGCGGAAGGCTCGGGATGGGCCAGTGCGTTACGCTTCAAGTTCGGGCTCTCGAGGGTTCCCGGGCAGTCACCGGGCGTCGGGGCAGCTGGGCTTGGTTTTAGCCCTGGGCGCCCCGATCATCAGACAAGCCCAGTCCCTTCGTGAAGGTTACAGGCGGTGCTCTTGAAGGCTGCTTGCACCTTCTTCCTCCCTCTCTCACCACACACACACACACACACACACACACACACACACACACACACACACACACACACACACACACACACACACGCCCCTCCCCGACGTCCCCGCCCGTCACAGTTTGGCTCCGTATTGATCGGCGCTGCCTGGCCGCGCTTCCCCTGCAATTCCAGGTAGTAAATCAGTGCCAAGCGGGCCCCACCTCACGGCGTTGCCATTGGGTGGCTGTCTCCGCTGGACCCTCGCTGATTGGCCGCCTCTCGGGCACAAGGCTTTACATAAAGGGGCGCTCGAGCGGCTGGGCTTGGCGAAGCTGAAGAGAGAGGAACCCAGAGCAGCGGCGGCCAGTGAGCGAGCGGTGGGCGCCGGCTGTGCTCCGGGCATCGGCGCACAGGACCAGAGAGAGCATCTCGCTCGCCCGGGATGCTCCGTAGGCCGCTGGCAGGCATGGCACTCGCCCGGCATCCCACATGCCCGGTGAGTAGAGCTGACCCGTGCCCGGCTGTGCGCACCTGGTGGGGCGAAGTTTCCCAAAGAGGTGGAGACTTCGGGTGGAGAGGAAAAGTTGGGCGCGAGCGAGCGAGACGGAGGAGGGGGACCCGGGCACAGAAGACGCACCCGCCCTCCCCTGCCAAGTGCATTGGAGATCCTGATGGCGGGTGGCAATCTCGCCTGAGGAAGTGTGTACTGGGATGCTGAGGAGAGTGGGGAGGGACTGCCGGGGGGGGGGCCTGGGGCGTGCAGTGGGCAACCGGAGCCCGAAAAGCTGAGCAAATGAGTGTGGAGTTGGGGGTGGAAGTGAGGTTTTTGGCGGGAGCGGCGGGATTTTGGGTAGCAAGGCTCTGTGCCCGGGATGGGGATGGGCTGTGTGGACTGTGGAGGGTGCCTCGGAGGAGCTGGATAATGGCACCCTTCCCGTGGCAAATTTGTTCCGATTAAGGCGCCTGCCCCTCTCCGGCAGTGGGCAGGCAGGAATTTACAGAGGCGTCCCAAGGGTGCCGAGGTCTGTCTCCTCTTAAGGTGACTGTTTTGTCTCCACACTGCACCCGATGCCGCTGCTGCTGCTGGCTGTGCCCCAGCTTCTCTGGGCGGGCGGGCCATCCTGCAGCGTGGCACAGAGGGAGAACAATGGTACCGACTCTGAAGAAGTACAACTCCTTGGGTCCTGCTGGGGCTTTCGCTGCCTCCAGAACACACTGTAGGTCTGGGGCTGAGATCTGCTTGGCTTTTGCAGGGAAGAGAGACTCGACTGACTGCAACGTTAATGCAGGTTCTGAGCGGGTATTGTGGGTTCAGAGAACAAACACAGCAGCAGTGCAGCCCAGGACAGTAGTAGCTTTCTTAGGGGAAAAAGAGAATGAGAACCAGAAGCAACCCTGAGAGGCTCAGTTGGGACCGTGTCCCTTTTATTATTATTATTATTATTATTATTATTATTATTATTATTATTATTATTATTATTATTATTATTAACAACAGTATTTATATACCAATTTTTCAACAAAAAGTTAACAAAGCGATTTAAAGACAAAATCAAATGATTAAATGGCTCCCTGTCCCAAAAGGGCTCACAATCTAAATTTTAAAATGATGCTCTCTGCTTCTGAATTACTTACACTAGCAACACTCTGGAAGATGACATGTTGGCTTGGGGTCCCGTGATGGTACAGGGCTATTTTGCTGTCCCCACAATGCATTGGTTGTTGTGTTGTGATGTCACTGAGCAGGATGCAGCCCGGGGAGTGTGCATTTTGATAATGACACTGTGAGCTTGTGATGTCACTAGCCCCCTGTAGTCCAGGGGATATTATGTCACTGTGAGGCACTTGGAGGGACATATTTCATATGAGATAGTGGCACCTAGGAGGCTGTGATGTCATTTAGGATAAATAGCAGGAGGGGTGCAGTGGCAACTGCTTGCTGGTGCAGAGCAATGATACAATTAAGTTTTAGCATCTGCTGAGACCACTCATTTGGAAACCAGGGTTTGAAAAAACAGCTGTCTCTGCCACAATCCCCCTGGACAGATGGGCAGAGAGAGGATGGGCAAAAACTCTGAGGAAACCTACCTATCTCTGTGGTAGGGAATCAAAGCTAGATCTTCTGTCAGGGATCACTGTCCATCCCATGCAAATCTCATTGTCATCCCTGCATGCAGAGGCCTGCTGCCACCAATAGGATCAACTGCCCTGCTGCAAATCTCTAGTGACATCTGCCCCTTGGGACAGGATTTGCTGGATAAGGTGCAGGCATCTCTTTTCATTTATGCTATATGAACAAGTACGAACATTTCTGTGCAATCAACCACACCCTGCAGGAGCAATCAAAGCATGGAAATGCACAACAGATATTATGGCCTGAGGTGTCTTCTCCTTTACCTGGATCATGTGAACCAGCACTGCAATGAGCGCTAAAGGTACTTGGCACGTGGCACCATCTCATCGCCTGAACCTTGGTGCCACAGGAACTGAGGTCAAGCAGGTTAGGAGAAAGAGGATCCATCCATTGCCGCAGCATGCTGCCCAGGGCGAACATGCTGCAGAGTGGGCACATAATTGGCTTCCTTTTTGTACATAGTCCATTCCCTGCCCAAGAGTTGGCCTACTGGTGGAGTAGAAAATGGTGTGCATGGCACAAAGTCATGGAGGAGGCTTCCATCAATGTCCACAACTGGAACAAGATGGCAACCTTACCAATGACGACTATATTTTTCCTGCTGCCAAGGGCATCTCTGCAAGCAGATCTGTACCTTGGAGCCCTGGTTGGACATTTCCCAAACTGTCTGATGCAGGTTCTGTGCATCCTTTGGCTAAAAGACACACTGGACTCGGAGCTTGGCTATCTTAGCCAGTCTCTCTACTATCCATTATCAGTGATGACCAAAAAGAAGGGAGCAAGAGCCCAGCATTGAGCAGACAGAGGAAAAGGCCTTGTTCCAGCTACTAGACATAGTTTTCCATCTGAACATTCGGTGTTCTCCCTTGTGTGTTTTTCCTGGAGGGTCTTCTGTCCTCTGTGTGTGTGTGTGTGTGTGTGTGTGTGTGTGTGTGTGTGTGTGTGTGTGTGTGTGTGTGTGTGTGTGTGTGTGTGTGTTTCCTGGAGGGTCTTCTGTCCTGTTCAGATGTCTGAGACTCTTGCTGGTTTTTCCTGCCTCCTTCCCCCCTCACACCCTAGTGAATCCTATGGGCACATCACACTTGGAGGGGCTGGGCAGACTCCTGCTGTATCTGGCAGAGACTGAAACCCTGGGACTAGATGCAGCCACCCTGGGTCTTTTGATCATTTTTGTCTTCAGTCACCAACACTGTTTCTTTTTGGAATGCTCTCTAGGCTTCAGGTAGAAGACATTGTTGTCAGTTACTAAAACAAAGGGACTGAGTAAGGGCTGTTCTGCACATCACAAAATTGCCTGGTAAAGACACTTTCATATAGATTCCCTGGAGAAATATTGTAATGGGTGATCCTTGTATGCACAGACTTTTTCATTGTATGTACACCTCCTGGAGGAAAGCTGTGACCAATTGTGGTTTCCTAGTCTGTACACATGGCAAAGGAAGCACACCAGGTGTTTGGTCATTCATCATGATCTAAATCCAGTTTTCACCATGGATTCCTTCCTGCATGGATGTGCTCTCTGTGCAGGGATTTTGTAATGCACTAAGAACCATAAGTGGACACTTGATAGTGTTGGGAATATACAGACTGAGACTGGGCACTCCAATCTCTGGTGGGAAAACTGCCCTCCTGAGGACAAGACTTATACAAGTAAGTGTATGTGTGTGTGTGTGTGTGTGTGTGTCTCCCTGTGCACAGGTGTAAGCTCTCTGTGTGTTTTAGTAAGGCAACTTAATTAATGGCCATTTCCCTAATGATCTATCTAGAAATGCTCACTGATGTATGAGTTTAATTAGCCCAAGCCAAACACTGAGAGCCCAGTGGTGGAACACACCATCTCTGTCACCAGGAGCCTGTTATCATTCTGTTTTTATGGAAACTTGTTTAATGACAAGTTAATCTGGGTCTAAATGGGAGGACGGTGCTGGCACCCAGGCTGCCAGCTCTGGGTGATGGATGGTTTTGCTGTGGCTCAACACATGGAAATACATTCTGCTGTTGCACTTCCTGCCTAATTCCCATGCCTGAAGGTAATGCTCCCTTCAGATTGTTTCCAAGGTGAGTGGGATAGAGACAAGGTCCTCCTATCCCAATAATAGGATCAAGCATAGTGGTCCCAGGCATTTTGCATTGTGATTGTGAATACAGTTGTCTACAGCGCAATCCTAACCAACTTTCCAGCACCAGTGTAGCCATGCCAACAGAGCGCACACTGCATTTTGCAGTGCAGGGGCAGTCATAGAGGCCTCTTCAAGGTGAGGGAACATTTGTTCCCTTACCTCGGGGCTGCATTGTGGCTGTACCAGTGCTGGAAGGTTGGTCAGGATTGCACTATGATGCAGTAGTGCCTGTTCCTGTATAACTTCATAAGCTGAAGTTTGATATTAGTGAAGATTTTAGTCCCCCTAATATCCATTATGCAGCCTACTAGTTGTATAGCAACCATTTGCAGACCATACTATGAATCCACTGCTCTAAATTCTACCATAAAGTACATTGAACAGCACAAGCACCACCTGTTCCATCTCCAGATAGTAATTGTGGGCATATGGTGACTCTGGTCAGGTTTTGGAGCTAGATGGATTTGGCTGACCCTAGGCCAGGAGCTGAATAAATTTCAGATGCATCTGGTTTGGGCACCATGTCCCTATGGTGGTGTGACAGCGCAATCCTAGCACTTGGGCTGCCGGCAGACTGAACGGTCCGCTGGCCGAAGACATCGCAAACGTGCCGTAAGGCACATTTGCGAAGACTTGAGAGCAGGGAAGGTTCTCCTGCTCAGGCTGGCTGCGAGGCCAGCCTCTCCTGCTCAGCCGGCGGACCCAGGTAAGGATCCAGCCGGCGGGGGGCGGTCTGGCAGTAGCGGGAGGGCGGCCATAGGCCCAGGTGGTTGGGGAGGGGGAGGGGATGACTTCGGCCAAATCCTGTCCCCCGCCGATCGGCTGAGCCGTTACACGGCCTCCTCCAACTTCCGCCAGTGATTTCGCTGGCGGAATTCCGAGGAAGTCGATCGGCCCCAGCCCTGATTACACTCGGGGAAGGGGACGAACGTCCCCTTCCCCGGGTAGACATACCGCCAAGTGGGTGCCTGCCCGCAGTGGTGCATGGGATCCGGCATTTTAGGCAGGATTGGGCTGTGTGTGAGTCAGATACTTCCGAGGGTTGAGCCTACTTTTGTATCTCAAGTTCAAGCAGGAAATTTGCTGTGGAAGGCTGGATCATTCAGAAATATTTGCTTAGCAAACCACAATGGAACAGCCAAGAGTTGGGGATGGGGTGTGTGTGTTATTGGAGGATCTGTTTGCTAGTCTAGAACAGAATGGGGCACTGCCACAAGGACTGAAGGAGTTCCAGACAGCCAATAATATCGCTAACAAAGTATTTGTCTTTAGGAAAGTGCAAAAGATAGATTATATCCCATAATGCAGTTTGACCAGCCTTTTGTTCAATCAAGATGAATAAAGCATGATGAAAAGGTGGAGTGGCGGGGGGTGGAATTCACCCTTCCCAAGAGGTTTTAAAGACAGCATTGATCATAACCTACAGTAGTGGTTATCAGAACACTCCCAGGTTGACACCCTCAGAAAGAAAATTAAGGTACTGATTAACGTAAGAGGTAAGAGTCCCTTTATGCATGTGCTGACAGAATGAGAAAGTGCTTCTGCATGTGTGTATATGTGTGTGCATGCAAATGGGAGGGATCTTAACCTGTGTTAAGAATTAACTAATCTAATTGAGAAAATATGCCCTCAAGTGTAGGAGGCTGAGCCTCATCTGAGAGATCTGCTAAACTACACTCTGAATGGAGAAGGTGCCCTCTGGCACAGGACACCTTGTTTGCGCTTCTGTTCTGCCTGTGGCATACATGATGTGCTGGGTTATTCCGCAAGAAGGATCAATGTGCAGGCTCTGCGTGGATGTGGTTTAACACTGAAGAGGGGGTGCTTTTGTAGTTTAACACAAAACTAGGGGGTGATTAATCTAGAACAGAAGTGTGATTATCCTCTCTGGTGTTGCCACCTTATGAAGTGTGCCTCTTCCGCCACTTTGCTTTATACACTTACATCCCAGTCCTAATTAAATTCCCCCATGCCGATGCAGCCGTACCAGTAGAGCATGCGCTTCATTCGGGGGGGGGGGGGAGCAATCCAAAGGTCTTCTCAAGGTAAGAGAACTTTTGTCCCCTTATCTTGGGGTAAGCTTCTGCTATACCAATGGGTCTCCTCGGATCTGTGCCAGCTATTTTGTTGGTGCAGAACTGAGGAGAGTAAGAGAGAGGGAAGGAGCATAGGATACTGGCACACATGAATGCTGCAGGTGACCACCCCCTCCCACCCCATTCTGCACCCCTTCCCATCCAGACACTCCCCTGTTCCTCCTCCTTCCCACCCCATTCCTCCCACTACCCATCCTCCATGCCAGCTTACCTGCTGCACTTGCAGTGGTAGCGGGGCCCCGACACCACTGTCACTTGCAGCGGTGGTTCTGGAATGGCTGCTAGCAGCGCCCACAGTGTGCCACTGCAAATCTATTTACAACAGCAGAACCACTGTTCTGCTGTCGTAAAGTCCAGTTAGATTTGGGCTGTTATTGTAGCAGCTTCTTGAGGAGTTCATTACTTTTTTCCAGGGCCAGGTTCAGTCCTGGGAATGTGGTGACACCAGGTAGTATGACTGTAAGCCTCCATGGAGCCTCCATGACTGGAGGCTGTAGTGATTGCTGGATGTTGAAGGCAAACTACAGGACATAGTTATTGCATCATGCCCTGTTTGAGCTTTCCACAGCATATGGCTAGCTGCTGCTAGAAAGCAAATGCTGGACCAAATGCAACCTTGATCCAATCTGGCAAGGTAATTCTTGCATTCTTATTCTTAATGAGCTTTATATCTCTGTAAAGCTCTTGCGCTAGGAGAGACATTCAGTTCTGTCCTACTGAGATTCCCAGGGTACTGAAAGCCCCTGCACCTCCCTGGCTATTCTACATTTCTGTCTATTGATCATGCATAATATACTGTGTTAATTTTCCACTAGTGCTAATTTAACCTCCCAATCGCCAGCAAACTTGTGGCTGGAAGGAAGGACGCGCTATGTCTTCCTGTAGAAATTACAGAACTCCAGACTGAAGATAAGCACAAGAGCTGTTGTAGTCTAATGCTGTTGTTCCTCCTGCTAACCTAGACTAGAGACAAAAGCTTCTGTTTCTCTTTGATGCAACCAAGGGGAAGAAATGGGCTCTTCTGCTAATGGGACTGGGCTAGGAATTTCCCTCCTCCAGAAAAGTGAAGAGTAAATGGGAGGTCTAATCCAGTGTCCTCCTGTTTCTCTTCAGCAGGGATTTGGGACTCTGGAGCAGTAAATCTGGTTTTGTATCTTAATGTGAATTCTGGGAGACTGCTGGATTCACTTTAGGACACAATACTTAGACATTCTGCATCCGCTCTAGTCCCAGCAATTCCTGCTCTTGGTGCCAGCCCAAACTTGCTTGAGATCTAGCATTCCAGAGCTCTCTCCCCAACAAGCCCAGAGGATTAAGAAACACAAGTTCACTGCGTACCAATCATTCTTTCTCAGGCTGAATGTAAAACCGCATCAGTAGTTGACCAATAGGCAAACAGCTGACCAATCCCAAACCACAATCCCAAACCAGATAGCCTGCCTAGACCTTCAGCTGGCGGGGGTGGCAATGGCTCTATTCCAGCAATACGGCAGCTGCATTAGATCCCTGCTTTTAAAAATTATTTGCATGGGTCAAGGGCAGTGAAAAGGACAGATTCTTCCTAAATGTATAGTCCGTCATGAATGGGGATCAGAGGAATTCCAGAGGTGTGACCATTGTTTGAGCCCAGACCAGAATGTAAGAGAGGTACAGTCTTCTCCATACCCAAAGGGCATGGGAGGCTCTTCCTCTCTGGGGCCAGTCACTTATGTGGTCAGCCTGTGATGATGAGGAATGAATATGGGCACAAGTTCTGGAATCTAGCCCAGGATTCAAGACTGGAGAAAATTCTCCAGCTGCTGGACAGATGGGTCAGGGCAGCATAACTGACACAGTCAATGCCTCTCTGTTCATAGGTACCAAGGCTGCTGCTGCTGCTGCTGTGGAGCTTGGTTCTGGCTTGGCCTGGTGAAGGATCCCAGCGCAGTGAACCCATGTTCACAGCCATCACGGACCGTGTCCTCCCCCCTGACTATGACAGCAACCCCACCCAGCTCAATTATGGTGTAGCTGTGACAGATGTGGACCAGGATGGAGACTTCGAGATTGTCGTGGCTGGGTGGGTACCACAGGCAATGCTGGGCATTGCTAGAACAATGGGAATTGGGTTGGCAGCCAGCAGAGAGATGGTTGGGTTGGGCAGTAGATTGTCACCATTGGGCTGGGCAATGGACTAGATTTGACAAGCTGCTGGCTGTCTGGGTTCCTACAAGAGTTGCGTGCCAGTCTAGACTCTTGTGTGTGAGTGAAAGTGTGCTTCAGCATGTCCGAGTGGGAAAGAGATCAAGCTTCTTCCTGGGTTTCTTTTGTTTGTACTTAAGGCTTTATGTACCACCCTTCAAAACATATTTTCCAGGATGGCTCATAGTAAAACATCACCATAACACTCAAACTATAATTTAAACAACCTACAATCCATAAATATCATGATTAAAACAGAAGTAAATCAGCAACCCTGTAACACTTAAAAAAATTAAAAGCAGTAAAACCTGATTAAAAGCCCAGGAGAATAAAGAGGTCTTTGTAACAGTGTAGGTGCCAGGTAAGCCTCTTTGGGGAAAGAGTTCCAGAATTTGGGAGCCACCACTGAGCAGGCTCCCTTTGTGGTCACCACCTGCCTTGCCTCTGGTTGCAGGGTCACGCAAAAAAGACCCTCCAAGGATGATGTTGGTACACAGACAGGTTGCAGTTTGGAGGCAGAGAAGGAGAGTAAGCAAGTCTGTACTCTGATGTCATGACAGGCTAGAATCAGAGTGCAGCTGAGCACCAAGCTGCCATTGTCTTGGAATAAGCCAAAAATAATAGCAGCGCAGAGACCCAGGTGCAGTAGGCATAAATGTACAGGCTATGAAACTTCCCTTTTAGCAGCGTCTTCAAAGCTTACAACTTAACTGTCTTCCAGGAGTCGTTTCTCTGACAAACTGTCTCAGCCTGCAGCCTCCTGAGCCCGTTCACTTCTCCGCACCTGGACACCAGTCGGAAGTCATGACCTGGTGAATGGGCACTGGAGGGGGGCCATCCTTTTCTACTTGGCCACCACTTATATAACTTGTCCTGCTCATAAAACATCTCTGAACTGCACTTAGCTGGGGAGAGCATATATCCACCGGAGAACTTTTATGTCTAGTCTTTCTTGGAGAGCTGGATGGCAGATTGTATGCGGATCTTCAGCTGAGTTCATTTCCCCTGGAAATCTCTTCCTAGGCTCCTTCCACCATCTCTTCCTCTGCTAATCCTTCAATGCTTAGTGAGTTGTGGTTGTGTCTGTTGTCTCCAGGGCAGAGTAACAAGCCTGCTTATAAAAAGGGGATACAGTATAGGGCTCCCAGTCTCAGAAGAATCCCACATCTTTCTCCTTCTTGCTCCATTTTGCTGTTTGCATCCCGATCAGACTGCTAGGCACTGCAGCTGTCCAAAACCACATTATGTGGTTTTATGGACATTTTGCAGCATCCTTAAAGGTACCTACAGCATCATGATTAACCCACAATTCAACAACCATGCCTATGATTTCTGCTCTGATACGCACACTGTATTTTTCTCAGTGGGGTTAAGCACCTCCCTCCCCCAAATCCAGAATGCTTCGACTACCTCCAGAGCCAGGTCTGAATTTAGTTCTTTGGTGCACAATGACACATTCCAGCCCCTGAACAGCACAATTCATTTTACAGTAAGAGGTTTTCTTGGGAGGGGCTTCACTAAGATCATGATCCAGTCGCCTGATGTGTTTGAGGCAGCAATTTAGAGAGCAGGTGCATGTCCTGGTGGCTGGAATAATTCTGGCCTCCTATTCCTTAACACTAGGAATCCCATCCACCAGTGATGTAGACTTGGGTCTATTGACTCGGACTCAAGTCACGTCAATGACTTGGTGTCCCTGATCACTGTGCTAATGATGAATTATAGTGGTGTGTGTGTCCGTCCTGTAGGGGGTGCCCTGCTTTGTCAGTCACTCAGACTGGCCAAGTAAGCCCCTTTTCCCCTCCTGGTCTTCTTGCCTGGCTTCAGGTTTAGCAGCCCTTGGTGCAGTTTTCACTCCCATTTAGCCAGCACCTTGCCTCACGGTTGACGGTTCTCCTTTTACAAGAGTCAAAGCATCTGCATAGCACCACTTGGCAACTCTTCGGCTGGAATTTCAACTACATTTAAAAACAAAACAGTGTAGCTGCCATCTTGGGCCCCGATAGTACCTCAATCCCTACCCCAGTCTTCTGGATTTAACCTCTTGGCTGTTCACGGGGGGGGGGGGAGGGTTGGTTAAGGGAAGGAAAAGGCAGGTCAACAGTACTGAGGTCCCCATGGTCTGTCCTGAGGAGAAACAAAGGTTCTTTCACTGTGATTAGTTACACTAGCTGGGTATACGGTATTGCCAGCATGCGGCAGTTTCTGGCACCCCCTTGGAGGGAGCGGAAACTTTCTTCTCTCCATGCTCCCTTGCTGTGTTGACAGGCCTCGGTGTGCACCTTTGCATTGCTTTAATTGGGGCAGGATGAGGGAGTGCCCCATCTCATAATTGGCATACTTGGCTTGGAAAGGTGCACAGAACTGAGCAAGGCAGTCAGCTGTGTGCTCCCTGCATCCCCAGTTCAAATGCGATGGAGCTGAAGTTTGGCCAGCTGCTTGAAGAGCCAGCCGCTTCACCCATGTCATGCCGTCTCCTGTCCAAGAGAGGCAGAATGTTTTGCACCGGGGGGGGGGGAGTAAGAATGTACAGCATATGCCAAGGGATGTGCATGTGTAAGAGAAGGATGCCTACTGCATTCAGAACCAGAGCATGTGGGAAAGGCAAGATACTACCCCAGCAACAACATGGGCCACACAGCTACAATAACAAACAGTTCTAGCAGCAGGAGCTCGGGTGTAACTATAGGCTCTTCTCAGTCTGCCAGCCAGAAACCCTATGGTTGTCATAGGGAAAAGGAAATGTCAGACAACACGTGGGCTATCCTAAATGTACTGTCATTTATTGATCCCTCTTAACAAATGTTCCAAACTACCAAGTTCCTAGTGGGAAAGGACATACGAGGCCTTTTTGAGAGTGCTGTGAGCCACAGTGCATTAGCATCATGAGAGAAAAGCTGGAGCCCATATACCTCCTGAGAATGACCTGTGCTGTGGGGAACTGATATTACTAATAGTACTGGCCTTACGCATTGAGGGATGTCATTTTGGAGAATCTGGGCCTTGTGACATAAACAATATGAAAAGACACTGGCACATTCTCTAACAGCTACAAAATGATTATTGGAAGTGTTTTGGTAATATTATCTAACCTTCTCCAAGTAACAGTGATCAACCCATCCATGGCAAATATCTATTCTGGCTTGTCAAAGTTCTAGAAAAGGGAAATTTCTGTACCAGCAGTAACGTCACTAGGACGCGCGTCACCCTGGGGCAGGGGGCGTGCGTCACCCTAGTGACGCTACGATATCGGCGCAGGGGGGGCGACCCGGCTCCCCCCCCCCCCCGCGTTGCCCTCCGGACGCTCCGAGGCCGGCCTGGGAGCCGGCCTCGGAGCGTCCGACCCCGTCAGCGCTCCAGGGCCTTCTAAAAGAAGGCGCAGGCAGCGTGTCCATCCGGGTATTTCCCGGATTTTTGCGCATGCGCAGACCCGTTTTGAGGGCTTTTTACCGGGGTCGGACGCTTTTTTACCGGGGTCGGACGGGGTCGGACGCTCCGAGCCCGGCTCCCGGGCCGGCCTCAGAGCGTCCGAAGGGTGTCGCGCGTCACGGAGGCAGAAGCGTCGCCTGATATGGGGCGGTGGGGCGGTGGGCACCAGGGCGTAGGGGCGGAAGGGCTCTGGGCGGGGCGCGAGGCTCCTTGAGTTTCGTTTTTTTTTTTTGTCTTTTCCCAGTTTTTTTAAAGCTTTTTACGAGTTTTTTTAGCGCTAGCAGGGCTTGTAAACGTTAGTGTATGCTTTGCTGCAACTTATCTTGTTTATAGGACCCTCCCGCGACGATCAGGGGCGACGCTCTCTCCAGGGGGCGCAGATCGCTCCTCTGCTCCGGGAGCAAACTCTGTAAAGCGCCCAGGAGCGCTTTGCAGAGTTCACACATGCGCAGACTGTCGATTGGAAACATCGTCGCTCTGCGCGTGCGTGAACTCTGCAAAGCGCTCCTGGAGCAGAGGAGCAGAGGAGCAATCTGCGCCCCCTGGAGAGAGCGTCGCCCCTGCGCTCTCCTCTGATTTTCAGGTACAGATTAGAAGAGAGAAAGCTCCCGTCTTCGAGACCCGTTTCAATTTTCATCAGCCCAAGGGATCCCTGCTCACTCCAGCATGTCCCTGCACCGCGTTGTTTTGCTCCCTTGACTGAGATCGCGCCGGGTTCACGGATCCCGAAACAAACACGCCATTTTTCAGACGGGGTGGAGGCGCGTGATGGAAAAGGCACATTAGGGGGGAAAGCAAGCGCCCCTTCTCCAGAAGGAGACTGACTGACTGTCACCCTCCGTAGCAGACAAAACGAAAACCACAGCAGCTGGAACAAGTGAAACGCGCCTAGAGTATCTAATCCACGCAGAGGAGGGGAGGGCGGCGGACAAATCCCCTCCCTCTCCGCAAATGCTACAAGCGCAGTTTTACAAGGAAATGCCCTCCTTGACTTCCCTTCCCCTCATGTTCCAAAGCCTTTGGACGATTCGTCGCGGGAGGGTCCTATAAACAAGATAAGTTGCAGCAAAGCATACACTAACGTTTACAAGCCCCGCTAGCGCTAAAAACCCGGTAAAAAGCTTAAAAAAACCCCGGAAAAAATGCAAAAAAATAGCATTAATTATGCTAATTAGTTTGGGGGGCGTCGGGGTTTTCCGCCCCAGTAGCAGGGGCGCCTGGCTACCCCTCTGCACGAAGGTGGCGCGCGCGGGGTGCGCGCATCACCCCATGGCACACATCACCCGGGGGCGCCCCCCCCCGCCACGCTCCAGCGACGCCCCTGATTCCATTGACCTTTCTTCATGGACTTGCATTCCAAACCCTTCATTCCATCACTCTGTCCTGAACTGTCACCAATTTGTCAAGGTTCTTATTAATGGAGAAACATTAATGACACACTAGTTCTTCAGCTATGGCTTGAGTGGTACTGAGTAGAGCAATTGTGTCCTGCTTTTTGGATAGACTGCTCCTGCTAAGGCAGCCCCCAAATATTTGTGTGCTTTTGCCGTACTCCTGGCTCAGGTTTAGTTTAGGATCCACTATTATTCCAGATCCTTCTCAGTAGAGTTAGCAATCTATTTCTAAAGCTTATTTGTTTATGGTTTTGTTCTTATTTTAATTTCTAATTTGTTTTCTCTTGATCAGTTTCAACTTATGTATTAGCTGGAGTTCCTGATTTGTCAAGAACATCTTTGAATTGTACTCCTATCTGCTAAAATGCTCGCAATACATGTTAGTTTTGTGTCGTTGACTGTAAATTTACAAGTATGTTCTCCAGGTATTACACAGCACCCATCCCAATACCAAATGGTGTAAAAGAACTTTCCATATGAAAGCAATTTAATTAACTCTTCCCTGGGTATGACTTCCACTACTTCACCTGGTTAAAGAAATATTTTATTATAGCAAACAAACCCTTACATGTCAAGTATCTGTCCAAGATGTGTATATCCACACAGCAGAGACTAGCTAGCTTAAGACCAAAGGGAAGTAACTGAAGAGAAGCTCAGGCATAAACAGACAAGATTGACAGCATAATCCTATCCCACTTACACCACTGTCACACCATGTAACCAGCAGAGGAGGGCAGGGCGGGAGGCTTTGGAGAGGAGGGGAGACTTAAAGCCCCTTTGAATCCTCCTTTGGAGGGGATTTGAATCCCCTTTCCATTCTGGGGCCTTCCGTTCTCGCTGCACCGGTGTTGTAAGTTGGATAGGATCGCACTGTCAGGCTTGCAATTGTTGGCTTGCTTTAATCACTAACAAACGTGTAAGTGTTTAGCACCAGGCCCATAGTAAAAGCTCATAGTGGTCTGCAACTGAATTCTGCCCTCCCCCATTGCTAGTACTTCTCTTCTGACAAGCTTTCCCATCTGCAGTCTTGACAAGGGCAGTGCCCACACCAACCACAGTTGCTCTGGATTTTTCAGCCTGAGTACCCATGAGGTCATTTTTATGCACTCAAGATGGAAAAAAGGAAGCAAATCAGGGAAGGGTTGTGTGCAGATGCCCTCACGTAGCATCTCTCCTGTGATGGATGGCGACCCATGCATTTACAGCATCTCCAAGCTACACCAGAACAGAGAGCAACTAAAGCCAAGAATCTAAGCCTTGGATCTTCCTGGTGTAGAATGAGGAGTGGATTGGCTGGACCAGAGAAACAAACACACCTATATTCTAAGAGCTTGGCTGCAACCCTTCTGGTGGAAGTGGGGGGGGGGAGAGGTAATTTTGCTGCTTCCCTTCTATGCCAGGTCGTAGTAATAAATGGAGACATCCCATTTCATAATCAGCTGAATGTTGCTTGTATGGCTTGTTTACTGGAGGCTGGGGTATGGCTGTTCCTGAGCCCTAAATTGAGAATTGCTGTTGGCTCTTGTATTGGGAGGTTATTTGGAGATTTTGTTCCCTCTTACACCCAGGCAGACTGCTATTAGCTAAATAAACACACGAGGCATAGGCTGAGTGAAGTTGCAAAAAGAGAAAGTTTACTCACTCTTTCAGTTCATATATACAGCATCTGGTTAAGACCAGAGGTTACTCTAAACTTAGGATGGAACACCCCTATAGCTGGCGCTCCCTGCATGAGGTATGCTTGGAAGATGGCCGCTTGGGCTCCAGCCCAAGCATGGCACGTCGTCCCTCATTGAAGTCAGGAGAAGAAGGGAGTGAGACTGAGATAGGAGAAGGAGGAAATAGAGCCAGGGGCCATGCCCCTTCCTTGGAACACAGAGAGGTCAAGGCAAAAGGTCTTTCAGGTGACCAGAGATGACACACCGCACCCCCAGTGTCCCCCCAGTGTCCAGCAGACGAACGCTGCCCATCTCCAACATCTTGTATGAAAGTGGCACAAGAAAGGTTCACAAATCAGGAAGAGAGGAAGGACAAAATTTCTTTGCAGTTTCTCACATAGACTTTCTTCAAGTATGTTACCTGTGTTGTACAAGGAACATGGCTAGAGATCAGGGTTGCCAGGAGCTGGCAACTTTACCAGAAAAAAGCTTTTCTCAACCCAGATGGAAAGGGTGTTACCAAGGAGAACCACTATTGATCAGCAGACTGAGCTTCCCCTACACAGCATGCTACTTTTAAGATTGTTCCTAACATACAGTATGTCTGATCTATGAGAAAGGGAAATAATAAACTACCTCATTTTAGCAAAGTCTCTAGTTGGTCAGGCCTAGAAAGCCACAGATCATGAGCTTTCCAAACAAAACCTCTACTCTTATGCTATGTTTTTTAGTGTGGTGCATCTTCGATCATGCAAAGGCTAAAGAAACCATAAAAACATTATACAGAGGTAGGGTTGGAAGTATTCAGATGATATGTGAAGCCATTAATGTGGCTTTCATCACATGGAAGCTTCCTTCCCATTCATGGTTGCAGATAAAGAAGAAAAAATAACCTTGTGGTTGATCACCATGTGATGAAAGCTTCAAATAGTCAGGCTATCATATGATAATTACGATCATTGTACAAAGAACAGGGCCATCTTCTGAATTCAGGTTCTGTTAGAAGGTGAAGAAACATGATGTACAGACTATCCACAACTCAAACAATATCTGTACTTCAAAGATGACATATATTTTCCAAAGTCAATCTTTCCCACTCCAAGTCATAGAATGCTCTCTTCTCTGTCCCACAGGCCAGGTTTCCTAAAGTCTTTGATTTTAGAAGCGGATACTCTCCGTTGGCATGTACTAGAGATGAAGAACTTTTGATGTATTGGAGGATTCCGCCTCCGACATGGCTAGGACCCTTTTCATTGATTGGTCTCTTCGAAACCCTGGCCTGATCCCTCTTGTGCGCAAGAATGCATGTTGGTTCCTTCCTGCTCTTTTCTTCAAGGCTTTGTAATATTATCCTCTGGGTTTGATCAAACTCCATGTTTATCCATAGTCCCTGGAACACCTCATCCTGCTCTCCACCTCTCTGCTGTATTAATTTTCCCTCTGAACTGTGCATTTTCAGCTTTAGTAAATTCCTCGCTAACCATATTAGAGTCACACATCATTACCTGCCAGATGAAGCCACTCAGGCGTTTCTGCAACTTTGCATTGTGTGATGTTAACATGGATGGATGTCTAAAAGAAGCCAGATCTCACCCTGGATCAAACTGTTAGAATTCTGTAGCTTTGGCACCCCGGGGCCTTTTGGTGGATGGGTGCAGTTGGAAGTGGGCATCTTCAGCAAGATGAGCAGGTGCTGTGTACAGACAGTATTCTTGAATCATGACCTCATTCCCCCAGAGTTCTGGTCTTTGTCATTCTGTACTGGAGGTATCTACAAGTGCCTCCACCTAATAGAGACTTCAGTCCAACTCAGTGTCCTATGCCCTTTTGATATTCTAGCTCCAAGTACACCCTGCTAATTCCCAAGCTAGTGAAAAAAAAATCAACTTGAACCTTGTAGACACCAGATTTCTGACAATAGATGATCAGTGTTACAAGGTGACACCTCTCATGTCTTCATCAGCTGGCCTTTATTTCCTTGGGAATTCCAGTGGTGGCTCCCCAAATCTCAGAGTCATTCAAGATTAATGAAAAGAACTAGAAAAGGAACTCTGCCTCCTTAAAGATGTGAAAAACCCTGAGGAAAGGGCTGTTAGCTGAACCGCCTCCCATATCACCTATCCTGCTCTCTATTCCTTCAGATACAATGGGCCCAACCTGGTGCTAAAGTATGACAAGGCATGGGGACGTCTGGTGAATCTTGCAGCGGATGAACGTAGCTCCCCGTACTATAAACTGCGGGATCGTCAGGGCAATGCAATTGGTGTGACAGCATGTGACATTGATGGAGATGGGCGGGAAGAGATCTACTTCCTCAACACCAATAATGCCTTCTCTGGTGAGTGTGGAACCCATCCATCCCTGACACTCAACCTGCCAAAGATAACCAAATTAGGGCATCAGCCTTCTTATCTGTTCTATGAATTTCCTCACTCCCTCTCCTCTGACACCCATCCAGGTTTGATATCCAACCCAACAGAAACCACCTATCCCTCAAAAATAATCTTGCCACACTCATCAGACTTCCAACATTTACTGTACTAAATTTCTGGACTTATCAGCTATGCACAGTGTACCAACTAATCCATCCTTCTAGTCTCGCTCAACAGTGGGACTCTGACATAGCCATTTCATAATACCATTGAACCTTTGACACCCACCTACCCACCAGCTTATGTTCAATCACTGATGCCAACCCCCTGATATCTTTTTCATAGATAGTTATTGCATAACCCTACCAACAACCAATCAGTTCCTTCCCAATGTTTATCCTGCTGACAGCAGGCAGTAGAGGGCATGGGAGTGATCTACAGAGGAGGGGCACATGGTGGTGGTGGGGGTGCTCAATGGTCTGACCCATCAGTCTCCTTTCTTGTTTGTTGTGCCAGCAGTGCAGGCTCCCCTCCTTCACACAATTGTGCTTTGGAGCTTCTCTTGCCAGCCCCAGCCACTGATTCCAGTTCCCTGACCTTCAGTGGCCACCAGGGTGGGATGTTTCAAGGCTGGAGTTAATTTCCCAGCTGAGTGATTTTGTCGATTCTCTGGCAGCAGCAGAGCAGGGGGGGGACAGCAGGGGGGGGGGGAGAACTTGGCTGCTGACTCAGGGCTTTACCACATCTCTAGTTGCCAGCGAGGACTGCAGTTCAGGGAGCCCTGGGACTGCCAAGGGGCAGACAAGTGTCTCCCTGGGCAAGGAGATATTTCTTGAGACAAATAGATTGACGTACACAAAAGAGAAAGTCATGAATTCCTTAAGCATGTGGTGATAGAGGGTGTTATCTTTGTCCTATGGGAAACTGATGTCCTAAGCCCTAGACTGGCACCCTGTGCAGCTGCAGGAGCGGAGGGGATGTTCAGCCTGGCGTCACATTGCCCAAGAGAGACTAACTCAAAGCTAAGCATGCACTGCCAGCCAGCTCTATCCCAAAGTCTCTCTTCCCTTCCTTGTTATATAGATCTAGGCAGAACTGCACTCACGGCAACAGACTCTTTGCTTGGATGCTTCTACATGTGATTGTGGGAATCCTCACACAGCACTGCTGGATCAAGTCTGGCCCAACCTGTGTAATTATGCTCTGGAGCTTGTGCTGGATTTTGTGACCTCTACCAGTGACCAGATCCTCATGGGATGTTTCTGGGAGTGACTATTGCCCTTACTGTTCACTCCACCTCAGTGCCTCACTCTAAACCACTATTTTAGAGCCTCTGCCAAATCTGCCTGGAGAGAAGCTCTGTCCTCTGGTGTCCACCCAGAGGTGGGTCGGGCCCAGCCGCACCTGCACCATCGACCCACTCTTGGCTCCACTTATCCATCTTCCTGACACACCTAATTACTGCTTTGCAGCTGCCAAAGACTCCCGTTCCCTAAATCAGCCATTCACATTACTCCTGGCGTCGTGGTCCGGCCAGGGCCTGCCATTGATTTTCCCTTTTCCCTTTATGATGTACATGGCTCCGCGCCGCTCTGGCACATTTTACCTTAATGAGTTTATTCTTCTGGGCCTCCCTTACCAGCTCTTAAGCTTTGCTGGGGTTGCTGCGTTCACTGTAGTGCGGTCCCAGTCACAGCCCTGCAGCACTGGCTAGTGATAAGATGCAAAGGAAAGGCAAAGGAACCCAGGAGATTGAGGATCAGGACTGATTGTCCAACAGCAGAGTGGAGGAATAGAAGTGAGGCTGCAGCCTGGTCTAGGTTACAGAGTTTAGTAAGCACATTCAAAATATCTCCAAAAGAGCATTCACATCTGCACAGGGCGTAGTACTGCTGTTCAGGGCAGTGGCGTTCTTACGATGGGGGAGCAGGTGTGCTGCGCCCCAGGCGCCGAGTCGGCACGGTGCTTCCGGAGGGGCGCGGCACTGGAGCCCGGCTGCCGAGCCCCCGGGAAGCAGCTCGCCCACTCGGCACGTTACCAGCTTCCGGAGGCTCCGCTCCGAAGCCGGGACAAGCCCTCCTCATTGCGACCGCCCAGTTCGGCAGTCGAGGGCTTTGTGAGCCAGCCAAACGCGTCACCGGCTTTCGGTTCTGCGCATGTGCAGAAAAACCAAATAAAAGCCGGCGACGCGTTTGGCCAGCTCACAAAGCCCTCGACCGCCGAACTGGGCGGTCGCAACGCGGAGGGCTTCCCAGCTTCGGAGCAAAGTGTCTCTGGAAGCCGGTGACAGGCCGCTTCCGGGGGGCGGCAGCCGGGCTCTGGCGCGACGGGGGCGCTCCAGCCCCCGCCCCCCCAGGCACCGGAAGGCGTTAAAACGCCACTGGTTCAGGGCGTGGTTTATGCCAAGTATCTTTCCACAAACATCCAATCCTTGCAGACTTACTGAGTTGCCCATCACCCACTGACAGGTTTGGGCTCTAGTGAAAATCACATACAACTCTGAATGGTTTTCCCGTCTTCCAAGAAAGCTAGCTCAGCACCTGGCCAAAGAACCCTGAAATGTCTGGTGTCTTATCTCTCCTCCCCAGGTATAGCCACCTATACAGACAAGCTGTTCAAGTTTCGCAATGGACGCTGGGAGGACATCTTGAGTGATGAGGTGAATCGGGGTGTGGCCAGCCGGTTTGCTGGGCGCTCAGTGGCATGCGTGGACAGGACGGTGAGTGCGTGGGCAGGACTGGAGGAACAGACAGTGTTATACTATCAGTGGATCATCAGCAACGGGGGTGGGGGTGGCTGGTTGGGAGCTGATTGCAATGGCATCATCCAAGTTGTACAAAGATTGGAAACCAGACTGGAGAGGCCTTGCTCTCTCGTTCCAAACTCCTCTGTGGCCAGGACTTGCTGGCAGTTCTCCCCCCTCCCCCACAACTGTCAGGACTCCCATCAGGGGCTGCAATGCCAGGCGGGTGCCGTGCTGCTGATAAACGCAGCCTGTCTGGGTGATTTATGCCCCTGTCACCTGCGCTTTCTTCTCCTTCTACCTTGCGTGGTTTGTTTTCAAACAATTATTGCTAAATCAGGGTGCAATGGGAGAACAATGGGGGCAGGGTAGTGGTTGGCAGACCAGCCTGAGAGTCAGGCAGGAGGCATGAGGACTAGCATGTTTCTGTGCCAAACCTATGGCAAAGAAACAAACTGGGATGGGATGGTTTTATATGTGCTCAGCTATGTGGGGCTGACCAGACAAATGGGGGGGTGGGGGCGGGAGGAAGTCCCTTGGTCTGGCACTCATTGAGTCTCATTAAGTATCCCACTCATATGCTGTGGGATACAGGGAGATTCAGGCATTCACCTGCCCCCCCCCCATTTCCTGTAGGGTTCTGGACGATATTCAATCTACATTGCGAACTATGCCAATGGGAGAGTTGGCCCCCATGCCCTCATTGAGATGGACACAGCTGCCAGTGACTTAGAGCGTGGCATCGTGGCACTGAATGATGTGGCTGCAGATGCTGGAGTCAACAAATTCACAGGTATTGGGGGCAGCAGTTGCCATTCTGATTTCCCTATCCTGACTTAAGGGTAGGGAAGTTATCAAGCAGGCCACATACCTAAATATCTGAATCAGAGAAGGGGAAACTCTGTTTCTTGTTGCAAAATTACTGCAAGGACACCTTAGTAGTGGTCTTATTTAATCATACTCTCAGCTTCTATGGCACTGAATTATCTCTACCTAGTTCCATAATTATTGTGCTGACTTGATGATTGCTGCTGGTGAAGAGTTGAACACCATTTCACTTTGACGTTGCAGTGAATCTCTCTCATCTGGCCTAACTAACTGGGGGAATGGTGGGAAGAAGTGGGAGGATATATACCAACTGGGGAGGGGGGGGTTGTTGCCGGACTTTGAACATCCCAGTTAGAATCGACTCCCTGGTTAGCAAGGGGCAGCTGGCAGGGGTGCCTGGGAGTTATCACTGTTTCTCTTCCCAGGGGGCCGGGGTGTGGCTGTGGGGCCCATCCTGAGCGAAGCAGCCTCTGACATATTTTGCGACAATGAGAATGGAGCCAACTTCCTCTTCCGGAACCAGGGTGATGGTACTTTCATAGATGTAGCACCCAGTACAGGTGTGTACTGTACATGGCTCCCTCCCTCCCTCTCTCTCTCTCTCTCTCTCTCTCTCTCTCTCTCTCTCTCTCTCTCTCTCTCTCTCTCTCTGTGTGTGTGTGTGTGTGTGTGTGTGTGTGTGTGTGTGTGTGTGTGTGTGTGTCTTTCATCCAAATGGGGCCCTGAGATTTTCCCATCCTCCTCCTTGCTGTTCGCTAGGGAGGGGGGAATGATGAGTGCACGCGGGCTCAGCCACCGGTAATTGAGCGTCTGGCTGATCACTGGAGTTTAACGAGGTGTCAGGGTGGCATCCATCACCGTGGGGCTGCTGATGACACTTACTCTCTTCAGAAACACTCCTTCCTTGTCAGCAGAAGAATAGGAATAGGGTGGCTAGAGGAGGGGTGGGGGACGGGATGAGTGGAAATGGGATATATCTCTGTAGAGGGTCTCTAGCCCCTGAATGTGGTCTGCCTGCCATACCCCACAAACTGCAGCCCTCCGTCTCCTCTGCTCTCTGTTCTGACAGACTGAATAAGGTCTCTGTGGGGCAAGAGCTGCCAGATGGTTCTTCCTCTCAACACAAGTGTGGGGCCTTCTCTAAGGCTACTCGGCAAAAAAGCGGGTGCTCCGCTCAGTACTTGGGGCTGTTCACATTCAAACATTGAACAGACAGCCCTGCTGACTCCTCTGCCACCCTCCACAGGTCTGGATGACCCCTACCAGCATGGCCGTGGCGTGGCACTGGCTGACTTCAACCGTGATGGCAAAGTTGACCTAATCTATGGCAACTGGAATGGACCACACCGGCTCTATCTGCAGATGAGTGCAGGTGGGCGGGTCCGCTTCCGGGTAAGTGCCACTTGAAGGAGGGAGAGCCAAATAGTTACTGTGCACTGCCAGGATAACCTGGGCTGTGAGCAGGGAGGGTGGGGAAGGTGGGGTGTCCTCCAGCAGTTGAAGAGTGAGAGCCGGAGTGCAACGCATAGATCAGATCCACTCACCAATGAGGCTGCTGTCTCTACCCTCAAGCTGGGTTGCCAGATGTTCCTTGTCTTAAAGGATTGCCTTTTATTGCAGTCCCACAGCTCCAGAGCATTGCCTTATTCCTGCAATGTAGATCTGGCAGACTTTGCTGCACTTTGGTTTCTATTCCAGTCACCACTCCTTGCACGAGACGGTGGTCTCTGCCCTGTTCTAAGCCCCCAGCCAGGAGGACTGTTGACACCACCCCCCTCAGCTCATGCGTATTCTGGCCCAACCACAATTCCTGCTGCCACTTGATCCCAGTCCTATACCTGAGTTTCCTCTTGGCCCTGCTCCAGCCCAAGCCAGCTCTCCCTGCCCCACTAATCCCCGTCCTTCCCCCAGGACATTGCCACGCCCAAACTGTCCATGCCATCACCTGTCCGCACCGTCATCGCTGCTGACTTTGACAATGACCAGGAGTTGGAGGTCTTCTTCAACAACATCGCCTATCGCGGCTCCTCCGCCAACCGCCTCTTCCGGTGGGTGAGAGCCACATGGCCACCAGAGAGTGGGGCAGTGGGCTCCCCATCTTACAAGGCTCTGGGCATGGCAGGAAAGGCTCCCTCACACCAGAGTCTGGTGTAAATCCGTCCTGTCCTTAAAAAGGCCCTGCATGTGGAGCTATGGAGCAGGGGAGGAGGGAGGGCTGGATTCTTGTGATCCAGAATACGGTCTGCCTTTTAGTCCCACTGGTACCATAATCCACAGGAGCTCATTGGCTCCACAAGGATGGGGAGGGGGTATCCCACTCAGTTCTGTACTTGCTCCAGCTGGCTGGCTGAGCTGTGACTGAGACCCTTCCTACAACGCCACCAATACAGCCGTCTGTTCTGCCTAGACCACGTCCCTGGAGATTCTGGCTTTCACTAATTAGCACTTATGCACGGTTCCCATTAATTGTAGGCAATCAATGACTCGTTAAACAGAGCTGCTTACATTTCTCAGACTAATAAAGTGATAGCAGCAGCATGTGGCAAATCTGGAGAATCCAAGCAGAAACCTGCCACTGTATGTGAGGACAGGGACCCTTCAGGAGAGGCACGCATTAGAAAGAGGGATTGGTGTGTGGACAGGGCAGGGCCCATGCAGTAGTAGACTTGCCTCATTTAAGGGGCTTGCATGGGAGGGAAGAGTATCACCTCTTCAGTAGTGCAATCCCTTTCTGCTACAGGGTTGCCCGCCGAGAGCATGCAGACCCAGCCATTGAGGAACTGAACCCTGGTGATGCCTTGGAACCTGAGGGGCGTGGCACAGGTGAGCCAGCCTGGTGTCCAGTGTGAGAGCATGATTGTGTTGTTTCGCTTAGCAAGAGAAGGATTATGCACAGAGAAGCTGCTGTATCTGGTGGAAGTGGGGAGGGAGACAATCACTGTGTCAAAGATACACTCTCTGTTGATGACCCCCTCCCTCCCCTCCCCCCCTGAAGAATTCAGACATCTAGTCTGGTGCCTTTGAGCATAACTGTTAGCAGGTTGAAATTCTGGCCCTTCAGATCCAGTCACTCCTTGTGTCCCAAAGAACTCGCACCACGGTTTGTTGAAGGGAGCATTGCCTCCAGAGTGGCTGCAATGAGTGCCTTCTCACTGCAGAAAGGCTGGCAGAGCTCGCAGCCTGGGTCCCTTGGTGCACCATGGCGAGATACAACTTCCCTCATTTGTTTCAGGCTGAGGGACAAAGCATTTGCATGGCCAGACCTCACGCAGTTAGCTGCATCTTAAAGCCAGAAGTCCAAAGAAAGAAAGAATGGACTTTTGTCTGTGATTCCCAACCACATCCAGGCTGCAATATTCTTGCATAACATTGGCAGGAAGGGGAAAAAACATTGTCACTGGCAAATGGCTCAGCACCAGGAACAGAAGCAGCTCCTGGGGTAAATGAACACAAGGGTAGACAATGTCATTGTGGCAAGTTCGGGCTAATTTGGGTATAAAAAGAAATGAAAGAAATTGTACTCTGTGACTCTCTCATACTAGGTCTTAAACCAGGCATAATTGTAGAAGTGGAATGGGGTCCTGTCTGAAAGGAGGTGCTTAAGCAGACCTCTGCTTACTGAATTGGTGTCATTCCAGGGGGGGCAGTGGTGGATTTTGATGGTGATGGAAGGCTGGACTTGATCCTTTCACATGGAGAATCCATGGCACAGCCACTCTCTGTCTTCAGAGTCAATCAGGTGGGTTCAGAGGACTGCAACCAGATTTTCAAACTTGCATATCAGCAAGTATGGTGTCCCCCTTCTTCAGTTTCATGACCTCCTTGTCCCTCTGCTCAGTCTGTCTGTCCATCTCCACAGGGTGCTGGCAACAACTGGCTGCGAGTGATTCCACGTACACGGTTTGGGTCGTTTGCTCGTGGTGCCAAAGTGGTGCTGTTCACACGGCTCAGTGGTGCACATCTGCGCATCATCGATGGAGGGTCTGGGTACTTATGTGAGATGGAACCTGTTGCCCACTTTGGACTGGGTGAGTGAGGAGGGGTGGGGGCAGAACTCTGAGTGGTGTGTTTTCCCACATCTTTTCTTACCTTTTCCTACCCTGTCTATCCTTCCAGCCATTCCACAATTACTCCAGCTTCTGGACTTCCCAGATTTCCTCTGCCTTTCATCCCAAATAGTACCTGCCAACCACTACCAGAACACATTACAATCTAACAAAAGTATCTTTACGATCTCTCCCCCTTATCAGGCAGTTCTCTACAATCCCAAATCTTTGTCTGTATATTCCTATGGTCCAGCACTAATGTTGCTCAAAAATACTGCAGTAAATCCTATCGACCTTCAATCCACAGTCCTCTTCTTTCAAAATATTTGCAAACTCTGTTTCCTGGCCTCATACTATCTGGTGGAAAGGGGACACTGATTGGCATTTCCATTTCCAGAGAGCAGAGCATGCATTGCAAGAAGGCCCTTGTTGCCCCCTCCAGCTGTTCCTGCAGAAGGCATTGTGTGTCTCCACACATCATTTCTCTTCCATGGCCCTGAGGTGGCCCAGCGTAGTGGGGCATAGCCAGGTCAGACCAGGCTGTGAATAGGGAAGCCAGGTGCCTCAGAGTCAGAGGGTCCATATGCCAGAATGTACCACATTCCTGCTCATTGCTGGCCTTGTGCCTGGGAGCTGGGCTGGTGTTAGCGTAGGATGGTTGCCAGAAGGACATGTCCCTGGGATGCGACATGTCGTCGCATCCCAACTTCTTTCATCTTTGTAGGGAGAGATTGTTAAACATGAGGAGGAAGGAAAGCACAAATCACCACATGGGGGGGAAGAATAACTCTTCTCCAGCACCTACCTATTCAGCACCCTGCATGACCTGCAGTTTCAACTCTGTCTTGCCCTTCTTTCCTGTAGGACAGGATGAACCCAGCAGTCTGGAGGTGACCTGGCCAGATGGCAGGTTTATCAGCCGCACTGTAGAGAGCAGCGAGACCAATTCTGTGCTGGAAATTCCCTACCCCCGGGACACGGAGAGGTCACCCCCTGTCATACTTCCTCTTGAGGTGAGCTCCACCTTTGCTATAAGTTATGTGCAATGAATCCTTCCAACAGGCTCCCACATCCTTCTCCACATCAGTTTTCCTTTTCTCGTCAGTTGTCCTTGGACCTCTCCGATGCCCCTGAGAGCCACATAAGGCCCTGATGGAGGTTCCATGCTGACAGTGATGGCTTTGCCAAATATTGAAGTCAACCTACTCTGTTTTTTTTCTGCATAAAGAATGTGTGAGGCAAAGAACCATCAAAACTGAAGGCATGCAGAAGTTCCCGGGTTCAGTTCCTGGCAGCATAACCAGACAAAGCTGGGAAAGACCCCTGTTAAAAATCCTGGAGAGCTGCTGCCAGTCATTGAACTAGATGCCGCAATTGCCTGGCTCAGCAAATGGCAGCGTCCTCTGTTCTAACCACCTAATATTTTTAAAGGTGTCCAAAGTGTCGTACCAGCTGTCTAACATTTAAAAAACAACTTATAATTGTTTTTTGAGAAATGAATTGGAAGGAGAGGGGAAGTCCATCAGATTCCAGGATGGGCACATAAACAAGAGAATGCAAGATGAATCAAGATAAGAAAGCAAGAGGAAAAACTATGTAGGTTTTTACATAACCTACTTGGTTTTTACATAACCACCTCTGGAGCACATAAACATGTGCTCCAGAGGTGAGCTTCCAAATGGAAGCGCTTCTCTTTTTCTTTAGAATAGCCATGTGGGTCAGCAATCCTGGCCAAAAGCAGGTGTACGGGGGAAACTCATTCTCCTTCCATGCACTGTTTTAAACACCAGTTAATATAATTTAGGAGCAAAATCGCTACGTCAGGGGCAAATCTCTACTTCAGCAGGTTTTTCACATTTAAAACAGTGCACGGGGCAGGGGGGAGAATGAGCTTCCCCCTCCCCAATGCACTGAAGGACAGCTCGGTTCCGTTACGACAGACAGACAGCCAGTCAGGGGCCTCACTTTTGCTTTTCTTGCTCCATAACACTCCCCTTTCCAAATCTGTTCAGGCTTGTTTCCTTCTGGTTGTCCAGATTTACTGTTCTGAGGCTTCTTGAATTGTGACAGCAACACTGAATCTGGTTGGAGTGCCTAGGAGCTATAAAATAGTCAAACAGGCCTTGGTGGAAGACGCACAATAGCTGAAGTGATGTTGTTACAAAATGTGCTTCTGTCAGCATAATGACTTTCAACATTAGAGTTGCAGTGGCGGGAGGCAAAGAATGGCCGGCCCGTCCGTGCCAGAAAGTTCTGCAACGCTACTCTTTCAGCTCTGGCTGCAACTAAATGGCTGGGATTTCCTCTATTGAAGCAGCCCAGCACAAACTTGCCTGTCCTTCCTCTGCTCTGGTTCTTCTGCCATCTCAATGGAAGAATGGAGCTGGACTTCAAAAGGGCTGTTGGAATTGGCAAAGAGAATTTGAATATCCACTTCCTTTAATCAAAAGGCAGATATAAATTTGGGATATATAAGCATGACATCTTTCAATATTTTGGACAGTGTGCTGCAGATGCTACAGCCCATGTGGTTTGCAGCCAGGAAAGGACAAGTTGTTGAGTGACACAACCTTCCCAGTTTATATAATTGATTCAGTGTTTACATTTTCAGCTATATTCAGCAGCAAAGATTTTGCACGTGTTAAGACAGAATTGGATTTGCACCATGAGAATTAATGAGGCTTGTCAAATATGACATTTGCTCTGACTGTTGATTCTCATTTCTATCCAGAAATTTGTCGTTGATGCTTCAGTGTCTATGTGGAGTCCTTCACCCACATAGGCTGCCCCATTCATTTCTATAGGTGGAGCACCTCGCGTTTTCATCGATTTGTATGTGCAGATTTGCCACCTCCATTGAAGTGAATGGAGAAGACTACACGCACAAGAACATTGCAATGCACGTGGGACCTTGAGTCTGTGTGCCTGGCTGTAATTTCACTATAATCTTGGCAGAGCCATGGAAGCCACTGAGAAGTGTATCGGACAGGAGGAATTACACATTCAGTATGAGTTTAGTGCCAGCATTTTAGAAGACTGCATAGCTCTACCGTGGGCACTAAAATGACCAGGCAATCAGCAAGGCAGGATGTAGTAACAATGAATTAAAGAGTACATCTCAGCAACAAATGGATGAAGGAATGATAAAAGAATCTCTCTCTCTCTCTCTCTCTCTCTCTCTCTCTCTCTCTCTCTCTCTCTCTCTCTCTCTCTCTCTCTCATTTACAGCGCAATCCGACAACTTTTGTGCCAGTGTAATGCGTTAATTAACACATGTTATTAACGCATGTTAATGCGAGTAGATAAATAGGTACCGTTTGCGGGGAGGTAAACAGCGCTCCGTGTTCCAGCTGCATCCTACGTGCTGCGACAAGGAGAGTCATGCCGGCCACATGACCACGGAGGCGTCTTCGGACAACGCTGGCTCTTAGGATTTGAAATGGGGATGAGCACCACACCCTAGAGTCAGACACGACTGGACTTAATTGTCAGGGGTCACCTTTACCTTTAACCAGCAGCGCAGCAAGAACGGAAAAGGGATTCAAATCCCCTTTGAATTCCTCTTTTGGAGGGGATTTGAATCCCTCTTCCGTTCTGGGGCCTCCCGTTCTCACTGTGCTGCTGGTTAAACCGGCACAAAAGTTAAGTCGGATTGCGCTGTTGTATATATAAATCTCATATGTATAATATAAATACCGTATTGGTCTGAGTATAAGACTCACTTTTTTCTCCTAATTTAAGTTTTTAAACTAGGGGTGCGTCTTATAATCAGGCTGTTGCAATTTAATGCCAGTGATTTAATTCATTTTTTGTAATAGCACCAAACTTTAAGGGTGCGTCTTATAATCAGGTGCATCTTATAATCGGGACAATACGGTATATAAATTATATATATAGAGAGAAGAGCTGTTTAATTTCTCTCTCTCTCTCTCTCTCTCTCTCTCTCTCTCTCTGTGTGTGTGTGTGTGTGTGTGTGTGTGTGTGTGTAAATTGTGCAAGATTTTTGGATTTTTTTGCTTGTATACAGTCACAGATACAGTAGTGAGACTGGGCAGAAAATAACAGTTACTGAATACTAGCAAAACATGAAGTTTGAGTAGAACTTTAACCCCTTTCATTGCTGATCTTAACATTCTGGAGTAATGTGTTGTCCTCTTTCATCACTCACAAAATACCGGGAAGCCATAGGTACAGAGGGGCAAAAAAAAAAAAAAAGAGGCATCCTGTGCCTACAGAAAGCCACACCCAAATTCCTTGTAATGTCTAAGTATTGAGCAGAATCTGCACATACACTCTTTCAGGACTATAACAGAAAGATGACAAACTAGTGAGCTACCATGTGTTCTGAAGCACAAATTACAGAGAGATTCTAGATGCCCTGGAAACAGAGCAGGCGAGGTGGAAGAGAGGGAGCTGTGACTAAGACAAAATTGACAAACCTCTTTTTTTTTCCCCTTACAGTGCGGCCAAGGGTTCTCTCAGCATGAAAATGGGCGCTGCGTTGGTGAGTTACCTGGCAGAGGCAGATGAGGAAAATTGCACCAAAGTGCAATATCTTTTTCCCACCACAGGGTTAAATGGGGTTGAATGCATGCTTGTTGGTATCCAATGGCAACAATGAAGATGTATTCTGAGGATAAAGCAACAGCCAAACTGTGGTGGGTTGAGAGGCTGTCAGATTGGATCCTATGCTAGCCTCCGGGCCTATGTGTACCACCCTCTCATCCCATCTCTCTTCCTTTCTTCTCAGACATGGATGAGTGTGTAGAATTTCCCTTTGTCTGTCCACGGGACAGGCCCATCTGCATCAACACATATGGCGGGTACCGTTGCCGCAGCAACAAGCGCTGCAACCGCGGCTTTGAGCCCAATGAGGATGGCACAGCTTGTGTTGGTGAGTGATGGCCTGAATGGAGCAGAGAGATTCATTTCATTGAGGCTCACTTCCTGAAGTCAGCCAATGGAAATGAGCTGGGGGAGCAGGGCTGGCTCCAGCTTTCAGGGAGCCTTCAACAAACTGTCCTACATGGGCTCCTTACCTGGAGGAACCGCCCTGCCACCCTGCCACATGAACGATGTGGGCACAGAGGTGATCATAAAGTGAGCTGTAAACCTTACTGAGGGCTCTTGGCCCTCAGCAGCTGCTTAAGGTGCCAAAGCCTGACACGAGCCCTTTGCATTTCCTCTTTCAGGCCATGAAAAACTGAGATGGGACTCAGTTTTTTACATCAACAGAGGAAAGGTTGGGGCAAGAGGGTGGGAAAGGCAGACTGGCTAGTGTGAGATCTTTGGTCTGAAAGCACAATCTCTTCAGATAGATAGACAAACGTCTATCTGAAATATAGCACTTGCTTCCTCTTTTGCATCTCTTAAGTTGCCTGGGCAAATCGGAATAACTGCGGCATGGCCTATTTACAGGCTAAAATAAACTCCAGTATTTCCTGGGTCACTTCAAAGCAGGGGGAGGAGGATACAGTTTGCAGGGGGGAAGTGGCCAGCAGGAGAAGGGGTTATTGCACTATCCCTCACCTGTTGCTTTTCCCCTACACAGTGCCCTCCACTGGCCACTATTAGAATATTAATTTGCAGCTATTTGGTAACTAGGGTTCCCAGACTTATTGGATGTCTGCCATCTAATATTTGGCTTAACGAAACCTTTCTGTTCCACCTCTTGATGGCATTCTTCCTGTCAACTGCCACTAACTCTTGTCCTGTCTTTCTCTCTCCCTTTCTTTCTCTGTCTGTCTCTCCTCTCTGTTTCCCTCTCTGTGCAGCTCAAGTGGCCTTTTTTGGTGGATACCCTTCTTCAGGGAGCTGGTTGGGCGCCATCTTACCCTCAACCCCTCTCCTTCCACTTTGCCTCGGACTCTGCTTTCACTCCTATGCACTTTAAGCCTTGTCAATAAAGGACAAAGCACCCTTTATGGATAAACTGGCCTCCCCTGTACTCCTTCCCTCCAATTTATCTCGTCTTCTCATGATGGCCCCTGGGAACATGGACTGTGGTGGGCAGCCATCTTTGGAAAGGGCAGGACACAGCCCAGATGATTATACTATCAATAGTGACGCATCCCTTGCATGTTTTCTGAGAAAACAGACAGGGCAGAGCCCCTACCACATGCTTTGTCTCCTCAGTGTGGCTGCCATCTTCCTTGGAGCTTGCCCTTAACCAAGATGGTGGCTCTTGCTGGTAGTTGCTTGCTTGGTTAAAATGGATACAGTTACCCTGTGCCTGCTGGTTTGGCCTGTGACATGATTGCTTCCCTCCCTTCCTCCTCTTCCCCTAGCCCGACTGGACCGGGATTCACCTCTGATCTTGTTTTACCAATATGTGTCTGCAGTTTGAACCCGCTCAGTCTTCCAGCTGGAGAATCCCCCTCCCCTCCATCCAATAAACTCTACACTATCTATAAGCACCTGCTTGCAGCTATGCTTGAGGAGTGGGTGGGAATGGGGACGGCTGATATTCCGAAGATGAAAGTAGGCCGGAGTAAGGTGATGCCGAGCTGCGAGAGATTTGTTCCCTTCTGTGAGAGATTTGTGGGCTTCTAAGGGCAGTGTGTGGCTAAAACACTTGCAGGGATGAGAGTGTTTATGCCTCAGAGACATTTCCATGAAATGTGGGGCTATATAGTCGGCACGCTGCATTTGCTTCCTGGCATTCCCTATCCTTATACGAAGCAGCATTGTGCCCTTCTGCCACTTAACTATGTGACTGGGCTGATCTTTCACACACAAACAGTTCCAACAGAATCCTAAACCTGTAAAACATAGATGAGGATGGTGTGTCACAAGTACACAGCAAGAGTGAACAAAATGCTCTATACCAGGGGTTCTCAACCTGTGGTATGGGTACCCCTAGGGGTATGCAGACCTCTTGCTGGGGGTACGCCAAGCCCTGCCCCTTATCTGCCCCATCAGCAGCTAATTAAGTGTTAATTAACATGGATTTTAAATTGTAATTATTTTCGGAGCCCTTCTGTCTCTCTGATTTTGGTTTGGGGCTTATTTTTGTACTTTGGAAAATGTACTTTGGTGGGGTGGGGGAGGAAGGAGCTGGTTTTGGGAAGTGTGACTTGGAGAAAAAAAGAGATCCTTGCATGTGTGTGTGTCTCTCTCCCTCACACACACACACACACACACACACACACACACACACACACACACACACACACACACACACACACACACCAGTTAAATAAGACATTTTTCACATTTAAAATTATTCTAGTACATTTTATTTGATGATTAATTACCTAATTAATTGATTATCCAATTAATTAGCAGTTAATTAGCAGGGGGTACTTCAGAAAATTGGACCGTGATGGGGGTACCCGGGCCTCCAAAGGTTGAGAACCCCTGCTCTATACCAAAGATGGTGTTAAGTAAAAAAGAAAAAAGGCAAGTTTTACATTTTACCTGGCAAACATCTTCAGCATGGCCACTAAGAATAACATAACTTTGGAAGGGCGACAGATGTCTGTAACAACCACACAGCAGGCATGTGGCAGGGTGTCATGAGTGACTGGAGTTTCCCAGCATATGCCCACTTTTTGTGTTTACACATGTGTTCAGACATTATTGTGTTCCTATCTTGGACACACTAAAAATAAAATGACCTTAAGTTTAGCAAAGGAAGTCAAGAAGCCTCCAACAAATGCCTGCTGGTAGAAAGCAATGGGGTGTTTGCAGCAGGGGAGGCAAAAATCTTTGCAGGTGCCACCCAATTTGGCCTGGTGCAAAAATCTTTTGCAAACCTTTTATATGACCTGTTAGTCCCCACGTTTACAGGAAAGACTTGTCTGAATAGCTTTCCCACTGGTAAATTTATTTTCTTTAATCATGTTCTGATGTGTCTGAGAAAGAAGTGGGAACACAAAATCTTTGGGGAGGGTCAATTGTTCTTGTCATTCAACACCTTCATAAGCTTATCTGGCTCTCTCTTGACTAAGAACATTACCGCTGCTTCAACTGTTCTATAGATAATTTCATTCTTTGGTTGTTTACATCTTTATCCTATTTGCAGCTTAAATGTGTTCATGGAGAACATAGATCCATTTGCTCTTGTACTCCTTTACTGAAGCACTGTTCTTCCCAATATCATGTAGAGTAAAGCAAAGCATTATAGCTTCTTTTGGTGTCCCTTTTGGAGCATTCTGTTTGTTGTATCTGCCAATTTTTGCTTGCAGCCCTGTCATACCAATAACACTTTCTCCAGACCCTTCATCTCCCTGCTGGAAAACCCAGTTGGCCTCATACTGCGACGGAGCCTTTTGTCCTGGGAACAGAACTGCTTTTTTTCCTCTGCAGTTGTTTCAGCTGCACAAAGAGAGTTGATAGCTTTAGCCAGAGTAAACAGCACTACAGTAAGCCTTCAACTCTGGTATCACCGAGACGAAGCAGAGGCTTTGCACCATTGCCAGAGAGCTAATTGTTTCCTGTCGCATCCATTAAGAGAGGACCTGCCTCCACCTTGTCCATGACTGGATGCCAAAGTCCACGTTGTATTTCTGTTAGGGACTCACTCAGTGTGTTGCCAGAGGATAGTTCAGAAGGAGGATGGATTGTGTCTGGGGCAGATCTGTTCTACACATTCTGTTCCTGCTGACAATGGTGTGTCTCTCACCCCCCCCCCCATCTTCCTCACATCCCCACCGCTGCCATCAATTAACATGGGCTATAGTCCACACACACAGGATAAGTCTATTTATATTTTAAAAAATAGTACTGCAATTTAAAGGTATCAACTTCTCCATCTCCCTGTTTCTTACATAAGTCCCAAGCGAACATGCAGGCAGTTGTCATCTGAATGTATTTCTAGGATCGTTCAGTTGTCATTTCAGACCTATAGTTCCTGCAGTGTAAGCGAACACAAGTTTTACTCCCTTTTCAGATGGAAACAGAATGAGTGAGCCTCTTTTAGCACTCAGTCAAGGCTGGAAACAAATGTGAGAGTCAGGGGTAGCCCAAGACTTCCTGACGCGTGAAGCGGCATGCCAAATGCTACCCCCCTTACCCAATGATGTGCCAGCCTTTGCTCCTCCCACTTTTCAGTATTCTAGCTCAGCACTCTCCTCCCCTCCACATTTCCTCTTCCTCTCTGTCCCCCTTTTCCTTTTCCAATCCAGGCAGGAGAAGGAGAAGCAATGGAGGAAAGTAGGTGGAGAGACATGGGCGCACCCCGCCAAACTACTACCTGAGGCAACAGCTTCAGTTGGCCTCATGGATGGGTCAGCCCTGGTGAGAGTCATGATATGTGAGAGGCAGGGAGAAAAGGAGGCCAGCAAGAGTATTAGATCATGGGAGATCAGATTAGCATTAGCCTTGCCATCTTCTTCTACACTAGGCCTGGGTTTAACTGCCCTAAAGACAGTTAACTCAGTTTGTAAGATAGTTTGTAACTCCAAATACATTTGGGGATGCAAGAGAAGTCAGGACATGCATGTTTCACAGATAATTTAAAAATAGGATATCCTGTTTCAGGGTAGGGGTTACGTCTTCTAGATCAGGGATGGCCAATTACTTAAGCTGCATCTAGCCTTTCCTCTTGCTAATTAAGAAGGGAACCACTTCTGACCGACATCCTCTCATTTAATCCTCAAGGGTCTCCACTAGGGTAGAAGCACACCTACTGCTTTTGCATTGTGTGAGAGATTTGTATGCGGATTCCAGTATGAAAGCCCATTAAACTATCCTTTTGACTTGGGTGGAATCATGAAAGCAGCAAAAGGGTGGGCACCTGCCAGGTTCTTCAGCTTAGAGGACCCTATCTGTCAATGCTGCTCAATGACACAATGACGTCACGATGCCATGGGGCTAGCTTCTGTCTGAGCAGATTCGCCGATGAGAGTCTAGTCTCCAGCCCCCGGCAAAGGTTGAGGAAATTGACCCTTAACGTGCTGCATCTCTTCCAGCTCTAGGTTTCTGTATGTCAGTCCCACCCTGGTTTAGCACTCCCTAAGAGGTCTTTGCTCTAGTCTTTCTGTGATGCAGATTCCTGATTTCCCCCTCTTTGGGACCTTTCTAGCATATCACAAGGGTGCTGCTGAGCCATCCAGATGTGGTAGCCACTGCCCTTGTTGTTGTTTGTTTCAGCATCTTCTTCTTCCCCAATTGAGCAGTAAACAACAAAGAATGTGGCTTTGAGTCAGCTAATTGGATTGTGAAGCCCACTTGATTTTCAAGAGTGGGAAACTCAGGAATACGAGTGACCTCCCCTCACCGTCAATAGTCAGTCCAACAGGCAAAACCTGGTTAACACCCACTGTTAACACTCCTGGTTAACACTCCTTTGTACATTTGCCCAGGTCCAGCAGTGGGGGCATCTGATTTTTCGCAGGGGTTATGCTGCTCACCTTGCTGCAAGTGTGGATTCGCTGTAGTTGAGCAGTGCCTTGTTTTTATCCCTTGCATTTTTCCCTCCACTGGTTTGATTTTTCAGCCTTTAAAAAATGCTTTTACTTTTACAGTGTATCTGCCTGGTCTGGGTTCACCTGGGAGGAAGTGGCTTTAGATGGTGGCAGCAAAGACTTTTTATAGTATAGAGTGTGAAGCAGATAATTGGAGTGTTAGTTATTATTATCACTGGGCGCTGGATCCTGTCTTGCCCTCTGTCCTTCCCTTTCACCTTCATGGACGGAAACTGGTCATGGGTGGGTATATCGTGTGGGTAAATTTCTTCCAGATAGGAAAGCTATCAGATCTAGCTAAAGCTGATGAACACGTGTGTGCATGCATACAGACAGACAAGTTCCGGATTCTCTGTAAATTGCTATGCTACTAAAGGGGAAGGAAAGATGCTTGTGGACCTCATGAGAACTAGTCTGTTGAAAGCAGAGCTAAAGGAGTACACAGTGGCAACGGGATGTGCACATGCAGTATGTACCATATAAGTCACATGTTAGCATGTGTGTGCATGACTGAACCATAGTGTGTACAAAAGGTATTGATTTGTGTTTGCCATACAAGACCTATGGGGAGGGGGGGAGATAATCATTCTATGGCTTGTGTGGCTGTCTATTTGTGCTCATGTGTGGATGTTGCATATGCGTACGAGTGATATGTCTGGACTTTATGATTTTTCTAGTGATAGAGAAAGGAATTGTTTCGCCTTAATCTGGCCTAGCTGTGGTACCCAGACACCTACAGCTGGCATAAGGTTGGGATCCTGCTCTTCTATACCAGCAAGTTGTTCTGTCTTTTGTAAAAGACACACAAAGCCCAGTTCTCTGAGGATCTGGGCTATGGTTCCATGGAGCCTTCATGAATCAGTGAAAAGGGAGACATATCACTTGGCCAACTAGGTTCAGAATCACAGCTTAAGGAATGACAAATCCATTACTGTACTGTACTCTGTTCTTTCCTACTACTTAATTTCATCAGTGAGATGGCTAACAATCAAATATGGTGCCAGTGCCCTCTGGAGGGCAGAAACAGAACAGCCAACAAACCATGTACTGTACAGTACTGTAATATTCACTACACAAAGTAGGGAACACGAGGAAGAACATCACATGTTCATAGGTGAAGAGGGGGGGGAGATGGGGGGAGGACTCTGACAGTTGAGTAAGAGGGGGAGCAGGAAACAGGGCTCCAGTGGTGCCTTGTGGCCAATAACCTGGCTCCAGGAGTGAGCGAGATACTCAGATCTTTGTTCTGCTTAAATAATGGGAGTGTAATTGGTGAGGGTTGTGCTTCCCAAATCACAGTCATGGTCCTGAACAGTTTTCTTTTTCCCTGGCAATTGCAGGGGGAGTGTATGGGCCTGTGGGGCCGACAAGCTAGGATAACCTGTGTTAACCCTCTGTGAGAGACTGGAGTCGCTGTCGAGCAAGCTTGGAAGGCCTGCGCTGTGCAGCCAGAAAGATAACCACACCGTTGAAGGGAAACAGCTGGAGAATGAAAAAGGGTTCTATGTGAATAGAACATTATTGTAAAAACCCCTATGGGGGTTTAAAAGAGCCTGCCTATGTAAACTGTGTTGAATAAAGTCTGAGGAGAAATCTGATGACAAGAAAGGCAGCATATAAATACAGATTATTTATTATTATTATTATTATTATTATTATTATTATTAGACTGGCACACAGGTCAGCCAGAATGCAACCTTATCCAGGTTTTCCCCACTATTGGCAGTGGGGCCAATGCAGACAGCAGGCTGAGGGGGTGTGCCCATGGGGTTTCCTCATGAGTCTGTCAGTATGTATACCAAGAGGTGGGAAAAATGATTTTTGCGGATTTCAGTGTTTAACCAAAATGAAATCGCAGAAAGCGGTGTTATGTGTTTTTATTCCAAATTTTCCCCTTTTTATCAATTGTAACCACTTTAAAGGCATACTAGATAGGTGGGATAGGTGATGCTGTGAAAGACTGAAGGCAAAAGGAGAAGGCAAAGGATGAGATGGTTGGACAGCATCACCGATGCAACGAACATGAAAATGAGCGAACTCAGGAAGATAGTGGAGGACAGGAAGGCCTGGCGGGATATGGTTCATGGGATCACGAAGGGTCGGACACGACTTAATGACTGAACAACAACAAATAATTTGTTTTGCTTAGGTTATTTTATTAGGCAGCTAACCTTGGTGGTGGGGTGTTCCTTGGCACAGAAGTGTGAAGGAGGGGTTGGCTGTTGACTGCTCTTTGCAGACGTTACCATGATGGTTCTGGACTGGGATAATAATAACCACTTGTTCTTGCAGAGAAGGAAATGTGGCGGCAGCAGCAGGTCACCATCAGGTGCTGCTTCTGAGCTGCAAAGAGGAGAAGTCCGGGGCCCAGCTGGTTTTCTTGGTTGCATGCACTCCACCCAAGTTCTCCCTGCTCCTTACACTGGCCTTCCTCCTCCTGTCTTTCAGATGTGGATGAATGCAGAGAAAGACCAGCCCCATGTGATCACATCTGCCATAATGAACATGGCTCTTTTCACTGCCAGTGCCAGCAGGGCTTCTCCTTGGGGACTGACAGACGGCGCTGTCTGCAGAACTGACCCGTGGCAGGAACAGTGCTCCACAGTCTGGAATACATAGAAGGCATTGACCTGTCCTGAGTGGCTTATGTTATGTAGTAGCGGACACAGGCTGCAGTGAACTGAGCTCACTCACCTTCTCTTTATGTTTCTTATCTGAATCCAAAATAAATCTCTCATCTCACTTGCTCATCATTCCATGACTGTTACTGAAAATGTGTGTCTGCTGGTACTCCCCCCTTTCTTCTTTTCTGGCAATGCAACCAGTGTCAGAATGCTATGCCAGACTATGGCATCATTTCTGTAGGCACAGTGACCATGAAATACATGTACAGACATACCACCCTTCAGTTCAGTCCCAAAATATTTCTTCATCCACAATTCAACCTTCCCAATGGCTGGGGAAGATACAATCAGAGGCGTTTCTGCGGTAGGGGAGGCATCGTTAAGTCGCGCCTCGTCCTAGTACCATGTTTAAACATGTACGGTGCCGCCCCTACCACAAACGCCTCTGGATACAATGCAGGAAATAGAAGTGAAGAGAGGAGTGGTGCCAGAGATACCTGTCAAGGAATACAAGCAGGTAGAATCTAAAAGTGGATTGAGGTTTGAACTAAAATCCTATGTACAGGTGGGCCCCCATATCCACTGATTCGCTATCCACGGTTTCAGTTATCCACGGATCGTGGGGACCCCCCAGGCTTTTACTTTTTTCCCAGTAAGCTTCATTTCTTCCTTTAAAAAAACAGGAGAAGCAGCCTCTGGCTGCTTATTACAGGCAAATAGAACGAGACTAAGTACTAGAGAGGCTCTGCAAAGTTTCTGTTAACCTTGCAGAGCCTCTCTAGGACTTAGTCTCGTTCTACTTGCCTGCAATGGAGGCTGCTTCTCTGTTTGTTTTAAGGAAGAAACAAAGCTTGCTAAAAGAAAAATAAGAGCTGGGGGGCAAGCATGCCTGCCTGCAGGGGGGCAGGGGGGGTGGGCCCTCAGGAAACCATGGAGAGGGTGTTCGCTCTTATCCACGGTTTCAAGTATCCATGGAGAGGCCTGGAACGTATCCCCAGCGGATATGGGGGCCCACCTGTACTCTGTTTTCCATCTCCGAACATGTGTCAGGATAAGAGTGCAATCCTATTCAACTTACACCACTGGTGTAACCGGCGGTGCAGCAAGAATGGGAGGCCCCAGAATGGAAAGGGGATTCAAATCCCCTCCAAAGGGGAATTCATTTAAATCTCCCCTCCAAAGCCTCCCGCGCGCTCTGCCCTCCCCCACTGGTTACACCGGTGGTGTAAGTTGGATAGGATTGTGCTGTAAATATCACAATGTCACCCAGTCCAAGCTCAGGGAGTTATACCCACTGTTCTCCTGGAATAACCAAGCCATCTTTTTTTATTTGTTTTTTTTTTTACTCTGCATTAAAAAGGAAATTGGCTCTTGAGTGATTAGTGTTGGCCACAAATTCCAGCTTTAAATGCTGTCATCATGTTCCTACTTATTTTATAATCAGGCAGGTAATGAGGCCTGAATAACACAAAACCAGGAGAAATCTGGACTTTGGTAAGAAAGCTCTCCTTTTTCCTCATTTAACCCAAAACAACTTCCAATCCTTTCCAGTATACTCCTCGACATTTTATTACATCAAGGCTAACTACTAGCGCAGGTAATTATTTAACCAATAGAGGCCAAAAAGAGGTGAAGCAAATGAGAATTTGCAGGTTTTATTATCAAATAATCCACTGAAGAAAATATTCTTGCTTAAATAAAGGTATATTTTTACAAATGCAGAAAAAAAAAAGAATGGTTGGACAATGGAGGGAAAATACAGTTTCTAGGTATACCCCTGTTGGCAGATTACTGATCAAACAATGTCAGCAGATTACTGATCTAACCAATTAACAGGCAAGACAGTCGCAATAGGATTGAGACTAATGGCCCAGTCCTATTCAGACACCGTGCAAACATGACATGGACACCAGCACAACATCCATCATATCCGAAGTCCATCTTGGCAATGCAACACTGCCGGCATACTGACGCCAGTGCAACAAGGGCCAAATGGCAAACCTGTCCTGGCAAAAAAGCAATGCTGGCACAGCCCTTCCCAGTAACACCCCCCAGCATCCATGGAAACACCGACACATCTATGGAGTGGCATCGTGATGACATCGCTATGACAGTGTGTCATCACCACGACATCAGCATGTCATCCATGTGTCATTGCCATAAAGTCAGCACATCATCTGTGTGTCATTGGTGTGATGTGGAAGGAGACAATCACTGCATCCACCCAACCCCCAACACTCACAACCAGAGAAGCACTGCCAGGGTGAACTGAGCAGGGGGCAGGGACAGGCACAGGGCCAATGAGTGGCCAGTGCTGGAGGAATATCCCTCTTGCCAGCCACTGAGAAGGAACAACACAGCCACAGGCACCACCTCAATCATGGGGAGATGCAAGGACACCCCCACACATGCACTACAGCAGACCTACCTCCTACAGGAGTCATAGTGGCATCAGCTGCAAAGGAGCAAAAGCAAAGAACTGCTAGGGACGTGTACACCCAGGGTTCAAGTCCTCTCATCCCACTTACAGTATATTAATAATGCATCCAAGGAATACCTTTTGAGCAGAGCACAAGTGGAAAGATAGCTCCCCTGGGAGAGGACAGCCATGTGAAACAAACACTCCAGCCCCCCCTCCCGCAAGGTGAGTCCCCATGGGGTCATTTGCCAGCTGTAAGGAACCCCTTTGCCAGGGGAGGGACTAGGACAAGTCACAAGGGGAGCCTCAACAGCAATCAGGCAAAGCAGGACACCCATAGCTCAACCGACTTGCCCTCACCAGCAAGGCACTCATTTTTTGCATGACTGGACAGAACAGAAACAACACTCATAGCAGGGACAAAAGAAGTGAGGGAAGCAGATCTAGGACCCACAACAGACACTCCACAAAGCTGCTCACCAGCCAACCACAGCAGATTACAGGCAAAGAGCACTCCATCTGGCATTTAATAAACAGGCACACCTGACTGGGAGGCTGTAGCACATGGACCTATCAGAGGGAGCACTGCATGGGCCAATCATTGGGCTGGCATATCACACAGGGGGCTACTGCTGCAGCCTGCCCAGCTAGCCACACACACACACACACACACACACACACACCCCATGCCCTTCCCTGTATCACTTGCACCTGCTGCTGGTGGGGCTGTTAGTATGCTGAATCCTGTCCCCTTGCCACTGCCCATCATATACCATGGCAGCAGGGAACAGGGGGCTCATGATCAGTGAGAAGCATCCCCCTTGGATCCCAAAGAGTCACAGAGTGAGGATGCTGCAGACTCTGAGAACAGAGAAGCCCCTCCCCCTGCAGAGTCCCACCCTGAGGCCAGCGGAGGTAAGGGTGGGTAGAAAGGATTCCAATCTGCTAACAGACAACAACAACATGACTGATCCAGCCAAAGGTTTTGTTGAACTGTATCAGCAACACAGCAGCCTGTAAAAGAGAAACACACAGGTGGGGCTGCCAACCACCGCCCCCCAGCAGGGCTGTTGTTGTGCCATTGCAAGTTATCCAACAAACATCCAAGTAACCGGTGACTGTGAGGTCTGGCTGCACCAGTTGGTTCACTGTCTGCTATGGAGTTTGCAAAGCCACAAGGGCTTGACTGGAAGGAGTCAGTCAGCAACCTCAACAAGCAGCAGCTGGGCTCACACCGGTTATTTTCAGGCAGGCTGTAGGTTTCCCTTGGGATCTGCACAGTGTCTTTGCCTGTGAGACAGCTGCCTTTCTGAATCAAGTAACAGGGATTTGACAACAGCATCAGTCACACCTGTTCTCTGGCTTGAGATGCATACTCGGTATTCATGAGGCAGAGCGGTGCCACCAGAAAGTACGTGCAGTAATGCCTTATAGGGTTGCTCCTATCTATACCAGCTCTGTCATGGGTGTAGCATTTTTCTGGCATCAGGGGCGTGTCTGTTGTCTGAAGGGGGTTTTAGGATATGGAGTACATCGACCCCTCCTATCTCTCTCCCATGTTATGGCCCAATCTCCCTGTTTTGACCTCTCAGCCAACAGAGTTGCTCTGGTATCCAAGTTACATCTGAGCTACACTGGTGTAGCTTATTCCAATGAAATTTGTCCAATGAAGCACAAGCATCTATGGTGCACCTGTCACTGGGCAGGCTTCTACACTGGTGGGGCTGTTGTTGCACCGGTGTACATGGAGATGCACAGGCTTATCTTGAGAATAGGATTGGGCTTTACTATTCAAAAATTCTACCCCTGCTACCATGCACACTTTCATTCCAAGCATCTGAAGGGGGCCTACAGCACTGAGCACCCTCACCTGGGTGAGCCCCTGCAGTACAGCATGAGTCAGTAATTGAAACATTCCAGGTATTCCTGCAGTTGGGGACCAATTCCCTTACCACCAACACACAAATTGCCTGCAAAAACCACCCCATGGGGAAAAAAAGGGATAGGAAAGACTGGAACTCCATTATAACACCTAGTCAGTTTCGGGGGGGGGGGCAGTTCCACCAGGGAAATCATGCTTGTGTGATGTGAGCATGTGTTTTGGCAGGAAGGGGAAAGTCACCCTTGCATGTTCACAGGCTAAGAAAGAGAGTGTCGTATGATGAGGAAAAGCAGGGATGTTGAATCCTGCCATCTGGAAACGTGGTGTTCACTACCACCACCATTTGCCAGCAATACTCACATCAAAACCACATTTAACCTTCTTGTAAACCACATAAAAAGCCAGGCTCTTAGCCTGGGGGAAGGCGGTATATATAAATCTTCTAAATAAATAAAAGTCAAAAAGGGGGGAGACTAGGACCAGGCCTCCCACTCCATAGAGCAGTTTTTTAACCACACAAGAAGCACAAACTATGGAACTACTGTGATCTCCCCAAAGGTTCAAGCCAGAGACCCATTTCATGTAGAGCCATCGCCCCATAGAATACCACAGATTAGCATGCACCTGGTTTCAGGTGCAAACCCTGGATATATGGTCTTCCATTAGAAAAAGCTGAGAGGACCCCAACCACACAGGCACACCCAAAGCAGCATCATGCAATTGCCAGTCAGAAGATGTGGTGCATGGACCAACAGAAGCCCATTTACTCCCCTACTGCAGCCCAATACCACCCATTGTTGTTCCCTGCATTGGTGGAGTTGTATTGAATCCCTGATTTTGGGAGACCACCTGTGCAAGGGCATGTAGCTTGCTCAGAAGTAAGTCACTGGGGCTTGTTCCCAGGTCAGCATCCTATCCTCTTCCAGTAGATGAGAACAGAGAATGAGATTGTGTTGTAAGGGTTGATTGACCCAGAGCATGAAAGCCCAGCAGATTTACCAGCCCCCATCATTTGGGAATCTTTTCCTGTAGAAAGCTACATTTCCAAAAGAATCACCATTTGGTGAACAATTTTCAGTTACCTGACAGTCTGAGCTTGCCTACATGCAAACACGTTTGCCTTTGGTTTTGCAAAAAATAGTTTTATCCTAGTCAAAAAGGATGAAAGCCAAATGTATATTATTCATAACATAACAATCTTAATCTAGATCAGAGCTAATATAGTACATTAGTATCTGTCCACCACAGTCAACGCTGTCATTTCTCTCTCCTCCAGGCATCCAGTACAATTTTCCTACTCATTGCAGTTGCTGACTGTTGATGTGTGTGTATAGCTGTGTGGAAGTAATGAAAATTATGTAAATGGTGGAGCTGATTGTCAAAAAGCTTAAAGCTGGCAATGCAACATCCTATAAAGTTAAGATCACTCTGGTAGGTCTCCCATCCACAGCACCATGAAGAAACTGTCATGGTGTCTGTAATATTCAATTATTATCACAGAAATGATATCTGTTTGCTAACAGCCAAATCCATAATCCAGTTAAGCCAAAACACTTGGATTTAAGCTGCTGTTAGTCATCAAATGAAATTAATATAAGCAGACTGAGCTGAGGCCAGTGTGATGGGCAGGCTGATCCACAGTTCAGATCAGATCCATGCAGAATCATGACGCTAATACCTTTTTTAATGATTGTCAGTTACATATGATCCTGTATTTTTAATTTTACATTTCACAATAATTCTGAGCAGCAAATCCTGTACTGCATTTACAAAATGACATGACCATTGATTATATCAGGACAAGGTTCACAACATCTCATCTCATCTCATTTCTTCCCATGGACATGTTCGGTTGGAAGACGTACTGTCGATTCAGAAAGTTTTGGATGACATCTCATAGTATCAAAATGCTTCTTTGTGGTGCAATGTTTGTTCCCTTTCCCTAATTTGGCCAAGTGGTGGACAGGACTGATGGTGAAGAACCATAAATCTCCCATAATTCTCTGCTTCTCCCACAAAGCAATCCTACAGTTTATTCACACACGTGCACATGTGCATGTGCGCGCGCACACCAGGAATGGGGGGAAATGCCAGGAGTGATGGATCCCAGGTTCCAAGCCCCACCCCTCCCTTAGTCTGTTGTTCTCCCAATACACAGATAAGGTGCCTTCAATCCCTGCTGACCACATCTAATATGTTCCATTTTTCTACTATATTAATCAGCACAGCATGTCCTGGGCTGAAGACCAATTTTCCCCAGTGGATGGCACTACAGCATTGGCTCTGAAGACCCGTGAAGAGAGAGGCTGAAAAGACAATTAAAGCCCAACAGATTCTCTTGGTGTTTCCTCAGGCTATGTTAGCAAGGCCACATGTCCCTTTGAGGCACCTGTCTACATTAGATCACAGCAACACCACATCCCATATAGAAAGGCAAACTCCAACAAGGTTCCCGTCACTTGCCTCCAGCCTTCTGAGTAAAAAAAGGGGATGCTTTCTTTCATAACATAAGAACGAGTCCTGCTAAACTGAACCCAAGGACCATCTAGTCCACTCCAACATCCTGTTTTTCACAGTTTCTCTGACTGTCCCCTGGTTCTTGAGTTGTGACAGAAAGAGAAAAACTTATCTCTATTCACTTTCTTCACACTATGCATAATTTTTGTAAGACTCGGTCATGTCTGGAGGGCCCCTTTATTGACCATAAATGAAGGGAAAACTTAAGGAAGTTTGTTCTCTAATGCAGGTTGCCAAGAGCTGGGGAAGGTTCTGCCTTTGGGGAAGATGGTCAAAGATGATAACGTTTTATGGAGATGGAAGAGAAATGTGAAAACTAAGTAAATATGGGAAGCAGATAATGGAAAATGGGGGATGGAGGATGGAATTGCTCTCCTTGGTGCAAAGCGGCCATTTCTCAGAATGAAAGGGTTCTGGCCTGGAGGGACAAGATTCTTTCTTCATTTGTGAGACCTTCAGGTGGACAGAGAAGAGTCACAGGGCAGATTCAGACATGCTTGTACGTTATGTTATTCAGTGTAATGTGCAGACACACAACTGAATGTGTTGACTGCCATTAGCGGAAAATATTGTGACTGAGGGTGATGTTAGGCGATCCGAATGTTCTGTGGTGATGATTGTTTCCTTCATTCATAGAACCACAGTGATAGATATATTCTCAATAACAACACCACACCGTGGCCCCAATAAGACGCTTTAACTATTGTGTCATAGTTTACTTACTTTATATAAACTGAGCAGCAGTTTCTAATTGGCTAATCCCAGTGTTGGTGGCTGTGTTGGTCTCACAGGAACAGAGACATAGAATCAACAAGACTATATTTTATTGGATCAACTTGTTTCAAAAAGACTCATTAGTCAGTCCAATAAAGGATATTGTTTTGCCAATTCTGAGCTCTCTAAATTGTTTCGTATCAGCATGCTTCTACGTGGTGAAAATGTAAAAGAGCTTTGACAGACTGAGGATTCTTAATAGTGAAAATCCATGACTGTGTTTCTTTTAAAAATTTAAAGTTTTCAATAGGAAAGAATCCATAATTCCATCTAGAACTCTGTGAATCACAAAACTATAACTAAAGTGTACTAAAAACAAAACAAAACACTCTGTTCCAAAAACAGCTGAATTCTGCAGCCTATATTATTCTGTAACCTTACAAAGGATACAAATTGAGGAGATGTATATATTGTCTGTCATTTTGCATAATTCATTCTGCATTGTTTGCTTTTATGCACAATGTGGTTTTGCTATTTGTAGAAAGGGCAAGGACACTGAATCCCCACCCCCACACACTGGGGGTCTTATTCAGCTCATTTTGGGGGAGCTTCTGAGGGGCAAAAGAGAACCACCAGTGGGTGCCACTATTTTTCCCAAGAAACCCCCACTGCAATTATGCTGTGCCATGACATACGATCATTCCTGGGGCATTCTGTAGTGTAGGGGAAATTCATGGCAGCTGATGGGAGCCAGATATACGGAGAAGAGCTACAAACACGTTCTGTTGCTGTTACTGCCACAGCTACCAAAGAAGTGGCATAATTTATTTTTAAGGCAAGGATTGCTGCTGCACCTACCAATGTTACGCTACTTCCCCCCCCCTCCATCATCTGAAATTCTTATCCCCTGTCTGAAAAACCACCGAACTCTTTTCTCCATCCTCTTTCCCATTTTCACCACTTGCAGATGTTTCAATCATCTTCTTCTGTTTTGCCTCTAGAATCGTGACATACACACTTACAGTCTTGATTATACCTCTTGCATCACTTCGCCACTAGAGGGTGCTGTCACGCAAACACGATAGAAAAGATTTTTCCAGGTTCATAGTTGGAATTAAAGCTCTGCTTAAAAAAAAAATATGAGTGTGTAAACTCAATGTGTCTGTAGTGGTGGTGTAATTTACACCATAGCATTGGTCCCAGTTCCCAGATTCTTATATGTTCCAGCATCTTAATGCATGCACACATCCTCTATGGCAGGGGCGGGGAACCTTTTCCCTGGCGAGGGCCGTTTTAAATATTAGAAATTTGCGGTAAGGCCGGACGCCATTTTTATTTATTTAATTAATTTTTGCCCCCCCCCCACCCCCCATCGGCCTCCGGAGGCTCCGTGCTCACCGTCCGAAGCCGCCGCCGCCGGGTCCGCGCGTCACCTCCGACGTACCATGCCGATGAGGGCAAGAGGGCAAGAGCTTGCCCTCATCGGCGTGGTACGCATGTGCAAAATGGCCAACAGCCTGGTGAGAAGGGGTCGAGGCGGCGGCCGGGGAGGACATGCAAAGGCCCTCTCCCGGCCTCCGGAGGTGATGCGCGGACCTGGCGGAGCCTCCAGGGGCCAGTTGGGCGGCCTCCCGGCAATCTCTCTGGGGGCCGGACCGGATGGCCTCGGGGGCCTGATACGGCCCTGGGGCCAGAGGTTCCCCACCGCTGCTCTATGGATATGGTCAATGCTATCAGCTTTGATAATGTTAATCACCTGACCTGTGGAGACAGGGAGGGAGCTTGGATTCAGTCCTCCTAATCCTAAACCAGTAATCAGTGATTTCAACCCACCCCATGCACCCTCCCCCCCATGGCCCCCATGCCCCCCCATGACTCACCTGACCACACCAACCATCTGATCAAGGATCACTATAGATGCGAACCTGGATAATGGATGCAGAGCTTTTTGCCTCGTCACACCATGCAGCAATCTTTTGTGTGGCATAGTATAATACTTAGCATTTGTATAGCACTTTTCAGTGTGCAAAGTGCTTCAGGGGTATTATCTTGATGCTGTCCTTATGTAAGGTATGAAAGTATTATTATCCCCATATTGCATAGAGCTGAGGATGTGAAGCTACCTGCCTGCGTAAGTTCACCTAAGTGTGAGTTCATAGTGGAGGCAAGATTTGAAATTCTTTTAGCCACAATACTACGGAAGCTCTTGAAAGGCAAACTGTCAGTGCAATCCTAGGCAGGTCTACTCAGAAATACAGTCCACTGTGTTCAATGGGGCTTACTCTAGTGAAAGTGGGCATTGGATTGCACTGTGCATGTGGACGCCTGTGTCTCCCATGGCCACATGAACCATCTTTGCTAGCTTGGGGCAACTGCTGGCACACCTATGCATCAACACAACCAACTCAGGCAGTGAATCCATCGAACACCAGCTGCATCCTGCCAAAAAGCAAGAATTGCATGGCAGATCATCACTGCATTACAATCTCTGGTGCAATCATGATTCAGGAATCTGTATTGTTTGCTTGTTTCAGGAGCAGTGTTAGCTCCATGTCATTCCAACTACTTTCCTCCTAATTTTAAAAGGTATGTCTGAACAACACAATCAGCTACTGGCTGCATAAGAAATCTGGCTCACCTAGTGCAGACAGTCATAAAAACAAAAGTGTCACCAAATTCTGTCTAAATAGAATTTACAGATAGATATAAAGTAGGGTCCCCTTTCAAAGCAGAATGGTATTATATCAGGGGTGGCCAAACTGTGACTCCTGAGCCACATGTGGCTCTTTGACATATAATGTATGGCTCTCGGAAATATGTTGGCTGAGCTTCTTTTTGCATCACAAAAAATATAAAGGGTAAATAAGAATTTTTCAAGCTTTATAATTATTTACCAGGTATAAATTGAGTCCACTGGATTAAAAAATAAGTGAGTGAGTAAATATTTTTAAGAGCTTCTTAAATATTGCGGCTCTCAAATATCTGAGGTTTATAATATGTGGCTCTTACATTGAGCAAGTTTGGCCACCCCTGTACTATACAATTGTTGGCCCACTTACTGAATCTGCATCTTTTGCTGCCTGATCATCCATGACGAGTGTTCTGCATTCTCACATTACAACTTGTGGGAACCATTACTACAGTTTCTCTAGCAATGCAATCACAAAATCCATGATACAATGTAACTGTGAATGCACTATACACATAAGAACTAGAGCTACTGTTTACAGAGAAAATAGACCAGAAGAAAGCAACGTTGGTAGGCTTTCACTCTCCATTTATTGTCAAAGGTTTCCACGTAGAGACAGAGGGATACAACCAAGATCAGATTCATATGGCACAAGAGATGTCTCACGAAGGACATGAGGAGCAGCTGCTCAAGGCATTGGGGCACTGGGGAAAGTCCTCCCAAGCTCACACTGGCCCATCAACGTTTGCAGATGTCCTGCTCCCTGAAGCTTCCCCATCCCCTTATAACTCAAAGCAGTGACTGGTGACTCTCCAAATCTCTGCCCATCATCAAAGCAGAGGTCTCATTTTGAAACCAAGGTAGCTGAGTCACAGCACCATTTGCCCACAAAAAGTATTCAGTTACTTTCCCATCGTGATAATATCCTGCTGGAACATCTTGGTGTCTAACCTCAACAAGTCTCCCCCTCTCAGTTGGACATGAACAATTCTTTCCTTGGGAGGACTGCAGCAAGAAAATTTCCCCGTGTACAGGGCCTGTGTGTAAGAAATTGGAAGCATTTAAGGAGCTGCTGTTTATTCCTGGACAGTGGTGGTGGTGGTGGGCTTATCCACAGTGTGGATGCCTTTTCACTGGGAAAGCTGGCAAGCCTTCTTACCTTCCCATCTTGGCCCACAGGGTGGCATTGGGTGGACTCAGATAAGTGGTCTTGAGGTCCCAGAATCAAGAACATCTCACTTATGTGGCTATTTACATGGGGAGGTGGAGAAGGAACATGCCGCAAGAAAACAACCTGTGCATGCAGGGGATCATATAGGTGACTTGATAGAACACCAGTATATTTGTGGGGAGAGGGGAGCAGGTACGACAGGGTGGAGAGGATTATGCTCACCACTGAGTCACATCTTCCTTTCTCTACATCCTGATTACTAGAACACTGTGCACCGGTGTGTATGGGATGTGTGTGGAACTTTGGTAGTTAGGGCTATATAGTAAATATTTACATAAAAACCCAAAGAGATGTGTATTGGTCTGGACTGGGTTGAGGACTGACTCATGAGCCAGAGACCCCTCCCCCAAAGCACCTCCAATATCTTCCATCTTCTACGATTCTCCATGGTCCCACAATGAACTGAAACCCATCGGAGTTGGCCAGTCATTGTGGTGCAACCTTCCACATTCAGATGAATTTATAATCCCCAACAGTATTCATGCTGCTACCCCCCAGGAGAAGCCCAAAGCTCCTTCCACTCTGAGCTCATTACCCCCCCTCCCCACTCTTCTAATGCCCTGAAAGCACCAGAGCACAGGGGATGTTCCCCTCGTGCTCAATTGCACAAACCCTCTTGGGCATCTGCGAGAGGGAATGCTTTTGCTGATACAGGCACCTGCGCTATGTCGTCTAGACTGGAGTGATATAGGAGAGGATACAGGCACCTGCAGTGGCAGCACCATAGCACTGTGGACATTGAATGCTTTATGCATATAACATGCCTGAAGTGCCAGGAGAGTGACATGCAGAGCAGCACGCAGAAACCAGAGCTAGGATGGTGTCAGTGCAAATACAGGAGGGAACACAGAACAGTGGCACTCGGGGGAAAGATTGCAACAGGGTCCCAAATGCACCAATTTCCCCAGCCCAGCCCAGCTCACCATGCTGGACTAATCTTGCTAGTCATTTGACTGTTAGCAAGAGGGCTCATGCGCCTGAGGCTTGGGAGGAGAGAGCTTAGGCAATGACACATCTGGGCAGAAAGGGTTGACACCAAGAGACGGGGGGGGGGGTCAGTGTCTCCAGGAGTCTGCAGGAAGTGTCAGTACCTCAGGGCATCAAGGTCCCAGGCACAGAGAGTGGGCTCACTTTGGGGGTGAGGTCCACTTGGGCAGAGGTCAGCCATCCAAGAAGAATGCCTTTGCCCTCGCTGGTTGTCACATGCCCCAGGGGTGTCACGACGCTCTTTGCTGGCATCCCAACCCCCCTGGGGGAGCTCAGAAGCGGGTGCTCTGATAGCGCAGCCTGCGGATCTCGGAGACACCGTCATCCCGGCAGTACAAGTCCCTGCCGGGACTCTGTGCCAGTCACCGGCCCCCTGCTCCCCCACCCCCACCCCCGCCCCCAGCACTGCTGTTGCTGCTGCTAGAGCTGCCGGAGCTGGAACTGCTGCAACGATCCTCGTAGATGGAGATCTCAATCTGAAGGCAAGAGGCTAAGGACAGAGAATGAGCAAGTGGGAACTCCCAATCCCCAAAGAGATCTACTCCCAAACACACCCACTTGAATGCAACTCAGCTATGCTGGGGGCCATTGACACTTCCAATGTCTGTCTGTCTCTGTCTCTGTCTCTGTCTCTGTCTCTGTCTCTGTCTCTGTCACACACACACACACACACACACACACACACACACGAACGAACGAAACCAGAGAGACCAAGAGGCTTATAAGAGTTTGCTTCCAGCAGCTTGTGAAAGGGTAAGAGAGGAAATCCAGACAACCCCCTTCTGTTCTCCAGTCCAGCTTCTTCTCACCCTCCCAGCAGCCAAATCACACAGTCTGCATGCCACTGCATTTCCCCCCCATCTTCCTCATCTCTCATTCCTCATCTCTCATGCATCTCTCATCCAGGTTGTGTTCCTGGAGTGTGAGCTATAGTCACCTGGCCTTGCTGCTCAGTCGTCCTGCGGAGAAAAGCTGTGGAGGCACTCTTGTCATTTTCCCAATGGTGTTTCTCCCCTCCCTTCACCTATATCGCTAGATCCAGATATAATACATACACAAGATTCATAGAAAGAGGAGGTATAGAAAAAGAAGCTTACCTGGGAGCCAGTGCCATACTTCATGTAGAATGGGTACATCTTTTGCTTTTTCAATTCTTATCCCACCCTAAGAATAGAAAAACCAAAGGGTGTTCTTCATGTGACGCCCACCCTCACACACATGAACTTTCCTGCATCCCAGTGAAGTATGGGCACTGGCTCCCGGGTAAGCTGTGCAGTGTCTGAATATGGACATCACCTGTTTTCTCTGTCATTGGCTGCCTTTTTGTTCTATCAGTATACTAGTGATCGTTTGTGATCGTTTTCTTTTCACTTTTCCCAACAATTCATGGCTTCATGTACTACTCTAATACTTTCCCTTAACCACCTTTTTTCAAAGCCAAACAGTCCAAATGTAGTTAGGCTGCAAACCTGTACTAACTTGGGAGGAAGCCTTACGAATTCAGTGGGACTAACATCCATGTAAACATGCAGAGGATGTTGGGCTGCTAATCTTTCTCTGCACAGAAAGTGCCCCCCCCCCCCGACAACAGAATTGCCTTTCTGTTTCTTCTCCCAGTTCTCTCCCATCTTTTTAAAGACTGGCTTAGCCCTAACACTGTGTACTACTCAGCATGCATGCCTTATGAGCGGTTCCATAGGCAGCAATGGCTTTTACTGATGAGTTCAGGAAACTGTCCCATCATGATTCTACACACTGGCGTCGCTGGAGCGTGGTGGGGGGGGCGGGCCGCCAGGGGGTGACGCACCCCCCGCGCGTCACCTCCATGACGCGCGTCGCCCTCCGGACGCTCCGAGGCCAGCCTGGGAGCCGGCCTCGGAGCATCCGACCCCGCCAGCGCTCCAGGGCCTTCTGAAAGAAGGCCCATTGCGCAGCGCAAATCCGGGTATTTTTTCAATTTTTGCGCATGCGCAGACCGTTTTGAGGGCAAGATGCCTTCAAAACAGTCTCTGCGCATGCGTGAAAATTGAAAAAAATACCCGGATTTGCGCTGCGCAATGGGCCTTCTTTCAGAAGGCCCTGGAGCGTCGGCCAGGCTGGACGCTCCGAGGCCGGCTCCCGGGCCGGCCTCGGAGCGTCCGGAGGGCGACGCGGGGGGGCGACGTGGGGGGGGAAGGCAGCCGGGTCGCCCCCCACCGTCACTAGGGTGACGCGCGTCCTAGTGATGCTACTGATTCTACAGCTTCTTTTTCCAGGCTCATGAGCTAATTTGGAAAAGAGAATCTCAGCTGGGATGCAGGAAAGATCATGTGTGTGAGGGTGGGCATCTGTCACCTGAATGAGAATGAGTTATAGAGGGGAGATGTCTTTCCCTTTTTCATGCCTGGTATCGTATCAGTGAGGAAGGATACAACCCGCATGCCTCGTTCCACTGGGTCCGTCAGCAACAACCCTCGTGGAGCATAGATTTTCTCATTCTGCTCCTGGATGTATTTGGAAATCTTCTTCAGAACCTGAGGAGAAAATTGGACAACTCTTCAGCAACTGTTTGGCAAAGGTGATACTCAGAGACCCCAGAGAATAAAAGATGCAATGTAGCGAAAATAATAGCTTTATCTGCACCCCCTTAAGTTCTCTTGGGGATAGTTCACAACCCGCATGCCTCGTTCCACTGGGTCCGTCAGCAACACTTTTATGTATGAAGAGAGTTCCACAAAACCTAAAGAGATGCATCCTCTCACCAAGGAGCTAGTGTCGACTAACGTACCCCAAACCCAACACCCAACCAAGTCCTGAACCTCCAGTTTCCCAGGACAACTCATCCCACAACCTGCCTAATTGCTCTTATACTGATTATGTTATCTCTAATATTCACTTTAGCACGTTATCATAAGTGAGACTAAAAACAAAATAAAAATGCTTTTAACCTTTCTTGCACACTATTTATGTACACTTGTGAATGATCGCAGTGCATTTTCGCAGTGCATGAACAGGAATTCAGTTCTTAAATCAACTGAAGAACAATGCAGGAAGAATTTACATTCTGGTGAAGGATAAACCTGGAGGCGAGCAGCCTGTTAGGCTCATCGGAATGCTCAGTTATTTTCCCAGCCCTGAAAAGTCCCACATTTGGGGCAGAACCTGTGACAAAGAGAACCTTCACTCAACTTGAAACGAGAAAGATTGTCAGTTTGGATCATATGCTTTTCTCTTTGAATCTTGTCCATTGCATTCCACCACAGTTCTTTCCTAGGCAAAGAAATACAAGGCACTAGGTTGCCTACCTTCTGTTGGATAGATAAGCAAATTTCACAGATGGACCCAGAACAAAGATCTCTAGAGAACAAACCAAAGAACTAGGATGCATGTATGATGGGTTTCCCCTCCCCCTGCCCCCCCTCCAAGAAGCAGGTGTGTTCCATTCACTGCATCCAACCCTGCTATCCATATGCATCCTGAACTGTTTCAAGAGTCCCTACTACATGCACAACAAAGTCAATGACCGAGCCATTGTCTGCATGGCCCAGTGTGTGATGTGAAGAAGGATTCTCCCATGCCATATCATACTAACTGGGTACTGGAATAAGGTTGAAGTTGGAAATAAATTAAAATACAGTTCTAATTCAAACTGGTCTAGTTTACTTCGCATTCTGTCTTCAAAGCCACCTTACTAGTGTAATGAGAATTAGCATTCAAATTTCAGAACCACTGTACTGATGCTCCACCAATATCCTAAACTTTGTCATTGCATTCACACCATCTCTCTGTCATGTCTCTCCCTCCCTCCCTCCCCTGGGTGATATTATACTTTTTTCTTCAGTCATAACCTCCCTGCCCAAAGATGAAGATGCTCAAATTGAGATTATTGGCATGAGAAGAGGATGGGCAAAAGACGATTAAATGCCTTTCTAGAATGGATCATCAATACATTATCAAACATGGATGAAACTTTAGTGTATGGGATGACTCACTAAGTGCCCCCTGAACCTCGAGTCCTCTGACCCACAAATCTGGTCTCAGCTCACAGCCAAACATTGCACAGGTGGCCTCTTATGTCTACATGTGGTCTCAATACACTGACTGCATTTTTTATTCCAGCAGAAAGAGACCATCCTGCAATTAGATCTGCCACCAAATGGGCATTTGGTAGAGAGTCACAGCCAATTACAGTTCCCTGACAAGTGTGCCTGTGTGATACACATTTTTGCAAACATGTGTCTGTCACATTCACATTTTAAGCTGCAAGCTTAAAAGATCTTAGTTGTGCACATAAAAAAACACAATGTGTGAAGTGTCCCTTACTGTGGAAACAAAATGCCTGGATAAGGATAAAATTAAATGCCTTCAGGGACAAACTGTTCTGTGACAGTGCTTCAAGGTGACAGTGCTGACTGTTGTGAAGTATGCCAGTTGAGGCTGGAGACAGCTAACCATTTTTTAAGATAGTTGAATGTGTTTTCAGAGAAGGCTAGCTTCCCATAGTGCACACTCATATTTCTTTTGTACCAATGTTGCTTCTGGTCAAACAGATTTTTCACATTTCAGTACCAATACACAACCTTGCCGAACCTGTTCACTGATACTGAAGGTAGAATGAGTGTACACCGCAAACAGCAATCTCTCTTTCAAACCACTTTCAAACTCTCTGAAAAAGCTCCCTTCTGTCTCCAGCCTGAAGACACCAATGCCATCTATTGTTCAGAGGAAGGAAGACAGACTAATAAAATTGAGTGTTGCAGTTGAATGGAACTATCAGGTTACTACCTGTTTGCCTACAAGATGAATCTGTTGCCAGCTCATTGATTCTGCAATAACAAAAGGGAGATGCTTTCTAGGTTCTGTGTGTTACAGAGAAGTTAAAGCTCTAGAAGGAAAGTAGCTTACTCTCCTCACCAAAGGAGAGAATAGTATGCAAGGGCTGGAGGCTGCCTTTGTGCACAGACTGTCACACTACACATTGTGTTGTGTTCAGTTAGGCACCAAGATAACCCTGTAGAGATAACAAAGGTCTGTACAAGTTTATGGTGCTGATTTAGTTGTCCTATTTGCACTACTGTATGTAGGTACGGTAGCTTCCTGGAGAGGCCAGCTTGTTATACAGACCGCATCCTCAAGGACTGGATGTAGTATGTCTCATTACTTTTCACCATAATAACCCAGAAGATATTGCCACTTTAACAGCGCAATCCTGTGTAACCTTGCACCGGTGTAACAGCAGATGCACCAGTGTAAGTGCACGTACACTGGCATAAGGTACACCGGTGCAAGGTTACACAGGATTGCGCTGTAAGAAGGTTCTGCTCTCAAGGACTCACTTTCTACACTGTGGCTACAAGCAGAGATCAAAGAACAAGAGCTAAACTAGACAAGACACAGAATATCTATGATCAGCTCTCCCAACATTTAAAAAAAAATACACAGGAAAGCTTTATTGAGACCATGGGGATTAACTCTCCCCACCCCCATACACACCATGCTGTTTTTCCCCATCTAAATTCCACTCCAGCTGCTATTTGTCCTGCTGGAGAAAACATACAGCTACCTTTACATTTTCCCCAGTGGGATAAATAGCAGCATGGAGCAAGAGCATTTAGAACAGCAAAACAGCATGAGGGGGAAAGAGTTAAACTCCCCTCACCCGGTACTATGGTTCAACCCTATTTACTCATACACAACACACGTACACCTGCTTTGGGGAAAAAAAACCACAAGGAAATGTTGGGAGATCTGATCACAGGTCTCCTGTGTCCCATCTACTTTAGCTCCAAATTATTGGGCCAAAAATACATAATTTATCTACATAGGGAGCTGCCTTATAATGAGCCAGACCATTACTCCATCTAGATCAGTACTGTCAACGCTGGCTGGCAGCAGCTCTCCAATGTTTCAGGAAATTGTCTCTGCGCTACCGAGAGATGCCAAGAACTGAACCTGAGTTCATGCGTGTGCAACAAAGCATGTGCTCAACCAGTGAGCTATATCTCCTCCCAATCAGTATATAATGTACAGTCATTGGTTATTTTGATATTGGTTCATCTGGTTTACAAGCTATATATTGGGTGAATATGTTATCGCAATAGCCATTGTTCTCCTTGCCCCATTGTGCCCCCAAACCTTCTCATAGCGGGTCTCCATGCAGAGGAAGATGAAGTAGGCTGTGGCACAGGCCAGACATCCTTCCAGGTAGGAGCTGCCCCCAATTTTCTCAGCCTCTGCATAGAAGTTGTTGAGGGTCTTCACTGTTTCCTCAAACAGTTGCCGCTCAATCTTTGGAATGGAGAGAAGAGAGAGGCAAAGCAGCATGAGGGCATGCATGCACAGGAAGCATTTCTATGACACCCCCCCCCGCCACCACTTCCCCCCCCCATGCAAAAAAAAAGGCAGAACACTGACATTAGCCTGGAGGAGGGAGACTGAGAACAAGAGCAGAGAGGCATTTATATGACGAGTGCGTGCATCCATTTCTTTGAGAGATTATCTGTCTGATCTATAGTAGTTTGTATGAAAAGGCTAGCAAATTGGAATCCCAGAAGGAACTAATCCAAGTACCCTCCTAGGCCTATAAGAAGCTAGTGAACCTTTCATTGAAATTTAGGTTCCCAGAACATCTGGAACTTTATTGGGAAACTAATAACCTGAGCAGGGCCATCCCGTCCATGAAGCACACTGAAGTGGCATGTGGGGACTGTCTGTAGGCACCCATTCTGCCACTTCCGCCACCCTCAGTGAGTGGCCACCAGGCACTGCAAAAGACAAGTGCGCTCTGCCAATGCTTCAGGAGGGGAGCCATTCCTCCTCACCCCCCTTCTTCTCCTTCTCCCCTTTCATACTGAATTTGAAAAGAAGGAGAGGGAGAGTGAAAGAGGAAGTAGAAGAGGAGAGAGTGGCGGGGTGTCTCTAGAGTGTCTCCCCATCGCACCTTTTGGAGGAGCACCAACTGTTGCGGGGGGGGGGGTTCTTAACCATTTTTCCTGCTGTTAAAACAAGCACTCATTCTTTAAACGGAGGCTGTCATGTCACAAATTAAAAAGCCAATTTTACAAACAAATTGTAGGTAAAGCAAAGCAGTGTTCTAAGTGAGGCAGTGGTGCACACACCTGTTCCACCATGGAGGAGAGAAGAGTGGTGGGCTAGAGACCCATAGGCACACTTCCTCTTCTGCTCCATTCCCCTCTTCCTTTTCAAATCTGGGGAGTGTGGGGGGGGGGGAGAGCACACCCCTAGGAAAGCAGGGGCAGCAGCATTTAGCATGGCAAGGCACAGCAAAGGGGGATGGGCACCCCTTGGCATGCCACTTCAGGTGCCAGGAGGTCTTGAGCTGGCCCTGATCCTGAACAGCACATTCTACAAGGGGATGGGGGTATAAGGTTCAGGTCCTAGCAACTGGGACCCACTCCCCTGTCCCCATTTTGCCTTTGGGCTAAACTGGGAAGTAGTTAATGCTGCTACCACCCAAGACAAAGGGAGAGGCAGACAGGAGGTGGCCATCTTGAGGGAGAAAACCTCTCCGTACAGCAGAGAGCCCCCAAATCCCAGGGTTCCTAATGGCAGCAAGAGGCAGGCAGATAGCTAGGCCATATAAGGCAATCAGTTCCCTCCCAAGAGAACTGAGGCCAGGCAGGTGAAACAGGAGAATGAAAGGAAGTTATTTGAAGAATAAAAACACACCAAATGATGGAGTGGGGGAAAGGGGCAATCTGGGGAATATCAAGCAATTCCAACAGGATGCCCAAGTGTTGGGCAAAAGTTGGCATGGAGACGAAAAGGCAAGCATTATAAGTTGTAACTTAAAGCATTATATAGGCAACACATTATAAATTACCATGAATCTGGGCATTTTCCCTACCATGTGTACTTGCTCTAGTCCAGGAAATCAGTTTGTATGCCCACACCAGGCCAACTTGCAACGTGGGCAGGTGAGCCCCACCTATGGATCCATTGTTCCTGATGATAAAGCACTAGGACAAATGCACAGTGCGGTTTTCCTTACTTGGCTTTTTATAACTTCTGGGCATTTATTTAGATCTGCATGTGGAATTGGTTGTTTGGGGTCACCTGAGCCCCTTGAACTTCCTGCTCTGGGGAAATAAGCAGGTTTCACAGTCCAGTGAGCCGACTCAAAGCCATGTTCTTTGTTTACCAGTCAGTTGGGGAGAAAGCGGGAAAGTCAACAACAACAACAACAACAACGCAGAAATGGCTGCTGCTATTACTCCACAATAACTCAGCATCCCTTTCAGAATGCTGACCCACTATAGGAGCCTCCTTAGGTGGAGAGGAAGGTCAAAACCCAATAAAAAATAGGGAAACACCAGGGATTTTCACCACACATACAATGCCATGCAAGCCATGCAGCATCCTTTCTTCAAACAGAAAGTTATGTGGCTGTTCTGTGGCTCTGTGCTGCTGTTGTTGCTTTTGTTTGTTTTTGTATTGTGTTTATAATGGCGCTCCTGTTTTTGAGAGCATTTACCCTCCTAAGTGCACTGCAGATTACTAGGCCACTCTGTTTGATGTTGTTGCTCAGGATTTGTCAATGCCCTTGAGACTCCTTTTCTGGCTTTTGTTTGTCTCTTTTATATTGTTCTTGATTCTCGTCAGCCACCTTGAGCTCTTCTTGCAGGTGGGACGGGAAGATATACAAATGAACAAAATAAATAAATAAGCAAGCAAGCAAGCCCTATGAGATAGTTGACTGTACCCGACTGTCCAGCTCAGGTGGAAATTTGGTCTGGAACTGACATATGGTCCCATCGCTGTAGTCTCGCTGTACAAAGACCTTGGTGGCCAATGAGGCACTCCTCCGCAGTTCTTGGAGATTGTGGACCTGAACAAACAAAAGTAGGTGGTGTCAAAGGCAAGACCCCTGCTAGAACTGTAGTGGAAGCTCATACCCTTATGTCCTGGCATCGATCTGCAGATCAAACAACTTGTTCTGGTCTTTGTTTGTGGGCTTGTCATGCACTTCGCTGTGTGCTCCCATTTTCCATAAAGACAAGCCTGTTAATTATCCCCCGTCACAATTTAATCATCTCCTGACATCATCCCCAAGACAGCTGTCCCATTTTACATGCCCGGTTCTCAGAGGAAAATAGAGGGGCCAGAAGAAATGCTCACAGAAGGCATCCTGCTCAACAGCAGCGTAAGGAACGCTGCCATTGGAGGAAGCATCACTATGGAGTAAGTATGTCACCCAATTAAACGCCTTCTAGTCAACTAATCCTTAATTCATTTTAATCAGTTAATTAATCATTTAGGGTGCTCTTTAGAAGTTCTCTCAGTCGCATGGGAGCTCTTTATCCATGAGCAGGGCTTGCATGACTGAGACAATGTTTAAAGGACCCAACTGCTCAGGTAGGGCCAATTGCCCAGGTCAGTGAATTGGCACTGCTCCAGGGGTGCTGCTTCTGTGGAAAAGACTCCCAAGTGGCTGGGTCATGTAAATGTCATCAAAGTCGCATGGATGCTGCTTACAAATAAGCAACTTCCAGGCAGATGGGTGAATGCCTAGGGTGCCTAAACCCGCATCAACTGGGATATTACATAAAACGAATAGTTGTGAAGGGAAAAAAATACTATTGTTGCTTTTAGATGATGCATGCATGTGTCACAGCAGGCACCATCTTCAGAAAAGACACATTTGTTCCAGTGCGCGTAAGAAGAGGAAGTGGCTCCTCTAAGATGGTACCCTACTGACTACCTGCAATTTTTGGAAGTACAGTACTCCCCCCCCCCATATCCGCTGGGGATATGTTCCAGGCCCCTCCGTGGATACTTGAAACCGTGGATAGGAGTGAACACCCCCTCCATGGTTTCCTGAGGGGGGCCCGTTCTGCCTCCCCTGCGGGCAGGCATGCGCCCCCCCCCCCAGCTCTTATTTTTCTTTCAGCAAGCTTTGTTTCTTCCTTAAAACAGAGAAGCAGCCTCAATTGCAGGCACGTAGAATGAGACTAAGTCCTAGAGAGGCCCTGCAAGGTTTCTGTTAACCTTGCAGAGCCTCTCTAGGACTTAGTCTCATTCTACTTGCCTGCAATAAGCAGCCAGAGGCTGCTTCTCCTGTTTAAGGAAGAAACGAAGCTTACTGGGAAAAAAGTAAAAGCCTGGGGGGGGGGTCCCCGCGATCCGTGGTGGATAACTGAAACTGTGGATAGTGGATCAGTGGATATGGGGGCCCACCTATACTTGTATTAAAAATAAGTAATTAATAATAAGTAATAAGTAATTAGTAATAAGTAATTAATAATAATTACTCAGTTAATTGGGGGCACCTCTTAAACTAATCAAAAAAGTTTCCAACTGCAAACCAGCCCTCACAGATCAAACGTATTAGGGAACAACTGGGCTATTTATGAAGCGGGTGCTAAAATCATCTCCAGAAAACGGTTCCAGATGGCAAAGCAAGGGAAGATTCTCCCAAAATTAATCATGACGATATTTCTCCTGAAACTCTCTTTCTGCCTTCAGGTGCCAGCCACACTGGAGACAGGACTGAGCTGAAAATACAGATTCAACCCACTGTCAGTTTGAAGCCCAGCCAAGGACACAGATAAAAGGTGAAAGATCAGGAGAAAATGCACAGTACAAAAGCCAAAGGTCAGTACATAGACTAGCTTTTGCATCTGTCTTCCTTATTTAAAGTAAAGAACTCCAGTCCCAGAGCAAGATCCACCAAAAACACTGCAGACTTCTGCCACATAACTTGAGAGAGCAGAAGGTCTTTATCTTTCCTTTCTGAGGTGAGCCCATTATAAGCATTTTTACTGACACCTTTGAGTGGTGCTTGCCTTCCCTAGATGTTGCCAGCACATAGCTGATTTGGTTTTTTTAAGGAACCGACGGCATGATCCTGTGTGTGTGAATTCAGAAGTAAGTTGCACTGAGTTCAATGGGACTTACTCTCAGGTAAGTACCGGTATGTATTGGATTGCAACCTGAAACACACTCGCAGCCCAATCCAGCATAGGATCCGCCACAGTGCACTAAGCATGCTGCGCCATATCCTGCACGGGATCGGGCCCATGCTGGTGGAGCTGGGGCACACTTCGGAGGAAAGGGACATTTGCCCCATTCCCTGGGGAGAACCCCAGCAGCCCCTATAACATAAGAACATAAGAAGAGCCCTGCTAGATCAGGCCAAAGGCCCATCTAGTCCAGCTTCCTGTATCACACAGTGGCCCCTCCAGATGCCTCAGGGAGCACAAAACAAGATAACCTGTTTCCTGCTGTCACTCCCCTGCACCTGGCACAGAGAAAACCTACTTCCAAAGCCAGGAGGTTGCTTATGGTTTGTAACCTGTAATGGTCTTTTCCTCCATGAATCTGTCCAAACCCCTTTTAAAGGCATCTAGGCCAGGTGCCATCGCCACATCCTGTGGCAAGGAGTTCCACAGATGAATTACACGCTGGGTAAAGAAATATTTTCTTTTGTCTGCTCTAACTCTCCCTCCACTCAATTTTAGTGCATGTCTCCTGGTTCTGGTGTTGTGCGAGAGGGAGAAGAATTTCTCTCTATCCACTCTCTCCATCCTATGCATAATTTTATACGTCTCAATCATGTCCTCCCTCAGGCGCCTTTTTTTAGACTGAAAAGCCCCAAACGCTTTCCTCAAAGCCTTTCCTCATAAGGGAGGTGCTCCAGCCCGCGAATCATTCTGGTTGTTTTTTTCTGCACCTTTTCCAATTCAACTATATTCTTTTTCAGATGTGGTGACCAGAACTGGACACAATACTCCAGATGTGGCCTTACCATCGACCACATCTGGATTATTGTGTTCAGTTCTGGTCACCACACCTCAAAAAGGATATAGCTGAATTGGAAAAGGTGCAGAAAAGAACGACCTATGGGCCTCCAGGGATGTGCGCCGGCAAAATGGCCGGAGCAAATCCAGGGAGGCCATGTAAGGTTGGTCAGGCTCGGGAAGGGGGTTACAATATGGCAGAGTGCGCCACCAACATGGCCTGGCTGGCCAATCACCCCCTTCCCCGCCACCCCAGCCCACCCTCCCCACACAGCTGTCTTCCGGTAGCGGAGTGAGCAACGCCGGCCTCAGCACTGGCGTCTCTTACTCCACATGCTGCAAAAGTGTCTTATGCCACTTTTGCGTCACCCAACACCAGCGGAGCAGCAGCTCCACCAGCATTTCTCTGCACTGGATTGTACTGTCAGTTTAATGAGCAGCATAACTGAAGGCTGAATGCATTAAACTTGATGGTGGGAAATCTGGGTTCATGCTCCATCTCTGCCATCAATGCATTGCATTCCAGTAATGTGTAAGCTGTAATACATTCATTTCATATGTGAAACAATACAAAAAAATCACATTGTCCTACTAATTACACATCTGTCCCAGTGATTATCTTCAGCAGTTTGCCTCACCTTTTTTATTTTGTGTTTCTTGGCACAGACATTGCATATACTCAAAATGATCTCTGAAAGGCCCATGCAACTGATTCAATAAGTACCCAACTCACCTTTGTCTCCTTTTATTCTTGTCCAAATATCCTGTTTGCATTTTGAGTAGGGTCTCTAGATCCTATCTTCAGCGCAGTATCCAAAGTGTTTTACCCCTACGTAATGATGTTGTGTGTATGTATATGTGAATTGGTGTACAGGTGCAATTTATTCTATATTTCAAGTCATACATTGCACACCACATCAGTCTATCGATGTATATTGTACAAAATATATTGTATATTGTCCTCTACCTAAACTAGTCGAGTTGCTTTTGAAACAGACTGTTCTTGCTTCAAAAGCCTTCCACGTTAGTACAACTTGGTCACAGATTGTCAGGTGGACACTTAGGCAGACAGAGTGATGGGGAAGTCAGCTCAAAGAAATGATTGAGTGGGGAAATGTTCTTATATACAAAATTATCTGTCCGTGCATCTATCCATCCAACTCTGCTCTCAATTATCTTACCAACCTACTGAAGAGACATTCAACTAGGATTGAAGAAGGACAAGCCCCAAAGCTTAAACATTACATCACACTGGAGTATAGTGGCCTCATCAATAGACTGGGGTAACAGAAAGAAAGAAAGAAAGAAAGAAAGAAAGAAAGAAAGAAAGAAAGAAAGAAAGAAAGAAAGAAAGAAAGAAAGAAAGAAAGAAAGAAAGAAAGAAAGAAAGAAAGAAAGAAAGAAAGAAAGAAATGGAAAGGCATAAACAACAGCAGGATAAATAAGTGGGCAGTTTGCAAAGAGTTGTTGTACCCTCAAGGTACAGTGTTTGCCCAGTGTTAGAGCACTGTGATTGATAATCCATGAGATGGCAGCAGCTTTTGTGTCTCAAACTATTCTTTCCTTACACTGTGATGAAGTCCATGGTGGTTACTGATTTTGGAGTTCAGCTCTATTGCCCCATCCCATTGGTCCCAGTTTTTGAGGATATCTGAGGAATGTCAACTCCCAAAACTTCTGTAATTGCCCAAGATATATAGTCTAGATTAAATCCTTCCAGCCTGGTTTCAAAGCTTTATATGGATTTATTTCAGGTTCTACGGAAAGCAAGTGTAGCATAATATCCTGACCATTCATAGAAGATGGCTTTATCCAGAGACAGTAGGAGAAGCCTTACATCCTTTCCGAAAATGCAAGTTTTTCTTCTGAAGGGGAAGATCCCACTTCCCTCTCCCTAACCACCTCCAGGCAAGGCATTTTGCAGATGACCTCATTAAATTTCTTACTTGCTTCATTAACCTGGATCTCAGAGTGTCCAGGTTAAGCTTTGGGGCTTGTCCTTCTTCAATCCTAGTTGAATGTCTCTTCAGTAGGTTGGTAAGATAATTGAGAGCAGAGTTGGATGGATAGATACATTCTAAAAGTTCAGAAACCATAGCGGTTACTTCATACCTGGACCTCAGAGCATCCTTAGTTCTTTACAATAAGATTTGAGCTCAGTGTTTATTGAATTGCAGCACAAGCAAACTTAGCTTAGATGGGAGCCAACTGAAGTCAACCCCTAGGGACGCGATTCTGAAGATCAGGTATTAGGGATAAGATGAGAGTGCATGTGTTTAGAAATGGGAAAGGGAAATGGGATACATGACCCTCCCCCCTCCACAGTTAACTGCCTACCCCGAGAGCTACTTTCCATTTGGGGGGATTTGTCATTTTGCACAGTAAAGTGGGAGACATTCAGCAGGCACAATGTGTTGAGAGTATTGGCCCTTTGACAGTACATAGGGTGTCCTGCTGTGGCTTTAGCAGGTTCCCCTACTCCCCCCATACGCACCACCTGCATTCAGAAATTGCCATCTTTTCCCTAGTAACAACACTTTGCCTGTTTCCGCTCTGGCTCAGCACAACATTGCCAGCTCCAGGCTGCCTATTACGTTAGCACCTGACATGACAGCGGTGGCAAACAAGATCCTAGAGGGGAGGAGGGAAAAGAGTCCTCACCAGTGGTCATTGAAGTGCACAGACAACACTGAGGAAAGGGGAGGGGGTGTGTGGGAAGGACTCCTGGGAGTGGGTCACCTTAGAGAAAGCACTGCTACCCTCTTGCTGCTGCTGGCTGCTTTGAGCCCCACACCATGGAACAAGGAGTGGCTTCTTTGAGGGCTGCCTGCCCCCAATTCATAATGGAACCCACACCTAATCCTGCGAGTTCTGCCACAGGTGGCTCCTCTTCCCAGCACCCATCCTCCAGCACCAAGCCAAAGTGAAACCTGGAAAGGCAGCAGGAATGCTGCTCCTCTAGCCCGGTGACCTCTTTCTTCCATCAGCTGCTCTCTGCCCTGTCTATTCCCGACAGGTGCTCTGTCTGTATGTTCTACTGGGGAGACACATGGCCTCATAGCTGAGCACAGCGAGCGAGGCACCTTCCCCTGTTAATAAGATGCTGCCTTGTTTTCTGGTCCAGGGCTGAGGAGCAGGGCAGTGGAGGGGATGGCTTCGCAGTACACGATGGCGTCCCTAGCCCCAAACATACACAGGGTTTTCTCAGCTGTTTTCTTCTCTTTACCGGTACAGACGCCGCTAAAGTCGGACTAGGCACAAGCAGCGACTCCTGGGGCCTGCAGAACAAATCAGGAGATGTGGTGCGGAAGCAGGCAGCACTGGCTGGCGAGGATGGGGAGGGGGGCGCCTGTCTGATCTGCAGGCTCTTGCCGCATCAGAGAGAACCTACACAGGCAAACCAGGAAGCCGCCGCCTGTAAGAAGAGATTCTGCCCGGCAGCTGCCATGACTCGACAGACCAATCGCCTCCTGTGCCCGCGTGTGCCCCGGTCCCCGCCCTGCTCACCTCGGTTGCCATGTTGTGCAGGCGTGGTGGATCCACGCTGATCGTGCGCCCAAGAGACCGGAGCTGGGACTACAGCGGGCTGGGGAAGAAGAAGCCTCCGCGTTTTCCAAGAAACGGACCCCAGGGCGCTGTCCCTGGTGCTGGACGTGGATGAAGCGCACGGATCCCGAAGCTGTACGCTGAGGAGGCGTCCGCACTGTGGAAGCGCGACGGGTTTGGCGCAGAGTTTGGCGCTGTCCTTCGTGCTGATAGGAACCGGAGCTGGGGGCAAGCGCCCAACTTAGCATCGCCTGCGGTGCTGACGACCCATTTTCCAACTCGATCCCCTCAGTTTGCTCACCCTGATTTGCTCACCCGCCACCGCCTCGGTGCTCAGGCTTGTTCAGTGACAGACATCACCACAAGGGGAGGGGAGCGGACTGACTTCGTGGGAGCCGCATCCCCAGGGCGTCCCCACGCTAAGCACCGGGCGCCGGCTCCGGAACCGGCTTGGGGGAGGGCCCAGGAGAGGCGGAGCTCTACAGAGAGAGGAAAAGAAAAATTCCGCCCCCGCTCATTTCTGCCTTGTCTTCTGGGAGCCAGCGGCTACCTGGGGTACTTCCCATTCTTGCCTCCAAGCACTGTTGCCTTCAATTGCCAACAGCTTTCCTTAACTGGGTGAAAGGGTGTGGGATAACTGGGTGAAAGGGTGTGAGACAGTGGGACTGACTCCTTTGCCACTGTCAGTTGCACCTAGGGTACAGTCATGACAGAAGTACAAAATGCCCTGTCTAGCCGCCGCCGCCGCCCCCCCCCCCACACACACACACACACTGCATGTTTCCTGTCCAGGCAGAACCCAGTGAAGTATTCATCTTCAGCTGGAAGTAGACATTCAAGAATTCAGCTGTCTGTGAATGCTTTGCTTGGGCTGCAGGATAAAACAAGACAAGACTTAGAGATACTAATAATAAAAGGTTTCAGGTGGTTTTCAAAGTAAATGTATTTATAGGTTCTCAAGTTTTCACGATTGGTCCAAATTTCAGAATTAAAAAACATTCACATTTGCCAGGTTTCCTAGTCTTTTATTAGATTTATTTACAGATTTTATTCAAAATTCAAAATTGAATGGCAATGGACAACCATAGATGCAGCAACCTTAGTAAACTGTGTGTAAAATCAAATGTTTGGCTGCTTAACTCATATTTATATATGAAATTCTGCCCCCTGCCTTGAGGACCTGCCTCCTCAGGTTGCAACCCATGAGGTTTCCTGTGCCTTTAATAATAGCATGGAAAGGGTTTTCCACACCTGGGTAGAATTTTCCCTTCTGTGCAATACTGGTATTAAAGATACTAATCAGAGCTCTTCCCATGCCTGCCTGAATGTGGCAGCCCTATGTTGAAATCACTCCACAGCCCTCAATCCAAGCCAGGGTACTGTGGCATGGTCTAACTAAGGGCACATGTTAGAGCCACCTTGTTAAAGCTGAGCAGGTTTACCTGGTCCATGCCTGGATGAAGGAGTGCCAGGCTGGGAATCCCATGTATACTGCCTTGAGTTCCATGATGGAAGACAGAACAAAGCAACTTTATCTGTTCATTCCTTTTCTGGTAATTGCGCTTAGTTACTACTTATTCTTTCCTCAGGTTCCAGCTTCCCTCTGCCACCACCAGCCTCTCTGCTTGCCCAGCCTTCCTTTCTTTCTCCTCCCATACACATCAGTCCTGCCAACATTCTTATTTTATGGCCCCATAGGAGGTTTTCCCCATTTTTCACCCTCTCCCATTGTTTACTCCTTCTCACATCAGTTCCATATCTTCTCTGCCCTTCTTTCCATAGGCATTTCCCTTCTTTACTCAGTCTTTCTTTAAGATTTGCAGTCCACTTCCTACTGTTTATGGACTCCCTTGTTCCTTCTCTTCCCTACTTCTTGGGAACTCCTAGTACTCGGAAGCCCCACACACACACACACACACACACACACACACACACACACACACACACACACACACACACACACACACACACACACACTGTAATGTGTTTGTCTGCACTCAAACAGAATCATAGCTTTCAGTGTTAGGATAGTTCAAATTATGTGTCACAAAAAAAGCTGAATTCTGCAGCATAGATGAATTGTGCAAATTAAGAGATTTGCATATCTTTATGTTCCATCATGTATCCCACAGACATGGGAAGGGGCAAAGAGCTATGCAGGGAGTTGAATTCTTACCACCCTTTCCACAAGCAAGCATCATCCATATACTTTCAAGTCTATCTGCTCACTATTAAGGGATTTAAAAAAAGTTGTGATTCTTAGGATGCAGAAGTTTCTCCTCAGTACAAATGCTGTATTTTTTCTACACTTATGCAGAATCATGGACTACGCATACTGTAGCTCCTCTCCTGCTTTTGTGTGGATTTTTTCCCAGTCAACCTTTCAGTTCCCCCACAGAAAGTGGACCATTTGTTGTTGTTGTTGTTGTTCAGTCGTTAAGTCGTGTCCGACCTTTCGTGATCCCATGAACCATATCCCGCCAGGCCTTCCTGTCCTCCACTATCTTCCTGAGTTCGCTCATTTTCATGTTTGTTGCATCGGTGATGCTGTCTAACCATCTCATCCTTTGCCTTCCCCTTCTCCTTTTGCCTTCAATCTTTCCCAGCATCAGAGTCTTCTCCAGAGAGTCCTCTCTTCGCATTAGGTGGCCAAAATATTTGAGTTTCAGCCTCAGTACCTGTCCTTCCAGGGAACAGTCAGGGTTGATTTCATTTACGATTGACTGATTTGATCTCCTAGCAGTCCAAGGGACTCTCAGGAGTCTTCTCCAGCACCACAGTTCGAAAGCATCTATTCTTCGGCGCTCAGCCTTCCTTATGGTCCAACTCTCGCAACCATACATTGCTACTGGGAACACCATCGCCCTGACTATGCGAACTTTTGTTGGCATAGTGATATCTCTGCTTTTTATTATGCTGTCTAAGTTTGCCATAGCTTTTCTTCCAAGGAGTAAGCGTCTTTTAATTTCATGGCTGCTGTCTCCGTCTGCAGTGATCTTGGAGCCCAGAAAAGTAAAATCTGTTACTGCTTCCATTTCTGCCCCTTCTATTTGCCAGGAATTGATGGGCCCAGATGCCATGATCTTAGTTTTATTAATGTTGAGTTTCAAGCCAACTTTTGCACTCTCCTCTTTCACCCTCATCAAGAGGCTCTTTAGTTCTTCTTCACTTTCTGCCATTAGGGTGGTATCGTCTGCATATCTGAGGTTGTTGATATTTCTCCCGGCAATCTTGATTCCGGCTTGCGATTCATTCAGCATTCATTTGTTAACCTGCTATTATTATGAGTTCTATCCTGAGAATTTAGCATATTCCTGACTGTTCCAAAGCATCACAGCAGCTCATCCAATGTCAGGGAAGATCAGAGGCAGGTGAGCAGAAACCAGTTATTGTTTGACTCCAAAAGACTCAGACATACATGCATACTTATTATGCATGCACATATGTACGCACACACAGAGAGGCAAAATCAGCTGCATGCCTAACTCAACCCAAGAGGCAACCGAAGACGGTTCGGAAACTGCAATTAGTGCAGAATGCGGCGGCCCGTGTAGTCACTGGAGGTAGGCGGTTCGACTCTGTCGGGCCGCTCCTCCGATGGCTGCACTGGCTGCTGATTCGTTTCCAGGCCCAATTCAAAGTGCTGGTTTTGACCTTTAAAGCCCTACACGGCTTGGGGCCAGGATGTTTGAGAGACCACCTACTTCTATATAGTCCGGCTCGTCTCCTTAGATCATCAGAGAAGGCCCTTTTGCGGGTGCCGTCGCCCAGGAAGGTGCGATGGGCGGCGGCCAGAAACAGGGCCTTCTCAGTAGTGGCACCAACCTTATGGAATTCCCTCCCCTTTGACTTACGAACTGCTCCCTCCTTGGACACTTTCCGGCGAGGCCTAATGTTAGCCAACATGCTTTTAATTTGGGGAATAGCTTTAAATATAGAAATTTGGCATGTTCTGGGATCTATACCTGTGTATACCAGAGTCCAGCTTCACAGAATTCCATTTTAAATAATATTGAGAACACACGTGGTTGCTTTCCAATATTTACTAAATAGTTCAGGCAGATTCATACAAAAAGAAAATACAGTTCAATATGCATCACTTCAATCATACTCCAAAGCATACAGAGCTAGGAACTTAGGTAGAAGTAGAGATTTAGAAGGGATCTTGATTCACTGGGGTCATAGTCACCTAATAATCCTGGAGAATTCACCTCTGATGCTGCAAATGCTGTAATTCTGGCACAACAGTGAATGAAAAAGGAGGAAGAAACAAATTGGGTCTGAACTGCAGTTCAGAACTAGCAGTCTTTAGGATGACTGAGAGCGAAGTCAAGTCAAGGGGGGGGGAAGGGAAGGGGGAAAATGGAGGGAAGCAGAGAGAGAAGCCAAGAGCTCACCCTTGTGCCTGTGTAAGAAAGAAGAGGAGGGACTGCCAGGCTGGCAGCCTGCATTTTAAGCCTACACACAGGGGAGGAGTTTTGGGGTCTTACACTGCAAAACGAAATACCTTGTTTGGGCTGGAGGTAGATCTGTGGGAGGAGACAGGGTAGGGTGAGGGGGCAGGGAAGAGGGCAGATGGCTTCATTGACCCTGGATTCATTGTGGATTGGGCCTGCTTGGGAGCCAGACAGTTGCTGTTAGCGTATAATTTGCTAGAATGTGCGTACCTGGAGCCTCTTGGGAGGATGGTGAGGAGATCTGGCTTGATGGTCGGTACTTAAGAGACAAAAGCAAAGGCTGGGTGGAGTCATCTCAGGTGTTCCTCTGTATTGTTTCTTCTAGGAACATACTTAGCATCACAGTGGGGGGGGGGAGATGCAGAGTTATTTGTGAGAGCTTGACCAAATGGCGAAATGGAGTCTGCTGCTCAGGTTTTTTCCTTCCCTCTGGTTCCTTGGGGAAACCCTTACAGCATGGCTCCTGGCAGGAACACAAACGTGGCATGGACATCACGTATTGTGTCATAATACAGTCCAGTTTGGCACATGTTCCAGTTTTGCTCTCAATCCTTTTCAAAAAGTAAGTCATTTCCTAACACTAAAAACCTTCTTGTTCAAAAAAGCCTTCTGAGTCCTTGCCTTTTTTAACATTCTGCTGGTACAGGTGGGGCGCTGCTGTTTTTATGATCTGTTTTAATTGTAATAATTTTTAAATCAATTTTTAGATGTTTTTATTAGTTTTCATCAACTGTTTTTTACTGTTTTAAAATGTGATTTTTGTATTGTATTTTTTTTTTGTATTGTATTTTCTTTTTTGTTGTAAGCTGCCTTGGGTCCCTTCGGGGAGAAAGGCGGGATATAAATATTGTAAATAAATAAATAAATAAACTGCACAATTGCCACACCCAGCTTGCAAGCCAGGAACTTGTTCCTCAAGTCTCAACTTCCTCTGCCCCGCCCATCTCTTCCCAATTACCACAACTTAGGCTCCTACCAGACCCACTGTGCAAAAGCATGTCATAGTTTCCCAAAGGAAACTCAGAGAAATGCAAGGAGAAATGTGGATTGCTGAGAAACCTGCTGTCACTCCTAAACAAATTCTTCTTCTCTCCAACAGCACAGCCAATAGCAAACCAGATGTTACTTGGCAGCTGCAGCTACCTGAGCAGATGCTGGTATTGTCTGGACCAAAGTCAGTGCTGATCCCTGGTGCTGAAGCCTGCAATTATGTGCAAAGCAGTTTTACTCTGGAAATGTTTTAATGCCTGTCATGGGTGTCGTTCTATGCAGTGATCTCCAAAATGCAGCCTAGATTTCTTTCCAAATCTTCAGCTTTGAAAAACTGAAGATCTGGAAGTAAAGTATTTCAGAGATCAACACACAGAACGGCCTCAATCAGATGCTAAAACATTCCCTCTGAGCTACTGCTCAGCTCAATGCGAGTAGTTTAACTACAAAGAGATTGAACAGAGTCTGGACTTGCAAAACCTATGGGGGCAATTGGCAGAGTCAGGAGCTTGAAAGAAAAAAGGTGGGATGGCAGAAGAACAGTGATACAACTAGGGTGCTTTAAAACCAGTGGAAAGAGTCATGCCTAGGAAGGAGAACAGGTTTGGAAACTCTAGGTAAATACAGTGCCCTGTAATTAAAGGTCCTGCTAGAACATGTCCTAATGAGCATTCATGCTCCCTCCAGGTGAATGCTGATGGTGGTTTCTTGCAGGGTGGATGGGAAGGGCCCTAATAGGATTTATTATTAACTCAGGCATGGCTTCAAAAGATTTCAAGTCTCTAGCACATGGGGATACAGAACCACATTTCTGGTTTATGTAATACCAACAACTGTATACAGAGGAGAGAGTCTTACATTAGCTATGTGTGGGATGACAAGCATCACATTGAGCAAACTGAAGACAGGACAGCCAGGGCAAACTGATCCCCTTGGCAGTGATGATAGTAGCTAGTTCGCTGTTTCATCTTACTGTGAGTAAAGCATCTTCATTATGGAAAGCACTATGCATTGGGAGGCATCATAGACCATAGTTAGCTCAGAGAGGATGGGGCTGTGAGAGGATGGGGCTGTGGATGGGCCAAGAAAAAAAAAGGGTACTTAGCACTGTATGTGAACTAGGCATAGATATGCAGTCTCTGCCTGAACAATGCTTGGTAAAATTCCCATGGGGTAGTTTTTAGTGGCCAGGGAATGGGGAGTCATTGCCTTGCATAGCATCTCCCCCCCCCATAACTAGTAGGGTGCAATCCTATGCACACTGGCAATGGGGCTTGCCGTGGGGCTTACTTCTGAGTAGGCATCAATAAAGCTTGTGCGGTAAATTATGTAAAATAAGCATAAGCATGTATCCATGCAGATATATGTAAATGTATAGATTAACATTTGTTGTTGTTGTTCAGTCGTTAAGTCGTGTCCGACCCTTCGTGATCCCATGAACCATATCCCGCCAGGCCTTCCTATCCTCCACTATCTTCCTGAGTTCGCTCATTTTCATGTTCGTTGCATCGGTGATGCTGTCTAACCATCTCATCCTTGGCCTTCCCCTTCTCCTTTTGCCTTCAGTCTTTCCCAGCATCAGAGTCTTCTCCAGAGAGTCCTCTCTTCGCATTAGGTGGCCAAAATATTTGAGTTTCAGCCTTAGTACCTGTCCTTCCAGGGAACAGTCAGGGTTGATTTCATTTAGGATTGACTGATTTGATCTCCTAGCAGTCCAAGGGACTCTCAGGAGTCTTCTCCAGCACCACAGTTCAAAAGCATCTATTCTTCGGCGCTCAGCCTTCCTTATGGTCCAGCTCTCGCAACCATACATTGCTACTGGGAACACCATCGCCCTGACTATACGAACCTTTGTTGGTATGGTGATATCTCTGCTTTTTATTATGCTATCTAAATTTGCCATAGCTTTCCTTCCAAGGAGTAAGCGTCTTTTAATTTCATGGCTGCTGTCTCCGTCTGCAGTGATCTTGGAACCCAAAAAAGTAAAATCTGTTACTGCTTCCATTTCTGCCCCTTCTATTTGCCAGGAATTGATGGGACCAGATGCCATGATCTTAGTTTTATTAATGTTGAGTTTCAAGCCAACTTTTGCACTCTCCTCTTTCACTCTCATCAAGAGGCTCTTTAGTTCTTCTTCACTTTCTGCCATTAGAGTGGTATCGTCTGCATATCTGAGGTTGTTGATGTTTCTCCCGGCAATCTTGATTCCGGCTTGCGATTCATTCAGCCCTGCATTTCTCATAATGTACTCTGCATATAAGTTAAATAGGCAGGGTGACAATATACAGCCTTGCCGTACTCCCTTCCCAATTTTGAACCAATCAGTTGATCCATGGCCGGTTCGAACTGTTGCTTCTTGACCCGCATACAGGTTTCTCAGGAGACAGGTAAGGTGGTCTGGTATCCCCATCTCTTTAAGAACTTGCCACAGCTTGTTGTGATCCACACAATCAAAGGCTTTTGCGTAGTCAATGAAGCAGAAGTAGGCGTTTTTTTGGAACTCTCGTGCTTTCTCCATGATCCAGCGCATGTTGGCAATTTGATCTCTAGTTCCTCTGCCTCTTCGAAACCCAGCTTGTACATCCGGTAGTTCTCGGTCCACGTACTGCTGAAGCCTAGCTTGTAGAATTTTGAGCATAACCTTGCTAGCATGTGAAATGAGTGCAATTGTGCGATAGTTTGAACACTCTTTGGCACTGCCCTTCTTTGGAATTGGAACGTAAACTGACCTTTTCCAATCCTTTGGCCACTGCTGAGTTTTCCAAATTTGTTGGCATATTGAGTGCAGCACTTTCACAGCATCATCATTTAGGATTTTAAGTAGCTCAGCTGGGATATTATCATCTCCGCTAGCTTTGTTGTTAGTAATGCTATCTAAGGCCCACTTGACTTCGCTCTCTAGGATGTCTGGCTCTGGGTCAGTGACCACACCAGCGTGGTCATCAGGAACATTAAGCTCTTTCTTGTATAGTTCTTCTGTGTATTCTTGCCATCTCTTCTTAATCTCTTCTGCTTCTGTCAGGTCTCTGCCTTTTTTATCCTTTATCATGCCCATCTTTGCACAAAATGTTCCCTTGATATCTCCAATTTTCTTGAAGAGATCTCTAGTCCTCCCCATTCTGTTGTTTTCCTCGATTTCCTTGCATTGTTCATTTAAGAAGGCCTTCTTATCTCTCCTTGCTATTCTCTGGAAATCTGCATTCAGTTGTTTATATCTTTCCCTTTCACATTTGCTTTTCGCATTCCTTCTTTCCACAGCTATTTGTAAAGCCTCATCTGACAGCCACTTTGCTTTCTTGCATTTCTTTTTCTTTGGGATGGTTTTAGTTGCTGCCTCCTGTACAATGTTACGAACTTCCGTCCATAGTTCTTCAGGCACTCTGTCTACCAGGTCTAGTGCCCTAAACCTATTCTTCACCTCCACTGTATACTCATAAGGGATATGGTTTAGGTCATATCTGACTGGTCTAGTGGTGTTCCCTACATTCTTCAATTTAAGCCTGAATTTTGCAATAAGAAGCTCATGATCTGAGCCACAGTCAGCTCCAGGTCTTGTTTTTACTGATTGTATAGAGCTTCTCCATCTTTGGCTGCAAAGCACATAATCTATCTGGTTTCGGTATTGACCATCTGGTGATGTCCATGTGTAGAGTCGCCTCTTGTGTTGTTGGAAAAGAGTGTTTGCTATGACCAGCGTGTTCTCTTGACAGAACTCCGTTAGCCTTCGCCCTGCTTCATTTTGCGCTCCAAGGCCAAACTTGCCTGTTGTTCCGTTTATTTCTTGATTTCCTACTTTAGCATTCCAGTCTCCTATGATGTAAAGGACATCTTTTTTGGGTGCTAGTTCTAGAAGGTGTTGTAGGTCTTCATAGAACCGGTCAACTTCATCTTCTTCGGCATCAGTGGTTGGGGCATACACTTGGATTACTGTAATGTTGAATGGTTTGCCTTGGATTCGAACTGAAATCATTCTGTCGTTTTTGAGGTTGCACCCCAGTACTGCCTTTCCCACTCTTTTATTGACTATGAGGGCTACTCCATTTCTTCTAAGGGATTCATGCCCACAGTAGTAGATATGATGGTCACCTGAATTAAATTCGCCCATGCCCGTCCATTTTAGTTCGCTGATTCCCAAGATGTCAATGTTCAATCTTATCATCTCATCTTTGACCACATCCAGCTTGCCTTGATTCATAGACCTCACATTCCATGTTCCTAAGCAATATTGCTCCTTGCAGCATTGGATTTTCCTTTCAACCTCAGACACATCCACAGCTGGACGTCCTATTGGCTTTGGCCCAGCCGCTTCACTCTTTCTGGGTCTACTTGGAATAGTCCTCCGCTCTTCCTCAGTAGCATATTGGACACCTTCCGACCTGAGGGGCTCATCTTCCGGCGTCATATCTTGTAGCCTTTTGGAACTGTTCATGGGATTTTCTTGGCAAGGTTACTGGAGTGGGTTGCCATTTCCTTCTCCAGTGGATCACTTTTAGTCAGAACTCTCTGCTACGACCTGTCCGTCTTGGGTGTCCCTGCACGGCATAGCTCATGGCTTCATTGAGTTACGCAAGCCCCTTCGCCACGACAAGGCAATGATCCATGAAGGGGAGATTAACATTTAGAGATTATTAATTTATACAGAGGCTATCCAATTCAAGTTTTTAGGTATAAAGCACACACAGTTCCGAGTACGGGGTCTGCAAGGTACTATGGCAGTAGGTGCTCAGGTTTCCCCATTGTCCTCTTTTGATAGTGAACAGTCTGACTCAAAAAATATTTTGTGTGTTCCTACAAACCATTTTATGCCATTCTTCCACTTAATAAACCTCCCAGGACAATTCATAACATCTATAAAAACAATATTGGGGTTCAGATTCAGTGCTAGGGGAGCCTCCCTGGGATGGCATAATCAAGGTGCCACCACTTAAAAGGCCCTCTTCCCAGCCTCACTTTGAGTGGGTGAGAGACTTGGAGATGATGGCCTTGTTATTCAGGCAGTATTCAGACTCTTCAAAAGGTTTGAAGAACTGTGCCTGGAAATGCACCAAGAGCCAATGTCATTACTTAAGAAAAATGCAGGACTGATTCCTTCAGCTGGTCTCAGTTACAGCGCAACCCTAACCAACTTTCCAGCGTCGGTGTAGCCGTGCCAACAGGGCACACACTGCATTTTGCAGTGCAGGGGCAGTCATGGAAGACTCTTCAAAGTGAGGGAACATTTGTTCCCTTACCTCGGGGCTGCATTGCGGCTGCACCAGCGCTGGAAAGTTGGTTAGGATTGGATTGTGCTCTTAGTAAACTAACAGCTATACTTTGGACTAACATTTCCAAGACATCTTCAAAGTCAGTCTCACATATAGCACAGTCTGGAGTTATGGCACTTGTAGGAGCTGAGAGTGTTGAAGGAAACAATACTTAGAGGATCTTGCCATAGATTAGCTGTGGGAACTAGTGCATTTTTTAATGGAATGTTTTTGTTCCTGGTTTCATGCCCAAACATACTATTGGAGCAGGCAATTAGACTGTATGCTCCTTGGGTAAGTAACTGTTATTTTGTAATAGATAGCTAGATCTTACAAACATGATGCTTTACACACAAGCTAAGTTTCTCTTACAGTTGTTGAAGACTTACAGAAGGGGGGATTTGTCTAGCTCTCTCCCAAGATGCTTTTTAAAAATAACCTGGTGACAGTTCTACATAGAATATAACCAGTCAACAAATGCTGTGCTGGCTCTTATAAGAAATCACGTATGCGTTTATTATTGTATTGTATGTTTATAATGTTCCATGTTTTCAATATTATTGTATTTGTGCTTTTGTTAAGCTACCTTGTGAAAATTGTGTCTTACAAGATGGAATTAAAAAAACATGTACAATAAATATAAATAGAAACAAGAACTAAGCCAAAAATGAGATACCTGTGCTCCAAGGAACTTACAATATAAGTTCCCAATGCCAGTAGAGTGTGTATATGTGATTTCTACGTCACTGTCTTTGATGTAGAAGAATGCACCAAGGAAGAGGTGAGAAATCCTGAAAAACTCATACCACCTGGCTATGTTTTAGACTGGGATGAAATATCCTTACAACTCAGAGATCATTAAGAGTATCTAGGACAAACCAGAGACTTTTCCATGGCTGCTGTCACTTCCCTGAAGATTTTGCTGACATCTGAAAACAAGTTTCCCTGCAGGACATGAGCTGCCCTTGGGAAGAAAGCATGTCTCACAAATCACTTGCAGTACTCGGTGGAGAAAGGAATCTGCCAACATCAGTGCTTTATGGCAAGCAATTATGCCTGCTACCTAATGGGCTCAATCCAGCCCCTTTAGGTCATGACTGCCTCTGCCAGGCATGCTGTGCAGCGTGCCTTGCAATGGAAGGAGCCTGACTGAAAACAACTTCCACAGAATTCAGGGGAGGAAACCTGCAGAGCTCTCAGTTAAAGCGATACAAAAGCGCAGTACAAAAGCGCAGTTATCAATGGAACTGTACTTTAAGAGGGGAACAAGGGCAATGATGAGCAACAATAAGGGGCATCTCCACCCTGGAGTTTCTCGAAGTAGGTGCACATACGGTGCAACATTTGCTGGTACTAGGATGATTATTAACCAATTCAGATTTTGAGTTGATTAAACGATTAAAAACTAATCTATTAACCTATGAACCAGTCATTTACATTTAAATAAATGTAGGTATTACCAGCCCCTTATACAAGTGACTTAAATAGGTGACCTTTTGGGTGAAACACCACATTTCAAGAAGCACAAAAAAGCAGATTTGTGTTAAGTTCTCTTGCACTGTAATATGTGGTACAACCTTACCCCGCCTTGTGGCTATTAGGCTTTATGTTTCCACAATCCAGCTCCACATAATTGGTTGTTGCTGCTGCAGACAGGGAAATGCACAGCATAATGAGGACAGGACACAGAGTAAGCTGTGCTACATGTTACAGTGTGGGAGAAAGAGAACTCAGTTTGTTGCTGCCAGTTTTGGTGGCAGTCCTGTGTTTTCTGAAATTGAATGTTATTTAACCAATGCATACCCTTCCCTTAAATGTACACATTTCCAAGGCAACCATGGCTGGAAGCCTATATAATTACTGGGAATAGGTCCCACTGAACACAATGCAACTTACTTCTGAGTAATATGTATGTTAGAGCCCAATCCTATCCCCCGCCAATCCAGACCATGCAGTGCCACTGACGCAGTGCCGCTAATACTGCATGCTATGGGCAGGACAGGGGGAAACAGACAGCCCAGGAGAGGTAAGTAAAAAAGGTTTTTACTTACCTCTCTGTAGGCCACCAGGTCTCCAAATGGTCTCTTCAGGCCTACACCAGCTCTTTTGCTGGAGTAAGTCTGAGGAAACTTGGGGCGAGGGGATATGCTCTTGGCATGCATGCATGGCTGCTGCGGAGATCTTTCCCCTCCCACCCCCAAACTGCCCCAGCCCAGCCCACTCCCTGCCCCGATCCACGTCTGATCCTCCCCTGAGCCGCCCCCCACCACTGACTTACCTGCTCTGGTGGAGGTTTGGTAGCCCACTGCTACCGGCACGGAGCTTACTGGCTCCCACACCCCCAACAGAAAGCGGCCCACTGTCAGAGCAGCTCGTGCAATGGCAGGCCCAGCCTCACACTGACAGATTGCAAGATCTGTCAGTGTAAGGTCCAGATAGGATTCAGCCATAAGTCTAGTTCTGCCCGTTGAAGAAGAGGTACGTATACTGTAGCTTCTCTTGAGTATTACATAATGTGCAATTTCATAAACAAAAAGTACCATTATAAACAGCATTACCAGCGTCCTGGAATCGAGACTGGCTTTAGCCTAGAGCGAACCCGAGCCACTCCCAAGTGTGCACCATGGCTGCCCAATAGGGTTCCGACTTCCAGAACTTCTGGTTAACAACACGACTGCCATTGGGCAGCCACAGTACACACTTGGGAGCGGCTCGGGTCTGCTCTAGGCCGAAGCCAGCCTTGATTCCAGGACGCTGGTAAGGCTAGGCTAATTATAAATGTAAGGCAATCTTTAATAAGTTCTTTTTCATCAATTATATATATTCACCAGACCCCCCAAAATGGCTTCAAAATCTGAGTAAGTTTCAACCTCATCAGTGCAGTGGAAGATTTAGAAGACATATTAACGTTGATTTCATCTGAACACTGTCAGCTTCTGTTGCCTGAAATGCAAACTCTTTGCTTGCTTTGGATATAAATTGGAAGGAAAAGTACCTCTGCCTGGTTTTTTTCATCCAATTTGGCTGGATGACATGTCTGTACAGCCAGCAGAGTGGTTCCCCTTCAATATGAGCTCTACCAATTAATCATTCTGCAAATTTTAATCTGCAACTGAAGCTCTTGTTGATTAATCTACCGAGTAAATTGATTAAAGCTTGCAGCCCTAGCTGATATAGCCACTATCAGCCCTATTATGTCTGCTCACTGCATGAGTGGCCCTGGATTTAACATCAATTGAAAAAGCAATGCTGCTGACCAAGCTACTTCTCTGCACTGAATAAAAAAATGTACCAGTACCAGTGGCAATAAGACAGTCGGAAAATACCAAGAGAGGTAGTAGACCTGGAGATGCATGCAACTAGCCAGGAACTGCCTCTCCTGTCAATCAGAGGAGCAGAACAGCAGGTGCCATCCAAGACCTCCTGGTACCTGTTCACCAAATGCTGCCACCATCACCACCACCCCATACAGTGCCATGCCATGCCAAATGTTGTTTCCCCTTTCCTGGCGGCATGTCAGCTTCCGCTACTGTTGCTGCTGCTGCCATTCACTGAAATTGAAAAGGAAAAGGGGAAGGGAGTGGAAGAAGAAGCATGTGCCTCTGACACTCTAGACCAGGGGTTCTCAACCAGTGGTACTAGTACCACCAGTGGTACTTCGGCTAACTGCTGGCGGTACTCGGACTGCTGGACCACCGGAACCCCGCTCCGACGTGGCACTTTCAGCGGCAATTTTTCACTCCCAAGGGGCTCCTGCCTTTGGCCAAGCCTCTCGGGAACGCTGAGAAGGGCCCTTCCACCTCCCCAGAGCCTCCTCCCTGCATTTTCTGGCCTTTGAAAACCAGGAAGTAACTGGCGATGATGTCATCACCAGTCACTTCCGGTGGTACACAGCAGTGGTACTTGGCGGGGAAGGGGTTGAGAACCCCTGATCTAGACCACCAGTCTCCTCTGCACTTCCTCTTCCACTCTCTTCCTTTTGAAATCCAGGGCGTGGGATGAGGAAGAGCAGCAAAGTGGGAGAGCAAAGGCAGCTGGCAGGCAGGCGCCACTCACCATCCACTGCCTGTGTCAGTCTCACGGATGGACTGGAGCTGCAGAACAGCATAAAGGCCAGCTTAGGACCTGCACTTGGCTAGAAAACCAATGGAGTTTGTACAGCCCCAACATAGGAAGCTGCCTTCCTGTGAATCAGACTATTGGTCCATCTAGGTCAGTATTGTCAACACAGACTGGCAGCAACTCTCCAGGGTTTCAGACAAGGGTCTTGGCCAGCTCTGCCTGAAAATGCCAGGGACTGAGGCTGTGATCTTCTGCATGCAAAGCAGATGCTCTACCACTGAGTCATGGCCCTTCCTCAAATATCCTGAGATCCATTATCAGTTAGATAAATAGAAAACCAACCACCAACAGAGACATTCTCTGCCCCTTACAAGGTTTGGAGAGGAAGTGATAGATAAGGATCACCTGATAATATGTCTGTTTCAGTCACTATATTCTATGCGTTGCCAGGGAAGTCATTCAAAAAATGTCTAAAACCTGAAAATGCAGCTTTCTCAACATGATAGCACAGATACACGTGGCCTCAATTTGTAGGAGATCACTTTTGATGGAGACAAACCTTGAAAGAACAAATAATTAAAAACAAAACAAAACCAGGGTGCCTAGAAATACAGATGAACCAGTTGGGTAGGAAAGGATTGTTCAGAATCTAAAAATAAACCAGCTGCAAGATATACAAATACTATCAAAGTAGTTTCGGATTATAAAATAAACTGGGTTTTAACTATGCCATTCCGTGTCATCCTCTCTCGTAGGTGGGTGGAGAAACTGTCTGTGCACCACAGGGATCCTAGCCAGTGATATTCTGCTACAGAATATGGTTTGTGTTTTTTTGTTTTTTTTTCTCTAGCAAGCATTATACTCGTTTGTTTTTCTGTTGCTGGAGTTCAGTTTTTGGATGGAGAAGGATATCCTCAAGTCATGCACACTATATGTAAGAACTTTGCATTAAGACATAATGTTAAGGGTTATGAATTTAAAGGTATTGGTGCCCCAAGTGTAAGAGAAAGGTGGGGTATAAATTCTTTAAATAAATAAATAAATGTATACAGTTGGTTGTTGCAGGGAATCTAAATGTTTTTCGCCTGTTCATGTATCTCTTGTGGGGAAACCACATTTTCCCAGCAACAAGCAGCAACGTTTTCCCCCTGACTCATGCATCTTTGGTATTGCAATGCTGTGTGTAATGTTTATAGTACAAAAGTCAGGATCCTACTGGCTAGTGTCAGTCCCATCACACACAACCTGTAACATACTCCTCCCCAATCATGCCTGAGCCAGACTAAGAACATTTTTAAACAGTTTCTTTCATACTTACTTCACTTTTCTGATTGTTTTAGAGACCCGAGTACTCCCTATCTATCATCATAAACATCTACAGGAATACTGATGTCGTCATCTTTTAATATTCGAGGGAGAAAAGCACCAGTGAACCATTCCTGCAGCAATCCCTTGTCATTTGTGGAAGTGTTTTTCCTCTCCCCACTATAGTTCTATATAGTGAGCTCCCTATCCCTAGTATTAGGACTATGCACCTATTCCCATCCAATAAAAGGTGAAACTGTGACCACTGCACACCATCCTCTGTACACAGTGTGGCTATTTCTCATCAGCAAGACTATCTCCCCACCCCATCTATTGCATGGGGATAGGATATCACTACTAGTATTGAATATAGGGGCTATTGATCCTTTTACTCATCTGGAAAAGCTGTGAATGGTTGATCCTTGGCAGCCAGCAAATCCGATTTATCTCTGACATATCCTTGATGATCCAGGGATCAAAGTGTGTTTACTGCTACCAAAACAAAAGAAAACCCTTCCATAACACAACACAACCTGGTAGGGCTGGTGGTAAACACATAATATCGATTCGCTGCACAGAGAGTTAGGAGGTCAGGATCCAAGTGCTTGTGGGGAGCAAAGGGACTGAGTGGAGTAAAGGAACCTGAAGAGCTCAGATTTACAGCGCAATCCTAACCAACTTTCCAGCACCAGTGTAGCTGTGCCAACACAGGGCACACACTGCATTACGCAGTGCAGGGACAGTCATAGAGGCCTCTTCAAGGTGAGGGAACATTTTTTTCCCTTGCATTGCGGCTGCACCGGTGCTGGAAAGTTGGTTAGGACTGCACTGTTATTTGCCACTGTGTTACATGGTACACCTTCCTTGCCCTAATTGCACTGTTAGACACTTGCCAGGGCTCTGTAGCCCATCTTGAGGGTGGGAGCCAAGATTTGTCTCTCCTTCCTGGACTCATTCTAGAGGCTGCTTGCCACTATGAGGGCAAATGAAGGAGCTGTATGCTGGTGGCAGATGCAGGGGAGAATGGGGGACACAGACCAACACCATATACTGGCGGAAAGAGGATTTTTGTCAGCCACCAATATGAACACACAAAGTTACCTTTTAGTGAGCAAGACCATGATTGATCCATCTAGGTCAGGGGTGGCCAACCTTTCAACATGATAATAGTTGTATAGGTGAGGGCATTGCAGCAGGTGCAGCTGCTTTAGCAGCACCATCAGCAATTGCAGCTGCCAAGATTCTGTCTTCTGCACTATTCTTGAGAACTCAAAGGCCCTAATGCTGGAAGGTTGGCCACCCCTGATCTAGGTCAATATTGCCTATATTGTCCAGGCTTTCAGACAGTGGCCTTTCCCAGTCTTTCCTGGAAATGCCAGTGACTGAACCCTGTATGCAATGCATGTGCTCTTCCATTGAACTACACCCCACCACCACAAGGACATTGCTGTCTTCAGGAGTCTGTGGGCAGCTCGAAAACACACACCAGGTTCCATACTAGATTTGACCACCTGTACAGGGACTATCCCAGTGTGAACGACATGTACTGTATATAGAATAGGCTGAGGCTCCCCTTCCCTGTCTCTATAACAGCCCCCATGACCACAGTCCCCTCCCTTTGGCACCACATCGCCTGTGACATCAGCTAGGAGCCTTCTCCCCCTGCCTGGCAAAAGGGAAGCGCTGTGTTTCTATAGCAACACTTCTGCATTGGGATGTATGAATAAAAGATCTGCATTCACACTGGTCTATCACTCCTTCCCTCAAGCAGGAGTTCAGAGCTGAACAGCTTTGCCATCCCATCCCACAATCCCCCCCCCCTGTCTTCAGAGGGGGTATTATTTGCTTTCACCAAAGCACCATGCCCCCTAGGTAATGACCTCTCTGTTGCTCACTTGTTTGTGCACGGCAGGGGGGGGGGGGGGAAAGACACCTCAGGAAACAAAACCGTTCCTGCATCTAGAAGCTAAGTGAGTTTATGCTTCGGGCATACAAGGCTGTGTGAATGTATGGATTGGAAATGACATAATTGAACTCTAGGCCTTCACCCCACTGCTGGGCTGCCAAAAAGCAAAGATCTCTTTGATGGGGACATTCAAACCCTGAGTCAAAGGAAAAACTCTCTCCTGCCTTCTTTAAGTATTGCTTGGGGGAGGAGAGTTTTCTGCCAGGGAATCTGACAACAGCATGCAAGCTCATGAATATTCAGTCAATGGATTAGATGTCTCCACTAGGTCTATGAAAGCTTCCTACACTATCAGGTCAGACCATTGGTTCATTTAGTCCAATACAATCTGGCACTGGCTCTCAGGTAGAGCTCTTTTCCAGCTACCTGAGGCCTCTTACAGTGGGGTTGCCAAGGATAGAAGCTGGAATCTTTTGCAGGCAAGGCATGTGCACTTCTGCCACAAGGCAGAAGTCACAGCCTTACATTCTGGGTGCTTCTCAGAGCTTGACTTAGGGAGGAAAGATAGGAGGCCCACTTCCCCCATCTGATAGCCCTTCCTCCCATAGCCTTCTAAAAAATGTTAGCTAAGGAAGTCAGTACAAAACAAAAGGGCACCAAGCCCCTTTTGCCCCCTATAATTCAAGCATTGTTTCTAATTTGGGGTCTTCCAGACGCTAGTAGTGCCCAAGTCACATAAGAACAATCCCTAGACACAAATTATCACCCCAACCCAGTCCAACTGCTTGCATTCAACCTGCTGAATTCCTCAACCTGTTGGATTCTGAAGGGGCTGGGTTTGTAGTACGTTCTCATTTGTTCTGCTAATAAAGTGCTTTAGAGTCTATATCAGACCAACAGGGGATGGGTCATTCTGTGACTTCCTACAAACACTGCAACCTGACCTTTTTCAGGCCTGGGTGGAATGTTTGTTCATCCACACCCAGCCTAGCTATTCTCCTGCCTTCTAAAGCAGCTTCACAATCTGCTGAGAGTGAATGAATTCTCTGCGAGTAAAGCACTTCTGGAGTAAAGCGCTTCTGGGCTCTCCCAACCATTACAGAACCAGAACCCTATGTGCACCATTGCCTCCTGCCCAGAATCATTGCTACACTGCATTAATCCATCTATCACTCACATCAGTGACAGGGAAGCAAGCACATGCCCAAGATCTCGGACAGAGTCAGGCAAGTGCTTTGTGCATTATTGATTCCGCTACTGCGTCGCAGGCTCATCACTGATCAAGACGCACAGGGCAAGGGAGTGATGTGAAAATGAACCACAAATAGATGTGCTCTCCTACACCTTGCACATCAAGCCATTCATTAGGATGCACAGCAGGAACCATGGCCAGGGCTCCAGAGATCACACAATCCTAGGCATGTCTACTCAGAAGCAAGTCCCATTGTGTTCAGTGGGGCTTGCTTCTGAGTAGACATGCCTAGGATTGTACTCTAGGACTTAACAAGCTACACCTGACCTGCCCACATTCCTTCTCCTAAAGGTCTAGCACTCTGTCCCGGTTGGAGATCTGGTAAGCCTACCAAAGGCAAAGGCCCACACTGTATCATGCACCATCCCATGGCTCCTAGACCAAGGGTTCTCAACCTTTGGAGGCCCGGGTACCCCCAATGAAGGTCAAAATTTTTGGAGTACCCCGGCTAATTAGCATAATTAGCTAATTTACATAATTAGCTAATTTAGTCTAGGGCCTAGACCAGTGATGGCGAACCATTTGGGCTTGGTGTGTCAACATTTTTGGAAATGTCTAACTTGACTTTGCTGGTGTGTCGCCCCCCCCCCCACTTTTAATAGTACTTTGACTATTGTTACTTTTAATAGTAATTTTGAATTGAACTGAACTGAAAACAACTATAGAACACATTGCATTGTATTTAACATCAATTAGTGACTTTTTTGTTGCTGAGTTTTACTAGATAATAATTTAAAAGAGGTCTGCCAAAACCCCTATCCTAAATGTTCAAGACAAGCCTGTAAAACTTTTGTGAAAATATAAGGTGTGTCGGGGCCCTGGGGGAAAACGCTGTCGTGTCACCCAAAATGACCTCACGTGTTACCTGTGACACGCGTGTCATAGGTTCGCCATCACGGGCCTAGACAATGCCAGAGAATAGAGGAAGGTTCTGTGGCTCAGTGGTGGAGCACACACTTTGCATGCAAAATGTCCCAAATTCAATCCCCGATAACTCCTGGTAGAGTAGAGAAAAAATCCTGCCTGAAACCCCAAAGAGACACTGCCTATCTGTGTTGATAATATACTGACCTAGATGAACCAATTCTCTGATTCAAGATAGCAACTCTTTCTGCATCCCTGTCCAACAAGCTTGAAGAGGGGCCACATTAGTTGAAAATGTGTAAATATCTAGAGGGGTACAGGCAGAAGAAGCAAGGATGAGCTCGCATCCTGAGATATCCAGATGGGGTTCCACAGGAACCACCACCATAACTGAAGATAACTTGTGAAAGCAGCTTCAACTGCACTCTAGCCAAGCTAGCAGAGCAAATACAGATGGCTGGAGACAGACCACAATTTCAAAGAAGAATGGAGATTTTCATGGCTTGTTACAGTCACTAGAGAAGTACAATTTATGGGTTTTCCAGCCATGTATTTAAAATCAGGACTCTGTATCCTGGTATTCGTCTCATGCAGCAACATCCCTTTAAAGGTCAGCATGGTAGACGCGCAATCTAGGCTAAAGATTGCGTTTCCGCCTTTAATTATTCAATCACTGCTTCCCACGCTTTCATGTACTGCAGCTACAGAAATAGAAACGATGTTCTTCGAAAGTATTAACAGCTACCGGCTTGTCGCCGCGTTTGTTCATTGTTTTGATAAGGTTCCGAGTGAGGAACGAAACATCAACAAGCTTTGAAATATCTGTATTTCTTTGATTTTAAATACATGGCTGGAAAACCCATAAATTGTACTTCTCTAGAGACCACAATTTTTTTAAGAGAGTTGAAAGGGGTTTGGCTGGAGAGGCATCATTTCCCATGGTGTACACATACATTGCTTTTGTTCCGTTGTTTATTCTAGTAGTCAAACAACTTTTGCAGATTTCTGAATTGTTTCTCTAGTGCAGAGGCAAAAGTGGAATTGCCATAGACTAGAGAATACCAGCGGTGAATCCTCTTTCAGACCATCTTTAGCTCTCTAAAAAACAAACAATAAACCAAACTGTCCATTACTAACCCCCCCCCCCCCAGTCTGATCCAAACATATTAATTGGAAGTGATGTGAATTTATAATGTTCAAAAGTTAAAGTTGCATACTGTATTATGTTTGAAGGTTTTGCATTTTGGTGGGTGGTGGTGATGTTAGTAATTTCCTACGTTGTTCTCTTCCATTTCTTTCCAGTTCTGAATCCTTTAATCCAGGAGTGGTCAACCTTTCAACATGAATACTCCTGGCCCTTTAATGGTTGTATAGGTGAGGGCACTTCAGCAGGTGCAGCTGCTTTAGCAGCACCATGAGCAACTGCAGCTGCCAAGATTCTGTCTTCTACACAACTCTTTTTTTTCTGATATATTTAATTTTTATTAATAAACTACCAAACAAAACAAAACAATACAACATACTACGAAAGATTACAGCAAGCGCGAAGCAATAAATCCTACTTGTATATTATTATATATTTTCTACTTATACTATCTAACTAAGCCTATATCTCTAAGATACTATTCATTAAATTCACACTTCATCACTTCTCTCTCTCTCTCTCTCTCAAAAAATCTATAAGTGGTATCTAAACATTCACAAAAAGATTAACTTTTCCTTTATCATCTAGAATCTTAATTCATACTTCAAATATTTTAATATATAAAACCACCCCATTTTTCTCCAAATGTATTAAAATAAAAACCTTCCAAACTTTTCTGTTTTTTAAAAAAATCTATATCTTTTTTATATAAAATTCTTAAAAACAAATCACATCTTATTTAAGTCTTTTCAGATAATAAAACATTATTTTTCTTTTATTCACAAAAGGGTTAACTAACTTTTCCTTTATCATCTAAAAGTCTTAACTTCCCCTTCAAATATTTTAAATTTATTAAGTCACCCCATTTTTTATCTTCAAATTTGTTAATTTTCCATTATCAAAATTTTTCCATCACTCTTTATAAGTTTCTTAAAAAACAATCATCTTTTTATATAACATTAACTCCAATAATATTCCCCACAAAAAATAAAAAATTATAATCCCTTTTTAATTTTGACAATTTGCCATTACCCCTTCCATCCCTCCCCTTCCTCCTCCTCCTTCTTCCTCTTCTTCTTTCTCTTCTTCATCCTTAAATCTTTCCCGAAAGTCCCTTGTTTTTTGAATTGTATCCACTCTGCAATTTTTTCCACAGGATCATTCACGTCTTCTATATTCCTCTCCCGAAAGACAATCTTCAGCACCTTTTTTGGTAAAGTACTCTCCTTCTCCGTCTCAAATCTTGGTTTAACTGTTGGTACTTCCTCTGCTACAGTCTCTTCCACTAAATCTTTCTCTTTATCATTGTCTTTCTCTTTATCTTCCTGTACTTCCATCATTCCATCATGTATTCCCTCATTTCCATCATTTATTCCTTGTAATTCATCCTTTTTCTTCCCTACTTTTTTCAGTTCTGCGTTCATATTCTGAAGATTTCCCTGCAAAATTGTCATTTTTGCATCGAATCTCTGTTGCCATTTTTGAAAACAATACTCCAATTGTGTAGTCATGTTGCAAATTTTTCACCAGGTGCCAATCTCTTTTCTCTTAAAAAAAAAAAAAAAGAGGTAATATAAAAAACTTCTGCGGTCGACGACGTGAAACAGAAAAATTAATTTCAAAGATCCATGAACTCTGACACGGAAGGGCTCATATTCTTTTAGCAAAAATGTCAGAAATGTCAACAACAACCGTCCAAAACAATTTTCTCTTGCCAAAATAGTTTATTTTAAAAAAACCTTCTTACTGTTTTAATCTTCCATAAGTACAGAAAAAAATCAATAAAACTCACCACTTTAACTTCGTCTTTCCAACTTTCACTTTCGAATGTTCAGTTCGCCTTATCGCAACGTATTATTTTAACGTTACCTCTTATCTCGGCTAATTTCTTCAACTCATAAATCATTTCTACGCCTCTTGCCTAAGTAAAGCAAGCATGTCGGAGGTGGCTTGACTTAGGATTCATCTGCGGCTCGAGCGCCGATGATACTCCCGCTTTCTCTCCGAGAATCCAAAACTTCAGAGCCTTTGCCTTGAAGTGTCAGAAGGGGGGGGAGATTGAAAGCCATGTGGTTTATCTCTTCGTACTCCCTTTTAATCCAGGGGTAGAGTAATTAAGTCCGTCAGATGTACTCCGTCAATACAGAGCGATCGGCAGAGTTGTCAGCCAGCCATGTCCTCCTAGCCGGAAAGCTTCTACACAACTCTTAAGAACGCAGAGGCCCTAATGGTGCAAGTTTGGCCACCCCTGCCTTAATCCATCTTTAATAAACATCTGGTTGCTACATTCTGTCCCTCTGAGAGCAATGGACTCCCAGTGAATTTGGCTATAATATACTATAATAATATACAGTATTTATATACCACCATTCTTGGTCATTGGATTTCTCCTCCAACTTTAATTCAAGGCAGTGTACATGGGCAGGCTTTCCTAACCCCCCTAATGAGAGGTTTTACAATATATAAATGTCCAATCTTTCATGAACAGCTACATTCCAGGTGGTATCCTTTTGTAGCCTGGCTTTTCTGCTGGCTGGCTCCTCCCACACTCGACCAACGCAGCTGAGAGCTCTTAGCTCTCCTCACGGAGGCTTTTCACAGCTTTTTGTCGAAGGCGTCTCGAACTTGCCATTTGCTGATCTTCAGGCTTTGCAAGGCGGCAGCTCTCCCGACTGAGCCAGACCCCTCTGTTTATGTAGGAGCTGCTAGATAAACCATAACGGTGTTGTGGGCTGAGATATGTCAGTGGTGTTGTCCTGTTCACATGACTCATCCTAGTGGCAGACAAAGGGTCAGCTGTGTGCACAGAGTTGCTGGGATCAGATATCCACCCCCAAATAACGCCTGCTTTTGGAAGGCACATCCAGGTTTGGAAACAATTAAGTTACTTATCATCTTGAGCATTCTGCGGGCTGTCACCAGAAAAGCATGGCTCAGATGCAGCGATGGCTGGCATCTTGCCAAGGGCTAAGAGAGAGAAGGCAGAAGACTATTGAAACCAATCCCTCCCAACCCACTTCACAACTTTCCCAATACCAAATCTGAAACCTGTTAAACTGGGATTGGGCTACCTTTTATTTCCCCTACAGCCCCAGCAATACAACAAAGGGCATGTTGCTGCATCTATGTTGCAGCTATGTTGCTGCATCTTCATTTTTCCCATAGAAAAAGATTCTGACAGTTACCACTTTTGTCTGGTATAAAAAGCTATTTGTGGTATATACATATGATGTAAGCACTGTATGACTGCAGGTAATTGCTGGTGTCTAGCAGTAAACCTGTGGACTGTAGGTAGACAGGTCACCTGACACTCTCTGTACTCACAAGGTTTCACTGGTGTCATGTGGAATGAATGATAAACTGAGGAGGAGACTGGTGGTGACCTTACCCATCATCTCTGCACTCTGGCTTTCTCTTGAACGGCTGGGTGTTTCTCAATCCAGGGAGCTGGAAGGAATTCATCACCCCATATATACTGGGGGAGGTGGGAAAGGGTGTTCACAGGTTGTTGGGTTAGAGAGGCAGTGCTGAGCTATTTTTAGACCAACTGACTCAGTGTATTGCTTATATGGAGGATTTGCTCTATGATCCAAGCCAGTATATAAGAAGACAGCCCAGACAGCGACAGTTCCAGCATAATCCATCCCAGGTTTTATGCTGATCTGGAAGATAAAGGGACTTAGGGAAATGGCTGACAGTTAGTTACAATATATTGTACCATACACTGTATAATTAAAGTTGTCTGCCTGTTTGGCCTCAAAAAAGCACACTGTAACTGCTGTGTCTGTTCTTTAAAAGAAGTCTTAGTCTTCTGGGGCACAGCAGGAGGAGGGAAGAGTGTGGAGAGTACATGGATGTTAGAAAAGTTCCAAAGCGAAGCTCACTAGATTGCTCCTAGCACCACACAGCAGCAGATCCTAAAGTGAACACAGATGAAATAATCTCGCCCTCATCAGGGCACTGAAAACATGCAGTGAAAGTTAATGTTCTTTGCCACTTCATCTAAGCTTCCTGACAATCATGTCTAAAGGGCATTCCACACACATAGGTGACCTTGTTCTTATAAGAAAGGCACTTTTGTGTAAGAAAAAGCAAGATTGTCATACATGACCTCGAAAGACAGGATTAGCCATCGCTTTCCCAGCACGTGCACACACAGTAAAAAGGGGTGTGTGTGTGTGTGTGTGTGTGTGTGTGTGTGTGTGTGTGTGTGTGTGTGTGTGTGTGTGTGTGTGTGTGTGTGTGTGTGTGTGTGTGTGTGACAGTACATGCCTTTTGCCATTCTCTTTTCCTACTTCTGCATAGAGAAAACATAAACTGATCCTAATCTGCAGAGAAAGGGAGGCAGTGCTTGCTTCCAGGAAGAACTGTCTGTAGCATTCTCCTGGCAGGCCTGCGCTCCTTTCACCCAGTGAGCTGGCTCTGACAACACCTGGCAGATGGTGCTCCTTCCCAGGTGTCTCTGCCTGGTTTACTATTGCCAAGGCAGCCACATCACATGGCGCAGCTAAGGAAGGGGAATAACATCAAATTAAGTGGATGGGTTGGAAACAGGATTCAGAGGCAGCCACTACCATGGCCTCTCACCAGCCTGAGATTAACCCTTGTGCTAAGTAAGGTATAGCGCTGTGCCCCAGCCAAACCACACGCCCTCCTGCTCTATGACCAACTGAGAGTATCTCTCTGAGGACAGTATGCATGTCCCTCCTTCAAACATTCCCCACTATTCAGAACATGGTGGCTATTTTCTTAGCATGTGACATGGGAACAATAGCTATATTCATCGTTGTGGGGAAATATAAAATACCTGCACAGCATGAAGAACAGGATGGCTCTGCATGCTATTCTGCAATGTATGATTAGGGAGAGGCAGGGTACCTGCATCTGTGTTTGTATAAATGCAACTGTAAAGTGCAGGGAGAGAAGGGAGCATTGCATGGCTACAGCTCAGGGAGGTGTAAGCTTACCCAAGAATAAGGTTCACTGTAGGGTGAGTTGTCCTTTCATCCAGTATGGCATGCACATACACACTCATGCACACATGGAGAGGACCGGAGAAAGCTTCAGCTAATGAACTTCTGCCTTTCATGTACTTACTAAAATCATATGACACCTGACATAAAAGGTTGGCAACCCTATGGCATTTGGGTTGGTCCTGTGAAAAAACTGGGGTTTTTTTGGTCACTGCAGTGAGCATTGTACCCAGGTTTTAGAAAGCACTTGGACAAGAGGCTCTCAACGGGCCTCTTAAAATATGGATAGTGTGTCCACTCCTCCCACAGCCCAGTAGTAACTGATGGCAATGCTGATGGCAACAAGCAAGCATACAATTACAGACAACAAGCATACAGTCACTTCCACATTGCACTTCCACAATGCTTCCACATTTTCACTCAACTTCTACCATGGTGAGGGAAAGGGCAAGTGAACATGTGGAAGGAGCCACTGCTGCTGCAGCTCCTCCCCCCCCCACACACACACCTTCCAGAAACTGATTGTGAACCCCCTCTCCTTGTTAAAAGTTCTGAGGCCATTTCAAAAGGTGCAGCTTTTGGGAATCATGCCAACTTCTCAGGTATGTTTGTGGACTCTCCTTCCCTGACAGAGTGAGCAATAGGGGAGTCCCACTTTGGGATACCTTTCTACCCCATAGCCATGGTTGCTTGCCCTATTGTTGTTGTTTACCCTTCTTCCCCAAATTGACTGGTAATAAGCACTGAGGCAGCTCATTGGACAATGATGTTCAACTGATTCCAAGTGTGGAAAAGTCAAGGGCTCAGGTGACATCCCCCCCGCCATCCAATCACACAATAAAACCTGGTTAATGCCCACAGGTTATAAAATCATGGAGGTAATTCATTCCCCCTTTGCATATTTGCCCTGGTGGTCCAGGGCATCTAAGCAATGAATGATCCATCAGCAGGGGTCATCCATCTGGGAAGGTGTAGGTGTAACGACCCAAGATACTGGACTAGTGTGAGTACGTAGGGTAGGGGAAGTACCACATTAATGTTTGATTTAATTTCAGCTTAATTTTTTAGCTTAACCCCTGCACCAACCTTTTCCCTAATTCAGTGGTTCCCAAACTGGGAGGCGCGGAAACCAGCCAGGGGAGCCATGGAGTGCCACGGAATCCTCTTGGAAAACAGTGAAGTGCAAATTGGCAGGCATCAACATAATGTAATTGAGAGGCACGGCCAATGGTCACCAATGGTCAAGGGAGCCACAGGTCGAAAACGTTTGGGAAACAGTGAACATAAGAACATAAGAGGCCTGCTGGATCAGGCCAAAGGCCCATCTAGTCCAGCTTCCTGTATCACACAGTGGCCCCACCAGATGCTTCCGAGAGCACACAGTCAACAAGATAACCCGTTTTCTGTTGTCACTCCCTTGCACCTGGCACAGAGAAAACCTACTTCTAAAACCAGGAGGTTGCTTATGGCTTGTAACCTGTGATGGTCTTTTCCTCCATGAATCTATCCAAACCCCTTTTAAAGGCATCAAGGCCAGGTGCCATCACCACATCCTGTGGCAAGGAGTTCCACAGATGAATTACACGCTGGGTAAAGAAATATTTTATTTTGTCCATTCTAACTCTCCCTTCACTCAATTTTAATGCATGTCCCCTGGTTCTGGTGTTGTTTGAGAGGGAGAAGAATTTCCCTCTGTTCACTCTCTCCATCCCATGCATAATTTTATACATCTCAATCATGTCCCCCCTCAGGCGCCTTTTTTCTAGACTGAAAAGCCCCAAACGCTATAGCCTTTCCTCATAAGGGAGGTGCTCCAGCCCACGAATCAGTTTGGTTGCTCTTTTCTGCACCTTTTCCAACTCAACTATATTCTTTTTGAGGTGTGGTGACCAGAACTGGACACAATACTCCAGATGTGTGCCTTACCATTGTGGCCTTACACAGTGCCCCAGTGGTGTTCCTACACCCCCTGTGGGGGGACACTGACGCGACATCCCCCCACGTGACACCACAAGCCCTGCCCCCTGGGGGGGGGACATCATTTTTGCATGCCGCCACTGAAATTCCGCGGCGCAAAAACACACACCGCCGCTTTTTGAAGCATTTTGGAGCCAAACAACTCCCGGGCGGGCAGATCCCGTAGCAAGCGGAGCGACAACAACTAAGAAAACAGTGGCGGAGGGGGTGACCCACAACAACTCTGGAGGCAAGTACACCCCCCACCACATGGCGCCCTGCCGCCCTGAGGCCCACAGCCCTCTGTGCCCTAATCCATCCATCTGAACTGTCCTTTGTCATTCCAATGCCTCCTTCACTACCTTATTTTTTGTCTTTTACTTTACCCTATTTGTTTTGGTGTTCTTCATTCTTTTAAGCAAAACTCTGTTTATTGTTACTATTTTAATCTGCCTAATCTCAGTCCACTTGGGAGGGAGCTGGTTTACTCTGTCTTTTGTCCCAGACCACAAGCATTCAATACTTTTAGCTTTTAAGGGGACCCCCAAGGAATTTGAGGGCTCTTTGTTCTCCTGGGAGGGAGGTTCCCCCAAAGCAGCAGGTTTTCCCTGGCCTTGTGGGGCGGTAGCAAGAACTACCATCTCAGTTTAAACTCAATTTCAAGATGAGACAGGTTGAAAGTGAGTGCCATTCGCTCGGCACTGCACCCTCTGCCCATCTGTCTTCTACCACAGGAACAAATATCCTTACACAGGTAAACAGTTTTAAAAAATGGGAACCAACATGAAAGCTCAGGATACACATAGCTCATGGTTTGGCTATCATGATTCACAGATCAGAAGGAAGTTTTGAAAACAATTTGCCCTTGAGAAACAAGCCTATTAATTTAGATGATCGGCGTCTTCCGTGCCAAGAAGAATTACTGAGGGGTGTACAGAATCTCTTATCTGGACGGAAATTAAAGTAAAGAACGATCACCCTTCCAAGAAGGGAATTCTGTATTTGTGTTTAAATGTTAGCTAGCAGGACAGGAGGAGTGCCATGAGACAAGCTAGAGGAAGACAGTTTGCAATGAGATTAGATCCCCCTGATTGATGTAGATCAGTTTGAACAGAAGTATATAGATTTAAGTACAATCCAAAACATGGTTTCACTGGTAAAAGAAGCAGGGATTACAGGGAAAGTTGAGAGAATGTTCAAAAAAATAAGCACATCTTTGCACTCCCCGTTCCTGATCTGAGATCTCACATGGGACAGGGGATGAGGCTCAGAGTCTAGGCCCAAGGCCTATAGCCTAGTTCTCCGTGAGGAAGTAAACCTGCGAGGGGCTTGGAAGAGGGGCTCACAAGGCCAAATGCTCTTCCATATAAAATATTTCCTGCATATAGAAAATGAAATATCAGGGAGAGGCTCTAACACAGACTTTGGGAGTTCTGCCCATTTTCTATATACTAGGATACAGATTTTGATAACTCCTGTCTATGTATATAAGGCCTCGTCTTAAGTTCATTCATATTTCTTTAAAACATATAATACCCTGCCTCTCCCGTCACTTGAGGAAGCCAACAAAAGCCACAAGATAACATTCAACCAGGCTACAACATCCGCTCAAGAGCAGATTCAGAATATATCTTTTTATCCAATATAAAAGATAAACTAGTAACATTTTGCTAGCAGCATCAGATGAAGATGTCCGGACCTTCTGTATATTGCCTTTCTTCATAATAACCAATGATCAGCTTCCAACATTTCACTTTGCCCTTAAATTCCCATCTTTCTTCAATATATTTGTGCTCTGGGTTTCACTACAATGGGACAACTGATGCATGTTCCATATTTATCATGGCTTGGCAATAAACTGAAGGGCTATGGTGGGTGCTGTGTTTTTCCTGGAACACACTGAAGCCGAGAGGCCTGTTGATGTTGGGCTACTAGGTACATACAGGATCCTACTTCATCAGAATGGATGAAGTTTCAATATTTTTTCAGCCCTCTCATTTTAGGGCAGAGGTGGCCAACCTTCCACTATTAGGGCCTCTGCGTTCTTAAGAGTTGTGTAGAAGACAAGATCTTGGCAGCTGCAATTGTTGATGGTGCTGCTAAAGCAGCTGCACCTGCTGAAATGCCCTCATCTATACAACCATTAAAGGTCCAGGAGCATAAATGTTGAAAGGTTGGCCACCCCTGTCATAGAGGAAGGCAAACCCCTCATTTGGCTGGTATTCCCCTCTCTGTTGTTAGCTTTCATCACAACCTGCAGCTGTGGTCCCAATACATTAAGAATGGGCTGTCATCAGCTGACTGCTCAAGTCCTCTTCAAAGTAATAGAAAGTACAAGTGATTTGGTGAGAAGCCTGCCAGCTGCTCTCAGAAGCAAGGATTGGAAGGGGCCATCTCTGATTGAATAATTAGGATGGAGGGTGACACAACAGCCAAGCCATGTGATTGCAGCTGCTGGAGATACGGAGTGACCTTTCCAGAAAGGCACCAGGTGTGTGTGGAAAGGGAATCTCTGGAGACCTGCTTCTAAGTGTACCTTTGTGTGTGAAAGATACGGTACTTTCAGATTCATGACCTCTCCTTGGGAGATTGTCTAAAGCAATTTTCTTTCCTCTCCAACCTTCCTGCACAGATATTCAAGATCATCCAGGCAGGGACTTAGGGCAACGGGTATGACATTGAGGAGAGGGGCAAGGAAGCATCAGGGTACACTTTGGCAGAAGGCACCAGGGCCCTGCTTGGGTTAGAGCAGGTCTTTTGGCCCTAGGAGCATGAGGGAACCTTATGGAAGTAAAACCAGGAATGGGAATACCAACATGTCTTGATGGGGAATGCCAGCTATGGGAATTTTTTCGCAGACAAAATCAGAATAATCCAGAAACTAGTCAGAGAGGTGTTTGGCAAGTAAGATCAGACAGGCCTGGCAGAACCTGCAAAGCCTTCCTGAGATAAGCTAGGTTCACCTATGTTACCTACATTTCCTCCTGCCCTTCCACACATTATTTCATAGTGTGTCTAGCCCCTACACAGAGTAATGCCATGAGGCATCAGAGCTAACAGGTTCTATGTCTGATATGTATGGAGGTTTTCTGTGCGCCATGAACCACAGTAGAGATGGCTTCCTCTATTGGAACAGGCTAATATTTGCAGCCATCCTTGGAATATCATCTGATGTTCTGTTGGCCATTACTGATCTGAGTACAAAGAGGCTCAGTACATTTTGTCTGCGAAAGCGGATGTGATGACAGCTAAAAGGAGAGGCACTTTTCAAGACTAAGCATGTTAATGGATAGGATAATGCCTTGTTCAGGGGCTTCCCAGAAGCATCTGACTAGCCTCTGTTGGAGACAAAATGCTGGGCTAGCTAGCCCCTTAGTCTGATCCAGCTATTATGTTCTTACAGGAATGTCACAAGATATTCATTATAAATTAGTCTAAACAAACACACATCTGACATGAACATTAGCCGCTAGGAATGGACTCTACAAAAAATTGAGAGCTCTAATAGTTCTCTGTGTGACAACCTTCTTCCTTTGCAGTCTCAGCTTTAATTTGTGCACATATATTATGACTAAAATTAGCTTTTGCATTTTCACTAACCAACAGTGGCAATTCAGACCTTTCCAGAGATGATATACCGTATGTTGCTCTGAATAATTCTCAAATTCTTCTTGACCAAGTGTAGCTATGTTTTGTAAAGTCAGGTCTGCTAGCACCAAACATTAAGCTCTCTGCTTGCCAAACCTAGTCACGTGTACTGAATACGTTTCTAATCTATGCAGTTCCTCACAGCATCTGCACTATGACAAAGAAAAGGGAAGCATTGATAGGAAACAAGGTGGGGGGGGGGCAATAGAGCCAGATGGATAGACCAAGGCTGCAGAGTCTTGTATGAGTGGATCAGAGAGTGGAGTGGTCTCTCTTAAGAAGCTACAACAGCCCCAACTACCAGCAAGGTGCCTTCATACGTCACCTTAAGGAATCCAACAGCTTGCTCTTCTCCCAGGCCATTGTGTATGGCTACTCCCAGTGGAAACAAAAGCAGAACCACACACACTTGCCTGGGTGAAAGTGGACTGTGTTGGCTATCCCAGTGCAAGGTGCCGAGGAGCCTCCATTCAGAGTGATGAGCTTACCGATACACAGTACAAGTGGCATGCATGACAGTGGCACTCTGAGGGCAGCAGGGGTGCCCTGATGAGGGAAGGAAGGCTGCACTGGCTTTTTAATGACACAACTGCTCACTCAGAGTTTATGATTGCAGCACCATCTGCCCTGTGTTGCCCCTCCCTTTGTGTTATACCCATTGCATCCCCTGCTGGACCTGCAAGAGACCAGCAGGGGGCTGCCTCCACTGCTGTCAAAAGCATCCCGGCACCAATAAAGAAGAAATCTCCAGCATGCCCACAGAATGGTGGCGAGGTTGTCAGGGGACTTAATGTCAGTAAAACCTCTGGTCCCAACAAGGTAACTTTGAAGGGGGGTGCTGGAACCTGGCGTAGATCCACCTAGCACACCTTCGGGGATACCCTCCTACACAAAGAGATTTTCTGTTCCTTTTCATACTCTCCCTGTCAGCCAGCCAGCCAGCCAGCCAGCTCCGAGAGACAGGGAAAGCATTTATGTATGCAAGTGGAACAGGAATCAGAGCAGCTTGTACCCCAAAGGGGCAAGAAAGATCCCAGGCTGCCCAAAGCCCTCAGAACCAAGCAGCATTCCCTGACATCACTCCAGGGAATGGGACTCAGGCCTGGGTGGGGAGACAAGGGGATGCGGTAGGCAGCATCTCTGCAATCCCTCCACCAGCCAGGAAGGATTTATTAGTATGGGAAGCATAAAACTGCAGCATGGCACAGCCCGAGCTGGGCAGCCTCCAGATGCATTTTACTCCCCGCACAGGCAGGCTGAGCCTTGGCCAAGGACACATTCCAGAGTTTCAGGGACAAGAGCGCAAGTGTGTGTCACAGAGGCAAGGAGAAGTTGTGAGCCAAGAGAAGTGTGAGACCACAAGGGCTGTTGTGTGCACAAGTAAAGGGGCCCTGTGGGAAGCATTACTTTGGAGGGCTTCTAGCCATACCCAGTTCTGCCACTGACTCCTGCCAGGAGCATGAGTTTATTGGAGCCTTTCTTCAAGCTACACAGAAATGGCTGCAATTTTGCAGTCCCTACCCTATGCATGCCCCCTGCCACAAAAACAAAACAGCATTGACTACCTGCAATGCAATTCCTTGGTATCATAGATGTCCTTAGCTTTAATGGCAAAATTCTATTACACATACATATGGGGGGGAGGGGGGGTGTTATAGTTCAGTGAAGATCTTTGCATGCAAAGACTCCCAGGTCCAACTCCTGTAATCTCCAGAAAGGGCTGGGGAATTCCCGTCTGAAATCCCAGTCAGTGTAGATAATACCGAGCTATATGGACCAATGATTCGGTCCCTAACCAGTCGAATAAACAGGATACACCTGTACACCACTGCATAACCTCACCAGCCTCCATTGCAGATTCCTAGTTTTTTTAAGTATCATCCCATGTCCCATTATTTTCCCTTGTCTTGCCAAAAGCATTGTTCACTCTGAACATCCCCTCTCCCTTTACAGCCTGCAGATCAGAGCAGCCAGTTGCAACCAACAACCTCAATAAATCGAAGGAGTAGCAGGGAGAGGATGACAAGGACATAAAGGCATCAGAGCTTGTGAAATGAAACAAAACTGACTAGAAGCTGGGGTGGGGGGTCCTTTGGACCAAAGCAAACTGCTCACCCAAGCTATAACACCACTGAAGTGGACAAGGATCAAAACAGAGGCTCAGGAGCAGTGGGACAGGGAGAGGCCTGGGACTGTAGCAATGCTAAGGGAAAGGAGTGCTGTTGCGGTACCTGTAATGCAAGGGTTGTCTCTGTCGAGGACCTCACCGCATTGTCAGACGAACTTCCAGTCCCCATTGACCTGCAGCAAACAAACACAGTCCCTGTTCCTGTCTCCCATGCTGCCTTGCTGTGGGTGGGCTGACCCCAGCATGTCACTGACAGGCACAGGTGCTCCACAGGCCCAGCCACTTAGCTTGTCAGTCACTCATCCACAAAAAACCAGCTCCCCCTGCAGTGCTAGTTAGATAATTCTTCAATAAACTAAACAGATGCTTCTCTTAATGCTAGAACGGAGCAACCTTACCTAGGCCTCAGATCAGATGCTAGGAGGCAAAGAGTGGAGGAGGAAAACTGTAGGTAGCTGCTCTTATCCACTGCCTCTGGGTTGAATCAGAACCTGCCACCCTGACCTGAGAAAGCTGCCATTCAAATGGGTGGAAGGAAAGGACTTGAGGGAGTGGAGAAACTAAAATGAGAGCTTGAAAAAGGAATCAAAGGCCAAGGTCGCTCCTGAGCTCTGGTAGGCAGAGAGCTGACTGTGCAGTCCTATGCATGTCTACTCAGAAGTAAGTTCCATTGTGTTCAATGGGACTTACTCCCAGAAGAATGTTTATAGGATTGCAGCCTTAGAGTGAAGCCTGCAAACCAGAGGGATAGTGACACCAAGGCCTACTGGATCTGGCCATCATCACTCAGATTGTGGTAACATCTGGATAAAACTGCTGCAATGCAATGCACTGTATATGGGCTGCCTTTGAAAAGCATTCAGAAATGCAACTGGTTCTCCTGGTTGATTTCTGGGTAGGCTTACCAGATCTCCAACCGGGACAGAGTGCTAGACCTTTAGGAGAAGGAATGTGGGCAGGTGTAGCTTGTTAAGTCCTAGAGCACAATCCTAGGCATGTCTACTCAGAAGCATGTCCCATTGTGTTCACTGGGGCTTGCTTCTGAGTAGACATGCCTAGGATTGTGCTCTAGGACTTAACAAGCTACACCTGCCCACATTCCTTCTCCTAAAGGTCTAGCACTCTGTCCCGGTTGGAGATCTGGTAAGCCTATTTCTGGGCCCTGTTGAAAGAGTTGGGTTTGACCTTTAAATCCCTAAGGGTCTGAGGCTAAGATCATCTTCTTCTTGAACCTAACTGCTCACTTCAATCATCTTCAAAAATCCAGCTCCATATTTCCCCATTTTCTTTTGTGTGATGGATAGCTAGGCAGGACCTCCCCAGTGAGAGTGTCTAATTCTGAGACCGGGAAGCTTCCTTAGCTCCACTAATGAAGTTCAAACAAGTTAATATCCTGCTATTTCAGATTCTAGACAACCAGATGCTGTTTTTAGGTCCTGTTCCAGCTCTGTTATTGTATTGCTGGTGCTGTGATTGGCATTGCATTGTTATTTTGTTAGGCTTGTACATATTTTGTTTCTCTATTAACACCTTGGCCTTGCCGATCCTTTTGGAAGGAAAAGGGATAGAAATATTTGTAATGAATCCATTCTCCATCACATGTTCCTCATCATTGGTTTCCGTCACCTCTTGCAGAGAGATGAAATGACTACAAAACGAGAGAAGACCCTGAGGCAGCACAGTTGCAGCAATCCACTCACCGCTCTGATATCTGTCTGAAAAAGACAGATCAGGCAGCAGAAAAGAACCCTCAATCAAAACTTCCAAAGTCAAAAGACACTGACGCTTTGCATGAAACAATCTTAGGAGCCAGTGAAAGATATTGCATGGGGGAGAAGATCAGTAGGAATATGGCAGTGGCACAGAGTGGTAGCTACACACGTGTGAGAAGCAAGTGACAGGAGCTTGCTGAGCCAGCATGTTTTTCTTCTGAAAGGTCAATGCCACTAGTGCCCCCTCTGCCAGAAGATCAGAAGTTACAGTAATGAAGGCATCTTGACAGATCAAGGGAAAGGGGCCAATTGGCTGTGGGTCCACCCTGACAGACAGAAATTCATAATCCCCTGACCAGAAAGGTCTTTGTGTTCCCTCCTACTATTCCCTGTGTTGATATCTGCGGGTGTAGATAGGTGGCTGTGGTGCAGTTTATGGGGAGAATATACTTCTTCATCTGGCCAGGACTGAGGCACAGAAGAGTAATTTGGGGTCACAGAATCTCAAAGAGAAAAAACAGATGGGGGTGGTGGTTCCCATTTCCCTCTTTAGAAAAGAGCTATATCCCCCTCATGAGAAAAGTGATTTGCTTGTGTTTATTTTCCCTCTCTTGCCCATTGCAGAACTTTTGCAAAGCCCAAGACCAGGTTTGCATTCCCACTTTGGCCTGCAGACTGGCAGAGCTTCCCTAGAACAATAACAAAACCAGACAGGGGGGCACAAGAAAGGACACTCTGCCATCAGCTTTGAAACTGGTGTTGTACCAGGAGACCCTCTTCTTGGAGTCAGGGATACCCCATGTTCCCAGTGTGGCACGAGAGGCACTGTACTATTTTCTTGGGAAATAAAGCAGGATGTTCAGAAAAGAGTCCGGGAGGAGAGATAAAAGCTGGGGAACCCAATTCTAGCACTCTACAGTCTAATTTGGAGGTCTTCTTCTTGCATCCCTGAATCATCCTCATCATTCCCCCATCCTTTACCACTGAGTACAGGACTCCTGCACACTCCACATCCTACACAAATCATTCATCAGCATATCCAGTCTCCTCAGGGGTCCCTCCTTCAAAAGTGGGTAATAAATTATGAGTATGACAGTATTTTCCTCCAGCAGGAACCATAATCGTAATTCCATAGGGCTAATCAGTGTGTCAGACATCATGGCCTCCTCTCATTGCTCACATTTCCTCATGGAAAGGAAGGCCATTAAGTGGTTCCTTTAACTTTTCATCCTAGAGACTGGGTCCTTTCCTGAACCTCACTATTTGGTCATTGCACTCAGTCACAAAGCTGGAGAAAACAGAAAAGTGTGTACATGTAGGAGGGAAAGCCAGAACAGGGTGTGGGGGGGGGGGGGGGTAGGAATGCAATGAAGGCCCACGCTACGGCTGCTTCATTGGAGGGGGTAGTGGGCTGGCAGGAAGTTGTGCCTGGGGATGCAGTCAAGTTTGGCCATGCTATTCACAGTCAGTAACACTAATTGGTATCTTGTGGCTGGCAGAGCTGCAGGCACATGTGATGTGCTTGCTGGAGCTCTCAGGGGAGACAGTAATTGCGGCAGCTCTAGGCCTGGCTGAGCTTTGATGGATAGGGAGCAGATCGGCTTTAATGAGGCTGGGGAGGAGCACCTCAGGCACAGTATCCTATCAAGGAGGAGCCGGGAACTGGAATACACACTTGGGACCAGGACAAATGTGGTCAGTATGGGAGGGAGGGCAACAAGTAGGATTGCCATTTGTTTTCTGGCCGAATTCCTGTGCATTGAATTCCTGTGCATGCCAGATAGAAATTCAACAGGTGCTGCTTCACCTGTTGAATTTCTGCCTATTGTGCAGATTGTAAGGAGCTCTGCCAGGGGAAAAGTGGTAACTATAGCAGTGAAAAACTCTGCACAAGGGCTTATGAAAATCTAGCACCTGCTCCCTTCCACAGACCAGCTGAGATCCCCAATGTGAAACTAATATTGTGGCACGTTGGTGCTGAAAAAGACTGCCCTGAGGCTCATGTAGCCCACCCCTCAACAAGGCTCATCAGACCCACTCCTTTCCTTTAAAAAAAAGTGTAACAGATTTTTTTTTAATTGAGTCTATTGGCAAAAGTGGGTATACATTTTAAAATAAAATAGATGAATGTCCAATGATAGATTTTCCCAAGTGGTCTCAACAATTAGAGACTTGTTTATTTATTTAATACATTTTTATCCTGCCTTTCCACCATTGCCATGGGCACTCAAGGTGGCTTACATCAAAAACATAAAAACCATCCACATAAAAGCAATTATTTCAAGTAAATATTTCCCCTTCATCCAAAACTCATCCCCTTTCGTTTCAGGATTGGTGTTCTTACCACGATCGTCCTCCTTCAAGCCGTCTCTGATTTATATGAGCTGTCCGCTTTCTCTCCGCTCTCTTTAGCGTCTGGCCCGGCTCTTTTGCCTTACCTCATAGGTCTTGCATTCCAAGCCAATCATCTTCCTCACTCACTTTCCTTTGAACTGTCTCCAGATTGTCAGTATCCTTATTATGAAAAGGAGGAGAGGAAAACTGGCAGCAGTTCTTAGCTTGAAGCCTGAAGGGTGCTGAATGGGGTGGAATAATCAAATCTCATGTTTTATTACAATGCTCTTGCTAAAGCAACACAGAATACTGTTTGCCACTTTGTAGCAGCTTCTCTCTTGCCTGAATGCCCAAGGTGTTGTTGTTGTTGTTGTTGTTTGGGGGGGGTTAAAAGTGGAATACAGTCTCACCCATGAAACAGGCACATCAGCCATTCTCCACTCAGATCCCCAACGATACACAACAAAAAAGGACCTTTCAAAGGGGCTCACTCACTTAGAACTTGTAACCCTCTGGTTGTCAAGATCACCGAAGGGCAATTCACATGACAAATTGGCTCACTGAGAATGTTACTTTAGTAGACCTATACAGAGTTTGGGACATCATACTGGGGGGGGGGGGGGGAGTTTGGCAGATACTCCTAACCAGCCCACCCTCAACATGTGGGGAAGGAGTATGGGCATGTATACGTTCCCCCCAACCTGGAGCACTGGCACCCAATTGTGGGAAGAAATAATTCAAACTACCCCTCTCCACTGGCCCACTTTTATTTTTTATTTGAACAGTAGCATAATAAATAGGATTTTGGATTCTCATGGCCAGCTATTACCAGAAAAGAATTAATTATGGGATTTGAAGCCATGGTAGGAAAATATTACTTTAATTGGCTAGAACACGTTGTTGAACGCACAAACCAAAATGAGAAAGATGTTAAACAGTAAAGCAGTAGATACGTTTCGTTTGGTTCTTCTCCAAACTTCATCAGGTAGCATAATAAATATGGATTGAATCACAATGGAAGTGTACAAAGCAATTACATGGCTGCTAATCATGTGCCATGTTCTGCATGAATTGCCTCAACCCACTTTCCCAGCACATGAATGTGCTCATGTAAGTTGGTGGTGTTATATCACACAGGGAGCCATTTTTTTAAATCATTTTTCTGATTTCACATTGTTTTCCAATCTGGCATTGGTCAAAGCAGAATCTCCTGGAAATGTAATCTAGCAAGCAGCATGTTAGACACCAGAGACCTGGATCCAAGTCTCGGATCTTCATGAATTCATTCAAGTCACGAAACTCAGTTCCGCATCTGTAGCAGCAGACAGGGCCTTTCAGTGGCCGAGGTGCCATACTAAATGTACTGTATGTACTTGGAGATGTGCAAGCTTCTGAGCCTTCCACTCCCTGAATTGAAAAAGGAAGAGGGGGATGGAGCAGAAGAGGAAGTGTGGAGGAGAGGAGAAGAGAGTGGTGGCCCACAGCAAAGACCCCACAAAGGAAATCAATTGGACCAGAGGCGTAGCAGCGTGGGGGCCAGGGGGTTGTAATGCCCCCAGGTGACAACCAAGGTACTCCACGGTTGCTTTTTTGCTGCGTTTGCAGTCACAGAACATTATCACACCGAAATCGGTGCTTTTGCAGTCTGCATTTCCAGGGCTGCATTTGCAGATGTGTGGAGCATTATCACGCCGAAAACAGTGACTTTTTTTTGGCCCTCCCACCCGTCCTGGGTTCTGGAAGGCTTAAAATGAAGCCTTCTGGGAGTGAAGGGGGCAGGGGCAATGATGCGAAATGAGTCATCAACACACACACCCTTCCAGGCAGACCAACAACGCTACTGATTGGACCAACCCAGCCACTGTCCAGGCCTTGTTAGCTATTCCTTCCCAGAGCAAAGATTAACTTCTGCTCGTCCAGTTTGAGTTCTTGGTTAGCCACCAAGGAAGGTTAAGTGGGTTTCTTCCCCCTAGTTCTCACTTGGGCCAAGCATGTATAAGGAAGACTGCCCAAAATATCTTGTTTTTGCATTAGAGACTGCTGCTGATCTAGGCAGGCCACCAAACCTTTCTGTTCATTTTCATTTTATTTTTGAACTGACCATTTAGGGAAAGTCTGACACAGTAGGCTTATACAGATGTTACATCCATAGATGATGAATGTGTGGTTGAGGGTGGGGAGAGTGTGCTGGCAACCCTTTCCCCAAGCTGACATGTTCCCAATGCCCCACCCCCACCCCCATGCATTCTGCGTTTATCTGGTGAGACAACCACTGAATGCAGGGAAAGTTTCTTCCTGTATTCACCACCTTGAAACATTACTGGAATGACTGAATAGGGTTTGTGTTTCATCGTTCTGTGTGCGCATTTGCTTCTCATTAGCATATCGAACAAGAAATATGGCAGTTTGGACAGGACATTAGGAGCAGAAGGTGTGCGAGACTGCAACAAACTCCAGAGCAGCAGGTCAAGGGTTGGGGTTCTGTGTGTTCTCTGTTAAACTTTGCCTATGATCTTCAAGTTTCACATAAGTGCTGTTGAATTAACTGGTTTATTTTCAAGGTTATATACTGTACAGCTCCATAGCAAGGCTCTTAACACAGGTTTGCACAAAGTTTCTCCTAGTCTAAGGAATGAGAGAGACGGGAGGTGTCTGGAATCTGGGCTGAACATAAGGAGACAGTGCACAGTTGATTAGCAGTACCTGAAAACAACACAGTCTAGCCACAATTTCTTTGAGTAACATCAATGTTTATAGCCAGAAGCTATGGAAACATTTGCCTTTAAAGAATCTGAGTATCAACACTTTCTTGTTCTCCTGGCTCCTGCAGTGACCAGTGTGGTCGATGGGTTGTTGTTGTTTTTTAATGAAGACAACATGTGTGTTCATGCCTGTGCAACTGTACAAACATAGCAGTATTGCCTGTGCAACTGTACATAGCAGTATTTGCGTATGCATTGCAGGGGACGTCTGGGTGCATGTCTGTGAAATATGTTAGCACAAACTTGTGTGTGTGCCTGTATGCAGAGCCAAGCCATGTTCCAAGGACCTGGCAGGACGGCCTGTTCCTGGATCTTTCCTCTACTTCCCATCCTTGGCCAGGTTTACTGGGGCTTTTCTCCTTTCCCATCAAGCCAGCATCTGGGAACGGTTACCTCTTGGCATGGACCATAAATAAGGAAGGGGAGAGGGAGTGGAGCCTGTTGGGAGGCACCGTTGCACATGCACGCGCGCGCACACGCACAGAGTCCTCAGTGGACACAAAAATATATATTGAGCACCTCATAGAAATTCTTGGGAATTTTGCGTATTGTTTGTCTGCTATTCACAAAGCGGTAGTCTAGGCAGGCTGGCAGGTGCCTATTACTAGGCGCAGTGGGTTAAACCGCTGAACCATGAGCTATCGATCGAAAGGTTGGCAGTTCGATTCCCGCGACGGGGTGAGCTCTCGTTGCTTGGCCAGCTCCTGCCAACCTAGCAGTTCCAAAGCATGTTAATGCGAGTAGATAAATAGGTGCCGCTTGCGGGAAGGTAAACAGCGCTCCGTGTTCCAGCCGCATGCTACGCGCTGCGGCAAGGAGAGTCATGCCGGCCACATGACCATGGAGGCGTCTTCGGACAACAATTGTCAGGGGTCACCTTTACCTATATTTGCCTCTCAGGTAAGCATGTAGATTTGCCAATCTGGCAGATTTTCCTTTGACCAGAAAGCAAATAAGACGTCTGTGAAGATAAAAAGGTTCCATTCCTTCCTTTAAAGAATCGGCAATCAGACCCAAGTCACTATAAAATGCTGATCTGCACACACTTCCACCTTCACACCAACAAATTCCCACATGCACAGTCTCACCTTGTGACACTGACACAGAGGCACGTCAATCTCCCTTCCTTCCCCCTCCCCAAATAAGGCTCATTATCTGATCCAACCCAGCACATTTATCACAAGTCAGTGATTTTCTGTCAGTAACAGAGACTGCTGAACTTATCTTGTTCCTACCTGTGATAACTGGGGGCCTCTGGCCACCGCCCTTTACCCCAGTGGGCTTGATAAAGTCCTGGCTTTATCTTATCTGAGCTCTAGTGGCAACCACAGATTAATGGGACCAAGGGGGGGGTCTCTCTGGTGCAGCTGGAAGTAAAAGGCTGGGGCCATTCAGAGTACATGTCCTCACAAAAGTTAAATGTGGGCTGGGAGATGTGTATGTGAGAGCAATCAGTTGGTGAGCTTGTAATACATGCTGATAGCCAACAACAGTGACATTTGCAAAGGAGCTGCACTTAAAATGCAGAAAATGCACTATACAGTATGTATCTGTCATATTACAAAGGTTGCCCAGTTATAAAAGAAAGTTATATAAGCTCCATGGTATTACCTGTGTTACAGAATGAAGCTGAATGTGACCTATCCAGGAAGGGCAGGGCCCCATAATTGGGTCGTCTGGAAGCTGATTGCCACCATTGTTCATAATCATAATGCCTGATCCAATAGCCAGTAGCAACATGGAATTTAAATATTGCCCTCTTTTAAAATAAGAAATCCCATCTGAGCTCTGATCATGGAAGGAAGAGTATTTCTATGTGGTCATGTTGTTGTAATAGAAAATGTTTGCCATGCCACCCCCCCCCCATCACCTTCCTTGCATCACAGATGCAGCTTTACCCCCACACTGGAAGCACCAAAAATACATTTTTGTAAAAATCTACCCTTTTGTTTTTGGCTAAAAATCTAGAACAGCATTGTTGTTTTTCTGAAACTGGCAGGATTCCTGTATTTTTAAAAGACTCAGGACAGGCAAAAATTCAACAAGTGAAATGTTTTTCATTACTGCATCTCTATGCTGGGAAAAGCTGTACCTGTTGTATTTCTCTGAAGCCCGGCTAGGAAAAGGGGGTAACCCTAACAGAATAGGCACTCTATCTACTTTTTTGCCACCTCTGTGCATCAGTGCTCTGCAGAGAAAGGGCTCCAGAGAAGAGCTTAGTGCCCATCCCATCATGGTGAACCTTTGCCCGGATGTTTCTGCTCCTCTGAGCCAGCTACTTGACTGAGCCATGCATCCCTCCCTCATACCCAATAACATGAGCAAGAATACAGCCTTCCTTCCTAAACCCAAGCAGGTACACATTGCACCAGTGTACCACCTCCATGCTTTGCTAATGACTTCCAAGTTTCCCTCCTTTGTCCAAAGGACAAAGGTCACAGCAGGGGGGAATGACTAATTGATCCTCAGAGGTTAACAATCCCCTCTTCCCCAGGAGCCAGCCATCACAAGTACCTGGGCCACTGATAACCTAGCCGAGATAAAACCTAGAGTAAAATCACTTTCTAATGGGCCTGGACTTTGCCCTGAGAAGGGGCACCCAGTTCAGCCAAGCCCGGTCTCCAGGGAGTCAAAAGTATGTAAGCCCTTGCCATTGTATGAAGCTGAGATCTACAAGGAAAGTAATGAGGCCTTTGTGAATATTCCTGTCTCATTCCAGTGGGAACAGAGGGAAATGAGTGGAGGACCATTTCAGTCTCCTTGAACTCACTCCATCTCAGACCTTGAATTCAAGAATCTATTCAAGAATCTTCCAAGTACAATTATGTCAGGAGGTTGTAAACCAAACCGGTTTGATTGACACCACACTAGTCTATAACAGCAAAAAGAGTGTGTTGAGGCTGGTGAGTCACTTGGTATGACATGAACTTTTGTGGACAGCCATCTACTTCCACAGGTGCATGGACTATCCATAACCCCACATCTTTAAGCCCATTTATTTCAGAGGGTTTTTTAAGCAATGCTTTACTTGAATTGTGGTCACTGTGTCTCTTAGGGCTTGAAAGGGGATTAAAGTAGTTGATGCTTTAGTTTTAGTTCTAACTTTGTTAACTCCGTTTTAACCACCAGTGCACCTCTACCCATGCGTATGCCCAGTCACTTCTGCATCCTTCTTGCAACTGATAGAGACTTGGGTAGAGCACTCAAAACTGGCTGGTGGAGACTAGCCTCTTTACAGCTATTTTGAGTCCTGTTTCCTTCCCCACCTGTTTCCCTAGAATGCTTTGGGCAGCTGCTGCAGCTGGCAGGGTACCCCCTGTGGCCACAAACCAGGACTGCATAGAGTGAAGCTGGTGTAGGATTGAGTAGCACAGCTTTAGAACAACCTGCCACAGAGTTAACCATTAAGGGGACCTCCCCATGGTGACTGAAGTGACCCAAGACCATAAACCCCACCAATGACATTTCAGTCATTTAATACTGGGTTCTCCTCTATTGGCCAGCGGGTGGCGCAGCGGGTTAAACCGCTGAACCATAAGCTGTCGATCGAAAGGTCGGCAGTTCGATTCCCGCGACGGGGTGAGCGCTCGTTGCTTGGCCAGCTCCTGCCAACCTAGCAGTTCCAAAGCATGTCAATGCGAGTAGATAAATAGGTAAGGTAAAGGTAAACAGCGCTCTGTGTTCCAGCTGCATGCTACGCGCTGCGGCAAGGAGAGTCATGCCGGCCACATGACCACGGAGGCGTCTTCGGACAACGCTGGCTCTTCGGCTTTGAAATGGAGATGAGCACCACACCCTAGAGTCGGACACGACTGGACTTAATTGTCAGGGGATACCTTTACCTTTACCTCTCCTCTAGTGTTCCATATTGGCCCTTTCCAATCCTTGCCCTCAATGCACCAAATCTCTGGTCCCATTTCCTGCTTTTCGTCTACTAAACTCAACTCCTGCTATCCCAGAATAACAGTTCTGGGACTGTTTGCCTGGCTGATAGTCTTATAGAGAGGAGATGGAAGAGGCCACTCTGCATGCTCAAGACACATTTAAATTCCTTATCTCTCTTGGTGTTATCATCACCTTCTCTCCATATCGGCAACCAATATGGCTCCACCCCTTTTATAACTTTTTTCAATGAAACAGGATATATGGGTTTAAAAGCCATGTAAAAAAAATTTTTACTAAAAAGAGAAGTAAAAACCCTTTTAAAATTGCCTGGGAAAAATATTTAAAAGCACGTAACATCTAGAATATACTTTTAAAAGATTCCAACCATTAGGCACAAAAAAGACTTTAAACTCCCAACACCAACGTTTCATCCCTCACACGGGACTTTGTCAAGGCGAACACAGCACAACGCGCTGTTAGATGACATTGCCCCAAGAGAAGAACACTGCGAATTTATCCACCAGCTGCCGCTCACAAGGGCGGGAGCCGTCAATTAGAAGCAGAACTATCTGCATCAATTAGAAGCAGAAGTACTTTTTATAACTGTTTCTTTGTCCCAGCCTTTTCTAGATGTAGGTTGGGGCAAATTGTCTCTAGCACAACTTCTGATCTCTTTGCTCCCAGCCAAAGCTCTCCTCAAATGTCCTCCTTTCTGCATCCCTCTCCAGCTTCACCAAACCTCATCTTACTACATTTGTCCAAATGAATTCCTGCTCTGATCACTCCACACGGCTACTTTTCATATCCACACCACAAGGTCTCTTGGCAAATTTCCCTCATCCTGAGTGCAGAAAGTAACTTTGCTTAGAGCAGAAACAAACATCCAAAGTGAATGGTGTAGCATAGCGGGCCATCCTATAGCTGTACAGTGGTCTGCCGTTTGTTTTTTCAGAAGTTTGCCCCTAGAGGGCCCTCTAAGAAAGGGGTAAGAAGAACCAGAGAGATGAAAAGAGCAGAAGGGAGGGAGGAGAGGATAGAGAAAACAGACAAACCTGTAAGAAAGCATCTGAAAATAAAGGCACGGCTTGTTGGTGTCCAAATCTTGCCCACTGTGTACAAAAATATGACCTCAGCTATTTCACAAGGTCCCAGCTGCAAATCAGATTTCTTTTTCTGGCATTTGCCCAACTCAAGCAATGTTAAAGGCTTATCCGTTTCCCCCCGCCCCCATTCATTTGTAACCTGAATGTCATAAGGTGGGCATAGATTATAAGTTCAGTATTTGCTAGTGTGTTAGACATGCACTGCACGTTTCAGAGTCTACCGTTCTCAGAGGACAGGTTTTGCAAATGTGCTTATCTCAGTCCTGGCCACAGATATTTTCACACCTGAAGCCAAAAAGAAAAAAGCCAAAATCACACACGCACACATAGCCTGTTCTGGACTGGAACTTATTTTTTTCATAGCACTCCAGAGATGAAGCGTAAAGGCAGGCAAATTGCACCCCTTCTGAAATCTGCTGCCCAAAACAGACTGCTTCATGGCATTGCATAGCAATGCCAGCTGGGCCCTGATGCCTGTGTGTGTGTGCGCAGAGGGGGGTGGGTGGGAACAAGCCAGGAAAGTGAGGCAGCAGGAAGATATCAGGGGAAAGAAGCAGAAAGGGGAGGGAGAGAACGCAGGAAAGAAGAAGGGGGAGAAGGAACGAGAGGGCTGGAGGAGCAGCCTTGAGTGGGAGGTGGGGACATCCTCCTGGCTGGCTCCCAATTCAACCTTGGGAGGGGGGAAGCATCGCATGCCTGGTGAAGATTGGCTGTCGGCTTGCCCCAAGGGGCTGCTTTGAGAACCTAGAGGGGGTGGTGCTAAGCAGCCCAGAGCTGAAACTTTTAAGTGAATCTAGCTGCAGCTCACTCCATCCCACCGATAGTGCCAGATACAAACAGGCAACCTTGGGGAGAACGGATTTGCTTTCCCAGGCACAGGCACACCAGGGGTCGGCTACTTGGCTTGGCTGGGGTCAGGACAGTGCCCATTCAACTTGGCTCCCATTGGCACCTGTGGCAACCCAGTCCCACGTGCCCCCTGGTGAGCAGAGGGGAGTGTCTGTGACCCATGATGTCACCCTGCCAGTGGAGTGCCCTGGGCATAGTGCTGCCGGTTCTGGTGCAGGGCTGGGCACTGGCCATGAGTCAGGAGTATGACTACTATAGCTGGCAGTCAGACAACTTCCAGCATGGACGCTTCTACACCAAGCAGCCGCAGTGTGTGGACATCCCATCTGACCTGCAGCTCTGCCACAATGTGGGCTACAAGCGCATGCGCCTCCCTAACCTGCTGGAGCACGAATCTATGCCTGAGGTCAAGCAGCAAGCCAGCAGCTGGGTGCCTTTGCTGGCCAAGCGGTGCCATTCAGACACACAAGTTTTCCTGTGTTCCCTCTTTGCACCTGTCTGCCTGGACCGGCCCATCTATCCCTGCCGCTCACTTTGTGAGGTAGTGCGTGACTCGTGTGCGCCCGTCATGGAATCCTATGGCTTTCCCTGGCCTGACATGCTCAACTGCAACAAATTCCCCTTTGACAACGACCTCTGCATCACTGTGCAGTTTGGAAACAGCCAAGCTACTCAGCCACCAGGTAAACACCCTGGGGAGGGGAGGGCAAAGAGAGCCTGTGCTAAGAGAGAGTTTCTAGGAAATACTATCCCTATGGCTTGGGTGCCCAAATTCACACTGCCCATTAGACCTTGGTTCCTAGAGCCAGAAGCTCGTGCACCTTTCAAATTAGACTCGTCGTGTGCCCCCTCCCCACTCAGATACTCTGCTGCTTAGCTGGCATTGCAAAATGTACAAGAACTTTCCAGGCTATAAAAGACGTAGTCCAGAAGACCCTTTAGTACCTAGTGGGGTGGGGTGAAAACGGACCACACAGGATGTGGCTGGGCCCAGAGTTGGAGTCTGAACCCATGTTCATTGCTTATCCAAAACTGTTCCTGATCTGGGGGGACAAATGGTCTCCCAAACAATATCATCTCTTGCCATATCTGCATATCCCAGGATAAGGCTGTTTGAATTAAGGCTTGCTGTGGGACATTGTGCCTGAGACTCTAAGAAACTCCTTTGTCATAATTAGGAAATCAGAGTAGAGTGGTCTTCTGTTGCACTCTCTTCAAATCTCACAATATTCATGCATACTGTTTGTCTGTTTGTTTGTTTGTTTGTTTGCTCTCTCTCTCTCTCTCTCTCTCTCTCTCTCTCTCTCCCCCCCCCCCTTGGTGAGTTTCCATAGTTTCCCAAATTTCATTATAGTGAATGTGTGTATCTGCTCACCCCATTTCTTACTTCAATTTGTTCTTTCCGGTAACTTGTATGTTCTCAGATTATTTTCTGGGCCAGCAAGATGTGCGTTATTACAGAGCCTCCTTTGCCCTATACACTTTCTTCAAAATGGATCATGCCCAGTGACTTAACATAGAGAAGGAAATGTCTCTCCAGTATATGTTTCTTCCTCAGGCACTGCCTTCTGCATCCTATGCTCCTAGTACAAATTTCCTATCAGCTATCCAGCCGCTGGGATCATTGGGGCAGTCTCTATCCAAGATTTCAAATCAGTAAACACAACTAGGATACTCACTTGGGGTATTGGCGACAAGCTATATGCTTAAAAGAATAGGCTAACAGAATAACAGCGCAATCCTGTGTAACTTGCACTGGTGTAACAGTAGATCTTCCGGTGTAAGTGCACTTATGCCAGTGTAACTTTCCATACATCGACGAAAGCAGGATGGATTAGGCAGAGTGTTACCAGAAAGCCTTCGTCGACGTACAGAAAGTTACACTGGCATAAGTGCACTTACACCGGTGGATCTACTGTTACACCGGTGCAAGAGTTACACAGGATTGCACTGTAAGGGACTGCCACACACGCCTACCACTTATGTGCCACCATTAACAAATTCTTTGACATAGCAACCAAGGTGAGGTACCATTCAGTCATATGGAGAAGAAAAAGAATTTCAACCAGAGCTCAGGGCCAGTTGGAATAGAAGCCAGAACTCCTGACTTACCTACGTATAGCTTAACCCTCCACCATCAGGAATGAGTACCATACCATAGGTTCATTCAGTGGGTTGGAGTATCTCACTACAGCTTGATTAAAGTGAATGGGGACTTTGTTTTGTGCACCTTGGGATAATTTCTCCATTGCGCATTCAATAATTCTATTCTAGGCTTGTTAAGCATTATTTTCCATGCATGAGTTTGCAGCAGGCTCTTCCTGAACTTCTTAAACAGTGTTTTTGGAGGCAGAGTATATAATTTTGCTCCCCAAACAGTGAGAGACTCAGGGCAGACCTTGTTGGATCAGTTTCCTTGGAGGCATGGGCATCAAAGATTTATGAAGTGTCTGGGAAAACATATTTATTTACAAATGTGCAGGTAGGGAACCAGGAGCCAGCCGCACAGATAGTGCCAGTCACTGCAGGCCATGGAATCTGCAAGTTGCAAGCCCACTACCTGCTTCTGCCCAGCCACTGCTTCCAGCATTTAACACAATCCATTTAAAAACAACAACACCTGTCCTCTTATCCAATCCTGTGTCCGATTTCCAAGGAAGCCCTAATGGTTTGTCCCTCAAACTATAAGATAAAGAAGGGGGTAAGGAGTAGGAAGGATATCTGGGAAATGGTGTGTGACATTCCAAAGAAGCAGAAGATCCTAAAGCAGGTGGCTCATCACCCACCAGATGGAAATTGGGCAGAATATATACTGCCAGAAGACCTTCACTAATATGCATTGCATGAGTGTGGGCTGACCACACCTCCACTGATTTATCATTCCACACTGATTTAGGATGCTCAGGAACAGCTACTAACAGTGCAATCCGACTTAACTTTTGTGCCGGTGTAGGCCAGCGGTTGGCGCAGTGGGTTAAACCGCTGAACCATGAGCTGTCGATCAAAAGGTCGGCAGTTCGAATCCGCGACGGGGTGAGCTCTCGTTGCTTGACCAGCTCCTGCCAACCTAGCAGTTCCAAAGCAGGTTAATGTGAGTAGATAAATAGGTACCGCTTGCGGGAAGGTAAACAGCACTCTGTGTTCCAGCTGCATGCTACGCGTTGCGGCAAGGAGAGTCATGCCGGCCACATGACCACGGAGGCGTCTTCGGACAACGCTGGCTCTTCGGCTTTGAAATGGGGATGAGCACCACACCCTAGAGTCGGACACGACTGGACTTAATTGTCAGGGGTCACCTTTACTTTACCTAACCAGCAGCGCAGCAAGAACGGGAGGCCCCAGGACGGAAAAGGGATTCAAATCCCCTTCGAATTCCTCTTTTGGAGGGGATTTGAATCCCTGTTCCATTCTGGGGCCTCCCGTTCTCGCTGCGCCACTGGTTACACCGGCACAAAAGTTAAGTCGGACTGAACTGTAACTTAATTTAATTGTGTTTCCTTGTGCATGGCTGTTCTACTGCTCCTCTAATGCCTGTGTTGAATTACTGTCCCAAACGACAGATCCTCACATGCAGTGACAGGCTCTGTGCACATGACTGCATGCAAGGATCTTCACATGCATGCTCATCTGTGGAGTACCCCATCTCCTGCAAGTCAGAAGATTAATTAACCCTTAAGTTACCATAGGGAACCCAGAAAGTAGAGATAATCAAGGCTGCAATTTTATACATACTTACCTGGGAAGCAAGTCCCATTAAACTCAATGGGGCTTACTTCTAAGTAAAGATGCCTAGGATTGCAGTGCTGGTGGATATGTGCTGCCAGGGGGCAGGGTTTGAGTTTGAGTTCAAAAGATTAAAGAAGCAGTATTTTCATGCAAAATATTTCACAGCCTTTTCATACCCAAGACCTGCTTTTAATGACCAACTTTTTATTTGTTACAGTATATGTACATCTTTCTCCTCTGTCCAAGATTCTCAGAGACAAAGAAGGATGGAGTTCTCGTGGCTTTAATGTTGCCATTGAAGAAGGACTATTAGCAGAGCCAACTCAACATGCAGCATGTTAAAAGCTAGTTCTGCTAAAATCCCCTCTTTTGACACTATTTAAGATGAAAGAGCTCTGATGCCCTCCTTTGCATCTGTCCACCCACTCTATCTGTTTTCCTCCCACTCTTGCTTATCTTCCTTTCCCCAAGAACAGTGTGGTTATGCCTCTGGTGGGACCCACCAGCTGAAGCTCAATGTCCTAATACATCCCACCAGGCTGGACAGCAAAAATAACTTATAAAGGTTTCCAGGGACCACTTAATCAATCTGGGTTGCTCTGAAGAATCAGCAGGTTGCATTATGCAGAACTAGAACTTCAAGGAGGAGACTTTTCCTCCACTCTGTTTCTGAGAGCTTTAGCCTTCCTAGTGCAATATAGTTGAAGCTCTTCCCTACAGCCAGCCCAAAATACTGTTCTGTCCTCATGTTAGATTCTGCCAGTTCAGGTCCTTTACTAGCGAGTTTGCTCAGCTGCACAGACAGAAAATACACCTTGATTTTCCTAATCCCCTTCCAGCCTAGCTCTGCCTTGAATGTGCACCACTTTTAGCCAAGACAACAGTAAAATTTAATGGAAATTTATTTAACTAGGGCAAGGATAGAGGTTTGCATAATGAGGAAAATTGTGAAGTGAATAAAGGATCAGTTTCACGAGAAACAAATATTTTTCCCTAAAATCCTCTCATCCAGCTGTTTGGAAGCTGTGCTAGTAGGGATTACAGGCATCCTGTTTGCATAAGCCAAACTCTCAAAACCTTTTGTCTGTTCAGGATACTTCATGACTAGTCAGTGCCAGTTCGTGATGAGGCAGATGAACTGGGGTTGAGAATAACCATCATCAATAGGAGCAGGTTCGTCCATGAATATAGGACCAAGATGCAGCATAGAGCCTCCCCCAAGAGACAAGCAGAGGAATGGTTAAAGATGTCCCACTCTGCTCATGGGCTCTCACTTACATTTCCTCTCTACCTTACAGTGTCAAAGATTTGTACCCAATGCGAGATGGAGCACAAAGCAGATGGCATAATGGAGCAGATGTGTTCCAGTGATTTTGGTAAGTCCTTCACCCAAAGCAGCAGGGATTTCGAGGTCTCCATCCGAGCCATCTGAAAGTAGAACTTCACAGAACTGCTATTACAAATGCATTACAAATTCTCCAATCTCATTTCTTACAACGTGCGGAGATCCATGGTACCCTTGATCCCTGCCACCTTCCATCAAATATTCACTGGCTTCCTTCTAGTTCGTTTTGGGGCCAACTGAAAGTGCTGGTTTTAATCTATCATGCCCCCAAAAGTCTTGAACTAGGCTATCTCCTAGACTACCTTTACCCATATGAACATGCCTGCCAATTAAGATCTTATTCTGAGGCCGTCCCTTCTCTGATGTGAATTCCCCTTCTAAAGTTAGGGGAAGAAGCATTTTCAATGGCCGTGCCCCGATTGTGGAATTCTCTCCCCATGGAGTACACTGGGTGTTAAATTACTGTCTCTTAGATATCATGTCAAATTCATCCCTTTGCTATAACTGTTTGAACAATACTCTGATGTTGTTCTGCAATAATTTGCTCTGTATTTTTGTCTGCAACCAGGGGAAGGCGATCCAGGTTTGGACCATGGCATGGAGAAACCATTAAAGGCCACCATGCCACAGTCTTGATCCTGCTCATTCCCATCCCTGTCAACCATCAACATTACACAAGACAAACATTCCCCACCAAACTACATATTTAAGGTAACATGTAGTCTGGTCCATAGAATTAGTCATCCAACGCAAACAGTAACATTAGAAATGGGAGGCAACGGTAGCAGAGGATGTCAGATGATCCCTTGCTAACGTGTCACTTTCTGGGTATCAGTGGTGTCCCACCATCTCCCTTCCAGACTCCTGGAACAGTGAAAGGAAAACCCTCCCTTCAAGGCAACAATAGTGAATGAGGAACAGTAGTTCTCAGGTAACCATCTAAGAATATATCATGTTGGCTTATACGGAGTTGGATCATGGTCCATCTAGCTCAGTACTGTCTTCGCTAACTGGCAGCGGCTCTCTGGGGTTTCAGACAGGGGTTTTGAGGAGACAAAAGACTGAATCTGGACCCTTCAGCATGCAAAGCACAGCCTCTACCACCGAGCTCTGGTTCCCTATATCTCTGGTCCCAATATCTAGCAATATGGGATCCACTGACATTTAAGTCAGCTTAAATACAGAAATTTTACTTTTTAGAAAGGCCAACAATGGGAGGAGTCAGATAAGGTAAAAACAAGGACCTTGGAAAATCTGTTTTGAAGGTTATAGCACAGGTGTGCTTCAAGAAGTTGTTGGTTTCAATTGTGCAATGCTCCCAGTCAAGCATGGCATATGAATTCAAGCCAAGTTTGATTTAAAACAAAATCAAAATCAAACAGTACAGGTCATATCCTCCTTTTGCTTCTGATTGCATTTCAGATCCAAAATACATTATCAGTAGGGCAATTCCATTTCCAGCTCTGTTCAAGGTGATGGTTATTATTACCCTTTAACGTCCTTAACAGTTTTGGGATCAGGACATTTAAAGATGCACTTTTGCCATATCTGCCTGCTTCATACATCATCAGAGGCCTCACTGCATGTTCCTTTGCCTTCTGGAGTCCATTTGGAGTGGCTGAACAACAGGGCTTTTTCGATTGTAACCCCCAGGCTATGGAACTCCCTGCCCCATGAGGTACATCCAGCCTCCTCACTGACTGATGATTTTTTGGAACCTGGTTAAGAGATTGTTGTTTCCCCCAGGTGCTCAAAGTGGTTTGAATTGCCCCCTTTGTTGAATTTGATTCCTTGCTGTTTTCTCAGTTTTTTTTAAAATACCAATTGTTTAAATTGGTTAAAATTGTTCTATACTGTAGATATGTTAAATGTTTGTACAGTATTGTGTTTTGTAAGCCATGCTGAGAATTCTTTTGAGGGCCTAGGGGCAGGATAGAAATGTCTAAATAACTACGCTTCTACCAATGCTGACAAGACATATCCAAGGTCAGCCTATTGAGAAAGTGGTCAGAAATCAATGCCTTCCCTTTATCACAAAAGGTACCTACTAACAGCAAGTTGATTCAGAGTGGAATGTCACATTTTTCCTCAAACACGTTTTTTTTTCTCTCTCTCTCATCACCTAGAGGTGATACTTGGACGGGAAGGGGTTAAGAACCCCTGCTCTAGTCCATAAACACCTAATACAGCCTATTCCCTACTTTTCTCCCACAGTGGTGAAGATGCGCATCAAGGAGGTCAAGAAAGAGAATGGGGAGAGGCGGTTGGTGGCCACCCAGAAGAAGAAAAAGCTGCTCAAAGTGGGGCCACTGAAGCGCAAGGACACCAAGAAGTTGGTGCTGTATATGAAGAATGCAGGTGCCTGCCCCTGCCCCCAACTTGATGACCTCAGTGGTAGCTTTCTGGTGATGGGTCGCAAAGTGGGTGGGCGGCTGCTGGTCTTAGCCATTTACCGCTGGGAGAAGAAGAACAAAGAGATGAAATTTGCTGTCAAATTCATGTTCTCCTACCCCTGTTCTATGCATTATCCCTTCTTCTATGGGGCAGACCCCCACTGAATCTTCACTCATTCTGAGAGCCCTGCTCACTCTTCCCCACAGCACAATCCATCCTTTTGGATTCCTGCTCCTAGTCTGCGTAATGCCTCTTCTTGTGGTGGGCAGACCCACACCAAGCCACGTATTGTTGTTGGAGCCCATTCCTGCAAAGATCCTTTCTTCTGTTTCAATCCAATTCTTCACCAACTCTCTGCTTATCTTGATGCTCATTTGACTCTAGAGAACTTGCAGAAATCCCCCTTCACCTCATACATGCTCCATCACTTGGAAAATAAGAACAGTCATACCACATGGGTGAGCCACAATAATATCAAGCCCTATCCTCAAATAGTGACTGAGTTGTCCAGAATTTTAGTGGAAACAACTAACGGTCTGGAACACTGGTACATCATGCTAATTCCTATCAGTCTAAGACTTAGGAACATCATGGCCATCCTAGCCAGCCATTAACTTGTATAGTCCTTTGAACCTACTTACCAAGAAGAGTTGCTCAGCCTTAGCATGAAGTCTTTCATGACCCCCCAAAAATTTAAACTGTCTGGCACCAGTTGTGTCATATGAACCATCATGTCCAAGTAGCATTTCACTTAGTGCCTGATTCTTACTTCAGCTCCCAATTTTTTCCTAGTCCGTACACAGCCTCTTCCTAGACCATGCAGAACTTCAGCAGAAGATGGGGAACACCTCTATTCTATCATAAGGTTGAGAAGGTAAAACTCTGCAATTTAAGAGGGCCATTCTTTAGCCATGGCACAGTAATCCACCTCTTCCACTCTGCTCCTACTGTCCTCCTTGCTGCTTTGAATTGTGGGAGCATACCTCAAGGAAAATCCTTTCGCACCCTTAAGCATTGTGGGTAATTGCAAGTGTGTGGTGGCTTGCAACTGGTCACTTCCTGAAGTCCTAATGCAAATACTTATCCTGAGGCATAGTGCCACTGCCTTATAAGCCAATGGACACCAAAGTTGTCTAGAGTGGCTTGATTCCACAAGGCTGGGGGAAAGAAAACAAAACATTGCTGTACAGAGGAGAAGAGACTAGCTAATGGGACATATTTTTCAGTAACCTTCCTCATGTGATTTGGCTTGTACAGGCTGTACAAGCCAATTCACATGAGGAAGGTTACTGAAAAATATGTCCCATTAGCTAGTCTCTTCTCCTCCTGCTCCAAGTTCACCTGCCTACAGCTTGTAGAAGTATTGTGACCCCACAAAGTGTATTAGCACGTCAGTACGAGAGAAGCAAATCAATTCTGTGTGTGTATTATTACTGAGCACCTACTGAGGGTGCCAAACCACCAACTGGGCCTGCCGGGAGGCTGTGTCCACCATCCAGGATTCCAGACCACCAACCGAGTCTGATGGATGGCAAATACAGGGTGGATATGTCTAGCTGGGGCCCCTCCATGTGGCACATTCCCAACCTCCTGAGTTCTGGGATCAGCTGGCAAGCTAATCCTGGAATGAATATTTATAGCATCAGCACTGCCAGTTTGGAGGGGGGGGGAGTTGCCCAACACAAAGCAGGCTGTAGGGATTGAGCCTGGATCACATATAGAGGAGGTTTTCAGAGGGGCTCATTCCTGGCCAAAATCTGCTAGGGGAAAGGAGGGGGGGTGTTGAGGAGACTTTAAAAGGATCTTTATTCTAAGTAGGGAATCCCTTATCCCTTGCTCTATGAACAGCTTGCAGTATACATTATAACACACAACATACTGCGGAGTTCATGGTCTTTAGCTGCAACTCCATATCATGACTCACTCTTCCCTGTAAACAACCAAACCACAGCTCTCTTAGGCTGCAAGTTTATCACCCCAGGTGGGACGATGGTCATTCACACAAGTTTTGGAAAACAAAAGGGCAGGGGATAGGCCCAGAAAGAACTCAAAAGAGAGGCCAGTCTTGAGATCCCTTCAAGAGTGAGGTGCCTCAGGGAACCATTTTTGCCTTTTTTTTCCTTGTATATTCACACAAGTCAACAATAGGTGATACATTTCTGGATTGGATATCAGATCTTATTGCTATACCTAGAGGTTCATCTGTACTAGTTATGCCCTCATCTTCCAAGTACTGTACTGAATTCAAGGCATAAACTTCACATCTTCTTAGTCTTTGCTCCCACAGATCAGACCAGCTGAAACCAGAGTTGCCAGATTGATGAGAAGTCTCTTACATATATAAGAATCAAGACCCTCCAAAAGGAAGTGGGGCCAGGCCATCCATGAGGCCAAAGTAAGTGGTCGCCTCAGGTAGCAGACTGGTGGAGGCCGGGTTCCCTATGTGCCTTCACTGTCTTCCACAATCTGGATAGGAAAAGGAAGAGGAGAACAGAGGGGAGGATAGTGCTGAGCTAGAATATTGAAGAGTGGGAGGAGCGGAGGCTGGCACATCACCAAGTAAGGGGGGGGCACATTTGGCATGCTGCCGCAGGCGTCAGGAGGTCTTGGCCAGCCCTGCAAGGAGGTGTGGAATCTTTTGCACTCTTGTACATAAATATACAAGAATTCAGAGTTGCTTAACACAGTACTAACTGTAGGTGATAGCAATGCCTAGCGTAGCCAGCAGAGCATGAGTTGGAAAGTGTGTTGAGGTGGCAACAGGCTGAAGAGAGAGAGGGCACTTCTCATCCAGTTTACCAAGCTTGTTACCCAGCTAGGGGTGGTTTATTGTGCAAAGAAGAGTTACAGTTTGCATTTCTCTCCTTGTTCCCAGTAAAATAAATAATTGCTCTTCTTTCGTAGCTAGCCCATGTTCTACCTGAGCAATTTCCCTGTTACTAGATAGGTCAAGGGTGGGTTTTTGTTTTGTTTTGTAAATGCAGAGAACAGAGGACTCTATCCTTTTAAAACTAGCTTAGGTGTGACTGAGGAGCCCCTGATATAGATTGAAGGTAGGAGTGTGGCACTCCCAGGAAACCTGGATGAAAACTGTGAACTATATAAGGGTGGCTAAAGAGCAGATCACTGTGGCTTCCAGGACTGCTAGGTTCCACCTAATATTTCCCTATTATCAATTTTGAATCTTTGTCTTAAAATGCTTGAGTTTTATTCAGAAAACTCTTCGAGGGGAGAATTCCAACCATAGCCCTCCCTCCCCCAACAGCATCATAGAACAGGGGTTCTCAACCTTTGGAGGCCCGGATACCCCCTATCATGGTCCAATTTTCTGAAGTACCCCTGCTAATTAACTGCTAATTAATTGGATTAATCAATCAATTAATTAATTAGGTAATCGTTACATAAAAAGTACTAAAATAATTTTAAATGTGAAAAAATGTCTTATTTAACTCTGTGTGTGTGAGTGTGTGTGTGTGAGTGAGTGAGTGATGCAAAGATCTTTTTTTTCTCCAAGTCACACTTCCCAAAATCAGCACCTCCCTCCCCCACCCCACCAAAGTACATTTTCCAAAGTACAAAAATAAGCCCAAAACCAAAATCAGAGAGACAGAAGGGCTCCAAAAATAATTACAATTTAAAATCCATGTTAATTAACACTTAATTAGCTGCTGATGGGGCAGATAAGGGTCAGGGTTTGGCGTACCCCCAGCAAGAGGTCCGCGTACCCCAAGGGGTACCCGTACCACAGGTTGAGAACCCATCATAGAAGGCACACACCTGTCATGTTCCTCCACAATCACCTATTTCCTCTTCTCCTTAGACAGCAGCAATCCCAGCCTTCTCCGAGCCCACAGCTGCTGTTTAAGTACTAATGAAAAAAGTCCAAGAGGTCAATGGATTGTTACAGAGGGTAATAATAGGCAAGATGTCATTTCCCAGCTAAGCTTCATAATTGGCATTTCTTTGCCAGCTATCCTACTCTGGTGTATCTTCCATAATCTGTAGCCTCCAGCATGGATGCATCCATTCATCTGTTCTTGAACCCTGTAAGATGGCTTGATCTATTTTCTCACAAAGCTGCTTTGAAAAGTCCGAGGTCCCTTTGTAAGCTCCGTGTACAAAAATCCTGCCACCATGAGGCCATAGCTGCTCAATACAACACAGCTCTTTTCCTGTGGGATTCCACTTGTTCACCTTTCAGTGGCACCTGCAGCTTTGGCCTCATTATCTTCAGTGGTGTAGTGATAAATTTTAAAGTGCAGGAGCTCTTCCCTAGCCATGCACCTCTAAGACTAAACAACAACAACAAAAATCAACTTAAAAATAGAAAAATGGAATTTAAAAATATCCCAGATAATTATAAAAGAGCGTTCGCCTGTGCATGTTTACTCAGACGTTAGTCCCACTGTGTTCAGTAGGACTTATTCCCGGGTAAATCTATAGCAGGGGTGGCCAAACTGTGGCTCCTGAGCCACGACATATGGCTCTTTGATGTATAACGTGCAACTCTCGGAAATATGTTGGCTGAGCTCCTTTTTGCATCACAATTCATATAAAAGGTAATAAGAATTTTTCAAGCTTTATAATTATTTACCAGGTATAAACTGGCTAAGGTCATTTGCAAAAAGTTTCAAACACAGAACCTCAGTACTCCTGTTGATGATATCACCACTCCTGCTGTAGGAGGAATACCTTTCTGTTCCCCTTGCTCCCCTTTTGACTACACCCCTGCTTATCTTGAGAAAATCCTCTGAATCACATTCACTGCAAACCTTAGAATACCCAGTTTCTATAAAACCACATTCCCTTTGGTCTGCTGTTCTGTCAACAACAAAAACTTGACAGGGCTGACTTCTCATCTCAAAACTTGGATGTTTGAGAGAATCCATCAGACAAGTAGCTACTCCCCATTTTGTCCATCAGGAACTTGGATTTGTTTGGTATTTTAACTGGGATTCTTGTCTTTCATCACCCTCAGTCAAAGTTGGATATATTTACAATTCCTGTCTATCACCATGGTTTTTACATTTTGAATTATACTGCCTGTACGTCATCATTTTGGGGCTCGCAGACTCCACAGCACCTGGCAACATTAGACATATCGTTGTGTGGTTTTCTGGGAACAATCCAAATTCTCGCTTTATTGAGAACCTTTGTGCGCCTTACAGGGAAACGTTTCCCACTTTCATATGTCAGCTCATAGGTATGTATTAAGAGGGTTTTAAAAAAACTTTTGTCTGAAGAGTTCTGCAATACTGAAGTGGGAACTGAGGTAGGAAAAATGCCTACCTAAATTGTTCTGTTGTAGTCTTTTCTGTCAATAGTAACAAGCAAATAGACTTTGAGGCCAAGTCACCTCAAGGACCCATCCCTTCACTGAGTCAACTCAAGGGAGCTGGAACTTCCCTATCTTGGTTTTGCTTGAGAATTGCTTTTGGCCCAAGCAGCCTTTTGTTAAGGAGATGTAGGCACCCATAGTAATGGTTTCATATTCTTCAATGAATACAGAGTCCTAACCCATTCAACTTGGACCAATTAAGAAAACCCCAACTTCATCTATTCTGCATCAATATCCACCAATCATCCTCTAACCTTGGGTACTGTTTCCTGTAGTGCCAAGATGATTTCTTTCCCCATTTCTAATAATGCTATTTTCTCATCATGGCTAAATCAAAACACCGTTCCTCACCCCCTTCCTCCTTTTGGCAACATGCACATGGCACTGCCATGTGGGTACTTTCTCCTGCTGTGTTCTCTGCTGCCACAGACTGGCACTGGAGTACTAATGGTGCAACATCTACACAATATCCCAAGTTTTATCAAACATTCTTAAGTTCCACTTTCATTGTTTTGCGTTGTATCCTACCGCTATGCTGCATTTATTATATGCTGGGGGGGGGGGGGGCTGGAGGCTGAATCCTGCTATCACTACACTGTTCAGAACTTTACCCCCAGCCCCACCCACCCTCCATCAATGGCAGACTGGCAGCATGAATATAGCATTTCACATTTTCTGTCCCTAGCAGATCATATTTGGGAGAGCTGAAATGCATTAGAACGGTATGGCATTGTTGCACAAGTTCTCCTGGCTCAGATTTGCTTGCAAAAATAGAAGTGTATAATCTTGCATTTGGGTTTTCTGTCAGCCTTACTAATCATGGACACTAAATGTAAAACAAAGTGTAACTGAACTACACTTAGAGCCCAATCCTATCATTACTGACCGTCGTTGGTAAGGATCCTCCACTGGCACTGACTGCCATAAAGCAGTCAGCACCAGTCGGAAAAGGCGCTCCGACAGCACACTACTTAGTGCGCTGCAAGGATGCCAGCAGGAAGGCCTGCATCTTCCAGGCCACGTTGCTTGACGGAGCAGATAAGATGGCAGGGGAGGTGGGAGAGGCTGGGGGAGGCAAGAGGGGTGGGGGGATAAACAAGGTGGTGACGGGGTGGGGGAGGGCAGAACGGGGCTGTGACAGGGGCGGGGGATGGGCAGATCAGGTCAGGAAAGGGGATGGGTTCTGCAGCAGTGGCGGTCACCAAATCCTAGCCCCTTTCCCGGACCTGATCCCATAGCATGGGTCCACGTGGACCCAAGCCAGCTATTTAGCAAGCACAGGTTTGAGTAGACCCCCCTATGCTGTGGAGGCTTAACCCCAAAAGGAGACCTCCGCAACTGCCACCCCCCACCATAGAATGCAGCGGTAGCCATTTTGGTGCCACTGCACTGGTAGAGGGGAAAGAATAGGATTGGGCTGTTAGCTTAGTAAGTTAAAGTTAGGAATTTGTTGTTTGGTGTTTTTTTAGGTATCCCTCAAAGCTTAATTAGAAAAAACAGAGTTTGAAATAACATTTTTATACACCAAAATACTAACAAGTCACAGGAAATAGCCCAGAACCCACCAAAACTCCCATGCCCTTCAGTGAAATAGTGAACTTCTCCCCCCCACACACACACACTCCCACTTCCATGACCATACTATTATTAGTTTTCCCCACTGTAGCACGTGAGCTCAGTCTACAGCAGCACCACTTCCTTATATATGTGATCACGCTGCAATAAATAACAGTAACAAAAGCTTTGTGTTATCCTAGCAGGAGAATTTGGCAAGATCTGAAAATACCACTTCATAGCGATATACAGGAAACTGCAGTCTGATTCATCCATAATGCAGTCTTATAATGTATTCACTGCTGTGTGTTGGTTGTTGTTTTTTTAAAGGAATTGCCATCTTGTGAAGTTTAAAATGTCACACTGCATCAGTAATACAGGAAATTATGACAAATATTGAATGCATACAAATTCTTGAATATAGATTTGGGGCTAACAGAGCAGCAAATAGACTGCAGTCCTCAAGTCATCCTACTCCTGTAAGGGCTAATTAGCATCCCAGAGGCTTTAAATGAGATTATTGATTGAGCCTTCCTGCTATTTTGGTCTCTTACTTCAGTCAGTCTTGGAAGCAGGGGTGCCACCCACACAATGCACCAGAGCTGCTGCTAACCTCTGAACAAGGTGCAAGTAGCAAGCAAGGTGAGGGATCTTCCTGCTCAGAAGTATACCCATGGTGGGGAAGGATTCAGTGCAGTTAGTTCTCACTGCGGGGTACCTGCAATTGCAATAGAGTAACTCTCTGCTATATAGCATTCTGTCAGAAGGCAGAGTGAGCTTTACTATCCTTCCACATTCCCATTCAGACAGAAGAGGGCACTGTAATCCTCCCCATACTGCACAAAAAAACCACAGATGACCAGCTCTCCATGTGGTTGCAGTCACTATGCAGTGAGGTTATAAGTACGGTAATCACCATAATACCAAAAAAAAGAGTCAGCTGCTGACGGAGTAAAAATGCAGTGTTGAGCTGGCTTGTTTGTCTAATCTTGTGTTACCCAGCATCCCTACTTGTGCTGAAGTGCAGTAAGTGCCAGAGAAGAGCCCAGAAGGATGAAATCCTAAGTGTAGGGAACAGCATGTGAACATTAGCTAACAATACAGTCTTGTTCTGTCTCTTTGCAGTAATTTCTTTTCACTCCTTGTAGTCAGGAGCTTGTGACAGAAGCTGACCTTTTCTATAAGGTTATTTCTGAGAACCGTAGTTCTATCTGTTGCCAAGAAGGGTTGACGTCATCATACCAGAGTTCAAATAAATCATCAATGACACGTCTGCCCAAGATTCAAATATAACCAAGCAAGCCATATATAATATTCATTACTCTGCCAACAATGTTCTACCCTTCATAGACTGGGAAAGGATTTTTCTTCGTGGTTGAGGCACGAGGGCATTAGGCAGAGGGAAAGCAGAGCTTACAACACAACTTGCTAGCATTCACAAGATCACTTAACAGGACCCTTGACATCATCTTATGGGCCATTAAATACTTCTTTGTTCCCATGAAAGTAGTTTTCCACATTTCCAGAGTGTATGTCTTTCACTTGTGCCGTTTCTTGCACCATGCCAAGTCCTGGCCACTTGTGCAGGGTAACAGCAACCACAATGCAGAGACCCTGGCAACAACCCTACACAAACTTGCCACATTGTGGGGGAAACTGTCAGTCACTTTGTGGTTTCTCTTTGGTAAAGAAAACCATGAGGGAATAAACTAAATGTGGAAACAAGCTGCAAATCACCAAGGCAGATGAGGGCAAGAACGCTCCAGATCAATTTGTCTTGAATATTGAGAGAGACCGATTAACAAAACCGGGATAGAACTCTCACTAATATGCAATGGAAGAGTGGACACAATCAGAACTAGAAGCTGCATTGGTCTCTTAAATTAGCCTTTCCCTATGACTTCAGCTTCAGTCATTCCACCCAGTTCCTTAAAAAGCTTTCAACAGTAAAACAAAGTCAGCACAGAAATAGAAAAAGAGCTCACAGAAGCTGTTCTGCTTGGCAGAGGCATTATCCTCCGCCCATCCTCTTCCTATATACCAAAAATCTAGCAGCAATTTTCCATTTCTTTTCCTAACTCCTATTAAGCCTCATTTAAACTTTGTTAGTTCTCCACTTATTACCACAACAAACATATTATTTACTCCAAACCCAAAAGATCAGGGTTTTAGTAGACAAAAGAAAGGGAAAAAATGGTTTATATAGAGTAAAGCAGGTCTTAGCTGCAAACCAAACTACATGTTAACATTAAGCTGCTTATTAATTAATGGGCTTAATATGGGAAGTGTCTCTTTTTAGTCAAAAAAACAGCCACAGGGGACCCAATCCAGTTCAGGACCCAGGGGAAGGGGGATTTCTTGTGCTGTTTTCCCATCAAAAATCCCCTTCTCTGAGCATCTATTTGCCCCCAATAACCAGCTCTTCCCCTTCTCCCCCCACATGGCTGGATTTTGTTTTACACTAAAAAGGGATAATTCTGGTCAACCTCCTGTGTTAAGCCTATCAGCGAATGATGGGCTTAACATAACATGTAGTTTGGCCCATGTCTGTCGTAAAGTCCGAGCTACACCGCACACGTCTCAGCACATCACGTCCAGCGGCGTTCGCATGCATCCCAGTGTGTCGTCTCGGCTTTGCCCATTTGCCCATTCCGGCACGTCGGCTGCTCTTGGAACACGAGCAGTTCCGGCTGCTCGTGCCGGAACACGAACTTACAGTGTAGCTCAGCCTTAAGAGTTCCCTTTTCTTCTTATTTATTTATTTACAGTATTTTTACCCCGCCTTTCTCCCCGAAGAGACCCAAGGCAGCTTACAAAAAAATACAATACAATTCTTCAGAGTAGTAGAGCATACAGTTCAGCTCATTTAAAAGTCAAATAAGGTTTTTGTAAGATAAATTTTAAAATGTTGCAGTAGGGGAAGAGCTATGAAGAATTAAGTCAATTCACATTTACCAGTTTACAAGACAAAAGCCTTTCTGAAAGTGTTATGTGTGGGACTGTGTTACAAATTGACAGCATTTGTTCTCCTTGTTACACAGAAGAGCGCTGGAGCTTGTGTCATTCTGTTTCCTGTACATTTAAAAACTATTGAGGAAGTTTTCACTGAATTTTTTAAATCCTAGAAGTTGTATTGACAGTCACCATTACACATTTCATTCTAAGGATCAGAATCTATTGTGAAGAGTACACGTGCGCGCGCATACACACACACACACACACACACACACACACACACACACACACACACACACACACACACACTTTCACCTCATATTGTAAGCGAGTAAGAATTGGTCTAGTCCACCATTTGTCTCCAGTGCTGCAGAACCACATCCCTTTGAGAGACAATGAATACAATGACATTAGCGATCTCCCCCTTTGCCCCCAGTACACACAGGCATGATGTCTCTGAACATAGAGGGTCCAATTACTTCTCAAACCTAGCAGCTATTGATCAGCATGGTCTTCCCCATGAATTTGTCTAATCCCCTCTTAAAGACATCTTAGCTAGCAGCCGGCATAACTTGTAGCAATGAACCCCGTAAATTAAATTATATACTGAGTGAATTGGCACTGCCTTTTGTCTGCCCAACATCTACTTCACTCTGATTTTTATTGAATACAATTTTACAGCTGTATATCTTTGTGTTCCTGGAAGGTCCCACATTCTCATCCTAGACAAAATGGGGAGGGGGGAAATTAGTTGCCCTGCACACCCAGTACATCTCTGATTCACTATAGCTCAGTTAATAACCTAGTGCTGTAGGCAACACAGAAGGCAATTGCTTACGCTGACCGTCATGCCTCCCCTACAGCTTCTCCATCTCACATGCACCAGTACAAAACAGTCTATATGTATTTCTCCGCACTCATCTGCTTTTGATGTCTTCACATCCAGTGCATATGCTAATGTCCTTTCTTCTGCCCCACAGCCCTCCATGCACGCCCCTACCCTGTACCTCTAGGTTCCAATTACTGGAATCAAGACACTTCCCCAACAATCTTTATGCATAACTTGGTCACTCATGCCACTCCACATCAACACATCCAAAGCTGTTTCAGAAACTGGAAGTGCTCGTTTCAGTCTCAAAGGACTTGATTTATTGATAATATATATTACTCTGCCAGAAAGCAGCAACAGTCCCAAAATGCTCCATTCCAGTAGAAGGGATCCACCTCAGGAGGCAGGTGCCCCACACCACTGAGCTGGGTGAATAACGAGAACGCCAGTTGGCTATAGTATAGTAGCATTTGCTCCCACGAAGAAGGGAAGACCACTAATTCCAGCTCAGATCAGACTGAGGAGCTTTGGCTAAAGGCTACCTAGAAAGAGCAAAGTCAACGGCATGGAGGTGGGGAGGGGTGAGAGAGGCTGCCCACATCTGATGCAGGGAGAGGAAAACAGATCCAGCTGTGCAACACTCTCAGCCCAGGTGGACAACCAGAATTTGCCTTCTTTACACAGCAGGTCCTGCTCCTGACAGCCAACTACAGCTGCCATTCAAAAAGACGACCCAGCGTCCACTTCAGAGCAAATTGGCATCACATCAGTAGCGAAACAGGCACCGTTGTATGCCTGACAGTCCAGGTGCCAAGGGTGGCACCGCAAAGACAGGATGGCCAACCTTCTGCAAGGATGGCACAGGGAAAAACTGGGCCTTTGGGCAGGAAAAGAACTTCACCTTTTCACTCCTGGATTTGGGGCAGGAGCGTACAGTAGTCTAGGGTGTAAAGAACCTCCTCCCCATTAAAAATGGTTGCAGAGTCTCTCCTCAGTTGCTCACATCAATAGGAGGGGGCACACAGGGCACTTCGCAGGTATGGGGTGCCAGGCTGCTCCTATTACAGGTACAGGGAAGAGCAGGAGGAGAACACAATGCTTTTGCTTTGCTCCCCTAAGTATCAGCGGATTCAGGGTAAGCTGCAGAGCAGGTTCAGCAGAGAACAGGACTCCCAGCTGGCTCCTCACTTGATGAGTGCTTGGTTACACTGTGCGCACACGAAGACAGTCTCTCGCTGGGCATCAGGGGCTGAAGTAGAAAGCACCAGAGATTCAAGGTCCACCAAGGATTGCACAGCTTTCCATCAACACACCTTGACAACGACTATTTTCGCTCTCTTATATCCCCCCCCCCCCCGGAGATAAAACCTCTATTCTCTACTGTAGCATAAGCAGTCCCACCCCCACCCCGCTCCAGGGACAGAATGGTCTAACAAGAACCCTTGCCCGACAGTTTGGATATCCCCAAAGCACTATCTCCCACTCGATATTGTTCCACTTTCTCACCTGTAGCCCCCATGTAGCTCTTGGGAACTTTGAAGGAGCAGCACCTGGAGCAGAAACTGTTCCCACAGTTACTGCAACTCCGCTGGAGAGGGGAGAGAGAGACAACTAGAGACAAGGACTGAAGAAGGGTCAAATGCTGTGCCCACCCCCAACCCCAAAAAAATCCCCCAAGACAGAATACTGCTCTCTCTAGTGGCCACACTCTCCCGAATTTCCCCCTAAGGGTGCCTCTATATACAACACAGGAGATCAGAGAGTAGACTCTTCTGTAATTTTTAAAAGTAGTAAAAGCAGCTGCAGTGCAAGGGGACAGGGAGTATGTAACTCTTTTCCTTCCCCTTTCACCAATTTCAAATTAAAATTCTCCCTCCCTCCAAAGCAAATCACCATGCAAGGGAAATTTTATAGATACACTTTTACGATTTTCCCCTACACGGCAAATAGCAGCTATGGGGCTGGGGAAATTTTAATTAGGAAATCAATGAGAGTTAACCTCTCCTCCCCCAGTGCCATAGTCCTGATCCAATTCTCCCCACTGGTGCTATTACTTTTTGAAAAATGACAGCAGATTCTAATCACAGATTTTCTGAATCACTGTTTGTTTAGCTTTAAGAACGCTATTTTGGGGCCCTAGAAACAAAATCAGGAAATACACTCTGAAGACCTGAAGGAGGAAAAGAAAAGGGCCTATTACTTGTGCTGGGAGCTGCTCCAAGCCATTGCACCATCTCCTTACCTGCCACCAGCATCCGAGCCAAGACAAAAATCAGTGCCAGATAGCGTATTAACAAAAATGCTTCAGATACTCATGGGTATTCGCATTCCTTTTGCCCGTCTGCTTCAGTGCTACTGGAGCTTAAGCAAAAATTCAAGGACCTCAGGGCTGGGCTCCCCACAAGGAAAGTGAGTAGGAAAAGAGTAAGAGACAGCTGGGGTATGCTGGGCCAGAGACTCACCCTCTTCTTCAGTACAGAAAAAGTGGCTGAACAACTTGCACAGCTCCCTGTAAATTAGGAGAGAGGGGAGGAAGATAGATACGTCAAGGTCAAACCTGGCAGGTCTCTTATCCTTCTTTCACCATCCTGTAGAGAGACTTCATCATGGCCTGCCCCCACAGGTCACAGTCCTTCCCTTGCTACCATCTACTGCCATATACGATGCTCCAGAAGAAACGTCCCAGTGAGGGCTCTCTGCAGGAATCTGGATGCAAGGAGGTTTGTATAGGGCAGCAAAAAGCCTTGAACCACATGCTGCACCACCAGGGAGGCACCAGTCCTCACCCTGCAACCCTATTCCACACAAACATGGAATTCAGGAAATACACTCCAAAGACGTGAAGACCGAAAACCCCACCTCCTAGGAGTTTTCAGACGAGCCAGTGTGGTATAAGGGAACAAGTGTTGGACATAGACCAGAAAGAGCCCTAGTACAAATTCTCACTTGGCCTCACTGGGTGGCCTTGTGTGAATAAGTCAGTCTCTCTCTGGACCGAACTACTTCAGCACATGTGCAGTCCAGTCCTATACCTGCTGAGATAAAACAAATGCAGGGAGTGGAGGGGACATTTGTAAGTGAGAAGTCAGTAGGGATGATTAAGTCTTCTTTGCCTGCTGATTTTCCCCTGTAAATGCTATCCACGGTCCACTTTCCCCTCAACCAGGCTTACTTCAGATTTTGGCGCACATTTGCAAGAGGGCAGGTTTTGTGCCGGGGTTTTATGGTTAAGGGAGAGACACGGGGGGGGGGGGAGAGAGAATTTTAAAAGGCATGGGAAGGGGCATGTTGGCTCCCTCTCTGCTGGTATTCTGTCAGCAATTACACTCTTTGTTGCTCCAGTGAGCTTTTTCTAGTTAACTATCTGTGATTAGCCTTGTTGTTTTGCCATTTTGCTGTTTTTAGTGTTGCAGTTTTATTATTCTTTGCCGTTGTTTTTTGATATGGCTTTATATTATTTTTGAAAGCTGCTTTGGAGGAAAGGTGGAGTAACCTTTTTTTTAAAAAAATCAACAGTTATGCAAGTTATACTTGTGGGCAGGCGAAAAGACTTGCTTGCCAATTCTTCCCATGAATGCCCCACCTCCAACATTTATCTAAAAAAAATCTCAGGGGTTGGGGATCCCATCTTTTTCTTATGTGCAATTGCACCCTCACTTGAACCTATTTTATATAGGATTGTTGCCAAGATAAAAAATGGGAGAACCCAATCTATGATGCCCTGAACCCCTTGAAAGAAGGGCAACATTCAAACTTTCTAGCCCTTATAGCTGTGAAGACAGGCTTGAAAGTACGTCAAGCGTACCTGATAAAGTCTGAGCAGTCGGGGGGGGGGGGGGGGGGGGAACAGACTGCGTAAGGTTTCAAGTGGTAAGTGCCCTGCATCTCTCCTCCCCCACATAACTGATTCAGGAAAAACATACGGAAAAATAAGCCAGGATTTTTCTTGGCATCAACCTTTTCTGAAGCACAAAATGTACACATTTTGGGGCAGAATAGCACTTGTGACATAGACTTACCCAGTCCTGGCCAGCCCCAGCCATTAAGCCAAGTTCTCCCAATTCTACCACCCTCTGCACCACCCTGCTTCACGTCCCAACAGTATGCATCTCATGGTGTCATCATTCACTCTGTCAGTCCCACCATCCCATCCCTGGCCAAGTACCGAGGCTGTTGGTTGGGTAGCGCTTGCGCAGACGTTCTGTCAACCGTGACACCTTGCTGCGAAGCACCTCATTCTTGCTCATGAAGGAGTTTTCAGGAAGGCCCATGTCAAATTCTCCTGAACACTGGGAGATGTCATCATCCTCCTGGACAGGAGAGGAGGGGAAGAGGAGAGCTCGTAAGGAAGAAGTCAATACTCAGTGTCTAGGGAATGCTGCAGGACAGCAGGATGAGAGCATACTGGAAGGGCCTTTCAACAGAAGCACCACCATCCCTGTTTTCAGAGCTAAGGCCAGCCTTGAGAAAAGCCTGAGGGGGCCAACATTCTGGGGCAGGGGAAGGCCCATGATCAACCTCCCAGTTTCCAGAAGGAGCAAGACCAATCTACAGAATGGAAGTGGAAAACGGAGTATGATCAGGGCAAAATCGTAATGGAAGACTTCATTCCAAAACAGATGCCCATCATCAGCTAGCACAGACAACTAGGAACAAAAGCTATCTGTGGCTTGGCACAGGGTGGTCCAACTCCCGCACTCACCATCACCAGCAGCTGGGTCTCCTATTCCCGCAGCAAAAAGAAAATACAAAAGATGATGGCCAGAAGGAAGCAGAAGAACAGAGCCCAAGCCAACCCTTGCCTTCTATGGTATGCACCTTTCTGTCTGCAGAACAGCATGCATCCCAAGCCCCTTGTTTCTCTTTCTTTCCCATATCAGCATGTTTCCTACACCACAGGTACATACTTTGCCTTCCTGCCACTCACTACGCCTAGGGTCAGGATAAAAGACACCATCTTTCACCAGCTGTCAAAGCAAGGTCACCTTATTCCATCACAGCACAGATCAGCCCAGGCCTTGGAAGGCCCCCTCCTGGCACAGACCTCAATAGCATCCTTGAATTCATCGTCAGGCTCAGCTTCTTCTGCTTCCTCAACACTCCCAGGGGTCAGATCCTGCAGGGAAAGCAAACACCTGGATGCTACAGGACTAAAAGAGCAAGACCCACCAATCCTTGATATGGTAGTAGTGGTGGCTAGGATAGCCCCTGCCCCATTCCAGCTACCCAGATGCAAGGGCACATGAAGTATAAGATCTTCTTATACTGAAAAAAACCCTCTTACCTCTTGAAATTCTCCTCTTACCTAAACTTGGTTCTTTGTCACGGCTACTTTTATGCAAAGTACCAAACAATACTGGGAAAGTTTGGGACAGGCACTGATATTCAGCCAGCCCATCCATGAGGCTGACTGAGGTGGTTACTTTGGGCAGTAGATTGATGGGGGGCACCAACAATCCATTTTCTCACTCACCTCCCCTGCTCCTCTTCTTGCTACCACTCCCTGAATTGGAAAAGGAAGAACAGGACAGGTCTCTGACACTCTAGCTCACCACTACAACCTCCAGACTTCCCCTTCTGCTCTGTCCCCCTCCTTCCTTTTCCAATCTAGGGAGTGGAAGGAGCAGAGGCTAGCACATCATCAGGTAAGCAGAGGCAGCATTCAGCACACCGCCTCAGGTATTGGGAGGCCTTAGTCCAACCCGATGTTGATACACCCCAAAGGCCAGCAGAAGGGGATCACTCATACAGGAACAGAGTAAAAACAGCTTGAAGAGCTGTGCAAGGGAAGAGAAAGAAGAAAGCCAAAGTCTCTCCTCTTAATTTTAAGGTGAACCTAAGTACGCGGTAAAGTTAGTATGCATCCAAGCAGCAAAGTAGAGAAATTAAACCAGAAGATAGAGCTATCATAAGTTGTGTGTCTGAGGCCCCTACCTCTGAACACTGGGTTCTGGATGTAGCTCTGCACTAGTTCCTCCTCAGAACCGGTTGGCAGTAAAAAAAAAACCTCAGGCACTCTTGAGGAGTAGAAAGTGGCAACGAGGAGGCAGGAGAAATATGGCAACTGCCACAAAAGTAGTAACCTGGAGGCAGTGGTGTTGCTCCGCCCCCAGTTGGGGGGCCGCCGACGCGATGCCGCCCAAGTCATGATGTCAGCGCGCAGCTCCAATATCTCTCTCTCTCTCTCTCTCTCTCTCTCTCTCTCTCTCTCTCTCACACACACACACACACACACACACACACACTCTGTTTGGCTTCCTTTTTGGAGCCAAACGGACCAAGGGCGGGAGGGCCAAAGGAGGGCGAAGAAGCAGCAACAAGCGGGTAAGCGTCCCACGACATTCCCCCCCCCCGCAAAATTCCGTCCCCCCTAAAGCGGCACCTGGTGCCCAGGGCACCAGGCCCCCCCCCCAGATGACGCTTCTGCCTGGAGGCAAACTCCCAGGCCTGGTGGCTGAGTTTTCAAGTGTTTCTGCCAAAACCCATAGCTCTGTTCCTACTGCAATCCCGCCTAGCTCTCCCATCATCAGCTTATTTTGCAAAATGCAACTGTAGCTCAAGTCACCACAACAGAAAGGAATGAACTGAAGAAGCATATCCAGCAAAAGCAAGAGGTAAACATGTCCTCTGTGCCCCAGCCTAGAACCCATTTCCTGAGAATGCAGGCCTCTAACCAAGTGGAAAACAACTAGCTGGCTTATGGCCATGCCAGTCAGGATGAACTCTGACTTCAGGCATCTGCAAAGTATAAAACACATACAGTGCACCCCAACCATCTCTTTAAAAACAGTGATCAATTCTGAAAGAGCTCAGAAGTGAAGAGCACAGAGCTGCAGATTCTTCTAGTTTGTGTCTTCCCCCATATCTTACCTCAGTACTGGTGGGTGTTGGAGTCCGGTCTGGCAGGGATCCAGCCCCTACTTCTCCAGCATCCAGCTCTACAGGCTCTGGAGCATTGGCAATCGATTTAAATCCCAAGCGTTGCTCTACAACTGATTTCAGTTCCAGTATCACTTGGGAAGGAAAAATGGCAATGACTGGGCACTCAGTAGTAACTATAGGGAAGCCTTCCAACAGAGAACCCAGATTTTCAGCACTACAACAACAGCACAGCATTCAAGTCCCTCTCCAGCCCAAATGCCCAGGAAGTGAATACTGGCATAGCATCAGCCACTGCCCAGTTCATACCAGCCCTACATAGATCCCCACTTCACAGCTCTCTAATAAACCCATCGCCCTGATTGAACGTCTCGGAGTGTGACAAACCTTAATTTTTCCCTAATTTTTGGACCTTTCTAACCCAGCCAGAGGCTTTTTGGATATCACAGCATCCTAAAAGCTGCTGAAACATCCACCTAGGGAAGCACTTCTCCTTTTTGAATTCCGTGCCATTACCAAAAAGCCAAGTCAGGGTGCCATTGTCAGAATGTGGATTCCCCATCTTCTTGTCGTGATAACCCATCAAAGGTGGTGATAACCCATCAAATTGGATGACCATATGGCATCAACAACCTTAGCTTTTTCTGCTCTTGGTTATTGCCTCTAGTTCACGGTCTGTTGTACCATGCTTGTGCATTAACAAAAGGTTCACCCACTCCTTGTAGGAGTAAATAAATGTCTCCCCCCCCCCCCCCACGGTCTCCTGGATAGTGTGAGTAACTAAGGGTAGAATTATTTTATTTTTTGCTTTTCTTTTATGGTCTGTGGCCATTTTTGGTCAACCCTTGACCTTGGTTAGTCCTGTTTCTATTTTTGATGTGTTTTGCTTTTTGGTCCTCTGTATCCCCTTCCTGTTTCTTTTGTTTTGTCCTGTTTAATCAACCTTTTAATACATTCTTTTTATTGTTCTTTATGACCTGCCTGGTCTCAGGTCCTCAAAAATACTTATGACCACACTTTCCCAGATTGTTCAGTTTTGCTACTCATTGCTACTGCTTGGTTTGAAGCAGGACCCTCCTTGGATTAGGGGCCCTTTTGTAATTGGGGGAGAGGCTTTCTCAAGGTGATCTTTTCCTGTCTGTGTTTTCTCAGTCTAGGGTGCTAGCAGAATCATCTATTGTAGATCTTCCCCCACTGCTCCCATTAGGATATCTGTAAGTGGAAGAGACTTTCAGTACTAAGAGATCAGAAATATGCCCAGGAGATGGACTCGCTATTTGGTTTTTATAAACACTAGAGAGCTTGGCTTATGTGATTGAGGAAACTAAATTCTCCTGACGCAAAAGGAATGCATCAGAATTTGCTATCAGTGACACACATGCAATCCACATCAGGAATATGATAGGTGCAATAGCAAACCCCTGTCTCACACAGTAACAAAAGCCTCCACTGTGGGCATGCTGTCTCCAGCCAGCTGCTCTAAGACTTCACCTCCAATGGGACAGCCCAATATCTGGAAGAAGGAGAGCATTTTCTTACCTCGATAGAATGCCACATTGCCCAAGAAAAGGGCATTATTGAGAAGAAGGAAGACCCAGCACAAGGGCAGCAGGTAGAGGGCACAAACTGAACCCATCAGTATCCCATAAAACCTGGGCAGAGGGTGAAAAAAATACAGAAAGGACATATGACTCAGAGCATCAGTGTGACAACCGGGGTACCAAGAGAGCAGCTCTGATCAACAGAAGCTCCTCTCATTCCTGTATACTGAACCCAGATGCCTTCTCCATACGCCCACACCACCCAATACCTTATTTTCAATCAGTGCAACAAGCCAATAGCTGCTCCCCACTCCTTATATGCCCAGATGGCATCCCTATGAATGCCAACCATTATAGCTGGACATGGATACAGCTGGACATGGACATTATAGCTGGACATGGTCTAAGAGCAGGGGAAGGGCAAGGACCCAGGCCGCCCAGCAAAGAGACCCAACCTGATTAGAGTCACAGCAAAGTTCCCACCTCCAAAGAAGCAAGGCCTTAACCACCAGCACCTAAGACAGCACCATGTCCATGAAGCATCCCTAACACTCACTGTGAGGAGACAGAGGGGTTCTCCCAGTAGAGGACACGATAGGCTGCCTCACAGCCACCACACAGCCGGCTCAAGAAGGCCTCCAACTGGATCAGGCTGAAAAGAGACAACAGCATTTAACCTGCTTCTCATGCCCAGAACCCCAAGGCCAATCCCTCCAAGCCCCATTGATGCAAAATACTAAGCATGTATCCCCATCATCTCTTCATTCCAGGGGAATCACAAGGAGAGAATCTCAAGGAACCCACAGGGTTATCATACCCTTACCCACAGAAGGTATGATAAGGATGAGGTCTGCAGGAACCTCGTATCCCAGCCAGCACCAAGCAGGCAAAGCTGGATACAGGAGGTGATCACATAGGTTTGGCAACAGCGGTGAGAGCCAGCATTTCCCATTGGAGGAGGTGCTGGACTCCGAATATAAAATGCCAGGGTTCAAATACCTGCAGAGCCATGAAAACTCAGACAATTTTGGGTTAGCCATTCTCACAGCCACAACTTCCTTATCAATTAATAAAGGGACTAACTTCACAATGTGGTTGCAAGACTCGCAGCCCAATCCTATCTAAACCCCACCACCACCAATGCAGCCACACCACCAAAGCTTGTGCTGCATCCTGCGGGGGAGGGCAATCCCACAGGTCTCCTCTGGGTAACTTTATTACCCAGTTTGTCACATGTGTTCCCTTGCCCAGGGGTAATCCTCCGCTGCCCAAATGTATCAATCATTTTAATACGTACATTTCAAACTGTAATAAGGGGTTTTAATTTTTATAAGAAAGAAGGGAATGACCCAAAACATTTCATACAAAATCCTTTAAAATGCAGAGAGAGAGAGAGAGTCTTGTTCTCTCTCTGTGAGCAAGAGAAGATATCCCTGACACCCAAAACCATAATTGCTGAGAAGATAAGCTCAAGTCACAGTAGTTTAATGTCTGATCATACCAGCAATTGCATGCATGGCTTCAGGCCAGACTAATGGCCTGTCTGGTTTCACTTTGCTGTTAGATAAAATGTGTTTGGGGGCAAAAGTAGAAGATTGGGTTAAGACCTAGAATATCTTCATATCTTAAAATATATATATATCCGTTGGTTCATGATGCTCAGCACAGACTCACACATGGCACTGGGCTGGGGACTGAGCAACTGACCGATTTTGAGGCGATTTTATCTCTGCAGAGATCCTTCTCGTAATATTCTGCATGCACCCTGAAGAATTCTGGGATTGAAGGAAAACACTGCTGAGGTTCCCCAGAAGTAAAGGTTAGGCTGCAAAAAGCCTAAAAGGAATTTGCCTGTAGCAATGACTGTTTAAGAGTGGATGCCTAGAAGGGGGTCATGGAAGTCAATCTGGAGTTCATTGGGACTCATCTGGATCCTGAAGGGGCATTCCATTTTAACTTTTAGATTAGAAAATGCAGGCTCTGGAAAAAAGAAGCAGTTTTGACTTCATACAACTATGGCTTACTAAGTCATATGATGGATGAATGGCCATGCTATAAAGTTTTGATAACTTGTGTAAGACATTGGCAAAGTGACTACTGGCATGGTCTGCTAAGAATGGAGAATTGTGGAAAGAGGAGGTAACCCTCAAGTTTCTAGAGCTTCTCCCTTTTCAAAGCACCAACTCTCAAACCAGCCCTATTTCAGAAGAGTCTGGCTCAGTCGGGAGAGCTGCCGTCTTGTAAGCCCGAAGACCGGTGAACTTGACAAGTTCGAGACACACCGCTGACAAAAAGCTGTAAAAGCCTCCGGGAGGAGAGATAAGAGCTCCCAGTTGCGTTCGTTGAGTGTGGGAGGCGTCAGCCAGCAGAAAAAAGCCAGGCTGCAAAAGGATACCACCTGGAATGTAGCCATTCATGAAAGATTGGACATTTATATATTGTAAAAAAAAAAAAAAAACAAGGGGGGTTAGGACAGCCTGCCCATGTACTGTACACCGCCTTGGATTAAAGTCGGAGGAGAAATCCAATGACCAAGAAAGGCGGTATATAAATACTGTATATATATTATATTATTATACAGTATTATTTCTGGATTCACACCAAACTAAAGACATTTCTGTCCTGATCAAATATTGATCTGTCCAGCAACCAGCAACACTTGGCTTACAATGATTCCAAAAGTAGCCTTGCAAAATCCTCATTTCTACATGCACACTGAAGACATACAGTCAGTTAATTAAAACCTGTAAAAAGTATCAAAAATCTATAAGAGCTTAAACAAATGCATGCACCAATAGCATGTCCTCCTCATGGGTAGTTAACAGATGTACTAAATCTGGAGTAATAGTTGCATTTAGTTTGAATCAATATGTTTTAATAGCTGTATTGAGCAGTGAAAACACACCTTTCTTGGGAAAAGAAATACTGTATAAATGGAAAAGTTGATTCAAATCAATGATTTAAAAAATGAGGCTTCTTGCTTAGTGATTGAAATTGATCCATTCTTTGAAGAATGGGCATTAGAGTCAAGGACCAAATTTAAACACTTAGCAGCTCTTCATCCAGGTTAGAGTCTCACCCTCAATGACAATGTCCCTCCAGGAATAATGCACTTTATTCAGCAAAGAATTCAGGGGAGTCCTCATAGCATAAGAAGTCCCAACCATCAAGCAGCATCCCTCTATCGCACACGCCAAGGGCGCCCAGGGACCCACCCACTTTCGCCATCTCTTTGCAACAACACTTACAAGCCCTTTACTTCGGCCACAGCCTCATGCCGAGAAAGCTGAACTTTTCTCACATCCTCACGCCGCACACTGTGGTACCTACGACGTGCCAGCTCTTCTTCAGTCAGTCGGATGCGGCATCTCTCCTGTAGATAGCCCAGCAGGGCAGGCACTGAGATAAGCAGGGCACACAGCCCATACCAAGCAGCTGGCATGGAAAGCAGAATAGGCACAAAGGTTATTCGGCCACCCCACTGCCTGTCTGTCAGGCAGTTTCACTGCCACCCCCAAATGGCCCCATTCAAATAGGCCTGTCAGCCTGCCAATTATTGCCCGCCCTCCCTGCCTCTCACAATAAGCAGGTGCCAGCCCCCCAATTAAATCATATTCCATTTCTCTCTGCATCAACCCCCCACTTCATGCATTATTCCCGGACAGGGTCCTATGAATCTCTAGTTACTTCCATCCTAACATTTCTCACCTTCACTCAGAGTCAGCAGCAGAAAGTTGAGGCCCAGGCAGGTGAGAAGGGAGCAGAGGGGCATCTGCCAGCTGTAGAACAGACATGGTCAATTTGCTGGAATCCCAAAGGAATGCCTTAGCTGGACAAAGGGAGTGAGGAGGATGGAAACAGGGTCTAGGACAATGAGGAGGAAGAGGAACGATAGTGGCCTCCAAAGGTGGGGAAGATGCTCAAATGTAAAAAAAAAAAAAAAGAATACTTAGCCATAAGCAACTACAGCAACTGGGCACCTATTGTGGCCATTAACTTAGTAGCAAGTCTCCATTGAGTGCTATACGCCCAATATCATATGGTGTATGTATCTGGTATCTCTTAGTACAGGAGATCACATACAATTTTTGAAGTAAACATAAAGCCAGAAGGACATCCCTTTTCTCTGTCTTCCACCAGAAAAAGTGGTATTTGCAAAAGGTTTCTGTTTCTCTCGTCTTCAAGGACAGCTTCAAGTAGCTAGGAGGAAATACTCTGTCTTCCCAGCCCTGCAAGGGGACACTCATGAAAAGGGCACCAACCTGAGGAGGAACCACACCCCTTCAGCAATGTCCTGTAGTGGTTCCAGATACAGCTCCAGACGCTTATACGAGACCACTAGATTGAAGAGGTCCAAGGAAGGACGTTTGGGGGGTGAAAGGGGATCTGGCTGGGCATCAGATGCTGTGGGGCTGTCCAGCCCATTCCCTGTAGTTGCTCCATTCTCACGCTCTGACATCTGCATACTGTAGGTGGGGGAGGGTCAATGGAGACCAAGAAAGGAAACAAAACAAATCTTCTACCCTGCCCCCCAAAGGAAACTACTGTATTACATCAGAACCTCCGAGGAAGGGCAATGTTCACACCACTCCGGCAGCCCAGTGAGTTCAACACAGAGAAACCATCTTCACTGCAACTGGGCAGATCATGAAAAATGGAGATACCTACAATAGGTTCCACATTGGGACTCCAGAAGCAGAGAGAGTGAGAGACAGATCCCCTTATGTCCCGTGGACTGGAGGGAACAAGAAGATCCACCTGGAAGAGGATAAGAGGACAGGACACTGCCTATAATTTCATATCACAAACATACGACACCCTTATTTTCTGCCCAATTTGATGGGGAATAATTATCATCACTGGTTCTATACTTAAAAACACATATTAAGAACCTCAGTCCATAAACATGCATTGAAAATGCGGGAGGGGAGTCTATCCCTTGTACCACTAATGACTAAGACAAAGCAACTGGGGGGGGGGGGGGCGCAAGGGAAGCAAGGTCTAATCCACACTCAGCTAAGACATGGGTGCACCTCTAACACAAAGAAGAATACATCCAAAGGCTGATAAGAACATATTCTGCCTCTTAGTTTGACAGGAACAACCTCACTACCTGGATCATCCAATCCTTTCTCCAAAGTGGATCAAGGCAGAGAAGGGAAACAAACAGTAAAAGAGATGCTCTGTTTGGTGTGAGAAATCAGGAACGCGGAGGGAGGCAAATCTCTTCAAGTAGATCTGGACAGAGTTGTCAGCCGTGTGTGTGTGTGTAAGGGCTCCCGCTCCCGCTCCCTGTGCCTTTAATAGCTGTCTGCCATGCAGAAATTCAGCAAGTCAAACCCCGCACCACTACCTCTCCTTGCCGGGCAGATTCATTTGCGGAATTTCTGCACGCCAGGCAGCTATTAAAACCCCCAGGAACCCTTGCGGGGGGTGGAGGAAGGAAAACAAAAAGGTCACAGCTTAGCGCTAGGAGCCTTGAAAGTCTCAAGTACGAAGGTGCGTGGATGGAATAGGTGCTGCTTTTATGGGGTAGACAAAGTTTCCCGATCCCAGCAGAAAAGGAGGCTCAGGGCGCAGCCAGGCACAGCGGATCCCTCATCCCTTCCCCTCTCACCTGTTCCGATCCAGAGCTGCCGCCGCGCCAAACACAGGGAAAGGGCGGAGCCTCCCTGCTGTCAAGAAAGACCTCACCCCCTTGCTTCGAGTCGCCACGGCCACTTCCTGGGCAGAAGAACCCGGCTGTACCTGAGCTCAACTACGCAGCGACAAAGCTCGCCCGTCTGAGCCAGCCAGCCAATCGGAAGTGCGGATTGCGGAAGGCTGCGACCGAAGCCGGCTGCCCTTCCCGAAAAGCCGCGCTTCGTATTGGGCAAGACTGAGCGGCGGCCTGCCTTGCAGAGCTGAAAGCCCTTCCGTTCTTTGAGCGAAGGCGCTGCTCCAGGCCTCAGCAATTCGGCCGGCCAGAAGGAGGAAGCGACTCGTGTGCGCCCTCTTTTCCGACACAAGCAAGAGGCCATCCATCCTCAATCAATCTACTCCTTTTGCGGCTCAATTTTTAGGTGGCCGAGGAACGCTGGAGCCTTGGACGGCCTCAGTTCCCCGTTACGTTTTTCTTGGGTAGGATTCAAGAAGTGGACCCAGCACACGACAAAGCGCTCAGGGGGAGATGCTGTGTAGTAGTGTAGCCGAATAGCAGATAACAGGCTTTGCAAATATGGTAAAAAAATAAAAATCCGAAGGATTCTTGCTATCACTCAGGGTGTAATAGTTCAGCCCGAGATTGAGGTGTGACATGTGAGCAAAGACGATTTTAAGGGGTAAACTAAGCAAGATCATGCAAAGGAACAACAAGACATCACGTGAGAGGTTCGTGGTCAGGGACCCCCGAAGTATGGTGGTGGTGTTTTTAAATAAATAGCAGTGGGAGCCTAATCTGATCGATTAACCCTCTCCCACGCTGTTTTCCCGATTAAAGTCGACTTCCCTTCGGCTGCTGTTTTCCAGATAAAATTTATAGGTATCATGGGCTCCTGCGCCTGTACGTTTTTTCCCGTCACTCACGGGGCAATTAAATCAGCATAGGAAAACAGCGCGGAGGGGAATTCAGCAGCGCTACGGTCCCAATTCGTCCTCCCCCAAGTTTTTAGTTTGGGAACAAAACCAGTTGGGGAAGAAAAAAGCCGAACGTTGCTCACGCTGCTCTCGGACGTACTACCACACTGGGAAACCGCAAGGGAATCGTCCAGAACAGATAATCGATGTCTGCGACTCCGATAGAGTTAGTTGACCCAGGAACAGGACACGAGGAATTGATAGCTGCTGTCTGCTGAGGCGCGCAAGTCATTGGCATATTGTTTCTGAAAATAGCCCATTCAGGACTTTGAAATTATCTGAAACCACATGAGGATAAACTGTCTCAGATGGGGGGTATGATATCTAACAAATACCCTAACAGCCTCAGCGTGCTCAAACGTGCTCTCGTGTCTCGGGCTCTGGATTTTGTATTCACTGCCATCCAACGTGGCCATGCCGTTGTTCTAGGAGCCGGCCAGACAGACAGACATTTACGTCTACTAGGTGTACTATATTACGTGGTTGCACTACAGAAGCACTGAAGTTGGTAGCGGGCGCAAAATACAACCTCTTGAGAATCTCATTCCCATTTCATTTTTAACTTAGAGCAAGTGTTTCTCCGAGAAACACGTGGGCAGCAGTGCCTGGAGAAACCTCGGAAGCCACAGGGCGGAAGCTGGGCTAAGCAGCATTTCCAGGGGGAGTAACGTTCAGAGTCCTTTCAGGGCTTCAAATGTCTATGCTGCAATAAGGCTCGTTTCATTTCCAGTCCAGAACATCTAAAAACTAGTTATTTGAATAGGGGCAGTATGTTCTGGAATCTGGACTAAAATGGGATGGGAATACTGTCGTCGTTGATCTGAAGCGAACTGGTGGGCTGAAACTTATCAATTTGTCTGGAAAATGTTGTACTGTATTAGGGGTTTGCATTGGCATTAGGGATTGATCGCACAGGGGCACTTCCAGACATGCTGGGAAGTGAAGCGGACTGGGAGCTTGTCCAGTTGGTTCTCTCGTGGGCAGGCTGATGGACGGTAGCTCTTTGGAGGGGCTAGTTTGGTGCATAATAAGCTTAAACCACTGAACCATGAGCTGTCGATCGAAAGGTCGGCAGTTCGAATCCGTGCGACGGCTCCTGCCAACCTAGCAGTTCGAAAGCAAGAAATTGCAAGTAGATTAATAGGTACCGCGTCAGCAGGACAGTAACAGCATTCCATGTGCCTCGGTATTGAGTCATGCCGGCCACATGACCATGGAAACATCTTCGGACAGCGCTGGCTCTTCGGCTTTGAAACGGAGATGAGCACCGCTCCCTAGAGTCGGACACGACTGGACTTAATTGTCAAGGGATACCTTGGCTTTACCTAAGCTCTCAGATCTGGTACAGCTAGGCTGCAATTCTAATATATACTCACCCTGGGAGTAGGTCAGTTGAACTCAATAGGACTTATTTCTGAGTAGACATGCACAGGATTGGGCTGCTAAGCATGTAGTACAGCCACCACATGCACACTGGGTTATAGTATTTAGTGTATTGATTGGTTAGGTTAACTGATTGAAGATGTTTGATTAATTGATACCGATTACCGGTAATCATGTTTGTTTTTTTAAAGTTCATTATTTGTAACACTGCTCACACAACCCTATCATTTAATTTATCCCCATGTTTTAGCTGGGGAGCTGAGGCCATCTACAGTGCAATCCTAGGCATGTCTACTCAGAAGTAAGTTCAATGGGACTTACTTTTTTTCTAGAATTGTCATTCTGTTATTGTGCAAATGGTGCATTTATCATATCAATTCAATATACAGTATTTATTTAATCGATAGGCTAACAGTGTGGTCTTATCCTTGAGTTATGCCTGCTGGATGAGGACAGAATTGCTGCAAAGATGATCAGACACCTGAATAAAGAAAACTTGGTCGATTAATCAATGAATTGATTGATTAAATTTGCCTTTAAGTAAAAATAATAGTTTTGAAGCAGAATGCATACTTTTGTTTTTTAGATGATGTATAGATGTGCTGCAGAAGAAGCATTTCCTCCTGTGTGTGAGGATCCCCAGTTTTTATGCTTGTACCTGTATTAGAAAAATAATATTTAAAAAAACAATCGCCGCCTGAGTAATTGGGGCACCTTTTTTAGTTAATCAAAAGGTTTGTTATTATTAATCTAATTGATTAATCAATTAAGGCTGCAATTCTATACACATTCAACTCAGTGGGATTTACTTCTGAGTATACAGGTATAGGATTTCACTGTGAATGTTGCAACTATAATTGCTACTAAGTACCATTGCACCAGTGGAGACCAAAACATGTCAGCTTTACCCCACACTTGCAAGATTGCAAGAGCTCCGTCATGCTTGCCTATGTGGTTAAGTGAGTTTTAAGTTGTGAAATGCTTAGATTTATTTATTTATTTATACCCCACTGTTTCAGTTCTGCTGTTTCTTTTTTTTTATATCTGGCCTCTGTTGTTGGCAAAATTCCCAAAAGGTAAGCTGTCACTTTAACATCTCCCCATGGTGACTGAAGGCTGATTCACACTACAGGAATCCAGGCGCGTTATGGATCTCCGGAGTGTAGCGCGGAGCTCTTTGACAGCATTTCGGAAGCTTGCGGAGCAGCTGCGAGCTCCGCAATGCAGAAGCTGGAAAAATGGTCTCCCCTCATCTTTTGAGGGGGCCGGCTTCGTGGAGCTGGGCAGGTTCGCGGAGCTACTGCAGCCTACCAATCAGATGAGAGGGGGGAGAGTGGCTGCATGTCAATCAGAACTACCTCCAATCACCTTCATAAGAAGGCGGGACAGCAGGAGGACTTCCGGCCAGCTCTGCGTGCAGGGGCAGGGGCATCCGCGCCTGGAAAAGTGAAGTGTGAATCAGCCCTTAAGCCTGTTTCTCATGACAGTGATCTGTCATGCTGAACTACAAGGTGGCTCCTAGTCCTCGACTTTGTGATCTTTCTATTGTGGTTTCCTTCCTTCCTTCCTTGTCACGTGGCCCTCTCCCTTGCAAAATAAATACAAGTTTGTTTCCCTTACACAATTGTGTTGCTCAGAATGTTTTGATAACTTTCCTAATGGGAATTGCCCCAGTTTGACTCGAATTATTCCTCCTAAGACTCCAATGGTTATCTATGCATATGTATTACTGAGTGAGTGGGCTAAGGGAATTGGCTGACTCTTGTGACAGGAATGTAAAATATATGCCAATGGGAGCTGATCCTCAGGGCTAATAGCAGCTTGTGAGGGGGAGACATCTTTGTTGAGGCTACTGCACAAGTGGAAAGTGTTAAATTCTCCCTCCCCACATACCATGGTCCCAATTCTGATCCCTCCCCGGAACAGTTTGAGGTAAGGGAAGAGGAGGAGGAGATGGGTGCACTTCCCTCCTGTCTCTTTATCCTCCAGGGGACAGAGGCGCACTTGTGCTAACTTTTGTGAGTGCAGCAAAATTGGGGGGGAGGGGATTCAGGTGGCAGGAAAGCATGGGCCATCCCTCCTCATAGGCCTCTCACACGTGTTCCGAGACAACCAAACTCTGTCTTGTATCCAACGTGCACTGCTGCAATGTGGGCTAGTGTGACCCACAACTGCCTGGAGAAAGCACATTGCTAGAAATGATAGGTGACTGCCATGCCTGTGGGGCTAGATAGTTCAAACTACACCTGCTGCCTGGAAATTACTGGGTACCTATTCCATTCTCTATTTGTCCAGTATATTGTCTCGATGCTACTGGGATAGGAAACCAAATGGTTCCACACTCTGGCTCCAACAGGTCATTCCTCATAATAATAATAATAATTCCGATATTTATATACCGCCTTTCTTGTCATTGGATTTCTCCTTTGACTTTAATTCAAGGCAGTTTACAATAGGCAGGCAATTCTAAACCAAACGGTTTTTACAATACAATAACAGCGCAATCCGACTTAACTTTTGTGCCGGTTTAACCAGCGGCGCAGCGAGAATGGGAGGCCCCAGAACAGAAAAGGTATTCAAATCCCCTTTGAATTCCTCTTTTAGAGGGTATTTGAATCCCTTTTCCATTCTGGGGCCTCCCGTTCTCGCTGCGCCACTGGCTAAACCGGCACAAAAGTTAAGTCGGAGTGCGCTGTAAATGTCCTAATCTTTTGTAGGACGCTTCTTTCCAAGTGTTTCCTTTCACAGTCTGGCCTCTCTCTAGCATTCCCCTCACATGTGTTGACTGACAGGCAACTCCCCCTCACAGAGTGCCAGCTGCAGCTTCCTCTCTCTCACACACAGAGGGTTTTTGCAGCTTTGGCAGCAGCGACGGAATCTCAAACTGCCGTCCTTGGCCTTGATCTTCAGGCATGTAAGGCTGCAGCTCTCCTGACTGAGCCAAACCTCCTGCTTATAAGCACTACCATGCCACCTGTCCTGATTTTGTTTGATGATAGGTCTGAAAACAATTGTAATGTTCCAATTAAAAAATTATTACAGGAGAAAGGAACTAGGTGATGTAGATTTTAAAAAGATATGGTGTTTGAACTCAGATGCATGTATCCCCCCCGTTTATGATTGATTAGCAGCCAGTGTCCTCAGTACTATGCCTACAGCTTACATTTCATGATCTTGTCAAAAGCTCCCAAACGTCATAATGATGTGGAATGATAGTAGCAACACAACACTGATGGAAACGGAAACGGTTGGATCCTACTTGAAATGGAGTAACAAAGTTCTACAGAAAATCAACCTGAGTAAATTAGTAACGTGAGGGTTGTGAAACATACTGTGGCATGTCTCCAGATTTGCCTGTCCACGTAGATGTTGTAAGCAATAGGTGGGTTAGTGACAGTGAAATTCTGGTTTGAAACAGAGTTCCCACATTCCTTCCTCTTGTGTTTACCCTGAGTCTGAGTTGGGAATGGAGTGTATTTACTTTTCATGTGGATCAGGCCTCTGACAGCTGTAAAAAAGGATTTGATTAATACAGTACATGGAGGATAGGATATCGGTAGTTTCTACACCTGTCAAAAGTAGATCCATTTGGGAAATGGCATATCTCTGTCTAACAAATGCTAGGTGTTAGTTCTCCCACTAAGAGATAACATAATAGGGAGGAAGGGTTAAGAGGCTGGTTCACCAACTCATAGGCAGTGAGAAATAGCAAATAGTCGATTGGGAACTCACATAGGAGATGGGACATTTTCATGCCATCTCCAGGTGAGATTTCTTCCTTGATAACTTGAGTCTAGAATACCAGTTCTAGGGCATGCAAGGTTTTCTGTGCCGAGTATAAAATTTGAAGGAACAAGATAAGTTAGAAGGGTCTGGCCAAACAACTGCAACCTTTTAGCATCACCCTAAAAAAATCTTGCAGTAGGGGGGTGAAAAAATAACTCATGATATTTATTTTTCACATTCCTCCATAAGAGATCAGGGTGGTGTGTGACTCTGCTCCCAACTTTTTATCCTCAGAACAACCCTGTGACATAGGTAAGGTTGAGAAAGAGTGTCCTCTAGCCCAAGGTCACCCAGTAAGTTTCATGGCTCAGCAGAGATTTGAACCTGGCTCAAGTCCAACACTCTACCCATAATACCACATGGGCTGTCACAACGGTAGGCCACACAATAGATGATGGGTATCATAATCACGCTGTTTGTGACTATTCCTATGACACCCATTTATTCACTTTTGGTAGACTGAATGTTGACCATTTGTCTCCTAAACCATTTGTCTCACCCAACATGGCAATTGCTTTCTTACCCACTGTTCCCTAGACTTCCCTACAAAGTGATACCGTTTCTTTCTTTTTTTGTGTGGCTATAGTTCTTCCCTTTCTTGGGATTGCTTTAGATTTAGAAAGTGCAGAGGTACCAGAGATCTGTCCTTGGAAGAAATGGTCTGATGAGCACACAAACACACCTTTCCATTCTTGAGAAAGAACAATTTATGCTCCACACTCAACTTTATTAAGAATGTGAATTAGTTACAAAATGTGGAGCAGGGCCTGGAATGTAACCTTTGGGACACAGCCATACTCAGAGATTTGATTCTGGTACAGGAACTGAGGCACAGTGATTAGAATCAAAATTATAAACTTTGAAAAGTAAAGAAAAACTAGCCGGAAAGCCCTAAATATCTAAACCAGTCTTATATGACTGAGTGTATTTCCTGCCAAGAGAGATTTGGCACTGATTTCCTTTCCAAAAGTAGCACACTGTGGCACTAGATACCAAAAATAAATCAACGATGCACCCAAATTTACTCCACATTGCAGAGAGCAAGGTTTGAGGAACAAAGCCTTCTGGTGGCAGCTAGGAAGGAACTTGCAAAGCCCTTGTAGCCCCTCCCCTCCCCCAAACAAGAAGCCAGGCTTGGTGGGATCTGACATTGATGCTCACTCTCTCCATTCTTCTCTATCTACAGCATCCTAGCAGCTGGTGGGTGGGGAGCCTTCAGCATGGAGTCAAGTGGCTCCTGGGGTTCAGCATGGCCGAGGTTCAGGACTCCAAACAGAACAGCTTCCTCGCCACCTTCAAGGAAAAGACAATCATTCACCACAGAGAGATTGACATCACCCTCACAATGTTCAGATCTGGCAGTGCCCTCCTTCCACCACAATATCACGATGTCCTCTACTTCAGCCCTTCACCAAGCTGCCTTGGCATGATGATGACCATAGTGTTGTTCACATTTTCATGTGAATGGCTGTATCTGGGTTCATTTCTACAGATGAACAATCTATGGACACTATACACAGATTTAGACCTGCATTGAATGGAATATGTGAATACCTGTACCTAGGAACAGGTTAACAATTATTGTACCCAGGCACACAGATGTACTCAAATACAGTCTGATATGTAAACAGCCCTCATGTATTCTGTACCACTGACTAGGTTTCACCCTGCATGAAGGATAACGTCCCGTTCTCTCTATTGTCCGCATCCCAGAGCTACTGATAGTGCCAATGGCAGGACTTTGCCGAGTGTACTACCCTCATTCTTCCACCTCCCACAAAAATCAAGCCAGCTTTTCATATGTCTCCTAATAATCCATGATTTGAAAGTCACACCCTCCCATCCTAAACCCTGGGGCTCTTACCTTGGGGTTGACATGGGGTCATGGCCTCTCCTGGGTACAGGTCTTCGCAGCAGCCACATGTCCTGGCCATAGGAACCACTATGAGGTGATCCAAGAAAAATGGTGGATTCCTTTCAAAATAATTGGCAAAGAGCAGTTTTTCTGTGCCCCAGAATGGGCATGCTCAACAACCCTTGGCAAAGCACAATCATGATGATGGAAACAGCTAGGAGTAATGTTTTAAAGTGTAGAAAAGGAGAAGAGTCAGGAATGTCCAGAAGGTGAGCTTGGGTCTTTTGGAAGCTCCTACAGCCCACCGGAAGACTTGATATCTTGGACAGCAGGACAGGTGAGGTAGGCTTCCCTGGGAGCTCCCAGGTCTCTTCTGAAATACTTAAACTTACTAGCCCATTTGGTATTGCTGGAATGGGATCTCTTGCTGACCGGGATGGGAGTCTCCAGAAAGCTAAGAATGCACTCTCCCAACCACTTGGAAACTCTTGGTATAAAAGGCACATTCACTGTGGTGTCTTGGCAAAATAAGCAGTAATGGTAGCTGCTCAGAGAGTTTGACACAATCAAATACCATAAATATTTGGATGGGTGGGAGTGTCTTACTCGAGGCACTTCAGTATTTCAGAGGCATCTTCCCCCTTCAGGGGCAGACAGTGTTAAAGTCAAATCCGTGGCAATCCATGAGTCTGATGAAGGCTCCAGATTAATGTGCTGTGAACAGGCTATTGGTCCTGGGCTCCAGCGTCTGAATGGTTATGGCTGTTGCATTCCAATAACATCAGACCCACACACAAGATGTGTATTGTAGCACTAGACACATCGAGTCCAGTCTTCCTGCTGGACACTGGGAATTCAGCCTCTCTTCCTGTCAGGAGTCTTCTAATAAGATGTGACAGTTCATTTTTTGTGCAGTGGAAATGATTTTTCCTTTTGGCCAAATTCCAGTTTCTGGAGCAATTACATTTCCTTCAGTGTCTATTCCGCAACTATATTATCTGCTTGCAGATTTTTGCCTGGAGTCTCTCTTCTTATGCTGCCCTGGAGGCATAAAACTCCATGCTTTCACCTACCCAAGGAAGACTTTATCTCAGTGTTTCACACAGAATGAACTGTGCAGGCTTCTCTGGGTTCCATGAGAAGAGGAGGAGGATGCATAGCCTTGCCATAAAAGGTGTGATCTGTAGTCTGGAATGTAGATCTATCCCTTACTAGAAAAAGGCTTTCCTTCTTGAGAGTCTGATCTTGGCTATCTCTAGGAGTCAGGTTTGGGGGGATTTGGGGCAATTCCCCGAGGGTGTGAGCCTGCCCATATAGGTCCCAACCTCATATATGGAGACTGGCCAGCTCAGTCAATTCATGTGGATGATGGATCCTCATTTATGATACAGTTCTCTTCTAATATGGCCTCAGCTGATGACTAGCACCTCCTTCCCACTTCCATGAGAGCCTCTGCACTCTGTCTCACCAACCACATATCCAGCAGAAGACTCCAATGTGCCCTGTCATCTGGCTTCTGGGTTGGCTTGCTCTAAAATGAGGCAATGGCCTATGAGTTTTCATGGAAGTGAAGTATGAATTAATACAGCCAGTAATGAGACCAGCATTTATGACCAAAGGTCACAGAGAGGGCTTGATTTTAACCCTGGGGTTTAACAGTGATGGGGTTTAACAGGGCTCAGAACTGAAATACCTGGTCTTGAGCGTTGGAATCTATTGTTTGGTGTCCATGCTTATAGCTTAGGCACATGAAACAGGAATAATAAAGAAAAGATCATCTCTGAACGTATACATTGCACATTTTCCTCTTACTTGAATGGGTAAAGCCTATGCCCCAAACCAGAGATTAAAGGCAGAATTTCCAAGTTAGGACAAGATTCCAGCAGGCATGAGCCTTTATTCCTCTATTTTTGGTAATTAACAACTAATCACTGGAATGATGTTGTGCTATAAATCCTGTAATATCCATATCAGGATCCTACCCAAATATAAATGTTATAAAGGAAAGCATCATTTATACATATGTGATTAACAGCCCAATCCTAGCCAACTTTCCAGCACTGATGCAACCATGTTGATAGAGTGTGTGCTGCATCCTGTGTGTGGGGGGGGGGGGAGGGCAGTCATGGAGGCTTCCTCAAGGTAAGGGAATTTTGTTCCCTTACTTTGGGGCTGCATTGTGGCTGCATCAGTGATGGAAAATTAGTTAGGATTGGGCTGTAAGAACAGAATGGATATTCTATTGACACTAGGGCAAAAAAATGTCATGCAAGCATTTGGGAACATGATAGTTAAAACTCACATTTATAAGTACTGAAACAGGATGATAATAAACCAGTACATCACCCCAAAGGTGAGCATTCAAGAGTGCTTAACATGAATTAATTCAGTGTAAGAAGGTGGGATTTCATGGCATACAAATACATGGGCAAGGGCTACAAACTAAACTAAATCTACTCTTGTAAGGATTATGAATAGCAATGAGGATTGTGAATGGTTTGGGGCCCATCTGGCATCTACATATGCTGAGACCACAGGACAAGTCAAATCTTCCCACACCCACTAAGACCCACCTGCCAAATGAAGGAAGGAGACAAAGAGGATCCACATGCTGGCTTCCACATCTGATCTTAAAGCACATTTGAGTTCCAGTTTCAGGGTCATGAAACCATGCATCCATTTGTTGATGAAAGGGGCAGACAGTCTATGGGGAAGATAGAGACTGGGAGAGGAAAGGGATAATTTCTTCTTTCACAAGAAAGTCTACTGATGTGTTGTCTCTCTTCATCAGGAAGGCAACTTGATGTGTCTGGAGCAAGGAGCAGTGTATCTGGAGATAATGCATGATGTAAGACTTGTCCATCTGTTCGAAGAAGGGTCTGTCTATTCCCGACCAGCTGTCTATCTTCTTGTCTCTCTTTCAGATGTCATGGTGCCCCCGGAAACGTCGTCCCAGGTAGTAGATCCCTGAAAACAGGTATAAGATGGCAGTGATGCCTGCGAAAACAGCAGCAGTCAGGTAGGCACTGTAGCTACAGGGATGGATGTAGCCTCGTAGATTGCAGTAGGCCAAATTCTGTGCCTTGTGACCCATGATGCCCCCAGCAGCAGTGAAGAGAATGACCCCCAACAGCAGATCATGCACTGTGTTTGTCATGAGCCAACGGGTCCCCAACACTGGTACCAGAGCCCAGCGGCCCACTAAGCTGAGCCCAAAGAGTGCCAGGGTGAGCAACCACACCAGGACTGCAGCAAAGACTGCAAAGTAGGTTGCCCCTTCATACTTCTGTGCCGCTAAAGTCACCCAGCAGACAGCACCCGACAACAGCTGTGCGATGCGCAGACCTCCCGACAGACTTCGCAGGAAGGGCCAGTTCAGGCTAAGAGACTCTCTAGACTCTGGACAAGGTGGTGGAGGCGAGGACGGGGGTGGTGGAAGAGGCATGCTGCAACTCTGGGGCCTCCGTCAGCTCCCGTCCCATCCAGTGCCTTCTGCAGCCCAGCTAGCTGAGTCTGTCTCACCCTCCCTCTCAGGCACTTCCTCTGTGTGTAGCTGCCAAACATCTGCAGCTTAACGGTCTTTCCTGCACTGGGGCCTCTCAGACTCCCGGCTCTGCCCCTCCCAGTCCCCCCCTTGCCCCTCCTCTTCTCTGGGTGGTTCTCTCACTCCATCCGTCTGCTAACAACTCACTGTATCTCTCTTCTACTGTCCCTGCAGTCTCAGTTGAGATCTCTCAAAACATCCACTAATGTTCGTGTTTTTGGCATCAAGAGTTTCCTCAACTACACTTTAGTAGTTTATTATCACATTTTTATAACTTCCTTCCTCAAAGGAGCTCAGGGTGGTGTACCTTGGACCAATTGTGCTTGGACCAATTGAGATTTGCCTGCACAAGAAAATTGGCCCAGATTGTGGGCATCAGAATGCGCTCCTCCCTTGTGGAAGGGCAATTGTGTTAATTCAGCAAACACTGCAGAGATTAACTCCTCTAGTACCCCGCATCCTTGTCAACTCCACTTCTCCTCAAGGAAGGTGCAAGTTAGGCTGACCAAAGTCCCAGTATTGGCCAGCCGCCACCCCGGTTTGGCGGCTGCCATCCTGGCCGAGCCCGCCTGTCACAGCCCGCCAGCTGTGACAGCAGTTCCGCCCAACCAGGCTCCTCGTGCACCTGCATGAGCATCGCAAAATGCACAACGCCTTTCTCCCAGGCGTTGTGCGCTGCGTGACGCTCGCACAGGCACGCAAGGAGCCCTGGCCGGGCGGAACACAACAACCGAGCTCAGTAGAGTCCTGGCCTGCTGCGATGCAGCCGGTGGGCTGGGAAAGGCCTGGGTCGCCCCAGGGGAAGTGGGATGAAGATGCAGCGGCGGCGGTGGTGGCAGGAAGGACACGCGGCAGCGGTAGGAAGGACGCAAAGGAGCAAGGATGCGAAGGAGCAGGAAGGACACAAAGGAAAAAGGCATAGAAAAAGGCAAGTGGCTGGCAAAACTACCATTTTCAGGGGCAAAAATAAATAAATAATTAAAAATTTAAAGACTCACTACAAAATAAATGAATAAATAAAAAATAAATCCGGGGGGGGGGGGTAGATCCCAGTTCGGAACCGGAAAAATCTAATCAGCCTTTGGTCTTTATGTTAACACACAGTAGCGTAGCTGGGCTGGGCCAACCAGTACCCGCGTCATCACCCCGCCCCCGCATCATTGCTTCTCCCTCTGCTTCTGGAATGGCTCCAATTTGGAGCGAAATGCAGACTGACTGGGTAGGTTGGAGGGCCAAACTTTGCTCAGAGCAACAAGCGCTGCATGCCCCTGCCCTCCAAACAGTGTGATGCCCCCTCTGGCTTGCAACCCATGGCGGTGGGCCCCACCAACTACACCACTGTTAACACTCACTCACTCTCTCCATCAAACCCTCTCCCAAACAGGTTGAATCCAGCTGTCCTTTCCTATGGCTGACTTTCCCCCAAGTACATGCACCTATAAAAGGACCCTTGATGCCAATAAAGGCTAACTAAACTGAATAAAAGGACCCATTCTCAAAATCATTCTATTTATGATCTTGATTGAACTATTGGCTTTCATAAGATCTTGCAGCAATGAGTTCCACATGTGCTACATGTTTTAGACTTTGTAGAGCGACTTCACACATGCCTTCCAGATGGGCAGGCATGTTAGTCCGTTGCAGCAAAAATAACAAAGACTCTTGTGGCACCGTAAAAGCAAAATTATTTTAGCACAAGTCTTCATGGACTAGAGTAGACTTTGTACAAAACATTAACACAATCCTTTGGGAAAATAATTTCAGAGTACATATTTTGCCAGCCACAGCAACAAATTTGGAGGTTTGTGCATGCTGAAGCTTCCAAACATGGAAGTGCAGCAAAATAAGCAATTATGCCATTTTCACACATTCCATGTACATGGTTTCCCTCTATAAGCTTCTACAGAGCTGTACATGAAATGGCTCTGCCCCTGGAAAAAGGTATGAAAGTCTAAAAGAAAGGGCATTCTTTGGAACAGGCTAACACTAACTTTGTGACCAAGTTGCCAAATTATGCCTGCCTGTTCATCTTCTTGGGGATCAAAGGACGCGTCTAGTCTAGTGGAATTCTTTTCTCTCTTTTTTTTTTTCTTTTTTGGTCTTCCCAGCGACAAGAGCGGTAGGAATGTATGTATGCCCGAGGCTCCTAGCTTCCCGGCACGCATGAACTTGCTGGGGAGCCGAGCCCATGCCTTCCCTCCCTTCACGTTGGCCCGTCGCACGTGTCTGGCTGCAAGAGCATTGCGTGGTTCAGTAGGGGAGCAGCAGGCACGCTCCAATTTTTTTCTCCCCTGCTGCGTTACCAGACAGCGACGCACAAGTTACTGAAGGTCTAGAAAACCAGACAAGCTGGCAGAATAGACAGCCCCTATAAGGCAGCAGGAGACCTCGTTTTCCAGGGGGCTGACACTGTGGCCACTGTTGTTCTGCCCGCCAACCGTGGTGTCTGTATCAGGTATCAGACACTCCTAGTCCTACAGTATCTGCAAAAAAAGGCAACGGGAGGCTTAGACACACGTCACCAAACAGGACGGGGGGGGGGGAAATAAGCGAAAAGGAAGCGGGAAATAAATCGTCCGTGCCTGTCATTAAACAGTCAGGCTTTGCTGTAAGCCTAGGCCAAGACCTCTCTAATTTCCCTTTACTGGGAAGGCAAAAGTCTCTGCAGGGAGGCTGCGCATCACCACCACGTCTTCACAGCCAGACAGAGGAGGAAACCAAACAACAAAGCACACGCCCCTCTTTCTCCTTGCAGGTTAACGCCCTTCCCACTGACGTCAAGAATACTGCTTGCCACGCGTTTCCACAAGGGGCACCGGAGTCCCACCCCTTCCTCTCTGATTGGTTACCCGGTTATATTCAGAGCTCGGATTTAGAAAACAGGAGTTCAGAAGCAGGAGAAAGTTGATTGGCTGAGATGTATGGTGGCTGTCCTACTCAATGGACGAAGGAGTCTCCTCTGTGCAAGTCTGTGAATGACGGGAATTTGGGAAAAGACGACAGTAGCTGAAGCGCTAACAAAGCCCGCCCTGGCAGATCTCCAGGAATCTTCGAGGGATCCGTGCCTTCAAGACCAACAGCGGCCGCCAGGTTTGTGAGTGCCCGAGGACCCTGAATCTATTCCGGCTTTAGCCACCAGCCTCGATTTATAATCGTAAAATTCCAGGATCTGGAGAAGTAGAGGGGGAAATGGAAGATGTGGATAATAAGCTAGGTAGAGGGAATCGACGGTGCCGGGACCTCGTGCCAGCCGGGAAAGTTGGGTGCCAAAACATCCCTTTTCCTGGGATGGAAATTCCTTTTATTTGGGCTGCTTATTATCTATAATGTTGATGTTGGTATCCTGTTCCTGTCCTTCGTCCAAGACGTTCAGAATATCAATGCTATATGGAAGGTTAGACTGACACAGCGTGATTTACCCTAGATCACTGAGTAAGCTTGAGAGAGCCATGTGAATTTGAACTTGACATTCCCATTATTATTTGCTCTTATTAATAACGTAAGAATAATATACGCAGGACAACTATATGGGAGTTATCTTCCCAACCCAACGAGGCCAAGACGGCCAGGAATGACTGGCGCATAGTCACTCTGTGATTGTGTTGCTAACACAGTGAAGCTATTCCTGCAGATTCCCCCCCCCCCCCCAATGTTATTAAACCAGGGAAGTCCTGTAAAAATATAGCAAGATTGGTTCAGTAGGCTCCTGGCAATTGATGCTGATTCCTGTAAACTCTGGGTCAGTCCTCGAGGATTGGCAGCAACCCTTCCCTGTGAGCTTTATGGTGAATTGGGATTCAAATCCAGCTCTCCCTGGGGGTAAACACTGGCTCTTTTCCCATCCAGTCCCAACACTCGAATTGCTGCACAGCACTGGAGCTGAGCTTCAAGGTCAGATGTGAGATATGTAAATATGATACATTTACAGGACTATTTTTGCAGTGATCAAACCATAGTGATGCAACCGATGCTATTGGGCACTAATAATTTGACATTGCTCCCTATCCACTCTCCCCAGCTAGATATGCAGGCTGAGCTAGATGTTCTATTGGAATAACCCTGGAAATTGCCAAACAAGATACCATTCAGAGCTGCAAGGTAGAGGTCTTGCAGGAGTTGCTTTCATCTCCCACCCTCTACAGGTGTCACCTCAGTTAGGGCAACTGAGTCACTAGGCTGTTGGGGAGTGGTGGTGGAAATAACTGCTAGTGCTAGGCTTTGTCAAACAAAAGAGGTGTCTGGGCATGGAAGGCTGGTAGAAGACTGGCCCAGCTTCATTGCTGAATACAGGAATGTGGACCGCACCCCTGGCACTCATCCCAGACTGGGTGGAATTGCATGCATGCAAATCACCTAACCTTATTGCACTGTCAGTCTAAAAAATTTTTCCAATTGCTCGTTCCTGACCTTTAAGCATACTTTTACCTTTCAAGCACTCACTTGACTGAGAGCACAATCCTTACTAAGTATCCAGCAGGCGGCCCAGGGCTGCCCCGCCGGATCCTATCTCCATTCCAGGCCAATCGCTGGCGTAAGTCCAAGGAGGCTGTGTAATGGCCATGCCGGCCCAGGAATGGAACGGGAATATGGCGGCCGCCATCCCCATGCCCCAGGGCTGGCTCACCCAACCCCCAGGCTCCCTCGCCACCCAGACCGCCCCCGCGCCCACCAGTGCTTCCCTTACCTGTATCCGGTGGCTGCAGGGACGATCCAGCCGCCCTTACTCTAAAGTCATCTCAAACATGCTTTACGGCACGTTTGCAACACGTTAGAATGGCAGAGCACGCACTCCGTCATTCTAGATAGTGTGGATTTCACTGTTTAACGCTCTATCATGGCATGCGGGATTATTTTTAGCTTATTTCCAGTAGCATAGGGTGGTGTCAGAACCTCACTATCAAAGAGTACTGTGTACTCACTACTGTGTTTTAGAACAGAGATGTTCAGCAACAGGAATGTCTAGGGGGACAGGGATCAGCTGTAATATACTGGGCCTAGGGCCTCCTTGTTTAGTGGAAGGAGGTGGCTGAATTCTGCCAGTAGGCAGAAAGCATCCATGACTTGGAGCAGGGGTACAGGAGGACCATATATCAGGCTCCAGCTGGAAAAGCACAAGCTGAGTGGGGAAGCTGGCAGGATCAGTTAATCATTCTGCTGCTTCACTCCATTTCATCTCTTTCACAGAACTGCCTCCAGCCACAGAGTGGAGGGACCCTAACATCATGGGCACTCCTGCCTCCATTGTCTGTGACATACCGCAGCATCAGACCCCGAACTCTTGCACTCGCAAGAGAGCATCTGCCAACATCTTTCAAGGGGTGGGGTTACTACAGCTGCGCCGTCTCTTCCACAGCAGTGGAGATGCACAAGCAGAGGAACGAGCCCAGCTGGTCTGGGAGCGTGCAGGGAACCGGTGCATTGCCCAGGCCTTGCAACAACTCCACAGGAGGCAAAGAAAACAGAGGCTACGATCCCACTTGAGGTCCCCTTCAGAAACAGGCAGTGGCACGAGACTCCTTGATTTACAGCACTTCAGCCACCTACGGTATGGTTTCTATGTTCACAGTAGCACAGTGCTACCCAAATATCTTTGTGACCCATCATTTCTACAGTTCTTGCACCCACCAGCCTGCAGTTAAGCCACAATTGTGCACCTACTTCCTACTATGCCTCCAGCCTCATCCTTAAGTACAGCCTGTTAGTCAGCATACCCTTGACCAGCAGCTGCACCTCTGTCACCAGTTCAACTGGTGCTGCCAGTACCTCATGCACTGTTTGTACAAATGTCAACAAGTGATGGTGGCATGCATTGGTCTGCTGATTGCACCCATTTAGAGCACCTACTACTTAAATCCCTGTTCATAGATATTATTTTAATAATAATAATATAATAAACCAATATTTATATACCGCCTTTTCTTTGGTCATCGGATTTCTCCTCCGACTTTAATTCAGAGGCAGTTTACATGGGCAGGCTTTCTAAACCAAGGGTTTTTTACAATACAATAAATGTTCTAATCTTTCGTAGAACCCTTCATTCTAGATGGTTTCTTTCACAGTCCAGCTCTCTCTCTCTCTCTCTGACATTCACCTCACCACGCTTCAGCTGACAGGCAACCTTGACTCTCACTCAAGTGCAGCTGCGGTTCCACTCCCCCACAGCTCTGCAACTTATCAGCTTGGTGTGCCAGCAGCTGTCTGACAGACACTTCCGGCCATCTTGAACTGCCATCCTTCAGGTCTTCAGGCATATATGAGACGGTCGCTCTACCAACTGAGCCAGAGCTCCTGCCCCATAGATTAATTACTATGTAATTACTAATTATTACTATTAATTACCATAGATTAATTACTGTAGCACTCGCTACTGCACAGGCTTTATTTACTATGTGCATGTATGGAATTTGCTGTTGGGTATAGGATTCAGCAGCCTGCCAAGCCCAGCTTTCAGTTAAAAGTTCTAGCCCTTGCTAAGTGTGGGAAATGGACATAGTGTAATCACAAAAACCAGAGAAGGAACAAAAATTAAAAAGGATCAGGGCCTCAGGATCCAACGTAGCTTGTTTGCCTCTTCACCCATCACAGATGCAAAGTACACTATGCAAAGTAAATGCAAGTGTACTTCTTCCGTGATTCACACAAGTCACAGTGCTTTGAAGAGTGTGTAGCACTTTTTTGTAAGCAAAATATACTTAACCTTGCTAGATGAGCAGCATACTGTAAAGAAACAGAACAGCAACTGTGCCTCCTATCCCTCCCCGCTGAACTCTCTTCTCTCCTCTATCTGTAGAAAGCCATGGCAGCTGTCTCCCTATTCTGTGCCATAATCCTTCTTCACCACTTATTCCCGCCCAGGAGAAAATGGATTCCTGTTCTTAATAGCTACCTTTGCTCCTCCACAGGATTGAAGACTGCACTACATCTTGTTCTAATGACGGTGGTGGCGGTGGTGGCAGCAGCAGTAAGAAGATAGAGGCATCTGGTCCAACTAGCCAGAACACGGCCTCTCACTGTCGGCAGAGGAAAAGGGGCGAAGGACCTGTAGGCTACCTGCATCAGCTCCACCGGTGAGCAGACAACTGAAACAATCTCTTGACAAGGATTGTTTAAAAATGTCACTGTACAGGACAGGCATAGCCTGAGAGTCAGGAGGTCTTAAAGACAGCTACACGTCTTCAGCCCTACTATTTAATACTCACACCTCAGAGGAGACTCTTTGCTTGGCTCTCCTGGCTCACGTTGACAGTCATGGTAGAGAAACTCAAAACCAACAGTTTTTCAGCCTCTACAGCACTTCTTGTTCTGGTTACTCAGATTTGACTACATCTTGTCACATCAAAACATAAGCACTACATTTGCTGAATGTACTTGGTCTTATTTAATAAAAGCTTCTGTGTAATCTTTTAGTGAAGGTATCTATGTAAACATTGTAAGAGCTTCAGTGGCGCTTTGGATCAGGCCAAAGGATCCATCTAGTTTAGAATCTGGTTTCCAACAGTGGCCAAGGCTGATTCTTCTGGGAAACCCACAGCCAGGCTGTAAAGTCAATAGGGCCCCTGATTCTCCAGCTGCAGCTGCCCCACCCCTAGCAACTGATATTCATAGGTATTGGGCCTCTACACCTGGAGATGCCATGTAGCTAATAATATTCTCCATGAATGTGTCTATTCTCCTTTTAAACCTATTGCTACATGGCAGCACTGCATTTCATAATAATGCATTATGTGAAAAATGAAATCTATTTTGTCTGTCCTGAATCATCTGCCATTCCAGGAGGAGTAGAGAAATGCAGCACAGAGCATAAGGTTGAATGGCTGGAGAAGGTCATTACTATTAGTCACTGGATTTCCATTGAAACATAGTAGTGCTACAGGTATAGCCTTGTCCCTGATAGTACCTATAATGGTGGCATAAGCAGCACTGCAGCTGGGGCCACAACTATGGAGGCAGGGCAATGTATCTGCCTGGCTAATTGACCCTGGCTCCTCAGAGGTGTGTCCTATCCCTAAACCAGCTGGGGTGGAGTATGGCCCACAGATGGTCAACATGACAGCCTCCCTTCACTGTCAACTCTCTCCTTGCAGGTATGTGTTAGGTGACGGCTAGCACTCAATCCCCATATTATAGACTACTGTCTACAAAAAAAATAGCCAACTGAGGCTGAAAGTGTTCTCCCTTATTTGCAACAAGGGCACAATATACAGTGTTCAGAAATGAAGGCTGCATTCACAATGTAAGTCAGCCAGCCTATCATATACTCTCCTCCCCCCTTCTCCCGATCTGACCATTGTAGCAACACTTAGTTTTAGCCAATACTTAAATCGCTCCTGGGTTAAAAGACACTCCTCTTTTCCTTCAGAGATCTTATGGTCCCTGCTAAAGCTTGTGTTCTTCTGCCACTATCCAGACTTGCTAAGGAGGCTGGAACTCTGGCTGAGAGGACGTGAAACCCCATTGGAGGAGAGTGCCTCATTGTTACAGGCCTAGCTGTAATAGCCCCTCTAGCACAATCCACTACATATGCAGTACAGAAATGGGTGACTGGTTTCACAGGCTATACACAGAATGAATCATGCATTCAACCACAACCAAAGTGTGAACATCAACAGTTTAAGGCAATTAAGAGTGTAATTTTTATGTTAATTGCAACTTCAGACCAGGGCCATCTGCAGCAATAGGCTGGAATGCATGATTTACTTTCATAAGTACTATGCACTTAAACCTTATCCAGTTATCTTCAAGCAGCAAGCCAGCTTCCTCCATCATGCTTTACAATGAAGCTAAAGCAACATGAGGGAAGGACTTTCTCCTAGCATATCATATGTGACAGGTGATGACAAAATGGGAACATTTAAACTAGGAGGTACAGTACATGGCAATTGTAGGTGGAGGTACAGTGGCAACCAACAGCGAGGGGGCAGGCGTAGAAAGAAGAGATTCAGTTCCTGTTAAGCAGATACCCCCCTCTCAAAAAAAAAAAAAAAGACACACAGAAGAGAGTAACTCTGCAACTGCAGACCTGTTATGAAGATACTTGCATTGATTTAAATATATTACATACATCTCTACAGTGCATAAGAACAATACATTTCAGTTCAGGCTGGCAAAAAGGAAAAGTATCCTTTAGTGCCAAGTACAGCCACTTCAACCTGGCACCTTGGGCATGAAGCAGGGACCTGATACTCCAGCCAGAAGCATCAGGAGAAGACCCTACTTACAGGGCACCAGCCCCCTGGTCAGAACAGAAGGGAAGTTGGGCTCGACTTGGCACAAGGCTCTTGCACCAAGCCAAGTGCCCAAGGAGAAACCAGGATACTTGTATTGATAATTTCAGAGGGGAAATTCTTGTTGCTGTGAATGTAGCACAGTAGCCTATAGAAAAGCAGCATTTAGAGTACCATTTCACTGTATGCAGACACAGCCTCAGTATAGTAGTGTCCCTAGCCTCAGAACTTCCCCTTACAGGTCACAGGGAAGCCACTGAGGACACCTTCCTTTTTCTCCCTCCCTCCCCCCCAAGCCAGCATCCCACAGAGATCCTTCCCCTGATTGTCAATGCTCAAATCCAGGCCAGGGGAGGTTTCCACCTCAGTAGGAAGACAGCAGCCTCTTTTCTCCTTTTCCCACCTGCTCTTCACTCAAAGGACCACAAGGAGATGGATGCAACAGACTAGCTCAAGGTGATGTTTCTAGAATATCATTTCCTCACTTATGATGGGACTGAGTGGAGCATGAGTGTATGCACAAGGGTGATCAATTTAAAACCAAATTAAAACTGTCTTGAGGTCTTTACTACCCCTGTAAGCGCAGGGAAGCGCAGCATTTATACTCACCCAGTTTAGGGCTATCTTGCAATACCCCACATGTCCCCAGCATTTATTACCACCCCAAGCAAACAGAACCAGCCACAGCAGGCTTGGATCCAATGCTCAAGATCTTCCCTCCGTCCCAACTTTGAGTCCTCCAGTAGCAGCTCGTTATGGCCCTGCTCATGTAGATGGCCCCAAGAAGAGACTACTAATACAGTAGTAGGATCAGCTCTGGAGGGCTAAGGATAACAGAACGAACTGAATGGAGCATGAGGCCCTGCCTTCTTCTGCAGGATAAACAAGAGGTGCAGTAAGAGAGGAAGAAATAAAGGCTGATATAGTTGGGCACAGAGCAGTAACATTTCCATCCCAACTCAGATACTCCCCTTGCCACTAGCTTTCCCAGTCAGGGGATTTAATGTTCTCCACCCACATGGACACAAGGGGAGTGCCTTCAAACCAAAGGATGTTGCATGCAGGCACCTGCTCAGAGATGGTGCCAAGCGCAGGCTGGGAAGGAGATATGTCCAACCCACAGTGAGAGGGGAGCAGTAGTCCGTCTCACGAAGGGCCCTCCCTTCCTGCTGGGAATGTGCAGAGTTGAAGCTGACTGAAGCACTTGCTTACATCTCCCACTGGCCACAGCACAGCTGCCTCAGTCTGGACAATTCATTTCCCACTGTCAAGTGATGCGCCCCCCGCCCCTCAGGTTCCTCGATGACTGCAGGGGTAACTGCTACCACCAGGAGAAGAAGGGCTTGCGGCTCTGGAAGCTTTGTGTGTAGGACTCGCTGGCAGAGCGCTGATGGGAGCGAGCTGTCTCTACAATGACAGGAGGCATCTGGACCAGGTGAAGGGGGCTCTTCCCATCTTTCAAGGCCTGTGACAAGTTCAGGATCTGGAAACAGGAGAGAGGAAACAGTCCCAGGAGCCCATGATACTCCTGCTATAAAAGGAGGTTTTAGAACAGTATGCAAAAGATAGCCCAGGACCCAGTGTAGGTCCCATCCCTCCAGCAAGAGCAAGCAGCTTACCTGACCACGCATGACAGCAATCTGCTTGTGGAACTGGCCCCTGTCAAAACCAGGATCCTTCTAGAAAATAGCAGCAGATGGACAAACCCAGTTAGGATAATACTGCACCCAGATCACATTCCACTAGAGAGCATGTGCAGTCACCCTCCAAAGACATTCCACATGTTTGGCTCATAGGCAGAACAAATGGAATCACTGATGTACTTGTTCAGCTTACCTTGCTTACCTTCAAGGTGCTTACCTTGAAGAGTTCATAGAGATCTTCTTCCAGATCCTTAACAAAATTGGGGTCTGAAAGCTTTGGCAGAATCAGTTCCTTAATCTCCTGAGAGAAGGGTACCTTGGCCTGTGGCAGCCATGCCCAGTAGAAAGGGTCTGAAGTGGTGGGTGGGGGTAAGAGAACAGAAGGCAAATATTAATAAATCCCATTTCTTCCAGGCCCACAGGTGTACACATTTAACTCCTGTTGCGTATATACACCCATAGGAAGAAATGGTTTAAAGATCCACTGATGTGACTTGCCAGATTGTGGAATATGCTTTCATAGAAACAGGAGAAGCCTTGGTCCTATGCCCCCAGGCCCTGAACCTCCTGGGCAACACAAAGGGCACACCAGGTGGTTACCCCCTTCAGGACAAGCCAGAAATCCTTAGCATGAATCCACCTGGGACATATTGTTTAAAAGGTACTTACATGCTCTCCAGGAGTCAGGATGCTTGAGTGGAAAAGCCAGGCCATTGTCAATGGCTGCGAGTTTAATTATTGGCTCCTTTACCACTACCCACTCCGAGTCCTGCAAAGACAGAGAAATGAGCACTGAGCCAGAGGGGTATTAATCCCAGCAATCACTCCATTAGCTGGAGGGGTGACCTCAGAGCAGTCATCTCCCCAAGACCAAGACCTACAACAGACACTGCCCATGCCACTAGGATCTCCAGCCTATCTACCTCATTTTACTAAGGCCCAAAAGGAGCCCAAGGACTGCTAATGGACAGAGGAAGACTAACTAGACTTTGCCTGTGTGAATTCACAGGGTATAACTAAGAATTTTCATCCAATATGTAGCGAGTCATATTGTAGTCTGCACTATGCATCACTAATGTGGGTTTAATTGCTAGAGAGCCATTGCCCTAATCTTGGACAGAGCCATTGCCCTAATCTGCCCTTTCCTGGAAACTGCATGCTGACCCTTTGCAGTCCCCTCAGTGCCTCCTACTGTTGAGCCACTTACTGCTGTGCAAACGTGTTCAAGGCCTGACTCACCCGCACACTTGTGCTGTCCAGGGGGCAGTCATACTTGATTAGCCAGTTGTCATTACCCCGGTCTGTGGAGAAACAGAAATACACTGATAAAAGAAGCGTCACCATTGCTACCTGCAGCTGCTTCCCCAGATGAGACTTCTGGGCCCCTTTCTCCCCTCATAGAGCCAGAAGAACCACCAACTGTCCTATGAGCAGGAAAAGAAGTTGTGGGGGGGGGGGATAAAACCCATCACTTTAACAATATGCTACTTTTATAGAGGTGCAGCATGGTGACTAGACTGGGCTGCGAATCAGGATTACCAATTCAAATCTTGACTCTGCCATGGACTCTCAGAAGGTGGTCTTAGGCAAGTCATGGCCTCTCAGCTTCAGCTTCTCATTGCAATACTACTACTTACTTTACAGGGATGTTGTAAGGAAAGCATCAAGAATACTACATGTGGAACACTTTGCACACTCAGAAAACACGATATAAAATGTTAAGTATTATTCAGTAAGCCTTGTCGACTGCAGCACAGAGTAAAAATCCTTTAAATAAAGTTTTAAAAATGCATTGTTAGCAAGCCTCACGTCACAGTATGTGGGGAGAGTCACACAGTCGGCGGATGCAACTTGGCAGCTTACAATGTTTCAGCAGCTCTTCTTCCCCCACTGCTTGGGAGAGGCCCAACCTGATCATTGCTGCTCCCAGTTTGTCTTACTACAGAAAATGTGTTCCATATGAAGCAGGAGGGCAAGCTCCTGCCATCCATCATTCAGACTGCACTGATGCATCCTAGGTTTGAGAAGGCTCTGTACAGCACTCTGCTCCTACTCAACTCTTCAAGGATTCTGAGACAGAAAGACTATTTATGCATATGGCAGGGCTCAGAGCTTGAGCTCCTAAACTAATCTACCGTAATGTAGGCACAAGGTTTTGCAAAGACACTTGGCTCGGCACAAAACTAAGTATTCTCACCACAAGTGAGCCCTCTCCCACCCAGTTCCCTCAGTCAGCACTCCCAACTCAAGGGCCAGAAGTTACAACAGAACTTACCAGTATTACGAATGATGTAGTCCAGCACCACCAGTCTCTCAAACTGCAGCAGTAATTGGCGGTTAGTATTTTCTGGAAGTGGCTCAGTCTCAAAGCGCCGCAACCAGTAATCTGCATCCTTGTAGCCTTCCACAAAGATCTGGAAGGAGCCCACCTGAGAGCACAGAAGCAGGTGGGTTGAGGACAGCAAGCCCTGGCCCAGTGACATCAATATGCCTAGATTCCTTAAGAACCCTTACCTTTGGAGGAAGCCCAATCCGGTGAAACCTCTGCCCGACCTTTGGCACTTTCTCCAAGGCCAGGCGTTTGCCCCGGGACTTCACTCTATCAATGGCGCTGTAGTTAAATGTTTCACTGGCCAAATATACAACCTGTGAGCATGAAAAAGAGATTACTCAAAAGCACAATCTGTAAGCCATTCACCCTCTTGTGCGCATGCACACGCCTCTACACCTATTTACAGAAAAAAGGCTACAGAGATCCAGGCCCTTTTCTCTCTCACACACACACACACACACACACACACACACACACACACACCCCTACCTAGTATCGGGAGAAAAATCATAAGGAGTTACAGATAAATATCAAGCCCTCACCCAATACCTATGTTTGAAAAAGAGCAGGCATTTTTAAAGAGACATTTAACATTCAGAGGTTGGTGCTTATGGCTACAGTCTCTTCCTCACCTTCTCCTACCACATGCAGTTCCTATCCAAAGAGTTTTGCAAAGGAACTCAAATATGGAGGCCAGTATCAACAATACACAATGAACAATAAAAAGTCAACTAACTGGCATTATACCAATGTGCATCAACAGAGATTACATCCCCCCCCCCCCGATTAACACACTCCACTTGCTGCTTCTCTGTGTTGTGCACACCTTCTTTCCTTGCTTCTAATCAAAACTCAAAACCAGAATACATATATTTTCTGAATACATACATACATATTCTGGTGCCAGATCTTTCTCTTTCAACATGTTAGGGACCAGAGCATGGATGAAAGTAAAAAAAATGAATGAATGTCAAAGCACAGCCTTATTTACCTTGCAAATTTATTTTGGCCAGCAAAAATAAATAAATAAATAACTACTGTATATAACATGAATGCATGCTAAACCTAAAGAGAAAGAAAAACAAACATAACATCAACAAATGTCGTGGAAGGTTTTGGATGAAAGAGGAGAGAAAGGCGGGGTATAAATTATTTAAATAAAATAAGTAATTGAAAATGGTTGAAAGAACAAAGCGATGAAGGTCATGTGGATGAAAGTCAAGGCATGTACCTCCCTGGACTAGGGCGTCAGTAGACTTTTATAGGAGCCTAAATGGTGCAATGAGAGACAGGAATGAAGGCAGGCAAGATTCAACAGGCTGGGAAGAAATGAGGCATACTTGGAAGCTCATACAGGAAGAGTCTTTATCCATATCTCCTACCTCCTGTTAAGCTCTATGCTTCCTCCTCCATCACAGGCTCACCTTTGTGCGAGGAACAATGTTCAGTTCCAGCTTCTGGTCAACAAGGCTAGCACCTGCCTCAGAAAGGTATCCCTGGTTGAGGACAAGGCAGTCCCTCCCAAAACAGCAGGGGCAGCAAAGTTTTTGCAGCCATTTCGTCCATTTAGGGTTTAGCTGCCCATACGGTTCCTCATTCTTGGGTTTGAACACACCAATGATTTTCTAAAGATGAAAGAGGGAAGTTGGTTAATACTGTACAAGCTAAGCAAGATAAACATAAGCACACAAATCTGATACAACCCCCTCCACCCCCACTCCAACCCTGGCCAAGTATCAGGCTCTGGACAAATAGATTGATATTGTGAAGGAAGAAAGGGTCAAAGGTCTGCCCTGACAAAAGCTAAATATTTGCAGGGACACTTTGTGTTACAACATATGCAAGCATCACAAGGCATATAGCAGGGGTGGCCAAACTGTGGTTTGCGAGCTACATGCGGCTCTTTAACATATAAGGTGCGGCTCATGTTGGCTGAGCTCCTTTTTGCATCGCAATTAATATAAGGCACCACTGCCATTCTCCACTACTCCCACAAGAGCTCTTTGCCAGGTATTCTTTACACCCCTCCAATAGAATGCAGATACTGTGCTATCTGCAAAACCAACAGATTTAACTCACTACAGATTCCTACCAGCTCCATAACTTATGGCCCAATTTTATACTTAACTTTTTGCGGGTGGCACCGCACACTCTGCCTGCGCATGCTGTCACCAATGTGCTGTAAAGACGGGGAGGCTGCAGGAGGGGGTGGATCCGTTGCATAAGGTGCACACTGGATCTCAACCCCTTCGGCAGCAGCCTTCCCACCCCTTTCTCTCCTCAGACCTGCGCTAGCAAAATTGTTAGCACATGTCCGAGGAGACCCATTGCAGGGCAGGAGGCTTATGCAGGGGTAAGGGGATTTAAAATCCCCTTTCCCTGCTAAAGCCTCCTGGCCCGCCCCCCGGATGCAACAGTTGCCATTTTGGTGCTGCTGCTCCAGTGGCGAGGTGGTGGTGGATAGGATTGGGCTGTTAGCCATATTTTTACTGCTCTCTGTCAATACAAGCGGCATACCAATACCTCCCATGAGGAACCCTCTCAATCCCTTTTTGCACAATGACCCAGCAGTGCAAGTGTCCAAGGAAGTGATCCAGAGCCATTCTAATGAGAATCACACAAGATGGAGTAGAACCATAGATCTCAAAGTTTTTAAGGGTGGGCAATGCTCAAAAGGAAGCTGCAGATGTTTCCTCCCTGGAAACAAATGCCTGTCCTGGAGAATGGAAACACATCTAGGAAACTGTGACCTTGTGCATTCAGCGCTTGGAGATTGTAGTATTCCAATCTGCTCAAGTCCTCATGTGGCAAACCTTCAAGCAATCAAAAGGCTCTTGCAGTCCTCTCCTCTTATTTTCCATGAATCTGATCTTGAGTTGCAGACCAGAGCAGGCTGCACCAGATGATGTGGATGTTTTGCCCTTAGAGAAGCTTGATCAGTTGCTTTGGTGTTTTTTGCTTTGAGGAAGCTCATTATGACTGTGAATTTCTAGATTAGACATACTACAAGCAGAAGGTACGTGAAGGAAGTCGCTCATATCACTATGTGGAAGAAGGGGGTAGCATCACTCCTCCAACTCTTCCATATAGTGGTGTCTATTCAACCACATTACAAGGGATCCGAAGAGTGGCACTAAGACAAGAGACAGAGCATCCAGGCGTTATGATCATAAGCTGATATGCCAAGCAGAGAAACTACAATAGGCTGCACAGGTAGCCTTTCCTATTACAACCTCTTTTGGATCCTCAAGAGTCCCATTCTTCCACCTTGACAAACAGTTACCCTGTCATTCTCTACAGCTGTGTCAGACAGTCAAGTCAAGCAACTGCCCAGCTTTTACATCAGAAGAGACTCCAGCACAATGCTGCTCGGTCTTATGAGTCAGGGAGGCCAGAAATCCCAGAAAGGAAGTAGAGCACAAGACCCCAAAATAAATCATAGGTGCAGACAAAAACTCTCCTCATTCACTCCTGCCACCTTGCAAACCTAAAATGGGCCTAATAAGGGACTAGGAGTGGACATAGTCTAATATAGTACTGGAATAGGTCTATATGAGGTAATCTTAGCCACCAAGGGGGGGGGGGGGAAGAGGCTTAGGAAAGATTTGCATCACACACAGCCTCCAGAGCACTAATTTGAGAGAAAGAAAAGATTGGATGCAATATTAGCTGATCTCTTCACCCTAAAAGCATCATGCCACTTACTGCCTGTGCTATTGCCTAGTTCATTGCACAAGCACACTACCAGCAGGTCGAAGATTCTGCACAGCTCAGACTACATCAAAGAGGAAACATATAACACCTATTGTGGAATTTACTATTTCCTGCAGGATCCTGACTTACTGCTGAAACCCCTGAGAATGCACAGGCAGATTCTGCTAAAGACTTGGAAACCAGAATGCAACAAATGCTGACAAGGTGGGGCTTCTCCAGTCAACAAAAGCCCTAATCTTCCTTCTACCTCTACATGGCTCCCCCTCCCCTTCCATCTCTCCATACATTCTGCTTCCCCCATTCCAGGAATCACAACCACCCATTCCTAATTTCATTACAACCCCTCCCCCTTCAAAGAGTACAATAATTCTGCACCTGCACAGACAGATTGAGCAATAAGCATGCAAAATTTGCATGATTTATTCTACTCACAAAATCTAGATTGTGTGGTAGCAGAATGCTGGATTTTTAATTCAGAATTCTAGATTCACAAAGTAAGAGCTGAGAGCAAGGAATGGTATCTAAAAGGACAGAAGAATTAGCGCCGACAGAGGCTTATCTAGGTAACTTATATATGTGCGTAAGCCACCCAGTCCCCCATCGTCGTCGTCCCCCCCAGGTACCAGCTCTGGAAGGGAGAATGCCATTCCGTGTCTCTAGGTGGCGATACCCTGGCTATCCATCAGGATCAGAAACTTTGACTTGAACTGCCAAATTTCTCAGCACATTTCTGTGACAATCCGACTGTCTTCTTCACCTGTATAGGCAGCTGTATTGCCAAGGAAGCTAAATGTTCTGGCTAATCAATTCAGCACAGATCCCCAGATGAGCCCTCCCCTGGCCACATAACATGGGACAAACCTACAAACACCCACACGACAGTCAAAGAGGCTCCATCTCAGTTACAAGAAGTGCAGAGTTAATGGCATAGCTCCAGTCACAATCCCAACAAACTCCACCTTACAGGAAACCAGTTATCATCTCCATCCATGCACAGGGAAGGAAGAGGAGACTTTTCCCAGGCCTGGTCCAGGGTGGTCCAGGCTGCCAGGCCAGAAGAAAAAAAAATGAGACTAAATTGTAGATCATACTTGAAGATGTTTATGCAAACCTATTTCCCTGCTTCTATATTGCGAGTCCAGATAGTGCAAGATTTGCTTGAGCCAAAGAAGCTAAATTCACAATAGTGAGCTAAGCAATCCAGAGAGAGAACGAGAACACACATACTTGTACAGTCTAGCCCAAAAATCTTGACTAACTTCCAGAACTGTAACTACAATTGTTCCTCTCTCACCTAGGATTTGTTGTTTGAGAGACAGAGAGAAGGGTGGCACCTAAGAGAGATACTCTCTCAAGAATTACAAGCCCCAGAGTTCCTTCATATCTGCAGGCATTTGCCACGCACCACACGGGTGATGCCAAGGCGATGGCATCAACAGGAAGAAGGAAAAAGCACCATAATAATTTGAAACATTGAGGTCCCCAAGACTGTGGGACCCAGTGCTGCGGATGATAGAATTTACAGGCTCCAGAACATATATGAGTCAGCAAGTTTGGTTTCCAAGTTGTATAGAAGTGGCTACCTTTTGTTACTGTCATACTGATGTTTGTTTTTTAAATTGTTTCTATGTTTAAAACCCATACATAGAACACGGAGGTTTTTACCTGAAAAGTGGTATCTAAAACAGAACGAACGAACAAACACTAGGTTCCAGGGACAGGGAACAGAGTCTAAAGGGCATTTGACACTTGTACATCATAAGTATACATGCATGCCATGCGGTCGTGTCTGGCTACCAAAATCAGGCAACCAGAAGTGTAAAGAACTGAAACAAAAATGCTTAAAGATGCTAAAGGGCTCCATCCAATTTTTCAAAACAGACAAGGGAAGCCCTTCACTGAGGGCAAGGGACCACATTACCAAGATTACCAACCAGGTCAGAGAAATGTTTAATTTTGAGAATCTAGCCCAGAAATCTTCACCCAACTACAATTGTTCCTCTCTCACCATGAGCACACAAAACTGGGAAAAATGGATTTGATGCAGAATCATCTTTCTGCCTAGGGCAGTAACACAAAGGCTAGCCTGACTCATCCCAGCAGTATCTCCCAGGAACTCAACTAAGTGGGAAGTGAATTCAAGCTAGAACCAGGCAGGAAGAAGAGGCTGAATTGGCAGCACAAGAAATGACAAGGCCAATGGGGGAGTCATCATTTCATACAATCAACACAAGACGCTCAGAAAGAGGAAGCAAAGTTAATCTGGTTAGCTGCAATAGGTCACAAGGAAAGCCACATGGCCATGCATACACAGTCCGCTCTCAGACAGAGAATGCACCGCAGCTGACCGGAAACACAGTGCATGCCACTCCACTTATAAGATGATCAGTTGTTCAAGAACTCGTCTCTCAACACAGTGAAGTACAGTACACAGAACTCAACACAACTGAGATTCCAGAGTCCCTGCTGGTACAGTCAGTAACTCATAAGAGAAAGCAACAGCTCTGAAGTCAGGAGTGTTATCTACACAAAATGGACAACATGAACTAGAATCTGACTAAAGGACAAGGGAATCCAACAGGCCTCCTCCCACTGCCACGTTGCTGAAAGGGTTCTCGGGCAAAGCTCTGCACTCTGCTTGATGGTGCAGTAGGTGCTACCACTATCTCCAGTACTGGGGGCTCAGCCAGGCCAAACGAGCCCTCTGATGGGCATGGGTCCTTGGCCAGTATCTGACCAAGCCAACTCCAATGCTACCCCGTCTCTCTCCCGCACAAGAATGCCCAAGCGTGACATACATCTCATCTGCCCCAATGTAGGTTTTAAAAAACAGGTTTCGACAAGCATTTACCAGTAACATGAATTCTAGCGTTTCTATGAAGACCTAGTTCCCTTACACAGGTGCTCATATATTGGAAGGTATATAACCCAGCCTACCACACACAATTTAGGCCCATCCTCTTATTGTGCTCTCCTGGTTTATCTCTCAGCATATTTATTTCTCAATTTGCACAGTACTTTGCACAACAGAAACACAGCTCTCAAAAAGGATATAGTGGAACTGGAAAAGGTGCAGAAGAGAGCGACCAAAATGATTAGTGGGCTGGGGCACTTCCCTTATGAGGAAAGGCTACAGCGTTTGGGGCTCTTCAGTCTAGAAAAAAGGCGGTTGAGGGGGGACATGATTGAGACGTATAAAATTATGCATGGGATGGAGATAGTGGATAGAGAGAAGTTCTTTTCCCTCTCACACAACACTAGAACTAGGGGACATCCACTCAAATTGAGTGGAGGGAGGATTAAAAACAGACAAAAGAAAATATTTCTTTACCCAGCGTGTAATTGGTTTGTGGAACTCCTTGCCACAGGAGGTGGTGATGGCACCTGGCCTGGATGCCTTTAAAAGGGGATTGGACAGATTTATGGAGGAAACGTCCATCACAGCTTACAAGCCATGATGGGGATAAGCAACCTCCTGGTTGTAGGAGTAGGTTTTCTTTGTGCCAGGTGCAAGGGAGTGGCGACAGGATACAAGTATCTTGTTGGCTGTGTGCTCCCTGAGGCATCTGGTGGGGCCACTGTGTGATACAGGAAGCTGGACTAGATGGGCCTTTGGCCTGATCCAGCAGGGCTCTTCTTATGTTCTTATGCCCTGAGACGTTTACAATGTTAAAACAGTTATTAAAAAAAGAATATTAGATGAACATCTAAGGAAATTTAATCCCCACTCTAAGAAGCTAGGTTTTTGAGGTATCTAGAGCCAGCAATTGCTGTTAATAGGGAATACCAAGAGGAGCCCATGATGTTGAACGAAGGATAGGTAATTAGCAGAGGTGGTCTAAAATTCTTCATAATAAAAAGGACAAAGTGTAGAATAAGAGACCAGATGTTTGAAAAGTGTTACTATGGGTTATGGTCAAGCTTTGTCCACAAACTAGAAATGCCTGGGTTTTTCCTTTCAGTTTTCCTTTCTAAATAAAACCATCCTGAGCTCTTTCTCATCAATCCACACTATAAAAGTGCAGTACTGAGTCTAAACGTTTCAGAGATCGGACCAGCTTTATTCAAAGGCCAAAAAGCTCAGAGTATACATGATTAGGAAGGAAAGCTAAACAGTTGCTCCCAGGGGGTGACAGCCATGCTCTTCCTATAGAGTCTGGCTGAGTCAGGAGAGCTGCTGCCTTGCAAAGCCCGAAGACTGGAACTTGATAAGTTCGAGACACGCCGCCGGCAAAAAGCTGTGAAAGCCTCCAGGAGGAGAGATAAGAGCTTCCAGCTGCGGTGGTCGAGTGTGGGAGGCGCCAGCCAGCAGAATTGTCAGACTGTAAAAAGGATACCACCTGGAAAGTAGCCGTTCATGAATGATTGGACATTTATATATTGTAAAAAAAAAAAAACCAAGGGGGGTTAGGGCAGCCTGCCCATGGATTAAAGTCGGAGGAGAAATCCAATGACAAAGAAAGGTGGTATATAAATACTGTATATATTATTATTATTTATTATTATTGGATTATCTGCTTTACAAAACACACAGTTCCTACACCAGCAAATACTGTACACAAAGAAGTTAGTGTAGCCGTTCACCTCCAACAGAATTGTTTTTAAAATTAGCTAAGTTTGTTGTACCACCTGTAAAATGGGGGCACAAGCTAGCAGTGTAAGCTGGACAACATTTTGCTAAAGCACATATTCACACTTACTATGCAGTACCAGACAGCTTCTGCTCCAAGCCGAACTTAACACTGGGATGGCAGCAAAGAATTTATCATTTATTCACGGATGTAGAACCCATCCATGCACATGGCACTTTTCAAAGAACGAAGAGGACAGGTCTCTGCCCCAGGGGCTTACAATCAAGAAATCAATACAGGGGAGGAAAATAGAAGCAGGATAGACAGGCGAAGATGATGTCCATCCTGGAACCAAACAGCAATATACCTTGGCCAATCTCATTCCAGTACTCACGCTTTCTAGTACGAGAACCACGTGGTACACCCCTGTGCCTCGGAAGCTTTCCAAGTGTCCTGGGCAGGTAACACAGCCTAGGGAAGCAAGACCTGACCACCTGCCTCCTTATACATGGTCAGAAAGCTAAAGATTTAGTCACACAGAAACTCACTATGAAGAACAAGCAGCCAGAGTCACAGACATCCTTGCCTGTTCCAAAATGAACAAGTTTCACCATCCTAGATAACAATTGGCATGCGCCACACTGCTGCACCTGAAGCCTTTAATCAGACAAAGCCTGGCTATGCCCAGGGACTGGCATATCTACAGACAAGATACATTCACCCAGCCACCCAGAAGCACCTCAACAATATGCCAACAAGGACTGCTGTGCTGTTTTCTAGGCAAGTAAAGGTAAGTCTCATATTTTACCCTTTAATATAAATTCCCTAAGACTACAGTATTGTGTTCTCAGAACCTTTCTGAACCAGATATGCACATTATCTTGTCCTAATGCAACTGTGTTACCATCTCATAGTTTCTGTTTCATAACCAAGTTCCAGTTTGTGCCATTCATTACAATAATATTCATTCTCTTTAAGTGCAAGGCCTACACACTTTGCTGTCCCTCTCAAATAAGAATAGACCTGATAGATCAGTTGTACCTCATGGATTTTAGTGAGTGGTACTCTCATATAGCAAAAGATTTAAAAAATCAGGACAGAGGAAAAAAAGAGGGGGGTAGTCAAGTCAACCCACCTAGGCCATAACAAGACAGAGGAAGATGGAGAGGACTAAAGCCTCAACTGCAGCTGAAGGGAGACAACTGAGGCTTGGAACAAAACACACCCTACACTTCAGAAAACTGGGTACTGAGTGATGTGAAACTTACATGCACATCACCACAGGTAGCAAGCACAGCCACTTGCAAACAGCCAGTACCCACTGATTTGGCTATATCACCCCAGTTCATGATGTGCATGTTTTCCCCCACCTTATTTCTCTAAATATAATAGCAGCTTTCAAAAGCCATGTCTTTCTCTTTCCCCCCCTCCCGGACCCTGGACTGCATACTCACCCCACCCACCCCAGCCCTGATCTCTCTCTCACCCCCTGTGGGTCCTTGACGAAATAGCTGCCACTAGAGCCCTGGTAGATGCGCTCCGGATAGATGCCGCGCTCGCTCGCCACCTCTGCCAGCCGCACCACCTCGGCGAATTCGGGGTCCTCGGGGAACTCGTTGCGGGGCTCCCGCTCCACGCGGGCGACCGCCGCTGCCGTCGCAGCTCCTGCCCCCAACCCAGCTTGAACCTGGCTCTGGGCCGCCCCACCAGCCCCCACAGCCCCCCGCACTCCTCGCTCTGCGCCCCCTCCCCGGTCTAGCAGGGGCTGGCGCTCGCGGTCGCGGCCGCCTGCGGGAGAGCCGGGCGGGGAGGGACAGGGACACGGGCAAGCTCCAGAGGGGATGCTGGGGCCAGCGGGACAGGGCGGGGAGCGCACGGCGCCCCCGGGAATCCCATACCCCAGCGCCGGACCGCGCTCGGGAGACACCAAGGGACTCGTCTCGTCCATGGGCCAAGGCGGGCCGGGACGCAGATCTGAGCTGGACACTTGCGCACACAAAGACAGCCCCGCGCTCTCCGACTCAGCACTGCTCAGTTCGGATCACCTGACACCGGCCCCGCGGCCACCGCCGTTTCCGCCACACCGGCACCAACCAATGACAGCACGGCCACGCCTCTGTTTACAGGGTGCCCGGAAGCCACTCCCACTACAGAGACCGCGGTCCATTGGCAAAGCTCGCCACACCCAGCTCCCGAAAGCCACGCCCAATGCCCCCATAGCCACGCCCCGTCATTGTGTCTAGCGCTGCCTCCAGCTGCATAGTCATGCAATGGCTAAATAAAGTCTGTACAGAGCCGCCCACTCTTTGTACTGTACGTAGTTCAAAGCCGTCCTTTCTCGCTTGGCTGCTGCCCGGCGTGCAATACTGCCTCTGCTTTGGCAGCCCTGTCCCGCCCCTCACGCTGCATTTATAAAGCCACATGCGCAACACCTTTTCGGTGCTGTAGGGGGTGTTTCGAAGCACTTCATTACAGCGCTCTGTTGTAAATGCGCCCCTGTATAGTTCACGGAGACCCTTCCGCAACGTGCTGATCCATGCTTCTGTTCCATGACTATCCATGGCTTCAGAAACTATACTGGCAGGATGGCAAACCCATGCGCTCTCTCTTTAAAAACAGGAGGACTGGGAGAAGATCTGAAGAAGTCGGATCATCTCATCCCTTCACTAGAGAGCATATGCCACATATACTGCCTGCGATACAAAGCGACTCTGTCACCAAATTTGCCCCAGAACTTTCGTAGGTAAGGAGAGTCAACTTTATATCAGGTGCAAATTCAGTTAAGTCTATTGACAGTGCAATCCTGGGCACGTTTACTTAGAAGTTCAACGGAGCTTACTCCCAGGTAAGTGTGCATAGAATTGCACAGTAAACCCTCTCCACCACAATGCCTTGTCTCTTACCGAGCAGATTGCACAGACAGTAAAGCATATCCTTTGGGGGCTACATCACCTCATTTCTGGAAATTATCCACCCACGATGCTCACTTTCAGGGAAGTACTGTACTGGTACCTTCCTGACTTGCCCCCCTCCCTGATGTTTTGAGACTCAGTCTCAGGTCATCTGCTCCAATCCACTGCCCCTTCGTGTTGGAGAAATATGGCTACTGGTGCCGAACTCTATTTAAAACTCAGAGGTGGGAAGGTCACTTAGCAATTTGGAATGGGAACCCCTCCACCTCTCTCACATTCCTTACTGCAAATTCTCCCCTCTAGAAGCAGCATTGCTTTTTGTTTGTTATCGGGATACAGTTTCCTAATTTGCTCCCTCTTCAAAAAGCCTTGATCGTAGCATCTTCAATCTTGGGGTGATACCCATACCCACCTTTATCCTTCCTCTTAGTAAACTTGGGGAAGCATCCTGCAAAAGACCCACAATAAGCTCTTTCATCTGCAGCATTGAAGATGTGAAGTAAGACTACAATCCTATGCACACTTACCTGGGGAGTAAGCCTCACTATGCACAGTGAGATTTACGTTTGCGGAAACATGCACTGTTACAGCACAATCTCATATATGCATGTCTGCTCAGAAGTAAGTCTGGTTCCTCAAATACACACATCCAGTGACAAACATTTCTTAATGCAAAATAAGGTTGAGACTCTCAGCAGAAATACAGCAAAGCAGGGAAATGCAACATTCAGATACTCCTAAACTTACTTCTACTGCATTATTTATTATTTATTTATTTTTCACATTTTTATACCGCCCTTCCTGCAAGGAGCTCAGAGTGGTGTACATATTTCCTCCCCTCCTTTTGGTCCTCACAACAACCCTGTGAGGTAGGTGGGGCTGAGAGATAGTGACTGGCCCAAGGTCACCCAGGAAGCTTCGTGGCTGAGCGGGGATTTGAACCTGGATCTTCCAGGTCTAAGTCCAACTCCCAAACCACTACACCATCCTGGCTGTATAGTAGAACATTATATAAACATTAAGATTAAATACACTACTCAAAAAAATAAAGGGAACGCTGAAACAACACAGTGGAAGTCCAAGTCAATCACACTTCTGTGAAATCAAACTGTCCACTTAGGTAGCAACACTGATTGACAATCAATTTCACAAGCTGTTGTGCACATGGAATAGACAACAGGTGGAAAGCATAGGCAGTTAGCAAGACATCCCCAATAAAGGAGTGGATCTGCAGGTGGTGACCACTGACCACTTCTCAGTTCCTATGCTGTCTGGCTGATGGTTTGGTCACTTTTGAATGCTGGTGGCGCTTCCACTCTAGTGGTAGCATGAGACGGAGTCTACAACCCACACAAGTGGCTCAGCTAGTGTAGCTCATCCAGGATGGCGCATCAATGCGAGCTGTGGCAAGAATGTTTGCTATGTCTGTCAGCGTAGTGTCCAGAGCATGGAGGCGCTACCAGGAGACAGGTCAGTACGTCAGGAGACGTGGAGGAGGCCAACAACCCAGCATCAGGACCGCTACCTCTGCCCTTTGTGCAAGGAGGGACAGGAGGAGCACTGCCAGAGCCCTGCAAAATGACCTCCAGTGGGCCACAAATGTGCGTGTGTCTGCTCAAACGGTCAGAAACAGACTCCATGAGGGTGGTATGAGGGCCCGACGTCCACAGGTGGGGGTTGTGCTTACAGCCCAACACCGTGCAGGACGTTTGACATTTGCCAGAGAACACCAAAATTGGCAATTTCGCCACTGGCGCCCTGTGCTCTTCACAGATGAAAGCAGGTTCACACTGAGCACATGTGACAGACGTGGCAGGGTCTGGAGATGCCGTGGAGAACGTTCTGCTGCCTGCAACATCCTCCAGCATGTTTGGCAGTGGGTCAGTAATGGTGTGGGGTGGCATTTCTTTAGGGGGCCGCACAGCCCTCCATGTGCTCGCCAGAGGTAGCCTGACTGCCATTAGGTACCGAGATGAGATCCTCAGACCCCTTGTGAGACCATATGCTGGTGCGGTTGGCCCTGGGTTCCTCCTAATGCAAAACAATGCTAGACCTCATGTGGCTGGAGTGTGTCAGCAGTTCCTGCAAGACGAAGGCATTGATGCTATGGACTGGCCCGCCCGTTCCCCAGACCTGAATCCAATTGAGCACATCTGGGACATCATGTCTTGCTCCATCCACCAACGCCACGTTGCACCACAGACTGTCCAGGAGTTGGGGGATGCTTTAGTCCAGGTGTGAGAGGAGATCCCTCAGGAGACCATCTGCCACCTCATCAGGAGCATGCCCAGGCGTTGTAGGGAGGTCATACAGGCACGTGGAGGCCACACACACTACGGAGCCTCATTTTGACTTGTTTTAAGGACATTACATCAACGTTGGAATCAACTTGTAGTGTTTTTTCCACTTTAATTTTGAGTGTAACTCCAAATCCACACCTCCAGGGGTTGCTACATTTGATTTCCATTGCTAATTTTTGTGTGATTTTGTTGTCAGCACATTCAACTATGTAATGAACAAAGTAATTAATACGAATATTTAATTCATTCAGATCTAGGATGTCTTATTTCAGGGTTCCCTTTATTTTTTTGAGCAGTGTATATCTTAAAAAATGAAAAATGAGTTTTTAAAAATAACTGTTCTGATACTTTTCTGTAGTCTTCTGACTTCTATACAGCCTGCATTTGACCTTACAACCATGAAATGATGGGTTGAGTATTCTATTGATTTGTTTATGTATCTATTTTTTGAACAACAGAGCAACTGAGAGCAACAGCAGTGGCTTGGCAAACTGTTCTGTGGAGAAAATGTAAAAAAAAACCCAGAGGCTAAACATTCAAATGTCTGAAGTCTTTAAAATAATAATCTGAGCAACGTGTGAGAAACATGGACTGCTGTTTTCCTCTCTGATTGTACAGATAAAAAGAAAAAAGAAGATATACATGAATTATACCAAATTAGATCTGTAGATGCACATGCAAGCTTTAGAGCTTCACAGAACTCTTCTTCCAGAAACTTGACCAATGAATTATACTTATCCATTTAAGTATTTTCCACCTTTTAACCTTTGGGCCCAACATGACAGCCACAATCTATTGTACAAATAAAAGAATTCAGCAAAAAAAATCTAATGTGAGGCAAGTATTTGCAATGACAAAAAAATGAAATGCTCTTACAGAAAATGCTACAAATATAGGGAAGTACTGGTATATAATACTGTACCAATTTGATTTTCATCCACATCTGCTCAGTATGAGATCTACATCGTCCCCCTCCAACACATGAAATATTACATAATATGAGATAAATGCATGGAACAGGGGACTGGGTCCCTTTGCTCATTTTACATATGTGCTCTACAGACAGATATGTTCCACAGCTTGGCTACCTGTACTACTTATTCTAGGTCAATAGGACTTTGATCTCTCACTATGAGGTTTGCCTGGTCCCTGTAATCAGATACCTCAGATTTTCCAGTGATAATAGATCTCATTCTCAAGCTCCTCCAATACCAGCAACTCAGTACATTTTCTTTGGTTCAGCTGCTGGTGGTTTGTGCTTTTGACTTTTGTCTTTTTTAGGAGAAAGAGAAAGACAAAAGAGAAAAGAAATAAATGAGGGGGGGGACAGATGAACATACAGGCATTTAACATAAACAAACAAATAAAAGTGGGTCTGGTGTTGCATGTTAGCATTAAAGGGGTAGGTCCTGCCTAGGTCTCAAAAGGCAGAAGACAATTGTTTTAGCAGACCTTCACAGAGCTACTCCATTATCATTACCCCCCATACCTGCAATACATTTCTCTTTCCAACTTGACTCTAAAAGCCTCATAAAAAGTCAGCCTCTCTCTCTCTCTCTCTCTCTCTCTCTCTCTCTCTCTCTCTCTCTCTCTCTCTCTCTCTCTCTCTCTCTCTCTCTCACTCACACACACACACACACACACACACACACACACACACACTTCACTCTGACATAACTTCTATTCTAAATATGATGAATAGGAACGAATGTTCCTTTGTTAAGCATCTGTTGCCCTGGAGACACCTAGTGAGTAAAGAAGCTGAACTTTCCATATATTCATGTCTCCACCTCTGAGTCAAGGAGGTAACCAGCTTCAGGGCATGAGAGAAGAGCAAACAGGTAACAGAAGCAGTCAGCATGCTACTGAATGCAAAAATGCCATAATAAAGAAAATATAGATTTATCATTGGTGCCTGAAATGATGTAACTATTACGTTGCATTTGATAATTTTCTTACAAAATTCAAACCGGTGGACATTGGGCAATACAATGGTCAAAATGAGGAAAACCATAACACGTTTTGAATGTACAGTACTTATTTATTACAATAGTAACGGATTGCTTTTAAAAAGGATTTTCTGCTCTGAGGACTGGAGTACCTTTGTTTTTCTTTTCAAGGGATGATCTATTTATTGTTTCAGCATTAAACAATGCCGTTTTACCTTGAATGATGTATATTAATTGAGGGTCGCCCTCAACAGGGATCTGCCCTGAGAGAATAAGAGCACATACCTGTACAGGAGTGCCTCAAGATGGCAGCCTTAATCTGCCCTGTTGGGAATACCAGGGCAGCTTTGCCCCTGATAAATATGGCCGCAATGAAGAAACTCCCCTTGCCCTTCACAGAGATGGCTGGTGAGGGAAGGGAGGGGGAGCGGAGCAGGAAGGCTGGGCAATGAAGAGCCGTGTTACTGCTGGTTGTCAGGGTAACAGCCAACGGCGTGAGGGGATGGATCCTGGTGGGCGGTTGCCCAGGGAGGTAGGTATGGAGCGAAGCCTGGCATAGCTGACGGAGCGAAGAAGAGGAGGGAGGCTGTGGCCGATGGGGGGAGAGCAAAGGGGTGTGGGGCTGGAGGCAGCTGCTGAGAAGCTCGGAGCCCAGGTGAGGGGCGCGGTCGTTGTGGGTACCATGAAGGGTTGAGAGGAAGCGCAGCGGAGATGCTCGCAAAGCGGGCCGGGGTAGGGCAATCCGATGGCTTTCGGGAGGGCGTGTAGCTTTGCCAAGGGCTTCCTGGGGAAGGCAGGCTGGTCATGCTCCCCCACCCCACCCCAGCAGCAGTAGTAACAGGGCTCTGTTAGTGGGCGTGGTTTCGGGCTGCCTGCCTGGCGTGACTTCGGGATGCTGTAGGGACCTGGATTCCGTTACGAAGCTGTCAGAGGAGACGTCGAGGTGAGGTGTTGGGATTGGAGTGCCGTGAGTAACCCAGTTTGCGAGTAGGGGGCGACTCGGAATTGGGTTTGGGGCCGTTCGATAGCGTTGGGGGCCGAATCCCAGGGATAGGGAACATACCACCCTTAGGGCAGCACCAGCCACCTTGTGGAAGACTTTGTCCCTGTGTGCTGCTGTGAAGCAGAAGAGGCGAACTGACAAGCCCTCTTTGGAGCTGCCTTTATGTTTCTTGAATCGTGACAGGTTTCCTTTCCCTTCCCTCATCATCATGAGGTGACCTGATGGTTATGCCAGAACCTGCTGGTGACACAGTGGGTGGGAATCTCCTCACAGCTTGAGATGCTGCTCCAGGCATGGTTTGCTGCTGTTGAGCAGCTGCAGTTGCTTTGCTCCAGTAGTATGTTGTAATTGTTTTCAGGGAAGTAAGCCATTGTATGGGTCCTTCAGTGGGTAGGCATCTCTAATCACACTCTCCTCCTATGTAGCCTTCCATCCATTAACCACCAGATTGTCACTTCTGTCTTGTTTTATGCATAGAAAAGACTACACCTGTATCCCCAATGTATTGGATGATGACTTTTGATTGGATGATCAAAATCTCTAGTGTGATTTTGATTGAAGGTCTTGGCCATTTGTGGTGAAAGAGAGAAATTGCATCTTGTAGAGGTTGCATCTTGACATTAATGTGCTTTGTACCTTATAGCTTCACCAGTCTCATGGACAAGTCTCATGTGTCATAGTGTATGTAGCAAGTTACATACACTATGACACAGCTGTGAGCCTGAGGCTATCTTCACAGTATGGGTTCTGATCATGGTCACTGTGCTACTTATTTTCCCCTCTGTTTTATCAAGATAGAGGTTTGATAAATGAACACTCCCGTTTGCCACCACATATTGATGTGCTTTCCCTCATTTGTAGACTTTGAACCATCATCTCCTTCAGGGTGCATGTGTTTATTCCTCCTAACACACTGACTTTTGTTCTAAGCAATTAAATGGGCTTGTATATTATCTGTGTATGCCAAAGACTTTGCTTTTTAAAAAAGTGATGCTAATCTGTGTTGATGATATTGTGTCAACGGGAAACAGGTTATCTTGTTGTCTTGTGCTCCCTGAGGCATCTGGTGGGGCCACTGTGTGATACAGGAAGCTGGACTAGATGGGCTTTTGGCCTGATCCAGCAGGGCTTATGTTCTTAAAAGCCCATAAACCTGGTTAAAATAACCCACAACAGCCTTAAAATAAGAACAGAAGAAGATGAACATAAATCTCTGCTAGTTTGGCCCAAGGATTCATTTAGGCTGCAATCCAGTACACACTTACCTGGGAGCAAGTCCCATTGAACCCAATGGGACTTACTTTTCAGTAGACATGCCTAAGATTGTGTTTGTAGTGTAGTGAGCACCCCCAAGGGTACAGGTGACTTTAGTTCATAGGATTCGGTGAGCTGACACCAAGGCTCCAAAAGATGGAGAAGGTACCCCAAAAATGAGAAAAAAGAGAGAGAGAGAAGGAAAAGAAAGGTCTGCAGTTATGCAGAGGCGCCAAAGGAGCTCAAATAGACCAACGTTGGGTAAAGAAAAGATCTTTTACTCAGCTAGCCAAGGACGCGATTCTATGCAGAATGCGCGCCCCATAAATCATTTACAATCAGTTTTATACATTTCATTATTTCAGAATATACATTGGAATACATGGAGATAGGAAGATAAACCAATGAGGGGATGGATCCAAGAAGTGTGCACGTTGATACAGCCAATGGGAGGTCGGATTGAAGTTTTGCACCAATGAGAGCAGCAGCAGCGTGTTTGAAATGTTTAGCCAATAAAAAGATAACTTTATTAAAAGAACCAATAAGAAGTGTTGTGTTTTGTGTAAGCTGGGACCAATGGGGATGTGAACTGGTAGCCAATGGGAAGAGGTGCCTGGAGGCTGGATGACTGGGGTGACAGGATCAGGCCCCCACCTCAGGTGAGGTGTGGTGTTCCGGGGTTTTATGAATGGGGTCTTTTGTGTAGCATGTTGACACAAAAGACAAGGATTTCCAGATTGATGGGTAAGAAGTGCCAATTCAATGAGTCTCTGCCCCACTGGCTCCAGGTATACAAAGAAGAACATTCAGGTGAATGCTGTCAGTCAGGAAGGAGGGAAGCGAGTGATTAGATTAAATGTAGCAGGCTAGGTCAGGAACTATGTAAATGGGAAAAGGTGTTTGAATAGAACAATGGTTGAGGGGATAGGCATTTTGCATGAGAGACACCAGAGTCAGGACTGCAGGGTGAAAGACAAAAGATTGATTTGATAGTGGGGGATGAGACACACAGAGAGGAGTAATAGCTTCCAGGGAGCAGTGACACTAACCTAAGATTTCCCATATTCTTGGAGACCCCCCTTTTCCCTGCCCCTGAATGGCTTCCCAGGTAGAAGGAAGATTTTTCCAAGAGCATCACAGAATGGAAGCTGGTTGTTGTAAGCTAGAGGTTATGGTTTTAAAATGGTTTCCCTGGACTCCTGGGGGTGCAGATTCTTGGCAGGAGGCCCGCTCCCAATGCCCTTTTGCATTCCCAGCGCCTGGCCTTCAGTCAACCTCCTGTGCCCAGGCCGGGGGGTGGCAAAGGGGCTAAACCACACACTTACCAATTCCCCTCCTGGGCCCCAGAGAGGGCACGTGGGGAAGTCCCCCACGCCTTTTACTAGCTGCAAGAATATGAGCACTATACCAGGAGTCTCTGAACTCTGTTGAAGAAGAACTCCACCAAAGTGTCAGGATGGGGACCCTTCTGTGGCGGGACCCCTCCCCAGGGACACCCCGTTGATCCCTGGTAGAGATCCGGTGCCATAACCTTAGAGGGAATTCAAGAAAACAGTATTTTCCTAGGACAATGCACTGCTTTGAATTAAAGGAATACCACTTTTTAGAAACTTCCAAAGAGAGAGAAGGTTATGAGGATTAAATAGGTACAGAGTGAACTTTTTGCTGCTGCCGCTTCTCTAGGGGTTCAAAAATGACTGTATCTCCGTGAATCTTGGATGGCTTTTGATGGGATAAAAAGGTGGGGGTTCAGGGGGAAAGCGGGGAATGAAATAAAAATATTTGGGGAGGGGTAGCTTGCTTACTACAGTAGTCAAGCATCTTGTTTTTACCCCAGTGGCCCATGAAATGTTTCTGGGAAGCCTACAAGCAGTGCGTGAAACCAACAGCCCTCCACCCACATATGCCTCTGAACCTGGAGGTTCTGTTTAGTTATTGTAACTAATGACTATTGATAGACCTGATAAGCCAGTAGCCATCTTGTGGCAACATATGTTTATTTTTGTGTTATGTAAAAAAAAAAAAGGTACTTTCTTTTGTCTGTCCTGAATCAATGTAAGTCAGTTTAATTGGGTGACCCTGAATTCTACTGCTATAAGAGAGGAAGAAGAGGTTCCCTTTTGCCACACCATGCATAATTTTGTAAACCTCGATCATGTTCCTCTTTAGTCATCTTGTTTACTAAATTAAAAAGCCCCAAGTGCTTTAGCTTTTCCTCATAGGAAAGGTGGCTCATGTCCATTTTGGTCGCCCTTTTCCTCATCGGTGAATATATTGCTTTTTCTCCGTTTTAATCTTGAATGTATCCAAGACTAACAGTGTGATTTTATCCCCAACTTAGGACCTGTGGGGAAAGGTAAACACTACCAAATTTTGCAGTGTCACTATAGTCAATTTATATAAGGATTATACCAGCAGTGTGTACTACTGACATGGCTTTTATTCTGGTTGAACACTGCCAGAGCACGCAGAAAATCCGGAGGGAATTAATGATATGGCAGGGAAGAAATGGCTTCTTTTTTTTCTTTTTTCTTCTTTTTTTGAGATCTTATATTTGCTCAAAGGTCAGTTCTGCCCCCAATGATGGTGTAACATTACACCACCAAAAGTGTTGGTGGAAGTAAAAACAGTCCTATTGGAATATCAGACAACTACTTCCCTTTTGGCCCCACGACCAGGTTGGAAGATAAGATTCTCCAACTAACCCAGGAATCAATTACAGAACAATTATAGAACAGGAATATAGAAGCCACAGCAGGGGAAAACAGATCAAGATGTGAGGCATGGGGCTGCATCACTTGGCCCCCATTACTAGACAACCATCAGTACTGTATACAAGAGGGAGATTTGGTGAAAGATCACTCTGCAAAAAGGGATCACTTTGTACAAATACCCAAGGCCAAGAATGAAGCAGGAAGGTCAGATGAATATCTGTAAGGGTTCTGAACAAAAAGTGTTATTCTGCTACAAGACTTCAAATATAAACACCCATCAGGTGCCTCTGCTGTACTGCTACAATAGGGGCTGAAAGCACAAGGTACAGGTAAGCAAGGATGGGAAGGTTTTCCAGGAAAGAGCAGAAAATATCTCAAAATATGACTCCTGAACATCCTTCATCCCTCTATTCCTAAATACCCCCCAGGTATGTATGGCACTCAGACACCCTTGATCGCACATTGTTCCACCTGCAATATCAGGAAACTGTGTGATTGCTTAACAACTTACATTTACCCAGTATCTCCCACACAGAGTAGGTATGCACTGTACTGTTAGGAGAGGGGTAGTAGATTGTTGGCAACAAAGCCCCCAGCCCAAGTAAGCTCCCATCATGCTCTGTGGGAGGCTGTGGGAAATACAACCACCATCAGTGGTCAACACTGAGCAAATTCTTATTTTTACTTATTGGTACTGCTGGCCAAATATTCATGACTCATTCTTCCTTGCAGAATCAGAGCCAGGGCACATGGAACAAACAGAAATTGCAGACAGTATATCAGTACAACTCTCCCCATATTGGATGGGTGAGTATTGTCTCAGTGACAGCATTATCTCCCCCAGCAAATAAATGTCCAAGTCTTGCATTGGGAGACGACCAATGTAAAGAGCATGCAAAATGGAAGAACACCTAGTTGGCAACATGCTTTCTCAAATTTGCACTTGCCAACCCCCAGAGAAATACCAGTTACAGTTCCTATCTGTTGCAGCTGCTAGCCATTATTCATTACTGTCCTCATCATGTCTCTCCACAAGCAACCAGGCAGCCATTCGACACTCACAGAGGCAAGGATGTTTCCCACCAGTGCAATACAGATCACACCGACCACAAGCAATTCCTACAGCAGCAGTGGCAACAGTGAAAAGTGGGAAACCAACCAGGATTTGCCACCTTTTCCCTTGCCATGTTCCTGTGCCTATCAGAAGTGCACGGCACAAAGGAGTTGAACAGGTGCAACAGTACCTAGCATGGGGATGCAGTGACAGGGACAGCTGCACTTGTTTGCTGTCTATCATGTCTAGCATTATATTGTCATACAGGGACAATATAAATAAAAGGTTGTAAACCCCACTTATTCCTCCTGATGCTAAGAACTCATTCTGCAATGGATGCTGTCTAATAAAAGCTGTGACTGTTTCAGCTGTGTCCCTATTCTTATGATGGTTAGCAGATGGGGAACTCCACACCATCACCACCTTATTGTTACTCACCTCCAATGTCTTCATTTTGGGACACACCAATGGGAAATGGGGTGGTAAAATTAGTTCTCTGCTATGACACTCCACCAGGTCTGAGAGCTTACGTCTTTTCCGTGAAACTTGTCACTGGAACACTAGCTGAGGATGAGGGTGCAGTCTCAACACCTTGATGTCCTTCTGACTTTCACCTGGTTCCTGGTGGTGTGATAAGCCAAATTGTGTTCACCCTCCTGCATATCAACCAAATGAATATAGGGAAGGTATGGATAAATAGGGTGAAAGGTATTGGAAAAATAACTGGCATCTTTAAAAATGAAGGTGTTAGTTATCTGTACTGAACTATTGATCCATATGCCAGTCATTCCAGCTATCTCACTGTTATTTCTCAGCTGTGAGAGTATGTGGCGTTTCCCTTTTTCCTGGGAGCTTGTGGCCAGGTGTTGGGGACCTCTTTTACGCTGAGCCTTTGCTGTTTCACATAGGACCCCTTCAAAAATGGCTGGGATTCCTCAATGATATGTAGGCAAGAGAGAAGGAAGTGTGCTATGGGTTAGGCCCTCTAGATACTACAAAGATGCCATCATATGCCTCTTTTTTCTGCCTCTGTGGCTGTATGGGTGGAGCTTTCAGGAGTCAGGGGGCAGAATTTTATTTGTACTGCTTCTCTTCTTCTGCATATAAAGTTGTTATTGTTGACTGATTCTCAAAAGGTAGGCATCGCCTTATGGAGATCACATTTTGATTTTTCAGGGATGGGAGTCATATACATTTCCTGTTTCCTGTTGCTTTCCTCTCCTCCATGATATTGTCTACTGTGTATGCTTTTAGCGGTAGTGTCCATTCTTCTTTACCCAATAGTCTCTCTCTACCCTTTCACTTGAAAGATGAACAGACACCAAAACATAGCTGTTGTGTACATTGTTCTAAACATCTGTGAATAATTCTTGGTCTCAAGCAGGGCTCACACTCTTCTCTTGAGGGGTCTATTGGTTTCCATTTGGTTATTGCAATTGGGGTTGCAGTTCTTTCCTAATATGACCTGGTTTTCCCAGCAAGAGGCTTGTTTACAGGCATACATTGTGTGTGGCTGTGTGTGGTAACTTTGGTGACATAATCATGGCATCTTTGCCAAACGTTGATTGGTACCTTCTCTGCAAAGGTTCTGTGGGGAAGTTGTTGGTATTCAGGAGCAGTCCATCCATGAGGCTGGGAGTACAGCACGTAGCAGAATGGCTAAGGCTGCAATCCTATACTCACTTAACTGGGAGTAAGCTCCATTGAACTTAATGAGATTTATTTCTGAGGGGACATGCATAGGACGTCACTGCGACAAGCTACAAATCTCCACATGCTTTCAGCCTCAGATCCCCAGCTGCCATAAGGAAGGCTGAGCGTCGAAGAATAGATGCTTTCGAACTGTGATGCTGGAGAAGACTCCTGAGAGTCCCTTGGACTGCTAGGAGATCAAATCAGTCAATCCTAAATGAAATCAACCCTGACTGTTCCCTGGAAGGACAGGTACTGAGGCTGAAGCTCAAATATTTTGGCCACCTAATGCGAAGAGAGGACTCTCTGGAGAAGACTCATGCTGGGAAAGATTGAAGGCAATAGGGGAAGGGGAAGGCAAAGGATGAGATGGTTAGACAACATCACCGATGCAACGAACATGAAAATGAGCTAACTCAGGAAGATAGTGGAGGGCAGGAAGGCCTGGCGGGTTATGGTTCATGGGATCATGAAGGGTCGGACACGACTTAACGAGCCAGCGGTGGAATTTGGGTGGAGCGCTTGGAGCAGGAGCTCCAGGCGCTCGGGCAGGCGGGGGGCGCGCTCGGGGCACTTACCGTCGCGAAGCGCCATGTTGCATCGGCCCTCCCTCCCTCCCTGGAGCCAGTTCGGCTCCAAAATGAGTTCAAAACGGGCAGGGGGCGCATCGACGTGACGCGAGGGGCGCGTCGACGTGACACGACGCAGGCCCCGCCCCCATGCACCGGGACGGCGTCCATCATTTCTGTTAACGACTGAACAACAACAACCTTACAACTTACAAGGATATCAGAAGAATTAATGTGAAGCGCTTTGTACATTCAGAAAGCACTATACAAATGTTAATAGCTGTCAAGTGTCTATGTATAAAGACAATAACATTTATGGCGCAGTGGGTTAAACCGCTGAACCATGAGCTGTCGATCGAAAGGTTGGCAGTTCAAATCCGCGACGGGGTGAGCTCTCGTTGCTTGGCCAGCTCCTGCCAACCTAGCAGTTCCAAAGCATGTTAATGTGAGTAGATAAATAGGTACCGCTTGCGGGAAGGTAAACAGCGCTCCATGTTCCAGCCACATGCTACGCATTGCGGCAAGGAAAGTCATGCCAGCCACATGACCACGGAGGCGTCTTCGGACAACGCTGGCTCTTCGGCTTTGAAATGGGGATGAGCACCACACCCTAGAGTCGGACACGACTGGACATAATTGTCAGGGGTCACCTTTACCTTTTTAGACCAGGTCAACAGGACCTGACTATTTTGCAATTTTACCAGTCATTGGCAGTAAGAGAGGGGCATGAGCCCCTTGGATGGGAAGCACAGGTTGTGCACCCAGCTACTCCAGATGGGCGCTGAACATAAATATTTCATGGAGGTTGAGCCCTTTGTGCTTAAGCTACATTTGAATCTAGTCTGGTGAAATAAAACCAGCAAGCAATAGCAACTTGAGCCATAAGTATTGTATTTCCTGAGGTTGGAATAGATACTGTATGTTTGTCTGGTGGAGGCAGGGAATTGCTCTGTGTATCACTGGCATGGGAAAATAGGACAGACATCTACAGTACGATGTACTTAAATACCAGGCCAGCCCTGAGAGAGACAGAGGTAAGCTGTTTTGGCATTCATCCCTGTGCATCCATACATGCTGAAAAAATCCTGTAGGAGGTTGCAGAGACTGTGTTTGTGGGGTTTGCTTCTGTACTATTGAGTATTTCTTCATCAGATTGTGGGTGAGAGGAGGCTTTCCACTACTCCCAGTCCCAGGCTAATGCTATTGTCTTGCAGTATGCCAGTACAGACAGCAAGACAGTCTGTGAGCCAGTACCCTATAACAGCTATGCAGTTTGTTCAACCCATCTTTTTTCAATTGGTAGTTAGAAATATCTAATTAGCCTACAAATATAGAATGATCTAGCCAGAGCAAACTTGACTAAACTCCATATCAGAGAAGGAAAACAGGGCTACCAGTAACAGAAGAGCTGCAAGTAAAATGAAAGCAGATTTGGATGATCAGATAGCTATGGAGGAATACGTTTCCTCCTATTCATCCTATTACTAACTGTGCTAGAGGAGCTGAAGGTTCTTCTGGTCAGGGAGCTTATTATACTCAATTGACTTTTGGTCTGATCCAGCAGAGTTCTTCTAATAACAAAATTAGGCTGCAATCCTAAAACCACTTACTAGGAGTAAGTCCCAAAGGACATAGAAGGCATACTAAACACTCATAGGATTGTGCTGTTAGAGCAACAGAGAGAAATAAAGTTGAGGAATGGGTCTACTGTATATTGGTTATATGTGTAACCAAGATTTAAGAAGGCTCTAACATTACTTGCATAATCTCTTTTCCTTGGACACATTTCAGTCTGCAGCGTGTGGCCAAAGTTGACCTTCATCCTTAGCACACCTGCTCAATTCATCTTTCCCAATATGGTGTCTTCCAATTCTTAGTCATTTGTATTCCAATTTACTATTTTTCTAATTTCTAAATCTTATTGATGGGATGTCCACTTATTGCACATGCATGTCTGTAATCCTCCTGTAACTAAGCTTAAGTATGTGCACTTGGAAGAATCACATACGCTTCCCGTTAACCCCATCTGCATCTCCTTCCCTCCTTCTGTGCCTCCTTTGTGTCACTATCTTAAGTCTCTTGGAGTCGGGACCTGCCTTTTTACTCTGTATAAAAGCACCATGCACATTGATGGTACTATATGAAAAATGATGATCCTGAGTTCTGAACAGCATGATTTCATAGTTTCACTGTGCACTGGAGGAGCACATATCTCAAGCTCAGAGATGTTGTGTGGTAAGCCTAGCAGTCCTGCTCCTCATTCCTCTATCCCTGCCCCAATCTCTCAACTGCTACTCCCCTTCCCCAAACCTGTCTTATGCTGCTCTCATACCCCTGCATCCTTCCTTGCAGCTGCTGTCCTGCCTTCCCAAAAGCTGGCACCATGACCCTGACCAAAGGCTCCTTCATCTACTCCAGCGGGGAGGAATATCGTGGGGAGTGGAAGGAAGGTGAGTGGGGCTGGCAAGTGGTGGGGGCCCCTCTCTCAGCCTTGCTGGAGGAGCCCAGGTTTGCTCTTGCATGTAATCTGCTGTCCCTAAAGTAAAGAGCCTTATGGGGTGAGATAATGTTGCTCCCCAATAACAATGTCTGCCTCACGATACCAGCATGTCCTCAATTTAGCAAGCCAAGGGCTTGCACAGCTTTTTGGGAAGGACTAGTAACTCCTGCTTCAAAGCTTGTGTCAGCCCTGACTTGAGTATGTCCACCCCACCATTGTGTGTTCTGCTTCTTCCTCTGCAACAACCCGTCTTGCCTCTGGTGGAGAAGTGGCCCTACAAAGGTTAGGCTAGGCAGCAGTTTGGCCCTTGTGTTGCATCATCATGCAAGGCAGGTTTGCCATCACTAGTCTTGCAAGCAGGCTTTTTCTAAAGACAGTCCTCCTCTTCCTGCACTTGATTTCCTAAGCAATTGGGAGACGGAGAGGCCAAGAGCCCTCTTCCTGACCCCTTATCCAATTGAATAGTCTTGCCTATGTGTGGTGTTAGAAGGCAATGTCATCAGTGTTAGAAGGTCACGTGCATGTGATACATCGGTGTCAGAGATCCTTCACCGGCTGCAGAATGAAACTTAGCAATCTAGTCCTATTCCTTGGGACCCTCAAAGTTCTTTAGAAAATATGTTTTGCCTTCACTGTGAGTTTTTGTGTGACTATATAATGAAGCCCAGCATGCTTTGGCAGGGAATGGGTGAAGGGAGCAAGGGTGGTAGCGGGCTGTCCCAATCTTACTCTGCAGGCCAGATTAGCCAGTGTGGACTGTAACACTGTCATTCCTCTGAGGAACCTTTTGCAGCTTCCTTGAAATTAAAGTATCATCATGGATTTTGTTGATCTGAGGCTCATGGGGCACCGTGGTCCTCTTTTTGACAACTGATACACAAGCAATACTGCTTGTTTTCTCTGATTAGGGCGCCGGCATGGTGTTGGGCAGTTGACATTTGCTGATGGCAGCGTTTACCTGGGACACTTTGAGAATGGTCTCTTCAATGGCTGTGGGGTACTCACTTTTGCAGATGGCTCCAGGTGGGTACAGGGCTGTGGGCACACACTGGCACCGTTCTAGACTAGTGCACAGCATGAGAGAGTGCACATGTATTGCCTAAACAGCCCCTGTAAGATAACGGCTAATGACACCCTGCAGTGCAGGCTGCCACTGCTGGATAATTGAGTTAGGCGAATGCCTATGCAGTGTTGTCCCCAAGCATGAGCAAGCACTTTTTGTATGTGAGCATGCCTATGTGATCTCCCGCTCAGAGCCATAAACAAGCTATTCTTGATGTTCTTTGCTATACCATAAGCTCTCTATAGCCACTGGGATTACTGCAGAGCCACATGCCTAATGACCCTCCAGTGATGCCTCTTGTCTCCTGTTCAGGACAGTGTGCTCATCCTGGTGTTCTTAAAGCCTTACGGGTTCTGGTTGCAGATCCTAGGGTGGGGGCAACAGTGCCCCATCCTGACACAATCCTATTATTGATGCAGGTATGAAGGGGAGTTTATACAAGGCAAGTTCAATGGTGTTGGAGTCTTCACACGATATGACAACATGATCTTTGAGGGAGAATTCAAGGGTGGCCGCGTTGATGGCTTTGGTGAGTGCTGAGAATTCCTCACAAGTGGGTGCAGCAAAAGGGCGCACCTGTCTTCTAAGACCAGCTCTGTTTCAGGAGCGCTACTGCACTGTGTGATGGGCACAAGTGAGGACTGAGCAAACGTTATCCTCCCAAGTATAGCATTCTTTTCTCAGGCCTCTTTCCTGTTAACCTAGCCTTATGTTTCCACCAGTGCCCCTCAGTTTCAATTTTGCATTTTCAGCTTTCCATATCTTCATGTTGCTTTAGTTGGATCCTCGTGAAGCTGCCCCACTGTGCTGGGTGTCTGAGCCCTATAGCTCTGCTAAACAACTACTGTATGTTTTACTTTCTCCCACAGGGCTTCTGACTTTCCCTGATGGCTCCCATGGGATCCCCCGTAATGAAGGCTTCTTTGAGAACAACAAACTCCTGCGACGGGAGAAGTGCCAGTCAGTGGTCCAGCGTGCACAGAGCGCCTCCAAGTTGGCACATGGCCTCACAGCATGATGGGTGCAAGCTCTAAAGCACCCTACCCCAGGACTCTCCCATGAAACCACAGCCTAAGCCACAGGTTGGCAGGAGAGTGGAGTGCAGGAATCGCAGAGAAAATACAATGTCTAGAAGACAAATGATCCCAATCCAAGCCTGAACAGTTGGAGAGCCTGCCTGGATGACATCCTTAAACAGCTTGGGCCCCATAGTGCAAATTGATGCCAAACCTCATTATAGAACCACTGTCTCCTTCCAGGCAAGAGTGAGGTAGTTTCATTTTCTTTGTTGGGAGCATTCTGCCCTAAACCTCTAGTTCTCTTTGCCTGTCTCCCTCCATTTCATGAGGCTCAATGAGACTTCCCTTTCTGTGCAAGGGAAAAAAAGAAAAAAGAAAAATTGATTTATAGAGCAGATTTCTGGACCTTCTGAATGTGCCTTTTCCTAATCTTGCAGATCAGCAAAGGGAGGGAGGCCTGGGCTGCAATGTCTGCCATCCTTATTGTCTATGTGTTAGACTTCTGAATAGATCTGGGCCTCTTTCCACTCTTTGTTCTAGCTTCCTTGTGCTTTATCCATTTTATTTGGGCCACTCTCACTGTGAGAATTTGGGCTGCGTCTTGGGTGGAGGTCAGCATTTCGAAGCTGTTAGATAGGATCTACACTACTTGACCCAGAGGGTCTAGGAAGCAGGGATCCACTTTGCCTCCAGAGCTATTGCATGGCACCCACATACCACCATGCCACATGCAAAGAGCTTTGTGTATCGTTCGCTTGAAAATGAAAAATCTGTATCAAGAAAAAATTATGCAAACTAATCAAATGTGCATATAGTTGCTTATGTTGCATAATTTGTTGTTGATAGTCTTGGGAAAATAATGAGCTCTTTTAGAACATTGAAGCCTTATGCCCTAATCACTATAAATGCTATGCAGTCTCCCACTTTGGCTTTAGAGATTTTACCAGATATTGTCTTTCACAACTCTTGCAGTCTTAACAGCAAGAGATCTATTTTAAAGAGAAAGAAAAGCTGAGACTCTCATGATGTCGATATCTGTGCCCAATTCTGTATTTTGACATGTAATGTAGTCACAGAATTATAGTATACACACAGCCCTGTACATATCCAAAATAAGTGATTTCCATCCCCATCCAAAGAGATTGTTGTTCCTTTTGGGTGAATGGGTGATTATTGGAGCCTAATATAACAGCTTACAATAATTTGCAGTATAGAAATGGCACGGCATCCCAAAAACATTAGTACAAGCTAAGCTGGAGCACTGATGTGGAAGAACAGGCTTTTGGCAGGATCTTTGCTATAGAGAATCTAGATGAAGGCTGAATGGAAATGCAGGCCTGGAATAGGAGAAGGTGAAAACTTGTGTGGGTGTATAGGAAGTAAGACTGTGAGGGCCAACTTACATGTTATCATCAAAGAGACATGTTTAAGACCAGAAGCCTCTCCCTTAACAAAAAGCAGCTGCAGGAGCCTCATTTCAGATTGGGACCATGGTGTTTAGGAGAGGATTAAGCCTTTTCCCTGTACTATTTTCCCAGTGAAAATTGTTGTACCAATGCTACTTGCCCCTGAAGTAGCTAGTTATAGTAAATATTGGAATGGCAACTTGCTGTGGGAAAACAGTACATGGGATACATTTAAGCCCACTGCCCCAGCGTCTTGATCCCAACCTGAATTGGGGCGCAAGGGTTTTTGGTAAAAGATATTTCTCTGCTCTCAAGCATGTCTCTGAATAAAACAAGTATCATAAAGTGTAGTGTGGCCCTGAAAGTACAGGGGTGCGGGAAAGGTTGAGTTAGAATTGATGGTCATTGAAGAGCCACTGTGTTTCTGTCCAACCACTTTGTGTTTCTGTACATTAAAATCAAACATGGGATTGTTTTGAGACTGGGGGGTGTTCTTAGCCAAGCATTGACCCGCATGGTATGTATCCATAAGTGCCATGCTGGAGCCTGTGTGACCAGCTCTCCTCCGCATTGAATGTCTGCGTGTCAATGCCACCCTCGTGCCTTTGTGTCTCTGCCCATGTAAGGGCCTTGGCCAAATAAAAGAGTTGCTGAATTTCTGCTTCCAAGTCTTTTTTTCCCCACTGGAAAAAGGTAACAGAGCAGTAAGGGGGAAATGTGCTGTCGGTCTGATTGTAAAACAAGTGTCAGTCTAGCTGCACAATTAGTGTAATATTGCATACATAAGATGCCATTGTTGGAAAAAAAAATGTACGTAGCAAATGTTTCATGATACCAACTTTAAAATAGCCACTCTTTATATGTCTCATGTCCCAATCCTAACAGGCAATTTATGGCAGCGGGACAGTGTCCTGCTACCATAAATTGACTGTCAACAAACAATGCACAGAGTGTGCCACCGGTGGCCACTTTCAAGCCACTGCCACAAAGGGGTAGCAGCAGCAGTGGCCCACTGCCATGACCAGTAACCTGCTCCAGTGCAAGTAAGCCAGCGTGGGGGGGGGAGAATGGGGGGAAGGAACTGGGCATGCTGGGGAGGAACTGGGCATGCTGGGGAGGATCTGGTGACAGTCACGCATGCCAGATCTTATCCCCTCTTTTTTTTTTTTTTAACTCCCACACTGCTTGCCATCACTGGGCCCAGAGACAACTGGGCATCTACCTGGCAGTCAGATGCTGGCATCAGTTACTGGTGCTCTGCTGCCATGGAACACCAGTCATAAACATACTTAATGGTGCTGGGACTGTATGCATGTATTAGTATCTTTTTTGGTTGTCTTGGTGCAGCACTACTGTTGCAATGCTGCAACGGGTATTGCAATACTGCATTCAGCTGTATGTGATCTGCACAACCATGATGTTTGTAGGAACATAAGAGTGCTCCTCTGCACGTGTGATTCCCTATGTTTATGGTGCTGACTGAAGCCAAAGTACTAACTGGTAAGAACCCCTAGTAGGGAAGCAGTTTCATGGAGCTGGAATGCTGTTTCATGGAGCTGTACCTCTCCTGCCTCCAGCACAGTGACAGAGATAGCATGAGTAGAATGGCTCTTTAGGATTTTTTCAGGTAAAAAGTACGGTAATTCTGTTGTTGAGTCCATCCCACTTTCTCAATAATGGTGCAATCCGCTTGGAAGGGGAAAGAGGAGTGCTTGGTTAGATGCTTGTCTCCTAATCCCAGGGCAGAGCTAGGCATTAAGTCAGAGATATGAAGTATGTGTTGCCTGCATAGAAGCAGTACGTACTGTTGAATGTGGGTGGTGGTTGTGAGGAATGAAAGGGATTACTACAGAGGAGGTGATATTACAAATAGTGGTTTTGGCTCAGTTGGCCACAAGGATAGGGGACAATTTGATCTCAGCCCCTACAGAACTGGAGCTTGACAACTAGAACTCAGGAGCAACCCCTTCAGCAAAACTAAGGTGGCTGGGCTGTGTGGGGGAGAAGCTAGAAGAGAATGGGATGCAACCACCACCTTCAAAACATCACGGCAAAAGATAGGTGTCCTGGCTAGGGAAATAACTGGACAGTACAGACATCAGGGACAAAACCAATATAGGGAAGGGAGTGCCATGAGATAACCTACCATGAATAGTGGCATTCACCCAGTTGAAGGTCTATTCTACATTACTGCATTTATTTCTCTTGTTTCGCTGCTAGTGTAATGAACAGATTTTCAAACATGTCCACAAATACAGTCAATTGAATGAGGTGTATTTTACTAAGTTGCAAGAAACATGTATAAGCTGATGCCTAACAAGGTAGCAGGAGTAGATCAATGGGTCATCTCAAGGTTCCAGGTAGCCATTGCTTAAACTGCTTTGTCCTTCAGAGCCAGCCATTGGAGCTGAAATCCTGGCGCAGTTCCATCATTTGTGCCTCACTTAATGGGAGCAAGGGAGCACGACAGACGCCTCCATTATAACCAAACCAACCCATGGCCTGCTTGAGGCCTGGGATCCCAAACTTGCGGGTCACCTGTGGGAACAGAAAGGATGTGGAAACTACTGTACTGCCAACAATACAGAATAAGTATGCATGAACCCCCCTGCTGGATGCAGGTAGTCCTGTGCCAGACGGTGGGAGAGCATGGGGAGGGAGGACCAGGTTGGCAGGAGAGGGGGCAATTGGTCAGCCAGGCCAGGGGCGGGGATATCAGCAGCAAGCTCCGCTGATATCCAAAGCCCCTTCCCGGGCAGGGGTGGCTTTACACGGCCAACCCGATCTGCGCTGGCCATTTTGTCAGCACATATCCAAGGAGGCCCATTGTGGCCTCTGGGGCTGACACCGGGGGAAAAGGATGAACGTCCCTTTCCCCTGAGGTGTGCCCCAGCTCTGCTGGCACAGCCCTGATCCCGTGCAGGATCTGGCACAGCGCGCTACAGCTCATGTTACGCAGGATTGGGCTGTGAATCCTGGAGTGGAAGAGCTCCATAGAAGCAATGCCCATTTTCCAGTCCAGAATTTCCTCCCAGTAGTTTGGCAAAAGGTGGTAGTCCAGCTTCAAGCAACGCACTTTCCCCCCAAATCTTCTAGATCTTACTGCAGTGTTTGGCTCAATGAGTCGATGTTGCAATTCCCGAGCCTCATCCCATCTTCCAGAATGACACAGATCCTCAAGCAGACAAAGAGGAGGGCCGAGCACATTAGCGAGTGCACAGATCCCTCCAATGCCACCTGGAGCAAAGAAAAGCACCTAGCCAATGAAACATACATACTTGCACCACTTATGCTGCATTACTAATACAATATTCTTTCTCACAGATCTTCCTCTGCACCAGTTCAAATATTGTGAACCAAATATTCGTGAACCGAATATTGTGGTCCTTTCTCCTGACACTCCAGCCTCTGCTGGCTTTTCCATTTAAGGGACAGTATACGGATCAAGTTTGGAAATATTGTCATCTTCTTTAAAAAAATGTTGCAACACACACCCTTCTCTCTACCTCTTCACTATATCCCAATATATCCACCTACCCACCTTCTGCAGAATAATCCCTTATAGAGGCGAGTTCCTACGATCACTTACCTACAATATAGCTGCCCAGCAGAAAACCAGCTGATCCTGCCAGCACTTGGAAGTCTTCATGCTGAGTCTTGTGGACAAACAGTCCAATGCGGGTGATCTGGGAAGAGATGGGATGTCAAGAGAGTAGAGGACAGCACTGGGTACCAATGTTAATGGAGTGCCAGGGATTACCACTGGCAATGAACACAGGAGCTCAGACAGGCAGGGCACTAAATAAAAGAACATGTTCCAAGAACGTAGGATTGGTATCATAGAAACATTGGTCCAACACTACCCTGCCCCCCATTCATGCCCCTGTTTTTGTGTAGAGCTTGCTTTGTTCAGTTGCAGCTTTTCCCTGTATTCCACCAGGCAGATTCTGACCCCTGAAGGAAGCATGTGAGCCCCTTGGATGGGTTCTCCAGGATGTATTTTGCTTCACCTCACTGCTCTGCTTATAATGCCTATACCAGTATCAAGAAGAAGAAAGGGTAGAATAGACAGCCCACAAATTTACAGAGAGGGTGGCGTGATGCCCTTTTCACATTGTTCATGCTCAGCCTCGTAAGTTCTGGAATTAGAAATTACCTAAGATCCTCATGTTCATGCTCAGCCTCGTAAGTTCTGGAATTAGAAATTACCTAAGATCCTCATGTAAATGTACTGAACTTCCCAAAAGGAAGAACAGGGGAGTGTATTACAATTTTTAAAATGAAAAAGTCACTATTCATTCAAATAAATTTCTACCCTGTCTTTCTCCCAGTAAGGGCACCCACTATAGGCCCACAGCTGAAGGTCTATGTTGAGCAGAGACCACAGCCAGCTTCCAGTCACACACCTCCAAATGGATTTGTTGGGATATCAGAATTCTAGCTGCTTTACTAAAGTTCTAGATTTCAGTCTAACAGTGTTGACTAAAGTTACATGCTTTGAAAATGTCAAAATGTATAATTCTTACAACAATCCTGTAAGGTAAGTTGTTAGCCTTGTAATGCAGATTGGAAACCGAGGCTGAGAAGGAGTGGTTTGCCTAAGGCCACTTTGGGCCCAGTCCTATCTGGGCCTTGCACGGCTAGAATTCCTGTTCCGGCAGCACAAGGCCCTTTATGGTAGTGCAAAAGTCAGGCCGCTGTCGCATGCTTCCGGGCTGCTGCCACAAATCGTGAGGTGCAGTGCATGCAGCAGTGGCTCCTGGAGGCTCCGCCAGTGCTCATAAGTTGATGGCATGTCATGGGCAGGGAGGGAAAAGAACAGGGGGAGTTTCAGGGAGGGAGGGGGTGGATCCCATCCCCTCTTTTCCACCCCTTTTCTCTCCTTGGACTTATGCCAGCTATATAGTTAGCATGGGTCCAAAGGTGGACTGATAGGTCACCAGGAGGGTCACACAGAGGTAAGTAGAAAATAATTTTATTTACCTGTGCCAGGCTTCCAGATTCCCCCCTCCCCCATTGGTTGCAGCACATGCTCCTCTGTCAATGCAGCTCAATCGCCACTAATGGTGGGGGGATTGGATTGGGCAGCTAGTGAGTTCATGGCAAACGTAAGATTTGTGCAGGAGAAGTCCTGATTTACAGCTCAATTTCTAAGGCTGCAATCCTAAACAGACTTCTGTGGAGTAGGCTTCATTAAATAAAGTGGGACTTACTTGTGTGTAAACATGTACAGGATTGTGCTTTTTTTTTAGATTGTAAGCCCTTTTGAGACAGGGAGCCATTTAATCATTTGATTTTGTCTGTAAACCACTTTGTTGAAAAGCGGTATATAAATACTGTTAATAATAATAATAATAACAGTATATAACAGAATAATAATAATAAACCACACACCAGCTCTCATCTAATCGTATCACAGGCAGTCACGATAGCAGTCTCTACAGCAGGAGTTTTGCTTTGAGCCCGCTAAAATGAATTGGCTGTTTTCTTGTTTGTATCCTACCTCTTTCTCTAAAGAGCTCATATACGGAAGCTGTTTTATTCTTACCTGCGAGGTAATTTAGATTGAGAGACTGTGGCTGGCCCAGCATGACTTCATGTCAGAGTGGGGACTTGATAACCAGCCCAAGTACGACAGGCTGTACTCTACCACATTGGCTCTCAGTCAGTCGCCTTTATCAGGCGGATTGCTTTTGTCTCCTTTTCAGAGCAGCTCACAAGCCCTAAACTAAGAGTGTGAAAAGCTGCCATCTGGCGACGCTCTAAATGTAAAAAAAGGAAGGGTCCTTTAATTCTGGGCAGCATGAGATGGCTACTTTTAACACTCCAAGTGAAGGGGAAAAGTTGGCATGAGCGGCTTTCTTTCTTTCTTAAGGAAACAAGCGCAGAGCAATTTCCACCTCTCCTCTACTGAAAGATCCTTACATTCAAAACTTTGTCACCATTGCAAGATGCAGTGGCAACCTGCTGGCAGTACCAGCTTGGCTCAGCAACTGGCTCCCACGTTTCACTCACATTGCCACCACTGTCCTTGATCCCCACAATGTTGGGGTGCTGTGCTAGGGTGAGCACCACATCATCAGGCAGCTCCAGAGCTGTGTTGGCAGGGACACTGTAAAGGATCACGGGTACCGGAGATGCTTCAGCCACCTGGAGGATACAAAGCAGCACAGTGCTTGCATGTGGACACAGAAGAAGACAACCAGCATTCTGCATGAAGGCAATGAAAGCCCCCTCATCAAGTCACTCTTTAGCAAGCCACGTCAAATTGAGACCCACATACTATTCTAAGCATGGCAGAATCCATGTAGACACCAGCCATTCCCTTCCTGTGGCAGATCCTGTATGAACACAGTCACTGTGTGCTTGTTGTTGCACTTATTGCCCATTCCTTTTCCCTTCCCTAACCCCTAACCCATTTTGTTCTTCTTCCTCGAGTGATCTCAGCCAAGCTGTGTCATCATGATGCCCTTTTCTGCAACCCTTGAGTGGCTTGGCAAAATTTCCCAATGTACCAGGAAGGCTGGGAAAGTGTCTAGCACAGGAAGAGCAGTCAAAGCAGGTCCTAGGCAGAAGTCCTGAAGCAGCAGGGGTGATGTCCACACAAGGAGTCAAACAAGGAGTGGAAGTGTTGAAGCTGTTGCATAAGCAACCATCCTTTTCTTTGAGACAGGACAGACCTACTTTGGGAACTGTCATGCATTTATTCTTCACAGAATGTGGGACAACGCAATGTCATTTTTTTGCTGGACAGCAGTGCAGCTATTCCCCAACAGGGCAAAGTGTGACAGGAACTATAGTCACAACATGCGCAGCTTCCACAACATGCAACAGGGCTCCTAGGGTGCCCTGTGTGTCTGCCAGTCTTGGGATACCTTTTAAACTGCTTACAAATGATCTCCACATGCCAAAGAACCAATACATGAATGCCAGTTTCATTCAGTGGAGGACCATCTCCGTGACAAAAAAGGAACAGGAGCTGGAGGAAACAATTCATCTATTTGTTCATTTTGATTAACAGGTTGCCCTCTTTCAGATACATAGAAAAAACACACATACGTATTCAGTAAGATCCTGAACTTTGCAAAAGGACCACAACCGACATGAAAACAAAAGGGAAAACACAAAGCAGGACTATTTTAAATTATATTTAAATTTAAAGTGCAAAGTAGCTCAAGGTCCGATACACTGTTTCCCACTAACACACCCCATTTTCCTCAAACTCGGCTCTCTGTTCAACCCTCATTCTTTGGCTGAGTGAAGCTGTCTTAAGCCAAGTGAGCATAAGATGTGGAGCAGAAATTGCCCTTGAATTCAAAATGAAAAGTGTTTACTAGCTATCTTTCTACTTTGAAAAGCATGCCCAAGTGCATACGCACACACAAACTCTGTAATAAATACGTAATTTTTATAACTACTGCCTTCCTAGCACTCTTTCTTTGCCACATCCTACCAATTTCTCTTCAAAAATGCTCCAGCTTTCTGTGACTCTGACTAGCCTGCTGTCCCCATTCTTCACCTGTGTGTAATGATGGATCAGGGCAGCACTGGACATGCTTCCCCGGAAGTAGCAAGGAGTCACCACAAGAGCAACATCAGCACCCTTGTCAGCCATCTGTGCTGTCATCTCGATGGTACCCTGAGTTGCTGAGTGAACAAGAAGAAGGTTATATAGTACTTGGGATTAAATTACAAGAAATCCAGTCGGGTCAGGGTTTAGGGAGTCTATGGGGTCAAATTACAGGCCCTATGAGATTAGGAGAGAAGGAATCAGGGTTTAGAAGGGGCCTACAGAAAAGTTCCTTGTGGGGTAAGATCCCAACACCAAAACCCGCATTTAAAGAATGGTGAAGCTAGAGGGTGTGTCCTCTGGCCCACTCTCCACACTGCTCACATTCACATCCAGTCCCGGCAAGCAGCAGCTTTTCCTTGGGCATAGCTTGGCGCACCCGTCTCACCACTTCCAGACGTTCCTGCTGTGTCAAGTAGGGGGCTTCCCCAGTGGAACCCTGCACCACAAAGCCTGCAAAACAAAGATGGCACAGGTGTTCCCGCTCTGCCACTTTCGGGCCAGACTGCTTTGCATTTATTAATTTCAAGCTTTAATGTATTGCTTCTTTTCTAAAAGTCTTCAAAGCACTGTACAGTACAATCATAGACAGCCAAAAAAAAAAACCAAAAAATTAAAGCATAAGCACAATCAAAGCGTAAAACCAACAAACACAAGGAATGCAGGTAGAAACAGCAACAGAAATCAAGAAAGGAACAGTCAATAAAACCAATACAGACAGTAACATTAAAAGTCTGGGTGAATAAAAAAGTCTTTCCTAACCTGACTCCTAGTAGCAAGAGTGGTGTAGGTGCCTCACAAAGATATTTTGAGGTGATGGAGGGGACTTCCAAAGATGGGGCCATCGAAAAGGTGCTCTCCCCAGTCACCACCCGCCTCTCCACTGAAAGCAGGAGCACCCCAAGAAGAGCCTCTGAAGTTGATCTTCAGTGATTGAGCAGGTCATATGAAAGAAGGCAGCCCTTTCAATAGCTTGGTCCTAGGCCATTTGGGTCTAAAGGTCAAAACCAGCATTTTGAATTGTGCCTGGAAACAACTGCTAGCCAGTGTGGATCTTTTGAAATTGGCGAGATATGTCTAAACTGGCACCTTCGGTTAACAGTCCCTGCTGCATCTCTGAGATGCTCTAGAGTTTAATTATTTATTATTATTATTAACAGTATTTATATACCGCTTTTCAACAAAAAGTTCACAAAGCGGTTTACAGACAAAATCAAAAGATTAAATGGCTCCCTGTCCCAAAAGGGCTCACAGTCTAAAAAAGATGCAGAACAGCACCAGCAAACAGCCACCAGAAAGAGACTGTGCTGGGGTCAAAGGGGGGCAGTTACTCTCCCCCTGCTAAATATAAGAGGAACACCAATTGAAAAAGTGCCTCTTGCCCAGTTAGCAGGGGTCTTGCCCAGTTAATCACTCTCCTCTCTTCCATACTTCCTCTTCCCTTCTTTTACCAATCCAGGGAGCAGGAGTAGCAGAGGTTGGCACATCACCAGACAAGGTGGGGAAGCATTTGGCACACCACCGTCCTCAGGAACCAGGACGTCTTGGGCTATACAGCAGTGGTGGGGAGCCTCCATGAAACAATTTCGGCATAGAGGTTGTTTGCGGGCTAGGAAGGTATTATTCAGAGGCAGGGCAGAAATGCCAAATACAAGCTCCTCCACTGAACCATCTCCTGCAAAGCTGCACACCGGGGCCAAAGTCCAGGCAAGCAACCATGTGCGTCCTTGAAGGCAAGAGTGTGGTTGCTGGCTCAGCTATGTAGCCCCTTCCTATTTACTGGAAAGGATCCAGATACAAGAAATAATCAAACAGAATGGGGGTTTCTAGTCTGTTAGGCCACAGCTGTTGGAGAAGGAACACTGCTAACTCTGCAAAATATTCAGCCATGGAATGTGTACCCTACCCTACCCTACCCTACCCCACCCCTCCTCCACTGTCCCCATCTAGCTGACCTGTGTGATATCCTTGCCTGCCTGCAGGAAAACCTTTTGCTCACCAAAGAAATGTCACTTTTTCCTGCCAGAAGCTCTGTGACTTTTTAACACCTACATGACAGGGAGAAATTCAACGGGTTAGTAAGACAAGTTACCTGTTGGATGCCCCATAACAGTAGCTCCTAAAGGCACAGGACTATTGTTAAGAAAAGGAGGCGGCCCTAGCTTACAGTGAACCTCGCGGGGGGGGGGGGAAGCACCGGCAGAGGCACGAACGCTGGCCAGCAAGTACAACAACGCTCCTACAGTATCTGCCAGTGCCCAGAACTCATATCACCCCGGACAGACTATTTTTTATTTTATTTTATTTATTTATTTACAATATTTTTATCCCACCTTTCTCCCCAATGGGATCCAAGGAGGCGGCTTACAAAAACAGGAAAAACAATTACAAAAAAACAACCACCTTTAAAAGCAATAAAACAGTTAATTAAAAACTCATAAACACAATCTAAAAACGATAAAAAGACCATTATTACATTTTAAAAGACAAGAGTACAAGAACAGCAGCAGCACCACACCTGTAACCTCTTCTACCGACTACCTTAAGGAGAACTGGAGAGCAACGAAACAGTGTCACACACACTGGTCTCAAATCTACATTTCCGATCTCTGCCGCCTCCACCCACGTGTCCCGTCTGCCGGCCCTACCTCGGAAGGGAATCTCGGCGTAGAGGCGCAGGTTCTCTTCCAACTGCGTATAAGCCACTTCGCCTTGGGAGGTGAAGGGGGTGACCAGGGGTGGGTAAATGCCCCGCAGGTCCAGCCCTCGATTAGGTCGTACAGATGCAGCAGCACCGAACCTCCTATTATTAGCACTCCCCGTCCCAATCGCACTGGGGTGGGCGTAAAGGCCTCTTAGCCATAAAAGGGGCAGGAACCTCGGGGCTACCATCATGATACACTGAGAACTGCACGGCTGCTGCTAACGCTGCGTCGTCCCGGAGCAGAGAAAAAGGGACCGCCCCCTGGAAGGGAGGTCAAAATAAGTTCAGCCTAGCAGAACCAGGGAAAACCCTTCTCTCATTTAAACGGCAGGAATCCTGTCAGGGATATACTGTACACTCCCCAGAAAGTTATATGGGGATTGATATGCTTTCATTTCATCTTGAGATTTGGTACCCTGAGCCTGTGGATGTTTGCTGGAAAGTAAGGCCCATTGTGTTCAGTGCATTCCTGTGTGCATAGGATTGTAAGCTTTAAAGGATTTCTTCTTCTAAACTCAAAAAACACCCAAGTTGAGGGAAGGGGCTATCATGGCCTAGCTGCTCCCTGCAACGTTGGGATTGAGAGCAAGAGGTAAGATGAAGACAGCTTCACAGGGACGCTGAGGGCGAGCTGCAGGAGTGGAGGTGAGGAATGCAAACAGAACATGAGCCCAACTCCAGTATCAAAGGAATCTTGCACAGAGTGAATAGCAACTGGCAAGTCAGAGGATGGGACCGGGGTATGATGCCGCTTGCCAGAGGATTATATGGGCTGATACCTTTCCACATTTAATCGATGTCAGTTAGTTTGATAATTCTGTATATTTGTACCTGTAACCTGTAGTGATTCATCATGCTTTAAATATATTCTCTTCTTCCCAGTGCCAACAACAGATTATCCATAGCTGCATGATTTCTTTTCCCCAGGGGGTTTACTTATAGGAGAAATACCTGTGGGAGCCTGATGTCTTCATCGGAGGATTGGGGCTGCTTGGCCCTTTCCTTGTCAGCCATTAGTCCACTCAAAATCTCCCCACCTCCAAGTTGCTTTTCTACCCTCAAAGAAAAAGATATGGAGACCCTGCAGGTTATTTTTTTCATCTTAGGTTTTATGTTTAGTGTTCAATCCAGCATGTTGAACACTTCAGTGTGAGATTCAGATTCCCTAAGGATGCAATTCTATACACACTTACCTGAGAGTACATCCCATAGAACACAATGAGACTTACTTCTGAGCAAACATAAAGGATTGTGCTGTTAAAGGCTTGTATTATCTGTTATCTGAATGTACCAGCTCATCCCCTAAGATCTTCAGAGGTTCTACCCTTAACTGAGGGTGTGGAACCGTTAACGGAGGCAAGGGAGTGGTAGTGAGAGAAAGGGTCTTTTCAGTGGTGGCCCCTCAAATGTATAATTCCCTCTCTTGACGAATTGCAATCAGCCCCCTCCCTGGGCACTTTCCTATGGGGCTTGAAGACTTTTTAAAAATTTCAAATAGCTTTTAGAGGTGGGTAGGGTATGGGGGGATTTGATAGGTGAGGATGGGGGGGGGGGTTGTTGCAGTTTTATTACCTGAAGATTTTATACTTTTATGGCTGCTGCTTTATGTTTTTATGCCTTATGTTTTGTTTATGGCTGCTGTTTTAGGTTCTGTGTTTGTGTTTTAGTGATTTTTATCATGTATTGTTTTATTTTTGTATTATAAAACTGTCAATGGGCACCAGGTTTTGTTACCTGGGGAAAGGCAGTACTGTATATAAATCTGCTAATAAATAAATAGGAGTGGCTGCATAAATTATGAGCGCAGGGCATGTTAACATTTCTATATGTTGAATAACAGAGACATTTCTTATCTCCATTTGCTAAACCACATTGGCACTGGCTTCTTGTTCACTAAAATCCTCATAAATTGGTGATACTGGAGATGTGCGTGCATGTGCAGGAGCATTACCTTTTCCAAACCCAATGTTTCTCCTCAAGCAACCTGCCATTTAGTCTGAACAGAATTGTTGCTATTTAGTCGGTGAGTGACTATACCAGGAGGAGGATGTGGGCAAAACCAGCTAAAAGCCCTGCATGCAGCCTCCAGTGCCTCAGTTGGTTCTGTCATCCTTCCTTCCTGGAATGGCTTTTGCTTTGCAATCGGTTCTCCCCTGGGATCACTAGATGGCTGATCTCATCAGTTCTGTGGTGTGCAGCTTAGTCCTTCCACACTCAGAAGCTGTGGACCTTCCTTCCTGAGCTGAGCTGGAAGCTTTCCTGCTACTCATGACTTGGTAACATACAGGGAAGGTGCACTGTTACTTTCAAATCTCTGGGAGACTCCATCAGACAGTCACTGTGCTCCCACAAAAGCACCAGCCCAATGCAGTGCAGGCAGTTTGGCAGTATAGGGTCTCATGGACTAGTTTGATATCATGCAGGTATCTGAATTATGTGCAACTGTTCATGACACAGTTGACATATGACATGGCACAATGACATATCCATGCCACAACTCAGTTAGACCCAGTGGTTATAAGATTGGCACCTGTTTACCTACCAGGAGTCCTGTGACTTTAACAGCTGTACAACAGACAACTTTCTCTGTACAACAAGAGATTTCTCATGTACAGCTGATGGAAATACTGTGATGGGGGTAAGTTCCAGTTTTCACTTCAATTGAATTTTGCAGATCATTCAGCTGTGAAAGGCACATGTGCTTTATGACAAACTGAAGAGGTCACACATGGTGTATGCCGGGCTCCCATCGGTTTTTACTTTGGTTCTTTATTGGATTTTATTGACATAAACTCTGAGTCCAGTACACTTGTTGCTTTGAGTTCCACCTGCTGTTATTGTCCACTCAAATGTGCTTCATGCTGGCATCTCTATTGTGTTTGCCTCTTGCTTCTCCAGTACATCTCGTGTATCTGCTTTCCATAGCTGTACCAGGTCTGTAGGAGTCTTCCCTGCCTGTGGCAGAAAAGGCAGAGATAAGAAAGGCCAGCAGCCTTGTGCCATAGAGCTGCAGCAACGAACCACAAAGGGTGACCACCACTATCTCAGAGCCTGCACATGAGCGAGCAGATTTCTGAAATGCCAAATAGGCAGCACTTGGGAGAGAACTGTGCCTCTGAACACCCATGAACAGAAGGAAAATCTGGGCTAACAAGCCAAAAGTATTCATTTTTTCCCCCGATGGGTAGCTCACAAGTGGGCAACACTCACCCGGTTTTTGGCCATCATGTCTGCCCCATGCAGAATCAGCATCTTAATGATCTTGTAGCGATTGAGGCGCACAGCATCATGCAGGGCACTGTCACCCTCCTGCAACAGAAAAGGCAGCACCACACTGTGAACAGCAAGCGCAAATAGGCAACAGGCATCCAAACTGAACTTGTGTTCATCATATACTGACATAAGACTAGAGGAAGAGCTAGCAGCCAGATTAAACAATCAGTTCAGATCTCTCAAGTGATTTGAAAATAGAATTGGAGTGTATTGAAAAAGTAGCGTGGATAGGGACTGGCTGGCCTGCTCCAGTGAGAATATATTAGCAGATTCCCTCAAGGGTTTAAATCAAACCACTCTCCAGTTAAAGTCTTTCTGCTTGTCAGTGTCCATCCATATGGATAGATGATACTACTGCAAATGACAGACTTCTTTGTTTGTGCATCCTTGGCATGAAATGACTAGGGAGGTATGGAAAGAGTTGGAATATGGGAAAATGTAGGCCTTTAAAAAAAACACAAAAAAACAGGAGGGTGATACCAGTACATACAACTGAAATTGAAGTTTGTATGGAATGATGAGACTTCTGAAATTATTGTACTACCATTTTCACATTTTTTGTTTTCACTTTTGTGTGCTTCTATGGACAGGATTTTATCTGCCTGTACAAAGTTACTGTTGCCCACTTGAAGTTGCGGGAGTGAGGTGAGTTATGAATTGCAGTCAATAGACGCCCAACCATGGAAAGGGTCTCTTACCCGGTCACAGGAGTTGACATCCACCCCGTTGTTTATCAGGTGTTCCACAATCTCAGCCATGCCAGTTCGGGTGGCCACATGCAGGGGGGTGCTGAGAAGCTGAGTTCAAGCAAGCAAAAGAAGTGAGTGAGTGGGTGAGAGCAAGACAGGAGAGAAAAATTGATATTAGTTCTGCTACTCCCATCATGTGCTTATGAACCCACCTTCTGGTACTGGTTTAGAACAGTACGCCCTGTCTTCCTCTGACCCCATCACAGCCACAACATTGTCCAGTTCCTTCTTCTGACCTTTCACAGCAATACACTTAGCTCATCCACCTTCCCCTAACGGTTAGCCTGTTCCAATTTTTCCTATAATGCCCTTGTCCCGCCATGATCCTGGAATCCTCATTCCTCAGCTCACCTTGTCCTTGACATTGAGATTGGCGCCCTTCTCTTGCAACATCTTCACCACATCAAGGTGACCCCCACGGCAGGCCCAGTGCATGGCTGTGGAATCCAGCTGTCAGCAAGCAGTACATATCCATCAATGGATGAGAACCACTCTGTCCTGCACGCACCCGTATCCATCCCCTGCACCCATATCCATCCCCCTTCATCTTTAGGGTTTCCTTTTTCAGCTCCATGCAACTGCATCTGTCAGCCTCACAAAAACTAACCGACAGGTCAAACCCAATTTTGTGCCTGGAGTTCCCAGTAAATCCTTCCCCTGAGAGCCATAGAGAGGAAGACACAAATATGGGCATTGCAGCAGCTGCAGAAAAGGTAGAGACAAAAGAGCTATTCTGCTGTACCCAGGTGCATATGTCCATGTAAATATGACTGTTAACTGAATTCATTTTTGGAGATCAACAGTCAGCATACACTGTACATAGATTTTACCTGCACTGAACGTATGAATAACTGCAACTAGGTACAGACTGACAGTGAATGTACCCTTATGTGGGTATAGTTTAACATGTGGACAGCCCTAAAAATGGGCATAGTCGTGGTGGAGTGATGCATTGAGAGAACCTTACTCGATCTCTGAAGTCAACAGTAGCGCCTTGGACCAAAAGCTTCTCTGCAATCTCTGTGTATCCCTCAAGGGAGGCACGGTGCAAAGCCGTCCTGTGGAACTAAACAAGGGGCAGAACGACAGTCTTCAGTACAGCATTGGTGACAAAAGAAGGGAGGCTATACACAAGGGATTGATTGATTCTCTCTAGGTGCACAGAGGCCCCTTCCTTTTTCTTCAAATTTTTGTTAGCCCTGGACTTTCCCAGCAGTCCACCATCAATCCTGTGCTTATTCCATGCACTGCGCTAAAGCAAATATTTGAAATTTTGTTCATTTCCACCATATATGTTTCTTGCAGACTTCACAGGGCTGAAGAACCATTGATGTGGGACGCTGCTCTGTTTCCCACTTATCCTCATCTTGAAGTGGATGGGAATTCATACAGAACTTCATAGATTGAAGTCCAGAGCTATTCCAAGAGCTCATCCACCTAGTGTGTTTCCCCCATCTGCATCCCTTTGTTAGTTGGGGTTTCTTTTCCTGCAAAGAAAAGCCACATTTCTAGGCAACTTGTTCTAATGTTTAATGCACTTCTATATGAAACTGATGCCCCTTGTCTACTCTCTGATGTCACATCGGACACTAGCTACCACTGCCATCAGTAGTGAGAGTTCAGGGATCAGCCTGGCCAAGTTGACCCTTTGATGGGCGTGAGCTCTCAGCCTGTGCCCAACTTGGCCAACCACTGACACCACCCTGCCTTGGCGCAGGCATTATCTCTCAGACTAACCTATTACACAGAGTTGATGTGAGGACAAAATGGAGGGAGAACCATATACACCACCCTGAGGAAGGATGGGATGAAACAACTAATAGTCTCGCCACTAATCAGACTTAGAATATATACATTATTCAGTTTCCTTTTCTGTTCCTCCCCAAATTCTCCACTGTTGTCCACTATAGGCACTATTCCCAGGTGTTGAAATTGCCACCACCTTTCCCAGAGACCCCACATTCTAGATCAGCGGTTCCCAACATTCAGGCGACCACGGACCACTGCAGCAACTCACCAAGTTGCTGCGGACCCTGGCAACCTGGAAGTAATCTGGCAGTGACATGGTCGAAGACTCGGGCGACGCTTCTGTCATCTGCCTGACCGAGGCCCCATTCGCCTCGGGGCTGCCCAAGCTCACGTAAGAGCCAGGCAGCCCAGACGTCATTGCCACACATGCGCGGCTCCGGAGGCCTCGCGGACCACCTGGCAGGGTCTCGCGAACCACCTGTGGTCCACGGACCATGGGTTGGGAACCCCTGTTCTAGATCATAGCTTCACCAAAAGGGGTGAGGAACACAAACCATAGGAAAGATAATGGAGAATTTTATTTCCTGAGCTTCGTAATACCTCATCACAGGTGTCTGGGGAGCCCCCATCTGCCAGGAACTTCTCCACTACATGTATCTTGCCCTGCACAGCTGCTTTCAGGAAGTCCTCTTCTTTCACAGGGCCTGTCTGCAAGGAAGGATTTATGTTTCAGTGCATGTTGCAAAGGCTCAGAAAGCCACTTTATAGAATGGGTTTCTCAAAATTATTATTATAATTATTATTATTAATAATAATAATATCGCTTTTCAACAGGAGTAGTTCACAAAGCGGTTTACTCAGTAAAATAAATCAATAAATGATCCCCTGTCCCCAAAGGGCTCAAAATCTAAATTGAGGAAGGGGGCATCACTTTTCCTGATCCCTACCCATAATTCCTAGCAACGGCAGACAAGCACTGGCTTGCATTGTGATACGGTATGTCTTTAGAGAGGCCGCCAACCCCTGAGAGGATACTTATTTTCATGCCATCCTCCTCCTGCTTGTAGGGTTGCCAACCCTGCCGGATTGGCCTGGAGCCTGCAGGTAACCACTAAAAGCAATCCTGGAGATGTTAACAGGGCCTTCTTAGTGATACTATGTCATGCTGAATGGGGGGGGGGGGAGTCTCCAGGAATAGCTTCAATCAGAATTGGCAATCCAACCTCTTTCCTACAACAATCCATTTCTGGATGAATCCTGGACTCTATCCAATGCTTTACCAGAATCCCTCTTCCCCCCCCCCCCGGAATTTCCCCTACAATTTCCTCTGGCTCAGGTTCTGGTGCCTTCTCCTTCTTCTTTTTGGGTTTTTTGCGAAGCTCAAAGAGGTACTGGGTGCCACCAACTTCAATGATTTCCCGCCTTAGGTCCACAGAGTTCTTCCGCACCCTCTCCTGCCCCTGTAGGAGGAAAGAGATATTTATTAATATTGTTGTTATATGATAATATTTTCAACAAAAATGTTCACAAAGCGATTTGCATAATAAGATAAAAATAAACGGTTCCCTGTCCCAAAAGGTGCAGAAGGAACACCAGCAAACAGCCACTAAAAAGATGCTATGCAGGGGTGAAGAGGAAAGAAAAACACCACTTTAAAAACTGCCACTTTGCCCAGTTAGCAGGTGTGATTTATGAGGAAGAACTCTTTATAGCTGAATGTTTGCCTCCTTCCCCACCCCCTTAACAGCCAAACCATTTTTTTTAATCAGCTAGGATTTCCAAAATTCTTTAATGGGAGGTAGTAGCAGGCATGGAGCCACATGAAAGAAGCTTGCTTGTTTCCTTTCATGCCACTCAACTATGAAAAATGGTTCTATCTTCAACTGAGTTTACCTGTGTTCATTTTTTTTATTTTGGTTTTTTGCCTTCCAGTTGTGACCAAGGACTTGCTGATGAAAGGGCTTGTTTTTGTCTTTGTTCACTCCCCTCATTGTGCTCTGTTAAATTTGGCACTGTGATAAGCAGTACAGAATCCTGCAGACTCAGTCTGGCCTCCCTTCTTTTTCCCACCAAAACAGTAACCTCTTTTGCATACCTGTTTGAAAAACTCTAGATTAAATGGGGCAGCCCCACCCCCCCATGGTCTGTTGTAGATTCCAGAGGAATATCCTGCTTGACTGAGGACAAATGGAGTGGGGGGAGGGGTACAGTTTAATTTGTGTTGAAGATCACCTAGAGAGGCAGTGTGGTACAGTGGTTGGAGTGTCCGTCTAGGCTTGGGGAGACTCACATTCAAGTCATTACTCCACCATGAAGCTCACTGGGTGACCAGTTGTCTACTCTCAGCTTAACGTACCTGTCAGGGAAGTTGTGTGCAATAAAATGAGAGACAGACAGACAGACAGTGGAGCTATGGAGGAAGAACACTTGGAGGAAGGGCGTTATAAAAATGTAATGTGTTCCGCTTGGAAGCTCAGCCTAGAACCTGTGGAAAAATAATGAAGGAAACTTCTCTGACTCTCTGAGGATCTGCAGAGTGTGCAGATTGCCATTGAGAAGTCCTATCTTACCCATCCCCACCCTCTAGTGGAGGGCGGAGGAGCAGCAGGGTTTCCAGACAAACTGGAGCCCCAACACCTGTCATTACAAAATGAACGGTTGTGCAGGACTTCTTGTGGACAAAGGAAATTGTCAGTGAGTTGAATATTTGCACATATTTTCTTATTATGTATACCTATTGCTAGTGTATACAATCAGTACACAACAGACTAATCTTTTAGCTATTTCACTATTAGATCATTAATAATTATAAGAAGTGCCCAGACCAAGGATGCTCATAACACCAGCTCCCATAGGGACCAATGCTGGCCTGAGTGTTTTATTACTGCATTGTACATTTACAATGTTGTAGGTGCCTTGGGGTCCTTTTCAGAGGTAGAAAGGAGAAATGCGGATAAATAGCTAACAGCGCAATCCGACTTAACTTTTGTGCCGGTGTAACCAGCGGCGCAGCGAGAACGGGAGGCCACAGCACGGAAAAGGGATTCAAATCCTCTTTGAATTCCTCTTTTGAAGGGGATTTGAATCCTTTTTCCATTCTGGGGCCTCCTGTTCTCGCTGCACCGCTGGTTACACCGGCACAAAAGTTAAGTCGGATTGCGCTGTAAATAACTTTCCTGCTCTGGTAGTAGATCAAATGACAAACTTGTGTTGTTGGCTTTTGAGAGCCACATGGAAAAATATACAGCAGACCTGCACAACTTGCAAACTACCAAGTTGAACGCAGCCCACCAGTCTTGCATGGCAGTCTACCATAAATCCCCTATTTTTACTGCCTGTCTGGGATTACAAAAATAGAGGGGATGCCCAGCCACTTGGCTGGCCACAATACAAGGCTGATGGGTTTGTGACAACTTGTATAGGCTTGATATATGGTTTTGTGGTGGTGGTAAAAGTAGCTACTTTTGTTGCTAGGAATAGTACATTTGGACTGCATTCCAATGCAGCCTCATGAGATTAAGCCCTATTGTACATGTGAAGCTGCCTTCTGCTTAAGCAGCCCCCAGAGGCGTCATTAGGGTTGGCGTCACCCGGTGCGGTAATTCATGGTGTCACCCCCATTAACTTTATTTATTTTAATACCTGTATATAACAGTACAGCTCACCTAACAAATCAGTAACCAACAAAAAAACAGTGGCCAACTTGATGACTCACAATACTAGTGTTCTAGTATTAGGTCTGATACATAGAAATGAGAGATGACTCATACTAACACCTTATTGGTTCCATGCTGTGTCATTATAACACAGTTTGCTTCATTACATTCTGCATTAAAATACCTTTCCAATTATATACAGTCGGACCTTTTTATCCACTGGGGTTCTGTTCCTGGAACCACAGTGGATAAGAAAATCAGTGTTATATGAAATCCGGGGGGGGGGGGGGTTTGAGAGCGGTGCCACATTACCTTTTTTCCCAGCATCTTCTCCGCATCTCTCCTCCTGAGTTTGTTTAAACTGACTGAAAAAAACAAAAGCCACTACTGGAAGCAACCTGTAAATGGCACCTGAGACTCCCAGCTGCATTTTTCAGCGGTTTGGACATGCGCAGGAGGCTGGAAGTGGCTGGCAGGCCCCCGACAATGCTGAAAAAAGAGGTAATGTAGTGTGGTTGGACTCCCACAGTTTTGCCATCCATGTTGAGTCAATTTCGTGGCTTAAAAAAAACGTGGATAAAAAGGTCCGACTGTATAACATGATGGCATTACTCATAATACAAGGTTTCCACAATTTTGGCCAGTAGTGGTGTCACACACACACCCCACACCCCCGAGGGTGTCACCCAGTGGTCTGCACACACACACACACACACACACACACACACACACACACACACACACACACACGGTGACACCACTAAGCCCAGTGACCCATCTAGCTCAGTACTGTCTAGAGTCATTGGCAATAGAGTCATTGGCAATAGGCCTTTTCTGTGTTGGCACCCAAGTTATGGAACTCCCTTTCCCAGTAGGTATGGTTGACACCATCCTTGCTTCAGTGTCAGTACTGGCTAAATACTTTTCTGTTTCATTCAGCTTTAGCTTTATGATGAACTGCAGGGTTATTGTTTCTGTGCTGGTACCCTCATGGCTGCATCTGCTGCTGCTTCTGTTTGTATATTTTATTCTGATTTTAATTTATTATATTTTATTGTTTGTTGTAAACTACCATGAGGATCTTCCTGATAGGAGGGGAAAGTTCAGGATGTATATATTTTAATAAATAAACATACGTAAGAGAGAGAAACTGAGATGCCTCCCTATAGCTTGTATAGCTGCCCAAAGATGTACAGCGATGCTACAATCAGGGACATAACATAAGCTATACTGAAGTAGCAGCTACACTCTTGGATGTCCAGATGTGGAACACAAGGTATCCAAAAGGGTAACCAAGGCAGGCAATGCGCTTGCGCTAAGTAAATGCAAGAAGGAAGGGAAGTGTCATGAAGGGTGAGGAAGAGCAGTGTACTGAGAGTGGGTAAAGGAAATGTGAGAATAGAATTTGGGGTGCCACATGTTGGTAATCACTGTTGTAGATGGTCAAATCCATAGCTCTGGAATGTTTGCTTTCATCATGTTGGTAACGAGCTTAGGAAGAGCAGAACATCAAGTTCAGGTTAAGACTGCTTTATGTATTCTATTTGCATATCTTGACAGAATGAAGTGTCTGAACTTTAAGATCAGGAGATCTAAGGTGACTTATTTTGTTCTAGCTTAACTAAGGGTGGTATCCAGAGTAGCACTTCCATAAACGGAAGAGCCAAAGAAGCATTCCGCTCACACACAGAGTCCTTGCGCTAGCAGTGGAATGCTCCTTCCATTCTCTGTGGAAGGTTGCGTTCACGGAAGCGTCACTCTGGATGCCACCAAATATCTTTGGTGTTAGATGACTGAGAAATTTAGTTTAGAGTCGAATAAGAGGGATGGATCTTGCTGGGACAAAACTCCAAAGGCTCAGGTATGTGAGTGTGCTGCCAATAGCCAGACTTAAGGAAACTGAGGTGGGGTGGTGAAAACCAAAAGCAAAATTGTTTGCCATTTAGAACAGTGGTGGCCAGTTTTTGGAACCTAAGTGAACAAATGTGGAACACTCTTTATTATGCCAGTATCAGTGAGAAGTGGGTGATGTACAGTCTTGACCACCCCCAGGAGGCATAAAGAGACACTTGGCATTTGGCAATGAATTTGAAATATACGTGTGTGCATGCATGCATGCACACGCACGCACGCGCGCACACGCGCACACACACACACACAGAGAGCAATGGAGGGTAGAAGCCATCTCAGTTCAATTCAACCAAGGGAAGAAAACTGGAAGTGCATAGACTAAAGATCTGGGTTCAAAGATTGTTGTGTCCATCAGAATAGACTCCAAGAACCCCTCTGAAAATTCCAACCCATCTTACCTTAAGCCCCTCAATGCCTTTGTTAATAGGGCCATGCAGCTTCTCGTCCTCCAGATGTGGAGTGTCTATCCGTGCCACTTCTGGTGGCTCTGCAGGGGAGCAGGAGCGGTGTTTCTGGGTAAATCAAATAAGAGATGGGAACATCCTGAAGACATGAGCAGAGCACCCACCCTCTGCCTCTTTTCTCCTCACAGCTGTTACTGTGTTTGTATACATCTTCAAAAGCAGATAGAGCTCTGCAGGAGCTCTTTTCTTGAGAGATGTTAACCCTCAAATTGCTGTGCCAATCTCTTGCTCCCCCAGGAGCAGACTGAGGTCCTATTTGATTCTAACCCTTCCTGGCCTTTCTCTTAAGCAGTTGACAATACCCTCTGTCTGTCTGTCTGTCTGTCTGTGTAAAAGAGAGCAAGAAGATATAAGTAGTAGCTTTAAACATACCGCACCTGAAGTGACTATTCAAAATAGTCTCCCTCCCCTGCTTATTTTTATAAAATGACATGGCAAGGAGGTATGGTGGAGTGATAAGAACAGACTTGGACTGGGGAAACAGGGGTTCAAACCCCTCCTCAGTCATGAAGTTTATTGGGTGACCTTGGGCTAGTCACTATTTCTCAATCTACTCTACCTTTCAGGGTTGTTGCGAGGATAAAATGGGTAACAGGGAGTCCCCTGATCTCCATGAAAGAATGCAGATTAAAAATGAGGTGAAGTAAATAAAGGACACTAGATCATTTTCTGTGATCAAAGTCTCCCACCCTGGAGTTCCGGTGATTATCCGGTAGATTCTAGACCCCATCCGATAGAGCCTGATTTAGCTCCTGGGCCCCAGAAATCAGTCCTGTGGATCCCTAGAGAGAGACTTACCTGCTGCTGCTCCTCCTGGGCCAGCTTTTGTTCAATGAGTTCTGTGGCCCATTTTACCCCCTGCTCCGTAGCCATCTTCCCAGTCTTGTACTGCAGTTTTCCTTCTTTCTCCCAAATCCTGGCCCAGCTTACCTCAGCCTTTATGCAGTACTCGCTGGGTCTGCCCTTGTCCTCTTGTAGCCACTGCTATAAAGACCTGAGATGTGTGTCCTGCCCCGATTGACAACAGTCTTCCCCTCCCCAGACGCTTTTGTCATGAGCTCAGCCTGTCACATTCTCTCCTTGTCCGACTGCTCACAGGTCAGTTTCCTAAAGTGAGCTATTAGTAGTTAGACACCCCCTCCTCCCAATAAGGAGGTGCACACAAACTCCCCACCCAGCCCTGTTCCCATGGCGTGGAATAAAAGGGGATGATCTGAGAGCCCTCTCAGTTCCATACAGCCTGATATCCTTCTAGTTAGATAGGACAGGGACTGTGGCTCCATGCCCTGCTGTAATTGTCAAAATGTGTCTTATGAGTCAAGAGTGTTGCTGGTAATTTATTATACATATGTTCATCTCAGAAACCTCGCAGGCTGGCATACTCATGCAAAATGACGGCTCCAGCATGGAGCAGCCAGCAGGACCAGTTCCAGGCCTGAGGGAGTCTTGGGCAAAGTGTCCTGTCATGGGTCCTCTCCTGTACCCCTGCACCCCTATGTGGATGGGTCCTGGCTTCCTGAGTGTCAGTGAGCAGTAGCAGCAGAAACTCTGGCAACTATGATAGGGACTGGGGAGACTCTCCTTAACCTCCACAGTTGCTGGCACACCATTTGAATTTCCCTTCCCCACAATGCCTGGCCACCTAATGTCACTCTGGAGTAATGCAGCATCTCCAGTTACGCCAATGGTAAGAGGAACACCAATGCAGAAAGACACCCAGGGCCCAGGGGCAAACTGGCACCAGTGGTGCCAGGCTTCCTTGCCCAAGGGTGCCACACGCTAACACCGGGCCTGGCTGCCATTCATAAAATAAATGCCATTCATTTCAAAAATAAGGCACAGTTTGAAAATGTAGCATCTGAAATAAAGATATCCCATTTGTTGTATTCAGATATTAAAATTAGGAACAGCCATCCTGTGAGGCTTGGGAAGTTCTGTATGCAAGAACAACGCCTTTATAAAGACACTATCTGAAAGCCTTATTCTAAAAGCCCTCCATGGCTTTTCATAGGTGTCACTCAGCTTCTCCAATTTGATTCACAACCTGCATATACGGTAAATGTGTGCATGTGTATATGTAGTTAAATGTACTTAATAATTGTAATTATAATATGGGAAACATTATGATTCCATAGTCACTTTTTACATTTTTTGTCTATTGCTATGGGTGCCACATGCTCCAGAGGGGCCTGCTCACATGGGCACCCACCCAAGCAACTGGGCTCCGCCAGGAAACAACTTGCCAACCTGCCAAGCAGCTAACTTAGGCACAAAGCCTGGAACAGTTTTAATAACATTGGGTGAACTGGGGGCAAGGGAGAGGACACCAGGTGGGGTTGAGCTGGGAGCTATTTATGGTAATGTACACACCACTCTGTCTCTCAGTCTCATTGCCCCTAACTGCACCATGACAGCAGCGCTACTTATGTCATTCTGGAGAGCTCTGGGTGTAAGAATGGGACAGGAAAAGAAATCTTTCTCTAACAACCAACCAGTAAGAAGTCTAGTTTTCCTTCCAAGGGTTCTTCTTCCAAGCCTAGCAGGCAGTTTCCACAGGAACATAGGCCCCAACAAACTAATGCCATCAGAAAAGGCTCCCTCTTTAATTTGGGAGGACGCATATTAAAATGTATCTTGGTTCATATCACAATGTCTTAAATCTATTGAAGCTCTTGTCATCAACCTCCCTGTTTTCTAAAGCCCTAAATGGCTGGGACCTTTCTGTCACTATTTGATTATTAGTATTATTTTTGGGATTGTTTTCATTTTGTTGGGTTTTTTAAAAAAATATTATAAACCACAGCAAGTATGATTTATCATGGAAAGATGGAGTATATATGACCAAATAAATAATAAACAGCCTAGTTCTATTGTTGGGCTGTGCTGTTCCAGCTGCGCAGCCTGAGTTAGGGTGTCACAAAATGTGACGCTCTATATACTATAGTGTGCTGCTGTATTCCTAACATTTGACAAAGCTCATTGCGAATATGAGTGAAACGTTAGGAATACAAACTCTTTTAGGACCGTGGTCATTTAACTCAGAAAATGTTAATTGTAATATTCCAATCCTTTCCCACCTACACTAGTTACCACTTTGTTTCCAGGCCCAACGGAAGGTGCCGGTTTTCACCTTTAGGGCTTTCACCTTAAAGCCCTAAACAGCCTGCAACCAGAGTTTATCAAGTATCACCTCCTGCCATATGATCTGCCTCGGTACAACAATTCACTTCTGAAACCCTTTTCCGAGTTCTTCCACCATCAGACATAAAGTGGGTGGGCACAAGAGGTAGGATCTTTTTGTTGCTGGCATCCCACATCTGGAATAGCTTCCCAAGAAAGGCCCACCTACGGGTAACACGACTGCTTTATTCCAACAGGATTTTCCTAGATACTGCTCTCTTTAGACAACTTTATGTTATTTTATTCTTATTGCATTATCTTCTTTATTGATTATTTGGTTTTGCTAGCCATCTTTATTATTTGCTGTAGAAAGTCTGAATATAAATTTTGGAAATTAATAAATAAAAAGTAATCATTGCATTCTTCTTAAGAACGTCTATATTGGATGTGCCCAGAAAACTTGTATCTGTTGTAATCTGTATCTGAGCACCAAACTAGATGTTACAGGGGAAACCCAAGGATTCTCATTATTGCATTTTCTTGTGATGCTATTACAAGGGCTGAGGAGAGGACACTTGACCTTCTCTTTGCCTGTCAATTTTTCTTTGCAAATGCCTCCCCACAGCAGGTTTTTTCTCCCCTCCATCTGAACCATCTGAACCTGGAAGAAAGCCCAGCTGAGGAAGAAACATCCAGGGAGGGGCATTTGCATGGGAAATTTGGCAGACACGGGAGAGATTAAACACACCTTCTTCCCACTTTCCCTGTAATTGTGCTCCTGGCTCCTACATTCCTGTTAATTCAGCAACTATATGGTTGCAATCATGCATTTCTCCATATTACTTCTAGTTCCACTTTGAAAGACGGCCTTGTATTTCACTACAGTTCTTACCTGGCTCATCTCATGAACATTGCCCATTTCCCTTCCAGAAAGTGCTTGGCCTCTTGCATTCTAAAGAGCAACCAGGTGGTGCTGTTGTTTTGACCAAAGTATGAACTTGGATTACTTAATTCATGAGTCTGTCCCTTTCCACTAAATAGTTCTATATTTTCCAACGTTAAGGAACCAGTTCCAAGTTTTGGAACCTATAGTTAGTTACTCAATTTTCCAAAGTTAAAGAGCACAACCAAATCCTGGCTAAATCAGGCTCAGGGCTAGTTGCAAAAGGCTTTATTGATAAATTACACTGATACCTATACATATAGGAACTATCCTCCATTCTCCCCATATTACATCCTATCTGGATGAGGGGCTGTCCATATATCCAGGATGAGCATCTGTCTCACTGACTCATCACGGGTGATAGTGCAAACAGGGCCGACCTCAGCACTACTGAGGCCTCATTCACTGGCCGAGAAATGGGGGGCCAGCAGTGGCAGGATGTTTGACAATGTATTTTTGGCCCAGGGCCCAGTAAGATCCCTCTTGTGAGGGATACTTTGGTCTCAAGCTTTCTATAAGAGCTTCTCAGTGCCTCAGTGGCAAGGTCTATGCTCAGTCCCTGAAGGGGACGTCACCCACAATCCATCATATAGGCTGAAAGCCCCAGTGTGGGCAGCTCCACTTGGGTTGGAGCTGAGGGAAAGAGGAGGAAGGCACGTGTTTCGGTGCCAGCCGAGCCCAGAACCTGGACATGGGGGTGGGAGATCCAACCATTTGGGGTTCTGGGAGGTAAAAAAAAGTGGCCCAAAGGGCCATAAGACGCCAACCATGGGGAGAAATCACTTTGAACACTGCCCATCTGTGCTGTAGCCCAGCTTGGTACACTTTTTCTGCAGCTTCCCATGGGCCACTGTGAAATCTTCCAGCCCTGGTTCTGAGGGCACCACTTGCTTTCCCCGGGTACAAGAACAGATTCTTGTGCTCATGGGCTGCAGCTCAGTCCCAGGGTGAGAGGCTGAGCCCCACACCCAACTGCCTCCACCTCAGTTCCTTGGTGCCGGTGGCTGATTGATGATGACTTGAATAACAAAGTCCTTCTGAATCTTGGTCTCCTGCAGGCGGGTTCTGTCTGTCAGGAGTTTGCCAGAGAAAAACCAGCGTTGCCAGGCAGGCTCCAGCCCTTCCTGGGCATAGAGCTGCTTCTTGAGTTGCCCGATTGTGTCAGTCATGCTGGCACTCAGGCGCAGGTCCTTGCTGGTGGAGAGGCGCACTTTGAGTGGGAACTCGCGCCGGGTGTTGGGTGCTGGCTCTGGAGGCTCCACGCCCTCCTCCTCACTCCGCTCCATGATCAGGTTGACAGGTGGTGCCAGGCAGTAAACAGGGAGCTGGTACCGATTACCCAATTCATCATAGCACTCTGTGAGAGAACCTGCAGGAGAATGAAGACACCAGCAGAGGGCATAAGAGGCTGGCAAACAAAAATTATGTCATCCAAGCTGGTTTTGAGACACTCTTAAGTTCTATCTAAACCAATTCTCCAAAGCCTCCTATTTTCTCTCCAAAATGTGGTCTCCTTCCTGATGCCACAATGTTCCTCAAACCTGACCAGGGAGCACCTATGCTAAACTCCTTTTAGCTCTCTGGTATCTCTCCACTTTATCATGCAGCCTGAAGACTCCCCTCCCCCAGGCAGGCCAAATTACACAGGGGCAGTGCCGCGCAATCCTGTGTAAGTATACACGGTCAGCCTAAAGGGCTGGCCGCTGTATCCCATCCGGATTGCGGCCTGCCCCAGGGCTTCTAGGCCACACCTCGGGAGAAGGGGACATTTGTCCCCTTCCCGGGTGGAAGCGACCCTGGGGCCTATGGGCCTCCTCAGATGTACGCCAGGTCCAGGCCTGGCGTACATTCGTGGAGGCAGTGTAAGGCCGAACCGGCCTGGGAACAGGCATAGCCTAGGATATCAGCGGAGCGCGCCGCTAATATCCCGAACCAGGCTAGCCAATGGCCACCCCCCTGGCTGCCCCTGCCCACCCTCCCCTGCACCGACCAGTACAGGACTTATCTCCATCGGCGGCCACAAGGTCCAGAGGGCGGTGGAGTGAGGGCTGCTGGCCTCCGCAGTGGCGGTCTTTACTCCTGAGATGTCACAAATGTGCTTTATGTCACGTTTGCGATGCTTTGGCATGGCGGAGCATGCACTCCACTGCTCCAAAGTTACGCAGAATTACGCCATAGGTCCAGAGGCATCGCTACACCCCCAGGGGGCAGTTGCCGTGACACCCCCTGTGCCGTCAGATGCCCCGCCCCCAGGGGTGTGATGTCACAGCCCCCCCTTTCAGCAGAAATTCCCAGCAGTTTCCCAAGAGGGTGGGAGGGCAAATCCCATTGCAGCACAGGGTCAAAAAAGCGGCCAAAAAGCCGCTAGGGGTGTGTGTGCACTTTTGCCGCGCTGCCGCCAAATCCAGCAGCAAGTGCACACCCCCGGTGTGTGTCGCCCCCCGCGCTCCCCCCCTCACAACGCCTCTGCGTAGGTCAGTAGCGTATTCTTACTTTCCTTTCTTTTCGATTTTTAAACAGTGCAGGGGGAGGGGTGACAAAAGGTGCAGAAATCACAGGGAGGAGGGGCCTTTTAATACTTTGCTCTCAGCATGGGTCCAATTCCAATCTCACCCCTGCGTATAATTTTATTTAGAAGAAAAGCTTTCAATGGCTTTCACAGGATACTTCTTTTTTTCAAAAATTGTGGTGCAGGGGGCACAATTGGAATTGGAACCATGGTGGGAACAAAGTACTGAAGCTTCCCTACCCTCTGCCATGCTATGATCCTTTTCACACATCCCTTCCAGTGCTATTTAAAAATGTAAAAGAAAAAAAATGCAGGCCAAAATACGCTACTGGCCAAAGGTGTAGTTTGGCTTTGGATAACCCTTCATGCAGAATTCATGCAGCCATCCCAGGGCATGACACTCGCACACACACCCCTTCTCCTGCCTCCTCTTCTTCTCTTAGACCCATCACAACTAATTACCTTCTTACAAATGGACATCAAGATGCCCAGTCAGACAGTCTCCAGTTCTGACTGAAACCCTTTAGAGGTGAGTGCAAATAGTCCCAAGCAAGTCTCCCTGGATCATTGGGGAAACCTTCCCATATCATACTCTGAAAACTAACCAAAGAGACACTTTTATAGTGATGATTCTCTTATATTTGGTAAAGGGAGAGCAACTGTCCCTATTCATCCCAACATTGCATTTTTCCAGCAGCTGTTTGCTGGGGTCTCTTGGTCTTTTCAAAGATTATATATGCCCCTTTTGGCATACAATCTATCTTCACTTTCCTTTTGCTATGTAAATCACTTTGAGAACTTCTTTGTTGAAAAAGGTATACTGGATAAGTTAAAGGTGACCCCTGACAATTAAGTCCAGTCGTGTCTGACTCTAGGGTGTGGTGATAGTCTATAATAAAATAATATCTGAGAAAGGAACCCCTACTAAACCTTACCCACACATTCCTTGTAACTCCCTAGATTAGAACAATCCTGCCCAGCCATCTCAAGAGGCAGTTGGCTAGCAAGAATGGGAGGAGGTTTGTAGTTCTTGACTTTTCTGTAGCAACTGATGCAGCTGGTATTAAGTTGTTTCTGTCTGCTCAGGTTGTAGTGGATTGTGGATCCAGAAACAAATTTGTGCAGAGCCCTATAAAAAGGCCCATCAGCTCTGGACTCTTATAAGTACCAGACTAGCTCATTTCATATACAGTATTATGTGGAAGCAAACATACATACATACATACTGAGAAGGCATGGCCAGTCCTGACTTCCTGGTGTATGTACAAAATACACAGTTAAACACGCATTTGGTGCATGGTTACACACACGCACGTTATATTTTCACATGTTTATATGTACATGCTCATACTTTGCTGGTTAGGAAGGCGGTTGCCTGAGGACTCCAGGCCTAGGACTTCTGCCTTGCCAGAAGGACCTGCCTGGAACCGGAGAAGAGGGCAGAAAGATTTCACTCTCTCGGATCCCCCACACACATACCATGCGGCAAGGTAACACCAGCACCATCGATAATGGCCTGCGCTAGCCCGTGATCGTTTCCCTCCACAGCATAGGCCGCAGCTTTGAGCGCATCCCAGATCTCCTTGCGGCCCTCAAAGGCAGGTGCTGTGTCCCAGAACTCATCTCGCTTGCTCCGCAGCTGCCCATCCGTCATGGGGTAATCGCTCTTCCACTTTGGGCGATCCTTCTTCAGAGGTTCATTACGACCTACGAAGGGGAAGGAAATTTTCTAATTAAGTCCCAAAGCCAGAGGCGCCCCCCCCCCAACACTATGCCGAGTTTCTTTTCTACTTACAGCTGCTGCCCCATCTTCTCACAGTCAGGCCCAGACAAAGTGCTTGCTAAGCTAACTCCCCTGCAGAGATTCCCCCCCCCCATTTCTCTTCCAAGGTGCCTGACTGACTCGTGGAGAGTGACAGAGCTTTCTTCTACCCCCCCCCCCCCCGAGCCTTAAGAGTTTTTCATCCCAGGCAGTATTTATAGCTCAAGGAATTAGCCAGAGAATAAGCCACAAGACTGGAGCCTAATGGGTTGCAAGGCTGGGGGAGGATGAGCCAGGCAAAGAGAAGGGATGTGTACAGACTGAAAGTTTGTAGTTTTTCTTTCTAGTTTACCAGAGGCAGGATTTGTTAGACCAAACCAATCACTGACAGATGCTTACCCACTGAACATCTTTTTACAACATTGCCTGCATTTGGAAGTGTTCATGTATGTATGTAAAATAGTGCATTTATGCTTATCTTCTGCAAAAAGGACACTCACTGTTTCCCATTTGCTTAACAAGAAGTTAAAACTTTCTCCAGAATTATGAGGTCCCTCCTCAAACTCCAGCTCTCAATATGCCTATTTCCTCCTTCACTCTTATCTCGACATAATCTTGCATTCTTAATCTTATCTTTGTTTTTGGTCCCCAAATCTTTCTTAGTTTTACCTGTAATAATGGAACATCAAAAACTTGTGTGCCACAGACAACTAGTACAAAGCAGGGAGTGACACAACTGCATGAAAAACTCACTCAAGGAGAAAGGATAGAATTAAACTAAGAGGTATCAAGTATAGCAACATCTCCCTTAATTACTGGGATGAAGCAATAGAGAGTATATAAAATTACTGAGGACACCAAACTTGGGAGAGATTGTGAACAGAGAGGATAGGCTAAGCAATTACTAGGCTTTTGATAAGCTAGAGGTCCATATTAGAAAAATAAGAAAATGAATTTATTTATTTATTTATTTATTCATTCATTCATTTGAAGAATTTTTACCTTGCCTTTCTCCCGACAGGGCAATCAAGGTGGCTTACAGGATTAAAACATGTTAAAATATACAAGTACAATAAAAAATAATTGAAAACAAGGTAATTAAAACAATTAAAACAAACACCAGTGGGTCACTTTATGATTACATTTTGATTTAAAAAAGCCAGCCCACCATGTCAGCAATCGAACACCAACCTAAATAAAAACGTCTTGAGACCCTGCCGAAAGGCCTCTAGAGAGGGAGCCGTTCTTAATTCCAGGGGGAGAGAATTCCATAATTGGGGTGCCACCACCGAAAAGGCCCTATTTCTCGCCGCCATCCCCCTCACCTCCATCAATGGCGGCACAGTTAACAGAGCCCCCCCTGATGACCTCAGAAGATGGGTCGGATTATAAGGAAGAAGATAGTCCCTCAAATACCCTGGTCTTGAGCCAGGTCAAATACCCTGGTTTAACAGGACATAAAAGTGTAACACAAGAAAGAAAATACTGTAATGCAAGAAAGAAAATACTGTAATGCAGAAATGTGTAAGAAAGAGATAACTAACAGCACAATCCTAACTAACTTTTCAGTGGCAAAGCTTTCCAGTGCCAATGAGGTCCATGCTGTATCCTACGGTGGTGGTGGTGGTGGTGGATATTTGTTCCATTACCTCGGGGCTGCACTGCAGCTACATCAGTGCTGTAAAGTTGGTTAGGATTGGGCTGTAAGGGATAAAAGAGAGTCAATGGAGTGGAGTGGAATGGACTGTATGCTGAACTAGGACTGGGGAGACCTGAGTTCAAATCCTTCCTTAATGATGATGATCTCACTGGATGACTTTGTGCCAGTCACTATCTCTCAGCCTAACTTGCCTTATGGGGTTCTTGCAAGGAAAAAATGAAGAGGGGGCTATCTACAGTACCCTAAACTCCCTGTAGAAAGGGAGAGCGGGTGAAAATCTATTAAAAACTACTAGAAAACAGTGTTGTAGGATAGGAATAGCACACACAAACATGAGCCAATTTTCTGTGACACAAAAAGCAAAGAACATTTTTTTTCAGATGGTATCAACAAATATATCTTTCAGAGGTAACTGCTAGTCTACATAATAATATAGGGATTACCACAGACCACTAGGCATAAGGATGTGGCAAAGAGTATCAAAATTATGAGCATAGTAACTGGGGCAAAATAGATATGACATTGTTAGGAATGTTCTGTGCTTCAAAGTATGAGATGAATATAGAGCACTGTGAAAACAGTACCACTGAAATGCCAACTCACATTATATAATATTTCTCACAGCAGCACATTCAGATGCTATGAAGCTTCCGAATCAATCACAGTTTTCAGCAATTTTGCACTTTTACTTATTTTGTTTGCAATTTTGTATCCCGCTTTTTAATCATAGTCCTCAATGCAGTTTCCAGCAGTCACGAAATACTATGATCTGTTTTTAGGGTTTTTTTGTGTGTTTTCTCTGCTTTGGGTGCTTTTCAAGATACAGATGTTTTAAAACAAGCAAATATTCCATTCCATTCCATTCCATTCTAAAGCTGTTTTACCATTAAAAACACTTACACCATAAAAACACAGGCACATGAGAGAAGGGGAGGGGGACAGAAGAAGAAAATAAGCTAATGCACATTTCAGAATGTTGGACTCAACTAAAAAAAAGCAAACCGCAAACAGCCGTGGGGGAGAATTCACACCAGCTGATCCAGCAGCAATTCTGCAATGGATCACCTGCTGCCCCCCTCCTCTCCCCCTTGTTCTCTTCCACAGGGCAGTGGATGGCCACTGTGGCAAAGGAGGGGCCAGTTACAGGCATGTGATCTAGTGTCCTTGCCTGCCTGAGCCTCCCTCTCCTTCTCTCACACAGGGCAGTTATTCTTACATGGTGGTGGTGGTGGTGGGGAGGGGCTGCTGTAATTGTATGGAAGATTACTAGCTAAAGAAAACTGGCCTTGAAACAAGGAACCCTAGGATTCAATAGCTGGGGGTTGGGTAGGAGCAGGGAGAGGAAAAGGAACAACCCTGAAGACTCTGCATTGTGATCAGAGGAAAAATCCAGGCCGAAAGCTGCCTGCCTGCATTTTAAAATGGTCTTTTCAAGACTTTTTATGCATATTTGTGACAAATGGGCACAAGGATCAAATGCCACGCACACAGCACAAAGCTACCGACCGACCAGGCACCCTTGTGTATTCCTGAGAGGCTTTCATCCATACAGATCACTCTATGCCTATAACTGACCTCCACGGAGCAGCAGGAAGCAGATTTTAGACACCCATTGAGGGCAGGCCCTTCTTTGGCAGAGGAGCTCAGTCCCAAGCTTACAAGCAGCCCTCAGAATACCTCTGGCTGGCCCACAACCTCACTGCCATTTCAGCCTCCTTTCAATGCTCAGTCTGGAGACAACAGCAAAGCGCAGTCCGGAAAGGCAGTTGGGGGAGGGAGATGTGCGGGAAGCAGATATTCTGATCTGACCCACCCCCATTCTCACTAGATATGGTCAGTGGAAATGCTATCAAGGATAGATGCAATAACCAATCATCATCTCCAGGATACTGGAGATGGCAGGAAAACATTGATTGGAGGTGGTAGTAGCTACAGCTTAGTGGGGGTGATTATAGAACAGTGCTCATATGATATGAACATACCATACTGAATCAGATCATTGATCCATCTAGGCCAGTGCTGTCACTGGCAGCAGATTTCAGATTTCAGACTTTCCCAGTCAAAATTGGAGATGCAAAGGATTGAACGTGCAACCTTATGTATTTATTTATTTTTCACATTTTTATACCACCCTTCCTCCAAGGAGCTCAGAGTGGTGTACATATTTCCTCCCCTCCTTTTTGTCCTCACAACAACCCTGTGAGGTAGGTGGGGCTGAGAGATAGTGACTGGCCCAAGGTCACCCAGGAAGCTTCGTGGCTGAGCGGGGATTTGAACCTGGATCTTCCAGGTCTAAGTCCGACTCCCAAACCACTACACCATCCTGGCTAGAGCATGTGTGCTCTACCAATGAGCCAGTCCTTCACCAAAGGGGGCCTGCTTATGCTCCATCATCAGGAGCAGGACATTCAATCAGTAGTAATACATGGAGAAAGTTTTGCTTACACACTTCAACCCTGTTCTCTGGAGCAGTCCAGAAAGCCACATACAGTACTGCTGGGGGCAATGGCCGCACTCCGGCCACAGAATGGCCAGTCACCAGCCTGACTCCAAGAATCAGGGAGTAGCACACAGAACCATTCCCTTCTTATGACACCATCACTCCCAAGGCAGGCCCAGACAAATCTTGGGATTTAGGAAGAGCAGCCACTTTAAAATGCACACAGAGGGTTGGAATCATCACACTTTTGTACTGTAAGTACTGCGATAACATGGATTCCCAAGAACCGGTAAGAGATTTGCAGCCCAATCTTATACTTACTTCCGACGTCATTCCTGGAGCTCTACTGGTGCTGACTGCTATAAAGCAATCAGTGCCAGTTGCAAAAGGCTCTCCGACAGCATGCCACTTAGTGTGCTACTGGGAGCATCGGCGGAAAGGCCTGTGCCTTTCCTGCTGTTGCCAGCAGATCCCCCAACGCTCGATGGAGGAGGTAAGATGGTGGGGGAGGTGGGAGGGGTGGCAGAAGGGCAGAACGGGGCAGGAGGAGGACGGGGGTGGAGATGGGTGGATCAGGTTCAGGAGCAGTGGGATTGGTGGTGCTGGCACGTGCCAAAATCCTACCCCCCCTCCCAGGCCAAATCCTGCGGCACATAGGTCTGAGTAGACCCCCCGCACCATGGAGGCTTACCCCTCCCAGGTAAGCACTGGCGTCGACGGGGGGAAGCGGGGGGGCGGGCCGCCGGGGGGCGTCGCGCGTATAGGGGTGACGCGCGATGCCCCTTACTTACAATTTTGCGGTGCAGGTGGGCCCGCCCGCCCTCCCTCGCCTCCGTTTGGCTCCAAAATGAGCCGAAAACGGAGCGGGGAGGCCGCTCCGCTCCTGCGCGTGACGTCACGCGCGGGGGCAGAGCCTCCCCCTTAAGGGTGACGCGCGCCCCCGCTCAGGGGTGTCACGCGTCGTCGCGACGCCACTGCAGGTAAGGGAACAATTGTTCCTTTACCCAGAGCCTGAGGAGACTTCCCTGATTTACCACCACCACCACCACCACTAAAGGATGCAGTGGTTGCCATTTGGGCGCTGCTGTATCGGCGGGGAGGAAATGAATAGGATTGGGCTGTTGGTATTGCAAAGCTCAGGGATACAACTCTTGCATGGATCCCACTGGAACAAAAGCAGTTACTAATTCTAGTCCCCATCTCATTCTCATGACCAGTAGCAGCTTTGAACCCTTTTCGGTAAGAATTAATTGGCCACCCATATCATGGCAGCTCAAGCTTTAGTGTCAGAAATGTGAGATTAAATGCTCCTTCATATTCCTGCACTTGAAAATGCAACAGGCATGTGCTTACAGGCTTCAGGGTAGGGCTGCTTAACTGCATCATTTCCTCCTGCTGACTCCTGCCCATCAAAAAGCCAGACAGACGAATCAGTTCCTGTCACCACTAGGTTACCGGAAAGTGCATTTTATGGGGCAGCTGCTCATGGGTTATAGGGTCACTAACTCCAGCAGAAGAGCTCATAGACACTAATTGTTTTAGAAAATCAATGCAATACTGTTGGACATTTTTCCAGCAACAACCTCTTCTTGGTACTCGCAGGGGTGGGAAGAACACACCAGAGACAAACAATGAAGGCTGTGTATATTCCAAATTTGGCAGCCTGAATAAATTATAGAAGTCATGCAAATATGCAGATATTTGCATTTTTGCATATTTTATTCTGATTTGGAGATTGAACTTTACAATACTTTGATTTTGTTTTTAAATTAAGATGGATTTTGAGGAGTGGAAAGGAGATGGGAGTAGATGGGCTGGTGCCAGGGAATAGTACACACAAGGGAGGAAGAACCTTCCTATCACCTCCAGCTGCAATGGAGACTTGCAGCTGCATGTCTAGCATGGCCCATTCTGGCTTCTAAGCATGGCCCACATGTCGAAGGTTTTATTCACAGCCATAAAAGCTAGAAATGCATTGCTTTAAAATGAAAACTGAGCCTTTCAGGATTCTGATACAAATTCTGATACAAATTCTGATACAGATTCCATGAGTACAAAATGAAATCAGAAACATATAAAATACACATTCCTCTCCTGACAATTTGCACTCCACCCTAATGTTCTTTGTCCTTTTATTTATTTATTTATTCACATTTTTATGCTGCCCTTCCTCCAAGGAGCTCAGAGTGGTGTACACATTTCCTCCCCTCCTTTTGTCCTCACAACAACCCTGTGAGGTAGGTGGGGCTAAGAGATAGTGATTGGCCCAAGGTCACCCAGGAAGCTTCGTGGCTGAGCGGGGATTTGAACCTGGATCTTCCAGGTCTAAGTCTGACTCCCAAACCACTACACCATCCTGGCTCATCATTTTTCACCAGGAAAATGTTCTCTAGATTCAAATAGAGCACAGAGACCTTTCCCAGTAGCCCCTTCCCAGATGCATCACTAGGGTTTGCGTCGCCCGGTGCAAGAGTTCATTGCGTCGCCCCAATGTTGACGCTAGGGTTGGTGTTACCCAATGTGGTAACTCATGGTGTCACCCCCATTAACTTTATTTCTTTTAATATATCACAGTACAGATTGCCCAACAAATCCGTAACCAACAAAAAACCAGTGGCCAACTTGATGACACTCTCACAACTGAATAAGGGTTCCAGTATTACCTCTGATACAAAGAAATGAGAGCTGACTCATACTAACAGCTTATTGGTTCCATGCTGTGTCATAATGACGCCTCACTGGCTCTCGGAACAATTAGTCTCATTGGTCAGTTTTGAGTTAAGGAAATCCACTTTTTGTTATATGGCAGTAGTGTTTTCTTTTTCCGGTTATTTGGCCATAGCTTTTGATAAATTACAGATAATTCAACATGGTTTGTTTCATTGCATTCTTTGCAATTACCTTTCCAATGATATAGAAGCTTATGGTATTCTTAAATACAAATTTTCCACAATTTCGGCCACTAGTGGTGTCACACACACCGAGGGTGTCACCCGGTGCAGTCTGCACTCCTTGCACACCTCTAGTGACACCACTGCCCCCTCCCCACATCCCATTTAGTGTATTGCTAAGGAGGCAGGAGACGGCCTGCTTCATGAGGTGACCCTGCCCAGGCTGGCTCTGCAAGGGGATTTAGCTTCAAGTCAGCTGTATAAGGAGCTTGTATTGTAGGTTTAAGTCTAATTAGGGTGGTAGATGGAGAGAAAAGCCAGGGATAAAACCTGTTCTCAGAAAGAGAGAACAACGCTGAAAACTTAAGAGCCAAACAAAGGCCCCAAAACCCAGCTTGCCCTTCCCAATCCCTAAAATTGGGAAGTGGTTACTTCACTACAGGGGATGGTTCCTTGGCCCTTGTAGGGCCAACTCCCTCCTTACCTCTATGCCTGCCATGGCTAGGAAGGGAGAGTTGCCTTTCTGAGAATGGACTAAGGGTAGTTTGGCTAGAGGTACTTTACCTGCAAGGGAGCATGCACGCTTAGCAGTATTTATGCTATATTTTGTTTAAGGTAAAGGTATCCCCTGACAATTAAGTCCAGTCGTGTCCGACTCTAGGGTGTGGTGCTCATCTCCACTTCAAAGCCAAAGAGCCAGCGTTGTCCGAAGACGCCTCCGTGGTCATGTGGCCGGCATGACTCTCCTTGCCGCAGCGCATAGCATGCGGTTGGCACACGGAGCGCTGTTTACCTTCCCGCAAGTGGTACCTATTTATCTACTCACATTAACATGCTTTGGAACTGCTAGGTTGGCAGGAGCTGGCCAAGCAACGAGCGTTCACCCCGTCGCGGGAATCGAACTGCCGACCTTTCGATCGACAGCTTATGGTTCAGCGGTTTAACCTGCTGCGCCACCCGCTGGCGCACATGGTTTACACATGGTTTAAAAGAGTCATTACTTATTGGCATATATTGAATAATTTATCTATGCTATTTTAAAGCCATTTCATTTTAAAATCACCTATTGCTCAGCATTAAAACTAAACTAAGAAACAAACAATTGGTCAGATGGTAAAAAAAACGGTCTTGCCACTTTACAATTAGTTATATAGCTTTTTTTACTAGCACAGTCTGGAATGAGGGACTCGTGTGAGCAAGGCCCAGAAGGAGTTACTTCAACCCCAAGTGCAAACAGTCCCCTCCAGGCTCCTTCTGATGCAAAAGCAAAGAAACCCACTTGTAAATCAAAAATTAAACTTCATCACGACGACTTCTGGCTAGGAGGACATGGCTGGCTGACAAGTCCGCCGATCGCTCTGTATTGACGGAGTACATCTGATGGACTTAATTACTCTACCCCTGGATTAAAAGGGAGTACGAAGAGATAAACCACATTGCTTTCAATCGCCCCCCTTCTGACACTTCAAGGCAAAGGCTCTGAAGTTTTGGATTCTCGGCGAGAAAGCAGGATTACCATCGAGCTCAAGCCGCAGATGAACCGCAAGTCAAGCCACCTCCTACATGCTTTGCTTTACTTAGGCAAGAGGCGTAGAAATGATTTATGAGTTGAAGAAATTAGCCGAGATAAGAGTTAACGTTAAAAATAATACGTTGCGATAAGGCGAACTGAACATTCGAAAGTGAAAGTTGGAAAGACGAAGTTAAAGTTTTAAAGTGGTGAGTTTTTTTTTTCTGTACTTATGAAAGATTAAAACAGTAAGAAGGTTTTTTTAAATAGACTATTCTGGCAAGAGAAAATTGTTTGGGATTTTTGTTGTTGACATTCCTGACATTTTTGCTAAAAGAATATGAGCCCTTCCGTGTCAGAGTTCATGGATCTTGGCAATTAATCTTTCTGTTTCACGTCGTCGACCGCAGAAGTTTTTTATATTACCTCTTTTTTTTTTAAGAGAAGAGAGATTGGCACCTGGTGAAAAATTTGCAACATGACTACACAATTGGAGTATTGTTTTAAAAAATGGCAACAGAGATTTGATGCAAAAATGGCAATTTTGCAGGGAAATCTTCAGAACATGAACGCAGAACTGAAACAAGCAGTGAAGGAAAAGGATGAATTACAAGGAATAAAGGTTACAATGGAAGTTACGATGGAAGTACAGGAAGATAAAGAGAAAGACAATGATAAAGAGAAAGATTTAGTGGAAGAGACTGTAGTAGAGGAAGTACCAAGAGTTAAACCAAGACTTGAGATAGAGAAACAGAGTACTTTACTAAAAAAAGGTGCTGAAGATTGTCTTTCGGGAGAGGAATATAGAAGACGTGAATGATGCTGTGGAAAAAATTGCAAAGTGGATACAATTCAAAAAACAAGGGACTTTTGGGAAAGATTTAAGGATGAAGAAGAGAAAGAAGAAGAAGAGGAAGAAGAAGAAGGAGGAGGAGGAAGGGGAGGGATGGAAGGGGTAATGGCAAACTGTCAAAATTAAAAAGGGATTATAATTTTTCTATTTTTTTGTGGGGAATATTACTGGAGTTAATGTTATATAAAAAGAAGAAAATGTTTTATTATTAAAAAACAAATAAGATATGACTTGTTTTTAAGAAACTTATATTAAGAGTGATGGAAAATTTTTGATGATGAATTAACAAATTTGAAGACAAAAAATGGGGTGACTTAATAAATTTAAAATATTTGAAGTGGAAGTTAAGACTTTTAGATGATAAAGGAAAAGTTAGTTAACCCTTTTGTGAATAAAAGAAAAATAATGTTTTATTATTTGAAAAGACTTAAATAAGATGTGATTTGTTTTTAAGAATCTTATATAAAAAGGGGATATAGATTTTTTTAAAAAAAACAGAAAAATTTGGAAGGTTTTTATTTTAATACATTTGGAGAAAAATGGGGTGGCTTTATATATTAAAATATTTGAAGTGGGAATTAAGATTTTTAGATGATAAAGGAAAAGTTAGTTAATCTTTTTGTGAATATTTGGATACCACTTATAGATTTTTTAAGAGAGAGAGAGAGAGAAGGAGTGATGAAGTGTGAATTTAATGAATAGTATATTAGAGATATAGGCTTAGTTAGATATAAGTAGAAAATATATAATAGTATACAAGTAGGATTTACTGCTTCGCGCTTGTTGTAATCTTTCGTAGTATGTTGTATTGTTTTGTTTTATTGTTTTGTTTTGTTTGGTAGTTTATTAATAAAAATTAAATATATGAAAAAAAAAAAACTTCATCACCTGCAGTCCAAAGAGAACTGCTGGCATTAATGGGCCATAGTAGCCATATCTCTTGCCTTCATCCCATCTTCAGCTAAATTAAGCTTTTCAACTAGATTAGCGGCGCAATCCTGTGTAAGGTTACATGGCTGGCCTAAAAGGCCAGCCGCTGTATCCTATGCTGTTCCCGGGCTGCCCTGGGGCAGCCCAGAAGCACCTTGGGAGAAGGGGACGTTTGTCCCCTTCCCCGGGTGTCGGCAAGCCCGGGGCCGATGGGCCTCCTCGGCTGTATGCCAGCTCTCTAGCTGGCATATATCCGAGGAGGTTGTGTAAGGTCAACCCGGGCTTGGAAGGAACATAGGATATCGGCAGCGCGCACCACCGATATTCCCGCCCCCTCCCAGCCCGGGCCGGCTAATGGCCCCCCTCTCTCGCTGGTCCGCCCTGCCCGCCCCCACCCCGTGCTAAGCGGCCTAGGCCTTACCTAGGCCATCCCGCACTGGTCGTGTCCACTGGGGGAGTGAGTGGTGCCAGCCTCCATGCCAGCACCGGCTACTCTTCGGGTGCCATAAACGTGCTTTACAGCATGTTTACGGCACCCAACACCAGCGGAGCATGCACTCCGCCAGCGTTTGTTTACGCAGGATCGGGCTGCCCCTCAGGAACAAATGGCTCAAGAGTGGGCAGGAGAAAGGAGGCAGCAGCCACCTTGATAGACATGAAATGCGACAAGCTTGGCTCCAGGGAAGCAAGGCAGGTACCTCAGTATGGAGAGGAGATGGACTAGAATGGAAGAGGTATAAGTACAGGACTAGTTGGCAGCCCTTGTTTGCGTCAGATTGCTTGGAGTTTTCCAGCTTACTCTCAGTCCTAGGAACTCCACCTCTAGCCCTCATGAAGCAGATGCTCATGAGGAGCAAAAACCAGAGGGTAGCATCTGTTGATCTAAAAATGACTGCTTCCAGCCTGTGGGTCTCTGACCAGGAAGCAGGGAAGGGCTTAAGCAGAGAGCAGCAGACACTACCAGTTCATCTATCTCAGGGAGCAAGTGCTAAGCTGCTGCTATTTATTGATGCCCTACCAAGGCCAGCCAGTTAGAGCACAGCTTCCAATCACTTTGCCCTGCTGCTCCATTCCTTGCGTTTTGTGCCACCTTTATTCCCAACAAACCCACAACAGGAGAAGATGGGCCACTCACTTTCGACACAGTGGTTGTGTGGAGGGCGGAATGAGAGATGCTCTTCTCCTTCCAGGTAACAGATTGGTCAAGTCCTGAGAGAAACCATCGAGGTTGGGGTGGACTGCAAAGGCAGTGCCTTCCAGCAGCAACACGACAGTCATCTATCCAAAACCTTACAGTCTCAGGCTGGTGGTCCATTAAGCCAAGTGTCTCAAAGTATCACCATTTTCAGCGGACTTGCAGTGACAGAGCCCATCCTCATTATTCACTCTCCTCAGGAAAATGTTTAGCGACTCCTTGGAACCTATGGATGCATTATCCCTGCCATCTTTGTCAATAGCTGTTGGTGTTTATTTCTTTAACAGATGTGTCAGGTTCTTTCCAAAGCTATTTGAAAAGATGATGAAAAGACCCCTCCCAAATAAAGCAGCTCCCACCTCCCATGAAATCAGCCCATTGGAATAGCAGCCCAGCTGCTATTATTCTTTCACTTCATAATAGCAGGAACTGGAACCTAGAAAATCAACTTGCAGCAGGCTTTAAACAAACCAAAGAATTATCATGGCAGAACCTTTGCAAAATTAACTGCATTGAAATATGCTGCTGAAGGGCAGTCTAGGCCAGCAGTTACTTTTCGGTCTCCTGAGCCCATTACACTCCTAAATGGAGTCTCAGGGAGCCCTGCTGGTGCATGCACAGAGTCTCCGAGAGCCCAGAGTGCCAGCACATGTGCGGAGTGAGAGTCTGATTGAGAAAGGAGAGCCACGAATGGGGGGGGGGGGGGAGTGACAGATGAGCAAACCAGATAGGGGGTAGATGGCATCCACTTATTGAGGTGTGCTCATGGAGCCCCTGAAGGGGTCTAGGGAACCCCAGGACTCCTAGGAGCCCACTTTGAGAAAGGCTAGTCTGGGCAAAGCGTGGAGTAGAATCAGCATTTAAGAAAATCCAAGTCTATAAAGCTGGTAGCTTTGTAAGCCCCCCCCCCCTGAATAGGCCAGCTTTTCTCTCTCTGCTCTGCAACTAGCTTGTATTCCCCATAATACAATCTATTTATCTGTCACTAGAAAGCTGCAGAGCAAATGAACCCTACCATCAAAGCTGGATTACTCTGAGTGCGCCCGTTAGCCCTCCAACCCTGACCTGAAACTGTGCCACAATTTTTGTCTTATGTCAATCTGAGTCAAGCCCGAGGGCCCCTTTCAAAAAATGTCTCCCTCCTGCAGCTTAGGTAGGGAAGGGCTGTCTCCCCACCTCAGCATCCTGCAAGCCAGCTGTCTCCCTCTCCAGGAAACAATGGGTCATGCCCCCCCTCCTACTCTTCCAAGCCTAACCTAGGCTTCAGATCTCATCTTCAGGATCTTTGCTCCTTTATTTCTTAGAAACATAATCTCCAGCTCTGCAGCTGAGAGTCTATCCTTACAGGCAGCACAGGTATTATGTCTGCAACATGTTGGAACTGAAGCAGGCAAGGCCCCATAACTTGATAACTGCCATGTTTCAAACCTACCGTAAGCCTGTCTAGACCTCCAGGCCGCAAAAATAGTGCTCTGGCCTTAGCATCTCTGAGCATAAGCAAAGTTCCGGCATATTCCAAGCAGAAAAGATGGGTCAAAAGGACTTGTGCTTGCTTGTTCTTTTGCCAGCCAATAACCTGCACTCGAAATTTGCAGCATTCCCTGCGAAGTAGACGTTTTATCAGTAAAGCAACCTAGCTGTGCTTGAGTTCTGTGTACCTATTGTTTTTGCTATCTCTTCCTTACTATGGTTCCCATCCGCATCATTGCTACATTTTATGTAACCAGCTACAGCTTTGGTAGTAAACAACCTATGTATATATACCACGCTGCTTTGTTCTGCCCTCTGAACTGGGCTCTGCATCAAGCAGGGACGTGCGGTGCAGGGGCGGCAGAACCACCCCATCGTAGTCTGCAGAAAATAGCTGCAGCAGAACCCTGAGATTGCACACGTGCACCACCTGCTTAGGTGCAAGCGATGGGGCAGTTGTGCCTCACCTGCTACCCCCACACCGCATATCCCTGGCATCAAGTGTGTGTGCGACTTTGTGGCTGCCCGTTCCAGAGCTTGGGAGCACTTAAATTCTCCTCGTAAGTAAACCTTGGGTCTCTCATATCATTTCCTTGACATCCCAAACATCCTTCAAGCTCACGGCACAGGGAAACAGCCTAAGAGCCCCCCTTAATGACTAGAACACTCATGACTTACATTAACACCTGGCCCAGGCATCTCAAGAGCAAACAAGGCTTAAATTATAGAGATAATTATATATTATAAAGGAATAAGTTGAGCTCTGTATTATTTGAGGCATGACGTTAAAACATTACATCTTGTTATGCAAAAACAAATGATGGCATGTCTTATGTCACTCAGATTCCAAGGGTTGGGATCCCAAACATTGTAGAATGGACTAGGGAACATTAAACAAAATGTAAATGTTGTATAGAAAAATAGAGTTTAGGAACATCTAGGTAAGTTCACAATGGACAAAGGGATCTTAAGGCAGGTATAGTAGCTGACTACAAAAGCAGTTTTCCTCAATGGGTGAGGGGAAGCTATGTTTCAAGTTGCTAAACTGGTTTCACCATAGCATAAAAAATAGTAATAATGACTTCAGATGGAAGAAATAGCCATGACTTGATAGCACTATAGAACGACAGCACTATGTTAGCCTCATGAAGAACTAAAGGACTTGATCATAATCATGCATCAGAACAACCGTCATACTAGATTTGTAGGATCCCTGTGTGAAGGTGGCATGTAAGCAAGAATACATGGCACAATATGATTCTGCTGAAGATACAGTATATGTGAGTGTTCAGGATGTTCTAGCTTCTTTGTAAAAATATTCCTCCATGCAGACAGACCAAGAATAAAAATCACAGTAAACAATTCACTGGGAAAAAATATTTGCAAATTGCAGCATGTTGGGAGTTTCAGATCAGAACTATTAAAATAGTCACGTACCTGCTACTGCAGCAATAAAATGTGCAAAACTGAAACAGAATCTCACCAAATCTGTTGGCAACCATCACAAACAGGGCTGTTGGTTGTTTTTGCTACAATAGACTAACATAGATACTGCTGAAGACTGAGCATGTAGCCAACCTAAACAAAGACATAAGGAATTTATGTTTGAAGACCTTTTTTAATTTCAAATGGATTTTGATGATGGGTAGGGTGGGGGGAGATTTTATAGAGGCAAGGAGTATTGAGGGAACTGCTGGAGTTTTTATTACTTGAGGATTTTATATTTTTATGGCTGCTGTTTTTATGCTTTATATTTATGACAGCTGTTTTAGGTTTTCTGTTTTTACGGCTACCGTTTTGTGATTTATTGTTATTATTACTGTACTACTACTATTATTATTATTATTACTGTATTATGTTTTGCAAACCACTTTGGGCATCAGGTTTTGCTACTGGGGGAAAGGTAGTACAGTATATAAATGTGCAAATAAATAAAATTTGCAGCCCAATCCTATGCATGTCTTCTCAGAAGTAAATCCCATTAGGTTCAATGGGACCTACTCCCAGGTAGGTGTATATAGGATTGCAGCCTTAGATTCCAATGATGGGATCTGTGCATCTCCAGAATCAGGTGGAATCTACTTCAGTTTCTTTGCAGGTGTATAGAGATATGTCATTCCTAATTACTTTGAAAACATCTGTATACTTTTCTATGTCCATGAAGTTAAACTGAATTTTCAACATACACACACACACAAGGAAGTAGCCAGGATGTAGCCAGAGTCAGCCTGGAGCAAAGTACCCAGAAGCAAGACAGAGGGAACCACTGAAGGAAATGAGCATATGTGGAATCCAGCTGAAATTTCTGAATCAGGAAGGTGACAATTTAGAATAGGAACCAGCTGTAACACCAAGGTCACAAACATCTGGGGACAGGATGAATGGAGGAAGACAAATATTGATATTTATGACTGGCCCAGCCCAAAAGCCACTAAGGATTCATCATGCAACAATCGCTACTCATTCAGCACTCATCCCACACCAACACCCAAAACCTCAAAGCAATGTTGAGATCCCTTGCAGGTGCCTCTAGAAGAGCCTAGGTTGCTGCCCAAAGTATTAGCACATAAAAGAGACTTTCCTTTCTTCATGCTTTGACAATGTGAATGTGAAGCATTTTGAATGCTTTAAACTACTATGTTAAGCTGATGATAATAATAATAATCCACAAGGTGAAGGACGGAAGGAAGGGGGGCCTCATGCTCAAGGAAGGAAGTGATCCCTGCGCTAAAACGACAGGGCAGGGGGAAAGCTCACTCAACTCAAAGCGAGATGTGCAGTGTGCAAACAGTAGCAATCCTTTAGGAGCCAAGTAGTAGTGTTGTTCACTGAGAAACCTGTAAAGGAAAGAGTGATTTAGGAACTTTAGCAAACTGTTACTGGTTTAGCAAACTGCTACTAGCTATGTGCATGGGTGCTGTGCAACCATTATAAGGAACTCCTGCCAGGGCAAGTCCCAGAACAGGATTGGACAGATTTATGGAGGAAAAGTCCATCACAGCTTACAAGCCATGATGGGGATAAGCAACCTCCTGGTTGGAGGAGTAGGTTTTCTCTGTGCCAGGTACAAGGGAGTGGCGACAGGATACAGGTATCTTGTTGTCTTGTTGTCCTGAGGCATCTGGTGGGGCCACTGTGTGATACAGGAAGCTGGACTAGATGGGCCTTTGGCCTGATCCAGCAGGGCTCTTCTTATGTTCTAACTGGGTGAAGAGGGTTCATGCAACTCAGGAGCCCCAGGATCCAGAACACTGGGACATTTTGTCAAGGGTACAAGAATGCTAGAGGTTAAGTCTGCATGCTGCTGTGAGTGCTACAAATCACAGCCCCTGAGCAACACCTATTAATAAGCATCACGACAGCCGCAGAAGAGGCTGGGGGACTGCACACCCAGAAAAAGTCATCTGGGAATAGCACAGTATAAGTGATAGTGGCTGTTCCTGCACAAGTGGATAGTGTACAGAAGCATTTTGCTTTTTGTGCTGCTGGAAGCAAGACGCTGTATATGTGGTATAAACACTGCTCCACAGTTTCTTGCCTGGACATGTCCTTCAGATACAGCTGTGCCCACTCTCCCTTCTGCCCTGTGGGAGCCCTTAGAAAACAAACTGCCTTTGCACAAAAGAGGCATTCTGAAAGGAAACAGAGGGGACCAGCATTTTCTGAAGGGAACCACCAGCAGGACTGTATGACGAGTTAGCCAAGGACAGTCTTGCACACTGAAGAATGTTACAGGGTGATGGGAAAACGTGAAGACAGCCAGGGCTGCTGCTGTCCAAGCCATGCTGGGTTGTGTCACAAAGTGTAGTCCCCGAATCATTTCTGGTTTGAACTGGGCAAAGCCAGAACAGACTCTGAGCACCAGCTCTGTAGAATTGGTTTCAGGGTCCAATAAGAGGAGAATGAAAACAGCCTGCTGAAAAAACCACATCAACAGAAGTCTTGCTGGCTCTGCTCTCCCTGTGGTGCCTGGCTCTCTGCACTTTTGGGAGGGGCCATGTGGCTCTGCAGAAGGGAGGATTAGGACAGACAGGCAGTAGCCCTTAGTAGCTGGTAAGGCCAGGCTTGTGAGACAGCTATGGTGGCCAGATGAACTTCAGGACAGGGCTCCGGAACTGTTAACAGTTGTGCAGAAAAAGGAATTTTGACAAGTGCAGCTTTTCTAAACCTGCTGCACTGTGACGTGATAAGCTGCACCTGTGAACATTCTCTCTTCTGCACAACCATTAACAATGCAAGAAGCATATCCTTGATTGCATCTGGTCAATTTAGAGGTGGCTTAGCAATAGGCAGACTTGCCTCCCACCAAAGATATGGTAGGAAAGAAGCATCACATAAAGGAAATTACAAGTGGACGCTGGAATAAAGTGTCCTAAACCTGTCCATTTTAACTAACAGCCGGGACACTACACCATCAAGCTGCACAATCTAAATGCAGGCTCCCGGGTGTGAACTCTGCCTAGATTGCTCTGCAGGGAGGCATCTGGGCAACACCTTCTGAGTTAAACAAACAACCAGGCCTGGGAGCTTGGGGCCTGGGCACTAATTAATGCCTGCTATAGGTGAGAAGCAGCTGCATACAGGTGGCAGGTCCAGCCTAATGAGAATTTTGTACAGTATTGTATTTGCAAAGAAAAGAGAATGAGAGGTATTTGCACAATGCTCTTGCGGTAACAGAGAAAGATGGAGCAAGATTTTTCACTAAATGATCTGAGAGTTAAAAGAATGTATCACTTCTGTGTGTACCCAAATGTATGGGGGCATAAAGAAGACCAGGAACAGGGGCCTGCTTCCAAACTGAAGGATGAGGCACTTTAATAGAGTTAGGCAACATGTGCAAGACAAAGCACCAACTAGTACAGTGGCCTTCAACTTGTCCAGAGCTGGCAAGGACTCACCTCAAATAAATCCCAACCTGCAACATGGGACCAGCCAGCAGGCAAGAGGGCTGGGTGAATGAGCAGCCCTACCACCACACTTCCTCTTCTTTTCCTGCCTAGGGGTGGCCAATCAGATGCATTGCTACTATGTTGTTCTGCCCCTTCTCTCCTATCAGGCCAATTGGAAAAAGAGGAGGGGCAAGGAGTGGTGTGGCAATAGCATGTGCTCAGTTTTCAAAGGTGGAGGGAGAGAAAGAGGAGGCAAGGCAGAGGGAGTGCCACAGAAAGGGAGAGTAGGTGGGCAAATGGGACACCAAGGGTACAGTGAAACTTGAGGGCTGGGCCACTTCACAGCCAAAGTCTCCATGATTTTCCTCATCTAGGACCCTTAAGTCCTGGCTATTGTTGAAACTGTGCAGGCCTGAGCCTCAAAACAAAATGGCATTGGCAATATACGACCATGAGCCACCTAAGGCTGGGTCCTCCTGACCAACTTCTGGGTCTCCCCACCTGTTGAAGATCCCTGAACTAGTACATAAAGAATTTATTAGCACAAATGAACAAGGACGACAGTGGGCACACAGTGATCCAGAACACCTGTTCACCCTTAGGCCTGAACCAGTGCAGAACACCACTGCCCCCCATAAGTCAAGCACTATCTGAGACAACCGAACTGATTTGCAAAGGCCATTGTCATAGAAGAGAGATTTACATCGTGTTAAACTGGACTTACTCCCAAGTAAGTGTGAAGTCCAGGGATGCCTCTGGACTTCAAAATTCAGGTTCTAAAGACTAAAAAGATCCTCTAAAGCACTCAGTCAAGATAAGCTCATTGTACCATCACAGCAAATCAGCCAATGGCAACAACAGAGGAAGGGCAAGTAGAGAGAACAAATGGGGAAATGTAGGTGCTGATCACCAGGATGAAGGTGCATGAGAGTGCTGCAGCATCTAAGCAGGTGAGAAGGAAGCTTCTCAGGTGGTGTAATGGCCCCAGTCCTGAGAAAGTTAATTGCACTTCAGTCCCATTGAAATAAATGGAAATGAAGCATAATTAGCTTTCCCTGAATTGGGAATGATGAGGGGTGTGTGCGTGCGCACACGCGCACATGAGTGAAAGGTCTAATAAATTCAGGTAAGAGCAATTTCATTCAGTTTGAGTAACTCTACCCAGCTTCAAGATGCAGACTCACTAGATCACTTATTCCAACTGGCTCCACACACCTTTGCTTGCAAAAGCAAAACACAAATTGTTGAAACCGCAATTTCTAGACAGGAAGTCTGGGTAAATGCTGTGCTGGAGGACACTAGAGTTTGGTTGATCTTACCAACTCTAGGCTTACCAAATCTAAAAGCAGGTTTTAATCTCTAACTAGTCATTGTCCACAGCCCTCATGGTGAGTGATGAAAGATTTATCAAGGGAGTCCTCCCTCACACATGATATGCACAAACACACACACCCTGTGTGTTCTTTGTGGATCAGATGGAATCAGCCTCCTCTCCAGGAAGGTGTAGTTTACCAATCCTGCTCTCATCCCACTTACACACCCCTCCCCACTTCCTGTTTCTCTTTTTCTGCCTCCTACAAAACAGTAATTATTGCTAGGAGCAACACTGGCAATTGCAATCCATGGCTGCCTGAGTAGAACAGAGGCATGAGTCAGACCAGCAGTCCTTTGGTGGGGCCAGTTTCTAGCTATCATAGGGTGTACTCTGGAGTCACACTACTTATAGCAAAAGAAAAAGTCAGTCAATCAGTCTCATAGGATGGCACCAAACCAACTAATGAGCTTCTTCAAGGGTGGGTTCGGACGCTACAGTTCTGGATATTTATGGGGTCATTCTGGAACCTTCATGTGCATAGATGGGCAAATGTAATGTGTAAATTGGTAACATGTGGGTCTGACTCATCCAGGGACCTGCAAAATCCAACATTCCAAAGCTGTCATGGGATTTCATGGGCCTATCAGTAAATCAGACCCATGTGTTAGCAATTTACATATTACAGTTACCCATGCATGCAGAAAAAGGCAATGAATTCTGAATCTGCAAGAGCATAATATCCAAAGCAGCTTGAGTATCAGAAAGTTGGGACATGGAGGCTTAAGTATCACTCCACCCATTACGCAAGTGTAGTCACCTCTGGGGTGGAACTCAGTGACTGACTAACATCAGTTTCAGTGGACCCATAATTTGGGACCGGAAGCCAAGATAATAGCCTTTAAGTTGACATGTGGCATAATTAGAGAAAAAATAACAATTCCTGTGCTAGAATTCAGTGAAGGTATCAGAGCTCAAAATCTGACTTCCCAGAATCCTTAAAACAATCAGAGGGCCCTCTTTCCCCCCTTCTGTTCAGAGAAGAACCCCTCTATAAGAATTTCCCTATCAGTACAATTCAGACACCCAGATATTTTTAAGTCTGCACAACATGCTTAATCCAGGACTTAGAACCCAGCAGCCAAAGTGCAATGGTTTGCACTTGATTGGGCAGTTTCCAGTGGACACTCTGAGATGAGTAGTAGCTGGGACGTGTTTGTACTGTTTCTTGAAGACTCAGCTGAGTTCACTCTGCCTGCGTTTGCAAAATGCCAGCTATACATCACCAGAAGTGCCAGCCTAACTTTTCAGAAGCACTTAAGGTAAACACTACCACAAAGCCTCTGAGCAACTCCAGATTTCTATGGGAGAGAGAGATGGTTTATCTCCTAACCTAAAGAAAGCAGGAGTCTGGCAGAAATGATCCCTTTTGAATAAGAGGGCTGAATGCATGAGGTCTCAAGGAAAACAAAATGCTTGTTCTTTCAGAAGGCTGCATCATTTTTTTCAGAAGATCCTCCCTCCCAGTGCCACGGCACCTCTCTGCTATATCAGATATTAGGCCATCAACATCCTATAGCCTTCCCCCAACATGGAACAAAGTATTACATTTCTCACAATCCAGTCCAACAGCAATAGATATTCCAGTACTCGCCGTGAGGGCAGTTAGGCTTTCCTGCCACAGCAGTTAGCCAAACAAGATTTGCAACTTTGCCAAGTGTTTATTGCTTGGAAGACTTAAGCATGTACTTTTAAATCAAAAGGAAATTCCAAAAGAGTTGCTGGAAGTACCATGGGCTGTGTAGCACAAAGATCAGGGAGAAAAAAGAGCCATGGCACTTTTTTGAGATAGCCAACAGCTTACTTTTCCAGATGGATAATGAAGTGAGCATCACATAAAGTACGCTGTTTGTTGCCTATGAAAGTTCATGCCGCAATAAGATAGTTACAACGGTGCCATAGCATTTTTTGGCTTTTGTTACACAATCCTCTGACTCAAATCACTAGTATAAATGGGAAAAGCTATTCCGGAAACCTAACAGGAACATGTGTCACTAACAGGACACTCTCCTCTATTCTACCACGGACCGGATCTGGCTCCTTTTCCAAGAACAGAAAATACAAGATGGCATGAATCAGAGTGGACAGTGTGTGCAGCCAGTTGGTTCTGGTATCGGGGTCTTTGCTGGGCTCAGCAAAGTTAAGTCTGACATCTTACTGTATCTTGGAAGGGCTCTTCAAGACAAGCTTCTTTGTGAAAGCAAAATATAGCAAGCATGGTGCTACTGTCTGGAAGCCCTAGAACCACCCTTCCCCAAGTCAGTGCAGTTCCCTAAAATGAAGGAGAAAGAGGGCACTTTCAGGTATTTCCCTTGTAATGCCAGCCATTTATTGCGTTTCCACTTGCAGTCACCTGACATGCAGGCTTGCAGCAATCCTTTCACACAGCAGTGGACACAGCATCTTTTGAGGACACAGTAGTAGACCGACTCTCCTCCCTTTACCCCTCCTGTTTCTCATGTGGTCTGTTGTATCTGGCCATGTGCCTCTCAAAACAAGGCAGAACAGTAACGCTAACTAGCCATACATGTGGTCACTGCTCTCAAAAGAGTAAGATTTTCTGCATAATAAGTGTGACAATTTAAGTGTGGGGAAAATACAGGTTGACAATGGAGGGATGATGGCACTATTTGTGAACTCGTAAACAGTGTGTGAACAAAGTGTGACAATCTCAGACTAAACACCCTATCAGGAAGTGCCCACGGTCTCCTAAGGGCAACAACTCTTGGGCCAGTCAGCCTCTTTTCTATCCCCTTCTGACAAGCATTCCCCAAGCTGGGAGATCTCAGCTATCATCTTGGCAGCACAAGCACATAGCCAGACAAGAGTCCTTACACCATGAGATTATCTGCAGTTCAAGAACAACTATAATCGGCCCTGAGGAGCCAAATACAGAAAGGATGCCTTAGAGATCCTCTCATGCTCATAGAGGCCTCTCTTTTGTTGAAGTCAGGATTGCTCTCTGACTCTGTCTTCAAAAATGCTGCATGTGTGTGCCACTGCTGATGAGCTTGGTGGGTTAAGGCTCTTTCTGCTATTGATCCAACTAATGCAGTCTCATCTGAGAAGAGACACTGATCCGAGTCCTTTGAAGTGGGAACCAACTGTGCTCTCGCCTGACCTCAACTAATAAGAGTCAGGCTAGGTCTTGGGCACATATAGGCCCCTACCACAGAAGATCACATGCATACACTCAAGCTGCCAGGACTGTCAGCTCCATCCATCTTGCAGAAGATTTACAAGGCCCTTGAACCAGGTATTGGCCAAGTATTTCTGACCCTATCTTTAGAGAAGACCCTATTCTCCATGTGTAGTTAGCACTGTTGTGAGATGCCAATTTCTCCTTAGGTAGCAAGAGGAAAGGCTATTTTCCTGGCAGCCTCTAGCCCCAGATCAGTCTGATCTGTCAACCAAACCAAGTTTTGACAAAGCATGAGCTGGCAGCCTGCTGGCTAGGGAACCCCTAGCCCATCTGGTAAGCCTAGATCAGTGAAGAAGACACAGCAGTCTGCACATCTGGTGAGACGGGCTAGACTGGCTCTTACATAAAGTGGGTAGGTGAGTTTCTGGGACATCCCACAGGTTTTTTAGACATGGAGTTAAGGAACCTGGAGAAACTCAGATTGCTCTGGGTGAGAGGGGGATTTATACTGGCCATATAGGACAAGAAATCCACATACACAATTCTTACAATCGAGGGAAGTGCAGACCCCAGTCAGTCCAGATCACTTGAAAATCCCCAACGTCACCTCCCTCGCTCCCTAACACCGTGAACTGGGCCACAGTCCCGTCCGGACAAGGATCAAAGCTCCGAGGTACGTTCCGCCTAGACAGGAGAATAACCCAATGGTACCCCATTGTATATTGCTCTCGGTGCCCGGGAGGGGGGTGCGGAGGACTGGGCGTCAGGGCAGGGGAAAGGGGAATGTGTCGCTTTCCAGCAAGAGTCCCGTGGGGGGGGGGGGGGCTGCAGGGGCCAGATCTCGGTTGTATTCTCCGCGGCCCATATTCCCTCGCCACTGTTGCGGCTTGTGGTGTGGAGCGGGTGGGTTGTCAGTCAGTGGCGCTCACCTGCTCTCTTGCGAGGGTGCCCTGGGGTGGTCGGCCGCTCCCTGCGTTGTCTCCCCACGCAACTGCCCATAGCGGCAGCCCCAGGCTGCGATTCCGAGGGATCTGCGCGCCTGAGCCCAGCTCAGGGCTCTCCCGCTCCGCATGTGGCCGGATCCCCAATCCGCCGTTCGGACGAGCACGCAAACTTTCTGCGGCGCGGCTGTCTCCTCCTCCTCTGCACTCCAGACAGGGCGGTTTGGAGTCTTGCTGACCGGGAGGGGCTAATCAGGATCGATCAGGACCACTTCGGATCGGGTTGGAGCTGCCCGAGGCAGGCCCAGCCACTCCGCTGCTTGCTGCTCCTGTAGCCGCCGCGACCGCGACCCGCCGAGAGCTGGGTTCTGAACCGGGGAGGGTCCCCCGGCCCTGGGAGACACTCCGGACTCCTCCTTCTCCAGGTGAGCATGTGACTCGGAGGCAGGAGCCCAGCCTCCACCACTCCGCCCTCTCGCTGCCAACCCCAGGAAGAGGATCCTCCTCCTTCGTGATCCCGGCCGGCCGCAACTCTGCAGGGAGGCAGTAGGCAAGCCTGAACTGAGCTGTGCGAAGGAGCCGCTCTGGTCTGGAGCGGAGGCAATCGGTCGTCCGTCGGTGCTTACATTTCTCCCAGAGTGCGGCCGGCGCCTGCTACCAGCTCTATCCCCTCAGTCGTCTTGCAGCGGAACTCTCATGAAGCTCGACTTCAAGCGGAGTTTCAGAGAACCAGATATGGCAACGGCAAGGCCAGAGACCGTATGGCTCCAAATTGGTTGTATGATGACTTGAGACTCCCGAGAGGGCCCTCTGTCACACTGCCCAGCCGGTGCAAATATCTTAAACCAAGATTGTCTTGCGGAGGAGCATGGCAGCAGCCCAATAATAATAGACTTATTATTGTATATGGTTATTATTATTGGTTTTATTGGTTCTTTTGTGCAACCTGCCATGAGTGTCTCCATTTTGGGATATAAGACCTCTGATAAAATAAACAAGTAAATACACATATATAAATACATACCCCTGTAAAGAGCGAGGTATGGCAGTTGCAATGCTGACATTTGAATTTAGTGGCCTTCCAGGGCAGCCTGCTAAGTGGACAGGAAGTACTTTGTCTCTTTCCCCCTTGCTACCTCTTTCACATGGAGTTCCTGTCCAAAACAGTTAACAGGTGTCTCTTTTCCCACCTCCTTCAAATTCTTCCTCAAAACCTTCCATGAAACATTTGGCTTCACCTCATAACTCTAACCCACAATTGAAATTAAACCTAATCTGCATTTGTGCATATTTATCTTTAGTTACTGTAGGTAAATACCCACCCAAAAAATTGCCTGACTAGCTGTCTGAATTAGGAAAACAGACTATGAAATACGGGCTTGTTTATGTTTGAGAAGATTGTTTGCCAAATGACTCTTCCGAGCCACAAGGGTCTACTTTGCTCCCTCTTTGCTCACTTTTTTTCCTACAAAAGCAATGTGTTCAATACCTTTGTCTCATTCCTCCATTGTCCCTGTTTGTTGCGCTTATTTGGCAAAGAGGTAGAGTTTTATAGGTTAAAAAGTCATGTAAATATGGAAAAATAATATGAGGAATTCCAAGGTTTTAAAATACAATAAAATCATTAAAATCCACACACATCAGTCCAATGTTTCATTCAAAGCACTGAACATTCTCAAGGAACACACAGAAACTCCGTGTGAGATGGAGTTGAACACTGGAGAAAGACGTGAACCTAAATAAACAGCAGCGCGTTAATTTTTCTATATTTACATGACTTTTTAACCTATAAAACTCTACCTCTTTGCCATCATGTCTGGTCATGAGAATATCCATGTTACATTGCGCTTATTTGTTTCCATACCTCCCTACCTTTGTTGACTCTCCTGCTGCTGTTGAAACCTAGGTATTAAACAAACTCCTTGGGCCAAAAATGTGAGCATCATGTACACTGGTGGAAATATAAATCAACAAAAACAAATAACTCAAATAGCTGAAATTACGACAGCCTGCAAAAAAAAAAAAAAAAAAGCTTTTGTGCACCAGCTTGAAGAATGATGGTGGTCTGCCACATTCCCCAAACTGCCAGTCTAAGATTTTCCCAGGCTGAGTTGGTCTGACTGCAGTAAGGCAGTCAATGCTGGTAAGTTACTGTAGGTAAATACAGTTCAGGATAAATATTGAGAAATTCTTCTCCCTCTCGCACAACACCAGAACCAGGGGACATGCACTAAAATTGAGTGGAGGGAGAGTTAGAACAGATAAAAGAAAATATTTCTTTACCCAGCGTGTAATTCATCTGTGGAACTCCTTGCCACAGGATGTGGTGATGGCACCTGGCCTAGATGCCTTTAAAAGGGGTTTGGACAGATTCATGGAGGAAAAGACCATCACAGGTTACAAGCCATGAGCAACCTCCTGGTTTTAGAAGTGGGTTTTCTCTGTGCCAGGTGCAGGGGAGTGGCAGCAGGAAACAGGTTATCTTGTTGTCTTGTGTGCTCCCTGAGGCATCTGCCAGAAACCGAAACCTAAGGAGCCCCGCCCCACCCCCTGAGCCCTACACCCTGGGGCCCACCGCCCCCTATCAGGTGACGTCCCTGCTGGTGGGGCCACTGTGTGATACAGGAAGCTGGACTAGATGGGCCTTTGGCCTGATTCAGCAGGGCTCTTTTTATGTTCTTATGTTCTTATTGTCCAGTCCTAGACACTGGGCAAAACAGTCAGTCATAGTGTTCTGGCCAATGCCAACCCTTCCAAATGAGGACATGCATGCTTAAGTCAAGGTGGCACAGCTTTTCCAGGACGTTAGTCCCATCAAGGTATATCACACCCATTCTGACTATCCCATGGGTTCTCTTCTCCGGTCGTTTTTTTTGGCAAGTCACTTTTGGGTTGGTTTAAACATTCCATCCACTGGTAAACACTGGAAGTTACATGTGACTAAATGCTTTTTTCTTTTTTTGTGACATCCTGATCAGGCAATGCACAGAATCATTGCACACAGCCTCACGTATGCACCTTATTGCATGCTGTGTGCATAAGGATCTGTGGTCTGGGGAAAAACCAGCCAACCAAGAAAGAAGGCAGGAAGGAAAGGAACTGATGTGACCAGAAACTCCCACATTTTCCCTGGCTTTCTATGCTTGTCATAGTAATCTTAGCAGTTTGGGTGGCTGCCATTCTAATCTTCTACTACTAGGAAGAAAGTGTGTGTTTCTGGATCTTTCCTGCCCTGAAATTTTACACCCCTTTCCAAGTGTCTTGCAGTCTCTGCAGGAGGGGGGGGGGACACAACTTGCGAACCATTGCCCTTAAAGCTGAGCTTTCTACTCAACACTTTTTTTTCCCCTAGGGACAGGTGATTTGCCTCTTTCCTTGGTCCCAAATTTTGCTCCAAGCACACCCAGCGTTGTTAGTCTTATGGCCTGTAATGAATAACTGAAAAATAATTCTATTGTACTTCCAAGCACTAAACCAATGATTTAAATGACATAATCATTAAAAACAAATCTCTTAAAGTGACATTCTTTATTATATGTATGGGAGTGACATTGCAAAAACAACGGCCTTTACACGACAGCTTCTGCTTGCCTCTCCCCGCTCCTTTTGTTAGTTAAAAATCTGATCATTCATTCCACACGTATCTCTCCCTTTTCTGACCATTGGCCGAAAGAGGAATTGTGGGTATGAAGCCAAAACTGCGTTATTGGGAACTTCCAATAAACTGGACCTTGACCTTCTTGTAACCTGACCCGATACTCCTGCCCTGATCTCTGACAGGGTCTTGCCACGCCCCCGCCCTACGACCCGCCCCGAGAACTCCACGCTCCACTACCCCTGCCTGGCTCCTAAACTAGCCTGAGAACGCGATGGGAGCGTGCCCCAGTCATACGTGATGGAAGCGACACGCATGCGCAGTTTCCCTCTCGTTAGTCTAGTATCATGGCGGCTGGAGGGGTTGATGCTGATGCGGGAGCGCCTGGTTCCGTGTTGCAGGGTTGGGAACGGGAGAGCGCGGCCAGGGAGGCGGCGGAAGGTATGGGCGAGCAGAGACCAGCGGGGAAATGTGTATAGAGCGGACTGGAATGGACACGGGCTGGAGAGGAGACGGCGTGGTAGGCAGTGTCTGCGATAAGTGAGGTGGGGCTTGCGGGGCAGGAGTGAGGAGGCGGCGGCAGCAACAGCAGCAGCAGCAGCAGCAGCAGCAGCAGCAACAACTCCAGCTCGAGAGCTGGGAGACTGACTGCCTACGTGTGTTGAGAACGGTGGTGGAGAGTAGAAAGAAGGCGGAGGATAGGCAAGGCTGGGGGGAGTGGACTCGATAAGTTAGACTTGTGGTAGGTTCCAGCCGCTGGATCTGTTCAGTGCTAGAATTCAGTGTTGTAGGAAGTAATAAAAACTGAGTGCCTCTGTGCGTGTACAGAGTACTTTTCTTTCTTTCTCCATTGTGTAACTTCACTCCATCCATGCACATCAGGGATTGAGAAGTAATTAACCATGGCTAGTATGCATGCCCAGCGGTCGACATAAGAGAGGATACCGGTAGTTCTGGGGTGAGGCAACTGTTAAGAGGTGCTGCATGGCACTGGCAGGGGGAAGGTAATCAGCTTTTTTTCTCCTTGAGGGTTGTTTCAAAGGTAGTGGTGAGCAGGAGTGAGATGTTGAGAGACACGAGAAGCCAGTTTTGCCCATAACAGGGCAAAGAGAGGGAGAGTAGTTTTGCAGCAGTGTTTTGTTTGGGAAGATCTGATCATTAGCAAACTGACACACTTGGGCATACCCTTCCCTATTAGTTTGCACTACATTCACTAGTTTTATTACAAAACCCAACAAAATATTTTTTTTCTGGTGCTTCTGAAGTTAGATATATTCTTGGGTATATTTGGGGTGCTGATTTAAAAAAATGGCATCGGTTTTGCCTTAGCTCTAGTTTTGGAGATTCGGCATAACTACCTTATGCTGATTCAAGCAGCTCCCTCGTGAGGAAACTGATGTGGCTTATCACCAAAACTAGAGCTGATAGGGCAAAACTGGCACCATTTTTGGAATCGGTGCCCCAAATATACCCAAGAATAGGTCTAACTTTTAAGGCACCAAAATACGTGTTTTGTGGTGTTATTAGTAGTAAAAATATTTATATATACTGCTTTTCAACACAAAAAAGTTAAAGTGGTTTACTGACAAAATCAAATAATTAAGGCATTTTTGCCCAAGGGTATATATATACACATCTGGAATTACTAAATGCGTACAACTGTGGGCTGGGTGGAAATAGCATGCTTGTTTTGTACTTCCATTCATTAACGCTGTGTTGAATCTCACCTAAGAAAATGACTGCTTGCTGCATTTAATGAAAGCAAAAGAGGGGTTAAAGTACAAAAATACAAAAGCAAAAGAGGGGTTATGTACAATTAATCCATATTTACCGTGGGTGTTGTTGAACTGCTTCCTTGTGCATATTCCTTTTGTTTGTAAAAACACTTTTGTTTACGTTTCAGTGTTCATAAGGTTAATCTTGATTTGGATGACTGTGGTGGCTGCTTATGGACTTGTCATGGTGTGACTTAAGCTGTATGGAGACATCAAGCAATGCAGGAGCAAACTTTATCATGCTCCTCCTCTAGCCCACGCTGACTAAATTGTGGAAATGTGCTAAGTCTTTTAGTGCCACATGGCTAGTTGTAATCTAGGTATATTGAAAAGTGTGAATGGGATAACTTTTCAAGAACAGGATATATATATGTAAGCAACTCAAATATGAACTAGTTATCTTTTCATCCTTCTCTAGGCTACCGTTGGAAATCAAGAGAAACTGTTGTATGGTTTGTTCAATGCATGGGATTTTAGCGAGGTTCTTGATTTTGGGATAGCTAAATGGAGAAGAACCCAGTTAGTAAAGTTCAGTGCTGGCAAAGCAGCAGAAGTGGCTTGCATCATTTTAAGTGCCCTTGGTGACCAACAGCCCAATACAGTGCATATTTACTGTAGTCAGTGGGGTTTACTCCACATAGTGTGCATACGGTAGGATTGCAGTCTAAGGAACCTATAGAGGCTGATTAACCAACTTAACTAATATGAAGGCAACGTGGAATGTGATATGAACTTCCCTCTGAATTGTAGGAAAGATTGACTTAAGATCTGTTTCTTCAGTAGATCATAGGAAACTGCCTGATAGTGCATCGGACTGTTGGGCCACCTAGGTCAGTACTGTATTGTCAACACAGACTGGCAGTGGCTGTCCAGGTTGACAGGCAGGCTTTTTTCTCTGCCCTACCTGGAGGTGCCAGGGATTGACCCTGAGATCAAGTCAGATCAGGCAAATCAGTTACTCTACCACTGAGCCACCGCCCTTCCCCAAGCGACATATCTGTAAGCTTAGCTCCCCCAGAAAATGTCATGTTGTGCTATTATAGAAAAGTACTGTACAAATGTTTGGGTCAGATGGCAGGTAGGCTGTGTTAAGAATCTGAATTGATACAGAAAATGGTACTGAAACAATACAGAAAGCTGTCGGTCCCATGTGGTTTAGCTTCTTTGTGGTCTTCTCAAAGCAAAATTAAGAGCGCAATACGCTGGAGTTCAGAAGAGGTAATCGTTGTTTACTTTTTTTAAAGGAGTGGGGGCAGGTGACTTTCAGTTAATACTTTGGAACTCATGACCACCAGGTAGTAATGAGGCCCAGTGGCCCATGATTGTTGCTCATAGTTTCTGATGTGATGCTTGTTGAGAATGTTTTCTCCTTATTTGTGATGCTTGTTGAGAATGTTTTCTCCTTATTTGTAATTGTGGTAATGCTATGTTCAGCACTGTTACAGTTACAAGGTTTGTTGATTCTGCAACTTTGAAAAGCATTTGCAAGGCTAACAATAACTATTACAAGTAGCAAAAACGTTCATGGCTTGAGTATGCTGCTGTTTCTTTATTACACCCCCCTTTTAATAAAAGTATAGCTTTTTATTTTAAACATTAAGTATGGCAAAAAACTGTGGAGAAGAAAGAAAATGGCAGAGCAACGAGAGGGAAATATTTACCCTGTCTCGCTGTCACCTCATCTGAACAAAGGAGAGCTCTCTGTAGAATTTTCTGCCTCGGGAACTATGGGTGCAAATTGGCTGCACATCTGAGTGTGAATGTTTATCTGTATGTGGACACATGTGCTGTTTATCCCAGGTTCCTGATCTAGCAGGTGATGTGTGCATTGAAAATTGCTTCCGCACACAGGTATCCTTACTTAGATCAAGCCACTTGCCTTCTTAGAACTGGGTCTGTGGACTGCTGCTGCAGCACGCCTGCTCCACAAGAGAGGGACTGGGCTCTGAGGATATGCACCTGAGGCCAGTTCTCTCCTTTTCCCCCCACCTGATCCTTTAAATTGTGAAGAAGACTTTTCCCTTGCAGGTTAAAAGAATTGGATGAGAGGAGTCCAATTGGGCTTGAAGGCACTCCCGATAGCCCAATTTCCTAGTTCTCATCTTTGGCTAGAGCGGCAGTACTCAACTTTTTTGGCCCACGTACCACCCACGCGGGCCTCTGGGTGGCTGTGTACCACTGGGAAAAAGTGCTGATGATGTCATCAGCACTTTCTTTCAGGTTTGCAGCCACACCGGAACTTGGAAAAGGAAGGTAAGACGTAGGGGACGGTGGGAGGGCCATTCCCAGTGCCTAGAGCCTGCACGCTTGAGCTCTGCTGCCTCAGCAGAGATCGAGGCACCACTTTTCAGGCTCCAATGCGGCGCAGCACAACCGAGATGGCAGCCGCCAGCCCGCATACCACCAGCCTGTGGTTCGCGTACCACCAGAGGTATGCATACCACAGGTTGGGAACCTCTGAGCTAGAGCAGTAGCAGGTCATTTGCTTCCATTCAGCCAACTCCAAACTCTGATGGCTGACAGCTCATCATAATCATATAAATCATTGGATTTATAACTGATTTGGTTATGAAGCTGTCTCAGTAGCCTAGCAACGTTTTAGTAAGTACCTGTAGATTGTACCAGATTCAGGCAGCTGAAAGGATCCTGTACTCTGTCCAAGCCTGTTTTGTGTCTTTGTAAGTTGGAAGGAACGCTGTTGCATGAAGTGACAAATTGCCTTGTGCCTTTGACCAGTGGCTTTCTTCCTTTTCCTCTGGACAGCTCCCTGCTGCTAATGAGATAATTTAATTAATTGCTCAGCAGAGATGAGAATGTTATTGTTAGTGCCAGTTAATTTTCCTTGGTTTGCAGTTTGTAAACCAAAAGTGTTAAGTTAAAATACAATTTTCAAAACGTCATTTAAAAGTTGAATTTGGGTGCAGTGTGGAGGAAAGTCTAAATTTCTGTGGGTATATTCCCTTTTATCCCATCAGGATCAAATTTGTTAAAATTTCACTTTGAGAACTTCAGAAATTAGCCTTTTTGGTCTAAATAAATGGTCCAGAGTAGCATGCTCGGTATGATTGGAGTACATGCTAATTACAACAGATAAGGAGAGGAATGGGAGGCCTAACACAACTGGGAACTTGGTGGGTCCTCAGTGAGAGAGCCTTGATTATGGCAGGCTTATAATTTCTCCTTTGCCTTGAGTGAGTAGTAATAATTGCCCTCCGCTGTGTGGCAAAGACAGTGCCCTCCAGAATTGGACAGCCACTGTCATTTTGGACTGCACACACAGCTCTTTGCCTCTTTGGCCCCATCAGGCTGACTCCTTGGATTTCTGCAGGGGTGGAGGCCAGGACCTTATCTTAGCAGAAGAGTCTGGCTCAGTTGGGAGAGCTGCTGTCTTGTAAGCCTGAAGATCGGTGAACTTGACAATTTCAAGACACGCCGCCGACAAAAAGCTATGAAAGCCTCCAGGAGGAGATATAAGAGCCTCCAGCTGTGGTCGGTCAAGTGTGGGAGGCACCAGCCAGCAGAATTGTCAGACTGTAAAAAGGATACCACCTGGAAAATAGCTGTTCATGAAAGATTGGACATTTATATATTGTAAAACCTCCCAAGGGGGGGTTAGGACAGCCTGCCCATGTACACCGCCTTGGATTAAAGTCGGAGGAGAAATCCAGTGACCAAGAAAGGCAGTGTATAAATACTGTATATTAATATTAATAATAATAATATCTTTGCACTTGCTGCAAGTGCTGAAGTAACACAGTGTGTAGTGTTAAGGACAGCTGTCCACAATGACAGGAAAGCTCCTCTATCTTCTGGGAGCATTGGGGTGGAGTTGGGTGAGGGCATAGAGAGTTACCTCTTAAACTTCTACTTGACAAGGCTTATTAAGACAGAGGTATGTGTTTTTCCTTAGATATTCTCACAGTATTTTTTTTTCTCCTGATGTAAGTAGAGAGCAGATTGTTAGGAAGTAGTGGTGGAGGCAAGGTTCGGTAATGTGTGCATTGGATCACCTGTATATCAGAATCGTGCATATGTATTTCATGCATAAAAAGGTAAAGGTGACCCCTGACAATTAAGTCCAGTCGTGTCCGACTCTAGGGTGTAGTGCTCATCACCATTTCAAAGCCGAAGAGCCAGCATTGTCCGAAGACGCCTCCGTGGTCATGTGGCCGGCATGACTCTCCTTGCCGCAGCGCGTAGCATGCGGCTGGAACACGGAGCGCTGTTTACCTTCCCGCAAGCGGTACCTATTTATCTACTCTCATAAACATGCTTTGGAATTGCTAGGTTGGCAGGAGCTGGCCAAGCAACGAGCGCTCACCCCGTCGCGGATTCGAACTGCTGACCTTTCGATCGACAGCTCATGGTTCAGCGGTTTAACCCACTGCGCCACCCGCTGGTATATGTATATGTGTATACCCGCGTGCATATGTATATGGAAAAAATATGTATTTCTTTCTGCTTGCATGGGCTCCTATACGTTACAGGTGGCTTGATGCAACGAGGACTGGCAAGGTCTGATCTTAAAAAAAAATACTAAGTGTCTGGTGTGCCCTGCACACTGACACTTGTTTCAGTTCCTGAGCTGTAGCTCTTTACTGGTGACTTCTGTAACACTTAAGGAGCATTTAAGAAGCTGTGTTTAATCTCCTGATTGGTCCAAGGCGCAAAGGAGATTATCTCCTTGTTATCTCAGAGGTGGGGCAGAACAAGATTGAAAACCCTGATGTTCCTCACTCTTGCAATTAAACCTGCCTTGCAAACAGGAGGAAATAGCTGTTGTTCCACTATTCAGCTGTGTCTCCTTGTTTCCTGACTTAAGGGAATAAAAATTATTAAGGGACTTAAAATAATCCAGACTTTAAGGGCCTGAAAAGAGACCATGCTCAGCAGCAATATATTTTCCTGGTGAGAAGGAGCACTGTAAAAGTTTCCCAGTAGCACTTCTTGTGACTTTTGAGGGCTATGACAGATTGTAGTGCGCTGTGGTCCACACTGCCTTATACTGAATCGCACCATAGTTCCATCAACAGCAGCTCTTTACAGTCCTGGGCAGATGTCCATTTAATTGGGAATTGAAAGTGAGATCTTCTGCATTCAAAGCTTGTGCTCTGCTGTTGAGCTATGCAAGCAAAGCAGGTGACAAGTTGCATTGCACTTTGAGCTGCATATATGCTCATGTCTAACTTTGTTTCAGTGTAGTAATCCACAGAGCAAAATGTCACCTTTGGCCCTCATTTTTTTTTCCTGTCGCTAGGAGTGAAAGCTGGGACCTGCAGTATCTTAGATGTTGTGGAAACATTGGGGTAAGTGGAAATTTTGTGTGAGGTTTCTGCTTTCTCTAGGACTGTGCCAGTGTATAAGATGACACTTTGCACTGCTGCGACAACATTAAACCTCTCCTGTTCACTGCTTGATGTCAGCCTGCTGGGTGCCATTGCTCAGCCAGGGGTGTACATTTCCATTTAAATGAAGTGTGGCCTGAAAGTTTAATGTTCGTTCCTGTGACTTTGCAATGGTACTCTGAACTTGGTTGTGATGCTATCCTAGTATTGGAATGAATCTCAGATGGACTATATAATCCCAGGCTTCTTGCTCCATGCTTGGCCACCAAACCCAGACATTGTTTTTGGACCCCTGAATAAAAAAGGAATTCACTATTGAACCAAGTAGTCACTTTTAGGTGGCCGCAGGGAAGCTTTGGTTCAAACATCCACAGAGAGTGCAGTAAAAGGCATTTTAGTGCCTTCTCAGGGGGGTCAAAGAGCGCAAGACCAACATGGCAATCAATGGGAAAACAGAATATCTGGGGATATTTATAACTAGTTACCCTGGGCAGCAATGCAGCTTAAGTTCAGTTTTTGGTATGTTTAATTTTAGTCTGGCTGCCTGAGGCAGAGGAAAGTTACTGGGCTCTTCAGACAAAATTGGATACCCTGCCCAGACAAAACTGGCTATTGTTTATATTTTAAACATTTTTTTACTCTCTGTTCTTCACACATGGCTCTGAATCTTCCTCCATTTTCTGTCTCCAATGCAGATCCCCTCTCAAGAATGCAGACCCTCGAATGCGTGCACAGGGCATCCAAATGCTCTCCGAAGTCCTGCTGCAGTGCTACTCCCTTCTCCAAGAAAAAGAAGGTAGGGTGTATGTTATCCTAATACTGGGCTATTTCCTCACCGCACATACTTGAGGCTAACCTCATCCTTCAAAGGATTGTGCCCAAGATCAGCATCTGGACATGATTCAGTAGTTAGGTGATCTCTGACATGCCATAATGCATTCTAGTACAGTTGGGTACAGTTGGGGCCCAGAAAGCCTGTACAAAGTGCTTCAACAACTGATTAGATTTATCTGAGGCATTTGTTACTTTATGGCAGTTTGGAGCTACCTGAAGGCGTTTGGATGCAATGAGCTTCTGTTAACTGGGAGGTGGGTGACAAATAGTAATTCTCTTTGGAAGACAGTTAAGCAATATATTAGATAGCTAGGTTAACATGCTGCTGTTTCAGGGATCATGGCAGCAGGTAAGGGCAAGGTGGCTGTTAAAATGCTACAGTGTGTGTTTAGAATGAGGGAATGATCTTGGGGTAACACTGGCACTGCATCTCCTTCCTGATTGTCCCATAAATGTGCATAAGCATGTCTCGATCCAGGATACTTGAATCCATGTTGTCCCTAGTAGAGCCCATCACTGACTGCTTTGCCAGGAGCCTCCTCCTGTGCTGTGTCCATCCGAGAACTGCAGGCAGCACGTTAATTGTGATCTTCCTGTCTCTGCTGCCCTAGGAACTAGTACAGTGGAACCCCCGCTTTATGATGGTAATCCTGTTCTGGAGACGCTATTGTATTTTGAAAATATTGTAATATGAATCCAATAATATATTGAGTTCTGATAATTTGTTCCAATCCCTCAACTTCCACCACAGAACTAAGCTATTTCCTTCTCTAAAAAGTGATTGAAAAGGTGCCTTCTGTGCTTGTTAGGTGCTATTGTTATGTTAAAAATGCTCCTACCAGGCTGAGCCGCCTGGCTTCAAAGGCTTGCAGGCTTTCACTCCAGCTAAATCCTTCCCTCAATACACACAGAGCCACAGTGTTAAACACACTACTGGCTGAGATGCTACCAAATGCTTGTAGTCACTGATTAGCTTATTGCTTACGAGATTCTGTTGGCTGCACTCATAATCATATCATACAGTGAATATTGTATAGTGAGCCTTGTTTTGCCATGGAGAGTCCATTGTAAAGTGATTTGATTGCATTGTGAGCCCATCGTAAAGTAGGGGCCTACTAATCTGAGATGCTCTGTGTTGAGATTCTGGACTGCATAATGTGCACTGAAATAAGTGGACTTGTGTTCAGTTTCCCAAAATGTCCTGTTCACAAAGTGGTGTTCAGTGATAAATTGTCATCTTCCCTCTGACATACCTGCTACTTTGGTCATATTGGTAATCATAGATAACATATTTACATTTAGCCAGCCATCTGTCATTAGAGAATGTTTTGATTTATAGGTGTGAGAAGCCAAGCAGGAAGGATGTCAGTAGTGTTGATCAGCCTGTGGTAGCTCTGTATTTTCCACTATCCCTTCAAACACGCTGAGGTTGATGGAGATGTCGGCTTGTTCATGCATATTTCTCTTTGTGGCATCAAGGTTTACTTACTACCATAACTAATCTGGTCGTGCTTGTCTGTTCCAGTGACTCACCTGGTCCTGTTCTACGAGAACCGACTGAAAGATCATCACTTTGTTATTCCCAGTGTGCTAAAGGGACTCGGAGCTCTGGTGAGAATTTGTACCCATTGCCTTCATTATTCAAAGGAATCTAGAGGAAAACTAGAGACATTACAGTACAGTGATGCCGGCTATGAAATTAACACCTCTAGCTCATTTCAGTGTGACCAGTGAGAGATGCTGCCATGGAGGCTGCTGGGGAAAGAGGGATCTTTTCTGAATTTATCTGGGATGTAGGGCCAGACTGCATTGTTCCTGAGTGTTCCTTTTCTTATGATTGAATCACTGTCATTTGGCCTATTACCATAGGATTAGGTGGTAAATTGCATCCTTATGATTCACAAAGTGGTGGTCAATGATAAATTGTCATCTTCCCCTCTGACATACAAGGCACATTACCCTAAGCATGTTGCTAGAAACTGCTGCACATAATCATCTCCTAATATGTGCTGTGTTCTTACCATGATTTGTCCTATGTCTGTAGAGTATGTGTGAAGCGTTGGCTCCAGGCCTGGCAGTGTCTGTCCTCAAAGCCATTTTCCAGGAGGTTCATGTTCAGGTGAGCAAAGAAAGCCTTGATACTTTGTCGCTTACCGTAGTCTTTACTTCCTATGTCCATGCTTCAGCCTTCCTGTTTGCAGAGCAGTTTGGGAGTTGATTAATCTAGCACTGCTATGGCCTGCAATGATGGACAGTAAGCACTTCCTTTTTTGTCTCATCCATAACCTCTTGGGATCAAGAAGAGGGTTGTTAGAGCCTCTTTACCATTCTCCCACCCCACCCCCAGCCTCTTTCGGAACACTATAAGGAAATTGGAGTTGGAAGTAATCTTGGATAGTTCCAGGGCTTTAGGTTGTGTCAGGCTACCCCACCTTGTAGATTTTCTATTCCTTTACCAGTGGTAAGGTAAAGGTATCCCCTGACAATTAAGTCCAGTCGTGTCCGACTCTAGGGTGTGGTGCTCATCCCCATTTCAAAGCCGAAGAGCCAGCGTTGTCTGAAGACGCCTCCGTGGTCATGTGGCCGGCATGACTCTCCTTGCCGCGGCGCGTAGCATTCAGCTGGAACACGGAGCGCTGTTTACCTTCCCGCAAGTGGTACCTATTTATCTACTCGCATTGACATGCTTTGGAACTGCTAGGTTGGCAGGAGCTGGCCAAGCAACGAGCGCTCACCCCGTCACGGGAATCAAACTGCCAACCTTTCAATCAACAGCTTATGGTTCAGCGGTTTAACCCGCTGCGCCACCCACTGGCCTTTACCAGTGGTACTGTGCCCTTATTTATAGAGGGCTGCTTGTCTGTTCTACATCCCCAAATAGTATTGGGTGCAATGCCCTTTTAATGGTTTTGATGCATGTAAGGTAAAGGTGACCCCTGACAATTAAGTCCAGTCGTGTCCGAGTCTAGGGTGTGGTGCTCATCTGGCTGGTAGTGAATTAGAGGTAGATTTAGGTTCAAATTCATTTTGATCAGACTTGCTAAGTTGCCTTTGGCAAGAAACAATCTCTTCCATTCTCTACCCACCTACCAAAAACAAAGGAATAATGATTCTATTTCACAGCAAACTGGGAAGATGGGCAAGATGAGGCTGAGTTGCCTTTCTCTGAGCCTTGGGTGTTAAATCTAAAACTTTTGTGCACAAGTAGAATACATGGTTTCCTGTTTTTGCATTAGAATTGGAGGTATTTTGTATGGGACAAAGGGATTTGGAGCTGCTCTCAGCAGGACCAAAAATTAAAGCAGGGCCAGCCTTTCCATGAAGCGACCTGAAATGGTTGCATGGAGCTGCAGAGTTGGAAGGGTGGCAAACTGATCAGCCCCCGCCACCCTCTGCAGTCTGCCACTCCACTGGGCTTTCCAATCATCCGACTTGCTCTAGCCCAGTCAGAAGAGGATCGTGGTGGCAGCAGCAGCTGCCTCCTCCTTCCAGCATAGCTGGAGAAGGAAGAGGAGAAAAAAGCTGCCAGAGCTCCAAATCGCTTCTCCCCACCCACCAGGTGCTTACGAAGCACCAAGGGGGCATGGAGAGGTGATTTGGAACCCACCCCCTTCCCTTTACTTACCAGGAGTGCAGTGTGCAGCTTCTCTGCTCTGAGCTGCTTGTGTTTACAATGAACAGGAATGATGTATGCTTAGTTTCAGCATACATCTCTTCTGTTCATTGGAAAGAAGCGTTGAGGAGGAGGCAGGCTGCCTGCCATATTGTTGGTAAGGGAAGGGGCACCTCTCCCCTCCCTAACCATGGGGACTTGCCCTCCTGCCCGTTCACTTTCCCGCCCTCCCCCCCTCATCCGTGGGGGAGCATGCACAAGGGTGGCAAAATTGTGGGGGGGATTCAGGTGTGGGGCACAGACCACCACTGAATTAAAGGTAGGGAGAGGATATTGTGGGATGGTGAGTAGTCTTGGCCTTCTGTAGACTGGGGCACTGTCTGTACATCTATACAGGTATGTGTCCCCCTTAACGATGGGTATGTGTCCCCCGAACCCCATTAAGGGGGGGGCATCGTTAACTGTATTTGGGCGGTACAGACCTCTCCAGAGCCTTTGGATCATGCACTGGTCCAGAGGCCTGTTCCTGACCTCTGCAGGCCTCGGAATAGCCCACAGAGGCCTCTGTATGGTACGTCTGGTTTTCAGAAGCAACTTTTGGGTTGCTTCTGATAACTGGAACTGCCTTATGGAGGCCTCTACAGACCATTCTGAGGCCCTCAGAGGCCAGGAACGGGCCTCTGGTCTGACGTACAACCCCAAACAGGCCTCTGGAGAGGCCTCGTGTTGGAAGATAAGGAAAGCAAACCAATGATCCGCCTAGGGACGTCCGTTGTATATCCAGGGGGTCACTAAGCGGGAAATCATTCAGCGGGGGACACCTGTATATCTGTGTAGAAATTCTTGCTTATTTTTTGTGAAACTTGATGGTTTTTCTATCAGATGAAACATCCAAGTGCAGTAATATACAAATTGTGATAAAATAGCAATTCCAAACCAATTGAAGATGATCATGATGAAAAATACTGTATAAATGTTAGAAGAATTTAGAAGAACTCGTGTGTGTTGGTTTATTCATTCCCTCACTGTGTTCTTCTCCTCTTCTAGTCTTTGCTGCAGCTGGATCGCCATACAGTCTACAGCATCATCACTAACTTCATGAGCAGCCGAGAAGCAGGTGAGATGGACGAAGTGTTTGAGTTGGAGGTAGAGCCTAGCTAAAATCCCCCAGGATCTTCCATTCTGCTGCTTTTTCCCACAGAGCTGAAAGGTCTGGGTGCTGATTTCACCTTTGGCTTCATCCAGGTAATGGACGGGGAGAAGGACCCACGCAACCTGTTAGTAGCCTTCCAGATTGTACGAGACATCATTGTGAAGGGCTATGTGCTGGGTAAGTCTGTCCTTGCCAGGGTGATCACCTACGGGGAGGTCCATGTGGCCAGTGGTTGGTTGATTGGGCTTTTTACCATGCCTGTTGTATAAGGGACAGCATCTTGGACACAAGAAGCCTTTTGAGGCATCTTTGTTCTCTCTCTACACTTGTGACCCCTCTCAAAGCTAACACAGATATGCTGCAAATGAATAAAACAAATCCTATAGCTTCTGAGCATCTATGTGTGACTTAGGCCCAATCCTATTGGAGCCTTGAGCAGCTGGAACTAGCATTCCGGCAGCACGAGGTCCTTTACGGTGGTGCGAATGCCAAGGCGCCACTGCTGTAAACGGTGAGAGGTGCTTCTGGGAGGCTCTGCAGGTGCTGGTAAGTTGGCGGTGGGGGCAGGCTGTGTGCAGGAAGGGGGAGTAACAGGGTGTGTTGAGGGAGGAAGGGGGTGGATCCAGCAACAGTTGCACACGCCAGATCTTATCTCCCATTTCTCTGCCCGCCTCACCCGCTCGCCTCGGACTTGTGCTCCTCGGACTAGTTGGCATAGGTCCGAGCAATTGGGCAGTCTACTGGGGTGTGTGTGTGTAATAGTTTACTTACCTTCAGCAGACTGTCCTATTGCTCCCCTCCCCCCACAATAGCATGGAGTGCAGCCTCCGTCGGCACAGCTGCATAGTATAATGTGGCAAGAGGATAAGATTAGGCAGTAAGTCTTACTTTGCAGCTGGCTACACTAACCCATAGGGGCCGCTGTGGCTTAGTGGTTAAGACGCTGAACTGCAGACCGGAAGGTCTTCGAGCAGGAGATATCTTTACTACACTGACCCATGCTCAGGACTCATAAACTGCTGTTTTCTGCCTCTCAGGACCCTTCGCAGAGGAGCTGTTCGAAGTGACTTCCTGCTACTTTCCCATTGACTTTACGCCTGTGAGTTCATCTGGGGTTATGTTCCTTCTTCGCTTCTAGCCAAAACTCCATGCTAGGATAGAACAGAATAGTTCATGTGATGCCTGGGTGTATTTCTGGAGATGAGTTTAACAGTCCAGCACAGCAAGTTGACCTAAAAGAGAAGTTTTTCAAGCAGAACTTTGAATCTCTGATTCTATTCCAGCCCCCCAATGATCCTCATGGAATCCAGAGAGAAGACTTGATCATCGGCCTGCGGGCGGTGCTGACCTCCACTCCCATTTTTGCTGAGGTAGGACAGTTGCATTGAGTGGCCGATGCCTGTGGCCTTGTATGATTTTTTTTTCTCTTTGACTGGGAGCCCATTACTCTGTGCAGAGCAACCTTTGACTGTAGAGCAGAGGTGGATGACTTGCTGAGTGTGGAAAATGGATCAAGAGCTGGGTGGTGGCGGTGCAGCTGGGTGGTGGCGGTGCAGCTATCTATAATGGCTAGCTTGTCATATAGTTGAATACAATGCTGCTGCGATGATTAAGAATACTAAATCTCAAAACAAGAATATTATAACAATAACTACCCCTTAATTGTGAAACTTGAGTCAGATCATGATTTATACGAGAATGTTATAGGAGTGGGGATATTGGCTTTCTTCATGGCCTCATTTCTGATCATCTTGCATTTTCCCCTGCTGCTCTTTCAGAGGTACTATTGGACCTTGGATGTCTTTGGGGAGAGAATGCAGTTAACAATATTTGATGTATTTTTTACTTGTCATAATCAGGATTTCATAAAGCCCCATAAATGGCAGAAAATATTTTGGTGGATGTGCATTGTCCATCTTCGGTGTCCATTTCTGTAGTCTGTATTGCTTGTGATCTGGTCTTCTGGTATATGATCTTCCTCAAAGTACAATGAGGATTCCAGCACCTCTCTCTTCTTCCCCCCCCTCCAGTTCCTGCTTCCACTTCTCATTGAGAAAATGGATTCTGATGTCCAAAGTGCCAAGCTTGACTCCCTGCAAACTCTGGTAAGAACAGGAAGCAAAGATATTCAAGCTTCATAACGAGAGGGCTGTGGTGCAGTCCTGAAGCTTTCCCTAAGACAAGCATGCAGGTTTTTCTTTCCTTTGCACTGGGATATATTTATCCTTCATGATAAACAGAGAATATTGGGTTTTGGTGCTTGTGCCAGACACTGCAGCTCCCTAATGGGCAAGTAACACACTCCCCTGATGTCCTTTGTGTGGCTTCTCTTGCAGAATGCTGCCTGCATGATCTATGGGCAGAAGGAACTGAAGGAATTCCTACCCAGCCTCTGGTCATCTCTGCGCAGGGAGGTGAGAAACAAGTATTCCCAAAAGTGAATGGTTTTTATTTTTCTGAGGGAGTGCATCTACACTTAGTTCCTGCTCTGTCTGTCTGGAAACTTGCTCTGTAAGGACCACTTTAACATTAAACGGTTTCTGCACTGAATTGTGTAATATTGAAGAAGCTCATGGAGAAAATGGCTGGTGAAGAGGGGCAGAATTTTGTGTGCTACTTTATGGCTTGGGAGTGGTTCTGTATCTAGTTTAGTAAGAACTTGTGTAGAGGGCAAACTTATCTGTGCCATATAATTGATTTTTCCTTCTGCTCCCCACCAGGTATTCCAGACCGCCAGTGAGAGAATTGAAGCAGAGGGTTTGTCTGCTTTGCGTGCTCTGTCCACATGTCTGTCCCGCTCAGTGCTCAGCTCCGAGGATGAGGACCTTCTGGATTCCTTCCTCAGAGGAATTCTGCAGGGTAACTGCTTGTGCAGCCTACCTTTTCAAGAGGCTTTCAAGACTGTGAATAGTGTTTTGAGGAAGTGACCGTGTCCAAGAGGGAAGGGCCCATTAAGTTGGGCAAAGGAGTGTAAACCTTTGAGTTGATATAGGGAGGAAGAGCAGGGAATAAATTTTCCTCTGCTAAGCTTTGATGCTATTTAATCAGCACTCTGGGGGGCATAAAGTACTTCTGTTTACTTCTTGGTGGGATCTTAGCAGGGGCTTGTGTCTTTGAAACGGTCTTGTCTCTTTCAGATTGCAAGCACCACCTGTGTGAGCCTGACATGAAACTGGTGTGGCCGAGTGCCAAGCTCCTGCAGGCAGCTGCAGGGGCCTCTTTGCGGGCCTATTACCAGATCACAAGTAGCGTACTACCCTTGCTAGTGGAACAGTATACCAGACATGTACAGGTGAGGGCAAAAGGTAATGGAACCAGCCTGTGCTGGAGCACACTGGTATTGAACTTGGGCAATTGCAGTCTCCTATTGGAGAAAGTTTGGTGACTGTTTCTTTGTCTGACTGTGTTCTTGACTTGAGTCTTATTGAGGACAATGGCCTGCAGGTCTTGTCTTCCTCTGTTCTTAAAACAGGCACTTGGTTGCTTCTCCAACTGATCCTGTGTCACCTTGATCTCTTGTAGAGTAGCCAGCGCAGGACAATCTTGGAGGTGCTGCTTGGTTTCCTGGAGCTGCGGCAGAAGTGGAGTCCTGAGGAGGAAGGTAAGAAGGCTTCCCGTTACTTCCTGAAGGCAGTGCAGCCACTTTATACTTGGGTGTCCTTATTATGGCAAGACCTGGGGCTGCAGTGCCCTTGCCTTGTCCAGAGCAGGGGTTCCCAAACTTTGGAGGCCCATGTACCCCTACGCGGGCCTCTGGTTGCTCCGCATACCCACAGACGTACCGTACCCCCAGGAACCTCTCCATGTACCCCCCTAATGTATTTTTCCCGGGTTGTGGTGCAGGTGGGCGGGTCCTCCTGCACACGCTGCAACCTGGAGGGAAAGGCTACATTCCTGCCAAATCGGCAGGGCTGTAGCCGGTTTTCCCGGGTTGTGGTGCGGACAGGCGGGTCCAGGGCTGTAGCCTTTCTTCCCCCCCCCCCCCCGGGTTGCAGAGCAGGCAGGAGGGCCTGCCTGCACCGCAACCCAGGAAATACAGCTACAGCCCTCCCGATGTCCCCCATAGCTCCCCCTACCTGTTCTCCCGGCCACCGCCATCTTGGAACTCGCGAAATCTTGCGAGATCCAAGATGGCGATGCCCAAATCTCCCGAGTGCTTCATGTGCCCTCATGAGCCTTGAGCACCGCCATTTTGGATCTCGTGAGATTTTGCGAGATCCAAGATGACGGTGGACGGGAGAACAGGTAGGAGGAGCTATGGGGGACATCAGGAGGGCTGTAGCCGTTTTTCTCGGGTTGCAGCGTAGGCAGGTGGGTCCTCTCGCTCGCTCCGCGACATGGGAAAAACGGATCCGCTGCCTGTCATCAGCTACTGATCACAGCAGCTGATAACCAAGCAGCTGAGATCCAAGATGGCGGTGCTCAAGTCTCATGAGGGCAGCATCTCGCGTATGTGTACCACAGGTTGGAAATGCCTTATCCAGAGCTTTTTGTGTAAGAGGTGCCTCAGTCACATGAGGACTGGGCAACAGCCTGCCTGGAGTGAGTGTGTGAGAGACGAGACATATACAAGGACTAATGGAAACACTGAAAAAGGAGAGAATTTAACAAGGTAATTTCCTCCGATAAATGTCTAGCCCCTCTTAGTTGTTGAGAGAAATCTTACAAAAATGCACACACCAAAGTTGACTAAAAGTCTGAAAGTAAAGATCCCTTGGACATGGCTTTCAGTGGCTGGGTAGATGTATCGTTTTCACGGGGGTGGGGTGGGGGTGGACAATTGCGAGTCCAGCTGAGAATAGTCCAAGCAGACTGGTGGTTTTTGACAAAAGTCCAGCTGTGACCTTTTCTTATCCAGGCTCATTGCTGATTTCATAATTTTAGATGGGTTCCAACCCTCAACTACCTAAATTGGCTTGGGATCAAATTTTTCCTTCAGACCTTTGGATGAAAACTGAAGCTACTGTTGTTGTGAGACCCCTGCAGCCAATGAAGGCTTTGGAACTGCTACTTTGACTTGCAGGGTATCTTGCAGTTTCTAACTATTGGTGCCTAAGGTTCTCAAGGCCCATTTCACTGTATGTCTTTGTCACTCTTGTAGACAGAAGTCCTCTGGTTTGCTCTAAAGCTGCTCTGTGCTCCATGGTGTTCTCTGCACTTACTGAATCCAATGTGCAACTTCAGTTGGTTGGGATCCGAGCTCTGACTTCTCTAGGATCACTGCAAGGTGCGTTCTGCTCTGTGGGTTGAGTAGTGTTACTAGGAGGCAAGGCATATGTACTGCTAGAGATTTCCTCTGGTGTACTAGTGTGTACAGATCCTTCTACCACATGTGCAACCAGATGGTTGAATTTCAAGTAAAGTAGGTGCTGTTTCATCCCACTTTGCACCTATGGACAGTACATGGCCTCACAGCAGTGGAGTACCAACACAGTAAGACAGTCAGAGTTAATGAAGTTCTGCTGCATGGGATAGGAAAGATATTGGGTTTCAGTCTTTCTCCTGTTTCAGGGCTCCTGGCCCTCGCAGATGTGGAGGTGCTTGTGGACAACCTTGCACAGTTCATCCTGCACAAGGAAGATTCCCAGATCAGGTGAAGGGTGGGAACCAGTTTGCGCCTTGTATTGTGTGGAAGGGGAATAGCGGGCATTTGTTGAGCTTTCCATAATTGTTCTGCCATTCTTTTCTAAATGCTGCCATGATTTGTGTTCTTATCTATCTCTAAATAGCAATCTAAAATAGTTTTTACATCATGTATGTAAACTACTTTCTTAGATTTTATTTTTGGATTAAAGCAATTATTTCCTTACTGGAGTCTGCTAAACTTTGTGTCAGTATTCCATTAACTGAAAAAGGAGAGCCTTTCTGTATTGCTTTTATGATCTCGTCTTTCAATCTTTATGCTTTGTAGCTTTACTAAAACATCCATTGGTTTATCATACTTGGCTCTAATGTATGTGTGACTTATTTGTTCATTCTTTTATCATAGATTTGAGTCAGAGCCCCATAGAATAGTTAAATATTCTTCCATGTTCCATAAAAACATCCCCTACAATTTAATGTTATAGCTTCTAATAATTTCCTAAATCCTCTTTAACACCACATTCTTTTCCTTATTGCTCCTCACTTTTGTTAACAGTATTCTTGTTGATCTAACCTGCGACGACTAGTGTCTGAAGTCGTCATTTCCCCCCCCCCCCCGAGCTCCTTAATCTTTTCTGATTCAGTGTGGTTTTTCTCCAAATTGCACAAGCTCGCTTTCAAAAGCTCTGGCTTCCTTTTCCTCTTCTGTGTGTTTCTTCAAAACTTTTACAAGTTTTGAAAATCTCTATTTGGCTTTTTTATAAAGACTGTTTTTATTTACTACTCTGTGTCACAAGGCAGAATTAAGGCTACCATGTGGCTGTGAGGAAAGCAGCAATTATACATTTTAATGCAAAAACTGAACATCTTAAGAGAGAACATTAACCTGGCACTTACTCCTCCCCCCTGAATAGATTTAGGCTTATCTGAATCATTTCCGGGGGGGTTCTGTGCGCACTGTCCCCTGTATACAGTATCTGAAGTCATGCAAATTTTGTTACTTCATATTATGCATCTCCATAGCTAGCCTGGATTTTCATAATCTGAAAACAGAAGTGCTCCTAAACAAGTGTACCAGTTTAACAACTGTGTTCTTGTTCTAAATAAGAAAATGAACTGGTACAAAAGAGCTAAAATCAAGGACCACGAACAAAATCAGTGGCTCTAATGGCTGCTTTTAACCTTAATAGTTTGTCTTTGGCTCATTGGCTTCTTCCTTTGTTCTTTAAGAGGCAACTGGCACTGTAGTTCACTGAAGCTAATGGTCTCCAAACCCAACTAGAGTGGTCAAACAGTGTTATCATGGACACAAATCCATGTGTCCCATCCACACTTCACACCACCTGCTCAGTCATCCTTGAAAATGAGCTGCTTTACATTTGAGCTTCTCTCTAACAGCCCAAGTTGGCCCCCTGCTGACTTCACTGGCTCTGTGTTGCAGGCCTAAACCCCCCATTCAGCTCTTAGCATGCCAAGCATCTAAACCTGTTAGTTGTAAAAATACTTCATAAAAGACTCAGTGATACCTTTTCATATATCTACAGAAGTGGGGGGAGAATCCCCACCCTCTTCTGGTAGGTTCCTAGATGAACCAAAGCCCAGGCAATCTATACCACTGTCTAGTGCTTTTGGCTACAGAGTGCTTGTAACAAAGTTAACATGTTTATATTGGTGCATACATAGCACAATGTTATAGTTTTTAAAAATGAGTTTTTCTGATTTGTTAGCTGACCTACTTCATCACAACCCTGACTTCCTTGCATTTTCTTTTTTTTCTGAAGTTTGGTAGCCATGGAAGCTGCTGGCATCCTGGCTCCTGTCTATCCAGAAATCTTCAGCAGTCGCTTGGTTCGGAAGCTCTCAGAAGGGCTGCAGTCAGGTACAACATGCTAGCTGGGTGGGTTGTGGGGAGGTTAACTTCCTTGCATTACCTTACTGGGCATTTATGCAGAAATGCTCAGTGTCTGGCCAGAGTTGTTTACTGGCACTTAGCTTCAGGGGTCATTATTGCCAGTGGCTTTGACTAGGCTTACCATCGTCCCGGAATCGACGCTGGCCTCGGCCTAGAGCGGACCCAAGTCGTTCCCAAGGGTGCACTGTGGCTGCCCAACGGGGTTCCAGCTTCTGTCGCGTCGTTGACTAGAAGTTCGATTCTGGGACGATGGTAAGCCTAGCTTTGACCTACATCTGTAGGGTCTTTGGCTGTGGCTTGAGGCATGTGAAGTCTGCCAAATAGACAGATTGATTTGTTCTTAGACTGGCCTTTCTCACATCTATGCCCTGGGCAGATAAAGTTAGTACTTTTTTTGCCTATTCTTTGGGTTAAACCCCCCCCCCCTCTAATCTGGCAGTTGTGTGGTATATGCTCCCTGTTTCAGAACCACAGGAGAGCAACACTTCTTCACAGCAGGCACGTTGCCTGCAGGCCCTGGCAGCCGTGTCCACCCACCCCAGTATCGTGCGGGAGACTGTTCCAATCCTCTTGCAGCACCTCCAGCAGGTTCAGAAAGGTGATGTACGAGTTGTACGTGGCAAATTTATGTATGTGGGAAGTAATAGAAGGGTCTGATATTGGGGGGGGGGGGGCACGGCGAGTGAGATATAAAAAAAGGGTGGGCTTAACGTGTGTGTGTGTGTGTAGGTAGGTAGGTAGGTAGGTAGGCAGGGCCAGCCCATCCATGAGACCAACTGAAGCTGTTGCCTCAGGAAGCAGACTGGCAGGGGGTGCCCCACTTCTGTCCACCTGCTGCCTCCACTGCTCCTCCTCTCCCCAATCCCTGGGTTGGAAAAGGAAGAGGGGGACAAAGTGGAAGTGTGCAGGAGAGGAAAGCAGTGGGCTAGAGTGTCTGAGGAGCAGAGGCTGTCATTGGCATCATTGGGTAAGGGGCTGGGCTTTGGCATGTCACCTCAGGTCTTGGGCTGGCCCTGTAGATAGGCCACGTTAGATGCTGTTACCTGTTAGGTCCCTTTCAGCCCCATAATTATAAATAGCAAGGGAGAGAGTGATAGGTTGTTGTTTTTTTTAGGAAACCTGGAGCTGGCATAGTGTTTGAACATATCTGAGTTGGCTTACATCTCATGTGTTTGCTTTTAAATAACCGTGAAATTAATCTATGACTAACATAAAATAAGAGGAAACTGGTGATCTGTATGAGAATGTTGTTGCCTTTTGTCATACTTGTGTGTTAAAACCCATCTCATTTTTACAGACAACATACCAGCAGGTATTCACTCTGTGGTGTCTGTGTGCCAGAGCCTGCAGCAAGTGGCATTGCAGTGCCAACAAGATGCTCAGAACTATTGGTACTTTCACCTGGCTGTAGTGCCCTGCTTGGTGGGCTTAGCAGTGCAGGCTTCTATGCAAGGTGAGGCCTGGGAATGGACATTGAGCTGATACTCCCTGAATTAGGCCAGTTCCTGTGGCCTTTGTCTAGGATGGGGTTGTGTTTGCTGCTCCTGTCTAAGGAGAGGCACCTAGCAATGCTTAGGTCCATTCTTCCCCTCTCATGTCCTGGACTGGCCTTTATCCCTTCCTCACTTTGACCCTGCTCTGCTCCCATGGGGCCACTTATGGTGACACTGGTCCTTTTCCATCTTTTGCTTATTACAAAGGGCACCCCTTAGGCAAGGGGATACCTAAGGGTAACTCCTGCTTTGGACTCATGCCTTTTCTGTGGCTGCTTTTCAGAGAATTCCCACACAATGCTAAGTAAAGTGCTCCTGAAGGAGGAAGCCTTATCGGCCATGGTGCTGGTGATCAGTGCTGCCTGTACACACTTAAGTCCAGAGTGAGTAATGGCTGTAGGAAAGTGCGCTGTCTGTCTGTGTCTGTCTAGTGTGCATAAATCCCTGCCCTAACCTCTGTGTTTTTGGACAAGATTTGACTCATTAACTTTGGGTTAGGATGGGGACTGACACCCTCTCTTTGGTAGTGCTTTGTATTGTACTCTAATACCCTTTTTGTTGTTTCCTTGTTCATGCCAGGCTGGCTGCCCAGAGTGTCTCCAAACTGGTGCCCCTTTTCCTAGATGGAGAGCTCTCCTTTCTGCCTGAAAACAGCTTTCCAAGCACTTTCCATCCCTTCCAGGTATATTGGGTAACTGGACACTCCACTGATTGGGCCTCCATTGGGATGTGTGGGTGGCAAGGTCTTAAGGATGGCCTCTGTGTTGAGAAGGATGTTGTTTTCTCCCCACACAGGATGGGCTGTGCCCAGTGGCAGCCCAGAGAAGGCTTGTTGCTCTTCTTATGGCCTTTGTGTGTTCTTTGCCAAGAAATGTAAGTGCTGGGAGATGGCTGGTGGGTATTGCAAGAGGGGCCATTGTATAATAGATCTGTCCGTTCTGCACTGTGTCTGATACCTAGACAAGCAGTGCTGGAACCAGGGGATGGTATAATGCTCCATTGTCTAGCTTGTAGGATTGCACCCCCCAAACTCTGGTTTCCCTGCAGGTTCCAATTCCTCAGCAGGACCGCTTGTTGCGTGAGCTGCTGTCCCTGAGCTGCTCCAGTGACTGCCCCTTCACTGCTACAGCTGCTGCCAAATGCTTTGCAGGACTGGTTAACAAGCACCCATCAGGTAACAGCTGGATCAGACTGTGATGAGGCTTTGCTCTGAGTATGAAAGTTCAGAACCTGGGCTGTGTTGGTTGGTTAAACACAGGACGTTGTACAGGAGCATCAGGTGATCCTTTTGCTTCTCTTCTTTGCAGGGCCTCAGTTAGATGAGCTCTTGGGAACAGTCACAAATAAGCTGGAGCAAGGCTTGAATGAGGGCCCCCATCGAAGCCAGGCACTCACTCTGCTGCTGTGGGTAAGTCTGTGCCATTCTGCTGCCCCACCCTCTCTGCCAGTAATGCAGAGCTGATCATGCCTGACTTTTTCTTTTTCTTTCTGCAGGTGAGCAAGGCCTTGTTGCTGCGCTACCACCCACTAACAACGCACCTGACAGACAAGGTGAGCTGGAGGAAAGGTCTGGCATCTCTTGGAGGGCTGATACCCCGCCTCCCTACCATGTTTAATGGCACCTGTCCTTCTACCCTACAGCTACTTGTATTCTTGGGGGACCCGGTCCTTGGTCCTGTGGCGGGTGACGGCTTTGCCTTGCTCATGTCTGACTCCCCGGATGTGCTGGGCAAGAGCTGTCATGCTGAGGTGCGCCTCATGTTCCGCCAGCGCTTCTTCACAGAGTGTGTGCCGCAATTGGTGCAGGGTTTTCACACAGCTGCCCCTGGTAAGAATCTCTCCAGTCCTTATCTCACATATTGGAATTGAAAATATAAAGCAGTCCACTTTAAATACTCAGATTTAAAAACACTCATTTATTTAACTTGTGTAGTTATTGCAGCATTTTAATCCTTGTTGTCTGCAGAATTTGTGGGCCTTTGGCAATGATATTCCAGGCCTGCCTTTTATAGCCCTATTTGAGCAGGAGGTGGGCTGGGAAATCTTTGAATCTTCTACTTACAGGAGGGGTGTTGTGATAGCCTGAACCCTAGGCCTTATGCTGCTTCCTCTCATCAAAACCGTACAGGGTCTCTAAGGTTCCTACAGTTGCTTGAGAGCAGGAGAGCTTTGCAGCTATGAACTGGCTAGATCTGCTAGTATATTTCCACGAGATTTGGGGCGATCAGATGGCTTTTCTTTAATGGCAACAGGTGGCTTTCACTATGGACGCTGTAGTGCTGTATTGCTTTTCACAAACTCCTATCAGCCGTTGTTCAAATACCTTGCAAGCCTCAAGTGTGCATACGTCTGCCTGGCAGCATCTCCTTGGCTGCAGATGTGAGCTGCTGCCCTTCTGCTCTTCCTAGGTGTAAAAGCAAATTACCTGAAAGGCCTGTCTCACATACTGAACCACCTGCCCAAGCCAGTGCTGGTGACGGAGCTGCCTACAGTAAGTGGGCCTAGTGTGGAGGATCAAGCTGCAAGAACTCTTGGCTGTAGGAAAGTATTGAGGGGTTTGTGCATGTGTCTAGGAGGAATATTGTTCCCTGCCCTTCTCTTACTTTCCTATCCCTACAGTTGCTACCCCTGTTGTTGGAAGCCCTGTCATGTCCTGACCGTGTGGTCCAGCTCTCAACTTTGCACTGTCTACAGCCACTGTTGCTCGAGGCACCCCATGTCGTGAGCCTGCACATTGACACACTTGTGGGCAAATTTCTTAGCCTGACTGACAGCCCTGCCATGGTGAGTAGCAGATAGCCACTCTATGTAGCCTAGTGTCCTCCCTTTTCCTTCTGGCTCAGAAAGCTAACCACTTGCTGTTGTGTGTTGCAGGCAATCCGCATTGCTGCACTTCAGTGTCTCTATGCACTTGCCTCTTTGCCCACCCTGGTGGTAAGTGATGAATTGCCAGTTCTTTGTAGGTATTCCCCCTTCAATGGACAGATCTTATTGTGCCATTACCTCTTCAGTTATTGGCACAGCATGATAAGGCTTTGGCAGGGACTGCAAAAATCTCTTTCAATGCTGCTTTCAATTTGCTGCTAGGTGATCCCTTACAAGCCACGGGTAATCAGGGCACTGGCCAAACCTTTGGATGACAAGAAGCGGCTAGTGCGAAAGGAAGCTGTAACGGCACGAGGAGAATGGTGAGAAGGGTTGGGCTTTCCTCGGGGATAGAGAATGCAAGGCACTGCATTCTTAAAGCTGTGCGACTAGAGCCACTTTCACTGTTGTAAGCATGCTGTAATTTAAGTTGAGGTAGGTGTTGATGGTGCAGCGTGGATGTATGCACATAAAGGAATCCTGTTTTGAGCATAGAGATTTGGATTCATTATCTGAGATTTTTTGCTCTCCCCCCCCTACTGTTTTGAGTAAAATACTGTATTTTCTCTCTTCAGGTTTTTGCTTGGAACCCCTGGCAGGTGAAGATTCACACTGTAAACCTTGACTGACAATCTCAGCTACCCCCACTTGCCTGCCAAGCATCTGCCTTGATGTCCTTGCAAAGCAGTAAAGGCTCCAGATAAAGGAGAAGAACTTGCTTGTTTTTGTAGGCTGGAATAATTCTAATTGCAACATCAGCATCCAGTAGGATGGAACAGTCAACCCTGGTGTCTGCTGCAGGACAGTAGTGCGTGGAGGTGGCAGGACCCCTGCACGCTGTGTATGGGGCTGGAAGAATAAATACATCTGTTTGCTAACCATCTGTGGAGATTGCCTCTTGTAGGGTTCGGGAGGTAGAAGAGCTAGTGAGCTTGGTTCTGCTGCTGGCCTTCCTCCATCATGCATTAAGTAGTACTATTGCACATTCCTAACACAATAGCACCAAATGTATTAGTGAAAGTAAAGAAGTTAGTGTTTTCCCATGATGCTAGAATTGAAGCTTACCTAATGAAATCAATACTCAGCATCTGTCAAGTCTTTTTTTTGGGGGGGGGGCACATTTAAACTATTCCTTTAATCTGTTTTCTTATCATAACCAAACAGAAAAATTAGTTGACTTACTAGAAGACAAGAGTTTAAAAAAAAACAGCCATCTGATAAAACATGGGGGCTGTTTTTTTATGAATAAGTAGCTTGCCTAAGTATGTCCTTTACCATCTTGTGACAAATGTGTGTGTGTGTGGGGGGGGGGGGGGAGAGAGAATGAACTAAATTGGTTAAGATGTTGACCCTGCTGCAGGGAGCCCTTTTTATGTAGGCATATATGTAGGCCAGTGGTGGCCAACCTTTCAACATGAATGCTGGCCCTTTAAATGGTTGTATAGGTGAGGGCATTTCAGCAGGTGCAGCTGCTTTAGCAGCACCATCAGCACTTGCAGCTGCTAAGATTCTTCTACTCAACTCTTAACACAGTACCCCTAATGGTGGAAGGTTGGCCACCCCTGATGTAGGCCTTGACTTTAACATGTTTCTGCTACAGGAGTAGGAAACTGCTGTTCAAAGTAAAACCTGTAGTGCATGCTGATCTTCCCCTGTACTCTTCTAGGTCAGTGCCTTTCTGTGTGTATAATAGGAAGTCTGTCAAACCAGCCAGTTTTTTAAAAGTACAGAAATTTACCCAGGCAAGTAGCTAAGTAGCATCCCTTATTGAATCTAGTAAAACAAAACAAAACCCACAAACTCTTTGGGTGTTACCTTTCAAAAACTGTCAATTGCTAGTTTGAATGTTATACATAGTATAAACCATCACTGTAATTGCACAAGCCAACATTTTGTATTGTGTCTCTGAAATGGAAGTATGTTGGATTAAGCAGATGACTGAGTTACATTGTGAGTATTAGGACATAAAAGGTCCTGAGTCAGAGCCTTTGTAAGGTGCAGACAGTGTATACTGCACTGAATTACTCCAAAGAACTATGGGTTCACTATAAAATAGTTCCTATATATCATCCCCTATCAAAAGAATTGTAGTAATAACCACTGATCAAGATAGAATGGCACCTATGGATTAGCTGTCACAAGAATGTTTATCATGAACTCCATCTTCCAAACAGAATTTGGGTTTAAGGCAGGGGTTTCCAACCTGTGGTAACTAGTACCACCAGAGGTACTTCAGCCAACTGCTGGTGGTACTCTGACCACTGGAACCCCATTCTGATGCGGCAGTTTTGGTGGTGTGTTTTTGCTCCCAAGAAGCTCCTGCCTTTGGCCGTGCCTCTCAGGAATGCTGAGAAGGGCCTTCCCACCTGCCCAGAGCTTTCTCCCTGTGCTTTCTGACAACCCAGAAGTAACTGGTGATCGCCATATCATCGCCAGTCACTTCCAGTGGTAATCAGAAGGCGAGTGATGCCGGAGGTGGTACTCAGCTAGGATGGGGTTGGGAACCTCTGGTGTAAGGTATGTAGAAGGGGGAATCTGGTGTAGTTGTGAAAGGGTAGAAATTCAATATTGCAACAATACCCATCTGTCTGTGAGCCTTTACTAGCTGCCCTGCTGCTGGTCACTTAACTTGCGAGGTGCCTATGGCTGCTAGATGAAAGGACTGTGCACAAACACCAGATTCCACAGCAGACAGATGAAAGAAATACTGTATACACTCAAGTATATAAGTTGATCTCATGGTTAAGTCAAGGGCACATTTTAAGCCAAAAATCATGGAATTTCCTTTGACCTGTGGATAAGTTGAGGGTAAAACTTAGGGTGCATGAAAACCTTTGAAAATGGTTTACTCATAATTGTCCTGAGGCAGCCACAAAATTTTGGGGTGTGTAAAAGCCATTTTACCTTGGTCTGAAGTAGCACAGAACAGAGCTCCAAACAGGAAGAAAGGTGAAGGAGCTTATGGGAGTTGTAGTCTTTGTGTGGGATGTTGCTATGGAAGTACTATACTCTTCAAAGTCTACACCTCCCATAAGCTCCTTCAACTTCCTGTTTGGAGAAGAGCTCCATTTTTCTGCTGCTTCAGAACACATGGTAAAATATCTTTTTTTTACCCACCCCTGTGCATCCTGCTTCTCAGCCCAGTCTCCCTCTCCCCGCCTCACCAAGTAGCTGTTGTTAGAAGCCCCATGTATAAGTTGACCCAGGCTTTCATGGCATAATTTAACTTGTACATGAGTATATTCAGTAGCAATATCTTGCCTATTCTTAAATAGTCACTTGTCCCTTTTTGTTTATAGTTGTTCATGGAATACCCAGCTAAAAACCATCACAAGAACTAACACTTAAGTATTAAACTTGTGAGGCCATCTTGCTAAAAGTTCTCTAAACTTTGAATTACGCTGGTTTCTCCTAAAATGTTTACATATAATAAATTTTGCAACCTCTGCTTGTGACTAGATTGACTTGTAAAAAAAGATGGTAGGGCTCAAGGCTGTCTAAGAGTTCCAATCACTAATTCATAGATGTTTGGTTACAAAGTAGGCAAGGATTATTAAGCAGTACTTTACATATTCTAAGACTACAACTTGGCCCCATTTAAAGGCTAACTTGCATACCAGCTCCATGGCCAAGCTTCAGTAGAGCAAGACTTCCTTTTATTATTGTACTGGTGCCATATGGGGCAGGGAAGAGTACGGCTAGCAGACACCCTACTGCAAACTAGTCTTATCTTTTCTAATGTATAGTTGGCCCTTGCTATCTGTGGGGGATCTGTTCTGGCCCCCCTCCCCCAAGGATAGCAAGGATCCACGGATACCAGGGTCCATGTAAAAATCACCTTTACCTAAAAGGCAAAAAAATGTGGTGTTGGAGGGACGAGCCTTCATGTGACCCAGACATGGGTTGGTAAGCCTCCAGAGGCTTGGAAACTGTTAAGAAAAACCTCATTTTTGGCCTTTTTTCTTAACAGCAATTTACACGGACCGCACAGAGCCGGGACCTGCAGTGTGACAATTGGATGGAAAGGGTCCACTGTACTGTTTGATGGCTACAAAAATCTGTAAAAACAGATCTACGTTTTGGTCTCTGCTCAAATTATACAATCTAACACCATCTAGGCAAGCTAAAGAGATCCAATAGTCCCTCTTAATTGGCCATTACCCCCCTCCCCACTCTAGAGAAAACCAATGCTACATGGTATTAAAAACGGTTTTATTTCTAAGATTTAAAAAAATCATTGCCTGCTTCAATGGAGGAAAGCAGGACCATGGAGTGTCAGACAGCCTCCTTGGAGGAAGAGAAGCTCTCTCTCCCCTACTCCTACTATCAGGAATACCAGTACTTTACCCTAGGTGTGAGAACACAAATGGATGTAGGCGAGAGGTATCCTACCTCAGCTGCCTGCAGCTGGGCTTTTCTCAGCCTTCCTCCAGTGCAGTTCAGTGCTAGTGGCCCATGGTGATATTTTGGGCTGCCTTCCCTTAGAGATGGAACTTTCTGCTATACTTCCCTATCAAAGCAATATGTATGCTCTCTTCCTCATCTAACTCAAATTGCCAGCAATGGAGTTTTCTGTTCAGCAACACAGGGAGGAGTATCCCAACTCAGGCCAGATCCATAAGGTGGATGGGTGGAGGGCAGTAGAACTCGGGTGACCCAGTGCCTGAAAAGAAAAGAAAAACAGGATATGCAATAGGACCATACACAGGCTTCTCTGTCTTCAGACAGAATGCTAGGGAGTATACAGTACAGAGGGCCTAAAAAGTTACTTTACTGTGGAATGCAAAGGAAGCAGGTATAGTCCATGTGTGTGTGTCAAGGTTCAAGCCATCCCATTACCTGCTGGAAAGGTGTCTATACAGGGTGTATAGACCTGTAGATTTCCCTTCCCAAAAATTTCTTACCTCTTGGTGTCTATACCAAGGAACACCTTCCAGTTGCCTAAAGGACCATAGCTATATGGATTTCGAAAAACCTAGAATCAAGGAAAAGAGGGCATGAAATCTTACTCTGACTCCCACACAACCATTCTGTATAACAGCCTCTCCTGGGAGAGGCCACATGTTCAGCCAAACTACAGAATCACTGGTCAAAAAAGTTGAAAGGCATCTTTCAAAAGTTGTATCAGATTATTATTTTTTAAAAGTACAACTCTAGGCTGCTTACAATACACCAAAATAATCCAAATGAAATAAAGCAGGAAGAGTACAATTCCCATAGATTCAGTCATCAAAAATGTATTCAAATTCATGTCTAAATAAAATGGATTGTGGTTCCTGGAAGTCCGGCAGGAACAGCTCAGTCCAGTCTCAAGGGTTCCCTAGGACAGGGCTGCTGTGGAGAAGGTCCTGTTTCAAATATCCTGTAACCATACACGGCAGATTGAAGGGCCCTCTCTCTGTCACCTTGGAAGAACAGGATGACTCATCCATTCTCCCCGTGCCCTTTCCAGCTCTCACCTTGCCCTTCAGTCGGAGTCTCTTTTTTTCTTTGCGATTGATGTGTCGTTCAATACTAGTCTCACCACGAGTGATGAGGGCAGCATGCCAGAGCATCAGGGCACCCAGTGCCAAGGCCACTGAACTGAGAAGACAAGAAAATGGCAATACCAAAGGACTGGATATGAGGTGACTTATAAAGGATCAGAACAAGGTCTGTTGGGCGAGGCTCTGGGCCTTCCACTTTTGCAGCAGGCAGAAAAAGAGAACAGTTGGATAACTGATGAAGTGCTCAATTTGACAGCTCTCTGAAAACATTTTTGGTGAAACCTTTCACTCCGCCCTCATCACGAACACACTCAACCAACCAAACAAGCTCAGTTACCTGCAGAGGACCCAGGCATACACAATACTCTTGTGGAAAGCTCTCTGGCGGAAGGAGAAAATTGGTGGTGGTGTCTGAGAGTAACTCTGCAAGGAAAAGCAGAAATTGCCAGGATCAGGGATGAGAACTTGGCCGAGAAGGCTGTGATCTAAGCCAGCGTGATGCAAAGGAAGGCTTTCTAAGACGCATGAGCAGACAGACGGACAGCACAGTGGATGGACAGATACCTTCTAAGAGACCAGGGCCTCAATGATCATGAATCAGAGACTGGGCAGAGCATGGCTACCAGGGCTCAGCACTCACTTCCCTTATTCCCCACCTATCCCTCTGTCTCCTAAACGGCAATGAGACACATCCAATTCTGCAAATATTCCCTCCCTCTGTAGGGTAACATGCCAGCTGTATGGCACTCCCTGGTGGGGAAAAAGGGAAGGAACCTTTCTGCCCAGGAAAGACCATCTGCTGTTACAACCAATCTTGTAGATTCATTCCTGGGAAAAAGAAGCAAGCTCCCATACTATACTCTGCCCTGCCCCTGACTTGAGCAGCTGAGGAACAGGTACCCCACCTGATTGGCTGTCACGTGCAGTCTCTCCTTGTCAAGTAGTTTCATTCTCTATCGGATGGAAAACAGCTGCCAGTTATACACACACAATTTCTCTTAGCCTCTGCACCCCTACTGCATGTGGCAGCACCTCATGCACCACCGGGTCTGAAGGGAAGAGCCCCTTTTCCTCCAGGGAAAGCACCCCAGTGACGATCATTTAACCAAGAACCTTACCTCAATTGCAGCATAGGCCTCCCAGAACAAGTCCCAACCGCTGATGCTGCTGTAGATGCAGCCCATAGTCATGAAGAGGCAGAAGGAGAAGAAGTAGCGATGATTGTAGTGCCCCACACAGTTGTTCAGCCATGCTATATCCCTTGGGGTTAAAGGTCTGTAGCTGAAAGCTGAAAGCCCACCCTCCCTGCATTGGGCTTCTGACTTCCTACCTCAACTGTCGTGGTAGCCCCCACTGATCCAATTGCTTCCACTTAATATACATGCCACTCTGCTGGACCTCCGGCATGCACTGCTCTCTCAAGCTTTGGGAAGGGCCAAGCTTACTTAAGAGTGCACTTTGGAAGCTACACTTTTAAGCCAAAACCCAGCAGGCAAGGAGGACACCCTGGGGTGGTGCTTCATGCAGGAAGAATTGCAGCTGCGAGGTCAGAACTATTTCCCTTTCAGGCTGAAGCAGAAAAACACATTCTTCAAGTACAGCTGATTTAACCCTGAAATATTGGCTGAAACGTGTATCACACAAGAGGTACACACCAATTCCTTTCCTTTCTGATGGTGCAGGCTACCCCCTTTTGCCAGTTAACCACAAGAAATCCCATAGTCCCAATGGAGGTATAAAGAGTCATACAGGTTCCTGGCAGAGGTAACCCTGCTTCCCCTGTAGTGCAGGGCATCATCCTTCACCCTAATTTCAGGGTGAACTCCAGTCAGTCTGGGCCTGTAGAAGGATACGGCAGTGATGGTCCATCTTCAATACACACCTGTGGAAAGGAAGTCAAATTGATGCTGAGCATTATTGCATATAGGTTAGAGACTAGACAGGCAGAGGGTTGCTGATGATACAGCATAGCTCAACAGTAAAAAAAAAAAAAACAGTGCAGCCATAGAACATGACAAGGGTCCAGCACTGCAGTGCAGGAGAAACAGAAGGGTAGGTTCTTTGTGGGTAGATTTGGAACACTCTGGCCCTTAGCGCACATACAGGCAAATTACAGATACACACTTTGGAAGGGTCTAAGCACTGGCTGCTCACTTACCTGAATGCAAGCCCCCCACTTGTGCAACCTATTGCTTTTGGGAAAGTTACCTAATCTAACATAAGGCAACTTCTACTCAAACATTTAGGTGTTCTTAAAGTTAGGGCTTCATGTGTTCTGCAAACTTGTAAATGCACCCCAAAGTTATGTTATGTGGCACAGAATTCAGCTTCCTGAGAATGTAAGCTTCCATTTAATAACAATGAAAGCAAATGTCTAGCCTTTATGGCTGGGGTGATATACTATAGTAGGCTTTAAAGTGTGTGGAGAGTGCTTCAGAAGTCTGAAGATAGCAGAGGAGGACTGACCAGGATAGACACAGCTCAAGTGCTCTGCATAATTGTTTGTCCTTGCCTCCATGGTTAGCAGAAACTATGCAAAACAACCATACAGAGGGTCCCTATGTAAGCCTCAGCTTATGTAAATGCAACTTAAAACTTAAAATAACCCCAGGACAGGCTTGTCAGAACGCAGTTCCTTCCTCCAGATCTCACCCTGTCCTCTGCAAGTGCTCTTTAAACAAAGGAAGAAATGTGGAGCACACTGGGAATAGATAGATATAGATATATAGATTAGATATAGATATAATCAGATTTATATAAAAGATGCAAAGTCATATATATATATATGTCCGATTTATATAAAAGATGCAAAAAGATGAGTATATATGTACCATATATACTCGTGGATAAGTCAAGAAATTTAGGCCTTAAAATTGATCCTAAAATCCTGTGTCAATGTATACATGATCTTGCTCTTAGAGCAACTCTGAGTTTAAGGGGGGGGGGGGAAGGCAAGCTCAAGCAACGAAGTAAGGAGCCCAGCAGACCTCTTCCCCTTAAAGGCAAGAGAGGCAGAGAGAGAGAGGCAGAGAGACCCACCTGCGTTTGCAGTAGCACCAGCTGGGTAGGCTAAAGGGAGGGAAGCTGGTTTGGAATGGAACATTCCATTCCATTGTAGGAGCATCAAATTTAAAATATCTGCTAAATCTTTCGAGGCCATTATTCACAAGATGATTTGAGTTAAAATTATTTGGATTTAAAGGCCATGAAGAGTGCTTCTAATCATCATCCAAGGCAAAAGACAGGAGTCGTTAATACACTGTTGGCCTATGCCAGACAGATCACCAAACCACAACTTCTACAAAGAGGACTGGATCACGTCACACAGGCCCTGTGGGCAAATGGGTACTTCAGGTGAGAAATTAAAAGAGCAATGCGGCCCCAAGGTCCCCCTGGTAAAGAACAAAGGACTCCCATAGCTAATGCCTTTCTCCCCTACATTAAGAATGCGATGGACCGCATTGGAAAGCTACTGGAGAAGGCCAATATCAGGCCAATTTATAAGCCTACACAGAAGGTACAGCAGGTTCTACGATCAGCAAAAGATATTAGGGATCCCCTTGCTATGGCAGGGGTATACCGTGTCCCCTGCAACTGTGGAAAAGTGTATATAGGTAACACCAAGAGGACCTTTAATAGGAGGATAAAAGAGCATGAGAGAGACTGCAGGTTACAGCAAAGAGAAAAATAATTGCAGAACACGTTGTTGTAACAGGACATTGGAATTTGATCAAACCCAGCCATTGTCTACGGTCACCCACTATCACACTAGGATTTGTAGGGAGGCTATTTTAAACATCAGAACAACATGAATAGGAAGGAGGAAATAGTGTGTGTTAGCAATGCCAGGTTAACAGTTCTTAAAAATACCAGGATCTGTGACTTTAAGAAGGAGAATGGATCTAGACGAAAAGAGCATTCGGTGCTTTAGGTTCTATAAAGAATTTGTAGGTAAGCAGCAAACAGCGAGTGTTGAAGCTCGTAGAGCCAGTTAGGGTGGGTCAACAGCATATATACTGTATTAGAGGTTCTGAGAGTTATGGTATCAGCAGCTGCACAAACTATTTGGTATGTGCTGTTTTCCTTTGAAAATGCCCACCATAGAAGCGAGCAAAACGTCAGGTGCAAGCATCTTTTGTAGACCGCAGCCTTGAAACCCAAATAACTTTAACTTAAAGCATCAAGCTTGTTTGCAGCAGCACCAACATGGGTAGGCTACAGGGAGGGAAGCTGGAATGGAATTGAACGTCCCATTCCATTACAACAGTATCAAGCTTGTTTGGAATTCTGATGCTAATCACTGAAATGGCCTCCATGGAGGCAATAAGTTCTCACAAACTCGACTTATCCACGGGTCATAGGACATGTCTGGATTTTTTGCTCCAAACGTGCCCTTAACATATCCATGAGACTGACTTATACATGAGTATATACGGTACATTAAACTGGCTTTACAACTTTTTTAAAAACAACACCCTGAGCAGTTGTGATCTACAAAAGATTCAAGGCTGGTGCTGGTGGACAGGTCGATGAAAGTGTCAACCCAGTGTGCGGCGGCTGTGAAGAAGGCCAATTCCATGCTCGGGATCATTAAAAAGGGGATTGAGAATAAAACGGCCAATATCATTATGCCTTTGTACAAATCGATGGTAAGGCCACATCTGGAGTATTGTGTCCAGGTCGGGTCACCACACCTCAAAAAGGATATAGTTGAATTGGAAAAGGTGCACAGAAGAGAGACCAGAATGATTTGTGGGCTGGAGCACCTCCCTTATGAGAAAAGGCTACAGCGTTTGGGCCTTTTCAGTCTAGAAAAAGGCGCCTGAGGGGGGACATGATTGAGACGTATAAAATTATGCATGGGATAGAGAGAGTGGATAGAGGGAAATTCTTCTCCCTCTCGCACAACACCAGAACCAGGGGACATGCACTAAAATTGAGTGGAGGGAGAGTTAGAGCAGACAAAAGAAAATATTTCTTTACCCAGCGTGTAATTCATCTGTGGAACTCCTTGCCACAGGATGTGGTGATGGCACCTGGCCTAGATGCCTTTAAAAGGGGTTTGGACAGATTCATGGAGGAAAAGACCATCACAGGTTACAAGCCATAAGCAACCTCCTGGTTTTAGAAGTATGTTTTCTCTGTGCCAGGTGCAGGGGAGTGGCAGCAGGAAACAGGTTATCTTGTTGGCTATGTAGTCCCTGAGGCATCTGGTGGGGCCACTGTGTGATACAGGAAGCTGGACTAGATGGGCCTTTGGCCTGATCCAGCAGGGCTCTTCTTACGTTAAGGCTTATATGCATTTACCAGAATTAAGTCTAGTTTTTAAGAAAAACAAATTATGAGGCAATAGAATACAAAGCATAAGCACAAAAGTCGCTACACAGTGCGACCTGGGGGGGGGGGGGTTTGAAAAGGTACCCTGGCTTTGATACAGGGGAAATGCCTACCTGTTGCAGATGCTGCAGTGGTGGGTCCGGGCAGGCTTTGGGGCAATGCATTTCCTACAGATGGAGACAGCAGCGACGTCGACCTGAGACTGCTGTGAGAAGGGAGCAGCAGTGGTTGTTTAGCATTCTGTTGTATGGGTGCCATTCTTCTCACACTAACCCAGAACACCCTGGATAAGCAGCACCCAGTCCTGCAAGAGTCCAGTATAATGGCAACTCCCGGCCTGCCTTTCGTCCATGACATTTTGCACAGGAGTAACCACTGACAAAAAATGGCAGGAAATTATGCCAAGCAGCCCTGTTTTGGATCCCAGTGTAAACAAGAAAACAATAAGAGGCCAAAGCAGAACAATCAGGCGCTCTGCCCTACCTGGGGGGGGCAACCAGGCTGAGTAGTGATGGCCATATAGTAGTGGAAGATGATCATGACGAGATTCCAGTGGCCATAGATGAAGTGCCAGAAGACCCAGACAATGGGGTAGGTCCGCAGGACAAGTGGCAGCAGGCAGACATATACTATGACCACGACTGAGCTGGTCAATAGGATCACCAGAACCACAAATACCTGTAAGAGGGATGGGGAAAGGGGCTGAGCCACCAGCGCACTGCATGCAAGCCTCAGCCCCCTTAATGGACGAATGGGTGGATCTCATCATGTGGTCTCCCACTGGACCCAAGGAAACAGAGCTTTGGGCAATTTGTCAAAGGATTCTGGGGACTATCAATGCCATCTGCTCCTGTGTATCTCCTTGCTTTTAGTGGTCTGAAATAGCGACTCAAGGTGGCTTGAGGCCTAGGGCTGCAACGTTAGAAGTTGCTGCCCCCAACAGGCCCTAAGCTGCACTCCTAGGTACTCACCACCCCAAACCACCGAGTGACATGATCCACCAGCCAGTAGATGGGTTCAAAGAGGGCATCAAGAGCAGCATCACTATCAGCGAAGGAGTTGTAAAAGAGAGAACGCAAGCAGAGTCGCCCATACAGCCACAGTTGCTCCACCCGCCGGGTCAGCCAGAACCGGCGTCGCTGACCTATCCGCAAGCACTTCAGGACAAGGCGCATGACAGCGGAGAATATCCGCCGGCGGGTCCTCATCCCTGCCGCTGACAGCCTGAAGAGAGAGGAAGCAGTGTCAGCAAACACTAGACAAAGATTTCAGACAGTGGTCAGCAAAGGCTTGGTGCCAGGCTTTCAGCAGTCAGTGCTGGACCTCCAGCATCATGGCATTCAAGGATGTAGTGTTCAAGGCAAGTGGCATAATTATTGCTGACCCCAAAATAGTGCTGGGGGGGGGGGTAGGAAGTCACCCTCCCTTTCAGATGTCTCCAGTACAGGATTAGGTAATGCAAAAAAAAAAAACCATTCTATCACAGAGGAAGGAATAATGGAGCACTAGGGGGTACTCATTCAGCCTTTTTGTTACTTTGCTAACATTCCTACCTACTTCCCAGAACAGAACAGCAAAGCTCCTTGTGTGGCACATGTGGCATTAAGTTAAAGGTGCAGCAGGTAGCCCAAACCTCAAGTGCTAACAGCGCAATCCTAACCAACTTTCCAGTGCTGATGCAACCGCAATGTAGACCTCAGGTTAAGGGAACAAAAGTTCCCTTACCTTGAGGAGGCCTCCGTGACTGCCCCCCCCCTCCACCGCAGGATGCAGCATGCGTCCCGTTGACACAGCTGCATCAGCCCTGGAAAGTTGATTAGGATTGGACTGTAAGTGTAGTACTGTACATTAAAGCCACCATTTCCAAAAGGTAGTCGCACTAACTGCCAATACCATGACAACAGGAGAAGAAAGAATGACTCAGAGAAAACTATAGTGAATGGTTAGGACATAGTGCCCATTCTAAAAACTATTAGGACTGGCTAGTCCAGAATATAGGGGTAAGGTTGGATGCCCAGGGCTGGGGGATGAACCTTCCAAGAGGGTCAGAAAGCCCCATCCAAAGCTGAGCACCTGGATGGTTTAGAGGGCTATCAAGTAGTGAAGGAGGGGACTGCATCCTCAGTCACATTCATCATTGCAGAATATTTATGGGTCAGGATGAAATCAACTGAGGGGTAGAAGGAAGATGGCCGCTAATATTTCCCAAGTCCAGTCCTGATCATTGTGTGTACAAGCTCACAGCGACTGGAAGTTAAGACTATTTTCTCCACAACACCGCTCCAGTTGGCCAATTATACCCATTTAGAGCAAAGAAAGCCCAAATTATAAAGCAAGAGGGTCTGACTGGATAAGAGCACTTACCTGCTTGTAGGTGCCTGGCATCAAGCTGCAGCTAATCTAAGAGCAAGGGGGAACCTGAGCTAGGTCAGCTCTGCAGAAAACTGATCTTGGCCAATTAATATTAACCAAGAGTGGTGATCCTGGAAACTCTCCGGGATGGTGGCCTAGAGCAACCTAGGGTCATAGGGCAGGAAAAGCATAAAGGGACCAAGGAAGACAAAGAGGAACAGTGCATTGCACCCAGACGGATCAAACAAATTTCATAGTTCTTGAAAACTTAGGATAACTGGATTCTACCTGGTCGGGCAGTAATCAATATTTCCAGTTTCCACAGGCAGCGCAATCCTGCATAAGGATCCGGCTAGCGGCCCAGGGCCTCTCGCTGGATCCTAAGCCTGAGGCTGCCCGTCACATGGCGGGCCGGAGGTCTACTCGGGGAAGGGGATGCTTGTCCCCTTCCCTGGGTGTAAACCGGGGCTGGCCCGATGGGCCTCCTTGGGATTTCCACCAGCTAAATAGCTGGTGGAAGTCGGAGAAGGTTGTGTATCGGCCTAGCCGATGGCGCCATCCCCCGCTCCTTCCCGGGCCACCTAGGCCAATGGACCCCCTCCCTCACCCGCCGGACTGCCCATGCAGTTGCCGGCGGGACAGCTTACCTTCCTCCGGTGGCTGCTTGACTGGTCCAGCGATGGAGGGCTGGTCCAGCCTTGCACCGGCCTCCCTTACTCGCAAGTCATCACAAACATGCTTTACGGCACATTTGTGATGACTAAGAATGGCGGCGCACTCACTCTGCCGTTCTTGAGATCCCCAGGATTGCGCTGTTAGTGTTAATGGGTTATCCCCCCCCCATCCCTATTCTACTTGCTTCAAATCCTTCTTTTACAACATTACATGGGAGGACACACTATTAAAGATGAAGCTGTTCCAAGATAAGACGTGTTCTGGAGATGTCAACAGGGAACATGTTCCCTGCAGTAAGTCGTCTTGTATTTCAGACCTAAAGACCTTTTTTTTTTTTTAGTTCATTCAAGCTATACATTATTTAGTTCATTATAGCTGTACAAAGTTAAGTAGGGAGGAAGACTACCACACAGGCTTTCACCAAACACATGTTCACAAGGAAGGGGTCAACAAGGATTGGGTCCTGTTAACTCTGCAAGTGTGGGAACTCCAGTAGAATTTGGCAATTTGTTGCAGGATTCCTACAGAGTTCTGTCCAGTAGCCAGATGAACACCACATGTTCTCTACTTAAATAATTCCCCTAAAAAGCCAGGCAGATTCTCTAATTTGGTTCCACAAAGTACATAACAAACCGGTCCTATAATTCATTTTCTTGTGATGAGATATTTTGAGGCAAAATTACAGGGGTCAGGCTAACTACATGATCTCACAAGGACTAGATGATAATGAGTATTCACCCATATTAGTCTGTCCATGCTGGGATTAGAGCACACATCTATGTACACACCCAGGCATTGTCACTACCAGCAGCTAGATACATCCAGAGCTTGGCCTATTCTCTGCCAGCTGGGCAAAGTTGGCATCATTCCTGGACAGGGATTAAGGATGATTTCTGAAGGCAGTGCTGCCCTAATGACAGATGGCAGTAACAGCAAAAACTGCACAGGGGGAGATTAACCACAGAGATGTTTATCAGACGGTGGGACCTGAGGGGGTGAGTCAGGTGACTCTATCAGGACTTCACCCCCAAAAGTACTAAATTTTAGTCACAGCATTCTGTACGAGAAAGCGACCAACTCCACTCCTGTGTAAATCCCAGCTTCCCTACAACTGATGCGATCACAAGAACAAACAATTACGGGGTGAAGGAGCACATGTGCGCCCAGTTGACTAAACCCTTGAGGTAGCTTTAGAACGGGAAGGAGCGTGTCTTTTTCAGCAGGTCACCGTCAGAGAATGGTACAGAACAGAAGCTGGGGGCACAAATGCGTCCGGAGCAGCAGGTCCATTTAAACGTTCCTTTCATGCGACAGCAAAAAGAACAAGCGAGCCTCTTTCAGCGGGAATAAAGGAGCCCCGGCCTCAGGTCGTTGTGGTCCACAAGAACGTAAAAGACAAAGGGGAGCTGGGGGCGACACAACGGAGACTTCGCGGAGAGGCTGAGGCGGCTGAGCCCCTATCGGCAACAGAGAAAGACGCACCCGGCGAGGGAGGTGCACAGTCTCTTTCAAAGCGTGCAGGGGAAATGAGGTCTCCCCCCCCCCAGCATGCACCGCAGGGACGGCACTGAGGGAGAGCAGCCCTCTCTCTTCTTACCTGACGCCGCCATTCCTGGGTCCAGTCAAACCCAGGCAGTTAACCGCTGAGCTCTCCAGTCACCGCATACAGCCAGACATCTCGTTTTCTCCTCCTCGCCCGTACCGTAACCCCAGCCTCAGTCGCGCGTGCGCAGCTCCACGCCGCGTACTCTAAATGGAACTACGATTCCCATAGCACATTGCGCGACTCCTCATGGTGTTCTCCCTTCCCTGCCCTTTGCTACTTTTTGATGTCTGCGTCTCTTTTGCACAGCAAACCGGACAGGAACCCAAAGGAACGCGTGCGTGGAGGAAGTCATATGATAGTAGCGGCATCCAATGAGACGATTCTTTTCAGCCACTGTAGGGTAGGAGGTGCTTATAGGAGAGAGCTTTTTTTCCCTCCTTCTCGCTCCATTGATGTTCTGAAACAAGCAGAAGCTAAGGCATGGCTCCCGCGCGGTACTGCGTCCCTGGTGGGTGACACTGTGTGGAGTTGGGTGAAGGACTGGGCGGGGGGAGGCAAGATGAGCTCGGCCTGGTGGCTGCGAGCTAACGACGCAATACGTATGTATGTGCGTTTCGTGGGTCCAGCTCCAGAGAGTTGTGCGTGATCGATACGTGTAGTCCGTGCCCAGACAAGAACTCTTGTTGGAGCATATAAAGGGTGCAGCTCGTTCAGCATCCTGTTCCCCACGTTGGTCAACCTAATGCTTCGGGGAAACCCGCGAACTGGGCATGAAGGCAACAGCCCTTCCTTGCTGTGCTTGCCCAGCAGCTGGTAGCCAGACAGGTATCCGCGCATGGAGGTGTTTGTTTCGCTGTCATGGTTATTAGCCGTTGATAGACTTATCCGCAGTACATTTGCTTAATGTCCTTTTAAACTTTTAAAAGGACATTAAGCAAACTACTATAAGTTATCACCACACCTTGGCAGGACTAGCCCATCCATGAGACCAGCTGAGGTAGTTGCCTCCTGCAATAGTGATAGTGGGATTATGCAGTCCTGTGCCTCCTTCCACTCCTTGGATTGGAAGAGGGAGATGGAGGGGGAAGGAATGTGGTGGACTAGAGTGTCTCCAGATGCTCTAACCGCCTGCTACTTCCTTGACCTCCATGCTTCTGCTGCGGCTCTGTCTCCTCTGTCTCCCTCCTTTTCCAATCCAGGAAGCAGGACGAGCAGAGGCTGGTTCACCACAAGATGAGGGGCAGGCAGTGTGTGCACACTACCTCAGACAAAAGGAGCTCTTGAGCCAGCACTGCATCTTGGGGCAGTGAATTAAAAAAGTGAATTATATGTTGAAGAAGTACTTTCTTTCTTTAGCCTCAGGGCCCATGAGAGTGTGGTAAAGAGGGTAATTTGTACCCGTGCCCAGAGTCCAGAAGGGGGCCTGGGAGGCAAAGGAGGGGCCCCAGAAATTTTCCTTTCTGTGGGAGGCATGTGTTGTGCGTGCACTCACTTTGTAGCCTAAAATATGGATCCCTGCAGCAGGCAGCCCTCTCTGGCTCCAACGATGACGACCTGGTCCTGGCCTCCAAGTCCCACAAGACAAAGCAGCGCAGCCCTACTACAGGGGCCTGCATGCTGTGAGGGAGGGGCATGAGCTCTGTCCCTGTGACTGCTGGGGTTTCTGGCAGCATTAGTGGCTCGGTACATGAGGTGGAGGCCAGCGGGTGGCACAGTGGGTTAAACCACTGAACCATGAGCTGTCGATCGAAAGGTTGGCAGTTTGAATCCGCTACAGGGTGAGCTCTCGTTGCTTGGCCAGCTCCTGCCAACCTAGCAGTTCCAAAGCATGTTAATGTGAGTAGATAAATAGGTACCGCTTGCGGGAAGGTAAACAGCGCTCCGTGTTCCAGCCGCATGCTACACACTGCGGCAAGGAGATTCACGCCGGCCACATGACCACAGAGGCGTCTTCGGACAATGCTGGCTCTTCGACTTTGAAATGGGGATGAGCACCACACCCTAGAGTCGGACACGACTGGACTTATTTGTCAGGGGTCACCTTTACCTTTTTTACATGATGTGGGCCTGCTGCCGAGCTGTGAGGGAGGGGCATGAGCTCTGTCCCTGGCCTTACTGAAATAGTAAGTTTATCTGTATTGTGAAACAGATGTTCAAATCAAATGTGCTTTCTCTTATCTCTGATCTTTTCTTCATTTATTTAAAAGCTGCCAATCCCACCCCCTTCCGGGCCCAATAAGACCACCCCTGCCCCATCACCACCCCTCCCTGCCTCAGTTACGCCTGCTCCCATTGCTGCCCTCCCTCACCCTGTTTTGCCCCTCCCCTCCTCCTTTGGGGAGGGGCCCAAAAGAGACTCTGTACCCCCTAATAAAATTCCTCTCAGAGGCCCTGCCTGTCCTGAATCTACTGCCCATCAGTTTCATTGGGTGACCCCCATTTCAGTGTTTTATGGGATAAAAGGTTATCTTTATCCACTGCCTCCACACCATGCATGATTTTATACAACTTTATCATGTTACTTCCTTCACTCTTGTTCATATAATAAATAAATAAAAGCTACAACCCTTTAGCTTTAGTTTTATGGTTAAAGCAGGAGAAAGGAGGGGGTGATAGGTGAGCGGTAAGAAACAGAGTGGGTGAAGTGGAGGTGACTTTGCTGATGAGGGGCTTAATGGCAAAAAAATGGATTGATGGTGAAGGGGTGGAGGAAAGAGTCCTCTCCAGACATACAACATGGCAAAATAAACAGAGATGCAAGCAGTAGTTTGTGTGAGTGACATTTAAAAGGCAGTGGAAAAGGAAGGGAGCAAACAGGACTAACGGCGTAATCAATCCTATCCAACTTATCCTGCGTAATTTGCTGCACCGTAACCAGCAGTGCAGCAAGTTCTGGAGGCCCCAGAACAGAAAGGGGATTCAAATCCCCTACAAAGGGGATTTAAATCTCCCCTCCAAAGCCTCCCACCCTGCCCTCCCCCGCTGGTTACTCCAGTGGTTGGATAGGATTCCGCTGTAAATGGAGTAAAGGAGATAAGGGGTTAAATGCAGAGTTTTAAATATATGGTTTTACAGTATTTATTTTAAAATATATATATATCATAATTCCCTTTTGTAACAAAAGGCCCAAGGCTGTTAATAACAATATGAAACCTTAAAAATACAATAAAACTCAAAGTACAAGACCACAAAAAGCAAACAATAGCAATAACAATCATAATAACAGATAACAAAAAACCACAGATCATAAAAGTAAAAAAGTAGTGCAAAACAAAAATATACAGAGGGGAAACATGCAGAGCAATTCTATGCATGCTTATTCAGAAGTAAGTCCCACTGTGTTCACTTAAGCTTACTCCCAGGTAAGCGTGCATAGGATTGATTTATTCTGATTCTTCCAACATGTTCCAGAATTTTGCCAGTTGATGAGTGAGCATTGACCCAAAAGCTACCTCAGGCAGGCAATGACTTGAGATCCCAATACAAATTATTTTTTGTGTTATGTCACCCAGGTGAGCGACTCTGCAGCTTAGAGGAAGGAACTCCTGGGAGCGGGACCTATACCCGTCATGGTTCTATCTTTGCTTCTTTGGCAGGTTGTCTCATGAAGAAAAGTGAGAATGGCAAGGTAAGAGTGAAGCAAGCTCTGGGCAATGATGGGGACTGCACATGTAGGACAAGCTCATCCATGGAGAAAGGGACTGGAAGGGAGGAACCAAGTCATTGTTTAAAAAAAAAAAACCAACCTGCAGTCTTGAGTGGGACAAGAATTGATATACTATCTGGAAATCCACAGGAGATTTGAGACAAAGTTGTCTCCTGGTGCCAGCTTGATACTCTGAAGCAAAGCACCTAGTGAATGATGATGACCAGTTTTCTTTGCTCCTCTGCAGCTGCCAATTATCTCTGTGATGAGGGATGTGGAATCTCAGCTTCTGCCGGATGTGGGGGCCACAGTAACATGCAAGGTAATCTTAGCAGATAGAGCTTAATGTACAGATATGTGCTGCATAACAATGTTCCGGCTAATGACGAACTGCATATACGACGGTGGTCCCATAAGATTAAACTTATTAAATTGCCCATCCCCTGCCCCTGTTGCTGCCATTTTTAATCTTTTATACCATATTATTCCTGTATCTTTCACAGCAGTCTGTTCCCAAACTGATTTTTGGTGGGTCACTCAGGAACTGGTGCTGGCTGTGCCACAAGGCATTCTGGGGTGCTTTCTGGCCGCCGCAACCCACTTTGTTGGCTGTGGTGGCCAATCAAAAAAGATTGGGAAGCACTGGACAGTATTAAGTACAGTAATATATTTTGTATACTAGGTTGGTAGCCTAGGAGCAATAGACTATACCATATTGTCCCACTAGAAGGCGCTGTGCACAAGAATGTTCTCAGGACAATGAAATTGTCTCTAGTATCCCCCATTGTTAAGCAACAACTACCTATACTGTACTAGAATTGACCATTCAGCTACTAGTGTGCCAAGAAAAGGAACAAGTGGGAATTTGAGCAGGATGTGTAAACCCTGAATGCCACAAACCTGACCATTGTGTATGAATAGTCTTGTTCATATCCAGGTTTTCAGTCTTTGGCTCCTGCGTGCTATAGGCCCCTGATATCCTTCTTTAACAGGCCCAGTATGGTGCTTGCAAGCCCTCACCATTCATAGATCAGTGAAGGAGATGAAGGGGAAGTAGTATATTCTCCATCTCAAGAGGTGAAGCTAGATTGTATATTTTTCTCCACGCAGGTGATGATGTCACAGATGATAATCCTGAAGGGTGGGCTGGGAGGATTGCTGAGACACAGTCTTCCCCATTCAGGGGTGGTTGTATCCTGCAGTAAGTGCTCTGGATTTGCTTAATCTGAAATCCACAGGGGGCAACTCTCTCTCTCTCTCTCTCTCTCTCTCTCCCCCCAGATTTGCAGCATTAACTCTCGTTTTGCCAAGGTACATATCTTGTATGTTGGCTCTACACCGCTGAAATCCCCATTTCGTGGAACAATACGGTAAGGAATTATATTGATTGGGGGCATCTCTAGGACCTGGAACATTAGGTCCCTATGGTGTTATGAGATGGAATGTTAGTCCAGCCCCCATAAATATCCTGTCTTGTTCTTACCTTGCCCCTTGTACTGGTGAGCACTGAGGAGTCAATTATTGTTGACTTGAAGCTTCTGCAAACATTTTATGAAGTATTTGTCCCATAACACATGCATCTATTAAGTTTGCTAACCCTTTCTTCTACGGTAGACTAATCCCAGTATAGTCAGTTGTCTTATGGGGGGTGAAGGCAGGAAAAGAAGAGTGCAAGGTTAAGGTCTCTATGTCTTCCTTTGCAGGAAAGAAGATATCAGAGCTACAGAGAAAGACAAGGTCAGTGGGATAAACATTTGGCTACAGCCTGTGAGGACAGTGGGTAGTGCAGATAATGCACACAGCCAGGAGCAGTTATTCCTGATACTAATGCATGCACACATTTCTTTGTCATTACTGATAATGGGATAATGGTCTAAGTTCCTAACCTTTGTTGCCAGGTTACCACCTGTCACAGTGAAATTTTCTGAAGTACCCCCTGCAGGAAAAATATTTAATTACTTAATTAATTGGATTGTGTAAATACATATACTTAAGTATTTTCAATGAGATGGTTGAATCCTTGCTCACACAAGTATGTTGTATAAGTACAGTATAATAAGTATTATTATTTTTGACTGCTGTCACTTTCAGAGCCTGATCTTGCCTTTTTAGCAGGTGGAGACGATAGCCATTTATCCATTGTGAAGGGGTTAATAGGACAGAAGGGGGGATTAGGAGGACAGACCAGAGACCTTGATCCTTCAACAATATAGACATAGTGCCCAGCGCATTTTCTCCTGAATCCTCCCCCTCCCACACTTGGACAATCAGCCAAACTTTAACCAGTAGCCATCCTGCTCCAGCGCCCCGCAGTCTCCTTTTGAAGCGGCTCCTCCTTTTGAAGCGCCCACTTACAAGGGCGGGGGGAGCAAGAGTGATCGGTTCGCCCTCCCTTCATGTTCCCAGAGCTGATTGGTGCTGCTCCCCGCTCCCATCCAGCACCGGCGGCAGCATGACTGGGCTAGAGGAGGTGCCGGAGGGCAAAGCCAAGGGAAAGGTGCTGGTGAAAGCCAACTAGAGGGCAAAGCCAACGAAAAGGTGGTGGGGCGCTTGGGGCCTCCAGGTGGCGGCACCGACCTCCTGAGCTTAGAGGCGGAGCTGCAGCAGTCGGCCGCCTCTGCCATGACTGGAAGGCGGACGGCGCAGCAGCTCTGGGCGGTGGCAGCCCCCTGCTGCTGGGCTTGGGCTTGCTGAGCAGCTCCGCTGCCCATCAGCCCACCAGGGTGCACTGCCTCCTGCCGGTGCACATCCCCTTCCTGCAACCGCTCAAAGTCGCCAACACTCAGCTGCTGATCGCAGCAGCTAAGGCCCAGCCTGTTGCGTACCCCCAGCAGTCGGTCCGCGTACCACCGAGGGTACGCATACCACAGGTTGGGAACCTCTGGCCTAAGTAAAGGTAAAGCTCGAAAGCAAGTCATGTCCGACTCTAGGGTGCAGTGCTCATCTCTGTTTCTAAGGGCGAAGAACCAGCGCTGTCCAAAGATGCTTCCATGGTCATGTGGCCAGCTGTTACCTTCCTGCTGCAGCGGTATCTGCTTATCTACTTGCAATTTCTTGCTTTCGAACTGCTAGGTTGGCAGGAGCTGGGACAGGAGATGGGAGCTCACTCCATCACGTGGCACTCGGGTCTCGAACTGCTGTCCTACCGACCTTTCGGTCTGCAGTTCAGCATCTTAAGCCACCGTGGTCCCTGGATAATGCCCTAGTAGAGGCCAAAACCTTGTGGGAGTAAGAGGTCATTCCACAATCTGTTTTGTAAGTTTGTTGAGGAAAAAGTTGTGATTTCTGGACTAGGGATATCCTAGCATAAATCAAATGGATGTCCTCAGGATGTGTAAGCTTTTCTTCAAAGCCCAGACTAGCTTTGACTCCATGTACCATATCTCCCATGACATGAGCCTCTTGAAGCTGTCACAATATTTTGTTTATCTTTTCCCCACTCCCACATGCTGACAGGTAGAGGTTTATAAGAGTTTCCGCCCAGGAGACATTGTTTTGGCCAAAGTTGTATCCTTTTCCTGTTGTTGCATTTATGCCCTATTTAGTAGTTTGATTGCTAAAGAATTCCCTTACAACTAGCAATTTCCCTTAACTCAACTTGTGTGGCTAGATCTCTCTGGGGGACGCGCAATCCAACTACCTGCTGACCACAGCAGAAAATGAGCTGGGGGTAGTGGTGGCTCATAGTGAAGCAGGTAAGAACAGTCTCGTTGAAAGCAGGTTGGTGATGCTGTGTATGCTGACCTTCTGGCCTCCAAGCTTCTGCTTATGTAATGAAAGAAGTACTGTGCTTTGATAACACCACTGTTGGAGGGGTGATATAAAATGTATAGTAAATACAATAATAAATTCCCTGCTGTGTAAAGTGAGGTATGCGGTTGCTTTTGGGTGCAGCCATTTGGAGGGTCTCATAGGAGCAAAGCATTTGAATTTCAGGGGAAGAGGTATAAGGCAGAAGGAATCCATTACAGCAGTGGTTCCCAAACTGGGAGGCGTGGCTCCCAGGGGAGCCGCGGGAACCAGCCAGGGGAGCTTCAGAGTGCCACGGAATCCTCTTGGAAAACAGTGCAATGCCAATTGGCAGGCAATCAACATCATGTAATGGGGAGGCGCGTTACAGGGTATCTTCATTGAGTAGAGGACTCCTTCCCTGAGGGATAATGTGTAGAAAGACTAGGAGCAGGGTACTTACTGACTTGTGTCTTGATCTCAGGAGTACAGATGGTGCCAATAAGCTGGTGTGAAATGCAGTGCCCGAGTACACATGCCAAGGAACTGCGCAAAGTAGCTCGTGTACAGCCCCAGTTTCTTCAGACATAGTGATTGATTTGTCTCCCAAGATGTTGAACTAATGCAGAAAAAGCTTCATGCAGGGCAAAGAGCTGGAGAAATTTGAAACAGCCTTTGGTGCTGCTACAGTGAGTGGACATAGATGTGCAAAATGGAGCTGGGATTGAGGAATTCTGTGTGTGGAGTGGTCTGGGGAAAGACCACCGGGGGCCCTGTGTTTTCTCCAGTTATGCTGTTTTATTAACCAATAAACTTTTCCACATAATCCGTATACTTGCTAGTCTGACTTGAATGATAGGTCTAGTAATTTTTTAATAAATATTCCTTGTTGTCACCCTTTCTTAACACAGTCAATACTTGCATTACTGACTAAAGTGGGGGGAGGGTACTGTTTCAGGAAAAAAACTTTCCAATGGGCAATGATGAGCTAGTGCAGCTCAGATGCTGGGCCTCAGAGTCCTCAGTCGTAAGTAGCTGCCCCATGCTGTAACCTTGAAGCATCTGTAGTACTTTGGAGATTGTCAGGCAATACTGTTTACCATTGGTATAGTAAAATAGTCGTCTCAGCCTCATTAATCAGGCCCTTCTAAGTAACACAGACACAGTAGGATATTGCACATAATTCCTTTATTTAGACTAGGGCAAATGCAGCCATTGTACAGTGAAGTGAGCTCCAGTGTAAACCCACCCTAGGTCAGGCAAGGATACCACACAGACTGTGGGGCAGAAAAGCAATGCATGATGATACATAGTATCTGGGCTTACTGGCACTACATGGCAAGGTTATGGGATTCCAGGGTGGGTAGTGTGTTCCCTTCTCTTCCCTAGCCTCACCCTTTCCCTCCCTTTCATTTTGAAGGTAATGGATGAATTGGCTACTGTAACATAAGACTCAGATATAGCTCCAGAGACAACTAAAAATGTAGGCCTTTAACAAAGTGAGATGCTCTCTTTACAAAGACTCAAAAATAGGTGGTCTTTGTATCCCTGCTGTGCTGCCACAAACAACCCTAAAGTCAGTTCTGAAATGGCCAAACCAGATCAAGCAACACTTGATTGACTACACTTACAGCAGCTGCCACATGAAATGGAATGAAGGCAGGAGGGGCTCCTTCGGGAATGCTTGGGGGGAATCCCCCTTTACTTTAGCAGTATCACGTTTCATTGTGCTGAAATTTGCTAGACTCTCTTCCAGAACCCTTGCTGGACTGTGGTCCACATTCCTGGCAGCCAGATCCTGCTGGGGAAAAGCGAGTGTGGAAAGAAATTGGTCTTGAAGGAAAGGACATGGCCCCCAGGAAGCTTTGCCTCCTTTGGTTCTTCAGCCCAGTCCCTCAGGCTGTGGCAGGCACGTGCTGGGAAGAAAAGGGAAGAGGGAGGGGATCCTGCTCCTGCCTTCACTTCTTGACTTTGCCCTGGGCAGCCACAGCTTCCATGGCCTTGCGGACAGTCTCCTCATCTCCAAGGAACTGCATGGGCTTGATGGGCTTCAGGTTTTTGTCCAACTCATAGACTATGGGGATTCCAGTGGGCAGATTAAGTTCCATGATGGCGGCCTCAGACATGCCTGCAAACAGCAAGAGATGAATCATGTAAAAAGCCTGGTTATATTGCCCATCCCAAGAATTACTGAACCTTTTTGGAGTTCGCCTCTAGGCTTGTGCTACCTTTAGCACATAAGTCACAAGCAGACTCACCCTCTAGATGCTTAACGATGCCACGGAGACTATTGCCATGGGCAGCAATGAGCACCCGCTTGCCTTCTTTGATTTGTGGAACAATTTCCTCATTCCAGAAGGGCAGGGCCCGAGCAATGGTGTCTTTCAGGCTCTCACATGTAGGCAGCTGATCTTCAGTGAGGTCAGCATAGCGGCGATCCTGGGGAAGAAAATCCAGTGGTGCTTATCAGACATGCTGCTTCCTAAAGACTATCAAAGCCACCAGCTGACTGAGACCTCTATGGAGCACTCTTGCATCAAACTGCTCTAGAGGCGTTACTATATATACTATTTATATAAGTCAAAAAACTATGCCTTGAAATTGGCCCTGGAAACCTGGGTTGATTTATACATGGGTAAATACGGTAAATGTGAGTTGCGACTCAATGAAAAGGCAGAGCAAGGCCCTATACTGTGGGTGGAGCAAGGCTCATCGCTCCTCTCCACTCTGCTGCTATAGGAGCTGCAGGAGCCCTGTACTGCTGGGAAAGTACTGCCGAATGGATCACTGGGGAGACTACAAAAAGGGGGGCTGCCCAGCTCATCAAAAAGGCCTTGCGTTGCCAAGAGCTGGTAAGGCTTCCTTTGCTTCAAAGAATAGCTGCTGGGGGGGGGGCTGAGGAACTGGGGGAGGGAAGACAACACTGCCTATAACAAGGAAGAGAGGGGAGCCGGTGTTATCGTCGTATACCTTCTTTGCTAGTTCTCCTCTGAGCTAAATGCCTCCCACTGGCATGAGCAGGAGGAGGAAGAGGAATGCGCAGGGCTAGCCTTTTATAATAATCTACTCCTGCCAGTTCCTGGGAGCACATTCAGCTTCCCTGCAGGCTACAGGCAAAGTGGGGTGGGGTGGTACCCTATAAATGAGGGTAGCCCAGTCCCCCCTCCCCCCTGAAGAAGAGATCTTATCATTCCTGGGAGCACATTGTGAAACGGCTTTCCTGCAGGCTACTTACAGAGCAAGGGGTGACTGGGCTGAGAAGCAGTTGGAGGGAAAAGACAATGCTGCCTGTAAAAGGCAAAGTGGGGGGGGGGGGTTTGCTGGCTTCCTAGGCCTGTTTTGCTGGTTCACATTCTCCTCTCCGGCCTCAACACCTCCCTCCACTGGCACATACTCAGATCTCATCTTCTCCTACCCAAGATTTCATCTTTTGCCCATTCCTGGGAGCAATGTTGTGAAACAGCTTTCCTGCAGGCTACAGACAAAGCAGGGGGGATGACTGGGTTGATAAGTGTGTGAAGAGAAAACTCCATCTTTAAAAAGGCAAGTGGGGGGGGGAAGGAGCCAGCATCATATACCTTATTACTCTTGGCTCATACTCCTCTCTGGGCTCAATGTCTCCCTCCACTAAGACATGTCTGACATACCGGTAGTGCTATTGCCCTCCTTGGTTACAATCTGTTCTCATCAATTCAACAGGCAAGGCTCTGTTAAAGCCTCCAACTGTTGGTTATGTGAAATATAAGCTAAATCAGTTGGTTTGAATCCATTGCTCTGATGTGGCACCAAATGGAACAGACTCTCTCAATAGCTTAACAGTTGAAAAGGCACTCTGGGTGTGCTCTGGAAGCTACAGCTGCTTTTAGCAACAACAAAGAAGGCACTTTGATTCTGGCTCACAGGCTTGTTTTAGGATTGTGTGTTTAAGTCTATAATTAATCAAGTTATGAGTGAAAATGTACCTTTATGATTTGTTTTTTTATTACTCTTCAATAAATTTGAGACTAGAGTGTTTAGGTAGACTGTACAGTTCTTAGGTAACAGTTACTGGCAAGTCATTTTTCAGGATCTGGCCTCAGGTAAAAACCGAACAACATAATTTATGTTAATTCAAAGAATTTCATATATCCTCAAGTTTTACCCTCAACATCCATGGGTCATAGCAAATTCCATGATTTTGGGCTTAAAACGTGCAACTCTACGTATCCATGAGATTGACTTATACACGAGTATATACAGTAAGTGCTAATAGCACTTTATTCTAATTAATAGAATAAAATGGCTTATGCTAACCATTTTCATAGCTAAGTAATTTACAAATGTTATGTGGAAGTCTCCACCCTATCTACAGACATCCTTGACTGTTGGCACCATACAATACAAGCCCACAAGGAGGATGTAAATGATTAATGGCATCTCTTCTTCTCTAGAAAGTCCTAGTAAATTTGTCAGAATACAGAACACACTAGTTACATCTCATGCAAAGCCAGCTATTAGCAAGGTCAATTGCAGGACTCCCAAACAATATGGCTACTGACTGAGAATAAAAGCAACAGAGGGATAAAGCTAAGCCAATGAATCCCATTGCAATGGGGAGGTAAGATTAAAAATGAGTAGCATAAGAGGTCACATCCTATTCACACAGGATCCCACTGCACAATGCCATTTCAAAATAATCTACCACTTCAAAGGAAAACTACCTTTATACAACTTATGGTTTTCTGTTTCCCAGCTCACCTTGCTGATGGTACTATAGAAGGGGTGGTCAGGCTCCATTGGAGGTGGTGGAATGTCAAAGGAACGCCTCCAGATCTTCACCTGGGCCTCTCCATGCTTAGCAGCTGTCTCAGCCTTGTTGAGGCCTGTCAGGCCACCATAGTGCCTCTCATTAAGACGCCAGGTCCTCACCACAGGCAGCCACATTTGATCAATGGCATCCAGCACAGTCCAGAGGGTGCGGATGGCCCTTTTCTGCACCGATGTGAAGCAGATGTCAAACTCATAGCCAGCATCTGGAAAAGTCCAAAGAGTACAATGCTTACCAATATGATTTGTAGTCTGCTCTATTCCAAATGCCCAGAGCAGATAACACACTAAAAACATAATGCCTCCACAAGGATTATATTGCTTGCATACCAAGCCAACTCATAACTGCTCAGCATTACAGCTCCCTAAACACTTGGGAATTGCTCTCGAATACCACTGGGTCCACTTACGACTGACCACTCAACCCACTGGGGTTGTTTATTTTAAATTGTTTTAACTAATTGTTTTAATGTGTATATATGTATTTTAATGTCTGAGTTGTAAGCCGCCTTGAATGCCCTTGTTGGGAGAAAGGCGGGGTATAAATTCTTTAAATAAATAAATAAATAAATATGGAAAGCCTCACATTCCCACAACTGCTCAGACAAGGTTTTGCTACCAATACACAGACTGAGAAAGTCACCTACCACATCCTCCCTAAATAAAAAGAAGATGGAAGGAAAAATAAATCTTGGAGAATGTTGCAAAGCTTCAAGTTAGTATCAGTGTCACTAGTGCTGAAACTAGCAGCAAGTCCAGCAAAGCAGCTGGGAATTGCAACCTCCCAGCACACAAGCCTCCCCCATTCCACAATTCAGCCATTTCATGTCAACTGGTTACATAGAAATCCAGTGAAGCGTGAAGATGCCATTCTTATGTAACCAACTGTGGAGGAAAAAATCTGTACAGCAGCCGATCTCTCCCCTGAGTCATTGGAAACGAGTCATCCCTTCGCCACAAAAGATTACAGGGCACAATTAAGACAGATTATTATAATCACTTATATAGGGAATATGGCTAAATGTTCACTGCATTTACTGTAAAAAGGAAAAACAGTTGTGCAATAATAATGCAAACCAATGTTGCAGTGGAAAAAGCAGGAATTGTGCAACACAGACAAACGGGACCATGCGGGTACTGGACTGGACTCATGATCCCTTATGCAAACACAGATGTACACCCTCTCAAGGGTACTAACACTAACCAATGCAGGCACTTCCCAACCCAGGGCATTTTACTCTTGCATTAAGACAAAATTCAGTCACACCTTCTATAAAACTCATAGGGAACTTAAATGTCCCCTTCCCTTGATACAGGTCATGCACAGAAAGAAAGAAAAAAAACAGGAGGGTTGGCTGCTTTTGTCTCTTCTTAGGCCCAGAGGGTGACAGATTGGCCCTGGCTGTTTCTTGCTACAGGAAGTCAGGGGGAAGAATTGCAAGAATTGGGCACAGGCTCCCTCCCTGTTGCAGCAGCACTGAATGACTCAGCTCCTGTTAGATTTCCCTAGCAAAAGCCCAGCCAAAAGGGGGGGAAGAGAGAGAGGGAAATGTGTTCAGTTGCCAGAGCATCTCCAGCAATATTAAGCTACTTTGGGACACCTTCCTTGGAGATGAGAGAACCACTACTACTCTGTTCAAGCAGAAATAGAGCCCTACTGGAGAGCTGGGAAAGTGACCTCCCCAAGGTCACTTGCCAGTCAGTTGTACAGCTGGGAGAACATATGAAGAGAGGCAGTAGTGGCCCTTCTTTAGGGGATGAGAACAATATATTCCGCCTGAAGTAGACCCTGCCTTTTTCTCAGTCAAGGCAGGAGGCAAGAACAGGCAGCACTTTTTCCCAGTTAATACCGGTATAGCCAGAGAAGTCAGATGCTGACCAAGTTATGGCAAACCCCCAAAGCAATCAGTATTATGCTTGGCTCAGATCTAGCTAGTGCCAGCCAGCTCTTCAGACTCCGAGCCAATACGCTTTCGTCTCTGAAAGGAACGGTGGCGGGGCTTTAAGCTTCAAGCTCTGAGAGCTGGACTAGCGGAGCGGACGAGGCAAACTGCACGTGCTCAGAAAATCCTCCCCTTGGGGTGTTAGTTTCTCCAGGCCTAGTTGTATCCCAGGAGCATACATCCCTCAGCACAAAACCCCGGTTTCTATGCAGGTTTCTCTGTCGCCTATAGTGAACAAGGATAGCATCCATCACTTTCAACCGATTCCTGCTGCGATCCAATACTACATGTTTACTACGGAGCAAGTCCAATTGACCAGTGTGGGATTTATTTTCGAGTAGACGTACCTGTTAAAGCCTGCCCACATGAACGAAAGAGAGCCTGGCTAGATATACGCCCTCTATTGTGTGTGAACAAGGAAAGACCACCACGTGGCGAAAAAAGAATAAAGGGAAGCCGCGCTCTAAACTCCCCCCCCCATCCTGTGACTAGCCTTCACCCCCTTTTCCCTGCTTGCACCCTCCATTCATCCAGCCCCAGGACGACCCGATTAGCCCCCCCCCCCATGTCCGCGGGACGGGCGCCTCCAAACAGCCTCTTCGCGAGCATCCCCATCTATTCCCTCCTCCACAAAGCTCCCACTCCCCAGGCCCATATAATCCCCATTTCTCCACCTCTCAACGCTTCTCCGCCGCGCTGCGCCTCTTCTTGCCCCGCCGGACTCAGGTCCGCGTCATACCAGCCGCTGAAACGATTTTCGAGGTTCCAGGCGCTCTCGCCGTGCCGAACCAGAACCAGTCGATACGCAGCAGCCATGCCGGAAATGGGTCGAGACAACGGGATGCTCTTGACACCCTCACCCCACCAAGGAGACTCTCCGCCAGCCAGGGAGCATGCGCCCAAAAGAATGAATGCACCTCCTCCAACTGCACAACACAAGCGCCACCCCCTCAGCGTTTAAAAGCCTCGCATAGGCTCACGCCCTGCTTTGGGGGTTCAAGGCTCGAATTTATACGTGCACTCTTCAAAAGGAACTATGAAGGTTTGGCGCATGCGTTTAGAAGGGACCGTCCGATCGCCCCCTTGAGCACGGAGCTCACGAAGCGCACGCGAAGAGCAACGTGTCGTGACGTGAACGGGATAAAATCCAATGGGATGCCCACTTATCTTTTTTGTTGTTCCTTCTAACTGCCCAGATGATACAACCTCTCTTTTCCATCCCTCTGACAAATCAGAATGAGAACGATTGGATTGATTTAAATACTGCCTGTGGGATGATGTAGTGGTTTGGGAGTCGGACTTAGACCTGGATAGATGGATCCAGGTACAAATCCCCTCTCAGCCCCACCTACCTCACAGGGTTGTTGTGAGGACAAAAAGGAGGGGAGGAAATATGTACACCACTCTGAGCTCCTTGGAGGAAGGGTGGTATAAAAATGTGAAAAATAAAATAAATAAAATTTCTGGGATGAAGGAAGAGCAGGAATCAGGATGCTGAATTTCTATATACTTGCTATTTGTCAATTCAATTTATATAATAATGTATACTTGCTTAAGCTTTCCACTGTCTGTCCTGTCATCTCACTGCTCACCATTCTTTTTCCTTTTCAAAAACCTCAGTTTTGTTCTGACAGACAGCCAAGGAGCAATAAACTGTTCTTTGAGAGAAAAAGAAACCATTATTACAGTATCTCAAAGCACTGCAACAAGAGAAGAATCTACACTATCCTATTTAGGTTTACTGTGGCTTCTACCACTCTTGCCCTGTACAGAGGCTGGTTAACAGAGCCGGAAGTGTCTGTTCTTTTAGGTCTCTGGGTTTCTAAAAAAGCGGAAGTGGGCGTGCTGCACGGAAGTGGGCCACCGGAATTACTCCGAAAACAGAGTGGAAGTAAAGAGCCACACGTGGTTTGCTCGTGGCCTGAATAGGTTAGAATGGGCCGTTCTGGCAAGTTGCGGTCTGGCTCTGCCAGTAAACTGAAGCGTTGGCGCAAGGGGCACAGCAGTGACAGTAATCCAGAGGGGCGCCGCTACCGCCTGGCAGCCCGGGGTCGTTTGCTGGCTCCCCGATCGGGTATGTGAGCTTGCTTGGGTTAAAAATAGCCGCTTGTCCGGTCTGTGTAGAGGCGTTCATCATGAGCAAAGGGCTTGAAGAGGAGATCTGTGGAGAGAGATGGGAAACTTGGAGAGAGCTTTTTCTGCCTTACGCCCGATATTGACTGTACCGCGCTGAAAACCAGCGTGATGTTGTAGTGTACATATAGTGTTAGACTGGGGAGATGTGGCTTTAGATCCGTGCTCATCCGTAAATATCACTGGTCCGACTCTGAGCCAGTCACTTGGTCTTAGCTTAACCTAACCTCACTGCTTTAACCTAACTCTCAGCTCTTTTGAGAAGGGTGGGCTAAAAATGAAATACTCTAGGATCTGATTGGCTTTCACCCCGTCAGTGACTCGCTGTGTCCCACTGCTTACTTCTTAGCTATCTTGTTACAAGGTCTTTAATTTCCGTGCTAATCTTGATAAGCTCACAGGCCCAATTCATGGAAGTTTATAATAGAACCTTGTATGTGTAATTTTGTCGAAGTAGAGGTGTACAGTAGTTTGCCCAGTATGTTGCATGTACTATGGAAATGGTGGTTCCCTTCCCCCACCCCTCCCAGTCCCCACCCATGTTCTGGTATACGTGGAGGCGCTCAGCTACTATTGAGTCAATGCTAATGGATCTTTGGATCAACTTGGTAATCTACTTGGGTAAAATAAGTTCCTTAGGTGTGTTCTGAGAGTTGCGTTGTCCACCTCTTCTACATCCTACCAAGTTGCATCTGTGATGAACTGGGTTCCTGCTTATGACAGACATCACACACATTTTCTAAATTACTTCTAGGTGTTCCCTGGATACCATTTTATGCACAAGCACCTGCAGAATCCATTGGGACAATGTCATTTGTTCATCTGATTGAGGAAACGATGTGGTTCCCATTCTTAGGGACAAACCTAGGTCATAGTCCCAGAGCTTCTTTTGCTTTAGTAATGTTAGGGTAAATCAGATGATAAAAGAACAAAGAACTCTGCTGACCAGGATACTCTGCTCTATAAGTGAGTACCATGAGATGAACACAGAGTGATGTGGAGTGTACTTATATGGAACTCCGAAGTGAGGATTGTGTACACAGTGCTCACCAAAAAACTGCTCCATAAAGCACTCCTTCCTCAGTTATCTTGCTGATGGCTCTGTGTCTATATCATAATCCTTTGTGTAGAGCAGGAGAGTAGACTGCTGAGAACATATGCACTAGCCCAGAGGTAGATCTCTAAAAAGTTATGTTTCAAGGTTTGCCTGAAAACCCCATTTTCTGATCTGAAAATTTTGTCCCCTAATAATCCCTGTGTGGAGCAACTGCAATTATCCAAGGTTGAGGACAATGCATTGTACACATGTTGAAAAGCAGAAATGCATCTATTTATGTTGCTGAACTTTGGCATTGAATAAGCCACAAAACAAGTTTTTAAAGGAAGCCCCGTACCTGCCCTGTGTATTGTACTGTAGCTGGTATTAGTGTCTGCGCTGGTGCACAACAAAAGTGTCCAGATGTTGAACTGGTTCAGATGTTACTTGTCTGACTTGCCCACTCTTCACACAATTGGGGGGGGGGGGTGCTTCATAAGCACACATGCCCTTTTCATCCAAATCACTCCTCCAGGCATGATTTTAATGCTGGTTTAAACTATTATTTAAGATGCATTGGAGGGGGGATTGGCCAACACACACACCCCTGCCAATTTAGCAACTGTTCCTTGGTTTGCTGGAGTGGGGAGAGTGCATAGTCTGTGAGCATGCATGTCGTAATTGCATGAAAAAAGGCCACTTGGATAAATATTATCCAAAACAGTCCCTCAAAAGACGGGAAGCATATCTCTTTTCAGAACAAACACAAAATGTCATTCTCAAAGCAACCCATGTTGCTGTGGATGAGGAAATGCTGGTCTGTAAGGCTGGTTTTTGAACGGTTCAGACGCTTCTCGCTGTGTGCATGTGCAATGAGCAGAGGGCAACCCCTTGAGCCTATGGTGACTTGACACCAAGTCAATGGGTGGTTTTGGAGGGCTGTGCCCACAGCCCTGGTCTTGGTCGAGGTGTCTTTTCTTTGGGTTGCCTGGGGACAACTTGACTTGCCACTCATAACTTCCACTGGTGGCCTTATGTAGACACAAGCCTCCAGCCTGGTAGAGATCCATGGTGAGGGATCTGTCCTCCCGGAGTTGACTAAATGTCTGTCTTCCTCTTATAGAAAACAGCAACTTGACTGTGGATGCACTGAAACTACACAATGAGTTGCAGTCTTCAGGACCACTGCCTGCCTTACGAGATGGGGATGGTACCCAGCCCCGCATGGAAGAGGAAGACAATGCTGAAACTGCTAAGACACACAAGTCTTCAGCCACCTTCCTGAGTGGCTTGAGTGACTGCACCAACCTCACCTTTGGCAAAGTTCAGCGCCTCTGGGAGTCCAACTCTGCTGCCCACAAGGAGGTAGCGTAACACCTGCTTTTGTGATGTCACGAGCAGCCTTCCCTGTAAACTGCATGGCTGTGCGGCTCTAATTGAAGCCCTGTGCAGCTGCCCTCGTGGTGCTCCAGAAATCAGCAATGTGATGTCATTGTGAAGAGCTCCACAGCCTCCCCTGGCTCCATGCACTCCAGGGGAAAATTAGAGGGAACATTGGCCCGGAGCCCTATTTAGGCATCTGCTGTTCTTTGGAGAGCAAATGTTTGAGGGCTTCTCCAGAGCACACCCTGCTTAGCTCTGTGTATTTGTCTGCAGTGACAAATACTAACTGCAAAGAGAGCTTCTCCTTGTGATTGCCACCCTAGAGCCTGCCAGTGCTTCATTGCCAGAGAAACTCTCGCCTGCATTCTCTTCACCTGAATAAAGCTCTAGAATCACCTAGAATCTAGGGATCACCTGAATAAAGCTCTAGAATTTAGGACAAATGAAGCGGGTGTAGGATGTTGTGAAAGAGCATAGGAAGAAAAGTGACAGTTGGTGAGGAGAGACCTGAGGGAGGACAGAGAGAAGCAAAAGAACATGGATAGACAAGACGTTGGAAGGGAGGATCTGTGGCTACTAGTCATGATAATTATGCACTACTTCTGGGTTCAGCAGCAGTATGCCTCTGGGGAGCAGTGATGGGAGAGAAGTATGCCTTGTGGGCTTCCCAGAGACAGCTGGGGGAAAACAGAATACTGGACAAGATGGGCCTCTGACCTGGTCCAGCCAGACTCTTTTTGTGTTCTTATGAGGCGAAAAAGTGGACAACAAGCTACAGAACTAAAAATACTGTGACCAAAGCTGGTCTTTGACTAGCAACAGTTAACTGACACTCTTTCACATAACCAGCAGTGGTTTGGGGTTAGGTCATTTGTAGAATTTTTTGTTTAGTTAATTGGTGTAGCTATTAGTTAATTGGGCACGTTAGTCATGCTTAGAAGATAAATAGTGTTGATATTCATTAGACCCAGAGAGATTACCTGTCTTCTCAGCTAAGAGAATGAACCACCAACCTTCTCAATAAGTGAGAAGTGTGTAATTCATCTGTGGAATTCCTTGCCACAGGATGTGGTGATGGCACCTGGCCTAGATGCCTTTAAAAGGGGTTTGGACAGATTCATGGAGGAAAATACCGTCACAGGTTACAAGCCATAAGCAACCTCCTGGTTTTAGAAGTAGGTTTTCTCTGTGCCAGGTGCAGGGGAGTGGCAGCAGGAAACAGGTTATCTTGTTAGCTGTGTGCTCCCTGAGGCATAAGAACATAAGAAGAGCCCTGCTGGATCAGGCCAAAAGCCCATCTAGTCCAGCTTCCTGTATCACACAGTGGCCCCACCAGATGCCTCGGAGCAAAAGACAACAAGATAACCTGTTTCCCGTTGACACGCCCTTGCACCTGGCACAGAGAAAATCCACTTCTAAAACCAGGAGGTTGCTTATGGCTTGTAACCTGTGATGGTCTTTTCTTCCATGAATCTGTCCAAACCCCTTTTAAAGGCATGTAGGCCAGATGCCATCACCACATCCTGTGGCAAGGAGTTCCACAGATGAATTACACGCTGGGTAAAGAAATATTTTCTTTTGTCTGTTCTAACTCTCCCTCCACTCAATTTTAGTGCATGTCCCCTGGTTCTGGTGTTGTGCGAGAGGGAGAAGAATTTCCCTCTCTCCACTCTCTCCATCCTATGCATAATTTTATACGTCTCAATCATGTCCCCCCTCAGGCGCCTTTTTTCTAGACTGAAAAGCCCCAGACGCTGTAGCCTTTCCTCATAAGGGAGGTGCTCCAGCCCACGAATCATTCTGGTCGCTCTTTTCTGCACCTTTTCCAATTCAACTATATCCTTTTTGAGGTGTGGTGACCAGAACTGGACACAATACTCCAGATGTGGCCTTACCATCGATTTGTACAAAGGCATAATGATATTGGCCGTTTTATTCTCAATCCCTTTTTTAATGATCCCGAGCATGGAATTGGCCTTCTTCACAGCCGCCGCACACTGGGTCGACACTTTCATCGATCTGTCCACCAGCACCCCAAGATCTCTCTCTTGATCCGTCACAGACAACTCAGAACCCATTAGCTTATATGTGAAATTTTGGTTTCTTTCCCCAAAGTGCCCACTTTGCACTTAGTTACATTGAAGCGCATCTGCCATTTTGCTGCCCATTCTCCCAGTCTGGAGAGATCCTTCTGGAGCTCTTCACAATCCCTGCTGGTCTTCACCACCCGGAAAAGTCTAGTGTCATCTGCAAACTTGGCCACCTCACTGCCTATCCCCGACTCCAGGTCATTTAGGCATCTGGTGGGGCCACTGTGTGATACAGGAAGCTGGACTACATGGGCCTTTGGCCTGATCCAGCAGGGCTCTTCTTATGTTCTTATGACCCTACCATTCTGGGAAGGGAAAGAATAGGGCAAGGGCACAAGGTGGCAGTGCTTGAATCTTCTACTGGTTCTCAAATTTAGGACCTCCATTTGGGTATCACAGTGCCTCTTTCTTCCTAGGAGGTATAAGCAGACTGTGGTATGGAAGTATTCATGGGAATGGACAAGAAATACCAGCATGTGTGTACCTGGTATAGGGTAGTGTTAATTAATTTGGATGAGTTGTGCTTCCACCTCTGCCTCTTGAATTTGTTGCAGATTTGTGCAGTGTTGGCTGCTGTCACAGAGGTGATCCGGGCACAGGGTGGCACAGAAAGTGAGACTGAATATTTTGGTGCACTGGTAAGTGTCAAAGTTGGTGAGTGGGGCAAGCCAAAACTACCTGGTGGTTGCAGGGCACTAATACATGAAGACTAGTGTACCTGCTATGGTCATTGCACCCTGAGATAGTCTCATGCTAAACCTCAAGTGGTGGGGTGGGAGAAGCTTTCCTATTCAGATAAGAGTATTGGCACCTGGGTGCTGTGGCTTCCTTTTGTTACTTGCGTGTTGCGGGGACCAGGCAGATGTATTGCAGTTTGCCTTGTGTTCTAGCCTGGCTCCGATAGAATGAATCACAGATTAGCAGCAATGGAAGGCTTTGTGACTTTGCATGAAGGGATGGGTTTATCTTACACCTTTGCATGATGGAGTCCCAGGGTGGGTAGCTGCCTCCCTCTCTGATTACTTCACTCCACCATACCATATCTCCTCAGATGACTACTCTGGAAGCTGTGGAATCACCAGAGTCCCTGGCTGCTGTAGCTTACTTGCTGAATCTGGTGCTGAAGCGGTGAGTCCTGGGAATAAAAAAAGAGTATTTCTGGTCCACATTAGTGGTCAACCTCAGGTTGGTTTAGAGACCTTGGAACAGCTGGGAGTGCAAATAGAAAATGGTGTCCTCTTATTTCTAGGACCAAAGAAAAGAACTATTGTCAGCCTTGGAAAGACAATATAGAACTTGTTTGGTCCTATTGTGATTTATTTATTTTAATAAGAGTATTTACAGCCCAATCCTATTTAGACGCTGCACCGATATCACATGGACTCTGGTGCAACACCCATCATATCCTAAGCCTGTCCTGGCAATGCCACATCAATGGTGCACCGATGCCAGCACAATAAGGGCGAAATGCCCCACCTGTCCTGGCAATGCAACACTGGTGCAGCCTGTCCCATTAACACCCCAGCGTCCATGGAAACACCGACACAGCCTGTTATCTAAGAAGCGGCATGTTCTGGTGTCACCCTACACATGCCTATGGTAACTTGTGCTAGAGATTAATTGTGAGAGCTGGTATTGGGGTCTGATAGCTGCCATGTCTTCTGAAGCAGAGTGGATCATCCAAGGGCTGGGAGGGTAGGAGTGCAGAGTGCCACCAAGTTAGCTTAACTGCAAAATAATGAAATTAGTGAAAGCAAAGGGGAGTGGAAAATGGGACAGGGGAGTGGAAAATTTGCTGTCACTCCTCTTTGCACTGATACCGTCTGCCTTCCACACACCCCAACAGAGTACCAGGTCCTGTACTGATCAAGAAATTCTCAGATACCTCCAAGGCCTTCATGGGGATCCTTGGCTCGCAGGCCTGTGGAAGCTCTACCTTGGCCCTGCGCTGGGTGAGTGTTGAGGACTAACTGTGGAGCATGACAAGCATTTGCATATTAAGCATGGGGGTATTGTGATTAACTGGTCTCTTTCTGCAGTGTGACATGCATGTCAAGGAAGTAGAAGCCCATCGTTCAGTGGCCCTTTAGCCCAGCTTCTTGGGTTGTTTTATTTCCCCTGAGCAAAGTGTGTGAGCAGTGCAGGATTGAAGTAAGGCTGTTGTTGGTCTCAAAGTTGCTCGATGTTCTTTTCGCGCTTGGTGGTGCCAGATGCCTCAAACTGAACTGGCTGAGGCTTTCCCATTAGCATTGGCAGGGATGTTTTTTGACATCCAACATGTATGGGGATGCACTAAGCTCTGGTAATACGAGTCAGTCCTTGTTCTGTCTCATTGTTGTCAGGTGCTCTCCTGTCTAGCCACATTGCTGCGAAGACAGAACCTGGCAGCCTGGAATTACCCTGTGACGATGCAAGTTTTCCACGGTCTTCTCAGCTTTACTGTTCATGTCAAGCCCAAGGTGAGTCACTGGAGGTGTGGTTCATCCAAGTCCCCTGTCCTACTCGACACAAACCAGTCGGCTTCTCTTCAAATGGATATGCAGTGACAAGAATGTATGTTCCAATTCCACTACTGGAATTGGAAGGAATGCTACATCCCAGTTTGCCACCACCTCACACTGCTGTTCTCTTTCAGGTACGCAAGGCTGCTCAACATGGTGTTTGCTCCATCCTGAGAGGCAGTGAATTCCTATTTGGAGATGGGGCTCCCTCACACCATCCAGCTGCATTTTCTACCGCCAAGTTCTGCGTGCAGGAGATTGAGAAAGCTGGAGGTACTGGGAACAGGAAATTCATGTTATTATGAGATATTGTTGCATTATGGTGATCAAATGTCTACAATATTTGCTATTTTGGAAATGTAACCACTAATCTACGAGGTGTGCTGGTACCTGTGCAAAAATACATTATGAATCAGTCTCTCTCTCTCTCTCTCTCTCTCTCTTAATTGTGTGTTTTGTGGAATTATTCAGACAGCTCCATTAAGATGGTGTCTCTCAGTAATGCTACAACTGAGCAGAGATATAGCCCCTAGCTCACAAGATCTGTCCAACATACTGTGGTGAACTATATATTGGATTGGATTGTGTAGATCTTCTTATATTCTGCATGTAGTTTATGCTGGATTGTTTAGGCCCTAGGGGGGTCTCACTGTTTCTTGCACTTGGCAAATGCATATTACAAAATGTATTGAAACTGAGCTGCCACTAAAGAAGTGATGTCAATTAACTTATTTCATAAAATGAAGCTGTCCTTTTCTCCCTCCGCCTTCCTGCCTCTGTCTCCTTAGGCCACTGCCTCTCCTTCCTGCCAATAGCACACAGCTATTCTTGTCCCAAGACCTGTTCCATTCGTTCTTTCAGTCCCTTCCCACCGTAGCTGTCTTTTGCTTAGGTGCCTGCTTCTCAACCTACTGCCCATTTAGTCCATTTTTCTTTGGACAATCATCCTGTTGTGGGGATTCCTTGTTTCTCACCTCTTTTCTAGGCCCTCAGTAGCGTTACGTTTCCAAGACTGTTGCCTTCTTGCCTGATCAAGAGCATGCAGGAAGAGCTTTCTGTTTTAAACCTGCTCTGCAGGCATCTCTGCCATCTGGGAGAATTGTTCTCTTGGTTTGCTGAGCCCTTTTGGAATTCTCCTTGGTTGTACGGAAAGGCCAAGCAAGCTAGGGGATCATTCTGGCTGATCTGTGTTGGGGAGAGCAGCCACACTGAATCTGTCTGACTCCACCAGGTGCTAAAGAGGCCACAACCACTTTGCACGTGCTTACTTTGCTGCGGGACCTGCTGCCCTGCCTGCCCACTCCATCAGTCAAGTCTTGTTGCGAGACTCTCCTTCGAGTCATGACCCTCAGCCATGTGGTGAGTCCCCCTTGCTCTGCTGATGGTGGCTCCCTGGTGCTGTCTTTGCATTTGGGATTCTACATGGCCTAGCTGGAGGGCTTCAGTGGGAATAAGGCATGAATGGACTCTGGGATATTGCCCATGGCATGATTCTTGTGGCTTGGATAAGCTACACACTCAAATGCCTTCTCCTGGGGATGGAAATAGTTGTCCTATCCCGTTGGGATAGAGTGTTGGGTTGCCATGTCTGGCCTGTTGGGAGGAGGGGAGTTGGATGTATCTGGTACACGAAAAGAGCTCTCATTTGCACTCCTTCCAACTTTCATCCCCTCAGCTAGTGACGGCGTGTGCCATGAAAGCCTTCCACAGCCTCTTTGTCACCCAACCACCCTCCACATGCCTGCCAGCTGAGCTCAATGGCCAGATCATCACAGTGAGTACTGCAGAGGTCAGACCAGGTGAGGGTGGAGCATAGTCGGCCTAGTGGACCCTAGACTAATGCTGTCTGTTCTGCTTTACTAGGCCCTATATGACTATGTGCCAAATGAGAGTGACTTGCAGCCTCTGCTAGCCTGGCTGGCTGTCATGGAGCAAGCGCATGTCAACCTAGCAAAGTAAGGAGGCTGGGAAAGCAACTGGGGTGGGGAGTGTCTTCCCCCCCACAGTGGTCCATAATAAAACCTCTCCATTGTAGGCTGCAGTGGGATCTATGCTGGGCTCATCTTTCGCGCCTCTTCAGCACAGCCATGAACTGTTTTCTTTCCCCTCACACCCAGGTGGTGTCAGCTGCTGCCCAGACTCTAAAGGTACTGTGCTTTTTTTTTAAGTCTCAGCTGTATAATGCAGAAGTGACAATTGTTTGGGTTTGGTAGCTTTAACTGAAATATAAGGAATGGGGAGCAGCTGTGGTTGAGCCTTTTATGTTGGAATTTATGTGCTCTGATGTTCTGCCTTGCTGTGGCTAACCTCTGTGCAATGTAGGGTGTGTGAGCTGGAGCTAGTGCCAGATTATGTATCTGTCTGTATTTGCACCCTGCAGACTTTGCTGAATGAGTGTGTGGCCCCTCATATGGCAGAACTGGGGCTGGTTTCCTCTGCTACTCCCTCTGGACCTGCTGCCCATATCTGCAAGATGTTCAGGTAAAAGGAGCAGCCAGCTAGATTAGGGGAGCCAAAAACATGGGTTGCCTTGCAGCTGTCCTTTTTTATTACAGGTCTTACAACTCTTGGCCACTTTTTGAATAGGCACCTGCTTTTCTTCCTATAGAGCAGTGGAAGAGGGCCTGACGTACCGGTTCCATGCAGCGTGGGACTCTGTGTTGCAGGTTCTGAGGACTTTCTTTGAGGCTTGTGGGAAACAGTGTCATCCCATCATGCACAAGGTAAAGGGACAGCTGTGAAGATGGAGGCATGCTCTGCAGAAGGCAAATAGGGCATTACCAAACCTTCACAGTAAGGACTAAGGAGAAACATCTAGACAGCAGGACCTTGTAAGTTTCTGAGATAAAAAGGCACTCTAGAGACCATTAGTTTCCAGCCTCTGGGTTAACAGTTTCTTTCTACAAAAGATTCAAAGAGGCATAAATTGGGGGCGCACCATGTATATCAAGTTGTCAGTTATTGTATGTGGACCATGTGCGACGAGAGGTAGTTTCAGGGCCAGTCAAAGACCTCCTGAGGCATGCCAAATGCTGCCCCCTTACCTAATGATGTGCCAGCCTCTGCTCCTCCCACTCTCCAATGATCTAGCTTAGTACTCTCCCCCTTCCATATTTCCTTTTCCTCTCTGTCTCTCTTCCATTTCCAATCCAGGGAGTGGAAAGAGGAGGAGCTGTGGAGGCAAGTTGGCAGACAGAGATGGGCGCCTCCACCAATCTGCTGCCTGAGACGACCACTTCAGTTGGCCTCATGGATGGGCCGGCCCTGAGTAGTTCTCACTGTGTGACTTTTTTCTTGTGTCCCTTCTGCTGCAGTGCCTAAAATCTCTAGCTGATCTGCGTGGCTCTCCACACTTTCCTCACACCACGTTACTTGACCAAGCTATGGGGGCTGCAGTTGCAACTATGGGCCCTGAAGTGGTGCTTCAAGCTGTGCCCCTAGACATTGATGGCACAGAGTGAGTATGATCTCTGCCTCCCTGGACTTAGGACCCAGAGGACTTGGAAGGGTTGTGACACTTCTGCATTTGCACTGTTATCTCCCTACCTTGTTTATAGATGGGTGGAGCCACTAGTTCCGAGCTTTGCACTCCAATTAGCCACAGTGCATGTATGCAGGCACAAGTCCACAAATGGATTGGGAAGCAGATGTCTAAATCTAAAAGAGCCTGTTCCCTCCTTCTGTGCCTGGAGAAGAGTGGGGGCGTACCCTGTCATCATGTTGACTTCATAGAGACTCAACAGAGAAGCACCTCCATTCCCATTGGCAAGGTGGGCCATGCAGCCTCACTGGGCCTCTGAGCCACTTGGAGTACCTCTGAAGTTCAGCATGACATTGCAGACAAGATCCTGCCTTTTCTCCTTGAGGGGGGCAAAGTGAGCATAAGCTTTGGTTGGCTGCCAAGGCCATCCAGAATTGGTGGACTCCTGTATACAGTCACATATGTATTTATGGCTCTGTGCTTTCCCTTCTTCTCCCTTCACCAACACTTGATGCTGTGTGTTAACAGCTGCCTGCCTGCCTGACCATTTGTGTCCTGTCTATAGCTGCTGTCATCCCCCAGTAGTTCCCTTGGGGAAGAAATGATGAGTTTGCTCAGTGACTGGGAAAAGGGAGAATTTACTTCGGAGGCCCAACTGTGGCCAAGAGTCGTGTCCCTTTACTCACAGTCTCTAGCGCAAACTTAATGGGACATGTTAGTGTCAAGGCTCCAGAGGCTGCTTAGTGCCATTGAGCACCAGGATAGGGTGGAAATATGACTCTCTTAACAGCCATCTGAGTTCATATGGATTGCTGATAAATATCCTCTAGCCTGGGATATCCTCGTCTAGCACTATCCTCTAGCCTGGGATTACTGATCCATATTGCAGGTCCTTGTTTGGGAGGAGGGAGGTGCCAGCCCATCTAGAAGCATTTCTCAATTAAGCCTGATTTGAATCTACTTGTGCCACTCAGTTGGATGCTCCAAGGCAAGTAGTTCTTGGATTTAGTTTTAGGCTGAGTCGGCATGTTCACTGTGTAGAGCTTTTCACACCTCCACTGCCTTAATGCAGCATTTCTCAAACTGGGTTATGACCCAGAAGTGGGTTGCAACCCAATGTCTGATGGGTCGCAAACAGCTGGCTGCCCAAGCCTCAACTTCCAGTTTGCCAAGGTTTCAGCCACCCAAGCATCTGCTCAGCGAGAACACAACACAACAAGCAGCCAAAGACCACCAAGCAGAAGGTTTGGGTGACTGGCTGGTCTTGAAAAAAATGCAAAAGCTCAGCAACCTGGACGTTTTGGCGGTGACGTGATGATGTAATCATGTCACCACCAAAACTTCCAGGTTGCCAAGGTCCGCACAGTAAGTTGGTTGCGGAACGGGAAAGTTTGAGAACCAGTGCCTTAGTGGAATTCTTGGAACTGGAGGAAAAAGTACTGGAAAAGGCATCCGAGTACCAAAATCTAGTACGTTCAACAGCAGTGCTTCTCGAATCCTCTGATTTTTGTGTGTTTTTTCTTCCCACCCCCATAGGGAGACATTGGATTTTCCTCGCAGCTGGCTCCTCCCTGTGCTGTGGGACCACATTCATCACGCTCCCCTTGCCTTCTTCTCCAGTTACTTCTTGCCACTGGCTGTCACTCTAAAAAGCAGAGGTAACTGGGAGTATATGTGGGGCAAGCCCAGATGCTAGGCTCAAAAATTAAAATTCAGTCTCCTAAGTCAGTGCTCTTAAGAGATCAGGTTTTTTTCATATTTGGATGTACTGTACACAATGCAAAATGTGTAGAAATGAAACCTCAGAACTTCAGATCACATAATTTCATTTTGGAGGTTTAATTTATTCTCAAATTGTGGTATACAGAGATTTTTGTATCTTCTGCCTTGAATTCAAGAAGCAGAAATCAGATTGCAGAAGCAGATTGTACTTGTTGTCCCTTGTCCATTGGATGGTATGTGTTGATACTGTTGATGATATTGATACTGAACAGATCCACAAAATATCTGTATCAGCTACACGGTATATAGCAGGGGTGGCCAAAGTGTGGCTCCTGAGCTGCACGTGGCTCTCTGACATATAAGGTGCGGCTCTCAGAAATATGTTGGCTGAGCTCCTTTTTGCATCACAATTAATATAAAAGGTAAATAAGGAAATTTTCAAGCTTTGTAATTATTTACCAGGTATAAACCAACACTGGATTAAAACACAAATGTAATTTTCATGGTGAGTAAATATATTTAAGAATTTAAATGCTTCTTAAATATTGTGGCTCTCAAACATCTCTCTTGCGGCTCTCAAACATCTGACATTTACCGTATGTGGCTCTTATGTTAAGCAGGTTTGGCCACCCCTGGTATATAGGGTAATGTGCCTTTTTCTTGTCAACTGGTGAGATGTTGCAAGCCATGCAGTCTCACAGGCACACTGTCTCCATTCGTTTCCTAGGTGAACCTCTTTCTATTATCAATATTTACACACTGTTTTTCAACAAAAAACTTCACAAAATAGTTTATATAAAAATAAAAAGATGGTGCCTTGTCTCAAAGGAGCTTGTAATCTAAAAATATATATATTGTTGCCTGCTTGCCTATCAAACTACAGTCAGTTTTCTCTTTTGCCTTTCTGCAGCCACAGAATTTGCCCAGCTAGGGCAGAACTTGGAAGCCAAGATTTATGATACGCTGCAGTGGCAGGTGAGGAGCTGCCCCACAACCCTTTGCTTCATGTGTCTTCTGCAGCTGTAATGGGAGTGCTGATGGGTGGGGTGTAGCCACATGGTGGATAACAGCACTAACCTTTCCTTCTTTGCCCTGCAGATATGGTCCCTGTTGCCTGGGTTCTGCACCCACCCCACAGATACAGTAGCCTCATTCAAGGGATTGGCACGTACCCTGGGCATGGCTATTGGTGACCGTCCTGATCTGCGCCTTATAGTTTGCCAAGCTCTTCGCAGACTGATCAACAAGGGCTGCCAGACAGGTAAGGGCTGTTTGTGGAAGAAGTGCTTCCCAAGCTCGCTCTAGCAAAGTCATTGTGGCTGGATCATAGGAAGCTGCCTTATACTGAGTCAGACCATTGGTCTATCTAGGTCAGTAGTGTCAACAGACTGGCAGCGGTTTTTCAGGGTTTCAGACAGGATTTTTTTTCTCTGCCCTTCCCCTGGGCATGTGGGCCAGTTCTTCTTCATGCTGGAGAGCAAAAGTGAAGAGAGGAGGATAGTGACTCATGGCAGTTCATAAGAGCTTACCAGTTAGTTCTTTTGGTCTGTCTTGTGGCTGCAGCATATGAAACACCCTGCTGTGTGTGTCTCCCATTTCCATCCTCCAAATAGCTTCTCACATCGCTAGAGGACAAAACCCTCAAGTAGGTGACTCCTCCCACTGGCCCCAGCAGGCGGGGCTCGTGCAAATGAGCTTTAGAATTTTCCTCCCTAAAGCTAGGGTTCCCAGATACGCCCGGCACTTGGCCGGGACTGGGGGCGTGGCCGGGGGCGTGGACTTCCTCCCTTGAGGCTGGGAGCTCTCCGGAACAGCCCGAGTAAACTCGTATTTGCGCGACGCTGGGAGCTCTCCAGAACGGCCCAAGTTCACTCGGGCTGTTCCGGAGAGCTCCCTGCGTCACGAGGCTGGTATGTCTCGGAAGACGTCCGAAGTGAACTCGGACATCTTCCGAGTGCTTCCAGTCTTGCGCACATGCGCGAGACTAGGAAGATTAGGACGGAGACGTGCTGCAGCAGGCAGCACAGTCTCAGAAGAGCTCCGGCCTGCCGCGATGCAGCCGGCGGGCCGGGGCCGGGATTAAAACATAGTTCGGGGGGGACGGGGAGACAAAGGGCCGTTGCCAGGACTTTCCCGGTCATTTCTGGGAAGATGGTAAGCCTACCTAAAGCCTGTGACACCAAGCACGTCCCGCGTGCGTATCACGTGCGTCACGTCTGGTGCGTTGCCTGAGCGGCCGACGTACCGCTACGAACCCCAGGCACGCCAACCAAAGCTGCACAGAGAAGGGAAGACGTTCTACCCCGCCCCTCTCTTTTTAGCCAATCAGAATCGAGACTCTTCAGACTCAATTCTGATTGGCTACCGCGTTTGCTCCGCGTCCCACCCCCAGAGTTCCAAATACGGGCTCTGATTGGCTGAACACGACGCACACCGGCAAAAATAGAGCATGGGGCTATGGACACGTGAACAGGAACCTGCCTCCCTGCGCCCCTGTGCATTCCGGCTGGAGGTACGTCGCACCACACGAATACGGACGTCGCCGGATGCAGGACAGGCTCGGTGTGTCACAGGCATTAGAATTGAGGGAGTAACTGCCCTCTTCAGTTTTTGTTCTGTTATTGCAAAGCAAGCAGGGCTACTGAAGAGCTCCTGCTCCATCTAGCTTTCCTTCTTAAATTTGAGCAGCAGACTAGAATTTTTTCTTCCCATTTGAAACCTGAATTAGGTAGTTGGGGCAGAATGAGAGCCTGCCACTGTAAACATTTCAGAGCAAGGAGTTCCCCACTGCTACAAGCACTTTTGTCTATCGCCTTGGGATCTTTTTTCTCTCCTGGCCAAGTAGAGCATGACACACAGTGCCTCTTTGAGCGGATTTCACCTTAAATGGCCAAGTAGTGCACTCAGAGAGACAGGGTTGGCGCAGGCAGGGTAGTCTGTCTTTCATCCCCTGTTTGTGTGTGTCCACTGGCAGATGCTGAGCGTGCTGAGGTTGGACGTTTTGCAAAGAACTTCCTGCCCATCCTCTTCAATGCATATAGCCAACAGGATGATGCCAGTGAGAGCCCTGTGCACCGGCGCTCGGTGCTGGACACTATCCGAGCCTACTTGACAATCACTGAACCACAGGTGAGCAAAAGTCTATGAGCAAGGAAGTTATTTATTTTTATCATTTATTTTCCACCCTTCAGTGAGCAAAAAAAATCCGGAGAAGGTTATTGGATTTTCAGTGCTTGCTGGAGTACTGGAGTGGAGAGGGGAAGTGTCATGTGGCCTGTCTGGGGTGTGGTGGGTGATAGGAGAGGGACTCTCTGGGAGTGACACTCTCTGTTTCTTTTACAGATGGTGCATGGGTTCCTGGGCAAAGCCAGTGAGAAACTGACCAGCCCTGATAGTTCAGAGTTCACCAGGTAAAGTTGGAGTTCACCTGACCTTGGCTAAGAAGATGCGAGACCTGACATTAAGAAGCAATAAACAAAGTAGAGCAGAGTCCTAAAGAAGATTCACTTAGTATTCACTCATATCTTGTGTCCTCTTTGCTGCAGGCTCTCTATGTTGGACCTTGTTGTAGCCATGGCCCCTTATGTTGATGAGCCATCTCTGCATACTCTCTATGGTACCATCCAGTCCTCCTTGCAGGTGAGCTGCTCTCTGGTAGTGGTATCGGTGTGGGTGGCCTGGCCCATGACAGGCTGCAAGCCTCATGCCATTGACCATCACCTCCCCTGTGTATGTTGGGGGCTATCAAATATATATCCCTCAGATTGGTAGAAGTGGCCAAATGAATTGTTTATCTATATTAATTGAATCCACTCTTGCTCCTTGAAACTGTATTGATGCTTTAGGTAGGACATTCCTGTATAGGATCCATTACTGTCCTGATCAAGGAAGGCCCTTGATATGCCAGCTCGAATCACTGGTCACCCTTGTTTAATGTTGTTTCTCTGTCCTTTTCCAGATTCTTTGCCCCATAGGTGTCCTTAAATGTTTTCTAAGCCACATGGGAGCTGCTTATCCGTAAGCAGCTTCTATGCAGCTTGGAGAATGCTTGTTTGTGTGAATAACCTCAGTGCATGGGATGGGGGCTTTGTGGCTGCATAAGCGTGCAAACCTTATCTCTTGAATAATCTGTCTGGTCCAATCTCCTAGAACAAGGACCACAGGATACAGAAGAAGGCATATCGAGTGCTGGAGGAGGTGTGTGCCTCTGACCGGCCTGCATGTCAGAACTTTGTGCAAAGTCATCTAGAGGAGCTACAGAGGGCTCTGCTAGGCTCCTTGCCCAGTGCCACCTCGCCTGCCAAGAGGGTAAGGAAGGGCTCTGAGGAGATGGGGTGCTTGCTCTGCCACATGAGGTGGGTAGGGTGCTGAGGATGGTCTTGCGAGAAGCATGGTGGAAGAATGTGAGAGGATATTTCTGGGTGTCGTTCTTCCCGCCATCTTTAAACCTGCACTCTGTCTTTCTTTGTACCCAGCCCCGCCTGAAGTGCCTCTTCTACATTGTCAAGCAACTCACAGCAGAGCACGAGGACTTTGTCACTGCCCTTGTGCCAGAGGTGAGAAAGTATAAAGGCAGGAAAAGAATGACTGCCAAGGTCTTCCGAAGGAACTAGAAGAGTAGATGATGGGTTCTCTCATTGGGAGAAATGTTGCTCCACTGATGGTGGAGTGTGTGTGGAACTGAATCTTCATCTCCAAGCAGGGTCAAGTTAAAGGGGCAAGGGGTAGCTCTATTTAACTTTATTCTGAAGCCCCACACCTTGTCAATGTGCACCTTCCGTATGTAAAGGCAGGAGCCATGGCAAATGCAGCCACCCACTTGCAAAGCTTCCTTCTTTCTCAGCTTGCCCTCCGTTTTTGTAGTACAGACAGCGTATTGTTCCTTATGCTGCATAAGTTGTTAGTATTCTGATTTTTTTTCTTCCAACACAAGAATTTCTTCTCTCCTGTTTTACGATAAACAATTATATTCTCTGTTGTGGGCAATTTTAAAGAAGCATGGTGGCTATAAGCTCTGGGCTGGGGAAACTCTTAGATTGGTAGGGCTCTGTTCTGTCGAAAGGTTGCAGGGAGCAGGCAGGTGGTATGTTGAAAAATATTTTGTTGTCTCCAGGTAATACTCTGCACCAAGGAGGTGTCTGTGGGTGCTCGCAAGAATGCTTACAATCTGCTTGTAGAGATCGGGCATGCCTTCCTACGTTTTGGCCCTGCTCCAAACGGTAAGTCCTAACGGCCCACATTGGGCTGCCGTGTGGCAGTGATGCTCTGCATCACCCCATGCTTCCCGTCCTCCTTTTGTAAAGGCTGTGCTATCTCTTGTCCACCCCTTCTAAGCAGTTTATGACCTGGCATTGCTTCCCACCTCCAGTGTTTCAGTTGTCCCAATCGCAGTTAAACCCTGCTGCCCTCTCAACCAGGCCTCATAACCTCAGCTATGGAATTTCCTCCTTGGTGATTTAAGAGCTTTCCCCTCCCTTGATATATTTGGCGAGGATTAAAAAATTTTCTTTTTTGTTTAGTGCTTTCTGTTTAGTGGGGTGGGTGCAGGCATGTGCAGGGATGTTGGGTGTGTGTTTGAGCCCCTTTTGGGGATTTTTCTTATGCTACTAGCTTCTGCTTTATTGTATGCAATGGGCTCTCTCTCTCTCTGTGTGTGTGTGTGTGTGTGTGTGTGTGTGTGTGTGTGTGTGTGTGTGTGTGTGTGTGTGTGTGTGTGTGTGTATTGATATAATTATTTGTGTTTTATTGTAAGTTTTACATGTTTTTTATGATATTTACCTTTGGCCACCTTGAGCATCCATAAACATTGAAACAAGGGGTGTGTGTGAAAATCTATTAAATAAATAAAATAACCTTGACTGAATTAAATCCAAATTTGGTATTGAATTGCTGAATTCTGAGACCTGGAAAAATTATGCAATCTTGGCAAATTTGAACATATTTGGCTATTCTGTACCCTTCTGTTAGCTGTGGAAAGGGACAAGCTGTACAGAATACAGGTGGGCCCCCATATCCACTGATTCGCTATCCACGGTTTCAGTTATCCATGGATCGTGGGGACCCCCGCAGGCTTTTACTTTTTTCCCAGTAAGCTTCTTTTCTTCCTTAAAGAAACAGAAGCAGCCTCTGGCTGCTTATTACAGGCAAGTAGAACGAGACTAAGTACTAGAGAGACTAAGTACTAAGTACTAGTTCTACTTGCCTGCAATGGAGGCTGCTTCTCTGTTTGTTTTAAGGAAGAAACAAAGCTTGCTGAAAGAAAAATAAGAGCTGGGGGGGGGCAAGCATGCCTGCCTGCAGGGGAGGCAGGGTGGGGGGCCCCTCAGGAAACCATGGAGGGGGTGTTCGCTCTTATCCACGGTTTCAAGTATCCACGGAGGGGCCTGGAACATATCCCCAGCGGATATGGGGACCCACCTGTACTAAATTCTGAGATTTCATCCAGCATTGCCCACATGTTTTTAAAATTTTCCATGCAACCATAAGCATTTATTATTATTAAATGAAAATGCTGTTTCTCAAAATACCAAATTCTGCACCCAATATTAAATTTCTTGCTATTGCAGCACTGCAGAATTCACTTTTTAACTCTGCCTGTAACCATGGCTGTGTGTATCTCTTTCCTGCCATCTTCTTGCCACAGATCCCAGCTTTTATTTATTCCTGGGTATCTCCTCAGCTTTCAGAGGATGGGTTTGCAGTGACCTGGAGCCTTCCCCAGCTCAGTATCTCTTTCCTGTCCCATTCCTCCTCTTCCCCCCCCCCCCCAGAGCTCCAAATTTTTTAAAATCGTAGACCTTATTGCTATCTCCAGGGTACCTGTACTTAGACAACTAATTGTTATGCTTTCCTTTTGAGTACCTTTCTTTGCATAGGCATTTCTGTACCTTTTGGGGTCTGTCTCAGTGTGGAGATGCTCTTGGGCCCCAGTTGCAAGCTATGTAGGGTTACTGGTGCCTTATTACTGGTAACTGAGATGCATCAACCTCCTGCATTTCTTCCCTTCAGATGCCATGCAGCGTTATCTCCTCCTGGTCTATGCTGGCTTGACTGGCTCAGTCACCATGATCAGCTGCACTGTGCTGGCTCTTGCCCGCCTGCTCTTTGAGTTCAAAGGTAAGAGAATGGGATGTTAAAAACTGACTTGGAACTGAGCTTCCCCCTGGGGTTGGCTGGGAGGTACCAAATAAGGTTTAGCTTTGTGTGAATGAGCATTCTTGCACTCTCGGGGTTCCCAGCAGCAGGCCAGCTGTGAGCACTGAGAGGTCTCATCATGAGGATATGGCTGCTACTGAACAGAAGCAGATGTTGCCTGGTAGAAAGCCAAAGGATGCTGTTATATGTTGGAGTGTGGGAAAGGTACTTTTGGGGTATGTGACTCTAAAGTTAATCTCTACCACTGCAGAGCACGTCGGGCCAGATGCCCTGGAGCAGCTCATACAGCATGTCTGCCTCATGGTAGGCTCACGAACACGGGATGTTGTCAAGTCAGCCTTGGGCTTCCTCAAGGTGGCACTGTTGCTCCTAGACACAGCGTTGTTGGGTCGGCACATGCAGACCATGGTGAGATGGGGGGAGCACACTGGGGAAGGCGGTGGTGGGAAGGAGGGATGCGGGAGCAGGAAGTGTCTCCTGCTGCTTGTACATGTTTTGGGCTAAAAGGAAGTAGGAAGGTATTTGCATTGCATTGTCAGAGCTTAGTTCTGCCTCACAGAAAGCGCTCTGGAATGTCATCCTTTGTCCAGTCCCCATGACGTGTCATATCACTTCTAGTGCTGTTAGAATGTAGTGGAAACCCATCTCAAGGGGTAGGAATGTAGGAAACTACCTTTATATTGAGTCAGACCATTGGTCCATATAGCGCAAGATTGTTGGCACTGTCTGGCAGTGACTCTCCAAGTTTTTGGACAAGAATTTTTCTCTACAGTATCTGGAGCTGCCAGGGATTTTCCTGCATGCAAAGCAGATGCTCTTCCACTGAGATATGTAGCCCCTTTTCCTGGGTATGAGTGGGGGGAGGGTGCATGAGAGAAGGGAGTAGGTTAATCAGTTTATTTCATGAGAGGTATGACTGTGGGAAGTTGCTCCCCATCTTCCCAGAACTCTCAGGCTTGTGCTCTGGTTACAGCTAGAAGCCATAGGAGCACTGACAGACGACATGAGGCGGCATTTCCGCATGAAGCTGCGAAACCTTCTCTCCAAACTGATGCGCAAATTTGGGTTCGTATTAGGGGGGTGTTCTATGATGCTTGAGAAAGGGGAAAATTTACCCCTCCGTTAACATTCCTCAGACACACAATCCCTGCTCACTCTGGAGCGCTTGCTTCCCACAGTGGTTGGTCTTGGACTGTGTCATCTCAGAATCACATGAGTCTGAGACTGAAGATCAAGTGTTGTGAATGGCAATAGTGCTTGTAGCCAGGCTGCAAATTTTGGCTGGCTTTGTTAGCCAGACGTTACTTGTGGTAACTCACTTCCACCTCTGTGTGCCTGTCAGGTGTTAGAAGCTAACTGGAAGGGTCAGCGAGCTATACTAAAAGCTCTTCTCTTATCCCCTGAATTTTAAGCCAGACATGCCCTGTGATGAATTTGTGCGTCTGTCTGACCCGTGAGTGGGAGCAGGGGATTGGAGAGAAGCTGGTTTCGGTGGCACTGATCTCTCATCTTCACCTCCCAGCTTGGAGCCTTTGCAGGCTTTGCTCCCCGACTCTTATCGGAAGGTGCTACTGAATATCCGCAAGGCTGAGGCAAGGAACCGCAAGCGGCAAGCTTTGAAACAGGCAGCAGCCACTCCAGCAGAAGAAGAAGGAATGCCAGTGCGGGCCAAGGGAGATAGGTAAGAAGCAGTGCAGGCTCACCGCCTTCAGTGAGGGCATGCCAGAGTTGACGTTAAAAGACTTTGCCTTAGTAAGATTGAAGCTGGAGAGAATGTTAGCCTCCCAAGTACTTTGGGACCAGAAGTGTGTTCTGTGTCCTTTTGGGCCCTCACTAATTGTGTACCTGTGTTGCCTCTTACTCTCTTGCTTGCAGCATGGAGGAGGTGCTGGCTGACTCTGACTCTGACCTGGAGGGTGATAGCAAGCAAAGTGAAAGAAAACAGCCCAGGAAGATGCTACAGCAACGAGATCGGGCCTGGCTCAAAGAGGGAGAAGGCGATGAGCCCCTCAACTTCCTGGACCCTAATGTAGCACAGAGGGTTCTGGGTAAGGAGCAGTTTGAAGAGGGTGCACTGTCAGCTTGTGGTCTTTGCCCTGTTCAATTCAGTGATAGGGGAGGGATGAGCTTGTGCCTGGGTAAGTGGCTGCCTTGCTTCTTAAGTACTTTGTGCTCCTTCTCTTCCCCCCCCCCCTTTTCACATAGCTACCAAACCAGGCACTGGCCAGCCTGGAAAAGTCAGCCATGATTTCAAGGTATCAGCTGACGGACGTCTCGTCATATGTGAAGAAGAAGAAGAAGAAGAAGAAGAGGAAGAAGGAACTAAAGGTATCTGGGGACAGGGCCCAACAGTTGGCCTAATGTATTCAGTTGAATAATTTGTGGTTTGGGTAATAGACCATTGAATTCTCAGTGTCAAATTCTGTTAATAGTTAGCATTTATATAGCACTCTCTGAGTGTTCAAAGCACTTTACACATGTTGTCTTAACAAATAACCCTGTAAGGTGGGCTGGTACTATTATCAAAAGCAAAAGGAAGGGAGAGCAGCACGATTTAAAATTAAAAACCAAAAATACAAACTCCAAAGGTGCTGAGAAATGCATTTAGTTCTCTCTCCAAAATTTGCCTTGCATATTTCAAATTACTCTGCCTAGATAACTTCTAGGAGGATTTTGTATGTGAAATTCTTCTGTCCTTAAGGAAAACACAAGTGGACAGAAGAATGCTACAAATTACCTGTATGGAAGAGTTATTCAAAATGAATTAGGTAGAATGGAATGTTGTAAGAATTAAGCACACTTTGGGGATTCACCTGGTTTTTTTTCTGGTTTAATTCCCACTAAGGCCACCTAGGAAGTTTATGTATAAAACTGGGGGCTTCTCATGCTCACCCTCTACACTACAGCAACTCTGATTCTAGGGCCTTTGCCCAATAAGCCTACATTTACCTCCATTACTCTAGTGCCCCATCAGCATGTTCTGCACTCAGCAGCAAAGTTCTTTAAGCAGAATAAGGAGCATTGACAAAAGACCAATCCTAACCAACGTTCCAACACCGATGCAGCCCTGAGGTAAGGGAACAAATGTTCCCTTACCTTGAGGAAGCCTCCGTGACTGCCTTCCCACCCAGAATGCAGCACACACCCCATTGGCATCAGTGCTAGAAAGTTGGATAGGATTGGGCCCAAAGTATGTTAATCAGATTTTCTTAATTAGAATAACTTTTTAAATGAAAAAGTTTGGACTCTGTGATTTTAGAACCTAAGAACTTCTTAATACAGAGCCCAATATATATATATTTTATGTAGAAACTAATGCTCCTTATGGAGGAGAGGGGAGAAGGGTCTCTTGAGGCATCGTGCCAGTGAGTCTGATGGGCTTAATTATGTGCTTGACTGTTGTGGGTGCTGTATCTGATCTCTGTTATGCTCTTTGCTACAGGTGTGGATGAAGAGATGGCAGATCTAATGCAAGAAGTTGGGATTCGGAGTGTAAGTAATGGAAAGTGGGAAGATGAGAGTGGGATAATAGGGATTTTAGATATCCTCTTTGAATGTGGGGAACACTTCTAAGCTGTTGCCAAGATTGTTTGTTCTAACATGAAGAGAAAGCTGAGCGTGTCTATCTAAAGTGTCTGTTAATGACAAGAAACTGAGAAGACCTTGAACCCAGATGGAAAGTGTAGTCTTATCCTGCAAACGCCTACTGTCTGATGTATGAAATTTCTCTTGCAGAAGAAGGCTCAGAAGCGTCGGTTCCGGGAAGAGGCAGATGAGGAGGAGCAGGGCACTGGTGCACAGCCACAGTACAAAGGTAAATGTGTTTTCTCTGTTAACCTGCTCAGGGTGCCCTCCTCCAATTTTCTCCTCCCATTCTCTTTCAAGGCAGAGCTTATGCTAATGAAGCTTATGCAGAAGCTTATGCATCTGTTGGGAGGAGGCCCCTCCCAGTTTTAATCCTGCCTGCCCAAGAGACATGATGTTCACTGAAGTTTTTCTCCATTATTCAGAGTGTTGCCCTTTTTTCTGATTGGAATAATTTATTCCTGGTGCTTAGCTTGCCAGCAGGAACAGGAACTAACCATTTAATATTTTTCCTGTTCGCCCGCTAAAGACTTAGCCTCAAATCAAGGAACATTGGCTCCTAGTAATTGTAAATTGCTTGGCCAGCTCCTGCCAACCTAGCAGTTCCAAAGCATGTTAATGCGAGTAGATAAATAGGTACCGCTTGCGGGAAGGTAAACAGCGCTCCGTGTTCCAGCTGCATGCTACGCGCTGCGGCAAGGAGAGTCATGCCGGCCACATGACCACGGAGGCGTCTTCGGACAACGCTGGCTCTTCGGCTTTGAAATGGGGATGAGCACCACACCCTCACACCCTAGAGTCGGACACGACTGGACTTAATTGTCAGGGGTCACCTTAATTGTAAAGTCCAGGGAAGGGCTGGGCGAATACCTTTCTTGCAGCACTGGTGAGAAGTCACAGCAAGCTTCTTCCACCATTCAACACCTGAAACTAGTCCTCTCCTATTTGTTTGTTCTCTACAGCTGGAGGCTCTGGAATCCATCGACCTGTTGGCAAAGCTGCAACGCATGAAGTAGCTTACAAGGCAAAGGTAAGATGAAGAGCTAGGGTTCATGGTGGTTGTCACAGCCAGTCTGATTATGTGTACGAGGCCATTCTCTTCCAAATCTTCCTTGTTACTGGGCTGAAGAATTTAAGTTTGCAATTTGTGGTATCCTTGAGCACTTCCTGGTGACTTGGAACAAGAGTTGAGGTGTGTCTCTTACTTAGAGCTGTTTAATATACCCTAGCACAGCAGTCCATCAACCCTACCCTAAACCCAGGGTTGTGTGTCAGCTCTGTCGTAAGATGGATCTCCATATTCCCAATTGAGCCTCATCGGAGCAAGTATGGTTCAGAAAATTCACTCAGTGCCAGAGGGATTTAGAAGTTGTGCCTTTGGAGGATTGTTTGACATCGTTTTGAGTCTGAGGGGCTGCACCACATACGCTAGTGACTGTCTACCTGCCACTACCCACTGATCCCTTTCTGTTTCCATAGAAACGCAAAGGTGACTTCAAAGGTGACTTCAAGAAAAAAGGCCAGCTGGATCCTTATGCCTACATCCCACTGAACAGAGCCAAACTTAACAGGAGGTATGATACTGGACTGGTGGTATTTGGGAGAAGTGCTGGTGGTGCAGGCAAGGTCATTGTTTGGCCAGGCTCCCTCTTTCTATAAAATTCTGTTACTGGCATGAGTTGGAGAAGTGTTGTTTGAAACTGGTTATGATCTCTTATCTTAAGCTCTCCAGCCGCGAGATGCTCTTCTGCAAATGTGAATCTTCCTCCATCACCAGTACATCTGCCCTGCTGGCTGCCAGACTCTGGCACCCAAATGCTCTCTCTGGGATACCTGCACATTTTGCCAGCTTTGCTGGAAGCAGGGCTCATTCTAACCCAAGGCTCCTTCTCTGGCAGGAAAAAGGCAAAGCTTCAGGGACAATACAAGGGCCTGATGAAGGGGGCCCAACGTGGTGCCCAGGCTGGCAAGCGGCATTGCAAGAAGCAGCCCCATGTCTGAAGGAAAGCGGTCTCATCAAAACTCTCCTGGGGTGCAGTTGCTGTCACGGTAACTGACTGTGGATTTGGTTGTTGTCGCCTCACCACCTGAGCTGCTCTCTGCAAGTGGAATGTGATCACTAGTCCTGCACGTCAGCTGTGTGCGCTTCTGGGCCAAAAGAAGATTAGCTGAATATGTATATATCATCTTGGTTCCTCTGTCTAGTATTTATGAATTCATGCAGTTGGGGCACTCTCTCCAGAGGATGCTGCTGTAGTTCTCTACAAAACTATGTGTCCTTTACTTGGTTGGGGGGGAGGAGAATGAGAGATAACTGCCTGCTGTAATGAACTTTTGAGCAATAAAAGTTGATAATATAACTATGTTTATTCCTCCACACAACCAACAGAAGCTAGTCCTGTAACAGCTGGTATTCTACATCTTCCTTCTTTGGCAGGAAGAGTACCAGAAATAACAAATTACCCAAATGACGACTGTTGCTTCTAGGAACTCTGTGAGCTTCAAAATCTGTTCTATGATAGAGGATGAGAATGAAAGTGAACGTTGGGTATTACTGCAAATAGGAGAGATGGGTACTAGATCATGGAAGGCCAGAAATCTATCAGGAACGAGAAATACTGGCTTCCGAGCCAAGACTTGCCTTCCTCTTTTTAGACATTTTCTTGCTATCGTGAGATCTACATGTCTGTGTAGTCTGTGATTAATTAAAACTGAGCTTCTCACTCCTTTGTTTATTACCTGCTGCTGTGCTGTAGATTCCAAAGACTTTTCTGTCTGTAGCTAGTAATTTTCTTTGCATACATTTGGTGATTTGCAAGTAAGGAAGTATCCAATCCAAACCTCGTTACAACGTATAATATACTGCAACTCCCTTAAAAGAACTAGGTAATAGAGAAGCGTAAAACTGGGTTAACAATAACATAGTGCAGAGTAAAATAATAAAAATACATTGAATATGATAATTGGAAATTGTTCAAGAATTACCACTTCAAAACTTTTGTAGCACTGACTTATTTTGCAGCTTTGGAGTGAAAAGGGGGCTTTGGGGACCCTGTCATGTTTCCCAAACCTACAGCTTACTTTTTCCATACTACTTGGGCCTATGAACAGTGACAATCTGCCTACACCACAATTGTTTGTTTATAAAAGAGCACACCTTCCAAGTAACAATTAAAGCTTTGTTTCTCCTCAGTGATGTCATCTTGTAACCAAATGTTATCAGCTGCATGATCATGTCATATTCAGGAAGAAGGGCTGTTCTGAACAAATAAGCAAACAAAGGTGCTAACGTTTTAGCTGCCAGGCAGTGTTGCAGTCTGAGACAGCATCCCCACCAGCCCTTGAATGTCAGGTATGAAGTGGGGGAGGACCCATGACTATGTGTCAGGGATGGTGATGTACCTTAACTATAGTTGCGCGCACGCGCACACACACTTTCCAAAGAAGGAGCAGATGGAGTGGGAGTGAGAAAAAAATGTTCTCAGCTTACCCCTAAGTAAAATTCATAGTTATAACAAAATAAATTTCACAGATTTCCTTCATTTGAGAAATATATTTAACTTCCATGTTTGTTTGTCACTTTCATTACCTGCCCAAAATCACACATTTTCTCAGTATGGTGATGTATCATCTCTGGCTAGTGTTCAAAGGGCTTCTTTAGCATGACAGTCACAGATCAAGCAAATGCATTGGAATAAGTAGCAGTCCGATTATTAGTTACAATTACCGGAACATCTTTTGGGTAGTGCAAAAATCAAATCTAGATTCTGCTCCACCACAGCCAAGGACAATTTCAATCTTAGACACCTGATTTTTATTCCAGCTGCCTTGTGAGCTCAACATCTGCTATACAATCTTAGAACATTCCAGACCAATTTCTCATTTGATCCTAGAAACAGGCATCCTCTGCAAGCATTCTGATTATGTTTCCCTTGGACAATTTTACTTAATATGCTACGTGTAGTTTTAGATAGTGGGACTTTTATCAGCAATTACAGTAGTTTTTAAACACACACACCCATTTACTTACTTTTGAGGAAGGGATAGAGATGATAGGCCAAGAGATTAATTGTCATATCTTCTTGATATAGCTACTTCTTCCACCCTCCACTGGATTGATCTGGGATAACCATGGGGTTCTGGGAGCTGCTTTTAGCTGATGATTGCTGATCTGGACTGTAAAACCAGTTCCCAATCCATAAACTAAAACAAGAACAACAACATTGGGTTTCTTTGCTTGACTACAATCCAAGGTCACCAAGGAAAGATTAGAGTAAGGAACAGCCTGAAATCAGAGTCTTGGGCCTGTTCATGGACAAGTGGATGAGTTCACAGAAAAAAAATAATCTTTTTTTTTCTTTTGCTATAAAAATAATACTCTGAACAAATGTACTTAAAGAGGAAAGAGAAGATCACTGTAACCACAGATGAAAAAGCAACAGGGTAACAGCTAGAGCTTCACGTTTACGTTAGAGGAAATGTTAAATTATAGGGACATTCTAAAGTGCATGCTTTACTGGTGAGAAAGAAATAGAATAAATATAGGAGGATAGAGACAGGATTTCCCCACCCCCAAAAATAGCTCAGCACTACATGCCTGGCCAAATAGTTGAATAGTTGAAATAGTTGAATGTTAACAGAAGAATAATGTCTGGAAGAAAAAAATAAATTAAAATTTAAATTAAATGTTTCAACTGAGACATATCTGAGTTAGAAAAGTCTAAAGTGGAACTTTTCATTTTTCCTTCTAAATATTGTTCTTTTGTTAACAATCAGCTATTTAGTCTATTTTCCTGGCATGTAGTAGTGGAGTTATATTTTGTTTTTGTTTTAATCTGTGTAGAAATGAATCTTCAAGCTTCTGGAGTTAGAAAAGTCAAATAATTAGAAGATCAAAAGGTTAACACAAGAGTTGTCCATCTTTAGCTGCTTGTCAGTTTGAATGACTGAACCTAGGTTTGAATGCCCTGACCAATAAAGCAAAAAATAATTCCAAACAAAATTCTTGTGCTTGAAAAAATCCGTTCCATACTGTATATTGATTCCTGCAGTTCATTGGTAGCCTTGCAGTTGTTCAGCTTCAGTTCACACCTGTTGCTTTTTGTCATCTTTTCCCAATTGGAGACACTTAGTCTAGAAAACAATTGTATTTATTTTGTTGGATTCCTGGACACGATGGAATGAAACACAGTTAACTGGCTGACAAGGCAGCCAGGCTGGCAGCCCAATTTACCATTAGGCAGGCACAGATCCCCTTTAGTGATTTTGCCCACATTCAGATCTAAATTGATACAATCATAAGAGCTGTGGGAAAGCTAGAACAACAATAATCTCTGAGCTCTTAACACTCTGGTCATGGTCAAATGCATCCCTTAAAACAGCAGGCAGGAAGTTGTCCTGTCTCGATGAAAAACTGGAGATGGGGTCCTGTAGTGGAAAATCATGGAAGACCATTGTAATCTTAAGGATTTAGTTGGTGTGGCCAGGCCCCTTTCAATCTTTTCAGATCCTTGGGGGTTAACAGCCTGCTGTAATATTTTCTTATTAATTGGTCAAAGCTTCTGAAGAGCACTGCTTTAGCCTTTTACCATCCTTATTGCTTAACCAAGTGCATCTGCTAAGCCTTGTTGTTAGTGTTATCTTAGAATGTCCCAGGCAAGATGCCAGGATTGTGCACCTGGAGTTGCACTCATCATTCGTTGAGTCTTCTTCCTTGCCCTTGCTTATCTCATCTTGGAAAGCACTGAGCATTTTTCAAGGCCCAACACCTGCAATTAAGGGGCCCAGTTTTGTTTTTCCCCTAACATGTTTTTTCTTTCTTAGTAGTCGATGGGGGTATAAATATATCAATAGCTATTATTAGGCATAGTTGGCATATATAAGCAAGCCCATTATCAGTGAGTATCGTAAACCATCCTGGAAGGCGCTGCACACACATCATGGCCTGTAGGAGTTGCTTGCTGCTGAATTCGTGCTCCTTACAGCCAAAGGGGCATAAGCATATCATCGTTACTGTTTGCTTTCCTGAGATTATATAATGCTTATCAATAAAAAGCATTTGCTTTACCCATTGATGTTCTTATTGCTTCTGAATCTGAAAAGAACCACTGTCCTACGGCAGTACAGGTTCATGCCAGTACCTGCTGAAGAGGGAAGCCTCGCCAGTGTGTGTACCTTGCCATGTTCTCCTTGCGGTTAAACATGTGTTGCTCAAATCCCAACATTTTGTAAATGCGCAGCAAACGTTCCTGCACAGACACTGAGGCTGTACCATGTGGACCTTGCTTCATTTCTAGATGAAGATGTTAATTTGTATAATTTCTTCATATTATTAAAAATAATTAATTGTTCTCTATTTAAGACTATGACCCATAATATGGGATGTGGTTGCTAACAAAAGAAATGGTTAAGCGTTAACTGAATGCAAACTTTGAAACGGCTCTTTGAAACATCACCTGAGGTATGGTACAATCTATGGTACAGTGGCATCTCTAGATGCCACCCACCTACCACATGCTCTTTATTTAAATGATAATCACTTTCATCATAACATTACAAGGCTCCAAGAAGTTCTCAGTAGCTTCATTTGGAAATGGGAACAGCTGAATTTGGGGTAGCTTTGCATTTAAAAGTGTGGAGCTATCTTCCCTAAGACTTTTACAGCCAATCTAACCCCTCATTGGATCAACTGGTGTGCTAAAGATTATATAATGAGTTCATTAGCCATTCTTTTACTGATTTGAATTTGGACTCTGTTCATTGGAAAATCATTTTTGTTTTTTACAGATTGACCTGATATATATTGCAAAAGCCTTCTTGATACTCTCTTCTGGAAAAGAGAGTTCAATTGCATTTGAATTTTGGAAAAAAAATTATCTTTCCAGAAAATTATCAGGCACACGATCGCTAGGGAAATTGCTTTTCAATTTTTACTGCAAAAAATGAGATTTGTTTAAAAGTAAAAGTCAATGCCAGTTTGGTTTTGAAATTTGAATTTTGATCGATTTTCAGGTGACAGGCATCCACTAGCTCACTAATGTCCTAATCCTATTTGAACACTGTGCCAATGTTGCACAGCTGGCACGACATCCATCATATCCTAAGCCCATCCTGCCAACACCACACCAACAGTGCACCAATGCAGGTGCAACAAGGGTCAAATGCTAACCTGATAAAGCAACACTGGCGCAGCCCTTCCCAGTAACATCCCCAGCATCCATGGAAACACTGGCACATTATCCATGGAGCAGTGCCCGGACATCAGCACATCAGTGCCGTGACGGCGGCACGCCACTGACACGTAATTGCCATGACGTCAGCATGTCATTTGTGTGACATCCATGTCTCATTGCCGTGACATTGGTGCATCATTCGTGTGACATCTGGGTGATTCCAAGGAGCCAATCATCGCATCCAATCAGCCCCAACACTTGCGACCAGAGAAATGCTGTCAGGGTGAACTGAGTAGGGGGCAGGGGCAGGGGCAGGGGCTGGACACCCCCTTGCCAGCTGCTAGGAATGAGCAACATGGACACAGACACCAGCCTCAACCATGGGGAGATGCCCCAAGGACATTACACACAAACACACACACACACCACATGACACAAGGATGCCATAGCATCCATAGGATGTGCTCCTACAGGAGTTACAGTGGAATCAGCAGCAAACTGCTAGGAGTTCTTGCACCAAGGGGTCAAGTCCCCTCATCCCACTCACACAAACACATTCAAGGAATAACTTTTAGAGCAGAGTAGAGCAAGGGTAGAAAGATAGCTGGCTTGGAAAAGGGCAACCATGTGAAACAAAACACACAAGCCTCTCCGTGGCAAGGGTTTGAGCCAATGTGGGAACATCCACCAGTTGGAAGGAGACCTTATGCCAGGGGAGGAACTGGCAGTAGCATAGCTAGGTCTTCTGGTGCCCGGGGCAGCGACAGTGACTCATGATGTCAAAACACCCCCCAGTTCCAGAAGACCCAGAACTAATTGGCAGTGATTTATTTATTTTTGCCACGAGAAGCGGCACCCAGAGCAGGTTATTCTGGCGGCGTGGCAGGGACTGCGGCTGCTGCTTGCCACCACTTGCTCCCCATTTCATTTCCTGGCCAGGCAGCTGCGTCCTCCTTCCTCCACGGCCAGCCGGGTCCCTGAACTGGCTGTGCGGCTGCGTCTCTGATTCTGAAGGGCTCCCCCAGGCACCTGGGAGCTCTTCTGAATTGGAGATGGAGCTCCCAGGCGTTGTGTGCCTGTGCAAGGCTTGCACAGGCGCACAGCCAGTTCAGAGACCTGGCCGGCCATGGAGGAGGGAGGATGCAGCCGCCCGGCCAGGAAACGAAATGGGGGGCAAAGGGAAAAACTGGGATAGTCCCCAGTTGCCGGGGCAGGCTAGGACGGACCCCGGAAACCGGGACACATCCCGTTTTTTCCAGGATGGATGGTAAGCCTCTGTGAGTCTTCAACATCAGAAGGGGGAGAGGGTTGACCAGTTTGGAGAGGTCATTTGCCAGTTTCTGGAATCACTTTCAGACTCCTTCACCTTTACAAAGAATTACATCTTCAGTAGTTTTTGTTTCTCCTTTCCTCCTACAGCACACATAGGGATAGTGTCAAAATCTACCCTTCCTGCAAACATCCCCAGCTATGGAAACTACCATTCACACAAAAAGAACCAGGTGTGGCATGGGAGGGGGGGAGTACATTTTACATCATCAACCCTCCAGTGCCTTGGTCACTACTGCCATCAGGAAGAGCCTGAACCACACAGACTGTGTCCAGCTACCCAAGTGAGAAGCCTCAAATTCTACAGCAACACTATCTGATGCTACCTGGTCGTGGTTGCTAGGTAACACACACGAACATACAGGACCATGAAAACAAAAACTAGCAGTTGGAGTAGCAGTAGCATCTAAGGACTGGGGAAGAGGACATTTTACACTATTGTCTCGCTAAAGCCTTCATTAGTCACCAATGCCTTATTTTTTATTTTTTATCTCCATTGTGTTTTTTCACTGTGAAAGTGAAATATTGCTTTGGAGGCTAAATATTTGTACTTCTTGGTTGAATTAGACACTCTACTCATGCTGTACACACTGTTATCACTGGGGTTGGAGAGGAAGGGGGAGGGGAACAACACATTGTCTTTTCAATGGTAGTAAGATTGCTCCCTACCTGCTCAACATGTACCCAGGCATGCTTACCCATACGCCATCATTTACTCTGAGGTGACAATGGGCTCGTTTCCTTGCTTTCAACTGATTTCTTCCACAGTCGCCCTTAATTGTGCAAACAAATCTGAGGTTGGAAAGCACTAACAGGGTTATCTTGGGACTCTGTCTCTGACTCCTGCCCAGTGACTGCAACTGGTATCTAATTGAGTGTTCCTTGTAACACTGATTACAGATAACGATAGGTTTCCATGGGGATCGGATCGCAATGCCTTTCTAGCTAGGGCTGTTTTTTTATTTGCTGCAGGTGAAAGAGGCCTTAGGAAACTTGCTGTTTATGACCTTTCAGTAAGCCCACTTGCACCCTCTCATGTCTTTGAGAATGAGGTCTTTGTGCTGATAAATGTAAGACTGCAGAGGCAGGTTGGGGGCTTTTAAGTCCCGTTTCCTTATCGCTGCACATTTTCATTACATCTGTCTTATCCCTTCAGGTTTAAATGCCTGCGCTTAACAGCTTATAGAGGTGATCAGCTGGGGGGACAACAAGAATTGTGGCTTCTCCCTTGATCCTATGGTGGCTGCTAGCTCTGATTCTCAATGTGAACATTGTGCAAATATAGAGTTTGGGAAGGTTGGTTTGTTGCAGTTTGGGTAGTGCCTTGTATTTACTTAGGCAGATTTAGAGCCTGCCTTTCTATGATAAATCATACACAAGGTGGCTTACAAATTTTTTAAAAATCACAATAAGTACAAGTGAAAAAGAAGTATCAACAATGCAGTAAGGAGAGTCCACGCTAATGCTATTTCCCTGGCAATGCAGGCTAGTTCTTCTACTCTGACCCTGCAACTGGTTCCTTATCTCTCTCCACTGCAGCAGGGCAGGGAGTAAGTGTGCATTGATTCACATACAGGGCAGGGAGGAGTTGATAGGTTATATTCCATACCCAATACCCCCTCCAGGTGACAGACATGTCCCTGACATTGGCTTAACATTGTATTGATTTCTCTATTGATTTCTATGGGTCCATTAATTTTCTTTGGTCTTGTTGCTTGTCTTTTGCCAGACTTTTGAATGGATCATTTTAGCTGTGCCTTTCACAGCCATTTGACCTGCAGCAGGCAATTAGCAGGTTCTTCTTCTAATGCTTATTTCCATGAGAATTTTGCAAAGCAAATGTTCAAAAGAACAGACAAACACAAGCAAAAGAACAGGCAAAAGAACAGACAAACACAAGTCGCTTTTTATCATAATTTCTGGCCAGTTGGCAATCGTCCCAGTCCCATTGAGTTATCATGGGCGGGGTAGCTGGGTTCCCGTGCCTTTAACGAATGTTTGTGGCTGCTAAGGTAGCAAGTTCAGGTAGGATAAATTTTACCTGCCTTGCTAAAGACGCAGGAGACTTAGGAGCGGAGATACAATTAGCAACTCTACTTTCTCTCTCTAGTAGTTGATCAGCTTTTTAAAGCCTGCTCCGTCCAGTTGGTGTCGTGGTGTCATACTAGTCCACAAGAGGGATCTTGAACCACAGCACAAAAACCTACACGTTCCAGAATGCTTAGCGTACAATTCCTCCCACCCCCTCTCTTTCCTATTCCATCAGCGCCCACGGGACGTTGTTAGGCGTTTACAACGATTCGAACAGGCCAATCGTTGCATGGAAAGGAAGAGGTGGTGGGTGGACCTGTTTCAGCAGCAGCCAATTGAATTTGGGAGTTGAGCAACCAATGGAAAGGCAAAGCGGTAGATATGAGATGGCGGCGGAGACAGCTTTGAGGAGACGGGAAGGTAGTAAGAGTGTTTCCAGGTAGGCGAGGTAGTGGGTGGCACTGCTGAGGCACGGTGGATAATGGGGAGGGGAGCTGGTAGGCTCTTTGGGTAATAAATTGGTGGAGAAGTGTAAGGAAAGGTGGGTTAGGGGGAGAGTTGTAGGATCGTGCGTGGCGCTGTGGTGAGGAAAGAAAGTAGGTAGGAATGGGCAGATATATTAGAGTCCTGGAACAACGGTTCCTGCTCTCAACTCAAAGGAGATTGGCTTAGGGAAACTGAGTCCAACAGATGCAGTTTCCTTCATCACCTGCATGCTCAGTCTAACCCACATATTGATCTGGGCTACAAGACGAACGTTATAGTCCCGCTGTGAGAGTATGTACCTGGATCTAGCTGAATCCAGTAAGGATTGGCTTAGGGTGGATTGGCTTAGGTTCTGCCCTTGGTTGTTGGGTCTCTGCAAGTAAAAGTTTTTATCTTGTTAGTGTGATAAGCCTGATGTTAATAATACTCGTATACTGCTTTTCAACACTTCATAAAGTGATTGTTTACCTAGCAAAATAAATGGTTCCCTGCCCCAAAGGCTCACAGTTTAAAAAGAAATGCAGAAGAGACACTAGCAACAGCCACTGGCAAGGATGTCATGCTGGGGTAAAGACAGACAGTTGCTCTTCCCTCTGCTAAATACTGTATAAGATGATACTACTTTAAAAGGTGCATACCCAGTTAGCAGGGACTGTTCTGTTCCTAGAATAGCAAATCTGTGAATGTTCCCAAACTTGTTTGGAATACTGTAATCTTACTGCTTGTCTTGGAATGGGTTTATGGATTATTGTAGGGTAAAATGGTGCTTCCTCAACCTTAGTTGTCCCTGTTTGAATGTTGCAGTGAGGATACTGAGCTACAGAACTTCACCAGATAGACTGTTCCCTCTGCATTCCTGGGGTAAAGTCCTGTATAGTATTTGTGCCCTGATGGGGTGTTGGTTGCTAGTAATAAACATTTCTGGGGTTGGTGTAGCTCTCTAATACAGTAATAATGGGCTAGTGACCTGTCTAGCTGGTAATTACATGCTCCCTCAACAATGACAGAGTTTTTACTGCTCTTGTAACTTGCAAGTATTGTGTGAACTGACTCTTATTGCATATACCGTACTGGTAATAAAGATTGGGTGTGTGAAACGTGACCTTTTTTTAAAGCCACAGGCTGTTGGCTTTCTAGTGCGATATCATTCTCTCCTTGTACCCATCTTCCTGCATCTTATATGAGCCCTGATCTTTTGGCTAGTCTACGCCATTAGTATTAACTGAGTGTTCTGTCGCTGAATCCTAGTACAGTATATATTTCAGTGGTGATGTAGCTATTGTGTGTATGCACAAATGCAAACTTTACTGGAATCTCTCAAACCTGTGAATGTACTGTGCTGTTCTCTTTGCAGTTTCAGAATTTCTGGAAACTCTGCATCTCTATTCCTGACGTGTTCAGTGTGGCCCTTAGTGCTACTAGGATTTTCTCAATTCTGTTTTGGAGCACAGAATTCCTTCCCCTCTCACCCCCAGTAAGAGGTTGGAATTGGAGATGATAGCAGTTTTTTTTAGCAATTTTTCCATCTGTGACTGCACCAATGGCCAACCAGATGTGCCTGAAAATTCCAGATGCAGAGTATGAAGACAATTGAGGTACATTGTCTCTGAGTATGGAAGTCTCATATAACCATTGTGACTAATAACCAGTGATAGGCCTGTCTAATGTAAACTTCATGATGACCCCAGCCCCAGAAAAGCTGCAGATAGCTTCAGAATGGCCACAGATGCTGCAGATAGTAGAGAATAGACCGCGAATAGCGTGAGATAAGTTGCATTCCTGTTCCCCACGGATAAATGAATCCACAGGAACAGAGTGCGCAGATAACAAGGACTGACTGTATCAAGTCTGGCTGAATAGGACTAGCTGTTTCTAGGACTATAATAAAACTTCTAGAAGCCAAGAAAACCACTTTTAGGCCTCAGTTCAGTTCACTGCATGGCTTAGGAAATATTTTAAATTCCTGTGTAGTCAGGCATGTGGATTGTTTCAGATAAAACTCAGAAAACACCTCTTAGCAAACACCTCTTAGAAAATCTTTTAGGAAACACTTAAATTTTGTTGCAATCAACTTCTACTTGTCTAGGTTTCCTTTGAGTCCAGCTTCCCCTCTTTACCTTAAAGCACTGGATCAAGATCCCCGAGGATTTGATTCCTTTCACAAAAACTCTCCTAGTTTGCCCTACTCTTCCGTGATGTTATCCTTGCTGACTTGGTCTGTCATCAACATTAACAAAACTCGGCCAAACCATTTTCTACATAAGCAATTGCAACTTGCCATTTTCCATTCCTGATTCACTCCCACCTATACATAGCAACATTGAAGACTAATGCACTGAACATGAGGAAATATTGAGACACCATGGTAAACACAAAGAGAATCCCAACACAAAAGCAAACACTCGCCCACTCCTGCTCTTTTCTAGTATTCTATGAACTGGGAATGTGGCCTGCTCATATTCCCCCTCTATTTAATATGGGTGCAACAGAGTGCTTTTTCTATTGTGTATGACTAGGCTGTATGAAAAGGCTTGTGATTGCATTTCCATTTCATTAGTAATGGTAAGCAGGCATCTCTTTATGCGAGGGAGTATTTCTGATAGTGACCTTTTGAAATTATGACGTGCAGTAAAGTGTAGCATAGAACAGGTTTTGGGGACATTCCCAGCTGGGAGGTCTCTAATAAAAGAGGGGTGTGATTTTCTTTGCAAGGGCAGGTAATGGAGTACAAGCCAGTTTGGCTATGTTGCAACACTACCAAAATCAGGGGGAAGCCTCTACTATGAAAATCCTATAGTCGAAGAGAGAGTCAAGCAAAGGAGGAGTGGATAGCTAGCATTTTGATTTTGTATATGAAATGAAGTAAAAAAATCAGGAAAGGAAGCCTTAAGGACAGCTTTGCATAAGTAGTAGGTTAAAGTGGGTTTGGAGACAGGGATATGGGAGAGGAGTCTTAACAAGTGAGAATAGTGAAGCCAGTTGAAGAAGTTGTTGAAGTTGGTGATCTTGGGTTAAGTTTAAATTTGCAAGCTTAAAAGTCTTCAGTTGTGAGAGATGAGACTTGCCAGGTAGCGTGGACAAGGTCTTAAGATAACGTAAAGGTAAGGTCGAGTATTTAGTATTGTATGTGGAAGGTAAACCAGTACAGGAAAACTAAAGAAACCCTTGGGCAATGCACGTGGCCATAATGGCAGAATTATGGACAGAGAGCCGGTTGAGCAAGCAAGACTGGAGAGATAGTTAGTGACTGATATGAGAGATTCTAAGAATGTGAACTAAAGTTCTGGAAAAGGGGAGAGGATGTACTTGGGCAACATTGAGAGAGCTTGAGAGAGAATTGGTGTGATTTCTATGTCCAGTACAGCAAAAGATTTGAAGAGCAGGCAGTAAATTGAACATTTGAATAAAATAGAAAAATCTCAGACTAGGTAACACATGGGAAATAAGGCAAGTAAATCAAGACAGTGAGCCAGACACTGTGTTCAGGAGCCTGTGCATGAAGAGGAGGGGAAAATATGTTTCTCAGTTGGGACTCCATATTTTTAAAAGGGGCATGAAAAGCACTGAAGGGGTGTGAACGTGAAATGGCTTACTACAAGGCTGAAGGTGCGATCCCTTTTTAAGATATAGGGAAAAGGTCATAATCTCAGAGGAACTAGTGAAGCTGCCAAAAAGTACACTACTGACACTGCTAAGTAATAGAGATGGAGACGGTTGTAGACGGTTGTAGGACTCAAGATAAAATAGGGTGAAAGGAGGCTGGGGGAGTGAATGGCATCAATGTTGCTTGTCATTGACAGCTTAAATACTACAGTAGTAAGAACTTGTGCAAGGAAGGAGAGAGGAGGAGGAGCTCATCGGGAGGTGTGGTCTAGTGGTTGAGCTGCTGCCTTGCCTGAAGAACTAGGATAGGATCGGTTTGAGACAACCGGAAGCTGCCAACAAGCTGAGATAGCCTGCACTGATCCTCTGTGGGAGAGAGGAGTCACTGTCGGACAAGCTAGGAAGCTTGAAGCTGTTTGCAGCCAGAAGATACCACACCGTTGAATGGAAACAGCTGGAGAAGTTGGGGTTCTATGCAAATAGAACATTTATTGTAAGAATCCCTACGGAGGGTTAGAAAAGCCTGCCTGTGTAAACCACCTTGAATAAAGTTTGAGGAGAAATCTGATGACATAGAAAGGCGGTATATTGGACAGGTAAAAATTGGTGGCTGTGGAAGTTGATGTCGTAGTGAACAATACTCCTAGCGATAAAAACATAACTGAGAAGAAATCTAGCATAAACAGGCAGCGCAATCCACCGTAAGTAACCGGGGGCGGCTCCTATCCCTGTTCCAGGCCTGGAGGTCTACTCGGGGAAAGGGGCCATTTGGCCCCTTCCCCCAGTGTAGCATGGGGAGGCCCCAATGGACCTCCTCAGATTTCTGCCAGCTATTTAGCTGGCGTAAGTCCAAGGAGGCCGTGTAAAGGCTGTGCTGGCCCAGGAACAGGACAGGGATATGGCGGCCGCCATCCCCGGCTTGGCCAATGGCCCCCCTCCCTTGCTGCCCGGACCCGCCGGGGGATCCCTTACTTTCTCCGGCAGCTGCAAGGATCCTGCGCCGGAGTGAGGACTGCTGGCCTCCGCACCAGTGGCCCTTACTCACGAGTCATCGCAAACGTGCTTTACGGCATGTTTGCGACTGCTTTAGAGTGGCAGTGCGCTCGCTCCACTGCTCTAAAGTTGTGCTGGGTTGCGCACTCAGTCTTATGGACAAATGATGAGATGAGAAAGAGAAGGAAAGTCTGTGGCTCTAAACTAAAATGTAGAATAGAATTGCACGGGTTAAATGTGTGGGAGAGGGCTGTGTGAAAAGAAACAAGGTAGTGCTAGGCATATGAGAAAAATTTGAAATGGGGAAACTGCAACTGCAGATAAGGAGGCTGTTTCAGCCTACTTACCTATATAGAAAATGTACTGCACCAGCAAGAGGCCAATAATATTTGTGTGGCACGGCTGGGGCCTGCTTCCAAATGAGATGGCTGTACAATTGTGGGGTTTCAATAATAGATGGAAGAAGTAGTAGATTCTACCTATATTTTTCATCTATCAAGGAATATGCCAAAGTTGCCAAAGTTGATCTAGTCTGATGCATGGTGATGTGCCTAACCTTCCAGTTCCACCTCCCTGCCCCATAGAAGGTGACATGAATTGGTTGATTCCAGTTCTGCTTTGGCTCTACACAAAGATTGCTGTGCTTGTGCCAAAAGAGCCGATGAATGAGTCTCTGTTGTTCAGTGTCCATGGAATTTGCATAGGCTGTGCTGGAGCAGGCAGATCTTTTTCTGAAAACAACAGACAAGTTCTTCTTGCTGTGTCTCTGCTTCCCGATGCCTCGCCAGAAGCTTTCAGCACTTGTGTAAGAGATCTGATTTTCTGTTTGTTCTATTGGGTTTCTTGGAAGTTTAGAACTGAAAGCTGTCAAGTAGGCAAGGTGCTTCCTCCCCCCCCCCCCCCCTTTGAGTATTGCTTGGAAGATGCTTGGCTTTTAGTTCAGTGGGCTTTCCTTTAGAATCTGGATAACTGCTTGGGTGGATTAAAGGAAGAGCAGAGCTGTTAATAACTGGTATAGCTGTTGTATGGGTGAATAATTTAATTGGCCCAAAACACTAATAGCCATATTAGCCCTGCTTAGAAGGTTGTGTTGGATCCAGTTAAGTTAGAGTGGATTTTGGACAAAGCATGTTTGGCAGCGCCTCAATGGCATGAGGCGGCATTGTATAAATAAGTGTGAGGTCAATCGGCAGTCATTTCCAGCTGCTTGCATTGAATTGCTCCATCTTGTTCCCGGCTTGTTAAGCACATCCAATTGCAGGGAAGCCTACCAAGCAATGCTTGAATCTGATGGCACTTGGCAGCTTGCTCCCCATGGCAGGAGAAAGCTGTGCTTCTCCATGGCTTGCTGCTTTTGGAGCGACTTTGCCAATGTTGTTGTACAATATATGTACAGCTTGAACTCAGCGTGCCAGCCTGAGGGTATCTGTTGCATTTTCAACAGTTATTTTACTTATTTGTAGCTTTATATCTGACATTTATTTCACAAAGTTGGCCAATTGAGAAATGGTTTTTAGCTAATCTCAGTAGTCGGGGAGCTGGAGTTCACAAGAAATAATTTGGATGACAGCTTTTTATCCTGCACATTAGGTGTGTTTTGCATAAACTTACGAGACTCACAGCAAATTCTACCTAATATTTCGCCATCGTACTGCACCCTAGAAAATCTATAGTAAGGTTAGGTTGCAATCCTATTAAAACCTTCCTGTAAGTCCAATTGAATGCAATGGAATTTACTTCTGAGTAGGCATACATTGGATTGTGTTATGTGATTTTTGTATAGTCTATAAGTGTCAAACTTCGGCCAGCTATAGGACCTGCTGTGTAACTTGGCAGGAGAATGTACCGGTATGTAAATGCTATAAACCTTAAGGGACTACAGTTTCCTTTAATTATAGCAACTTGGCAAGCTGTATTCTGCAGTGTCTAGATGTGACAATAAGTATGTAGGGCTTAAAACAGTTGCAGAAAGTTATTTAGTACAGCCTGCACATTAAGCTTGAGCTCTGCCTGGCTTGATTGTTAGATGGATACACTTGTAGATCCTGCATACAGGGGTACAGACATAATTCCTATGCAGATATGGCCTCTAAAGTAATATTTCTGTCTTCCCTAGCGATGCCATTTGCAGTTTTGTTATTTGCAATGAATCGTCCCTTCAGCGGCAGCAAATCATCTTCAATCCAGACTTCTTTGTGGAGAAGCTGCGACATGAGAAGCCTGATGTGTTCACAGAGCTCATCGTCAGTAACGTCACCCGGCTGATTGACCTGCCTGGAGCAGAGCTAGCCCAGCTGATGGGAGAGGAGGACCCCCAGCTGCCTGGTGGGACTGGGACAGCCTCTGGATTCTTCCGTTCCCTGATGTCTCTCAAACGTAAAGGTGGGCCTGGATTGTTGCCTAATAAGTGCACATACATTTCTCTTGACTTTCAATATTGGTTCCTAGTATGTTGGATTCAGATTCTGTTAGTTGTGCCATATAAATCTGCAACACCTCCAAGGAAGTTCATGAGCCCTTAAATGTTTCCTGCTTAGTAAAGTGCCATTGAGCACATTATTGCCTCAACCCAAGACCAGATAATAATACAAAGATATCTATTTTCAAATCAGTAAATGCTTTTTGCTATAGAAATGTGAGGAACAGTGTTTGCTCCCATCATGTTTTGAAGGACTCATTGGGAGGAAAGGAGATTCATTTGTGGGTATTTTATTAGTCAGAACTGTGTTACATTGGTATATGAAATATAGCCACAAAATCATGTGCCTTGTTTCTCCTAGAACAGTATCTCTTCTAGAACGTTTATGTTGACTTGATAGACAACTGTGTTGGATACTCAGGTTGCCTTTCAACTTGCTTCCTTCCTTGCAAAACCCGTCACAGCCCATTTGGGTCTTCACAATAGTATTAAAACACATGGCACTTGCATCCAGTTGCAGTACGACTATAAGGGTATAACTAAGCTGGGTTCCATCCCACTCTGACCCAGCGTATCGGGGTAGTTAATGCTATGTTTAAGCAGTAGCGTAGCCTGAAGGGGGCGGCGCAGTAAGTGCTGCACATCATTACATGGAGGAGCAAAGTGACCCCTCCCACTCACCATCAGAACCAGTCTGTCATTGAAGGCAACACTGCCTTTGCTTCTGGACTGGCTCCAACAGCGAGTGGGAGGGGCCACTTTGCTCCTCCGTGTAACGCCATGCAGCACTTATTGCGCCGTACCCCCCCCTCGCAGCTACGCTACTGCGTTTAAGGAACAAAATGCAAGGTTGCTTGAGTAACCCTTTACTAACCCAATTGAGGCTGCAAAGTCCAGCTCAAGGATCTTGGATTTACTTTTTCTGCAGGTGTGCTTGGGTATTTTCAGCATGTCTGCAACAGATCATAGAGGTGGAATTGGTTTTTCAAATAAGTATGGACCAAGTCAGTCTCATGCATAAAATTTCCTATGTGTTCTCTTAATTAATAGTACTGTAGTTGTCTGTGGGATGTCGTCCTATTTTCTATTTAATTTTTGAGCTGGTAAATAGATCATTCTGTTTCTCTGTTGATCAGCATGAGTCAATTACCAACAATAAACATTAAATAGGATTTCAGATTCTCATGGCCAGCAACAATTAGTTTAGAGGAAATTTTATTTTGGGGTTCAGAGACCATGGTCAAGTTTAAAAGCAAAATAAGTTAAAAACAAGTTAAAACGTCACAACTTATTTTGCTTTTAAACTTGACCATGGTCTCTGAACCCCAAAATAAAATTTCCTCTAAACTAACATTTATGCTCAATTGTTCATAATCTTCTTTTTATCTCCAGATAAAGGGGTGGTGTTTGGAGCATCACTGACTGAAGAGGGCATTGCTCAAATATCTCAACTGATTGAGTATCTGCATAAGAGTAAGTGGCGCTTGGCTGCCTTTCTGATTTTTGGGGTATCCCTGCAGATTGGTCCAGGGCACAGATATGGCTTGTCAAATCTATGTAGCTGCTGAGTTGGGGAACCCCTTCCTACAAGTGTACAGTGTTTCGGTACATAAACATTCTCTCTCCCCACACCAACATCAAATGTTTTAGTGATTTCACTTATGCTTGGGCTTTGGGGGGGGAGGGATTCCAAGAATATTGCAAGAAGAAGAGAAGGATATAAGATTGGGAAGCATCTGTGTAGCATCTAGCATGCTCTTCGTTCCCTCTGTCTTATTTTTCCTTCATGATGCAGATCTGCGGGTGGAAGGCTTGTTCCGAGTGCCAGGAAACAGCACCAGGCAGCAGACCCTGAAAGAAGCCTTGAACAGTGGCACTGAGATTGACTTGGATTCAGGGGACTATCACTCTAATGATGTGGCCACTCTGCTGAAGATGTTCCTGGGGGAATTACCAGAGCCCCTGCTGACCCATAAACACTTCCATGCACACCTCAAAATTTCAGGTGAGCCTGAACAGCGAGAGATACTGCACTTGAACTGCGTTATGCTGGGCAACAACATAACGTTTGACTGTTCACTAGTAAGCCTTTTGGGTTGATGGGAGAAAAGACATGCTCCTCTTGCATGTGTCGTGGTAGTAGTGCCTAAGCATGAAACTTAAGGTGTAAGGGCGAGTCCGGGCCACCCTTACTCCCCACGACTCCCCCCGTCAAGACCCAACCCGAAACAACAGGGCCGACCCCGCCCGGGGGTCTGGCAAGCTCACCCAGAGCGTCCAACGTCGGGCTCGCCCCGGGAGCCGGGCAAGCGCTGCCGCGAGGGGCGACACTCGCCAGGGCAACCCCCGTCGCCGTTGAGGCTCCTTCCGCCGCGGAGCCCGGGCCGCCTGGAGCGCCCAAGCGGCCTGTCGTCAGCCCGGATGGTAGCCCGGCAGGGACTCCGACCCGGCCGCGCAGCGGCTCCATCACTGCGCAGCCGTCGGCTGGAGAGGCGAGGCGGGCACGCAGGACGGCCAGGCGGCGTCAGGCCAGGGTTTCCCTCAGGGCCCAGTCCATTGGCCCCTCCGCCTGTCTGTCCCCGGGGGAGGCGGGCCAAGGGGGGCTGAGGGTATATAAAAAGCTTCCCAGCCGATGATGAGGCAGTCGGCCGGGAGGTGCGCTAGGAGCCGTGTCTCCTCTCGCACCAAGGAGCGGACGACTCTCCAGGGAGGCGGCCAATGGGTGTCAGCAACCCCCGCCCCCAGGAAGACCTGAGGCACGGGGAAGCCTCGAGCCCTCGCAACCCAAGACCCTCGAGGCGACGGGTCTTGGACATTCCTCCAGACCCCGAGGAGAGGAGACCCTGGAGGTCGAAGAAGAGGAGGACCTCCCCTTCTTCACCCCCCTCCCAGACCCCCCAGGGGAGGAAACCTTACATAAGGCTTTGGGGATTTCTAATGGTCTTGGTAAAGAAGAGACAGTAGGGAATGAAAAAGGTAGCTTATTGAACTAGGTGGAGTTCCCTAGTTCCTGACACCTGTGTCACTGGTGTGTCCTGTAGCCTCCTGTAGGTTACAGATGTTGTCTGAACTCTTTGATTGTAGACTTGATGCAGTTTGATGACAAAGGCAACAAGACCAATATTCCAGATAAAGAGCGGCAGATTGAAGCACTTCAGCTGCTGTTCCTGATCCTGCCTCCCCCAAATCGCAATCTGTTGAAGTTACTCCTGGACCTGCTCTACCAAACTGCCAAGAAGCAGGACAAGAACAAGATGTCGGCTCATAATCTTGCTCTCATGTTTGCACCTCACATTTTGTGGCCTCGAAATGTAAGCAGGATCCTTTTTTCCATCCCAGTCTGATTTTTTTTTTAGCAATATTGCCTGTGTACCCCACTGGACTTGGCTTCTGTGTTATGACCCCCAGAAAGAGTAACCTGCTTCTACTCATGAGCTTACCTAATCTCTTCTAATTACCCTACCTTGGTGTTCACCACTATTACTAGGTGACTGCCAATGACCTGCAGGAGAACATTGCCAAACTGAATAATGGGATGACTTTCATGATCAAGCATTCACAAAAGCTCTTCAAGGTAGGTGTTTGAGGGAGGGGACAGTCTCCAGTTCTCGGTCAAGCCATCCCCCAAATATCTCATGTTGTTGTTTGCTGGGGAAAGTGTACTCCTATGTACACTTGTTCTAAGATACCCCCTCTACTTTATCTATTGCCTTGTTGAAAAGGTTATCTGCTACCTCTGCTGGGCAGATCATGCCTGGCACTGACATTAAAACAAGACCTCACATTTAGACGGGAAGATCTCCAAAACGCATGGATGTTGGATGGTGTTGAACCTCTGCATTGTTGTAACTGTTTAAAGCCTTTCCTTATGAGGCCAAAAACAACGTTCTCTGCTTCCATCGGGCAGTAACAATCTTCCTGTCCTGATCACTAATCATGACCACTGGGCTCTTGAGGATGTCCTTCAGTCTCCACCTGTCTCCCTTGGAGTTTGGGGCCAGATAATTCTTCCCTGACTGTAAAGGAGGTGTATTGGACTCCTCATTGAGCCCTCCACTAGGATCTTGTGCTCTTTTAGAGAAGCAGTTGGTGTTCTTGATCATCAGAAGCATCTCCAGAGAGAGACACATGGTCCCACAGTAGTGTTACCAAAGGAGCTGCATGTGGAATTACCTATTTAATCAGTGCTTCCCTTGAGAAGGATGCAGAGTGATCAGCCCCTCCCCTTCCAACAAAAAGGTAGCAAAGGCAAACAGCTCCTGTTGATAAAGGAATCTTGGGGTGGGTCTATAGTCGGTGTTCAGAAAAGAGAATGGTCTCTTTTAATGACTAGATGGGGGAGGGGTGTGCTGGCTTCCAATCAGAAAGATTAAAGATGTATTCTAAAAGAACAGACCTCAAAAATGATGTACACCAAAGAGATCCTTTCACCAGTAGTTCAGTAAAAATGCAGTAAGATGTTAGTCCTAACATATGTATTTGTGCCTAGCTTGCGGTGGATGAATGATTGTAATGTGTGTTTTGTGCACTAAGAAAGTAAGGAAAAGGGACAATGCTTACAGAATAAATCCGAGAGCTTACTGTTTTGCCCCAAACCCTAATCTTACAGGGAAAGTAGGGGAGAGGGATGATTGAGAGGAAAGAGTTTAAAGCCCAATTATAGCCACTTCTTGAAGACAACTTGCCACATTCAATATATTGAAGATTCCATACAGCAATTTGAAGATCCGGAAATGATGCAAGGACACTAGTGTCTTTGCACCACACTTGAACCACAGAATCACTTGGATATGCTTCCAATATATTTGAGAGTCTAGGGGAATGCATACTTGTTCAAGGCATGACCAGCAGAAGGACCCTAAGCAAACTATCTATTGTGTACCTGGGATTGTGTTTGCTTGGGTCAGTACTTAGGGGCGTGTTCCTTTGTGTGGAGGATGTTCTTTATCTACATGCTTCTCCTGGTCCCTTGGACAGATCAATGTATGCATTCTTTGTCCCCAATAAATGCACTTGGGCAAACAGGATGGTACCACAAAGTGCAGATATCCAACAGGAACAGTATTATATTAATAGTTTGCAGTCTCACTCCCTCTCCAGAGTATGTGACTTGCATCACCTGGCATTTAGTAGCAGGTTTCAAGAGTTTGAGTGCCTGACCGAAGTTTCCGAAACAGCAATGTCCATAGTTGCATATAGTTATAGAAACTTAAGAAAATAGTCCAGAAATGTATAACTCATAGGTTACATGAATATGGGGAATTATACAAAATAATATGAAAAAACACCACTGGTAGCAGTTGTTGCTCAGAGATGGGAAGACTTTGACTTATACTTGTCTGACTCCTGTTCCTCTTGCCTTCCAAGGCTCCAGCGTACATCCGAGAATATGCCAGACTGTATTATTTGGGCTCCAAAGCACATGCCTCAAAGGTAAGAGCAGTGCATTGTAAAGGATGTACAGCCTGGGCATCAGGCCAAGCAAACTGAAGCAAACTTGTTAATGAGAGAGAATTGCCCAGAAGGGATTCTGTTGGAGAAATCCATGGTTTGAGAGAGAGAAGAGACAAAATTAGACATGGATTTACCGGTAACTCTGGTATATATCCCTCCTAATGTGCCCTTTCGTTAGGCTAAAGTCTCTAGAAAATGGGGCAAGCTCTCATTGAACTGTCAAAATGTTGGATCATCCCAGAGCACTTGAGTAGCTTTCGGTGGAAGAGTGAGGAAGAGCAAGAATTGATCCCTTGGTTGTAAGGAAGTTTCTGACCTGGTTCTAGATGTAAGGCTCACATCTAGAACCAGGTTAATCAGTGTAACAAAGACAGGATGCCAGCCATTGGGGGTGGGATGTTAAGACCCTTTTAGGGGTAGGGTTGACTAGGACAGCACAAACTGAAGTGCTGAACGTATTGAATTTCCCTCCAGGATGACCTGGATCTGCCAATGTACCATGGTCTCAAAGACTCCAATTTCCTGAAATTCAAGAAGCGGGGGCTGTTGGATCCCTCTGCTCACCAGGAGGAGACACAGCAACACACAGAGGAAGCACTGAAAGAACTCTTCCGTCATGTTCATAATATGCCAGACTCAGCCAAGAAAAAGAAGCTAATTCAACAGGTAGAAGAGGGTCTTGGAGTTGACTGAAACAAAGATGCATGAACTGGGGCTTCCTGCTTGGAGTGGGAATTGGGGTTTGGGTTTGGAGTGGGTGGCTGGATAGCAGTGCAGCACTGATAATGCTATAAAATGTGTGTTCTCCTAGTTTCACAAGCATCCTGAAGCTCTCACTCCTGGGACAAATACACCCACACCCCAGACCCAGAAACGTGCCCGCACTCGTTCTTTCAGTGGTCTAATCAAGGTAAGAATTGTTCCATCATTAGCAATGTCCACTTCTGTGATGAAGCTTCTCAAGAGGCCTCTGTGGTATGCCTCTTGGATACACTGTGTACCTGGATACACTGTGTACTGCCCAGGTGCCTGTACCCTCTGACATGTAATGGTGAATATATATTGTAAGCAGCTCTTGAAAGCTGTGTAGAGTGATGCTCCCCAGCAGTTGCCTCTTCTTTCCTGAGGAATAGAAGGACGACTTAATCCTTCACTTAGTGAGCAGTGGCAGTTACAGTACGTGGAATGAGAAGAGGGATCAACACTTGCTGAGGATTTTCCTGCTGTTTCAAACAGTGGTGATGGTCCACTGTGGGTGCTCATAACAATCCAGAATACAAAGATTCAAATGCAGAAACGGATAGGAGTTGGGACAGCTCGCTTGCATTTAATTTAGTTGTAATTGCCTCCCTCCTCCTGGTGCTGTGCTTGAGATAATAGGATCTCATGGGCATAAGGGACTCTTGGGATAAAGGCAGAAAACTATTTCCTGATTCTCTGCCATGTACCTCTCAGCTACAAGAACTCAATGCAGTTGGGTGATGAATACAGCTCTAGGAAGGCCACAGCTATATATGAGGTGGGATGTGTCTGTCTTGATACAGGATAGAGACCCAAATATGAGCACAAAATCAATGTTGTCTTTGAGGGGTGTTAGGATGAAATACACATGCCAGATTGGTCACCTTCCATCAGGAAGGCATGCTAGCCCAGCCAAAAGTGAGAGCTAAAATTAAATGATTGTGCAAATACAAAATGATAGCAGGGAACATTTTACTCTTAGAAACACATACATGCATGTTCAGCAGGGCTTTGATGCTGTTTGGTGCTGTCCTTTCCAGCTTACAGAGGATGTAACTTCCATGATGAGCCGCTGTTCTGTTGCCTTTCCCTCCATTCACAATTGCAACTTCAAACAGTATTTTCCTTTCCTTAATGCAGCGCAAGGTGCTAGGGAGTCAAGTGTCCTTGGACAAAAAAGGGAAGGATGTTGTTTTGGAGCCTGCGAGCACTGGGGATACAAAGCACGGCAGCAAAGAGAATGTCAATGTGGTAAGCACTGCTGGAATAATCTCCTTGCATTATGCTAATAGGGTCCCTTTTGAGGGAAGGTGTAGGTAGATCTTCAGCTCTTTAATCCATCTTTAGGGCAACAAAAGGCTTGGGACCATTGCCAAACCCTAGTTGGTTCATTAGTATAACTTGTACCTCAGTTCTGTTTAAGTGGGTCTTACCCACTTGGCAAGTCAACTGCCAACAACTTGGCCCATCCTAGTTTTGGTTTGGTTTGATGTCTATATTTGTACCTGACACTTTGCAGTAAACTTTCCCAAAGTGGTAAATAATAAATACAATTGAAACAAAATAGCAGATAACTTCAGAAGTTACTGAGATACAGAGATTAGACTTGCTAGTGTCTCAGTTCGTGTCTTGTCTAGTTACAGAAGCCTGCTTCCTCTCCAACATTCAGTGTGATTCGAGGGAGGATGAAGTCCTTTGAGCACAGGAAAGAGGTATATTAAATTTTTATGTTTAGTCATGTGTATCAGCAGCAGCTGCCTATAAGGCCCTGCTCTCCTCTGACAAAAAGCCTCTGGACCCACCGCACATGAGAACCATATTTCTAGAAGTATGACTTGGTACCACAAGCCCATCACTAAAATACTGACCAAGGAGTAGCCGTTGGGGGGTGGTTCAGTTTTGTTTCTCTAACACAATGCACTCATAAATAGTGTTCAAAGATTGTATGTTAACCTGACCACTTTGGGCAGTTTTGGGGCAAAGTAGCTTGGTGCTACTGTTGGTAGTATCATGAATGAAAGGAAATGATCTAAAGAAATAGCACAGCTAGAAGAGTGGAACTCAAGAAGAGTGGAACTCAAGTGGTCCTTGGTCTGAATGGATTCCGCAACAGGAGGCAAGGTTAGCTAGTACAGATACTTAGTGATGTGTATTACCACAACTGCTCTAGGACACATGTATCAGTACCCACATGTTCACCCTGAAACAAGAATCCTTAACTGTTGGCTGTGACACATCCACCTCCCAACCTGGTACAAGAATAAAAGGAGTCCAAGCCTAAATGTAGCTGAAACAAAAATGGTTTATTAAAGGGATTATTTACAAAAGCAGAGAATGGCAGGAAAGCATGTAAAGCAACACAGTTATAACTGAAATTGACTAAGCAGCTGGTTCCCTATAAAAACTAAGAGGGACCACTTAATCTGCAGGGGAATTAGTGAGGGGACACTGCCTTGATGACACAGCATGTATGCGGAGTGCTCAGTTTTATAGGATTTCCGAAAGTTCTGAGAAAGAACAGGCTAGAGTCTAGAGTGAACAAGAGAAGGAAGTCTGCTAAGCAGAAGCAAGAAGGGGAGTTGGCCGAAGTGGTGTTGCTATGAGGGAGAGGAAAGCAGAAGTTAGTAGGAAAGGCTTCAAGCAAGTGTTGGTCATGGCAGAGAAGGGAAGTTCCTCCCTGCAGTCCAGTGTTGTTGACTGATTCAAGGCAAGGAGTTGGAGAGCAAGGAATAGGTCCCTATTCTAAAATATGTTGTCTTGGTCTGGCTAAGACAGTTAAGGTAGAATATAACACAAGGGAGCTTGGAAGCCGATCTCCAGATTTCTGAACTAATGTGTTAAAGTGCCGTTTAGATACAGCAACACCTTGACTTTCATCCACTTGACTTTCATTGCTTTGCTCTTTCAGCCATTTTCAATTGTAGCCACACTTCAAATTGTGTTCATGTGCTTTTTCATCTGATTTCATCCAACCTTCCACGACATTCATCGACGTTCTTATGTTTTTCCTTTATTTCTGTTTTAGGTTTCACATGCATTTGCATGTGTCTTACGTTTTTCACTAGCCCAAATATATTTGCAAGCTAAATAAGGCTATTCTTTGACATTGGATTTGAAGTTTTCATGGCCTGCAATAATTCAGTCCATGATGCTTTGACAGTCATCAATTTTACTTTTGGCCATGCTCTGGTCCCTAACCAGACAAAAATGCAAGGTATTCCTGTACTCACCTTGGGTTGGGGCAAAAGGCACCTATTCAGTCTTTGAGGCAGAGCAGTCAAAGGGACCATGCATTCCAGGCAGAGAACAAACTAGGCTATTAGGAGTATGAAGACTGATCTCCTTTCCCTGATTTCCTCTAGGCACCATCTTTAATCAAAGATTGACTCCAATTTGGCCAGATTCATGACTCTTCATGCCAGAAGAAAGGCAAAAGGTGTCTTACCAAATGTGTTCATGGCCTCCTGCTGCTACCTGTGCCCCTGCAATGCAGTACAACTAATTTTTTTTCTCCTCCTCCTGGCATAGGACTCGTATAAACGTACTTGGTTTCATGGAACTTCAGCAGAGGAGTCTTCCATTTGAGCAGCCACTCAATGATGTATTTGTGCAGCAAAGACTTGCAATTCTGTGGAAAACGTCTGTTACCCCAAACTGTGAGCAAAATTTTGATTCCAGGACTCCCTGATGATCCCTCTAACCGCACTTACTGGAGCCTGGTCTACAACTGTATGTCTGTCGCAATAAGACTCTCTTCCATTTGAACATGCCGGGGGGGGGGGGGGGGACGACGGACGGATGACGACAACCACTATCTGACCTTCTGTCTGGAATGAAGACAAGCTTAACAGTGTCAGCAGCGTAGTTTCTCTCTGTAGAAGCTGTTGTCTTTGTCTTAACTGTCTACATCTTTTAATCTACTCTTTGGATCTCAAACAGGCAATGTGTCATTTCTTTACCTGCTCTTTCCATTAGCATCCACAGTGGAGTCAAGCTTTCAGTCCCTTCTGGCAGCTAGGCTTATGTCAAATGCATATTTTTGAATGTGAAAGTCTCTCTACTGTGGTTCTTAATGGGATTGGAGGAGTAGCTGACTCTCACAGATTGAAGGGGTCTCCCCCAAGCCTGTGACTTGGTTGCACCAATCCCAGAGAAGACTTGGTTGCACCAATCCCAGAGAAGTCACAGGCTTGGGGGAGACCCTTTCAATCTGTGAGACTTGGAGGTAACAAATAGGCTTGGGAGTAGCTATTTGAGCTACCCTAATGTACACAATTTAGACCAAGGGCTGAGAACAGCCGCAGTAGGAAATAGTCCTCTACAGCCAATCCTTTAAAAAACAAACAAAAAACCCCAAAGAACAGAAAACCAGGCCGCCTCAGTTGCATTTGTTCAGTGAATTGCCTGCAAAGCAATTACATCTTCCTTCTCTCAAAAGGCAGCTGTCACAGATTACACTGCCACATCCTCATGCTCCAATATGCAGCTCTCCCTCCTCTCTCAGTGCTGATTGCCAAGGAACAGTGTTGGCTGAAGTTCTGCCTGATGGAATTGGTCTTTCTGCCTCCTACCTGTCATGCTCCCATTGTGTCTGGCCCAGGCTCTGACTCACATTCCTCAGGCAGGACAAGGGGCTGACAATTTAATGACTTTAACAATCTGTTTGAAGTGAGCGAAAAGAGAGGAGCTTGTTAATATGGAAGGTAAATTACTTGCCCACTGGGAAGGAGGAAAGGCTGTCAGATTAATAAAAGAAATGTTCCTCTTCCTCTTTCTTTCTGTCAACAAGAGAAGAGTGCAGGTGGGAGGGTGGTACAATGTTATGGTAGTGCTGGTGTTTAGATGAAAGAAGGGCCACAACAGCATCTCAATAGAGGCCTGAGGGGTCTGTAAGTGTACACACCCTATGACTCTACATGGCAGCATACAGTTATCTGTAACTTCCAGCAAAGTGAACCTCGCTGCAATAGTGAGGTGCAGTCCTTTTGTTTAATACCATATTTGGCAGTTCCCTAGTTGGCTCCTTCTGCCTATGTTGTGAGAATTTTGCACAAGGCCTGCTTCTATTTTTGTGGGGAGGGGACATCAGATATTTGGATTTCTTAAAGAGAAAAGCTGTGGTTTTAGGGAAGTTCTGGGTCGGAACCATGTCTGATGCATACAGAGCTCTCTGCTACAGATTACATGCACATAAGCGAGTTAAATATCCTGAGTCAAAGAGAAGTAGAAAGCTGCTAATGCCGTGAGGTCATAAGCAAGACTGAGAAGATGATGCCAGTGTGTGTGGGACCATTGTGTACATGTGCATATGTGCACACACGTTCTCCTTTTGCCATACTGTCCTACAGATGGCACATGGGCCAACAAGAACCCATGCGGAGGGCACCAAAACTACCTTCAGATCTAACTGAGATTCTTGCTGAGATGCTCCAATATCCCATGGAGGGAACACACTCACTAGGTCTGCTCACACTTAATGCCAAGACATGGATTGACTATATAGGAAAAAGCCTTGTACTACTGCATTCCTTCCCTTTGCATGCCTTGCTGAACTGTAATTACTACCTGGTTTTCTGCAAGCTGTAGGTTGCAGTTGCATCCAAACCAGCAAGCTCTGGTTTGCACTTGCCCTCCACACCAGGATTGCAAACCTCTGGTTTAGAGGGCAAGCGCTTGGATGCATCTGTAGCGTATTATTAACAGTATTTATATACCGCTTTTCAATTTGCTGTAAACCAGGAAATGCATGAGGGGAGGAAGGAGCACACAAACCCAAGGCTGTACATATAAACAAATCCATTGTGATGGGGCAAAGGTGTCTTACAAAGAGGGTGGTTTGTCCCAAGTTCTCTCCCACTTGGGCAGACAGATGCAGAAGGTGTGGGATTTGTGCTTAACACAAGGAGGATCGGGTTGGATAATGCAGCAGTTCCTTGGGGAAACGAAGTGTTTTTTCCTTCTATCTCCTTGATGTGCAGTCTTGGAAAAGCCTATTCGTTACCTCCAAGTCCAAGCTCTGTTTGTACTCTTCAGAACCAGGATGAGGAAGCTGATTTGGTTGGCAACAGACTCTTGGTCCAGCAGACTCTGTCCTGTGAATAATGCAAGACATTAGAGAAACGGGTGAAGCCCCATATCCCAAATCTGGGTACCACCAAACCTGCTGAGGAGGTACTGTTGGTCACTGAAATCTAAACAGCATTGGGAGGAAAGCACTCCAGCAACTACAAGACACTCTGTGCCCACTGCTGCTCCTGAAATGGTGCTGACTCCCAGAACTTCAATCGGTTATCTTCATATCATCCTTATTTACACTGCACTGATAGGCAAGGGTCACTAACATTTGTTCTCTTGGTGTATTGTCTTGCTCTCTGTTAATGTGAAATTCCTATATTAAATACCCAGTGGTATTGGTGCCACTTTTGAGTTGTGTGTTTTTTAAATATGACATAAACATAACTTAATTTTTTTTTAAAGAATAACATAGGGGGTCAGATCTGAGAGATGGGGAACCTTCAGTTATATGTTTGATCTGAAAAGGGTTTGCTTCCAGAACTGAGCTTGGCTTGGCCAGGAAGCTTCTCTGCAGCAGGCAGCATCTTGCAGGGATATAATCAAATAATCCAGGCTTCTCTCTAGAAGCATGGAAGCATGGGTATTTGAATGTGAGCAGCTACAAGGGATGGCAATAGTCTTAACCAATACTGTACACTAATTCAGGTTTCATAAAAGCTTCCTGATTTTTTTGTTTTTAGATCACTCAGCCCTTGAACTGACAAGTGACATAATACACAAGCTAAAAATCACAGGAAAATCTTATTCTGCTGCCAGATCACATACTGAAGTACAGCCATGGTATGAACTCTTGTTCTACTTATGTCAGAGGCTAGGCAGGAAGACAGTGTGGGTTGTCCAGCTATTTTGGAATAATAGCCGGCAGAACACGTGTTAAAAATATGAGAGGCAGAATAACGCAATGGTGTAGGCAAAAGCAAGTTAAAAATTTATCTCTAACAAGCTTGCTTCTACTACTTACACTTGAACTTAGAGTAGCCTATGCGCTCACTCTATTGGATACACTGCCTGATCAACAGTTCATGGTTCTTGTGAGTTGCATCCAAGTGCCAATGATAAAGAAATTTTATTTCTTTATGCCATCATTGTAGCAAGTCATTGGAATGTTTGAAGGCAGAATAAAGACCACATATTCATGTCTGGCACAACAAATATATTGAAGAGAAATGTGCTGTGTGTTATATAATCCTGCAAAGACGTATGACAACAAAAGAAGATCAAAGATTCCACTAGTAACTGCTTTTTAAAAGGTAGAGGATGGGATGGGACTGAACGACAGAGGGGCAGGGGTTAAAGCAAAGGGGTGCAGAGAAGGGAAGACTTATGGGGAATGCCCATAGATGGGAGATGGAAAGAGGAAGTTATTTCAGAAGATGGGGAAAAGATTGTAGATTCCAGGAGGAGAAAAGGCACTCTTAATTATTATTCTTGCTTAGTCAAGGGCAACAAGGATAAACCCTGACCTCAATTTTCCTAAAGTTGTTAAGGCTATGAGAGAGAGAGAGAGAGAGAGAGAGGCACACATTGTTTCATATGCAGAACGCAGATTTAGTTTCATATGCAGAACAAGCTTATTTTTCTAATGCAGACAGAGGCCTATTTTGGAAGTGGGCTAGAATTTCAGTTCATTTTTCCAGGTGTCAATAACCCAATATCACACCTAGAGAGTCTATTAGGGCTCCAACTCCCCCCCTTTATAGTTCTAGCATCTGACACATCTATGATCCTCCATTAGATAAAGAGCACTTGGACTCCTGAGTATAACTATCCAGCAGGGCGTCTTGAACAAGAATGAAGGCAGAGAGCATAACTATGTATCACAAGCTAAAAGTACCATTATGTCTCGAGGAGAAAATCTCCAAACTACTGATAGTCTATCACAGCTGTGACAAGTGAAGGGAGTGTGGCTTAGTGGTGCAGCATCAGCTTTGCATGCAGAAGGTCACAGATTCAATCGCTGCCATCTTCAGGAAGGGCGTAGAAAAGTTCCTTCCTCAAACCCTGGGGAGCTGCATGACAGTCAGTGTACACAATACTGACCTACACAGACCAGGGGTCAGACGGTATAAGGCATCTTCTTGTGTTCCTGACAAGTGCCTAAATTTTTAACAAATACTTTGGGCTTGTTGGAAACCAAATACATATACTGTAGATTGTAGAACAAGCAGAGCACTCAACTGGAAGCGTTGGCCAGTTTAGAAGTTCAATAACTTGATACTTACCAGTTAAGGGAAGTTATTATTTTCTCTCAAAAAACAATGTACAGTAACCTAGTTTAGCTAGCCGTTGCAAATCTGCATTTTTCTCTTTCATTTATAATATCTAGAAGAAAATAAATGCAAGAAAATCATTTTTCAACAGCAGCAAAAGTGTTTAAGAATTAGAGTTCAAATTACTCCACTTATTAATGGAAGCAGTAAATGAGGTCCAAGTCTTCAAATGTTTCACAGTGCCATTTGCCATCACGTAGGTGGACATATTCAGTCAAGTGGGGCATTAAGGCTAGACTCCAAGTCTTCGAAAGCCAGTCACAGAGAGTGGGAGGGTTAGTTGTACCATTTAGTAGCAAGTAAGACTTTAAATATGGCTAATACATTCCAAACCTTGTAACATTCCTGTTGCACTGAGTCTTTCAATAACACACACACACACACACACCATACTCAATGGATTAAATGAAAGGATCAATCACAGCGTTGTTCAAATAACTTCTTCCCAAAAAATCTTAGTTTCATCAGGTTTGGGCAAAACCAGCTTTAAGTTGCAAACATTTCCCACATTTATGTTTACTGTTCTTATAATTTGTTTTTCAAATAATAAGGTGCCAGATGGCAGCAGACTAAAATTTTGAAATGGCTTTCTTTTTATATTTGCACAAGGAAAGAAAGCAGGACCTTTTTTTGCAAAGACTTTGTCAAGTGGTTTTTGGAATAACAAACCAACATTCTTTGCTACTTACCCTTAAAGCTGTTAGTGCTGTAGACAGAAGCAGATAATATATCTGAGACAATAACTCTTTCATTTTTTCATGTTAGAGACTAGTGTCTCCAAGAAAGTGGAAATTTGCATTTTTACAACTCCTACAACACTGTTTACAGGAGGGGAAAGGAACATAAAGGGTAATTTTTACATCCAGCCAAGATGGTTTTTTCTATTGCTACCAGAAGCAAATTCTTCTGTTTCTTTCTAGCCTTGCTGCATCTTGCTTTAAATACAGGCTACTAAATAAGTAGTACTATATTCTGCTTTGCCTGCAGTAAGCTTTTGTTCACGGATGAATCAGTTCTCAATAACTTGTGTCTGGGCAGACATGATAGTGAAGAGTCTGCATAACTTGCTTTGATTCTGGGTTTTCTACATGGAACTTCCCCATTCAACATATCTTTAGGACCATTACTCCTTATCTTTTTCACAGGTCCTCATGATCAATATTTTGTGATTGTTTCTATGTCACTCAGGGCGCAATCCGATCCTACTTAGGCCGCCGTTGTAACCAGCGGCCCAGCAAAAACGGGAGGCCCCAGAATGGAAAGGGGATTCAAATCCCCTTTGAATGCCCCTTTTGGAGGGGATTTTAATCCCCTTTCCGTTCTGGGGCCTCCCGTTTTCGCTGGGCCGCTGGTTACAACGAAGGCCTAAGTAGGATCGGATTGCGCCCTCAGTGTGTTTCTACTGTTTAATATTCATACAAGACATTGTGAGAGCCTAGTGAGCCTATGTAATGGGATTATTTTATTTTTACTTACACACGCACACACACACATTAGGTCATGTGCGGGTGGCGCAGTGGGTTAAACCGCTGAACCATGAGCTGTCGATTGAAAGGTCAGCAGTTCGAATCCACGACGGGGTGAGCTCTCGTTGCTTGGCCAGCTCCTGCCAACCTAGCAGTTCCAAAGCATGTTAATGCGAGTAGATAAATAGGTACCGCTTGCGGGAAGGTAAACAGCGCTCCGTGTTCCAGCCGCATGCTACATGCTGCGGCAAGGAGAGTCATGCTGGCCACATGACTAGGCTTACCATGTTTTTCAAACTTCAAACCGGGACACCCCCCCATACCCCCCCCGAGGTAAATAATTAATTAATGTCAAAGCCACAACCAATCATAAAGCACCACGAAAAAGCACTCAGAAACAGCCCAAACCAACCGCAAACTACCCTCCACAACGAAAAAGCAGAAAAAAGAAGCATAAATGTCACAATAAAGCAGAAATCCCAATAAAAAATCCTTTTAATGAATAAATTATCGAAGAAAGGGGGCGCGAAGCGCGGTTGGATTTTTCTAAATAATTAATTAATAAAGTAAAGGGGGCGTGAAGCGCCCCCTCTTGCTGCACGAAGCGCGGTTGAAATTTTTAAATAAATAATTAATAAAGTAAAGGGGGCGCGAAGCGCGGCCGAAATTTTTAAATAAATAATTAATATTTCTATTAAAAATAATAAAAAATATGCTTACCTGGTGGCTGGTCACTGGTTGGTGGTCGCTGCTGCTGTTGCTGCTGGGGCCGCGGCAAGCAGGCACCGGGAGAAGCACAGCCTGCTCGTCTGCGTTGCGCGAGCCCTGGAGCTCGCGCAACACGGGCAAGAAGCAGGCTGTGCTTCTCCCGGTGCCGCTGGTCTCGCAGCGGCACCGGGAGAAGCACAGCCTGCTCGCCTGTGTTGCGCGAGCCCTGGAGCTCGCGCAACACGGGCAAGAAGCAGGCTGTGCTTCTCCTGGTGCCGCTGCGAGACCAGCGGCACGGAGAGAAGCACAGCCTGCTTGCCCGCGTTGTGCGAGCCTGCTAGAGGCTCGCGCTGGCCGGGCAAGCAGGCTGTGCTTCTCCGGTCTCCCAGCGGCACCGCATGGAGCCGCTGGGAGACCGGAGAAGCACAGCCTGCTTGCCCGGCCAGCGCGAGCCTCCAGCAGGCTCGCGCAACACGGGCAAGCACTGTGCTTCTTCCGGTGCCGCTGACGACCGGGAGAAGCACCCGCTCGCCGCGCCGCCATCTTCTTCTTCTTTTTTTTTTAAATTTCAAACTTCCCGGCATCTTGGGTCACGAAATCTCGCGTGATCCAAGATGTCGGCGCCCAAATCTCGTGACTCACGAGATTTGGGCGCCGACATCTTGGATCACGCGAGATTTCGTGACCCAAGATGCTGCCTGGTAAGTTTAAAATTAAAAAAAAAAAATGGCGGCGCCCATTCGTCCCCCGGGACACGACCGGGAATCGGGTCCGATTTCCGGGACTGTCCCGGCGAAACCGGTACGAATGGTAAGCCTACACATGACCACGGAGGCGTCTTTGGACAACACTGGCTCTTCGGCTTTGAAATGGGGATGAGCACCACACCCTAGAGTCGGACACGACTGGACTTAATTGTCAGGGGTCACCTTTACCTAGGACAATTGCAAGGAGAGGAGGAGGGCAGAATAGTGCAATAGCTTCCCTACACATGCACAGGAGAAAGCGGCACTGGTGCACAGTGCAGCGCAACATTCACTCAGGCACACATGGGCAGCAGGTTGGGTGGGGGGCATGGTGCAATGGTGATGGGTAGACATGGGGTACCACACTGAGCCTATAGATTGCATCACAGCTGTACAACCTGGAAGTGACCAGAGCATAGATGACTGAAGCTGTCGGGCCTTTTGAAAAGACTCTGCTGCTGGAGAATCAGCCAAAGCAGATAAAAGGCGTTCCTTATGACTGAGACCACCTGAGCCTCCAGGGGAAACTGTGGATCAAGGAGCATCCTTGCACTGCCAAGGATTTGGAAGAGCAACTCGCCCTGGACAGGTGGTGGCTCTCTAACCACAGTTTCAAGGGAAGGGCCTGCACACTATTTTGATGGACAATTAAATTTGAAGAGTCATAACAGTGGTGACGGGCTAAAACCTGGTTGTCTTCCTGTGCGTGCCAACATATAGTTGTGAAGACGCAGGATTCAGAAACAACTTTGTAAAAAGAACCTCTGACTAAAGGTTAAACCTGTGCTGCTGGAGTCTGTGAGAAAATGGATACATTGTATTTGTGTTGCTGTGCAGAGGGAGAGAGAAGGCATAGGTTTGTCAGTCACAGTAATGTACACCAGCCACTCAAAAGTGATAGAACTATGTACATTTGAGTGTGCTTGGACTAGACGGTGTCAAAAACCTGCATTTCTGGTTGGTCAACTTCCAACTGGTTATTCAAAATTCCCTCCAAGAGTTCTCATTGGTTTATAACAATGGACCAGAGGTCAGGCGGTGTAAGATGCGTCTTTCGATTGGCTGCAGAGGCCAAAAGGAACAAAATAAAAGGGCAGCAGAGCTGAGTAGTCAGTTGGTGAGGAGTAGTGTTACCAGGACAAAAAGACATGGAAATCAGGAGTGGAATGTGTGGTTGATAATCGCTGAAGAATTTGTGAGAGAGAGCTTATGGAAACCGTTCTATAAACTGTGTCTGAATGAAGAGCCAGGAATGGTGTATTCAGTTGTATCTTTAGGTGGTAATTCAGCAGGAATGTGAGTGCTCAGAGGCCTCTGGAGTGATGGTGTCCTGAGGGAAGGGGCTTCTGGAATCCTGAATCTGTCTGGTATGAAGCTAGCCTGCTTTCCAGGGAAGTCATAAGAACATAAGAAGAGCCCTGCTGGATCAAGCCAAAAGCCCATCTAGTCCAGCTTCCTGTATCACACATTGGCCCCACCAGATGCCTCAGGAAGCACAAGACAACAAGATAACCTGTTTCCCGTTGTCACTCCCTTGCACCTGGCACAGAGAAAACTCCTTCTAAAAACCTCTAAAACCAGGAGGTTGCTTATGGCTTGTAATCTGTGATGATCTTTTCCTCCATGAATCTGTCCAAACCCCTTTTAAAGGCATCTAGGCCAGGTGCCATCACCACATCCTGTGGCAAGGAGTTCCACAGATGAATTACACAGATGAAGTCCACCAAGCTGAGAGTGTGAGTGGAGCTAGGAAGAGGTAACTCCTTACCCCTAAACTATGTAAGTAACTGAACTACTCACAGAGTCTAACCCTACTTGAGAACTAGTATCAGAGTAATCTTATAAGGAGCAGAACATCTATTATAGGCAGATAAAGCAGCCTGTTATATTTATAAATAAAATGTTGCTTTGTTTGCTCATTTTAATATCAGGTTGTGTGATAATTCCTGTTCTTTTCCAGGGGTAAGCTGGTGACAGTGAGTGGTTACTAAAGGTAATCATGGGGAGGTTTGTAGAAGTCCTTCCCCTGTTACCATTGAAAAGGAACTTCCATACACATGATTAAAATAGATGGGACTTTAGGATCCCCTAGGTCAGTGGTTCCCAAACTGGGAGGTGTGGCTCCCAGGGGAGCGGCGGAGTGCCACAGAATCCTCTCAGAAAACAGTGCAATGCCAATTGGCAGGCATCAACATAATGTAATAGGGAGCCGTCGCCAATGGTCAAGGGAGCTGTGGGTCAAAAAAGTTTGGGAAACACTGCCCTAGGGTGTTGTTTAAAAAACTCTGATGGAGTTAACAGACAGAAGATGGTAGGTTCTGTGCCTTACCTGACTATATAGCTCAATCCCATACATTCTCTCTCTTCCCCCCCCCCCCCCCATATGTTGCAGCAGTGGTTGGTCTGATGTTTACACTGACAGTCTATGAATTGGACTGAATTGACGGGTCCTAGTCTACCAATTGTCTTCTCTTTAAACTTTGATTTTAACTTAAATGTAAGTGCTGTACTGTACATTGTTCTTGAAATAAGCTGCTATTGTGCCACAAGAGGGAGCCAGTTGCTCACCCTTGCTTTGTGGTGCTCTGGTTACATACTGGAGCCTGGCCCTTGCAGGCGCAGCCCCCAAATAGTGCACCTGGTAGGCAAGGAGGGATGGTGATTAGAAGTACCTATGCATGCCCTGGCAGCTTATACAACTACACTGAGTAGGCTTACCATATCCAAAGGGGGACAGGGTGCCTACACCTTTAACCATTGTAAAAAGAGGGAATTTGGGCAGGTGCAGCTCATAATGGAAGGGTGCAACAAGCTGCACCTGCCCAAATTCCCTCTTTTTACAATGGTTAAAGGTGTAGGCACCCTGTCCCCCTTTGGATATGGTAAGCCTAACACTGAGTAAGGGTGTGACCATTCTATAAATAACTGACCTCTTACTGAGTGACAACCTCGCATGTGCTACTCTTGGTAGGCCAATTGTTTTTATTTAGCAACTGAGGCCTCAATTTCTTTTCTCCATGAGATTCAGGTAGCCTCCGTTTTTAGTACAAATCACAAGGCACTTCAAATTCCTTGTGTGAAGAATAAGCCACAATGCTGCCTTGTGACTGGCTGCATTGCATCCTATTGATGCATACTCATGAGCCTCACTGTGCTTAACAGGGCTGACACCCAGTGTGCATAAAATTGCAGTCTACATGGTGAAAATGCAGTTGTGTAGCTCAAACCCAGGATCAGTTATTGATGATGCCTATCCCTAGTCTTTAATAAAGCAGGACAGACTATTTAATATCTGCCTCACTTGTTAGGCCAGAAAAAATTTCCTTACAAAGGAAAATCAAATTGAGTTGAAAAGCAGCAAAGAGTTATGTTTTCTATTACACTGCCTTTGAAACTTTTCTGCCCACTGTGGGAGCCCATCAGGAAACCCTAGGGAACTCAAGTACTCTCCAAAGGGCCATGATTTTATTACAGCAAAACTGCACTATTTGACACTGTGAAGAAATATGCCAGCCATACTTGGCAAGTGGAAAGGTAACCTAATAAGCAGTAAAGTATCCTATTATTTCCCAGAGGAGGGTTAATGAATTTCTCCAAGGGAGGGGGAGAAAAAATGTAACAGTACAGAGGATCTTGGACTGCATGGAAAAGTGAACTCACAAACATAGTTTGGTTATCTTCATCACACACAGGTATGTATACATGTATAATTTGATCTATTTTGTGTATACAGTACTATATCTAGTGTGTGCAGTGGGAGAACAGCTGGCACATCCTGCAATGTGTACTGGAAATCTTATTGTAAAATCCGCTGAACCATGAGCTGTCGATCGAAAGGTCGGCAGTTCAATTCCCACGACGGGGTGAGTGCTAGTTGCTTGGCCAGCTCCTGCCAACCTAGCAGTTCCAAAGCATGTCAATGCGAGTAGATAAATAGGTACCGCTTGTGGGAAGGTAAACAGCGCTCAGTGTTCCAGCTGCATGCTACGCGCTGCGGCAAGGAGAGTCATGCCGGCCACATGACCACGGAGGCGTCTTCAGACAACGCTGGCTCTTCGGCTTTGAAATGGAGATGAGCACCACACCCTAGAGTCGGACACGACTGGACTTAATTGTCAGGGGATACCTTTACCTTTTTAAAGGCCTTGAACAATATCCATCTCTGATCCACATACCTGTAGCTGGAGAGCTCTTTGCCCTGTTCATGTGATAGAATCCTTCCTCTTTTCCTTAGCAAGGGCTGAACTAAAAAAAAAAAAAAAATTACAAAGTACAGACAGCTGAAGTTAATTATCCAAACGACCACAGAAACCTTCTGGGAGAGCCACATAACAAATCCCAGAAGTTAAGCTATGGCAAAAAATGGACTTCTATTGTAATTATGCTCTCCATTACATAACTTGGATTTAGTTCTAGTTTAACACTCTAACCGCTGTGCTACACTGATTCGGGGCATGAACTTGAAAAATATGAGGAAGTGAGGCTTGACAGGCAGATGAGTGTCGCAAAGAAAGTAATTTGAGCTAACCAGGCAAACTTCAGTAGAAGGAAGGAAGAGGGAACAAATGTTTGGCCAAGGCTGGGGCTGCTCCAGCAAATCTTCTGTGGCAGGAGAGGCCAACAGGGTGGACAGCAGTTCCAGGTTTGGTCTTGCCAGTTGCCTAATGTTTGTGGCACCATCTTTGAGAGGCACAGGCACTGCTGCTACTGAGGGAGACTGACAGGGTAAGGAGGAGCCCTGGTCTAGCTAGACCAGGGGTGGCCAACCTTCCACCATTAGGGCTACTGTGTTCTTAAGAGTTGTGTAGAAGACAGAATCTGGGCAGCTGCAAGTGTTGATGGTGCTGCTAAAGCAGCTGCACCTGCTGAAATGCCCTCACCTATGCAACCATTTAAAGGGCCAGCATTCATGTTGAAAGGTTGGCCACCACTGAGCTAGACCTATGGTCTTCAACTCCTCAAGAGTTAGACTCCTCTCACATCCCAGCCTGCAACATCCAGCAAGCTATCCAGCAAGCAAGGGGGGTTGAGTGAGTGAGTCGCCACAGTTCCTCCACAGTTCCTCTTCTCTGGCTTGGGGGTGACCAATCATTGTGCATTGCTGCTATGTCGTTCTGCCCCTTTTCTTCCAGGCCTACTGGAAAAAGAAAAGGGGCATGGTAACAGTGTGCACTCAGTTTTCAAAGGTGGAGGGAGAGAAAGAGGAGGTGATGCAGAGAGAGTAGACGGGTAAGTAAGGAACTGGGGCAGGGCACAAAGGCTTAGTTCAAAGCCAACGTCTTCAGAATTTTCCTCATCTAGGATTCCTACCTGTGTCTACTGTTCAAAGTGCATGTCTGAATCTCAGAACAAAGAGGTGGTGGCAACACTGCCATGACCCACCTGTTGAAGGCCTCTGGTCTAGATCAGGTCTTGCCCCGCCCCTTCTGTTTTTCCAGTCACTATGATGGCCTTAGCCTTCTAGCTGCTACTTAATACACTGGCAAAACCACATACCTACTTTCGTCCATCTGCACTTACTCACCAATACGCAATAACGATGGCAATATGGCACATTTTTCATTCTTATAGCAGGGCTGGCCCATCCATAAAACAAACTGATGTGGGTTGCATCAACAGCAGATTGCAAGGGGTGGAGGATTTGGGGTGCTTTTCACCCCAAGGCGGCTGCTGCTGCCACCACTTCCCTCCATCCCGCTGATGATGCAAGCTGCAATGACCTGCTTCTTGGCCTTACCAGATCATTCCCCTCCTTACATGCTCTCATCAAACCCAGAATTGCTGGACTTCTCGTTTTACAAGGACAGTGCAAGAGTATCATGTGAGAGCATTGTAAGGGTTTTTTTTGGGGGGGGGGTTGTAGCGCAGAGGCCATGGACGTGAAATGGAATCAGGCGGTATTCTGGGTTGTGCCCAGCAAGGTGGGCTCAATAGGCAAAACATGTTTGTCAAAATAAATAACAGTTTTGAAAGCTGCGTATTCTTGATCTGGAAGTTTTAACCTCTGTCCCTTAGATATCGGGAGGTGTGGTACTGATTACTACAGTAAGTCATGAAAGACTGTATGCTGCACATGTTCAGAATCTTTTATTCATCTATTCTAGGGCTCAGCCTGCTTCAAGAAAAAGGTTACAGGGCTAAGCCCTGGTGACCCGTCTCCCAGTTAAGTCCTGCTTTTATGCTCCTCATTTGGACTCCCACATTAACCATGCAACCCAGCGTAGATATAAGACATGTTTTCAACTCCCTCGGAGTAAGTGGCATCGGTATGGAGGCCGGCACCACTCACTCCGACAGTCTCCGATTGCTGTGCCAGCCGACGCAGGTAAGGTCTGCGCTGGGCGGCGGGAGGGCGGGCCAGGGTGGCAGGGGAGGGGGCCATTGGCTGGCCAGGCCTGGGAGGGGGTAGGGATATCGACTGTGTGTTCAACCATATTCCCATCCCCTTTCCAGGCTGGGTTGGCCTTACACGGCCTTCCCAGGCGTGCGCCAAGCTCTAGAGCTGGCACACATCCATCGAACATCCCCTTCCCCTGAGGTGAGCCCTGGTCGTCCCGGCACGACCCACATCCTGACTAGGATGCAGTAGCCAGCCTCTGCATCTTAGGCAGGATCAGGCTGTAAGTATGTTTGCCAGCAATGTCTTCTGGGACTTGGCTATTCTGGTTTCACAGTGTTTGTGGTTGTGGGTCTTAGTGGTATGTCTTAGTGGGCAGGAGGTGTGGTCCAGAGGTTGAGCTGTCTCCCTGCCCAAAGAAGCTAAGTGGAATTGGCTCAGTTCATGCTTTTGGATGGGAGACCAGAAGCTGCTGACAAGCCGCTGTGAGAGAGTGGTGCTGCGAGGAGTAATTGATAAGCTGCTGTGAGAGAGCAGAGGAGTGTGGAGGTCAGCTGCCAAGAATAATAACAGCTAGAGAACCTGCCTGGGCTTGATTTAAAGGGAACTCATAGAACCCTTCATTTCCAGATGTTTCTCTTTACAGTGTGGTCATCTTTCCTTGCTGCATAGCTCTCATGCCTTCCAAGCTTGTTTTTGCCACAAGACTGCATTGTGGGCTATTCTTCACACAAGGAATTTGAAGTGGCTTGTCATTTGTACTAAAATACTGAGGCTACCTGAATCTCATGGTGAAAAGAAATCAAGGCCTCAGTTGCTAAATAAAAACAACTGGCCTACCAAGAGTAGCACATGCGAGTTTGTCACTCAGTAAGAGGCAACCCGCCTTAGGGTGACCCCCCCCAAACACCCCCTCACCCGAACCCGAGGCCGGGGAGCTGGCCGGGGAGCCGGCCTCGGAGCGTCCAGCCCCGCCGGCGCTCCAGGGCCTTCTGAAGGCCCGATGGTTCAAAACGTAAAGTTTTACGTTTTTCGCGCATGCGCAGTACATTTTCTGAGGGCAAAGGGCTCCGAGTCTGGCTCCCCGGCCTCGGAGCGTCCGGAGTCGGGATGGTGACGCGCGGGTGACGCACGTCACAGAGGTGGCGCGCGGGGGCGGTCCACCACCCCCGCCACGCTCCAACGACGCCAGTGGTAAGAGGTCAGTTATTTCTAGAATTGTCACACCCTTACTCAGTGGCTTAGGATCTCAGTGTAGCTGTGTACACTGCCAGGACAATCATAGAACAATAATTGTAAAAATCCCACTTGTCAAAATGGGGTTTGGCCAGGCTGCTGATGTAAACCGCTTTGAATCTATGGAAAAAGGTGGTACAGTATATAAACACTGTAAGTAAGTAAGTAAGTAAGTAAGTAAGTAAGTAAGTAAGTAAGTAAGTAAGTAAGTAAATAAATGTGTCCTATAATCAGAGAGGGATTTTTATACAAATGGTTAATGATAGCAGACCTTGGAAATAGCATTAAAGAGCTAGTCACACCTTTTATTTAGTTTTTTCTTTGTCCCCTGTGTTTGAACAGGACTGAGAGTCAGAGAACAAATAGTCCATCTCAAGTGAGATTGTATCTCAGTTTCTCTAGTTCTCTTTATGGGGAATGTTGTCTGCAATAATTTTCCTGGCCTTAAGGGGGTGCTGGTGTGACAAGACAAAAATGATGATAGTAGAAATACAGTGTGCTTCTTAATGGCATATAATATAGAACCTAATTATAGCATTAATGTAACAATCAAATTAATGTCATAGAGCGACATCTCTCTAAAAGTTTGAGACACTTCATGGAGGGTGAGACAGGTTTCTTTAATCAATGATGTAGAGAACTAGAATTTGTGAAAATATTAATGACTCCACCATGGACCAGAGGAAGGAAAAGTGAATACATAAATGAGGCTTTGCTCTCTAGGTAAAGGAATACTGAGGAGGTGCCTGGTTTCTCAAGGGATAAAATTATGTATGATGACTTTACAGGGACAGGAAGAATTGGCTCAGAGATTTTGAGGAAGCTTTAAATCATGTTGGTCTCATGAGAGGCTAAAAGACGTTATTTATAAGCATAGATCCAGGTGTCAGTAGTCTGTATATTAAGCATGTTTGATCTTTATGTGAAAGTGTGAAGTAGATAAAGTTTAAGGTAAACAATACATTTGGGAGGCAATTTATCTTAACTATTCTGATATTTAATTCCTGGAACAATTAATCAATCCCCCCTTCTATTATTATCAGGTTTGCTTTTGAAAATTGTCTCTTGTTTAAACCAGGTATTAATTATTATATCCATTTTACTGGAACATATGGTAATTTCATATCTACAGTAGATATTTGTTTAAGACTGGAGCATCATGTATTGGCAAGCTGCCTGTGTCAGAGGATACTGGCCTTGGAGGGTTAGCAAATTTCCTTAATTCTTTCACAGAGACCATCTTGGCTGGCAAGATAGCACAGTCACAATAATGAAGCTGAAACTGAAATTGGAGACAGACAACCTGTCTGGAGCTGCAAGCAGGAGTTGAGTTGCTGAACCATAGCAGGTGCAATGCTCCAAAAACATAGACTACTTTGCATCCTAAGTGTGGACATTTATGTGAGCTGCTGATGCTAATGAGTCAGCAGTATCTTGGTCTTGATATTTATCATGTCTAGAAGACTCATCCTGAGTTGGGTCTTCATGGTCTTTTTTCCCCCAGGAATGTTGAGCATGAGAACATAATGGGTGTCTAGTGGAAAAGTGTATGGTATTTACCAGAATGGTAGCCAGTCTGAATTCCTGGCAGGGCTTGTAGTGTCTCTGAATGCCAGATGCTAGGGAGTGGCAACAAGATACAGGTATCTTGTTGTCTTGTGTGCTCCCTGAGACATCTGGTGGGCCACTGTGAGATACAGGAAGCTGGACTAGATGGGCCGTTGACCTGTTCCAGCAGGGCTCTTCTTATGCTCTTAGTGGCTTGTTGGTTCATCTACAAAATACTGTGTCCTATTGATGGTAATGAGATTCTAAACTGGTTGATATGCAAAGAGCTTAATTCACTTTGCAAAAGATTGCAACATGAGAAGCTTGTTATATTGTTGATTGACAGTACTTTGGGATGATAGAACAGCTTGTTATTTCCAACATGGTTTTTGCTTCTGCAGTATTCCTCCCTTGGGGACAATACACTACACTCAGTGGCTCACTCTTTTTATCTTATTTAGATCTGCCTTTCCCGTTGGTGAAATAAGGTCTCCCACAGTGAGGAGAAAGCCAGGAATATTGTATGGGCCAGTGTAAAGATGATGAATAGAGGCCTCAAGAGTTGGCAGGGCTGTTCTAAGGGGTGCTTGCAGAAGAACACTGGCTTGGCTCCCTGTCCCACCTTTTGGACTGTTTCTTCCTCGGTTCTTCACACAAACCCTTTATCCTGTCTCCCACTGACTTCTGACACTGTGCTACCCAGCCGCCCTGGACTGTTTATTATGATTGCTAGGCAACTGCAAAGCTCAGCCCTCAACGACCTGAAGTCCAGGTCATATTGGGGGTTGAGTCTGCATGCCCCTCTGATACCTCTGATGTAGAGCCCTATTGCCCCTCAAAATCAGCGCGAGCAAGCTTTCACTTGGCCTTTCCTTCATGCAAGCATTCTGACTCCAGCTGCTCTGATCCATAAGTGAGTGCCTCTTTTTCCCAGTCTTGCTCTTATACCTCAAGAACCACAGTACTGTCAGTTCCAAACCCAAAGTCTTTTGAAGTGCGCAAGAAGAATTAGACAAGGAATGCTGTCTCCGTGGAGATAGTACCCCACAAAGTTGACCAATTATGTTGACCACCCTCAGGTCCTTCCCCTTAACCACAAAGCATTCCATGCCCAAGTCCAATTATAGCAAATCAGAAAGGAAAGAGAACAGTTGAGTTGGGTAAGATAAAGAAGTTGTAGAACACTTGCACAATAAAGCAAATCAAATGTCAATTGCTAGACTACGTATATCCTGTGCTGCTTATTCTTCAGTATGCCGGCTAGTGGTTATGGTGTGTGTGTCTGTGTCTGTGTGTGTGTGTGGGGGGGGGGGGAATGAGCAGACAGGATCTCCACTTTGTGATCTATGGATCCTGCCTAGCATTGTCACACTAAAAATAAGCAGTGTGGCAAGCGCCCCCCCCCTTCACAACTAGCATGCCACACCTTCCCCCAGCTGCTGAATCAAACTGAAAGTTAAAGAAACTTACAATCCTCCTAAGCATACTTTCTTGATAACACCACCAAAATCAACATGTCTTACTTCAGATAAAACTAGGGTTGCCAACTATGGCTGAAGCTATTTGTGGAGATTTTTTTTCACCAACATGACATAGTATCATTAAGCCAAAGAAGCCATGTTGACATCTCTGGGATGACTTTCAGCAGTCACCTGCAGATAAATGCCAATCCATTCCTCGGAGACTTCACTATAGACCTGGAAGGTTGGCAACAATATGTTTATGATGGGAGCATTAATATGAAGAAATATATTGTAATTATTTCAGAAATTAGTAATTCTTTCAGGAACAAAGTTTGCCCCTGAATTTCACTTTGCTTCTTTTGTGCCCCCCATTTTTTGTTTCTGATGCCGCTACTTTTTAGCATTCTGTCCAAGATGAAAGATGCTTTTCCCAGGCTTTTGTTTTTATGCTCAAACTTCTCCTGGAGATGATGCCTCCTCCCTGAAACATGTATATTCCAAGTTGGCCAAATCAGTATAGACCAGTGTTCCCCCCCCCACACACACACACACATTTTCCATATGAATCTGCATGTCAGCCTCTTCAGAGTGAAACCAGACGTGCTGTGATTTTTTTACTTTTAGAAAGGCATGCCTTCACTGGTGTGTGCGTGTCTGTCCGTCTGTCCGTGCACCAGGTAAGGAAGAAACAAAATTGACCCAGTTTGTAGGAGTTGGAATAGTTTCTCTAGTAAATAACATTTTGGGATGACAAAGACAGATGTGGGAAGCCTAAGATCAGGGATGTAACATGGAGTCAGACTTGTCTTGATTCCTCACCATATATGTATGTGGGGGGTGGGGAGTAAAGCTATCAACTGAGCTATCTTTGTTTTGTTGTAGTTACACTGTGGGAGGTCCAAAGAGTTTCTCCCTGACTTTGGGAGTCTCATTCTGGTGGAGTTTTTTAATACCCTCCCCTACGCTAAACATAAACATTTTACAGCGCAATCGTATCCAACTTACGCCACCAGTGTAACCCAGCAGTGCAGCGAGAACGGGAGGCCCCAGAACAGAAAGGGGATTCAAATCCTCTCCAAAGGGGGATTCAAAGGGGATTTGAATCCCCTTTCCGTTCTGGGACCTCCCGTTCTCGCTGCACCACTGGATTACACCGGTGGCGTAAGTTGGATAGGATTGCTCTGTTAGTCTCTTAATACAAATTTCGCTCTAAGCTCTTCATTGAGGGTTTCTAGTTTGGCCTTTTATTACTGGGAATAATTCAGTGTGGGAGAACAAAATAACATGACTGTTCACCAATCAAAAAGGTTTAGGTTAATTAATTGTCTTGTTTTTAACTAATTGTTCAGCTGGAGGGAGCAACTAATATAGTCATATTATACTGTGCAGTGATCCATCCATCATCCCCTGTTCTGAAATGAATACTGTTCCCTGATACCGAGGAGGTTTTCCTGACCACATCTTCAGAGAAGAACTTCCCAGAAACTCTTTCAGCTTTGAGATTTCATCCTTCACCAATCACCACCACACTAATCCCAGAGGCAGCAGGAAACGTCATAGCTGAAGAGTGTGCCTCAGGAACAAAGCACACACAGACCTTTAATTAAACAAAGCTCCAAGTTAGCAGCTCTGACCCAGGCAGTTAACCTAGTTTTATCTCTGGCTTTCACAGTGCTGACTTTAGACTTCTACTCTATTCTACTTAACTCTTATTGCCTGCCTTCCTACCAAGACCAGCAATCCATCCCTAGTTGTAACTGCAAATCCTTCACAGCCTGACCCCTCAAGAAACAAACAGGAGAGATTGCTTCAGATTGCAAAGTGCAGGTTGGAGGCCTGTTGCTAAGAATCAGGAACTGTGAGCACAAGTGTCCCACATGCAAGAAGAAAACACAGTCCTGCAAGCAGCTTCAGCCTGAACACATGAACTCACATGGGAGAAATGCCCCAAAAAAAAAATTGACTGGAAGGAGAGAATATTTCCCTGGTGGTTTTTTTTTTTTTAAATCATAGAATTGTAGCCTGAAGACCTCCTTTCTGAATGGCTTAAGACCTGTTTCCAAACCAGCCTCCTGAAAGGCATCATGACCAAGTGGACTACTCTGTGTCTATTGGAGCACAGCCACTCTTGAAAGATTACCATCTCACGTCTTTGTGACTCTATAGAAATAGGCCTTTGAGAGTTCCGAAAAGAAGGAGGTTGTGGCAGCTGATTGGTTTTGTGCTTGTGTGTGCCAGTGTCTTTTGCCTGTGAACCAGCTCTTATTGACCAATTCTAGATAGCCTGGTTATTTGACCAGCTGTGAGCTTCCATGATTTATATCAAACTGCACTTCCAAGGGCTTACAACCTAGTTTGCATCCAAGTGAGGAATGGTTGGAAGATTGCTTTCTGGACATATGGCCACCCTGAACACACAGTGATGCCTTTTGACCATTGCATTGATTGCAATGCCTCTTCTGGCTTCCAATACTTCATTGATTGTATGTTTGGTGATGTCCTTGACCATCGTTGCCTCCTTTACCTGGATGACTTTCTCATTTATGTAGAATCTCCATACTCTGCACAAGTACAGATGGTGCTACAATGACTCCAAGATTATCAATTGTATGCTAAACTGGAAAAGTGTCCTTTTGTTTTGTCATGTCAGAAATAGAATTTCTGCTTCATGTTATCATTCCCCTTGGAATCCAGATGGACCCATACAAGACTAGTGCCTTTTTAGATTAGTATCTCCATCCCCACCCCACTAAAGAGATCCTTCAATAATTTCTCAGGTATGCTAACTTTTGCTGTTATCATTTGCTACTGTTCATTCTTGGTCACTCACCTAATAGGGGTTAAAAATAATTTTGATGGACCCCTGAAAACCAGCAGATATCTGGCCAGCAGAAGTGGTATTTATTTCACCATAGAACCCAATTTCATGCACTTTGATCCTTGACTACCATTTTTTGTGTGGAGACCAATGCTTTCACTGTTGTCCTGGGGACAACAGTCAGAGGCTTTTGAACCTTTGCATTCATGTCCTTATTTTTCCCAGAAACCGAGTGCTGCCAAACAAATCAAAACCATATGGGAAAAAAGACAGCCATCTGTGAAAGTAGTCTTTAGGATCTAGTGCCACTATTAGGAGGGTGCATGTCCTGCATTCACTACAGTGTCTGTCTCCTGTTGCCTTAGGGACATTACAGCCCCACCAGAGTACCCACCTGGGGAATAAAGCTCGGTCTCTTTAAATGAGAAAAGACAAGAGCTCTTCCATATCTAGAATGAAAACACACACACACACACACACACACACACACACACACACACACACACACACACACACACACACACCTCCCCTCCCCCCCCTCCGCAGGATTATTTTAGCCATTTCTGGAACTGCAGGTCTTTCCTAGCCTGACCACCCCCTGCAGTATTCATGAGCACCAAACAGGAGACCCCTTCCCCTTTCTAAGCCATAGCTGCCTCCTGTAGACTGAGCACAAGGTCGTATCTATTTATGTGACCCTCTCTAAGGCTCACAGAGCATCCTCTATGGAAGAGCCAAATGTTATACCTGCTCTGGGTCATGAGATACAGTATATGCAGCTAAGAGAGCACTCTGCTTGTACAAGGTTTGTAAGGGTGGTGGCATGACTAATCTCAATGCTGCCCTGCAGCATTATGCCAGGTGGTAGGTGGGTGGTGTAGGCCAGGATAAGAGGCTCCATGGGAACAGGAACTGCCCCCTCTGCACTTTTCCTCACAGTGCATGTTGTCTTGGGTACATTGATTGTTTTCTTGTCAAATGAGAAAGCCCATAATAGATCCATCAAGGGCCTTGTCTCTCAATAGAAACCCAACAGTTGGCACTCTATCACAAACACACAAACTGTCGCTCAGATAATCGCCCTTGCTTCCTCCAGATGAGGCATGGCCAGGAACACACAAGACGAAGAACAGGGTGGCTTCCCCTGGTAGGCCCATGGGCCTGGTTATAGCGCAGACACCAGGAAGGTCCAGGGAAGAAAAGAATACTAGAGAGGAAGGGGAGGGAAATGGAGAAGTAACAATTACTTAGCTGAGTGTCCTGTCCTGCATTCATATTGTGCTGCTGTATTTTTTACCTGCACTGCTGGAGAGAGGCTTATCCTACTAAAAACACTTGCCATGCCCAATAAGCACCAGTAAAGGTAAAGGTATCCCTTGACAATTAAGTCCAGTCGTGTCCGGCTCTAGGGAGCGGTGCTCATCTCCGTTTCAAAGCCGAAGAGCCAGCGCTGTCCGAAGACGTTTCCATGGTCATGTGGCCGGCATGACTCAACACCGAGGCGCATGGAACGCTGTTACTGTCCCGCTGACGCGGTACCTATTAATCTACTTGCAATTTCTTGCTTTCGAACTGCTAGGTTGGCAGGAGCCGTCGCACGGATTCAAACTGCCGACCTTTCGATCGACAGCTCATGGTTCAGTGGTTTAACCCACTGTGCCACCCGCTGGCTCTAATAAGAACCAAAGGAACTGTTAATAAACAGTTTTTTATTTTTCGTTTTTTTGCACAATCTTAAGCCTTGGATTTTAAATGTATTTTATTCCTTGTTCGCAATTTTTTAAACTTCTTTTTTTTAACTTGTTTTGAAGATCTGTGATTCAGTGTTTTTAAATATTTTAATTGCATTACTGGCTTTTAATACATGGCATCTTTACCCATATATCCTGTGTCTTGTAAGAATGTTAATAAACTGTAATTCAGTGGTTCCCAAACTGAGAGGCACGGCTCCCAGGGAAGCCACGGAAACCAGCCAGGGGAGCCGCGAAGTGCCACGGAATCCTCTTGGAAAACAGTACAATGCCAATTGGCAGGCATCAACATAATGCAGTGGGGAGCCACAGCCAATGGTTACAATGGTCAAGGAAATCGCAGGTTGAAAAAGTTTGGGAAACACTGCCATAATTCAAAGCCAGAGGTTCAGTGGAGAGTTTTTGCAAAGTAGTTTCCATTTCTTTCTGTGTACCCTCTGGCACTGGCAGATTACAATATGTACACGCTAATATGTACAATATGTACATGCCTAAATTAGTTAGGTCTAATTCTGATGTAGTAGGGTGGTAAATTGGTTCAGAGGTTCTGTCAGCAAACTGCCACATCCTGAGAAGATGTAAAAAGCTGATCACCAAACAGAACATCTTTAACAAATGAAGGATACTCTGAATAGAAACCTCCTTACAGGGATGGCCCAAGGCCTCCTGGTGCCTGTGGAGACATGCCAAATGCTGTTTCTCCTTACCTGGTGATGTGCCAGCCTTTTCTCCTCTGACACTATAACTCACTGCTCTCCTCCAAACGTCCATTTTGTCTCCTTTTCCTTTCCAGTTCAGGGTGGGAGGAGGAGGAGATCAGTGGAGGTGAGTGGGTGAACAGAAGTAGTGCTCCCTGCCAGTTTGCTACCTGAGGCAACCGCTTCAGTTGGCCTCATGGATGGGCCAGCCCTACCTCCTTAGGAGTTATGGGGTTCCCTCACTCAGCACCAGAATCCAACATGGAAAACCCCTGCATACATGTTTTCATGAATGTCTCTCCCTTCCCCTCCCAAGCAATCATTTAAAGTAAGGATCAATGACTACAAGCTTATGATTCATGCTTGAGTTGTTTCATCTCTCTCTCTCTCTCTCTCTCTCTCTCTCTCTCTCTCTGTGTGTGTGTGTGTGTGTGTGTGTGTGTGTGTGTGTGTGTGTGTGTGTGTGTGTATTGCATGTGCTGTTGGGTTCTCTCCAACCAAGAAGCCTTGCAGAGTTATTTTACTGATTAATAGACTAACTTTCTACTTGCTGCTGCCAAGAGCGCCTGCTGTATTTCTTCATACTGTCATTCTCTGTGTTGCCTCCAGGACAAATTGTGTCTGGCCCATCCCTACTAAACTTCTGCAGGGTGATTGACTTGCATTATTAGGATTGCACTTATGCAGCAGGGCTCTGAGAATTCCTACTGGTCCAGATACTATATTAACTCCTTTGACTCCTTTGATGTTTGGATGGGGAAAGTCTAGTTAACTAGCACAGAGTATCTCTGTTGAAGGGGGCCAATAACCTTGTCTTGTTTCTCCCCACCACATGAATACATTAAAGCCCAGTTGTTGTGATGGGATTCCAAGTGATTAAAAAGGTAAAGGTATCCCCTGACAATTAAGTCCAGTCGTGTCCGACTCTAGGGTGATTACCATCATTGAAATATATATATATATATATATATATATATATATATATATATATATATATATATATATATATATATATATATATATATATATATATATATATATATATATATATATATATATTCAAAGTCCTTACCCCTGTGCCAATTGGAATGTAGCCAAAATGCAACTAGCCACAAAGAAGATGAAGGTTGGATACTCACTGAACCTCAGACATTGTAGAGGTTTGAAACTTAAAAAAAGAAAGACAACCAAAGGGGGCCAAAAAGTCCACTTTGCTTAGACTCCAAAGAATGATTCAAGAGAAAAGAGCTCAATGATTCAAGAGAAAGAGTCTGGATTCCTAGGAAAGCATCACTTCTTGCTGGGTGGGAAGGAGGGGACTTTCAATTTCATTGTCAGTGTTATTACCTGCATGATTTTGCACAGCATTTTAGCCCTTGTTTTGTGACGAGGGGGTGGAGAATGGGAGGCAGGGACAGATTGGAGGCAAAAAGAGGGGGGATGTGGGAAGATTTGAAATTGTGAGAGACAAAGAGAAAAGTAAAGCTTCCTGTTCAATACTAAACACTCCAACCCAGCCCCTGTAACTTAACAGTGTGATCCAGAGGATGCTTACTCTAAAGTTAGCCCCATTGAGTCCAGTGGGACTGATAGTCCAATCCTATTGGGAACTTATGCTGATGGACCTTGCAATCTGTCAGCGTAAGGCTGGGCCCGCCATTGCACGAGCTGCTCCAACAGTGGATGGCTTGCTACCAATGGCATGGGAGCTGGGAAACCTGTGGGCCACAATACCTCCACCAGAGCAGGTGGGTTGGCGGAGGTAGTGGTTCAGGGGAGGATCAGGCCGGGCTGAGGTTGGATCTTGGTGGTAGCGGTATCCGTGAGATCCTATGCGCCCAGCACAGGCCCTGACAATGCCCCCTTGGACCTACCTATTGGATTTACACCAGCAAAATAGCTGGCATGGATCCGAGTAGGCTCTTTGGGGTCCAGGGAGTGGCGGAGTAGGTAAATAAAGCATTTCTTTACTTACATCTCTCCCTCTGCCTGGGCCTCAGCTGGCCCATGGGATGCAGCAGAGGCTGTTTCAGCACAGCTGCATCACACAGACCGGCCCTGGATAGGATTGCACCATCAATCACAAGAAGGTACATACTGCTCATTTGCTTGTCATAATAATAGTACTGTATTAATTGTAATGGTAGTAATAATAAGAATACCTTGGTACCAAGAGTGTGATCAGCTGCTAGGGCTTGCAAATGTAGCATGACAGTCTCATTGATGCTCTATCCCTTGAAACAAACACATGAGAGACTAGAAGGCATGAGAAGCCCTAGAGACCTCCTTGTTGTCATACAGGGACTGGCATGTAGATGTCAGGTGTGCTGAACTGGAAATCCTTTTTATTGACATACCCTTAGGGCTGCTTCATGCACAACATTTTCCCTCCTGCCGATAAATCCATGTAGGAAAAAGTGTGTACACTCATGCATATTTTTATAATGTTAAACTCTCACTGTAGTTTTGAAACATAAACAGCTACATTCTGGATACTCACTGAACTCACAAAAGCTTATTTTGTTTCTTTTGAGGAGGTTATTTTCATGTAGGATAATATATATGTATGAAGAGGCTCTCAGGTTCCTGTCCCTCAGTACCATCTGGAGCAGGGTGGTCCAACCTTTCATACCTCAAGGGCCGCATGTGGACTTTGACACAGAACCTGGGGGTCGCACAATGAATAATTAATAATTAATAATAATGACCACTGCATATGCAGAGCTGTAAGACCCACACTGGATTTTTTTTAAAGATTAGATTACTAATTGAAGGGGGGGGAAGCATTGTGGGCCTGTGATCTCTGCAGAGATCACAGGCAGCTCCTGCTCCTACCACAGCCCAAGCAGAAATGCCGATCCTTTGGGGTGGCCCATCTCTTTTCCCCATTTCTCCCGCCCAGAAACTCTCCCAGAGACCAGTGCTTATGAATGCTTAGAAAGGGCACGCATGCGGGCACGCACGCATGCGAGCACGCATGCGGGCACACACACACACACACACACACACAAGGCTGGAAAGGAGGGAGATCACTTTGCAAGGTGAGCTCTGCGAGGGGTGCTTGCTGTCAGCCTCTGCTTAGCTTCGCGGGCTTTTTGAAGAGCCGCCCTGCACGCTTTGATCCTCCACTACCCTCCCAGCAGCAAACAAAGTCCCTTTGGTCACAGAAAAGCAAAATCCCCTGTTCTTTTCTCCCCCCTCCCTTTCTTGCAAACATCTGTTCAGGAGAAAACATTTTTAAACCTGGCACCAACCTGGATCTGCAGGAGCAGATCCTCAGCAGCAGCAACCACCACTACAATGCACTAAAAAGGAGAGAGAGGGGGGGGGGAGAGAGAGAGAGAGAGAGAGAGGATTGGGCTGGCTGCCTCGGCAGAGGTTGGCGCTGAGTACCTTTGCTAGGGGAAGGGAGGGAGGGGCAGGAAGAAGCCTCTGGGGGTTGCAGGAGAAGCCCCCGGGGGCCGCGTGTGGCCCGCGAGCCGCGTGTTGGACCACCATGATCTGGAGTTGGGGATAAGCAGCGAGGTGGCCAAGTTTGCGGATGACACACTAAACGTTTCCGGGTGGTGAAGACCAGCAGGGATTGTGAAGAGCTCCAGAAGGATCTCTCCAAACTGGGAGAATGGGCAGCAAAATGGCAAATGCGCTTCAATGTAAGTAAGTGTAAAGTGATGCACATTGGGGCAAGAAACCAAAATTTCACATATACGCTCATGGGTTCTGAGCTGTCTGTGACGGATCAAGAGAGAGATCTTGGGGTGCTGGTGGACAGGTCGATGAAAGTGTCGACCCAGTGTGCGGCGGCTGTGAAGAAGGCCAATTCCATGCTCGGGAACATTAAAAAAGGGATTGAGAATAAAACGGCCAATATCATTATGCCTTTGTACAAATCGATGGTAAGGCCACATCTGGAGTATTGTGTCCAGTTCTGGTCACCACAACTCAAAAAGGATATACTGTAGTTGAATTGGAAAAGGTGCAGAAAAGAGTGACCAGAATGATTTGTGGGCTGGAGCACCTCCCTTATGAGGAAAGGCTACAGCGTTTGGGGCTTTTCAGTCTAGAAAAAAGGTGCCTGAGGGGGGACATGATTGAGATGTATAAAATTATGCATGGGATGGAGAGAGTGGAGAGAGGGAAATTCTTCTCCCTCTCGTACAACACCAGAACCAGGGGACATGCACTAAAATTGAGTGGAGGGAGAGTTAGAACAGACAAAAGAAAAATTTTCTTTACCCATCTGTGGAACTCCTTGCCACAGGATGTGGTGATGGAAGCTGGCCTAGATGCCTTTAAAAGGGGTTTGGATAGATTCATGGAGGAAAAGACCATCACAGGTTACAAGCCATAAGCAACCTCCTTATGGTAGGTTTTCTCTGTGCCAGGTGCAAGGGAGTGACAACAGGAAACAGGTTATCTTGTTGGCTGTGTACTCCCTGAGGCATCTGGTGGGGCCATTGTGTTATACAGGAAGCTAGACTAGATGGGCCTTTGGCCTGATCCAGCAAGGCTCTTCTTATGCTCTTATGTTCTTATGTACCATGTCCATACCAGCATTCCATGGAACAAATGCTTGGAGGTCTTCCTGCCCAACATGGGCTCCTTCAGTGGGCATGTCACAAAACTCAATGTAGGGGGCCCCGGGTCAGGGACCCCGGTAGTGGGGTGTCAAGGGCTAACCCCGAGTCTTGGGGTGCGCCGGTCTCTGGGGAGACCTCCAGTCCAAGCCCGCAGGGGCGTATCAAGATGCCTTTGGGGAGGCCTCAGAGGGACCCGAGGGCAGGGGGTTACAGCACCCGGTTCCTCCTCCTCGGGTTGGTTGCAGGAGGTCGCTGTTACCAGCCGCTTCTCGGTCCGCCTCCCAGGTAAGTACGGGGCTTTCCTCAGGCCCTGGACACTCCATATGCATCTTAGGAAGGTTTCAGTCCAGAGCTGCATCCAAATGAATCCCAGACTCACTATTCTCCTCCAAATGCATTAGAAGTCTCTCAAGGCCAACCGTATACCTCCTATAAACATCCAGAGCTGTACTTTGTCTAGACATACTGTATGTCCTGTGAATCAGGTCTTCTCCAGTTCAGATCTTGCCTCTGTCATGAACTTATTAGTGGTGCAATCCTGTGCCAATGTCGCTGCTATGCTGGAGCGATGTCCATCATATCTTTAGCCCACCCAGCACAAAGGGGGAAGGGAAAACAAAAGCCCAGGTAACTGCCAGTAATGCCACCAGTCTCCATGGAAACCCCAACGTAGCCAACCAATCATGATGTGGCCCAATGTCTAAGGAGCCAATCACCTTCACAATCAATGGCAAGGTAAAAAAGACACAGCGAGTTAAGCAGCTGGGCGAGTTCAGCAGCGGGGCGAGGAAGCCAGGCCCCACACACTGCCCGGTACTTCTCCTCTGTGGAGAGGAGAGAGGAAGAGAGGAGAGCTCCAACAACCTTGAAGAGAGGAGAGCTCCAACAACATTAAGGTACCCAAACTTAAATCCATAACTTACACTCAAAAGCTATGCAGTCAGACAGCCAGCAGAAGGGTGGGGGCTATCCAGTGTTTTGCACTGAGTGTCTCATGTATGACTATCTGCCTCTTGGGCACAAGTCATGGGTGTGTGCTCGGTGCAAAGAGCTCCAGGCTCTCAGGGAACGGGTTCGCTCCCTTGAAGCCACGGTTGCTGACCTAGAGAAGCAGAGACAGGTAGAGAGGAACCAGGGTGAGACTTCTAGGGACGTGGAGGCGTCATCCCACCCTCAGTTGGCCAGCTCCTCAGCTGCCAGGAAAGGGAGTCTCAGGGCTGGAGGACATCGCTCTGGAAAAGAGGGAAACAATCCCACAGTGGGGACCCCTTCTTCAGGTGATGGGCCCATATCCAGTCACACTATGGATACTCTTCTGGGAAGGGGGCTTCTTGTCGTGGGTGACTCTATAGTCAGGAACATAGAGAGGGGGGTCTGTGACGGATGTGAGGACCGCATGGTGACTTACCTGCCTGGTGCGAAGGTTGCGGACGTCTAGATAGGCTGGTAGAGAGTGCTGGGGAGGAGGTAGCGGTTGTGGTGCATGTTGGCACCAACGACATGGGGAAATGTAGCCGGGCAGTCCTGAAGGCCAAATTTAGGTTGCTAGGTAGGAAGCTCAAATCCAGGACCCTAAAGGTAGCGTTCTCAGAAGTGCTACCTGTTCCATGCGCAGGGCCAGCTAGGCAGGCGGAGCTCAGGGGTCTCAATGCATGGATGAGACACTGGTGTCAGGAGGAGGGTTTAGGATTATTAGGCACTGGGGAACGTTTTGGGACAAGCCGGGTCTGTACAAGAGGGACGGGCTTCACTTGAACCAAAACGGAACCAGACTGCTGGCGCGTAACATTAAGAAGGTGGTAGAGCAGCTTTTAAACTGACCCCTGGGGGAAAGCCAACAGGAGCCGAAGGCCTAGGGAATGAGGGTGCAGTCTAGGATGGGGAACAGTCAAATAATAACAGAGTAAGAATTAGGCGTGGTAGCGTGATGGGACACGACAGCCAATATAGCAGGACAGAAGGCTGCAGGGATAAAGGTGCAAATACGCAGCCCTCCTTGGGGGACCTGGTATATAAGTGCTTTTATGCAAATGCCCAAAGTCTACGGGCAAAGATGGGAGAACTGGAATGTTTGGTGGCTAGGGAAAACATTGATATAGTAGAAATAGGTATAACAGAAACCTGGTGGAATGCAGAGAACCAGAGGGATACTGCAATCCCAGGATATAAACTCTATAGGAGGGACAGAGAGGGGCGTGTTGGAGGTGGGGTGGCCATCTATGTCAAAGAGGGGGTAGAATCCACCAGAGTAGAGCTGGAGGGGGGCTCTGACTCCTCCGTAGAATCACTGTGGGTTAGATTACCAGGCTCAAAGAGTGATGTAATAGTAGGGGCATGCTACCGTCCTCCAGATCAAAAACCTGAAGGGGATCTTGAAATGAGGAAGCAAATCAGGGAGGTGTCAATGAGAGACAGGGTTGTAGTCATGGGGGACTTCAGTTATCCTCACATCGACTGGGTTATCTCCAGGGACGCTCCAGGGAGTAGTTTGCGCATGCCCAGAACGTCCCTGGAGACTCCGTGGGTTTGCGCATGCGCAAACTACGGAGATTGCTTCTGGGGGCGGTACAGAGTCCCGGGCCGGGTGCACAGAAGCTGCGCGCCCGGGAGCAGGCTTAAAATCGTCGAGGGAGCGTCAAATACAAATTAAGTGCCGGTAAAAGCATACATACTTAGAAAAAAACCGAGTTCTAGGCTTAAAATCGCCGAAAATCGGCGAAAAAAAGCGGCGAAAAAATCGCTCTCCCCCAGAGCCTCCCGCCCCCCCAGGAGCCTCTGCGCCCTTGCGCCCTGGGGCCCACCGCCCCAGGGCCCCACATCTGGCGACGCCACTGCTTATCTTGTTGTCTTGTGTGCTCCCTGAGGCATCTGGTGGGGCCACTGTGTGACACAGGAAGCTGGACTAGATGGGCTTTTGGCCTGATCCAGCAGGGCTCTTCTTATGTTCTTATGTTCTTATGTTCTTACCACTCCTACCCAACCCCAGTACTGGTGACCAGAGAAGCACTGCCAGGGTGAACCAAGCAGGGGGCGGGGGCAAGTGAAAGTCCAATAAGCGGCCACCACTAGGATGGTGCCCCACCCCAGCAGCCCCGAAGAATGAATACCACAGTGACAATCACTATTGCCAACCATGGAGAGATTTCTCAGTGACACCCACACAAGAATGTCACAGCAGCACTCCACTCCTTAAAAGCACTACTGTGGCACAGACCAGGGGTAAAGGGAGTAAATTGTACCTGGACCCAGGGTCAAAAAGGGGGCCCAGGAGCCAAAGGGGGGCCCCCAGAAATTTCCTGGGATCTCAGCTGGGCTCATGGAGAGTGAAAGACGATGCCTGGACCAGGTCTACCAGGCCGTGGGTGGGTAGACCTGGGTGCCACATTGGGAAGCCTGGTAGACCTGGCCTCCAAAGACTTTTCCGGCTATTGTTACCCTCCCCTTTTGAGAAGGGGCCCAAATGAAACTTTGTATCCCCTGATAAAATTCTTCCCAGGGGTCCTGGCACAGACCAGAAGGAGGCAAAAGCAAAGAACTGCTAGGAATCTCAGCACCCAGGAGTTGGTCCCCTGATGCCACTCACACAAACACACACTTCTAAGAAATAACTTTTTGATTTACAGGATCCTTCATGCCAGGGGAGGGACCAGACAAGGGGAGCTTCAACAGCCTTCAGGTAAGGCAGAGTATGGCAGCCTGCTGCACAGAGATGCAGGCTGGGAGCCAGGGAAGACAAGGTCAAGCCTAGCCAAGGGGCTTGCCTTAATAATAATAATAATAATAATAATAATAATTCCAGTATTTATATACTGCCTTTCTTGGTAATTGAATTTCTCCTTTGACTTTAATTCAAGGCAGTTTACAACAGGCAGGCAATTCTAAACCAAATGGTTTGCGCATCAAATAAACAAACAACTAAGGTGGGAAAATGGGGGTCCTATCTACTAATAAAGAGACAAACGACGTGATCAGGTCAAAGTTTTTTTATTGCACAGTCTCAAAAACAGAGCAGCATCTAAAAGAGAAACACCTAAGTGGGTTGTCAGTCATCTCTTCCCAGCAGGGCTGACTTCGGGCCAGCATCAGGTTAACATTGCGCTGACAGCAGTCTGACATTGTGCTGACGTGAGGCTGCAACTCTATGATTGGTGGGCTGCGTTGAGGTTTCTATGAACACTGGTGATGTTACTGTGAGGGCTGTCCCAAGGTGAAGTTGCCTGGGCTCTTGTTTCCTCCTCCCCATTTCCCTGGATGGGCTTAGGATATGGTGGATGTTGTGCCGACGTAGCTGTGACAACTTCGGCATAGGATTGCACTGTTAAATCTACAGAGTTGCTGTAAGGCTCAAGATAACACATGTTTGAAACCGTGGATAGGAGCGAACACCCCCTCCATGGTTTCCTGAGGGCCCCCTGCCCTGCCTGTCTTGCAGGCAGGCGCGCGCGCGCTCCCAGCTCTTAATTTTTCTTTCAGCAAGCTTTGTTTCTTCCTTAAAACAAACAGAGAAGCAGCCTCCATTGCAGGCAATAAGCAGCCAGAGGCTGCTTCTCCTGTTTGTTTAAGGAAGAAACAAAGCTTACTGGGAAAAAAGTAAAAGCTTGGGGGGGGGTCCCCATGATCCGTGGATAACTGAAACCGTGGATAGTGAATCCGTGGATATGGGGGCCCACCTGTACTTAAGTAGAGTGGATTAACTTTGTAGTGTACTATCTGGGGTTGGTCAATCAAAATGGAGTTGGGTACTTTAGAATGACAGTGGCCTTGTCAAACAGGTCAAGATAATCACATTCAACAAAAGGACACAGTACCAGCCACAGAGCTGACCCTTGCCTTTTTGCTGCCTGAAAGAAAAAAAAAAACTAAGCTGTGTGCATCTTCTCCAACACTGCATATATGCCCATGCTCAGCCTTTTTCTCCAGTGGTGATGCAGCTGGTGGGGAGAACTTCCATGATGGGCACTAGAGTATGAATTGCACTTGGTAGGTACTACCAAATTTGCTCTTGCTGCTGGGCAAAATGTATTCAAAATCTTGCTAAACTAGATCCTAAATTTATTACACAATCTTCACCCTTTAGCTTGCATAAGGAAGGTTATGGTCTGCCTTAGACTCATGTTTGATTAAGATGTTAGGGTGGGCAGGGATCCTTACCTGATGCTAATTGGCACAAGGATTGTGCGGTGGCACATGGGATTTGCAGGAGGATTCTGTTTAATGTGAAGGTTGTTGGAAAGAAACATACCAGGGAAAACAGGCCATGTGGTATGCTGGAAGTTATATCCACCTGGAGACACTCAAATGTTGTGGGTCTCCCTAACTACTGTACAAAGCAGGATGCTCCTTTCAGGTTGGTTCTAAGAACAATATATGCAGCAAGGAAGACATCATTGGAGATACCTGTCTCTAGTGAGAGAAACGAAATCCTCCATCTTTTTGGGCAACAACTACCACAGACCAGGAGGAACGTTTCTGAGGTCAAGTTACCCCCCCCCCCAACTATTGAATGATAAGGGAGAGTTGGCATCTTCCCTTGAAGCCTCAGGTGTGTGGGTCGAGTCACATGGGAGACTAGTTTGGACAAGATTTAAGCAGGGAAATGGAGAAACTATGAATCTAGTTTGTTTCCTGTTTGCATAGAAAGACCAGCTTCTACGGAAGGGACCTGCTAGACATTTCTACTTTACACAATTTCTAAGAGCAACCTTGGCATTGTTCCAATGGAAGAAGATGTCATGGAAATACAGAAAAATGAGCAGGTTTAGCTGGGTTCTAGTGGAATGCAGTTGTGGTGGAAGGAACACGTCTAAGCCATTCAGCACGTTTCCAACTGCAAAAGCTAACACATATCTGAAACATTAATTGACACATGAGTTGGCTGTAGAATGAAGCATCAAAACAGTCTGATAGCAGGTTGTAATAAACATGAACCCCTGGAAGTTATGTTCTGAATCTTGTTCTCTGGGCTCTTAACTAGCATATGATATGATGGCTAGGAATCTTGGTGACTTGTCCAGGGCTTGGCATTCTCTTTCTTTATATAAACTAATTTGTCCTTGGAAAGGTCAGGAGAACTGCAACACTGTGACTTCATTGCAGAGTTTCTGGTTTTTCTGAAACATCTTGCTAGTAGGTCATTATGGTGCCCAGCCAGGTAGGGGTCGGGGTGTGTGTGTGTGTGTGTGTGTGTGTGTGTGTGTGTGTGTGTTAGGTTGATGTTAGGTTGATGGATATTAGCATCCTGAGTTAGAGCAAGGTCAGAGGTGGCCAGGGATGGCCAGTCACTGTATTTTAAGATCATCCACATGTAACTCTTCCAAATGCTGCTCAGGCATAGCTGACCCCAAATTCTCAGGAGGACTGACTTGAATGATCCCACTGTACCTGCCTCCATACCTGATCCCTGCAACAATGTGCAGGGTAGTTGTGTGTGGGTTGCTACCCCCTCCCCCGTCTCCGCCGCCTTATGTTAAGCAGCAGCAGTAGATATAATTCCAAGTATGTTCAGGTTGCGTCTCTTTGTTTCTCAGCCCCCTGTTAGTGGATACCCAGGGTACTCTCAGATTCCCTCTTTCCAAAGGGACATGGCACCCTAGCTTACCAATTCCCCTCAGATGAGTACTCCTTTGAAACTAAGACCGCTCTAGCAACTGAGGTAAAACCAAAGGGTGCATTTTATTAAAGGGGGGGGGGCGGCGAAATAGCGAATAAAAGCAAATATTGATTAGAATAGTTAGAAAGAGTGAAAATACAGAAGACTATCCAATAACACCTCAAGACCTCAAACACATTTGTTCAGTGGCTCTAACTGTTTAGGACTGCAGCGCATGGAGGGCTACAAATACAAGTTATGGCCAATGTACGTGATATGAGAGAGAGAGAGACCATGTATGTGACTGGCCGTCCCTCTCTGAACTCTACCTTTTTGCAAGGGTTACCCTCCTCTTTAATTTGCTTGACTCTTTCCCAAGGTACGACTATCTCCAATATGTGTGAACACGTCTCTTTTTAGGACAGACTCCCCCTACTCCTCTGAAAGCTTGCGTGTGTGCGTGGCTCCAAATTTGTGCGTCGGTCTGGGAGTGTGTGATGTCTGTGCCCCTTTGCTGCTCCGCGCAGACAGCCACCGTCTTTCTTGTCTCCCCCGCCCGCCTGCCTCTGTTCCAGAGCGGGGGGGGAACAGTGCGCCCGAGGCGGGTGGAGAGAATGAGATGGGGGGGCTTGGGGGCGGAGCCAATGCTGCTCCTGCTGTCTGGGATTGATGGATGAGTGCTCCCTATGTGTGCGTTTGCGAGAGCGAGCGGGGAAGGGAACGTGTGTGCAACTGCCCGTGCCCGGAGCTTCCTCTGCCCGGAGAACAGCGAGTGGAAGGCGCGAGAGAAGCGGGACTCCTCGGCTTGCGTCAGGAAGGCGCCCCTCCACTCCGCCCCGAGTGGCCCAGCCAGGGCGCTGGGAGACCATGCGCGGGGCAGCCCCTCGCTAGCTAGCCCAGCGGCTCCAAGCAGCATGGCTTCGAGGAGGCGAGCGACGCCGGGCGGCGTGTGGCTGCGGGCGGGAGCCTGCTTGCTGGCCTGGGCGGCCTTTTGCCGGGTTCGGGCCAGCGCCTGTCCTGCGCCGTGCGCCTGCAGCGGCACAACGGTAGACTGTCACGGGCTGGGACTCCGCAGCGTCCCCAAGAACATCCCGCGGAGCGCAGAGAGGCTGTAAGTGCCGCCGGGCGGAGGGGATGCGCCGGGGGTGCCGGGCTCTCCCGCTGCACGGGGTGGGGGTGGGAGGCTTCGCTCCCGGGGCGCTGAGTTCCGTCGGGGTGGGGGCGCCCCCTCCGGAGCTCCGCAAGTGCTGCCCGCCACACCCCCTCCCGCCCTGACAATGGAGCCCAGCAGCAGCGCCAGCCGCTTAGGATGCCGCTCTCTGGGACGCGCTCAAGCAGTCCGAGACAATAATTCCTCTGGGAAAGCCGGGCGGGAGTTGGATCGTCGGGCTGAGGCAGCAGCCGGAGATTCCTTCTGGGGCTTCGGGAACAATCCCTCGATCGCCTTTGTTAGGGAGTCGCCGCGCGCGCCCGTGCGGGTGTGCCCCCTCCCCAGCCATTCGGTGTGTAACGTCTCCCCGAGCCTCCCCCCGCACACACGTGCATCGCACGCAGCCCCAGGATCATCAGGAAGCGCGGAGGCTCCAGCTGGGCGCGATTCCCTGGCTGCGCCTCCTTCTTCCCTAGCGCGCAGATAGCCTGGGGATGCCCGGACCCGGTCAACTTTGCCGTACGCCTCGCGGCTCGAAGAGGTTCCAACGGGGAGCACGCTAGATGTGTGCGTGCTTGCACGCTCACGTGGGTGTGAATCTTGTCTGGGCTGCCTGGTGCTGCTTATTTCCCCATTTTTGTTTTTGAGCTGTATACGGCTTGTGCGTGTGTGTTTCTCTCTCTGTCTCTGTTCTGGGCCCTCTGGAAAAACTGTCTTGTCTGTTTTATGGAGTTCTATCTATGGATGCCTGTTGGGGGGGGGGTCTGTGGAAACGGCGAGAAATTTGCAATATTGGCCTTTCTTGGCCTGGCCCCGTGTCATCTTTTCTCCTCCTCACCCATAAAGCCTTTGCTTGTGTCACTTGCAGTAAAAGCTTTTGTAAACTGCGTTGAGTCGTCTGAGCCCCTGGTGCCTGTTCCGTGGAGTCGGAGGTGTGTGTGTGTGTTCGTTCGTTCGTTTAGTGGTGTATGTACGATGGATGATGGGACTCCCAGAAGTCTGGTGTGTGGAGCGAGGCTTGGCTGGCCCCGCTGCCTCCTCTCAAAGGCCCCAGGGGACCGCTTCCTCTGGCCCGGTCTGCAGCTGTGGTGGTATCTTCATTCATCCTCAGCCCCCGTTTACCCCTTTCAAGCAGCTTGATAAGGTTTGAAGAGAGAAGATCCGTTTAGGGAAATACTGTAGCTACTTTTCTGAACCAAGCCTTCCTAGCCAGGCAATAGAAATCGCCGGGATCAATAGTAGCAAAATGTGAGTCAAATGAACGTGAGATCAAGCAGGGAATCTTGGGGGAGACAGACAAGAGAATGGCAGCCCAGGCGCTGTGTGTGCCTTTCATCTCCACATGTGAGTTTCTGAATTATCCAGAATAAAGGCTTGAGGGGAGGGGAGGAATGAGAGCTCAACTGGAACAGGGGCCGCCGATCATTAATGCTCCTCATAACAGGCTCCCGCACATTGGCTAGGATGCTCCTCATTCCTCTACTACAGCCTGATAGTGGCTGTTGCTTGGGTGAGGGTGCGAGGGGAAGTGAAGCTGGAGGGGATGCTAAATAATTCACCAGAATGCAGCACTGGAACGCGCTGTTTAGGGTGGGGGGCAGGGGGGATGAGGGGGTTGAGTGGCAGGATTTACTGCAACTGAGCAGAGACTTCCCCTCTTGCACCTTTAAGGACCTTGTGCTTCTTTCCATTTTCCTTCTGACCTGAAAAGACAGCTGCTTGAAACTATACACAGTCATACACAGAAGGCTCAAAGTCTGCAGGAGAGAGTTGATAGGCTTTTGCAACCCCTTGTTCCTTTCCTGCAAGCCTCCTGTTATGCTGTTCAGGTTCACCCAGCTCTGCTCAAGTCCTTCACCCTCGATTTACAGCTCCATTGCTTTCCTCCCCCCTCAATTTGTTGTCTCCTGTTCTCTGAGGAATTTCTCTCTTGCAGTCAGACAGGCTGGGACAATGCTTAATGCATAGGATACGCTCAGATTTATGTCTGACTGCAGGGGGAAGCCAGTCAGGAGTGGGAATAGCATGTGGCATAAAATACTTATTATATCAGGAGCACCACCGTGCAAGCCTCAGGTGCAGCTGCAGAAGCTGGTGCGGAGTGGGAATCCCTTTGCGAGTCAGGGAGGTGCTTAGGTTGAAGTTAAAACAGCTTTACACAAATGGCAATGCCATGAATCCTCTTTGTGGCACTGCAGCAGTTTAAACTGTTGCTTGAACTGTGCTGGAGAATTTCACACCAAGATAGGCAGCTTTCCTGCCACTCTTGCTAATACGTCCTATACTCTGTTCTGCACAGTATTCACTTTGGGGGCAGGAATGTGATCCAGCCCTATTTCTGTCCCAAGTTGTGGCAGTGTAAGTCATGGTGACATCAATAGCTCTCCCTCCCTCTCTTGACTGTTACAGCTTCTAAGAGTGGCAGTAGCCATATTCCAGGCACTGAGGAGGAGGCCTGGCCCATTGTGTATCATGAGGATCTTGTACAGGGCAATCCACCCACTCTTATTATCATTCCTTCTACAAACCAATTAATGCCCTCAGATTGAGCCTAATTAGGTCAGGGGCCTGTGGATGCCCCTATGCGCAACAAAGCAGGCTTGGTGAACCCAGTTAGCAGCACTGCGGGATGCCTCCTTTAATGGCATTTCCTTCTCTGGCACCTTAATTACCCTCATTGAAGTCGCTATCATGCCACAGCCACAGGGAGCTGCCTTGTGAGTGCAGATGAGTGAGTCTGTTACCCACAAACACTCAACTTTGCTCAGATCTGTCCTTGAAATGCCAAAATGCCAGGACTTGATACCATGCTGCGTTGACAAGAGGGGCCTGGCTTGTCACTCACAGCTGGAGTGCTGCTGCTCATGGTTGCCCTACCCCCTCAGTATGGGCAGAAAGGGAATTGGGGATGAGTGGAACAGTTTCAGGAGTACCCTACTAGATCACAGCAGCTGTTGGATAAAATGAGCACTTGGCCTATCTTTGCCTGTATGCCATACATGTTGCCCTGTAAACTGGCATCTCCTGGATATTCTTATAAACCTCCTTTCTTGAAGGAATTGCCATTTGTGGAAGAAAAGATGTTACGATTGTGTTGGGTGGGCTTGTAAGTGTCCTCCAGCATCTGATCAGAAAGCTGGCCACTAGTCCAGAGCTTCAGAGATCTGCAGTTCAAATCCAAGACCTTGCTCTGTAGGTGTTTATTTGCTCTAGTCAATTAAACATGTAGAAGAAGAGATGGATGCCTTTTTGTAGCTGCTTACATCTTGCTGCAAGCATTCAGACTCTAGGATCCTTTGCCAGGCACAGAACACAATCCATTGAATTATGTGGGCTCACTTGTATAGATAATGGTGTTTTGTCACATGACCTTGGACAAAGGCAATTGTGGGGCTAGGTAGATTACAAGTTCAATTTGGGCCATTTCATACAAAACTTTAAATGGGTAAGAAGCCCAGCCCGTTGGCATGTTGCCGAATGTGGAATGTGAGCCAAGCAGAATGGTGCTGTAGGATGAACCAAATGCTGAGCTAAAGTGTCCAATGTAGTTAGGTAGATTACACATTTATTTTTACAAGTAAGCAATCCTAACCGTTCATGGAAATGCGCTCACATGGAAAGATGTAAAGTATGAACTTGGTAATCATGGATACATATGGCAGCAATTCTGGTGATCACAACAGCACTTTTCCCAGCTGCTGGAATCACAGGAATCGGTACCAGTTATAGTAACTTATTCAGTGGTGTCATTGGAGGGGGTGTGGAGCAGTAAGTGGCGCAAGATGCTGCTACACGGGGGTAAGCAGCCTTGCCCCCTGACCTGTTGGAGCCAGCGGATAGCAATTGGCGTTTTTAGATACCAATTGGTCTTTAGTTACTCCTTGCCATTCTGCCATAATGACATTCTGCAAGATACTAAACCAAACTACAGTATATTTATTAAGGACAGTAACAGGCATAGAATTAGACACCGAGAACAAAAGAATGTAAATATATGCTAGCTAAACACTAAGCTCTGTCTTAGCCATCAATGACAGGCATGAAGACAAGGCACAAATTAACATTGTTTAAAAAAAAAAGTAGGTAATACAGTATTCAGTTCAGACGTTCTGGTGAGAAGTAAAGCCTATATTATCTCCTCAGTTTCAACGGGTGAACATATGGTTAGGTGACCATCATCAAGCCAAAAGATAAACATTTGTGCCCACAGATGACAACAGCTCTTGCATGAAAGACTTGTGTGACCTCATGGACTCAGTTCCTTTGACATTGTGTGGGAGCCATTACAGAGTGGCTGCTTCCAATGCTGCTTTGATGGTAATTGGATCAAGCTCACTGACATGGTTATCTGTCTTCCATTGCAGGGTTAGCAGTGGTGAGTCAATGCTGGCGTAGGAAATAGCAATTTTAGTTAGTCTGCCCATGTGATTGTTTCCCTTTACACATTGCCAGAAATGTGGGGGAAGTAGCCATGCCATAGTGGCTCCTATGCCCCCATACTGCAAGGGCAAGCATCTAAACTGAGCCATAGACCATTCATTTCTGGACTATTGCAATCCTTGAGGTTCTCAGAGTTATGGAGTCATCATATCTAATTTCCTGAAGGTACAAATTTACATTGGTTGGCCATTCTAACAACAGAATAGGCTTGTCATCTTGAATATGCATGCAAATCCTCTCAGATTGCCAGGATCCACAGAACAGAAGAGGAATTCTAAGACATCAGGAACAGCTTTCAGTTTGGCAATCAGAGTCTTCTATGTTGGAAGGAATTGTTGGGTATGAAGAATTTCTTACCTTGAAAAGCTTTTGAAGTATACACAGGACAGTGATTTACATGAGGGAGCCATGTCAGAGCAGAGACTCTATTTAGAAGCCAGGGCTATGCATGTCTTCTCAGAAGTAACAGTGCAATCCGACTTAACTTTTGTGCCGGTTTAACCAGCGGTGCAACGAGAACGGGAGGCCCCAGAATGGAAAAGGGATTCAAATCGCCTCCGAAAGAGGAATTCAAAGGGGATTTGGATCCCTTTTCCGTTCTGGGGGCCTCCCGTTCTTGCTGCGCCGTTGGTTAAACTGGCAAAAAAGTTAAGTCGGATTGCGCTGTGTGTCCCTTTGTGTTCAGTGAAGCTTACTCCCAGGAAAGTATACGATTGCAACCTAAGAATGCATTTTGGGGATACATACATCAAATATTGGAATTGATAAAAGGAATACAGGAATAAAATGTGGAGTAATCATGTCACTAATACATCTTCAGGATACCTTTATGTTACATGGACACTTAGCCTGCAATCCTATAACACTTGCCTGGGAGCAGGTCCCATCGAACTCAATGGGAATTACTTCTGAAAAGACATGCATTGCAATGTAAAATAGCTAGATCCTTTTGAAATGGGGCTCTGCCTTGTCCACATAGCTACGTTGCTTCGTTCTGCTGCCCCGAGTCACTTTGAATCTGCCATTCAGTTTTTGCAGAGTGTAGATCCACGAGCAGGTCCACAAAAGCGGTTGCCACGGACCGTCACCATGGCGATCACTACCCCCAGCTCTGGTGAGTATCTTTTCCCTCCTCTCAGAGGGGAGCGAGTGAGGTTCATTCAGCCAGCCTTCGAAGTTATACACTCCAGTCCAACTGCCTCTAAATACCTGGGATTCCCTTAACTTTTTTGCTCTTCTGCCATGGATTATTTCAAGGCTGCCGCAGGTTCTCCCACCCACTTCCACAGAAGTTCTTTGGCGTGCTTTGTTGTTTTTCTGTGCGCACGCAGAAAGGAAGAGGATGCAGACCACGAGGAAGGGGATGGAGTCCAGCGCGCGCTCAATTTTGCCGCGCCTCGTGCTGGGCTGTAGCTGAAACAGCAGCGGCAGCTGGTCGACCTCCCTTCCTTTCTTGCAGGCCTTTCAGCCTACTCTGGGAAGCAAGAGATCTGCAGAGAGATCAGGGCGAAAGTATAGGTTGGCTGACAGTCCTGAATCCTAGCTCTTGCCCAGCCCCTTTCTGCTAGCTCCGTTCCTTCCTCTGCAGGGTCCCTCCCTCCCTCCCTTTAGTAGCACTTGAGTTTTTGGGCCCTGGGGCTTGCCAGGACCAAGGAAGAACTGACCTGCACACCTCCCTCATACTAGCCATTCGCTGCAGCAGCAGCCCGCGCTGGGCGAGTCAAAGCAGGTAGGTAGGTAGGTGTGTATCTTGGGCTTGGATAAGGAGCAGAGAGTTAGCTCTGTGTGCATGGGGGCAAATGATGGTTGAACATGTGGATGTGGTTGTGTCCTGGGCATTTATGTCTGTGTGCACCATTTGGGATGGTGTGTGTGTGTTTGTGTGTGTGTGTGAGTGATTTGGGATGTTAGTGTTGAGATGAATGGGGAGGTTTGACTCTGTTTTTGTGTGTTGGTGCTGGGAGGGGGGAAGGATGCTCTGCATGTACTGTGTACTTTTAATGTTGGGGCTTAGCTTTGGTACTGAGAAAGATTTAGGTTTGCCTCCGTACCCTCTCCCATAATTAAAAATTACCAGTGGGGATCCTCATGAAGTAGGGCACCTGCTAGGGCTTTTTAGCTAGTGGGATTTCCCCCCCCCCCTTCCATAATGCAGTACTAGGACTTTGACAGGACAATCCTGTGTAACCTCGCACCAGTGTAAACAGTAAGTGTAAGTGCACTTATGCCAATGTAATTGCACTTACACTGGTGCATCTGCTGTTACACCGGTGCAAGATTACACAGGATTGCGCTGTCAGTCAGTTCAGCACTGACTAAAGAAAATACTACTTCACATAATTGTGAACAGTGGGAAGAAAAACCCTTATTAAGCAAATGCTTACTGTGGCTTACAGCCTGATCCTGTGTATGCTGAGTTCAGTGAAGCTTACTTCCATGTCAGTGTGCACAGGATTGCAGCCTTAGAAGAGTGTGGTGACAGGGAAAAGTTTGTAGTTGGGAACATTTGGAAGCATTATTGGAATACAAATTTCCCGCACCCCTTTAAAACAGCAAATGTTTATCAATTTTTAATAGATATTTCTGGACTGTTCTGAGAGCCCTCTTGCATGCTCCTTCCTCAATATTCAACATTTCTATAGTGCTTTTGAGTGTTCAAAGCACTTCATATGTATTATCTTGTTTATAATTCTTATAGCAATTCTGTAAGGTAGATGACGTTATCCCTTTATTGCAGACAGATGGGGAGGGGTCTGAGAGGCAATGATTTGCATAAGACCACGATGGCAGAAGTGAGATTTTAACCTAGAACTTCCTGATTCATAACTCTTATCTCCCTAAAAATCTAAACTCCCTTAAAAATCTGGTTTTATCATAAATTATGAATAAAAAACTAATTACGGTAAGTAATGGGTTGCATTCATAAAATTATGAATAAAAAACAAAAAGCCCAAAGTACAGCTTTTCCAAATCCAGTGGGCAGAAAAGTTGATCCTCAAGCTCAAAAACTTGCATACAAAAAATTGACTTTAGCCTATGAACACATGTTACAAAAAAGTGTGGCCTTTAAGCTGACACAGGACCCTGACTTCTTGAATAACTTATTTATTATTTATGTTATAACTTGTCATTCTATCTTTACTTTTGCAAGGAAGGTTCTTGGACAAAGAAGTAAAACACCTTACTGGCCCAAAACTATACTTTCTCCATGTTTTTCAGGTGTTTGTGTGTTTTGATTGTGTTTGGGGGACAGTTTAGTGAATGTATATATTTGGAAGGCTGCGTTTGTATGTGTTGGAGGACAGATCAAGGCTTGGCTAATAAGCCAAACTAATACCGTATTGGTCTGAGTATAAGACTCACTTTTTTCTCCTAATTTAAGTTTTTAAACTAGGGGTGCGTCTTATAATCAGGCTGTTGCAATTTAATGCCAGTGATTTAATTAAATTTTTTTAATAGCACCACACTTTAAGGGTGCGTCTTATAATCAGGTGCGTCTTATACTCGGGACAATACGGTATATGTGGACCCTTGCTTTTTTCACTTTAAATGCTCATTTTTCTCTAATTAATCTATGGAATTCACTGCTGCAAGAGGTGGCAATGACTACTAGTTTAACTGGTTTTAAAAGGAGTTTAGGTAGATCTGTGAAGGAAAGACCCATATTAACTGTGGTAGTGATTATGGAACTTCCATGTTCAGTGGCAGTATACCTGAGGATACCAGTTGCTAGGGGAAGGAGAAACCACAGGGGTAGTGTCAAGGGTTGGCCAGGTTGGATATTGTCTGAGGACTGGTCAGACCAACCTCTTAACCCGCAGTACAGGTGACAATGCAAACACCCAATATACCAGTGTTTCCCAAACTTTTTTTAGACTGCAGCCCTAAATATAGTGTTTCTCTCAGTCCGGCAGCCTGTGGAGTTGGTACATGTTGATGAAAATAATATAATGAAAACGCTCAGGCACTCAGAATGATATTTTAATCATTGCTGAGCTCTGGAGCACAGAGAGGGAAGCTGCGCAGGGCTTCAATTCCAGCTGCATGACTGTGCACCTTACAGGGAACACTGTTTCCTGCGACCCTCAGGAACATCCATGCAACTCTCGTTTGGGTCACAACCCCTGGTTTGGGAACCACTGCAATACACCACAGAGGGACCAGTGTAGTGCTACCAGTAACTGCAGGAGAACTCAGGGAGTCTTATGCCATCAACCCCTGCTTGTGGGCTTCCCAGCTTGTGGGCAATGTGGGGAAAAATAATGCAGTTGGTCTGTTCCGGATTCCCCCTCCCCCGCGGATAGTGAGGATCCTCGGATACTGTACTGTACTGGATTAGATGGACTTGTGATTTGATCCAACAGGGTCTTATGTCTTATGACCTGCCAGTGCACACTTCCTGAAGGTTTTAGACCACAGCTCTGCTGTGCTTCATTTTGTGCCCAGGTTGTCCAGTGTATGTGATGCCATCCCTCCTGCCTTTTATCTTGAGACCTTGGTTTGTGGCTTTGCGCTTTTGTGGTACAGTAGAGGGGCAGCAGCCATCACCTAATTGGCTATCTGTATAGCACCTGGAGTGTGATTCTCCCCTCCCCCCAATCAGGATAAGTCCAGTGGTGTAGCAATAAATTTTGTCATGATAGTTTGTGATGATAGCCTCCCATAGCCACACCCTATTTAAGACTGTATAACAAAAAACACACAACAACTTTACATTTCGTCATTAGAAGATTTTCTTCTCCTTCCACTCATTTCTACTTTTAAAACTTGATTTTAAAATGTTGCTCATTTCACCCCAAACACTTGGAGTGCGTTGCAATAATATAAAATAAATGTATAAGAATTGAAAGGTGGGATTACAAACAACCCTGATAAAATATAAAAGGTATATTAGAGTGCAGTCCTTGAATGTTTACTCAGAAGTAAGTTCCTCTTACTATTACCGTCTGTGTCTCCTGAGATGTCGCAATAAAATGAAATAAACAAGCCCACTCTCCCCTCCCTGTCTTGCCTTTTCCCTTTCTTCCATCTATTTGCCCCCTCCCCTGCCTGTTTATCCATCTAACTCCGTTTCCTGGCCATCATCCATTTGTATCTGGGGGGAGGGCAGACTTATGCCCATAGGCAAATTTCTCAGTTGGTCTCTGGCAGCTTTTTTCAGGGTCCATCTATGTTGTAGCTTCCCAGGAAGCTTTTTTTTCTAATTTAAAATAGCACATGAGAAGATGTGAGTGGAGTTGGAACCACTCCGAAGTGGGGACAAAGTACTAAATACCCCCTAGCGCTTCCTGGTTTCACCCCATTTCACAGCCCTTCCTGCACACTATATTGAAAACCCCCAAAATGCACCAGGCTGCCACATTATGCTTTTTGTCCTCAGCTCATTTGATTCTCAGCTCAGGTCCTTTGAAAAAATTGCAAAAGCCACACCTGAGCACTCCTGCTAATGACAACACCCCTCCTGCTGTAGAAGTCCTGACATTGTATTCCTCTCTGCCCTCCTCAGCTACACCTCTGGATAAGGCTGTCAGTATAGTATAATTCAGGCCCTGGTGTAACCCCCCCCCCCCCGGTTTTCTCCAAAGCAAAAGCTGCACCATGCTGATCCCCCCCCCCCCCCCCAAACTTCCTGGTTGCTTGCTGTCAGAGTAGTGAAAACCTGTCTCAGAGACTTGAGGGTCAAGTATTCTCCAAGCCCAACATCTCTAGATGAATTAGGGAACAAACTGGTGAAGCTTAGGATGCAGCTGGAAAGGGAGCATGAGACTCTCAAATTGGAATTCTAAAGACTGCCTTCTGCCCACATGAATGCCAGTCGTGCTGTACAGAACAGGCTGGCAGGCATGGTGCTGGAAGGAACCCAGAAGTGTTTCACAGCTTTTGCAGCTCCCAGACTTCCAGCCTGCAACCTGCAATCATAGAAAAATCAAGGGAGGGGGTCGGACTTGCTTGGATAGCATTCAGCTTCCTGGGATGACTGCAGCGTCTGACCCTTTCCTGAGGATGTTGTGTTATGGTTGGGTGTTGGAGTGTCAGTGGCATGACTTGGCATAACTCCAGCCTTGGGTTTAAGTTGGCACCATTTTCTAACCAAGCCTCTTGGGGACAAAAGTTGGCTAAGGCTTCTCCTAGAGGGGCTTTGGAATCCGCGCTGCCATCACTATAGCCTGAAAGTTCTGTCTTTCTATGCTAGGGATTTTGCCTGTAGATAAATGAATTGGATTTCTAAGGAAATCTCTCTGTATAGATTTGTGGGGTTTGTTTGTTTTTTTTTGAAATCTCTTTGAGGTTGCTGTATTTCTGTGTGGGAGTGTTGAAATAGGCAAGACGTTGTATCAGACTGGATGGCAGAGCAGAAAATCCTCCCCTTACAAGTATTTGCTCACACATGTTCACATCAAATGTGTTTTATAAAGACGTGTGTGTGTGTGTGTGTGTGTGTGTGTGTGTGTGTGTGTGTGTGTGTGTGTGTGTGTGTGTGTGTGTGTCCCTTGACAATAGTGAGGGACAAATAAGTAACAGGCCCTCAAACCTCCTGTTGGAATGTGTGTGTGTGCTTACAGACTTACAAGCGCATCTACCTGAAATGGGAGTCCAGCACTCAGGAGGGAGTTCGCTGTCTTGCAGAAGGCTGGTTTGCATGGTACTCCCTTGTTGAAGCAGCGCATGGTGAGCTTGTGGTGGATCATGCTGGCAGTCATGTTGCATTTCCTTTCCTTCAGATCCTTCCCTGGTTAGTGAGGAATTTGCAATTCTATTCCAATTTCTCCCTTCAGCTACTTCCCAGGCAGATGCTGTCTATGTATTGCCATGGCAACGCTGTATTCACCTCTCTATGGAATTGCATACTGGAAAAATATTAGTTTAAAAAATCTGCAGTATTTGTATTGATGGAAGCTGAGGTTGTTAGTGGGAATGGATCGGTGTAGGGATGAAGGAAGCCCTAATAATGGGCAGTAAGATAGCAGGATTTGCCACCAGGGGACAGTTCCTAACTCTGGGTCTTGTTGTATTCTCACAAATGCCCATTGCCCTGTGGTTGTTGGTGCACTTTCAGTATAGACACACATTTGCTTTAAATACGTCCCTGTAATGTGATAATGTGGCAAGTACTTAGAGTAACTAGGAACGGAATATTTGTTGTATTTTTAGTTGTTTGTTACATTTCCCATTCTTCCTCCAAGGAGCTCAGACCAGTGTTTGTACCTCACAGCATCCTTCAGAGGCAGTTTAGACTGAGAAATAAGGGCTTGGCCAACATTGCCCATTTGGTTTCCTAGCTGAGCAGGGACCTGAACCTGTGGACTTTCCTCACTGAACATCCTCACCTTAGCCACCACACCACACTCTGTTCTTTGCCTTTTAATAACCTGTCAGCTGTGCGTTTAAAATAAAGCACATTTTTGTATATCACCTGCTTGTTGTAGAGCAGATCAACAAGCCATTGTTCAAAATGTAGAAGGAAGGATTGTCATGAGACAATTGTATCCCATAGATTCTAGCATGGCTGCTTCTTCCTCAAGCTTAAATTACATTCCAGGCAGCCCAATCCTACGTAAGGATCCACCGGGCGGCCGAGGCCGCACGCTGGATCCTGCTCTCCGCCGTGGGCAGCCTGCAGCAGGCAGCCCGCGGCGGAAAGTCTACTCGGGGAAGGGGACGCTCGTACCCTTCCTTGAGTGTATTGGCGGCTGGGGCCAGTAGGCGTCCTCGGATTTCCACCAGCTATTTTGCTGGCGGAAGTTGGAGGAGGCCGAGTAATGGCCCAGCCGCCCTGCGGAGTCCGGCGGAGACCAGGATATGGCAGACGCCAAGTCCCTGTCCCTGCCCGGGATGGCTGGGTCTATGGCCACTCTCCTGGCTATGCCGTCCCTCCCCCCCCTGTCCACCGACCCTCCCACTGTCCGCCAGATCCTACCTTGCTTGGGTCCGGCGGCGGCCAGAGTCCTCGGCCGACGGAGCTGGGAAGACTGGCCTTGCGACTATTCCAGGCGACGGAACACTAGGTCTGCCGCCCATAGCTTAAGTAGGATTGAGCAGTCAAGCACCTAGTAGCAGATTTGGACCTTATCTTGCCCTGTTCTGCCTTATCTTGCCCTGTACTCTTCTGTCTGTTCTCAGCCAATGGAAGTCAGTGCATGCATGTGTGTGTGTGGCACCAGGAGAGGGTTGGATTGATTTGTGTGTAACAGTTAAGGTCCAATAGCAGCTATGATGGGAGATCAGTCAAGAGGAAGCTTCCTGTGGCTGGAGAGTCGTAATCTGTGCATATGCATTTGTTTGCTTGTATGTGTATATGGAGTCATTCTTTAATAATAAAACTTTTATTTGTACCAGTAAGGCACTTTATTACACCTATGGCTCTATTAAAAATTTCCTTCATCCAAACTAGCCCCTGGTGATTTCCCAGTGAATACCACTGGCCTATTGTCTGCTGTTCTCCCCACAAAGCAGATACTGTGGTCCCTTGACATGGCAGTTTGTGACTCTACACAATGCTATGCATTTCTTACAGCAGCAGGAAAAGGCATTTCTCCAGATGATCTTGAACGCTTTGCATGAATGGGACTCCAGTTGCTGCTTGCATTGCCAAGTTGCAGAACTGGCTACAACATTTTCCCCGCCACGCCCTATACTTCTGTATGCTTATTTATAAAACAAAGATTCCTTTTTATACTGTACATCAGCTGCTTATAGAGTAAATCAACAAGCTGACATGGCTGCGTCTTTGCATTCCCCCAAACTGTGAGAATAGCTAGTTCCATACTGGCCATGATGGACCTTCAAGACAGCCAAAGAATGCCCAGATTGCATATTAGCTTGTTAAGATGATCTTGCCCAGTTCCAAATGTAAGGGCGTAGCTGTAGGGCAATACCTGGTTCATATGTTATGGATGGGGAATAGCCTTGCTACAAGGGATAGGTATACTGTTTGTTTCTGACTTTAAAAAATCTAGGTAGATACACGCTCCAGTTTTAGAGAAAGGGAGTGCAGAGCCTTCAAAGAATTAAATACAATGCACAAAAAATTAAAAGTACTGTACAAGGTTTCACAAAATGGGACATTAATAAAGTAGCAAGGAGGAGTGTTTGCTCCCAGGGCCATTGAACGTAGGACCTACTGGTGCCTAAGACAATGTTCCATACTTCTTTCCCCTTCCTTGTTGATGTGTCGGCCTCTGTTCCTCCCACTCCCTGGAGTGGAACAGGAAGAGGGTGGCAGATCAGAAAAGGAAGTGTGGAAGAGAAGATATTGGTGGGTATTGGAGGGGCTCTCCTTTCCTCCACACTTCCTCTTCTTTTTCTAATCCAGAGGGAGGGAGGAGAAGCAGCAGCAGCAGCAGTAGAGGCAAGTGGGCAGATGGAGGTTGGTGTCCCCTGCCAATCTTCTGTCTGAGATGACCACCTCAATGGATGGATAGGCCAGCTCTACGTGCTCTCCTCTAAAAGGACTATGAATGTTCCTGTGTTTGAATTGGGTGGGAGAGCATGCAGATTTCATTAGTGCAAATAAACATAAGAACAAAATGAAACTTTTAAAAAGTTCACAAAATGATGCTTTTGTGGAGAAGAGGAGTTGTGATCTCCCAGGTACCTGTGACATTTGTTTAACCACATTCAGTTGCAATGGAAGTACTGTAGTAGCAGGCTGGAATTTGTGCATGCATGCATGTTGTCTTCACAGTTGCAAAATATTATGGCTGTAGTTCTGGGAAAGTGTGATATCCCCACAATAGAAGCATTACAGCCCAATCCTACCTAATTTTCACCGTGCATCCTGCAGGGAAATTTAGGACATGGGAGGTCTCCTCATTTGTCCCCTTACCCTGGGGAAAGCCCCAGCCCATGCAACGGTCTACTTGGACTTGTGCCTACCAAGTCCTTGTGCACTCGTGTTGGTGGATCAGGCCTGGGAAGGGGGTTAGGATATGGCATGCACCATAGGGGGGTTAGGAAGGGGGTCAGGGTATGGCACGTCCTGTTCCAACCCTCCCCCAGGCCCATTTTGCCCCCCAGGATAGCTTACCTGCTTATATGGTGCATGTCAATGGAAGCACCAGCACCAGCGAGAAGGCGCAGGCCTTCTTGCCGGCGCAGCAATCTGCTGCACTGTTGCAATGTACTTTACGGCACGTTTGTGGCAGTCTGTGCTGGCAGAGTGTGTGCTCCGACGACACAGCATGACCATAGGATTGTGCTGTGTATCTCAGGGAAGACATCTGGATTCCATTCAGCAAATTAGTAACAGTGTCTTTATTGCATGGAAAACAAAAGTGTGGAATGCCTATGTGTCTATGTCTCTCTTTCTGCTTCATGGAGCTTAGATAGGTATGGTGACAACAATACCCCCAAAGCCAAGGGTTCTTTATTCTCCCAACTCGGGATGGGATTTGTTCCTTGTTTCTTACTCCATTAGGTGTGTTACCATTAATGAAGCCATTCTTGATCACCCTTTCATGGCACACTCTGATACTTGTTATTTTGGGCCCAGAGGAGACAGAAAGGCAGTCAGACACCGAGAGGGGCTTGAATCCAGAAGAGTGAGAACCTGCAGCTTCACACCTTTTAGCTTCTCTGCTGTTAAACTGAAAAACGTTGAGCCTACTGCAGTGTGATCCAAGCAGTGGGGTTCTGCTTTAACTTCAGAACAAAATTACTAGATAAAAAGAGACCAGTTCGCTTCTATGAAGAGCCATAAATGGGTGTGAGTGATTCTCTGTCTGGTTTAAATTAGCCCCAAAGATAGATAAGCATGATGCCTGAAGCCCTGGACACTTAGTAGTTTCCAGGGCATGGAAGAAGCAATTCCACGCTTCTGTCACACGCAGCTTTTTCCTCTGTTAAAGATTCTTGCGCTTCAGAAGAGCAACCCAAGTTAAATGTGACAGTAACAACGTAGAGGGAGCAGGACTCAAATCTGAACTGTGAAAATCAAAAGGAGGAGATGAATTTTTCAGGCAGTCAAGGGGAAGCTGAGTTCCTTGGCCAGATGGAGAAGTGCAAATGGATTTTAAGCATGGTAAGTGGAGGACAAAGTCACTAAGCTGGAGACAGGAACAGGTGCAGTGTTTCCTGGAGGTTTCCCTGTTCCCCACAGAACTGCCAGAGGTGAGCAACACATACCTTCAAGAGAAGGCATAGCTGGGAGTCTCATTGTACATTACAGCGCTTGTGTGTCTGGGCTCCCAGCGAGAGCTGATGGCATCCCCATCGACTATGGGAAAAGCAGATGGTCCCAGCTCTGGAACAAGAGCCAACCAGAGCACTTGTGTTCCTTGGGCTGTGAGAGATGGAGGAAGAACCACAAGAGGGATCCAGGAGCCATAGTTTTAGACTTCATAGTTGAGTTCTCCTTTCTCTGCCATTATGATGTATTCAAAGGGCCAAACTACTGTACATGAAATGCAGATCTGTGAACAGATCGTCTCTCTTGCTCTCTGTAAAATGAAAGTAACTGCAGGAGAGAAATCTGATGGGTGCTGCTCCACTTAAACAAACTCTTCTGCCCACACCCTTTAACTCAATCAAAATTGCCCTTCAACTTGCTGTGGAGGAAAAGTACCAATACAAGTCATCTCTGTAAAAGATTCCTTTTCCATAGGGATAAAGTTGCTCTCAGTCCTCAGAATACATAAATACCCTCTGTTCTTTTGAACAGAGGTGAAATCTAGATCCAGGGAGAGGCATCATATTTACCGCAAGATGGATGGACTTTAGGATGAGAAGCACCTGCTGGGTTTTGAGCAACGTATCTGTCCAGAATCCTTTCAGATACACTTGTATTCACTGAGCTCCCAGGAGTCACTCCCTGTGATGAATCTATAAAACATGTCATTCACAAACTCCCCTCTTGAAAAGACCTTGCATTTTATTATTAATGCTTGTTCAAACATTTCCACAGGTACTTGATAATGGTAGGGAGATCAAGACAACAACCCAATTTGATATAATCTTATTTAATCCATTTCCTGGAATGCAATTCCTCCTGGTGAGGGAGCAGAAACAATGACTTTTGTGAACACCTTTTGTTTAATCCTCAGGCTTGTTGGGGGGGGGGGGGGAATACAGATGGGCCAAGGGGAAAGGAAAATCTTGTTTACATTTTAAAAGCAAAGGATAGCTGTTTCAAAGTGTGCTTCTTTTGCACAGTATAGTGGTTTGTGTGAGGGTGAGACGATCATGCTGGCTCTGTTTCAGATTTGTCCTGTGTGAACGAAGACACAGGACTTTGCTTCTAGATGGAAACTTAATTCTTCCCCTCCCCAGTTTGCAGTTGCAGTTTGCAATAAATTGTTCTTTGATCTTACATAAAATCTAGGAAGGAATTGAATAGAGTACTTATTTCTATGGGGTTTTTTTTCCGTGCTTTGACTATAAGTTTCATTTATTTTTAAAGGAACAGTTGTGTGTGTGTGTGTGTGTGTGTGTGTGTGTGTGTGTGTGTGTGTGTGTGTTTAAATGTATTTTGCCTTGGGGCAATGTTTCCCAAACTTTTTCGACTTGTGCCTCCCTTGACCATTCATGACCATTGGCTGTGGCTCCCCATTACATTATGTTGACGCCTGCCAATTGGCATTGCACTGTGTTCCAAGATGATTCCGTGGCACTCGGCGGCTCCCCTGGCTGGTTTCCGCGGCTCCCAGTTTGGGAACCACTGCCTTGGGGGTTTATGGGTCTGCAGGCCCTGTTTGATTTGAGAGTGGTACAGACGCTGCATTTCCATTCCTCACCCTTCCTGGCTCTAAGAGTAACTTCAAGTGGGGAAGCAATTTATGTAGGGGGGGAGGTGCAGGAGGAAAGTAAACATTTAGGGTTGGTCCAAGACCTCCTTGCACCTGAAGTGGCCTGCCAAATGCTACCCCCCCCCCTTACCTAGTGAAGTGCCAGCTCCCTGGATTGGAGAAGGAAGAGAAGGACATTCAGAGACACTCTAGCCCACCACTCTTCCTTGCTCCATGCATCATCTTCTCCTTCATCCCCCTCCTCCCTTTTCCAGTCCATGAAATGGGAGGATGAGCACAAGTGGAGTTGAGTGGGTGGATGGATGTGGGCACCTCCTGCCAATCTGCTGCCTGAGGTGACCACCTCAGTTGGCCTCATGGATGGGCCAACCCTGTAAACCAGTGTTTCCCAAACTTTTTCTCCCTTGACCATTGGACCCGAGTAGCCCCATAGCGGAGGAGACCCCCAGCCTGCTCCTCTCCAGCACAGGATGCAGTGTGGATCTGGCACCCACGCTGCACTGGTGCTGGATAGGATTGGGCTGCCCATCTTATTTCACTCTATTATTTTTCATACTGTTTATCTGCCTATCACTTCACTTTGCTTTCATTCATTTTAGGTATAATGTTTGTAACTTGAGTTTGCAGCCTGTTCTTCATAATCATCCATGTCTTACATATGCATATCGGTTTTGGTAACTATAACATACTAATTCCATGATTTTTTTCATATATGTTTATAAAGGTTTGGCCCTTGCTTTGTACCAGTAGTTATTATTTGAGCACAAGAGCTGGAGAGGCCTGCGACCACAGTTACCCCAGGGTCTATCAGGTGCACAAATTCCAACCATCATCAAGCTCCCAAGAGTAATCTCATGATAACTCCCCTTTTCCGTGCCCCAACCTCCCCTCTCTCTCTCATTTGGTAGGGTCATTAATTCAGTCACTTTATACACCAGAGAGCACTGCAGTTGCAGTGGAAAAACCTGGTAGTAAAAGCGTAAAGACCAGAAAGTCTGCCTGTCTCCCATTATGACTCTCGCAGTTTGGTGCAGTTTTTGAGGCTTAATGCTTTATGGCAGAGCTGGAACAGTTTAATAACCTCATAAAACCTAATGGAGTGTTGTGTGCTAGTACTCATTGGTTGCCAGTTAGCATTTGCTCGGCTCGCCCATTGTCACTTGCAGTTAAGGCAGTTAATGTGGCAATGTATCCGGAGGTTTGGGGCACTGTAACTTTTCTGGGGGGGGGGAGGGGACTCTTCAGTGCCTGTCAAACAAACTCCTAAAGGAGCAATTCCTCCTCTTGCCAATAATAAGCAGATTTCCACAGCATCATATTCATCCTGCTTCAATACACCACTTCTCCTGTTATGTTTGGGGTTTAAACCCCTGCTAGTCTCAGGCCTAAAAGCATGATTTGGACAGCCATCACACATGACCGAATAGGGCTGACTGTCTTAATATGAGATGGAATTCATCTCATGGGTAGGTAGCATGTCGATAGCTGGGTGGCTGGGGCAGTGAGGGAAAGTGACAACACATACTGGCTGCCTCATGTGCCCTCACGATATTTGGGTGCTGCCATCTTGGATCTCTTGAGATTTCACGAGATCCAAGATGGCGCCGCCGGAAAAAAAGGTACCTTTTGCAGGTACCTTTTGCAAGTGGCGGCGGTGGCGGTGGAGTCTGGAAAGCCTGGGACCAACCTGGGACCGGAGCCCAGAAACCGGGACAGTCCCGGGTTTTCCGGGACGAATGGTAAGCCTAGAGAGAAATGTTTGAGTGTACTTTTTCTGTTGCGTTTTTTTCCAAGTCCGTCAATGACAGGTGGTGAGGGCAGGTGAAGGCTGGGTCACATAACTAAGCCCCTCAAGCCTTGAGGCTATTCATTAGGGCTGCCTCATTAAAAAAAATGGATTGAATTTTTGGTAAATAAATAAATATTAATATTACTTGTAAATAAATAAAATATTCCTTTCTAGATCTCTTTTTTTAAAAAAAAAAGTCTCGTAAACCTTGGTGGGTCTTGATAGAGCGTCATTTTAAAAAGTGTGTTCTGGTGCTAAAAAGTTTGGGAACCACTGGATTAGAGCATTTGGCTTACAGTCTCCAGATCAGAAGCTGCTGCAGCCCTTACCAGAACTGACAAACTCTGCCAAATATCCAAAGGGTTAAGCAAGTATTTGTAGCACAGGAGAGAGTGAAGACCATATTTTCAACTCACAAAGACCTTATCTATATATGTCACTGAATAACAGAAATGTAAGTTGTTAACAAAGACCTCGCCACTGGTGACAGCAAGGTTCCCCTCCCCTTTCTCCTGGATTAGTAGTTGTTTTACAGCCAAGGCAAAGGCTACAATACAGGTCTCTAGATGTGTTCCTGAGCTTGTTGAATCTCATTATATGTTTGAAAGAGGTTTTTGGGAGGGGATGGGCGTCCAAGGCAGAGAGTTAGCTCTCGCACAGAAGCTATGGTAGGAGTCTGGCGTTGACAGACTATAATTAATATCTGAGAAATTGATGGGGACCTGGAGGTGGAAGAACCACTACTGAGTTAAATAGCCCTGTTGTTGTGGCATCATTGCAAATAAGCTTTCACCTGCTGCTTATTCCTTTCTTGGTTTGTAAGGCCACAATTTATCGGAACAAAGAAGCTACTGGAGGCAGCAGTAGATCTAGTGTAGTCATGGGCACAGATGAGGGGCAGACATTTGTGAGTGAGCTGTGCCCATTCTAGTTAGGATAGGTAGGAGAGGTTTGCGATTTCTGCTAGTTTAGGTCTAAACACAAACATCTACAGATACATGTGGCAGGGGGGAACTACGTTTTCATCAGCTGACAAGGAAACATATACTGTATTGCATTTATGCAAAATAAGCATCTACTGCAACCTGCTCTGAGCCCCTGAAATAGGGAGGAAACCTAATATCAGTAATCCAGGTGTCCCCTGTGTTTATGAGGAGAAATATGTCACATCCCCACTTTTTGTGTATCTGGAGTGGCTATGATGATGAAATAAAGCAGAGGTTGGCAACCTTCTTCCGCAGAGGGGCCACTCATCATTGGGTATGTCAATAGTAAGAATGTGTGTGTGTTCGATATGCATGTGTGAACTTCCCAATTAGGCCACAGAGCTAAGAAAACAGAGATGGGCACGGTGCAGAGAGACGCATGCCCAGACAGAGAATGATGCTCAGAGGAAGCTTCTGCCCTTGGTCTGCTTACACTGTAAGCCTTACAGAGATAGAATTGCACTTGAATTATTTTTTAGGGCCATTTCCACTTTTTTAGGTGGAAATAACTTTTTGGGACGACAGGCTGGATGATTTCGGGAGGTGGACCGGATCTGGTCCGTGGGCTGTAGATTGGCTACCTCTGAAATAAAGGATCTGCTGATATCAGGAAGGTGATTTGATGCTCATCTCATGGCTGCAGGCTTGGAAGACCTTACTTTGATAAAGGTTTTGTGTTTGTAGGATGATTTTTCCAAGATATGATCATATGTCCCTTTGCATTTCAGGGTGCCAGAAAATAGCTAATTAATCCTTGGCAAAAGCAGCCTATAGTCAAAGCTGTTCATTTTAACATTTAAGCACACAGGGAGAATAGCAAACAAAGCATCCTCTCTTTAAGCTGTAAGATGGGATGCTTCTCCCCACCCATGCTAAAACTCAGGAATCGCAGAGCATGCATTGAGCATAGTTATTGGGTTAGCAATCAGGTGCTTTTCAAAGAGATGGGCTCTGACATGAGTAACTTAATAGCTACACTGAGATGGGAAACTGATGGGGGAAGGAAAGCCTGCAATGGGGGGGGGGTAAAACAAAAGGATCTGATTACACCAGAAAGCTCTTGAGCCCATTTTAGTACCGACTGTCCCAGGCCAGAAGCCCGAAGCCAAAAGGTTATGATTTTTTTAATTGAAAATGTAAATTCTTGTGTTGGGGCTTATGCTCTACTCTGGCATTTGTTTGCATACATTACTATGCTTCTGCGTGCACACCTGCAGCTGAGTTCACATGTGGCACCCAAGACAATAGGCCCATCTCCTGGATGGCCTCTAGACACCACAAGCAATATAAATGGTAATTTCCTGATGAAGTCATTTTGTTTGGAGTGGCTGGTTTACCTCAGAAAGCCCTTGAACACATGACCCTGATTTCTAACTGCTATTCCTCCTTCCCTATGTGATCGAGCCCAAGACTGAAAGTCGAGGCGCCCATTGAGGCGCATAAACATCACAACACTTTCAACAGCTGCTGCACACTCTCTCTGGCAGTTGTCTTCGCTATTCTGATCTTCTCTTGAAGGGCCTTTTCCATTCCCTGTCTCTAGAGGTCCTGAGCCCTTTGGCAGAGTGTACATTTGTCTTCACAACATGCCAGCAAGTAGAGGATCTCTGTTATCCTATGTGTGTCAGGACAAAATTTCTTTGGCAGCTTTCCTTGCCTTATACACCTCATCAAGAGGACCTAGTTAGATGTTTAATGTGATCTTAGAAATAGAAGGCGATGCTTTCCTTTGGTAATCTGCCTTGAACCTTATTTTCCTCATTCTTAGCTAGGGTGACTATATTCTCCAAGTATCAGGAGTTCATCCCATTATGAGCATTGATGCCAGGTAACAGGTGCAGGTTTACCTATCACTGCAATGTTCTAATGGCAGAAGGTGCACCTGTGGAATTTCTGTTTTCCTCAGACTTTTTTTCTGACAGAAAATCCTGCCTCTTTTTGGATTATGGTCACCCTATCCTTAGTTGCTCTTTATTTCAGAACAGAGAGGAAAATAAGGTTGCAAGTTGGAACTCATTGCATCTTGCCCCGTGTTTCTGTAAAGACGAGTGAAGTCCAAGTCTTTGAAGATGCTGAGCAGTTAGTCTGCAGCTGTCATAAAAGGTGGGAGCTAGCCCTAGATTCTTTTTATGCCCTTCATGTAGCAGGAATGAGTGTAGACTTCAGGCTCACACGAAGGGAGCTGGGCTTGTTCACCTATCTTGTTCACTAGTTTGGTTCATCCTGGTGTCTTGAAAACATACTCCTTGCACCCATCCCTGCTGATCAGCCCAATAACGAAAGGTAGGCTGGCAGCCTTGGTGACTGAATAGATGTGATTAGGAATCTCTAGTGACTGTCTCTGCATTCATTAGCTGCCATTTCAGCTGGACAATGAGGCTCCTTTAAATGTGCATGCTTGCTTGTTTCATGGAAGCAGTAGCCGTATCTATAGCCTTGACCCTATGTGTCAAACATACATGTCTTGTTTGTGGAACAATCATCGTGAGTTGGAATTGCAAAGAAATTGTACCGGAACCATCCTATCTGTGGGCCATTGGTTGAAGAAGATAATTCTCTTTTGCTACATACCTCTGTTCATCACAGGTGAAGGGATACCCAGTGGCTTTGCACAGAAAGGCACTTCCTTTGGCAGTGGCAATTGAATTAGTGGCTTGCGACTCCTTCACTATCATATGGAGGCTAGGAGAATGTAAATCTTTCTTGAAAGAGCTCTTAGAGCTCAGCTCTAGAATCCTTACTCATACACAACATTCCCATTACTACTACACTGACACAACAAAACTCGCATGTACTCAAAAGTAGTCTCTCAAATTATACTGTTTGTGCACCCCAGGCCAGACCCCATCTAACATCTCCCCCTGGCCTATCCAGACGCAGTGTTCCTATTCCCAGCACTGCTTTCCTTCTCTTCCTTTTCTTTGGTGAATCTTACCAATCTTTCCACTGCTTATTTGTGGTTCTGACAGAGTCGTTTCTACGGTAGGGGACGCACCATAAGTTGTGCCCCGTCCTAGTACCGTGTTCACAAACCGGAGCGAGGAGGCCCCGCCCCCTTGCCCTCGGAGCCATTCCGCGCTGCAAAGGCAAACGGGCAGGAGACTCCCTGCCTGTCGCCTTCGCAGCGCGGAATGGCTCCGAGGGCGAGGAGGTGGGGCCTCCTCACTCTGGTGTGTAAACACGGTACTAGGACGGGGCGCAACTTACGGTGCGGCCCCTACCGTAGAAACACCTCTGGGTTCTGATTTTTGGGTGCAATAAAAATTAAAGGAGACAGGGGCAGGGGAGTAATCAGTTTTCTTGCCCTTATAATCACAGAACCAAACAGGCTTCCATATAATATATAATATATATACAGTATTTATATACCGCCTTTCTTGGTCATTGGATTTCTCCTCCGACTTTAATCCAAGGCGGTGTACATGGGCAGGCTGTCCTAACCCCCCTTGGGGTTTTTTACAATATATATAAATGTCCAATCTTTCATGAACGGCTACTTTCCAGGTGGTATCCTTTTTACAGTCTGACAATTCTGCTGGCTGGCGCCTCCCACACTCGACCGACGCAGCTGGAAGCTCTTATCTCTCCTCCTGGAGGCTTTCACAGCTTTTTGCCGGCGGCCCCCCTTTTCACAGTATCTTTGTTGTTCAGTTGTTAAGTCGTGTCCGACCCTTCGTGATCCCATGAACCGTATCCCGCCAGGCCTAGTGATTATGAAACCTTTCTCAGAATTGTGAAGGGGCAAAGGAAGAGGTCATGAAGTCTGTTGGTAAAGGATGAGAATTTATGGGGACTGGAGTTTGGGGGTAAAGGAAAAAATAGAAAAACCCACTTTCTGGGGTGAAGGAGCAAGGTGGGGAGAGATGCTGCTGAAATATCACCATTCATTCCCATGTCAGGTTTATGAAATAACTCAAAGATAGTGATCTGCTAATGATAGTTTAAACCGAGTGCCAGGAACAACCTAGAATGGCCCACAATATCTGGCTGCTCTAGAACTAAACACCTGTGATATATGGTGCTAAAGTATGTGACAAGGTGACAGTGTTGGGCAGTCTTTGGTTTGTCTCTGTGAGAGTAGATATGAAACTAGCACCTCTGTGTTGAGGATCTGGGACTGTGAGGATCCGGGACTGTGGCTGGCACTCTTGTCCACTTTCTTATTTCTAGTGTTTCTTTCCTTCTCTTCACAGGGAGCTGAATGGAAACAACATCACACGTATCAACAAGAATGATTTTGCTGGACTCAAGCAGCTGCGAGTTCTGTGAGTGCCCCCTCCAGGCTGTCTCCACTGTGATGCCATCTCCTCATGATCACTCCTTGGTTATCATTGCAGTCTGTTGCCAAGTGGGATTGGTGTGTGTGTGTGTGTGTGTGTGTGTGCGTGTGTGCGTGTGTGCGTGTGTGTGCGCGCGCGCGCTTTCCTTTTAACTGATGGTGGATCTAATCTGTAAATAGATTTGGTCTTTGCCCAGGGGAGAGCCATAGCCCTTTACACAGCCATTCCAACAAACAGCAGCTCCAGCTTCTAGGATACTGAGCTTTCTTTGTCCTCCTCCCTCCTGCTGTTCCCTTGTGCTGTCCTAGGTCTGATGCTCTTATCACTTTTATAGGCAGCTGATGGAAAACCAGATCACCGTGGTGGAGCGAGGGGTGTTCGACGACATGAAAGAGCTGGAGCGACTGTGAGTGTCTGAGGGACCTGAGCACATTATGAAAGCTGGGGGAGGGGAGAATGCAGAGAAAAATAGGGGCAGGAGTTCCCCAACAGAAACCTCTCTCTCTCTCTCTCTCTCTCTCTCTCACCACATAGGCCATTTGCAGGCGTGTGGTGAGGTACTGAGGGGGCTTCTTGGACCTAGATGGATGAGAGGTGGAAATTGCGGGAACAGGGGGAGGAGGGAAGAAGAGTTCACCTCATGGTCAAAGGCAGACGACTCCAGTACCTACACTGGAAACCATGTTTCCCCACCCACCCCACCCTCCTGCTGACACAAGCAGATGGTATGAGCACTAAGTGTTTTTACACCCAGCCCTGAACAGCCTGGCTGGCATTTACACCCAGATGCTTCCCAATCTGTTCACCGTTCCTTTCAAATCCAAAATAACTCTCAGCAGTATGCATTCAATCATGGGCAGTGCTCAAATCAGCCCAACTTGCGTCTGCATCTTTTCTGCACAACAGCTGTGAGACAGCACCCCGAATGTTGCTACCACTTTTTTTTCTGAACATTCCTGTTTCTTTTCCTTGTTCAACCCCTGCCATTACCAAGGGGGTTCAGTCCCAGCTGAGACATCCGCTATGGAACTCATTGCCACGCTAATTGCCAATTCCAGGCAAATAGGGCTTCGACCAGAGATGCAGGAATAGTGTGCCACCTCAAATTTATATCCATAGGGCACCATGGCCAATTGCAGATTTCAGCTTTGTACTGGAAAATTCAGACCGAATTGCTCTAGCATTGTTCTGAGCTCTGTGGCCACTGTCTGGACTTCACCTATGTCATGTCTAAACCTTGCACTTAGGAGACTCAAATTCTGCCGCTACACTGCTAATCTGTGTCTCAGAGCTTGGCGTGTTCCTCCTATACATCTCTTGCACCAATTGCTCATTTGTTGCCCTCCACCTTTCCACCTTTGGTTTTTAAAAGTTCCAAAATTAAAGTTGCAAGCTATATGTATTTTAAAGTATGAATAATCAAGAATACTAAAACCTCACGTGTTGATATATTCTGTCAGTTTATTGACAAAATAATTTTATCTTGGTTTTCTATTTAAAATAGTAATTTGGATTTTTAATGGCCCAAACCTATCTGGGCCTTCAGCTGATGAAACTTGCATTCTGATAGCAAAAGGTCTGGGCTGCTGGTGCTGGAGCTGCAGTGGTGGCAGAAGGAACAGGGCTACCAGCACAAATGGTTGGTGACCGTGCATGCACACCACTGGATCACCCAGCCACTGAGGATGCGAATAAGTTAGCGGTGGGGTTGGGCCATGGGTGGGGCGGGCGAGGATTGGGACAGAGAACAAGGCCAGCTGGGGGAGGGCAGGGGCGGATATTGGCAGCAGCATCTCCGCCGATATCCTGTGCCCCGTTTCCAGCCTCAATATGCCCCTTTGGGCCCACTCAGACTTATGCCAGCCAAAGGGCTTGTGCAGATCCAAGTAGGCCCATTGAGGACCACGGTGCGGCAGAGTAGGTATGGTCCCTGCCTGCTATGGGCTGGACAAGGATAGGATTGGACAGTCACAATTATTTTTTATGTCCTGAATTTGCAAGGTGTACTGAAATTAAAGGAGGAGTTGGTTGAGAATTATCAGTCGAGGAATATGTCCTAGTTAAGCTGTGAACTCTTTAGGGCACAAAAGACCTCAGGTTGCACAATCTAGTGCTCTTTATGGTTTTCCAAATTGGGCACCTGTAGTCTTAAAAACTTTATTATAACTCTAGCAACAACATCTGGTGCAAGAGTGGTGGCACCCAAATTTCCCAGATTAGCTGTGGAAGTAAATGACAAATCGAAGCTGTGGCAAAAGCTCTGAGAACTCAGTTGGCTACCCCGTCTTAGTAGTTAAAATGGATTATTGTCCTGCAACAATTTTTAGGATTCAGAGGTTTATGTTGTTAACCAACAACCTGGTTTTAACCTGGTTTTGCTCTACATGTCTTTGTAGTCTAGTTGTAGTCCTTGAGAGACGAATAAATACAGAGCAAGGCAAAAGAAACTGAGGTCATCGCTGTCCATTAGTTGGGGGTGGGGAACACTTCAGGATAATCCTTAAATGTTTAGGATGTACCCTGCAGGAGATGGGGAATGAATAGAATTATAGCAACCCCCTACATGAGGTCACCATGATAATAGGGTTGGGTTCAGGAGCCCCTCCTGATTCTAGTGTGTATGAGAGTTCATGATGCCTTTTACCCCTCTATTTCTCTAGACGTCTGAATAGGAACCAGCTGCACACTTTGCCAGAGCTCCTGTTCCAGAATAACCAGGCACTGTCACGGCTGTAAGTACCCAGAGGTGTCTTGCTCGCTCTGTGGTGTTTGATACTTTGCTTTCTGCTCTTTTGAAGAATGATGTGATGGAGATAGTGCTGCAGATCCTGTTTGGGAATGCAGCAAAGGATTTAATTAAAATGCCTTGTGTGCTGCAACTGACTGGTTGGGGTTAGGGTGTGAGTTCTAAGCCCTGAATATGTTGGATGAGAGACCAGATATGAACTGCTTATCTACATCTTCTCTGCTGCATCTTGAAGCTGAGATTTCAGAGAGCTGTATGAGTACAAGACAAACAGAAGTTGGTGCTGCTTGGGCATGGCAATCCTAGTGGGCTTTTGAGATATTCGTAAATCTGGGAAATCAAAATGTCTTCTGCACTGAGCATGTTAGGCCGTTAAGCTGGATTGGCCATGAAATTGTTAATACACACAACTGTGTTGGAGCTGGCAGGTATCTCTTGTACCATAGTATCTGAGCTGAAACAACCAAAGGAAGAACAAGTGAAGCAATTCAGTTGGGTATTCTGCGCTGGAATTTTGCCTCACAAACGTTATGTTGGGGGAAAGAGACACTCTAAATATACCTCTTGCTACATTGGTGGTGTTCAGTTTTTGGTGCCAGAGAAAGAGAGCGAGCGAGCGAGCGAGCATGCATGTGCTTGTGTGTATATACATGTATGCGGATTACTCCATGAAACTGGCTGAGTTATACGCAAGTGAGAATTGGATTTCTACCAGGCAGCTCTTTATATTAATCTAAACATTTGCCTGAATTCTTTCGTTAAACAGTCTATATATAATCACTTCTGTCCTCCTCTGCTATTTGGCAAGAGACAGGAAAGGCAGAAAGTATACAATTTCAGTTAAATATGTCTCTTTTAAAAGGTAATCACAAATAGATTAAAGGTAAAATGTACAAGTGAAAACATGAAGAGGTGGAAGTATAAAATAAAATTTCCTTAGCTAAACGCACCTCTTTTAAATAGCCAACCGTCTATAAAACATTTATAATTATGCTTTTTTAGTATAGCTTCTATAAATGCAAGAGTAACAATGACATGCTTAACGTGTTTTCTTCTACGCACTGGCAGCTGCTAACAAAACATTATCAAAATCATAGGGGGGTAAGCACCTGCAGAGGCTCATTAACACATGTTGGAGGGATGCGAAAAGGGTTTCTGGCAATGCTTTTGAGTTAGAAAAAGCCAGACGCATACATACTTGCAGAATGTAGGCACATGGGCAGAGATAACACCTCAGAATAGGAGAACCACTGGTAGAAACAGATGACTTTAAGCCAAGGTTTTGGCTTTGGATAATTATTGTGATTTTTTTAGCCTGGGCAGGGGGCAGATAACTACAAGCTGTTTATTTTTCCCATCTAATTCTCCCCTTCTAGGATTGTCTGATTTCCCAGAGACTAATTTTTATATACAAGAGGCTAGTGGGAGGAATATCTTCTATCTCAATATGGAGCATGGATTAATATAACTACAGTTAAAATCTTTAAGATTATCACTAACATTCCCATCAAAACTATGTGCTGACAACATTTGCTGGTCTGCACACAGAAAGGAGTTGCTCAGTGCAGTGGCGTCGCTGTTGCCTGGCGAGGTGGGCGGGGCCCCCCGAGGTGACGCACGCACATGCGCGCGTCGCCTCCCCCTGCACGCACATGCTCGCGTCGCCTGGGGGCCTCCCACCCGTCTCGCCAGGCCGGGAGAGCCGGCTCAGGGACATCTTCCCCGGGCCGGCTGCCCAGGGCCTTCTGAGGAAGGCCCACTGCGCGAACGTTATTTATAACGTTCTTTTGCGCATGGGCAGACCGTTCCTGAGGGAAAAGGGCTGCCCTTTTCCCTCAGGAACAGTCTGCGCATGCGCAAAAGAATGTTATAAATAACATTCGCGCAGTGGGCCTTCCTCAGAAGGCCCCGTGCAGCCGGCCGGGGAAGACGTCCCCGATCCGGCTGCAACGATTGAGGGGGCGCCCGAAAGATTACTAAAGGGGGTGTGTCTGGGGGGGAGAGGTCACTAGGGTGACGCGCGTGCCTGGCCCTGGGGCAGCGCGCGCCCTAGTGACGTCTCTGGCTCAGTGGAATAGGAAGAGTTGTAAAGACATTGCAGGGGATTTATTTATACCTTCAGCAAGAAGTGATCTTTTTCATGGCATATGTTGTTTAAAAGAGAGATAAGGAAAATATGAACCAATACAATGGAAGATCAGGATATTAATAGCCATTAGCCAGGAGTCTTGTTTAATGCATACCTAAATTGTACACTGCTGAAAATTGTACACTGCTGTACACACTGTGAACATGCAACTGAGAATGGAACAGTCTACATAGGAAGTGTCCAACTCGAATGCAAATAAAGTGTCCAAAACTGACCCCTGTCATGCCTAAGGCAGATGAACCATTGGTCTGACACACTGAGATCATTCTGGGATCTTTATCTGTGCTATACTTCGCAGGTAGCCTGAAACTATAGCATGAAGAGGTGTGAATAGCCATTTTTTCCATCATATCCTCTCTAATAATGTAGAAGGACTCCAGCGTTCTCAGCCAGTGGGTGGCATGCTTTCCCTGGGAAAGGGGCATAATCACATAATGAAACTAGAGGAGATTGAAAGTTTGCTTCTCATTTCCTAAATTTTAAGGAGTGTCAGCTTGCTTCCTGTGGCATGTCAGTTTGACCTGGGTTGTTAGGGGTTCCCTGAAGCACAAGTGAGTGGAGGTATTTGTATAGCCATTTCCCAGTGCAGTCCAGGACCTGCTTCTCATCCAGATGCAAGACCCCTAGGAAAGAGTGTGAAAGGAAGTGCCAAGGAGATGGTTTCCTCTGTTTTGTATGTGATATAAAAGGACAAGAGAGGGGATAGGCCTGTGCCAAGCCCCTAAAAGGCATGGTTTCTGAGGCAGCCGTTACCATGGCAGTTGATGACTTGATCTGGCTCATTGCCATTGGCCAGCAACTTTGCTTCTCCAAACTCCTAAACAGTTGCTCTCTGTTGTTGGGACAGTATATATCCCCCTCTTCATATCTTTTTTCCCTTTGATAAATAAAAATGTAGCAGTTGCGTGCGTGTGTGTATGTGTGTGCGCGCACGCACACGCACATGCACACAAGCACACACAAACAGCCACCGTCAGGGAATCCGGCTGGGTACAGTGAGAGAGGTGTAGATTGTTTAAGCCACAACATGAATCCTACTTCTTCCTGCTTGGACTAGCTTGGACCTGGCTAAGTTTCAACCTTTCTGTAGTTAGAATATGCTTCAAGGATCGGCATATAAACTGTATTTTAGAGTACTGTTTTATGCAATACTTTATGAACAGCAAGGTTATTACAATCTTGAACCCTTCTGAATAGGATAAATTCTAAATCGAAACAATGTTTACTGTTGTGAAATAATTGCAGGATTCAAACATCATATTTTACTGTCCGAGAATTTCCTAAACAAACACACAAATTATACCAATAAGGCTGCAATCCCATGCACACTTAGCTGGGAGTAAGTCCTGGTGAGGCTTATGCCCCAATCCTTATGCCCCAATCCTACCCCCCACCATCTTACATGATGAAGTTGCGCTGCCAGGCTGCATGCTATGATGGGAGGGTGACCAGATCGCCTGGGAGAGGTAAGTAAAAATATTTTTTGCTTGCCTCTCTGTAGGCCGCCTGGCCATCAGTGAATCTCCTCAGACCTACGCCAGCTGTTTAGCTGGCGTAGGTCCAAGGAGAGGCAGGGGGCATGTTGGGCCGGGAAAATAGGGATAGGATCTGGCATGCACTAGTGCTGCCAAGATCTACCCCTCCTGCCATTAAACCAACCCCTGCCCTCCCTGCTCCCTGCCCCGCTCCCCAGCCCTCCCCCTCTCCTCCCCCTCCTTCTCTTGAACTGCCCCCGCTGCCACCTTACTTGCCCCAGTGCAGCATCTAGCAGTTGCTGGTGCACATGCAGGTCCCCAAGGGTGTGTGAGCTGTGCCGGCCTCAGTGCTGGCGCCGCTTACGCCCGAGTAATCGCAAACGTGCTTTATGGTACGTTTGCGACGGCAAATGTGCTTTACGGCACATGCTCTGCCACTCTAAGCTTTAGTGAGGATTGTGCTGTTAGGGTCTCATAGTTCAAATATTTGTGTGTGCGTGTGTACACCAGAATGACATTTGGTTTCATGATGAGGTCAGAGCATCACTCGGTATATTTCTAATTGGACTCTGTGGTACATGCTTCAGGGTGCTTAAGATCAGAAGAATGTAGATAGTGGATCTAGCACCCATGTTGTTAATGCATTGAGTTTCTTTAAATCAGCCACAAACTAGCTTCCCCCATATCTTTTGTTCCTATTCTGCCACATGCAGGGAATGAGCTCAACCAGTTTGAGAAACAAGACCATGTGCCATCTGAAAGCATCCCCCAAAGTGGTAAAGGCAATGACTATTTTGACAGTATCAATTTTAAATTAGCTTGCAGACATTGTTGTAGGATGGTCTTAGGGTCCAATCCTATCCCCCACCAGCCTATAGCATGCAGCTCTGCTGATGGAGTGCCTGCTACATGCTATGGGTGTGTGTGTGTTACCAGACAGCCCAGGGGAGGTAAGTGAACATATTTGTTACTGCTCCCGCCACCAATCTACCTGCTCTGGCATGATATCTGCAAGCCACTGTCATGTGTGTCGGGCCTCTGGCCATTTGTACTGGCAGCCCCTGGGTTCACGGCAGCAGAGTGGCTTTCACGCTGTCGGTCTAGAATTGATGGTGGCAGATCGTGCATAAGCCCCAGATACGATTGGGCTGTTAGTCCTGCGTGCATGAAAATGTGCACTCACACACGGTACATGCTGGCAGAAACTGCTCCTGCATGGAGGTCACGCTGTGACTCTTGCATAAAGAGCAAAACAATTAAGAGAATTGTTGTAGATCAGAACGTCCCCTCCCCCTTTTAATCGGCTCTGTCATTGCCAACCTTGTAAACCCAAATCTCAATAGAAGATGGATGTGGGATCTGAGCCTCCCAAATGGAGGGGGAGCTTCCTCATTTTTCCTTCCTTTGCTGGTCTAGAAGTACAGTAAGACAGACAGACAGACAAGAGGGAAGACAGGGGAGAGATTTAGACTTAGAAATGTCAGGATATGGCTCAGTATCATTTTCCATAACGTTCACCTCTCTCTGACTATGAGCCAGTACACACAAAACAGCTCCCTGTGATGACCAGCAGTAACTTCTAAAGTCCAATCAGCTGGTGAGTTTCCAGGCTTAAAGTCCAATCAGCTGGTGAGTTTCCAGCCTGTACTGAATTTTCCTGGAAATGTTGCTGCTGGTATGGAAATTCTCCATGCTGTCAGAAGGATCCACAAGGCAAGCTGCCCTTGGTATTGCAGCTGGGAATAATGGAAGTAGCCTCCCATGTAGACAGTGGTTAAGAGAACAAAGTGTGAACCAGGAAATTCCATGAGCCTCCCCCCATCTGACCTGCCTTGCTGGGTTATTGTGAGGGTTCCAGTATGTATTGCATTTTAAGCATTTAGGAAAAGCACTCTAAAAATACCATGTATTTTCTGTACAGTAGCCAACAGTGTTTGGCACTAAATAAATACTGTATATAACAGTAGTAGAGCCTGAAATGACTCCTAGTTTGCATTAAGATTTGTATATCGCCACTTAGTGAGTTCATGAACTGAAGAAGCCCTGATTCGCTGCCCAGTCTCTTAGCCATTGTGCTACTCTATTGTGCTACATTTGCTTTTCATCTTTCCTTCCAGTTGGTCAGGATCGTATATTTGGAGTCATCCCGTTTTATCCCCACAACAACTCTGTAAGATAGGTTAGACTGAAAGGAAGCAACTTGATCAAGGCCACCCAGTGAGCCTCGTGCTAAGCAGGGATTTGAACCCAGCTCTCCCAAGCCCACCGCTCTATGCACTGTGCCTATTACGTGCAGTATAGTCCTATCCCCAGAATAGGAAGGACATATGGGTGTATAGATCACTAAGGCAGACAAATGTGTGTCCTTAAACCCACACTCTTTGTCCTCTGGAGAGTGTCTCATTAAGCAGCGTTGGAGCCTGGAAATGGTGCTTAGTTGATATTTTGCTGGAGAGCACCTGACCCTGCTGACCCTGTCTCAAATGGGGTTTAATTAAACTGTCAGCACTGGACGGAGGAACAAAGGGCTGGGCCTTTTCCCCCCTTCCCCCAGTCTCACACTAGCAGGAGGACAGTGTCACCGCAAAAATGAAGAGCTGTTCAAAATGGATCTTGTTTCCCATCAAGGAAAATTACCAAGGCGGGAAGGTGACCTTGACAATCACGCAGCCAAATAAATTTCTACCACTCTCCCCCTTACAGCACATATAGTTGTGACCCACCCTGATGTATCGCTCCAATGTCGTCTAAGAAGACAGCCAATGTGATGGGAAGGGAAAACGCAGTTGCTGCTCTTACTAGAGGATCTGGTTCCAAGCTAGAGCACAAGAAATTATGTCAAACAAAAGGAATTCCTATTCTTCGTAACTAGGTATAGTTGTATTGGTCACAAAGGACTTCAAAGGATTTTAAAAAATCAAGATCGAGAATGCAAATGCATTCCCAATTACTCAATTTGGGAGAGAAACAGAGAGAAGCTGTCCCAGTAGGAGGAGTCTAGCAGCACAACACTCCGTCTCATATTGAGTGGGTACAGGATGCCTAGTTCAGCTCCACAACCCATGATGCTCCATGTGTGGTATCACTATGTGAGGTGGCAGCAGAGATGATGTACAGTTAGCCGTAATCCCATGCCCCTTCCTTCCCCATCTACATGTGCTTCTGGAAGTTCTCTCTGGTGGCTGCCAAGAAGGGACGTGGGCAGGAAGAAGTGAGGGTTCAGGGTGCTCCAAAAAAGAATCTGCAACAATGACAAAGCATAGTAATGCATTCCCAGCCTCTTACCTTTTAGACTATGAACTTCTTTACCTTCTTGGACTTCTTTCCAATACTCATCCTGCCCCACCAAGCTATACCTATCATCAGGTTCCGCGAGGTTGTAATCCCAGCCAAACGGAAATATTTCCCTTTGCTCACAACTTTGATAGCAAACGTTCTGATAGTTTCGTTTCCTGAGCAGTTGTGCTGCTAATGATCATTGCATTAGCTTGGCCAGTCAGTGTCAAAGGCTTCATTACTCCAAATGCATGATATTTGCAGGTCTCGCTTACTCAAAGAAAAATAATAAATCAATTTCTGGAAAGGTTTCTGAAATAAAAATGAATTATGACAAGGAGGATGCTGATGAATAACACAGGCTTCCCCTGTACCATCTTAACACTTTTGTTAAAACTGTTGAGTGAACTCATTTTTGGAAAACTAGCAGCACAATCCTAGGCATGTCTACTCTGAAGTAAGTCCCACTGCGTTCAATGGGGCTTACTCCCAGGATAGTATATAGGATTGCTGCCTGAGTTTATTTGTCCTTTTTCAAAGGTACCTTGTAGTTGCCACCGGGAGGGTCTCCCTGGCTTTGCTTACCACTGCTATTTTCATGAATAATGATGCACAGCCAAAGGGAAGAGGCACAAGCACAATGTGCAAATGGAGGAAGGTTAGTTCGATCCAGGTGTATGGAAAAATGCTGGTTAGGTAATGCAAAGCTCTGGATACAGTAACCATCTTCTGCAGGGATAAAACCATGGCCATTGTTCATGTCAACATTGTGTATTCTGGAGTTGCTAGTTATTGCCTGCCTGCCAATATATTCTTGTTCAATGGATTTTCTGACTATGGAGTGTGACTGTGTGTGTTTCTTGCTCTCTCGACTTCATAGCTGCTTTATCCAGCTAGTATATACAAGGCAGTGTTATTGTTTTAGTGTCAATACCATGTGAATGACAGTGAATGATTCTGGCACTGCTGTCACACTTGTAGCCTTTCTAAGTAAGGGCCAAACTAGACGCTACCCTAGCTACCCGGTAGCTACCCTAGATGTAGCTGGTCGGTTGCTGGAGGCTGCATGTCTGAGAGAGGAACAGCAGGAGAGGGATTGCTTAACCCTTTCCCTTCTGACTGTTTCTCCTGCTCAAAATTGCCTACCCCTATTGCAAGGGGTTTTTTTACACACAGGAAAAGAGAGGTAGATATCTCTTTCTCCACAAGTGAGGCAGTTTTGAATGGGAGAATAGCTTTGTTGTTGTTGTTAAGTCGTGTCCGAGGGTTAAACATGCCTTTTCTTCACCTACCATTCTTCCCACTCAAGAAGCCGGTAGCCTCTCCTGTAATGTTTCATTTAAAAATAATAATTAAATAACGAGTCTGTTGCATGCATCAGCTGTGTAGCATCTAGCTTTGCAGTAAAATTCTTATATGGACTCTAGAATGATTTGTCACTGTCTGACCAGAAGTGTTCTTTATGAACAAACATTTTGGAAACTAAACTTATAAGTGTCATTGAGCCATCATTTTGCCTGGGATCCTTTTGCCTTTTGCTTGCATTGCTCACAGTGCAATCCTGTGTAACCTTGCACCGGTGTAACAGTAGATAAATAAATAAATAGATGCACCGGTATAAGTGCACTTATGCCAATGTAAATGCACTTACACCAGTGCATCTGCTGTTACATCTGCTGTTACACCGGTGCAAGGTTACACAGGATTGCACTGTCAATAATGTAGTAAATGACAAGGGTTCAGGTGGTCATTTCCATAAAGAAGGTGTAGTGAGCACATGAACACCCAATCTCTCATTCAGTTCTGTACCTTATATCAAAGTTTTAAGGAAAACATAACAATAAGAAGCAAAGTAATTAAAACACATTTTGGGCAATAGCAGTATATATACTGATGAGATGTGGTGTGGCCTGGTATTCAAAGCTTTGAAATTGCTGCAGTGTTCTCTTAAGTCTAGGGTTTGTTTCATATAGTCCATTTTGTTTTTATATAATGCTTCCTGAGGACACAAGGACAATGCCCCATATGACACAGGGTCCCCGTGGATAAAGCAGCCACTTCTCAAGGTGATTCCTATGATGGCAGGAATGAAAAAAGTGCTCCAGGGAGAAGCAAAGCAGTGGTGTCACTATAGCGGGGGCAACCAATGCCCCTGGGTGACAACGGCTATCTCCTTGCGAGGAGGCACCGCTGTGGGTTTTTTGAGCTCCGCGACTGCTTTTTTTGCAACACGCCGAATTCGGCCCTCCCACCCGCCTTGGCTCTTGGAAGGCTTCAAATGAAGCCTTCTGGGAGCACAGGGCACGGGGCGATGACGTGAAACACCACCCCCCACGTGACCCTGCTAACAACGCAACTGAAGCAAAAGCTCTACCTGTGGAGATTCTGGCTTGTTTGAGCCACCATAAATGCATCCCTTGCAATATTGGGGCAGCATTGCATAGAGACCGTGTTGACTATGTGAATCAGTCCTAAGTTTGAAGTTTTCACAGAGGCGTTTGGGTCATTCTGTGTGATTCATTGTTGACTCTCCCACATTTCTTTTGCATTTTAAAGCAGCCTTGGGCAGGGGGTGGGTGGGATTGGATTGTGGCTAACCCTTCCTCATGTGCTGTTTTCCTGATTGAACTTGCCCCCCTCCAGCTAGTATTTGTCCCATGGGGAAAAAATATACAGGTACCCATTTTGCAACATCCTCCATGGCTACTTTTAACTTTAAAGAAAGGGAGAGGAGGGGAAGATCTGATCTCTTTGCATTTGGCCCCTAGCTATTAGCAAAACTCCAGGACTCTCTCTCCATTATTTTCCAGTTCCATCATGTTTCAGAATTCAAATTCCTTTGATATATAGATTGAAAAATACAGATGTGAAAATGGCTTCTAGTTCCTCAAGAGATAAGATCTTGATTAGCTGGATTGGGTAGATAAAATGGCATCTTGCATTTTAGTTGCAGTTATTAAAAAGATTGTGTTTTTTTTGTTTTTATCAATACATTTACGCTTAGTATTGCTAGGGAGGGAGAACTACAATGGCATAAGAATTTAACATGATTTGCAGATTGTGGTTCATTGTATTAAGATAGCTGTAGTTTATGCTGTTCTTTCCATTGATTTGATTACTCCTGCTGGAGTGAGGGGGCCCCTTGATTTCTGGTTGCATTTGTGCGTTATTTTGGCTCTGAGCACAGATAGCATCTTCAGAACTTGGGACAGACTGACCATGATGTGTTCAGTGTGCTGCTACATATATCAGGACCATTCATTTATTGGGGAGATAATCAGTGATTTTGTCTGGGCATCAGTGCAATTGGTTTCCCATTTTGTTTGAGTGAGTCCGTTGAGTTCAAGCCACTTCAGATGAGGGATAAAAGTAAGGTATAATAAAGAAGAAAGTAAACAAATACTAGCTCTGGTTAGCTCTTCCCAACAAGAGAAATTAACAAATGCCTCTCTTCTGTTGTGTATCACTGAAATGTAGCGAAACCAGTATTTTAATCCTTGTAAGAACAGACAATGAGAAGAGTGACTGGGTGGTGGGTTTTTTGGTCAATGTTCTTGTTTTTTCTTGGACGTTATGCTACCATTTAGTGCATTCTCCAAGATCAGAGTTTTCTTGGCCTTATGCTTTTTCCCCTGATGAGGGTTAAGTCTTGTCACTAGCAATGGTAGTGTTTCCCATTGGTAGTGCTCTCCCACAATTCTCATAGCACTGGGGGGTGGGATGGCATGTCTGACAAAGACCCTTCTGTGGGAAGAAGGCAAGAGGCTGGGTGTTGAGAGTGATTTGCCGAATACCAATAAGGAGGAGAAATTTGCTTTGCCAAAATAGTTGGGGTGTGTGAGTGTCTGGGTCTATGCAACTCAGCCTGGAAGGAGGGGGAGAGATGGAGATGCAGGGTAACATTCCAGTAATGTCAACAGTGCTCAACAGGGAAATGGGATGGGGGAAGAGCAACAAAGAGTCAGTGTGACTGGGTGACAGTAATAACAAATGAGGTGCTAATGGGTGAGGAGGATCATGAGTATACTTAGTCCAAAAAAAGTTGGCACGAAATAGGCAGCAGTGCCTGGCTGTGTGATTGAGGAAGCAAATGTTTGCATGCCAGTCTATGTCCGTTTTGTGTGCAGAAAATGTTCAAATATGTCTCTTTGTATGAGCAAATTAATTTTCTGGATGAAGCCAATCAACAAGTAGGAAGTTGTGTTCCAGGACAGGAAGTGTTATATGGTGTTGCAATGGATAGCATGCTGGACTTTGACTAAGTAGGCCTTGGTTCAAATCCCTGTTCAGACAAGCAGTTCACAAGCAATCCACCGTAATGTTCTGCATGGCAATGCAGTAACGCCAATGCGGAGTCCGCTTTATCCCGTGGGGACGTTTTGGCATGTTGAGGCCTCCTTGGAGCAAGGGAACATTTGTTCCCTTACCCCAGGGTAAGCCCCATCTGCCGCCATGGTGATATTGCTGGTGGAAGTCCTTGTTGACCCATGAAGGTGGATCAGGCCCAGGAAAAGGGTTAGGACACTGCTGCCACCAAACCCACCCCCTTCCCAGGCCGGATCTACTTTCCGCCCATCCTCACTCCATTCCATCCCTCCCCGCCTCTCTCCCGACCCCTGCGCAGCCTTATCTGCACCAGTGGGCATCCTTGGTTCATCTTTGCATGGGCCCGATCGCTTGCTGCTTGTGGTGGCAGCCAGGCCACACGCTCTGGCGATGTCTCATTTGTGGACAGCTGCAAAAAACATTATGCTGGCAGAATGCGTGTTCTGCCGGCATAACGCATCCATAGGATTGGGCTGTAATAGCCCAGTCCTATCTCCCACCACCAGCACCGATGCAGTTGCGCCAAAAAGGCGTGCTGCATGTCCTATGGTGGGGGGAGCAACACAAGGACCAGTGAAAGGTAACTAAAAAAAAACAAAAAAACTCTGTATAAACCCTGTACCTGCCTTTGGGTCTCCTCAGATATATGCCATCTATTTTGCTGGTGTGTGTCCGAGGAGAGAATTGGGGTGGGGAGGTTTACAAAAGAGGGAATAAGATCCAGCATGCATCATTGCCGCCGGATTCACCCACTTCTGCCTCCTCCCCACCCCCTGGTTCCTCCCCCCTCCCCACCCAGAATCATCCCCATTCCTCCCCCCCACACACACTGGTGACGGCAGGCGGTGGCCTCTCATTGGCGGCCTTGCTGCACCTGCTGGCTGAATGTCCCGTCTGGCAGCATCTTCGCACTTCTGCCAGCAGAATGCTTGTGAGTGAGCTTGAGAGAGAGACCACTAGGGCCATAAGTGGCCTATTTCTTGGCCTCACACACCTCATAAGGTTATTAATGTGAGGATGGATACTCTTCTCCCCTGAATATACCACCCTAAGCTCCTTGAAGAAACTAATATCTTGCAAAGAAAAATAGGTGGAGTAGTGTTTCCAATGCCACCCAGCTCACGCTTGTCTCCACCATGCTTTTGGGAGCTTGGAGGGGGAAAGATAAATATAATTGTATACAATGTATAATTACATTATACCGTAATTAATAATGCAGTGTTTCTTGTCCTTCACTGTGTAGATAAAAGGCAGGAAAGTGACATACACAAATATTCTTATTCTTATATAAAAGCAAATAACCCACAATAGATTATTTTCCAAAATTCATGGTGGTTATCTTTCTTCCAGTTTAACACTGGAATCTCTACCATCGTGATCTGCAGAAAATTCCATCCATCCAGCTGGTCAATGTTATTTCACCAAAAGATCCTCAGAAGATAATCCTTTGGAGGTTTAGATGCTGTTAGCAGAATTAAAAATACCATCGTCCTAATGTGGTTTACTTCAATCCATATAAAAAAAATAAGTCAAAGCAATTAACAAAAGTAAATGAAATTAACAATGGTTTATCATGCAAATCAATTTAGGATAATTTGATTTGTGGGAAAGAGAGAAGCAAAGGATATTACTCTGCTTTAAGTGAGGATTATTGGGAGTGACTGAGGGTATGCAGCTTGTGGAGATGACAGACTGCCCTAGAGTTGTGCAATTTAAAAGTATTTAATGGGCACATAACATACCTTGGGCTACCTTCCTATACACACTTTCCTGGGAGTAAGTCTCATTGAACGCAATGGGACTTACGCCTGAGTAGTCATGCATAGGATTGTGCTGCAAGTCGCTGTCTTCCTCTGTGTGAATTCTATTCTGGATCTGCTTTTCCATCGTGCTTACATTGTCACTGTGCTAATTTTGCTCACACTAACTCAGTGCTAACACTATGCTAACATGAGTTGACATTTTCAATTATGCCTGCCCATGTTTGTAATGGGACATGTGTCAGGGTGTAGGCAGGTTCCTACTACTAACTGCATGATTAAAAATTGACTTTCCACTGCTGAAGAGTCCTTGGTCAATTCTAGATATATGAAAGTAGTAATGGCAGCAGATTTGAGCCTTAGCATCCTTCATTTTACTAAATAAATGGGGCCATAGCTTGGTGTTCCCTGAGTTCCATCCCTGGCACCTCCTGGTAGGAAGGATGCTCCCACTTCTGAGATCCACTGCCAGTCAATAATGAGCTAGGTATTCAAGAGTCTGATGGTATGGCAGTTTCATGAGACTGCAAAGTTTGTTTGGAAAGACACAGGTTTAGCTCTGTATTCATATTAACGTTGTGACATTGTTGTGAATGTGGTGTTTGTTTTCAGTGTTGTTGTCAATTATAATAAAATGGGAAATTTTATTAACAGTATTTATATATACCGCTTTTCAACAAAAAGTTCACAAAGCGGTTTACAGACAAAATCAAATGATTCAATGGCTCCCTGTCCCAAAAGGGCTCACAATCTAAAAAAAAAAAATGCAGAACACCACCAGCAAACAGCCACCAGAAAGACACTGTGCTGGGGTGAAAGGGGGGCAGTTACTCTCCCCCTGCTAAATATAAGAGGAGCACCAATTGAAAAAGTGCCTCTTGCCCAGTTAGCAGGGGTTAATCATTAAAGACAATCTGATTTTGATTCAGACACTGTTACGATCACACAGTTGGCCAGGTATTTCTATCTGCAATGGGTGGTGTCCCTTTGGCAGAGGCCAAAGTTATACTGGCCTAGGGAAATCTATACTGGCACAGTGTCACTGCCAGCTGAAGGGAAACCTGGGGGTGGAGTTGGGGGCTGTGTTGCAGGGAATGAGCGGATGTTAGAATCGTATGTTGACTCTGAGGCCAGCCTCGCCCCCAACAACATTATAAAATGTTGCAAAATAAATGGTGCAAAAGCTAAAACACTTTGACTGAAGTCAATGGATAGCTCAAAACCACTGCCTCACCTCCTCCCTCTCCACCACCCCCAACCACAAGGGGGGTTAGAATTTCAGTTAACCCTGCAGCCAGTCACAGTATGACATTAACAGCCCAATCCTGTCTAGCAGGATGCGGCGGTGCACATAAGGTGCCCGCTGCATCCTATGCAGGATTGGGCCTGCCCCAGTGCAGCCAGTGGCCTCCTCAGGGTAATTTGTCCCTTTACCACGAGTAACGCTCCAGCCTCCCTGATGGACTTCCTCCAATGCACACCAGCTATTTCACTGGCGTACATTTGAGAGGCCCGTGTAAGGCCCAGCAGGCCTGGGAAAGGGGATATAGGATATGGCGGAGGAGGCCTCCACTGATCCCTCCCCCTTCCTGGGCAATCCCACTCCCTCAAAGATTCTGCTGGAATGCCCCTTTCCCCCCCCTCCACTGCCAGGTGGGGAACTCCCCTTCCCTGGTGGGCGCTCCATGGCGACTGGGCCGAGTAGAGTGGCATCGGCCTCTGCACTGGTGCCGCTCAAGGCCGAAGCACACCGGGCGCGTCCCGCATGCACATTGCGGTCAGCTGCCCCTGCATTCTTGCAGTGGAACTTGCCTCCGGCCGGAACGCCAAGGGCCACCGGGAGCCACGCTCGCGTTGACGCCTCCCTTGGGCAGTTCCCAGCTTTTGTCGCACCGTACGTGATGCACGTGGGACGCGCCCAGTGTGCTTCATCCTTTACTCCAGCTGCCACAAATGTGCCTTTGCGGCACCCTAGACTGGCAGAGCAGCACTCAGCCAGTCTCAAATGTAGATAGGGTTGCGCCGTCATAAGAATATAAGCTTTAGCAAGGAAACATTGCTCATGTATCAAAGATGTATGGCATAGTAGGGCTAAGATGTCTGTAGAATGATGGGCATACAAGTGGAAACTTTGGGGAGTGGGCACTTTTACAAATGGATTATTTGCACACACAGCCAAGTCTTGCAACAAATAAATAAATAAAGGGCAAGATATGAAACACACTTTGACTTCTCGGAATTCCAGACATAATCATGACCCCACTCTTTCAAGGACAAGACACCCCACTGATGTAAGCAAGAGAGGGGGACTCAGCAGGGTGAGGGAACATGCTTCAAAATGTGACACCAGTACCTCTTCCAGCTCTTTCCCCCTCCAAGCTCCCAAAAGCATGGTGCAGACAAGCGTGAGCTGGGTGGCATTGGAAACACTACTCCACCTATTTTTCTTTGCAAGATATGAGCCAGGGGCCAGGGCACATGGAGCAGAAAAAACCCGAAACTGCACATAGCATTTCAATGCAACTCCCTACAGTGAGTGGGTACCTGAGTTTTTTCTTGATTGCATTATCTTCTCCACCAGATAAACCCCCAAATGTAAATGGTGGTGAAAAAGTGAGAGTCTAGGCTGAGACATGCAGAATGGAAGCGCATCTAAGTCAGAGGTATCAAACATAAGGTCCGTGGGCTGGATATGGCCCGCAGAAGCTCTTTGTCTGGCCCACATGATAATTGGGCTCTCCCAGCGCCGTTCTTTCAGCAGCACTGCTTCTGCAGAAGCATCACTTTGCAGAGCATCTTTCAGACGCCTCAGCAGAAGTGGCACAGCTGAAAGGGTGGCCCGTGTGATCATTGGGCTCTTTCAGCTTGATAATTGGGCTCTCCCATATCTTGAAAATATTATCAAGATTCGCATATTTTCTCTTCTATCATTTGCAGCAGATGAGTTCTTACATGAAAGGTAAAAGGTAAAGGTGACCCCTGACAATTAAGTCCAGTCGTGTCCGACTCTAGGGTGTGGTGCTCATCCCCATTTCAAAGCCGAAGAGCCAGCATTGTCCGAAGACGCCTCCGTGGTCATGTGGCCGGCATGACTCTCCTTGCCGCAGCGCATAGCAGGCGGCTGGAACACAGAGCGCTGTTTACCTGCCCGCAAGCGGTAACTATTTATCTACTCGCATTAACATGCTTTGGAACTGCTAGGTTGGCAGGAGCTGGCCAAGCAACGAGAGATCACCCCGTCGCAGATTCGAACTGCCGACCTTTCGATCGACAGCTCATGGTTCAGCGGGTTAACCCACTGTGCCACCCGCTCGCCTTCTTACATGAAAACAAAATGCTTATTTCTGACCATCATCTGCTTAATGATGTCACTTCCTGTTTCATGATGTCACCTCTGGCCCTCAGCAGGTGCCATGAATGCTATTCGGCACTCTGTATGAAATGAGTTTGACACTCCTGATGTAAGTTTTTTCTTACTTAAAACAACTTCCCAAGTGCACCAAGTCACTAGAAATATCTGTTGATACCTATTACCATCTCCATATCTCTCTTGTTTCCCTATAAGCAGCTATTCAGTATGTACAGAGGCAGAGATGCTCCCTACTTCTCTGCTATTCAGACCATAAGCAAGGGTTACAGCTGCAGCAACAGTAGACCAGTGGGGATTTAATTTGTTCCTCTGACGTATCCCTGGGTTGGGTGCCTTTTTTTTTTGCCTTTTTTAACATCTCGCTGGTACAGGTGGGGGTGCTGCTGTTTTTATGCTCTTGTTTTAATTGTAGCAATGATTTTTAAATCGATTTTTAGATACTGTTTTTATTAATTTCCATTAATTGTTTTTTACTGTTTTAAAATGTGATTATTTTTGTATTGTATTTTTTATTGTATTTTCTTTGTTGTTGTTGTAAGCCGCCTTGGGTCCCTTCAGGGAGAAAGGCGGGATAGAAATACTGTAAGTAAATAAATAAATTGGGTGCCACCTGGTGCAGCGCTTACCTGGAGGAGCTCGGCGTTCCAGAAGTTTAGGAGTGACATAATGATGTAATCATGTTGCCCCTGACCTTCCAGGCTATCGCATTGCTTTTAATGTGAAAAGCCTGCCTTTGCTCGGTGATCTTCAGCCCTCTTCAGGCCAGTCACTTCGTGTTCTCTCCGGTGAGTGACGAAAACACGACTGCCGGCAAGAACATGAGGTGGCTGGGCTCAGAGTGGGCCTGTGGCCATCGAGTGGAGGCTTGGGCAGTGTGATGTCACACACACACACACACACACACACACACACACACACACACACACACACACACACACTGAGAGTGATACCTGGTGTGGGCCACACACACCCTGTGATGCCACTGCTGTAGAATTATCACATTTTTGTTCCAATTGGGCTCCTAAGTTCTTCCCTCCTATGTTCTTCCCAGAGGGCATGATGCACAGTTATGTAATTGGTACAGTGCCACTTGGCATGGAGATGCAGTGGGGGGGGGGATAGTTATGCCTGTTACTCTGCTTTCTGTCATGCAGATTTCAAAGGCACAGGAGTCTTGCAGGACTGAAAGATGGCAGTCCCATTCCTCTAAGATGCTGTCACAACTTGCTCTACAACTGACACTGTTCAATAAAAGCTGCGTGTTCCATCTGTGTCTCTGCTCCCATCATCAGGAAGAGATAGGGAACCTCCACCTGCTTGTTTTTCCCCTCATATGTTTTCATGATGGAACATAAACCAACAGGAAGGGTGCATGTTACAGAATGAGTTGAAGGGTGCTATCAAAGTGTAAGAAAACCTGGGTCAGTCAATTATCTAAGTGAGAATGTGTATGTGCCAGACACTCTAGCTGTTAAACTGCATCTCTGATATACTTATGTGTGTATGGCTCTTCTCAGTGAACCAAGGACCTAAGGTAAGCTAATTCTTGCCCTTTCACTGATTTTTCTCTTGTTGGAATCCTTGAGTTTCAGATAGCTAGTGGGGGCAGGGATAGGAAGGGGGCATGGCAAGCCCCCTGGGAAACTAAAAGCCCCTGTCCTGTATCTGTCTTTTGTTTGCTTCTGTGCTGTGTGGTTAACATGGTGTTCCTTGGAGTGAGAGGTCTGAATTCTAGTCTTGCTGTCTTCCTTTACAAGATTGTTGTCAGTAGAACTCCCAAAAAGTTGCTTTGCTTTTTGGTGGCTACATTTGCATCTCCCAAGCGTGACTCTTGCCTACTTCTCTTATTGCTCATTGTATTGCTTTTGGCATCATTGACATTCCAGTGGGGTTTTTGAACCTTCTTCTGAGAAGGTTTTGGGCTCTACACACGCATGCCTCTTGACTGCTGGACCATGGGAAACTCTGAAGCAATGTCTTCTACTCCTGCAAAATGCTTGTGCATTGTGTATGGAAGGAGTGTGTGAATGTTTTGAGTTGCATAGCATTCCTGCTCTGGTTGTGCATTGACTGGTTGCATACTTGCAAGCCTAATGTGCAGGATATTGCTAGTGAGTGACATCAGGATTGGTAGGTGATAGTGAAGTTGCCAGGGACGGGGGGGGGGGGTGTTGACTGTCAGTATTTCTGCAGTAGCTTTTGCTTCTAGCGATGGCATTGTTGTTCTGTTGATTTTGCTGCTGGGTTCATGAATATATTATTCTGGCATTAGCTCTATGGCATAGTAGGATCATAGGATTGCCTTGCCCATCCAGAAGATGCGAGAAAATAAATGGTGCATGTGAGTAAGGTGTCTCATTCCTGGACTAGCTGTGCAGTATAGGATGTATGTACATGCACATATGTGGACACACACTCTTCCCAGTCATTAACAGCATCAGCCAGATCTGTTTAGGAAGAAGGGGATTCATTCCTCTTGTCTCTGTTAAGCTAATTACAATTCCATGCTTATCTGCTCTTAGGCACCTAGACTGAGACGTCTGTGGTTAACACCCCCACCCCTTGCCTAAAGTCTACTAGAGTGCTTGAGCAATTAAACAGTCTTTGGATTAGCATGTCTCACCGGCTGCCTCCCACTGCCTCCCCCTCCTCCCCTGTCCCTTAGAGGCTTCAATCTCATCTTACGCGCATGTTTTTCTTAAAGACAAGAAAAGCTGGATTAATTTTACTGTGCCCAAGGGAGCCATTTGTAACTAAAGATGTCTCGCTGTCTGTGCACTGGGTGGTAGAATGCGACTGTAGAGGTGGCTTGCAAAAGAGTTCTCTGAATCCCTGCCTGCCCACCATAGTCCTTTTTATAGCTGAATTTGGCCTTTGCAGGACAAGAGCTGAGAGTAGTTGGGGACAGTGCTTAATTTTTAATACAAGAGATGACAAGCCTCAAGCTGAGGCAGCCATCCAGGAGACAGAGTTGCAGTTTTTCAAAACACTTCCACCACACCTTAAAATGTCTGTCTCTCCCCCCCCCCCGCCATTGCTGTAAGCAAGGGTGTTGCAGCTTGCCTGTATTTATAGTGGTCATATAACTCACAGGTGCAAGCTTAGGGACACAGTAGGCTGAGTGTAATTTAATATTTAGCACCCATGCAGTAATTTGTTATACACACACAGAGAGAGCAAACCATAGTCCTGTGGGTGATGCATGTGGAGAAAAATTGTGTTTGAACTAGTTATTCACGACCCCCATTTCTCCTTGAGTCACAGTCATGGCTTCTTATCTGGAAAAATGACAAGGACTTCCCACATGTATGCACTCCCCTGAGTACTTAAAAAAAAATCCCTGGGGGAAATGAAATGTCACACGCCAGAGCTTTGTAAAGCCTGCTCAGGTTTGTGTATGTGATAGTCTTGTATTCTTGTATGGAACAGGATGTGTTTCTTCTATATGCATGGCCAGTGTTGGGGATTGCCCAGGTTGAGGGCTGGCAAGAATCCATGGCAGCTTAGGAGCCACCAGTCCCTGAAGCCCCCAGGCAACTGGCGGCATTGCAAGTCACTCAAACAAGCAACTCACAGCATTGCTGGCTTTCCCTCTCTGCCCATTTGCAATTGGGCTTCCTCAGGGGGCTGCTGCTTCATGGCAGGGACCTCTCTGAGGAGTGAATTCCTGGATGGCCAGAGAGACATCTGTTGGCCCTGGATGCTCCTCCCTCAGAGCACAGAAGGATGAGTGTGCAGAGCATTTACCTTCCTGGGCATTCAGGAAAAGTAGAGATGTCTCTGGTTGCTGCTGTTGTGGTGCCCCATGGCTCTGAGATGGCCATCACCAGCAACTGCCCCCTTTTTATCTTGGCATTTGGGGAAAGGAAAAAGGAAGCATTTGGGGTGGCTGTTCTCTCAGTGCCCTGGCAGCGCTGAGAAAAGAGCAGCCAAATTGCTGAGGAGGGGGCAGAGTGTGGCCCGAGTACCTTTGGGGGACCAGGACAGGGGGTTGGCTAAGGCCCCCCCCAGTGTTGGAATTCCCTTAGGGGGGTAGCTATTAGTTGCTCCGTTCCCCTCTCCTTTACTCTGTCTTACTCCCCACACACGTGGCAGACTTGCTTAGCTTTACTTGGCTAGAGAAAACACACTAGGCATAGTTGATTGAAGTTGCAAAAAGAAGTTTACTTACAGTTTTCATTCATATCTACAACGTCTGATTCACATCAGAGGATACACTAAACTTGAAAGGACAGAACCCTCCTAAAGCTAGGGCTCTCTGCGTGGAGGCATGCTGGAAAGATGGCGCTGGGCTGCAGGAGGGCAGCTTGCCACGTCTTCTCTGGTCAATGGTCAGATGCAGAAGAGTGAGAGAAAGGTGAAGAAGAAGGAAACTGGGTTTGGGGCCACGCCCCTTCCTTAAGACAATGAGGGGTCAAAGACAAGAGGGTCTACTTAGGTACTTAGGTGATCAACCAACACACACCCACCCTCCAGTGTCCAGCATACGGAAGTTGCCCAATTTCCCAACACCCAGAACCTTGTGTAGCGAAATAGGTGTTACGAGTGACCCGGTCATGATTGAAGCTAAAAATAGCGATCCAGCCGATTTAAGAATAATGACGAAAGCTGCCCGGTATGGACTTGGCAGCCCAGAAATCCGGATAGCAAGAAATTATTTAAAATCTGGAACTCGAGGACCCGACGTTTCGTGCCTAGATCCAGGCACTTCTTCTGGGGTATCTTCCAAAGTAATTGGTAGGTGGAAGTAAAACGTCGGGTCCTCGAGTTCCAGATTTTAAATAATTTCTTGCTATCCGGATTTCTGGGCTGCCAAGTCCATACCGGGCAGCTTTCGTCATTATTCTTAAATCGGCTGGATCGCTATTTTTAGCTTCAGTCATGACCGGGTCACTCGTAACACCTATTTCGCTACACATCGTTGCCGGTTATAATAGTTTTCGTTCTAAAACCCAGAACCTTGTTCCAATGCTGTCTATATGGTTAAGGGGTATTGTATTCCTTGGCATTGGGGGGGTATTCTGTACGTATGGGGTGTATTCTGTACGTATGGGGTGTATCATTTTGCATACTGCATTACCGGCTTCAGTGTATGTGTTCTCTCTGGCTCAAAGAGGATCCCCTGACTATAGGTCCTTTATGAAGACAAAGGGCTGTGTTCTACCTCCTGCCCTTTACTAGCACAGAGGTACAGTAGGACTCGGGTAGATGCTCACAGGAGTAAACAGGGGAGATTGGGGAGAAATCTGGGTTTTGAAATGTCTGCAGATCTGGGTTGTTCCATGTATGTCATCTCCCCCCCCCCCCCCTCGGGTTGAGATCACCACAAGGAACTAGGTTTTAAAAAGTGAGTAAATGGAAGTGGTCTTTAATACTTCAAATAAGAAGCAGACTGTGCAGTAGGAGCTAGAGGCATGATTCTTAGTTAAGAGGATTCCAAGGCATGTCCTCCTCTGAACACACTGAGCTGGGTTTAGTCATGGGATTAGGAATCTAAGGGTCTTTTCAAACGATCAGTGAAGGCATGCCCCACTAGCAGTTTAATTTTTGTGTGATAGATCTGAACGCCTCTTTACAATGACAATGTCAAAACCAGCCCCTGTGGTGCCCCCCTGGGTGAGGTGCTGGCTGCTCCCCCACCTCATCTTCTTCCTTTCTTTTTGTCCACTTTATGCACCAAATCCCCAAACCCCAGTGTGTCTTCCCATTTCTTTTGCCAGATGTGATGGCGGATCCTGATCTCCTTTGCCATTCTTCCTCTCTCCTATATCTACTCGCAGCTTCCGGCTTTGCTTTTGAAAAGGGAACAGGGCCTAGAAGAGAGGAGTGGATACATTTGGCTAGAGCAGTGGTAGCCAACCTGCAGCACGCCGAGCATTTGAGCCTTGTCGGGCTGCTGTGCTCCCTTGCTGCTTTCACTGGCGTCGCTGGAGCGTGGCGGGGGGGCCAGGGGGTGACGCGTGTCGCCCTCCGGACGCTCCGAGGCCAGCCCAGGAGTCGGCCTCGGAGCGTCTGACCCCGCCGGCGCTCCAGCGCTTCTTTCAGAAGGCCCATGCAGCGCGTTAATACGGGTATTTTTAGAATTTTCGCGCATGCGCAGACCGTTTTGAGGGCAAGAAGCCCTCAAAACGGTCTCTGCGTATGCACGAAAATTCTAAAAATACCCGTATTAACGCGCTGCATGGGCCTTCTTTCAGAAGGCCCTGGAGCGCCGGCAGGGTCGGACGCTCCGAGGCTGGCTCCCGGGCCGGCCTCGGAGCGTCCGGAGGGCGACGCGGGTGCGTCACTAGGGCGACGCGCGCGCCCCTGCCTCGGGGTGACGCGCGTCCTAGTGACACTTCTGGCTGCTTTCCCTCTGTGTTCTCTCTTCGCACCTCCAGCTAGGCACCAGCTAAATAGCTGGCGGAAGTCGGAGGAGGCCGTGTAATGGCTGAGCCGGCGGGGATGGGGATATGGCCAACGTCATCCCCCCCTCCCGGGCCGGCTCGCCCAATGGGCTCCCTCCCTTGCCGACCGGACCGCCCATGCGGCTGGCGGCGGAAGACTTTCCTTTCAACACCGGCCGCATCCTCGGTCCGGTGACGGAATGAGGGAGGCTGGCCTTGTGCCAGGCTCCCTTACTCCAGAGGAGGCGCAAATGTGCTTTACGGCATGTTTACAACACCTTCTGGCTTCAGAGCGCTTGCTCCGGCACCGAAAGGTTATGGTGGATTTCAGGCGCCTTTTTTCTAGACTGAACAGCTCCAAACGATGTAGCCATTAAAACAATCTAAAACTCTCATGGCCAGCAATTATATTTAAAGATTTATAAGCGGGATTAAAAGCCATGTATCTGCAGGAGAAAAATTATAAATGTTTTAAAAACAACTTGTAAGATTAAAAACAACTAAGTGCATTATAATGTTTTTAAACCTGTTTGTTTTGTTTTTAGCTGGTTGTTTTTAACCGTACAACTTGTTTTTTAAACATTTATAATTTTTCTCCTGGAGACACATGGCTTTTAATCCCATTTATAAATCTTTCAATATGATGTAGCCTTTCTTCATAAGGGAGGTACCCCAGCCCACTAATCGTTTTGGTTGCTCTCTTCTGCACCTTTTCCAATTCCACTATATCCTTTTTGAGATGTAACGACCAGAACTGTACACAATACTCCAGATGTGGCCTTATCTATTTGTACAGTGGCATAATAATATTGGCCATTTTATTCTCAATCCCTTTTTTTAATGATCCCGAGCATGGAATTGGCCCTTCTTCACAGCCGCCGCACACTGGGTCGACACTTTCATCGACCTGTCCACCAGCACCCCAAGATCTCTCTCTTCATCCGTCACAGACAGCTCAGAACCCATTAGCGTATATGTGAAATTTTGGTTACCACCCCCCCTCCCCCCAAAAAAATAAAATAAAAAATGCAAGCAATGCCTACAAAAGACTCTAACATCCAGGGGACAGAGCTTCGTTACATCTCAGGATTGCCTCTACCCATTGATTCCCTACCCCAAATATCTATCATTTACATATAACTTTCTTCCTGGTGCTATTATCATTGAGAAATTTTGCAAAAACTTCTGTTAAAGCACTCAGCATGCACTTTGAGCATTTTATATGTTCTCATTTATATTGAGAACTTCTTCCACCCCATCCCACCCTTTCTGGTGTAGCCGGACCAAAAACAGGCGTGCTGCGCATCCAGTGGGGGGGGGGGACCCGCTCAACTGCTGCTGTTCAAGGTCATGCTAAGCAGCACCAAATCAAATTCTGAATACTTCCTAGAGTTGGGAATGAGCAAATGTATGAGGTCTGCCTACTTACCTGCTGTTGTTGTACACTACAAATGCACTGTGTGGTTAATCCAAACTGCAAACCTGTTCAGCCCTGCAGAGGAGTGCTGGGACATCTATGTGTGAGGCTTATGTTGTGCCCACAGGTGCTTGGCACTGGGCTGCTAGATCAACTACATAACATATTTGACTCACTATGGCCCCAGAGAATAGATTAGTATCTCTAGCTGGAGCCAGGGGAGGAAAGAAATACTGTATGGGAGACCGTTTCTGAGCAGATGGTAGAGGCAGGGGAGGGCTGCTCTGCTCTGGTTTGTTCAGCTCAGGATAGTGCCAGGTCTTCATGATCCGATTCTCTGCCAGCAGAAACCCGGAGCCTGCACAGGACCTAACAGTTTGCCAAGAAACAGCTGCATGTGCTTTTCCCAGGGGCTATTGTTCTTGGTTGCTAAGAAACATGGCCCTTCAGGTGTCTCCCAGGAGACAAGGGCCTGGGTATTTGGTTTAAGGTCAGCCATAATAAAGACAGCAGAACTGCCTGGGCGTCCTGGGCCCTCCTCTGTCATTTGTCAGCCGCTCCTCCTTCCCTGTGTATGCAGCTCTGCGCTCTCTCTCTCTCTCTCTCTCTCTCTCTCTCTCTCTCTCTATGTATGTATGTATGTATGTATGTATGTATGTGAAAGAGACAGATACTGGGCAGACTGCCTACCAGCATGAAACCTGTGCCAGTTTGGTAGCCCACCTGACTTCTCTCTTGGCAATGCAGTATTTTCCCAGAAGCACACTGGCACCATGATGGCAGATGCATTGCTGGGAATCTATCTTACTTGTATATCAGAATCCTGTGGAGCACTCACACAAACGTGACTAACAGTGCAATCCTAACCAACTTTCTAGCACTGGTGCAGTCGCAGTGCAGCCCCGAGGTAAGGGAACAAATGTTCCCTCACATTGAAGAGACCTCCATGACTATCCCTGCACTTGGCAGGGATGGGGGGAACACTGTTGGCACAGGTACACCGGCGCTGGAAAGTTGGTTAGGATTGCGCTGTAAAGCTGCAATCCTGTGCACACTTTCCTGGGAGTAAGCCCCATTGAACACAATGAAACGTACTGCTGAGTAGACATGCATAGAATTGTGCAGGTTCCTTTTCCTTCCTGTACACTTTGCTTAGAAGAAGTGGGGAGGGGCAATTCAACCTGCATCACAAGAATTGCCCTTTCCTTCATGTTCACTAACGTGTAGGGGTGTATGTGTGTGTTTGTGTTCTGTTTGATGCACGTCTAACTTTTATACAGGCAAAGACCCTAGCTACAACAGCCATCTCTTCTAGAGAAGGGAAAGAAAATGCTGTTGTGTATTTGTACTGTATATTTGAATTCATTCTTAGTGTAAACAAATATAAAACAGGCTGTTGTCTAAATATTGAGGTTGAGTTTAATGAATAAATGATTAAAGTGACTGAGTTTCTCTCAGGCTATGCATGTGCCCAGATACTTGTTGATTTCTACTCCCATCAGTGTTAGTTCTGCATAGTTGCAGATTCTTTCCTAGATAAGGTGGCGAGATTGTCTGCTTCTCTTTGAGGGAATTGGCAGGGATGGGGGGAACTAAGAGGAATGTGGACATCGAGCATCAGGTCACAGAGCCTTCCTGTAGCCTCCTCTGAGCAAGCTGCAGATAGGTTTCCTCTTGTTGGAGACAGAAAGAAGAGTCTGGCTGGGGGTGACAGGCTTGCGACCATATCTAGAAAGAAGAGAGTTTATTCCCCACTAGGGAGCTTTTTGTTATGGAAGACTCTGATTACTATCACACTCTGGGGGCTCCCCTTCCACCTTGAACTCTGCAGAGGGAGGCAAGCTTGCTTGAGGAGGTTGATATAAGGAGAGAGGTCTGGGCTTCTGTTGCTCTCTGGGGCTTCTGTGGGGCCCTCTCAATGTCCTGAGCTGTCCAGTAGAAATTTCCTCTAAATTGAGCTATTCTCCCCTCCCCTACGTAGCATTTTATATCCTGAATGGAGGCCACAATGGTGCAGATATGTTCCTGAGAAGCCAGTGAGAGTTGCTTCTGAGTAGAAGTCCATGCTCTTTTGAGCATCCATCCCTTTTGAGTGATGGGCTCCTTCCTCTTTTTAAATAAGCATTGGCATCGAAACACCGCCCCTGGCTGGGGGTGATAGGCTGCGATGATGTCCCCTGGCGGAAGCCACGCCCCCAGCACCTGAGGTCACCCAGAAGCCATGCCCCGGGGGTGACGTCATGCGGCCTGTAACAGGACAAAAATGGCCCCTGGGGGCAGGAGGGAGGGCGGGGAACACCTCTCCGGCCTCCGGAAGGCTCGGCAGCGGTACTGTGAGACCCAATCGTGTCTTTGTTTGGCCCTTCTGAGGGCAAGGCTTCAAGTGGTGTTGTGCACATGTGCCACTTTCAACCTGGCCTGGCCTACTTAGAAGCGTCTGAGCCGCCGAAGAAGATGTGGCTCAGCCTGCCGGCGCATCACCCTGCTCTTTTTGAGAGTGTAGGAGCCAATGCCCCTGGGTGACAACTGTGGTCTCCTCGCAAGGAGGAGCCGCGGTGAGTTTTTTTGGCTCCGCGGCTGCTCTTTTGCAGCCAAAGGTTTGTGTCTGAAGCCTTCCGGGAGCACAGGGGGTGGGGCGATGACGCGAAACATGTCATCACCCCTCCACGTGACCCTGCTGGCAACGCAGCTGGTAGGTGAAGAATGAAATGTGTGAACTTCTTTCTCATGACACCTGTTGACCAAGGAATTTGCCAGGTCTAATCAGCAGAAGCAGCTATGGAAGCCCTCCGTTTGGGGTCAGTCTTTCTTAGCTCAGGGTTGCTAATAGCCTGCATATGTGAGAAAACCTGAATTGCACATACAGAATACATTTTACTTTTTCACATTTTTGGTAGCATGATGATTCTGAAAGGCAGAACTGGGGTAAAGCTCTCACCATGGGGTAAGAATCATAGTGGTAGAGGGAAAACAGTGTTTGCAGGGCTTGCCCAAGACCTCCTGATGCCTGAGGCGGCATGCCTAATGCTGTCCCTCCTTACCTGATGATGTGCCAGCCTTTGCTCCTCCCACTGTCCAGTGCTCTAGCTCAGCTCTCCCCTCCCCTTCACATTTCCTCTTCCTCTCTGCCCCCTCTTCCTTTTCTAATCCAGGGAATAAAAGGAGGGGCAGTGGAGGCAAGTAGGTGGGCAGAGTTGAGTGCCCCCCTGCCAATCTGCTGCCTGAGGTGATTGCTTCAGTTGGCCTCATGAGTGGGCCGGACCTGAGTGTATGGCATGGATGTCCTGCTTCTTAATACTTGGAAGTCTCACCAGGGCCGGCTTAAGACTTCCTGGTGCCTGAGGCAGTGTGTGAAATGCTGCCCCTGCTTACCAGTTGATGTGCCAACCTCAACCTTATAAGCCATGATGGGTATATATGCAACCTTCTGGTTTTAGTAGTAGGCTATCTCTTAACGCCAGGTGCAAGGGAGTGGCAACTGGACACAGGTATCTTGTTGTCTTGTGTGCTCCCTGAGGCATCTGGTAGGGCCACAGTGAGATACAGAAAGCTGGACTAGATGGGCCTTTGGCCTGATCCAGCAGGGCTCTTATGTTCTTACTCCTTCCACTCCCTGGATTGGAAAAGGAAGAACGGAGCGGAAGATTTCACGTGGAAGAGAGGTGGTGGGCTACAGCATCTTCCTTTTCCAGTCCAGGGAGTGGGAGGAGCACTGGAGGCAAGTGGGTGGGCAGGGCGGGCATTGCCCTCCTGCCAATCTGCTGCCTGAGGTGATCACTTCAGTTGGCCTTATGAATGGGCCAGTCCTGAATCATAAAAAAGTCATCTTATTTTTGAACCTTCAGTAGGTGCTGACTGCCATTTTGTATCTCATTTCTGGTAACCATGGGGGCCAAATGCTTGCTTCATTCCCTAAATGAATGCTGAACATATCAGGAAACCAAATTTCATACATACGAGATTCCACATGGCATAGATTTCATACACTTCTGCATCGTGCAAGGCCCGAGTCCACTGAGAGCCTGCAACACAGTGAAGGGAGGGAGAGAGAAAGGACTGAATGCCCCCTTCTTGAGGAGACTGGGTTGGATACCACAAAGCTCTGTATTGTAGCTGAGGAAGCCAGATCAAGAATGGGTGATTTGGACGATCTGGCTTAGGCTAGGGGAATTGAGGCTGGAGGGAGGCCCACCTGTTGGCCTCCTCCAGACATTCTGTCGCTGTGCTGCCTGCCTTGTTGCTTGGATTCACGTTTCCTCCTTTCTCTCATTTCCTTCCACAAATAATGAAAAAAACAAATAGTGCAGAATGGAAAAGCAGTGCTGCAGAGAACTAGGGGGAAGGGGCGGCGGCGAGATAGATTGCCAGTCTCATTCAGCCCATTTCTCTCTCCTTTCCACAGGTGCTGACCCCTGACATTCCACAGCAGTTTGGGGGCTTTAACCTGAGAAAAAGCAAATATTAACTCTCCCCTGAGCCTTGGTTGTGGGGCCGCCAAGCTTTTGCACTGGCCTTGTGGCTGCAGAATGGGTGGTCTCCACAAAAAGAGGTTATATCCCATTCTTAACCAGAGGCAAGCCTGATTAGCCCTGCATTTGACATGGCTAGTTTCTCGTGGCATGTTTTGTAGGTCTGTCTCAAAGTGTCTACAGCCAACGCCAGGTGGAATAGGGGAAACTCGTGTTTTTAGATAAAAGAATCTGCACTATGCTACAGCGTACATGCTGCTTTGACTTGAATTTCTTTGATAGAACTCCAGATATGCCTCATTTAATATCAAAAATATATCAAAAAACCAAATCTAAATTTAACGTGTCTTGTTTGATGGAACTGTGTTATTATGAATGAATAATAATTTAACATTAGGATAGACCAGCTCAGATATAGGACATTTTATAGTAATATCTCTGAACGTTTCTTGATAGGAACCCTCTGGGCAGGGACTATCCTTGATGGGTGGAGTAGCAAACAGATATGAACTGAGTTTACACCCCAGATCTCATTCATTTAATGCTGGGACCACTGGTGTTCCGAGGGTGGTGCGGAAGTGTATGTGTAGTAGGATGCTGCTACGCACGTGTAAGCACCCCTCCCCCTCGTCGGTTGGAGCCATTCCCAGCAGGTGACGGCTACCGTGCAGGCAGCTATTCCGCCTGCACAGTAGCCGGCGCCTGCTGGGAATGGCTCCGACTGGCGAGGGGGAGGGGTGCTTACACACGTGTAGTGGCGACCTGCTACATGTACACTTCCGCACCACCCTCGGAACGCCAGTGGCTGTGACTCGGGTTGAAGGTCTCAGGATCTCACACCTGTTCATTTTATAATGTGCACCCAATTGCCTATTAGCTTGGGGTTGTAACATGTAACAGATGTAGGGTTCAGTCTGTGGGTCCTTCAAGGAAGAGAAAGGTGGATGAGTATTTTGATTAGTAGGGACAACTCTACTAAAAGGGGTAAATGTGCTAGGCTCATTTGTGGCAATGCTCCATAATCTGCAACAGACAAGAGCTGGGTGGGGATATACAAGAAATCTCCAGCTGAACAAATACTTCCCTCGGTCCCTCAAGGAGGCTTTGACCAAAGCTGGACTCATCACAAAAGAACCACTCTACTTATATGCTCGCACTTATATTTTTATAATACCGTATTGTCCTAAGTATAAGATGCACCTGATTATAAGACGCACCCTTAAAGTTTGGTGCTATTAAAAAATAATAATTAAATCACTGGCATTAAATTGCAACAGCCTGATTATAAGACGCACCCCTAGTTTAAAAACTTAAATTAGGAGAAAAAAGTGAGTCTTATACTCAGACCAATACGGTATATTTCTACAACCATAGTCTTGCCTTGCCTTGTTGTGCATGTGTGTGTTTTGGTCTGCGTACTGCTCACTTCAACAGACTGTCAGCACCAGTGAAGGTTTTTTGCTCCTGATGCTCAGGGTCAAAGGGCTGCATGGAAGAGCCGTGCTTTCTGGATAAGCAGAAGCGAAACAGATTTTACTGACATAAATAGGGGATTTACTGAGATATTATGGGGTTAGCTGAGGAGAGGAAATGCAACCTAGCTCAGCTTACTAAACCAACTTAAATCTAACCCTTGAGTGCATGTGATAGTGAAATGTAATCGCCCATATAGGCTGAATGACTTTGGACTGGCTCCCTCAGAGTCTACATGGGCTGTCTCAACCCATGTTTGTGTGTGTATGATGGGGAAGGACCTGGAGACTGCATTTGAGACCTGAGCTGAGGACCACCCAAACTTGATCACATTCCTCTTTGCTATGTCCCCCTTGAAACTACAGCAGTGTCAAATTTTGTCCAGGTTGTGGCATACTCAAGTGTTGCGTGTATATTATGAAGGTATTGACCCATGCTTGAAAAACAGGGAGAAAAACATCCAGTTGCTCAGAATAAGAATTGCCTTGCTTACTGAATCAGGCCATAGGGTGGAGAATGGCTTGATATATAAGGGTCCCAGGAGGAAGCTATCTGGACTTCCCTGCAAAAGCATCTCAGGTATGGAACTTGCTGCTTCAGGGAGTGCAAGAGGCATCTCTCTCTTTGCTTCTAAAAAGATGCTCAAGACACAGTTATTCTGCCAGGCTTTTGGGTTGCAAAGCTGAGCTGTATGAAAGCTGTCTGTAGCTGCTGCTGCTGCTGCTGCTGCTGGAGTATTGCATTTTTATCTGTCTTTGATTATTTTAAATTGTTGAATCTGTTTTACTGTTATTTTTTTAAACGTTTTTATATTCTATGTTACCCACTTGGTAGTAATTAGTGAAAGGTAGGCTATGAGTGAATAGTTTCTAGTCCGGACACGAAAGCGATATGGATGAAGTGATGATTGTAACAAGCAATGGGAGGGACTTGCTGCCAGGCAACTTTAGTGACTGGGTTTGAGTGGCATTGGCTTGCCACTTTGAAAACCTTTCTTAGGGTGCAATCCAGGTGTTAACAATCTGTTAACAGCAGATGCACCAGTGTAAGTGCAATTACACTGGCATAAGTGCATTTACACCGGTGCATCCACTGTTACACCGGTGCAAGGTTACACAGGATTGCGCTGTAAGTTAATTTAGATCAACATTCTCTCTTTGGCAGTGGCTGCCTGATGCCCCTGGAAAGCTCGCAAGCACAGCATATTGATGATGATCGTCTCCTGTTGTCAGCCCCCAGTGCCTGGTAATAAAAGAGATATTGCCTCTGAACACGAAGTTTCCATTCTTAGCTATAGTAGATAATAGCCACTGATATAATCCATGCTGAGTTAATTGTCTTATTCCAAGGAAGTGTAAGGTATTATCATGTAACAAGTTCCAGAATGCTAGCCATGTTTGCCAGCGGTTACAAAAGCAACAGAGTCCAGAGGCGCCTTACAGATTAAGTAGTTTTATTGTTGCATGAGCTTTCCCAGGCTAGAGGCTGCTTCACCAGGTATATGATGGCAAAACATCTGGCATCTTCATGTGTGATGATAAAGAAGGCTATGATTTATGGAAGTTTGCACCATGTGTCAGTCAGTCCCTAAGGTGCCATTGGACTCTTGATTGCTCTATCACAGTTCAAGCAAGGAATCCTATGATTACAACTGGAAATGAATATTTGGGTCACATTGTATTTTTGGTGAATATGCACTCACAAAACTGACATTTCAATTTGCAGCAAACTTCAGAATTTCACAGCAGGAAAAGGATTTCTAAAAGAATGTGATTCATATTTCTTCAGTTTTTATGTCGAGACTGGCAGTGTTCCTGTTATAATACCCAATGGTGCACATGTCAGATCCCATCTCACTAGACAACCAGGCCCCATAGGAGGGAGTCTTAAAAAAAAAAATCTGACAGAAATCTCCAGAGACATCTCCACTTGGCATTTGTGGCAAGAGGAGGACCCTCCAGAAGCCTCAGTGTATAGTTAGGGCTGGCCTGAGAAATTTTAGCACCTGAGCTGGAAAATCCAGATGACACCACCAGCCTTGGAGTGAAACTATTCATACTAAATTAAGTAACTGGCAATTTGTTGTTCTTTAATGATGATCAAAAATGGCTGCCTGATGCACCTGCCTCACTCTGTTTAATGGAAGGGCTGGCACAGAGAGTATGGAAAGTCAGGAAGCTGTTTTTGGGTAGCTGTGTGTGTTCTCATATGCATATGCACATGCTCACATGCGTGCATTCCCTCACGACCTCGCCTCTCTCCCTCAATAGCCTTTGCACTTGATGATAGGCATGCTTCCTCAAGTCTCCCCTAACACTTAGACCTGCTTGGGCTAGGGGATTTTCAGAGAGAGTCCAGCCCCAACATTCCAAGGAAATTAGACCTCAAAGGGTGTGCAGGGAAGGTCACAGGAAGTGAAGCGTGTAGCTCCATTGTGTCCCCTTTGTAATTATTTGTCACAGTGAACTGCCCTTGGCGGCCCACCCAAGTTAAAGTGCATAGGGCCTGGCTGACAGGAGAGGTCTGTCATTATTAGCCCCCCCCCCCTCTCTTGGCCTGAGTCCTGACCACTCTTCTCTTACCAAGACTGCCTGTCATCAAATTGTGGGTTTCAGTGGGGAATAAAGGCAGGGACTTGAGATGAAATATCCCAGTTTTGAGTGTTTCTGTCATCATGTAATGCAATGCCCCTTCTGTGATCCAGAATTACAGGTGTCCTTGCCCTTTCCCAGTGTGGGGAGCATACCCTTGTGATGGCCTAAATAGTGTGGGTCATTCACCCCCACCCCTCTGGAACCAAGCAGTCTCAGCGAAGCAATTACCAGCCCTTTTTACATAACTACCATGCATAATCGACACATTCCAGCCCCTGAGCTCTATTGCCTCTGAGCTCTGTTGCCCCTGAGCCTCTGAAAACTGGACATCTGCTTCATTGACTACAGTAGGATTCATAGATCTAGTTTGTCATTTCACCTCAGGTCATCACACCTGTCAGCCTTATCTGCATCTGCATGTAAGTCTACGCATATGAAACTAGAATCAGTTTTATGAATGGTTTGAGGACTCAAAGGTTGGATGTGATGAATGAGGGCATTTGATCTTTTGATACATTGTACAGTAGTTGATAATGTGGGTTAACTGGACTGAGAAGTGTGGGGAGGCTGCTTTTTGGGTAGTCCTGCTTCCCAAAGTTTCACAGTTCTTTCTAGCTGAAAGTATTGGTTAAAAAGAAATAGAAAATATTATCTTAGTTCACAATAGTTTCAAATATAGCTTGTAGCAAGGGCATGGTATCCCAGCCTTTTGCATTTGGGAATAAGATGTTCAAGAATTCAGATGTGTGTTCTCACAGGATGCATCAGAGAGACAATAGGTGGCTTCTGTTATTGTGGTGTTATGTGGTACAGGGATGGCATCAGGTGTTGGCCAGTTGAGCACTGACTGAGCAGTGGGTTACCTTTGCTCCAGGGTTAACAGAAATTTGGTGAGTCACTGCAGGAAATAGGAGCTGTAGAGGAGGGTGCACCAGCTTCTCTTAAGAAGTGGTTCCTTCTTTTCCATGTTTCCACGGTTACAGGGGTTGCACTTGTATGCCCCTTGGAGAGTGGTGTGACTCCACCCTCCACACCAATTTCCCATGCTTGGAACAAAAGGTTTCTTGCAACACCCAATTGTTTCTCATAGAATTGCAGATATGGAAGGGGTCTTCAAGGCCATCTAGTCCAACCCCCTGCTTGAAGCAGGAAAACCCGCTATTTCCTTTGATAATTGGTTCCACTGTTCTCATCAAGACTAGAGTCAAACTACACTAAAGCCTATTGCACACCATCTTTCTACTTTGCATAACAGAATAGCTTGGCTTACAACACCACTCTTGCAGTGTCCTTTTTGTGTCAGATCATTGTACTTATGCTTTGTGTTCTCATGAAAGCTTGCCAGGTGTGCTTTCATACAATATACAGTACAGCAATTTGGTTTCATGACCCAGATGTACTTTAGTACTAAATCAATCCTATCCTGGCATTTTCTCATGAGGATATCTCCTGTTGCGGAAGTAGAGGGTGACTGACTGATGATGTATGGATAAAAGAAGTTAAGGGTTGTACCAAATTAAGAAGGGGCAGCTGTCCATGCATTTAATTGGGGGAGGTTAAATAGTATGCCTTTTTATATTGTGATTTTATACTTCCATCTGCTAACCTTAAAACTGTATAGTTCCGTGGCTATTAGATTTGTATTCCTTTTACTGCTTTGGGTTAAACCACTGAACCATGAGCTGTCGATCGAAAGGTCGGCAGTTCGAATCCATGCGACGGCTCCTGCCAACCTAGCAGTTCAAAAGCAAGAAATTGCAAGTAGATTAACAGGTACCGCGTTAGCGGGACGATAACAGCGTTCCATGCGCCTCGGTGTTGAGTCATGCCGGCCACATGACCATGGAAACGTCTTCGGACAGCGCTGGCTCTTCGGCTTTGAAACGGAGATGAGCACCGCTCCCTAGAGTCGGACACGACTAGACTTAATTGTCAAGGGATACCTTTACCTTTATCAGAGTGCAGAGTTAAAGCTACCGGGCTAGAATTGTTTGATATTGCCTTCATTTGCTTTTTGCCATTTAATTTTCCTAACCTTATGCTGTAACTAAACACTTTATGGGATCATTTGCAATTAGATAGAATATGCTGGGAAACCACACAAGCAAAGGAAATCTGATGTTTCTTTGATGCTAATGCAGACTCCGAGTATCTGAAACAGAGAGCCCCCTTATCATGCAAACTAATAGTTCTTCAAGAGCAGCAGCGCCTCAGTGTAACATTCGTGTTCTGTGCTCAGTCATGGGCTTTTGCTTAGCGACACACTGTTAAATATTTAAACCTTGCGCTGCACCTCCTCCCCTCCCCCTGCTCAAAGCACATTAGTTGTAAAATGCCCCTCCCCTGGACAGCATGTGGCTTCTGGACTCTGACAGCTAAAGCTATCATTTGTACCTGTGAATTATTGATAAGCTATCAGGCAAGTCTGGCCTTGGAAGTGTCAAGCTGTTTGGGTGGCAGAGGCTTTGGGCTGCCCCTGTGCTGGCTGGGGGAAGGGGAAGTGGATGGGTGATCAGAATGAAGCCTTCTCTCCTTGGTGTTCACAATTAAAACCACTGAAATACCCCTGTATTTGAATCAGATGTCATATGTGGCTAATGATACAGGGCTTCCTTGGAACAAGGAAGCACTCAGCAGACCTCTTGTCTTCACTCAGGGGTTCAAGAAGTCATGTTTCTATGGATGTCTCTCAATGTCAGTTCATCGTATTGACAAGGGATATATCAGTCAACAAGCCTCCCCAGCAGAACATACGGTAAATCTAGGGCTGCCCTGGCCATGAAGCAGAGTGAAGCAGCTGCTTCAGATGTGGGCTGGAGGTGGTAGCAGACTCGGATCACCCTGCCCACCATCTCTGCCCACTGCTTACCCTGCTGAGTCTCATGGTCTCTCTCTCAAGTGCTGGACTTGTCTGAGAGAGAGAGAGAGAGAGAGAGAGAGAGAGAGAGAGAGAGAGAGAGAGCTGGTGCACATACAGTTTAGAGTAGGGCCCCCGTATCCGCTGATTCGGCATCCGCGGTTTCACTTATCCTGCTTATAGCACAGCTTCTGACTGAGTAGAGTCGGCAGCCTCAGTGCTAGAGAGGCTCAGACATTAACAGGAATGTCCTTATAAACAAAGACCTATACAACTCTTTTACTAAATAAATACTGTAATGTCTTCCCCAGAACCATTGGCTCTTCCAGCTTCTGTGTTTCTGGGTCTCAATGGCAGTTTGGAAAACAAGAAGATTTATCAACTACCATGTGGCCGACACAAATAGTTTCTCCCATTCCTGCTGGGGACCTAAATCGCTGAGATACACCCTTCCTTATGTATGCTGGGATGACATTAGGCCGGGAATTTCTTTCTGATGCATTATGGATAAGGGAAAAGGAGCTGGACCTGTTCTTGGTGCCTAGTATGTGTGAGGAATCTGTTCCCTCAAGGGAAGCTATCTCAGTAGGCTGTGCCAAATATCCTACTGCTCTGCTTTTTGGGTAAGTATGTACCCATACAGACCAGAATCTGACTCAGTCTTTGTTCTTGAAAATCCAAGATATACATGAATGTTAAAAAAATGCAGTAAGTGGTAAATATTTAAGCATGACATATCCCGGGTTCCTCAAAAGTGTGTAACTTGTAGCTGAAAGCAGCCCTTCACCCAACAGTATTGGTTATAAGCAGAGAAGATATGTGTGGTCTCGAGGTAGTTGAGAGCTGAGGGTAGTTCAGAAGACAAGCTTTATTAAAGTGATTTCCAAAGTGTTTTTAGTTGTTGCATATCATTTTAATATTGTTAGTCATCTTGAAGTGACTTTGGAGCAAATATTTTAATAAATAAAATCCTGCCTTCTCCCATCCCTGTGTTATTCATCTATAACAAACAATCTTATGGACAGATTCTATGTTAGCTCTCTGTTCTGTAGTATACACTACAGCACCTCGCACACCATTAATTGTGAATAAATGTACCCGTAGTTTTGCTGTGTCCGTTGCTCCCTGGGACCACTCTGCTAGCTTGTGGTATGCTCCCAAAAATGACTGCAGGCTTTGGCTGAGTGTGAGTTGCTGATGAATTTAAAGATGTTCCATCTATTAAAAATCTTATATAGGTGTCTGGTCTGGATAGCTGTTAATTGCAATGAGTGGTGGACTGCAGGATGAGAGGACAGCTGGAGCCCAGAGCAATCTGCAATTTCTGGCTGCAGAAAGAAGAAAAACTGCAAGAGATTAATTACAGCACAAAGGCCGCAGCCTAAATCTGTCCCCTCCCCCCTGCTTACTTCAGGCTGGCTCTCTCTCAAATCTGGCAGGCAGCACAGGGCCAAGGCTATTCCAATATTGACTTTGAAGTGTGAATTTCAAACCCTCTTGGCCTTTTTATTATCTCGCCTGGGTCTGACAAGGGAGCAAAGAGTATATGGAGATGAAACAGCTTGGTTTTCAAAGGCTGCCGCTGCCAGGTTCACCTCCACAGCCCAGTCAGTTGGTAAGCAATTACTCTGCACTCGTTCTCTTTCCCGATTCCCTGTCCCCTGCTGAAAAGCAGGGTTAGAAGGGTAATGGGGAGAGGGCCCTCCCCTAATATCCAGTGTTCTGTTTTGCTTTCTTCAGTGCCTTCTGCTGGGAACGTTTGGAACTGCAGTGGTCTTTAGCCTTGTGATAGCTGTGTGTGTGTGTGTGCGGTGTGCGTGCGTGTGTGTGCGTGCGTGTGCATATGCGTGCATGCATACCTAGGTACTGTACTGTACGGTATTAAATGATTCAGGCCAGGGCTGGCCCAAAGACTGAAGCAGCATGCCAAATGCAGCCCCCCCTTTAAATGGTGATGTGCTCGCCTTTGCTCCTCCCACTCCTAGGATTGCAAAAGAATAGGAACAGAATGGAGAGGAAGGGACAGAGCATAAGAGGAAGTGTGGAGGAGAGAGGTGGGCTAGAGCATCTGCAAAGCTCATATCTATCCCTCTCCTCTCCTCCATGCTTCTTCTACCTTTTCCAATCCAGGGAGTGGGAGGAGAAGGAGTGGTAGAGGCAAGTGAGCAGATGGAGAGGTGTCCCCTGTCAGTTTGTTGACTGAGGCAACCTCCTCAGTAGGCCTTATGGATGGGCCAGTCCTGGTACAGATTGGCTATCTTTCTGTATTTATATCCCACTTTTCATTAAAACCAAATCACCATAAGGCAGCTTATAATAAAAACACAAAAAACCAATTTAAAATACATCTACACAGAGAGTAAAAGCAAAACAGCAGGACAAAACAAGTAAAATCCAATATAAAGTCAGTTCAGCACTGTATTAAAAGCCTTCCCAAACAGAAAGTCTTGAGCATCTGTCTCAAAATAGAAAGAGAAGGAGCCAGCCTGATCTCTCTAAGGTTCTTTTTTACTGGACAAGACAAGAGGACCACTGTACATACACTGGAGTTGGGCACAGCTTCAACCGTGCTAGGCTAGAAGGAAACAAATCCGAAGACTCTTTCTCTTCGCCTAGCTGTATTAACAACTCCTTCCCTGCTGTGCCACAGAGAATCACTCAACTTAACACACTCCTTCTTTGATCTGTAGGCCAGGCTTCAGCTCCAAGCAATTGACTGTGTTTGCTTAGCTCGCTGGACTGTGTCAGGGCTATAACACAGTGTGTTTGTGCTTGCAAGGTAATGTGGTGGTGTTCCAGGCTGATCAATTTCTATCCCAAGATGAATCTTCTAACCCTAATAAATTGCTTCAGAAGGCAGATGGGCCCCTCCGTTTTGTCTGAATAGAAAGATGTATGATGATTGCTCACCCAGCCAAAAAGACATGCTTTTGCTGCTGCTGCGTCAGTGGACAAGAGGACTAGTTTGCAGGGCCTGCTGTCGTATCTAGCGTGGTGTCAGAAATGCCTTGAGATCCCTGCAATATTTAATTAGCATACAGCTCTCTGAGCACCAGGCAGGAAATGTGTTTGCTAATTAGACATTGTTGATTTCATACCCAGGAACATAATGAATGCCTGGCGGGTGCCCAAAGCAGAGTCCTTTCCTCATTTCTATGCATGTATTCCATTTCCTACCAGCTGGGTCTTGCATGTCTGTGGGGCTAGCACATTCAGTTGGGTGCCTCATTGTAGTGTCTTAGAGTGATGTGACAACACAACACCAAGTATTCCTAGGCTGTGACGTCCTCCCATCCAAAATGGACACACTAGATCTACAAAAAGGAACTTTAAACAAAAGAGCACAAACTGGCACCAGCTTGTTACAAGGGAAATCCATTAAAAGGTACAAAGTAATTACTGATTAAGGCAGCAATATTAAATGGATTAAAAAAGTCAGCACCTTGTCTGTGAATCTGGACATACCGTATTGTCCCGAGTATAAGACGTCCCTGATTATAAGACGCACCCTTACAGTTTGGTGCTATTAAAAAAAATTAATTAAATCACTGGCATTAAATTGCAACAGCCTGATTATAAGACGCACCCCTAGTTTAAAAACTTAAATTAGGAGAAAAAAGTGAGTCTTATACTCAGACCAATACGGTATTTCCAGTTAGAAAGTCAAGTTGTCTAGTGAGGGACCCTGGGACAATTGTACAGAAAACCTGCATACAACTATGATACTTGGAGTTCTTTTGGTAAAGTGATGACTAATGTCAGTTTGAAATGGGCCAAACCAGGGCTTCTCAAACTGTGAGTCGCAGCCTGATGCCAAGGTGGGTCGTCAGTTAGGCCCAGCTGCCTGCCCTTGTCTCTGTTTGGCTCCAAATTGGAGCCAAGGGGAAGCAACTGGAGGCCGCTTCTGGGTCATAATTCACCTTCTGCAGCTGCTCCCCTGCCGCACCGGGCCTGGGACAGCCTCCAGAGGCCTCCATGGGCCTCGGAAGACCTCTGGAAGTAACTTCCAGGTTACTTACGTTGAACTGGAGGCCACTTCCGGGTCACAACTCGCCTTCTGCAGCTGCTCCCCCGCCGGGCCTGGGACGGCCTCCAGAGGCCTTGGAAGACCTCTGGAAGTGACTTCCAGGTCACTTCCGATTTCTCCAACATGACTTCCAGTCGTGTCGGGAGGCCTGCGGAGGCCTTCAGAGGCCGTCCTGGTGGGTCACGACAGGTGAGCAGCTGCAGAAGGTGAATCATGGCGGTGGGGACTTTGAGTACTGCTGGGCCAAACTAAACAAGTGCAAAAATGTGTGTTCTCAACCAAAATCACCATTGTTTTCCTTTATAACGGTAACATGGCATGGAGGCAAGGGCAACAATCCTAATTATATCTGGAGTTCATTTTTCTCTATATGCACAGTTATTTCCAGGATTGCCCTGCTGGAGATTTGCTCTGAACCTGCGATTATATATCAGGAGCAAATTGCTGCTTCAGCATGTGCTCTAATTCTCACTGCGATTGCTGCCCCACGTGGCTGTTTTAAAGGAAGCACCTCTGTGGGCAGCATGCCTCCAGAGCGTGTATTCACGCACTCATATTTGCTTGGCCCTAAGTGTATATGTACCCTTAGTTTCTCTAGAAATAGTGTTGTCTTTTACAAGCCAGGTGTCCGGGTGAATACAATACTGGATGTCTTTCCTATATTGTAATTTTTATCAGAGGAGTGATTTATCAAGAAGCATTCCTGCGAATGAAAGAAGGTATGAGGGAAGTTACCCTGATAATGATCAGTACAAAATTGGAGATGTCCATGATTAGCTTCTCTAACACCCTTATGGAGCTGGAAAATTGCCCCTCATACGCAACTGCTGCAGCTTAGAATGCAGTTATACATGATGTAGCTGTTCTGGTCTTCCCCTGCTACTCTGTTCTGGGCCCACTTGGGTAAAGATTATTGCAAAGGAATAAGAAGGGAGCAAGTTTTATGAGCTAGATTTAGTGATCCTAGTGGGACAGCTTTTGTGGTTTAGTGCAGGAAATGCCCAAGCTAGTAATGTATTGCAGAAACTGAGTTAGCTGTAGTGGGGGAAGCCAGTGGAGTGACACAGAAATGTTTCAGTCATCATTTGACTAAAAGCTGGTGAGAGGAGCTGGCAGCTGGCTAGCTGGCTGTGTAGCATAGACCTGAGCACTACTGGACATGCTAATACCAAGGGCTGAACTGCTGCCAACCACCCTATGACTGTGATACCAGACTTAAAGAAAAGATTCTGGGCTTGCCAAGCCCTGTCTGCTTGGCAGAAGATGCAATGCCAATTCTTGTTCAAATGCTTGGTGCCAGGCTTCCTAGAATGCTGGCAGCATGAGTTCATTTGGAGAGAGACATGGCTGGCCTTCTCTCTATCTAAGAAGCTGTTCACGTTCCACCTAACTGTTCAGGAGCAATCTACATATTGCATGCAAATATGTGCAACAAAGCCTCTAATTAAAAAAAATAATGAAAAGCAATTTTGGGAAACTATGACTTTTGAACAAAGGAGCAGTAGAAGGAAGAGGGTGCTTAATGTTTGCTCTGCTGCCATGTTTTCCACCTCAGTTTCTAAACACCCATACTTCTCTGCTCAAAATTGCAACCACCTGAGACCGCTTTGAGTAAATTTAGCAGTCTGGAATAAGAGAATGGGTCCTTTTATGGATTGGTTACTGTTTAAAGAAGAGGAAGCAGAGAGTAGAACAATGAATAAATGGGCAGTTTTCACTGTGGAGGGAAGTAAAAAGTCCCTCAAGGATATTTATTGGAATTGGTGCTTTGTTTAAAGACAGTACTTCTTTGACAGTACTACTTTACACAGTGCATAATTAATCTATGGGATTTGTTACCACAAAATGTTGTGATGGCCGCTAGCTTAGATGTCCTTAAAAGAGGATTAGACAGATTCATGGAGGAATGGTCTATTAATAGCTATTAGTCATGATGGCTAATTGAAACCTCCAGGTTCAGAAGTAGTGTACTTCTTAATTGTTGTTGTTCAGTCGTTAAGTCGTGTCCGACCCTTCGTGATCCCATGAACCATATCCCGCCAGGCCTTCCTGTCCTCCACTATCTTCCTGAGTTCGCTCATTTTCATGTTCGTTGCATCGGTGATGCTGTCTAACCATCTCATCCTTGGCCTTCCCCTTCTCCTTTTGCCTTCAATCTTTCCCAGCATCAGAGTCTTCTCCAGAGAGTCCTCTCTTCGCATTAGGTGGCCAAAATATTTGAGTTTCAGCCTTAGTACCTGTCCTTCCAGGGAACAGTCAGGCTTGATTTCATTTAGAATTGACTGATTTGATCTCCTAGCAGTCCAAGGGACTCTCAGGAGTCTTCTCCAGCACCACAGTTCAAAAGCATCTATTCTTCGGCGCTCAGCCTTCCTTATGGTCCAACTCTCGCAACCATACATTGCTACTGGGAACACCATCGCCCTGACTATACGAACTTTTGTTGGCATGGTGATATCTCTGCTTTTTATTATGCTGTCTAAGTTTGCCATAGCTTTCCTTCCAAGGAGTAAGCGTCTTTTAATTTCATGGCTGCTGTCTCCGTCTGCAGTGATCTTGGAACCCAAAAAAGTAAAATCTGTTACTGCTTCCATTTCTGCCTCTTCTATTTGCCAGGAATTGATGGGACCAGATGCCATGATCTTAGTTTTATTAATGTTGAGTTTCAAGCCAACTTTTGCACTCTCCTCTTTCACTCTCATCAAGAGGCTCTTTAGTTCTTCTTCACTTTCTGCCATTAGGGTGGTATCGTCTGCATATCTGAGGTTGTTGATATTTCTCCCGGCAATCTTGATTCCGGCTTGTGATTCATTTAGCCCTGCATTTCTCATAATGTACTCTGCATATAAGTTAAATAAGCAGGGTGACAATATACAGCCTTGTCGTACTCCCTTCCCAATTTTGAACCAGTCGGTTGTTCCATGGCCGGTCCGAACTGTTGCTTCTTGACCCGCATACAGGTTTCTCAGGAGACAGGTAAGGTGGTCTGGTACCCCCATCTCTTTAAGAATTTGCCACAGTTTGTTGTGATCCACACAATCAAAGGCTTTTGCGTAGTCAATGAAGCAGAAGTAGGTGTTTTTTTGGAAACTTCTTAATACCAGAAGTATTAAGTCCACTTTTCGAACTGTGGTGCTGGAGAAGACTCCTGAGAGTCCTTTGGACTGCTAGGAGATCAAATCAGTCAATCCTAAATGAAATCAACCCTGACTGTTCCCTGGAAGGACAGGTACTGAGGCTGAAGCTCAAATATTTTGGCCACCTAATGCGAAGAGAGGAGTCTCTGGAGAAGACTCTGATGCTGGGAAAGATTGAAGGAAAAAGGAGAAGGGGAAGGCAAAGGATGAGATGGTTAGACAGCATCACCGATGCAACAAACATGAAAATGAGCGAACTCAGGAAGATAGTGGAGGACAGGAAGGCCTGGCGGGATATGGTTCATGGGATCACGAAGGGTCGGACACGACTTAACGACTGAACAACAACAACAACATTAAGTCCACTACATTGTTTTAGGGAAGCAATGGCAAGATATTTCCCAGAAGTATCTGGTTGGCCATTGTGATACACAGGATGCTGGATTAGATGGCTCTTGGGCCCAATCCAGCAAGGTGGCTCTTTTATGTTATTTTTGTATGTAATATGTAATTTTCCCCTTTGTTAATACAGGATCTGCTTTGCAACCTAATTGTGCAATGGGGAGTTGGCCTTGATATGACTTTATTGTGTCCTCTTCATAAGGACCTCTTCATTGAAGGTCCTAATGTCATCTTCATTGTGTCCTTTCTTGCCCCATTTTTAATGGCCTTGTGCTGATTTTAGAGAAGGTAGGAACTTTGCAGAGAGCTTCTGTTACACTGTCTCCTTATTGCTGTCCATGCTGCTCATGTCTTCGTCCCATCCACTGGCAGTCACTCCACAACAGCTTCTTGAAGCTCTCAAAACTAGACATACACAGAGCATTGAGAGACTGGGCAGATGCTTCCTTCAGGTGAGCAACATCTCCTTTCATTTTTGTTGATTCCTGACCTCACTCTCACACTAATTTCAACTGTTACAAGAACCATTCTCTGGAAGAGTTTGCCAGACAATCCCATCTCCCCTGGACAATTTCCTTGCCCCTTACATGTGGATGTACATTAAAGTGTGGATGATTTGGTACATATTTTCTCCCACACTGGTTCCTGTAGCTAAGACCCCACTATTCAGAAATTTCATTCACTTTAATCTTGGCTGTGGGAAGCCAGGGAGCTGATAATGAGGGAGGAATTTAAATGGCAGCAGAAAACCAGCTTCAATCAAAGCTGGTGAAAAATATACCTACCAGGCCTGCATTTCTCAGGTTATTCAAATGTCGAGTTGTTGCTGTGTTGGACATCTGGCTCTAGAGACAAAGAAGTGGGGGATAAGGGGAGTAAAGTTTTAATTCACATATTAAATTCAACGTCTGTCAGGGGTTCTCAACCTTTGGAAGCCCGGGTACCCCCATCATGGTCCAATTTTCTGAAGTACCCCTGCTAATTAATTGCTAATTAATTAGATTAAGCAATTAATTAGCCAATTAATCATTTAAAAATAAAAGAAAGATTAAAACAATTTTAAATGTGAAAAAATGTCTTATTTAACTGTGTGTGTGTGTGTGTGTGTGTGTGTGTGTGTGTGTGTGTGTGTGTGTGTGTGTGTGTGTGTGTGTGTGTGCAAAACCCAACACAAAATCAGAGAGAGAAGGGGGGGGATTGCATTTTCTCAACTACAAAAATACACTGCACAGATGGGAGAGAAGGAAAAAACCAAACAGAGAGCTTGATCTCATGTTAGTGCAAAAAGTGCAAGGATCTCTTTTTTTCTCCAAGCCATCTTTTTCCCTCTCCCACTTCCCAAAACCAGCTCCTCCCTCCCCCACCCACCCAGTCTCTTATCTGTTAGTATCTGAGAGAAGCAGACACTCCAGAAGCAGGCAATCCTCATCATGTTGCAAGGAACCCTTGGCTCGCGTTCTGCTGCTCTGAAGTAAAAAAGCAAGTGAAACTGCAGAGCAGTTTGAATTTAAAAATACTTGGCTTGCCGACATTCAGGTGATCCAGGGAGATAAGGAGCTACCAGTGGGAGGCTGAGCTGGGAGCTTGGGGGTGGGGCAAATTAATTAAAAAAACAAAAAAAACCACCCTCTGGTCGCCGACAATCAGCTGATCTTAGCTGATAAGGGGAAGCCTCTTGCTTACCCCCACCTGATGGTCTGAATACCCCTAGGGGTACGCGGACCACAGATTGAGAACCCCTGGTTTATGTAATAGGAAAATTTCTAAAGAAGTTCAGCACAGACACATTTGAATTCAAAAGAGGGGACCTCAAAAATGAGGGGACCAGTAAAAAGTAAGCAGAAAGAGAAGATCAAAAAGATTAAATCTTTCCAGAGTGCATGGAGGTTATTGTGCTCTGTGTGGTCCGGGGCCTGCTCCATCTGGCCCCCCCAGTAGATGGGGCGGAAAACACGGTGGCTCGCTGTGATGAGTTTGCAAAGCACTTCGTGGACAAAGTCGATCGGATTCGGCATGACTTGGACGCCGCGTTAGCAGTATCTAATGATGTCCCTGAGGCACCTGTCTGTTCTCCTTCCTGGGATTCTTTTCAGCTTGTAGAACCTGAGGATGTGGACAGGATTCTTTGGAGTGTGAGACCGTCCGCTTGCCCGCTTGACCCTTATCCGGCATGGCTGATTAGAGCTGCCCAGGCGGGGCTGGCTGAGTGGACGGGGAGGGTGGTAAATTCATCTCTGAGGGAGGGGGCGGTGCCGCTGTCTCTGAAGCAAGCGGTGGTGCGTCCCCTCCTGAAGAAACCCTCCCTGGATCCCACTATTTCGAACAACTTCTAGCCAGTCTCGAATATCCCGTTTATGGGCAAGGTGATCAAGCGGGTAGTGGCGTCTCAGCTCCAGAGGGACTTGGAGGAAGCTGACTATCTGGATCCATTCCAGTCTGGCTTCAGGCCGGGGTTCGGGACAGGGACGACCTTGGTCGCCTTGGTGGATGACCTGGGCCGGGGACTGGACAGGGGCAGTGCGTCCCTATTGGTCCTGCTGGACCTCTCGGCGGCTTTTGACACCATTGACCATGGTGTCCTCCTGGGTTGGTTGGCTGGGTTGGGGCTTAGAGGCACCGTTCTGAGGTGGTTCCATTCCTTCCTGGCTGATAGATCCCAGAAGGTGGTGCTAGGGGATGCTTGTTCGGCACCCTTGCTCTTGAGGTGTGGGGTGCCACGAGGGTCAATTCTATCCCCCATGCTGTTTAATATCTATATGAAGCCGCTGGGAGAGGTCATCCGGGAGTTTGGGGTAGGGTGTCATCAGTATGCGGATGACACCCAGCTCTTTCTCTCCTTTCCACCTGACTCCAAGGGGGCGGTCGATGTCCTGAATCGTTGTCTGGAGGCAGTTGGGAGCTGGATGGGAGCGAACAAGCTGAAATTAAATCCTGATAAGACAGAGGTTCTTCTGGTCCAGAAGTCTACGACTCAGGTACTGGATCATCGTCCTGCTCTGAATGGGGTTGTACTCCCTCTGAAGGAGCAGGTCTGCAGCTTGGGGGTTCTCCTGGATGCGCAGCTGCTCCTGGATTCCCAGGTAGCGGCTGTGGCCAGGGGGGCTTTTGCCCAGCTTCGGCTGGTGCGCCAGCTGCGACCGTACTTGGATCGTGCAGACCTGGCCACAGTGACTCATGCCCTAGTGACATCTAGACTAGATTACTGCAATGCGCTCTACATGGGGCTGCCTTTGAAGACTGTTCGGAAACTGCAACTAGTGCAGAATGCGGCGGCCCGGGTGGTTGCAGGGGCTTGTTGGTTCAACTCAGTCGGACCGTTGCTTCGGCGGCTACACTGGCTACCGGTTCGTTTCCGGGCACAATTCAAAGTGCTAGTTTTGACTTTTAAAGCCCTATACGGCTCGGGTCCAGGGTATTTGAGGGACCGCCTCCTTCCTTATAATCCAACCCGTACTCTGAGGTCATCAGGGGGGGCCCTGTTGACCGGGCCGCCATTGGCGGAAGTGAGGGGGATGGCGGCGCGGAGTAGGGCCTTCTCGGCGGTGGCGCCCCAATTGTGGAATTCCCTCCCCTTGGAATTAAGAACGACTCCCTCTTTAGAGGCCTTTCGGCGGGGCCTTAAGACGTTTTTATTCAGGACTGCTTTTAATGTCTGACATGGTGGGCTGACCTTTTAACAAATGGTTTTAATATATGTAAATTCTGGTGACCCACTGGGGTTGTTTATTTTTTAATCTTAAGTGTTTTAATTAATTATTTTAATGTGTTCAATTAATTGTTTTAATGTGTTTATTTGTATTTTAATATGTTGTAAGCCGCCTTGAGTGCCCTCGGGAGAAAGGCGGGCTACAAATTCCTAAAATAAATAAATAAAATAAAAATAAATTTAAAACCGCAATAACAGAATCTCATCTAGATTACCCTGTTGACCGTGCCGCCACTGACGGAGGTGAGGGGGATGGCGGCACGGAATAGGGCCTTCTCAGCAGTGGCGCCCCAATTATGGAATTCCCTCCCCCTGGAATTAAGAACGGCTCCCTCCTTAGAGACCTTTCGGCGGGGCCTCAAGACGTTTTTATTTAGGTTGGCATTCGATGACTGACATGGCGGGCTGGCTTTTTTAACAAATGGCTTTTTTAACAAATGGCTTTTATAGGTGACCCACTGGGACTGTCAGTTTTATTTGTTTTAATTACTTGTTTTTAATTATGTTTTATTGTGTATTATGTATTTTAACATGTTCTTAACTGTAAGCCGCCTTGATTGCCCTTATTGGGAGAAAGGCGGGGTAGAAATCTATTAAATAAAATAAATAAATAGATTATATACCACTGAGTAGGAAGGGAACTCTCCTTCATGGATCATTGCCTTGTCGTGGCGAAGGGGCTTGCGTAACTCAATGAAGCCATGAGCTATGCCGTGCAGGGACACCCAAGACGGACAGGTCGTAGCAGAGAGTTCTGACTAAAAGTGATCCACTGGAGAAGGAAATGGCAACCCACTCCAGTAACCTTGCCAAGAAAATCCCATGAACAGTACCAAAAGGCTAAAAGATATGACGCCGGAAGATGAGCCCCTCAGGTCAGAAAGTGTCCAATATGCTACTGAGGAAGAGCGGAGGACTATTCCAAGTAGACCCAGAAAGAGTGAAGCGGTTGGGCCAAAGCCAATAGGACGTCCAACTGTGGATGTGTCTGAGGTTGAAAGGAAAATCCAATGCTGCAAGGAGCAATACTGCTTAGGAACATGGAATGTGAGGTCTATGAATCAAGGCAAGCTGGATGTGGTCAAAAATGAGATGATAAGATTGAACATTGACACCTTGGGAATCAGCGAACTAAAATGGACGGGCATGGGCGAATTTAAGTCAGGTGACCATCATATCTACTACTGTGGGCATGAATCCCTTAGAAGAAATGGAGTAGCCCTCATAGTCAATAAAAGAGTGGGAAAGGCAGTACTGGGGTGCAACCTCAAAAACGACAAAATGATTTCAGTTCGAATCCAAGGCAAACCATTCAACATTACAGTAATCCAAGTGTATGCCCCAACCACTGATGCCGAAGAAGATGAAGTTGACCGGTTCTATGAAGACCTACAACACCTTCTAGAACTAGCACCCAAAAAAGATGTCCTTTACATCATAGGAGACTGGAATGCTAAAGTAGGAAATCAAGAAATAAATGGAACAACAGGCAAGTTTGGCCTTGGAGCGCAAAATGAAGCAGGGCAAAGTCTAACGGAGTTCTGTCAAGAGAACACGCTGGTCATAGCAAACACTCTTTTCCAACAACACAAGAGGCGACTCTACACATGGACATCACCAGATGGTCAATACCGAAACCAGATAGATTATGTGCTTTGCAGCCAAAGATGGAGAAGCTCTATACAGTCAGTAAAAACAAGACCTGGAGCTGACTGTGGCTCAGATCATGAGCTTCTTATTGCAAAATTCAGGCTTAAACTGAAGAATGTAGGGAACACCACTAGACCAGTCAGATATGACCTAAACCATATCCCTTATGAGTATACAGTGGAGGTGAAGAATAGATTTAGGGCATTAGACCTGGTAGACAGAGTGCCTGAAGAACTATGGACGGAAGTTCGTAACATTGTACAGGAGGCAGCAACGAAAACCATCCCAAAGAAAAAGAAATGCAAGAAAGCAAAGTGGCTGTCAGATGAGGCTTTACAAATAGCTGTGGAAAGAAGGAATGCAGAAAGCAAAGGTGAAAGGGAAAGATATAAACAACTGAATGCAGATTTCCAGAGAATAGCAAGGAGAGATAAGAAGGCCTTCTTAAATGAACAATGCAAGGAAATCGAGGAAAACAACAGAATGGGGAGGACTAGAGATCTCTTCAAGAACATTGGAGATATCAAGGGAACGTTTTATGCAAAGATGGGCATGATAAAGGACAAAAAAGGCAGAGACCTAACAGAAGCAGAAGAGATTAAGAAGAGATGGCAAGAATACACAGAAGAACTATACAAGAAAGATCTGAATGTTCCTGATGACCACGCTGGTGTGGTCACTGACCCAGAGCCGGACATCCTAGAGAGTGAAGTCAAGTGGGCCTTAGGTAGCATCACTAACAACAAAGCTAGTGGAGATGATAATATCCCAGCTGAGCTACTTAAAATCCTAAATGATGATGCTGTGAAAGTGCTGCACTCAATATGCCAACAAATTTGGAAAACTCAGCAGTGGCCAAAGGATTGGAAAAGGTCAGTTTACGTTCCAATTCCAAAGAAGGGCAGTGCCAAAGAGTGCTCAAACTATCGCACAATTGCACTCATTTCACATGCTAGCAAGGTTATGCTCAAAATCCTACAAGCTAGGCTTCAGCAGTACGTGGACCGAGAACTACCGGACGTATAAGCTGGGTTTCGAAGAGGCAGAGGAACTAGAGATCAAATTGCCAACATGCGCTGGATCTTTCAGTTCGAATCCAAAGAGAAAGCCCGAGAGTTCCAAAAAACCACCTACTTCTGCTTCATTGACTATGCAAAAGCCTTTGATTGTGTGGATCACAACAAACTGTGGCAAATTCTTAAAGAGATGGGGGTACCAGACCACCTTACCTGTCTCCTGAGAAACCTGTATGCGGGTCAAGAAGCAACAGTTCGGACCGGCCATGGAACAACCGACTGGTTCAAAATTGGGAAGGGAGTACGGCAAGGCTGTATATTGTCACCCTGCCTATTTAACTTATATGCAGAGTACATTATGAGAAATGCAGGGCTGAATGAATCGCAAGCCGGAATCAAGATTGCCGGGAGAAATATCAACAACCTCAGATATGCAGACGATACCACCCTAATGGCAAAAAGTGAAGAAGAACTAAAGAGCCTCTTGATGAGGGTGAAAGAGGAGAGTGCAAAAGTTGGCTTGAAACTCAACATTAATAAAACTAAGATCATGGCATCTGGGCCCATCAATTCCTGGCAAATAGAAGGGGCAGAAATGGAAGCAGTAACAGATTTTACTTTTTTGGGTTCCAAGATCACTGCAGACGGAGACAGCAGCCATGAAATTAAAAGACGCTTACTCCTTGGAAGGAAAGCTATGGCAAACTTAGACAGCATAATAAAAAGCAGAGATATCACCATGCCAACAAAAGTTCGCATAGTCAGGGCAATGGTGTTCCCATAAGAAAGGCTGAGCGCCGAAGAATAGATGCTTTTGAACTGTGGTGCTGGAGAAGACTCCTGAGAGTCCCTTGGACTGCTAGGAGATCAAATCAGTCAATCCTAAATGAAATCAACCCTGACTGTTCCCTGGAAGGACAGATACTAAGGCTGAAACTCAAATATTTTGGCCACCTAATGCAAAGAGAGGACACTCTGGAGAAGACTCTGATGCTGGGAAAAATTGAAGGCAAAAGGAGAAGGGGAAGGCAAAGGATGAGATGGTTAGACAGCATCACCGATGCAACGAACATGAAAATGAGCGAACTCAGGAAGATAGTGGAGGACAGGAAGGCCTGGCGGGATATGGTTCATGGGATCACGAAGGGTCGGACACGACTTAACGACTGAACAACAACAACAGGAAGGGAACTATCAGGTCTAGGAGGATGCCAGCATGGCTCACAAAATGGAGTCAAGGAAGCTATAAAAGGGCAAGAAGGCTTCCTTCAGAAAATGGAAGTCTTGCCCAAATGCAGCAGGCGGCGTCCCGTCCCCCCGCGCTCCAAACCCGGAAGTGAGTGGATCGGAGTCCAATTCACTCACTTCCAGATTCGGAGCATGGGGGGGCCGTATGCTCTGAGGCAAGTGGCAGGGCTCCCCCCCCCCCGGTGCAAGCCTCCAAAGGAGGCTCGGCGCGTCGGGGACAGTTGCAACGCGCAAATGCAAGCGCTGGGAAAAGCCCTCCCGCTCGCCTCCGCCAGACAGAGACGAGCGGGAGGGCTTTTCCCAGCGTGTGTTTTCACATGCAGCAACTGTCCCCGATGTGCCGAGCCTCCTTTGGAGGCTTGCACGGGGGAAATTGCGCCCACCTCGGCGGAGTGCCTGGCCTCTCGCTCCACCTTTGTTATGGCACTGGCCTTCACTACAGCATCAAGTTTTCTTCAGATAATAAGCCTTAAACATGCAAATCATAGCCTGATCCATTGACTGGATGAGGGAGGTAGTATCGTGTGTGTGTGTGTGTGTGTGTGTGTGTGTGTGTGTGTGTGTGTGTGTGTGTGTGTGTGTGTGTGTGTGGGGAGATAGACAACTTGGATATTTTCACAAAGATCTTGAATAGAGCTGGGATGTCCGGGGGCGTTATCTACTAGGAGTAAGTTTTTAAAGGAAAGATTCTCACCTTACATAAGAACATAAGAAGAGCCCTGCTGTATCGGGCCAAAGGCCCATCTAGTCCAGCTTCCTGTATCGCACAGTGGCCCCACCAGATGCCTCAGGGACCACACAAAACAATAAGATACCTGTATCCTGTCGCCACTCCCTTGCACCTGGCACAGAGAAAACCTACTCCTACAACCAGGAAGTTGCTTATCCCCCATCATGGCTTGTAAGCTGTACCAACGCAACAGTACCAACGCAACTTATCTTTCAGCTTTGACACAAGATAGTTGCAGAAAATATGACCAGTAACCCACCCCTTGGTGTTTGCGAAGAAATAAACCTGTTAAAGATTTTTCGAGTACCCTTTGAGAGCACAGGGGTTTGCAGGGTGACACACAAGTGCTGGTTTCAATTTGCACTCTCCTCCAGCATTTCCCCTGTACGGTAAAGTGTAGTGATTCTTAGAGGCCTAGAAGAGTCTCGACGGACTGCCCAGCAGCCACGGCATCGGGAGATGCAGCCTCCCTGCTCATTTTTTATATTGTGGTAGCCATATCTTCACCTAAAGTTAGCGAACCAGCTGGAGTTAGCTGTGAATGGCTTCATGGAACCTTCTTTCTCCTTCTGAAGTTCTTCAAAGATTGCGTGCACTTTTTTCTGGGCTAGGAACATGCTGACTGGCATGTTGCGCTGATTTTGATCCTCGATCCACATGCTCAGCATCCACTCCATGCACTCCATTATAGAGCTCCAAGCATAAGAGGTCTTCTTTGCACTTGCAGATGTCCCCAATGGAGCACTTTTCTTAATCTTATCAGCACTGTCCTGAATGGTACGAATCACTTAAACAAAGCATTCGGCCAACATCCAATACACTCTCCCCTCTCTGAAGTCAGTTGATCACGTCTAGTTTAACATTCATTGTGATTGGTTGTTGTGCCTTTTTCGCTCTAGGCTCCCCAGGCAAGGCAGATGGAAGTTTTCCAGACAAGGTCTCACACTGAAAAACATGCCAGAATATATGTCACTGCTGCAGGCCAAACATGTGAAAGTACGGGAAGCTTTACTAAGCTATTTCAAAAATGAGCCTGCGCAAATCAGAGTTCTGATATTCATTTTCAAATCACGCTATTTCAAAAAATGCGCAAATCAAGACAGTGTAAAATCAAGAGTGCCTGTACTTACCAAATATCAGAACAACGTTATTATCATTTAATGAACGTGTTTAGAGCACGAGTTCTCAACCCCTTCTCGGCCGAGTACCACCTTTGGCGCCACGCTCTTGCTGTGTACCACTGGAAGTGACTGGCGATGACATTATCGCCAGTTACTTTCGGGTTTTTGGAGGCCAGAAAACACAGGTAGGAGGCTCTGGACTGGTGGGAAGGTCCTCCTCAGTGTTCCTGATAGGCTCAGCTAAAATGTGCCATCAAAAGCGCCATGTCAGAGTGCAGTTCCGGTAGTCCATTCATCTGAGTATGTATGTATGTATGTATGTATGTATGTATGTATGTATGTATGTATGTATTTATTTATTTATTTATTTATTTATATTTGCTTTAAAAATGTATATCCCTCCTTTTCCTATGCTGAAAGGCAAATGCCCAAGGCAGCTTACAACAAGATTAAAATACATAATTTAAAATAATACATAAAATAAATTTAAACAATACATAAATAATAATAATACATAAACAAATTTAAAAACAATAAAATTCTCGGGGGGGGGTGACAGTATGGAGCAGAGAAGCAGCTTGGCAGAGCATCTTGAGACACAGGAGGCAGACCACGACCCATTTCGCTAGATGAAACAAAAATGTTTTGAGCCCTCGCCGAAAAGTCATGAGGGAGGGGGTGGTTCTCAGATCCCCTGGCAGGGAGTTCCACAGTTGTGGCGCCACAGCAGAGAAGGCTCGCCCACGTGTTGCCACTCCCCTAACTTGCGATAGAGGTGGCACTCGCAGGAGAGCCCCCTCAGATGACCTAAGAGAGCGGGCCGGAATGTATGGGAGAAGGCGGTCCCTCAGATATCCTGGACCCGAACCATGAAGGGCTTTATTTATTTATTTATTTAAAGAATTTATACCCCGCCTTTCTCCCAGCAAGGGCACTCAAGGCGGCTTACAATAAAACATTAAAATACATATATACATTAAAATAATTAAAAACAAATAATTAAAACAAACAACCCCAGTAGCTCACCTATATTTACATTGTTAAAAGCCATTTGTTAAAAATCCAGCCCACCATGTCAGACATCGAATGCTAACCTACATAAAAACGTCTTAAGGCCCCGCCGAAAAGTCTCTAAAGAGGGAGTCGTTCTTAATTCCAGGGGGAGGGAATTCCATAATTGGGGCACCACTGCCAAGAAGGCCCTATTCTGTGCTGCCATCCCCCTCACCTCCGTCAATGGTGACATGGTTAACAGGGTCCCCCCGATGACCTCAGAGTGCGGGTCGGATTGTAGGGAAGGAGGCGGTCCCTCAAATACCTTGGACCCGAGCCGTATAGGGCTTTAAAAGTCAAAACTAGCACTTTGAATTGTGCCCGGAAACGAACCGGCAGCCAGTGTAGCCGCCGAAGCAACGGTCCGACTGAGTTGAACCGACAGGCCCCGGCAACCACCCAGGCCGCCGCGTTCTGCACTAGTTGCAGTTTCCGAACAGTTTTCAAAGGCAGCCCCACGTAGAACGCATTGCAGTAATCTAATCTAGATGTCACTAGGGCATGGGTCACTGTGGCCAGGTTTACACGATCCAAGTACAGTCGCAGCTGGCGCACCAGCCGAAGCTGGGCAAAAGCCCCCCTGGCCACAGCTGCCACCTGGGAATCCAGGAGCAGCTGCGCATCCAGGGGAACCCCCAAGCTGCGGACCTGCTCCTTCAGAGGGAGTACAGCCCCATTCAGAGCAGGACGATGATCCAATACATGAGTCGTAGACTTCTGGACCAGAAGAACCTCTGTCTTATTAGGATTTAATTTCAGCTTGTTTGCCCCCATCCAGCTCCCAACTGCCTCCAGACAACGATTCAGGACATCGACTGCCCCCTTGGAGTCGGGTGGAAAGGAGAGAAAGAGCTGGGTGTCATCAGCATACTGATGACTCCCTACCCCAAACCCCCGGATGACCTCTCCCAGCGGCTTCATATAGATATTAAACAGCATGGGGGATAGAATTGACCCTTGTGGCACCCCACACCTCAAGGACAAGGGTGCCGAACAAGCATCCCCCAGCACCACCTTCTGGGATCTATCAGCCAGGAAGGAGCGGAACCACCTCAGAACGGTGCCTCTAAGCCCCAACCCAGCCAACCGACCCAGAAGGACACCATGGTCAATGGTGTCAAAAGCTGCCGAGAGGTCCATCAGGACCAACAGGGACGCACTCCCCCTGTCCAGTCCCCGGCCCAGGTCATCCACCAAGGCGACCAAGGCCGTCTCTGTCCCGAACCCCGGCCTGAAGCCAGACTGGAATGGATCCAGATAATCAGCTTCCTCCAAGACCCTCTGGAGCTGAGACGCCACTACCCGCTCGATCACCTTGCCCATAAACGGGATATTTGAGACTGGCCGGAAGTTGTTCAAAATAGTGGGATCCAAGGAGGGTTTCTTCAGGAGGGGGTACACCACCGCCTGCTTCAAAGACAGTGGCACCACCCCCTCCCTTAGAGATGAATTTACCACCCTCCCCGTCCACTCAGCCAGCCCCGCCCGGGCAGATCTAATCAGCCATGCCAGACAAGGGTCAAGCAGGCAAGCGGATGGTCTCACGCTCCAAAGAATCCTGTCCACATCCTCAGGTTCTACAAGCTGAAAAGAATCCCAGGAAGAAGAACAGACAGGTGCCTCAGGGACATCATTAGATAAGCCCAACCCACACCGCACGAATTCCGGTGCATCACAGACGCGCTAGGCGCTTTGCTGAGCTGTGCGGAGGTGTCTGGTTACCATTGCGGAGGCGAGCTGAGCTGATGCGATCTCCCGATTTTCGACGTGTACATAAAGTCCTTTGCCCAAGTTTTGAGGGGGTTGCTTTGCGTAGCTACTGCAGCCAACCAGTCAGATGAGAGGGCGGGATGAAAGGGGCTGTCAATCAATCGGAACTCACTCGAGTCTCCGATTTCTCATGGATCCATTTCTCCTTCTCACAAAAGTTAGCAAGATGAATTATATTCCCGGCACAAATTGTTATGTTAGTTTTCTCTCTTTCCTGCCCCTCTCTCTCGTGTATCGGACCGCATTTGTGCTTAACCAATCATCGCTGCGCTTTCTAAGAAGGCGGGATAACAGGAGGGACAACAGGCGGGAAGACACTCCTTCCGACCGGCTCTGCGTGCAGAGGCAGAGGCCTCTGCGCCAGAGCTCGTGCAGTTTGGGTCGGGCCATACTCCTAATAAGGAATCCAAGTCATGCCAAATCCTATCGACTTTGTCCACAAAGTGCTTTGCAAACTCATCACAGCGAGCCACTGTGTGTTCCGCCCCATCTACTGGGGGGGCCAGATGGAGCAGGCCCCGGACTACACAGAAAAGCTCAGCTGGACGTTTCTCTACGGACGCGATGCCGGCAGAAAAGAAAGCCCTTTTAGCTGCCACCACCGCCACAGAATAGGCTCTGAAGTGAGCTCTAGCCCGTGCCCGGTCGGAGTCAGCACACGTTTTCAGCCACCGTCGCTCGAAGCCTCTGCCCTGCCGCTTCATCGTCCGCAGCTCCTCAGTAGTCCAAGGGGCCACTCTGGTCGAGGACGCTCAGGAGCGATCAGATCCAGAGCCCTGGCGCTGGGTGAGTCGCCGACTCTGGCAACAGGAAAGAGTCCACAACCTCCCTTGAACGAGATGGCAAGGAGAGATAGAGCTGGGTGTCATCAGCATATTGGTGACACCTAACTCCAAATCCCTGGATGATCCCTCCCAACAGCTTCATGTAGATGTTAAAAAGCATGGGAGACAGAATAGAACCCTGTGGCACCCCACACTGTAAGGGGCAGGGTGCCGAACGGGCGTCTCCCAGCATCAGCATCTGAGTCCTGTCAGCCAAGTAGGAACGGAACCACTGCAAGGCAGTGCCCCCTAGTCCTAACTCGGCCAGCCGACCCAGAAGGATACTATGGTCGATGATATCGAAAGCCGCCGAAAGGACCAGCAGGGATGCACTCCCCCGTCCAGTCCTCGGCGAAGATCATCGAACAGGGCAACCAAGGCTGTCTCCGTCCCAAAGCCCTTCCTGAAGCCAGACTGAAAAGGGTCCAGATACTCCGTTTCATCTAGTATCCCCTGGAGCTGAGACGCCACCACCCGCTCAATCACCTTACCCAAAAAAGGCAGATTGGAAACTGGCCGATAGTTATTTAAATTGGAGGAATCCAGAGATGTTTTTTTCAGGAGGGGGAGCACAGTTGCAGTCTTCAAGATGCTAGGCATCACTCCCTCCCGCAAAGATGAATTCACAATTGGTTCCACCCAATCGGCCAGCCCAACCCGCGCAGATCGTATTAGCTAAGCTGGGCAAGGGTCAAGCGGGCAGGAAGACGGTCTCAAACTACAGAAGACCCTATCCACATCCCCAGGCTATATAAGGTGAAAAGAATCCATAACGATGGAATTGACAGATGCCGTAGGGGCAACTTCTGGAACTGTTAAACCAGAGTCCAAGTCGTGGCGGATCTGAGTGATTTTATCTGCAAAGTGCTGTGCAATCTCATTACAGCAGTCCGTTGAACACTCCAACTCACTCACTACAGGAGCCGAGTGGAGCAGATCCCAGACAACTCGAAAGAGCTCCGCTGGCCGGCTACTCGCAGACGCAATGGTGGCAGAGAAAAAAGCCTTCTTCGCTGTCATCATTGCCACGTAGTAGGCCCTGAAATGGGCTCTAGCCCGTGTTTGGTCAGATTCATCACGTTTTCCTCCACCGTCGCTCTAGGCGTCAGTCCAGTCGTTTCCTTGCCCGCAGCTCCTCAGTAAACCAAGGAGCCGCCTTGGCTCGATGGCAAGGCCGTGGCTGTTCAGGAGCGATCTCCTGAACCGGCAGTCAGCCGAAGTACCACTGGTGGTACTAGGAGAACCCCTGTTTTAGACTATTGTACTACATAGTGATTTCTCTGTGCTTGTTGAATTATACTGAACTATTACTGAGAAGGTGTGTTCTGAAAGTCAACCAAGAGACAGATGCAAAGAACTCATTTAATTTCTCTGCAATCTCCATGTCCCCTTTTATCTCCCCTTTCACTCCCTCACTGTCTAGTGCGCCAACTGCTTCTCTGGCAGGTTTCCGGCTTCTAACATTTTTGAAGAAGCTTTTATTATTCCCTTTAATATTGCTGACCATACGCTCCTCAAAATCTTTCTTGGCCTCTCGTATCATCTTTTTACATTTCTTTTGCCAGAGTTTGTGCTCCTTTTTATTTTCCTCACTGGGGCAAGACTTCCATTTACGGAAGCCCAATACTATCCCTTGCCATACTATAGCACACAGCCTTGCGAAAAAGGTGCATGTTGGGGGGGGGGAGGTAGGGGACCTGAAGGCAAACTGGAGGTAAATATAAAACCTTTTTATTTACCTACAGGCCACTTATGGGTCTCCTCAAACCCGTGACTGGCATAAGTCGAAGGAGCACCAGGGGTGTTCCGAGGTGGGGTTTTGGGGTTAGGATCCTGGCACAAGTCGCTGCCGCTGAGATATGCCCCCTCCTCTCCCTACCCATGATGCCCCTGCTGTCAACTTAATAAGGCTGACACAGCCCAGGGGTCTGTGGCAGTGGGCTCCAATGCTGCTGCTACTTTGCAGCAGCAGCTCAGACTGGTCTGGTGGCGGTGCACTCCGCACAGTGTTGCTGGGCATTTTGCGACAGCAGAATGCTCCTCCTGCTATCGCAAATGGTCCATAGGGTTGGACCGTTAGTTACTGACCAGAGATCCAAACACGAAGGTACTTGCCTAGCTTCCTATAAAACTTAGATCCATTTTGTGCCATGCCCAACTTCTTTGTATCAGTATTTCATATATTAATATATTTTAAGATAGTTCTTGGGTCCTTTTCTAGTTTCTGCCATCCTTTCCCCCACTTGAGTCTTGCACTTGTGATTCTTTGCTAGCCAAATTATCCAGAGAAGAAATAAGTTCACAGAGATTTGTTCTACTGAATAATGTTTCCCTTGATGAATAATGTTTTGAAGTTCAAAATCTAAAGTTATGTAGTTCAAAATGTAGTTATGTCTAAAAGATGTGTATACACTCACAACAAAAGTTGTTGCTTACTTGTACATCTGTGTACTTCCCTCTTATTGTGGAACCTTTCTTTATTCCCGTCTGATTTTTCTAAAGTTTGACTTCCATTGAAGCATGGAGTGTACATTCATTTTGATTTGTGTATGCATATTACACTGAATATACTAAGGACTGAATGAATATTTCAAGCATGTCCTTTCACTTGGTTGGCTACAGAAACCCAGTGTGGCTTAGCTTTATCTTCACCTTTTGTCAGATATGGACAGATGAGAGTGTTTTCTTCACACTTATTAGTGAAATAAAGCCATATCTATAGGAAGTAAAATGTCCTCTGAGCTCAACACCATCACAGAGTGTGAAATGCAGCAAGGCCTCCTGTGGGAACTATCACCAGCATGAAAGAAAGACACAATGGCTTTCTCATTTTCACCTCGAATGAGTGTCTACAAAGAGAAGGAGTTTCCTGCTGGTAGTGGTATGTCTAGTGCCAACCATCCCAGCTAGCTGGAGAAAGAAGGATGATGATGATGGCATATCATAGAGTAAGTTCTTGGTCTCATTAGGCACAGTTTGAGCAATGCAGATTGGCACCTATGCACTGATGGGGAATGCCCTGTCCTACTATGTATGTGTTTGCTGTAATGTTCCTGTTTTTTTTCTCTGCCCTACCTGGAATTGGCAGGGATTGAACTTGAGACCCCCTGCATACAAAGCACATGCTCTACCACTGAGCCACAGCCCCTTGAAGAACTCAAGAGTTCTTTCTCTGTTGCCTGTTTTGTATTGTCATAACTCTCACCCCATCAAAGTACTAAATATCAGTGCTATTGGAATGTACATAATTTCAGATTTTCTCTTTATTTCAAGCATTCATGAGCCATGTGCCTTTCTGATTATAATTAAATATTTGTTTTATTTAATTGATTTTATTTAAATATTTTTTACCCCGCTATTCTGTTTAATCCCAATTAATTAATTTCTACCGCTAAACATGTTGCCACCTTTTATTACATTCGTCTATGCTGGTCTGTTTTTGGACCATATGGTGCACAGAATTATCTTCTACTCGGTCAACCAGTTAACAAATATGCAAAAATAGTTATTTTCATACTTCAGAAAAGGGAGATGTGTAGACCAGGCCTAATTCTGTCCCCATGCAGCGGAATGAGGTAGACGCATGGAGGTGGAGCACCAGTCTGGTAGAATGGATTGTACCAATTGAGACCCCAGGTGGGGGAAGCCATTTTTGAATTTGTGTGCGTGTGTGTGTGTTAAGCTCTCTACAAGTACAAAATTTGTAGACCAAGCCACCCAAAGGAAATGTCACAAAGTGCTTGATCAATGCATAGCCCACACCTGGGCCAAAAACATAGAGTATCATAGAGGCAAGACATAGAGATCTTGCCTAATCCAGGAGCACGTGTTTCTTGTTTTCATATCGGAAATGTAACAACAGAAATACATGGATGGACTGAAAGATGTGGGAAGTCAGCCATTCCCCAACAGAGTCAGAGAGACCTTTTGATATCCATGATGATGACTCAGAACCATAATTAAATAGCTTCTCCTAAGACATTTAGAGGAGGGTTAATAATTAGTTAATTAGCAACAACACCAATCAGAGGCAGAAAGCACTGCAGTTCTGGGAATTATCCACCCACTTCCGCATCTGTAGCAAGCACTTCCCAGAGCTGGAAACCTTTTGCCAGCCACTCCATGATGGAGATCCACTTGGAACTAGGTCATGAAGGGAAGAAAAGAGTGCTCAGATTTGGGGCCACATTGAGAGTGGGTCTTTCCCAAAATCTCAGTCCATGTGAATCTTCCCTGTTAGCAGGATGCATTGGACGTTTTTTGTAGGGAGGGGGTTAGAAAGGGGAACAGTTACATAGCACCATCTCCAGAGTAATATTTCCGTTGTCATTCATGTTAACCCTGTATCATATGAACAAAATATTGCTGATCTCAGGTAGATAGTATTTCTCTCTATTAAGGCAGACTGTTCAGTATTTGAAAATGCCTCTCTTGTACCTTACTACCTCTTCCATAAACTAGACGTACCCAGTTTGTTTCCTTATATGTCATACTAAAGCCTTTACCGCTTCATTGCTGTCATTAAATCCTTTCCAGTTTGTTTGTATCCTTTTAAAATGCGATGTCCAGAAGTGGGTATAATATTCCAGTTGAGTCAGCAGCTGTGACCGCTTGGCGGTGGGAGCCAAATTGCCACAGCGCAGTGCAAGCTGCCGGGGCTGCAGAGTCAGGGGCGTAATGAGATCTTAATAGTGCAATTACAGCCCATTGATTTACTCAGCACATAATTAGCAGTGGCAGCAGCTGCCCAGTAATGGATGGCTGTGATTATTGGCAGTGAGGAGCTGGGATAGACAGCACTGAATTTTTGAGGGGCCATGATGGCTCAGTGATGAAGCACATGCTTTGCATACAGAAGGACCCAGATTCAATCCAGGGCATTACCAGTTAAATTATTTCAGGGAGGAGGAATCTGAAATGACCTCTGCCTGGGTCCTTGGAGAGCTGCCACTAGGCAGTCACCAGTGTTGGACTAGATGTACCAGTTAAGACAGCTTAATATTTTCATATATTTAGAGTACGATAGTCGGTGGGGGTAGATGGGGAGGAGATCTGGTGCAGTCAGCAGTTTTATCTTGAAAAATATAGTGAGGAGAGCAATTATGATTTTTGTTTTTTTCTCTTGTTTCAGACCTTTTTGAATGGATATGCTAACATGTTATCCTGCTGTTTTTAGAGCCCAATCATATTCCCTGCCACACTATAGCATGCAGCCATGCCAAAAATATGTGTGCTGCATGCTATGGTGGGGTGGGTGACCTGAAGGCAAACAGGAGGTAAGAAACATTTTTACTTACTCTGCATAAGCCTACAGGCCGCCTACGGGTCTCCTTGAACATATGCCAACCATTTTTGGTGGTGGATGTCCGAGAAGAGAAAAGGGCCCTTTAAAAAGAGGGGATAATATCCAGCGTGCACAACTGCCACTGGATCCTCCCCCTCCCTCCCTGCCCATGCCAGCTTACCTGCACTGGAGCAGATTGCCAGCCACAGCAGCATGCTGCCAATGCTGCTGCCGCTTTGCAGTAGCGGCTCAAAAATGCCATCGGCAGTGCACTCTGCATCAGCGGCCATTTTATGGCAGCAGGACAGTGTCCCACTGCTGTAAATCAGGTGAAAGGATTGTGCCGTCTGTCATGTATATGTAAACAATAGAATATAGAAGGAAAGGAAGAAGGGTGACAGCTTGCAAGTGTGTGATACGGTTCTGTTCCAAACCAGTGCAAGATTTACACCATTTGTATTCACCTGAGTATTAGGACTCTAGGTCCTCAAGTAGCAAGCACGCTCTACTTGGTCTACTAATGGTCTGACTTGAATTCACTAGGACTAGAAGCCATTCCTTTGGAGTTTAAGCCTTATTGCCAGATATTTGCAGAAAAACAAAAGATTTGAATGATCAATTATTGCTGAAGAATCTGCTTCCAATATGGGGACTCTGATATTCAGCAGTGATATGTGCTCCTCCAGTACAGCAGATCCAGATCAACATTGCTGCTCCCCTACACCAAGCTTCCACAGGCAGCCCAAACCTGTAGGGCATTTACAGTGGCGGATCTCGCGACTCACCACTGTAAGTGCTGTTGCAATGTCGCAAAAACCTTGGTGCCTTTGTGCGCTTGGGGGGGGGTACCATTGCAAATGGCGGGAGACCCTGCTCACGCACCAGTGGCTCCCAAACACAGCTAGTACAGGTAAGGTGGCGGTGAGGATAGTTTGAAGGTGGGAGGGAGAGGATTGTGGCGGAGAGGGGTGATTAGGGCCTCTGGGAGGCATGTCGGGGGAGAGCAGGGAGTGGATATCAGTGGCAATGGCACTGCTGATATCTTATGCCCCCCCCCGAGCCTTGCCATGCCCTCTTGGGTTAACTCAAACTTGTACCAGCCAAAGAACTGACGCAGATCCAAGTAGGCCCATTGGGGACCATGGCTCAGCAGAATAAGTAAGAATTTAATTTACTTACCTCTCTATTATGCCATGGTCTCCAGCCGGCTCACAGGATGCTTAGCGCTGCTGCACACTGCAGGCTGGACAAGGATAGGATTGGCCCGTAAGTTTCAATAATACCTCTTGGCATAACGTTGGCTATAAAAGTGCCCACCCAGTCCTTTCCTAGATGAAAGATGAATCATGCACCTGTCTTTTAAATCTCCAAAGCTAAGGTAGCATTACATGTTATATAGAATTGCTGAAGGAAACTCTTATAAATTTGTAGCATGTGGAATTTATAGATGTATGTACACACTACTTTAACTACCTATAGACAAATGACTGGAAACCCAATCAGATTTTCACATATGTGTGTTTAAGAAGTTATGTACGTACATGCATATATCACTTCCATGTTTTAGGTGTTTGCTGCAGGAAACAATAGTGTTTCCTTCAGCAATCATAATGTGTAGTACACCTTTAATCACCCTTTGGCTTTTTGGTATCTGACTTGGAAAATTTCATGCTTAGACTTGTCAGTTCAGTACAAACAAGCCCCCAATTTCAGGCCTTGCAAGAGACCCCATCAGCTGTAATTTGGAAATGCAGTTCCTTGCCAGTTGTGGTGATAAATAACTGTGTTATTTGCTTCCTGGTCAGTTGGGATGCATCCTAGGAAATAAAGGTTTGCAAGTGACAGAGGTGCATATGGGGAGCCAAGGGAGTATTGCTGGATATCACTTATAGAGATAACCTTTATGGGTTTCCTCTTGGTATACAGTATATCCTATAAATAATGACAGTGTGGTTCCATGATAACTGGCCCTCAATGGTACAGAAGAACAAAGTGCTATTTTCTATGGACAGACCCTGTACTTTTATAATCTAGGGGGCCCAGGCTCACTGGAGTGCTGGGGGGGGGCTCTGTGCTCACTGGAGTGCTGGGGGGGCTATGTGCTCACTGGAGTGCTTGTCCACAGACATTCATCATGTCTACATAATGTTTATGCATTTGCGAATGGTATACTTTAAGTGAGTTTGTGCAACTGTATGTAACTCAGTGCATTCATTTGTATTGGCATGGCTTTCAGCTACAATGTGAAAGGGACCTGGTAAGCAGGATCCGAGCATCTTAGGAAATCCTTCTGGGTATGCATGTAAGTAGGCAAATGTAGAAAGAATTGAGTGTGGTGTGTACTACCAGGCTGTATGTGAAGATCAATCATGGGCTTATGGGAGTAAAGAAAACCACAGCCCTCTCACCTACATTATGCAGATTAACCAAGTGTTGGCCTTTCTGTGTTTTTCCTGCCCTCTCCCGGGCCCTACACCACTCTCTTTCTCTGCAGCTGAGGCCTGATTAATGGTGTATGAAACGCTGGGAGAGCTGAGCTGGAGCCAAAGGAAGAAGCTGGGGACTCAGCTTACCTTGGCTACTAGGAAAAGACGAGGAATACCTCTGCTTGCCAGAGAGCTTTATACATTGCGAGGTGGCAGTACGGTAGAGCTGAGTATGCAGGGAACTGAGAGGGCATCAGATAGTGCTGTGTTGCCCAGGATGCAGTGGGCAAATCTGACTGCAGCAGGAACACATTGCTTCCCCACCTCCTTTTTTACACGGTTGCTTTCTCTTTGTCTATATACAGTACAGTACTTTTTGATCCTCTGTAGATATATCAATAAAATTATACCATTTGGTGTATGGCACTTTTTCTGAATGTTCAAAGTGCTTTGCAACTAAGCATGCCTAGATCTTCTCATCCCTTTCTCCTGCATTGTGCTGCATAAGGAAGGAGTTATTTACTGTTTGGCAGGAAGCCATGCTGCTGTTGGGACTCTCAGATTACTGGCTCTGCTCAGTGAGCGTCAAAGCGATCTTGACTGCAACCAACACATGTAACCGAATGACCACCCCAGGCAAGCATCACAAAGTGTGGAAAGAAGGTGTGCCCGAACACACTGCAGCAGCTAGCCTTCCATCTTGATGCCCCTGGTGGGACATTTTCCACCTGTGTTACCTCTCTTGGCAAGGTGAAGCAATCGGAAGACTCAGCTATGGTGGACAAGATCCAGGGCATAAACAACAAAGCGTAACAGCATAACAGTGGATCAAAAGTCAGAAAATGCCTGTGAGAAGAGCCAGGTCATCAACCCCTGATGAAATGCTGGCAAAGAGGGAGACAGAGACACATTAGAAGGCGGGGGAGGGGGGCAGACCCAGACTGTTATGGCGGACTGTTATGACCTCTTTCTTTTAAAAATTCAGCAAGGACTGAAATAGCTGGGAGAGCCTGATGGCAACTGGAAGGAAGGTAGCCTACTTTTGATCAAGGAACTGATTGGGATGATGGAGGAACTGCATTACTGTAATTGATAGAGCATTGGACCTGTCTTCAGGATGAGAATGGAAGCCCCAGTTAATAAGGCTGTATCTTATAAAAGTCATTGTCCTTTCTACCACATAGCTTCACAGATCTCATTCCATCCTTTAACCTAGTTCACTATAGTCTGAAGTATTGTTAGACTCCTCCGTTGTTTCTTCAGTGGGTCATGTAGCACTGAGTGAATGCACATTTTCCTGAATGAGATGAGAATCTGGTATGCAAGGTGGTAGACCGTAAGGACAGAATCCTGGGTCACTGCATGCACACATCCCAGAATCACCTTGTGGGAGTCACATCCACTGACTAGGCATCATGTCCACAAATCCTTGTGTAGTTTTATGAACATCTGTTGTGAAGATCTGTGATAAGGAATCCTTTCGATTCAGCAGAAATTTTAAAAGCAGGATATCTCCAGTGAGCTCAGACTATTTGAGGCTTTTCATGCCTAATGCAGGTGCTGATTGCTCTATTGATTTCCATTTGTGCATCTCCCTTCTGTCAACACATACTACTGGATAATGTGGTGCACCTGGCCTATGCCACTTGGTCCCTTAATGCATAGCACTGTGCTTGGAGAAATGGCAGCCATAGTTTTTTCTCACCTGGAAGCTTGTTAATGGCTATGCACGTGTTCAAGGTCTGGGAGGGGAAGGTCTCTTGCTACAAAGAGTCAGTTTGACATTCCTGGATTGGATTAAGGCTGAAATCATATACACACTTACCTGGGAGTAAGTTCCATAATACTCAATGGCACTTACTTCTGAGTAGACATGCCTAGGATTGTGTTGTGAAACTGTTCTGCTGCACTGCCGACCTGTGGCATTTCTTCTTGCCCACAGGAACTGAATTGGCCCTTCCCTGCAAATGGCACTGAGTCTCTCTTGCACTTAGAGTACTGGATGTAAGTACTGTACTCTCAGACCTCAGTACGCTAAAAAGAAAGTGGACTCCTACCACTAGCTTTGCCTTTGTTTCTCTGGGAAATGCCTCTCACCTTGGGGAGAGAGAAGAGAGTTCAATTTCAAATGTGACAGAGAAGCAGTTCTCTGTCAGGCCTGAAGCTGCTCTGCCCCTGCATCTAGCATGTTGCAATCCATTCACCACAGGTGAAGTCCAAGCAGCACATCTTTTTAGAGAAAAAAACAGTCTTACCATTCAGGTATAATTAATTAATTTCCTGTGTCATGTGATTTTGGAAACTAATTGGGGTGGATGTTTTTTGTTCCATTTCGTATTACAAGGAAGACTTAATATAATATGGTGGTTTTGTCACAGTTGGGAACCAGGAAATGGGAAAGCATGAGAAATCCACAAGATTCTCCCCAGTATCCTGTCCGCCAGGAAGCCCTGAACTGATTCGAATCATCATGATCAAAGGGCTAGTTGTGAATGTCTTCCCATACAAAGTCCAGAGCAATGATTGTCTACTCTCAGTCTGTAAACTTTTCTCGGTCTGAACCTGTAAACCTAACTCTACTCTAAAACTGAAAAACGTGGCAAGAGAAATATAAACTTAATATACAAAAACAGATTGTCTGTTTTCTCTACAAACACTGTATAACAGCTGCTGTCTCAAAATACAGGCCCATAATTACAAGTTATGATAGGCTTCTCTCTTCCACCTTCTTAGCACAGACCAAGAATTTCCTCTTGCTAACTCCCTAACCCCATTTTTGTTAAACTGTCTTTGACTACACCCTCCTGCTTCTGTTTGCATCCTAGGAGTGATAGTAAATGTAGCTCTTCCCTGTGCAGCTTATTCCAGGGCTTAATCCAATTCATGTCCATTGTTGTTCCCAAGTGGGATGTGTCATGCTTCACCTCCCAGCTGTCAGTTCTTGTTGTGCCTCCTTCACTACTTAATGTTCAATTTCTTCTCCTTGGGAAGGTATCTGCCAATGCACTAATTCCATTGCTCCCTTCCTGTTTGAGATATTAATGAGCAGGCTTGAGCTCTTGGCCCCAACAACTCTGAGGTTCTTCTTTACGTTCTGGTGGGGGAAAAAGACATAGATGAGGGATGGGAGTCCAAGGCTCTATTTGTAATATTGTACCCCACAGTGATTGAATTGGCCAAAGTATCTCATTTACATGCAGGGGGCTAAATACATTTCAGCTTCTCAGTCACAGCAGGAGAGGAAAGAGGCAACTGCTGCTACAATAAATTGCATTTGAATTTACAAGTACCTGCCTGCTGGCTGGGCAGCCTTTAATGTGTTTGGGGGGGGGGGAGGGATGTATTTTTGGAGAGAAGTTCAGGACATGGTGGTGCTTACAATCCTGACATTCTTTGTCTATGGCTGTCCTTAAAATGTTGCCTCCATAATCTCCGTATTGCCAGTCTAGTACCATTGGTGGCATCGTTCCCCGCTCCCCATAGAGATCACTGTCCCTGATTAAAGTTGCCAGAACAAAATCACTGATGCGAATTCTCTGACAACAATTATTTTTTCTGAAGCTGTAACGTTCTAGACCACAGAACATCAAGTTTTCATCTGCTGTGGTCATTTCTGTGATACCAGATTAGGTGACTGTAGGACAGCAGGACACCTGGATAGGCAAGGTGTGCCCTTGTCCCAGCAGGAACAGTAAGCTTTGCTAAGCAGTGCCGCAAATGTGCTTCCCTTCTGCCAGGAGTCCAAACTGTTCCCTGGGGAAATGTGATCCGTTTTTTCTCTAGCTAGACTTGCCTGCCTGCTGGCTAGTGTCTGCATCCCTCTGGCAGACGTAGCAAGGCCAGCAGCTGTGGAAGCGTCACTCCCCGGGACAGAATCTGAGGCCACGACTGGGCTAATTACTGCCCACTTGAAGCAGCCAGTGGGGAGGGATGGGATGGGATGGAAAGTCGCAAGCCTGCATGCTGTTTTCCAGGACCGATGACCAGCTGGGTGAGAGGGGTTGCAAAACCCCTTGAGCTTGGTCCCGTAGGGGTTTCTTCTGCTCCCATCCCTGACAGGTGCAGTAGGAACCCAGTGCGGTGCAAGGCATTGCAGATTACCAGGGTGCACAGGATAGGCTGGGATAGAAGCAGACCTAGAAGATTGTGGAGGAATGGCTTAATTGGCTCCCTTTTGGTGGCTGGGCAATAGATACTGTTGTTTTATTTCCATGGCATGGCTGTAGGCTGGGGGAGTACTGCTGGCCTGGAGCTGTAGGAAGCAATTACTGCCCTGCTGAGCCCAACCCTAATCCCCTCAAACAGCACGAAAAACTGGCTCGCCAAACATGCCTCAATCAGGTTAAAGTGTGAAGTTGGGATTAGCCAAGAGAATGAGAGCATCATAATACCGTTGCACCCCCTGCCTGCACCAGCCTCAGCCTGGCCTGTAGGGCAGGAGATTAAGTGCCTGGCTTGTCTTCCTGAGGGGGCTCCCCACTGGGAAAACCATGTCCTATGGATGTTGGACAGTTTGGCTTCAGTTCCGTGCCGAGTGCTAGACAGGATCTCGCAGTGGGAGGCCTTACTTGCTGCTACAGTCAAGGTACCAATACCAGCAAGGACTCCAAGTGACTCATGTCCAAAGCATATTAAGGAGTGGTGATTTGGGCAAAGCCAAAAGCGGGTAGGTTGCTGAGGCTCATGCCAGAGAGGGAGGACGATCTAAGAACGATCCCCAATGCCATGAACTGTTGGTAGTGGAATGAAACAACACTGGAAACCTGCTCAACTTGCCCTAGAGAGAATCTTCCATGCCTGTCTTAAAGGAGTGCTTGGGTGAGAGATATGCGCTGACCCCACTGTATGTGTGAACAGATCAGTAAAGGAGATTAGCATACTTTCAGGGCAAAATGCCCCCTACTGTTTCCTTGGACATGTGACGTGACAGATTTGATAGAGCTCACCTTTCAGTGTCGTTACCCCCATTGATATAACATATTTGTAGCAGAGTCGTCTTATGGCTTTCATTGTTCTAAACCACATGCATACTATGATGAACCCCCTGTTTCCCCCCTGTTTTTTGCCCATTTCCCCTTATTTCTAGACACTTCTAACTCTACAGAAGCTCCTGTGCAGATTCAGCAGCCTAAAAAGCTGCTGCCAAGCAGCTGTTGTTCTTAGTCCCTTGTATGAAACTCCATCAGCACCCAGCCCCACTGTAGATGTGGATTCATCCTGTCTGCAGAAGCTATTTTGCCTAGAGATGATGATGATGATGATGATAAACAACCAGTATATACCGCCTTTTCTTTGGTCATCGGATTTCTCCTCCGACTTTAATTCAAATGTGGTTTACATGGGCAGGCTTTCTAAATCCCAAGGGGTTTTTACAATATAGTAATGTTCTAATCTTTCATAGAACCCTTCATTCTAGATGTTTCTTTCCCAGTCCAGCTCTCTCTCTCTCTCTGGATAAGAGCTGCCATGTCATTGGGCAGTCAAATCTGTCTATCTCTAGGTGAAAGGGTGGGATGGTGTGGCTACGTGGACTTTACTCTTCCAATCAGGTAACTTCATGACATCATCAAAACAAAGTTATTTAAGCCCAAGCATGTAGGAAACTGTGTGTGAATTCTGTCATGGAGACTTAGTGCTGGTACATGGAAGCGCACTCACTTGCCAGTAAGTGTAGGGGGCTAGGATTCCTTGGACAAATGTAAGTCACTAGAATAGGGACTATATTTTCAAGCAAGCAGGGAATTTATTTTGTTTGTCTGCTAACTGTACTCCAAGTAACCTGCCAACTTCCCCGGGTTTAACATAGGATATGTTGGGGGGGGGAATTGAGAGATAGAGCATGCAAAGAAGGCTGATGCAATTGAAAGGATGAGAAACAAAAAGTTGATGCTAGAGCGAAAGCTTTCACAATACAGTAATGATAGAGAAACAAAAAGTTGATGATATAGAGAACAAAAACACAGCTCATTGTGCTGGCAGACCCTTGTATTACAATAACACTGCCTAACTAACATGGAGCAATAGCAATTATGGCCCAATCCTATCTGCACGGTAGATAGGTGGATCCTGAGGTCCGCCACTTCAGCAGCCTCTCTGCTGGTCTGCAGAGCACTGCTGCTGGTGCAAGGCCTGGAAAGCTGGCAGTGGTGCCCTGCAGACTGTTTGCCAGTGGGTGTCTGCTGGTGGTGGGGAGGGGATCGGGCTGGGACAGGGAGGGATGGGGTTGGATTTAGGTGGTAGTGGCAGATGCTGAATCCTATACCCCCAGCACAGCACAGCATAGCACGGCACCCTGTTGCTTTTCAGTTCTGCACTACCAAAAGAGCCAGCATAGATCTGACAAGTCCCATAGAGGACCAGGCAGTGGCCGAAGAGGTAAGTAAAAATTTTCTTTACTCACCTCTCCCAGGTGACCTGGTCCCCAGCCAACTCACAGGATGTAGCGGACACTGTGTCAGCAACCTTGCACCATGCAGGCCAGCCCAGGATAGAATTGGGCCGTCAATGTAAGAAATGTCCTTTTACAAACTTCATGTTAAATGTGTGTTGCCATCACAGAATAGTTAGCTGAAAGTCAGATGATAAAGGAGCTAGAGGTGTGCATAGAAACACTGAAAGGTCTGGGACCTATTCCATTGCTCTGTAGTACTGCCAGAATTGACATTGCTTAGAGCAGCGTTTCTCAAAATTCTCCCTGCGAGGCGGGGAGAACCTTGAGTGTGTGCAGGGGCGGAGCCAGCAGCAGCAGCGATCCGGGGGACTGTTTTGCAGCGATCTTCAGGCACTTCTGGTTTTCGTGAAAACCGGAAGTGCCTGAAGATCGCTGCAAAACAGTGATCCGAAGATCGGGGGGCCTGCAGAGGGTCGCGCAGGCCTCCCCAATGCTCCCCCAAGTCCCGGTAAGTGCAGGGGGCATTTCGGGCGCTTTGGCCATGCTGTCCCCACCCCTTAAGGGGTCAGGGGTCAGCAAAAGTTCTCAATGGTGGGTCGCGACCCACAGTTTGAGAACCAGTGGCTTAGAGCATATGAGGTTGAGCACATACCTAGCTGTGTTCTCTCTCTTACTAGGTGGTGATTTTTCATTTTGTAATAAAGCTACTTGTCTTGGGATCTCAATTTATCTGTCTCAGCATGAGTGGAGGACTGGATGGGGGTAGTAGTGGTCAAACTGCTCTTCTCAAACCTTCTGTTGCAGAAAGCAGTTATTCATCAAGGCTGGAGCAATTGATGATATCTGGGAAACTGGCAGCTGAATGCTCCTTGGACGTTGTTGTTGTTGTTGTTGTTCAGTCGTTAAGTCGTGTCCGACCCTTCGTGATCCCATGAACCACATCCCGCCAGGCCTTCCTATCCTCCACTATCTTCCTGAGTTCGCTCATGTTCATGTTCGTTGCATCGGTGATGCTGTCTAACCATCTCATCCTTTGCCTTCCCCTTCTCTTTTTGCCTTCAATCTTTCCCAGCATCAGAGTCTTCTCCAGAGAGTCCTCTCTTTGCATTAGGTAGCCAAAATATTTGAGTTTCAGCCTTAGTACCTGTCCTTCCAGGGTTGATTTCTGGGTTGAAAATCAACCAGTCAGGGTTGATTTCATTTAGGATTGACTGATTTGATCTCCTAGCAGTCCAAGGGACTCTCAGGAGTCTTCTCCAGCACCACAGTTCGAAAGCATCTATTCTTCGACGCTCAGCCACCATGATACTAAATGAAAACAGGCCTGTACAAGAGGGAAAACAGAAAATAAGAAACCATTTATTTCCCTCTCTTCTCTAGGGAATCTGCTGCCCTGGAGGAAAGAGGGGATGTGGAATCTCCAAAGACAGGGAAGTTATGCTTTGACTCAGCATCCTTGCAGGTAGATCACCCACCCTCTTGGCTGCGGGTAGACCAGATACTGGAGGAAGAAAGATCCAAACATGAATAAAAATTATCAGTAGAATCTGTGGCTGAGAAGAACACCAACCTAGCCATTTGCAGCAAAAAATGGTATAGGAAGACTTGAAATTCCTAATAGAAAATATTCCAAAATTTGAAGTTTAATTTCTGAGGAGTTCTCAGTACATTCCTAATTGGTATGTGTGGTGGTTTTAATAACCCTTTCAAAATGCCACATCAGGTTGACATGATTTCTAAAACCCTCAAACGCCCATTTTTAATGGGAAAGTTGGTTGTGCTTTGACGTTTTCACAAGAGTATGATCATAAAGGGAGGTTTTGGCCACATAACACTAGACTCCCCAGTTGGCATGGGGTGATGTCAACAAGTGTTTGCTCCCCATTTACAAGAGTTCTTGAGAGGTTGCTTTGTATGTTTGTGATTGATGCCAAATATATACCTAGTATATAATACTATTGGCACAATCCGGTGTATGATGCGGTGGCCAGCATAAAGGGCTGGCTGCTGCATCCTATCCCATTCCCAGGCTGCCCTGGGATAGCCCGGGAGTACCTTGGGAGAAGGGGGTGTTCGTCTCCTTCCCCGGGTGCAAGTCGGTCGGGGCCCTATGGGCCTATTCAGATGTATGCCAGCTATGAAGCTGACGTACATTCGAGGTGGGGGAGTAAGCAGCCAGGCCCGGGAAGGGAATCGGCGGAGCTCACCACCGATATCCCCGCCCTCCCCCAGCCCAGGTCCCCCCTGGTTGCCCCATTCCACCCTCTCCCCGCCCCTGCACCAGTCGGTGCAGGACTTACCTGTATCGGCGGGCACAGAGTCCGGAGGGTGGCAGAGTGAGGGTTTGCTGGCCTCTGTGCCGGTGGCCCTTACTCTAGAGTTGCCGCAAATGTGCTTTATGGCACATTTGCGACGTTTTGGAGTGCTACGCCGCACCAATGTTAGAGAGGATCAGGCTGCCCAGCTCAGATTGTGAAATGCAATGAGAGAATCTGCTCTTGTATTAGACCCTAGGGTAACCCTGTTTAAGGTGGTTATGATGCCTTCATATCGCTGATGGTGCTGGGATGTTCTGTAGCTATTACATGAGCTCATCTAATCTTCCCTAGAAACAGTTTCCCAAGGGGCAGGCACAAGTGGGAAATAGAGTTGGTGTTACAAGCATCTGCCAATAGCCAGGTGTCAAAAATCATCATTAAGATGATGATGAACATGTTGGAAATTTTAGAGAAAAAGCAAACATAAAAATCATATTGAAAAATGAGAACTAAATTTCCACTTGGATTGATAATGGAACATTCCCATCCTGGTACTGTTTTAGCACCTCTCAGTGGGCAGAGCATAAATTGCTCCTCTGGAGGTTATACCTTACTCAGGTGAAATAAATAGTCAGGCCCAGTTACATAGTTCTTTGGGCTTCTTTGGCTCACCCTCAGCATTCTCCTATTACTGGAGAGCCTCCTTGTTTCTGCTCTAAATACCCCATGTGCCCGTTAGAGATAATTTTTCCACAGCCAAGTTAGAACTGAGTGTTCTCAGGACCTCTGCGGCTGCCCTCCTGTGTGTTTTAGGTCAGAGCTTTTCATTGTGGTTTCCCCCCCCCCCCCTTGAATACCACTTTTTTTGTTGTTGCAAGTAGCATTTTTTTTTTTTTTGCATGAGCCATTATCTTCAGGGATGGCTGCTGTTTATGGGACTGGATGAAGAACTGGAAAAATTGGTTCTCTGTCCCAAATGGGCACACAATATCAAGACACAAAAGAGACACTGCAGATTTGGGTCTTGGCAGCATCATTCTGGCCTGCAGAGAAAGGGGAGCATTACAGAACCTTAGAGTTCTATAAAAACTACAGATTTTATATAATATAATAAATATAATATAATAAAAATGCAGCGCATATAAAAGAAAGCAGAATAAAAATGGAGAAGCAGCCTATGGGGACGGACGGACAGACAGACAGACAGACAGACAGACTCTCTCTCTCTCTCTCTCTCTCTCTCTCTCTCTCTCTCTCTCTCTCTCTCTCTCTCTCTCTCTCTCTCTCTCTCTCTCTTGGGAGACGGTTAACAGAAAGGTCTTCAGCCCCCATCAGAAGGTCACCAGGGAAGAGGCAGTTCTCAACTCTATTGGAGTTTAAGACTTGAAGTGTGTTCCTGCTGGGGGGCAGCTAGCCAGCATTCTAGCCACTGGCACTGGCTCCTCTCACCTTCCCTTCTCTCAGTCTCAGCAGATTTCTAAATGCAGAAATACACAGACACTACTGTAGATCTAGCAGAGCAGAATTGTTGCAGAGATGAATTGTTTTTAACAGCCCAATCCCAAGTCGGCCTCTGCCAGAGGTACTTTACGTGCCGTAAAGCCTGTTGCACTGGTGTGGAGGCCAGTCCCGCCGGCGGAGAGGCCAGCACCGGCAGGCCTCTGCCAGCACAGGAGCAACACCTGCCGTGGCAGGTGAGCTCCACGCTAGGCGGTGGGGAGGTGGAGGAAGGGTGGAAGTGGAACAGGGATGGGATACAAGATAGGGATACAAGTGCCATTCAGTATAGCTGAGGAGGACAACTGTATGAACACGGGGTGGTGGGGAGACCAGCAAACAGCCACACGGAAAGGCATTATGCTAGCACCACCAAGTTTTTTAAAAAAAATACCCTTGCTCAGTTAGCAGGGCTTAATAACTAACAATTTTAGGGAACTATTGGTGCTATATAGCACAATGACATGAGAATTCCTGAGAGATGCTGCCTCAGATCTAGTTCAAACCTTTGGAGATGGGTGTACTTAGTACAGTCCTCCCAAAGGTCTTTACCGCTTGAGAAGGCTAGCTTTCTTCTTCAGACATTCTGATATGGCGGTGTTTTCAGACCTATGTGATGGTACAGTTCCACTCATAGGCTATACCATGTGACTCTCAAGTGTTTGAACAACTCTCCCTCTGACTCACTTCTTGTGTGCCATCACCCGTTTGTGTGGCTGTGCCTAATACAATGGCATGAACAGAACTTTCCAGGCTCCGAAAGTTGTTGGTGGGAGTGTCCATCAATCTTGGTGGGAGTGTCCATCAAGTTTTGGGCAGTCCCACTATACAACCCAGTTAACCTGGAGTCCTGATGCTGACTTGAAATCATTGCCTTCAGTGGAACTTCACTGGTATTAATCAAGGTACTCGAGGGCTGCAATCCTATATGCATTTACCTTGGAGTAAATCCTGTTGAACTCAGTGGGACTTACTTTTGAGTAAACATGCATAGGATTGTATTGTTGGTCAGTCTTGTCTTGGTTTCCAGGTATCCTTTTTGTTGTTGTTGTTTAAAATTCTGTCTATGGCAAAAGACACTGCCTTGGGCATAATTCCAGAGCAGGGCAGAGGAGACAGAAGGAGTATTGCAGAGGGATCCTGGGGTAGTGGCTGAAGGAAGATTCTTCGAAGGTGAATGCATATATTTCTGTGAACAGTGGCTGCAGAGCTAACCTCCTGCAGTGACACACTGGACCAGTTTAAAGGAGGATTGAACACCCATTTTAAAAGGGTACTTAAATGACACTTGGCAGGAGAGGTTGGTTGTTAGCAGAAAGTGTGGGGAAGAAACCAGGACACCTCACAATGCTAAGTGTCAGTCTGAACAAAGAGCCACTGTGCCGCAAAGGTTCTGGTTTAAGAGGACAAGATAAGGAACAGGTGACATGAGTCTACATGAAAAAGTCTCTGCTGCCCCCTGGTGGCTAGCATTGGGCTACATGCAAAATTCTTTTTTTCCTTCTCTCAGATTTTATTGGTTAAGCATTTGTGTGTGTGGGGAGGGGAGAGTCTAGTGATACATAAATGCACAAGAAAGGATCCTTACTTACCCATGTGTGAAAGCAGAGTAATTACACAATACCAATTGTGGTCTTTAAATTTATAGTTGGGCACAATGGGGGTCATGTAGAGAGCTACCATGTGTGGTTGTTCATAAATTGACAGAATCACAGGCAGAGGTGTATCAGCAGCGAGTGCTGCCTGGAGCACTCGCTGCGGCGCCGCCCCAGGGGGGTGCCGCCGCCGCTCCGGGGGGGGCGCGGTGCCACTCCGGGGGCGCCGCTCTGGGGGGGGGCGACCCAGCTTACCAGGGCGCTCCGAGGCCCTCACCCCGGCCTCGGAGCCGGAAAGAGCCCTGGAGCGTCCACCACGACTGGCGGCCGGGGCTTTCTGAAGGCGGCCAACTGCGTCGCCCGCTATTTATAGTTTTTTTCTGCGCATGTGCAGAAAAAAAGGATAAATAGCGGGCGACGCAGTCGGCCGCCTTCAGAAAGCCCTGGCCGCCGATCGTGGTGGACGCTCCGGAGAAAGCCCCGGAGCGTCCACCGCATCCGCGCCCGCCCGCATCACCAGGCGGGTGCGCGCTCCGTGAGACTGGAGCGAGCGGAGCAGCGCTGCCCAGTGCCGCGGTGCTGCCCGGAGCCGCTGCTCCGCTCGCTCCAGTCTTTCCACGCCTCTGGTCACAGGGCATGTCTGCACTGGGAACGTTTCTGCTACCAGGGATGGGAAAGACCAAGAGTACACCAATCCTTCCCCCAAATCTTTTACCATCTCTGTGAGACACAAGAACCAGCAGGGAAGAGAGAGGAGGGAATAGCTGGAGCAGATTTTACACCTGTTGATCAGGATTCCACAGTGGCTCACCTAGTTGTTTTGAGATTACAGAGACCGGCACACACTTTTTTGCTAGGCATGTCCTTGCAAGTTTTAAAGTAGCTTCATTGGGTTGTTTTGCCATAGGGTGACTTTTTTAAAAAAACTGCATCCGAAATAGGATGGCAAGAGGACATTTGAAATGTGCTTTGCTTAATGTTCAAATGATCGTCAGTCTTCTCATCTTGCTGTGAGAGTGGGGGCAACTCAAATAGCCATAAGGCAGTGGTTCCCAAACTGTGAGCCGTGGCTTCCTAGGGAGCCGCGGAAACCAGCCAGGGGAGCTGTGGAATCCTCATGGAAAACCAGTCACCCTATACAATTTTGGATTGTAGCCCTAATGTGGAGCCGCGGGGTTTGGGAAACACTGCCATAAGGTGTCCCATTCATCATACATTTGGGGCTCAGAATATAGTGCTCTTTGCTGTGCCATTAACCCTGGGTGGTATTTGTTGAAAATAACAGCATCTCAAGCTGCACAATCTCAGTTAAATGCCAAGGTTAAGACTGGTACATATACAGTAATAAGAGAGGTGCTTCTGAGTAAATGCAGAGTATTTTCTAATCGCCACTGAGAGTGCCATCTGGTAGATTGTGAGCCCTTTGGGGACAGGGAGCCATTTATTGATTTATTTCACTATGTAAATTGCTTTGTGAACTACTCTTGTTGAAAAGCCGTATATAAATCTTATTATTATTATTATTATTATTATTATTATTATTATTAATAATAATAATAATAATAATAATAATAATAATAATAATAGGAGTAGTAATAGTCGTCCACATACTCTGATGTCCCACTACCTTGCCTTCATCGTTCCCTGCCTCTTCACTGACATATTCTCTCAAACTTTTCATTCTCAGGGACCTGAGTGAGAACCTTCTTCAGGCTGTACCCAGGAAGGCATTTCGTGGAGCCACTGATCTCAAAAATTTGTAAGTGACTTGGTCTGACAGGACAGGCTAGGGCTGTAGCATGGTTCAGGAGAGCTTGTCGTTGTGTTTTGCATATACAAACTGATATCCTGGGGCCAGAGCAACTGCCCAGTGTAGCAGAAGAGCAAAAAAAATTTTTATACACAACTAATATTAGTAAGATAAGAGCAATGGGATCATGTCCCATAGAAATTATGCAATACTAATGGGCATTGTTATACCCCAAATCATATGGGTCTTTCTCAGTCTTGTGCAGAATAGTTGTATTCATCTTCTCTTCCCTCATACAGGCAACTGGACAAGAACCATATCAGTTGTATTGAGGAAGGAGCTTTTCGTGCTCTCCGTGGCCTGGAAGTTTTGTAAGTGTCTCGGGGAGGGCTTTGTGGGAGGTTTGTTCCAGTGGACTGGATAGAGAGCCTGTGAGCATGTCTACCTTTTGAGTGTGGAAAAGTGACCTCCTCAGTTGCTGGGTGCATGATCCAGAGGCATAGTAGGGCAAAAAAAAAAAAAAGCAGTGCCCTGATAATGTGGCAGGAGTCTCTCTCTCTCTCTCTCTCTCTCTCTCTCTCTCTCTCTCTCTGTGTGTGTGTGTGTGTGTGTGTGTGTGTGTGTGTGTGTGTGTGTGTGTGTGTGTGTGATTCTCATTCTGATGTAAGAGCTGCTTATCCTTTTCTCCACTCTGCTCCTGTCTGCTATTCGTTTGTGGGCACCATGTTCAGTCAGAGAGTCTTAGCTGAGACTGTGTTTGCTATGAGATTCCCACCCATGTGCAGTGGCTTGCTGGAGCCAGTGAGTGTTCCATCTCCCTAGAAAAGGAGCCACACCAGACCATTTGTCATTTCAATTCAGCAGGGCCATTCAAATTTTATCAGGGGGTACAAAGTTTCTTTTGGCTCTTGGGACCCCCCCCTTTTTGCTCCAGGGCCCCCCTTTTGACCCATGTTTCGCCCTGGGCCCGGGTACAAATTACCCCCTTAACCCTCCTCTCAGAGGCTCTGCCATTCAGATTATTAATGCACTCAAGTACATGACATTTTAGAATTGTCCATTATCTAACTATTAGTGCGATCTTACGTATGGGCACTGCCTTATATTGAGTCAGACCATTGGTCCAGTATTGCCCACACTGACTGGCAGCAGCTCTCCAGGGTTTCAGGCAGGGTCTTTCTCAGCCCTCCCTGGAGATTCAAAGGACTGAAGCTGCTGTGCTCTGCCACTGAGCCCATGGCCCCACCCTGTGTTTACTTGGAAGTGTTCTATGGGTTTAGTAATCCCAAATAAGTGTGAGTAGGATTGCAGCTTAGATCTTCATCATCATCATCAACAACAACAACAACAAGAAGCATGGTAAAACCATGGACATTCTCATTTGGCTGGTTTAAAAATCAGTCAAGTGAGAATCAAAAGCTCCCCCATGCCACACACACTAGGCAATGCTTCCGGGTTTGCTGTGATGCTAGGAGGAGCTTGTTTCCAACAGAGGTTTGGAGGAAGTTTTCCAAGGAAAGTAGCATGCATGTAGTCTTAGGGAGGCTAGCCAGCAAGTTGGAATAACTGAGGGCCCAATCCTATCCAACTTTCCAGCGCCAATGCAACCCCAAGGTAAGGGAACAAACATTCCCTTACCTCGAGGAGGTCTCCGTGACTGCCCCCCCCACTGCAGAATGCAGCACACACCCTGTTGGCATAGCTGCATCAGCGCAGGAAAGTTGCATAGGATTGGACTGTGAGTCTGGTGGCCATGGGGTGCCCTAAATTTCATTAATCTCTCAGTCCTCCCTTTTGTTGAATTGTGCAGGAGCTGAGTTTGTGCTGGAGAATTCTGCAAATTTGCTCCTTCCCTTGCCTACCCTTGTGCCAATTTGCTATTAGTCTGAGAAGGTGTCATGTCCCACTCTGTAAGCAATGTATGTTTTGTGCATATATGAGCATGAAGCCAGAGGAAAGGACAGCATGTTTGTATCAAACGTTCACTGATACTCTTTCTCCTCCTCCTTCCTGCAGGACTCTGAACAACAACAACATCAGCACCATCCCCATCTCCAGCTTCAACCATATGCCCAAACTGCGCACCTTGTGAGCATATGAGGAGGCAGCCAGAATGGGGTGGGATGGGGTAGAAAATCAGACTGGGTATTTCATAGGGCATGGTGGGTAGGGTTATTATATTAATCAGGCTATATAGGGGGTTCTGGTGGTGATTTCAGTGATACTTTCAGGTCCTGCCAGACCTACCTTCCTGGCACGAATGTTCTCACAGTGGGAGAACTCTAGCACTGTGCCAGGATCCTATGTACCTGGGATGTGTGGAGATAGAGGGAGATCATTCCAAAGGCTCACAAAGCCATTGGGTCTGAGTATGGGAAGGAAGCTGGGGCAGCACAAGCATCTCATGGACAGGAATCTGGGCGATAGTCCATGGAATACCAACGGTTTATCCCCACTGCTGCATAGCCCTCTGGCACCAGAGTCTCCTTCCTGGGAAGTGTCCCTAAATCTACAGTCAGACTAACTAGACCTATCTTCAGGAGTGTCTCCACAAGGTGGGAGTGTCAAGAGCGAGCTGTGGATTGATGCATTTCTTTTTCTTTCTCTCCCTGATCTTCTCCCTGACCTCCCTGCAGCCGCTTGCACTCCAATCAGCTGTTCTGTGATTGCCACCTGGGCTGGCTTTCTCAGTGGCTGCGTCAGCGCCCCACCATTGGGCTCTTCACGCAGTGTGCAGGCCCTGCTCCCCTACGTGGCCTCAATGTTGCAGAGATCCAGAAGAATGAGTTCAGCTGCTCAGGTCAGCAATGTCCCTGGGTCTCCAGGAGCACTGCGTATGAGGGCAGTGAGGATGGGGGCCCCCACCAGTTCTGCTTCTCCAATCCCCACAGACCCTCTGTGCTCCCAGATTCAAGGCATACAAATACTGGGACAGTGGGTAACCCTACCATAGCTGGGAGGCAATTTGTGCCCAACATACACACAGCACCTTTTACCATAAAATGCTGACTGCAACACCTTCCTTGGGTTTCTTTCTTTTCCCTGCCTAGTTCCCACCAATTGCAGTTATGGTTGCATGATTGTACAGACTGTGCATTTGAAAATTGCTCTTTCATTTCACCAAAAATTATTTGCTTTCTGAAGGGACAACTTTTGCTTTGCTTGTTGCATTTCTGGGAGTGCACAGGTGCCAAAACCGGTGGTGTGGGAAGCTCTTGTCTGAAGAATGCCTCCTTAGGTCTCCCCACCACCCCATGCTCATACAGTTGTCCTCCTCAGCTATATTGAGTGGTACTTGTATCCCTATATTGTATGTATTTATTTATTTATTTATTTATTTATTTATTTATTTATTTATTTATTTGTTTTAGGAATTTGTAGCCCACCTTTCTCCCGAGGGCACTCAAGGCGGCTTACAACATATTAAAATACATATAAATACATTAAAACAATTAATTAAACACATTAAAATAATTAATTAAAACACTTAAGATTAAAAATAAACAACCCCAGTGGGTCACCAGCATTTACATATATTAAAACCATTTGTTAAAAGGTCAGCCCACCATGTCAGACATTAAAAGCAGTCCTGAATAAAAATGTCTTAAGGCCCCGCCGAAAGGCCTCTAAAGAGGGAGTCGTTCTTAATTCCAAGGGGAGGGAATTCCACAATTGGGGCGCCACCGCCAAGAAGGCCCTACTCCGCGCCGCCATCCCCCTCACTTCCGCCAATGGTGGCACGGTCAACATGGGCCCCCCTGATGACCTCAGAGTGCGGGTCGGATTATAAGGAAGGAGGCGGTCCCTCAAATACCCTGGACCCGAGCCGTTAAGGGCTTTAAAAGTCAAAACTAGCACTTTGAATTGTGCCCGGAAACGAACCGGTAGCCAGTGTAGCCGCTGAAGCAACGGTCCGACTGAGTTGAACCGACAAGCCCCGGCAACCACCCGGGCCGCCGCATTCTGCACTAGTTGCAGTTTCCGAACAGTCTTCAAAGGCAGCCCCACGTAGAGCTCATTGCAGTAATCTAGTCTAGATGTCACTAGGGCATGGGTCAATGTGGCCACTTCATCCAAACCCCAACCACTCCTGTATCCCATCCCTGTTCCACCCTTCCTCCACCTCTCCACTGCCTAGCGCAGAGCTCACCTTCCCCCGCGGCAGGCACTGCTCCTGTGCTGGCAGAGGCCTTCCGGTGCTGGCCTCTCCGCCGGCGGGACTGGCCTCCACACCAGTGCAACAGGCTTTACGGCATGTAAAGTACCTCTGGCAGAGGCCGACTTAGGATTGGGCTGTTAAAAACAATTCATCTCTGTAACAATTCTGCTCTGCTAGATCTACAGTAATGTCTGTGTATTCCTGCATTTAGAAATCTTGGGTCCCTTTGGGGAGAAAGGCAGGATAAAAATATTGTAAATAAATAAATAAATAAATAAATAAATAAAAATAAATAAATCTGCTGAGACTGAGAGAAGGGAAGGTGAGAGGAGCCAGTGCCAGTGGCTAGAATGTTGGCTTGCTGCCCCCCAGCAGGAACACACTTCAAGTCTTAAACTCCAGTAGACTTTTTATTTATTTATTTTAATGCTTTGTTTTATTATTTTATAGAAAAGAAAGAAAAGGAAAAGAAAAAAGCAAGCATTACATAGATATAATCCAAAGTAATTTACTGATTAAACACACATACACACACACACACACATACACACACACACAGATAAGCAATCTAGACATTAAGTAGTTTTATCTACACATTTCACACAAGTTCAAATGCTTTGTCGAGGAATGGCCTCCAGATAGTTTCAAACATATCCAAATATAACTGGTGCCATTCGCTCGAAAACTGATAAATGCAGTAAATCATCCATCCACTGGGCACGAGTTGGCAAGCATCTTTCTTTCTAATTGAGAACAATAAGTCTTTTAGCCATCGTGAGGGCACAGAGTTCACTTACGTTGACCTGGTGTTAATCTCCAAGTTGCAGGTAAATAATTTAAGATTACATAAGTTCCAATAAATAAAACAGATTGTTGAAGGACAATTTGAATTATATTAATAACTTCATCCCAAAAACTTGCAATAACAAAACATGACCACAACATATGTGAAAGGGAAGCCAACTTCAATAAGAGTTGAGAACTGCCTCCTCCCTGGTGACCTTCTGATAGGGGCTGAAGACCTTTCTGTTTAAGTTAACCGTCTCCCTTCAGAGAGAGAGAAAGTGTGTCCGTGTCCGTGTCCGTCTGTCCATCCGTCCGTCCCCATAGGCTGCTTCTCCATTTTTATTCTGCTTTCTTTTATATGCACTGCATTTTTATTATATTTTTGTATCTGTGTTTTTTATAGAACACTAAGGTTCTGTAATGCTCCCCTTTCTCTGCAGGCCAGAATGATGCTGCCAGGGCTCAAATCTGCAGTTTCCCATCCGGTTCCTGCCCTGCCATGTGCACCTGCAGCAATGGTATCGTGGACTGTCGTGGCAAGGGGCTGACCGCCATCCCTGCCAACTTGCCTGAGACTATGACTGAGATGTGAGTGGGGTCATGGTGGGCACAGGGGGATGATACCTGAGCATTAGGAGTCTTTTTAAACTGACTGCATATGTGCTCTGTCTCCATTACCTGTACCGATATTCAAGTGGCCAATGAACAGGGCTGCTACTTAGGAGCACAATAGGGCAACTATCAGCCTTCTGCAGAGGTGACTCTGGCCTTTTGTAGTTTCTTTGGTGGTTCTTTAGCAATACTCCGGTCATACTTCCCTTCTCCAAGAGATAGACAGGGAGGGAAACAACCTTTAAAATGAGCAATGGTCTTGTATCCCTATTCTTAAGTGAACCCAGAGGTCCTGCTATGTTGAACTGGGATCCAGTGTGGATTTGAAAAGCGTGTGTGTGTGCATGCATGTGGTTTGAGCAGATCTGCTGCCCCCTGCTAGTTCATAGCACCCCCTTTTAAAATACCCCAAAAATCTTGTGTGCGCATTAGTACCCAAACCAAACACCTCACCACTACTGTTGCCACCGCCACCTCCTATTTGCCTACCAAGGGAAGCAGCCGAGTGGGCAAGAAGGAGGCTGGAGGCAAAGTAGAGTGCAGTGATCCAGACTCCCCTCTTACCTTTGGTTCATTGCCGCTGCTACCTCCCTCTTGCTCCCACCAGCCCTGTTTGAAACAGACACCAAATGGAGCAAGAGGGGGAGGAGGTGGCAGTGACGGACTGAAGGTAAAAAGGAGGAGGCGGGAGGGCTCCTCCTCCTCCTCCTTCTTGACATTTGACTTTCTTGCTGGGCAAGCAAGTGCCAAGTGATCCTGTTCTGATCAGGATCTATGTGCTGCTGCTTCTTGTAGCTCTACTGCCAGAAGCAATTGCTGCGGTGGTGCTGGAGGAAGAAGGGGGCCTCTGCTGGCCTGATCCTCTTTCCGTTCACTCTTAAGGCTGAGCTACATTACACGCGTCGCGGAGCTTCTGACATCATTTTTGAAGCAAGCGGAGCCGCTGCGACCTCCGCACTGCCGGCGCGTACCTCAAGCTGGAATCCTACTTTTGAGGGGGCGTGTTCGCAGAGCTAGGGGGCGGTTTGCGAAGCTACTGCAGACTACCAATCGTAGGAGGGGGGAGAGTGGCTGCATGCCAATCAGAACTACCTCCAATCACCTTCTTAAGAAGTCGGGACAACAGGAGGGACAACAGGCGGGAAGACACTCCCCCACTCCAAGCGCAGAGGCGGAGGCAGAGGCGGCGGCAGAGCCTCTGCCTGTAATGTAGCTCAGCCTTAAGTGAGAGTGTCAGTAGTCAGATCAGGAGAGGATTGAAGAGCCAACTGGGCGGTGGGCCGGAGAGCAGTGGCAGGGTGTGGAGTACCCCATATCAGTTTGCCCCTCCCCCAACCCGCTGTTTCAGTGGTCCCTTCAGTCAGTCTTGTGACTGGCTCAGCCGTGTGTGTGTGTGTGTGTGTGTGTGTGTGTGTGTGTGTGTCATCTACAAATGTATTCAGCTGGGATGTTTGGATTTCAGTAAAATTAAACATATGCCAATAAAGGCTTGTGTATGTAGTAAAATTAAATTCCATGCAGATTTCCACGCACCCCCACCCCCGTGCACTGAATTTTTCAGTTACCGTGTAGTGAGATCCTCAAAGAACTGCGTTTGTCTGAAGTGCATGATGGGCACTATGACCACCATGTTTTTGAAAAGCCACAGACCATTAATATGCCAAAATCTTGCTGGTCATGGAGTCAGTTATAAATTAAACCCCTGTAGAAAGCATGGTTCCTTTGGACTCCCATCTGCAGGGTAATGCCAAAAGCCACAATGTGGTTGTTTAAATCTACCTTTAATTCCATTTATTTCAAGTTAACAGAACTGAAGGTGGGTACCCACAGCAACCATGTGGAAGCTGCTGTAAATAGCTTCCTGTGATGGTCACCCCATGCAGCAAGTCATTCATGTGCAGCAACCCATCGTGCAGACTGAAAAAATGTTCTCTGTGGTACTACAAATACACACATGGAGATGAGGCAAAGTCATCTATTCAGAGAGATGAATTCTCCCCTCTCCTAGTCTCCATTCTGCAGCATTCCTGCAGGAGAAGCTGTGTTTCAAATGTTCATATGGGTCTGCCCAAATTGATCTGCTTTCTCCCGTTCTGTTTCCCATGCAGACGCTTGGAATTGAATGGCATCAAGTCCATCCCTCCAGGAGCGTTCTCATCATATAAGAAGCTACGCAGGATGTGAGTGTCTGCATGTACATCATATCCAGCCTTTCAGTCATCCCCCCGGTTTGGCATTCTTGGTATGGAATAAGAGTAGAGCCCTCATTAGACTCTGTGAAGAACACAAAGCAGGAAAGACATCTTCAGGGATAGGGTGAGCTGTGTAGGTTGAAGGCTTGCAAATGGCCACATGAGTGTGTGAGTGTTGATGGTGTCTTTGCCTTTCAGAGACCTGAGCAACAACCAGATCTCAGAGATTGCACCTGATGCCTTCCAGGGCCTGCGCTCACTCAACTCTCTGTAAGTAGAGATTGTGGATGTTAGGCTGGGGGGGAGAAAATGAAACAACACTTGCATGCTGCCCTAGAATGTTCTCCTGTCACAGCCTCCACGGACGTGGCCTCAGCAATGGCTCAGCTGCTAATCACAGTGCCCCGGCTATGCCAACTCTCAGCCAGTGCCTTTCCTTAAGGCTGATCTACACCGCACAAATCCCGATGCGTCCCAGGCATGTGCGGCGTGTGCAGAGCAGTGTGGCTTCCTTTTTAACCGATCGCCGCAGAACGTGGGAGAGCTGTGCTCTCCTGAGTTCCGTTGCGATCTGTCGTGGACCATGCTCGTGTTTGAGAAAGGGTGGGACGCGGAGCAAACTGTTTCACCAATGGGATGAGAGGGGGCTTTCAGCCAATCGGAGCGCACTTGTGTTTCAGCCAATCAGCGTTGAGCTTTATTACAAGGAGGGACAATCAGGAGGGACAAGCGCGTTGAAGAAACTGGTGGAATCCAGGGCAGCGTTTCTAGGCGGGTTGTCCTGTCCCCTACGCTCGCGAGCCTCCAAACACGAACGCAACGCAACCGGAGTTGGTGTAGATCAGCCTTTAGGCTTTGTGTACTGAGACTAACTAGTTTTTAACTACTCTGCTTTGTTCTTTGTCTCTGCTGTATTGGTGGATCATCTGCTGCTGTGACACCTTTTGTTTAATTGTGTTTCTAACTATTTTAAACTGCTGTTATTTATGGGTCATCACGGAAATAGAAGCATTGAAGGACAATGTACAAATGATCTAAATAAATAAAATAGATAATACTGTCATGCGTGTGGTGCATGTCAACTGTGTTTATAAAGGATGAGCCTAAGGTCACCTGTTGAACTGGGAGCCTCTTTTGCCAATGCACTATCACTATCAGATCACAAGACTAATCTAAGCATTGATTTTGTGTTCTTTTCCAGAGTCTTATATGGAAACAAGATCACAGAGCTGCCCAAAGGAGTATTCGGGGGCCTGTATGCGCTGCAACTGCTGTAAGCACAAGTGAGAGGGCTAGCTAGAGAACCAAAGTAGCCATGAGCCTGGGCTAGTGTGGTCACTGGCCCCAGGGACACTATACATCCAACAGCACAATCCTATGCATGTCTACTCAGAAGTAATTGCCATTGAACTAAATGGGACTGACTCTCATGAAAGTGATTATAGAATTGCAGCTGAAGCCTAGAAACCTTTAGCACAACCATACACAAACATCAATACCTGCAACACCTTCATCCCTTTCCTGGAAGCTACAATGCCCCCTACTACTTATTAACCTTTTTGCCCTCTCCATCTCCCATATATCTTGGCCCACTTCCATAGTCCCATCTGTTGTCACTATCTTCTCTCCAGCATTAGCCTCCATTTCCCTCCTTACCTGGTTATGTGTTTCCCAATACATCTTCAGAATTGTGCCTGTTTCCTTGTAGACATTTCATTCACTACACTGTCAGGGTTGTGTTAGTGACTTGTTGTGGGGTAGTTGGGTGGGGTCCCTGGAATCCCTTGCTGTGAATGTTGGCCATGAATGTGTTTGTTTTTTTCCTGTATTCTCCACCACCACCACACACACTGCTATGGTGTGACATGCTTTCTCACTCCAGGCTCCTGAATGCCAACAAGATAAACTGCATCCGAGCTGATGCCTTTGCTGATCTGCAGAACCTGTCACTGCTCTCACTCTATGACAACAAGATCCAGACCCTGGCCAAAGGCACCTTTGCCACCCTTCGTGCCATCCAGACCCTGTGAGTGCTGCCTCCTCTGATGATGTGTCCAATGGGGACAGGGTTCTGTGGGAGGAAGGTAGGAGATGTCCTTTGAGTGTTGCAGCCCCAAGGGGTTCTGACCAGGTTCTGGAGAGGGGGCAAGAAATTATCACAAGGACAAAGCTCTCTACAAGACCAAGAAGCTGCACAACACCATGGTTGTACAACTGTGTAATCTCAGTGGGAAACAGAGCTGTTGAGTGGGTAAAGACTGACCCAGGGTCCGACATCCTGGTGTTCAAGTGAGGTCACAAAGAAATTGACCACTTTCTCTACAAACTGCTTAAGAGAGTATTCAGCATTGCATTAGCGGGAAGCATCGTCTTGGCAGCTAGATTTAAGGTTGTTCCAATATCAGCCATTTGAACAACCCTGAAATTCCTGAGTGGGTGTTTCTCCTGTTTCTTCCCTATTACAGCCATCTGGCCCAGAACCCCTTTATCTGCGACTGCAACCTGAAGTGGCTGGCAGACTTCTTGCGTGCTAATCCTATTGAGACAAGTGGTGCTCGCTGTGCTAGCCCCCGCCGCCTGGCCAACAAACGCATTGGACAGATCAAGAGCAAGAAATTCCGATGCTCCCGTATGAATTGTCTTAACGCTGCAGGGCTGTTTCTAGATTTGGGGTTTAGGGCAGAGCAATTGAATATCCCTCTGCACCTATCTGAATGTTTATTCAGGATGGAATTTTGTTTCCAACAGAGTGGGGTATAAGGGAGATATAGTTAAGGACCCTCTCTTCCGCAGTTTTATTTCCTTCTTACCAGACCATAAGATTGTGGCTCTAGCTGTAAACTCAACCTAGAATTTGTCTCATTTTAAGCTATCTGTGCCCAGGAGTTTGGAGGGAATTGATGTATTCATAAACAATAAACCTCCATCCCATGAGTGTTAAAGGGGAAAAAACTCCACTAATGCCACCAAACGTATTCTGCAAGAGACCCTTCACACCCTGTTCAGTACCCAAACCACAAGGCTGGATTTGTTACCATAGCTGATTGATTCATTTTAAAATAGAAAGACCAAAGTACGTGAAGCCCTTTAATTTTGAATTAAAACTCATGTCGGAAAGCATGTGCATGTTGTAATGAATGGTAAAGCATCTGAGTATTTTTCTTCAGCTTTCCATATTCAGGAGCTGCTATACATGCTGTAGTTTCTTTGTGTATGGGAGTGGAATGGATGTTCTTTCTGCCTTTCATTCATTGCAGTATGTGCTTGTTCTGATGTGTCTGAAAAAATAATGAATGCTATGGCCCTTACTATCTTAAATTTTATTCATTTTGATTAACGCTGTTTCACATTTCTGTTCACAGCCAAAGAGCAGTATTTCATTCCAGGTAAGGGATTGAGCTTAGAATGTGGCTTTGCTGGAGTTTGCATGTTAGTTGCATGCATGTACTCATAGCTTTCTTCCTTTGTTGGCAGTGTGGGGTCGCAGGAAATTATGCCCATTGTGTTGATTTGGAATGGTTTACGTTAAATCTAGCAGGGGTGGCATAGAATCTTTACAAACATTACATCCCTCCACAGATTCAGGCGGGGTTGGAATGAGCCTTGTCCATTGCTATAGCATCTGTGTTCCTCAAAACTAGAGTGTAGCTCTGACTGGATTTTTTTGTTGGATCTATGAAGAGCTGCCAGAAACAGTTTGAAATATTTGAATTCTACTACCAATACTTTAGAAGACTTTCAGTGCAATCCACCGTAAGGATCCAGCCGGCGGCCCAGGGCCACCCGCCGAATCCTGTGCACAGGCTGCCTGGTGCAGGCCTGGCTGGAGGTCTACTAAGGGAAGGGGATGCTCGTTCCTTTTCCCTGGGTGTAAATCCAGGCCAGCCCAGTTGGCCTCCTCAGATTTCCGCCAGCTAAATAGCTGGTGGAAGTAGAGGAGACCGTGTAACGGTGTGGCTGGCCTGGCGGGGACAGGGATATGGCCGACACCATCCCCCTCCCCCTCCCGGGCCAGCTAGGCCAATGGCCCACCTCCCCCCTGGGCCGGACCACCCATGTGGCCGGCGGTGGAGCTCTTACCTTCTGCTGCTGGCCACATGGAGATCCGGCACCAGAGTGAGGGAGGCCAGCCTTGCGCTGGCCTCCCTTACTCCTGAGTCATCGCGAACGTGCTTTATGGCACGTTCGCGACGTCTTCTGGCAACGGAACGCTTGTTCTGTCGCTGTCATAGTTTCCAGGATTGCGCCCTGAGTGTCTTTATGTACCGTATGTGCCACCTGGTCACCATTTCACCATTGCACTGTAGACTCTGAGTGTTTCATAGGCCTACTGGATATATTTGTCTTCATACTTCCCCATCCTCTTTCAGGTCAGGATCATACTATGCATCTAAGAAACAGATAACCAGAGAAACTGCAAAATTCCTTTTTTTGGGTGGTGGTGGTGGTGGCAGGCTAGTGGAATGGGGAATATAATTTGGATATCTAGACACTTATTTCAGCTTTCCTTGCCACATCTGGCCAGTCATAAACCTGGTTAGGATAGGTTAACTTCTGTTAACTTTCCGTTAACTTCTGAGTTTGCATCCATGATATAGTTTTGGTCTTGTATTTTCCTACAGGCAAAATTATTATGCATAGTAAAATTACACATGGTGTGGAGAAATCAGCTAGTGTTTCCCCCTCTCGTAACACTAGTATTCAGAGACATCCATGAAATTGATTGGCAGTAGACTGAGAATAAAGAAAGTATTTCTTTACTTAAAGCATATTTAACTTATTAAATTTGCTCAACAAGATTTGTTCATGGCTTTAAAAGAGGATTACACAAAATTCATGGTGGCTAAGTTGAGTTAGCCACTGTTGTAAACATCCCTTCAACAGGGATGTTTTATGATCAGGAAAAGAAACGGGCAGCCCAATCCTACGTAAGGATCCGCCACAGGCAGCCTGCAGCAGGCAGCCCGTGGCAGAAAGTCTACTCAGGGAAGGGAACGCTCGTCCCCTTCCCCGAGTGTAACAGCGGCTGGGGCCGGTAGGCCTCCTTTGATTTCCGCCAGCTATTTTGCTGGTGGAAGTTGGAGGAGGCCGTGTAATGGCCCAGCTGCCCTGCAGAGCCCAGTGGAAACCTGGATATGGCGGACGCCATGTCCCTAACTCCACTCAGGGCGGCTGGGCCTATGGCCACCCTCCTGGCTCCGCCGTCCCTACCCCATCCGCCGAGCCTCTGAGCTGTCCGCCAGATCCTACCTTGCTTGGGTCCGGCAGCGGCCCGAGTCTTCAGCCGGCGGAGCTGGGAAGGCTGGCCTTGCTCACGTTTGCGACTATTCTGGACGGCGGACCGCTATATCCGCCGCCCGTAACTTGCGCAGGATTGCGCAGTTGGTCTTCCACAAATGATCCCTGCTCTCTGATTCTGTGTGGAGGGATCTCTAATCGGCTACTGAAAGATCTTGCAATTGAGAGTATTGAATAGAACCCAGTCAGGAGGAACCCCTTTTCCTCCCAGAGCAGACTTCTGCAGCAATACCAGTCGTGTCTTGCACTCACCTACACACACAAATGTACTAAGCAAATACACTCTCACCTGCGTGTTGCTGTCTCTTCTGGGCAGGTACAGAGGATTACCAGTTGAATAGTGAATGTCACAGTGATGTTGTCTGCCCACCTAAGTGTCGCTGTGAAGCCAATGTGGTGGAGTGTTCAAACCTGAAACTGATGAAGATTCCAGAACGCCTCCCACAGGCCACCGCTGAATTGTAAGACTTAGGTTGCCTTATCTGAAAACCTTATGATTTCCCTCACCATCAAAAACCCACCACCCTCTCCTTCTTTGTCCTCCCTCTGGCTTACTTTCATTATAATAAATACTAAGGCTGTTCCAGATGCCCTTGTCTTAGGATTATTGACGTACCAAATCAATAGCTTCACTTTGGGTGTTTTGAAGGGCAGAGAATTCCAGGATGGTTTAGGCACACACCAATGCTTATTAATTGAAAGGTTTACTGTGTACTTGCTGCTAATTGTGAATTTGACTCAACTCACAGCTACCATAGTTATCCTGAAAATAATTATGAAAATAGGGATGGGAGAAAAGTCCCTTGTTATCAGCTTTCTCCCTCACATTTAACTTGCTTCAACCTTGAGCTGAAGTGAATCAAAGCCCTTTGGACTTTTTATTATAAGACAAACAAACAGACTGTATCATACCCAATTTTCACGCTCCTCCACCCAGATCCTGCCTCCAGTGTTCATCATTTGTACATTGACAGCCTAGAACAGCCCCAATTATCTCCAGGAGTTTTCTCATCCCAGCAGCTCTCCTGTCTGCACACATTACCCATCCTGTGCATTATACCTGGCACCTCTATTTCTTCCTCTCCTTTTGTAGAGGAAGAGAAGACGGTTAACTGCTAAACGTAGGATAATGCAAAAGATGGGTGCGTGAAACATCTTATGTGCCGTACTCATTCTACATGCAGGCACTTCACTGCGTACAGTGGAATGACCCCCTGCCCTTACCCAGTCCTGAGACTTCTGTAGACTTTCCACTTCAAACCTTATTTCTGTACTCTCTGTATAGGAAAACACAGATTTTGAATTGTTTAGAGTGCACCATAAGTGTTTTTCTGCTGCAAATATACCCTTTAGAAAGCTGACGTGTATTAACTTTCCAACCCATGCACTTATACCCTTGGCAGAACAAATTACTCACATTGCAGTATGCATGATGCAGTGTGTTCCTGTTTTTCTACACAAGGTTCACCTCAGTTACAGGGAAATAAATACTTGTGGGTCCTGGTAAATAGGCCTGGAATCTCTTATTATTTAGTTATTGCTCAGTTCAGCTCCCAGGTTTGCCAGCTTATCTTACTTTCTTTCCCCTTCAGGCGCTTGAACAACAATGAAATTGCAGTGTTGGAGGCCACAGGCATCTTCAAGAAGCTACCTCACTTAAAGAAAATGTGAGTATGTGGGTGATATCTTCATTTTTGTTTTTGTAATTTTATTTTGCTTTTAATGTTGGGGTTGTTTTTTCCTTTTTAGTCTTTGCAGGAAGCTGCCTTGAGTGCCTCCTTGATGCAGGGTGGGAGGAAAGATGTGCAGGGTATAGTTAAAAAGAAAAGAGAGAGAGGAATGAAGGTGTGCAAGGAAAACAATCATTTTGCGTCTCAATTTGTTTCGTAAAAGCCTCGTTCATGTTGGTATTCATTCAAGAGACATTTAAAAGACCTCTTGACACAAGATCTAGGGAAAAGGAGACTAGGAGATGAGTAGGACTTGAAATTCAGCAGCGTTCTAGAAAGACACAGATTTTTCCTATTGATGAGGCATAACATAAGTGTAGCTAGACCCCTAGAAGCAGAAACAAAAAAAAAGAGTTTCCTACTTGAAGTCACAAGTTCAAGGCTTAAAGCAGGGGAAGCTTTTGAGGTGGGCTGTAGGGGCACAGTTTGCTAATTAAAGAGAGCCAAACAAAATAAACTGACACAGTTGGAAACAACACAATTATTGTTCTTACGTTTTTCTCAGCTGGAGCAAAGAGCATTTGCTGAGATGAAAAAGCTCTTTTCCTGCTTCTGTATTCTGCTATTCACTTCCTGTTTCTTGCTTTCCCAGAAACCTGAGCAACAACAAGGTTTCAGAGATTGAGGATGGGGCCTTTGAGGGGGCGACCTCAGTCAGTGAGTTACACCTGACTGCTAATCAACTGGAGTCGGTGCGCAGCGCCATGTTCCGGGGCCTTGATGGGCTGCGGACACTGTAAGACACATTTATTTGGTCTGGGAGTGGCATAGATATGAGAGGATGTTATTGATGGTTTATCAATACATGCGGGAATCAGCAACATGGTTGCTGAAACTGTCTTAGGTTTCAAGAGGCAACTTGTAGAAAAGGCGTCTCTCTCTCTCTCTCTCTCTCTCTCTCTCTCTCTCTCTCTCTCTCTCTCTCTCCCCTCCCAGGATGCTGAGGAACAACCGCATCAACTGTATCCACAACGACAGCTTTACAGGTCTTCGCAATGTGCGGCTTCTCTCATTGTACGACAACCAGATCAGCACTATTGCACCAGGCGCTTTTGACACGTTGCAGTCGCTTTCCACTCTGTGAGTCATGAGGCAGAGAAATTCACACCAGAACTGATGTGTACACCTCAGATGTGTGTACTGTCAGAGCTATCACACCCTCTACTGGTCTTGATTTCTCACCTTCTTCATCAAACACCCTCTCTGTGTTTTCAGCCACCTGCTGGGATATTCCTGGGGCAACATGAACCGGTCCCAGCCAGAAGCAGTAGTGTAGCACAGAGAGAATGGTCCTAGTCACCTCCAACTGGATCCTATGCTTAGATTGCCAGATCTGGCACTTTCTTTGATCCCATTAAATGGGATGATGGTGATAAACATATAAGCCCTTGTAGTGTTACATACTTAGCATACATTATTTCAGTGATCCTCACAAAATCGCTATAAGGGTAATCAGTATTATCATCCCCAAAGTCCACGTTAGGAAGCTGAGGCTGAGATGAGAGTGATTCACCTAAGGTCACCTGGTGTATTTATGACTGAGGTGAGTTTTGAAGGAGGACTTCTTAGCTCAGCACTCACAGTTTTAATTACTGTGTTACCCCAACTCTGTTTTAGGGAAGGTTCATAACTGAGTAGCACACCCCATGCTTTGCCCACAGAAGATTCCAGTTCTTGACCTCTCCAGTTAAAAAGAATCTCAGGTAGCAATGTTTATTTATTTATTTATAGAATTTATACCCCGCCTTTCTCCCACAAGGGCAACCAAGGCGGCTTACAATAAAAACATTAAAATACATATATACATTTAAAATCAAGAATTAAAACAATTAAAAAATACTGGGAAAGACTTCTTCCTGAGATTTTGGGGAGCTGTTTCCAGTCTGTGTTGTAGACAGTACTGAGCTAGATGGACCAGTGGTGTAAGGTAGCATCATGCATTCAGAAGTGTAGCTTGAGTTGTATGTCTGCCGTATGTTACAAAAGGCAAAGGGGTCTGTTTCATGGAAGCTGTTGAGCCTTGCCTGCCTGCCATCTTTTTTGACAGACACCATATATATGATTGACCTCATCTCAACTTGGGTTACTTATCCCCATACTCTGTCACTCCCACCCAGGAACCTGCTGGCTAACCCCTTCAACTGCAATTGCCGCCTGGCCTGGCTGGGTGACTGGCTTCGCAGGAGGAAGATTGTGACAGGAAACCCACGTTGCCATAATCCAGACTTCCTACGCCAAATCCCACTGCAGGATGTGGCCTTCCCTGACTTCAGGTGTGAGGAAGGTAACTCGCAGGTGTTTGGTGTTTGAGTAACAGCAAGGAGGGGGAGTGGGGAATTATGCAAACTGAGGCTGTGGATACATAGCAGATGTGTCTTCTGCCAGCTCTGTTTGAGTTACTGCCAGTAGACCAGTGTAGTATAGTGCGGTAGATGGTTGTGTTTAAACCAGGTTCATATCCTTGTTTGGAGGTCCCTGTCCCCTTCTCTGCCCCCTTTCTCTATCCAACATTGCTGCAGTTTAAATGTAAACCAACACAGGGGTACACACACAAACATACATTGTGGAGCATTTGGGTTCAGTGTGGAACCTGGGAGTGTTTGAAGTGTTACTAAACCAAATTTGTAACATGCCAAATGCTCATTAGCCTAGGCTGCACAGTGGGTATAAAACCACTGACTTTTTTTTCCTTGCATCTCAGTCCTGCAAGAGCAATTCACGCATGGAAACAGCTTTCCTCATGCAGATCGGCTGAAGTGGGAGCACAATAGGGTGCTGTTCAGGGTAAAGAAAACTGCAGCCGCTGATGAAATATGCGTGCAGAACCATGTCAATTATCTATTTCACATCCCTGCAGGCAGTTTGTGTTCTGTGAGTCATAGTATGTGGGTGCAAAGTGTACTTCCGCTGCCCTTACTGTTGTCTAGAATAGATCACAGTGACTATCTCTACCTTGTCCATTTCAGCAGCATTTATATGGGCAAGCTTAACTGTGCCTAGCTTCTCATTCAAGCTACATAGGAGCTAGAAAATAATGCTAAGCATTGCAGGGACATAGTGGGCCTTAATTACGTAATAGACTGCTGTCAGGTCTGTCAGCTGGTTTCAAGGTTTTTTTTTAAAGTCGATTAATTGGTTAAAAGCAAGGCAATTTAATCAGCTATTTAACCACTCAGCCTAAATAAATACTGTATCTTGATGCAGCAGCTATTCTGGAGTTGTTTAACATAGTGTCACTTTACTAAATAGATGTATCGTTTACTATTTGGCAAATCATATTCAACCATTGGCCCTGATCCAAATAGCAGCTTCTGATATGGTGTGTATATGGGGTTGGGTGCTGGAGGTGGTCACTGCTCAGAAAAATAAATTAATGGCCCCACAGCTCTTTCTGTGTGTTTTTCTGGATTGAGGTCCTTGTGTAAATCAATAGGAGGTCATAGATGTCAAAGAGATCTTTTACACCCTTTCTAATTAAAATCTCAATTTTATTTGCAGTGAATTAATCACGCTAATTAATATTCTTGGCTCTGATTGCTGCTGACGCCTCTAGCCTGCAAGGATGCAGAGCACTTTATATAGTGATCAGAGTAGGCCAAGATCCAGATTTCCCTGGAGAGATGTAGGATGATAACTACAGTGGGATTTTCATATCCCATCCCCCCGTCTCCTTCTACCGTGAAGTCTTTGGTTTGTCCCTTGGCAGGTCAGGAGGAGACAAGCTGTTTCCCACGCCCTCAGTGCCCCCAGGAATGCACTTGCCTAGACACTGTTGTTCGCTGCAGTAACAAGCACCTGAAATCTCTACCCAAAGGGATCCCCAAGAATGTCACGGAGCTGTAAGTATTAATGACTGGGCCCTTCTGTTGACATTGTTAGCAGAGAAGGGGTGTTCTGGGGTGTATAACATACATGCCTCAGGTGCCTCTTGCAGTCTTTCTGATAGCTGGTAATGTGGTGCTGAGAAAATGCAGCTGTGGTCTGGGTTTAAGCATTGCCTCAGAGAGGCCTAAGCTCAGGCGGAAGGGAGGCCATTAATTATTTTCCTCCTCCTCCTCCTGGAGCCGCTTCACAGGGTGAACCGACTGAGTCCTCCTCCTTGGCAGGAAGCAATCAAGAAGAACCCTCAGCCTCCTGCTCTTGTGCTTTCTTCACTGGCCTGGTCTTTTAAAGCTCTCATAACAAGTTGGTCCCTTCCTGGTTTGTGTAACCTGGATGTAGCAACAAGGTTGTCATGGTGATGGGAACTGCACTGATCAGATCAGCACAGAGCTGTGCTGGGTGTCCCTGTACGGGTGCCATTGCTGGTGCCCAAGGAGACAGCGCCATTTTGCACCTTGTGGAGTGCCCAAGGATGGTGCACTCCAGGCTTGTGGACAACCCTGAACAAGGGGACTGACACAGTGCGACCATGGATTAAGGGGCTAGGAACAGCCAGCTGAGGTGCAGGCTGCCTCATTCCCCGCACTGCTTTGCAGATCAGCCACATCCTTGTAAGCTCCATTCTGCTCTAGCTCTTGACGTTATCTCTGTGGATGCAGGTTTAAAAACCAGGTGTTCCACGAGAGCGGTGAATGTATTCTTGGAGAGGGGGGATAAGAGTGTTCTCAGCAAGCAGAAACAACCTAAATTACCACTCTGGTACTTGATGGTGTTAATGAATCATACACATATCAATAAAGTGACTGGGACACTAAGGCAGCATAAAATACATACTTTCCAATTTATGACTTTGTACATGTGCACTCACATATGTCTGCCATCTCGTTCACTGTAATGTAAATGCATATGCTTTTCATCTGATTGTCCAAGTACAGGCTCAGTCAGATGGCTTACTGCTAACTGATCCCACTGGCAGAGCAGCAGGGATACCTCATCTCTCACTGGTTACAACTCCTATGTTTAGGGTCTTTTCTGGAAACCACTGTTGGCAGTTTAGCATGTCTCCTCTGTGTCCTGTATCTCTCCTGCAATATCTGACGTGTCCTTGATTGGTCTTGCAGCTACCTGGATGGCAACCAATTCACCCTAGTCCCTGGACAGCTCTCCACCTTCCGTTATCTGCAACTGGTGTAAGTATCTGAGAAGCAAAGTGAGGTGACCTCTCTTGCCCTCTTTAGGACCTGCAGTGGCCTTTCTCAGAGAGATGCAAGAGATGGAAAAGTGTAAAGCGTTACACATGCCGTTTTCAGATTTTTTTTAGAATTAGAACTGGAAGTTCCTGACCGTGCATTCTGAAACATTATCCCTGTGAAACTGTTTGGGCGAGGTTGGGGAGTGGTGCAGGCTTGTACCTTGCTGGGTGTTGACCAACTGGTTTCATTTTCATGCTTCTGGCAGATGAAAACGAGTGCAGACGGTTGGGGGTGGAGGAGATATTTGTGGACACAAGTGGCTATGCTGTTTCCTAAGCCCCAGGAGTGCACCTGTTGAATGTTTTCATTCACAGCAGCACCAAGCACCTGAAATCTCAGCCCAGGTGGATCCCCATAAATTTGAGTAACGCAGGTGCAGAAGCCAGGCTGCACTGTATACTCAGGCACTGAACTTCCAGCCCCACTCTCCCAAATGGGCAGTAACATGTCAAAAGGCGTATTTTGTTGAAAACATGCGACCCCATAGAACTTTATGGCAGTGCAGTGGCTTCTGAGGAGATGAAGAGGTTAGTTGAGAGAGCTAATATGGAAGATGGAAAGTTCTTCCCACCTCATCTGCGCTGCGTAAAGAAGACTCTGAGGGGAGGTATATGAGCTGTTCTGACTTGCATGAATTGATATTAAAAATATGGAATGTACAGGTGTTCTCTGCAGCTGAGGAGAGAGTGAGAGACTTAAGGAAGTTTACATTTTAAACGTCAGCCTTCTTGGTCATGGGAGCAGATTCCCAAAGGAAGCTGGCACTGAAACGCTCTTACAGAGAATGTTGGGCCACCTTGAACAAGGTGCAGTCAACTCTGCCCAGGAGAGTGGGTGAAGTGGACCCCTCTCAAAGTGTCTTCTGGTCCAACAGTTCTGTGACCTGCAAATAGGCAGAAATCATCCTTATTCCCTGGGTCTTCAAATTGTTCCTGCTAAGTTCAATTTGTTCTCAGGTTTCCCTGCATATGGGAATAGCTTTGCTTTTGCACTAATGAACTGTGAGTCTTTGAGGAACTGAAATTCTCTTCCCCAAATGAGGAGAGAGCTCCAACTCTTCTGACTGCCCTTCCAGATGTGGTTCCAAATAGTGTTACTGCAGGATAGCTTTCTCCCTGTCCCCATTGCCCCCACCTCACAGTCTTTTCCTCCGATATGTGTGATTATTCCCCAGTTTATTTTACTTGTCTGGGCTGGTGAGCCTTGACAGCACTCGTTCCAAGTTTCACCCTGTACTTGGGAAACATTTGTCCATATAAGAGCTTGCAGAAGCAATGACCTTCATATGACCTTCCTTTGCCTTTAGACCATGTGCACTGCTTGATTTCCTTCTTCCTGACTGATGCGGCTTGTCAAGACTCTCTACCAGCAACACCAGACTGATAAATGCTTAGTGGAATTGGCTGACATGCATGCTGCTGTAGTTTGCAGAGAGGACAAGGCAGATTGGAGGGTGCCAGTGTGTTGACTTTATGTGGAAGCTCTGGAGCAAATGTTATGCATGAATTTCGAGCAGAAGCTTTCATGGCCAGCAGTTACCAAACACGATTTGAGAAATACGGGTGAAGATGCCATGTAGTTTATTTCCAAATTCTGTGTGACTTGGAAGGAAATAAACTACATGGCATCTTCACCAGTATTTCTCAAATCATGTTTGTTATGCATGAAGTTCGCCTAATATGCAGAAGATTGCAGAGTCTGATGTGGATGGCCTTGAAAATAAGAGGAGGGCAGAATGGTGCTGGAGAAAGAATAAGTTTAAGGCTGATGTTATTACTTGCATGCTGCTTCTGTCTTTCAGGGATCTGAGCAACAACAAGATCAGCTCTCTCAGCAACTCATCCTTCACCAATATGAGCCAGCTTACCACCTTGTAAGTGCCTACAATTCCTGAACAGCTGATCAAAAAGGAAGGGTGTGCTACTACAGCTCTCAGGAAGAGGCCATTTTGGTTCCTGTAGAGGAGACTATGAGGAAACAAAAGCATTGAAAAATTGCAAAAAATGTACTAATTTTTTTACTACTTAAAACGTGGTTTTGCTCACTGCTTGAGTGCCTTTGATCGTGGGGGAAACTGTCGAGCCACAGAGAACACCACTAGAATGGTGGAAGATGGTGGTTCCAATACCTACACTTGAGTTCGGGGATTTTCTCGCTATAGTACTGACTGGGGTTCAATTTCTGCTTGCTTTCCAAGCTTTAATGTTCAGTCAGAAGGTCTTGAAACATTTTTTAAAAAGATTCAGTGAATCAGTATGATTCACTTATTTGTTATTGGCAGCTTTAAATCGCAAGGCCCTAATTGAATTTCAGTCAGACTTTTTATAAAAATGTTTTAATTGTTCAACAGCTCTAATATTCTGGGGTTGTCATCAGTTTTGGACTCATGCCCAGTTATGCTGTATGAGTGAATAAAATATGTACTTACTATAATACCAGCAATGAGGGGTACAATCAAACCTCAGGAACAGACTAGACCCCATTTTGTGTGAATTGCCCAAATGCGGAACTTTGAAAGAAACAATGCAACTAGTGTTTGGGGAATAGATATAGGCAGCCACTTCAGACAGCATGTGGGATAGCTTTAAATAATAACCAATGATTCATATTGTTCCTTCCTCTCTCTGCCATCCTCAGGATTCTCAGCTACAATGCGTTGCAGTGCATCCCCCCACTGGCCTTTGAGGGCCTTCGTTCACTACGGCTGCTGTAGGTACCTTGTATTCCTGTCATGGTCCAACTCATAATTCTGCCTCCTTCCCCTCCTCTAAGAGTTGCCAGTCGGTCTACATCTCTCTAGAATCTGACTTTGGCCCAATTAGTGGTAGGAATGTGATACCCTTTCTTTAAGAAGTAAACAGCCTGGCAAATGGATCAGAGGGAGAACAGCTGAATTTCAGATGAGTGGAGGGACCCTCCACTCATATAGCATTTACCTCATGTATGTTATAGAGCAGAGGTACTCAACCTTTTTCGGTGGCGTACCACCTCTTCGGCCCCTGGTTTGCGTCCATGCCGGAGGCCAGAAAGACAAAGGTGAGGAGCAAGGGCAGACAGAAAGCTGCGTGTTTGAGCTCTGCTGGCTCTGCAGAGCTCAAGCAGCTGCTTTTTGGCCTCTGGCGCGTAGCAGGCTGCATGGTGGCTGCCATCTTGGCCGGCTGCGTACCACTAGTGGTACGCGTACCACAGGTTGGGAACCACTGTTATAGAACACATGGACACTCACTTGGCTCTTTTTGTGTCTTTAGCCAGCAGGGCTTAGCTATCTATCTACCCCATGCACAGGACAAAGATTTTGTTGTAAGGCAATCAATTCCACGGTCAGTGCTCGTATTATGAAAGAAAAAGTAGAAATCCACAAGCATTAATGAAATCCACAAGTGCAATCCCTGTCTCTCCCCCTTTTGACCCAATTGTGTGCCACTATCGCATATCCTTCAAAAAACAGTCACTCTTGTAGCCATGACAAAAGGTAAGGTCCTCCCTCTCGGCTCCCTGTAATCTGAGCACTGCTCAGAGCATTTAGAATTGTTGTCTGTGATTTTGTGCAGGTCCCTCCATGGAAATGATATCTCTACTCTCCCTGAAGGTATCTTTGCAGATGTCACTTCCTTGTCTCACCTGTGAGTACCTGTGTCAACCTGAGCACCCCTTTTTCCTGAGTGAAACTCCCAATATGGGTCACTACCTGGAAATCTGAGGAACAATACCTGGGGTGTTCAGGCTTGGAAAGCATAATTTGTTTTATGTTGTTTATTCAGCTGGTCACAGGGCTGAGAACCCAGAGAGGCAGGTGTGAAATCTGTTTGCATTTTGGTGTAATGTTGCTTTGACTGCCAGGCCTGGTGTTGGCACATGACCAGGGTCCCAGTGGAAGGCCCCACCACATACGTTTGCCTTGGGCCTCCCATTTTCTGGTGCTCCTCGTGGCAGCTAGCAGCCACCATCTTTGTTTCTCACAGTACTTCCAACACATAATCATTGGAGGGGTGGTGGTGGTGGCCACAATGCCCTGGAATGGCACTATGTTGGGAGCACCAAAATGGAAGCCATTGGCTACTGAAAGCTCTGTTTCTGCAACTACCTATGGTGGCATCAAACAGTTCTTTTAAAGGGGTCAAAAGAGCTGCTGCCACTGCTAAGATAAAAACTGCTGCTGCCACCTGACAGTCGTTGGGAGGGGCTGCCAGAGGGCACTTTGGGGGGAGGGCGTAAAAGCTGAAGCTGGCCCTGATACAAGAAGTGGTATGGGTGGCTATATTCTGCATGCTGAGTAACAGCAGGAAGTGATTTCATTCTGTTTGCTGCAATGATTCCTTTACCAGGAGGCAGCAATGTAGCTTCTAACTCTCCACTGTGCCACAAGGGAGTTAGGCCTAACGGCGGAACTTCGGCGGAGCGCGTGGAGCAGGAGCTCCAGGCGGGAGGGCGGGAGGGCACGCGCGCTCCGAAGCGAGGCGAGGCGCTGGATCGGCCCTCCCTCCCTCCCTGGAGCCTGTTCGGCTCAGAAATGAGCGCTAAACGGGCAGGGGGCATCGACGTCACGCGAGGGGCGCGTCGACATCACGCGCGCAGGCCCTGCCCCCACGCGCCCAGGCGCCAGGAAGGCGCCCGTCTTCTCTGGTTAGGCCCCATGGAATTCCAGCCACAAAAAGCTTTACTGGAACAGTATGCTCAATGGCGTTCCGAGGCTGGTGCGGATGCTGCTTCGCGCGTGAAAGCGCCCCTCCCCCTCGCCGGTCGGAGCCATTCCCAGCAGGCATTGGCTGCCCATGCAGGGGCCGTCGCCTCCTGGGAATGGCTCCGACTGGCGAGGGGGAGGGGCGCTTTCACGCGCGAAGCGGAATCCTGCTACACGTATGCTTCCGCACCAGCCTCGGAACGCCACTGAGTATGCTTCGGTTGAGGAGGTAGCTACACTTTTCCTGTTTTCTTTTACTGCATTTTAGAAGAATGCAAGTGAAACCAATCTAGATCAACAGCCTAAATTCAGCAATTGTAAAGCATCACAACAGACCTGGCTACAAAAGAGGATGAGAGTGGGGAAAGGGCACAAGAGAGCTTTGGGGAAAGACTATGGTCTTATTGGTCAATTGGCCAGGATTTTATCTGGCTCAGCCTCAATTTGTGTAGATTTTAAATGACTTCAGCTGTGTTAATGCACGGCTACTCTATAGGAGGCAGCAACCCCAGGGACTACCTCTGTGCATGTTCCTCACTCAGTGTCTGCAACATCAAGTGATGACTGACACTAACACACTGCATTTCAATTGAGGCAATTCACATACTGTATTTTGCTGCAATGCACTGAGTGATGACATCAAGGACTGAGACATCAAATGATATGCATGTATTTGTGAATCAGCTCTAAAACACCACCATGAGGGAGATTAGATCAGAAGGCAACAAACCTGTTTTATGTGGGAAAATGCCAGTGATGTAGACTTAAGTCTATTGACTTGGACTCGAGTCGGACAAGTCGCATCAATGACTTGACTCGGACTTGACTTGGCAATTGTAAAAGACTCGAAAGACGACTCGAGACTAGGAGCCTTTTATGACAAGTCAAATTTTATTCAGGTTTAAACCCCTTTTCCCCATTAAATAGGTAGGGATTTGCAACTCGCAACCAAAGACTTGGGACTTGGGGGCAAAGACTTGGGACTTGACTCGAGACTTGGACCCAGAGACTTGGGACTTGACTCGAGACTTGGACCCAGAGACTTGATCCACATCCCTGAAAAATACAAAGTCTGGATCTGGAAACTTGAAGACTATCAGTCACTTACAGAGTCATTGTCTATGACAGAAGTTCAAAGTCAGGTGGAGAGGGCCCCACTGCAGGTTCAGACACAGCCAGAGTAGTCAGATGCAATGGAAGAGAAGACCCCTGTACCTTTAATAGTTATGTAGAAACTCTGGTTCTCTCTGCTCTACAGAGCCATTGGTGCCAACCCCCTGTACTGTGATTGCAACATGCGCTGGCTCTCAGGCTGGGTCAAAACTGGTTACAAGGAGCCTGGTATTGCCCGTTGCGCTGGCCCTGCTGATATGGAGGGCAAACTACTACTCACCACTCCAGCCAAGAAGTTTGAGTGTCAAGGTAAGTGATTGGGGTGATGGGGAGAGGAAGGAAGTCTCCCAGGAGTATGTGAGAACTTAGAAGACATTTTTAAAGGAAGCTTTATCCAGAAAATGGACTATTTGGCAATTTCTGGTCCATTTCTCATAGTCTCTCCCAGCCAAATTACAGGACTGGAGCTGTTGAAGTTGGAATATAGGGCACTTAGAGTGTGGGGATAGTTGTGTAGGGTTAAGAACGAGAAAGGTCATAGAGCACATGGCTTGCTTGTAATCAGTCCCAGGTTCATTCCCTAGCATCATCAGTTAGTTCTGGTTCATATGTAAACTCTGGAGGAAGACGTGGAGGATAAACACAAGCCCAGTACTAGGCTAGATGTTATGTTGCCTCCCTCCCCCATAACCTTCACACTGCAGCAGTGAAATCCATCCTAACTGTGTCGATAGTGTCTGTGTTGGGAAGCTCCAGCTGTTCATGCCCTGTCCCCTCTGTTTGGCAAAGGAAGGACAAAGCTCCCATGCAGGACTAGAATGACCAAGCAACCACAGCAACAAGTTAACACTGAGTTAGGCTGAAGACTATGGCAGAGCAGGATGGGGGTCTTCCCTTTGTTAATACATACTCAGCACCAGTATGCATCTGCCTGAGAACTGAAATCTCTTCTGCCAGTAACTAGGATTGCCCCTGGATGTTTCAGGCAAAAACCTTGCAAGGGACTTTGACCAAGAGAGCCACAGTTCATATATGCTGATGCTTAGTAGGCCTGGCTCTTCATGGATTCCTGGGCTATAACCCCTCACTTTTCCCATCTATGCAGGACCTTCCCCCATGAGCATCCAGGCCAAGTGCAACCCCTGTATCTCCAGTCCCTGCCAAAACAGGGGCACCTGTCAGCAGGATCCTCTGGATTTCTACCTCTGTACCTGCTCCAGCAGCTACAAGGTGAGTAGGGTGAGATTAGGAGGAGTAAAGGGGACTTAGCAGGAAGGTCGTGACCACTAAGGAGGGCAAAGGACTCCCTGAGGAAGAGGAGGGAATCTCGGTCCCAAATGACCAGTTCTAGAGCTACTATTTCCAGAAGAAGAAAAAAACCCTGACAATTTCATTTGCTGCATATCATCATTTAAATATATGCAGTCATAAAATGTACATCTTGACTAACATTGAAGCTGAGCTATAATGGAATCCTAGTTCAGTAGTAAAATAAATTCCAAACAGGATGGGTCAGTTTTAACATAGTTAGCAGCTCTTATCATGTTCTTGTGGTTGAGGAGCAAGCAAGTGGGACTAGAGACCATAGTTCCCAGTCAGAGCTTATAAATTCATTCTCTGAATTTTGACTGCCTCATTTCTTTCCAGGGCCGAAACTGTGAACTTTCTCTCGATGGATGCTCTAGCAGCCCCTGTGAGAATGGTGGGACTTGCCTTTCCCATGAAGAGGATGGAGCCAGCTTCACGTGAGTGGCAGTTCAGGGTCTTAGGCAAGGGCTTTGTTGGGTGATGGGGCAGAATCTTCAGTCTGAGATGGCTGAGTACTCGGGCGCAAGATGCTTTGCCAGCTCAATGCCAATTGCAGTGGCCCACCACAAGGCTGCCCAGCTTCCTATATCGCTAGGGCTTCAAACCAACCTGGCTCAGAAAAAAAATCTTTTGGGTCTCTTTCTTTAAGACAGAGAGTTGAGAGTTGAAAAAGGATGGTAAGCAGTTCTTTGATTCTAGATGAGCACCATTGTCTTCCACCACCTAGTAAATAAGATGCTCTGAGCCTGTCGGCTGCAGTCAAATTTGCTCTGTAAACATAGGTTGGGCTCAGGGAGAGGAAACCCATTAACAAACATGCACCCCACTGAATTAGCAATTGTTTCTGCCTCCTGAGGGCTATGGGCTTTGGCTTATAGCTGGACCCTCTATGCACAAGGCTCCTCCCCACTCCACTCTTCAAAGTACAGTGTGGGCGGCTTTCTGGGAAACAGACCATAATTAGTGGCTGAAAATAAACCACAGGCAGTGGAGAGAGAATGAGGCCCCAGCCCTGTCTGTGCACCCAGATTGCCAGGATGCTAAATGGCCTCTCATCCTGTCACCATAACAACCTAGCATCTTCAAAGAAAGACGGCACACAATGTCCTTTGGGGATTGACAAAGCTGCTTCCCTGCGCATGCCACACTGGATTCTGCCTTTGGGGGAAAGGCAGGGAGATGAGTTCTCTAGGAAAGGGCAGCAGGGACCTCAACCCCATAGAACAATTCAGTATGCTGGTGAAGGAAGGTCACCAAGTCTTCCACCTCTATTTCCGCTCCCAGCTAAATGAGCTGCAGGCAATATAAATGCAAATGCCAGCATATGCAATGTACACGCCACACACTCATCTTTTCCTTCAGATGCACCTTTCCTATTTATGTGAATTTGTTTCCTCTGTTTACAGGTGTGTGTGTGTGTGTGTGTGTGTGTGTGTGTGTGTGTGTGTGTGTGTGTGTGTGTGTGTGTGTAGAATTCAGTGCATATACGTGCAGTACACAACCAGGCACATACACATACATGCCATCACATGTGTGAAGTGTACACCACTGCAGGTACAGCATAGTAATTCATCTGACTTGGGCACACAAATGTGGCTATAGATCGGGCTTTGAAAACTGATTCTCATGCCCTCTGGCTTCTCATGCCTGTGCCCACTGCAAGGATCCCTCTTTTTCTTTTCTTTCTCCCCACCCACCCCTTCCCTACCCACCCCTTTCTCCCCACCCACTCCTGCTACTGCTAACGTTTATTTTATTGTATTACAGTATACAGTAAACAACCATTTTTGTATTTTAAGTATAGTTGTTAGCTACCACAGATGCCATTACTGATAGCCTGAAAGGAAGGCTATATATATATCTTTTAAATATTGTACATTTAAATAAACGGATAAGCTTGAAGCCCCTCTAAGCCTATCTGTCTATCTATCTACTCTTATCAAAACCTCCTTAATCCAGTGGCCCCCAATGGTTCCATCTATAGCTTACCTAGAGGTTAAACTGCCCTGGGTGCAAGACTATACAGCATTCATCCATGGAGGTACTGCCAGACCCTCTTTGGAAAAATCCTGACAACTTTTCACTCTCTGCCTTTGGGCTCCTTGTGAGAAGGCCACAAGAGCAAGATCCTTGGAATATTCAACAGGGAGCAGTTTCTAAGCTCTTGGTCCATTAAATAATACTTATATTTCCTTTCTGACAGGTGTTCCTGTGCAGATGGATTTGAAGGTCTAACCTGCAATTTAAAGACCAACAATTGCAACAACAACAGCTGCAAGAACAGTGGCACATGCATTAATGGCTCCAACAATTACACATGCTTATGTCTTCCCTTTTACACAGGTAGGGCAGGTATAATTATGCAGGAGTTGGACTCAGCAGCCACTGAGGGTTCCAACATTGTCACCAATCATTACAAAAATAGCCTGAATTCACTGTCTCTGTCATCAGTGCCCCTGAAGTTCAATTTATAGTAAAGCATGCAATAAACTGATGGGCAGCCCAATCCTGCATAAAGATACGTGGTCAGCCCAAGGGCCCCCCCCCCCGTATCTACCGCCCTTCCTGGGCCGCATTGGTGCAGCCCGGGAACACTTCGGGCGAAGGGGACATTTGTCTTCTTCCCCGGGAGTAGGGCTGCCTGGCCCCAATGGGCCTCCTTGGACAATGTACATCCAGGATGGCGGGGTAAGGGTGGGCTGGGAACGGACTCGGGATATCGGCAGAGCATGCCGCCAATATCCCCATCCCCGGCCCGGTTTGGCCAATGGCCCCACTCCCGCACTGCCTGGCCCTCCCTCCCTGCTGCCCCTGCACCGACTGGTGCAGGACTTATCTCCACTGGTGGGTGCTGGGTCCAGAGGGCGGCAGAGAGAGGGCTGCCAGCCTCCGTGCCGGCAGCCCTTACTCTCCAGGTGCTGTAAACGCACTTTACAGTGCGTTTATGACACCCGGCACCTGCAGAGCAGAAAGTAATGATCTGCAACAGAGTGAGCTTGAAGAGAAGCAAAAAGAAACTAAGAAAAACACAGATTCCAACATAATTTTTGGATTTCATATGCAAGCATTGGAGAAAGAGTTATCATCATGAGGGTTGATTTCACAGAACTAGTTCTTACTGGAGGATCTCTCTTCAGGGCAAGATTGCTCAACATTCACATTGTGAACCTCATTTTATTAGCTTACAGATAAGTGGGGGCACACTGGGAGATGTCCCAGTGTCTTTTTATATTACTATTAAAGTCGATGAAAACTTCCTAAGATTGGGCCTACTGTCCCTGTCCCATTTGTCCCTTGTTCATAATATTGTCTTTCCCTCACCTTCAGGAAAAGTTCTAACTTCTCTAGGCCGCGTGAGTGTTTAATTAGGGATTTGGGAGCTAGTTATATGCGTTGTTCCACTGAGATGTAAAACACAGCTTCCTGGGCTGAGGAATGATACTGTACCCAAGCTAGTTGTCTTTTTTTAATGCAGTTTTTTTTAATCCTCCTTGCTAGAAATATAAGCTAGAAAGTGTATGGACAACGCCTGGTGAAATCTCAGAGACAGGGTTGTAAGCAAAGGATCTCACACTATGTTATAGTAGAATTTCCAGTGGTCACCAGGCGGGGCTTCTGTAGGCACTGGTGTAGCTAAGGGGGGGGGCCCGGGATGGTGCTGTGCCCCCAGGTGCCACCCCAAATGGGCCTCGGGTCTGTGTGTGTGTGACACATGCTCCCGCCGGCACTGCTGCGGGAAGGTGAGTGGGGTGGGGGGTGACAGGCTGGACGGAGGGGCAGGCAGCAGGCGGGGGGCAAGAGGGTGGCAGCGAGCAACTTACCTTTGCCACCGCAGCCGCCTGGGTCTCCAGCAAACAAACGCGGCTTTTGCCGCATTTGTTTGCTGGAGATCCAGGCGGCTGCAGCAAGAAAGGCAGCAGCAAGGTGAGTGGGGTGGGGGACGACAGGCTGGAGCCTGGGGGGGGGCAGCAGGTGGTGGAACATTTTTTTTTAAAAAAAAAATTAAACCATGGGGGTGTGTTGTCGCCTCCAAAAGTGACATCACGCCACGTCACTCCCGGGGATGACATTTTGAATTCTGCCCCCGGGTACTACAGTAACTAGCTACGCTACTACAGAGCCGTCGTTACGGGGTGCGGGGGGGCAGGGCGGTGGGGCGCCATGCGGCGGGGGGGGGGGTGTACTTGCCTCTGGATCCATCGCCGGGTTGCCCCCTCTGCCGCTCTTCTCATCCGTCGTTTTTGCCACTTCGGCGACTGCAAGTTTCGATCACCTGCCCGCCCGGGCTCCGTTTAGCTCCAAATTGCCACAGAAAGCACCGGTGTGTGCGTGTGTGTGTTTTCATGCTGCTCCACCACCGAAATTCGGTGGCATCATGTGAAACTAACGTTACGCCCCCAGGGGCCGTGGCTTGTGGTGTCACGGGAGGGGTTGCGACGGCGCCCCCCCCCCCAAGGGGGGTGTAGGAACGCCACTGCCTGGAAAACCTAGTGGACACCGAATTAGCAGATACCAAATCATTGAGCCTATGGGAAAAATGGGGTTAGGTTCCAGGGGACCTTCTTCGCCATACACTATATGAACTTTGTGAACCTGAATCTTACCTTTAAGTTAATGAGCTGGGTGATAGCGGGGCAACATCCCAGTATACCACTTTGGGTCTTTGTTATGGAACAATTCCTAACTCTAGCAAATTAAATATGATTCCTTCCTAATAACATTATGCAAATATAAAAGGTATTGTACGGTATCCTGGAAGCCCAGAGATTGCACAAACAGTTCCCATTGTGTTGCAAAATGGCATTCAACAGAACACACACACAACAACTCCAGAAGAGAGAAATTACCTTTTACAGTAAGTGCAGCAAGGCAGGGAAATTTGCTCCCAGAGCGAAGTGGAGACCCAAGAAAAAAAGCTAAGTACACACCTGTGAGAACAATGGCCCTGACGAGATTGCGAGACCAGACCCGGATACAAAGAGGTAGGTGGCAAGGCAATTCTGCCCTTCACAGATAAATGAATTTGCAGATAGCGAATTCGCATATAAGGAGAACAGACTGTATTTGTTGAACTTGTAAGTGCTAGAGAGCAAAGGTTGTCTGCCCTTCCTTCCTGGCCCTTTCACAGGGGGGGGGGCTGGCTTACCCAGATGCAGAGAAGCACACCAGGTATGAACTTGCCTTCTCTGTGTCTTTCTCGTCTTCCTGCAGGAACGTACTGTGAGCAGCTAATGGATGTCTGTTCCCCAGAGCTCAGCCCCTGCCAGCATGAGGCCAAATGCAGGGCCTCCCCTGATGGGCCCAAGTGAGTGACTCAGCAACTGCAGGGGAGTGGGGAGCAACGGGAAAAGAAAGATTTAAATGCAAGGGAAACTCTGAATTAGACTGGGACTAGACTAGAACTGTAACTAGACTTGTTAAAGACCTATGATGACCAAGAGAGGAAAGGGATGCACACAACCATCACTTGGCGTGTGCCTTGCTGCCTTTTGGAGCAACAGGTAGCCTAGCTCAAGGAATGACTCCTTCCTGCCTCTTCCTCCAGATGTGAGTGCATGCCTGGCTATGTGGGAGATAACTGCAGTGTGGACTATGACGACTGCCTGGACCACCGGTGTCAGAACAATGCCCAGTGCTTTGATGAGCCAAATGGGTACTCCTGTCTTTGCACTGGAGGCTACAGGTAGGAGCATTAGATAGGGACAAGACCAGAAGTACAGACCAATCCCCCCCTTCCCTGAGTATCTTGCAGAGCTTAACATCTGGACCTGCCCTCTACTCGAGGATTTCCACCCCTGAGGATGATTGGGAGGAAAGTCTATATCAGAACAAGCAGACTGCTGTTGCCAGAAAAATGAAATGGTGTCTGGGCTTAGGAATCTGGCTGTTTTCAGGGATCCGGCTGAGCTTGAGATGAGGAATAAAAATCACATTTGCCTTCCCTTTGTACCACCTAGGAAATTGCATGCCTGATGTGACTTCCTCCGCCCACTAAGGGATCCATCACAGTTGCTGCAGAGTGCATGTCCTCTTATCCAAACTGTTCTGAATTTGCATGGTGGGGTAATCCCTGTATATAGAAAAGTTGTGTGCAGAGATATCATGCAGCTCCATCTCCATCCTGTAGCACCAGAGACTTCAATTGGGCCATATTTTTCTTTATTGGGGAAGAAGGAGAAAGAGCAGAGGAGACTCAGGGTTGCACACTTGTTTGTATGTCCTGGGCAGGTTTTTGCCCATCAGTGAAGTTCTCATACACTGGGGCATTTGCTGTAGCCATACTGACTGAGCGGGTTAAAATCAGATGAGAGGGGGGGAATGACAGGTGACGGGTGTGCACTGTCCTAAAAATGCATAAGATGCTCCTGGTTCCAGTGGTGCCTGTGTGGTCTGGACAAGGTCTTGTGTTGAGTTGCTTCCCCTCAACTTGTGTCTTGTTGTGTGTCCACTTCATCATAGTGGCCAGCTCTGTGAGATCCCACCCCATGGCTCCCTCCAGCCCAGCGCCTGTGAGAAGGCAGAGTGTCAGAATGGTGCCAACTGTGTGGAGCTAGGCAGTCGTATCTTGTGCCAGTGCCTTCCTGGATTTGGAGGGCCCAAATGTGAGAAGCTACTGAGTGTTAACTTTGTGGACCGGGACACGTACCTGCAATTCACGGACCTGCAAAATTGGCCCAGTGCCAACATCACTCTACAGGTGAGACACAGCAGCCAGTCTTCTGCCACTACTATTCCAAAGGTTGGACAGATGCCTGTTCTCATCAGTTCCATTTGCAGAACTGGGGATCTAGCAACTTTTTGTCTGCCCCTTGTTGTTTGCTGTCTCATTCTCTGCAGGTTTCAACAGCAGAGGACAATGGGATCCTCTTGTATAATGGGGACACCGACCACATGGCAGTGGAGCTATACCAAGGTCATGTGCGTGTCAGCTATGACCCAGGCACCTACCCCAGCTCTGCTATTTACAGGTAGCCCCCTGCCTTTGGTTCAGCCCTCAGCCCCAGTGTAATCCTAAGTACCTGAGCAGATCCATTTCGATGCTGCAGGAACCTGTGCATTAATCATGTGGGGGAGGGAAGGGTTGGGATTTGGATCTTATATTTACTTATGTTGAGGGTTAGGGCAGATGGGGATCTGGCTAGAGGAAACAAGGCAGGACTGAATGTGGATGTGTTGGATTGGCAAGAATGGCTGTGAATGTCCAACATCAGGCTGAGGGATGGTCCAGGAACCTTTCCCTCCTACCCTTCTCTTCTCTCCCTAGTGCAGAGACCATCAACGATGGGCAGTTCCATACAGTGGAACTGGTGACATTTGAGCGGATGGTGAACCTCTCCATCGACGGAGGTGACCCCATGACCATGGACGGCTTTGGCAAGGCCCACACGCTGAACTCTGAGGCTCCACTCTATGTGGGGGGTAGGACTGAGACCTGGGCACAATCTAGTTGGAGAAGGGAAGGAATGTTTCTGTTAATGTGGGAGGGGCTGTTGTCTTTCATGCTCCTGTACTTGCATTTGGAGGCACCATAGGGCTGAGAGCTCCTTCACTCTTAGCTTGTACCCCAATAGCAACCTTTCTCTTATCCTCTCTAGGATAGGATCCCCGCAGCTCATTCTGCAGTGTACTGCGAGAGCAGGGGCAAAACAGAGGAGGAGAAACAGGTCCCGTGCCACTTGGAGATGAATTGATATGCGTGAGCTAAATGGTCCACGCTCTGACTGTCCAGCCCTGACTCTAGCATTTTCCCCCAGCATGCTCTGAGGATTCCAAAGCAAGCTCACTTCCTGCCTTCCCCAGAACCTCACCCCTTCCTTCTCTTCCTGTCCTTCACTTTGCTACTATGACTTCCCCCACCAGGAATGCCTGTAGATGTGAACTCTGCTGCCTTCCGCCTCTGGCAGATCTTGAATGGCTCCAGCTTCCATGGCTGCATCCGCAACCTGTACATCAACAATGAACTGCAGGATTTTACGAAAACCCAGATGAAGCCAGGAGTGGTGCCCGGTTGTGAGCCTTGCCGCAAACTCTACTGCCTGCATGGCATTTGCCAACCCAATACTGCTCATGGCCCCATTTGCCACTGTGATTCAGGCTGGGTTGGACCCCATTGTGATCAGCCCATTAGCGACCCCTGTCTGGGGCACAAGTGAGTACAGAGTGTCAAAAGCCTCCTCTTTTCTAATCCCGTCTCTGTGAGCCACTCCCTTCACTGCAGTGCTTGTGCAGGATGGAGGAGAGTACACAACAGACATGGCTGGAACTGTACCAGGGTCAGGGAAGTTGGGTGGTCAGCGAAAAGGGCCCTTTATGTGCCCTTATTTTAGAAACCTTGTGCAGGAATGGTGTATCAAAAGGCTGCTGGAGAAAATAGATTGTGTGCCTTCAGTCCCCTCTTCCCTCACACTCAGAGCATCTGTGTCAACCTCGGCCCTAAAACAGTTCTGCCCTAGCACTGGCTACTTTCCAAAGGTGGCCAATGTGTGAGCAACTCCTTCTAGAGGAAAGAAGAGGGGATCACCACCAAAAGGACAGGTCTAAGTGCACTCAAGAAAGGATGACACAAGCAGCGGCGTCTCTATGCGGGGCCCCATGATGTCACTGCCGCCGCTGCAAAGCCATTCCCAGACGCGAGGCGGGTGGAAGGGCCCAACTTCGCTCCGCCACCTGCCCACTTTTTGCGCTGCTGATCCCCCGCCGCTTTGACACACACACCCTGCGTGTTGCCCGGGGCCGTGGGCCCCCACCCCCCAGCAACGCCTCTGGACACAAGAAAGGGTTTCAGGTCCCTTAGCTGCCAACTGCCACTGTTACAAGCTGGTGGAGATGTTTACAACAGCGTCTCTGGCCTAACTGCAACCTCTCATATCCATCCACACTCAGGTTTATGTCTTGCTTGATATGCAGGTGTGTACATGGAATCTGTGTGCCCCTCGATGAGCTCTCCTATAGCTGCCAGTGCCAGGATGGTTACAAAGGGGCCTTGTGCAACCAGCAAGGGGAGCTCCATAACCCGTGCAAGAGCTTGCAGTGTGTTCATGGTCAGTGCCAGATTTCGGACACAGGGGATGCCTACTGTGAATGCAACGCGGGATTCGATGGGGACCTCTGTGACCAAGGTCAGACAAGTCTCCCTTTCCCACCCTAGATTCTGATGTGCCCTCTGCTAAGGATCTGAAGGCAGCTCTCCCTCCCCTGACCAGAAGCTGGGGGCGTACTCATGCTGCCAATATAATCTTAACCCAAGCATTTTGCTGTGGGTGGCAGAGTTTCAAGGCAAGGCTTACTTGGATGCTGTTTTCTGCCCAACATCCTGCCCAGCAAGTTTCCTAGCAACTATAGTCCTCCGGGTACAGGAAAGCTTCAGGTCTGCATCCAGCACTCATGCACTTGGGAATCTAAATCTCACTGGTCCTACAGAGCAGCCAGTTGTTGAGCCACATCTTGGCTAAAGGTACCCTTCCTCCAGCCACAGTGACCACAGCCTTGCTAAGGGAAAATGAGCAACACAGCCTTGTCTCTCAGTAATTCTACAGCTTTGTGCTTGTTGTTTCATTTAATCTGGAGACAATAGTTATTTTTCCACCAAATGAGGTGGAGATAAATGTCGAGCTGCCCCCTGTCTGCCAGTCCCTAACTATCTCAGTCTGTGGGAATACAAGGGCGTGTTTCACATCATGCTTGTTAAGTACTGGGATGCATAACTATTTTAATTAGCCTTCCCCAGAACCCCTGAAGCAAACTCGATAGGCTAGTAGTGATTATCACATGGCATTGCTTATGTGAGTGACACCATAGCCTGACCTCTCTATCTCTAATGTTTTCCCAGAATCAGAGTGCCGGGGTGAGACTGTGCGCCATTTCCAGCAGATCCAGCGAGGCTATGCCATCTGTCAGACAACACGCCCTGTCTCCTGGGTAGAGTGCCGGGGATCATGCCCAGGACCAGGCTGCTGTGCAGGACTGCGTCTCAAGCGCAGAAAATATACCTTTGAGTGCAGTGATGGCTCTTCCTTTGTGGCAGAGGTGGAGAAACACAGCAAATGTGGATGTTCCCAGTGCATGTAGTCTCCAGCAAGGGACAGGCCAGAGACCAGTGGGCCAGGCCTGCCCTAACAGAGGCCTTGGGAACATACTTGCCACCTCCTCTTGCCCCTGTTGCTGCTTTGAGGGACTGGGGGGGGGTAGGACATTCAGTTTGGCAACTGTACAGCTCCTTTGGCATGGTGACAGTGGCTCTATTCAATGGACCAGTTGAAGGTGTAGATAGAAGACTTCTGCTGGAGAATCCCGCTCAAGAGATGTATTTATATCCAGCACAGACTCTTATCTGGGGCTACTCCTTGTGCACAGTATGGATTCTTATCAAGTCTGACCATGCCCATTTTTGCCCAGTGTGGTGTCCTGAGAGACCCAATGCCCATGGTTCAGTCCTTGCCACAGGATCCTGCCATTTCATATCTTGTCATTTTACTTGGTGTTGGAGCCTGCCAGTTTGCATCATCTGCTTTCTTTCTGCAGTTTGCTTTTTCTGCCCTCCTTGCTGAGCAGTCACTTGCATTCCTGTTCTTAGTGTCCACTCATTGCAACCTCATTTCTTGTTCGTGGGCCTAAAGTGCAAGCAACGCAGAGGCTGCAGCCAGAAGAAAAGGCAGGAGGGTTGTATACTGCTCTAGGATTGGAGAGGAGAGGACAAAAGGATTTGGGAGAAGGGACTGTATAAACAGCTTCCTACAACCTGCTAATCACAAAAAAGAAGCTTAAGCTTGGGCCAGCAGGGTGGTCCTATGTTCAGATCTGCCTTCACCTATTAGTTACAAAAAAAAAAGTCAAACATACTCCAGGTTGACTGAGCTACTGCTTGCTTATCTGGGAATAAGTGCCATTTAACACAGCAGGACTTACTTCTGAGTAAGCATGCATAGGAAGAATTGCCATCCCCTTCCCATTGTACTTTTGACGAATAGGACAGTGGCTTAGTTTCAGGCCCACAATGATAAATCCTGCAATGTCCTTGCAATGAGAGAGAGAAAGAGAGAAGCTGATTTCTCTGCTTTCTTCTCTGCTCCCACACCCCCACAATTCCACAGTACAAAATTGTCTTCTGTCCAAATGCCAGCTGGTTGCTGTAACAAACGATCTGGAAGGATAGTGAGGGTGGTGCCTGTTCTGCCATCCACCAGCTGCTAACTCTAGGATAATCATTTTCATAACAATCATGTTCACTTTCACTTGCCTTTTGGAGGGACAGAGGGGGTGTGAAATGAATTGCATGTGTCTTCTGCACTCTGTTTACTGTGGCTTACTGTTCAAAAAATGCAACATCATGCAGTGGGCCACCCGCATAGTACCCTTGTGCTCCTGTAATGGTGAGTGAGGTGGGGTGCATCAGTTAACTGCCTGCATCTGAAGCCACAGCACAGTTGCTATAGACCAGGGGTGGCCATCCTTTCAACATGAATGCTCCTGAACCTTTAATGGTTGTATAGGTAAGGGCATTTCAGCAGGTGCAGCTGATTTAGCAGCACCATCAGCAATTGCAGCTGCCAAGATTCTGTCTTCTACACAACTCTTAAGAATGCAGAGGCCCTAATGGTGGAAGGTTGGCCACCCCTGCTATAGATCCATTGCCCACCCAGGGCACAGATGAGATGTGTCCTGTGCTACCTTGGCAGATTGGAAGGAATAAGGTGGACCTCCAAAATCTAGGCTTTTAAAATAAACTAAGCTGACAGTGTCTCCTCTCTCTGTGTCTCCAAATCCCTTTTTGACAGATAGTTCTTATTAACCTAGGGGAAAAGAGCGGTAAGTTGATCAAAGATACTTGGATCTATCTTACTCTGCCAGAGAAAGAGTTCTGTTCAAAAACTGCATTCCTCACCACTAGCTACTGCTCAGTCTTTAAAAGCAAAACCAGTAGCTTAAAAAAAAGCAGATTTCTGCACCAGTGCATCTCAAATTCTACACCAGGAAAGCTGAGCCATCTCACTTAAGTCAATTGAGCAAGTGTGCAGGTTATTTGCTTAATTTATCTGCTTCTGCTGCTTGGGAGGGGCACAGAGATAGACAGGACACTGAAACTGCATGCTCTGAACACTGGACATGCTACTCAGCAACCCACCCAGCCTTTGAGATTTCACCAGACACAGGCTTGAAAGTGTGGAAGCAATCTTGTCTATCTTTGGGGCTTGAAACACCTTTGTTTAAAAAGTTAAAGATAAGATTCTTAGGGTGATGAGGTCTCACCAGAGGCATTGCTCCGGTGGGGGCGGTACTGTAAGTAGCGCCAGGTCTTAGTCCCGTTTACCAAGCCGGCAGGAGGCGGCCCCACCCCCTCGCCGTCGGAGCCATTCCCGTGCGGAGAAAGCAACGGGCAGGGAGTCTCTTGCCTGCTGCTTTCTCTGCACGGAATGGCTCCGACAGCGAGGGGGCGGGGCCGCCTCCTGCCTGCTTGGTAAACGGGACTAGGATCGGTGCGACTTATGGTACCGCCCCCACCGGAGCGATGCCTCTGGGTCTCACTACTATGCCTGCAGGAATCCAGTTGCTGAGAGACCACATAATATCTGGTGCAAGCCTGGAGACCTTGGTTCTACATGTGTTCTTGTTTCCAGGGCAACCTCAGCAGCCTCAAACTGCTTCCTGCTGCTTGAAAGCTTATCATGGATGAACCTCAGGATCATGTTTCGTACAGGAGAGTCTGCTGGAATGGTATTTCCTTGAATCTAGCCTGATAGTATGTGGCACAAGTAGTTTCAAGGTTGCACTTACTAGGTCTTATTGTATGCTAGATACCAGTCAGACAAAGCTGGAGAAAGGAGGGGGTGGCTTACTGGAAGAGTGTACTCAGGATGTTCCCAGGTAGATTACAATTATAAACTATTGCGAGCACATGTTCTGTTGGCCATATTCTGTCTTCTGGGAGAGACAAAGCAGTACGAAAGACATTCCCTGCTCCCATCAGAGGATTGTGCAACGAACAAGGAAGAGAGGGACTGGTTGCATTGGCTTCTACAGGGACCCTCACCTTGTAATTGAATTTATGCCAGCCATGCAGAAGCTGTTAACTCTGCCATTGCTACAAGTTAAGAAGAAATGGGTGAGTGGACTAAAACCGAACAGCTTGAATAACAGGAGAGCTTAATCTGTCCCCACTGCCCTAAAAGCATTGACTGCAGTGAGAGTGGTTGACAAGCACAGTAGGAAACACTAGCGAAGTGAAATCAAATGTGAATATAACATGGTTTGCAGGGGCCTTTAGAACTGCCATCACTCTTTCAAATTCTGATTTTCACATCAGCTTTTGTCTCCTCCTCAGCAAACAGAACGTTAAATGTATTTTTCATCCTGCTGTGAATGTGCAGCTTTTAAAACTTCCATTTGTAAGGTTCCTAAGTAAGTTACAATTACACAAATAAACTAATTAGGGTTTTTGAAGTTTCTTAAGACCTCGCATTTCCAATATGAGCAATTACATGTACCAAACTGGAAATATTCATATGTCTGAAACCCCTACACTTTTACACTGTGTCTGCTACTTCACTCCATACTTCGGCAATAAGACAGTTCATCATAGGTATGGTAACTCTGTGCCACACCACAGATGGCAATACTTGAAGTTACTGCTTATTCTGGCCACCTCACACTGGACAAAATGAGTTCATGCTAACACATTTGGGCTCAACAGTAAGAGTCCTATATTGTAATCAGGGAGTTTGCACCTGAGCCCCAAAACTGGTTCAGAGATTTATTTATTTTTTCCAGGCCACCAAAACTGAACTGAAAATCTCTTGGTTACCTTGCACCTGACTTGAAACTGAACCCTGCTAAACACAAAAAGTGGCAACTGATTCAAAATAGGCTCAATGATAAAAAAAATAATAACTAGACACTCAGGAGAATTTGAGGGGTGGTGAGTACATTTTTCTGCTCCAGCGGTATTTGAAGAATCCATATTTCCCAGACAGCTATCTGAAAAACAGGAGCGGAGGAACAAAAGAATGTGATGGGCAGGGCCTAGTACTGGTAGGTCTCCTGACCCTCAAGTAGAGATTTGCCTTCCAGCAGGCTGAAGTCTGGCAATAAGGCCTCAATATGGAGGTTGATTGAACTGAGGCTGTAACTGTAAGCTTGTGTTCTTGCTTCCATTTTGGGCTACATCCTAAATTGGGTAAGGTCTCTTCCTTTTTTGCTACCGTAGGTTAGTGGGGCTTCTGGGGGGGGGGGGATATGATAAAACCCTGAGAGTTGCGGGTCTGATATTAAAAAGGGAGGGGGACTGTGAAGCTGAGTAGGAGAGGACAGGAAACTCAATTTTGTGAGTGTGTGTGTGTGTATAAGTGTAAGAGACAGCAGGCTAGGCTGATTAATAACCTAATCACTTTGTTACTTTGCATGAGACCTTTCTGGTTGAGGCCCTGGTTGGGCCTAAAGCTTTTCCCACCTGATCACTAGCTGAGGAGACTTTCCTCCTCAAACAGAACCATTGCCATAGAACCAACAGAACAATTATTTTATTAAATAACAAGAAACACAGTTTATGGGTAAAATAGCCATGTATTGAGAGTATAAACACAGAAACCTCCAATAAAATCCGTAAAAAAAATCTTCATAATGATAAGAGCCACCAATAAAAGCGCACATCCAGAGAATTAAAACGGTAAAATCAGAGAAGTCCAGTATTTACAAAAAGACCAACGGTTCAACCTCTAATCCGAGGTCATTCTCAAGGTAACATACAGCAAGGCTGCAGGGATGATACTGCCCTTAGTAGTAGTTTCATGAGAGCTTTATTTAGTAGCTGGCCATGAGAGCTTCCGTTCTAGAATTATTTTATTGTTCTGCGCTTCAGCAAAAAAATACACACAGCAGTTTACATAGGAAAAGGAATGAGAATGTGGGGCCCCAACACTTGCCCAAAGGTGCTATGGGCTAACCCTGGGGGTAGGGGAAAGGGGGCATAGATACAACATTAATTTCAGGTATTTTCTCACACATAAATCAATAATGGGTTTTATATTATGTAAGAATTGCATCTAACTCAGTTCAAAATGCCTGAACTGGTTACTGAACCACTTTTTAAAGTTAGTGTACGACCCAGAACTGGAACAGTTAATCATAAGTTTAGAACCTGAACTTAAACCCGAACTGAACCCACATTTTTAATGGTTTGATTCCCTGATTGTAATAAACTGCACATTTCAAAAGGTGGAAGTCAAAGGAAAGAATAGCCAAGTACAGCAAGTCCTCACTTAAAGTTGTTGATAGGTTCTTCTTCGAAACTGCGACTTTAAGTGAAACAACTTATAATGAAACCAATTTTACCATAGCCTAATTGATAAACAAACATTCCTATGGCATTTTCCCATCAACTTTAAAACAAAACGACTTTGTGAGGACTTACTGTACTGTAATACCACCTCTCATACATGCTTTTGAAATAATCTTGTCCCACTGCTCCCTTCACTATACTATACACTCCTATCCAGCGGTTCCAAGATTGTCCGTGTGCTGGCTGTGTAGCCCCAGCTTGATGTGCACCCTGCTTAGTCTAAAAGGTTCCTCAGCACAGCTTTCAAATCACCGTTGGAGTGCACTGCTCTTTGTTCTCTTAAAGCTCAGTTTCACTGATACAAATGGGTCAACATGCTTGCTGTTGCAACGCTTTAAGCTCCAGCCCTGTTTGATGTCTGGTGTCTCACCACAGCCAAATGGCAATGCTTTCACGTATCTCCCCACTTGAGAGAAGAGTGTGTGTTCCAAGACTTTGTTCATTCACTGCTGCCTCTAAGCTGCCCAGCCCATCAGCACCACTGGAAATAACTCCTCTTTCTAGAAAGCAAACACTCTCCTGGAGCCTGGTGAGGGAGCAGCATCAAACCAGTCCCATCATCAGTGCCTCCTCTGAGGCAGCTCAGGCAGTGGGTACTGGATGATTGTGTGAAATAATGTATTTTGTTGCCTGTTGTAAGCTAACTGCTAAATTATCTCTTGATACAAAATACGTAGATTCTTATATATATTTATATATTTGTATTTCTGTTTGGTATAGTATTTTTCTATGCTATAAGGCTGTCAGACAGCATCTCTTTTCTCTTGGCAGCTGCTGCTCTGTCAGCTGCAAACCAACATTATTGGTTTTGTTAATTGTGGTTAGTAATTCTTGCCACCTGTTCGAAGATGTGGGTTTGTGATAGGTCAGTAAGGGAGCTCATAGTTGGCCTTCCTTTAGATGCAGCAGTACTGTTTTAAAAAGATATTGTCCATGTTGTCTTCCATGTGAACATGACAGTAATTCATCCAGAGACACCAGGCTGGTCTCTCCCCCCCCCCCCCAGAAAAAATAAAATGGTTTCCACCTCTCCCTGTTGGATGGCCCAGATGAAATCTGCCACTATTCATTTTTTTCAGAAAGGAGTAGTCAAGGTTCAGCATTCCTTCATGATCGGCCCTGGTACTTTCCTTCACATTGCTGGCCCTTGGAAATAGGCTGATATCTTCAGTGCTGCACTGTGTCACCAGTTTAAACAGGCCAAATAGTTCCTGATTTTCAGCTCCTTTGGTTGCGTAATACCATTTGTGCACGTGCTCCTAGCATTCATGTATATAGTAGCTTCAGAATAGTTCAGTGTCCCACTGCACAAGTGTACTTTGGTATCATTTTGCACTCATTCATGCTCATGTCTTAAACTGGCTCTAGTTAAGCTTGCAAAAATGCAACTACAGAAATCAAATTGTTTAGGTTTTTATTTGTGTCAAAGACCTGCTCTCACAAAAACTCACAGGAGGAAACTACCTTTAATTTAAATTTATGTATTTTTGATTCCAGTTCAGAGACTTGTATCGCTTGGCCAAGAAGCCATAATCTGAGAACTAGAAAGCCTCCTTACATGCCAACAAGGGCTTTTATGCAAGCAACAACACTTTACTTTTTTTGAACCCAACCCTTTATACTGCATCTTGCTTCCTTTGAAAAAGAGTTTTCATACAATGCAAGGACTTCTGCTAAAAGAGGGAGAGTAAGTGTGTACGTGGCAGTAGAATCACCGCCAAAAGGGCCTGCACTTTTGTTGTCTCTGTGTGTCCCCTCAGCCACACCAATACATACGGTAACATGCCTCCCAACACAGCTTTTTTCTTTTTTAACTTCCAGTATGCAGAATTATTTTGTGCATATGCATAAACTTCCAGACAGCTGTGTAGGTATTTACATAAGTGTGTGTCCTAATTTGCATAAATTAACACATTAGATGTAAAATGTCCCATTGTCTGACTGAGGCTTAACAACCTGCCTTTGACATGCATCAGATTCAGGTACTTTTGACTGAGGAACTCTGTGGTATTGACACAAGACTGGTGTTATGGTGCTGAAGTAACTGGACCAGTTTCTTATACCTAAACTTCTAGGTGGTGCTGCCACCACTTGGCTTTTGTCGCAAATCCAACCTGCACCGAGGTGTAGAAAAGGGGTAGTGAAGATGGCTTGCCCCGAAGAAGAGTGAAACAGGAAACCACCATCTCCATGGCTGTTGCCCAGTCTGCGGGAGGTAGATGCAACCAGCTCAAGGCTACTGAGATTGACAGCAGTGCCGAGCGTAAAAACAAATAGCGCAATCCTCGCCGAGTACTAGAGCGGAAGAGCGGATGCTCTGCCACTCTAAGCCGTCGCAAACATGCTGTAAAGCACATTTGCAACGACTTGTAAGGGCTGCTGGCACGGAAGCCAGCAGCCCTCACTCCACTGCCCTCTGGACCCTGCCGACGACGGTAAGTCCAGCGCCAGTGGTCGTAGGGGTGGGAGCAGGTTGGGCAGGGGGGTGGCCATTGGCCAGCCTGGACTGGGAGAGGACGGGGATATCGGTGGCACGCTCCACCGATATCCTGAGCCCTTTCCAAGCCCTTGCTGGCCTTACACCCCCACCCCGGATGTACACCACTTCAGAGCTGGCGTACACCCGAGGCCCATTGTGGCCTGCACGGCTTACACTGGGGGAAGGAGACAAATGTCTTCTTCCTTCAAGTAGAGCCCAGGCCAAGCTTTGCAGGCTGTAATGGGCCGCAGGATACAGCGGCTGGACCTTTAGGCCAGCCATCTATAGTTAGGCAGGATTATGCCAAGACCTTGTCTGAGTTCTGGAAGCAACCAAGCATACGGTGGTAAGCTAGCTTAGGGGGAAAGTATTGAGGTACACACACGCGCGCGCGCACACGAGTAAATAAATTCTGGCAGCCTGTGGATCGGAGCATACAGCAGTGGGCCAACTAAGAAAGTAGTGCCAACTAGCTAGGGTATTCCACTCACATGACTGTCTTGATTAGGGGGCTGAGACACTGCAAAGGATTATTTCTAGATAAAATGCTGAAAAACAAAGTTTTCTCTTTCTGCTAAAGAGCATGTACCTCTAGTCCAGCATAACACTTGCATTTGAGTGGCAGCTAACAAGGAGAATGCACCTCCAAGCCTTTTTGATCTTTCTACCTTTCAATAGTTCAGGGTTGACATATTTTGCAAGTGGAAGTGCCCTGACCATCTCAGAAAGCAGCCATTGATTGTCCATTAATGTACCTGGGCCTTACAAATTAACTATATCACACCACACCAATACTGATATAAAAGAAATGTTTAATAAGCTGCAATAAAGTAAGAACTCTTAGAACACATAGGGTACATAGCAGTGTGTGGATTGGGGGAGAGAGCTGTAGAAAGAGGCAAAAGGAAAGGTCTAAATCATATCTGGGGTTTCAAGATCATTAAAACATATCGTCCACTCAAGGAAATAAACACAAAAAAGCATGAAACTGTCACAAATGCAATCACAGAGATTTTATACAATTTCCATGGTAAAGTAGCCCTAGCTGTAATAGGTATGTTGAGTGATAGAAAGCAAGTGAATACAGCCGTTATTTTTATATACATTTTCAAAATGTTCTCAGGTGAGGTATATAAACATCTAATGACAAATTTTACCAACAATTCACAGCAGACACATTCTTTTCTAAAATCACAGCATTTCTCAGTGCCCTGAAGTGAAGACAAGTAGATCCCAACAAATCGTCCAAAGTACTGTTCATGATCACGCACAGGATTTGGGTGTTGGGGAGGGTTACCCGACACTTGGCTCCTAGGGGTAGTGAGGTCTCTTAAAATATCTATAAGAGACACTGAAAAACAGAATGAAAACAAACCAATGCAGGGATCTTTAGGAACTGCCAGCACACAGCCTTAGGCAAGCTGAGTGCAACACAACAGTTGGGAGCTCACTTGACTGGGCAGGGGGGTTATCAGAGAGTTCAGGAATGTCCTTGGGAAATGACTACAGACTACAAGCTTTCTCCTCCTCCTGCTGCAGCCCACTTGCCAGGGGCCAGTTAACAACTTCATTGGGGACCTGAAGACTATACAACAGATAAAGGAGGGAGTGACATTTTTGGATGGCAGAAGAAAGGCGCAAGAGCAAACATTATTAAAAAGCAGCTACTTTATGAAATTGTGCCATTGGGTGGGAAATTGTTTTCAACATTTCTGTACAAGAAGAAAGGAGGTGCTCAAGTTGGGATTTAGAATGGCCAAGACAGACATCAAGAAACAAGCACTTAGAAACATCCACACAACCCTACTTTAAACAAAACAAAAAGTTATGGGAACATCAGAGATAGAAAAAGAATTACCGGTATACTCTAAATAGGAAAGCACCACACAAGGCGCACTGGAGAGACAGTGCAGGGAATAGACAAAAACTTCCAAGAGACAAGAACAAAATAAAAATGAATTTAGACACATAAATAGAACGCAAGTGAAAAAAGGGAAAATGGGACTTTGAAATCTGCACAGCTGCTTAGGAAACTTGAACATGTGTGATGAAAAATGGGCTTAATCATCCAAAGTTGATGGACACAGATAATCTCTAGTTTAACACGTCTAGGTGAGGTTATAAGTGTAAGCTGCAAATGGCAGTGATTAGAGGGCATCATCATTCCCTCCATGAGTGCCACTGGCATGTTCCCAAACTATTCCTAGTGAGAGCTCCCTTTATTCAGTATCCCTGAGTCCACCTGCCCAATGGACACACTAGGCTGGACCTACAGCATTGGAATTCCCTGCATTGATGCATAAGCATGCAGAGAACCTGAAAAATAAGCTGTCTCTCTGTGTGGCAGAGCCAACTAAAGAAAGGCAGTCTTTACACAGACAGACAGACACACGTGCGCGCACACACAGAATTAGAAATGGTTTCATTTTTGAAAACATTATTACTGAGATTCTTATTGCTCACATATGCTGTGCCCCAAAGTGCACATGACTAGGCAATCTACCTAGAGCTGTACTTGACAGCTGGGACCTACAACTCGCTTCCACAGAAAACGAGACTGAAGAAAAACCATGTACTGAAATCCTTTGACTTATCCATGCAAAGGTGGTAAATCTGTGTTTGCTGTACCGCTTTACATTCACACAACAGAATACCCCTCTATGCAAAAAATAAAAATAAAAATAAAAATCCATCTACATAGGAAACTAGCAATCCTGCATCTGAAGAAGTTACCTATAGTTCATGAAAGCTTATTGTACAATAAATATGTTGGTCTTTAAGCTGCCACTAGATCCTTATAGAAACTAGGGAAAAGCCTAGCCTCCCTCATATGCCAGTTTTCTATGTGGATGGAATGTTTTTGTATGGAGAAGTCTTTAATCATGTGAGTCTGATACAGCCCCAATTTAGGTATACCACTTCAGTGAGAAGTAAGCCTCTGATTCTGCAGGACAAATTTCAGACCAGGAGGAATAGACCCGCCTCCTTGTGTTCAGTGATATTTGCAGGAAGAAACTCCCCCTAACACTGGAAACCAACAGCACCCTCGAGACCTGTTAGCACAAAGTACAGGAAATAAATATTTTAAAACTATTTACAATATTATTCTCCTATTTTTGTGACTGCCCAGGGAGAAAAAGCAGCCTTTCCCCTGCACCTAGGAAAGCATTTCAACTGCTAGCTTGATGCTATGTTACACAGCACCTACAATTCTCCATCACACACACTATATATATGTGTATACATACACACATATGCTTACACATATATGTCTCTATATATTTATATACATATATGTATATATTCACATTGCATTTAAAAGTGACACAAAATCAGATCCTTAGAAAGCTCTTGATAGTGCTACAGAGTAAAAAGACCCTCTTAGGTCTCACACAAGTAACAAAATCCATTCAGACTCCACTCATGTTCACTATTCTGTGAGAAACAATTCTCAGGGAAACAGTCCAAATGACAAGGGTTTTAAGAGGACAGGCCTTCCTCTTTATGCAAATCAGAACTCCTGAGATCATCCTAGAATAATGGGACTTTGCAACCACCTAATCAGATGCAAAATATAGAACAGAAACAAACTGGCAACTGGAAAACAATCAGAAAGCATAGAGGCCATTCTTTCATAAGAATGTGAAAGCACCGTTTTTGTCATGATTATATCTGTCAAAAAGATGCTGTATATAGAGACTATCTCTGTGATGGAAGAATGGCATGCATGCAGTGACTCAACAAGTTTCCCGAAAACCAAGCTTTGCTACTACAGTATATAGGACTTTAAGGGTAAGAAGCACAAGGAATTCACCTTGAGAGCTCCACTCGTGCTCCCACAAAAGACTGTGGGGTACAGCTAGACTGAGTGTGTGTGGGGGGGGAGGGGACGGTGGCAGATCAAGTATGAACACCACCAGACTAGGACAGGGACAGTGTGAAAGGCTAAGGAGACACTTCCGTTTCTCGTCTAGTTCATTGGCTCGCTTGGTCATAGATCCCCATTTGCATCTTTCTTTCTAGTTAGTGACTATGTGAAAGCTAGTGAAGACAGAGATCTATTTATAGTAACATTTTATAAGGAAGCCACAGATTTAATGAAATCCCTTGGAAATATGCTTATTTCCCTTTCGCATAACTTAATTCCCAGCTGCTCTGCTGTGTTTCCTGCAAGAAACAGAGTCCTTTTGGGCACTGTTCACTTCCTGAACTGTATTTTGGTTAATACAGCAAAGATGCATTGTTTAACCAATTTAGGTTTTTACAAGACCTGTATTTTAGGTGTTGAGAGAACAGTAGTAGATCAATATCATAGGCACTGATTTTTTGCAATGAAGAGAGGAGCAAGGCAGCAGTGACCTCACTTGAGAAGAAGGGCAGCGACAAAGGGTTTCCCTTGTCACAAGAAGCCAAGGGCACAAAGAAATTACTCCAATGAGAAAAAAGATCCTTTCAACACCGTCTGGGTTTTCTGGGGTAGAAAGTGAGTTGACAAGTTTGGTCAGGCAGACCCAGCTCATAAGAATCACAAACACCTCTGGTGACAAGCTAAAGCAAGTTTTGTGTGGCTAAAATACACCCTGGAAAAATAACCTTGAAAAGAAAAACACTTTTTTTTTTTTTTACAAAAGTCATCAGTGCATATGCACACTATTTGGGGGAGTGCATATGCACACTATATGCCTACAGCAAAATCTCACCCAGCATCAATAATGTTCTGGGTGTTTATGTGCACGTGTGTAAAAGTGCATCATCATTCCTCTTCCAGAGACACAAGGCAAGACAAGCCTTTATCAGCTACTACTGAAAGCAGTAATATGCCCAATCACAAGGGAATAAGTGCATCAAGAGCCTGAACAAGAACCAGAACATTAGGAAGAAGTGGAAGCACAACAAATGGAGGGTCTCTCACTGGGAAGACGGCTGATTTTAAGAGGAAAGAAGAATAAATGATCAGAGTTAGAGGCATGAGGTACAAAGAGCAATGAAACGTTAGTGACTAGGCAGGGTGGGGGGAATTATCCCAAGGCAAGCAAAGCTTGAAACTGCCTCTTACGTGAGTGTACAGAAAACAACTCACAAGACAGCACCTAAAAACGTTCTCCACGGATGAGGGCCAAAATTCTGTTATCATGGGGGAAGAGAGGACATGTTTAGGAAAGGCTGTGATCATTGGTGGTGCATTGCATATGATGGAAGAAAAGCGACAAGACGGATGATGTTATCCAGTACCTGAGTCCATCCACCTTCTTCCAGGACTGTCCAAGTGGAATGAAAGCCAGAATGCCCAAGTCTCCATTTGGATACACCTCAGGGTGGACTGATCAATGGGGCCCAAGATATTTAGAAAATGGACTTCCCTAGCACATGGGGTGGGACAGAAAGCTGAACTGTTTCTTGCTACTTTATTTTTGACATTATAGTCACAATAACACGCTCTCACTAAACTCATTATTTTGCTAGAGCGCTGTTCTAGGTCAGATTAATGATCCACCTACCATGGCTCCAATGCTGGTCAGACCAAAATGCCTAAAGAAGTCTATAACATCACCAGGCACTGAACACTGTGTTGAGATACCATTCTTTGAAAGCACCCTGCTTCCCAAGGCTATGCCAGTCCAATCTCTACATGAATATGGCTTACCCCTGCAAATGGATAAAAACCAGGAGCCACTGATGCTTGAACCTAAGGCCACATCCCCTTCTCAACAGAGTTAGTAAGGCAGCAGCGCTGCTAAACCAAGACTGGGCAAATCTTTGTAAGCCTGGAGATTGTACTTTAATCTCGCATATTCAGGCAACCTTACATATAGAGCAGGAGGTTACAGAGAATTAGGAAAATGCAAAGCTCTGTAACATTACATGACACTTATAAAGAGATTCTCATAGACTACAGACCACACAAGAAACGGGGCAGAGAGTTGTAGAAATATTTTATTAGCAAGTGTCTGTATCAGAATTGCTACCTGCCAAGTACCACAAGGTGCCCCCCACCACCACCCAGCATTTTGTTAGGAAGCAGCCCTGGGTAGAAGGAACAATTAGATTCACACCTCTCTGGAAGGAGACATGAAAAGTTGAAAAAAAAGAGACAACATTCTGACATGTTTTTCCCTCCCTCTCATTCACACATATGTGCTCACACACTTCCTTAAATACTTTTTAATACTCCTGGTGGAATGTCTAGCACATTTGATATGCGCAGTTAAAATAGCAATCAGACAAATTCATATCAACCTTTACAGAGAATGCTAGGGCTGACTTAGCACTCACAACAATTAATTTTATACAGCACAATTTAAATCAAAAGATAGAAGTTAAAAATCAATGATTTAAAAGTATTTAATTAAAAAAGAGTCCACCCTGATGTGTCTTACAGCTTTAGTGCATCCTCCCAAGCCACAGACTGTATGTGGGCAAGCAAGAGGGCTTTGCATTTTTAGAAACCAAATTCCAACCTCTTTGATCAATGAAAAAAAATCATACACCTTAGTTATCTGTTTTCTGCCTGCAGTAATGAGCTTTGGTATAGGAGTGCCAATGCTAACATACTTTCCCCACCCCTTTAAAAAAATCAGTATCCTCACACCTGAAGAGTTTGCCTTTCCTTTTATTCAATAAAACCTTCACCAACTGGAAAGACTGGTTCCAGCCAGTTAATATAATAATGTGTAAAGATGTGTTTGAGTACGTAGATCTCAGATGGTATCCATGGAAAGCTATTCTAAAAGGTCAAGCAATTCAGAGACCTTCACAGGAAGCTCTTGGGTGCCACACACAGCAAATGAAAGGAAGTTTGCACAAGTTTCTAAGCAAATAGCTCTGCCTTTGTTGCGACTCAAAGAGAAACTATAGAAATAAATAAAAGGCTGGGCCTTGCCTCTTAATTCTAGATGCAGAGTGGAAGCAACTACAGTACTGTCACCCAACAGATGAGTAATCCAGAGTATATGGGACAGGATGTTTCCTCTCAGAGAATACTGCTTCCCTCTTGCTGGCTCTAGTCTAGAACAAATGTTTGCACTCTAAAGGGGACTGTTTGTATGTATTCCTAATAAGCTGTCATAGGAATCCCTTGCCTGAATTGAGATGACTTCTTGACCTTTACATAATTCCTTGACTAACAGTGCAATCCTGTGCAAGTTGCGGCGGTCAGCCTAAATGGCCAGCTGCTGCATCCTGTGCAGGATGCAGGCCATACCGGCACAGCACGGGCTCATCTCGGGGGAAGGGGACATTTGTCCTCTTCCCCCAGTGTAAGCACTGGAGGCCCCAATAGGCCTCCTTGGTTGTGCACCAGCTCTTTAGCTGGCGCGCGTCTGGGGAGGCCGAGTAAGGCTGGCCCGGCCTGGGAAGGGGTGTTGGATATCAGCGCAACTCAGCACCGATATCCCTGCTCCTTCCCAGTAATTCAATAGTCAGAAACATGAACATTCTGAAATGCATTCATATTACATCTAAGATATACAGTAGGTTTCAAGATGCAGGTCTAAGAGTAATTTCAGAAGAGACAAGCAATGTGCATATTCTAGTAGGGAAGGATTCTCTATGCAAACTACAGGGTTAGCTCCTTTCTTGGACAAAGTTGACCAAGCATGGCTGCCAGTAACTAAAGAAGTTGCAGAAATATCTGACAGAAGAGTCCAGCTAGAATATGAGATCCCAAAATACACAAGGTGGTCAACTGTTAACAACAAAATACAGCATTCTGCTAGTAATGAACAGCATTACAAAGAAGGAAAATGCTTTGGGTTTTGGCTTTATAATGCCCCCCTTAAATTAAAACAGCGCCAGGATGCTACAGTGCAAGAAAGGACGAAAATGCTCCTGTGTGAACCCTGGCAGATGTGCTGCCAAGATCTCTGGGATGTGCATGAAAGGTGGTTCTCTTTCCATTACAGTACAAGTGCTTGTGCATTAACTATAAACTGCCAGCCTTTAAAATCACACAGACTAATTTATTTTTTCCCCTAAAATGATAAATAAGGCACTGTACTTTGAAGTGAAACTGCCCAGCTCCCAGTTAAACTCTAGAAACTTGTAAAAGCAGTAACTTCCCTTCTCATCAGCAGAGAAGTATTGGTGCCCCTCTCTGGCTGCAGCACAGCTAAGGGCTCCTAAAAACCAGGGAGAGCAGATTGGCTGGCCTGTCCCTAGACACGTCCTTCCTCACCCCAACCCCCCATGTTCTGCAGTGGATCTACTTAATGCAGCGGTTCTCAAATAGTGGGGCGCGCCCCCCAGGGGGGGCGCGAGGCCCCACAAAGGGGGGCCCGACCACCACAGTCGCCCTCCGCACGCTCCGAGGCCGGCCCAGGAGCCGACCTCGGAGCGTCCGGAACGGCCGGCGCTCCAGGGCCTTCTGAAGGCCCAAGCGTCAATCCGGGTATTTTTGATGTTTTCGCTCATGCGCAGAGACGAAAACGGGTCTGCGCATGAGCGAAAACATCAAAAATACCCGGATTGACGCTTGGGCCTTCAGAAGGCCCTGGAGCGCCGGCCGTTCCGGACGCTCCGAGGACGGCTCCCGGGCCGGCCTCGGAGCGTGCGGAGGGCGACGCGAAGGGAGGGGGGCGCCACCCCCCAAAATCGGGTGACGGGGGGGCGCGGGGAAATATTTTTGAGAACCACTGACTTAATGCATGAGGAAGGATTTCTATGCTGCTCCACCTCTACCCGACCCAAGGTTGCTATTTTGCATCCAGCCGCCTGCGCTTGCTGGGTGAGGAGTCCTTTTTTGCCCTCAGCTTCCTTTTGCCCTGGGTTTTCTGGTTCTCCTGAATTCGCTTCATTGACCTAGTCAGAGCTTTTCCACTGCTTGTCTTTTTCGTAGCCACCTTAAGAGACCGACTGGAGGAGTCTCGCACCATTTTCTGCTTTGGAGACCTGGCAGGCCCTCCTTGCCTGGAAGGTGGGGTAGCCTTCTGACTGATATCCACTTTCCCCTTCTGGGTGGGGAGCTTTCTTTTCCCAGGTCGTGAGTCAACAGACTTCTTTGCTTTCTCATTCCGAGGTGCGTTCTTCTTGCTTTTCTCCACTGCTGTCTGCTTCCTGGTAGCAGGAGCTTCCACATGCTTCACTTTACTGGCTTTCTTAAGTGGGAGCTTATCTTTGCTTGCAGAGCTCATCTGCCCCTGTACTCTGTTCTCATTCGGTGTCTTCTTTCTGCTTGGCTGAGGGTTGCCTTTAGATGAGGTGTCCTCTTGCAACCAGACTTTCCCTTTCCTTCCCTTTCCTCCTTTTTCAGCAAGGGTGGATTTAGTGGGAAGTGGGGCAGCTTTGACTTGCTGGGCCAGCTTTGGAGACATCAGTGGCTTAATGCACATGCTCTTGCCACTTGGCCTGCTTTCAGGCAAAGGATGCTTTGTCACATAGTCACTCTTCTCCTGCTTGAACGCCTTATGCTGGCTATGGAGTTTGCCTCGCAAGTTAGAGTATTTCCTCAGGATCCGTGAGCTGGTCTGCACCGGTGCACTTGGAGGGGGGTGGGCATTTTTGGCTTCAATTTGATGTGTGAAACTTACTTCAGAGGGGGGCGTCTGCTTTGGACTGGCAGCTTGCTCTGGCTCAGTTTCTTCAGTATTTTCTCGAAGCCTAGCCCACAACCTTTGGGTGTTTTTTGCTGGGGTCATAGCAGCAAATTTTTTCAGGTGTTTCTTTAGACGTTCAGCTTGAAGTGAGCTGGGATAGATGCCAGAAGAGCAGCCCTTCTGGAGTGGAAGCTTGATGAGGGGGATGTCTCCTGGGAGACGTGTGTTCAGCTTCTTCACAATGACCAGAGACTTGGTTTCAGTTGTCTCCATAAACCACTTGCAGATATTGGATATATTAAATGCCCTCATGAAGAGCATCTGAACAGGAGAGAGTTTCTGGACTTCAGCAGACCCTTTGAACTTCCGAGTCCTCTTCTTGCTTTTCCAGATCTCTTTCAGTTTGTCAGACTTATTTTTGACTTTTGGGGCTGGCTGGGGCTCCTTCTCCAGCTGAACCCACCCTTTCTGAACCTTCATGTACTGGGTATTAAAGTTTGTAATGAGTTCCTGGTTCTCTTCCTCAGCACACCATTCCACAAATTTTGGCTTGTTGTCAGACAGCACCTCCATGCTGCTGAAGCCGACAGAGTCTTCATTCCCTGTATTTTCTTGGTTCGTGATATCAGAGTCACTTTGCTCAGTTTCCTTTCCTGAATTACCTTTTTGGGCAGGGATCACAGGAATTTGAGCTGGGGTGTGTCTCAAGTTATAGAACTGGAGGGCTGGCTTCTTGTAATTCACAGACTTCTCTGGGGATGCATGCTTGCTTCCATTCGTGCTTTCAGGGCAAGGTGGACAACTGGTATCATGTTGAGCGTCCAACATCTTTGTAACATCCACAGTACCACCAACAGAATTCTCTGGAGCTTCTGGCTTCAAATCTGTCTGCTTTTCATTCTCATCAGAGGTTCCAACTGGGACATGGACACTCCTCTTGTCAGAATTAGCCTCTAAACAGATTTCAAGCATTGTCCCTGGCTTACTCTTATTACCTTCTCCATCCTGGACTACTTCTACTGCAGTCTCCTTTACCAACTGGGTTTTATAGGTCTGTCTCATTGTGATGTCACTTCCTTCACCTGCCTTCTGAGTAGGTTCTCCCTCAAGAGTGCCCCTGGAGTCATTTAGCAGTGTTTTGTGGAAGCACACAGATGCTGCCCTATCAAAATGCACCTCTCTCTTGAAACGCTTAGCACCAGGGCTTTTAGAAAGCTTAATCTGAAGCTGAGGAAGTTGCAGAGAGGTGGAAGAGTCAGGCTGCTTAGAACTATCTTCTGTGGGCAACAGGGATTGCTGGCTTCGTAGACGGCGATCAGATGAAACTTGAAGTTTTTTCTCCCTCTTTCGTTTTTTATCTGTTTGCACTTTGGAAGAAATTGTCCCTGTACTGCTTGTTTCTGCCATGTTGGGCACCAGTGAAGCTTTGCTATCAGCTTCCTTTCCCTCACACTCTTTGCTAGTATCACTTGTCTTTTCTACAGTTTCTCTGCCCACATGTTCACCAATGTCTTCAGTAGGCAACGGAGTCTCATTTATCCCAGACTGACCTTCCTCCCTACCCTGAATCCCTTCAACATTGGGTTCCATATTAATGCTTTCATCTGCACTAGCACATTGCAAGCTGCTAGGGAGCTCTGCAGCATCTGAACTGGAAAGGGGCTGGGGAAGCTCCAGATCCCCCTTGCCAGGTACCATCACTGGAGATTCTATAGACGGGGGTTCTGAGGGCTCCAGATCAATATGGGCAGGGGGCTCAGGCACCACACTGGCAGGAAACATCACAGGAGAGACTGTCCTTGAACTGGCAGCAACCTCCCCAGGACACACATTCTCTGTTTTAGAGGAGAGCTCTGCAGGGAGGGTTGCAGAAAGGTCCAGACTGTCATGGGCAAAAGGCTCTGACTGGGGCTCTGCCAGATCTACAGGGGAAAGTAGGGAGGGTTCCACATCAGCAGGTGGTTCCACAGATGGTGACAAGTCTACCGCAGCAGCAGACTCCTTCAGTGGAAGCAGCAAGTCCATTCTGGCTAAAGGCTCCTCAGATAACAGCAAGTTCATGCTACTAGGAGGCTCTTGGCCTATAAGAACTAAAGGCTCTGGAGCAGTTTCTTTCTCCAAGAACACAGAGCGTTTCTCCTCATTAACAGCTCCTGAGTCAGACAGTGACACAGAATCTGCTGCATTACCACCATCTTCATTAGGACTGCTACAAGAGTCCATTCTGCTACTAGCCTGCATCCCAGTGCCTGTATCAGTTTTGTCCTGCAGCTCTCCTTCACTCAGATGGGGGGAAGAGACAAGAGTCGCCTGAAGGGAAGAAATGGGCAAATTGCCTTCCTCTGCATTCAAAGCAGAGCAGGAAAGTGGGGAGAGAGCATTTATGGGTGCTTCAGCAGGACTAGCTTCTCTCTGCTTCAAGGAATTAGCCTCAGGAGGGTTGCTCTCAGCTGGGCATGGTTCAGCTTTTTTGTCAGAGGAATCTACTTGAGGGAGGGCCAGTAGAGAAGATATTTTGTCACCAACTCCACTGACAGCTTGGGCTGCTGTCAAATAGCTGTCGTCTGGAAGAGACATCCTCTGACAAGGGCTTGTTAGCACCTCAGGCCTTGGTGCCAAGGTGCTCCCACTTTCCTGTACATGGGAAGTCTTGGCCAAGGTGCGAACTGTGGGGAGTTCACAGCACTCACCATTATAGTAGTATCCACGTGTACTCTTTCTTGCTGTCTTCTTAGATGACATGGCCCTCTTGCTCTCATAGTGGCACTCTGTAATTGGCTGGCTAATATAGACAACATCACACTGGTTGTCATAGTCATTTATTCTTAGCCCCGAAGACCTTTTGCTCTTACGTGTGCTTTTAGTGGAGGCAGAGATGCTCTTGGCCCTGGAGTGTCCATTGGTGGTTTTGTGATGCACCACTGGCACAGAGCTAGCAGGCAGCCAACTGTCTTTGGCATTTTCCAGATGAGTCTTGTCAACAGGATGCATGTGGTAGCTGCCCTTGCTCTTCCCTGAAGACTGGAAGTGGTTCTCTGCCTTCGGCCTTGCTTCTTGGTCACTCATTTCAGTATCCTGGTGCAAGGATGATTTGGAACCACACTGCAAGGCATTCTCTTTGTCTGCTCTCCGAGGGGAGCTAGTTGTGAAAGCTGGCTCTCGGGTCTCCTCTGGAAAAGATTTGAAAGGGTTCTTCTGAGAGCTTTCCAGATTATCCTCACTATTGTTGACATTTGATGCTTTCACAGCAATGTAACCTCCTAGCAAACCTCTACTTTGCATCTGGTCTTTGTCATCGTCACCTTTCCTGACCCCCATCTCTTGTTCACTACCAGGTGTCTGCCCTTCCAGGCTTTTAATAGAGTGTTGGGAGTTGGATGCAGTGAGGTATCCTTGACTGGGGCTATCCCTGGGATTTGAAGAACTTGTTCTAATGCTAGGAAGCTCAGGGAATTCTCTTCGGACAACAGGGCTGCAGTTTTCTCTTCTGTCTGTGGATTTCAGATCCACAGCCTGCTTGAGAGCATGGCATAGTATGCGCAGAGATCCATGAGGCCCTGATTGCTCTGGGTCCAGGGATGAAGGGAGCTTTGATTCAGAGCAAGAAGTCCCAAGCTCCTGGTTCTCAGTGCGATACTGGCTGCAGCCTGAACTACACGTGGAGACATCCATGTTTTCAGGTCCAGGTAACTGCTGTCCCTCACAGCCCGGCTGGACTTCAGTGCATATGTCGTTCAGGACACAGACAAAGTGTTTCTGGTGGTATGTGCACAGTCTGACCATAAATTTTTCCAATGGAGATTTCGGCTGACCAAGACAATCTATTGCTATTGTCTCTGCTGTGTCCTCACTAGAGAGAGGGAGAGAGAAACAGTCAGTACAGTGCAAAGGTTAGGGAACAACATCACAATGCAAAACCTCACAACTCTTTCTCTATTCTGTCCCCTTTAATTACATGCTTTGTGAAGGCAACAGCTCCAACTGCCCAACAGAACTGGGTAGGTAGATAAAGCAAAACCCCAAGTTAGCAAGGTTGTGATTGTCTTATCTCCCTGGTACCCTGACAGTTCACCCACAGCCTCAATATATTGTCTGCCAGGAAAAAAGAAGTTGTTGAGACAAGACCTCTCTCTATCCACATAGGACTGCACAAAGTCTTTAAACAATATTATGTGCTGGAGGAAAGCAACCTGAGCTTACTAGAAAGTAACAATGAGATTCCTCATTTCCCAGGCCTTCCCACTAAACTCAGCAGTGGCACCCTACCCCAGTCACTAAAGACTCATATTTCTTTGTACTAATGGAGCAGGGATGATAATGACTAACACACTCTCACAAATACACTGTTACCATAACTTTTGGTTCTGGATAATAACAGATCATCACCACAAATATACTAAGCAGATCTCTCCAAAAATGAGTACTGACCTCAACTGCTACACAAAAGCAGGAGTTTCAGAGGAGGTATATAAACTCTTTCAGCTCACTCATCAGCATCATACAACATTTAAACCATGGTTTAGCACTATGTGAATGAGCCTAAGGAAGCCAGGGCTTGGATGATCCCACTCCCCTCTCCTCCTCTCTTTTGTGCCAAAGTTTTCACGTTAAGATTGAACCACAGTTCTCTCTTATGTATGAACTCAGGGAACTGCACTTTGTTGACTAACCTGAGTTAGAATAAACCAGGATATCAAACTCAGCGTGATACAGTACAGTAGTAAAAAGCAAAAGGGTTTTAGTAAACTTATGGCCCAGTCCTAGTGGGCATTTATGACAACGGAACTTGCATTCCACCATCATAAATGCTCTGCATTGGTGCACTGCTACCAACCGCATCGAAGCTGTCAGCACAAACTATTGGCAGTTCTTTGTGCCTGCCGCCGACAGACTTGGACCACACCGCAGCAGGTAAGGTGGTGCAAGGCAGGTGGTTTGGGGCAGGAAGGTGGGAAGGCAAGGGGTGGTTTAGGGGGTAGGAGGGAAAAGATCTCAGAAGCAGTCGTGTATGCTGGATCCTATCCCCCTTTCCCAGCCCAGATCCACCCCCTTCCTCTTCTTGGGCTTATGACAGCAAAATAGCTGGTGTGGGTTCAAGGAGACCTACTGGTGATTAGATGGCCTACTGGAAGGTAGGTAAAAAATATTTTTACTTACGTCTTGCTGGCCATCTGATCGCCCGCCCCCCAGCATGCAGTGCATGCTCAGTTGGCGCAAATGCATGCTATGGACTGGTGGGTGATAAGATTGAGCTGTTAGCTTAGCAGTTTTGAAATGTAAAATGAACATGTTTTAATTAGGATGTCAGCCAAACGGTTATTTAGAAACTGAAGGAAGGTTCAATCAAAAAGCCGATTCAAACTAATGATTAAACTAAGCTTTCCATTTGGCAATTTAATAACTCACCCTGCCTTGCCAAAGTTGGTTTATCCTCAATAAACTAAAAAAATCCAAAACACTTAACTGAAACCCTATCATAGCATACATTATCTAGGAAGGCCCTAATGCGGAGAGCATGTTCACTCCTTCCACTGGACTCTTTCAAAATGCATAGTGGCCACAGCTACAGCAGTACAGTTACTGAGAATTAAGACAATAATAGCCAGTGTGTAATGCTGGTATGTAATGTAGTTGTTGGGGCAGAACCCAACAGAGCAGATGGGAAAGAAAGAGGATCTGGGTTGGTGGCAATCTGTATAAATACTGGCAGAGAAGAAATGGTCGTTAAAAAATGCATGGGGCAGGACAAACCTTCAGCATAAGATTTTCTGGTCCTTCATCCTGGCCTGGGCCCTCCTTATTCCCTTTATATGCTACAGAGCCTTAGACTTTTTAAGCCTTCCTTGGTGTGCACATTTCCAACCACCTTGCATTTTTCACCTTGTTAACCTCTTTAGGCATAGTTAGGATTCTTGCTCTTACAAAACATGGAAGTAGCACCAGAGTCCCAAAGAAACAAGATGACATTCATAGAACTACCTGTCCCTATTTAGCATGTTTTTTTCAAGTTCCTTTGACCAAGCAAGCAGGAGGAGTCTGAGGCACAAAAGTGCACCCCTAAACAGGATTTACAGCTTAATCCTAACCACTTTGGGTAAACCCAAAGGACAGTCTCACTCACTGATTTGATTGGGACTGATCCCCATAGTAGTAGTTATGACTGTCGTCTCAGCCAGCAAGCACAGATGGTCAAACTAAAAGGACAGGCATGCATTTTAGGAGACAGAATCGTTCACGAATTTATCTTACTATACAAATTCTTATTCCTTTCAGTGTATTGGTATTGGCTCATTCTCTTCACTGGCAAGTTAGCATATTTGAAAAGAGAGACTCTCTCCCCAAAGCGGCAGATACATGGATCACTTTACTACACCAAATAACTGGGTATTATATAGAAAGCAATCACACTTACGCAGCATGTTCCAGCAGCTGACAAATAACCCTCAGAAGCTAGAGAGCTGTGGACTATGGCAAAAGGCAGCAGGATTCTGGACTCTCAGCTACCTTTATGTCTTGCTTCATGACCTTGGAAAAGTCACACAATAATTTGTTATCTCAGTCTCCTCCATTCCCTTCAAAAGGGAAAGCTAATAAAATCCATGCTACATTAGCTGAACCATAACTTCTGAACCGGTATATGTAAAGCGTTTTTCCTGACTAAAGCTTGAAGTTTGGTTGGTTTGACTCTTTCCAACGTAATTATGCATCTGAAGTACATGACTGGGAGTTTATAGTATATCTGGAGTAAAAATTATTACATTTGGCTCTCCAAGTGATTCAGTTTCAGATGCCACTTGTTCTACCTCTGCTTGAAACTTTACTAAGGACTCCATCTGCAGTTCACAAGGAGTCACCCAAAACAGCACCTCTTTATGCACAGTAATGATGAGCACTAACTATCCTTTCTGAATGTTCATGTTTCTCTACAGAAGGAAGGAAGGATTTTTTTTAACAAGTACAGTAATTAGTTAATTTGAAGTAGAGGGATGCATTTTAAGGTGCATGTAAAAGTAAAGGTCACACCTCGACTTATTCCTGATAAGAATCATAGACTTTTTCAAAGGTGAAACAGCCACTGCCATCTATTTATGAAAGGCAGCCACATCTGAGCAGTCTAACTGGAACGTAAAGCACATGCATAAAGTATGCCTTCACACCAGAACTCCTGTCCAATCACTGTGACCTCCGTTTCCATCTGTTATGGTAATTCAAGGAATTCTGGGAACCTGGGAATTCTGGGACTAGCATACTAACAACCCAATCCTATCCTTCTTCCCCACTGGTGCAGCCAGTGGGGGAGGGCAGAACGGGAGGCTTTGGAAGGGAAAGGGGAAAACTGAAATCCCCTTCCCCTTCCAAAGTCTCCTGTTCTGCCCTCCCCCACTGGTTCTACCTCCCCCACTAGTTGTACCAGTGGGGGAGAAGGATAGGATTGGGCTGTCAATCTTAAATTTATCTATCTGAAAGTTGCATTAACTTTAACAGAACACTTCTAAGGAAATATTGTATGTTTAGTAGTGCAGCCTGAGATTATCAAGAGGCTAATTAAAAGATTAATTCTGCCGGCAAAGATTATTTAATAGTGAATGTTTAAAGAAACAAAGGATGTCCTCATGGCATTTATTTTAGTTGGCTCCAGATACTGTAGTCAAAGGTTTCTTGACTGGAATAAGGATACAGGTAGGCTTGCCTTCCCGGTCACAACCCGAAAAACTCTCCTCTCTCTCCTTGACAGCACCACAGCCACAAAAAAGGATGTAGGCATGGCTTCTTCCATTCCTTGCCTCTCATTGCTTACTCACTCTCTGCCCTTACCTGCTGTGGATCAAAACAAGAGCCTTGCTTGCTCTAGGTGGAAAGAAGTGTGGGTGAGTGAACTGAAGTGGCATTCACCTTCACAACTGCAGGACTATTAAAGTGACAAAAAGATTCTCTAAGTTGTCACCTGGCAATGCTAGATACAGGCAGAGATCTGATACCATATACAAATGTTCCACAAGTGCAAGAATAGCAGAATACCCCAAATTGTGTTGCATGCACACTTTGCAGACAAGGTAAGTCTTTGCAGAATCCATTTATAAAAGCCCTCTAAGCCTCAAGCTCATATATTCATATATTTTCTTGCACGTTTCTTATGGGCAGTGGGAGGAGCTTTAAATCCTAAATTCATGAAACGCTGGTTTAGACAGTCTGATATGAAAGCATTCTTCAACTGTGATCAAAGGTGATTTGTTTTCATTATCCTTCTGCTGCATTCCCTTACTGATCTGTCACATCTGAGCTCTACACAGCTTTTTTTTTCTACACACCAAACAGCTCAGCACCACTGCTGTGTTACACATAATTTTACAGGGCTCCAGATCACCTATAGCAGATTTCATCTCACCACCTCCTGATTTGGGCACTCTTATAGTATCTTATATCTGCCACAGTGTTCCCCAGGTCAGCAATCATTGCTTCTTATTCCAGTTTGTCATTGAGTATGAAAGAGAAAAATCAAGGGGCAGTAAGCTGTCATTTGTACAAACATAACTGTTGCCATGCAACAGTCACAGTGCCACAATTAATGCTTTTCAGATTTTGCTGTGCTATGGAGTTATTTGCATAGCTGGATGCTGGAACATGTCTATTTGCACAGAGCTGTCACTGGTTGGTGTTCTATTCTCAATTAGCATGTATACAGAAATCCCTACACATGCATATGAGGGCTAAGGTTGGTGGATTTTGTTCTAAAGGATGCACACATGCTGTAATGGCTGTGCTCCCCTTACTTCCCCCTGCACATCTATTTCTCTTAAAGAAAGCCTCAACATAAGGTTCAATAGGAAAGAGGCTTCCATGAGACACTTTGAAATCAGCGCCATTGCAGAAAGGTCAAGCAGACCTTTTGTGGATTTTTCATCTAAGGGATCTAGAAACCAGGTTCTATGAGGTACAGTTAAAAAGAGCTTGGTATGTTTATCCTGGAGAAGACTACGAGGATACATTATAGCAGAGCTTCTCAACCTGTGGTACGGGTACCCCTAGGGGTACGCCAAGCCCTGCCCCGTATCTGCCCCATCAGCAGCTAATTAAGTGTTAACATGGATTTTAAATTCTAATTATTTTCGGAGCCCTTCCGTCTCTCTGGTTTTGGGCTTATTTTTGTACTTTGGAAAATGTACTTTGGTGGGGTGGGGTGGGAGGTGCTGATTTTGGGAAGTGTGACTTGGAGAAAAAAAAGAGATCCTTGTCTGTCTGTCTGTCTCTCTCTCTCACTCTCTCTCTCTCTCTCACTCTCACACACACACACACACACACACACACACACACAGAGTTAAATAAGGCATTTTTCACATTTAAAATTGTTTTAGTACTTTTTTATTTAACGATTAATTACAAATTAATTGATTAATCAGCAGTTAATTAGCAGGGGGTACTTCCGAAAATTGGACCGTGATAGGGGGTAACCGGGCCTCCAAAGGTTGAGAACCCCTGCATTATAGCCATCTTCAAGTAGCTAAATAGCTGTGTCATAGAAGAGGGGAGGACTTAATCTCTGTGGCTCCCAAGGACACAACTAGAACCAATGGCTTGACCCTACAGCAGTGGTTCGCAAACTTTTTTGACTCGCGGCTCCCTTGACCTCCCTCGCCATTAGCTGTGACTCCCCATTACAGTGCATGGAAGAAACAGGCACTCTTTACATGCTCAAAGGCACCCTTTCTTATATGTATGTGTATATGTATGTGTATATTCCCAAAACGAGCCCTAAAGTGGATTTTCCATGCTTATGCTGAGCAGCAGCTAAGCCAGGAGTGCGCAGGGTGGGGTTGGGATGCTGCCCTCCCTCCATTGGCAGGCCTGGGTAGAGGGCACTGATGTTGTCTGTGTTCGTCCTATTCATGGCAAGAGAAACATCAAAGCATGGGATGGAAGCATTGGTCATGCCCCACCCCAGTTGCAGGAGAGAAAGAGAGAGAAAGCTAGCTCCTTTTGGTAGCATCCTTGCAAGATGAAAAACAGATTCTTATACTGCCTGGCAGTTTCCGGGGGGGGGGGGGGGGTTGTCCCAGCAAATAGAGTGGGGAACTAACTTAGAGGTGGGTCAGAAAGGAAGAAGGAGAGAAATCCTAATAATTAATCAACCAAACTAAATCAAAGTAGAAATCAAAGACTGTATGTAAAGCAGAACCTGCTCTGCACCATTTTCAATTGCAGTTCTTGCGGAGCTTGCTGTCTCCAGCTCAGCTTGAGTGTTGTTGTTCAGTCGTTAAGTCGTTAGCAGGCTTATCAATTGTTCTTTAACATAAGATAAGCAAGGGCTTCCCTCACGCTGGACATGGAAACTGCCTAGTGCCTACAAACCTGAAGTGTTTTGAAATTAACTTTGAGTGACCCCTTTTCCGGGCTCTTTGTTTTTGCTCTCTCTCTCTCAAGCAAGAATATGTGTTAATTACAAGACTAACGCGACGCCCCTGGCTGCTTTCTGCTTTCGATGACACACTTGGGAGTCGTGCCTCACACTTAGAGAACCTCTGCCCTACAGGGAAGTAGATTTAAGCTAGATGTGAGCAAGAATTTTGTTACTGTAAGAGCTGTCTTGCACTGGAATAGTCCTCATATAGTAGTGGGCTCTCCCGCATTGGGAGTTTTCAAGCCAAGGCTGGATGGTCACTTGTCAGGAATGTTGTAGCAGTTCCCTGCATTAAGCAAAGGACTGGACTAAATGACTTCCAAGGTACCTTCCAACTTTAACATTCCATGGATCCCACCAAGACACTAGCCCAAGTCAGCCCGGCTGTTGGGACTGGCATGCAGCAGATGATTGGGCATCTAAGCCCACCTGACTAAGTCAAAGGCCAGGTAGCAATGCTCAGGCAATCATAAACTATTCAATCAGATGAACCAGTGACATCACCGGCTCTTACGTTTCTTGCAGTCAACCCCAAAAAAGTATGTGCGTGCGCTTGGCTCTCTCAGAGCTTGCATCTGTCTGTAGCCAAGCTCTCACCCAAATCCTGAGGATTAGAGAGGTGTGATGGACTCTTCAAGCTGATCTTGGAGTAAGTTTAGTTAGGGAATTATTTTTGCTTTTCAATTTGCCTATAATCACCTGCTTGTATTTTGGTAAGACCTGCCCTGGGCACTGGCAACACCCGTTTTTATTTCTTTTCTCCAACCTCCCTCCTCTCCCTGTATTCTTATCTGCCTGTGATTAATTGAACCAAGTCAGACCCTGGGCTGCATGATATTGGTTAGGTTTGGGAAAAATATCCACACATAGTTGGACCTCACTATCAGGGGATCCGGCTTCTGCGGTTTTGTATCACCGTGGATCCCGGACTTATGGGGGTCCACTTTAAAAACGCTGCTAAAAAGGTTAAAAATGCTGGCGTTTTAACCTTTTAGAAGCAAACCGTGCCATGTTCAAGCTTCAAGAAGCCCTGAAGAGACAACTACCCACTTCCAGGTCGCACACTCCCCCCCCCCAGCCTTGCCCCAGGAAGCATTCTGGGACAAGGCTGGGAGGGGGGGGGAGAGCCTTTGCGCAACCTGGAAGTGGGTCGTTAAGCTTCAAGAACCCTGCAGAGGCTTGAAAACAGCACAGTTTGCTGAGTTTAACCATTTTTTCTTCTTCTAACAGCATTAAAGTGGACCCCGGTATCCACGGATCCTCGCTGTTCGTGTGTGGGGGGTCCGAAATGGATCCCACGCGGATAGAGGTCCAACTGTAATTGGAAGGGAGTCTTCTGAGGTCTCTCTCTGTCTGCCTCTGTGACAGCAGCAGAATTTACTGATTTGGTCCTGGCTTAGGGCAGATCTGGAGAAAGGAGGGAGGTACCAGCACAAGGGCTCCACCCACATCACCACACATGATAATAAAGAGCATTTAAAAAAATCTAAGAATGTAGGGCATTTTCTAGGATAGAATCAGGAGATTAGCTGCAACAGGAAGCAACTGTAATCCTTAGTTAGAATGGAGGCTATAACTGAGGGGACATAGTTCTTGAACCTAGGTACATACCATTATCTTTAACTCAGTTTCGCTCTTATTTATAGAATCACCAATATCTTTCTCTGCTTTTCACAGAAAACTTTCTTTCTCTGTTTAGAACCTTGGAAAATCAGCTTGACAGATTATAAATTTACAGGTATGTTTTGTACCTCAGAGGCACAGGAAAACAGTAGCAGAACAAAAGTTCAAGGCTAAGTGTTCCTGTACCTTTCAGACCACTCTAAGCACCATGATTATAGCTCTGGAAACACACACACACACACACACACACACACACACACACACACACACACCTCTATAAACTTATAAAACCCAGCCCTGGATTTTTTTTTTGTTAGCAGCAGGGAGACAGTTCTCCCTTTTCCTCTTCTGCTTCCTAGCAGTTGACTTGCAAGACAGATTTTCAGAATTAGGTGTCCCGGCATCCTGCTGCAACAAGGTTGCATGCAGCCCATCAAACTAAGGGGACAATGGAAGTAATCGCCTCCTAAAAGATTAAGAAAATATAAATTGGCCTGAGTTGAGTTTGCCCCGGGATAGAAATGGATTTGAGCTTTTTAGATCAATAAAAAAGTGAAACCTCTGTTCAGTATCCCCTTCTGAATGGTGACAGAGGACATTGCTGAACACATCCCCACAACGTGGATAGCCAATTCAAAGTTGCCCGAAAAAAACCTCACACAGTTGTACCTAGATGGGCTTATAAAAAGTTGTTTAGTTAACATTAAAGGCATTTCATAAAGGACACCAAGAATGTATTTTATTCCAGAATCACTGGAAAATGTATTTTACACAAGAAAGAAAGCCATTTTAAAACTGAGTGTGAATTGTAATGTAGCCAATGCAATTTTTTAAAATCCTGTTTACAGAAGCAGGAAATGCAAAAGAACCATTTGTGCCAATTATGAAAATGGCCTACATGTTTTTATTACAAGACAGGCTGACTTATGTATCAGAATTTCAAAAACATTGGCTGCAGCCTAATACAGTAATAAAAATACAGAGCAAGTGCAGACATTCTATGAATCTGCTGTAAACACACCAGAAGGTATGGTAAGAAAAAGGATTTCATGCATCAAGTAGCCTGTATCAAGAAAGGTTCTTTGTATACAATAATAAAAAATCACAGCCAAATATTTGAGGCAAGGATTGTCAGTCCTGCAAGTCTCTTTATTTCTGTTGTCTCCTATGACAATATTTTGGATTAATAAACTCAATATGAGAGAAAAGATAATTAAGTAGGTTTTATTTTCTACAGTGATTCACAACTTGCTTGAGAAGTCCAATGAAACAGCTTGCTTGACTACAAAGAAGGCAGCAAGCCAGAATTTTAGTCCTTGAGAGATGAACTGAAGTGTAGTACATTACAAAAAATACCTACAACCTTCCTCATTGCCTGAATATGCAAATCACGCCAGGTAACCCTTTAGCCTTTGCAACCTAAGATGCAAGTGTACTGGATTCATGCCTTCTCTTTCTTTCCAGAGGGTTCTGCTCTCCCCCCCCCACCTCACCCCTTTTTCCCCTTACAACATTTTAATCACCAGCTGTGACGCATCTAACAGCCTTCTTGCGGCTAATTGAAAAACGTTATCATTCAGTCCATCCCTTTAAAACCAAGGGAGATCTATCATGCTGAAACATTAACCCACATACTGCTTTCATTTCAAGGGCTTTTCACAATAGTCCTTGCTAATTTTTCTGATTATCAAGGACTTGGGGGAGCTTTCCTTTTTTAACCGCCTCTGAGTGAATATACTGTGTTCCTTCCACTGATAGTGCAAACACCATTGACTTACAGACGGGTTTCATGGCAGCTACCAACAGGCATAGGAGCACTTTACGAAATAAAACCACAAGTAAGAGCTTGTGAGCTGATGAATTTATGCAAGTTAAAAACAAAAATAAAATCCAAACCTGAAAAAATATTGTCAGCCAACAATTCAAACACACATTACCACAAATGATTCCTGTGGCTAAGAGTATAAACCACAAAACTACACATGGGCTGTCTATTTGTCTAACTGAAAGCACTCTCTCCTATATGAAAAAGATTAGCACTGAATAATACATTTATTTATTTTCAAAAGAGGTAGAATTTATAGGTTCAGAAGCCATGTAAAAATCTTTTAAAAAATTTAAAATGCGTTGAGAATTCAACACGTTTAAAAACACGTACATAAAATTACACACAGTTAAAATCATGGAGAACCAACACGTACTAAAAATTCCAGAGTCCAACGTTTCATCCTACACTAAGGACTCAGTCTTGCACTGTGTTTCCTTGATAATGTCTTTAGCGTAGGACGAAACGTTGGACTCTGGAATTTTTAGTACGTGTTGGTTCTCCATGATTTTAACTGTGTGTAATTTTATGTACGTGTTTTTAAACGTGTTGAATTCTCCACGCATTTTAATTTTTTAAAAAGATTTTAACATGGCTTCTGAACCTATAAATTCTACCTCTTTTGAAAGTATATCTAGCCATGAGAATATCCATACTACACATTTATTTATGTTATATGAATACACGTTCACTCATAGCATAAGTTAATGAGTGACATATGCTATTATTTTAAATTATTTGTATGCAAGCCTTCATACATAGTGGCTAAGCGTATAAACAACTTGAATACAAGGGCAGACTGGATTACTGCTCTCCAAGCTCTTCCCAAATGCTACCCATCCAGTTTTCCACAACTGAAATGCTATGGTCCTGTCTCTTTATTGGGAACCAAGTCTACAGTTCTTTAGGTTGGCATGATGAGCCTGTTAGCACAACTGTTAAATAAAATACCTTACCCACCTACTACTACTAACTGGAAACACTACATTGCTCAAGGTCAGTGAGCACTGCACCATGGCCAAGCAGGGCTCTGAGCATGGGTTTTCACATCCAAACGCGATACTCTAGCCATCGCACTACACCAGCAAGTATAATCTGGCACTCATAATTAATGCCGTAATTATCCTCTCCATTAGCAGGTTTAAATGCAGACATTATAATTTGCTTAATTAAAACCTGACAATATGTAACACCTTACTGTAGCTTTTGGAATGATACTGGTGAAAGGTGAACAGGAAGTGCACATAGTGTACAGTAGTTTGTTGTTTCTTTTCCCTTGTACCCTTATCATCCCTGTTTTGGAAGATGCGCAAACTCATGTAGGAAGTATGTACATCTCCAAGCTGGGGGAAAGACATGGAGCTGCATATGTTATTTTGAACAAGACAGGAACGTGGCAAAAGGCTCACACACTTCCTGATCCCAGTGCTTTTGCTTTTAACAACATGATCTGAATGAATATGGGGGACAAAAAACTATTCTGGTCTCCTTTGCTTTACTTACATCATGAGCCCTGCAGCAGGAACAGAGACTACAGATTTCACAGTCATGAGGGGGTGCTTTCCTACCCAAACTTATGGTCTTGTGCTCCTCTCATTCATATCAGTACAAAAGTATTTCCTGGTGAATGGTATCTTAATTCACCTTCTTCAAACTAGATGATCTGTCAATTCATAATACTGTTGTAACTTTGAAATCATAACTATTCATAACTATGAAATCAGTTTGAATAGTTCAAACTCTATTATGATGCTTTATCCTTATAGATCACAAGACATATTATATCAGTGATACTTAACCTATAGGGCCAGCAACTCTAGGGGGTGCATGATGGGATTTCAGGGGGTACACATGAGGTGCTGTCAGAAGAAAAATGTCTGCTTTGAAAGCATTTTTTTTCCTATGATTGAAATTTAATATTTTTATGTTCTGCTTTTTGCCAAATGTGAGCAATGCAGCCTCAGGAAAACAAAAATAAACACAATATTTTGGTGATTGAGCAGTTCAAAATTCTCCCGGGGATCCATAAGTCTCTAAAGTTAAGAACCTCTGCATTATATAAACAGGGTGATTGTTTCCCTCTAAAATAAGGATAAACTGCAACTGGAAAATCTCTTTTTATGATCTTCGTACTAAAATGCGTAGGGGAAAAAAAGGCAAGGGTCTTTTATCATTTAAATTGCAAGACTTCTAATGGCAAGGATTTTAGCCCCCACATGACCGTGGAGTGGTTTGAAAACATTCAGACAGTGTCTGTATTGACGCGATGGAACACCTGTATGCTTCATAGTTCCCAGTTCCAGTATACATGTTCCAGTAACAACTCTACACTTCCTCTTCTAGAATGGTCATCCTCTCATCCTTTAAATTAATATTAGCAAATTCTCTAATCAGTAGATTCTTCTGGAGAAAAACGAATTGTTGCTGTCTAAGCATCGCAGATGGCCTTTCATTTGCACCAACACATGCAGAGCTCTTTTATTTGGTTTATACACTGAAAGCAAGCTTAAAAAAAATTCTAGCCTTGGCTAGGTAGCATACTGTATATATTAAGCTAGAAGAAGGCATATTACATCATAATAACTTTTATTTAAGAATGATAACACGTAAAGTGACAATCTTTAAGTATTTTTTTCTTTATAAAAGCAGTAGTCTTCAACTGGAGGTGTGGTTCTTCTAAAGCTTCAATGGCACATGTGTTATGGAACTGCTCTGGAATTAAGCCTTTTTGGCCAGGCATTTCCAGAGTCAGCAATATGATTACAGCCACAATAAGCTATTGTTCTTTATTTCATGCTATTATAGACTATTTTCCTATTATCTGGGCACTAACCAACCCTCAAAACCTTTGGCTCCATACAAGTTTTTTTTAGTGGCTAAGTGGCTTATTCCATATAGGTGGAAATCTACATGCCCACCAGATAGTTGGCAGAGTAATTTAAACTTTCTCACTAGCTAGAAAAAGGCAGTATTTTTTTTAAAATGGGGACAACTGTCATTAGAACAAATTTGGTCCTTTTTGTCAGTCGTCCTACTGCTAAAGATATACCGGTATTACACGTTTATGAATTATAGATTTAATTACATATATATTCAATCTTTCCTTAGGGCAGCATACATGATTGTTTCTCCCCATTTTAGCTTCACAAGTCTGTTGTGAGATAGTGGCCCAAGATCATTCAGTGAGCTATATGGTGAAACAGAGATCTAAATATGGGTTTTCCAGCCTAGTGACACCACCACAGTGGCTCTATAGTGAGTTATAAGTGGGCAGCTATGTATGAAGTTGGTTACTGTGGTTTTCAGATTTCTATTTCATTCATATTTTTAAATAGATGGGAGAAACATACAAATGTAGATTATTGCACATATTTTTGGAATTTGATTATGGTGCTGCCACCCTCTTTTTCATTAACTCATATTGAAGAGCAATAGGTAGCCGCTGTCAATATTTGGAAATAAATCAAAAGCAAGTTGTGAGCTTTGTAAAGAAGCAGAATCCAACACAAGAAGGGGTTAGGTGTGAAGGTTTTATTGTAATACTGAAAAATTAAAGACTGTTCTCCTAAGAGGGCTTAAGGGAAAAAAATATTATGTCACACCAACACCTTGGCCAAAGGGAAAGGGTATTAAAATCAAGAACAATATTCCCTACCCAACTGACAGGACACATCTGAAGGGCAGTGGAGTATGCATATCCAACCTTGACTTATCACTTGTAGTTGTTGACAGACACATTAAACATTTCTATCATGCAGGGCAGAGAATAGAAAAGAAATTGTTCTACATGTAAGCAGGTCAGACAGGGGGGAAAGGGCAATTCCTCCCTCCCCCCATCCCAAAGTTGCTTCTTTACTATCTGAATGATAATAGTGCCACTACAATCTTCTACTGGCTGCCTCTCTTTCCCCTCCCATACCAAGCAGCACAGTGAGCTCTGTGAGTGGAATATAAATAAGCTATTGTTGAGTTGTACAGTATTTCCAATTAGTGAGATCAAATATCTTGAGTTATGCAGGCGAGCATGGAGCTCATCAATACACTGAGCAGACTGAAGTGCTGCCAGTTGCAACTTTCAGTAATGCAAACATTAAAAAGGCACAAGGATTTTAAATGAAGTTACAAAGCCCTTTACGGCTCTGGACCAGGGTATTTGAGGGACTGCCTCCTTCCTTATAATCCGACCCGTACTCCGAGGTCATCAGGGGGCCCCTGTTAGCCATGCCGCCATTGACAGAGGTGAGGGGGACAGCGGCGAGGAATAGGGCCTTCTTGGCAGTGGCGCCCCAACTATGGAATTCCCTCCCCCTGGGATTAAGAACGGCTCCCTCCTTAGAGACCTTTTGGCAGGGCCTCAAGACGTTTTTATTCAGGTTGGTGTTCGATGGCTGACGTGGTGGGCTGGCTTTTTAATACATGCAATCATAAGGTGACCCACTGGGTTTGTTTTAATTGTTTTAAATACCTGTTTTAATTGTATTGTATATTATTATGTATTTTAACATGTTTTAATTGTAAGCCGCCTTGATTGCCCTTATTGGGAGAAAGGCGGGGTAAAAATTCTTTAAATAAAAAATTGTGTGAGTTTATATACTGTACAAGCATTTCAGGCATGGCTTCTACTTATAGGCTCTGTATCTGGCTAGTTTGTCAATGCCAATATCAAATCTTAAACCTTGATAACATATGAATGAACAGCACAAGAACATGGTTACTCTGCCCAATCTGCCTGCAGCACAACCACCCCCATATGATAACTTACAATTCCAGTCTACTTACCAGTTAGTAAAATAAAATCCCACGAAACTCAGTAGCATTTACATCAAGATAAATATATTTAAAACCAGACTGTTAGTATCAGCACCTCCCAATCAAAACTGGAAGAGCACAGAGAGGGCTCTAAGACCTGAAGATTTTAATTCAGCTAAAACATTCATTAGGGAAAGGAGAAAATATTCCAATAGTTAAATGATGTGGTGAGAGAACAAGAGAGTATGATGATCCAAAGACCTTGGAACACTTTTGTACAAGGGGAAAAAAAGAATGCTATGCTCTTTTTCCTGAACACAACTTGTGGTGAGGGGAGAGTTCCTTAATTCTCAGGGGCTGTAGCCATGTCCAGTTAGGGGAATGGGGCAAAGGGCCCAGTTTAGGGGAAAAAGCCTACATCCTCAGTAATAGAAAGAGGGGTTGAGAGTGGAAGTGGAAAAGCAATGATGGTAAATGCAGACAGGGAGTGGGGGGGGGCAAGGACTGAAACTTTCCATCCCTACTGTCTCACCATTCACCTCACTTTGATAGGTGGCTCTGAGTAAAGATACAGCAGAGGAAGAGGTGGCTTTTCTCAATGGCATATGTCTGCTGGGTTGTGCTTCTTGTTGATATCAGAGGGTGACAAAGAAATCACTGCTATCCCGTATATATTTGAGAACTGAGCCAACTGCACACCTACAGTACTTAAAGAGTGCCTAAAACTGGAATATGAGATTATCAAGTGAGTACAGTGAATCACCCTACAAAAAATATAGATGGTGTCTCCTGAAGCTAAGTTGCCTTTAACTTGTTTGCATGAAATTTAGATTTAATTTTAAACTAGTTAATAAATTTGACATTTTTTTTTATTCCCTTGTGATTCCTAGGTTCACATTGAGACCTAGAGGAGTTTTAGGTTAGACACAGATTATTTATCAGGAGGGCCCATGACATTTTGTTCAAAATCCACAAGCATCTGCACCTTGGCTCTTAAGCTATATTTTAATGTTACCATTATTTAAATTTCACATCTACACCTCTGGGCATAATGCCAAGGTCACTTTTTGTAAAGCCACAATGTTATACTCCTTCCCACTGTGCACCTAAGAGGTGTGTAAATTCAACCCATTAATTAATGGTTGTCTACCTTGGATCTATACCGCTCACTGTGTGAGGGAATCAGCAACTCTGTTAGAAAAGCAACTTTTGTTTTTTCTTCTGTCGCCACCCTTTCATTATACCACTTCTCCTTTCTTCCAAAGCAAGATTCATATATTAATATTTCTTGAAGTATGAATGGTAACAGTACATAAGAAACTTCATTACTACTACTCTGAATTTGCCCTGTCTCAAGGCAATCATTTGAATGAACATCTAGGGAGCTATGGATCAAGCTCTCAGAATAGCCTGCTAAGTATAACAAGAGACATCTCTCATGAAATGCATGCACAAGAAACCACCTACTGACGTTAACTATCCCAATACGCTCTTGTCTGACCCATATGAGCATACAAAAGTTACTGACAATTAAGTCCTACGCATGACTTATGCATGTGTTCAGTGAGACTTACACCTAGGTAAGTCTCTCCTCTATAAGAGGTTCAAAAGCAGCTAAGCATAACAATAAATTTTTTTATTAATCCATGTAAAAAGCTAGCATACTCAAAACACATACACTAGCAGTTCATATCTGTACAAATCAAAACAAGAGAGAACATTTCCGGAATCATCTCTTCACTGGATAATACATTTGCACATGAGCAAAAGAAACATTAAAAAGTGGCCAGAGGGAGACAGCTGAAAATGTTGCTGAGGAGAGACTCATGCAGCACTGCAATGTTCTAGCATTCAGAGGCATCTGCTCAGCAACTGAAACAAGTTCAAGTAACAGCTCTCTTTACAGACAAATATACAGACCTACCCAGGTACTCTATTAAACGAATGTATCACAAGAGGCACAAATTGTAGTTCTTTTAAAAAGACACTCTAGAAACCAATGCTTTGAACCATTCAAGTTTTTCACAACAAAATTTATTAGAAGAATAGTGGTTCTGAAAAGTCTAGCATCCAGTGAAAACTACCATACACGTTACAGCTGGGAATGTGTTTCCAAAATGACATGGCCAAAGAATACAAAAGGGCTGTTAACCCTTACACATGCACAACGAGAGATTCAGCGCTTTTGACATACAATGCAAAAAAAAGTGGACCACGTGAATTAAAAATTTATAAGTACTTATCACATACATTAAGACACAGCTTATTTAGTCCAGTCAAAAAATCAGAACTGCATTAAAAATTAAATGTAGTGCAATCAAACCAAAAACCTTAATTTGTGATCATAAGTGCTCTACTACATAAAATGTTGATCATAGCAAGGAACAAAAAAGTTCAAATCACACAGTACAAAAAAATCTGTAAATAAATACAAACTACAGTACAAGAGAAATATTAAATTATACAATTCCGTCAAACTGTAAACAGTATATTGAAATGAGGTCCATAGATTAAAAAGGGGGTTCCTGCTTTATTTTTCCATGACACTTGTACTTTTAGAGGTCTGTGAAAAATGCCATTTTTCCATACTCTACATAAATAGAACTTTCTAAGGTGTAAAGCATCAAATAATAAAGCAGAGGCACTGCTGACGCACAGTTACAGTGAAATTAATGCCAGTGCGAGCAACAGGCTTTATTTGAGAAGCATTAGACACACACACACACACACACACACCTTTGAGTGCTCAGCAACCAGGCCCACCACTACAGGTATGAAGTGCCAACACATTCATAGTTTGTGCATGGCACAAGAGGTGAGACACCTAATAAGGACCATAGTGTAGGGGTGATCATCTGCTCCCACAACGTAAGTGCTGCTGCTGATTATTATTTGAAAAGTTTACACTCTTGCCATAAAACACCAACTTTGGCAGAAGGGTTACTTATAAACTCAAGCGCAGCTGGCCCATTGGCTTCCATCACAGTGGCCAGTGCACAGAATTCCTAGAGACATTGCATAACTAGAATGTAGAGGTCAGACACCCAAGGGCCAGTGCTCAAGTTTAGAAGTACCTGGGATGAAGGAGAAACCACAGCCACACTGAGAAGCTGCCACTGCACCATTTACAGAGGCAGCCAGGAATGTATTTGACATTAGCTGTGCTGGCTTGGTAGTGGCATTTTTAAATATATACGTTTAAGATTACATATATAATATATATGTATATAACATAATACACATACTATATATAGAAATTTCTTACAATACATACTTATCAGGAACCCCCATGCGATCTTGCTCAGTAGTAATAACTGAATATACAGAATGCCACTACGTGTCTGAGGCACTGCGTGCTGGAGAGTAATATGCAGCTTTAAAATCCGTTTGGCTGAGTTATACCTGGATACCTGAACTGAGTTTAAGTTGACATTCATCAAGGATGTGCCATCAGCACATCAAAAGAAAAGCAAACACAAAATACAAGTCACTGCTAGGTTTAAGAATAGTGTACAAGTACCTGAATTGAGTGAGGGTAGTGTGTAAACTGTCCCTGAGGGTTTTCAAACAGTGTGTGTACAAGCCGGAATCCTAAGCATGTTTGTTTATAACTTACACTGCGGACTGATAAAATACCAACATTTGACAATTTAACAAGTGGAGGTTAGAAAGAGTTATGAGCAAACACTCAAAACGTATTTATACATGTTCAAGCAGCAGTAAGCTGCTATAAGCAAAAAATCCCATTGCTATAACCACCAAATGGGACTCAGAGAGGTTGCCATCTGTAATCGGGTTTTCTGATGCTAGGGCATATGACAGCCGCCACCTACCCTCTCTCAACAAGTAAAGAAGTTTCACCTGCTAATGTAGAATGCACCTAGTTACAGACTAGCAATTCAAGATTAGATTTTTAATCAAATACTTTCCTATTACATACTAAAATCCCATAAGATCACTAATGCTGGTATGCTAATCTAGTTAGTTTTTTTTAAATTTCCCCCTTCATTTAAGAAATATACCATTCCACAACTTAAACATTAAGATCCATTTTCAGTCCTCTGATGTAAAAAGCATGTCAGTGAATTTATATTAAAAATTTACATGGTAAAAAGGCTTGAATTTCAGCCAAAGATTCTAAATACTGCTCATTCCCTGAAGACAAAGGGGCAGAGAGAATCCCTACCCATTTTCCTAGTGATATGCTTTCAAACTGAGCACTACATAAAGGTCTAAAACTATTCTTCATTTGGGAAACTTTACTTGGCCTCCCCCATTTAGATCCCAAATCTTAAAGCCCTGAAATGGTCTACTGAAATGTTTACTTAAAATATCAGGCGAATACGCCCAGAAGCTGCCTGAATATTATAAAACTGTGGTATTATTTATTCTCAAAGATAGATTGAGAGAGATTACTATCAACAGAAATTATCTGACCTAAAAGTAATCAATCATCCTGGATTGAAACTTTTACAGTACCTTAGACTCTGAAGACCAGATAAATTAAGACTCGAGTTCCAACAGTAAAAGTGCTGAAAGGTCCCTTTTCTGGTTTTGTTTATTTTAAAAAGGTCAGACAAGTGCTTTAATAGTCCGTGAAGGTTATTATACTTATTTTTATCAAGCCTGTAAAGTGTTGATGAGTGTAGCACCAAATGTGAGGTACATTAGAGGCTGAGATGGCATGCTCATAATTTTAGAGTGAGAGAGAAAATACTTAATTTTTACAAAATTAAAATGACTGACCACAGATTCTTCTCATTAATGCGTGTATATATTATGAAAAATCTAATTTTCTGGGGATTTTACAAAAATTGTTACAGTATTTTTATAAAAATGAATTTATGATCAGTCTAATTAATCACTGTTTGAAAATTTAGGAATGTTATAATAATGTCTTCAGGACATTACATAAATAGAGATAATTTTGCAGTATTAAAATGTTAGTAATATACAGGTTTTGCCCAAGCCAAATCCCAATAGTGTATTTGCAAAGGAAAGATGCTGCAATGGTTAACAGCTTGGGCTTTTCTTTCTGTAGTATTCTTATGCCGGTAAATCATTTTAGAAGCCTACAGAAAACTACTCACAGGAAAAACTAATAAAAAGTAAAATTGTACCTGTTTCCAATTAAATTGGAAGCGGTAATTGCATAATTTTAGACTTCTGCAGGAAGCTTGTTCAGTTAATTTCAGCTCATGCCTAGAAATTCCTTCATGCCCTACTAGGGAGATAGCCAAAGTTATTTCTCCTAAAGCTGTGTCAGGACAAATAGCTTCAGGACACATACCTCCCTCTCCTCCAAGACCCAGAAGAACACTTCTCACAGTCCGTCTCTACGGTGTCCCTAATGCACCATCAAGTCATTACCTACTCATAGTCTTAAACTGTCCAGAAGCTATATGTCCTTCACAATCCAAAAGGTATTTTAATGACAAACATTACCATAAATTAAAACAACGTGTGAAGACTACAGAGAGATCATAATCATCTCCATCACACACACACATACACTATGTGAACATACGTGTTAAGAGTTCTTCATAAAGTTTGAAAGCAATTGAACAGCCAAGTGGTATAAAAGCCAACAACAGGAAGTGCAATTTGCAGACACTAGGTCACCTGAGGTTAGCAAGTAATATTATTTTGAAAATCTAGTTTCATTTCAGAATCAGCAAGGGGGTTAAGAAGCAAAAGATGCCCGATTCACACTGAAAAAAGGGCACCATAGAACTTTCTATAAGGATCTGCTTGGTCTGCCTAAAAAACATAGGTGGAACAGTGTTTTTATGCCAAAGGACATTAGTCCTTCAGGAAATATTGGCTAGCAACTGAACCAACCTTTGGGCGGAAAGGTTTCCCCTAAACTAAGTTTAGTGAAACTTTTCTGCCCAAAGGTTGGTATAGCTGCTAGCCAACTTAAACTTAAAAAGTTTGAAATGTTTTCATTTTAGAGTTTTAGCGAAGTGCTCAGGATAAGAGAAGGGGCTAAGTATTCTTCCCTCACCCACTCAGATGCCATGTCTTCATTTGCCTCTAGAACACTCAGATATTTTAGGGGGATTTAATCCTAATTTATTATATACTGGTTTAAGGAAAGTGCCTTCCCCTGTCACCGAAAGAGCTACAAAATAAATATTGACTTTTTCTGACCTCAGATCATGCCATTTATGTCAACTGGATTAGAATTACAGCCAATGTTTGCAGGCTTTTTAAAAACGCAGGTTTCCCATGAAACATGGTACTATATAAATCACTCCTGACAGTTTCTGAATAAGTACTGAATCCATCTGAGACCACAGCTCCCTCAAAATGCCTCACATGTGTCAAGAAGCTTTGGGAAGAGCCACAGGAAACAAAGCAGAGCAGCACTGTGACCACATCACAAAGGTACATTTCATTCTTAAAAGGTTATTAAAAATGATTCCAGATTTGCATTAGAAAACATTTAAGAAAACATTCAGATTAGGCCTCTACTTTGGAGGCAGAGCAGCAGGCAGTGTGGAGCAGTCCTGGGGCCAGCCAGAAGCAAGGGCATATTCTTGGTGCATTTGGCTGATGCAAGAACAGGATCTCAAGGGCTCCTGAGGGATCTCTCTTTCAATTATTTAAGAAACTGGGGAGCCTGGAGGAGTTTCTATAATAAGGCCAACAGCCCAAATCCTACAACTTGCATTCCTGATAGCTGCAGTGAAAAGGAAAAGGCCTGGGGCACTGGAAATGAGGTTCTAGAATGGCTGACAGAGAGGTAATAAGTGTATCAGATCTCCAGAAATCTCAGGAAATAACTTTTATATTTTACAGGTCCAAATAAAAAACTGATACATTTTCTACACACTGGGCTTGCTCCACAGAACTGTACAATAATTAACTCCACACTTGTACCCCTACGACACTAAGCCTTACTCATCCGTATAACCTGCTGCAGCAAAAGGTCACCAAGCAACATCTAAATTCCAGTACGATAGTGAACTTGATTTTAAACTTTACACACACACTCTCTAACATTAGTTTTCTAAGCTGGGAGTAGAGGGAGAACCTACCCTTCATGATATCTGGTCTGTAGAAGCAGAAGCGGTCACAAACATTGTTCACAGTTTATGCCTGTCATCCAGGTGCAAGGAACACCATCAACAGAAATGCCACAATTCTACTAAACTCTGGTACTGCATCCAACACACATCCTCTGTACTGCGAGAAAATGAGTGATCAAAATGCCCAGATCTTCCTTCCACAGACGACTTCACCATTTATGGAGCATTGCACTTTGCTATGTTCCCTAACATGCTCTCAAACACAGCAGGGAAAACAAGGCCTAAACCCTATCTCTTGCACAAGTTACATGAGCATCATTTACTGGAAACAGGAGAAAACAAGGCTTCTCATACAAAGACAGCAGCAAACCACATCTTCCCACATCACACTATGGTTAGTTGGGGATTTTGGCCATGCAAACTTCTGGTCAGCAGAAAATTAAGCATGCTAATGGATAAACACTGATTCCATTTCTTCTACAGTTAAGATGCTCCCACATACTACTCAAAGCTACACCAAAGGTGTCTGTCAGAGCAGCCTGACTTCAGTGGGTTACTGAGGGATCTAGAGTGAGATACAGCCACAGAATGAGCCACCTTTGAAAAAACAGGTGAGATGAAATCTTAAAACGAAGTTTAATAAAAGGTGCACCTGAATATTACAGACTAAGTTTACAAAACCTACAATAAGGTAAAATATAGATATATTTATATAATTTGAATATTCAGCAGCTTTTTTGTTTATTTTTGAGAGGCTTCTGAAATGTTAGAAAGGGACAACTAACTAATTTCAACCATGCTTCACAAAACAATAATGGCTATTTTATATTGCAGTTACCTCAGTAACGCAATTAGTGCTTTAAAAATAACCTATTTTTTTTCTTTTAAAAACAGACCTTTTGAGGAAATATGGTTGTTCCAAAGCTTCTGGGGGAAAAAAATTACCTGAATAAGGAGTGATCACAGATATTAAGTGTATTATTTCAAAGCTTTGCAGACGGGAATCTTACAATCGTCAGGTCCCAGGACCTAAATCTGAGAAAATTGTTTGGTTGTTTTAATTCATTTTCTACCCAAAGCAATAAGAGTATGCAACTATCACTATCTATTTACAGTTCTCACCCTATGGTCTGAAATGACATACAAGTAGTTCTCTTTCTAAGCTGCAGCATTAAAGGGTAGGCACACCATTTTTCTGCTGCACGATTGTCATCCACTTAATGATACATATAGAACATATTTAGGTAAGGAAAATAAGCACTCCACATACACTATGACAAGGTTTTACATAACTCAACTCATACATCACTTAAATAAAGACAACCACAAAAGGTTAAACCTCTGACAGTAAAACTCTATGCAAGTGTTACACTTCTAGCTTGCAGCAAACCTTCTCCCACACTTTCAAGAGCAGATGAAACCACAAATTTAAAAACAGTGCATTTTTATTGCAATTTCCAGTGAACCTGGATTATATTGCAGAGTTTCTACACCACTATGGAGCTCCAAAAAGGTTTCTGTACTGAGATGACAACTAGACAGCTAAGGGAACTCTGCTTCTGAGTACGGAAATACATACATTAAGCAACCAAAACAAAAAAGTCTAAGAACAGTAGTACAAAGCATATCTGAGCAAAGAGCCCAGTATTTCTCAAGAATGAGAAGTGCATATATAACATGACAGCAATGGTGTGCCTAACCTTTGAATACAGTGGGTTGCTGGGAAGCCATCAACCAATCTAGAAGGCCAACTCAATTAATTGCCCCCTCTCCCCAATTCAAGCAGCAGTCCTGGGGCATGGAGGCCTTCTTCCTATGAACCTTAGCATCCACTTTCAGTCATTAACACATCTAACCAAGAACAGTGCTTAATAACGTCTCTCATATAAATTCCATTGCCTCTTTTGGTTGTGCAAAGCAGGAGAGTGAAGTCCTATTGGTCTTTTGCACAGCTAAGATCAAATTGTCTCTCTACCTGAAGAACCAATAAATCTGATTCAGTGAAGCTGCAAGTCCAGAAAGCTTTGTTTAAAGCTTAAAATGTATGAATGATCAGATGCCTCTGCAACTAAAAAGACTGAACTGTGGATTTCGGAGTGCTAGTGATGATTAACTGCTATGAATGTGTGCTAGACCACTATTAAATCAATAGTGGAGGAAACAAAAACGCAGGATATGCAAGAACACTTCCTGCTACTGGCAACTGTAGTATTTAAAAAGGAAACACCCATTGGGTGTTCAACCCTGACAGTGTTAGAGCTAGATAAGATGGTCAGCCTAAGCCAGACCAGACTGATCTGATCATGGGTTTTATTAAAATCTGTAAAAATTTCTTCCCTGAACATTAACATAGATCCTTCATTTACATGACTATTTAGACAGACTACTGAGGTTGTAATGTTTAGAGATCAGTGGGTTTTCTCAGGGTGCATTGTTGTTGTTTTTGCCTAAGATTACAATAAGCTGTTATATGCATTCCTGGCCCCCACAAGATAATTCTTCAAACTAGGTGTTGAAACTGCACAGTTTAAAAAACTCAGAATTCAGCCTGTTAAAAGCATGTAGGTCACAAAAAGCCATATTTTGTTAAAGTGAGGAATACCCTAGTATATCATTCAGTGTACCCTGATGCTCCTGAATACAAGGAGTTTGTTGAGATAAGGCTACATCCTCAAGCAGGTGAGTCCAATTCTCACCTTTATAAAAGAGCAAACAAAATTACAGTGAAGGTAGTGTTCCAAAGGAATTAACCAAAGCATTCTGAAGGTAGTGTATGTAAAGTCCCCCCGCCCCACTCCCCAGCCACCCCTCCGGGTGAGCACTAAGCAGATTGCAAATGGTAAAGAAGTTGAATTTAAGAAAATGGCTCCAATTAGACCAAACTGACAAGGAATCTAACCACCAATCTCTGAATTCAAAAAGACCAGCCATTCTTAAATAGTGTAACTTTCTTTCAAACCAACTGGATCCAAGAAGAAAAACTGTGTGAAAATCTAATTATAAAGCAATGATCCAGCTTGTGTTTAGTCTGGTACTAGAGTTCAAGAAAGTGATTTTTTGAAAGGCCATATGAAAAAAGCAAACCCAATAAAATAACTGAAAGTCCATGCAGGCTCAAGAGGCAAGCAGTCCACTTCCATGTCTGCATTCTTTGTGAGGTAACTCAATTCTCTATAGAATATTAGAGAAACATGCAAAAGGCCAAAAAAAAAAAACCCAACAAAAACCAAAAACACAAAAAAGGGCTCTAAGCCATACCAGGCCAGAAAATTTACAAATATGCAACATTCAGAGCACCCTTTTCTCCTGTGTCCACATGTCTCTGCTGAACCACAAAGGAGCATATCCTGCACCCACTGACTGAAGAGGAGCTGGGTTGCATGCAGTGGGAGTTGAACAATGCCGTAGTGCTCACCCAGTTTGTTAAGTAATTGGCACTCTACAACATCCCTAATCCTCCTTTGACTCATTCGCATTCTGTGCTGCCTCTCCCTGGGGATCTATCTCAAGCTTTACAGAGACATCCTGTCCCTCCGACCTCATTAATTTCATTTTTTTCTTTGGAGGGTTTTTCAAAGTGCCCAGCCTCTCTTTCACTTTATACTCCAGGGTGCTATGGGGTATCCCATAAATACTCTGAGCTTTGGAGACGCTCATTTTCCCACTCATAACCACAGAGATAGCTTCCTCCAATATCTCACTGTTGTACTGTCTGTATCTGCCTCTTTTCTTCCGAGGTTGCTTAGAGCCAGGATCTCCCTCCTGATCAGAGGTGGGATATGGCTGTCCAGAGGTAGATTGCTCAGCATCTGAGCCCCAGGAATCTGGTCCGGGATCCAGCAAGCTCCTCCTGTTTTGTTTCGGAAGGATAGCCCTTAACTTTTTACTAAGCGCGCTCTCCGTTTGTGAACCCATTACCAAAGAGCTATAGCTATACTGGTCACCAGAACGGGACTCCCACGAAAGGTCCATGCCTCGAACTTGTGGTATCTTTAAATCCACAGGAGTTGAATGGCTCATGTCCTTTTTCCCATCCTGTTTAGTTTGAAGTGCCATTTTTTGAAAGGCCGAGTTTTCTGTAAGAAAAGGAAGGTCACTGATGTTGCTGAGTGCACCATTTCCCCTGAATTTCATGCGGGTGAAGTTGAATTCGTAGTGTGGTTTTGCCCAAGAAGCCTCCCTCGATAGTATCATGTGCTGTCCGTGATTCTGTAGCCCAGACGGCCCGTGGCTGGCAGCTGTAGCATGCTGGTTTCTGCTCAGCAGTTCTTCGCTTATCTGCAGCGATCGAGCCAATGGAACTTTGAGAGATGTGGAGTGGCCAGACCCTTCCCTCGTTCCATCCTGCCAGCTTCTCGGAGGCACCCCATCACCACTCCGAAGTCCCTCTGCATGGTGCTGGCTGGGTCTCCCAGGTCGCCTAATTGGATGGAAGGAAACTGATGTGAGCAGGACTTGCACAGGTAGGGAGGAATGGGTGAGGGGGCCACTCCTTTATTAGAAGGCCTTGCTTGGGTAACATCACTTTTGTGGGGTTTTTTATTTTTTAAAGTCTCAGCAATCAGTTTTTTAAACCTTGTTCAAAAACAAAGAGAAGCTTTTTGGGCAAAGAAAAATGAAACCTGTCAGCTGGTCTTTGGTTGGGTTCACAAAATCTTGGAGCAGAAAAGGCTTCGCGCAAGTTTCTGAAAATAGCATCTTAATTATAGATTAGAAAGGAATAATCATTCGCCAAAGTCTATTCACGACTGTATTACTAGTGTGACGTTACCACTAAACAAGTACAATAATAAAAGAGTAAGCCAAGTGACAAAACGTAGCAAATTCAACACACACACACACACCAGCCACCTGCACTTTTTATAAAATGATGAAAACTGGAGGGTTTGCATTCACGCTATATATGCTGGAGTTGCTGCTCAGCAGAACTCCAAGGTGTTTGCTTACCTTGCATTAAACACTAGAACAGAAAAACTGAACTGCTCTCATATAAAAATGCTTCACAACTCCAGGCTCAATTTCCTTTTAAATTAAATATCATGAGCTACAGAAATATCAATTCAATTTTGTTTTACATATACCAAGGTAAGAAAAAGGATAGTTTCTTGCCACAGAACTATTATTTATTATACAATCTGCTTTCCAACTTTACAGATTAACCAGATGAGGAGTTAATCTAATTTTTCAAATGCTGATGTCTAATCAGAATATCAAAGATTACACATTTCTTTTAATTATTGCAAATAAATGGAACAAAAGCATGTTATACATTCTTGGTATTTTGCCTATTAAGATTATAATGTATAAACGTTTTCCCATCTTGAAAACAGTCTTCATACAGAGGTTGTGGGCACATAGACTAGCAAAGGAAAGAAGTTACATTGAGGTTTAGTGTTCTAAATCCTTTAGAAATTCCTGTTATTAAGCATTAATCATATAATCTGAAGCATCTTGATTCAGTAACACATATGGATTCTAAACAAAACCCATTCCAGACTCAGGGAAAAGACTAAGTTTCTGAACAGATCTTTAAGCATGCACTGCATATTTCAGCTAGTTCTATGCCAGTGAACTAGTATCCAATCAAAAGGATAGACTGGCACCTTAATAGACAGAGGGCAACTGTTAACTGGCATGAAATTTAACAGTAAGAAAGCATAACTATGGGCAGATAGTGGTGTTCAACACGCCTTAATGCCAACTCTTCTCCTTAAGACTCAGCAAACGATGCTGATCTCTTGAAGATTATCTTCAACTATCCATGGATGGATGAACACCTTTTTAAAAAATCCACAAACATCCTAGAAATTTCAGAAAAGAACAGAAATTGACTTTTTGCCCTCAATGTAGACATTTCTAGAGTTAGAAAAGTTAGAAAATTACAGGGTTAAATAAGAGGACCAGACAATGAAGTATTTCAATCCTGCTGTTGCAGTCAGTGGCTGCCAGCACAGATTACTTTTAAGTAACTAGAAGTCAGAGAACTTTAAGAAGGCATCAAACTTAGCTAACATTTATTTTTATCAACCCATATCCCTTTTATTACTGATGACTCCTTCCTACCAGCACAAACGTCTAAACAAAAAAGGTTTGATAGTATTGTACAGACTTCACCAAGAGAAATCTGTACCAAGGAATTGTTTTCTACCATAGTAGTAGAATAGGATCAGAAATGTTTGAACTATTTAGTATTTCATCTTGGAAACATCCCCAAGGTAAGTACCGGTAATTACAAACCTGCCAAAAATCTATCAAGCCGTAAGAAACTAAAGAAGCTCACTGCTTTATGCTACAACAGCAGTTTACACCAAAAACTACAATTCCTATACAAGTCTTGTTCAACCACCTTGTTCACTTTAATCCCCTAGCGGCTAGCCTATACATTTGTCTCTACATGGAGCATTCCTGTTTGCTTTCTCAAAGGACCCAATCTACAGACTACTGTCATCTCATTCTACTGAAGACTAAGGCCTGTTTAAGATACCCAGGAGCCCCTGTGCAATCATGTGTGGGAGAACATGGGACTTCCAGAGCATTCACAGCTGAGCAGAGATTGTGTACAGTCACCAACTGTATGAGCAGGAACCTCCACGTGGGGTATATCAAGCAGCCACTACCACTGCAATGGTGTCAATCCTTTTCAAACCACCATAATCATGCAAATCACAGCAGCCATATGTACAAGCATTATGTAGAAGTGCCAGGTCATACAACTGGCGCCCCACTTAATCCCTGCCCAGGTTGCAAGTTTACTGGAGGCCTCAAAATGCACCCCCTTAGGAAATTGGGGTAGGGCATTGCTGAGCATCTGAACTGGACAATAGTTTCATGTTTTAAATACTGATGGACCATATCCCTATTCTTCAGATATTAGCTACATGACCAAAATATTTTTCACTTGGCTTTAATTTTAAAAACTGGAAAGAAGGTATTTTCTGCAAAAAAAAACCCACACTAAAAACCTACACTCTAAAGCAGGGGCTCTCAACCGGTGGCACACGTACCACTAGTGGTACATAGACCGTTGGTTGGTGGTACGCGAACCCCCAGTCGGCAAGATGGTGGCTATCATCACAGCTGCACCGTGCCGGAGCTCTGAAACCGGCGGCTTGAGCTCTACCAAGTCGGAAGAGCTTGAGCGCGTGGTTCCCGCACCCCTCCCCCCGCCCTTGCCCCCTTACCACTTGATTTCTGAGCTCCGGCACAGCAAAAACCTAGAAGTGGCGATGACATCATTACCATGTATTCTGATGGTACTCGGCGTGGCAGCAGCCCAAGAGGTGGTACGCCGCACCGAGGTTGAGAACCCCTGCTCTAAAGAGTTTAAAAAGCCTTAATCTGTAGAAGTTATAAGAAACCATTTGACCTCAGTTTACACCAATAACCATGACTTTTGAGCAAAAAGACCATAAGAGTTTTCCCTTACCCATTCCCAGGAGTAGCGGAGCAGCCAGGTGAATGGCTCAAGGAGGCGCTGCCTGCACAAGGGCTTTTCTTAGTGGACAGATCAAGCACTCCGTCTGCAGAGACATGAGAATCACTTGAGAATAAGAAGGAATGGGTAAAAGCCAAACACATGAAGACTTAGTAAATCTGCATGCTGGAGACACCATCAAGGTCAATTTGGGAACTTTACCCTGATCAGGCCATAACCTCTTGGAATATCAATCAATATATTATTTGATTTACTTAAGATATTTATAGCTCACCTTTCAATTTAGAAAAAATGCACCCCACCCTGTATTCTTGTTAGGAGAGTCCAACAGCTACTCCATCAGAACACAGATGCCCAGGCCAGCAATTCTTGCAAGTTCCAAAGGTGTGACTGAATACCAAAAGTTGCAGATTAAACTATTTTCCACTGGTTTTAGCAGGTATTTGGCAGTTTTTAGCCTTTGTAAAGGCTTTCTACATTGTCCCCAAAACACTGAGCTTGAGGCAGCCATTTTCTCTAAGCAAAGACCACTGCCTTCCTCCCAGGAAATAATAGGTTAATATAACCATTCATAGGAACTGTACAACTTTGGAAAACACCCAGCTGCCTGTTAGTACCAAGTGAGAAAGGGGAAGGTGGTAGCAAGAAAAAAAACATAGTAGTTAGTTACCATAACATTTTTTTATATCCATTCTCTCTTTCCCCCATTAGCATGCTCACAAATGTCCATGTCCAACAAGGTATTTTCTCATACAAAACACATAGAAATAAGTCTCAAAGAACAAGATGCCACTCACAGAACTTAAGAACATAATGCAACTTTCAGTCACATAGAAACAGAGTTTATATTATAACAAGCAATCCCATAGCTCAGTGAAACAGCTTCTTCGCTAGCAAGAATGACAAAGCTATGACTATGAAGTGACATACAGACCACCTTTATAAGAACAATTCACATTCATCTGCACATGTTAACACTTTACAGAAGTGATTTTGTTGCATAATTATTCAAGCAATTACTATTTAAAGAGGAGCATCCACCTTTAAACTACTTTGCTTTAGGGTATTGCAAATCTACAACTCAAGTTGTCTAAGATTCCACTGAAAAAATTCAATTTAAGGACCTTCTAACACCCTGACCAATTAAATTCCTCTCTAGTTCTACCAGTAAACCACACAGAAGACCCATATATGACTACTGAGAAGGAAGATTTACAATGCACAAAACTAACATCCCATCCCTTTCCTTAATAGTTTTTCATCCATTCTAGAACCGTAACACGTATGGAACAACAGAAAACTGCAGTGGGAAATAACCAACTAAGCATGACAACAAGGATTTAGGGATTAATAGGAGATGACTAATTGAACATGACTCAACATCATCACCTTGTGACACCAAGGTCAATTCTATTTTGCACTACACAGTGCAACATAGTCTTACCCAAGACCCAAAATGTCACAGTACTGCTCTACTCAGCAATACATTTGTATCTGTATAGTGCTGAGTGTACAAAGTGCTTCATATGTATTACTTTGATGTAATCCTTACCACACTAAGAATTGTCCCCATATTGCAGCTGAGGCGGAGCACTAGCAGCTTGTCTCAGTTTTTCCAGTTTTCCTCTCTTTTTGTATTTTTGTCTGTTTTCAGTGTTTCTCCAATCTTTTCAGCTCTGAATCAATGTAACAGGCTGCTGGGTTTCAGTAGGAGTCTTCTCTTTCACCCTTCTCAATTTTTCCAGCTTCTTTCCAAATTATTATTTCCAATTAAGTCTTACTGGACTTCATGGGGCTTGCTGCTGTTGTTGTTGTTGTTCAGTCGTTAAGTCGTGTCCGACCCTTCGTGATCCCATGAACCATATCCCGCCAGGCCTTCCTATCCTCCACTATCTTCTTGAGTTCGCTCATTCTCATGTTCGTTGCATCGGTGATGCTGTCTAACCATCTCATCCTTTGCCTTCCCCTTCTCCTTTTGCCTTCAATCTTTCCCAGCATCAGAGTCTTCTCCAGAGAGTCCTCTCTTCGCATTAGGTGGCCAAAATATTTGAGTTTCCGCCTCAGTACTTGTCCTTCCAGGGAACAGTCAGGGTTGATTGATGGGGCTTACTCGAGAGTAATGGGGCTCTCATTAGTAATGGGGCTCTCAGTAAAGGGAGGTTCTCACATGGGGCTTACTCAAGAGTAAATATGCCCTGGGTCAAATTATCAGGCTGTAAGGGCTTCGTTTGAGACTTTTGTCTGTTCCTCCATCCCTTTTCCAGCTTATTGTCCATATTTTCCTGGTCCCAATGGTCTCTACAAGGCTTTCTTCAGAGTAAGCATGCCCTGATCACATTGTAAGACCGCATCACTCACTGTATTTCCACTATTCTTGGCTCAGCTCAACTTTCTCTCTCCTCCCCCACCTCCTCCTTTCCCTTAATTTCAAATAGGTTGTGCTACTCACTGTAAAAACAAACATCCTTATCTTGCCTGACCTCACTCAACTCTCAACAGGAAATGACTATTCTAAGTTGCCGCCCCCATGAGGGTGTTTTTTGAGAAAGGTTTGAAACTCTGCATCATTCCTCTAAAGCAGTGGTTCCCAAACGTACCATGGTTACAGTGCCCCCTGTCACAGAGAGGCACCATCAATATTGTCTGTGACCTCCTCTTCTGGGTTTTGATTCTCCAGATGCATTACTGTTTCTACCCAAGGAACCTCTGACAATTTGTCTTCTATAATTCTACAAAGATCCTGATTTAGGAAGCCAGTTCAAGTCTGTCCTCTTAAACCATGATCTAGCGGGGGAATGCAATAAATGCCTTGTTTTTGCCCACTTCTAACTCCTCAGAAGCTCCTGTGCCCTTTCAGAAACCTAAAACATTGCTCAAAAGCAGCCTCTGTCCTTTGCTTGAACTCTATTATTCCCCAGGCACATGTAGATGTGGATTCAGAAAATTCCTGTCTAGAGTAAATTTTCTGCCTAGCGATAAGCCTGCTTTGCCCCCTGGGCAGTTATCTTTGTCCAGGTAAAGGGGGTGGGATGGAGAAGCCAGGTGGGTTCCACTTCTCCAATCAAGTACCTTGATGACATAATCAAGCACACAGGAAGCTTAGTGTTTTCTGCCCACCTCAGACACATAATTCCGGATGCGCGGAAGTGCACCCATTTACTCACCAGTTAAGAGTAGGGGACCAGGATTCCTTGGACAAATGTAAGTCACTAGAATAGGGACTGTATTTTCTAGCAAGCTGCCTTCGGGGAATTTATTCCCTGTCAACTTTACTCCAAGCACACCTCCCAACTTCCCTGGGTTTAATGTAACTACGTGTTTGGGAGGTCTGTGCGTACTGTTCTTGAGCAGCACATCACAGGTTCATCTGCTGAGAGTTAACAGTTACTGCATTCATTTGATCAAACATTTTCTTTGTGCTCATCCAGTCCGCTTGTACAGTTTCTATCCTGCCCTTCACCTAGGCCTGGAACACAGAAGGCTTCTGTCTGAACCAATGACAGACTTTAGAATCACCTGGAAGCACCAAGATTAGTTGCTTCCAAGTGCACCAAAGTTCAGTATGATGCTTCTGCTCCTAACCCATGTTAACCCATCTCTCTGCATGTCAGGAAACTTGGGGGAAGGGTAGTGATCCACTACCAAGGCCAGTCCGGATTTGTGGACCACTGACAACCACCCTGCACCGGAAGACACCAAGTGCCAAACTGATCTTTGCATGCTTGTTTTCCCCTCCCTTCCCCCCAAAAGCAGCAGCAAGGAAGCAAATCAGGACTGGGATCACAGCATGGGAAGAAGGTATATTACCCTTTGTCCCCACCATGATCCCAATCTAGATTAGCAGCTGCAAGGGGAGTTTGGCTAGGAAACCACAGTAGAGGCAACAGGTACAAACCTTCCCCCACAGCCCCTATCCTTATCCATGAGTGGCTGTTTAGGAGAAAAACATTCAATTTGGCCCTTGTTCTCTTCTGTACAGCATACATCATCTATTACAAATGCTAGAAGACCAAACACAGAAATAAGAGAGCTAATGCAGAAATTAAAGGTTTCACTTAAGTAAACAGAACTACAGAATGTTTAATAAGTTAACTGCAGTAAAGCAATTTGAATATTCAGCTTCCAATCACAGGCAGTCTACTAAACAGTATATTTCGAACACACTTCCAATTTGTTATCTGAAAGTTGGCACTATGATATCAAATTCATGAATTCAACTTAAGTAACTTCTCCAAAGAGCAAGTTTCTTTTCTTGCAGTCCCAGACTCCATCTAGAACGTGTTCAAAAAAAGGCAGACAACTAATTACAGTTTTGCATACATTTTCACTATACCTTTTTCTCCACTCCTTAATGCGCTACCACCAACCAATTCATGCCTAACTTATCGCTATTTTGCTACTTGCTTTGTCACTGGTGACTAGCATATCACAAATGACTGCAAGAGGCTTTACATCAAAGCATGACATGCATACCTTGTTCGCTAGGATCCAACTGAGACTTTCTGACAGTGAGGTCCAAGGGCGAGTCCTGGTCAGCCATGAGAAGTTTGCTGAGCACAGGGTTCTGAGCCGTTGCACCCACGGGGGATGAGGCGACCAGAGATGCTTTCAGCAGGCTTTGGTTCTTTGTGCTATTGGGCGAGCTGGAGTCCTGAGTAGAGCTAGTTTTTGAGGTATATTCAGCAGCAAACTGTCGGATCATCCGCTGCATGATCTCGTGGGCCACTAGGGGAATGTTGGGGTCAGAGACCCTGGGACTGTCTAAATCATAAAAGATTTAAGGAGGAAGTTATATACAAAACAACTTTTAAAGCAAAGCATTTCACTTCACATACCCAACAGTTTTTTTTTTGTAAAGTTGAAGTACTTTAAAGTGCAAGCTGAAGGCTTGGAGTTGACACAGATGCAATATCAGGGCTCTTAAGAGATTTGAAGCACATCACAGAATTGCACGCTTGCTTCCTACAGCACTCTCTCAACTGCAATAGAGAGATCCCTATTATATCTGCACCAGCTTAAGATCACTATATTTTAATGTAACTGATTTTAAAGGGATACAATACAGTTACTGAATAAAAAAAATGTCTTCGTTGATGACGGCACATTTACTCAGAAGTAAGCCCAACTGAGTTCAAAAATATAAGCTTTCATGTAGTCACGCTGAAGATGGAAACTAACGATCTATTTTCTGTTACAAGTCCATGCAAAGAATTGCAATAAACCTGGGATCTTCAAAATCGAAAAAGTAATTACTCAAACACAGTATAATTAAAATAGTGTGCAATTATAGCGGGCACTTGGTATCCACGGGGGTCCCATTCCTGGAACCCCTGTGGATACTGAAATCCGCGTATAGCAAAGTCGCTATCGTGGATATGGCAGGCACTGTAAAAACCTTTTCGGGGGGGAAGGTTAAAAGTAGCATTTTTTACCTTTTTGCTAGCAAACCTCTCCGTTTGCAGAGCTTTAGAAAGGGAAATCGCACTCTGAAAGCCTCTTCCAGGTCATGCAACTCCCTCCCTTTGCCCAGGCTTGCCTCAGAATGCATTGCACAATGCATTCTGGGGCAAGCCTAGGGAGGGGGGAGTTGCACGACCCGGAAGAGGCTTCCGGAGCATGTTTTCCCTTTCTAACGGAGCAGTTTGCCAGCAAAAAGGTAAGAAACACTATTTTTAACCTTTTTTAAAAAAAGATTTTTACAGTGCCCCCTGTATCTGCAAGCATCAGCGTTGAGACAAATTCACGGATGCTCAAATCGCGGATACGGAGGGCCCACTGTACTCCCCATGACTTTATTTGGAAATTTAGTTGTCTTGATTAAATATTTGCAGGGGTGATGTCGACTGAAGAATGGGTAGATAAAGAAGATTTTATTATACAAAGCCCCCTTCATTTTTTGTATTCAATCCAAGAGTACACACGGGTAAGTCACCATCTCATACTTACATGAAATTTTTCTGCATCATATTACTCCTTCTTGAGCACAGTATTCCAAATCACAACATGATCAGTTTAATCTTATACCAGTATATTACGTGCAAACATGAGGCAATTGTGTCAATATTTAATGTGTGTCTGTATGCCGCAAGAGCCCGGAGGAGTTGCTAAGTACACAAAATATCATATAAAATTTGATAGGCTAAGCCTACACCTAGAATTTTGGCGTAAATTAAGTGAGAAAGCACATCACCCCAAGTTTATACAAAATTGGCAACAGAACTAATCTGAAATAGCAAGCAAGCACATGTTGACCATGCACAAGGTCCTTCATTCCTGAAGAGAGTACCCTGTCCAACTTCCTTTCTCTAAGAAATATATGATGTCCTAACGTTTATTTCATGCTAAGCATATTCCTTATTTATTTATTTATTTAGATATTTTAAATAAATATACCCCTCCTTATCCTATGCCGAGGCAAATGCCCAAGGCGGCTTACAACAAAGTTAAAATACATAATTTAAAAACAATACATAAATTTCTTAACCCAAACAATCCACTAAAGATAGCAGAAAACTGGAGCAGGAAAAATAGGAAGTTCAACATACTTGAAGCACACAAAGTGACAATTTTAATGCACTTTGCTGAACACAGCAGACAACAACATGACTGGCATTTCTTAAATAAATTAAACCAACCGCTGAAGCTGTACCAAGACCTCCAGAATGTTAAGTGTGCATTTTTAACAATAAGACCAAAACAATTTTGAGTAATATTTCTCAGGTTGTAAACTACATTAATACTAAATCATCACATAGTGTCATAGAGAACAAGCAACAAGTAAGGAACCAGAGTCTTTCAACAGAACTGTAGAAAGACAGGGGAAGAACCAGTGGTAACTGGGACTGTAAACCAGAAAAACAGACTCCGATAGTGTCCCCGAGTACAAAGACAAGTGTTGGACACTACCAATCATCAGCTTTTTCCTCATTCCTTACAGCAAGTAGACACAATGAAAGCCTGAGACTTGAGAAATGGTCTAGTAGTGTCTCCACTCAGCTCCAGTACAATGTCCCAGCCTGGCTTTATGGGCCAGCCACAAGGCTTTATGGGCCCTCCAGACCTGGTACAAGTTCTAATAGCCCAGTGATAGAAAGATATGGGGACCAGAGAAGAGGCTTAAGCTGAGCTCAAGAGGATGGATCCTGAGCAACTTACAGGCCCAGATCCTCGAAGGGCTTGGTAGTGTAGATAAGTACTAAGTCCTTCCAGGATCTGGGCCTGTAAGTTCCATGAAACCACCTGTGTGAAACCACCACGAAGGATGTACCAAGCCTGTCCGAACGTGCTGACACAGTCGTCTGTAACTTGAGCATCCATAACTCAGGGAGACCGTGTAGATGTTATGGATGCTCAAGTTACAGAAGGCTGTGTCAGCACTTTCACACAGGTGTGGTATATCCTTTGTGGTGGTTTCACACAGGCATGATAGCAATGGGCTGAAAAGAGCCACCTATTTTAAGGTACATATGTTCCAACTTCTGTACAGACCTCCATAAAAGAACTGGTTCATATGTTAGACACTTGGTGTACTGGCCACTAGTCACATCATCTTGTCAACAATCCAGTTCTGTTGACCAACTCTGGCTGGCCTGTGCTCTCCAGGAGACTCAATGGATGTTATCAGAATGTTTATTATTATTATTATTTATTATTATTATTTTCTGTATTTATATACCGCCTTTCTTATCCTCAGATTGCTCTTCAGATGTTTACATAGGCAGGCTTATCTAGACCCGATAAGGATCTTTACAATATTGTTCTGCATAGAACCCTACAATTCCAGCTGGTTTCCTCCATGGTGTAGTCATCTTCACTAGCTGCTGAACACAAGCCTCGAGCTCTCTGCAGGCCGCCACAGATCATGCTGAACAGGGAAACATTTTTCCAGTTGTCATCGCTCTGTCACTGACATTCTCAGCATTCCAGTCTGTTCTCTCACCGCAGCACGCAACAGCGACTCCTCTCTGCCACCGAGGGTCATGACAGCTTATCAGTGACTTCCTAGTCTCCCTTCCAGCACAAAAACAGGCTGTTCCTGCTTAGACTGGAATGGGTTTTGGAACAGGAACTAGAGCTACCTAGTTCTACCCCCAACTTCAGACAGGATGCCCTATACCTAAAGCAGCGGTTCTCAACTCGGATGCTTCCCCTGCCCCCTTAAGAAGCGGGGAAAGCATGCCACCGGTGGTGGCGGTCCCAGGGATCATGCGAAAAACGTCAGAAAATCTGTGCTTTAAAAAAAAAAAACTTACCGGGGCCTCTGGAGGGTGCGGGGAGGCCTGAGGAGGGGTTCGCAGGCTTCCCCGCACCCTCCGAAGGCCCCGGTAAGTAAAAAAAACCCTTTTGTGACTTTTTACCTCCCTAACGGCAGCAGCAATCCCTGGGATCACCGCTGCTGTTGTCCCCACCCCTGCAAGTTGTCCCCGCCTTGCAGGGAACATTTATGATTTGCTGCACTTTCCCCGACAGGGTCCAAAGAAGGCAGTTTCATAACTACAGGGTGTCTCAAAAAAATGTACACACATTTTAATGAGTTCTAATTCATACATACTTCATTGAAAGAAACCTGCAACACTCAAACATCTTAGGGAAGCAATTGAAAAGATGTGGGGAACCATCTCAGGACACACGTTGGTAGATGTCTGCAGATCCCTTAGTCAACGACGTCAGCAGTGTATAGATGCCAAAGGGGAACATTTCGAGCACTTGGTCTAATTAATTAACTGGGTCAAGCAACTGCTTCTATGTATACCATATGCAGTATGTGTGTGAATTATAGTATGTATGTGAATTACAGCATAACAAAGTTGACAAACGTACATGTTCTTGAGACTCCATGTATTTGAGGCAGAAAGAAAATACTGTAACTGAAGTAAATACAGTATATTTTAAAATTGACTTTTCCAAGCTTAAATTAACAACACATTTCTGCACATTTTCAAAGGAAGTGTGCAGAAAGTAACAGGTAACTATTTGCATCTACCAGTTAATTCAGATAAATATATCTACAAAACCAAACTGCTACTCTTACTTCGCAATCCTGCTTAAGCTATGGGCGGTGGACCTAGCAGTCTGCCTCCCAGAATAGTAGCAAACGTGCCATAAGGCACGTTTGCCAACTACTTTAGAGCTGGGAAGGCTGGTACAAGGCCGGCCTTCCCAGCTCCGCCGGCCAAGGACTCGGGCCGCCACCAGACCCAAGCAAGGTAGGATCTGGCGGACGGCTTGGAGGCTCAGTGGACGGGGGGACGGCGGAGGCCATAGGTCCAGCCGCCCCGGGCAGGGGCGGGGACATATCCCGGTCTCCGCCGGGTGGCTGGGCCATTGCATGGCCTCCTCCGACTTCCGCCAGCTGGTGGAAATCCGAGGAGGCCTACCAGCCCCAGCCGTCATTACACTCGGGGAAGGAGACGAGTGTCCCCTTCCCCAAGTAGACCTTCCGCCGCAGGCTGCCTGCTGCCCGGGGCGGAGAGCAGGATCCGACAGGCGGCCTCGGCCGCCCGGCGGATCCTTACGTAGGATTGGGCTGCCCATCGGTTCATCACTTGGAGTAAACCCCTAGGCGAAATATTATGGATTTTCTATCTCAAAGATATATCAAAAAGATAAGCAAGTCCAGCATGCAAATCAATTAGATTAATAATCCTCCCTGAGGGTGGAATTGAGGATGGAAGGGCAGGATATAAAGATTAAAATAAATAATTTCATTCTTTCAATGAGACCAACCTTTTTGATAAAAGACTGCATGGAGGAATTCTTTCGCTTGCCTCTCAAACCGAATGATCTTCGCTTGCTCTTGTCTAAGCAGAGCTTGGTGCCCAACATCCAAGACAGGCTCATCCAGACTGACTAAGTGTTCCTGTGAAAATATTAAAGAAAAATAAACAATCCTTCCTTCTTCTCCACTGCTGACTGTAATAAAACTGTTTGTTGATAGTTAAGAACTTAACTAGCCTAATACAACTAGGAACACATTTACAAAAGTCTCCCATGCTTAATATTTAGGACTGTATGTTTTAACAGGAAGTAAGTTCCACTGAACCCAGTGGGACTTACTGCCAAGTAAATACGTTTAGGATCAGGCTGCAAATCTTAACCCATCTCCCAACTGAGGCATATGCCAACAAGATCAAAATAATAAATACTGAACAACAGAAGAGCAACAATCTTTTACTTGAAAGCAATACAAATAAATGAATTTGCTATCAAAAAAGATGGTTGAAAATGTTCACTTGTAAGCTGATCAAGAAAACAGACTGAACAGCAAAATGTTTTGAAAGTCTCAAATCCTTCAGGAAGATATTAGAGCAAACTTGCACATTTGCATCCATTTTTTTCCCTGGTGCGCTACATTTTCCACTGGCAAGTGGACATTTGCAAGTAGCAAGCCTACTATGTTAGGTTTTCTAGGCAGGCAAGTTATCAAGGGTGTATGAATTTCTGCTGCACTATATTGCATTTGTCAAATAAGAACCAACAAGAGACTAGATCCCATAAGTCCACTTGTCAGCAGGTATGAACACACACACACGATATATTCAAGCACACAGTTCAAAGAATACGTGGAGGTCAAATCACATGCTTATTAGGCGTGTGGGGGCCACTTATTTTCTAAGTAAACATGTTCACCAATTCAAATGCAAGTGTGATTGCACTGAAAATGGATGGTGAGAACTCCATCATGGGCATAAAATTGGATTCAGCATGTCAAAGTTCTTATAGTTTAGAGCAATGATCTTCAACCTTGGGGACACAACCCCAAGGTCCAGAGGGAGACAATGTGTTTCCCCTTCAGGGGAGTGGCACTTGTCTCCGACGTCAGGACAGTATCGGCAGCACCACCACCGGGATTGCACCACCACCGGGATTGCACCACCACCGGCGCCAGGGGAAAAATGTGATTTTTCAGCCTACCTGGGGGTCTTGCCAGGCCCCTGGGGGGGTTGCAGGAGCCTGCGGACCCCTCCGCAGGTCTTCCCGCACCTCCAAACAGCTCCCAATTGCAATCGCAACTCACTTGCAGTTTTCAGACGAAAACCACATTTTTTCCCCACCGGCGGCAGTGCAATCCCAGCAGTGCCATTGCCACCACCGACACCAAATTGCAAGGACTTACAGCAACCTTAACCCGAATGTAAAGTTTGAAGAACACTGGTTTAAAGTCATGAGTATACTGTAAAAGGAGGAATGGGTGGTTGGCAACTTTGATAAAAGTCCACTGTACACAAATAACTGACACTCAAGGATAATGATCCCACAAAAAACAACAGGCAGATACCTAACACTTGTGAACACTTACTTCCCACAATTACTCTGCATTATTTATTTCATTGATATCTTGCCTGTCTTCTACAACGGAACTCAAGACAGTATACAGAAGTTTCCTAGGTAGTCTTATCCAAGCACTGACCAGAACCAGACTTGCTTAGCTTCAACAAAGTTTCTGTACTACCACGTACCTTCATACTATGCCCTAAGATCTACATTAGGGTTCTAGATGTAAATACCAACAAAAACGTCAATTCTACAGCTACAACAGGGGTTCAAGGATATCACAACACAGAGATACAGACATATGTACGTAAGCAAGGAAGTAGGAGCTTAACAATGAACTACATATCCCAAATCAACTCCAGAACATTAGGGGGCATGGGGGGGGTACTGTTGACCATTCAGCATCCTCCTAGAGGACAAGCAATCACTACATATAGATAAGTTTTCCAACATGAAATCAAAATACTACTCACCGGCACTGCTTACTTAATGGCTCTGCTCCTTGCAGAACCACAACCAGAGGATATGTAACAGGGCACATAGTGACTAGAGAGGAGCTCCTGTACAACAACATCCTTTGGAAATGTTCACATGGTCCCCTACCATTATCACACTGAACAGGTGATCCCCCTTTCAATGAAGGAAATAATAGATAACCATACAGCAAGGAGGAAGGTGGGTGGGTCAGAGGCTAAAAGACAAAGACTATTGGAATTGATAAGCATACAGACGGAAACTCTTATTTATTATTCTTTATTAACAGTATTTATATACCGCTTTTCAACAAAAAGTTCACAAAGCGGTTTACAGACAAAATCAAATGATTAAATGGCTCCCTGTCCCAAAAGGGCTCACAATCTAAAAACGATGCAGAAGAACACCAGCAACAACCACCAGAAAAGACATTGTGCTGGGGTAAAAGGGGGCAGTTACTCTCCCCCTTCTAAATATAAGAGGAGCACCAACTGAAAAACGGTATGACTTGCACAATGACCAACCCCACTTTTCTTTAACAAGCACACTTACAGGTACTATTAATTCAAATGGCAAACTAGTGGGCACAACTGTTAGCATGAAACTTTCTCCCAGAAAACCACCATATAATGCAGGACTAACCATACTAAGGCAGGAAAGGTCACCCATTTGTAGGCTTACCAGATACATACTGGGACAGAGTACTAAACCTTTAAAAGAAGGAATGTGGGCAGGTGTAGCTTGTTAAACTCTTGGAGCACAATCTTAGGCATGTCTATTCAGAAGCAAGCCCCATTGAACACAATGGCCAATGGAGTGGGTTGCGGACCTTGGCACGCCCCACAAGTGGCTTCCAGAAGCACCAGAGACTGTCCCGCGTGATCCGCGGGTGGCGAGATGTGGATCCAGAATCTGCAGATAACAAGGGGCCACCTGTACATTAAACTTCCTTTGCTGAACCCAACCAGGGAAGTACCACAACAAAACTATGCAGGCAGAAAGCCAGCAATGGGATGGGGGGCTATCCAGTATATTGCACTGAGTACCATATATATGACTATATTTAGGGCAGAAGGTGTGGTCTAGTGGCCGAGCTGCCGCCTTGCTTGAAGAACTAGGATGGGATTGTTTTGAGACAACCAGAAGTTGCCGACCAGTTGCCAATGGCTGTGAGATCTTAGCTGACAAGCTGAGATAGCCTGCACTTGTGAGAGAGAGGAGTCACTGTCAGACAAGCTCAGATCTCGAAGCCTTGTGCAGCCAGTGAGATACCAAACGGTTGAAAGGAAACAGCTGTAGAAGATGGGTTCTATGCAAATTGTAACATTTATTGTAAAAATCCCTACGGGGGTTTAGAAAAGTCTGCCTGTGTAAACCACCTTGAATAATGTCGGAGGAGAAATCTGACTGAAATGTGGTATATAAATACAGACATTATCATCATTATATGCCTCATGGGCGCAAGTTGAGGGTGTGTGCTCAGTGCAAAGAGCTCCGGGCTCTCAGGAACAGGTTTGCTCCTTTGAAGCCTTGGTAGTTGACCTGGGGAAGCAGAGAAAGGCAGAGAGGGATCTCACCGTTACTTCCAGGAATGTGAAGGCATTGTCCCATCCTCAGGATGACAGCTCCTCAGCTACCATGGAAGGAAGTCTCTGGGATGGAGGATGTCATTTTGGAGAAGAGCGAAACAATCCCCCAGTGGGACCCGTACTTCAGGAGATGCGCCTGTATCCACTTGCACGATACTCCTCGGGGGGAGGGGTCAGGGGCTCCTTGCAGTGGGTGATTCTATAGTCAGGAACATAGACAAGGGGGTCTGTCATGGATGCATGGACCACATGTGACTTGCCTGCCTGGTGTGAAAGCTGCGGACATCATGTCTTATCTAGATAGGCTGGGAGAGAGTGCTAGGGAGGAGGTAGCGGTTTTGGTGATCGTTGGCATCAACAACATGGGGAAATGTAGTTCAGGTGGTCCTGGGGGATGAATTTAAGCTACTAGATAGGAAGCTCAAGGCCAGGACCCCCAGGGTAGCATTCTCATAAATGCTACCTGTTCAACGTACATGGTCAGTTAGGCAGGCAGAGCTTAGGAGGCTCAATGCAGGGATGAGATGGTGATGTCGGGAGGAGGGGTTTAGATTCATTAGGCACAGGGGAATGTTTTGGGACAAGCCGGGCCTGTACAAAAGGGATGGGCTTCACTTGAACCAAGGCGGAGCATATACCACGAAGGAGGAAGGACTCTACTAAGTCCAGGAGGGTGTCAGTATGACCATTGAGCAAAATCAGAGAGGCTATAAAGGGCAAGGAGGCTTCCTTCCATAAATGGAAGTCGTGCCCTAAATGGGAAGAATAAAAAAAAAAAAAGAACACAAACACTAGCAAAAGAAATGTAAAAAGACAATATAGAAGGCAAAGAGAGATTTTGAAGATAGCATGGTCAGCAACATTAAGGGAAATAATAAAAGTTTTTTCAAATATGTTAGAAGCATGATACCTGCTAGAGGTTCAGTTGGCCTGCTATATTGGGGGGGGGGGGGGAGAGATAAGGAGACTGTCAAATTGCAGATAAATTAAATGAGTTCTTTGCATCTGTCTTCACAGTGGAAGAACTCGGGCAGATACCGTTGCCTGAACAGGCCCCCCAGGAAGGCTGACCAAAGAAATCAGCGGTCACCAAATGGTGGTCCGCGGACCACTGATGGTCTGCGAGAAAATCTTGGTGGTCCATGGAGAGGGGTGTCCAGCCACCGAAATTGGCAGCAATTCGGTGGCAGCACCAGTGGCAAGGCTTTTCACACTGCTTCGGAGGCGCTTTGTGAGGCAGCAGCGGTGAGCTTCAAAACGCCGCTGGGGAGGCTTCCAGAGGGCGGAAAGATTGGTCCCTGTCCTCACACCTGGACCTGTTTTTGGCCACTGGTGGACCGCTGATGTCACTTCAGGGGGGTGGGGCTTCCAGCCAATGATGTCACGGACCGCAGGATTCAAAAATTTTAAGTTCAGTGGTCCGTGAGGTCCAAAAGGTTAGCAGCCACTGAATTAAATAGAGGTTAAGAGAGGGAACATTTCAGAACATATTGACAAATTAAAGATTAACAAGTCATCGGGTCCAGGTGGCATCCACTCATGATTTCTTAATGAAATAAAAAATGAAGTTGCTGATCTTCCAACTAAAATATGCAACGTGTCACTTAAAATGGCCAATGTGACAGAGGACTAGAAGATATTACGCCGATCTTTTAAAAAGGAAGGAGAGGGGACCTGGGAAACTACAGGCTGGTCAGTTAAACATCTGTTCCAGGTAAGATAGTGGAAAGCCTAATCAAATCTTGGAACAAAGAACAAATCTTGGAACATTTTAGAAGAACTAAAATCTTGGAACATATAGAAACTTTGCTGAGGGAGAATGGCTTCTATAAGGGTAAGTCCTGACCTCATGAATCTTAGAGTTTTTGAAAAGGTCATCAGGCACGCGGATGTGGGTGAACCCACTAATATTATATACCGTATTTTTCGCTCCATAGGACACATCGGACCATAGGACGCATGCATCCTATGGAGCAAAAAATAGGGAAAAAAGGTTTTTTTTTAATAAAAATAAAAAAATGTAAGCAAAATACACTTACCGGGGCTTCAGGGAGGCCTGCAGGAGCCTCTGCAGGCCTTCCCGATCTTCATTTCGTCCAAAAAACGGCCATTTTCGGCCACTTCCTGTTTTGACGAAATGGCCGTTTTTTGACGAAATGAAGATCGGGGAGGCCTGCACGAGCCTCTGCAGGCCTCCCTGAAGCCCTGGTAATTATTTTTTCTTTACTTTTTTATTATTCGCTCCATAAGACGCAGGCTTTTTTCCCCCTATTGTTTGGGGGGGGGAGAAGTGTGTCTTATGGAGCGAAAAATACGGTATCTGGACTTTCAAGAAGCATTTGACACAGTCCCTCATGAAAAGCTCCTGAGAAAATTCAACAGTCAGAGAATAAGAGGGCAGATCCTCTTATGGATTAGGAACTAGCTGAAGAATTAAATGAACAATTTTCACAGTGGAGAGTTGAAAGGTGGTGTGCCCCAAGCACCGGTCTTCGAACTGGCACTTTTCAATTTGTTCATGAATGACCTGGAGCTGGGGATAAATAGTGAGATGGTCATGTTTGTGGATGACGCTAAGCTCTTTTGAGTGGTGACATCTAGAATGGATTGTGAAGAGGTCCAAAAGGATCTGTCTTAACTGGGGAAATGGGCAGCAAAATGGCAAATGTGCTTCAATGTAAGTAAGTGTAAAGTGATGCACACACTGGGGCAAGAACATCTATGTAGCCCCCACCTTTTCTGTATTTTTGTAGGAATGTGAAAGTGTTCTTGTTTTACCAGGCATTTGGTTTAAACCAGCAGTCCCCAAACCTACCACCACCTCAACCCACCTCGTTCTCCCACTTCCAGCTCACGACCTACCTTCAGAAGCCACTCCGTCGCGCCAGGCCAGCCTCCATAAGCCTCCATGGGCCTCAGAACACCTACGGACGTGACTGGAAGTCACGTCTCCAAAAGTGGAAGTGACCCAGAAGTCACTTCAGGAGGCGTTCTGAGGCCCACAGAGGCCTCTGAAGGCTGTCCCAGGCCCGGTACAACATAGGGGCAGCTTTCAAAGGTAGATTGTGAGGCAGAAGTGGCTTCTACTTGCATCTGGAGGGCTCCAATTTGGAGCCACAAGGGTGGGTGGAGGACCCAACTATGCAACCCACCGCACACTGGGCCGGGTCGTGACCCACAGTATGGGAAGCCCTGGTTTAAACTGATGTGCTCTGGAGGTTTAAGTTGGCTGCTCAGTTCTTTTTTTATTTCACAATGCAGGTGTCTCCCTGTATCCATGGGAAATACATTCCAGTCGTCCCCCCTACGGATAATGAAACTGTGAATAAAAGGGAACCCTAAACTTACTGTTGCACCAAGCACTCATGTCTCTTCCTTTGCATCCTGTTACAGAACACTAGAGGAGGAATGCGAGAAGCAGTCAGCCGGAATGCTAGAGGGAGACTGTCAGAACACTAATGGAAAGCAGGAAGCTTCCTGTTAGTAGTGATGTCACTAGGGGGTGCAGACTGCACCGGGTGACACCCTCGGGCGAAACCACTAGTGGCCAAACTTGTGGAAACCTTTTGGAAAATCTGTACTTATGAATCATACCATAATGTTATATATCATTGGAAAGGTACTTTAATGCAGAACGTAATGAAACACACCCTGTTGAATTATCTATATTCTATCAAATGTTATGGCCAAATAACCAGAATAATAAAACAACTGTTTTATGTAACAAAAAGTGGATTTCCTTAACTTAAAACTGACCAGTGAAACTGATTGTTCCAAGAAACAATGAGGTGTTATTATGACACAGCATGGAACCAATAAGGTGTTAGTATGAGTCAACTCTTATTTCTATGTATCAGAGCCAATACTACAACTCTTATTCAGCTGTGTGAGTGTCATCAAATTGGCCAGTTTTTTTGTTGGTTACAGATGTGTGACCTGTACTGTTATATATTAAAATAAAGTTAATGTGGTTAACATCAACCATAGTGACACCACTGGGGTGACATAATGAGCTCTCGCACCAAGTGATGCAAACAGTGATGTCTATGCCTGTTAGTGTTCTTAGTCTCCCTCCCTCTAGCATTCTGGCTGACTGCTTCTTGCGTTCCTCCTCTAGCATTCTGTAACAGGCTACAAAGGAAGAGACCTTTGCCACAGCAAAGGTAATGAGCACGCGAGGGGGGGTGCAGAGGCAAAGAGCGACGGATAAGTGAATCTGCAGATACAGGGGCACCTGTACTTAATTTGATTTTATTGTTTCCATTTGAAATTTGGGAGCCACCTTGAGCAGAAGAGAGAAATAGCACAGAAATACTTTTATAAATCCAACAAGCTCAGTAAAGGCACAAAATCCTCAATATTGCCAGCATGATCAAGTAAGAGAGGCATTGCAGATTCATATCCATCCTTCTGAAAACATATTCAATAAGGAGATATTGTATTTTACAGAGACTATATGCTCTGTATGTACACCACATACAGGGCATTTATTACTGGTGTAGCATGTATGGATTCAGGATACAACAAGAATGAACTTGAGTTTGTATGGTAAAAAAAAATCACAGTATACCACCATTCCCACACTTAAGATTAGGATAATTTCTATGGGATAGTCAGCTATGGTCTTAGTTGACCTCATTGCACATTCTAAGCTTCGGACATATGAAGCTGTCTACTCTATTCAATTTGTTAGAATTGTCCATGCTGACTGGAAGCGACTCTCTGGGGTTTCAGACAGGATTCTTTGCAGCTTTACCAGAAGATGCCAAGGATTGAACTTTGCATCGCCCTCGCCACTGAGCTATGCTGAACTCTCCCCATTCTGATTTTTACAGATTGGAAACTACTTTCTTCTCCCCTCTAGAACAATGCTAAAAGTTCAGTGGAAGTCACTGTGTACAGTTCGAGCACCACAAAACACCTAAGTGTCTGTAACGCTAATAGACACTGGTCGCAAAAAGCCACTGCAGGAGCTTGTGGGTTTAGTGATAGTGGTGCAGAGTTCATTAAACCAACTTGCAGCACAGTCCACTGTGTAAAAAAACCAACTTGCAGCACAGTCCACTGTGTAAAAAAAAAATAAGGAGCTAAGGAGGACCCATGATGTTTAACACTTTTATAAATGATCTGGATGAGGGGGTAGAGGGGATGATAATCAAATTTGCAGGTGACACAATGCTGGGGGGGATAGCTTACATCGTGGAAGACAGAATCAGGAATCAAAATTATTGATTTGACTTGGTTCATAACAACAAGAGAGTTCAACAGACAAATGTAAAATAAAGTGAAGGATGTAATGTAAAGGATACAGGAGATCTGGTTTGGCAACGGCACACACATATCTAGCTGTCTTAATGGATCACAAGCTGAACATGAGCCAGCAATACAGCTGCAATAAAAGCTAATGCAATGCTGGGCTGCATTAACAGAGACAGGCTCTAGGTCACGAGAAATAATAGTTCCACTCTATCCTGTACAGTAACAGCCAGACTTCACTAGAAATACAGTGTCCAGGTTGCAGGTTCTGAGGACAGCAACAAAGATAGTCCTATGAGGAATTGTTAAAAAAGCTTGGTATGTTTATCCTGGAGTGGGAATGACAGGCAGCGGAATCCTGTGTAATGTTAAGCAGCTGGCCTAAAGGGCCGGCCGCTGTACCCTAAGTCCTTTCCGGGCCGCGCATGCTCTGCTCGAGTGCACCTTGGGAGAAGGGGACGTTTGTCCCCTTCCCCGGGTGTAGGCGAGCCCGGGGCCTATGGGCCTCCACGGATACACGCCAGCTCCAGAGCTGACGTACATTCAGGGAGGTCATGTAAGGCCAACGCGAGCTCAGTGGCATAGGAATGGGGGGCAGGGGCGGACCACCCCCGGGCAGCAAGTGGGGGGGAGGTTTGCACAAGCCGCCGCGTTGGTGTTAGGGCGGCGGCAGCAGAAGAGAAAAGGGGCACTTTTTGGCGCAGCGGGGGGAAAGGGGTTGCCCCCCTAGGCCCCTAGTAACCATACTCTGGCAAAAAAAACTGGGGGGCATTTCCTCCGGAAAATGCACTTGAGGTGCAGGGCTTGTGACGTCACGAGCGGGGGCGGGGCTTGTAACATCACGGGGGTGTTGCGTAGGTGCCACCCCTCCAGCAGAAGCTAGCTACGCCACTGCGCGGGCTACAATGGGGCATAGGATATCAGCACCCCCTCCCAGCCCGGGCCGGTTAATGGCTCCCCTCCCTTGCTGCCTTGTCCAGCCCGCCCCCGCACTGTCTGGCACAGCACTTACCTGAGGCGGCTGGTGTAGGTCCAGGACGCCGGGAGAGTGAGCGGTGCCAACCTCCACGCCGGCGCCGTTTACTCCCAAGTCACCGCAAAAGTGCTTTACGGCAAGAGCACCGGCGGCCTAAAGTTACACAGGATTGCACCGTAAGAGGAGATATGATAGCCATCTTGAAGTATCTGATGGGCTGTCACACAGACTGAGAACTCTCTATGACTCCTCAGGGTAGAACTACAACTAATAGGTTGGAAACTATAGGGAAAGAGATTTAGGCTAGATGTGAAGAAGAATTTCCTCACTGTAAGCTGTCCAGCACTGGCCCAGTCTACTTTATTGGACGTTTTCAAGCAGAAACAGGACAGCCATCTGTCAGGGACGCTATAGCAGTTCCCTGTACTGAGCAAAGGATTAGACTAGATGGCCTCCAAGGTCCCTTCCAACTCCCAACATTTTGTGATTCTATGAATACTTGTTATCTATTAGCAACACTGTACTAATGGAGTAATTTTTGCTTAATATGTACATACAGAACTGAACAGTTGCCACCGGAGTGAACCCATGTTAGCAACTGTTGCATAAATATTCAGTTACACTCTAGGTGTAGACACTTCTGAAGTCTAGGTGAATACAGTCAGACTTATGGCAGGCATTGTAAAAGGATGTAAAAAAGCCCAAAAAGGGATCTACACAAGAATGCTGACATAGGAAGAGACTTTCCTTGGCAATCACAGACAAGAGTTGTATGCTGGGTTTCTGTATTTTAAAAAGGTATGTACCCTGCTTTATCTTATCTAAGACAGTGGTTCTCAAAGTGGTGGGTCATGACCCACCATTGGAACCAAAAGCTGCCCCCTTCAGGAGCAGGGACAGCATGGCGGCGGGCCGGCAGCAATCCTGGGGATCGCCGCTGCTGCGAAAAAAGCTTTTAAATGCAATTTGCAGACTTACCAGGAGTTCTGGAGCCCTCCAGAGGGTTTGGGGAGACCTGCGCTACCCTCCGCAGGCCCCCCAAGCTTCAGATCACTGCTCTACAGCTTGGGGGGGGGCTGCAGAGAGTAGCACAGACCTCCCCGAATCCTCTGGAGGGCTCCAGGACCCCTCTTAAGTCCGCATATGGCATTGACCTTTTTTCGTGGTGGCGGTGATCCCCGGGATCACCGCTGTTGCTGGCCTCCTCTCCGCAAGTACTGAAATGCTGATCTAGGATAACTGAAAGTGGTTAACAAATCAAAACCTAATAGCTGGCAGTCATTGAAGGCATTTAATGCCATTTGACTTCCTATGCAACCAAGAATTTAACTGCCCCCTGCCACTACAGACTCCTCTAAAAAATGAACACAAAACCTTCACCATCCAGAGAATTTGTTGAGCATTGTATTCAATGTCCTTTCCATTATGAGGAAAAGAACAGATCCTTCTTACCATTATTACCACTTTCCCAAAAATAAAGCCAGAAAGAACCCCGATCTTTGCAAAAGTTAAATATATCTGCATGTTACCTTCACTTTCTCTCTTCTCAAACAGCAGAACAGACAATTTTCATCAAAAGACCAATCAGACACACCTTCAGGCTCAAAGTCTGTGAATAATAATAATAATAATAATAATAATAATAATAATAATAATGTTACTTCACATCCAAAAAGCACCACAATTTGTTTATAGTGAAAGCACATCCTCAATTCACTACCTGCTTCATAATGCTCTTGCCACAATTTAGGAAATGCAAATTTCAATTCTGACATGCTTTTAATCTCCACAATGTCACAAAAGTATAATCTTCGCCTACACACAAAGCTGATTTTCCTAAGGAACACCAAAACCACTGCCAGTTATAAAGATGAAGGCACACTCATTAGCAATTTTAGCCAATATGAAACTAACTGTGAGCATTGCCTGGGGGGAGGGAGAAAGCACAAATCACCAAGGTAACATACGTTTTCTAGAGGCAGAGCAGAGGTTGATTCTGTCATTAGAAATGCAGATCAAGGCAAAAAAAAGATTTAATACCTTTAAACAAACAGATCTTTTAATAATTCAGGTCCAAACAGCCCTTCTAGAATACTTTCAAACCCTAAAAGCAAAGAAAGAATGGTTAGCTTTCTAGATTATGCATGTCATTGCCAGAATATTGACAACAGTTCTATATTTATCTGTTCCTAGAACAAATCTGAGCATGCTTTTACAATGTTCTTTCAAGATTCCCCCAGTCCATCATGACAAATAAATAGAAAGAAATGAGTATAGTCTCATTTAGTTATAGTATTTTTACAGTTAAAATATACTGATAAGTCAAATAATTTAATAGAAAATGGAAAGGAGTTTTGCTTCTTACCGATTCATTTTATATCTATTTATTTACTATGCTTATGGCTATGAACTCGAAACATGTATATTTTTGCCTCATACTGCAGATTACTTCTCTTTCACTACAGAGTTTATCATAAGCCTTAGCATTTCTTAGAAAAAGAAGAACAATAAGGGAAAACTAAACAGCATAATACATAATGCGTGCATTGTGCATAAACTTGATTACCACTGAGATTTTCTATGCCTTTTTAAAGAGTGCTGGGAATTTCTATTTTAAAAGATTACACCTCCCCCCAATTATTGCCACTATTTGTAAATGTAAATTCAATGTAAATCTAAATCATGGCTTGCAGCTAAAGAAATGGCAGAACTAGCTACCAATTACTCAAAATATAAGGAAAAAGGGGACACTAAAGACAAGTGCATTCTTAAGAGAGAATTATGAATTCTACTGCAGAGTTCACTCAAACAAATGAAACTTATTTTTAGTTTCTACCTTACATTTTCTATTTACACCTGAGGGTGGGTGTGGGTGTGGGTGTGTGAGTGAGTGAGTGAGAAATGTCTAGTTTTTGTGCAATATCTGAAAGATATGTTGCGGGGGGCACACACACACATTTTTACAAATAGAAAAATGATAGGCAACAGTTATCTCTGGAGCTGCATGATGTAGGGTGTGTGTACACAATTCTGCTTTGGAGATTATCACTCCCCAGTAAAGAAGCCTGACATGTTAGTGCTGCATAGGAGGAGAATCTCATGTATTAATTATGAGTAAGAATCTTAGTGCAACTTTTGAAGCATTATTTATTTATTTATTTATTTTAGGAATTTGTGGCCCGCCTTTCTCCCGAGGGCACTCAAGGCGGCTTACAGCATATTAAAATACATAAACACATTAAAACAATTTAAAAACACATTAAAATAATTAAAACACTTAAGTTAAAAATAAACAACCCCAGTGGGTCACCAGCATTTACATATATTAAAACCAATTGTTAAAAGGTCAGCCCACCATGTCAGACATTAAAAGCAGTCCTGAATAAAAACGTCTTAAGGCCCCGCCGAAAGGCCTCTAAAGAGGGAGTCGTTCTTAATTCCAAGGGGAGGGAATTCCACAATTGGGGCGCCACCGCCGAGAAGGCCCTACTCCGCGCCGCCATCCCCCTCACTTCTGTCAATGGCGGCACGGTTAACAGGGCCCCCCCTGATGACCTCAGAGTACGGGTTGGATTATAAGGAAGGAGGCGGTCCCTCAAATACCCTGGACCCGAGCCGTTAAGGGCTTTAAAAGTCAAAACTAGCACTTTGAATTGTGCCCGGAAACGAACCGGCAGCCAGCGTAGCCGCCGAAGCAACGGTCCGACTGAGTCGAACCGACAAGCCCCGGCAACCACCCGGGCCGCCGCATTCTGCACTAGTTGCAGTTTCCGAACAGTCTTCAAAGGCAGCCCCACGTAGAGCGCATTGCAGTAATCTAGTCTAGATGTCACTAGGGCATGGGTCACTGTGGCCAGGTCTGCACGATCCAAGTACGGTCGCAGCTGGCGCACCAGCCGAAGCTGGGCAAAAGCCCCCCTGGCCACAGCCGCTACCTGGGAATCCAGGAGCAGCTGCGCATCCAGGAGAACCCCCAAGCTGCGGACCTGCTCCTTCAGGGGGAGTACAACCCCATTCAGAACAGGACGATGATCCAGTACCTGAGTCGTAGACTTCTGGACCAGAAGAACCTCTGTCTTATCAGGATTTAATTTCAGCTTGTTCGCCCCCATCCAGCTCCCAACTGCCTCCAGACAACGATTCAGGACATCGACCACCCCCTTGGTGGAAGTCAGGTGGAAAGGAGAGAAAGAGCTGGGTGTCATCCGCATACTGATGACACCCTACCCCAAACCCCCGGATGACCTCTCCCAGCGGCTTCATATAGATGTTAAACAGCATGGGGGACAGAATTGACCCTTGTGGCACCCCACACCTCAAGGACAAGGGTGCCGAACAAGCATCCCCCAGCACCACCTTCTGGGATCTATCAGCCAGGAAGGAGCGGAACCACCTCAGAACGGTGCCTCCAAGCCCCAACCCAGCCAACCGACCCAGGAGGACACCATGGTCAATGGTGTCAAAAGCCGCCGAGAGGTCCAGCAGGACCAACAGGGACGCACTCCCCCTGTCCAGTCCCCGGCGCAGGTCATCCACCAAGGCGACCAAGGCCGTCTCTGTCCCGAACCCTGGCCTGAAGCCAGACTGGAATGGATCCAGATAATCAGCTTCCTCCAAGATCCTTCCTCCAAGACCCTTGGAGTCAGGTGGAGAGAAAGAGCTGGGTGTCATCCGCATACTGATGACACCCTACCCCAAACCCCCGGATGACCTCTCCCAGCGGCTTCATATAGATGTTAAACATTATGAGAGTAAGCTATTGGATGCAATATTCTGAGAGCACTTCTATCATATAACCCTACTTAGATATGAAAAGTGCTACTGTGGAATGAAACTGGCAATAGAAGCACATCTGGATCAATGCTGATTACTGCTTCATGACAAAACAGCTAGGCAAGGCACACACAGACAGGAGACAAAGAAATACAAAGGAAAGAGCAGAAAACTAGAGAAGAAAAGTGTAAATACAATGAGAGCACATGCATATGACAAACCCAAGCACCCAACACCACTGTGGTATGCAGGTGGGCATCATCACAGCTTCCAGGTGCAATCCTAAACTCACTTTCTAGGGGGTAAACCCCACTGAAGACAGCTAGATTTACTTCCAAGTCAACACACATAGGATTGTACTGTCAAGAAAGGTATCTAACTCTGTCTAGACTAGAGGAATCCTCTCAATCTAAACAGATAGAACTCAAAGTCACAATCAGCTTGGAACATCCCATTGCTAAAAAATCCAACTTGATTTCTTGTGCATCTAAAGGGCTAACCATACATTACATACAAACATGTGTAACACAGCACTAAACTGTAAACTATATTTTTTAAAGAATAGCCACTTCAGAAAGGGGTAATTTAGAGTAGAGAAGTAGTGGGAGAGGGGAGTGTTAAGCACACCTCATCACTTCTTTGTTCAAAAGCTTCCCTTCCAAACATGTTTATTATTTAACAAAAAACAAACAAACAAAGGTGCTGGGGCTCTCTTGAATTTACTAGAAAAATGGGTGTAGGGCCATGGCAAAAATGTTTAAAATGGCACTAATAAAAAACGAGGAAACTAAGTGCAATATAAAAAATTGTAAGTTTAAAATATGAATTATTAAAAAAACACAAACACTTAACACGTTAAAAATTAAAAATCATCATAACAATGCAACGTTTCACTTGTCTGTCACGAGCATTTTCAAGCATAGCCCTCATGTAGTTTAAAAATCATATTTTAAACTTACAATTTTTTATATTGCACTTAGTTTCCTCGTTTTTTATTAGTGCTATTTTAAACTTTTTTGTCATGGCTCTAAACCCGTTTTTCCTAGTAAATTTAAGAATTATTGCGGGCCATGAAAACCTTACATCATTTTTGCTGGGGCTCTGTTGTATGCAAAATGTAGACAGCCCATAAAACGTTGGCACTTATATTTGACAATTTTAACTCTGGGCAAGGTTGGCTCCTAAAAGAATTCAAACCTTTTATTAGCCCTATAAGAACACAGTTGCCAAAGATTCATGTCCCAGAGTATGCTACATGCAACAGTGCATTCACAATATCTGCCAAGCGGTGCACAGAGCCTTGATAGTATACAATCTTACTTTGCTTAGTTCACTGTTCTCACCAATGGTAACGCCATTTGATTTTTATTAATATTAAATATTAGATTTAACAGTTGCATAGCAACAGCAGAAGCGCTTATACGCAATACCCTACATCCAAAAAGCCAAATAAGGCAAGAATGAATATATTCAAAAATTATTTAAGGATCTTACAGAACGGTTTCGCAGCCCAACAAGAACCCAATATGCCGCAGAAAGCAGCATGATAATGAAAGGAATATGACCTGTCATATTATGTTTAAGTGCTGAAAGAGTCTAGGAAAGCATTTGTGCACACATAGTACCCTGTAAAGATCTTGAAAGATGAGGTCCTACCTACTTTTTACTAAAATCTTCCTTCACTGTTCCTTTTAGGAGCTAAAAAAATTTTTTCTCCACCAATATTCTCTTTTCTCCCTATATGACAGATTACATTTTCCTCTAGATTTCAAAGGGAAAGAATTAACATGGCTGTTTCATTAAACTCCTGCATTTATATCTTCATTATCTACATGCATGTTTGATCATTTACAGCTGCTGAAGAGCAGCACTAGTGAAAAGGTGGTAGGCATGAGAAGAGAGGGGTTGTAACAGGCAAAGGATGTTTTAATTTTTCCATTTCCCACAATATTTCATAATGATTTTCCACTGTCTATGGCAGAAAGTCATATGCAAAGGCAAACATTAAAAATGAAAGCATTTTACAAAAACTGACCAAGAATGCTCAAAATACTATACATTTTTCTTTATAAAAAAACTAGATATTATTCCCTATAACACCACATTTAAATATATATTTGGGGATTTGCTACAAGAGGAGTTTGAAACATAATAGCCTCTTTATGCATTCGAACATGCCATGACAAACCACCAAACTGTGTTTTTGTTTTTAAACTTACCGGAGCTTTAAAATTAAGTTTAGGTACCACAGGAATCTCACTAAATAACTACACAATGGTGGATTCACACAATGGTGGATAAGCAATGCACATGCATCTAGATTATAACAGGATTTCTTCCTACTAATTAACCTGGTAGCCTAAGCTAATTATGTATTGCCCAGTTTACTGAGGACAGAATGAACAGATATCCATATGATTGCTTAAATTCTTGAAAATTGTCAACCTTCTCTCACTCACTCACCTGTCCTAGCTGAGACACACACATATACAACTTTTTGTTGGTACTCTATTCCTTAATCATCCTCACAGTTCAACATACAACCTACATTGGTATTGGCCATTAAATCACCACTGATGGCTCATGTTCAGTACTGTATATTACTCATTATACAGTATCTGAACATTTGGTTGTCCCAGGCTTGTAAATAGTCACTTGCATGGTCATCTGTGGAGAAGCAAAAATCTCCTCCAACCAAAGATGAACCGAGATATCAGACAACAGGGAAAATCCTCACTGGGTAGCTGGGGATAAGAGTTGTTGTCTGGCACAGGAGAATTACTAGATCCCAATGTGTTCTATTACAGCCATTCAGAGACTTGAAGAACGAGGAGTAAACCAGGAGTTTCCTGCGCCTGCTCTACTACTAATAATAAATAAACCAGTATTTATACACCACCTTTTCTTTGGTCATCGGATATCTCCAACTTTAATTCAAAGGCAGTTTACATGAGCAGGCTTTCTAAATGCCAAGGGGTTTTTACAATACAATAATATGTTCTAATCTTTCATAGAACCCTTCATTCTAGATCAGCGGTTCTCAACCTGTTACGGGTACCCCTAGGAGAACGCGGACCTCTTGCTGGGGGTACACCAAGCCCTGCCCTTTATCTGCCCCATCAGCAGCTAATTAAGTGTTAATTAACATGGATTTTAAATTGTAATTATTTTCAGAGCCCTTCTGTGTCTCTGATTTTGGTTTTGGGCTTATTTTTGTACTTTGAAAAATGTACTTTGGTGGGGTGGGGGAGGGAGGAGCTGATTAATGAATTGATCAATCCAATTAATTATCAGTTAATTAGCAGGGGGTACTTCAGAAAATTGGACCGTGATAGAGGGTACCTGGGCCTCCAAAAGTTGAGAACTCCTGTTCTAGATGGTTTCTTTCACAGTCCAGCTCTCTCTCTCTCTGACATTCACCTCACCACGCTTCAGCTGACAGGCAACCTTGACTCTCACTCAAGTGCAGCTGCAGTTCCACTCCCCCACAGAGGCTCTACAACTTATCAGCTCGGCGTGCCAACAGCTCTCCGTCAGACACAGAAGTATCTCGAACTGCCATCCTTCAGATCTTCAGGCATATATGAGACGGTCGCTCTACCAACTGAGCCAGACCTCTTGCCCTACTGCTGGAGTGTTCTCTGGTCATGGTAACAAGGTCTTTGTACAATACAGACTCTTTTGTTTTACACTTGCCTCAGATACCTCCACCTTGTGCATTAAGTCAAATAATTACTGTGAATAAGTGAAATAATCATTGCAATATCTGCAAAACAGTATCATTAGTTTTACAATTTATCCAGGCATACAAATTCTTTTGGAAAAAGGAATTCTGCTATTTCTGATTCTGTTCACACAAAAGTAAACTGCCTTTGGCACACCTGAATAATCTCAAAATGAAGAACTTTGTACAAATACGTTCACACAGAAAAAGAGTATATATTATTTATTGAATTTATATCCTGCTTTTATTGTTGTAAGCCCAAAGCGGCTTAAAACAATACAATCATAAAAATACAAAACACATAAATCATAAAACAGTAAATATAATATAAAACTCTAAAAAACATTAATACAATCTAAAAAAAGACAGTGAGGTACAAAAATAGCAATAAAAGCTCATAAAAGGGCTGGACTACTAAAATAGGCTGGGTGGTAATTCAGAGGACTTGTTTAAAAAGAAATGTCTTCAGGCCCCGCTGGAAGGCCTCTGAGGGAGCAGTTCGTAGTTTAGAGGGAGGGAATTTCATAAGGTCGGTGCCACTGCTGAGAAGGCCCTGTTTCTTGCCGCAGCCCCTCCCATCTCTGAAGGAGACGGCACTTTTAGGAGGGCCTTATCCAATGACCTGAGGGAGCAGGTCGAATTGTACAGAAGTAGGCAGTCTCAAACACCCTGGCCCTGAGCCGTATAGGGCTTTAAAGGTCAAAACCAGCACCTTGAATTGGGCCCAGAAACGAACTGGCAGCCAGTGCAGCCACTGGAGGAACGGCCCGACTGAGTCAAACAGCTTGCTTCCGGTGATCACACAGGCCACCGCATTCTGCACCAATTGCAGTTTCTAACCAACTTCAAGGGCAGTCCCACAGAGTGTGTTACAATAATCTAACCTTAAGGTCATCGTGGCATGGACCATTGCTAGGTCTGCGTGATCCAGGTTTCGCCATGCATGTTGGGTGGAGAGTGCCGAGCAAATCTGACACGAAAACCCTTGACTTCCGAAGGGCAGACTTCCCCAAAATGAGGAGACTAGTTTAAAAAAAGCTGAAAGGGAAGGTAAAAAGAGTCCAATCGCTCCAGAGTGCATGGAGGCTGTTTAAAACAACAGTCATAGAGGCCCAGCGGGAGTGTATCCCACAAAGGAGGAAGGGCTCGACTAAGTCCAGGAGGGTGCCGGCATGGCTAACAAGCACAGTTAAAGAGGCTATAAAAGGCAAGGAAGCTTCCTTCCGTAAATGGATGTCTTGCCCTAATGAGGATAACAAACAGGAGCACAAACTGTGGCAAAAGAAATGTAAAAAGATGATACGGGAGGCCAAGAAAGACGTATGGCAGGCAACATAAAAGGGAATAACAAAAGCTTCTTCAAATATGTTAGAAGCAGGAAACCTGCCAGGGAAACGGTTGGTCCGCTGGATGGTGAGGGAGAGAAAGGGGTGATAAAAGGGGACTTGGAGACTGCAGAGAAATTAAATGAGTTCTTTGCATCTGTCTTCACGGCAGAAGACCTTGGGCAAATACCACTGCCGGAATGGCCTCCCCTGACTAAAGAATTAAGTCAAACAGAGGTTAAAAGAGAAGACGTCTCAGACTTAATTGACAAAATAAAGATCAATAAATCACCAGGCCCGGATGGCATCCTCCCAAGAGTTCTGAAGGAACTCAAGAATGAAGTTGCTGACCTCTTGACCAAAATATGCAACTTGTCCCTTAAAACGGCCACTGTGCCAGAGGAATGGAGGATAGCTAATGTCACGCCAATCTTTAAAAAAGGAAGGAGGGGGGACCCAGGGAACTACAGGCCGGTCAGCCTAACATCTGTTCCAGGGAAGATGGTGGAAAGTCTCATTAAAGATAAAATCTTAAAACACATAGAAGAACAAGGTTTGTTGAGGGAGTCAACATGGCTTCTGCAAGGGGAAGTCTTGCCTCACAAACCTGTTAGAATTTTTTGAAAAGGTCAACAGGCATGTGGATGCGAGCGAACCCGTGGATATTATATATCTGGATTTTCAGAAGGCGTTTGACACGGTCCCTCATGAAAAGCTCCTGAGAAAACTCCACAGTCAGGGAATAAGAGGGCAGGTCCTCTTGTGGATTAGGAACTGGTTGAAGACCAGGAAACAGCGAGTGGGAGTCAATGGGCAATTTTCACAATGGCGAGAGGTGAAAAGCGGTGTGCCCCAAGGATTGGTCTTGGGACCGGTGCTTTTCAACTTATTCATAAATGACCTGGAGTCAGGGATAGGCAGTGAGGTGGCCAAGTTTGCAGATGACACTAAACTTTTCCGGGTGGTGAAGACCAGCAGGGATTGTGAAGAGCTCCAGAAGGACCTCTCCAAACTGGGAGAATGGGCAACAAAATGGCAGATACGCTTCAATGTAAGTATCGTATTTATTGGCGTATAAGATGCACTTTTTTGTCTAAATTTGTGACCCAAAATAGTAGGGTGCGTCTTATACGCCAATACTAAAAAAATCCCTCCCTCCCCCGCCCGTTTTAAAGCATTTTTGGGCTTACCGGGGGTTTTCCGCAGCAGGAGAGCTCCCTTGTGCTTTCTTCCCTGGCTAATCTATCCGATCTACAGCTGTTTGTCTGGTTTAATTTATGCACGAGCTTGAGTTGAGCTTCTCAGCAGCCAGCAGAGGGCGCTGTGCTCAGTTCAGTTCAGCTGAGCTGCAGAAGGCCTTTCCTCCGATGCTGAATCAGCTTTGGTAAGCTTCTGAACTGGGCCTAGTTGGGGAGGCTTTGGAAACTGTGCTTAGGTTAGGTTAAGTGGGGTGGGGGAAAAGAGTTGGGGTGGGGGAAAAGTGTTCAGCTGAGCTGCAGAGGGCGTGGTCTTCCCAGCTCTCCTCGGAAGGGTAAGCTTCTAAACTGGGGCTAGTTGGGAGGCTTTGGAAACTTTGCATAGGTGGGGTGGGGTAAGGGTTGAGTCTGGGTTGTTTTTTTTGTACTTTTATGTTTTTTACTTTGGAAACTGTGCATGGATGGGGTGGGGTGAAAGAGTTGAGTCTGGGTTTTTTTTGTACTTGTACATTTATGTTCTGGTGCATTTTGTTCATGTGTCTTATTGCTGTGTGTTTTAAAAGAGATCCTGGTATTTTTGTGCAATTTATGTAAATTAGCTAATTAAGCAGCCAAGCAGTAAGTGGCCAAGTGGCCCAAAAATGCTTTAAATCTTTTTTTCTTGAAACCCAGGGCCAAAAGGAAGGTGCGTCTTATACACCGATAAATACGGTAAGTGCAAAGTGATGCACATTGGGGCAAGAAACCAAAATTTCACATATACGCTAATGGGTTCTGAGTTGTCTGTGACAGATCAAGAGAGAGATCTTGGGGTGCTGGTGGACAGGTCGATGAAAGTGTCGACCCGGTGTGCGGCGGCTGTAAAGAAGGCCAATTCCATGCTCGGGATCATTAAAAAAGGGATTGAGAATAAAACGGCCAATATCATTATGCCTTTGTACAAATCGATGGTAAGGCCACATCTGGAGTATTGTGTCCAGTTCTGGTCACCACACCTCAAAAAGGATATGGTTGAATTGGAAAAGGTGCAGAAAAGAGCGACCAGAATGATTTGTGGGCTGGAGCACCTCCCTTATGAGGAAAGGCTACAGCGTTTGGGGCTTTTCAGCCTAGAAAAAAGGCGCCTGAGGGGGGACATGATTGAGAAGTATAAAATTATGCATGGGATGGAGAGAGTGGATAGAGGGAAATTCTTCTCCCTCTCGCACAACACCAGAACCAGGGGACATGCACTAAAATTGAGTGGAGGGAGAGTTAGAACGGATAAAAGAAAACATTTCTTTACCCAGCGTGTAATTCATCTGTGGAACTCCATGCCACAGGATGTGGTCATAGCACCTGACCTAGATGCCTTTAAAAGGGGTTTGGACAGATTCATGGAGGAAAAGACCATCACAGGTTACAAGCCATTAGCAACCTCCTGGTTTTAGAAGTAGGTTTTCTCTGTGCCAGGTGCAGGGGAGTGGCAGCATTAAACAGGTTGTCTTGTTGGCTGTGTGCTCCCTGAGGCACCTGGTGGGGCCACTGTGTGATACAGGAAGCTGGACTAGATGGGCCTTTGGCCTGATCCAGCAGGGCTCTTCTTATGTTCTTATGTTCAGTTACAGTTGCAGCCAGCGCACCAGCCAAAGCTGGGCAAAAGACCAGCCGCCATCTGGGAATTCAGGAGCAGCTGCGAGTCCAGGCAAACCCCCAAGCTGCGAATCTGCTCCTTCAGAGGGAGTACAACCCCATTCAGAGCAGGATGACACTCTAGCACCTGCATCATGGATTTCAGGACCAGGAGAACTGCTGTCTTGTCAGGATTTAATTTCAGCTTGTTTGCCCTCATCCAGATCCCAACTGCCTCCAGGCAACGCTCCAGAACCTCAACAGCCACCCTGGTATCTGGTGAAAAGGAGAGATAGAGCTGAGTGTCATCAGTATACTGATGGCACCCCACTCCAAATCCCCAGATGACCTCTCCCAGCAATTTCATGTAAATGTTAAATAGCATGGGAGACAAGATTGAACCCTGTAGCACCCCATACCTCAAGGGCCAGGGAACAACACATTCCGTATGGACTAAGCATATAGGAATAAGAATTACTGCCTTTAACTTGAACACCTGCACTTATTATTACTAACCATCCTGATTCTTCTTGCTGCTTGCCAAGCTCTCTCAAATATGAGCTCTCTTGCCAAGCTCTCTCAAGTATGAGCTTGCCAAGCTCTCTCAAGTATGCATTCTTAAATATCTTTGCAAAGAAATCCACAAATGTTAAAAGTTCATACCATTTTTTTTTACAAATCCACTGATTCACACATACTAATATTTTTGGCATACTAATAGCCTTTTAAAAAAAAAGAAAGACTCCCAACCTTCTTCCAACTTACAAAAACCCTGCTTGGTTAACATTCTTACTGCCCATACACTAACTAGCAAGTGGCTACTTACAATTCCATTTAGAACAGTGCCATAAAAAAACTGTTAAAAGCACTTTATTTTGCATAACTTCTTTTGCTTTTGCTAGTCACACAGTAAGGCAAGAAACTACAGAGGATACTAAAGCACTGCTCTAGTGAAAATGTTATTCTGTAGCTCCTCTGGCTTGTAAGATTTCACCAGCCAGTGACTGCATAACTCCAAGCATATCATGCAATAAGGGCTGAAAACATGTTCTTAAAATGAAAATGATACTATTTACATGTGATGAATGCAGAACTGGTGAGGGAGGAGTAAATTGCTACAAGCAAGTTTATAAGTAAGCACTTGCCTCCAGTCAGCCAGACAGGGAAGCTTATGTACAATAGAAGAGACTCAGTTCTGCTTTTTTCCTGGTAGGCTGATAATGCTTATAAAATTCGATATGCATTAGCATGTGGGCTAGTAAATTTAAATGTGGAAGAGGGGCTACTAGTTTGTGGATTTATGCTACAACATACACACAGGAAGAGTGTTTTTTAATTCAACCAAACCAGGGTCTAAGGACGCTGAGAAAGATTCCAGTCTCTAGGACGCAGTCTCTAGACTGAGGATTCTGAGAAGATGAGAGAAACAACCATCAAGAATAGTGTAAATTTAATTTATGGTCAATGTGGTAACTTAAGACATCTCTTTAAACTCTTTAGGAGATTACTGTAACTCTCTCAATCAGCATCACCTCCACCTTAAGTAAAGATCATATGTACAGTCAAGTTATATCTATAGTCAAGTTATATCTACAGTATAGGTTATGCGCAGCCTTCATAGGTCAGGTTCACTTCACTTGTTACAAATGTCCTTCATACACACCACTTCTGAGTAGGAAAGTGCACATACCCCACATATACACACTCACACATGTTCTCTCTCTCTCTCTCTCACACATACACACAGGAACAGGTACACTAATTTCAACACATGCAGCAAAACTGTCACACAAATTCACCACATGCAATGTAACCATGTTCAGAAGAGCATATTTTCAGTCCTTATTGTTGCATGATATGCTTGGAATTATACAGACACTGCCTGATGAAAACTTAGAAGCTAGGAGTTGCAGAATAAGAGAAAATATGCAAATTTGCTCCATCTTCATAAATTTAATTAGACTGTAGAATTCACCTTTTATTGTTGCCAAATTTTGACTATTTTTAGATGAGCATATACATAGCTCTGCCTATTTGACCACAGTGGCGGAAGAAACTAGCAGTTGCAAAAGAACAAGCAGCCAAGTATATTGCGACCTTTGCTGAAAACAGACCAACCTCTGTTAACTCTACTTTGCTTTATATAACAAAGTGTTCAAAGAGCTTTGCAAACATTATCTTATAAAACTTACAATGAATGGGGCTGAGGTGAAGAAGGTATGGTTTGCCTAAGGCCATACATTTCTGGCAGAGGTGAGATTTTGAAATCAAGGAATTCCTGATTTCGAGGTCTGGCTCCTTATTACTACACCAGCTTTCCACTGATGCCATATAATCACCATGCATTCTTACGTAAGAAACTAATTGACATGGATGAAACAAATCTGCAGATCCCAGGTAATCGTTGCCGCCACCTTTGCATGAAGTGGTAATTGCTCTGGCAGACTGTGTCTTAATCTTCTAGAGGATTTGGAGGGGGTGGGGAACAGAAGAGCAGCACATCATTTGGCTTTATGTACTGTGAGCTTTAATCTGTCCAATTGTAAATGCTTTTCTCTCACTTTCTTAGAGTACAGATCAAGCTTTAATAGTGATAGTATTCTATCAACAAATTGTACTAACATGCAGGATCTCTCCATTCCTTCATTATCCCAGGAACAGCTCTATGAAGTAATGAAGGACTGTTGCATATTTTACCAATTGCTTTAATGCTGCTTAGGCTCTGGTTGGATAAGGAATTAGTCTTCTACAGGCCAGACACTGCCCCACAGGCCACAGTCAAGGATTCCACCTTGAAACAGATGACAAAAATGTTTGCCTTTCTTGACATTCAACAGCAGATTCAGCCTTTCACATAGCAATAAGAGTGTCTAAGTATAATGCAAGGGAAAGTTATCTGCACAAATCAGCAATGTCCTGCTTTGATGACAATTTGCATATTGTTTACCCTGGTAACCATTGGGAAGATGGCAATGCTTGTTCTCTTTCCAATTCTTTTAATTAAAAAGTGGTTAAAAAAAAGGAAATGTCACTTTTCCTGGACAGCCAGAGTAGGGCTTAGGTCAGTACCCACCATTATTTCTGTCTTGGAATTACTGAGCACCCTTTCTCCACACTTCCCAGAGATGGGTAGTAATGGCACAGAAAGAGATCACTTTTCCTTGCCTTTAGCAGCAAAGGCAGAGAAAATAGTTGGTGGCATGCGACAAAAGCATAATTGGGTGCTATTCTCTGTTTGCAAGCAATTTGTAATGTAGGACTTTCTTGGGCACAGTTGCAAAAGAAGCCCTTTACACACATTTATCTTTCTGCCATTTGCATGGTCAGCAAGGGTAAATGCAAATTAAAAGCTTATTAACACATGGTGATTTTAACAGGAACAAAGGAATCACATACACATGAAGGGGGGTGTTAATTCAATGAAGCTATCTCTGCACTGACATATTTAGGGCTTCCCTCCCTTGGGCAGCAAAGTATAAAACAAAAAGAAGAGCTGTCTGATAATAAGGTGCAGTGAAAATGTCTGCCATCTGCCACATCCTCTCGACAAAGTGAGGAGACACCCACGAGGTGATCTTCTGTTATAATCCACACTGTTTGCTTTGCCCCCCCCAATTATGGGATAGGCTCTCTTCCCAACTGCCAAGCTATGCTCTGGATACAGGCACTAAAGTATTTCAAGTAGTGCCTAGGATTGTAGCTGACTCAATGTATCCCCACTCTAGAACTGGGCAGTGTACAGAAGCAGAGGCTGATGGCAGAATGCAGAATCTGATCCACAATAATTCATCAATGTTGGGAGGGAGAGGGAGAAGAAATGCCCTCTATTTTTTCAGCATTCTCTGGCACTACAACAGGGTTTATCTTTAAGCAGCAGAACTGTTGATTTTCTTTACTAGTAAGGTTTTAGAACTATGGTACTACTACCAACAATATACCCTGGAGCTATCAGTAATTATCACTCTAATGAAGTTCTTGCCCACCAAAAATATGTGATAATTAATTGGAGGCGAGACCAAAACTTTATCCATATCTGAATGTGCATGTCTCTTTACAAGAAGTGCTTCACTATTCTTCCTTCCACACTGGGTTGTAACATGCCACTTTCTAGACACAGCAAGAAAATTAGCTGCTGCAAAGCTTTTCTTTGACTTAAAAATGGTGCTACACAGTGATTTCCAGCTGATACAATTATAAAAACAGTTGCATGATCCAGCTTTTAGGAAATGGAATATCCATAAAATGGAAGCTAACCTTATCAGATCACCACCAGGTAGGAGTCAGCTTTTCAGCAATATTCCCAATACCATCCTCAAGGCCTTGGCAAAAGCCATTAGAAAAAATATTTTTAAATCGTTTTAAAATTTTAGTTTAAAAACTAATGATTTTAACCCTGTTTTGCTTACAATAATTAATGAAATGAAGTATCTATGCAGGAAGTGTCTGCTGGGGGGGGGGAAGTAATTACATGATCCTACTTCATGACCTCCAGTCACTTTTCCCAACCACAGGACCCCACTGTCATTAATTTGTCTGCATACAGCAAACTGTTCACCACAAAATATAAGATTCAAAGCACAACAGATTCAGAAGCACACACATTCAAAAAAAAATCAATCACAATGTATTGACTAGAAAATACGTTTGGGCAAAGATTTTCCTCTGCTTCCGTGCAAGAAGAAAATGTTTGTGCTGTGACATTTTGTAAAATCTGTGCTATATATAACCAGTGTTCTGTACACTTCATATAAAAAAAGACAACTACAAAATACTCCAGTATATTCTTTAACTGTTTGCCCAGTCACCACTGGCGATCTAGAATTTGTGTGCGGGTAAGTGGAAATGTTGAAACTTTTTCCTTTTTAAAACCATGTTTAAACTCTGTTGGCGGTGGCAGCTCCTACAACACTTGAACCACCATGTTCACAGCAATTGGCTCCTGCCAGTCAACACATTTTTGCTCTAAAAATGTTGTTACAGTATTGACATAGTTGTAGGGTGCAATCTAGGGTACAATTGTGATATGTACAATCCTGATACAATCTAAGGAGAAAAATACACAGTGGCCCGCAGAACTTGGTTACCTGGAAAGTTATCAGCACTTCAAACACAGCAAGTGTTTTTATACACATATAAAATTATTGAACTTGCATGATGACAAACTGGGACCAAATAGTGGGAGCTTGTTCCAGTTCTCCTCTAGCCCTTTATTTCATCACAAAAGGAAGAGATACTGGACTCAGAAAACATGCATCAGAGCAAGCATTGTTCCTGGCCAATCTCTCCCCACCCATTTCACTTCTTTAAACCGTGAAAGGCAGTCTCTCCCAAAATTTAAAGCATATTTGTAGCCGGGGGGGGGGGGCAAATTGTGTTCCATGGAGCTGCATCTCCTTCAAGCCCCCTCTTCTTTTAGGCCCCAGGTTGAAGGACCAAACTGTCAGCAGCTAAAGGGACACACCTGTGCAATTCCCTCTGTTGCCAATATTTTAAGACAGTGCAACAGAGGAGCTCAATGCAGCCATAATGGGGCCATTAAAAAATCCTCAATGTTGCAGATGCCTCAATAGTTTCTGAGTCCCAATCAGCAGGGACCCACTCCTACTCTTTCCATGGGTTTGCCTCAGTACTCTGCTCATTCACACACAAGCTCATTTTGGCCCATTTAGCTACTCTTATCCCTGCTCACTTTCCCTGTAACCAGGATGGCAGCACACCCTGACTAAATGAGACATCACTTTCTGAACCTTGTCTCAGATCCTGTTCTGCTTTACATCATGCCTGGATCTGCATGTATGAAATATCTGGATCTGCTCCTTTAAGTCCACCTTAGCTTGCTGACCCCAATCTGGACAAAAAGGAGCTCCACAGAAGCATTGCTGGCTGCAGCAGCTACAATTATAAACATGTCTAAGTGCATCTTTCAAAGGTTCAAATTCCAACTTATCCTGAGATAGAAAAAGCGATATCAAAAATAAGAGGAAGAGGACTAACTAACTATAAGAGGAGCTGCAAATTCCTGCTCCTGCTCTCCCTCCGGTTCCCGGTTCCCATTATTTTCTGCTTCCATATCAATACTATTATACCTAAGGCTAGTCTCAAGCCCAGCAGTAACAGGCAATCTTGCAAATTCTATGCTCACAACCTTCTGCCACTGGCCCCCTCTGCAGAACTATCAAGAACAGCTCCCACAGAGCTCCCACTGAATCCAAAAGTTAGTCATTGCACTGTGGCTTAAAGGTTTGATTTGTACACTTTTGTTGCTCCAGCGGCACTGGCTGCCAGTTTGGGCACTATTAGAGGCATTGGTGATTAACATCTTCCAAGGCTTGGATGTGGCAACTTGCAAGAGAGCTTTCTTGGTGGTGGCCCCCATGATATGGAAGTCTGTCCGACATTGGCATTTTCCTTGTATGTTTTTTGACATCAACAAAATAGTTTGTTTTGTCATGTCATTAGCCTGGTATAGATTTGCCCCAGTATTTAGGCTTATTTTTATCTTTTCTCTTCCTGCAATTATTCATGACTGCTTGTCATTTCTGGTTGTTTTATTGTGAGCCAGCTTGAATCACTCTGAGAAAGACAGTATACAATTTAGAAATAAATAAAGCATCCCAAAAGGAAAACAGTCAGAAGGCCAGGATGTTTCATAGAAAAGAGTTTTTATTCACGAAAGAGTGAACAAGCCCAGCAATCAGACAGTGAGCAATGGGTTTTGAAAGGCTGTTTCAGTGGAGGGGAAAGCAGAGAATGCTCTCAGCTGAGTAGCTTGTAAGAGAAATGCAAGTGGAATTGGAGGAGGTGGGGGAGAAGAAAGAAAAAAGGCAAGTTATGCCTCTCCCTAAAATGTTGAAAAAGACTGAACATTGAACAGGGAGGTGTGGCCCTCAGGCATGAGATCAGCCTTTCACTGGCCATGATTCAATTTTCTAGGCTACTGGGCTAGCACCTATTCCAAAGGGGTCTCAGAAGCATCTGGCAAACACCCAAATTCAAGATTCTGAGTAGGGTTTTGGCAAGGCAGCTGCCACAAGTCACATACCAAGCAGAGGTCTCAGGATAGCAGACCTTGCGCTTAGCACAGAAAGGAACTATAGGGTCAGGGGTGAATGGAGCGCACCAAAATGGGGCACAGGACACTCTCCCAGAAGGCTTGAGGAAAAGTAGACAGAACATGCATTTGACATCTGTCCTCAGAAGAAATACACAAACTTTGTAATTGCAAGGCCAATTATACAGTTCAGAGCAAAGGGAACAGAACACTGAAGGGACTCCTGAATAGGGCTTCTTGGGAGAGCAAAGTGCAAGAGGCAGATATGCTAATTTCAGAGGAGCTGGCTGGTGAGTAATGCACCAAAGCACAAAGAAAGGCAGGCTGTGGATATGCCAATCAATCAGGGTCAAGGGGTTACACTGATTGCATTACGATGGGGTCCACTTGATCCATTCAGACTCCTGTTACCCTAAGACCTCTTGACATCCTAATACCTAACTAGGCATGTTTTCTCATATCAAAAATGCAAAGGGCACCAGTTTGCTGCCTTTTCCAGGCTAATGAGTTCAAGGTCCAAGATCCTGAATTATCCAAGTCTTGTTTCCCCAAAATGGAGGCTTCAAATCAAGGGTGCTCTGGCAAGCATTCTGCACCCCATAGAGACTTTCTGTACTCAGCCAGTGGGGGGCTTCGAAGCAAAGTCTCAGGTGTCTAATGAAGCCTGGGAAGAACCATATAGGTATAGGAGGAAAAGGTACACATGTCCCAAGCTGTTATGTCAAGCAACTATAAAACAAGTGTTCCCCATGCCCCATTCAAAAGAAGTCTGAGATGAGTTTACAATCATTAACTTTTACCATGCTAAAATGGACACAATCTGAAGCAGGACAGGCAAGGAATGGCAAAATCCAGCAAGGCTCTTCTTATGTTCTCTCTGGAAGTACAGCCAAGTGTGCTCTAGTCTGTTCCTCCGCACACCAGTCAAAGGCCTCCCTCTCCGACTGTCACTTCTCTTTTCCTATCACTGCCACTGCTGCTTCTAGTTACATCAGTTTAGCTCTATTGTAGCTTCCTGTATGCATGCTCTCTCTTTCACTCCAGGCTTTAAAGAGGGGGTTTTGGGAAGAGAAATAGAGATCCCTCTAAAGCAGGGGTGCACAACATGCGGCCCGCGGGCCGCATGCGGCCCGCCTGACGATTTCCCGTGGCCCGCGAAGAAATCGGGGATCCCGATCTCTGGGATCCACAAGTTCTTCGCCGGCCATGGAAATCCTCCGTGCCCGCTCTTCCATGTGGTTTGCCGCTCATTCTGCTCCTGACGCGGCTTATTCGGCTCCTGGATGAACGCCAGGAGACTCCAGGGGGCGCTTTGAACGCCGCCAATCAGCTGAGACTCCTGGCGTTCAGCCAAGAGCCGAATGAGCCGCATGCGGGTGATTGCCGAAGGGAGATTGCCAAGGAAGATTGCCGACTCCGGGGGAGGAGGGGCCCAGGGGAGGCTCTCTCCTCGGCCCAGGCTCCCTCCTTCGCCTCACGGAACGCGTCCCCAGTACATGATGCGCTCACTCAGGCCGGTGCATTTCGGGATGGGGGGGCACAATCTACCGGGGAATGTCCCTGCTTAAGCAGCCTCCCTGAACTGAATGCCGCGTGTGCGAGGGTCAGGGCAAGGGACTACGCACAATCTCGCCTCCCCTCTCCCAAGAGGGCTCGCAGCAGGTCGCCTCCTCCAGTCTAGCCCAGCGCCCTTCCATCTCTGCCTGATGCCCGCAGGCGAGCTGCCGCCTGCGCCTGCTGCCGCGCTGGAGGTGAAGCGGCCGGCGCTTTTCCTCCTGCAGTTTTTGAAGCGGCCTGCCCAGTAAAAACGCAGCGATGAGACACGTTCTTACCCCCCCCTCCTTGGAGCCGCTCTATCCGCAGCCTCAAAAACAAAACAACAATCCAGTGCTCTTGCAAAGGAGCAGGGAATGGAGAAGAACAAGAGGCGAGGGGGGAGGGCGGGGGTGGAAGCGGAGAGGCTGCCCACCCCGGGTTCGGCCAAGGGCCGCCCGCCCTGCCAACAGCGAAAGAGCAAGGGGTTGGACTTCCACAACAGGCCAGGATCAATGGGGGCGAAGGCAGGAAGGAAACCGGCAACGCACACTTAGTTACGATAGCACAGAAGAGAGCAAGAGGCTGGTATGAGTTGAGGCAGGCATGAAGAGCAGGCATGAAGAGAGGCGAGCGAAGAGAACCACGGCAAACTGTGAGTGGGGTTGCCTGGGGGAAGGGACTCTTCAGCGGCAGGCAGCTCCACTCTGTGAGTGGCTCCCCTCTCCCCCTCCCATTCTCCCCCTCCCCTCGCAGTGGGGGCCTTTCTCCGAAGCTATGGAGCAGGGCAATCCTGCTGCGCCTCTCTGGGCTTTCTTGGTGAGTTGTTTTAAACATGTTTTTTACTTGGGAAATGTGTGTGTTTTTTAAAGAGATCCTGGCATTATTATGTTTTTAACATGGGAAAAGTGCTTTTTTGGGGTGGGGAGGACTTGGGAGAGGGATTTGTGTGTGTTTTAAAGAGATCCTGGCATTTTTATGCCTTTTGCGCATGTGTCTTATTGCTATGTGTGTGTTTTTAAAGAGATCCTGGCATTATTATGTTTTTAACATGGGAAAAGTGCTTCTTTGGGGTGGGGAGGACTTGGGAGAGGGATTTGTGTTTTTTTTTAAAGAGATCCTGGCATTTTTATGCCTTTTGTGCATGTGTCTTATTGCTGTGTGTGTGTGTTTTTAAAGAGATCCTGGCATTATTATGTTTTTAACATGGGAAAAGTGCTTTTTTGGGGTGGGGAGGACTTGGGAGAGGGATTTGTGTTTTTTTTAAAGAGATCCTGGCATTTTTATGCCTTTTGTGCATGTGTCTTATTGCTGTGTGTGTGTTTTTAAAGAGATCCTGGCATTATTATGTTTTTAACATGGGAAAAGTGCTTCTTTGGGGTGGGGAGGACTTGGGAGAGGGATTTGTGTTTTTTTTAAAGAGATCCTGGCATTTTTATGCCTTTTGTGCATGTGTCTTATTGCTGTGTGTGTGTTTTTAAAGAGATCCTGGCATTATTATGTTTTAACATGGGAAAAGTGCTTTTTTGGGGTGGGGAGGACTTGGGAGAGGGATTTGTGTTTTTTTTAAAGAGATCCTGGCATTTTTATGCCTTTTGTGCATGTGTCTTATTGCTGTGTGTGTGTTTTTAAAGAGATCCTGGCATTATTATGTTTTTAACATGGGAAAAGTGCTTCTTTGGGGTGGGGAGGACTTGGGAGAGGGATTTGTGTTTTTTTTAAAGAGATCCTGGCATTTTTATGCCTTTTGTGCATGTGTCTTATTGCTGTGTGTGTGTTTTTAAAGAGATCCTGGCATTATTATGTTTTAACATGGGAAAAGTGCTTTTTTGGGGTGGGGAGGACTTGGGAGAGGGATTTGTGTTTTTTTTAAAGAGATCCTAGACACGCCCCCTGTGATGTCACTTCCTGAGGAAGTGACATCACGGTTTCTTGACACGCCCCCCCCCATGCGGCCCCGGAGAAGTTTGGCCTACTCATTTTGGCCCCCGCCTACTTCCAAGTTGTGCACCCCTGCTCTAAAGTCAAAGTTCTAAAAAGTGACCTGACCATTTAGTAGGAGCCAAACAAACGTTTAAAATATGGTAGAAGGTTGATGTTTAACACTGGCCTGATTTAGGCATGTCACTCCAATTAAGTTGTCAATCACTCTCTCTCATACGCATTTATAACAATATACAATCAACAAGGAAACCACATTCTTCATGCAATTTACCGCTTTCCAGCTCAAGATGGAGATTCACTAAGGAATATGGCTATTCAGCTATGGAACACAGGATTTTGGAACCAAAACAAAATACACAGTGCCACCATTTCTATAAGTCATTTTACAGTTTCAGATTTTAAGCCTTCACAGACTAGAAGCATATCACTTACTGGGTATTATCTACTTTGCTTGATAATTTGAATGCAAACTATTTTAAATGTTGTAACTAAAGAACGATTTTTAGACACAGATCTCTAAAATCAGATTCCTAAACTCATTTGGATTGATTTTAATTAAAAAAATACTGAGTTCTCTTAATTCACAAGTGATAATGGGAATAGACTCTAGCCAATGCTTCCAAGAAACTATCGTATATGTATTAGTTAGGAGCCCAGCTTTTGGCACTCATTTTGAACATCTTGGCCAAACTTTACAGCAGCTCTATAAATTAACTTTTCCCTACTGGCATTTTGCATTTATACAGTGCCACAATTGCCAATCACAGCCAAACAAGCAATGGACAAATAGTTACTAGCAACATCACAAAGGAAGGAAAATTAAGTATACTAACATCCTAGTCTTGGGGTATCCAGTCAAGCTATGCAAAGAGGTGTGTTTGTCCCTTGCATACTCCCAAATGTGGAAGTAGGATCAGAAACTGGATCTGGAAGAAAGGGTAAACAGCATGTTAGTTAAATTCACAGATGGCACTACACTGGGTAATGCTGCAAACATTAGCAGGAACAAAATTACAAATGAATTTAGGAACATATGAAGGAAAATACATCACATTTCAGGGAACAGTGATATATGACAGAATTGTAGCACATAGCAAGAATGTCCAAAGAAACACAGATTGAGTAGTAATGGATGGAAGGCATATAAAAAAGAACACAAAAGACCCAGTCATAACTTAATAGAAGGCAGAGTAAGGCCTTTAAAGCAATACTAAAATATTCTTGTATTGTGCTAGGAAAAAAATTAACAAACTATTGTGCCAAGAGAACTAATTGCTTTTATAGGACCTCCCCACTCCCAAAACCTAGTATCATCTCCCATCCTTGAGTAAGGTACTCAAGCATGAGGTGGCCACTCAACTACAGGAATTTCTGGATGCAACTGATTTTCCGGATCAATCTCAATCTGACTTTCAATCTGGTTTGGGGACTGAAACTGAAACACCTTTAGTTGCTCTTCTAGTGGATCCACACCAGGTACTAGACAGGGTGAGCACATCTCTGTTGGTTCTGCTGAACCTTTCACTGATATTTTATACTATCATGTATTCTTCTGTCCCCGTCCCCTGTGAAAATGGGTATTGGGAACACTATTTTGCAATGGCTTCAGCCCTCCCAGGTTCCAGAAGGTGGTGCTGGGAGACTCCTAGTTCTACACCATGGCCTCTGGCATTCTGTAGGATTCCACTCTATACCCCATGCTGTTTAACATCTACATGAAACTGCTAAGGGAGATAATCTGTTTGGCATGAAAGTGTCATTAATATGCAGATGACACTCCATATACATCTTTCCACCACCTCCATCTGGAGAAGTGGGTGACCTGAACCAGTGTCTTGAGTCAATGAAGGGCTAGATGTGGGCAAACAGGGTGACATCAAATCTAGACAAGACAGAGGCCTCCCTGGTCAGGAGATCTGCTAATTCAGGTCTGGTGAGTTTGCCTATTGTGGTCAGGGTTACACTCCCTTGAAAGATCAGGTTCACAGTCTGGGAGTGCTCTTGGTCCCAGCCTTGCACCAGGATGTCCAGGTGTCAGTGGTGGCCCAAAGGGTTTTTTTGCCAACTTCGTCCAGTGCATCAGCTGCGCTCATTCCTTTTTCAATCAGATCTGACTTTGGTTGGTCATTCCTTAGTCATATCTTGTTTGAATTACTATAACATACTGTACTCTACATGGGCTGCCCCCCAAAGACCATCCAGAAACTACAACTGGTGCAAAGTGCAGCTGCGAGACGATGATCAGAGGCAAGATACTACAATCATGTTCACCTCTGTTTTTCCTACATTATTCATTGCCAACTTGCTTCTTGGTGCAAGTTGGCTAGTTATGAGCTTTAATATCCTTGGTACAGTGGTTCTCAAAGTGGTGGGTTACACCCCGACATTGAGAACAAAAACTGTCCCCTGCACCCTTAAAGGGCGGGGACAGCACAGCAGCAGCGATCCCAGAGATCAGCGCTGCCGCCGCCGAAAAGTGCCCGTAAATGGGTTTTCTCCTTTTTAAAATGTAGCTAAAAAATTGATTTAAACAGCAAATTATTTATTTACATTTTGTTAAAAGAACAAACAAAACACACTCTGCATCTTAAGGAATATCTTCTGTTTAGTTCTCTGCCCTATTATATTGGTCAACGCTTTCCAATTTGGTATTCCTCTTATAAAGGATAAGAAAAGCAACCCAGTACAGTACTTACAATAAGTAAAAATGCAAATTTAACAAGATTTGAAAACATGCAGATTACATAAGGAATAAAGGATACAATCAAGGTGTTTAACTCAGAATAATCTCATGGGTTTCAATATGAATACTTTTGAACAAGGGAACACAGGATGACTACAAAACTAGAAGGTACTTCAGTTAGTTTTCAACTTGGTAAGGAAGCAGAGCAGCTACATGCCTTATAATTGCTCCCTCATGCCCACAGGCTTCAGTTTCTTCACTTATGACATTGCATTCCCTCCCACCACCAACCTCCCTGGCTGATAAAAAAAATTACACAAAAAAACCTTATTAAACAACTGAAATGAAAAGAACTGAGCAAATGAATGTCACTTACAAAATTTATTCAGGTAACAGATTCTGGAATTTAGTCCAGAAGCACCAGAACTGTTTCTAGCCTTTGTATTTTCAGCATGAATCATCTGTAGAAACTCATGGTCAAACGTGTATACGGTAATCTATTTTTTTCTCAGCCAAGCAAAATTGGAACAAACATGTTAGTTGCCTGTGTCATGCTGGTAGAACAGTGGTTCCCAACCTGGGGTTCGGGACCCCCAAGGGGGTTATGAAGCTATTTCTGGGGGGGGTCACAGAATGTTGGCTGAATGGCCACACCCAAGATGGCAGCTCACTCCTCCTCCCACACACACACACACTGCAGAGAAATAAGTGTCTGATGCTCTCTTGGGGCTTGTTTGGCACTCACCTTGTGTTACTTCCTGCTTGCCTTTTAGAATCTCTGTTAATATTAGCTCACTCACTCCCCAAATGGGGCTGCTTATGAGTATAACTTTTAAAAATGTGATTTATTTTTAAAAAGTGTGATTTATTAAACAGTGTATTAAAACAATAACATCACTTCCTGCTTACTGACATCACTTCCGGCCCTGCCAGCACTTCCTGCTTAATGACATCACTTCCGGCCCTAGATCTTAGGGGGGCCCCCCCAATAGATTGTCATTCTACAAAAGGGGGCCCCAGTGCTAAAAGATTGGGAGCCACTGTGCTAGATGTTAGGTTTCTGGGTTTTAACACCCTGCTGAGCTCCAATAACATTCATGTACATTATACTACTAGTTATAATTTGGACCAAATTCAAAGCTTAAACCATACAGTACGGCATAAACCATCTGGCAAACATGAGTTTAACAAAGAAAAAACGAATTGTTCAATAAAAAAGAAAGTGGTTCTTGCCTATTTTTAGCACATGTTTGAGCATATAAGGTGCAGAAGATTCACAGGAGACAGGTTTCCTTCATTAGCCACAGAAGATCCTGCACAATGAAGGAAAAACATTAAGATATCTACATATGTGGCTTACCCAAACCTATCTTACCAGGCCTAAGGGCAGGTTTTAAAGAGATATTTTGTATACAACAGTTGAGTACAAATACACACATACATAAGTATCACATCACTTATGAAAGGACACACACTTATTAATAGGAGCTTTATCCTTTAAAACACATGCAAATTGGAATTCAATTCTCAGCTACTGCTTGTGTGAAACTTTGGTAAATGAAAACACACTTTTATGCACCTGTATACCTTTCATAACTGACACAATACAAGCATATCCCTACTCATTAATTGTAGCTGAGAAAGTAACAGCCTGTATTGAGTGGTTCCTCAGCACTCTGTAGCTAGTATGCACACAGACCCCTCCTATATTGTGCATTTTGTGAAGCATTTAAGTTTTAACATTTTCCACTGCTCTGTAAAGCCCTGAGCTATCCACACATTTGGTGTTGAGTAACTAGAAAACCTGCAAACAAGAGTAAGTGAAAGCAGCTTTTCTATTCAAGATCAAAGAAATACTGTATGGCCACATTCCATCTGGGGAAGAGAGGGTGTCAGAAACACTACAGTTATCCAGATGTTAATGTTTATAAGTGTGCACATCAATAGTAACACAGATCTATATTTCAATTTCTGTTCAGTGCATAGCACTGCAAAATGATAAATATTAGTTATTGATAAAGACTGAACAAACCATAGATACATGCCCAGCTACAAAATTCCTTAGCTTACATGTGATTTTGCAATAGGTCTACATAAAAAAATCAAAATTCACAGCTATAGTTATTACAATAAGGGCTGAACCCCCAACCCCAAAAGGTGATGTATATGCACACAAACATGAGTGCATATTTGGGTTTATCAGGCCATTTTTCCCCCAGCACTCAGAGAAGGGTAAAAAGCAGCTTCAGGGGTCCATTAGTGAAGCTGCTAGAGAAGAAAAACAGACTGATAAACATCTATGCATATGCACTACTGACAGACAAAGCATACAACAAATTACTTTCATTAAAGACTTAGAAAGAAGTGGCCATCTTATTTCTCTCTTCATTTTATTAAGTTTGCCAAAGCATTGAAAGAAAAAAAAATTCCAGCCTTCACTATACTCATTTTAATCTCAGAAAGACTACATATACTTCTTTGAAAACCTGGGTCTAGAAAGGCATGAGCGTCATTGGATTGTACCAATGAAGAACTATTGCAGATAAACCCTAAAACTGCACTGGCAAGGGTATCTATATATTAGATAACACAGAATATACCTTATGAACTGCTTTTTATTGATACCAAGAGTAACATTTTCCTCCATAAAAAAGCCTGTGGACTTTGTTTCTTGCATTAGAACTTAGAAGGTATACTAATTCTAGGCATGTGTAATGAGAGTTACGGCACACATAAAGCTGAACCCTATATTTCTTCTAAGAATCAGAGGAAGAACAGTACTGTGTGTGTGTGTGTGTGTGCGCGCGCGCGCACACACACACACACACACACACACACACACACACACACACACACACACACACACACACACACACACACACACACACACACACACACACACATATACACATACACACACACACCAACTCCTTAAAAAACCCACCAAATTTCTTTGTCATAAAATATAAATGAAACCAATAGTTCAGAGCTACTCATTTAGCATGCAATTTTTCCTAACCTGCCATTTCACAGAAGCATGGTATTCAATATGCAGATCAAAATATGGTGTATAACCTTCTTGACACCTGTTACTATAGCACTTTTTATTACAATATAGGTCACAGATAACCAACAAAGTGACAGTCATTTCAAACTTCCCTTACAGGCCTGACATCCAGTCAAGAAACTATGTTTTTTTACACAGTCAAGCAAGTCACAATACTTCCAGACTATGAACAGTAAAGAGTTATTTTTTAAATTGACGTATTTTTTAATAAAATAGAACTAGTAAATGTTCCATTAAAAGTTTTAAGAACTGCAGCTAAACTTTGATTAGACAAAATTACAGTTAGGCCACAAATAACTTAATGCTTTGAAAACAATTATCATAAAAAAAATTGCTTATCCAGAGGTTCTCAAAATGTGCACTGCGATGCCCTGGGGCGTTGCAATGTGTTCCCAGGGGCGTTGTGGGACATGCGCCGGCTGAACCAGCCGGCAGCGCAATCGCAACACAATGCAGAAGATTGCGGAGCAGAGGCTCTGTAGTGCTTGCTGTACGCCGTGCGCTGCGTTTTCGCAGCTCTGGTGGGCCCTCTCACCCACCCTGACCCCCTTACTCTGGACTTGAAGGTCATCTGCGGCCACGGAACCCAGAAGTGCTGATGACACCACTGCATTGTCTGTTTTTGCATCATCGGCACTTACTTCCGGGTTCTGCAACCAGCGCCAGCAGAAAAGGCATCATGCTCCCAGTAAGTTTGAGAACTGCTGGTTTATACCTTAGCCTTCTTAATTAATTCCATTGCAAAATACTTTAAAAGAAGTTTCATAGTAAGTATTTTGAAAGCAGAATTAGATGAAGAAATCATGTAACAGGTCAACCTCTATTCTAATACAGTATTACTGCAGCCCAGCCAAAGAACATAATGTTGATCAAATTATCAACCACCTCCTTCTCCCCCATTTGTTCCCCCATCCTAAAATCAGACCAGTGACCCTTTCCTCACAAAACAATACTATCCAACTGTCTGGTAGTGGATCTAGTACCTATAACAGGTGGGTCTGTTCTAGATCTGGTTTCCAAGATCAAACTTGGGGCACTGTATGCAAAAGCACAGCATATGCTCTGTTATACACCTACATTCTAAAATGTAATTCAAAATGGATTCACAAATACAAATACTTCACTTCTGCTGGGAAAGAAAATTCAGGGAAACATTTATTGGCTCCTGGCAATTTATGAGTGTTACACATGAAGCAAACACCACATTTAAGACCTCATAAAACTGATCAATTTGAAGTTCAAACTCTTATGTACAACGTTATCAAGATAAAATACCATCAACACAATTATACTTTGGACCTTCTAAAATGTTTTTGTACTTTAACTCCAAAAATAATCTGGATGACTAGGTGATTAACCTTCACAGCTTAGTCATTTTCTTCATATCTTTTGTTTACACAGAAGGGGAAAAGTGCACCCAAATAGAAACTGGGGCTGCAGAGAGGTGGATGGAAGGAACAGAGCGTGGAAGGAAGCAAAGAGTGTCACCCCTGAATAGCATGTTCATTTTTTCAAAGTCTCTAGCACTTATGGTTACTGACCATATCAGAAGTGGTCTAAACTAGCACTCTGAGTGTACAGATATCTTCAGCATTTCTGTCCAAGCCACAAAAGACATTATCAGAAATTTCACTTGCAAATCACCCAATTTCAAAGAACAAAACAGAAATGACAACTACAACTAACTGGGACAACACACCACAAACAAAAATGCTAGTGATTACCTGAAATGATTTAGGCAGTTATACATGGAGACTGTGAACCTCTTGGTATACCATAGTGTTTGGACAGGAGCATCATACAAGTGGGGCCCCATATCCACTCATCTGCTATCCACGGTTTCAGTTATCCATGGATCACGGGGACCCCCCCCCCAGGTTTTTACTTTTTTTCCAGCAAGCTTTGTTTCTTCCTTAAACAAACAGGTGAAGCAGCCTCTGGCTGCTAATTGCAGGCAAGTAGAACGAAACATACAGCCCAATCCTACATAAAGATCGAGCGGGCGGCCAAGGCCATCCACCCAATCCTGATCTCTGCCGCAGGCAGCCTGCAACATGCAGCCTGCAGCAGAAAGTCTACTTCCCCCGCCCCGGGCGGCTAGGCCTATGTCCGCCCTCCCGGCTCTGCCGTCCCTCCCCCACCTCCGCCGTCCGCCTGCTGTATCCAGACCTACCTGGGTCCGGCGGCAGGTCAAGTCCTCAGCCTTCCCGGCTCGAAAGTAGACACAAATGTGCTTTATGGCACGTTTGCAACTACTCTGGGCGGCGGAACGTTCGTTCTGCTGCCCTAGTTTAAGGCAGGATTGCGCCCTAAGTTCTAGAGAGACTCGGCAAGGTTAACAGAAACCTTGCAGTCTCTCTCTAGAACTTAGTCTCATGCGGATGAAAAGGTCCGTTTTGCCTGCAATGGAGGCTGCTTCTCCGTTTTAAGGAAAAAATGAAGCGTGCTGAAAGAAAAATAAGAGCTGGGGGGGCGCGTGTGCCTGCCCACAGGGGAGGCATGGTGGGGGCCCCTCAGAAAACCATGGAGGGGGCATTTGCCCCTATCCACGGTTTCAAGTATCCACAGAGGGACCTGGAACATATCCCCAGCGGATATGGGGGCAGTACTGTATTTCCAAAAATGTATTGGATGGCAAAATAAACCTATATACCAGTGCTACCCGAACTGGGGCGTAGTGACGCCCCAGCCGGGAACAAAGGGTTGCTACACCCTTAAGGCGTGTGGCAACCCACAGTGATGACGACGGCGCGTCCGGGATCGCCGCTGCGGATGAAAAGGTCCGTTTTACCTGCATTGGTGGGCAGTGGATGTCCGGCGGGGTGTGTGGGGAGCCTGTGGACCACTCCGCAGGCCTCCCCAAGCGTCGGAGCAGTGCTCCGACGCGATCGCAACCCACTTCCGGTTTTACGCGAAACCAGAAGTGGGTTGCGATCGCGTCGGAGTGCTGCTCCGACGCTTGGGGAGGCCTGCGGAGGGGTCCGCAGGCTCCCCACACTCCCCGCCAGACATCCACTGCCCACCAATGCAGGTAAAATGGACCTTTTTGTCCGCGGCGGTGCGATCCCGGACGTGTCATCACGATCCCTGGGAAGGCCCCGCTGCCACTTAGAGCTGCGACAGGCCTTCCCAGGAGTTAGAGAACCACTGCCATATACAATTTTAACAGGTAGGGAAAACAGTAAGATGATTTTCCAAATGCAAGCTTTACATTTACTAGGATTTTCCTAGTAGCCAGACACTAATTCAAACAAACTTTAAGCATACATCTCTCCTCAAGAGAAACAATGTATCTCCTGCAGCTCTTCCAATAAGCAAAACAGGAATCCACTGTCAATCAACAGGTTACCTCAAAAACAGCTTCTTGACAAAACTGACTATATCACTCTGATGTGTTTGAAGTTGACAAATGTTCTCCAAAGCTCTGGGCTATCTTTGAAAAAAATGTACAAAAACGACAATGTACTGAATGCTGTTTTATATACCAATGTAACAAAAAGCAGGGGAGGTCATATTTAAACAAGATATAACCCATAAGTGTTTGGACACCTGACACAGGGAATGCCCAAGAATATGAATATCACCACAAGTTGATACTGAGTAATTGCTGATCATACAGAAAAAGGTTACTGCTTAAGCAAAAACTAGGGGGTTAATGTTGCAAAAGATAAATTCAGATACAAAGGCACAAAATTGGAGCATGACCTCCAGGATTATGAGACATGATCTAGCATGCATCCTTTACTGTTAAAGAAACAAGAACTCAGTTTAAAATTATCTGTTCCTATTCCCCTTGCTCCTTAAATAACACCACTTCTCACTACATTTTAGATAAATAAGTATAATGAAAACTACCACTTTGGGCTAAGAAAAATATTCTCTTAACACACAGAAGTATTACTGTCTAAGCCTGGGAATCAAAAAATGCATATAGGTCTTTAAATACAACATTTAAATGGACAGCAGGTACACTTAAGTGTAGCAAGGAACTTAAATAATCTTTACAAGCCCTGAAAATTATCGTTTGAAGATTACCATCATTTTACACAACATTCTCCCCTCATATTGCGCATCTTTTCACCAACATTCCTGTTTTACAGAAGGGGATGGTGTTATTCCTAGCAGGTTATTATGATTCCAGTACAAGTTAATCTATAGTAAATCTAGGAATCTGTACAACACCACAATCTAAGGGATTGGGGGGGGGGCACTGTTATCTTTTCAGCAAGCTGATCAGTTTAACAGGATACATTTTGATCAAAAAATCTCTGTGACTTTCAGAGTATATCTGGGGCCATCATCTTCCAACCCCAATGTGTTCAATTTAAGCACTACTGCTTAGATTGAGCAGGACTGCGTCCGTCTCCAAGGAACAACAATGTAGCTAAAAAGAGGAAGGCAAGAACCAAACAAATGAGAGGAACAGGAAGATGAAGATGATCTTATAAAAATCGGGGGGTGGTGGTGAGAGAGGGGCGTGGTCACCCTACAACAATCTTCTTACTCTACAATCATCCCATTAAGGGTAACTTTCTAGTAACGCATCAGCTCCACAACATGGGCGTGCATAGCAGGGCGGATGCTACCCCAAACACTTCCTTCCTTAACCCATTCCAGCGGACTCAGCCCAGCTCACCCCCTTCCCCCAAACAAAGGGCCCTTTCCCCTCCCTCTTCGAGAAGGGGAGCGGGGGGCTAGGGAGAGGAGACCAGGCCGGAGTGGGCGGGGCGGAGCCTAGGCCGCGGTTGCTCCGTGAGGCGCGAGGGGGAGGGGTGGGGCCCGAGCGGAGCGGCTAATCCGCGCGGGAGGGAGCGCGCGCGCGGGCAGCTGGCAAGCGGGCGAGCGACGGAACAACCGCGGAAGCGGGGGAGGGGTGGGGCACGCTCTCCCTCGCCGTGTGAGAGTTGAGAAGAACGGCAACGGCGGCGGGGGGGGTCACAACGGGCAGCTTCCCCTCCACCCACATGCGCGCTTTTCCTCTCCACCCTCCCCGTCGGTCCCTCACCCACACAGCGCAGCAGCCGGTGTCGCCACGAGTCGAGCTGGTGGCGGAAGCCGCGCCTCTCAATGGAGCACTCCTGCCGTCCGCACGGACTCGCCATCTTCTGGGGGAGGGGCCCCGAGCCGCCGCCAGCACGCCCTCTGTCGCGTCATACGTACGTCATCGCGCACAGCTATGCTAAGTCGGAGGCGGTGGCAGCTGCGGCCATCATTGGTAGCTCTCTCCCAAAGCAGAAGGGGGTGGGTTTGGGTACTATGGTAACCACAGCTAGGCGCTGGGTGAGTAAACCCGGATTAGCGCGACAAGCTCCGGTCTCCTGCCTCGGCACTAGCTGGAGGTGGCTATTAGGCCGGTGGCCGATAATGGGTTACAGCTGGGAGCCAAAAAAAAGGAAAGGGTACAAATGGAAACAAGGTCTTCAGTGAAAGGTGAAGACAGATACAGCATTTCCAAGATCTGTGGCCATCTAACTTGGTGTGTGGTGACCACACTTAAAAGAGAGTGATATTTGATATGAAAATACATATGTCAAGTATTTTTAGAAGAGGTCCACAAAATCCAGTCGACGTAATAAAAAATGAAAACGCTGTTTGGTTATTGTTTATGATGATTTATGTTTACAGGATTAAGTGACCACACACAATCTACCCTAATTTAGTGTAATTGTAGTAAGGTCTATGGGTAGCTTCTTTTATGTTCTCACAGCTTTTGCCCCAGGTTGTTACTTTAAACTATGTTCACGACACAAGTAAACTACCGCACCACATGGACACACTTAAACCTGATGACATAAAATATATCAGCAGCAGGTGCCTCATCAGACAGAACTGGTATTCGCATTTTCCGTTTTCTAGCCCCACACCTTCAGATCTAGTGTTAACCCTGAGTTTGCTTGCTGTTCTATGCTTCCCACTTTCCCAAGCAGTGAGAAGTCTGAAGGGCGGCACCAACCTACAGCATTTATACCCCAATCCTACCCAGGTTTATTTAGAAGTCTCACTTTGTCCAATAAGCCTTACTCTCAAGGTAACGGGCATAGGATTGCAGCTTTAATTCGTTTAGATGAAAGAGTACCAGTGACTTAAAAAATCTGTTTAGTAAGATTTGCTTCATTTACAAATAGGCAAGTAGAACATAAGTAGAAGCAAACAGGCAGGGGGGAGGGGTATAAGGCAGAAGAACCCACAGGGAGCAACTTGGACAGCCTCCAGGGAGTGCAGCTACATTCCAACTACAAAATGCTTTTTCTGCAGTAGCTGTATCTCATACCATCTACCCCTCCACACACCAGGGGTGATATCACTTTCTCCAAGCTTTCCTAGGTCTCTAGTTCAAAAATTCCTTTCCTACATTAGACATATAACAGAAAACAAGGTTTAAGCCTTTAGAAATATTTCATTTTTCTTTTCTTTAAAATAGTGAGCTAATTTTAAGTAGCTGAACTTTGTTTTATGTACTGTAGATCCTAACCCTGAAATGCAATATCATAGCATATCCCTTGAGTACAGCACTAAGCTTTTTGAGTGCATATTTTGTGTAACAATTTAATAAATTCATAAATGCTCACTTTATGTTAAAGCACACAAAATTAAAGCACACTTTATGGGAAAGCGGAGAGAGGAAGAGTGAGGGGAAATGTTGAACCCACAGCAAAAATGACATTACTTTAGAATTCAGGGGGACCTATTTCCCATTAAGTCTATAAGACTGTAGCCCAAACCATCATTTCTCTACAATATGAGGTAAAAATATGAGGCAGGATGACTGGCTCAGTTGGTAGAGCGTTCGTCTCACAAATGCCTGAAGATCAGCAGTTCAAGACAGCTGGAAGTCTGTCAGAGAGCTGCTAGCACACCGAGCTGATAAGCTTGCAGAGCCTCTGTGGGGGAGTGGAGCTGCAAGTTACAGCACTTGAGTGGCAGTCAAGGTTGTCTGTGTCAGCTGAAGCGAATGCCAGAGAGAGAGAGAGAGCTGGACTGTGAAAGTAACATCTCGAATGAAGGATTCTATGAAAGATTAGAACGTTATTATATTGTAAAAACCCTTTGGGGTTTAGAACAGCCTGCCCATGTACACCACCTTGGATAAAGTCGGAGGAGAAATCCAATGACCAAGGAAGGCGGTATATAAATACTGTATATTATTATTATAAAAAGAACCATAAATTAAGAGGCACATCAATGTTTCTGCATATGCATTCCAGATCACAAGGCAGATATTGTATATTTTCTCTCTCTTATACATGATGGCTCTTTGTATTACCAAATTAGAAATATGGGTCAAATAAGAATGAATATGGTTTCTAAGAGCACACATGTAGAAAAGCTAGCTAGTTCCTTTCCTTCTATTTATACCAAAGCCACATTGTTGTGTTGTCATAGATTTTGTAATCCAGGTATTATCCTTGGAATTTTAGAAAGGATTCCAAATATGTTTGTTTGCCTTTGTTTTACTCATTTCCTTTCATATTGTGGTACTTTTGTATTCCTTACAGTAAATGAGTTTTTCCTGAGAACAAGGGTGGTCCCCTCTATGATTGGCTCCTGGATATCAGTATCAGACAGCCTGGAAGAAACCAGCTTTCCCTGGCTATTTTTCACAGAAAGGGAAGGAGGGTCTGTGCTTTCTAATTATAATCCAATGGCTATCTTGAGATGCAGGGAACTCTAGTTCTTTATTCATACATGAACCAATAGAATCTAAAGGCAGCCCTAGTGCCATCATATCTGAGTATATTATACCAAAACAAACCTTTAGGCTAGACCTTGCCCTGTAATGGCTTAGAGAGGAGAGCATATTGACAGTGTGCATGTATGAGGTTGGATGGCCCAATGGTTATTTTGAAGTGCTGACATTACTATTTTCCTATTCATATTTGAATATGCTAATAGAAAACCAACAGGTAGTACAGCAACTCAGCATTTGGAAGTACATTGAACCAGGATGACCTTCAGAAGCCGGTGTAATTTCGCAGTGAAGAGACTGGAATGCAAATTACTCCCTTTGAATTTCATCTCTGACATGAATGTAGTAGGTCGCCTTACGTAAGCCAATCCCTCTCAGCCTCAGATCCATAGCTGTAATAGAGGGATAGCAATACTTACCTCAGAGTTGTTATAAGGACTAGGTAAAGGTATCCCCTGCTCAAAAGCCACTCGTATCCGACTCTAGAGTGCAGAGATCTAGGGATCTCCGTTTCTAAGGCTGAAGAGCCAGTGCTGTTTGAATTGAAGACGCTTCCGTGGTCATGTGGCCAACGTCACTAACGGAACGCTGTTACCTTCCTACCGCAGCGGTACCTATTTATCTACTTGCAATTTCTTGCTTTCAAACTTTTTTAAGGTTGGCAGGAACTGGGACAGGAGATGGGCGCTCACTCCGTCACGTGGCACTCGGGGCTCAAACTGCTGTCCTACCGACCTTCCAGTCTGCAGTTCAGCATCTTAACCACTAAGCCACCGCAGTGTCCTTATTGATGTAGTTGTAAAGACTACATCAAGATAATACTTTATGTATGACATGCTTGGCATATTCAGGAAGCACACTTTAATGTTAAATGTGCTTCCTGAATATTATTTAGGACCGTGTTTGTCAAAAATGGCTAGAATAGCTATTATATGAAAATCAGATGTTATTTATATATGCTTGAACATTGAAATAGCTTTAGAGTGACAAGCTTCATTGTTGAATCTCCTATCTTGGTCATCTTTCCCCCCCTCTGACCCAAGGGCATCAAAACTACAAAATGGCTTCAAGGTTTGCAAAAGTTGACAAGCAGAAATAAATGAGATTGCATGGAGCACGCCGATTGAGAAGACTTGCTACTACAACAAAGCGTAGTGGTCAGACACACCCAAATTCTTATTCACAGCTAACTCGGAGAGTTTAATAGGGTCACCCTGTTTTAACAAAATTCTGTGCCAAAACACTTAAGTTATTAAAACTCTTGAGACTAGTCTCCTAGTGGCATGAACTAAAGATTTGGGGTAGTCTAAAGTCTCTTTTGAGAAATGGCGTTCAACCCAGCATTACATCTAGTTCACTGCTTAATTTTTGCAAACACAGCCTCTGTCCATCCCAAATCATACATCTCTATAAAGTAGGAGACACTCTCCTTCCAGATCATATGTACTTCTGTGGTGAAGTTAGGTACCAGAAACTAACTTCATCCTCACATAGCAAGAAGCACTTTGTTCACAAATGAACCTTTAGTCCAAAGAAATGCAGTCGTCTCCACTGGGAACTAGTTTCAATGACACAGACGTGGCTTGAGTCAATGGCACAAACATGGCTTGTGTAATTTTGTTACACAAACTTTTGGAATACAGTGCTGCTCAAGTCACACTTCATGGTTAAAGCTACACATCTGAATGGAATGAAATAGGACCTTCAAACTAGAAACCAAGTTCATATCTTAACCCCAACTTGAAAGTTCTGTACTAGGCTACTTGAAACTTTCTACCCACAGCTATGTTACTGATTAACTAATGCCTAATCCTTCTTTTTGTATTTTACTACTCCATTTTTTAGCAGCTCCTTAGACCTTTGGAAGTGGTAAAGTTCAGTGCTTAGAAGAGCTAGAAAGGGACACAGGGAAATCACATATCCAAATCCATAACTGGGCAGAATTCAACATCAGTGTCCATGATATCTATCTAATTCCAGGGTCATAATTGTTTTATGTATTTGTTTGAGGTGGTTGGAAGTCATTTCTCTCAGTCTTTATGGATTCCACTTCAGCAAGCATCCGTTGGCTGGAAATCTTCTCCTTTGATGAAGTAGCAGCTATATTAGAAGCCAACTCCTCCAAATAATGGAGACTACAGAAACTGTACTACTACAGAAATATAGAAATTGAACCTGAAGACGCACATTATGGTTGGGCAAGCAATTATGTTATCAAAAAAAGTACAAAATAAAGGGATTTTCCTATACTGGGGAAAAGATGCTTAATAGGGAATCCAAAAGGAAACCCACATACCCCTCACCCTGGATAGGACCAAAGTTGCAGCTTGTATACCCATTGTCTAAATACAACATTTGTCAGGCAAGTTGTAGCAGATGTTGCCATACTCTTACTGACTTCCTTTTATTCTGCTTTCTAATCTGCAATCCAATCCTAGGCCTTATCCCACCCTTGCAGGAGTTTCATGGCCATGACTCCTAGTACTAACTACCAGTAGAGATAAGGCTGCTACCCCTAAAGGCTTCCTCTTTAGCTATGAATGTGGAGCTATTAAACTGAAAAGCGGGCAGACATGTATTAAAAGAGATGTCCATAGTTCCCAGTTTATGCAACTGCAACATCTACCGCCTTTGCAAAATCTGTTTTACTGGAAAAACGGGGGCGCTTACTTCATCTGTCAGACAACCTTCACTATTCACTATCATACTAAATACTATGAGTTCGGGTGGTAGATGGCAGTATGAATCTTAAAAGCATATTCACACTGTGACTCTGTGCAGTCAGAGCAATCGTTATACGAGGGAACCATCCAAAGCAAATTTGTAGCCCTGGTGCTAGCAGCCAATATGTAATGGAAGCTTCAAACCATCACCAAGTGAAAAATATGCTTATAAAAATGCAAGCTGAAACAACTATTTGAAGCTATTAAAGTAGTAGTTCCATAGCTGGAGACTTATGTTTGGAGGTAATTGTACTAGCCCCTCTGGGTTTTAGTCTTCATCAAAGCCTTATGCTATGGCTTTCACATCACAGTAATACAAGCACAAAAGAATAGTGCTATTTCCTCATCTTGCAGTGTGTGTGGTGAAATAGAGATACTGTACAATGCGGTAGACAGACAGGGTAGATTTCAATTCATACTCTCCAGATATCCCAAGCCCCAGAACAATCCCAATAGATTCCAGGTTGATGCCATCTTCCAAATCTTCTCATTACAGCCACTCAAAACAACAAAGTGGCTTACACATAAGACCTCATCTGCAATGGCCTGGCACAATTCCCCAGAGCAGAAAAATAAGAAGAATCAAGGACACCCACTTCAGAACCTCTTCAAAAAGGATGTGCTAAAGTTGCCTAGGAAAGAGTCAGCCAACAATCTTGCCATGGTCTTCCAAATGTCAGTTGTTCTTTGCACAGCAGAGTGGCATGTTTACTATATAAAACGTCTGCTAGTTTTTATTGCTTGAGTGATACAGGCAAAGAGATCAGAGAAAAAGGTTCAGGGGATAGGCTGTACTACTTACCATTATTCTGGTCTGGCTTCCGCAACTGTGCCTTTTTAAAATTTATGCACAGTGCCATCAAGTGGCAACAGGGACCACCAGCAGGCACTTCCTCTAGCTCGTCAGAACATTTCCCATAGTGATAGTTTCTTAGCCAAGCTACTGGAGGTAACCAAGTAGAACAGATATTGCTTCCTTTTGGGTTGTTGACAATGGCTAAGGCAGAATCCAAAGCTAGGAACAGCAGCACGTTGTGGCTTGCTTTTTTGCCCTTCAGCTTCTGCCCTTTTCTTTTATCTCCTCCAAGTCATACTGCTTTTCTTCCCTCTCCTATAGTCAGCAATTCCAAACTCAACATTAAGTACTTCTTGCAGGAAAAGCAGAATGCACACATGCATGTTCCTTACCATTCACAGTTAGCAGGACCTCCAATGTTTTTTTCTATTATAAAAAAATAACAGATTCCCATTCTGAAATTAATAGCAGGCATTGATCTCAAAACCCACTGACTACCTGGGATCAGTGCACAAGCACAGAGTCCCAAACCAAGGTGCACCAAACTATGGTGCAAAGTATGGTTGATGTGTAAGGAGCACAGGGTGTAAGCAGGACTATGTGTAAGCTGCAGTTCTACAGGAACAGTGGAAATTCTGAATATAACCAGGCATAGAAGTCAGTTTCCAGAAGAAGCCTAAAGTTGTGAAGATGCATTTTAAAGAGTAAGCAATGTCTACTGAATCCCAGAAGGGTTGCTGAATATTTGCAGACATCAGGGATAGAGGCTTACATGCCCTGCATAATTCTTTATCCCTTTCTAGCAAAACCCAAATAAATTATGCCTATTTACATAGGTTACAGGATGCAGGAATAAGCATCTCCGAGACAGAAACTGGATTACTGTGGCACCAGATTCCAAATGTTTAGCAAAAAGTGTACCCAGCCCCAAATGTATACACATTACACCTCTTATTCTGCATGCTTCCCTCTAGAAAGAATATTTTCAGAGTGTACCTGGAGTATATACTGTACACAGAAAAGGGAAAGAAGGGTATGGCAACAAGCCTGGGTTCCAGGTGAGCCAGAGAACAAGCTGCTCACTTTGCTCAAGACAACCACTATAGGGAGTTTCTCGGAGAGTTCAGGGCCATGCTGAACCTGCATTCCCTACAGCCCTAGTGGTTACCATGCTGAATGCTAACTAGGATGAGACAGCAAGCGACTTCTCCAGCCCAGCATGTGCATCTCTCTCAGCATTGGGTGAACACAGTCAGAGAGCTCTATCAGGTCAGCTGGAGCTTGTGCCTATCTGAAGATCCAAGGAATAAATTCCTATTAAATTTCATACCCTCCATTCACCAGCCTTGCAATGACAAGACAAACAATAGAACATCTGGCATATCTATGATGTAAGTTTTATTGTCTGCATAGTGATTAAGCGGGCTGAAGGTGATCGGTGGTGTCTTTCCATTTCTGTTTCCACTGTTAAGAAGAAAAACATACTTCCCCTTAAATAATCCCTAAAAAAAACAGTCAGGATAAAAATGGTTTCTGTTTTTCTGCCTTTCATTACAAAACCACGCTGGACATAGCAGCTAGGCTGGGGGGGCACACCTGCCCCTGCAGCCAATGTGAGGTAAGGCCGGTGTAGGCAGATGCCTACCGGGCAAACCAAGCCCGGGAGAGCCAGCGTTACCTCCGCAGCCTCCGCTGAGCCTGCTTCAACAAGGTGTCGAAGTCAAGGGAATCAAATTTGCTCTTCGCAGGAGCAGGCTCAAAGTCCTCTCTGTTCGAGTCTGTAAAACAAAAGGCAGTCATGAGTCAGTCTGCCAGAATCAAAGCAACACACACAAGTTCCCCAGGACAGGCCGATCTGTCCGTCTTATGCACTCACCCTGGGCCACAGGGCAAATCAGTGTCAGGCCCAATAGCACCCAAACGTACAGTTTCTATGCTCAGGATGACTTCTGTTTTGCAAGTCACCTCCCTTGACCTCACAGGGCCAGCATGGCAAGAGTTATGAGATGAGCAGAAATGCAGTGAAGTTGGGTGGGTTACCTGCTCCACAAGAGGCACCCGTGGCTTGGATATGTCTGGCTGCTCAATGCCCCCGGAGAAAGTTCAAGGCAACAAATTTATGCTTATGATCACCTCCATGGACTCACCCAAATCAATATAGCTCCTTTTACAGAACTGCCGGCGCCCTCCAAAACACAGGTCAAAGGGCTGCTCATCAGGGCGACGCACTGCATTTCCACCCTCTATAGCAGCAAAGGCCTCTTCAGCATAGCGATATGTCACAAAGCCATAGTTATCCCTGCCAGGAAAGAGCAAGAACAAAACTCTACACCTGGAACATGCCCAGTAGGAGACAGAGGAAAATAGTCCTCATGGATCAAACCCCATTTTCCATTCTCCTCTCTTCCTGTCAGGTCCATGCTGCAGAGAAAGATGCCCTTTCCCCAAAGGAAGGTTGGATCAACCTCTTACCCCTCCTCTCGGAAGTGCAGCGTACAATCCTCAATTTCCCCAAATACAGAGAAACGGTGTCGCAGTTCTGAATGTGTCATCCTGCTCGGGATCTTCCCAATGAAGACAACACGGCGTTCCTCCTGTTATTGCAATGGGAAGGGGGGGGGGGGAGAGAAAGAGGAAGTTACAGAACCCAGGCATAGATACAGCTATCTTCCTCTTGCAAACCATTCTCCCCTAACACACTCAGAAGCATTTAACGCAGGCTCCTTTTTAAAGGAGTACATCTTTCCCCCACCCCAACTTTTTCATCTGAACTATTAGAATGACCCATTTTAATCCTCCCAGGTTGCAAGAGATGACCAACTTCCTCTCCAGCTTTACAGAGTACACGAGTCTTCAGGGACGGCCTCCTGTGACTTTATTGAATATGATCCTCCCTCCAGAGAATGTGTCCTGTACACATCAAGCATGTTCTGCATTGAACAGAAGGCAGGCATGCCCTTCTACGGAACTGTTACAGTAGGACCCAACAGTGTTCATTTTTGGTCATGCAAAGATAGCCCCCAACAGGAAAGAAAAGCATCCTGATCTGCTAATAAGAACTACTCCAGCATGAGACACAGCCTGGAAGCCTGCCAGCTGCCTGAAGGACTAACCGCCAGGCATTCCTCACAGGAAGGAACACGACCCAAGTAGGTGCATAATTCCCCTGGTAAGTCAAGGCTATGTGGACAGACAGGCAAGGTCAGGACTGTGAGTACTCCATGTTAAATATCAACAATATCCAATATGCAGTCAATTCAAATTCTGAAACCTGCATGCATTTAAAAAAATCTGTATAACCACAGAAAATCTAACTTCACCACCCCTCTGATGTCTGAAATTTCTGCAAGCATTGTCTACACACTGAGTAAGCAACCTACTACCAACTGGTCTACGGAGTGGCAGCACATCATTAGAGGGGGGGGGGGAAGAGCCACAGAATGCAACACAATCCAGACCTAAGTGGCCAAGCTTAAAGCAGCCTTGTGGAATTGTTGTCCCTCCCACAGACTACTGTGCCTAGCAATACTCACTATTGCACTTTCTTTATATCTGATTTTCTGCCTTTGGTAACGATCATGGGAGCTGCTGGAATCATATCTGTTTAAAAAAAGTCACCCAAGCATGGAGTTAGGATCTTGTTTTTTTTCCCCTTAATACACTTATCTTGACCATTTTAAAAAATATATATTAGCAAATGGGAAGGAGCAGCATCTTGCTTTTTTGCTGAGGAAATGCACCTGTTAGACCTTTTGGTTCTTGAACAATGATGAGGCACTCCAGGGTGGCAAGCATCTTCCAAAGGAGAGACCCTCATGATTCAGGCTGCTCCAAACATGGTTGGAGAAGTTGGTAGTGAAAGGATACGTGAGCAAAGAAACAGGAACTGCAGGGGATGAACTCACTACCTTGGACTGGCAGTTTAAATATCATACACACCTTAAATAATTGCTCAATGCTAATTTTTCTTCAGTCTTTGCAAAAAGGGCAAATGGCTACCATGAAAGTTGGTGCAATAACTGGACTATCAAGACTGGACTTGAGAAATGTAGGTTCTACCTTGGCTAGGATGCTCACTGAGTGGCCTCCAAAAAAACTCTCAGCCAGTCCTACAGCAAACAGCTTTTGTGGGGCTGACCACATCACTCTGAGCTTCTTAGAGGAAGGGCAGGGGATGAACATAAGAAGTAGTGACAATCAATATGTGTGAAGGGTTGTGGGTTACACTAAGAAGTCACCTGGATGAAAGAAATTTCACAATGCCTAAGAAGCAAACACTTCACTATTTCAGAGTAGGCAGGGTTTTATATTTATTATTATTGATTCATATCCCACCTTCTATGATAAAATCACACCAAGGCTACAAGTAGACTAGAGAAGCTATATTGTTTCAAAAAAATCGAGTAATTTCTTTAAAAGTTTTGCACACTGTTTAAAGAGAAAATACAACACACAAGAAAGCTGAAAACTATGAAGTAGCTAACTGGAGAGCTAATTTGATATTTGATATTGAAGAGCTGTCAGAACCAGTTAGTAACAATGACTTTGTAGACATCTAAAAGAAAAAAAAGGTGATCAGCAGCATAAGACAAAATCCTCCCATTCAACTACGTCACCCTGTCTACAAAAATCCAGGCCAAAGGGCTCCAGAAGCATTTACAATAATTTATTTAAGTTTGGGGGTCTAGAAGGGCTGGCTGGGCATTGTACTATATTAGTACAACAGGGATCTTGCTGAAAAGTAAGGTCAGGTGATTATCCTGGGCATGGGAATAAACAGAGAATAAAGTACAGCAAATGGAAAGCACTACAGGATGCCTCACCTTCTCCTGCAGCTTCTCCTTCTGTGAGGAGAAGGGGAACGGGAGGATGATCTTGATACATAGGAGGAACATGAGGAAGCCTGGGACCTGCTCCTTGACCTATCACAGGAAGAAGAGCTGGAGCTTCGCGAGTGGTATCTAGGGTGAAAACATATTTGAGATTGGCATTTATACATGTTCAATCACGGTTTACATGGTGACCAATTTAGTAAAATCTAATTAGAATGGATGTTGACCACTTATTCCCTTATAACCTCCTTCCCTCTCTTTTTACTTGTTTTCTGTATTATGCACTATTTATTTTAATTTATCTGTGTGTGTGTGTGTGTGTGTGTGTGTGTTGCCAATAAAGGTACAGTAGTTGATTGATTGATTGATTACGAATATGCAGTAATACCCCCGATAACGTCACTTCCTTTAGGCACTGTTTCACTACAGCTTTGTTGACTGACAGCCTTATTGTCAATGACGTCTCCTATAGCGCTGTTTGAGACAGCGCTTGGCTTTCCAGGAACGAATCCATTACGTTATTGGAGGTATTACCGTACATGCAAAAATACACACAATGGCTCTTCTGTGGAACAACTGTGTAAAGAACAGAGGAGCCTCCAAGATGCTTAGATAGACAAAAACACTGGGATAGAGCATTTGCAAAGGGCTGTGGTCTACTCAAAACATGCAACATGACATACGTGGAAGATGCTTTCAGTCAAACTTCTTACTGGAAATGGCTCCTTACTAACATCAGAAGTGAAAGATGCATACAGCTAAACCTTATAACCATTTTTATCCCCATGCCAGATGAAATACCAAAGTACTGTGTGTGGCCAGGTCCGTCTATTCTAGTAAGGCAAATTCTACAAGTACAAACTTCAGTTTCTATGCTTGATATATATTGTGCATATTGTTTATATTGTGTGTACTGCATATTGTTTATATTGGTACATATTGCTTATTCAGACCATTCTCTTCCATCAGATGGACTCCCAAGTTTGCCTAGTTAACAATTTCTTCAAGTGGACTGGGATACAGGCAGACAATGCAGCAGAGAACAGCCGAGCATCATTCAGCAAGTGACCATGACCAGGCTTTTGTGCTGCATTCAGCAGGTTGTCAGGCAAGCTAGGGCATTCTTGGACACCACTGGTCTTGAGCACCTGGTTCTCAAAACTGGGTAGATCTATAGCTCCTGATGGTCTCTCTCTTTATAATATGTTTGTGTACATGCCTAGTACCATCAGGAGATATAGCAATTGAGGTTTGGACACTGGTAACTGCCATGGGCAGCACAGGATGGCAGAGATAAAGGCAACTGTTGCAGCCATAGCTGCCAAGGCTTAATACGCCACGTGGAAGAGGCTTGGCAGGTCAGATCATAGCTAATGGGTTGCCAGTCTTGGGGTGGAAATAGCCTTCATTGTCTCCTCCTTTTACATACTGACAGAGAACTTCAGAACATAATTTGCAGAACAGCCTCAGCAACAGAGACAGAACATGCGACAAAAGAGTGCGCTACCATTCCTAACAGGGCAGATACATATCAATAAACAAGAAGCTACTTTAAACATTCATTCTAGTAGCTGGGGCAGAGGCAGGTACACTGGGTGGGAAATCCTAAAACTTATTAGACTTGGAAGGGGTCTACCCCAGGACATCAGCAACTTTGCAAAAAAATACAGGGGGCTTATGCTATGGAAAGAGATCGCTTAATAAATTATACTTATACAAAATATGACACCCACATTACTCCTGCCAACTCTCACAACTTCCAACCTGGAAGCTGCTTGAAACACCATATCATCCTGAAGGTCCATGTCAACCTTTTAGCTCTATGAAACGCAACATGCTGCTCAGGGCACCAAGTCTTTGTGGGGGCAAGGGTGAGAAAGAAAGAACCACTCACCTTCGCCAGCGCTTTGATGGGGGAGACTGAGAACGAGTGCGAGACCGTGATGAGGAAGAAGAAGAGTCACTGTCTCCATCAGAACTGGAGCTGAAGGATCGACTGGAACGGTTTCGGTCTCTCCATCTGCCCTCTTCGGGACTGGTTGACTTCTGCCTGCTCCTGTAGCATCGCAAGGAACGCTTGGAAGCCAGATGCTTCTGCATAACTTCTTGTGATTTCTGCGATGTTGGTTCTTCTGCATCCCGGCAGGGGGATGCAGCTGGGGACAGCAGTACAGAGCATGGATCATCACTGCCACTCTTAGATGTGGACCTTAGTATGCTAGTCCGGTGGTCCAGTGGCTCTGTGTGTGAGCTTCTGAGGCTGCTCTCTGGCAGCAATGACTGTGACGCAGGAGACCTCAGGCTAGTTGCAGCAGAACTCAAGGCTTGGATTTGGCCCTGGCCAGCATCAATAGGACTGGGAAACTCTTTGGGGTTTTGGCAGGCAGAAGTCATGCTGAGTGCACCTACAGCATCCAATCTGATAGCAGCAAGGGTCTGGTTTGGACCAGGCTGCTCTGGCACTTGTTTAGTCAAGGTCATAATAGGTTTGATAGTGATATCCAAGTTCTGTTTGACATTCCATCGGGAGCCCTCCTTTGGCTGGATAGCACTGAGCTGACAGTAGTCATGCTCACCAGAGCCCACATGAATAGGGGCTAGAGTTTTTCTGTGAGGTTTGCTCAGGGATTTCACAAGCCTGGCACCTTTGGGGGACACAGCTTTCCCTAGCAGCGAGACAGCTGCCAGAGGTTTCCATAGCTGATGTGGTGGTGTGGCTGGAGGGGTCAGACCTGTAGAGAGAGACAGGCAGACAGAAATGCTCTCAGAAAATGGAGCAACAGCAAGAATAGAAACCCATGAGTTGAAGAACAAGCACGACATTTTCCAAAGGCAGCCTGGTAAATGGGGCTGTAGATGCAAGCAGGATTCTCCAATCCTGTACATCTCTACCCAATCTCATTCACACCACCCACTCTCTCCCATGAGAGTTCACTTGCTCTTTGTATGAACACTTTGAGGGAGATGCTCACAAGCTCAGCAGTATTTCAAAAGAGTACTCTTGACCAAATAGTCAAGCAAAGTTCAAAAATTGGCTAACAATTTCAAGGTGCGTCTCCATTTAAACAGATCCATCTTTTGGGCTTAACAACTGTGTCAATTAAAAACAAATGAAAGAAACATCCTTAACGTTTCACCCTGAAGCTGCCCAGGGCTTTCTCAGAAGTTCCAATAATGCTCTCACCTCTTCCGGTTACATGATCACCTTTTTATAACCACCTCATTAAGTTGTTGAGCATTTAAGTTTCTTAAAGACATACACACCGTTCCCTTGTAGCATCAATATATCGGATTTCGTAAAGGCATACACACTTATTTACTCATAGCATAAATATGTAGAAATATTTAAACTCATACTTCACTCTCCTTCTGTATTTGGGTCCTGGCATCCCTTAATATTGTTAGCCAGATCTTGTTGGTACTCCAAATTTCTTCCTTACTATTCATGTTGTTGTTGTTGTTGTGTTTTACTTATATCTATCACTTCCCTGTGGACGCTGGTCTTATAAATCTTTAACTCTAGGTAATGATCTCACATTTTCAAAATCCATCCCATGTCCCATTTTTATAGCATGTTCTGCTATTGCCGATTTCTTGCTGTTCATGTGGTCAAGTTTATATTAACATGACAGGAAGAAGTGTGAACACCAAAACGGTTGAACATAAAAGACATTGTAGACTTGGGAAGCAAGATAAATCAGTATTAGCCGAATAAGTGTCTATGCTACAAGCAGTGGCATCACGAACTGGCGTGTCACCCCCCACCCACCCCAGCGCGTCACCCCGCCCACTGGCGCATCACCCCCTGGTACTAAAAAAAAACCCATTGGCGCGTCACCCCTGGAGCCAGCAGGCCAAGCCGCATCTTCCTCGGCGGCTCAGCCACACCTGAATAGGCCGGGCAAGGCTTCGAGCAGCACATGCGCACTGAAGCCTTGTCCAGCCTATTCAGAAGCAGCCGAGCCGAGGAAGACGTGGCTCGGCCTGCCGACTCCGGGGATGACACACCAGGATGGGGTATGTGTGAGCGTACTGGGGGGGGGGGGGGGTGACACGCCGGGAGTCCCAGCGCCACTGGCGTTGTTGGAGCGTAGCGGGGGGAGGACCGTCAGGGGGTGGCGCGCGCGTGACGCGTGCAAAGGGGTGAGCGTCACCCGCGTGTCACCATCCGGACACCGGACGCTCTGAGGCCGGCTCCCCGGGCCTCGGAGCCTCCGGAGGCTCCGAGGCCAGGGAGCCGGCCTCGGAGCGTCCGAACCCGCTGGCGCTCCAGGGCCTTCTGAAGGCCCAATGGCTCAAAACGCTCAAAAATGGCTCCAGAAGGCCCTGGAGCGCCGGCAGGGCCGGACGCTCCGAAGCCGGCTTCCCGGCCTCAAGTTCGGCTGGGGGGGTCACCCAGGGGCGGGGGGGTGACGCGCACCCCCCTGCCCTTGGGTGATGCGCGTCTAGTGACGCTAATGCCCAGCGCGCCAACCCCTGGTGCATCAACCGCTCTGGGACGCCTCCAGCGTGTCACCCCGTGCGCTCCGCCCCCCACCACCACCACGCTGCAGTCTACACTGTCTACAAGGGAATAGTGTGGAATTTTTGTCTTTAAGAAACTTAAATGCTCAACAACTTAATGAGGTGCTGCTGTGAATATAAAAAGGTGATCATGTAACCGGAAGAGGCGAGAGCATTACTGGAACTTCTGAGGAAGCCCCGCGCAGCTTCAGGGTGAAATGTTAAGGATTTTACTTTTGTTAGTTTTTAATTGACACGGTTGTAAGTCCAGAAGACGGATCTGTTTACTTCAAGCAAGTTCTCCCTCTTCCTGGTTTCCTCCTTCCTCTGAAGTTCCCACCTACCCATCACAAACTGAGGAAGTGAACATTTCCACTCAGATGTCCCAACACTGAGGTTTCAGGTCAGTGGCCCCAACATCCCCAGTACAATACAGGTTGATTATCCCTTATCCAGACATCCGAAATCCAGACATTTTGGGGGCTATGACTTTTTTAGAAAAAAACTATTTTCCCAGAACCTGGCTGGCATAGCACAAGGCATGCTGGGGCACAAAATTAAAAAAAAAATTGTATAAAATTACCTCCAGGCGATTTGTATAAGGTGAATATGAGAAAAAAAATGAATGTTGTGTTTAGACTTGGGTCCCATCCCCAAGATCTCATCATATTTATGCAAATATTCCAAAATCTAGACAACTTCCCGTTTCAAGCAGTCTGGATAAGGGATACTCAACCTGTACATGTAAACCAAGTCTAGAGTTTTCACCTGCAACATTGGCAAGCTCTGGCGCCTGTAGCCGGTCCAATGTTTTCTTCTCCTGCTGCACCTCAGAGCTGAAGGATGGAGAAAAGAGCTTTATTGCAGAGTATATGAGACCCACAGCACCTAACACAGCATACAGAACACAGGAGCAATGGCATCTAATGGCCCTTGGCAGTTTAAGGATTAATGTATGCCAGGATATGCTAGCTCTGGCCAGCAAGTCACCTGTGCGGGGTGCATTATTGAGGGCTGGCTCATCACAATGATGTGGCTTGCGTTGCCTTTAACCCAAGTCTTCTGCTGCCGCCACTGCCTCTCTCCAACCCAGTGGAGTCGTTACATACGGGGCCCTGGTGTCCAGGGCCCTGGGCGCCAGCTTCTGCAGCTTCGGGGGGGGCGCCAAAGGAGTCCATGGGAAGGGTGTTGCGAAAGGCGCTCCAGCAGGCAGAGCCAGCTCCGGGGACTGCTGCTGCAGTGGAAGGCGGCGGCGGCTGGCAGTGGGGGAAGGAGGGGCAGGCGAGCTGGCAGGACGGAGGAGGAGGAGGAGGGGGCGAGGCGCCCTCTCCGTCGCTGGCCTCACACACTCTCTAGGCTTCCAAGGTGGCGGCGGCTGGTAGCAGGGGAAGGAGGGGCGGGCGAGCTGGCAAGATGGAGGAGGAGGGGGCGAGGCGCCCTCTCCGTCGCTGGCCTCACACACTCTCTAGGCTTCTATGGCCGGCCAAGTCGGCACTGGCAGTCTTGCAGCGCGCAACCAGGAAGGAGCCGCGCTCATGCCGTGGTATCAGCCACTGCCGCGATGGGAATGAATGGGGAAAGGAAGGAGGCGGGAACTCCGGCGCGGTCTCTCTGTGGCTTCTTTAGAAGATCCTATGGAATCCTTCCTGCCCGTCCCCAGAGGGGAAGAGATTACAGACCGTCCCTGCCTTCCTGCTTTAAGAACTGCGGCTGCACATATCCATATGCTTCCCAGTGGATCTCCTGCTGCAACCATGGGGTCGGGAAAGATCCGTCGCCGTCTTGCCTTTCTGTAGGACCATTTTCTTTTGGTCAGAATGCCCCCCCCCTCCAGCACACTTTTAAAAAAATATATAGATTAGTAAATCCGAACTGGATGGACCAGGAGGCAGTGATCCAGTCCCCTTACCTCACTCCTCTCATTTTAAGTGGATTGATCCCAGCACATTCTGCACATTAAATAAAACAAAGGAACTACACAACGAAGGTGGCAGGGAAGCACATCACTACCTTCTGTGTGCTTGGAGGTAAAGAGGGAGGGGTGGATGAGGCAGCGGTGGCAGCAAATTTTATGCACCTCAGGAGTGACTTGCCTTTGGCCCAGACCTAGCATTACCCATCTCCAAAAAAATGCAGTGGTATTTACTAACCAAACTACACTGGCGAAAACAGAGTCCTGTACTCACCCATCATTCTTTGCAGCCATATTCTCCCTGGACTTTGCCATACTGGAAGCTTCCTTTTTGGCTAAATTTTTTTTAAAAAGCAAACAATAGTAGTCATGAGTAAAACTGGCATTGGAGGCCAGAAACCCTTCAAAAAACATGGTGGCCAGACTTTTCAAACAGGCACTTTGGCCCTGTTTAGGCTATGCAGTGACCTGGATTATGGCACAGAATGCAACTTGCTAAAAAGCTCAGCTTTGATTATTCATAAAGAGCTAACTTCAAAACACTTCCATTTGCAAACAGTACTTTGAAACGATGCGGACAAATTTGGCTGAAGTGAGAAATCCAAGGAGGAGCTCAGTGAATGGGGGCAGAAGGCGTTTTAGCCTTCGCATCCTGCACAACTTCCTGTCTCTTGTCATGGCTTTACGTTATTAGTCCAGGAACAGGCTTTCCTTCTGTCCCCTCTCTCCTACTTCAAGAAGCTGGTTCAAGAAATCTCAGTTCTGTGAAATTCCAAACACGGCCGATAACTGCAGGCTAAGCAAAGCTACGTCAATAAGCACCACTTGCAAAAGCATAGACCTTGCATTTGTTTTCTCCTGGAATCCTGGGATGCTTTGAATTATTCAATTTAGCCAAACCAACGAGCTCAGCATGAATTAGAGCAGCGATTCTCAAAGTTATCCCCACGAGTAGGGGAGAAGGGGTGGGGCGATGGCGGCGGCGATCCTGGGATTGCACCACCGTCAGGGACAAAAGGGTTTGTTAGACACTTACCAGGGGTCACGCTGCCCTCCAGAGGGTGGGGGGGCCTGTGAACCCCTCTGCGGGCCTCCCCGTGCTTCCGAACAGCCCCCCTGAAGCAATTGACGCCCACTTCTGGTTTTCTGATGAAAAGGGCAGCGTGACTAACAAATTCTTTTGTAAGTGTAACTTACAAAGTGTGTCTAACACACCCTTTTGTCCCCGCCGGCGACATGATCCCAGGATCGGTGCCGCTGCCATTGTAGGTCACCACTCCCTTTATAATAATATAATATACAGTATAGTATATACCACCTTTCTTGGTCATTGGATTTCTCCTCTGACTTTAATCCAAGGCGGTGTACATGGGCAGGCTTTCCTAACCCCCCAATGGGTGTTTTTTTTACAATATATAAATGTCCACTCTTACATGAACAACTATATTCCAAGTGGTATCCTTTTGCAGTCTGGCTTTTCTGCTGGCCGGTGCCTCCCACACTTGACCAATGCAGCTGGGAGCTCTTCTCTCCTCATGGAGGCTTTTCACAGCTTTTTGGTGGCGGTGTGTCTCGAACTTGCCATTTGCCGATCTTTGGGCTTTGCGAGGCGGCGGCTCTACCGACTGAGCCAGACCCCCTTGGCTCTACCGACTGAGTCAGACTCCCCTTAAGGGGGTTGCGACCTGCTGCTTCTCAAGGTGGTGGGTCACGACCCACCACTTTGAAAACCACTGGAGTATATCATAGGAGAGACCAACTTATCCCACTCACTTCAAGAAATTGTGACATGGGATATAGGGAAGACCACGGCATGGAATGCAAACTAGGCCGCTACCTCAATAGGAGACAGAACAAATGTTCTTTGGAGCATTCACCCTCTGGTGAATTCCAGGCAATTTTCAAGGCAGAAGGAGGAATTATCAAGGCAGTACACAGGTCAGAATGCTCAACCACTTATTCTAGTTTAGATTCTCACCTTCTCTGTTTTCAAATTGCTCTAGAAGGCTGGACAGGTCAGAGGCCTCGATTCCTAAGGGAGGAAGGAGGATAGAATTAATTATTAATTGTTGAGGCTTTAGCAATACAGCACACTTGTTGAGGCTTTAGCAATACAGCATTCCTATGACAGGCTTTACTGGGTCAGAGACCAGCATCATTACAATTATCCTTTGGCCTTCTTCTATCTGGCCTCTTCCTATTGTCATCTGGGGGTGAGAAGGAGACAAGGCCCTCCTTTGCAGATACTGGCTACAAGTACGAGTAAGAAAGCACACGAGCATAAGAATAAAACAGAGAGAACTGTTTTTAAAAAGCAGGCAAATTCTGGCACAGAATGGGATAGCACATTATCACCGTGATTCAGAAGACGTGTACCCCATCTCTGTAGAATCTGTATTAGGAGGGTCTGTCTGCCATAAATCACTACTAAAGTATACCTCATGGCTATGCCTAACACAGAACATGGGGCATAAAAAATTCCAGCATTGTTTCTAAGACTAGCCTCATCTGTCAGTGTCAACTTTTTTTTAATCAAGATGCAACATCAAAAGTAAGAGGGAGCCGCATCCCGAGGAACTGAAAAAACGGGTTCCCACTTTTCAAATTGGATATTCATCTAAAAACATATTGATTATATTGGACAAATTTCAACAAAGGTTATGTCCCCAAGATTAAGTTACAGCCCAACCCAGTATTTCCCAAACATTTTCAACCTCCGGCTTGACCATTGGCGACCATATGGTCACTATATGACCATATATGGTCCCCACTACATTATGTTGATGCCTGCCAATTGGCATTGCACTGTTTTCTGAGAGGATTGTGTGGCACTCTGCAACTCCCCTGGCTGGTTTCCGTGGCTCCCCTGGGAAATATGCCTCCCAGTTTGGGATCCACTGGCCCAATCCTATCCAAAGCCCTGCACTGGGATGCAGCTGCGCCAGGGCAGGCTCCGCTGTATTCAATGAAGGGTTGGAGGCTGCTGGAGGCCTCCTCGAGATAAGGGGACATTTATCCCGTGTTGAGCCCCAGCAGCCTCTACAGGGCTACTTGGATGTGCGCCAGCTAAATGGCTGACGCAAATCCGGGCAGCTCCGTGTCAGGCTTTCAAGCCCGGGAAGAGGGAAAGGATTCGGCAGAGGCCACCAAGCCCCCCCCTCCCGGGCCTATTCTGCCCTCCTCCCCCCACTCAAATGACCCCACTCCCTATTACAACTACACTGTATTACATTATGATTAAAATATGTAGGTTATACGCACTATACCAAAATCGACCACTAGATGGTGCTGAAGATTCACCTGACATTCACTTTACAAAGAGTTTCAAGGTTCCCCCCCCCCCCATAGCTCCATAGACATGTACTGGTAAATGCCGGACAGCACTTACAACACTCATGTACACAATGCAGACTGCTTCTCCTAAACTAGAGCCAATCGACAGATTCTATTGTCATTTTCGTGTTCAGCACGTCAAAATTAGAAAAGATTAGCTCTTCAGTTTCATGTTGTCAATTTCAACATGCTCAACAACGTCATGCTCAACAATTCCATGTTGTCCAGCGTTATGGGCATCACTGCTTTATTTGATTTTTTGGTACAGATGTACTCCCGTATCGGCGGATTCAGTAACCACAGTTACACGTATCGGCGGATTCAGTAACCACAGTTACACGTATTCGCAGTTCTCCATGGCCCTTGGCCATTACCTTTGTTGTGTGTGTCTTGCTTTAACCAAATGCTGTAAGCAGCAGCATGCTGCTTATAGCACAAGCAGACAAGCCGACGGGAGTGTTAGAGAGGTTCAGCCGAAGGTTAACAGGAAGCAGTTCCAGTTCTAGGAAGCAGGAAACGGCTGTGTTTTTGTTCTCTCATAGCTAAACTAAACTAGGATTTAGTTGTTAGGCACCAGGTTATTTTCTCCCCCAGGCATTTCATGATAAGACTTCTTAATGGATTTCTGATGGTTTATTAAAAATAAATAAACAGTAGCCCCAACCCCCAGTTTCTTACCAATCTCATTGATAAAGGCCTGAACAATGTCCTTATTGCAGCTGCGCTGTGCGATACTGATGAGAGGCTGATGTTTCCATGTCTGGAACAGCTTTTTGGAAAGCTGGCCAGTTTCAGGCACCTTCTGGGGTGCTGCCGATGCCAAGGCACCAGGAACGGTTGGGGCAGCTTCTTTGACATCTCTCTCTGTTGCAGTTGGCACTGTCAACTTTTCTGGCACTAAGGCAGCAGAAAGGGGAGAACATTCCTCTTCTTGCAGGCAGGAAGCAGAAGGAGCCTCTTTAGAACTCTGAGCTACAGCAGGTATGGTACTCTCCATAGGCTCAGATAGAGCATGAGTCTCCCCTACAGACTGGAGAGCAGGTAAAAGGGAGGGCTCTTCTACATACTTCGGTGTGCCAGTGGACTCCCTAGCTTGCTGGGAAGGAGGCACAGAATGGGGCTCATGGAGGATGGAGCTCTTTTTGGTAGGTTGAGTAAGCGCTACTTTTCCCAAAGTCTCCACAGTTGGAGGGGAAAGCGACTTTCCCAAGGGTTGGAAATTGCCTAAAGTGACCTCTGCTTTGGACTCTGCTGCAGAGGGTTGCACTTGTCTCCTTGGGTCTGACACTCTTCTGGGGTCAGTTCTGACTGAAGAAGGGGCTTGTGCTTGGTAAGGAGGCAGGCTAGATTTCTCAGGAGTTGGCAAGCACTGTGCTTGGAAGCAAGAGGGTTCTAGTGACAGAGCAGTATTCTGTAGAGCAGTACTCTGCTGACCCAGTGTTCCTTCAGAAACAGGTGCCAGGAAGGTGCCAACTGGGGGGCTCTGCACATGGGCACCTTGATCCCCATATGGGATGGTCAACATTGGAGGTGGTACTGGGATACCAGACCAGTAGGAAGGGTGTGGCCCTGGGGCCCACTCCACAGAACTGAAAGGCAGGCCTGGGGCAAAAGCAGGTAAGGAAACAGGTGGGGGAGGCCAGGTTGGAGGGGGCACAGGAGGAATTGTATGGAAGACAGGAGGACAAGCCTCTGTGGCAGGAGGTGGTGGTGGTGGTGGTGGCGGCGGCGGCAGGTTTTGGTAGCCAGTTGGCGAAGGGGTAAAATGAGACCAGGAAGGCACTGGTGGCGAGCCCAAGATGTAAAAACTAGGAGAGGTGGATAGGAAAGCTCTAGGGTTTAATTGTAGGAAAGGTGGGGGTAGTGTTGGGGGCACCTGAGCACCAACAGGGGGAAAGGCACCTACTTTATTAGGCAATGGGGATGCGGCAGGGACTGGTGTAGTAAGAGGAGAAGTGCTCACAGAGCCAAGCGGAACAGAAGGTGGAACTATTGTTGCGGGAGATGGATGGGTTAGCATGGAAGGTGGAGCAGCACTTGCTTTGCCAACTGGAGCAAGAGTAGTGGAAGAGCCAACAGGCTTTTCAGGCTCCTTTGCCTGTCCAGGCACAACAGCTTTGGTGGGTGGGGGAGGCACCACCAGGCAAGGAAGGTCAGCCAACTCTGTGGGGAGCTCAGGAAGTCTAGGCCACTTGCTAGCATTCTGCTTCTCCGTGGTGCTCTTATTGCTCCCATCACGGGGCTGACGCTGCTGTCGACGCTGCCGATATTCACTCAGGCTGAGAGGCTTGGGTTTGCCCTCCTTCAGGGGGCGGCTGTCTTCCTCGCCACTGGTGCTGAAGGTACTCCTGGGAGGCTGCCCTGCAGGGTCCATAGTACTGCTGGGAAACAACTCAGAGACTTCTGAACTAACCACCTCATTATCTAGCGAGATGGGCTGGCTCCCCGTGCTGGGATCCTGCACTTTCCCTTGCTCTGCAGAGCCAGGCACTGGGTCCACACACTGCTGGTGCTGAGTAGACAGATGTCCCTCTGTAGGTGGCAAGGCCTCTGCACTCTTTAAACTTGACACAGGTGGGATACTGAGCCCCAGCTCTGCCTCACTCCTCAACAATTCCTCCTTCTCAGTTTCCATCTCTTTTGTTTGGATTGCTTGGCCTGGGAGTGGATCATCCTGATCTTGCTTGCCAGGCTTCTCCAGCTGCTTCCCTAGAAAGTCAAAATCTACCCCTGAAGACAGGGTAATATCACTTGTTTTTTTTCTGCTCTGGTTTTGAATAGAGGCAGAAGATAGCCTGCAGGTCATGGCCTCCTTGTGCCACTGTCTCTCCTTGTTGGATTTGTTCTTGCTCTTAGAGCGTCCGCTTCTCTGGCCCTTCTCTGATGCACTGAGCTTCACATTTATTGGTGCCACTGGGTCAGGCTGAGACCTGCTTTCTTGAACATGTGCTGGTCTCTGGGCTTCTTTCTCTGCCCCAGGATGAGCATTTTTCACCACCTGCAGGGTGGCCCTGCCTGTCCCCTCAGCCTGGCTACCCAAGGCAAGCTCTCTGTCCAGGCCTGCAATCTTCGTGTCATTTACAGGTAGCACATCTTCCAGGGCAGGGGGCAAGTGTGCTGCCTCTCGGTCCATGTGACCAGTTGTGCAGTTGCCGTCAGTTCTGCCTGGGAGCTCCGCCTCCACATTCTGCAGGACTACCGAGACCTCCATGCTCTTTCCACCATCAGGCACTACTCCCAAGACGACTGGGTCAGCAAGAAGCTCCTCTGCAAGGGGGTGGCTCTCAGCACTCAGGCACACGGCGAAGGCGGGCTGGCAGTAGGGATGCATGGACCTCACCAACTCACTAAGGGAAATACTCTCTGGGGCAATGACATAAGGACCATCACTTGTAGCAAGGTCCGTCTCAACTTCCCTTGTTGCCGATATCACAGGGATCTCCTTTGGACCTGCCACAACATCTTTGCCATGGCCTGTTGCCGTCTCTTCCTCCTCCTCTTCCTCCCCATCACTGCGCTGCGACACAGGCAGTTCTCGTTCCTTATGCCTGAACACCATCCGATCCCCTCGGGGTGCTTTGCTACTGAGTTTCTTTAAAGTAGCTGAGTCACTGAGACAATTTTGAGTCAGTGTGCAGGGGAGGCTGGCAGTGCTGCCTTCAACCTGGAGAGTAAAAGTCAGAGAGCAGATTAAGTAATAAACCCTGCAGAAGTTGGATCAAGAATTGCCAGCATGCATTTGTACTGTGGCACAGTAGTAGTTAGGGCCGCATAGCATCAAACACAGTATCGCAAAAAGCATCTTCCGAAAAGGTTATGTAAATTGCATCAAGAGGCACAGTGGAAGGCAACTAAGGCACAATCCAATCCTACTTAGGCCGCCATTGTAACCAGCGGCACAGCGAAAATGGGAGGCCCCAGAACGGAAAGGGGATTCAAATCCCATTTTCGCTGTGCCACTGGTTACAACGGCGGCCTAAGTAGGATTGGATTGCACCCTAAGGCAACAGACCTCTGGTCAGGTTCCTTCCTTTCCTTTATAGCAAAAACATGCACACTATTTAATAGCTACATGGCAGGAACAAGGAAGCAAGTGAAGTTACTCCCATTTCTGCAGATCTATGGCAGGAGCTGCACTTACTAAACTGCTCTCTGCTACACCATAACCTGCTTTTCAACATCTACATGAAACCACTGGGAGAGGCTGTTTGGAGGCTGCGACCAAAGTGTCATCAAAATGCAGATGACACCTAGCTCTGTCTTATATGAAATGCTGGGGAAGCAGTGTAGGCCCTGAATCAATGCCAGGGCTCAGTGATGGTCTGGATGTAGGTCAACAAGCTGGAGCTTAATGCAGACAAGATAGAGGTGCTGCTGATCAGCAGGGAAACTGTCCTGGAGCTGGTGTACAGTCTACTCTGGATAGGGTAGCGACCCCTCCTGAAACATCAACGCCCACAGTTTGGGGATGGTCAGGCAATCATTGTAGCCAAGAGTGCTTTTGCAGTTTCTGCAGTTGTACTAACTGCACCCCTTTCTAACACAAACAGATCCGGCCAGCATAATGCATGCCCTAGTCACACTATTAGACTACTGTAACATGATCTAGATAGGGCTACCCCTGAAAAGTGTTCAGAAGCATCAACGGGCCCAGAATGTGGCAGTGCACATTACAATTAGGGCCCCAAGCATAGGAGCATCCATTCTGTACCACCTGCACTATCAATTCATATTCAGACTCAACTCCTTCAATTCAAGATGGTGATTTTAATCTGGTTCCAAGTCATTCGGGGCTTCAAGGGTTATCTGAGGGACTAGCTCCTGCCGTACAAGTCTCCCTGCCACATTTGTCCATCATCTGAGGCTCTGCTCTATGTTCCCCCATTATCAGAGGTTCAGCTGGGGGCAACACAGGACAGGGCCTTTTCAACTGCAGTTCCCAGGTTGGGCAACTCCCCGCTTTTCACGTGACTCTCCACAATTGGTGTCACGACACCTGGCAAAGACTGTATTTATTTCGCAAGACCTTTCAATTATATTGATTATCCCCTTGATGAATTGGTTTACATTTCCCTCCTGCTCTTTGTCATGTTTCGACTACTACTGTTAGGATATTTTGATGGTTTATTTAAATGTTGCTTTTTAAATTCTAAATGTAAACATTGTTTTATTTAGTGTTTGTGAGCTGAATCAGGAGCAACTCCCCCCCTCACACTGGGGCCCAAAAGGTGGAATAAACATCTCTAAATAAAAAGTCCAATTCTCCTTTGTGTAGGCACTAATCCATCCAGGTATGACCTAACAAGGCTTCATCAATGATATATGATCAGGAAAGTGGAGATGGAGGAGCAGGACAAATACTTGAAAGTATAAAGTAAACCAGAAACAATAACCAGAGCACCCCGTGAAAATCCTATTTCTCAATCCACACAGAAGGCCCACAATCTCACCTTCTCGGTCACAATGGTGCAAATTCTAGGTTCTTGGAAATTCTCTATAGTGTGAAAATCTTGATCAGGGGGCGTCACAGATAAGCTGAGAAACCTATGAAACTGAAGGGACAGCAGTTTGGAAACAAGCAATAAGTATTCACAGTATAATCTGGAGACTATGCACCACTGTCTCTTTATTGGAACAAAGTAAGCTTTTCAAAATACCAGCCAACTTATGCTTTCCTAGTATACACAGATTCCCCATAGAGTTGTGTTGTGCCTCAAGGTGCTCCAAGGCATGTTTAGAATCTTCAGCAACCTACAAGAGAGCTTCCTTTCACATCACTTACAGCGCAATCTGACTTAACTTTTGTGCCAGTTTAACCAGCGGCACAACGAGAATGGGAGGCCCCAGAACGGAAAAGGGATTCAAATCCCCTTTGAATTCCTCTTTTGGAGGGGATTTGAATCCCTTTTCCTCCCGTTCTCGCTGTGCCGCTGGTTAAACCAGCACAAAAATTAAGTCGGATTGCGCTGTTAGGTACTCTTCTCCAATATCACAATTCCTGGTAAGTGGCTGAACATGTCCACCAGAGGGTACTCTGACTCTGCTGAGTTCACACTGTGCTTGACCATCTGCATGCTTACTTTAAAGAGGGAGCCTTGCCAGGATTTTCTGAATGCTCACACATGTATACATATCCCTTGGAAAGAACGAAGTAGCTTTGTCCTAGCCAGGAGAAAATGGTGTCCCGATTGTCAACACTGTCTGAAAAATATGCCCATGAACCCAGTGCGGATCAGACGGAAATGACTGCACACAACCAAGATTGTTCCAAGAATCGCAAGGGCACAGCAAAGGCTATGTTAGTGTCACCTTCTTTTAGTAAACCTCGCCAGAGATGGGTTGCAGCCTAGAATGGGCTTGCTGTGGGGAACCACTGATCAAGAATTTAACAGGCCATCCTAGACAAGGTAAGGAAAACCATTTGCCCCATAAATAATGCCAAAAAATCACACAACATACCGAAGAAGTTTCACGCTCCCTGGGCGATGTCAGCAACTCAGAATCAGGAATGGTGTCAAAAGGAGACAGAGACTCATCATCTGTGCTGTCCAGAATCTCTGTGATTGCAGTCAATAGGGAAAGTTCATTCTCTGCATCCATCCGGCCTTTTGTCTGCTTTATTTGGAGAAGAAAAGCAAACTTGATCTGGTAAAGCTACTCAGTTGCACACAAAATTCAAGGGTAGTTGAATTGGTTTCAGCATACACAGGGAAAGTACAGGAAAGAAAGAGGGAGGTATGCTGGTGATCACTAAACTTCTCTCCAACACATTTAATTTCCTTAAACTTACATGATAAAGAAATCAAGTCAATAAGCTTCTGAAAGTCAAGGAATAGAGGGACAAAACAAGAGTAACGTTAAGCATAATTAAACGAAACCTGCACGATGATGAAACTGATAAGAGAAATTATTCCAAGGAGCTCCTAGCAGCAGGGGTTATTAGATGTAGGAACCTAAGCTGTTTTGGCTAGCTCAGAGGTTCCCGAACAGACCAGGGGGAGCCAGTCGCTACCCCCTTAAGGGGGGTGGTGACTTGCAGTGACATTGGCAAAGACACTTCCAGGATCCCACCACCGCAGAGAAAAAAAAGAGGGCTGCACTTATCAGGGGTAGCACCAGCCCTCCAGGGGGTTGTGGGGCCCGCAGCCCCCTCTATGCCCCCAGAATAGTTTCCAGATGCGATTGGAAACTACTTCGCACCCTCCAGAGGGCCAATGCAACCCCTGGTAAGTGCAACCCCCCCTTTTTATTGGCAGCAGCAGGACCCCGGAAGTGCCGTCACTCCCCCCTCCCGCAACCACATATGGTGTTCCCAACCTTTGTGTAACGTTTGGGAACCGCTGGGCTAGCTCCTTCAGCATCTGCAACTCTTAACTTGTTCTAATGTAGAAGATGGAATTCCACATAAAAATTTAATATTTTAGAATCATACAGTTCCACAAGATCATCGTCCAACCCCCTGCCTGTAGGAGGAAATCCTCCTACAGCATCTCCAGCAGGTGCCTATCAAGCCTCTGCTTGAAGATCTCCAGTGAGGGAGAATCTACCACCTCGCTCGGCAATCTGTTCCACTGCTGAACCCCCCTTACCAGCAAGAATTTCTTTCTGATATCCAAATTGCGTAGGTAACTTTTATCCTGCTTCTCCCAGCCCCTTTTTTAACCAAAACCATGTGGCCATGCACCAACCTTGATAACTTATCCCAATTACTTCAGAAAATGGTTGGCTGTTTGCTTTTTTTTAATGTACCAATGACTTTATGCAATGGCATAAAGGAGATGCCACTAGTCTATCAATCTTGCAACTCCCTCTTTCTTGGCTGCTGAGAAAATGTGGAAGAAAAAAAAAGAGATAGATCAACTCAGTATCTATACAGAACCAAAACTAACGAGTGGGATCGAAGTAGATCTTCTAACTACTAAAGGACCCGTCTTCTGCACCTCACACAAAACTCCCCATAACCTCTTTGCAAGGCTTTGGGGTTGTGCACCACCTGGAGGTGGCAGTCTGATAAAAACAGACAGTTGCAGCAGATTTGCCTGATTCACAATATTTATGTTGAAAAGAGAAATGGTATCCACACAGATTGCCTTGCCAAGGAGCATAAAGTGACTCAGAAACCATTCACCCTCTCTGTATTGAGCACACTGCATACCTCAGTCAGACTGCTGAAATCCTCAATGATTGAGATGACAGAAGAGTCTAAGTAATCTTGCATTGTTCCCAGAAGCTCTTCTGCTTCAAGGATAGTTTCTGCATCCAGCGATGCCAAGCGCAAATCTTCTGCCAGTAGGTACTTAGGGAGAGGAAGAGGATAGCAAAAAAAGCAACTGAGAGGACAATATAAGTAAAGTCAGCATCAGCTACTAGGGCAAGACAAATCCTTTCTAAAAGTTGCCTCCAAGCCAATGTTGTTGCCCAATGCCCTCCTTATGTCAGTGCCCAATGCCCTCCTTATGCCAGTGTCAGAACAACTAGGTTCTAGCCTCTGGATAGGGCTTCTAGTCTCCCCAGTTCTCTTCTCCCCACCCCATGTAGCTCAAGTTAAACAGTCAAGAGCACAACAGCAGCAGAGGGGGACCAGTGAGTTATGCAACTGCCAGGTATGCATTTGGGTGCATGTCTCAGCTGCTAGTGCATAATAATTAAGGTAAAGGTGATCCCTGACAATTAAGTCCAGTCGTGTCCGACTCTAGGGTGTGGTGCTCATCCCCATTTCAAAGCCCAAGAGCCAGCGTTGTCCGAAGACGCCTCCGTGGTCATGTGGCCGGCATGACTCTCCTTGCCGCAGCACGTAGCATGCAGCTGGAACACGGAGCGCCGTTTACCTTCCCGCAAGCGGTACCTATTTATCTACCCACATTAACATGCTTTGGAACTGCTAGGTTGGCAGGAGCTGGCCAAGCAACGAGAGCTCACCCCGTCGCGGATTCGAACTGCCGACGTTTCGATCAACAGCTCATGGTTCAGCGGTTTAACCCACTGCGCCACCCGCTGGCATAATTACTTGCAAGAAAACCTTTAATGCTAACAAGGCCAAAAGTTTAAGGTGGAGCATCTTACTGAACAGAGTTCCATTTCTGAGATACAGAGAGTCTACTACTCTTCAGTACTGAAAACCCCCTGAAGGGTAAAGCAAGATGCCTTTATTCTAAGCCTCGAGTGTGTGTCTGTTCTTTTCATCAAAGGAAGGCTAGGATCCTGCATCCAAGTAACCAAACGATGCAGAAAAGCAAATTATCTGAACAAAGGTGTGCTTTACAGAGCAGTCTTGCATTACTACCCAAAGCTGTGAGTGCCATCATGAGCTAGTTCTCATTCCCAACCATTCCCATGCCCTGCTGTCTATTAGCCTGAAGCATGCAAACATTCTTCAGACAGTCACATGAGAGGTTTTCAAACTGAATCACCACAAAAAAGAAACGCCAAGCCAACAAATGAAGCTCACTGTTTAAATTGCTGATGCAGGTAGTGGCCGTGTATTTATTTTCTGGTATATTTTAATCCTGTGTAACTTTAGCCCAGCAGAGCTCTCGCTCTGACAGTCTAAAGCGTTGCAAAAGTGCCGAAAAGCACTTTTGTGGCTACTCAGGAGCAAGCAGCGCCGGAACCGCTCACTCCCCCGGCGTCCCGGACCTGCACCAGCCGCCGCAAATATATGCTGTGCCGGACACTGCAGGGGCGAGAACAGGGCGTCAAGGGAGGGGGGGCTATTGGCCAGCCCGGGCTGGGAGGGGGCAGGGTTATCGGCACTGATATCCTATGCCACATCATAGCCCGCGCTGGCCTTACACGGCCTCCCTGGATGTACGGCAGCTCTGGATGTACGAACATTCCCCTCCCGAGGTGTGATCCAGTAGGGCCAGCAAGCCCTTTCCGGGCCGTAGGATACAGCGACCTTTAGGTCGGCCACATATTTTTACACAGGATTATGCTGTCAGTCATATGTGTTTTAAAAATTCAAAACAAAAACATTCTCCTCAAGTTAAATAACTATAATTTGATTACTTTTATAGGGTTACAATGCAAACAAAAGAGTGATATTATTCTCCTTGAAATAATAACCAACTCACTTCCTTGCTGCTAAACTGCAATGTTAAGGAATACCAATAAATGACAAATCTGGGTTCTGTTCTGCTTCAACTCCATATTTCAGACAAGAATAAAATATTTAATGATAAATACAAAGTTGGGAGAAAGTAGTGAGGAGAGCTATTGATGTGCTCCTTCCTATTTCAGTGTTAGCAGCTTCTGTGAGAACAATACGAAACACTAATTAGCAACACTCCCCAATCAGTGCTAACCAAATTTACATCACTAGGAGGAAACAGTCATTCGATCCTGGCAAATGATCTTCCACTGCTGAACCAACACATTTAGCTGAGAATCCTATGGATTAAAAAAAGTTTGCTTTCACTACTTGCTGGTTGTGACAGTGCTCGTCATAGGTATCATGGGAATTCCATGTTTTGTAGTCTTCTGCCTGACCTACTGGCCTTTGTTACTAGAAAGAAGACATAACTATAAGAGGACCTGAAGGACAACGTTCTGGGGAAAGAAGAGTTGTCATGAATGGGGGATAGAAATGAGAACGGCCCGGACGCGCCGCCGTGATCCCTGGGAAGGCCCCGCTGCCACTTAGAGCAGTGAAGGGCCTTCCCAGGAGTTTGGGAACCTCTGAACTAGCCTATGGTAAAATTGGTTTCATTATAAGTCGTTTCGCTTACAGTTGCAGTTTCCAAAAAGACCCTATCAACAACTTTAAGTGAAGACTTGCTGTAGCTCAATACAACTGCACCTTTCCAATAAGGTTCTTTGTGCAATATGTTCCTGCTTATAGCAAGATGATGCAACGATCTGTCCCATCTTGCCATTTCAGAGATGCAATGCAGACTCCTTTCAGCTTTCCAGAGAGCTATAAATTAGTCAAGTTTCCATACTGCATGTGTACTTGCCAACCATCAAGATTCTGCATCTCAGCTTTGCTCTCAAGCCAGAGTTACTCACTTGTCAAAAATCCTGGATTTCAGCCTGCAGCATTCCATAGAGGTCTTCAGAGTACAGAAAAAAAACTTCTCATCCACAATTCTGTATACAAAGACCACCATAAGGGTCCCATCTGTGATAAGCTAATGCAAGAATTATTCTGCCTTGCAGATGAGTGCCAGACTGGATTGTCTTCTACTCGCATATCAACACTACAATCCCAATGTTGGGTAATATGGGTAACATTTGTTTTCCAGAATGTCTTCATGCTTAAATTCTTTAACACAGTAAAAGTCATTTTAAAAACCAGAAAACATAGTTAACCAGAAGATATCATGGATGATGATACAATAATTCTTCCATCTAAAATCTAAATGGATAATTTTCTATATTTATTTACTTATTTATTTTTCACATTTTTATACCGCCCTTCCTCCAAGGAGCTCAGAGTGGTGTACATATTTCCTCCCCTCCTTTTTGTCCTCACAACAACCCTGTGAGGTAGGTGGGGCTGAGAGATAGTGACTGGCCCAAGGTCACCCAGGAAGCTTAGTGGCTGAGTAGGAATTTGAACCTGGATCTTCCAGGTCTAAGTCCGACTCCCAAACCCAGCATCATTTTTCAGGGTTTGTGGAAGTTGTTTGTTCCTTGCATTTGCGTGTTTTTTTTTTCCTCATTAAGCGTGTGCTTTTTTGTGACATTCGCTCAGTTAATCAGAAAATTTTATTAGCTGGTAATTCACATTCATGCCAGATAACTTTTACTGTACTACTCTACCACTGAACCATGATCGAAAGGTCGGCAGTTTGAATCCGTGCGACGGCTCCTGCCAACCTAGCAGTTCGAAAGCAAGAAATTGCAAGTAGATTAATAGGTTGCAAGTAGATTAATTAACGTCAGCAGGACGGTAACAGCATTCTATGCGCCTCGGTGCTGAGTCCACATGACCATGGAAACATCTTCAGACAGCGCTGACTCTTCGGCTTTGAAATGGAGATGAGCACCGCTCCCTAGAGTCAGACACGACTGGACTTAATTGTCAAGGGATACCTTTACCTAATTCACATTCACGCCAGATAACTTTTACTGTACTACTCTACATACATTTTCCCTCATGTTCACGAATGAAACTCTACAAACGATAATAGGTTGTTCCTACCAATGCCAGTGCTGCAAATCCATAAGGACAGACCATAAGGACTTCTCACTATAGCCACTCCTACGAACAAGTTTCCACCCAAAGCATATTTAACAGCTTCCCGCCCTAGACACATCCAACTAAAATTATTGGGCTTTGTACAGCAGGACAATAATCTAATTACAAGGGTTTGGCAGTACTCCACAAATACCTGGGAACAATTTGGTTTTATCTTTTAGTCACCTAATTTCTCCATGACCAATTCCCAACCAGTCAATTGAAATTCCTTTCATATTGAGCATCCCAAGTGGAGCTGCAACACTGTTGTGCAATTTCTACATGGAGCAGTCAAAATATATTATTTATATATCTCCTCAACTAACCACTGCTCGTAGACTTAAGTCTGCAATGTAGACTTTAAGTCTATTGACTCAGACTCGAGTAGGACCCAAGTCACGTCAATGATTTGACTCAGAGTCGGACTTGACTCGGCGATTGTAAAAGACTCGAAAGACTCAACTCGAGACTTGGAGTTTTTTTATGACAAGTCGAATTTTATTCAGGTTTAAACTCATTTCCCTCATTAAATAGATAGAGACTCGCAACCAAAGACTCGGGACTTGGGGGCAAAGACTTGGGACTTGACTCGAGACTTGGAGTCAGAGACTTGATCCACGTTCCTGCCACTGCTCATCTTCTAGGGTCAAAGGGGCAGTCAACTATGAAGGGACAATGCTTTTTACTGGAGATGCCTATTCTCTCTCTCATCAGCAATATTTGCACAGTATTGCACTTCAAAAAAGTGAAAAATAGTGCCAACAACATGCAAAAGCACAAAGAGAATTTCACTACATAACATAGTTCAAGACAGCAAGTGAATTACACACAAGCTCTTCTCTTTTCAAGTTTCAAAATGTTATGTTCTCTCTTTCTACTATGGATTGCTCAAGCCAAACCGGATGTTTTCATATTGCTGTATATAGCACCAGTGGCTGTAAAACAGTTTCCCATCTCCACAACAAGACTTATACCTTAATTTCCCTCTAGGCACTCTCTAAGATTCAATGCCCTACCCCCAAAATGCAGTAAAATAATCCAGGGGCATATGAGAAAAAATTTAAATACAGATGGTGAAACCTGGGACTTTGCAGTGTTTTTTTCATGATGTGTGTTGTAACTACAGCCAGTGTTTGACTTACTGGGGATCTACTGCACTTCTTCCTCTAAAAGGCATCTTTCAGCAAAAAATCCTAAGCTTATGATTTTAAAAGAGGGGATGACTTTAAAGGGTTTCCTTCAAAATCTGATGTTTCCACCAGTTTCCTTCCACAAAGAAATTAGGTCACTACTAGCAAAAGCATTTTCTCACTTGGGAGGCAAAATGAAGCCATCAGCAGATTACTGCAGGTAAAGCAGATTCCTTTCACTAGGTCTGGGTCCATCACCTATTACTAATGAGTCTGCAGGCAGAACTTAATAAGATGGCCATTTGACAACCGCTCTGACACCCAGAATTGTAAATACATCCCAAACTACCAAGGATTATACTGGATATATAGCAGGTTCCTGACCCCAGCACCACTCTGCACAAAGCTAGATCATCATAGTGCCATACAGCTGCAGACAAACAAAGAGGAGAAGCAGTGACTCACTGTGGTTCACAAGTTTTGTGGGTCACTTCCTATCCTACCCAGCATTTCATGCTGGAAAATCAGATTTTCAGATTTCCCTTCTTCAAAAGGTTGGCAAGCTTCCTCCCTTCACCCCAATCACTCTACTGTAGGAAGCTGAGCAGGATGTTTACCATAAACATCGCCATCCATCCCTTCTCTCTCTTTTCTATGAGATAACAGAAATGGGAGAGTGTCAGGGAAGATGATATAATTGTAGATTCTTCCTAGGCACAGGGTTACTGCAGTGCAAAACTGAATATGACCGTCAAGGGGAACAGTGACAAGCAGAAAATGAAGACAAGCACACACTCTGATCAGCAAATTATGCCAGACAAGACAAAAGATACTGCTTCAAACTCAATGCAAATAAGCTAAGTAGTCACCTTCACTACTACTTGTTAGAAGAAGTACCGTAAATGAATGAGCTCTCCTCCGTAAATGAATGAGCTCTCCTCCGTTAACCAGAACTACAGTATGCTGGTAATTTAGCAATGCAGATTATGTTAACCACCTTCCCTTTCCACACTTGCACAGAGTAATGAGACAAGGTGGTTTTTTTGGGGGGGGGGGGGTTGGCACGGTTGGTGCACAGTCTGAAATGACACACTTTGTGCATTCGTTTCATGGTATGTGTATGGAAGGAAGAAACCCAAGTGAAGAAGTCCAGCTGGAGTCCCAGCAGACACTTCTGGTTAACAGTCTGCAAAGGGGCCAGCAGCACGCACATTACTGTTATTTAACATTCCAAACACGAGCCTACGCTCTCAATTCCCATACTGTACGTGGTTTCTCTTTTAAACTGCTTGCGGGAAGCTAAGAAGTCTTGTCTGCAACTTATAATATTTTTTTTTAAACCAACGGTTTTCAGGGGTGCTGGCAGGATCAGATTTAGCGAACAGGGAAAGCTGTTGTGTGGCACAGACAGACATGCACACAAAGCTTCTTCTAAATAAATAAGAGCTGCTGAAAGGCATCATCATCAAATGGGGCTGAACAGGATCAGCAAGTGGGAGGCTATGAACACACCCAGAAATAAGAGGAGGGAAAGGAGGAGCTGAAGCAAGCAAAAGCATCAGGGCCCAGTTTTACATAAGAGAACAGTAATAACTCTGCCCCTATCAAGCATGTTTCCCCCCAACCCCAGATCTGGAACAAGTCAAAACCCTCTTACAAGGAGTCTATGGTAACTTGCATCTAAGGAAAGCTAGAGCAATAAATTCCACAAACACCGCAAAAGCAAAGGCAGACTTTTATACCCCTAAATTAGAAAATAAAACAGAAGGACCCATTCTGGGCCATGGTTATTCAGAGCAATGGTGTAGGTGTCCCACACCCATCCATATGCTGGGAGGCCACAGGTAGCTCTAAGGACCCGAGCCAAAATTCTACAAGTACGCCTGTTATCCAACCAAATAAACCAAAATATCTGCATGCCCCAGTAGTTCACAGCCATGAGAACCCCTATCAAACTCCGGGACTCTAGAGCTCTGTGACTCTAGAAAGTCAGCATCTTCAAACCTTGAGACCCCTCAATATCCCTGCAACTATGGAAACGCCCAAATTTATGCAGCCTGCCTATTCTAGTACCACAAGCTGGACCCTAAGCCATTTTTTCAGGGCCCAATTCCACTACCCATTCCGCGACTACCCAATGACTTTAGCGGCAGCACTCGAATCCACCACTGGGAAGTCCTGCAGCATAGCTCAAGCTGAATTGGATTCAACCAAGAAAGACCTTTCCATTCCTACCCTCCCTAACCACCCAGGCTGCCGTCCCAGCTTCAGTGTCTTCTATTCCGTCTAGGTGCCCCAGTCCCAGAACCGTCAGAAGCCCGCTTTCCCGGTGGTGCTGGCCGGTGCCACCACCCTATGCCGGCCACGCCGCCTCCACGTGTCCACTTAGAGCTAGGCGACTCGGCTACCTCAGGCTCCCAGCCTCATTTCCGACGACCCAGCCCGGCCAGTACCTGTGTGGAGGAAAGGTCATTGCCTACGACGGACTCCGGGGACCCTCGCAACGGGAGGGTTCCTCCAGCCCCGGCATGTCCCGCGCCGCCGCCCCACAGCGCCGCCATCTTGGCACCTCCTCGCGAATAGCTCCAAAAACCCAGCCGGCACTGTAGAACTATAATTCCCAGAAAGCAACACGACGAGAACAGGAGGAAGTGAGACTTTCTCGCGCGAAGTATGTTGGGAGCCACAATTGCTCCAAAGTATCGTGGGCATTGTAGTTTACTCTGCTACAGAATAGTGCGCAGTTCTAATAAACGTCTTCGGATGTAGAAGGCTAGTGAATGTATGCATTGCCTAACCTTTTCACCGTGAAGTTTTATTGAGCACTGGGATAATTTGAGATGGAAATTGCTGATACTGGTGGTGTCGTGTAACGTGGGGGCTCTTATTCAGCGTTCATCTGCGTTCATCTTCATAAATGTGATCCACAAATCATGTCGTTGCTGCAGGACTTATTTAAATTGTATTACTTCGGCCGAGTGCGGAGAGCAAAAACTGCCAAATGCTACATACTATCATGTAGGTGGTCGCGTGTAGGCGAAAAGGAGACCGATAAGTAGGATATTCCGAACGTGAGCACCGAGCAGCAGGATGCGTCTTTGATAACGCTTTTTTTACGCACGATACTAGTAGCTAGATCAGACAGCAAGAATGCACGTACATTATACGTTCAGGACAGGTTTCGGGCGGGGTGGGAGGAAGTGGGAAGTTCTGGCTGCAGTTCTGGTTAAGATTGGCAGAGTCCAAAACAAGAGTGTTCGGTCATTTCATTCTGACCAATGTTTTACAAAACGTTGCACTGTATTTTATTTAACAGCGCCTAACAGCAAAGCTCGGATCCTGACTGAGACAATTAGGCAGTTACCATACGATATAGCACAATAATATACAGTATTCCAGTATTAAAATTACCAAATAAAATATTACGATGTATGTATATGCGATGTTGTATACAGTTACAGAGACAAAGAAGACATTTTGCAGTTGGGCATGGTTCCATCTTAGTCGTGGGCAACCCTGTCCAGGCTGACGTCGCTCAGCGCCGCCTCTTTGTGGCCTCATTTTCCCGCGGTTAGAGGCCGGAAGTTTCCGCCTACATGCTCTGCTGCGTGTCTGTTTGCCTGCCATGTGGGCTGTTTTGATGATCTGGTGGTGGCGTAGCGTGACCCAAGTTTGGCTGTACTGTAGTTCTGCCAGGAAGGAAGCTGCTGGAGGCTACAGTAATAGTCAAGCAGCCGACGCCTCTGGAGCTAGCCCAGTCCAGATTCAGCCGCCTGGGCTCGTAATAAATAATACGCCTCAGTTCTAATACGAGGTCACATCCAGCAACACAATTCTGTGTGCACGTTTAAAAAAGGTAAAGGTGACCCCTGAAAATTAAGTCCAGTCGTGTCCGACTCTAGGGTGTGGTGCTCATCCCCATTTCAAAGCCGAAGAGCCAGCGTTGTCCGAAGACACCTCCATGGTCATGTGGCCGGCATGACTCTCCTTGCCGTAGCGCGTAGCATGCAGCTGGAACACGGAGCACTGTTTACCTTCCCGCAAGCGGTACCTATTTATCTACTCACATTAACATGCTTTGGAACTGCTAGGTTGGCAGGAGCTGGCCAAGCAACGAGTGCTCACCCCGTCGCGGATTCGAACTGCCGTCCTTTCGATCTACAGCTCCACCCGCAGTAATTCAGAATTTACACTGAAGTAAATTCTGAGAGAGCATAGGTTTGCAGTTCAAATGTATAAAATAACATGTTGTGGAGTGGTCGTTCTGTGCGTTTCAGTGTGGCCCTGACACGATTGATGTTCTATCATATACTGTCCCGAAGTTCTAGCCGAAAACACTGTTCTCAATAGGGTGCAAGCATTTGGCATCACAGAATCCTGGCATTCCCACGAGATTTTGGATGGTTAGACAGACTACTGCAGATGATGTCAAAGCAAAATGAGGACACAGACAGCCTCTTCTGCCATGATATTGTCAGGTTTTGTGTTCTTTTTGTAAGCTGTTTCTGTTTGTATTCTGTTTATAAGGTGCTCTTACTATTTCTACCATAAGGGATGTTTCTATCGTTTCTGCCAGAATCAGACATAGATAATTAGTGTTTGAGGTATTTCCCCCTACCATCTAAGAAGGAGAGCTTAGCTTACCAATGCTGCAGTGCTTAATTTATAAAATAAAAGATGCTGTAGATCAAGTCTGGCTAAAAACGTCACTCTCTGACCCTTGAACTTTGCCCTCTATTCGCTATATTCCCAATGTGAGATATGAATCATTCACAGCTGGAAGGGTGAGGAGTGGGCTCCTGTATGTGTTCAGAACTCTCTTACAGTCAATTTTCAGAAGATAAGAAAAACAGTCCCAGTCAATGTAAAAAAGGGGAGAGAACCTCTGGTTTTGAGGGTCTTCACTAGCTTCTGAAGCAGCTCTAGAGCAGAAGAGTGAACCCCAACTAAAATGAATCACAGAACCTGGTACTTTGGTTAGGTTATCCTAGATGGGGCTGTGGCTAGGCCACTAGGCTATGAGGAGGAGGAAGAATACCGGTACACAGAGGCGTAACAAGGGTGGAGCGAAGGCAAGTAGTTCTGCAAGACTCCGTTACACTGGAGTCAGCGGCCCCTCCCCCTTGCTGTTGGAGCCATTCTGGCAGCAAAGGCAACACGCAGGACACTCCCCTGTTGCTGCTGGAATGGCTCCAACAGCAAGGGGGAGGGACCACTGACTCCAGTGTAACGGAGTCTTGCAGAACTACTTGCCTCCGCTCCACCCTTGTTTCATTCCTGCCGGTACATGTACAGTACCACTTAAAAAAGTGATCAAAGCAGTTTACATAGCAAAAGGAATGAGAAGCCGGTTCCTTGTCCCAAAGGGAGTCACTGTCTAAAAGCTAACACAAGGGAGACATTGGCAACAACCACTGGGAGGGTACTATACTGAGATGAATAGGGACAATTGCTCTTCCGACAAGGTTCTTAACTGTATGGGTTCTGCAGCCATGTCAATGTAAAAATAGAGAAATAAAATCCTTTACCGCGTTTGTCGTTTGTGTAGATTTCTTTATATTGTGCAGGTTTCACATACACAGAAAAGGTTTTCTTACAGGTTTTCTGTGTATGTGAAACCTGCACAATATAAAGAAATCTACACAAACGACAAACGCGGTAAAGGATTTTATTTCTCTATTTTTACATTGACATGGCTGCAGAACGCATACAGTTAAGAACCTTGTCAGTTACCCACAGCCATGAAAATCTGCATGCAAATTGCTCTTCCCCTCTGCTAAAAATGAGAGCCACCTCTCTTCACTATCTCCAGTTAGCAGGAGATATTAGTTGGCCTAATAAATTGTATTGCTTGTTTTCTTCGAGAATAGCTGTAGACAAGGCCAATATACAGTATTTCCAAAATCACTGCAGTTAAAAGTCTCAAGGAATTTAAAACTAGCCCTGTTGAAAGAGCACCGGGTTGGGAAAGTGAGCAATGAGAGCAATGGGAGGAGCTGGTAGCAAATTGGTGAATAGACCCCAAGAACTCTGAAGCCAAGGTCTCGGCTATCGCACAAAACTTACATCTCTTCTTATAGAATTACCTCACTGCTGCATACAGTGCAACAGATTTTATCAGAATGATCATGATGTAGTCTCTACAGCAGCGGTTCTCAAACTTTTGGGTCTCCAGAGAGGCCTTTACAGAACTAAATGGAGTCTTCTTGGGGAGCCCCAGCACTTGCGTGGAGTGGTGCAGCGCCAAGCAGGTGGTCACCACTTATGGTGTGCTCATGGTTCCACTGAAGGGGGTCTCAGGGAGCACACTTTGAAAAGTGCTGCTCTAGAGAGACTTCTCTCACTGTGCTGGCAACAACACACACCTTGTTTGTAAGGCAAGGTTACCCCGGCCAAAAGGAAACAGTTGTGTCTCAGTGAAGAAGTTGTAACTTTGCCACTGATGGTCTTAAGCAGCTGGTGCATGGTATTTTCTAGGTGTATTTTCCTGATCAGTCTGTAGGTGGCGTACCTGTGCTTTCTGCCCAGGCGTGCCTATAGGGTTGAGGAAGGCTTGCTGGCTTAAGGGGCACCATGGAAAAAGTCAGAGGGCACAAAACCACCGTTGAGCATGGGGTTCTTGTGACAGAGAGGCATCACTGACATTTAGGGGACTTACAGCACAATCATATGCATGTCTACTCAGAAGTAAAGTCCATTGCATTCAATAGGATTTACTCTTATCAGCCTTATGTATATATAGGATTGCAGCCTTAGTTCGTTCTCAAAGGACTCTGAACTGAAAGCTCCCTTAGTCCATGCATTGTGTTATCTACTCCCCAATTCTCACTATTATTTTCACACACGAAGCTCCTGTGACTTATTGGTGAGTTTCTAACCTCCTGTTTAGGAACTCACCCTGAACGTTGCATTTGTAGCAATTACGATAGTCACATCAGCTTTCCCATTTAAAAAGCATTGTTATAAAATGTAATTATTCTTTTAAATGTTTTTTTTTAATGTTAAATAAATTCAGTTTCTATAGGTGGCAGTCCTAAAATACATTCTACAATCCAAAAGGTCACTTTTTGCTTTTCCTTCCTTTCCTCCTACATGCTTTGTGTGGACAATGCACAATAGGTGTATGCTGACATAGCAATGGATTGTGGAATGCTGGAGAATAAGAAAATGAAACACTATACAGTACTGCACATGTATAGCTGGATAGATATGACAGAAACAGAAATTAAAATTTGAACAACAATTTGTGAAATGGAGGTATTCTTAGTTTTAACTAGGCCTCCTGTTTATCTCTCACTTTGGGCCCAATCCTATCCAACTTTCTAGTGCCTATGCAGCTGTGCCAATGGGGCACGTGCAGGCATCCTGCAGTGGAGGGGGCAGGTCACAGAGGCCTCCTCAAATTGTGGCTGCATTGGCAATGGAAAGTTGGTTAGGATTGGGCACTTCCTTGCACATGACCTCTGTATAGGCATACCACATCAGGCATAAGGAAACAAAATTTTACATACAGACATCGAGGCATTTTATTGCAAGAATTAGACCTCCCTCTGGAGTGAGAGAATAGGGCTTTGCCAACAAAAGCAACAACAACAATATTACAGGCTATTCAACAGCCGACTCCTCAGTAGTGCTTCCAGAGCATATTTATGTGAATACTGTGGTATTAAATAAGGACGTAATGTCAGGGCTTTGCATTCATCTTGAAAGAACATTAGTAGGAGACTAGAAGGCTGGAAACTATTCTTGTCACATCCCTCACCTTGACCACACAAACACACCCACACTGAACCAGCAATGTCACTATGGATGGTTGGGGATGAATCCCTAGCTTCCGAAATTAGGAACCAGCGCATACTCCTTGCATATGATGCCAACTTCTCCTCCTAGACCTGGCAACCTTCTCCCTGGCTAGGAATGGGATCTGTGTCCAGCAACAATAAAATAATTCCATGACAAAATTGTTATCCAAGGTGTGACTGTTTTCAACGTTTTTTAAAAAATGAAGTCGATAGATATAACCTGGGTTATGTAATCTGAGAGAGAATCCCAGCTATCAGCTTTATGAGTAAACTACCAAGCTCTCAAAATTTTGACTTGTTAAAAGGTAGTACTGTATTTTATTAGGGGAGGAGTTGTCCCCTCTTCTAGGATATACCAAATCCCAGATTTTCTCATGGATCCTTTGACTGGCAACATAGAAACTAAAGTACTTGATACTCCTGCCTTCAGTGATCTCTTCATGTGACACTGAGGAATCTTGAATTTCCCCACTTGAAAGTGACTGCAGCTACTGAGGAATGTTACTCTTTTTCTTTTGGATTTGTATTGGACTTATACTGTGACTTTACTTACTATGGAACCACAATGCTACGTATGTTACTGATCTCAGGCTGTAGATTTTTTAAAGGTATTTATTGTATTGAAACATTTGCGCTGACACAATAGCAGTATGGAGCTTAACTCTCTGTGGCATTTTGTTGACTAGCATCAGCGATTAGCATCAGAGTGTGAAGATTCTTGTGATTATCAGATTCTTCTAGTGAATACTCCCTGTGTGTGTTCTGAGTGTTGCTTTATCTTCTTAATTTTTCTTTGTTCTTTTAGATTGGATGCCTAGGGACAGCATTATTTGTCTTTGTCTTTTTAATATACTGTTACATGCTTGCACTCTGAGAAGTTCCAGGGGTGTAACATTATCCAAGTCTGGGATTCCTCAGGAGTAGAGACCACTGGAGGCTTATGGTGTCTGCTTATGGTGTCTTTGAACTATTTTCTTTATTCACCATAATGGAGAGTGAAGTTTGGATGGTATCAGATAGCATGCAGTCCTGAAAACAAGAACAGATTATTATTATTTTTTATTTTTCACATTTTTATACCACCCTACCTCCAAGGAGCTCAAGGTGGTGTACATAGTTCCTCCCCCCTTTTGTCCTCACAACAACCCTGTGAGGTAGGTGAGGCTGAGAGATAGTGACTGGCCCAGGGTCACCCAGGAAGCTTTGTGGCTGAGCGGGGATTTGAACCTGGATCTTCCAGGTCTAAGTCCAACTCCCAAACTACTACACCATCCTGGCTTATATCCCCAGCTGACAGCTCTGCACCTCAAAAGGTGCCCTAGAGCCCAATCCTATTTGGATGCCACCAGAGTGGCATCCTATTTGGATGCTACCTAGAGCCCAATCCTATTTGGATCCATCAACTGAGCAGGGGACGGGCGTGGGTGCAGGGCCAACCGGGTGGCCAGTGCTGGAGGAGCATACCCCTTCCAGCCACTAGGAATGAGCAGCACAGCAACAGGCACCACCCTCAACCATGGGGAGATGCCCCAAGAAGGACACCACATACAGACACACACATAAAGCCTGACCCACACTGCACGAGTTCCTGTGCGTCCCAGACACGTGCAGAGCTCGCGCAGCTGTTTGGCCACCATTTTTATGTGATCGCATCTGAATGTGGGAGACCTGCACTCTCCCGAGTTCTGGTGCGATCAAAATTGTTTCATGCCCAAGATTTTGAGGGGCGGGGACGCGGAGCTACTGCTTTAACCAATCGGATTAGAGGGGGTTTCAGCCAATTGGTGCGCACTTACGTTTAATCCAATCAGTGATTAGAAGGCGGGACAATCAGGAGGGACTAATTGCAGGACGACACTAGTGGAGAGCAGGGCAGGACTTGGAGGTGGGCGGCCAGGCACCTACGCTCGCACGCCTCCGCGCCTGATCTCATGCGGTGTGGGTCGGGCTTAACATGACACAAGAATGCCACAGCTTCCCCAGTAGTTACAGTGTACAGTACAGTAGCAAAAGGGCAAAAGCACAGAATGGCTAGGAGCTCCTGTACCCAGGGTTCAAGATCCCACTCATACAAACACACACACATATCCAAGGAATATTTTTTTTTTTAGTAGAACAGAGCAAGGGTAGAATGATAACTCCCTTGGAAGAGGGTAGTCATGTGAAACAAACACGCAAATCTCTCAATGGCAAGGATTCAGGCAGGCCCATGTGGGGACCAGCTGGAAGGAGCCCTTATGCCAGGGAAGAGACTGGAACAAGTCACAAGGGAAGCCTCAACAGCACTTAGGCAAAGCAGGGTGCCAGTTGCTCACTGCACAAAGACCCAGGTGGGGAGCAATGGCGTCACTGGAGCGAGGCGGGAAGGGCGGACTGCCCTGAGGGTGACACGCGCAAAGGGTGACGCGCGGTCCCGCGCGTGTCACCCTCCGCTCCAGGAGAAGGCCTCTGAGCGACCGCCCTCGGAGCTCCAAGGCCTTCTGACGAGGCCCAATGCGGCGACGTCATATTTATTCGGTTTTTCGCGCCTGCGCAGAACGTTTCAGGGCAAAAGGGCAGCCCTTTGCCCTCAGAAACGTACTGCGCATGCGCGAAAAACCTAATAAATATGACATCACCACATTGGGCCTCGACAGAAGGCCCAGGACAGCCGGCTGGAGAGGATGTCTCCGGAGCCGGCAGCAGCGGAGGCTCCGCTGCTGCCGGCTCTGGCGACATCCTCTCTGGCTGGCTGTAGGGCGGCGCGTGCGCCCTCGCTTTAGGGCGGCATGCGCCCTAGTGACGCTGCTGGGGAGCCAGGCAAGATGGGTTTGAGCTCAGCCAAAGGACTTGCCCTAATCAGCAAGGCACTCACCTTTGACTGGCCAGAAACAACCATGGCAGGGACAAAAGAAGAGAGGGTGGCAGATCTAAAACCCACACCAGCTACTCCACAAAGTTGTTCTCTAACCACCCAGCTACAGAAGGAGACAGGCAAAAAGAGCACCCCATCCAGCATTTAACAACTTGCATCATGCAGAGAGGCACACCTGGCTTAACACCCCCACGTGACACCCCCACGTGACGCCACAAGACCCGCCCCTAGGGGGCATGACATCATTTTCCGTGCAAAAACACCCCCACTGCACCTGACTGGGAGGCTGTAGGTACTAGAGTATCGTCCTGCTCTGAATGGGGTTGCACTCCCTCTGAAGGAGCAGGTCCGCAGCTTGGGGGTCCGCCTGGATCCACAGCTGCTCCTGGATTCCCAGGTGGCGGCTGTGGCCAGGGGGGCCTTGCTTTGCCCAGCTTCGGCTGGTGCGCCAGCTGCGACCGTACTTGGATCGTGCAGACCTGACCACGGTGATCCATGCCACGGTGACATTGCGATTAGATTATTGTAGCGCGCTCTACGTGGGGCTGCCCTTGAAGATGGTTCGGAAACTGCAATTAGTGCAGAATGCGGCGGCCCATGTAGTCACTGGAGGTAGGCGGTTCGACTCTGTCGGGCCGCTCCTCCGACGGCTGCACTGGCTGCCAATTCGTTTCCGGGCCCAATTCAGTGCTGGTTTTGACCTTTAAAGCCCTATACGGCTTGGGGGCAGGATATTTGAGAGACCGCCTACTTCTATATAGTCCGGCCCGTCTACTTAGGTCATCAGAGAAGGCCCTCTTGTGGATACCATCGCCCAGAGAGGTGCGAGGGGCGGCGGCCAGAAATAGGGCCTTCTCAGTAGTGGCACTAACTTTATGGAATTCCCTCCCTTTTGACTTATGAACTGCTCCCTCCTTGGACACTTTCCGGTGAGGCCTAAAAACCTTCTTGTTCAAAGAAGCCTTCTGAGCCCTTGCCTTTTTAACATCCTGCTGGTACAGGTGGGGTGCTGCTGTTTTTGTTTTAATTGTAATCTTTTTTAACTGATTTTTAGATACTGTTTTTTATTAATTTTCGTTAATTGTTTTTACTGTTTTAAAATGTAACTATTTTTTGTATTATACATTTTGCACTGTATTTTCTTTTTGTTGTAAGCTGCCTTGGGTCCCTTTGGGGAGAAAGGCAGGGTAAAAATACTGTAAATAAATAAATAAATAACTAGGACATGGACCTATTAGAGCAGGGTTAGGGAACCTATTTGCAGTGGGGGGGGGATTTTCCCATAGGGAAAATTTGCTGCGGGCCGATTTTTTGGGGGGGGCCCCCGCAAATTTGACACCCCCCCCCCCCGCAAATTTGACACCCCCCCACCGTGAGGGCAATCTCGGCTTCAGCGGCGCTGTGTGTAGGTCCAGGAAGGCTGCTTTTAAAATGAGTAGGCGCACGGTGGCGGCGGAGCCTCCAGTCCCGCACGGGCCAGATTGGTCCGGTCCCGCGCGGGCCGGATTAGACCCGCGGGCCGGAGGTTCCCCACGCCTGTATTAGAGGGAGCAGGGCCAACCATTGGGCTGGCATGTGACACAGGGCATCTAACTGCAGCAGCTAGCCAAACCCAAATACACCCCCATGCCCTTTGCTTCATCGCTGGCACCTGCTAGAGTGACCTTCGGTATGCTGCTCCTCCTGTCTTCCTGCCACTGCCCATCATATGCTATAGAAGCAGAGAACAGGGGGTTCATAATCACTGAGGAGCATCCCCCCTCCGCAGCCCAAGAAGTCATGGAGCTAGTATGCTGCTGCAGACCCTGAGAACAGAGAGGCCTCTCCCCCTGCAGAGACTCACCTTGAGGCCAGCTGAGGTCAGAAACAACTAGGGTGGGAACAGCTGCTAATAAAGAGGCAACAAGTGCGACCAACAGTTCAGTCCCACATAACTCCCTGTGCAGCAATGCAGTCGCACCAAAGGGGCACACACTGTATCTCACAGGGAAGTTTCAGGTCCCAGAGGTCTCCTCTCTGGGTAAGGGAATATTTGTTGCCTTGCCTGGGAGTAAGCCCTTGCTACCTGAATGGGTCTACTCAGACCTGCACCAGCTACTGTATATAACTGGTACAAATCTCAGTGGATCCGGGAAAGTGAATTGAGTCTGGGAAGGGGAATTAAGTCAAATAGAGGTTAAAAGAGAAGACTCGGTTCACTCGGGCTGCTTCGGAGAGCTTCCAGCCTCGTCGTGTAGTCGCGTGAAGCTGGAAGCTCTCCGAAACGACCCGAGTTCACTCGGAAGCTCTCTGAAATGACCCGTCTGAAACGACCCGAGTTCACTCGGGCCGTTTCAGAGAGCTTACAGCCTCGCGCAAGTACGCAACATTTTGGGGGCTATGACTTGAGGGAAAAAAAAACATTTTCCAGCACCTGGCTGGCATAGCACAAGGCATGCTGGGGCACAAAATTATTAAAAATATTAAAAATTACCTTCAGGCTATGTGTATAAGGTGTATATGAGAAATAAATTAGTTTCATGTTTAGACTTGGGTCCCATCCCTAACATGAATATATTTATGCAGATATTCCGAAATCCAGACAAATCCGAAATCCACACAACTTTCTGTCCGGATAAAGGGATACTCAGCCTGTACTCTCCCATCAGATGAAGAGCTCAGCCCCGAAGTTCAACCAGTTGCAGCAGAGTCCAACAATGCTCTGCTGCCAAAACTAGATGTGGGAAGAGGGAAAGGGCAACTGGTCCATTTGGCCCAGGAGGGAGAGCCAACCTTTGGGCCTATTGGAGGTGAAGCGACTCTAGCAAGCCATTGCATCCTCTGAACCAGTCATACTCACTTTTCCAACCAAGGAGAGAAAGGGGTAATAAAAGGGGACTTGGAGACTGCAGAGAAATTAAATGAGTTCTTTGCATCTGTCTTCACGGCAGAAGACCTCGGGCAAATACCGCTGCCGGAACGGTCTCCCCTGAATAAAGAATTAAGTCAAATAGAGGTTAAAAGAGAAGACGTCTCAGACTTAATTGACAAAATAAAGATCAATAAATCACCAGGCCCGGATGGCATCCACCCAAGAGTTCTGAAGGAACTCAAGAATGAAGTTGCTGACCTCTTGACCCAAATATGCAACTTGTCCCTTAAAACGGCCACTGTGCCAGAGGATTGGAGGATAGCTAATGTCACGCCAATCTTTAAAAAAGGAAGGAGGGGGGACCCGGGAAACTACAGGCCGGTCAGCCTAACCTCTGTTCCAGGGAAGATGGTGGAAAGTCTCATTAAGGATAAAATCTTAAAATACATAGAAGAACAAGCTCTGCTGAGGGAGAGTCAGCATGGCTTCTGCAAGGGGAAGTCTTGCCTCACAAACCTGTTAGAATTTTTTGAAAAGGTCAACAGGCATGTGGATGCGAGCGAACCCGTGGATATTATATATCTGGATTTTCAGAAGGCGTTTGACACGGTCCCTCATGAAAGGCTCCTGAGCAAATTCCACAGTCAGGGACAGAGGCGTCACTAGGACGCGCTTCACCCCAAAGCAGGTGGGATTCGCGATTTTGAGGGGGGGGCGACCCGGCTGCACCCTGCCCCGGGTGCCCCCCGCGTCGCGCTCCAGCCCGGCCGGCGCTCCAGGGCCTTCTGAAAGAAGGCCCATGCATTGCGTTAATACGGGTATTTTTTACAATTTTCGCGCATGCGCAGAGACTGTTTTGAGGGCAAGAGCCAGCCTCGGAGTGTCCGGAGGGTGACGCGCGTCACGGAGGTGAAACGCGTCACCCCCTGGCGGCCCGCCCCCCCCCCCGCCACGCTCCAGCGACGCCACTGGTCAGGGAATAAGAGGGCAGGTCCTTTTGTGGATAAGGGACTGGTTGAGGACCAGGAAACAGCGAGTGGGAGTCAATGGGCAATTTTCACAATGGCGAGAGGTGAAAAACGGTGTGCCCCAAAGATCGGTCTTGGGACCAATGCTTTTCAACTTGTTCATAAATTATCTGGAGTTGGGGATAAGCAGCGAGGTGGCCAAGTTTGCGGATGACACTAAACTTTTCCAGGTGGTGAAGACCAGCAGGGATTGTGAAGAGCTCCAGAAGGATTTCTCCAAACTGGGAGAATGGGCAGCAAAATGGCAGATGCGCTTCAATGTAAGTAAGTGTAAAGTGATGCACATTGGGGCAAGAAATCAAAACTTCACATATACACCAATTGGTTCTGAGCTGTCTGTGACGGATCAAGAGAGAGATCTTGGGGTGCTGGTGGACAGGTCGATGAAAGTGTCGACCCAGTGTGCGGTGGCTGTGAAGGCCAATTCCATGCTTGGGAACATTAAAAAGGGATTGAGAATAAATTGGCCAATATAATTATGTTGTTGTACAAATTGATGGTAAGGCCACGTCTGGAGTATTGCGTCCAGTTCTGGTCACCACAACTCAAAAAAGGATATAGTTGAATTGGAAAAGGTGCAGAAAATAGCTACCAAAATGATTCATGGGCTGGAGCACCTCCGTGACCTCCCTTATGAGGAAAGGCTACAGCGTTTGGGACTTTTCAGTCTAGAAAAAAGGTGCCTGAGAGGGGACACGATTGAGATGTATAAAATTATGCATGGGATGGAGAGAGTGGATAGAGGGAAATTCTTCTCCCTTTCGCACAACACCAGAATCAAGGGACATGCACTAAAATTGATTGGAGGGAGAGTTAGAACAGACAAAAGAAAATATTTCTTCACCCAGCGTGCAATTCATCTGTGGAACTCCTTGCCACAGGATGTGGTGGTGGCACCTGGCCTAGATGTCTTTAAAAGGGGTTTGGATAGATTCATGGAGGAAAAGACCATCACAGGCTACAAGCCATAAGCAACCTCCTGGCTTTAGAAGTAGGTTTTCTTTGTGCCAGATGCAAGAGAGTGACAACAGGAAACAGGTTATCTTGTTGACTGTGTGCTCTTGGAGGCATCTGGTGGGGCCACTGTGAGATACAGGAAGCTGGACTAGATGGGCCTTTGACCTGACCCAGCAGGGCTCTTCTTATGTTCTTATGTTCTTATGAATAGCTGCAGCACCACTGCCACTGATATCACCCTCTTCCTGGCCTCAATCTATCCTCCTCCCTACCCCAATCTCTGCCCCATTCCTCTCTCTCCCCGCCTCCCTCCTGTCCCCCATGCTGACTTACCAATGCCAGGGGATGTGATATTCCTGAAGGATCAGAATGGGGATGGAAGAGGCATGAAAGAGAGATGCAGCATTAATGCACCTTCCTCCCTTTGCTTACCTGTGTGGGGTTGTTGAGGTTAGAGGTTTCAGTCGAGTGTTTGTGTGTGAAGACCTCCTGGGGCAGAATGATTCTGAGAAGACCAGAGTTAACAAAATATCTTGCCATAGGTGGCAAGAAGTTGTTTGTGTGTCAAGTGCCCTTTCAACATAGTAGTTCTCATCACCTACGTTCCCCTTTGAGAGACCAGAGAGGCATTCAGTAGAGTTTGCCCCATGCCACATCTCATCTGAGCTGCAGTCTCCCTGGCATGGGCTTTAGTACTGGGTCTTTAGTACTGGGGTGTGCTGCCCCAGCATTGGCCCTGCCCCTGACCTCTGCTCAGTTCACCCTGGTGGTGCTTCTTGCACTGCCAGTGTTGTTGAGGCTGATTGGGTGTGCTGGTGATATGTGAATATCTGATACCACTCCATGGATAATGGGCTGCGTTGGTGTTTCCATGGATGCTGGGGGTGTTAGTGGGAAGGTCTGCATCAACGTAGCTTTGACAAGATAGGAGTGGCATATCGCCTTTGTTGTGCTGGTGTGGATGAGTTGTTGCATGGCATTGTCAGGACAGGCTTATGATATGAAACGCATCACGTCAGCATCCTTGCGCTGTTGGTGCAGCATTTGAATAGAATTAGGCCATAACAGAACTTGGTATGTTTCCCCTAGAGAAGTGAAGACTAAGGAGGGATACAATAGCCATCTTCTAATAACGGAAAGGCTGTCACAAAGAAGAAGGAGATTTACTATCTGTGGCTCCCAGGGCAGAACTAAAACCAATGAGCTGAAACTATATGGAAGTAGATTTAGACTGATGAATTTCTTATTCTGGAACAGTCTGCCTTGTGCAGTAGTAGTGGGCACTCCCTCATTAAAGGTTTTCAAGCTGAGGCTGGGTTGCCACTTGTCAGGGATTTTGTAGTAGTATCCTGTATTGAGCAGTGGATTGGACTAGATGATCTGTAATGTCTCTTCTAGTCCTACAGTCGATGATTCTGTTTCAATCTTATACATGTTTATTCAGAAGTAATCCCCACTGTATTCAATAGAGTTTACCCACAGATAAGTTTTTAGGATTGCAGCCTTAGGTTTGTAACCTTTATAGGAAGATTTACTACTCTACTATGGCAAGATGAGCGCATCTTTGGAAACCTCTTTTGTACCACCAGTTCCTGCTAATGACCCAATTCCAATATGCAGGAAGGAACCATGTGTCCCCTATAGACCCCCCCCCCCATTTTATAGTTTTATTAGCAACAACTCATCCCAGTGACATCTCCTCTGTGATTTTTTTTTGTCCTTTGCTGAAACTGCTGGAAAACTCCCAGCTGTTTCCCTCAACAGACATGAGCACCATAAGCCCCAAGCCTATGACATAATCTTTGCCTCAATGCATCTTTCCAAGGTGGGCAAACAGAGACTGGATGCCAAGTCAAAGCATTTTTCTGCTGAAATGCAAAATACAGTACAGCTTCCTGGATTCCAGGTTGAACTTTGAGGCTATGAGGACATTTCAACATTATCTGAAGTGTACCCCAACTGTACTTCAGCAACTACTCCCACGACCCACATGTCTTTTTTCAGTGTCAATGGTATGATATGATTTTAACATTGTTGGGCAGCCCAATGCAGCGTAGAGTAACGCTGGCGGAGCTCCTGCTCCGCTGACATTGGGTGTCATAAATGTGCCATAAGGCACGTTTTCGACACCTGGAGAGTAAGCAACACTGGTGGAGAGGCTGAAGGGCATGGGGAGGGTGAGCCATAAGGCACATTTGCATCATCTAAAGAGTAAGTGTCACCAGCGGAGAGGCTTGTGCTGCTCCTCCGGCGCCGAAGAACAGTGAAACGCCATGGCTGAGAGGTGAGTCCCCGCCAGGCAGCGGAGGGTGGGGAGAGGGTGGAATGAGGCGTTTCGGGGGGGGGGATTGGTCAGCCGGGCCCAGGAAGGTGGAGGGATCGGCGGTGGCCTCCTCCACTGAATCCTATCCCCCTTCCCAGGCCTGGCCACTGTTACACAGGGCTCTTGAATGTGCACCAGCAAATTAGCTGGCGCACATCTGTGTAGCCCCATTGGGGTGGCTGGCGCATTACTCGGGGTAAAGTAAACAAATGTCCCTTTACTCTGAGGAGGCCTCCAGCTGTGCCGGGGCAGGTCCAATCCTGGTTAGGATGCGGTGGGTCAGGGTGCCTTATGTGCGCCGCCGCGTCGTGCTAGACAGGATTGGGCTGCTAGACAGGGTTGGACTGCCCATTCAGATCTAGATTCTGGGACAGAGTTTTTGCTTCAGTTCTTCTGACCAATTGGGGGCCCCCTGTTTTCATGCTTTCAAGGAGCAATGGGGTATTCAGATATACAGTATATGCACATATCCAAAAAATGGAATATTTTGAGACTGCAAACATAATTCTTCTAATATAAGTAAAAATTGAACATGTTCTCCATAATGTGAAGAACGGAACTACAAACTGAACTGCAGCATGAAATTCAGCAATAAGCCAGACCCTGTGCAGACATAATGGAGAATTATTGGCTCGATTATTGCTCTGCTGAAAAAGATCTCAAAGATTACATTAGATCTCATGGTGCATGATAGGAGTCACTAATTTGACCCTGTCATAAGAAGGCAAAAGCCATTTTGTGTTACTTTAGGAAAACAGTGTATCCAAGACACAGCAAGCATTAGTCCTGCTCTGCTTAACACTGATTGCGGCTCAGGAGAGAGAGAGAGAGAGAGAGAGAGAGAGAGAGAGAGAGAGAGAGAGAGAGAGGTGTTCAATTTTGGTTGCTACATTTTGAAGAGGATACAAAGAAACTGAAGATTCAGAAAAGAGAATCAGAAATATGACCGAGTCGATAGAAAATAAGCTAAATGGGAAAAATCTAAAGGAATTGTGTACTGTATATTTATCCTGTACAGGGAAAAACAAAAATAATAATAATAACAACACTCGCTTGGGAGGGTACAACTCATTGAACTTTTTCTCTTGAGTGAAGGGGCTTTTGCAAAAGTTGCTTGGGGGAATGAGGTTCTTGTTCTTGTAACAAAGAACTAGAGGTCACTCTTATGACTTGTGGGAAAGACTGCCTGGGTTGCACTTGCACTCCTGGAAAAAAGTATTTTGGAATATATGGGTACGGCTATTTTTATTTGTGGCTGAGCTAACAGGGCTCAGCTCTGAAATGAATCTACTTGCAATAATCAGAGCTGAGTCCTGGGAAACCTGAAGCAGTGATCCAGAAAAGTGCCCCTGAGTTTTGCTGCAGAGTGCTTTTTGTTTACCATTATGAAACCACAGCCTGCCCCCACGCGCACCTAGTAAGGACCACAGAGGGTGGATGGCCAACTCTTTAGGCTGGCTGGAGCTCTCTCACCACTCTTTTTAGCGGTCAGGAACACAACATATGGGCAATGGAGACACATTTTGGAAAATCATGGTATCCTCCAGGGAGGATTTGAAGGAGAGACACAGGTCCCAATCCTATCCAACTTTCCAGTGTCTATGCAGCCGCAATGCAGCCCCCTAGGGTAAGGGAACAAACATTCCCTTACCTTGAGAAGGCCTCCATGATCCCCCCCCCCATTGCAGCACATGCCCAATTGGTTGAAAAGTTGGATAGGACTGGGCCCTAAGTCATGGCTAGGAATTGACTAAATAAGTCCTATCTCTGTGCAAGTAGGGGAGTGACAGGATAATCCTTGGGCTTCTTTGGATTTCTGGTTTTTAACTCAAACCTCAAGTTCGCGCCCAAACGCATACACACTGTATACACACACGTGGTACATACATGTATTTGCACCCTATTATTATGCACACATGCATGCACGCCTGCAAACGTGTCAGCACATGCCTCCACACGAGCGCACACATACATGCAAGCGCGCGCCTCACGCCCTTTCCTCCCCAGTCCCCTCCCCTCCCCGCGCGAGCCCGCCTAGGTGGCTGCTGTGGCAGAGATTGGTGTGTTTTTCCCCATCTGCGTCACATGGCTGCCCCTCCCCCTCCGCCTTCCCCTCCCTGTCGCGGCTCGGCTCGGCTCAGGTCACTTTGACAAGCTCGCGCTCGCTCTCCTTCTCCTCCTCCGTGCAATTAGCATATTAATCAGACCCGGGATCGGATTCGGAGTCGATCGGAACGCATCGTCTAGCACAGCGAGGCCAACGCAGCACAAGCCCAGCCCAGGACGCGCCGACGGGCACAGGAAAAGACGAATCGGGCTGCCCCGCTTGCTGCGGCTCCTGCGCTTCCCGGCGGGGAGGCCCCGCGGTCGGGGGCGGCCTTGCCCAGGGGCCGGGCCGGGGTCTCTCTCAGGGCGGCGGATGCCAGGGCCCCGCCGAGCGGGCACGTCGCACCTTCCCTGCGCCAGGCCGGGCATGTGAAGATGTCAGTGGGCTGTGCATGCCCAGGTGAGTCTCCGCGCGCGGGGAAGAGGAAGGGTTCGGGTGTGCATCCTCCTCGAAGCCAGGGGGAAAGAAATCGTCCTCCCGGCGCCTGCTGGGGCCCCTCTGCAACTGGGGATAGGCGAAAGAAAACAGCCCCATCGCCCCATCCCCACCGAAAGAAAAAAAACACGCGGGGCAAAGGAAACAAAATGTTACGGATCACGGGGTCCCAGCCATCCATGAGGCACGGGAAGGGAACGCTAGCTTCTGGCTGCGGGGGAAACTAGCCTTGGCTTGGGCTCGTCTTGGGTGTGTGTGTGTGTGTCTGTGTGTGAGTGCGGTGGAGTGTTTTGCTTGCCACTGATTGCTGGTATCGGTTGGCAGAGCAAGTGTCAGGCTGGGGTTGTGCAGTAGTGCCCAGTGACTGCCTCTTGGAGTAACTCTCTAATGGGGGAGGGTCTCAGAGGTTAGCCATGGGGCACTGTGGAGCTAGAGGCATGCTGGGAATTGGGGGAGTCGGGCTAGGGTAGCGAGATTAACATTACAAAAAAAACCCAAACACATACCGTAGTTGTGGGAGGGATCTGTTCTATGTGGCAGTGACTGTGTGGGTTCTGTTTTGAGGGGCTGTTCTGAATGTGTGGAGGGGTTGTCCAGTGGGGCTTGCATTTAGCAGTGGGGCGTGGACGTCTTATAGAATATTGTTTTCAGCATGAGAGAACTTGTGTGCCTCTCCGGGGTTCTGAAATCTGAAGCATCTCTTCCATTTTTTAAGATCATGATCCCCACTAATAATTCAAGACACATCTCAAGGATGTGGTTCATCGGGGTTCATTCTAGCTTTGTGAGATTTCGTTTTGCTTCCAGCTAGAGGAAGAGCTGCTAGAATTTATGGTTTTGGCACTATTGACTTGGCCTGGATGGCCCTGGGAGTGGATGAGGAAGTTGGCTTGTGTGGGGGAAGGGCTGGCACCCTCCAACTCCGGTCTCTTTAGAGAAACTGCTACAACCACAAGGTTGCTTGGTACTGCTGGCTGTGCTCTTTTCCCTGTGCAAAGCCCTCATAGATTTGAGTTATTGTGGGGGAAGAGGAAAGCTAGTTGGCTGAGCTAGGTGGACAGAGCTAGTAGAAATGCAATTCTGAGTCAGGTGGATCCCAGATTCCCATAGCACAGTTTTTTCCACTTCTGTGCCCGCAGAGCGAATATGTGCAACCAAGTCGGGGGGATGCTACAGTGCTAGGCAGCTTTGCAAATTCTATGTGCCCCCTAAGGGAGTATGCCCCACAACCCTTGGTCTAGTTAGTATCTTCAGAATGCTTGCCCTCCAATGGCCCTGGCTGTGACCTGAGAAGCCAAGGATGGACTATCCTGTGAGTTTTCCTAGATGGGGAGGAGGAAATGGATTGGAGGTACATGACACTAGGATAAAAGCCCTGTCCCTCCTTGAGGATCCCCTGGATTTCTTGACCTCCGGTAAAATCTGGGAAGGCTAAGATCTGGGATGGGGTGAATATGAAAAGGGGGGGGGATGTACTGTTGTTGGGGGGGAGAGCTGACGGCAGTCTAAGGGCTGTTCTCCATAAGACAGTGTAAAATATCTGCCCAACCTACAGGTGTGCGCATTTAACTCCAGATGCATATATACACCCTTGGGCAAAAATGCCTTAAGGTGAGGAGGATAGAGATTGACTGTCTCCAGTTTCTCTCTTCCAGTTTCTCCAAGAATTCTCTTTTTCCTTGTCAGAGCTTAATAGTAGCCCTCTGCAAATATTGTGGGGGCAAGGGATTGAACTCCTTCCTCAGTAGACTTCCCTCAAAAAGCCAGCTTTGACCTGACTAGGGGTTCAGTCTAGTTCCCTGTCTCCCTCCAAAGGAACAGGATAGTGCTGACCATGACGCTTCCACCTCCTAGCCCTTGACGCAATCAGGCAGATCCTGTGGGCTTCAGTGATAAGTTAGGCTGCATTCAGGAGCGAGCCTGCTGTGCTGACTCTCCCACACCCAGACCATGATGCATTCTGCTGCAGAGGCCTAGTTTGCATGGGGGCCCTTGGTATGGTTTGACCCTGCGAGGTTGATGACTCCTTTAACATGTTGCATGCATTCCAAGTTGAGGTGACATGCTCTGCTCTGGCCTGGGAAGGTCCAGCTGCCACACTACATGGGTCCAGATTTCCTGAGCGTGAGGTACATTTTGACAGTGGGTATAGGACACTATAGTGTCCCTCTTTGAACACAGCAACCTCCTGCCTGCTCTGCTGCTAGACCTCTGGGTGCCTTATTTCTCAGGTTCCCTCATTAACTGCTACCTGTTGTCTGCATGAGTCTGCTTCCCTGGCCTTGCAGCAATCTCTGTTTCTAAACAGCCCCCTTCCCTTTCCTTCCACTTCCCTTCCCCCACCACCTCCTCCTCCATCTCCCGTTGGAAGCTGCCAGAGCGGCTGCTGCTTCCTCAAGCAGAAAGTCACGTGCTCTCCCTCCAAAGCCAGGCCAAACATTTAAAGCACCAGGCACAGTGTGGGTTCCTTTTCCCCCTCTTTCCTCCAGGCTTTTCCAGATTTGCAGCCCTCCCTTGGCCCACCCTGCCGGCTGGCCAGCACACATGGGGGGAGGGTTGGGCACTCTGTCTCCCAAGGAACCTGCATTCCATGGATGCAAAAGGTGCACAACTTCATAATGTTTGACTTTTTGCAGGGAACCTTGCATTAAGAGAGATGGTTGTTGATCCTTGCTATATCCTTAGTTCACTGGTACTATTGGTGTCAGCAGACTTCCCTCACTTCCCCCCACAATTTTTTTTGCATTCCAGGTTGGACCAGTGTGTGCCAAGAGACTTGTTAAATCCCACCTCCCTGAGCTACGTGTACAAAACAACAAATCCTATGTTGTAACTATGTCTTGTCCCAAGCTATGGCACAGAAGTGTTTACAGATAAGCTCTTACAATTGGCATGGGGTTCTGAAGGTCCCCCAGGAAATCCCAGTTCCCCTAATAGAATGAGCGTTAGCTATTTTCAAGGTTGCAAAGGGTAAGAAAGCAGCTAAGACTATGTGTGTCTGTGCATGCAAGCCTTTTTTTTTTTTTTTTTGATGGAACTGTAGATTTCCCTATGATTTTGCTCTTGGAGCCCGTGACAGACTGTTTATCGGAATATAGAACAAACAAGCTCTAGTTCTGGCCTCCTGCCAGCTAGAAACATTTAATGAGCCTCTCATGTGGCTGCTGTTATTGGGAGGGGGGGCCTGCATTAACTTGGAGGAGTTTCCAGCTGTGGGTGCCTTTGCCTTTAAAGGGGAAGCAGTGGCATTTGTAAGTTACAACAAAACGGCTGCCTCTATTGGGCTTTTCTACATGTAGTGCAGAGCAGTATTTCTTCCATTCTCTAGGGAGTAAGGCAAAGCTAGTGCCTCACACTCATCCTGGAGGGTGGAGAGAAATACCTGGCCCCAGTGTCTGCTGAACATCTTGCCCTACACCCTGATCCTTCCTTGTCTTTTCTTACACAACCCTCTCAGTTGCCCAGCATCGGAAATTCTTTTGTGACCTGACAGAAAAGGGGTGTGCGATGGTGCTGAGTGTGCCATCTCATTGCCACAGTTAGACCTGCCAAGCTGTGCTGTGTGGTGTGTCCTATGCCAAGTATTGAACTGCATGATGAAGATTCTTGGCTAATTAGGGCACCACAGTAATTTGTGCAGACAAATGCACATGCACACATCTACAACCCAAGGGTGCTGGTCTGGAAGGTGTATTACAAAGCTATTTCTTGTGAAGACACGCAAGTCTGATCATCAGCTCTGCCTGGGAAAGGATATGAAATTTTGTGGATGAGCTATACTTTTGTGGATGACCTATACTTCCATAGTTGTCATGTAAAAGTTGATAAAGACTGATAAACCTTTGTTCCTGTCTTCCTGGGTAGTATATTACATGGCTTACTCACTTGAGCCATCTTGCGTTTGTTTTTTCCAAATACTTATATTCCTTGACCTTCAAGCACTTACGCCATGGCATGGCATGGCTTGCTTGCCTGCTTGCGGTGAACACTAATCTAAGTGATATACAAAAGGACGTGTTAGTGTTATGTGGACTATAGAAGTGCCTGACTCGGTGCACAAGATTAGACTAGATGACCTTTGATGTGTTTCCAGTTCAACAATTCTAGGACCACTCTCCCTGAAGATTAATCTCAGAATTTGTATCCTGCCTTTTTGCCTCCAAATAGCCCTCTTAGGAACCTCATAACAAATTAAATCAAGAATACAGTGATAACACAGTATATAACCAATAAAATAAAATAAAATCTCAAATTCAAATATTAAAATACACAATTTGAAAATACATGTCTGACAACAGCAGGTAAAAATCCATCATAGAACATGAAAGCAACTGAAGTGCCTGTGGAAATAAAAAAAAATTCTGAACCAAACAACAAAGAAGCCTGTACAGAGATGGGGACAAATGGACCAAAAGGTGGTGGTAGTAGTTCCACACACTATGGGCTATGACTGTAAAGACCCTGTCGTCTTTGAAGGCATACGGTAACTTTTCAGATTTCTGAAAATATGAAGACCTGGAAAGAGCATGGTTGCTATATTTGATACTGCATGCAAGTTGTACTGTGCCTTTGCTATGCTTTTTTTTCTCAGCATCAATCACTTTCAGGCAGGCGCAAGGCAGGTAGTTCCATAGCAAATGCTTAATGTAGACTTTAGACTGGTCAGATCCTGTAGCTTTGACTTTTGACAGAAAATATTTTCTCTTTCCAGGCATACTGTACTTTGTGGTAGCTACAAAGCATATGTCCTGTTTTTTCAGAGGCGATAGCTAACCAGAACTAGACTACAGGGCCATTGCAGGAGCCCATCTAACTATCTTGGGGTGCTTCTTTATTTGCCCTTTTCTCCATAAGAGACACCTGTCACTCACTCACTCACTCAGTTATTGCTGAGAATCTGAATAACAGTCTTATACTGTTGCATTCCTGTGTATTGATTGATTGATTAAATTATGTTATATCCTGCCTTTCCCTGGGCAAATTGAGTGCTCAAGGTGCTGTTTCATTATTCTTCCATTCCCCCCCCCCCCCGTGCTGTGGCAATTTTTTGGTTTTGCAGTGCAATTGCAATGCAGACCTTTCAGGTGTAGATTGGCAAAATGCTATTGTCTTACCTGGGGCACAGGAGTGGTCTACTCTATAACACAGATGGTGACAATCTGCAGCCTGGCTTGCCCTGCATTACCTGTTTGCACCTCCCCCATTACTTGCAAAATAGTCCCTTCTGCCATTACTTGTTCAACAGCTGGCACTTGCCCTTTTTGTTTAGCTTATTAAATTTTAATTCCATTTCATTTATGCACTCATGCACATATGCAACAAGGAAATAGTTTTTTTTTAATGAAATTAAAAATATATTTTCCAGCTATGTAAAGCTGGATAGGGATGGGGTTATTTGAGACTGCCCACCAGTACTATGGTGCTCACCTGTAATGTACCATCTTATTCCACCTTTGCTGTTGGGACAGGCATTGTGGAAAGATAAAGGGAGGGGGAAATGGCACAGTGTAGAGTATGACATAGCACCACGGGGTGGTAAACCCTGGCTCACTGTTTTGTCCTAGGTATCTGAAGCTGCAATCCTATAACACTTTCCTGGAAGTAAGGTCCATTGAATGCAGTGGGACTTACTTCTGAGTAGACATGCATAGGATTGTGCTGCTAGTCCTACACGCTTTATAGGTAGGCTTACCATATCGCCGACCGGGACGTTCCTTTTTGCCCTTAAGGGAGGCGGGGGGAGGGGCGATAGAAGCCGGAGCGGTGCTCCGGCTTCTATCGCCCCTCCCCCCACCTCCCTTAAGGGCAAAAAGGAACGTCCCGGTCGGCGATATGGTAAGCCTATTTATAGGTATATACCTCATTTTATAACATATAAGTGATTTGCCTGAAATCGTATTTGAAGTCAGAGGTAAAGACCTCCCACTTCTTTCACAAGTCAGTGTTACAACTGCCAGACACTCTCTCACTAATCTTTGTAGGAGGCCTCACAGCAGAAAATAGCAACCAAGCAGGCAATCCTATGGACCTATTATGCCAACATCCTGATTATGGTGTTGTAACATCAGTGTAACTTAGTCAAGACCCCATGCTCGCCCAGTACAAAAGTTGAGAAAAAAAGAACACTGAAAAATAAAACAGACTGAAGCAATCCAGCTAACAGTGATGGGGAAATGTCTCCATGATATCAAATTCACCACACCACAAACACAATCTGCCTGACACAGTGATGCCTCCACTGCATGGACTACTGTGGCATGGGCAGCAAGAAGCCAGGAACAAACAGCTAGCGGGGACCACAGCGCAGGGGTGTTTGAGACAGGAGAAGGGCATATCATGGGTCAGTTGTCATCCTCCAGCTGCCAAACCACAAATTTACAGCGCAATCCTCACTAAGTTTAGAGCTTAAACTGTAAACTGTTGCAAACGTGCCATAAAGCACGTTTGCAACGGGTGTAAGCGGCTCCAGCGCTGAGGCCAGCACCGCTCACACCCCTGGCGGACTGAACCTGTGCCGGATGACCCAGTAAGGCCTAGGCCGCTCGGCTCAGGGGCAGGTACAGGCCAGCGAGGAAGGGGGGGCATTCGCTGGGCTGGGAGGGGGTGGGACTACTGGCGGTATGCTCCGCCAATATCCTATGCCCATTCCCAGCCTGATCGGCCTTACACGGCCTCCCCGAATGTACGCCAGGTCTGGACCTGGCATACAGCCAAGGAGGCCCATAGGCTCCTGGCTGGCTTCCCCCCGGGGAAGGGGACAAACGTCCCCTTAACCCGAGGTGCTCCTGGGCTGCCTCGGGTCAGCCCAGCATGACCATAGGATACAGCAGCTGGCCCTTTAGGCTGGCCGCATATAGTTAGGCAGGATTGGGCTGCCTGTCATATGTGACTAGGATCAGGAGACTTGCATGAGGAGTCTTGGCCATGTGGAGCAATGCCAATTTTAAACAGAGGAGATTCCAGGTTCAAATGCTGGATGTGATCTCCCATTGGAATAGGCTAAGAGAGGCCCCTTAATGCAGACACACCTGAAAAAGTGCAGTAACAGTAGTGTGTGTGTGTGCGCGCACACACACACACACACACACACACACACACACACACACACACACACCATCACTCTGCTTTGGACTCTCTACCAGCAGAGTTTTACTGGCATTGAAGGGAAGTAGTATTTCACCAGAATATCCCTTATGATAACGCCAGTGTTATCATTAAAAAAAAATCATCTCCAGTTTTTGTTGACTATCCTTTTGGATCATCGCTGACAATCATCATCATAGTAATGTTAACAAGGCAACTTTAGGATTTAAAGTATTCCAAATACCTACTCGGGCTCTGGACAGGTGTGTAGATATCCTGATTTCATGCTCTCTATTTGGAGTCAGTGAGGCTGTTCTTCGGCGGGTGTCCCAAGGTGCATAGCCTGGGATGATTTTTGCTGGGCTGTGTGTATGAATGTGTGAACTGCTGGACAGATATTTGTGAGTTGCTTTTTTTCTGGAACATTTTGGAAGCCTGCTCTTAACCCTTGGGAGGGACTGGCCAAGATGCTGGCATGTTGAATGGTGCAAATCTTTGTGAACAAAGGAAGAGAGTGAGTATCAGCAGGGAAGGTACCACTAGTGTTATGCCAGTGGGAACTGGGTCTACCTCACTTCTGATGGACACCAACTTTGCTTGTGCTGAGAGTGAGGAGGCCAAAAGACAATCCCCAGAGGCAACCACGGTACCGGTAGTAGTAAATCTGCAGTCAGGGCCTGAACATTTAATGTCCTGTAAACAGAAATTGAGTTGCATGTTGATTCTGTGGGGATGCAAACCAGAATGCAAGCACATTCTCTCTCCACCACCCCCCACACACCCCAACCACACACCCCAACCACATGATGCAGCCATTGCTTTTTCCTAGCCTCTGACCAGGTTTTGACCCCTGCATGTATTCAGAGAATCTTAACATCTGGGGCAAGCAGTAAGGCATGTAGCATTCAAGCGATCTTGCCATGCCAGCTTCTAATATGGAAAAGATTTATGTGTAGCCAAGCAAATAGTCTTGGGTAGGTGTTCCCAGCAGCGTCACTGCAGGGGGGGCGGAGCTCCAAGTTCCGTCGGGCTCTGACCCTCCGTTACACGATGGGAGAAAGCGGCCCCGCCCCCTTGCCTTTGGAACCATTCAGTCGGCCAGAATGGCTCCAAAGGCGAGGGGGCGGGGCCGCTTTCTCCCGTCGTGTAACGGAGGGTCAGAGCCCGACAGAACTTGGAGCTCCGCCCCCCCTGCAGTGACGCTGCTGGGTGTTCCTGAGACCTGCTAGGTCCAAATGAGTCTGTTAAAGTGTAGTACTTTAAGAGGCACAATGAACTTCTCCAGGGCCATGTGTGGCTAGTGATGTGGTAAGTAGAGTAATTAAGAGACCAGAGGACTCTGCTCATTTTTCATGGGTGTGAAAGAACCTCTAGATACTGGGGAAAATGTGAAGCTCCAAATAGCACCCTCCAAACAGCCCAATTCTGTCTAGCAGGACGTGGAGGCCCACATAAGGCGCCCGTTGCATCCTTTCCAGGATTGGGCCTGCCCCAGCGCAGCCAGCAGCCTCCTTGGGGTAAAGGGAAAACCCCGAGTAACGCACCAGCTGCCCCGATGGGGCTACTCGGATGTGCGCCTGCTATTTTGCTGGCACAAGTCTGAGAGCCCCATGTAACTGAGGCCAGGCCCAAGAAGGGGGATAGGATATGGTGGAGGAGGCTGCCGAAGATCCCTCTCCCTTCCCAGGCCCAGCCGACCAATCTCGCTCTCCTGGAATGCCCTGTTCTGCCCTCCCCCGCAACTCCGCCACTTGGTGGGGAATCACCTCTCTGTCACGGTGGAGCGACACAAGCCTCTCCACCAGTGCGGCTTACTCTTCAGGTGACTTATGGCACATTTCTGACACCCTAGACCTGAGGAGCAGTCGCTCCACCAGTCGAAGACTGGACAGGATTGTGCCGTTTAGTTGTAAGAATGTCATGCTGGAACAGTTTCAGCTTTTCCTGGAAGCTCTGAGAGGAGTTGACTGAATTCTTGGCAACTGGAGGTCAGGGCAGCTTCCTATTATTCAAGTCAAGAGGGGACAGTTGTGGCAGGGAATTGAGGTGAGGGTAGGAATTCCTCAGCAGGGCTTTTGCTGCATCAGGTATAGTGGAGGCTGGCAGAAGCAGCAGGCAGAGATTGCTGGATGGAGGCAGTGGGTGTTGAGTGAAGCCAGGAGCAGTGGATGCCTGGTGAGGGGTGATGGTGGGGGGGGGGGGGGAGACCGCTGCAGTGTCATACTGGGCCATGCTGATTTCACTGTGTGCACTCAGAAATGGAGCGGGAGTTAATTGGGAGCTGTCACATGCTGGGTGCATGTGAGCCCCTGCCAGCCACGCTGCAGCATCTAGCTTTGCTCTGCCGCTCGGCTGCCCAGGGAATTCACCAGCCAACCAGCTCTGAGACAAACACAAAGGAGCCTCCGTGCTGCCAGCCTGGGGGCACACACAGCACTGCCTAGGCATGCACCAGCCCTGGGAATAGTGAGAGGGCAGGCAGGCCTTAGAAGAGAGAGGAGTGCAGGGGGCAGGATGTGCTTTTTACTGGGACAGGCTGGGGCTAGAGTGAATTGGAATTCCCCTCCACCCTCCAGCCAGCCCTCCTACCACCATTGATATATTTCTCTCTGCTGTGAGAAACTGAACTGACTGAACAGCTCCCCTCACAACCAAAACATCTGCCCTGCATGTTTTGAGAGGAGCTTGCCTAATGTGTGTATTCTTGCCCTCCATAGTGTATAAGGAGGAGCTCCCAGATTTTATCTTGCAATAGTTAGGGAGGAATTACGTGTTCCACACAAATATATATAACAAAAACACTGACAGCTGCTTCTTTTAGTGCAGAGCAGCTTCAGGAGGGGCTGCTTGGAACAGAGAAGTGGAATGGGGGAGTGCTTAACCCTTCCCCTTAAATGCTGCCTTGCTGCTTCTATTGTAGAAAAGTGGCAGTAGGGCGAAGGCTTACTCCTCTATCACTCCATATTTTCCGTTTCTGAAGTTGCTTTGCTTGTATGGAAGAGGCTGTGAGGTTTTGTTGCACATGTTTTTGTGTCACGCATAGTTCCATCGTCGGAGATGGTTGGGTCAATCCTCCTCTTTCTTCCTGCACATGCCCTGGAAAAAGGGATGGAATGCAGCAGAGCTCTGGAAATTCTTCAGATCAGTGACAAGAGCAAGAGACTTTGCAAGTCTGGATTGCTTGACTGAGGGAGCCTGGGCATTGGAGGTACAGTAATAGCAAACTGAAAGAGCTGTGTGAGGAGTAGCTCTGGTTATATATCCTCTGCCAAGATGTATTGACTGCAAATGACATTATGCAATCCTAGTAAACAGACTGCAAGAATGGGAGGTTAATTTAGCAAATCCAGTTAGGAAGGCCCCCCTCATAAAGCCTAGGATCATCAAACCTGCTGCTGCAGAGCAGCCTCTGTGGAGTAAGGAAGGATGCATTTGCCACCCTGTTACAGATTAGGAGCTGTCTGTGCCTGTGGAGCCTCATGTATCTTCTAGCATCTCTGCTGCATTCATGGAAAGGCAGGTGGTGGTTTAGACAGACTGCTGAGATGACAAACTACACCTCCAGATCGCCATATTCTGCATGAGACACTGGAAGGAAGACTGTCTCCTTTTGAGCGAGACTCTTCCTCTTCCTCATCACCTGAATTTTCCTGGCAAGGTTATTTTTCCACACCTTGTACTTTGTCTAGGGTTGTGTACCCCACCCACCCCCCTGGTGTTTGGGCAGCCAGCCCTGTAAAATGAATCTTATCATGGCTTGAGGGGGACAGCAGGCTCCTAGAGAAGATGAATCACATGCATGTACATTTGTCTGTGTCCCTACACATGTGGGTGGGCTGTGTCGGATATCCCCAAGCTATGGTGCTCGTAACTTGCAGCTCTCTGCTAATGGCACACCATAAGAAGATGATTCTACTCTGGTTTGGTATATTGTACTATGTTAAGAATGTCTGAGTGGGAAGAATCTTGCTTCAGCACAGGAGGTTGATCATGTTTAGGTCCCTTCCATACCCACAGTTCATTGCACATATACATTGAATGACCAAGTGGGTTTTATTTGCCCCCGTCCTGTAAGAAACAGCAATGAGCAAGAGAGGGAAATTAATGCAGCGTAGGAACTGAAAGCTTCATATTACCCTAGATGCGGCAGATATTGCCTTTGTCTAATTGAGAATAAGTAGCATTCCTTGGTAATCCCTAACATGGACTAGAACAAGGGTTCTCAACTAGTGGTACTAGTACCACCAGTGGTACTTCGGCCGACGGCTGGTGGTACTCAGACCACCAGAACCAGTGGTGTCGCTCCAGTAGGGGCGGGGCCGTAAGTATCGCTCCGTTCTAGACCCTTTACCGAGCGAGCAGGAGGCGGCCCCGACCCCCACTGTCGGAGCCTTTCCCGTGCAGAGAAAGCAGCAGGCAAGAGACCCTGCCTGCTGCTTTCTCCGCAGGGGAAAGGCTCCGACAGTGAGGGGGCGGGGCTGCCTCCTGCTCGCTCGGTAAAGGGTCTAGGATGGAGCGATACTTACGGCCCCGCCCCTACCGGAGCGACACCGCTGAGCAGAACTCCACTCCAATGTGGCAGTTTAAGCTGTGCATTTTCTCTCCTGAGAGGCTCCTGTCTTTGGCTGAGCCTCTCGAAAACGCTGAGAAGGGTCCTCCCACCCGCCCAGAGCCTCCTACCTGCATTTTCTGCCCTTCGGAAACCTGAAAACCAGGAAGTAGCTGGCGATAATGTCATCGCCAGTCACTCTGCTAGTACGCAGCAATAAAGTGGTGCCGGAGGTGGTACTTGGCTGGGAAGGGGTTGAGAACCCCTGGACTAGAACCAAAGGGCATTTGGGGCGAGGGGGAAAGATGGCAGTGGATCCTTAAGCCCACACTTAAAATCACTTAATAAAAATGAGTTACTCCTTTCAACAGTCTTTAACCACCTTGCATTTACAGTGAGTGTGGTGCTAAAAAAGGTAAAATTTGGCCACCCCCTGCTTTTATTTGACTCTTATGAATGAAGTGTATGGATTCTAGTCCATGTTAGTGATGACCAAGGGATGCTACTTAGCTTAGAACCAAAGAATTGAAGTGGACTGAATGGTCATCTAGTCCACACCTGCCTTGAGACAAAGTATCTTATGCTGGCAGTGTGCCTGACAGATCCTTGTCCACATACATCTTTTTTTTTTTCTTGGCAATGTATGCAGAGCAAGGCAACTTGTTTCAGTGTTGAACTGCTCTTACAGTTAGGAACTTACTTTGTACATTTAGTTAAATTCATTTCCCGGTAGCTTAAAAGCAGCGACGTGCAGTGTGGGCGCAGCAAATGAGGCAACCCCGCCCCCTGCATAGTTCACGGTAAAGTGCTGCAGTCTAACTGGGGGATTGTGCGCATGCGCTACCTGCTTACTTGAGTGCAAGCAGGTAGCGCGCACGCAACCCCCCCCCCCCGTTAGGCTGCAGCGCTTTACTGGGAACTATGCAGGGGGCGTGGACGTGGTTGCCTCATTTGCTGCGCCCACACTGCACGTCGCTGCTTAAAAGCCATTGTTTCCCATGGTGCTTGCGCATAACAATCATAACACATCTTATTTCTGAGATCATAACAACCATTTCACTTTTTGATTTCTGAGATCATTTTAAACAGTTCACCACTGTCAGTTTGCTCTTGCTCCTTTGATCTTTTCCCCATGCTTAAACATAGCCAGCTAATTTAGCCTGTCCTAGTAGGGTTTACATCACAGACTAGTAATCTTAACCTTTACAGACATAAGACCCATCTGTGACCTCAAACGGCAACATATGGAATTCACTTTTAGTTATTTTGCTGTCTCTCTGCTCTCCTTCCTCCCCTCCCCCAAATTAAAAAGGTGGTAATTTCACTGACAAGACCCACCAATTAAAGATTAATGGGTTTGTATTTTTGTAATCTATGTAGCTCTCCTCTGACTCCTTTTCATCTCCCCAACACCCTTCTAGAACTGTGATGTCCAGAACTGTTGCCTACATCCGAGCAATGTAGTCTGTTGTGCTCCTAAGGCTTGTCCCTTGTGGCTTTTGGAGGCTTTCTGTCCTGGAGTTTAACTCCCAAGGCTGGTTCCTTAATGGAACAATTTTCCTTTGTTCTCTGTTGTGATGCACATTCCTATGTCTCCTGCATCTCTTTTCCATCCATCCCTCTTTCATTCCTCGTTTATATTTTGTATAAACCTGCAGCATACTCTGCAGCTATAGTATATTCTGAGGAAGAAAGCACACAGGAGAGATCTGCAGTATGAGCATCACTCAAGCTTCACACAGCAAATTCTTCAATCCTCAGGCCCGGAACCTGATCAGGATGTATTGCTCATGCCTCTTTAGCCCTTAGCACTTCCAGTATGATTCAGTGAGATCAAAAGCAGAGTGGACGCAGCTCTCTGACCTCAGCATCTTGACCCTTCCAGTCCCAGAACATCCCACAAGGAATTTAAAAGAAAACCTCTGCTTGCAAAATCCAGTTTGCAGGTATTTTGACCGTGGTCCTCCTGCCTCCAAGCTTGTTGTTCATTCTTCTTCACCTACCACCATGTTGCTAGGATTTCATGAATTCTCAAAGCACTGCAGAGCTTTACCCAAAACCTTTCAAGGGTTGAAACTATCTTGTAATGAAGGTATTGACTGAGGACCAAGAGTCCTCTTTCGTCCTTTCCTAGGGAAGCCCTATGGTCTCAAGTGTGCTCATGGAAGTTGCACTCTGTGTATGCTCCACTGTTCTGTGTACACATTTCTTTCCACTATTGGTGAGTCATGTTGTTATAGTATGGTATTTGCTGTGTAGTCATCTGAATAGGGATTGGGTGCCACCCACCTTATAGCTGGTTTAGATTTGTCTTTCATCTCTGGATTAAACATTTCAGAGAACATCAGCATCTCCATTAGCAATGATTTGACTGACATGCTTGTGTAGAGCCATGGGGGTTTGAGGTGCAGGAGCCAGAAAAGGATTGCGGAGAGACGTTAGACTTCTGGGAAATCTGTACTGAGAATGTGCTCGGATCCTGGTGTATCCATACTCCCTGTGTGAAACAAGTAGGATAACGTTAGATATGGGCTATAACAATGTTATAGTTGTTTGGAACTATGCCTTCGGCATAGGAAAAAGCGGGATATAATTTTTCTAAATAAATAAAATAAATAAATCTGAAAGGCTTGGCTCAACCCATCATAGGTTTTATTTGGATACCCTGGGCTCCTCCTCACTTCCATTATTTCACCTATAAAATGGGAATAATAATGTCCTGCCTCGCAGAAGTGGTGTTTCTGTGCATATACAGGGTAGAGACTGTAAAACAGTGGCATACTAAAAAAATACAGTACAGCTAAAAATAACCAAAGCTGCTCCTACTCAGTTTATAGCCAATTTGATTAGTTCTAAAAAGGCAGCAAGAACCCACGTTTCTCTAGTCCAGCTGGGCGCTGAATAGGAAAACTCCTTTCATTTGTTCACTCTATAGGCAAGGGTAAAACTGTGTCAGCAGTGCCTGTCTTGCATAGAGAAAGGACAGAGAGAAGAGTGCTTTTCCAAAATTCTCCCAGCTGTGTTGAAGCTGCTTGTGCATGAGCTAATCCCATGTGGCTGGAGGTGACATCTAAATGACCCAGCCATGTGGGTGGGACCAGTCACATAGGTCTTTCCCATTCTGTGGGAAAGACCCATGCACATGTTATTGGGCCCCTTAGATGTAGCTGTCAGTTGCATGGAAACTGCTTGTAGAGAAGTGTTTCCATGCAGCTGGGAGAATGTTTGAAGGGCACCCAGAATCATGAGAACACCTAAAGCTGCCCCAGCTTGGATTGTCCACTTCATACTAAAAAGTACCAGTGAAATTTAACCCAACTCTGGTTATTTGCCCTTCTGGTACTACGGGTCAGTATTGCTGCTGCACAGAATGGGCAAAAGCAAGCTTCCACCAAGCTATCACTAAACAAGCTACAACTAAGGTGGTAAACCTGTTCTGGCCTATATCCCTCCAAGTGTGGACTTGCATGAATGAATGCTCCATACAAAAACAATCTGTCCATGAACAAAATAACGTCAGGGGAAAAGTTAGGCTGGAATTCTTCTTGCTACAGGGATTTGTGTGTGTGTGTGTGTGTGTGTGTGTGTGTGTGCGTGTGCGCGCGCGCGCGCGCATGCACATACATTTACTTATGGAGATGGAGTCAGCCCTGTGTGCTCCCACCTGCAGTCTTAAGTGGTATAAATCACAGTTTACCACCTCGGTGAGAACGAGACCTTTGATCCCTTCTGGATGCCAGCCAGGCCCTATGAGACCGACTGAGGCCGTCGCCTCAGGTAGCAGATTGACAGGGTGTTGGTGCCCACCTCCATCCAGCCACATTCCTCCACTACTGCTCCACTTCCCACTCCCTGGATTGAAAGAGGAAGAGGGGGATGGAGCAGAAGTGTAAGTCTGGCTGAGCTAGAGCGTCCCTGAGTGAGGGGTGAGAGGAGTAGAGGCTGGCACATCACCAGGTAATGGGGGCAGCATTTGGCATGCCAACTCAGCCGCCAGGAGGTCTTGGGCCGGGCCTGGTGCTAGCACAGTGATCATAGCTGCCCTGAGTTGCAAGTGAGCTCCTCTAGGCTTCTTCCACACTGCCTCTTTCCCCTGGGAATGATAATAGTGGCTGTCCCAAGCCCAGAGCCCTTTGAGGTATGTAAGGAGAATTAGAAGAGATAGAACCTTTATTGTTGGCTACCTTACCTTGTACACCACCAAATAATCACACAAAACTTTGTCTAAGGATAGTAACTCAGAAAGGAGATTATTGGGAATAAGTAAAATGGTTGGAATAGGTAGGAGGGGAAGAGAGACAGACCAAATTGCTCTGCAAAACCACAGTCCTACAGCTCAATCCTATCCAGCACTGGTGCAGCCGGGCGACATGGCCCATGCTGTATCCAGCGGGGAAGAGGAGGAGCCGGTGGTCTCCTTGTGGTAAGGGGACATTTATCCCCTTATCCTGGGTAAATCCCTAGCCTAGGCAGTGCTATTGGCCTCCTCAGATCCGTGCAGCTATTTATCTGGCGCAAGTCCTGGAGGCCCTTGTAAAGGAAGAAGACCCAAGAAGGGGGATAGGATTTGATGTGCGCCAGAGCTGCTGATCCTGCCCCCCTCCCGAGCCCAATCAACCCTCCCCCACCCCATTATGCACCCTCTCCCTGCCCGCCCCTGTGCCACTCAGAGCAGAACCTACCTGCGCCAGTGCGCAGTGATCCAGATTCAACGCTGGCGGGACGGAATCCCCATGATATTCATGAGGTCATGGTTTAGTGCACATAAAAAGGTAAAGGTGACCCCTGACAATTAAGTCCAGTCGTGCAGCCTACTGAGAAAGGAGGGTCACTTATGAGATCTACTCACTAGCCTAGGTTGCCCATCAGTGCCTTAAACAAGCAGTTGTGACAAGTTTGTAGTTAGAATTATTTATCTTCTTTATTTGTTACACTTGTATCCTGCTGTTCCTTGGAGGAGGTCAGAGTAACATTGCAACCTCACACTAGCAGATTACAGTAGTAGGTTCAGAGTAGGGGGTACTCTCTTTCCTCCCCCCCCCCACAGTTAGGTATTCCTGGCTGTGGATTTCCCATGTTTAAACCCAGCACCAGTGCACCACAGTGACAGGAAATAAGTTTGTAACCCCACACACCTATGGCCTTGTGGGACCACGGCTATGAACACATGCGATGGCTCTAAATCACTTCCTGGTTGGTAGGAGTGAGACTGGAATGCATGCATGAGGGGCAGTTGGGAGTGCTGCTATTCTTAGCATGGACAACTTTGTTGGTTACATGGAAAAAAACACAGCTCTTGAGAGAGCTGGATTCAGGTGTTAGCAGTGATTGTGGTTGGCCTAAGGGCGAAACCAGGTATCCTGGTTTGCTTCGGGATTTTCTGCATGTGGCCTGATAAGCTTTGTTACCCTTCTTCCCTAGAAGAAAGGCTCTCATGGAAATAATTTCCATGTTTAAAAAGTGTGTTCTGGTGGTAAGCACAGAGAGAGAGAGAGAGAGAGAGAGAGAGAGAGAGAGTGCTAGAACTTCAGGTATGAAATTTGCCATTACTCTCTAAGGACTGGATAAGAGCATTATTCTATCCTTGCACTTGTATGGTGAAAGCTTTATATATATATTAAACGATATTGGCAGTTAGAATGGCAACCAGTTCACTGGTATATCAGGAGTATCAACAAGAACTTCTTGTGACTGCACCCCCTTAATTTGACACTTTGACTTATCCCTCCAGGAAATGTGTGCAGAGGCGGGGATGCCAAATTGATGATTGTAGAAACTGTGCTTGTTTCTTTAACTTGTTGGCTGATTAATTCTACTAATTTTCATTCATGTTAGACATTCTTTCTAATCAGTAGAAGAGCCTTGGTGTGGTTTGGCAGCTTCCAATACAAGGCAAACAATCCAGGGAGACTCTTTTTCTCCCTATTTCATCTCTTGGAGTTAGGAGGCAAATAAGCTCACAGTTTGGTGTGAACAGTTTGCGAATATATGAAACTGTCTTATGCAGAACCAAACCATTGGTTCATCTAGCTCAGTATTGACTGCACTGAGTGCCAGTGATTCTCCAGGGTTTCAGGTGAGTCTTTTCCAGCCTGGTGTTGGGGTTAGTCATACCTGGACTCCAGTGACCCATCCTTCTCAGAGGAGGGGGAGCTGCTGCCCCTTGCAGATGACCCAGGCACCAAACAGGATCCTGCACTGACTACCACCCTTGGCGGCCAGTATGCTTCCTACATCGAGACACCTCTTGAGGAGCCTGAGATCTTAGGGCAGGGGTGGCGAACCTGTACCACACATGCCACTAGTGGCACGTGGGCGCTTTCCAAGTGGCACGCAGAGCAGAGCCGATTCCCCTCCCCCCCCCCCCCCCGGTTGGCTACCTGAGCAAAGCCTCTGCACCCGACTGCATGAACTGGCTCAGTGCGAAGGCCAGCCCGGCATTTGGCACGGGCAACCAGTGGCCGACTGGCCTGTGCTAGCCCTGGCTCAGCAGCGGCCTTTGCACTGTTGGTCCGCGTGGTCTGGTGTGGAGATTTTGCCCAGGTCGCCGACTGGGGGATTGGCTCTGCTCTGCATGCAGATGGGGTATTGGATGTAGCGGGATGAAGCACGGCGGGTCCGACCATGGCCAGAGGCAAGCGTGGGGCGTTCCAGCCAAGCCGCACTCAGGGACGCCGCCGGAGGCAGGTAGAGTGGCACGTTCAAAGATTCTGTATGTAAAAAGTGGCACATGGTGTGTGCTGTGGGTTGGCCACTCCTGTCGTAGGGGATCCAGTACCTCCAATATGAATCTCTTGTCCCCCTCCCAGTCCCCCTCCATCATCCTCAGGATCCAATGAACAATGGTGACTCTGGATCAGGAGCCAGGTTCGGGAATGGAAGTGTTTACCTGATTGCCCAAGGCCTTGCCGTCAGTGGGTCTACTTGGGACAAAGGAAAGCAGGTGCTAGCCTCAAATCAGGACCCAACTAGCATCAGGAAGGGAGGGGCTTCCTGCACCCTTTATAAGCCCTTCATGTGCACTTTGGCTCTTGCTGGTGTTAAGAGCTCGACTTCAGTTCATAGCACTGGTTCCTTGTTCTCTGCTCCAGCCTTGACTTCTACTGCTTGTCCTCTGTCTCTGCTACCTTGTTCAGATCCCTCCTACACCCTGCAGCTTCAGTCTCCTGTGCCAACCTCGGATCCTGTCTCAACCCATGACCTAGGCTCCACATCCTAAGCCTTTAGTGGCCAGCTTTGCCTTCCTCAGCTGGCAGATACTGGTGCCTTAACTGGAGACACCACAGCTAGACCTGGGACCTTCTGCATGCCACCGAGCTGTGGCCTCTCCTTGTGACAGTCAAAGGCCTGTCTACACCTAATTGTATAATTCCCTTGCTATCCGTCTAAGGGTGGGCTCTTTCCTTTGCAAGGATTCTGCTAGGATAGATCAATGGTACTGAGTGCAAAATGTCATTCTGTCTTAGATGTATTACTTTTCAATTTCTTCCTAATGAGAAAAAAAAGTAAAACAAGTTGGTGTCTTATTGCTACAGCTAGTACAATAAAAGTTAACCCCTCACTCTAAGTTTTGGCAAGTAAGATCATTTGGCGAAGATTTTGGGGACAGCTCAGTTATCTTCCTTTAGTGCATTGCTGAGGTACCTCCTGAGTAGCCTAGAAGGACTTTCAGTTGGAAGAACTTTGAGTGTTTGATTGCTTGCTCCCAAATAGCTGGAGAAGTGTCAGGGGTGGGGGTCCTTCCGTGCTCATGTATAATTGGAGAATGTGTGCTCTCAAGTGGACCAGGGCCTCCAGGTTTCTAGGTCAACTGAAGTCTCTTTTAAGTTGGGGTGTGGGGAAGAGGAAGCAATTTGCTCCTCAGCGAAGGTTTGTGCTGGCTCCCTTTCCCCAGGAAATCTGTGTGTAGTATCTTCAGCTCCCTGTTGTGGGGCAGCAAGGAAACTAGTGGTTCCCTCCCTCTTGCACCCCAAGTAGAGAAGCCACCGACATCCTATAGGCATGATCATAGCAATGGAGGACAGCATATGGCTTTCAGATGACATGCTGCCAAGTAGGCATTGTGCCCATGTAGAGCCTGCAGGCTCTTACTGAAACTTAGAATTAGCCTGTGTGCATTCCTTTCTGAATGCGAGTTTCTCATGATTTTGAACCAAACACAATTTTCAATTGGCTGAAGCATTTATTTTATGTCTCTTTCACTTAGCCAGTTAGGCCAGTATTTCAATATGGGTGATCTTTTCCAGGATATTTAATCAAGATCACAGTTTTATGTTAGCTAACAAAAACAGGCAGATCTCTTCTTGTTGGGGAAATTGCCTTGACTGTATTGCTAGCCCAAGTCAAGAGGTATGTAGAAATTGCTTTCTGAAACGTCCTCTCTGCAGTGATTAATTTCTAAAAAGCCACATTTTAGATTGAGATTGATTAATTGCTGCTTTCATCCTTAGACATAAAGGCTGAAATTGTGGTGGCACAATGTACCAAAGGGTCTGAAACCAATAATCAAATTTTAAAAAGAAAAATCCTCCTGTATTGTGTGTTTAGAGTTTCTAAAGTCATTCTTAAGTCTTCAAAAGGTTGATTGAATATTTTGACTGTCTGGGGCTAATGTTGTTGGGAGACTGGTGTTCTTGAAAGACAGACTTCACTGTTGCAGAGGACACTAACTACAACATCCAGTATTCATAGAATTGTTTCTGAAATGTGAAATTTTACACAAGGTATAGGGATCAGTTTTGTGGCTTATGTGACGAAATTGCAGTTGCAAACGTTTAGTATCACATGATTGTGTGAACTGGATGCAAGTAACAACCTAGTCACTACACTGGTTCTCAAACTGTGGGTCGTGACCCACCATTGAGAACTTTTGCTGTCCCCTGCCCCCTTAAGGGGCGGGGACAGCATGGCAGCGGCGATCCAGGGGATCGCTGCCGCCAAAGTGCCCAAAATGCCCCCCGCACATACCAGAGCATGGGGGAACATTGGGGAGGCCTGCATGACCCTCTGCAGGCCCACCCAATTTTTGCAGCAATCTTCAGGCACTTCCGGTTTTCGCGAAAACCGGAAGTGCCTGAAGATTGCTGCAAAACAGCGATCCGAAGATCGGGGGGGTTGCAGAGGGTTGCGCTGGGCTCCCCCAAGCCCCAGTAAGTGCGGGGCCCCCCATTTCGGGGCCCGTTTTGGCAGCAGCGGTGGTGATCCCCCGGATCGCTGCTGCTGCTGGCTCCGCCCCCGCACACACTCAAGGTTCTCCCCGCCTCGCAGGGAGAACTTTGAGAAACGCTGACCTAGTCCTAACCAACTTTTCAGCTCCAATGCAGCTCCAATGCAGCCCCAAGGTAAGGGAACAAATGTTCCCTTCCCTCAATGAGGCCTCCATGACTGCCCCCCACTGCAGGATGCAGTACGCCCCCCCCCATTGGCACAGCTGCATTGGCGCCAGAAAGTTGGTTAGAATTGGGCTGTAAGTTAAAATGCATCTGATTATTTTACAGTTGGCAAACTTGTACACCTGTGTGTGTGTGTGTGTGTGTGTGTGTGTGTGTGTGTGTGTGTGTGTGTGTGTGAGAGAGAGAGAGAGAGAGAGAGAGGTGTACAAGTTTGCCAACTGTAAAATAATCAGATGCATTTTAACTTACAGCCCAATTCTAACCAACTTTCCGGCGCCAATGCAGCTGTGCCAATGGGGGGGGCGTACTGCATCCTGCAGTGGGGGGCAGTCATGGAGGCCTCATTGAGGGAAGGGAACATTTGTATCTCTGTCTAGGCTCTCCAGTATGTTTCCTTCCTTCCTTCAAAAAGAAAAGTGAAAGAAATATGTACAGTACTGGACGTTTTACAAGCGCTCTCTCTCTCTCTCTCTCTCGCACGCACACACACACACACACACACACACACACACACACACACACACACACAGAGAGAGAGAGAGAGAGAGAGAGAGAGAGAGAGAGAGAGAGAGAGAGAGAGAGAGAGAGAGAGAGAGCGCTTGTAAAACGTCCAGTACTGTACATATTTCTTTCACTTTTCTTTTTGAAGGAAGGAAGGAAACATACTGGAGAGCCTAGACAGAGATACGAGGCAGCTTCTAGCATTGCCATATAGAAGTCAGGGCCCTTCCTTGGTCTTTCTGTAGAAGCAAAGTTTCCTGAAGCGGGGCTCATTGGAAAGGTTCTTATCAGGCACCAGCATATGTTGCTTGCGGTTTCCTTCAGTTGCTGGGAAGTAGAGAGATTCTGCTGGTCTCCTTCTCCATCTGACTGCTTCTGAGGGAGGGAGAACCTTTCCCACTCATGACTTGTGTGCCACAAATCTTGGAATTCAGGAGCAGTCAGATGGAGAGTCTCTCTCTCTCTCTCTCTCTCTGTGTGTGTGTGTGTGTGTGTGTGTGTGTGTGTGTGTGTGTGTGTGTGTGTGTGTGTGTGTGTGTGTGTGTGTCTTATATCTGGTGTGCTATGATGGAGCTGCTTGGTAATAATTCTTCTAGTGGGACATCAGTGTGCATGCTGTTGGGAAAGGTCTGCTGACATATATCTTACTGACATATATCTTACACACATGCACACATGTTATCTTAAACTCTGGCTGCCCAAATAGTCAAGTTTAGCAAATCAGTTTGGCATATGTAAAAGCAATTTGAAAATTTATAAGAAGCAGTAAAAATGTTTTAAATCATATCTAGAAACCCAAATTACACATAAATGTAAGCAAAACCACATGTACACAAGGTGTCATATTCTGAGACACCAGTAAAGAAGATGTTATTTGCAGAATCCTATGTGTAAACAGATACAAAGAAAATCACATACAGTATACATGAACAGAGGCACAGTATTATCACTACATATGAACAGTGGCTCAGACACACTCTCTGCTCCACCCTCTCCATTAGCTCCAGCATCTGGATTCCCAGGGGGATGTTGAATGCACCAGGAATACAGTTTCTCCTGCCAGTTTCTTCCCAGGAGGGTAGTGCAGGCCAATCCAACCTGTCTTATAGACTCTGCTGGGACTCTGTCTAGTTAAACAGAGAACTCCCTCCTGAGAAGGTAGTTTTCCATCTTCCCCTGCTTGATTCCCCAGCCCTGGTGATTGGGTCCAAGCTGGATGGAGTATTTAGCAGGTTCTAATCTTGGTGTTGCAGTTCCTGCTGCACCCCACTATCTTCAATGGTGCCGGCAGATAATACTTCCCATTTAGCTTGGGTTTCAGAACTGCCCTCATGCAAAGACTCAGCAGCAAAATTCTAAACTTAGTCCTAAACCTCCCTGTGTGGTACTTTCCCAACTGAATTTTTTTTTATTTTAAAAGTCCTATTTTATTTTCACCATTCTTTCTCCATATCAGAGTCCATTAGCAATACAACCACAAACCTACAAGGAGCTTGCCTGTTGCAGAAGTGAATTATGCTTGGGAAAGGCAACGGGTGAAACCCAGTTGTCATTCGTCTTTGAAAGTTACCCTGAATTGGTCCAAGACTGCAAGCAGCAAAAATTGGAAACTTTTTGAAATGGGCATCATCACAATGAACCAAAGATCACACATAAGCTGCTGATGGCACCCACACCACACATAGGCACACACAGCCACTCCTGCCACAGTTCCATGTGCATTCTATGTGTGCATGTGCAATAAAAATATTTTTAAATAAAATTAAAGGTAAGGAGGGGAAACCGCTTCCCCCATTACTTTTCTGGCACCCATATGAACATCTGAAGCCTGACACTGCCTTAGCCAAAGTGGGACTATTGGTCAAGCTAATCCAGTAACCCATACATTGACTGGCAGGGGTTCTCCAGGATTCCAGATAAGAGTCTTTCTCATTCCTACCTGGAAGTGGCAGAGATTGAACTATCCATAAGAAAGAAACAAATAGACCTGATTGTTCCCCCTCCCACACACATACATTGGCAACTCATTCCTTTGGGTTTCAGGTACATTGGGTGAGTGTGAGTCTTTTTATGGTAGGAAAGAGCTGACAACATCAACCAGTTGACTATAGTATCTCAGGCCCTCTTTTCCCTTCATAACTGCCCCCCTTCCAAGCTCATGCAAGGCTTAATTTCCTTCTTTCAACCAGCAGTTCTCAAACGACCCAGACCCATCAGGAGAACCGGATGATTCCCCAGGGATTGCCGCTGCCAGTGTGTGTGTGTGGGGAAGGGCCGAAAAAGGAGTTCCATACTTACCAGGGTGTCCAAGGGTGTGTGGGTGGGTGCAGGGAGGCCTTTGGACCCATCCCCGAGCTTCAGATCACCGCTCCACGGTGATTTACGACCACTTCCGGTTTTCATGAAAGGAGTTTTCACAAAAACTGGAAGTGGTCGTAAATGGCCTTGGAGCAGTGATCTGAAGCTGGAGGCCTGCGGATGGGTCCGCAGGCCTCCCTGCACCCCCCACCCCCGGAGGCCCCGGTAAGTACAGAAACCCCCTTTTTCCTCTGATGACGGCGGCAATCTCTAGGATCACCGCCGTTGCTGTCCCTGCCCCCGCAAGCACTCAAAGTTCTCCCCACCTTGCAGGGAGAACTTTGAGAAACACTGTTTCAACTATATCCCATGATTTTACCGAAAGGTTCTTTGACTTGTTAAACAGTACCCTCCCTTAATCAGACAAAGGTGGGAAGTCTCTCAATGTGCTTGAGGACCTGTTTACACAACCAGTTATCCTGGGAAAACAACTTTTGTATGTTGAGGGATGAATCAGCCTGTGAAAGGAGGTGAAAGTCAACTACCCCTGGTATGATCAGGATTCTTGAATCTTCCTTTTCATTTCAGGATAAGTGTTAATGTAAACAAGAACAAGGCTATTACTCTGGTGGCTGGAGTTTCCAGCTCCCTAGAGAAGCACAGTGACTTGTGAATGGCAGTCCTAACAGACTAACTACTCAAGAAGGTGAGTTGTGGGAGTAGCAGGCTGGTGGAAGCAGCAAATTGGCGGGGGTGTCCTGCACCTCTCACCTGCCTGCCATCTCCCCCCAGGTGTTATTGGCCCTATTGGGAGCATGGTTTTCCCCAGGTGGTCTGCTTCTGCCCAGCTTTCCAGTGTGGGATTGTGACAGCAATCTACCTTTCTAAGGTATCCCCAGTTTGTCCCCAGTGGAGACACAGGAGCAGTGTACTGGGTTCTAGTTGCTAATCACCAGACACTGCACCCTTTATGCACTTATTCTTCCTTTACTGTGAGCCACATGGCTGTGCAATTCCCCCAATGCCACTCCATCTTTTCCTCATGTATCACTGGCTGAGCAGACAGTGTACCAGGAAGAACAAGAAACCAGGGAAGTGTCTTTGGTCAGTGAGCCAGGTAGCAGCCTTCATCAGACTGAATTAGCCCCCTGGGCAACCAGTTGCTGATCATTAGTGTAGGATACTCCCTGGCACTCTACTGTGACTTTATGAAAGTGTGTGGTTGTAGGGAAGCAGCAGTTTCCTATAGACTAGAGAAGAGAAGGTAACTGGGAACATATTCCTCTGGGTCCTGTTGGCAGTATGGGGCTTGCAAAGTATGGGGCTTGCAAAGATGTCTTAAGCAAATTACATCATATGGGCTTGCAAAGATTTGCTGACCTGATATGAGCTATGCAATAATACACTGAAGCCTTGCCCCTTTTCCACTAGAATTCCTGTTTCATACTGCATTGTGGTCATCTTTCAGGGGCATTGCAGAACAATCACACAAATCTGAGGTTACGCCATAGCCCAATGGTAGAGCACATGCTTTGCATGCAGAAGATCCCAGGTTCCATCCCTAACATCTCCAAGTAGGACTGGGAAAGATTCCTAACTGAAATCCTGGAGAGCTGCTGCCTGTCAGTGTCGATAATCACTGGCCTAGATGAACCAATGGGCTGACAGTATAAGGCAGCTTCCAGTGTTCAAATTAATGCATGTTATTGATAGCCAGGACCGTGTATATTCACAATTCCATCATCACACAGTACAAGCACAGAAATTGCACTGGGTGCAGGATTTAGCATTCTGAGAACATCACCTTACTTTTTCCACAGCAAGTTTCTAGTCCTTAAGATTGCAAAGACAGGCTTGAAAGTGAACGGCAATGCAGTATGAAACAAGAATTCAAGTGAAAAAGGGGCAAGGCTTCAGTGTATTGCATAGTTCATTGCCCCACCCTATGACTAACAGAAGAGGAATACATTAGGCAAAACCAACCAAGTATACACAAATTGATACTACATCATTTATCCAGGCTATATAATTTCAATTTCCTTGGTGCAGAAAATTTATTTAGCTCAGACTAGACATGGTTTGATTATATTGTGCTTCACAGAACAGAAGAGATCGAAATGCCCCAGACTGTGGAGACTTGTGGTGTCTGTAGGGCAATTTTTTTTTGTTGTTGTTATAAAAATGGCTTTTGTGATCCTATTTCAGAATAGTGTCATGCCAGGAATTTGGACATATGGAAGATTTTTTTTTTTTTTTGTAACCTAATAGAATCCACCTGGAGCAAGAGCTGCCTGTAGCTGTGAACCCTGCCTGAGGCCCTGCTAGAGGAGGAACCACATGTTCTTATGTGGCTGGGGAAATCAATTTAGCAACACCCATGGTATAAGCTCACGAAGTGGACTCTCAGTAGAAGCTGCATTGGTAGTGAAGGCCCCTTGGAAGCCTTACTGAGCAGGGTTGACCCAAATGACCACAGAATCTCTGCCTCCAGAGCAAGAACTCAAGGAGGAAGATGAAAGGCCCAGTTTAGCAGGGGCTGGAGAAAGCACTTAACTGTCTGAAACAAGTGACAGGAAACACCTGTTCAGCTGTGGCCTTTGCAATGTGCCCAGGTTTCCCCCGAATTTTTATGCCAACAAGTCTTCTAGCAGGCTTCCTGCCTCTAAGATGGGGACACTCCCAACCAAGAGCAATGTCTGAATTTGTTGACTGGCAAGTGTACATGCTTAGTGGGCAATCCTATACCCACTTCTGTTTTGATGCTTTCTCCAGAGATAATCAGTGGTCTGGCTTTCCTAGGGCTTTCAGTTCTAGGATCTTGCACACGTGCTCTGGAGATTAAATTCAACCTGCATCCTCCATGTTTCCCAAGATATCATAACCCACCACCACTTGGCAAATGGATGCAGCAGCAAGGGGGGGGGGCACCTGCAAACAGGCTTGAGTTTCTGAACAGCTGTGTCTCTTATAGCAAGGGGAGACGCTCGTTGTCTGAGAGTGATATCTGCTGCCACGTGGTTGGATCAATGGCCATAAAGCTGTGTCTCTGTGATTTATATCTCCCAGAGCACCTATGCTAGCTGCACTGAGCACAGTAGAAGGGCTAGTGAACTAGGACACACAAAAGGGCTGAAAAAGAGAGCTGCAGGGGTAAGAGGGGGATGTGCTGTGGGGGCTAGTCGTACTGCTAGACATCTAAGTACAAAACAGGGGGTCTCTATACCTCCCAGTGGGGACTAAATGGGACTTCTGCCAGCTGCATCCTAGCCCCACTTCAGCATTCATTCAGTGCCTCTTCAATTATTAACTTGCCCAGAACCAGAACCGGCTAGAGCTGCTATGTCTCTGTGGGCCTGCTCCAAAGTGCTCTGGCTGAAGCTGGGGATATATGATAAGACTACATTATTTCCAAGATGTCTTAAGCAAAAGACCTGAGAAAAAAGTGCATTCCAGTGTACACACAGTGCATATTTTGAACTATTCTCTCATTTATTTTGTGAACTTTTGTGGGAAAGCAGTATAGACATAGATATTTTTATTAATAATAATTTTGTTCTTCTAAAGGTTGCTAAAGATGCGTTGCTTTTGTGGACCTGAAAAAGAGACAGTATAGTGATCAGTGATACTTGGAAATGCAATAGCTGTCCAAAAGCTTATTAAACCTGTGAAATAAAGTGCTTTTTACCCTCCCTGCAAATGAGTGGAAGAATCCTTCAGTCTCTGGGATTTGATTCTGATAAAGGCTTCACCATAAGAGCCTGTGACAATTTCCACCTCCCCATGCCAAACTAATGTGAATAATTATATTTCTAGCCTTGTTCTCTGCTGGACAGCTCATCTGCCTCGTTTCCTAGTCCCATTACAATGCAGATGTTCTCTATCACTGCAGCCTTGATGCTGGTGGTAGGGTCATATGGTCTGTATATCCAGGGTGCTGCGTGGGGCAGCGAAGCGCAAAGTGTGCTTTGAACCAAAGCCAGTGGGTTCCACTGGATTGATGGATGTACTTTGGTTTGGGAAACCTTGGTTAAGCCTATCTTTGCCATGGATTCATTTTGTAGTTTTGAACAAGAAACTTTCACTTTCAGTCCCATATCAGTACAATGGTAATTGTAATAACAGTAATCTTTGCTTGTGTAGTAGCATCAGGGTACCCTTGTTCTTTCCAGATTCTTGTCTTCCAGTAGGCAGTTCTTGCAAGGACCCAGACATCATGGCAAATAGGTTTGAAGGCATATTACAGCTTTAGTCCACTTAAATACCTTCTTGCCAAGTACCAATGCGGATGTGGAGAGGAAGGGTGTGCAACAAAGACATTTCTAAAACCCTTAAGGAGTTGGATTCCCCTTTTCTTGGGAGTACTGAATTTGCATAGGTGCTAGCTTAATAAATACTCAGCATACTTGGCTGATAGAGGCTTGCTGGACTCCACACGTTGTGGATCAGGTATCTCCTGGTACTGATGGGATGCCTAGCTACCATGGATCATTAGGATAATGCAACTAATTCCTTGGGGGCATAAGCATTTAAACCTTTTTCTACAGAAAGAGAGACATTACAAGCAAGGGTTGTGTTTTGTTGCTGTTACCAGATCTTGTGCATCTTTAAGAAAGGGGCTTTACAGCCAGCTCTTAAGGTTTCCTGTGATCATTCAACATTCTGTCACCCAGTATGGTGCCCTGCATTTTGGGAATGACTCATAAGCTTCTGCTGCAGTAGTGAACATAATAGGACCAGCAGTTCCTGGACGTCATCACTACAGCCATAGCAGCTGGAGTCACCAAATGACAGATCTGCCACTGTGCTTCTGCTAGAAGGAGCACTACCCCATGAAAGTGCTATGCTGTGACCCATTCACTTGTAACAATCATGCCTGCAAGCCCAAAGGAGTTAGGAGGCTGCTGGTACCCTTTCAAATCAGAGGCAGGCATTGGCACCTGGAGCTAAAGGACTAGGCTGTGCTGCTTTTCGTGGCCTATATAAATGGCACTGAAGCAGCCAATGGGAGAAAACCTAACTAATGTTGCCTGTTTATTATGCTAGAAAGACTATGTTCCTGTTGTGAGATTGAACACAGATCTGATAACTTGGAAGTAACGATAGCTTTTAATTATGGTTTAGCAATTATAACCTTGATTATTTCCCTGCCTATTCTCTTTCCTCCATTGAGTTGAACTGGGTAAGCATGAAGGAGGTCACTCTGGGTGCCTAAGCATCACTCAGAAAAGCTCATCTAATGTTTTTCTCTTTCCCACAGTACTAGAACTAAATCAGGGACAATCTAAGTAAAACTAACGTGTGAAAAGTTGAAATCTATTATTAAAAATAGTTTTCCACAGCACACATTGTAGATTTTTTAAATATGCTATCACAGAATCAAGGGGATAACCAATGATAACCGATTTCAAACAAAATCTAGACCATTTTTTTTTTTAGAAATAAGGCTTTCAGAGGCAGTTAATCGAGGCTGTTTGAACATCCATCCTCTGGTTGAAGATGCCATCCCCTGTCCAAGTTCCTCCAGCCTCTGTCATTCATAGAATTAACATTTTCTTTTAATTCATTGTATTGTTATAGACTTTTAATTATGCATTTGTATCTGGCCTCGAACATGAAAATGAGCGAACTCAGGAAGATAGTGGAGGACAGGAAGGCCTGGCGGGATATGGTTCATGGGATCACGAAGGGTCGGACACGACTTAACGACTGAACAACAACAATCTGGCCTCTGTGAGAGATGAATACTGGGCTAGAAGTACAGACCATATAAGGACAATCCTTTTATTCTTATATAACCCAGACCCAAATCTCCTGATTAGAATAGAACCTTTTTGGAAGGTTTGTGGCCTGAATTGTGGCCACATGGAGCTTAGCCAAAGCACACGTGTGTTAACTGGCATGGAGAATAGTATTGTATGGCAAGAGGAGAGGTCCTAAATTTTCAAGATCTGAGAAATTTAGGACCCCTCCTCTTGCCATACAATGCTATTCCCTCAAGTAGAACCTTGGTTTTTCTCCATGCGGTTGACACGCATGTGCTTTGGCTAAGCTCCATGTGTAACATGGTACGTATTTCAGCACATACTTCAAACTCCTACTCCTTATATCAAAAGAAAACAGATACACAGCCTCTCTCAGCTGTAGTTACAAATGGAGTATGCAGAGTAAATTTTACTGTGAGTTTCTTCTTTCGCTTTCTTACCTGCTCAGGTAAGAATACTCTTACCTGGGTCTTACCTTTCTTACCTCTTCTTCTTTCCCGTTCTTACCTGCTCAAGGGCTTGTTGACTTCCAGTCTGAATATCGAAGAAATTTTAGTTCCGGTTTATTTATTTTTCACATTTTTATACCACCCTTCCTCCAAGGAGCTCAGAGTGGTGTACATATTTCCTCCCCTCCTTTTTGTCCTCACAACAACCCTGTGAGGTAGGTAGGGTTGAGAGATAGTGACTGGCCCAAGGTCACCCAGGAAGCTTCATGGCTGAGCAGGGATTTGAACCTGGGTCTTCCAGGTCTAAGTCCGACTCCCAAACCACTACACCATCCTGGCTGTTTCCAGTACATTTAGGCTAGTGGTGCTAAAATGTGTGTTCAAAATATGGAAGGTGATGCCTTCCACATTTTGAAGTCTTGCTTTATCAAACTAGACCTATGTTACTTAAAAAGCACCTAGCATTCTGGATTAGTTATGAATCTGTAGCTGTATGTGTATGTCCATGCACCCACACCCCATGTTGTTTTCCTCTACTCACTAAAGGAAGTGGTTCATTCTATGTTTTGAATCTTAACAGCTTTTCATATATCATATCTCAGCTATTCTTTGTTGGATTTTTTTTTAAACCTACCAAAAAATGTCATCATAAACATAGAATTCATGTGGTTGCATTTAGTGCAACAAAGTCCTCTAGGAAAAAAAGCACAAGTTGTCAGCTTCATCCATGATTTGCTAGAACAATTACATGTTTCCAATTTTGCAATATTAGTGGTGCATATTACAATATTATAGTTGCAAAACCTAGAGTGTCCATAGAACAGATGCTGAAAACCCTACAGTCACCCCTCATTTCAAACCTTGCATGTATTCTTGCTCCCTCTCTGAATGTCTCATGTTGTAACATTTAAGGCTGATCTACACCGAACGTATCCCGGCGCATCCCGGACGCGTGCGGTGTGTGCGGAGCGGTGTGGCTTCCTTTTTAACCGATCGCCGTGGAACATGGGAGAGCTGTGCTCTCCCGAGTTCCGTTGCGATCGTTCATGGACCATGCTCATGTTTGAGAGAGGGTGGGACACGGAGCAAACTGTTTGACCAATGGGATGAGAGGGGGCTCTCAGCCAATCGGAGCGCACTTGTGTTTCAGCCAATCAGCATTGAGTTTCATCAGCATTGAGCTTCAAGGAGGGAGAAGCGTGTTGAAGAAACTGGTGGAGCCCAGGGCAGCGTTTCAGGGTGGGGTGTCCTGTCCCCTACGGTCGTGAACCTGCAAACGCAACCGAAGTTGGTGTAGATCAGCCTTTAGGGTTTGAAAGACACCTTGTCTGTTGGGGACTGGACTTGCAAGGCTTTTGTATCTGAGGGCTGCTCTCTGTCAGTCTGGAAGGGAAAGGGTGACTTTAGATCAGCACAATGCAAACGTTCACAAAAAAATAGCTTTATAGGTGTGCAGTTCAATCAGTCTTATCCATACTTACTCAGAAGTCCCATTGATTTCAACAGGACTTATTTGTAAGTAATTATGCTTAAGATTGCAACCACAGCGAACCCTTGATTTAACGGATAGTGATTTAACAGACTTCTGAAATAACAGGCATTTTCTGCTTCATTAAAAGCTAGTCATATACTTTTGTGCACGCGCATCTCCATTGACAAATGCATTCGGATTTAATATAGGTACTTTTGGCATTAATGGACACCCTTTTCCCCCTATTAGTCCGTGAAATCAAGGGTTCACTGCAGTTTCTAAAATGAGGGGTGTGGGGGCTCAATCATGCCTGTAGGTCACACCACTGCATCAGAAACCATGCTGAGGATATTTGTGGTTATTCAGGTATGTCATTTGACACAGGAATGTCAGGAATGACATTTGACACAAGCTAGTGGCTGTATACCACTGTGTACTACTGACAGCTCCATGACATGCAAATATTCAGCCTAGCACCTTTCACCACTACAGCAACTCTCTACTGTACCAGTTGAATTTCAGTCTATCAGGAACCTGTTAAGACTCTGTCAGAAAAACCTGGTATACCCAGCACGGCACTGAAGGCAGTTCCAAGGCTCACTTTGGTAAGGCATAGCACAAATTGCACCTTACCTACATTTAACAAAAAGACACTGCACCCTGGAACTAATAGCTGGTGTTCAGGACCGGACAATCCTAGGACACTTCTGAACACCATGATGCTTTACAGCCAAATTACACAAGGATCAAAATATTCCATGTTGCAGAAATGCAAGCCTTTGATCTACTCGAAATCAAATCTTGTAAAAGAGTCAGAGAGGTGAGATACCAATTTGCTATAATTCTCTCCCCTGAAATACTTTAATTAGTACTGATTGTTGTTGTTGTCATCCTCAGTGGTTAACAAAACACCAGCTCTAGCCGGATTCTATGCATTTTTACTTGGAAGTAAATCCCTCTGAATGGACGTGTTTTTTTAATTATTGCATCCGATCTTGCAAGGAACTTCAGAGTAGAAATGCACACACTTCAAGCTATTGCAACACCTTTCCAGTCCCTCCCCCCCCCCCCCGTTTTATTTAATTCAAACGTTTTGGGCTCTAGACTTGCGCAAAAGGGTGGAACAGAAAACCCTTCCCAGTGTAATAAAGTTCATTCCAATTTGGGTATTTCCCCCCTTTTGGCATAACATAAGACTTATTGTGAACTAAGCTCGCTTTCCCGCAGAACGAAAGGTCCTACTACAGCTCATAGTAGATTGAGGAATTGCGGTTTGCTGGAAACAGCCTGAGAGCTTCTTTCACCGTGGGAGAAGGTCTCTGGCACTACTTCCTTGCAAGGTCTTTTCCCCTTTCCCGCAGTCTTGCTTGCATAGGATGGGAGGCTTTCCCCCTTTGAGGGATGGCATCCCCTCCCGCCAGGCCTTCTCTCTTCTCTGCTGCCTTGCATCCCCTTTCCCTCCCTGGGATTTACCTCTCTCTGTCTGGGTCTGTCTCTCCCTTTTGTTTTTCTCAGCCTAGGCATGGCAGATCCCTCCCTCTTTCATGCGATCAGAGCAGCCCCTGGAGGGGGGGGAGAAGTGGGAGGGGGGAGGAAGGGCCTCCTCCTTGGTTAGCTTCTGGGCCTCTTTCTGAAAGGCACAGGGAGGTGTGTGTGTGTGTGCGTGCGTGTACGCGAGAGCGAGCGTGTGTGCAATAGCAGAGACTCCTCCATACCCCAACAGAGGGCCTGAGACAGCAGCAGGAGCAGCCATTGTTCAGGGAAAACCTTGCAAACAAAGGACGGGCTTCCTCCTTTTCACCGAAGCCTTCCTGTTTCCTCCGGCCGCCGTTCGCTCAGCTAGGCTTCTCGGTAGCTCCGTTACTCTGCCCCTACCTCGTCCAGTTGCAGCCCGGCTCCTGCCTTTTATTATTTTCATTTTAAACTTTTTTCTCTCCCTATGGCTGGGTGGGAGTAAGGTACCCGCGGGCAGGGATGTTCTGAGTTCTTGTCCTGCATTCTCCCACCTCTCTCCCCCCACCCCCCACAACAGCGACACTCCAGCAGTTCTCCCCAGGTAAGTCTCTGGGTTGCTTCTTGCACTCGGATCAAGTTGGGGGGAGATCCGGGAGTCCTGGGTGGATAGGAAAGGTGGTGGTGGTGGTAGAAGAGGAGGCGACGATGGTTTTCAATGGCTTCTTCTTGGCCATAGGCTCTTGGATGCAGTGGTGATGGGGGGCAGAGATCGGAGCAGGTTTGTGATCCCAGATCCATGTGAGAGTTTGTGAGTAGCTGTGCTGGACAGACAGAGAAAAGCAATGTCAACTGTAGTGGGATGGGACGACGACATGAGGATTTCTGGTTATTTGGACTGGGTGTGTGTGTGTGTGTGGGGAAATCTCCAAGTGGGGAACTTGCTATTTCTTGCCTGCTCTTTTCTGGGGGTTCCCCCCTCTGGAGTCTGCAAGCAGTGGTGCTGGGCGCTACACTCCTCTGAAGGCAGTTGCAAGTTGCTCATTAAGAAAGAAGAGAGGGAGATAAAGGAGGCGGGGGGGGAGAGTCGGGGGAAGGCACCCTGGGCCCTGGTGCTCCGTTTTGAAAGAGCAGCAGCCAAAGGCCAGGATCAGAAAGTTTCCATGGAGGTGTTTTCTTGGTCAGTGGACTGAGGTGGCCTCTGTGCATGGGGCAGGTGAGGCTGGAATTATCCACCAGTAGTGCTTGCGACTTCCAAGCCCTGCTCTTCTCAGAATGGGAATTGTGAGGCTCTCAGCATAGTGGGAATGGGTTTGGGGGTAGGTCCCTGGAGATGCGCAGCATGAAGGGGTCACAGTGTGCGCGTTGAGGACATGTTATTTTTTTTTGGACACTGTTCAGTCTCTTGCTGTCAGTCTGCACTTGCAGCAGCCTCCATTGGCCTCAGATCAATCTCTCTCCCCCCCCCCCCCCCCAGTTTCTTTCTGTAAGTCAAAATAGCTTCCCTCTGCTTGACAGAGAGCTCCTTCCTCTGGCAAAGTAGTTGCAAGTTTTTCCAGTTTTGAGGTTGCTCCACTAGGTTAGGACTGGGGGATGCTGGTGGAGTGTTTGTCTCTTCAGTAGGTGTCTATTGGAGTTGTAGCCTAGCCAGGTAGAGAGATTCTTCAATCTCAACCAAGTCTCTTTCTTTAACTATTTGTGCTCCCATCCAAAGCATTGTAGAGTCTGAAAACAAACTTGCCAAATCTTTCTGCTCCTGATGGAGTAAATATAGGGACTGTTTTCATCTACCCCACCACATTCTTATTATTTTGCTCAGTAACCTTCAATCCCAACATACTTGGCAAAATGCCCTACATTGGAATGTTCTTGACATGTGCATGAGCCCTTCGGTGGGAAGAGTCAACTCCTTGCACCTTCATGCACTCAGTCACTGTAATCCTTCTTCTGTAGCGGAGAGCACATTGGAGTCAGCACGTGCTGGCTAATCTTGGACACTAGAGGGCTGCTGGTTGACTCTGGCCAAGGTAAAGAGGTGGGGATATTGATCTAATGAGATGTAATGTTCACTTGCGTCTACGTTTAAAACCAAGGACTTGCAATGCTGAGTGATAATCTTGAATTTGGTAGTGTAGTTCCATATTTCTGGCCAGTATCTTAATGTGTGTTGGAGCTACTACATTCTGAAATAATATAGTCTCTGGTTCTTCACAGACTTATGCCTTGAAGAAGGCCTTGCATGCAAACACTACTTGGTGTGAATAAACACAACTAGAAAACGTAAATTTCAAGCAGCGGCCAGATAAGGGGATTGTTAAAGTCTCAGCTGAGAACATGACTGACTGACAACACTGGAGTACCTTTATATGTGGTTATTAGGGTGCCTGGTCTCTTGATTCTGTTTCTTTTTGGGGAAATTTGACAGCAAACCAACAGAGTCCTTGGATGTCTGTTACGTGTGTGCAAAGTCAGCACTCGCTGGTAGAAAATAAAAGAACTGGGACAGGATGAGATGGAGCTTCCATGGAAGTTTTGGAGAATGGCTACTGCAGTTAAGAGCTACTCAAAGGGCATCATCTGTTCTCCAGGGCCTAAGTTTTGCCATCTGGGTTGTTATGCTGAGAGCGTGGAATGACTAATTTAGTTCTTGAAAGCAAGAGTACCTCACAGTCCAGGTACTGCTGTCAGGCTTTAGGTTTGCACCTTGTGCTTTGACATTTTCTTTCTCCTCCAGCATGCAAGGAGCCCATGAGCTAATCCGTTCCCATTCTCCATTTCATCACGTCAAGTGGACCTAAACTGAGCAATTATTCTACATGTGTCAAGATATTCCTGTATAAGTTATTGTAGTTTTGCTCGACGTTATGCATTAGTTCTTTATGCTTTTAAGTTTCCAAATTTAAACTGTTTACATATATTGGGGCTAAAGCCATCAGTTATGTATCTGTGGCAGCTTGCTTCTTGGTCTCCTCTGATGGAATCAGATCCACTCTATGGACCTGTCTGCTTGCTTTGTACAATGGAGGATGCTCTGGTTGTAGACTTGAAGTTTTCCTTGGTGCACAGTAGGAACTTCTTTGAGAAGTTTCTTAACACTGCAACAGGTGGTAGGAATGTCTTAGAGTTATTATAACTACTGTATAACTTTATGGTTTGATTGGGTCGTGTTAGCTAAACATCACATCTTGTATTAGCACAGGTACATCTTAGTTCCAGTATCCTTCTCAATAGGGCCTGGTGTTTGCTATTTAAGAGGAAGGTGCAAGACACAATCATTAATGGTTAGGGTTGTCTGTTCTCAAGAAAAATGTGTTCTTTGCTCTTTTGCACCAACACTGCTCTTCTCTCACACATGCTCAGTACAGATTCAGAACTATTCTGTAGCTTTTGGAAACTGATCTAATGGAAATGTGGCTTTTCATTGTGCTGCTTTATTTAGATTTAGAATTCCACAGCAGAGAGTCCTAGCCCAGACTCGGCAGGCCCTTGGCATTGGATTTAAAGCTTGCCACCCACTCTCTAAAGCACTGTGCTAGTGCCAACCCATGGGGGCTCATAGTTACACAACACTTTGCTGATCAAGCTGACAAGTACCATTTAAAAAGCGCACAACTCAAACTTCATCCCCTCTACCTCTTTGCCAAGGCCTTCCAGCTGTACAGAAATATATACGGTATATTCTATTTGCTTTGTTGTATCTCTTCCTGAGTGATACTTGGGACCAGGTTTTGTAAGGGTTAATTCATTTGGAATTTAGGATAGCTCTGGATGCTATAGGGAATGGCAATAATGGATATAGAATTAGGAGTCAAAGCACAGATATACAATATCCAGAAGGAAAATTGCCCAACTACTCCATTGTATGGGGTGAGCTTCAGCTGGTGCATTTCACCATAGGGGGAAAGGGGAGATTATACAGAGTTCCCTCTTCAGCCTTTATACCAGAAATGAAAACAACTAGCAGAGCTGCTTTGCTCTAACATCCAAAGTGTGTTTGATTGTTTCTATGGGTTTTGAAATGGCTAATACGGCCACTCCTATTGAAACAGGAATTTATATGAACACCTTGGAATTCTAGACCTGTGGCTCCTGGCCTTAAGTGCTGGTAGTAGGGTACTGCCCTTAAGCACTAGTGCCCTTATTCAGATGCTAATAGAGGCAGAAGAGGGAGAGAGGGGTTGTAGCTCAGGGATTAAGCACCTGCTTTGCATACAGAAGGTCCTTGGCTTCTCCAGATAGGGCTGGGAAAGACCCTTCTTTGAAACCCTACAGAGCTGCTTCCAGACAGAGTTGACCAATGGTATGTCTGTGTAAGGCAGATTCAAATGGGTCCTTAGAATGACATCAGCTTAGTGATTCTCAGTGTTCCTTAGCTCAGGAGCTGCTCCAGAACCTTTTTTCATCACAGCGCAGCTGAACTGGCTATTTGTTGACTTTTTTCAAAATGGTGGCATAAATTGTGGGAACTATTTCAGGGATGAAGAAAGCTTGGTGTGTAACCCATCTATTTGGAAATTTTGAACTGTGTGGCAGAAACGTTTGCAGTTACAGAAATTTGCTTATAACAGATCAACAACCTGCCTCCTCTACAAATGTTATCTATATCTACGTAAGCTTATTCCCAGACTCTGTGTTGGCCATGCTGCCCTGCCATGTGTTGCATCCTGCTGTTCTTCAGGGGGTCTTGCACACTGAAAGACCAGTGTACCCAAGAGGTAGCCTTACCAAATCCCCCCCGACACAGGGGGGCGGCGGAAGCGATCATGGCCGGGATTGGGGGCGTGGCCGGGGGCTGGGACGAAACTACGCGACGAGGCTGTAAGCTCTCCGAAGCAGCCCGAGTGAATTTGGGCTGTTATGGAGAGCTTACAGCCTTGTCGCGTAGTCGTGTGAAGCTGGAAGCTTTCCAAAACGACCCGAGTTCACTCGGGCTGCTTCGGAGAGCTTCCAGCCTCGTCGTGTAGTCGCGTGAAGCTGGAAGCTCTCCGAAACGACCCGAGTTCACTCGGAAGCTCTCTGAAATGACCCGTCTGAAACGACCCGAGTTCACTCGGGCCGTTTCAGAGAGCTTACAGCCTCGCGCAAGTACGCAACATTTTGGGGGCTATGACTTGAGGGAAAAAAAAACATTTTCCAGCACCTGGCTGGCATAGCACAAGGCATGCTGGGGCACAAAATTATTAAAAATATTAAAAATTACCTTCAGGCTATGTGTATAAGGTGTATATGAGAAATAAATTAGTTTCATGTTTAGACTTGGGTCCCATCCCTAACATGAATATATTTATGCAGATATTCCGAAATCCAGACAAATCCGAAATCCACACAACTTTCTGTCCGGATAAAGGGATACTCAGCCTGTACTCTCCCATCAGATGAAGAGCTCAGCCCCGGAGTTCAACCAGTTGCAGCAGAGTCCAACAATGCTCTGCTGCCAAAACTAGATGTGGGAAGAGGGAAAGGGCAACTGGTCCATTTGGCCCAGGAGGGAGAGCCAACCTTTGGGCCTATTGGAGGTGAAGCGACTCTAGCAAGCCATTGCATCCTCTGAACCAGTCATACTCACTTTTCCAACCAAGGAGAGAAAGGGGTGATAAAAGGGGACTTGGAGACTGCAGAGAAATTAAATGAGTTCTTTGCATCTGTCTTCACGGCAGAAGACCTCGGGCAAATACCGCTGCCGGAACGGTCTCCCCTGAATAAAGAATTAAGTCAAATAGAGGTTAAAAGAGAAGACGTCTCAGACTTAATTGGCAAAATAAAGATCAATAAATCACCAGGCCCGGATGGCATCCACCCAAGAGTTCTGAAGGAACTCAAGAATGAAGTTGCTGACCTCTTGACCCAAATATGCAACTTGTCCCTTAAAACAGCCACTGTGCCAGAGGATAGCTAATGTCACGCCAATCTTTAAAAAAGGAAGGAGGGGGGACCCGGGAAACTACAGGCCGGTCAGCCTAACCTCTGTTCCAGGGAAGATGGTGGAAAGTCTCATTAAGGATAAAATCTTAAAATACATAGAAGAACAAGCTCTGCTGAGGGAGAGTCAGCATGGCTTCTGCAAGGGGAAGTCTTGCCTCACAAACCTGTTAGAATTTTTTGAAAAGGTCAACAGGCATGTGGATGCGAGCGAACCCGTGGATATTATATATCTGGATTTTCAGAAGGCGTTTGACACGGTCCCTCATGAAAGGCTCCTGAGAAAACTCCACAGTCAGGGAATAAGAGGGCAGGTCCTCTTGTGGATTAGGAACTGGTTGAAGACCAGGAAACAGCGAGTGGGAGTCAATGGGCAATTTTCACAATGGCGAGAGGTGAAAAGCGGTGTGCCCCAAGGATCGGTCTTGGGACCGGTGCTTTTCAACTTATTCATAAATGACCTGGAGTCGGGGATAGGCAGTGAGGTGGCCAAGTTTGCAGATGACACTAAACTTTTCCGGGTGGTGAAGACCAGCAGGGATTGTGAAGAGCTCCAGAAGGACCTCTCCAAACTGGGAGAATGGGCAGCAAAATGGCAGATGCGCTTCAATGTAAGTAAGTGCAAAGTGATGCACATTGGGGCAAGAAACCAAAATTTCACATATACGCTAATGGGTTCTGAGTTGTCTGTGACGGATCAAGAGAGAGATCTTGGGGTGCTGGTGGACAGGTCGATGAAAGTGTCGACCCAGTGTGCGGCGGCTGTGAAGAAGGCCAATTCCATGCTCGGGATCATTAAAAAAGGGATTGAGAATAAAACGGCCAATATCATTCTGCCTTTGTACAAATCGATGGTAAGGCCACATCTGGAGTATTGTGTCCAGTTCTGGTCACCACACCTCAAAAAGGATATAGTTGAATTGGAAAAGGTGCAGAAAAGAGCGACCAGAATGATTCGTGGGCTGGAGCACCTCCCTTATGAGGAAAGGCTACAGTGTCTGGGGCTTTTCAGCCTAGAAAAAAGGCGCCTGAGGTGGGACATGATTGAGACGTATAAAATTATGCATGGGATGGAGAGAGTGGATAGAGGGAAATTCTTCTCCCTCTCGCACAACACCAGAACCAGGGGACATGCACTAAAATTGAGTGGAGGGAGAGTTAGAACAGACAAAAGAAAATATTTCTTTACCCAGCGTGTAATTCATCTGTGGAACTCCTTGCCACAGGATGTGGTGATGGCACCTGGCCTAGATGCCTTTAAAAGGGGTTTGGACAGATTCATGGAGGAAAAGACCATCACAGGTTACAAGCCATAAGCCACCTCCTGGTTTTAGAAGTGGGTTTTCTCTGTGCCAGGTGCAAGGGAGTGGCGACTGGACACAGGTATCTTGTTGTCTTGTGTGCTCCCTGAGGCATCTGGTGGGGCCACTGTGTGACACAGGAAGCTGGACTAGATGGGCTTTTGGCCTGATCCAGCAGGGCTCTTCTTATGTTCTTATGTAGGCCCAATTTGTCAGTCTGAGGAGATTAGGAGCTGCTTTGGCAATAGAGGCATCAGCAGTAATGGCTGAAGCAGCTCAGGGAGTACCATATCTCTTTGCTTTTGGTGCTAGCTCTCATTCCTTATATACTGTGGTGCCTTGTAATCTCTAAGTGTTCAGAGAGAGAGAGAGAGAGAGAGAGAGAGAGAGAGAGATGGATAGATAGATGAATGGATGCAGTGTTGGAATTTCTGTATACAGACACATGGCTGTCCAAAGTTGCATGCCAGTTGTCTTTTCTTGGAGGAGAATGCTGAAGAATCTCTACAGATTATTTGTGATCTTGGAGCCTTTGATTTGGATCCTTTTACATTTGATATTGCAATCCTCTTTCCATATGTTTCTTTTGAAAGTGCTTAAATAAAACACAGTCATGCTCCAGAGTCCTTTTCAAATGACCTCTGTTGCCATCATTAACCAAGAGGATACTCATTTGCCTGTATCCACAATTACAGAGCTCTGAATAGAACTTGGGAATCCTGGGTCCCCGATTTCCCAAGAGTTTCTTAGACCCAAGGAGCGTGGTAGTGGATCTCCTTGGCTCCAACCTGCTAGACTGCATTCCTTTCACTGAGCTGATGACAGAATTCAGGGATTCTGGCTTCTAGCCTCCTTGTTAAGTTGGTTCTCCCCCTGCACTGATTAATACTTTGATAGTTCCACCCCAAGGTCTCTTTTTGAAAGTTCTCTCTTTGTAATTGTAGCAGAATTTTAAGCAGATGATAATTAATAACGGAGGACCAGGAAGACTGGTGAACAAGGAAAAAGTATGGGTTTATTTGTTACGCAGTGCAGTGGACAGCACCCCAGGAGGGGAATGCTGACCCTTTGCTACAACTGAGCGCACTTTTTATACCTTCCAGAAATGACCATCACATGCTTACAAGAGAGGTGCATGATCAGGTGGGCATACAGGTCTTGAGGTGATTACTGATTTACATTTCTTAGGAACAATAAGAGGTAGCTTTACAATAGAATCTGACACCTCATGATGGTCCCAGCCAGTCCTGTGGGACTAAATCAGTCAATCCTAAATGAAATCAACCCTGACTGTTCCCTGGAAGGACAGGTACTGAGGCTGAAGCTCAAATATTTTGGCCACCTAATGCGAAGAGAGGAGTCTCTGGAGAAGACTCTGATGCTGGGAAAGATTGAAGGCAAAAGGAGAAGGGGAAGGCAAAGGATGAGATGGTTAGACAGCATCACCGATGCAACAAACATGAAAACGAGCGAACTCAGGAAAATAGTGGAGGACAGGAAGGCCTGACGGGATATGGTTCATGGGATCACGAAGGGTCAGACACGACTTAACGACTGAACAACAACAAGAGAGTTCCTGGCTCCAGGAGCCAGCCTAATGTGCGTTCAAGAGGAGGGAGTGGTGAAGTTGTTTATGCAAGAGTTCTCCCGATGCTAATGGGCAAACAGATGTGAATAAAACAATACCTAAAAATTCTGCTTCATAATCCATGTGGCTCTGGCTTTCCCCCAAAACTGGTCTTCACCTGAGTGAGGTGCTACTGTTAATGAAGCAAACCTCAACAATAGCCACAGCTTTTTGTCTACATTCCTCTTACAGTTTGGTATCTCTGCTGGTACACAGTGAATGCTTAACTGCTGGAGAGTTGCATTCAAATGCTGAGTTGGACGTGTTGGGAGGGAGGGAGGGGTGGGCTGCATTGCCTACAGCTCTGGCAGTCAGTTGTACAGGGTGCAACTGCTCTCTGTCTAATGCTGGATGTGCCACTTGAGATGACTACACAGCGTCTAGCAAATGCTCTCTGTCATGGCTCTTTTTGAGTTAAAGGGGCCCATTACCTGCTGGGCCGGTAGTCTGCAACTCTCTGTTAAGAAAAAGGAGAGAGAAGACTGTTTTCTGCTCAGACTGTTAGTAGCAGAAAAAAAAGGATCTTACAACCGTCTTAGAGCTAAGCTTATTAGCCTCTGTTTTCTCAGCAACTTATTATGGTTCCCCATTCACGCACATGTATCTGAGTGTTCATACACTCCCATGTTCTCTTTACAAGCCTGTCAGTCTATGTTGGAAAGGGGTACCGTACAGTGTTCCTCGTCTTCCCTCAAGCCTTCCTTGTTTTGGATCTTCTTCTATCTCTCAGGAATAGCCCTATGTCTGTGGCCTACTCACAGCTTCCACTTGTTTAGAGGCTGAGCCATTATGCACCTGATGAAGTCCACAAAAGCTTACCTTGAAATAAAAGTTTGGATTTAATAAAGTTCTGCAAGAGTCATTTTTGCTGCAGCAGACTAATACAGCTACCCCTTTGGAAGTTGAACAGCAGTGTTGATGCCAACGGATCATTGCAGGAAAGAGACAGTACGTTAGAATGGGAAGCTAAAAAGGATCCTAGATCTACTTTGGTTCTGCAGAACTCTGAGAACTCTGCAGAAGATGATTGAGCATGGAAATAATGGCTGAAATCCCTTGTCTACCCCAGGTACTAATGGAATACTGCACTTTCTATATTGCAAGGTGGATATATTGCAGTACCAAAGAGTACCAGGTGATGATACCATCTAGGGTTCCTGACCTCCTCCCCCATTACAGCTCTCCTAGGGTCTTAAATATGTAGCCTTACCATAGTCCTGGAATCAAGGCATGCTTCGGCCTAGAGCGGACCCGAGCCGCTCCCAAGAGTGCACTGCGGCTGCCCAATGTGATCGCGGCTTCCAGTCGACAATGCAATCGCATTGGGCAGCTGCGATGCACTCTGGGTAGCAACTTGGGTCCGCTCTAGGCCGAAGCATGCCTTGATTCTGGGACTATGGTAAGGCTATAAATATGGGCATGGATAATGGAGGGATGCATCAGATCAGGGTTTAATATGGATCAGATATAAATATGGGCATGGATAAAGGAGGGATGCATCAGGGATGCATCAGGTTCATGTTGTGTGAAAAGGAGGTTTAGGACATTTATATAGGGTTTATTAAGGAATTCATCTGTGTATGTTCTCACACAGTGCTTCGCTGAACAATAGAGAAAAGAGAGTTGTAGAGAGGCACCTCAGTTTAACAGGTATGGTGGAAACTGGTCTGTGCATGAGCAGTTCAGGATGAGAGTGATTGTGTAACAAACCTGGCAGTGATCTGAGACTTTTAAGTGATCTTTTGGTTCCTAGCATCATAAAAATGAAGATAATTGCCACAGGACTTTACCTTGCCTTTGATTTTTTGTTGTTGTTGCAATTATTTACTCTGGTTTAGAGAAAATACCTGCACTCTGCAAAAAGGATCTAATGCATGTTACCATTACAAGGGCACAATCCTATTAAAACTGCACTGGGGAGCCAAATAACTGAGGGAGCCAGGACAATCTTGTACCTCTCAAACATCTTTTTGTCTTGACGGATGTCCCTGTAAATTAAATTTGTAAAGCTCTCCCTCATTAACTTTACAGCCTCTCCAATTCTAGCCACACGTTCCTGGTCTTCAGGCATCAATGCCTGACCAGATCAATGCCTGCCCAGGGCTCTAGAAAGCACCCCAGGAGAAGGGAGCAGCAGCTGCTGCCAACACCTCTACATGCTCTTAATGTTCAAAGTCATGCGTGGCTGATCATGGCAGCTGGTCAGGAGTTTGGAGGGGTATAGAAAAGGAAGTCCTGTTCAAGGTGTTTAGGGTGCCAGTCATTTAATTGAGGTAATGACCAGCCCTTTACATTTGTCTGGAAGGCTGTGCAAAGCCATTGCAGACTTCGGAGCTCTTAACTACCAGCACATCTGTATCAGCCAGAGCAGTACTGCAGTTGGCATATTTCCTTGCCTTGCTGACATCAGCTTCTTTAATACAGTTATAGCGCAATCCAATGTAGGTATCCGGCGGGAGGCCCAGTGCCACCCGCCGGATCCCATGCTCGCTCCAGGCTGCTCTGCAGAGGCCTGGAGGTCTACTCGGGGAAAGCTGGAGGCCGCAATGGGCCTCCTCAGACTTCCGCCAGCTAAATAGCTGGTGAAAGTCGGAGGAGGCTGTGTAACGGCCGAGCCAGCCCAGCGGGAGACAGGAATACGGCGGACAACATCCCTGCCTTCCCTGGGCTCGCTCAGCCAATGGCCTCCCTCCCTCACCTCCTGGACCAGCCACATAAACATCGCTGCGGCGGAGTGAGGGCGGCCAGCCTTGCACCAGCCGCCCGTACTCCCGAGTCGTCACAAGCGTGCCTTACGGCATGTTTGCGACGGCGGAGCACTTGCTCCACCGCCGATTATTTGCACAGGACTGCGCTGTTATTCTAAGGTAAGCTGCTTCCTCAAGAATGTCACAGCAGTTGTGACTGACTAGACTCAGCAATCCATACCACCCAATTTTCTAGCTCTGACTGAGGACCATTCTAGATGGTTTTGCATATACAGCTACATAAACAGCTTCTCAGTTTCTTTCCATCGGGGACCATCTCAGTACAGAAAGCAACAGTTCTGGTCTATATGGCATTTTTAACCCAGGGCATTACCTTCTCTGTTACGGAGACATTGGAAAGACGTGGCTGGTATCTCCATTTCTTTATATCAGTCTTTGTGTGCGTGTGCGCGTGTGTGCGTGCGTGTGTTTACTGGTACAGTGTTCCTCTTGATAGTGACTGTCCTTGACCTGTGTCCAGATCACTACAGAAAAGTCCTTTCACATCTCCCAAACAATCAAACTTGGTTCTGTGCTGTGGCCTTCTTCTCTGCTGATGCCGGGTAAACAGGTTCTTCACCTTTTCCTCCTGCTCAGCAATGTGCTCAGCAGGCAAGGCTCTGGGCCATTACCCTTCTCCTGGTCTCTGCAGACATTACCACACCTTGCTGTCTCTTCCCAAATAAATTCATCCAATATCACAACAACTCCCTCCCCTCCAGCTGAATCATAAGTCTGTTCTCTATCATGTGACCCTCTCTCTGGGATCTAGTTCTAGAATGCCTCAGAGGCGTTTCTACGGTGGGGGCGGTACTGTAAGTTGCGCCCCGTCCTAGTCCCCGTTTACAATTCGGAACGAGGAGGCCCCACCCTCTTGTTGTCGGAGTCATTTCGTGCGGCCAAGGCAACGGGCAGGCTTCCTCCTTCCGGATTGTAAATGGGGACTAGGATGGGGCACAACTTACAGTACCGCCCCCACTGTAGAAATGCCTCTGGAATGCCTTGTGAGACAATTCCCCTCACCCTGCATGTTCTGTTCTTAAGAGGCTGCTGCGCTCCATTGCGCCCCAGGGAAGCAAAGGGCCATGTGACAAAGTTCTCTTCTTGATAATTGCTACATATGTAGGACAGCAGTTTCACACTAGCAGGAGACTGCTAATCAGTTGTTACGTAGACACACCAACAGCCAGTGGAGACCAGCATATATTGATAAGTTTATCACTTCCTTACTATTGCATTACTTGATTATGATTTTGTGAATTGGCAGTGACCAGAACACTTGACTACTTTTTTATAGACTGTGGGCTTCAGTTGCACTTAAAAACCATTTAAAATATGCGGTATAACCATCCCTGGACTGTACCACTTTGGAATGTGTGTGGCACATCTTTGAAAACTCTTCCATATCAGAAACCCCCTTCATGTCGAAAGCTTGAATGTTAGGGTGAACAGTATTGGACTACTGTAGCTTGCGTTCTGATGTGCTAACTTTCCACATGCAAGGAGCTTTTTGTGGGGGGAAGCATTCAACATGCAACTTTCCTACTTGTATTAAAGTGTAAAGTCAAAAGGAGGCCTGTACCATGTTCTGAATGTTTGAATTGGCTCCAAGTCTGTTGTTGAACGGTGGCTTTCAGTTTACCCAGCTTTCGATGTATATGTACCTGATACTCAGTTCAGAATTTGAAAAGTTGTTGAACGCATTGCTTATAATTACAGAATCTGCTTTACATAGAATTCAGATTGTGCAGTGCATGACTGCAGTTCATTCTTGCAGGGGAGCATTTTATGTCCTGAAATGAAGGAGCCCCCTTCCAGAAACTCCTTTTTATATTTTTCCTGTGCAGCTATATGCTTTGGCTTCCTGGCCCGCAGTGAGTTTGCTCGGGTTTTCTCTGCATAATTTCTGCCTTGTCTTGGTAATGTGGAATCCTTGTTTCCAGCCCTCTAAAAAGGTAAATGTGACCCCTGACAATTAAGTCCAGTCGTGTCCGACTCTAGGGTGTAGTGCTCATCCCCATTTCAAAGCCCAAGAGCCAGCGTTGTCTGAAGACGCCTCCGTGGTCATGTGGCCGGCATGACTCTCCTTGCCGCAGCGCGTAGCATGCAGCTGGAACACGGAGCGCTGTTTACCTTCCCACAAGCGGTACCTATGTATCTACTCACATTAACATGCTTTGGAACTGCTAGGTTGGCAGGAGCTGGCCAAGCAACGAGAGCTCACCCCGTTGCGGATTCGAACTGCAGATTCGACAGCTCATGGTTCAGCGGTTCTAGGATATGTGAGGGTTCTGGTTGGTAACCCACTTCCACCCTTTCCTTGCACTCTTTTAGCAAGTCATTTTCCTTTGTGACTTGCTCTTTTATATGGGTTATTTATGCTGGATATGATTGCAGAGTGTGCAGCATTACTAGTATTAATGCTTCATTGCTGCTGTTCTTTCTGCCTTATGACCTCCTCTTGGCCCTGTGTCTTCCACCACTCCTGCAGCTGCCTCCAGCTCACTTCTGACATGTTATTTAAACACCTGTCCCCATCTTGCCCACCCTGACTCAATTCTCATTTTGGCACTTTCGTGGTAGTGGTGTGGTAGAACGGCAGTAAACCTTTGCTTCTGGGATAGTGTGGTATCTCAACTTCTTCCATCCTGATGTGAATCACATCATAAAGATGGAGCCAGGATGGTGTAGTGGTTTGAGAGTCGGACTTAGACCTGGAAGATCCAGGTTCAAATCCCCGCTCAGCCACGAAGCTTCCTGGGTGACCTTGGGCCAGTCACTATCTCTCAGCCCCACCTACCTCACAGGGTTGTTGTGAGGACAAAAAGGAAGGGAGGAAATATGTACACCACTCTGAGCTCCTTTAACCTACGTTATACCGATTATTAGCTGCTACTAACATAGTGGTGGAAAGCCTAATCAAAGATAAAATCTTAAATCATGTAGAAGAACAAGCTTTGCTGAGGAAGAATCAGCATGGCTTCTGCAAGGGTACCTCTTGCCTCACAAACCTTTTAGAATTTTTTGAAAAGGTCAACAGGCATATGGATGGCAGAGGAACCCGTTGATATTATATATCTGGATTTTCAGAAGGCGTTTGACACAGTCCCTCACCAAAGGCTCCTGAGAAAATTCCACAGTCAGGGAATAAGAGGGCAGATCCTCTTATGGATTAGAAACTGGTTGGAAACTAGGAAACAGAGAGTGGGTGTCAATGGGCAATTTTCTCAGTGGTGAGAGGTGAAAAGCGGTGTGCCCCAAGGATCTGTCTTGGGACTGGTGGTTTTCAACTTGTTCATAAATCACCTGGGGATAAGCAGCGAGGTGGCCACGTTTGTGGATGACACTAAACTTTTTCTGAGTGGTGAAAACCAGAAAGGATTGTGAAGAGCTCTAGAATGATCTCTCCAAACTGGGAGAATGGGCAGCAAAATGGAAGATGCGCTTCAATGTAAGTAAGTGCAAAGTGATGCACATTGGGGCAAGAAACCAAAATTTCACATATACGCTAATGGGTTCTGAGTTGTCTGTGATCTTGGGGTGCTGGTGGACAGGTCGATGAAAGTGTTGACCCAGTGTGCGGCGGCTGTGGAAAAGGCCAATTCCATGCTCGGGATCATTAAAAAAAGGGATTGAGAATAAAACAGCCAATTTTATTATGCCGTTGTATAAATCGATGGTAAGGCCACATCTGAATTATTGTGTCCAGTTCTGGTCACCACATCTCAAAAAGGATATAGTTGAATTGGAAAAGGTGCAGAGAAGAGTGACCAAAATGATTAGTGGGCTGGGGCACCTATAAGGAAAGGCTATAGTGTTTAGGGCTCTTCAGTCTAGAGAAAACAGGTGCCTGAGGGGGGACATGATTGAGATGTATAAAATTATGCATGGGATGGATAGAGAGATGTTGTTTTCCCTCTCGCACAATACCAGAACCAGGGGACATGCACTAAAATTGAGGTGGAGGGAGAGTTAGAACTGACAAAAGAAAATATTTCTTTACCCAGTATGTAATTTATCTGTGGAACTCCTTGCCACAGAATGTGGTGACCGAACCTGGCCTGGATGCTTTTGAAAGGGGCAGATTAATGGAGGAAAGGTCCATCACAGGTTACTAGCCATGATGGGTATAAGCAACCTCCTAGTTTTAGTAATAGGCTATCTCTGAATGTCAGATGCAAGGGAGTGGCAACAGGATACAGCTATCTTGTTGTCTTGTGTGTTCCCTGAGGCATCTGGTGGGGCAACTGTGAGACATAGGAAGCTGGACTAGATCGGCCTTTGGCCTGACCCAGCAGGGCTCTTCTTATGTTCGTATGTACCCTCAGACCCAGACTTTGGTGATTTATACAATACATTTGTCAGGTGTGATGCACTTACTCATGCAACATTCCACATGGGTTGGCACCCTATTTAATGTGGTGGTGTTTTATACATCTCACACACACACCATACAACCAGCTTCTATGTCACCATGGCTTCCATCCAGATTGCAGATTGTGAATGCTGCATGTGTGGGTTAGGACCCCTTTAAATACGGCTTTGAATTGTGTGGAAGGTTGAGTGAGTAATTGACATCTCTAAATCGGGCCCTTGCCTTGAATCTTGCACCTCATAGTCAAAGACCTGATATACACAATGGAGCAGAATAAAGTGGCAAAATCCTGAGGTAGTAGAATTACACCAGTGATCTTCAACATGTCAAGTGTTGGGACCAACTTCAAACCCCATCCTTCACCATGGGACCCTGCAGCAAATCAACAGAATTGCGCCAGATCAGGAAAGTAGGCAAATTTGTTTGCTTCATAGAGTTTGGGCAATGATAGGTTGAGCGCCAGGCTTTTTACCTAGGGAAAGGTGGTGTAGAGATCTACTAAATTAATAAATAACAAATAATAAAGTTGATGAGGTGAAGGGACCGGACCGATTGTGGGTGGTGGTGCTGTGGTAGTTATGGGGGTGTTTTGCAAGCAGAAAAGGTCCATATGGAGGAATAGGAGCAGGGAAGGTAAACTACTTGAACTCCCCACCATAAAGATGATTGCTTGAACAGGAACAGGTGTGGGTCGTCCATACTAACCACAGGTTTAATCAGGTTGAGTAGAATGTGTGTCATGCTCAAGCCTGCTTCACTGACAACCATATAGAAGGTGCCTGTCAAAAAGTGTTATGTAGTAAGTTAAGCAAAATGTTGTGGAGCTAATAGCAGCCCTTTATCCCAGTTCACCTCTCTGTGCGTAGAGGTAGCTTTGTCAATAGCAGTTGCAGAGGAGCAAAGGCAGGAGAAGGACCTGTCTTTCTCTCCTGCTTGAGGGCTTCCCAGAGGCACTGATTGGCCAGTGTGGGATGCTGATCTAGATGGACCTTTGACCAGATCCAGCAGGGCTCTACTTATGGGAGGGGAGTCAAACTCAGCAGCTCATAGGTAGTTTCCCCTTCTTTGTTGCTTCCCTGAGTTCCCAAAGTGTGTGTCCGCCATTGGCAGGTGGAAAGGCAGGTTGCCTTGAGGTTGCAAAGGATTTCTCTCTCTTTCTCTCTCTCTGCATTGCTGTGAATCTTGCTAGCGCTCATAGTTGTTAGGCTGTATTTTGGTGCACACGCTCACTTTGTTCACTAATATCACCCCTGCCACTCTGTTCAGTAATACCAGTGTCAGTAGAAGGTGGGTTTCGGGGCTAAAATTGCTTCGAATTTGTTCCTCTGCCCTGAAAATCCTTACCCCTAATCCTAAATGCATGATTCTTTGTGGAAGGTAGCTTTAGGTGATCACAAAAGACATGGTATGGCTGTCTTTATATCCACTTGCATGGCAGGAAGCTGCTGTTGTCAATGGGTGTTTGTGGTTTAGAAGTAACCTGTAAGCCTTATTCTGCTGGTAATAATACAGCAATGCAATCCTGGTGGAATTCCCTGCTTTTCTTTCCAGTTCCCAATTAAAAGCATTACTGAATTGCCATATGAACCCATTTGTGCCCAATATATACTGCAGCAACTACAGGAACTAGGAGGATGCCATCACCTAAGGCACCCTGCAGCCAGCCTCTGGAGCCTTGAGACAAGGTTGTGGTGAGGTCTTGCTGCAGTCCTACCTGGTGTGTCAAGTCTAGAACTTTCATTGAGGTAGCTCAGACCACTTGAATCCACTGAGAGCTAGTAGCCAGTGTGGGATACTGGAGGGTACTGGAGGGAGTACTGGATTGGTACTGGAGGGAAACTCTTTCATATGCTGCCTTTGTCAGAAGTAGTTTTTACTCAAACCTTAAAGAAGGACCTGCTGAAATGTTGGGAATGGTAAAGAAGGGTGGGTATCCCAAATTGGTTGCTAATAGATGTTTCCTTGCATCTCGCTATGGAGCTCAGTGTATTTTTTTAATTAAAGAAAACCTTTTCTGCTATGGTTGGATACCTGCTATCTCCCAAATCTAACTGTTGCAAAGGAAAATGCATTCTCCTGTGGTGGAAGTTGGTTTGTGCTGAAAATAGTGGAATGGAATTTTCAACCTCTGTGTTCTAGAGGGGCAAATACATAGGTGCTCAGAATTCTTCCTGTGTAGGAGCTGAATTTTACCCTAGTAGGCTTTGAGTGCAACAATGTTCTCCAGTTCTAAATGTAAAAGGCTCCAATGCATAATGTCCTATTGCGTCAAAGTGGGGCATGTACGCTTAGAGAGCTGGTTTGTGCACATTGGTTTCCACCAGTACCATTCATACGTTATAGTCTTACTTTGTAAGGACTGAAGCATTTCTACATCAAACCCCCCATGCCAGTACCACCCCTTTTTCTGACTTGCCATATAGGTGGGACAATGCCATTCTGCATGCTAAGTCCATGACGTGCACTACAATGGCACTACAATCTCTACCTTTCAGGACACCTAGGGAGATGACCTACCCTAGAGAAGGGTTTTACCTAGCCAGTCTTCCATGGAAAAAAGACGGAGAGATGAAGTGAGCTAAAGTATTTCAAGCCCTTTCTGTACCCGAGGTGGCCAGAACAGGTGCTGCCTCCTAACCCACCCACCACTACCACTCTCCATGGCATGCAAGGCTTCCCATACTTCCCCATCCTCTGCCTTTTCAAAAGGTAGAGGGCAGGAAGACATTAAAGGAGGAGGAACTGCAGTGTAACTCTTGGGGGAGGGAGGGGAGGGAGTGGCTGCTGGCACACCAAGCAGCCAATGATGTGGTGGAGGTGGGCACTTTTTGCTGCCTCCACCAATCTGCTGCCTGAGATGGTTACCTCTCTGTGCCTCATTGGTGGGCCGGTCATGCACAGATTATTGGGAAGAATGACTGAACATCGGCTAATCTCAAGGCATGGGAACTGTTCTTCCTCCCTCCCCTGCCATTCTTGTTGCATTCAGTACAACGGAATTGCAGTAAAGCTGGTTTAACTTAATACCTGGAGCAAACGTTTATCAGAGACGTAGCACGCCAGGCGGTAGGTTTCTGGGGGGGGGGGGCTGGAGAAATATGATAAAATATGCTTCATAAATCTCTGTCAGAAACATTTTAGATATATTTAAGGTACCTTAGTGCAAGGGTTATTAGACATCCCCTTATGACCTTGATCCCATGATCTGTCTAGGCTTTGCCTTCTGCCACCAGAAATCCTGGGCTGACTCCTTAAGATATTTCCTTTTTAAAGGCTGATCTACACCAACTCTGATTGCGTTGCGTTTGGAGGCTCGCAAGCATAGGGGACAGGACGCCCTGCCCCGAAATGTTGCCCTGGGCTCCACCAGTTTCTTCAACACGCTTGTCCCTCCTTGTAATAATGCTCAACGCTGATTGGCTGAAACACGTGCGCTCCGATTAGCTGAAAGCCCCCTCTCATCCTATTGGTCAAACAGTTTGCTCCGCGTCCCGCCCTCTCTCAAACATGAGCATGGTCCACAACCGATTGCAATGGAACTCGGCAGAGTGCAGCTCTCCCACGTTCCATGGCGATCGGTTAAAAGGGAAGCCACACTGCTCCGCACACGCCCGGGGCATGCCAGGATACATGCGGTGTAGATCAGCCCTAAGGGTTTTCTTTGTATGCCTCTCGATGCAGCCACACCGAGATATCGTCCCACTGTGTCCTGGTCTGGCCTCCAGCTGGTTTCCTTGCTTGGAGCCCATGAGCAGTTCAGATATTCATTGGACTGCGAGGATACTTGGACGTTTCACATGTTTCACAGCCACATGGTCCATGTGCAAAAGAGTGAGGGATATTTATGGTTAGCAGGTCTAGATTCTGAGAAGTCCAAAACAGTCAGGCTGAGTGTACCTCTTGGTCAAGCTGGACTGAGCTAGGTTTGCAACCAGCCTGGCAAACTCCATTACTCACCCAGCAGCAGATGGTGGCTGTCAAGGGATGCTGGGAGGGGAGGAGCAGGGCGGTTGCCTCGGTGATATTCTCCATCACCACAGCAACGGAAAGGTCACCCAGAGGGTCCTCATGCTCTCCCTTCCTGTGTATGAAGTGCTGGGATCTGTTGGAGAGTGAGCCAGAGGGTGTGATTGGAATGAGAGGTCTGCTAGGGAGGGGGCAGTGCACTGTGGGCAAGGGGATTTAGAGTGGAAACTCTCTTGGGCACCCCGCCTTTGTGACTATGGACTGCAGCAGGTACCTCTTCCAAATGCTGTTAGATGGCATTTGAATCAAACTTCAGTGTTAGTGAAATGAAACCAGAAAGTCAGGTTGTTGCATCTTCCAGAGAGAAAATAACTGAGCCCTTGTTCATATGCATGTGTTAAATATATGCAAAATAATGAGTGCCCACTGCTTAGCACTGAGCAAAAGACTTCTATCAGAGCACACGTGTTTCTTTACTGTGCTTTGTCTTCCTGAAACAGGGCTGTTAGGGGAGTGATGCTGCTGCGGGTCTGCCCTTGCCTAGCAGCCTTCTACGGTGAACATTCCATGGAGGGAGACAGAAGAAGACTGCTCATGTCTGACACTCCCCTTCTTTGACACGAACATGGAATGTGTGGGTGTTGGGGGCTAGGGTCAATGTTCGGTCCCGATCAGTGTGTTCAGTGAATGCATGGGTGGACCATGTGCATCCCCCTAGAGAGAAGTTGATATCGTTAGTACCAAGTAATTTTGTTTGTGCTATGCACACACATGACATAGAAGTTTCATGGCAAGTTGCTGGTGTGGTACAGCAGTTAAAGTGTTAGACTGAAAGCCCAATCCTATTAGGCTGCGCTGCTGGCGGAATGTGCATTCCTATAGCACTGACTGCTGCAAAGCAGCTGTAAAGCGTGCTCTGGCAGCACGCAGAATAACATGCTGCTGGAACACTAGCAGGAAGGCCGTAGCCTTCCTGCGCACATCACTGAATCGCTGGCCACCCGCTGGAGCACATAAGCCAGTGGGTGGAGGGTGGAACGGGGTTGGGGAGGATGCAAAACTGGGCAGGGAGGGGAGAGGAATGGGGCAGGGAGGCTGCAGGAGGGAGTGGACCTGGTGGTGATAGCGTCCTATCCTCTCTGAAGCTCCCTGCAGCATCTCCCCGCCCCCTTTCCTCAGGCTTACACCAGTGATTTTGCTGCCGCATGTCTGGGGAGACCCATTGCAGAGTGGGAGGCTTATGGTGGTGTAACGGGATTTAAATCCCCTTTCCTTGCTGAAGCCTCCTGATCTCCCCCCCCCCCCCACACACACACTAAGATACAGCACGTGCCTTTTTGGCACGGCTGCACCAGCGGGGGGGGGGAGGATAGGATTGGGCTGCATGAGAGCAGGGAGACTCGACTTCGGATCCCCACTCAGCCATGAAGCCCACTGGGTGATCTTGGGCTAGCCACCACCTCTCAGCCTAAACTACATTGCAGGGTGATTGTGAGGATAGGAGGTCAGGATGCGACCCTGAACTCCTTGGAGGAAAGGTGAGGATAGGAGCGTAACTAACACCTGTTTGAACACCTTGTTCCCAGATTAACAACCTTCTGTGGAGCAACCAGCTTGAGCCAAGTGATTCTTAATAGTGGAACAGTCTGAACCCCAGGATTGTCTAATGCAGTACAGCAATTCCCCATTTAACCTATGCCCTTTATGAGGCAAGAGTATCGTGAGGGAGGGAGCGATTGAGTACTGGTAGAAATTTGAGCCTGGGTTAAAGAGCCCCAGTGTCTTTGGGTGAGTATCCAAAGACACTGAGATGGCCAGAAATGTTGCATATATTTTATGCCTCTTAACTCCCCTGTCTCTGGTCTTTTCAGGGTTTTATGTCTTGGGCAGATGGGTTCCCCAATAATATGCTTCCCTACTGAGTCATGTCATGATCTTTCTATGACTGCTAGCTAAACATTCCCAGCTTGAACGAAGTAGCCAGGACCAGAGACTGTCTGTTTGAAGTGGGGAAGGTGGGGCGATGCAGCACCTATTACTCAGACAGGATGGCACCTGCCAGGGATAGAACTCGTCTTTCTCGCACAGCAGGAATTGCTGTTGCATTTGTGATCCTTCTTCTGAGGAAAAGGAGGCAAACTCTGGCTTTGTTCTTCCGATCCAAAGAAGTGGGCCCGAGAGAGTGAGTATAAAATGGGCTGTAGCTATTTCATAAGGGTTGGGGTGGTGGGGGAGGGAGAAGGAGGGGAGAAAAATCAGTATGTGTGTCAGTGGGATGCATGATGTGGCAGAGATCAGTGAGGTAGCAAATGGAGCCCTCTGGTGCCACTTGCTGGTTGGCCTGTGAGACACAGGCTAAAATTGCACACTTTGATTATTTCATTCTGGAATTTCCCCCTACTTCAGTTTTCCACTGCTCACACGTTATGCACTTCCAGTCACTGCAGCCCCTCCAGCTAACATGGGAAAAATTACTTCTCTACCTGCTTACAGTCTGGATGGTGGCCTAGAAAGCCTCGTGACTGGACTTGGATAAAAGTCCACAGGTGTCCTTCTGGTCCATCTTACCACCATTTCCTTCCCTGTACTTCCTCCCTCCCCACTCTCTCCAGGGAAGCTGGTACAGTTTGAGGGGAGGGAAAGGAAGCCTTGTTAGTTTTGATACGTGATGCGCATACAGTACACGTCCGTTTGAAGGGAACACTCCCTCTTCCCTTTGGAGCAATGGCAGCAAGGGAGAATGGTGGATGGGTAATCCCTGCATTGGCAAAACTGATGAGGCCGTGGGTGGCCCCCCCCCACATTTCTGTATGGGGGGAGATGTGGAAAGAAGCTACTGTATTGCCAAATGCGTACAGCTCTATGGGGAAAAATGGTGGGTGGAAGACTAAAAATACACTGGATAGAATGTGTTTATTCACAGGTGACACACAAAGCTCAGTGAGGCTGAAATGTGATTGTAAATCCACACACCTGCATGGCTATCAATTGATTTGAAAATCAGATGCAGTTGCATTTAAAACAGCATTTCTGTTTCACACATGCTCACCCATAGGGGAGGAGAAGCTCAAAAGTGCTTTAAATGGCATATATGAAATCTGTCACTGTCTCATTGGAGATTACAGCAGCAGGCAGGGAACTATCCTCTTGTCCTAATCAGGAAAGGTTAAGGTTACCTTGAGGCAGATGCTAGGAGGAAAAATCATGAGAGCAGGGAGGGATCATCTGGCAGATTTTTGCTGCATGGAAAGAGGACTCTAACTTGGCACAAATGACTCTCGTTGGAGAAGCTGGGATGTGTTCTTTCTGCAAAGGGGAATGATATCACACTGCATGTCATTTTTAAGATGATGTATTATGGGAGGGTGAACATGGTGGTGTCTTTTCTGGACATCCCTGTTACAGTTTGGAACCGTTTTGTTTAAAACATTGTATAGTGTTGTGATACATTTTCCTGTTCATTTCTTCACTTAATTTTGACAAAGTCCTTCACCCAAAACTGCTGGGTAATTTCCCTACCTGTTGCAGGGAGATGAGACACCAGAAGTGAGAGTAATGAGCTGGGAGAATTAACCAGACCTGTAGAGTCAAACCAGTATATCCTTGACTGCAGATGACCTTGAATGAGTCACCAGCTCCCTGTTCTTTATCCCTGTACAAAAGAATGGAACAGTTGCACCCTTAGTGGCAAGAGGGATGTATGATAGTTCGAACTGAGGGGCATTTTGATATGGTGATAAAGTGCCTGATACGGTGTTTTACCAGCTGGAACTGCCTGAGATACAGATGATCTCTGAGAACTCAAATTTGTTCAGATCTCTAAATACCCAAACCAGTAGGCTCTCCGTTTCTCCACTGGGCATGAAGTCTTTCCTCAAAGTCTCTTGTAAATGACCCCAAGCGCCTACATTTTTTCGTATGACTGCAGGTTTTTATACTTCAGTCCTGCCAAGGTAGATATACCAACATCTCTGGACTCAGATAAAGCCTTATTCTTCTTGATCCCTTCCTTGAAGAAACCATGGCACTATCTGATCAGCATCCAGTACAACAAACAGGAGACGATCAAGGCAAAACTCTCAAAACTGGATCCTTGCATAAGAAGAGTCAACATTTCATGCAAGTTTGCATTTGGCAGGATGTTACAAGAAAACAAGACAAGCCCAGCATGCACTTTCCTCCTCTGCAGGCAAAAGGAGGAAGCCCATTTATCAGCACTTCTGTATGCTTCAGGTGACCACAACATTGGCAGCCGTAGCCCACCTGTGACAGTATTATGACGCTGTTACATACTGAGCTAGATAGAAGAGTCTGTCCTATCTCTGGGATCATCCTTCTGCCCTGCTACGTCCATACACGTGACACAGTTCCATGGTTATTTGGACACTTATTTCTGTCATCTCTGACTCAAGGAATATTTCCACCATAGCACTAAGCAGTGTGCCCACACAAAGCAACTGTTCTTTAATGCTTCAGAAAGAAAGATTCTGTATGAACCCTCTCCTGATGATTTCCATATCAGACTGGACATTTACACTGAGCGCCTCCGTCATCTAGCTTGAACTGAGATTGTCAGCAAGCTGCACAAAATGTCTTATAATCTCAGCCATGCAGAACGTAATCCCATGTGACAGCTCCACAAGCGGTTCTGTCATTGTAGTCCAGGGGGTTGGCAAAGGGATGCTGTGGTCATTGTGAACGTTAACTTACATACAGAAAGCTGAGAGAAAAATTCTCCAACACCATGTTCCACAGGCCACTTACCTGTGGGCGCGGGCAAGGGGGCAGCGGCGAGCGACTTACCATTTTTGCCACCGACACCTGGGTCTCCAGCAAACACACTGCTTTTGCAGCAGGCAAGGTCAGTGAGTGGGGTGGGGGCGACAGGTTGAGTTGGGGGGTGGGCTGGGGAGCAGGCAAGCAGGCAGGGGGTGGTGGTGGCAAGCAACCCACCTTTTTCAATGCCAATGCCTGGGTCTCCAGGAAAAAAGAACTCCTGCAGGGTTTTTTTCCCCTGGAGATCCAGGCAGCGGTGGTGAAAAAGGTGTGTGGGGAGGGGGGCGGCAGGCTGGGCTGGGGGGCAGCAGGCGGAAGGGCAGCAGGAGAGGGGCAAGCAGCCTCAGTGAGCAACAGTAAAAGGGTCTATTTAGCTTCCTATTTAGTTCCTGACGTATAGAATGCAGGAACAAATCTGTACAACTCCCCCCCCCCCCAAGAGCCTTGAAGAGAGGCTGTCCAAACTCCACAAACTAGGTAATCCTTTATTATTATTTTGCCTTACATCCTGCATTTTGCTATGGGTCCACACTTAGCTCCAAAGTGTGCCAAAATATTTGTGGTTAACTTAGAAAAATGCTTCCTCAGTTCTTATTCCTCTCTTGCTCCTGCTCTGTATGTGATACACTGATGACATCTTCATTCTCTGTATTCATGGGAAGTAAGCCCTTGAGAAATTTCACCAAGTCCTTGGTGGTTTCCACCCCACTATTAATGTCCGTCTGGAATACTCCATGCAGTAGGCCTGCTTTCTGAACTTTACAGTACAAGGGGCATATAAACATCGGCTCGTACAGGAAACCAGCTGACACCTACACATGCCTACATGCTTCCATATACCCATCCAGAGCATACCACACAACTCATGGCCTGCAGCCAAGCCCTGTGGTGTAAGTACAGTACATTTTCTCTAGTCCTCTTCACAGGGATCAACACCTGCAGAATTTGCCTTAGACATTGTTAAGAATCCAACACTCACCTAGGGCAGTGGTTCCCTACTTGGGAGGCGTGGCTCCCAGGGGAGCCGCGGATACCATCCAGAATGTTCTGTGGTAGACCTTAAGTATGGCAACATTAAACAAAACAAGTTTTACAAATGGAGACATAATAACATAAGAAGAGCCCTGCTGGATCAGGCCAAGGGCCCATCTAGCCCTGCATCCTGTGTCCCACAGTGGACCATCAGCTGCCTCTGGGAAGCCTACAAGCAAGAGGTGATGGCTTAGTCTTTTCCCTCTATGGCTGCCCTGCAGTGGGTGTTCAGAGATATACCAGTTCTGATCCTGAGGTAGAATGTAGCCGTCATGACGAGTTGCTAGTGAAAGACCCATCCTCTGTGTATTTGTCTAATCCCTCTTCTAAATATTACATGGCTTTATTACCCATATTCCCGATCTCGCTGCAAACCTCTTCTAAGCTAATAGCCATCGTCATATCTTGTGCTAGTGAATTCCATAGATTAATTATGCACTGTGTAAAGAAGTACTTCCTTTTGTCCATTCTGAATCTCCCACCAATCAGTTTCATTGGACAACTCCGGTTCAGTATGTTGTGCCAGTGTGAAGCTGCTGAATTGGGATTCTGTAGTAAATTTAACGTGGTGGAATGTGGTCTCATTCTTGTACCTTGTACTATTCATGGGAATGGCTACAGGAAGTTCATTGAGTGTACTACATGTATTCATCACCAGTGGCCATTAGTCAGAACTGGATGGATCATTGGTATTTATTTTGTGCTGACCAGGATGGATCATTGGTGTTTATTTTGTGCTGACTTACTGTCACTTGTGTTGCTTGACCCGTTGACCTCACTTTGTTAATATACATTTCTTCTTTGTGTGCTTTAAGAGTGTTTGCATGTGTGTCCCCTACCCACTGGTGTCCACTTCATGCATCTGACAGTGCATCGGCACTATATTATGACAGCAGCTTGTCTCTTCCCTTCCCTGCCCACTTCCCATTTGTGGGGGGGGGGGGAGAGGGAACATAACATAACATCTAAAGCAGGGGTTCCCAACCAGTGGTACTAGTACCACCAGTGATACTTTGGCCGACTGCTGGTGGTACTTGGACTGCTGAACCACTGGATCCCCATTCTGACACGGCGCTTTCGGCGGTGCATTTTCGCTCCCGAGAGGCTCCTGCCTTTGGCTAAGCCTTTTGGGAACACTGAGAAGGGCCCTCCCGCCCACCTGTTCAGAGCTTCCTACTTGTGTTTTCTGGCCTCCGAAAACCTGGACTTAACTGGCGATTATATCATCGCTAGTCACTTCCGGTGGTACGCAGCAGGAGAGTGGCACCAGAAGTGGTACTCAGCTGGGAAGGGTTTAAGAACCCCTAAACTAAAGTATGGTGTTGTGTGTTCTGAACTAAAAAATGTATGGCACTGAACTCTTGACTATACTCCCCCTCCTCTTTGTGTGGCTTTTTAACCAGAAGGGAGGAGCACATAGCTATTCACTGTGCTTCCTCTGCAGGGAACCACAGCACAGTGCTATGACAGCTATTGTCATGACATTCTCTCTCTCTTGGCCCTTTAAAATTAGAAGAAAGACCCAGAAGCTCAGCTGCCATAGCACAGTGCTATGTTTCTCTGGCCTGGGAACCACAGCACTGTTGCAGTGATAGGAGTGTGACAAGTGCAGTTTCTCACAGAATTTTGTTGAAAGGTGATTTTGCAAGGGTGCTGGGAACTCATTTTGTCTTTAGCAAACGTTCTGCCTCATGGTCACTTAACATTTGTATTTCGAAATGTGCTAATTTTTGTGCCAAGGATTGAATGAGGGTTGGTGTGGTAGTGGAGTAGATGCCTAAGCAACTGTAGTATTCATCATTATTATTGAATGTGCGTCATTTTTGTCTGTAGTCTGCTTCTGGTTGAGTGGCCTTGACTGATCAGTGTGTTCATCCTCTCTTCCCCAGGCTGTTCCTCTAAGTCATTCAAGCTGTACTCTCCAAAGGAGCCCCCAAACGGCAACGCCTTCCCCCCCTTCCACCCGGGCACTATGCTGGATCGAGATGTGGGGTAAGTTAGAAGCTCTTTGGGATAATACCAAGCAAAGCTATCCAAACCCCAAACCTCTGTCCTGCATTCATCTCTGGACTGAGCCCTCTGAAGCTGTAAGCCAACATTGGGGCTCTGTTCTTCAGAAAAAGAAAGCATAAATAAATGGAGCTTGGCAGAGGGTGTGTCTATGGGGCATCATGGTTACTGAGATCTGGGGAGCAAAGTGGTAAAAGACCATCTGTTCTCTTCCCGTCCTACCCCACCTTGAGACCGTAGACCAAGCATAAAGGGTTTTTGGTTGAAGTTCAATTTTATTTCTATATCAGTCGTGGGCTATAAGAGAAATATACAATGAAGTATGTAAAATAACAAAAACCATATGTTTAAAAATAAGGCAAGAGATCAGTCGTACAATCAGTTTAATGTGGTTTTCTGCCCGTTTGCTCAGACTTCAAACTAGAACTGCATTTCCCAAACTTCTGAAACCTGAAGTAGGCTTTCCCAGCTCCACCTCAAGATGCCAGGGACTTCTGCATGCTCTACCACTGAGCCACAGATCCATGTTGTTTTTACAATTGAAAAGATTTACTTTTATCCACATTTGTAGGAGTCCACTCCCTGTTCTTCTTCTGTCTGAGCCACTCTTGGTTGGAAAGAAGAAAACCCAGAGTAGTGAATCCTGCAGAGAGACTATGGACAGCCCTCTCTGAGTGGCTATTTTGGGCTGGCCAGAGCCTTGCATTATCATTTGTTTCTCATAGCACACTAGTGTTCGCTTGCACTCAGTTTGGGAGCTATTAATTTATAGTTGTGCTCAATTTTTATGGTGGGGAAGGATGGCAGCAATTAATGAAATTCAGAAGCCCCCCTCCCCCTTTCAGTTTTAGCCAAATCATGAACCTTCTTGCAATTTTCTAAAAACAGCATTTAGGGGGGCTCTCACGAAAAGGAAGGGGGCCAGGACTCCTCCACTCCCTCCTGCAATTTGACCACAGACTAGAGCCATCGATTCTTTGTTCTATAGCAGCTGGCCGTACAAGTGACATTGTGTTTTCATTGCACTTAACTTGTATTATGAGTGTTACCCAGAATATGTACTGGTTACCTAGTGACCCGCAGACTGCCAATTTTGCTCTGCTCCTTAGCAGTGGGGGAACCTGAAGATGCTGTGAGGCTTAAAATACAGCCCTCTTTGCTGCAGGAACTTTGGAACAGAAATAAATATCTCCAGTACTTGGCTCCAGAGTAGCGGAACAATAGCATTAAAGCTGGGCTTTGGAAACCACCTGCACATACATGAACTGAGGAGGAGGCCCTGAGTGAGCAGAAGACTCTGCTATATGTACTCTCATGTATCCCTTAATAATTGTGCCTTTGTGTACATTTGAATTGTAAACTACTTTGGGAGCAAATTTGGCTGAAAAGCGAGGTATAAATACTGTATAGCTCTTTAAATTGGTAGGACCCTTCATCTTACATTTTCATTAACACCAGAGAAGATGGAGGGAGGAAAAGAAAACATTCTGAAGTGTAGAGCAAACATAAGTTAATGAAGGTTAACAGCAGTAGTGTAAAATCAAAAAAACACAAGGTAAAGAAAAGAATACAGACCACGGTGGAAAGCAAGAGAAAATTAAAAAAAACCTCTTTTCTGCCAGCCACGAAAGCCTTAAGAACGACAATTTAAAAGTGCTTTTTTAAAAAGGCTATTAAAAAAAGACAAGACCAAAAGAAAAGTCTAAGGGATATTGGGAGGAAGGAAATTCCAGGTATATTGAGGAGTATGACGGAGAGGGACACAAACAAGGCATAATGCATGCAACAGAGCAGTTTACGGTTAAGATATACTGAGCATGCAAGGAGGGGGAATGAAAGAAAATAACAGGTACAGTGGAGAGACTGAAAGAGAGAAGAAGCTTAAGCATTATACAAAATGAAAGTGGCCAACAGATGATGACGAGGCAGTGCAGGGAAGCATATTTCTCTGTCCTCTTCCAATATTCTCTATCTGTGTGACCCGTTGCATTGTAATGAAATGCCAGGTTGGCACTGTCATTAATCAATCCTGTGCTGGCTTATGTCTCCACAGACCCACTCCTATGTATCCACCAACATACCTGGAGCCTGGGATTGGGTAAGAGTCTCTGTTGCTCTTCCTCCTGACAAGCTACATTAAGAAGGATGAAGTTGGGCACAATAAGTTACGGGTGGGCGGAAGCGGTTTGTGCACCCATCTGATGCATTCTGAGACATTTGTTTTCAGGATAGCAAATGGGTCTACAAACCACTACCACAGCAACTTACAACATTATGCCTGCTTTCACCCCAAAAGAACCTTAAATGAAGATTGCCTTCTGTGAGCATGTTTGTGTGTGCAGTTTACTCCCCACATATGTACTTTTGGATGTGTGTAGAATTCCCTATTTTGAGTGGTGTCGAAACTCCTGTAAATGTGGGAGATAGGAGGAAGTTATGTGCAATAATGTTCAAACCTGAGAGACGAGTGTATATGTAATTAATCAGTTGGCCATTTTGATCAAATAAAATGTGCTCCTGATTCATCAGCCAGCAGATTACATTTTAAAAATAAATATGAATATACCGTTGCATAGATATAAAACCTGCAGGTGACAAGCTCTTTCTTGGAAAAGGCATTGCCCCTTCCCTCACACGCAGGATGGAAGACTGCCTCTCCTGAGGGGAAAATTGCAGGTGTTATCTAAAAACAAAGGGAGTGTGCTCTTCTGCTTTAGAACGGTTGTTTTTCTTGCATGCAAATTTGATTGACTTGTATCATTAACGCTAAAATTTCCTTAAGTGATAGTCTAGTTTCTGGCACATTATACCAATGCTAACTACGATGACTTCTAAGAACATAGCCTTTTGAGAGTTTTTCCCTTGGGCAGCCTGTGTGTTCAAATGGCTAGAGATGGGCATGAATGTGAGGAAACCTGGATTCACATCCCTGCTCAGCCATCCGCTCACTGATCAGCATTGGAATACACCTTCTCTATCTGTGAAATGTAAATAACAGAATGGCCTTGCACTCTGCGCAATTAAACTTCCTCGGTAAATGATGCTTCCTGGTTATCCAGGGAGCATCCTAATTCCTTCCCCTAGTCAACAACTGTGGTTGGTTTGACAGGAGGCACACACCATACGGCAACCAGACTGACTACAGGATATTTGAGCTCAATAAGCGGCTGCAAAACTGGACAGAGGTACAGTGCTGTGGGTGCAAGGTGATTGAATTGGGGAAAGCTTGCAAATGGGGCGGGAAGTCCATGGCTTTAAGGGGGGGGGAGTATTGCAGCCCTAGTAGGGGAGGGGAAAGGAGTCAGGGATGTCAACCAAGCCGTCAAAATCTGGACTCCTTTGCTGCTTTCAGAGGAGTGGTAACAGCTGTCAGCTTTCCTGCTGAGGTTCTCATCCGCATATGTAGTACTTTTCTCCTCTGTGCCTACAGGAATGTGACAATCTGTGGTGGGATGCCTTCACCACTGAGTTCTTTGAGGATGATGCCATGTTAACAATCACCTTCTGTCTGGAAGATGGACCAAAGAGATACAGTGAGTCCTGGGCTAGGGTGGGTTTTATAGGGTGCATCATTGTCTCAGGCTCAGCAGCTGGCTTCAATTAGGAAGGTGAGGATGGGAAGGACTGGAAATGGAACTGGGTACTTCAAGGTTTTTCTCCAGTCTGTTACATTTTGGGGGGCAATCCCTAAGGAAGGACCTACAGTGCTGGCTGTAAACTTTGGGTCTGATGCATGGTTAGCGTGACTCCGCCAGACCAACTTGCCTTCACAGCCATCATGAGGAGGTAGCTTCAGAATAATTTACTATACTGCAGTGTTGACATTAGGAATACTGATTGTAGGGCAAGAAACATGCACTGTTTGCTAGGCTATAAAAATCCACTTTTCATTTTGTCTTCTATGGCTTCCCACAACTGTCCAGGATCCCAGATGCCTCCCAGCAAACATTTAGCATCTATCCTCTTCCCTAGAAGGCCCTGAGGCAGTGTTCCCTTTAAGCTGCATGGCTGTGAAGCTCAAAGCACTGGGAAGCCAAGTTCCATGCAGCTCAGAACTCAGCATTTCCGGAGGTCTGGCGATGACGTATGATGTCATCGCTGTGCATCCAGAAATGCTGCAGGGCTCCGGCGCAGCAGCCGAAGGGTTGCCAAAGGGGTGCAGACCTCTTAGAAAGCGTAGCTCTACTCACTCATTGTTTGTCTTTCCAAATGATCATGGAATTCCCAGTTGGAAGATGAGACTTGCTGGGGTGGAGCTGGGCAGAGTTTTGGAAATGTTGGCTGCATGTTTCTCCCAGGTCCTCCAAAATAGGAATAGTTTCCATTATTCACAATGGATCAATAGTGTTTCTCAGAAGCACTCAGGTTATTGAAGAATCGTACTTTTTGCCAGAATTAAAACCTGTATGAAATGTGTCCCATTTCCTTAACGGTTTCCCCTTCCCAAATCTGCCTTGGTTGCTGTTGTCCATAGATGACGTCTCCCTTTTCTTCCATGTGTCCAGCAATTGGCCGCACCCTGATCCCCCGCTACTTCCGCAGTATCTTTGAAGGGGGCGCTACTGAGCTATACTACGTCCTGAAGCACCCGAAGGAGTCCTTTCACAACAACTTTGTCTCGCTTGACTGTGACCAGTGTACCATGGTTACCCAGCATGGCAAGCCTATGTTCACCCAGGTAAGGGGTGTTCCCCCCACCCTACTGAACATCAGTGTTCCCCCCACCCTCTCCCCAAGTGAAAAGATGCCATTCCAGTCTTGCGAACATATGCCTATGTTGAATTGCTGCTGAGAATATTGTAGCTGCTGTTTATGTCAAGGGCGCAAACCTCAGGGAGAAGGTTGTGGGCATAGCTAGTCATGGGAGCCCTGTTCATCCACTGGGTGAAATAGGTTGACTTGAACCTCAAGGCCATTTGCTTGTTTGTTTTTCACTTGCTCAGGTTTGTGTGGAGGGCCGCCTCTACCTGGAGTTCATGTTTGATGACATGATGAGGATAAAGACGTGGCACTTCAGCATTCGACAGCACCGGGAACTCATCCCCCGTAGCATCCTTGCTATGCATGTGAGTCCAGTGTTTGGTACCAGCCACTGGCTTAGTTAGGTTTAAGTAGGCCTATCAGGCTCTCTATGTGCTTAAGGACACTGGCTTGGTTCAGACTACCATCTGAACCATGGTGTGGATTATCACGTATGAGGCATGGTGAGCCTCAGAGGTGTGTGTTCCCTCTCTCCCTCCATTGCATCCAAAGAGAGGGGATTGGAAACTTCTGTTGCAGGTGTATTTTAATTATAGTTATTTCAAGTCAGGATTAAGCCACGGTTTCAGATCCTGATGTGTTAACTAACCATAGTTATAACAAACCACGGTTCAGATAAACATTTAGTCTCTTCCCCTCATTTGCAAAGGAGAAAGAGCACGGAAGCCCAAGACTTATCACAGTTCATTCAAGATGATCGATTCTAAACCATAATTTAGGGCGGGTGATCATGTGACCCAGGCCATTCTGGGATTTTTTTTTTCTGTCGCTGCCGGTCACTGAGATGTTTTTCTCCCACACTTCTTGAGACTTGGATCTTTGCTCAGCTCAGCATAAACAGGATGCTGTGCTCCTGTTGACTCAGGCGAGCAGCTGTCTCAGAAAGACAGAAGTGTATAAAGAATTCCAAATTTCCAAGTAGTTGACCTTGATTTGAATGCCAAGCTTGAGGCTTTAGTTCAGATTTACCTTAAACCTGCAGCTTGAAAAAATTTATTGGAAATTCCAGTTCTGCTTTCTGGTCTTTGTGTGGTCCCATGTAGGAATTCTGCACCTGTACTGAGCCAACTCTGAGAACATGTTGGAACTTTAGCCAGGGAGCAGCTGTTTGCATCTGAGCACTGCAAGAGTAGCAGGTGCTCAAGGAAATTCTCTGTGGGGCTAACGTGTTGTCCTATTTTCCCTTAGACAGAAAGGTTTTAAACATTGTTTTGTTATTTAGTTTAGTTGGGTAGCATCCTGTGTCGTTGTCTTTTCCTTTATTTCCCGCACACTTGTAGTGGAGTGAGTGCCTGGCAAAAGGTGCTTTGGCTGAGGAGGAAAGATTGTTGCCTCCCAAGTTTCACATGCCTCAGTGAATAACACAAAGTGGATTCTTGCTCACATCGCCAAAAATGTAACAAGCAAGCACATTGTAACAGCTCTTCTAGCCTTAAGGCTTCCGGGGGGGGCGGGGGGGGAGCATGAGTTGCCACTGTGGTCTCCATCCTGTCCTCAGTCTTCAGAGTATAAGCGGCTTCATAAAACCCAAGACATCCTGTAGTGTTTTCCCTATCGCCTCTTCTTCCTTTCGGCAGTTTATCTGCTCAATTTCCTATATAAACCAGGAGAAATCTCAGATAATACCCAGCACTTAATCAGCACGGTCCCTGATAATACCTACCACAGGATCAAGAAGTCTCAGTTGTTACCTTGTTGAGTGTTTTTTTTTAGTTTCACTTAGATAGCACATCACACCCAGTGCCATCTAGGATTTATGACAGCAACCACATTTGTAGCTTACCATGCTTATCTACTTCCATCTTTTCATCTGTTTTGCTGTGTTGAAAAGTTTGCTGTGTTGCAAACTTGTGTTGAAAAGTGGTATATGAATAATAATGAACAGCTTAAATAGTGAAAGTTGTAATGTTTGACCTGCAAAACTCCATATCTTTGTTTGACTCCTCCTCTGCCATTCTCACTCTAGGCGCAAGACCCCCAAATGCTGGACCAGTTGTCTAAGAACATCACCCGATGTGGACTTTCAAACTCCACACTCAACTACCTCCGAGTAAGTGTTTTTCCACAGTGCCCACGGGATTGTGGAACGAGCTCCTGAATATGCTTCCCTTTTAGCATTTGGGGAAAAAAAAATGAAGCCAGTCTTTTTAAGATGGCATATTGGGAATAATGCTGCTATGTTTTTAGTCTGTTTCACAGCTTTAATTTTTTTTTTAGTCTATTGTGTTCATGTTGTGAAGATTGGTGATATGGTGTTATATCTTGTAAGCTGCCTCAAGCTCCAGAGGAAGCAGGGGATAAATAAATGGAACCAGGCATCATTTCTGTTGTTGTCATTGTTAAGAATATTTATATACCGCTTTTCAACAGGAGTAGTTCACAAAGCGGTTGACATAGTAAAATAAATCAATAAATGGTTCCCTGTCCCCCAAGGGCTCACAATCTAAAAAAAATAAATACAGAAGAGACACCAGCAATAGCCACTGGAAAAGACGCTATGCTGGGGTGATCCATTACTAGCTGATTCATCTAAGAAGGTGCAGTACAGCAGGGTGTTATGATGCTAGTTGCACGTCCATGGCTAGTATGAAGAGCTAACCTCTAAATAGGTCTCTCTAGAATCAGTTGTATAGGAGCAGCAATCCTGTGCACAGAGTCCAGGAGAGGTAAATAAAAGGTTTGTGCAAATGAGGCAAGATAAATCCATCTAGGTATGGAATATGCTGGTGGCATTGACTACCGTGAGTGCTCCACAGTTGCCTAGGCAGAATCCTTTAATGTCAGTCTGTGTTCATGTACAGAAGGTCTCCGACTTACAGATGTTCTAGTTACAAATATCTGACTTACAAACATGCTTAGTCGAGGCTTTGAAGCAGGCACAGCTGTTGAAGACATTGGCAAAACAACAGAAGCTATTTGGAGACAAATGGAGCAGCTCAATAGCTTTGAAGATAGTGACAACTGTGGCAACTGGGAAAAACAACAGCTCAATAAAGTTGGATAACATTGAAAATCTGGGATTCCTGGGGGAAGAAGGGAGGGAGTGGATGAAGGAAGCAGTCAGTGTGGGCAAGGTTAATTGGGCACAAGGAGAGCTGAGAGGCTCAAGGGAGGATTAATACAGTAAATACCATATGAGAAAAAGTAGGCCCTGAATACAGCTTCCAACAATAGAATAACAAAACCCAGCCATTCTACTTTACCATTATTATTATTATTATTATTAAACAGTATTATATACTGCTTTTCAACAAAAAGTTCACAAAGCGGTTTACAGACAAAATCAAATGATGAAATGGCTCCCTGTCCCCAAAGGGCTCACAATCTAAAAAAGATGCAGAACACCACCAGCAAACAGCCACCAGAAAAGACACTGTGCAGGGGTGAAAGGGGAGCAGTTACTCTCCCCCTGCTAAATATAAGAGGAGCACCAATTGAAAAAGTGCCTCTTGCCCAGTTAGCAGGGGTTGTGCCATTCAACCTTTCTACCAAGTAGAAAAAGTGGTGGGAGGGTTAAAGCTGAGTTGGGTCTAGGCCTCCTACAGCTGCCATGTACTCTTTTTAAAAAGCAAGCACTACTGTATTTTGCTGGTGCAGAACCGAGGAGATTAAGAGAGAGGGAAGGAGGGAACTCGGGATACTGCAAGAGAGTGCCACCGGTAACCACCCCCTCCCTCCCCTGTTTCGCCTCCCTCCCCACTCAGAAAACCCCCTCACACCCCTATTTCTCCCACCACCAGCTTACCTATGCTGTTGGTGGGAGACCTTTCTGCTGGTCCGTGTGCAATGCTGCCAGCCATCTGCACTGGTGGAATGTCACTTCTTCTGGTGAAATGTGTGTCTGGCCCGTTAGGATAGGCTGCTGGTGTACGCACAGAAAAGACATGAGTATTTGATGTGTAGCTTGTTGCTCATGCCTAGGAACTATTTGTGGATGCCCAGCTAACAAAGAAGGCGCAAGGCTGAAGCTGGGAGTGTATCATCCTGTGAAGAGAGCACCAGGGCAGGCAGGAGCACTTAGGGTAGCAAGTGAGACCAAGAGACCACATACATTGCCACAGTGTCTTTCATCATATTCAGGAGCCAGGATAGTGTAGTGGTTTGGGAGTCGGACTTAGACCTGGAAGATCCAGGTTCAAATCCCCGCTCAGCCACGAAGCTTCCTGGGTGACCTTGGGCCAGTCACTATCTCTCAGCCCCACCTACCTCACAGGGTTGTTGTGAGGACCAAAAGGAGGGGAGGAAATGTACACCACTCTGAGCTCCTTGGAGGAAGGGTGGTATAAAAATGTGAAAAATAAATAAATAAATAAATAATTCAGTCATGTTCACTCTATTGCCTGTTGGGGCAATGTCTGGCTCCAGGAGGATGCTGGCCTTTCTTTGGGGCTGCCTTGGGAAACAAAATCTGACTCTACTTTTTTCTCTCTCCTTTTCTCTCTGCCTTCCCTCCTGCCAGCTTTGTGTAATCCTAGAACCAATGCAGGAGTTGATGTCGCGGCACAAGACCTACAGCCTCAGTCCCCGTGACTGCCTCAAGACATGCCTCTTCCAGAAGTGGCAACGTATGGTGGCACCACCTGGTGAGAGTCTTGCAGAGTGGGCCCCAGGTGTTGGGGTAGAGAGGGTTATGTGGCTTGACCACCATGTTAGATGCATTTCCAGTGAAGCCCACCAGAGGGTGCTATGGACAGTCTCTCGTATCTACTGGAACACTTAGTGGAGTCAGCTTGGTGCTGGGTGCCAAAACTCACCGGCTTCTGTTTCTGGCTCTGAGAGTGTGGGATGGGGAAATGAAACACCTGGTGAGTGAGAGCTGAGAAAGTTGGGGTTGGTTATAGGGAAGTACACCAGTAAAGCAGAGGGGGTTTTTTGGGGGGGGGGTGGAGTATGCAGCCTAGCAGATGTTCAGTTTTGGGGATTTTTGAGTTACAGTATGGCTGTTTGGGGGGGGGGGGAAGAGAGATCTTTTACTAGGGTTGAGATGTCTTGCCAACATTCCCTTTGCTAACACCTTCCCAGCTGAGCCTGCACGTCAGCAGCCCAGCAAACGCCGGAAAAGGAAGATGTCAGGGGGCAGCACAATGAGCTCTGGTGGTGGCAACACCAACAACAGTAACAGCAAGAAGAAGAGCCCAGCCAGCACCTTTGCCCTCTCCAGTCAGGTACCTGTAAGCATCCCCTTTTCATTCTTCTTCTTAACTTGGTAACAACTCCTGCATGGGATCCTGTTCCGTGCAACTAGAGCACTGAACAAGGCTCCATGCAGCATACCAGGGGCTAGAGAGAGCTTGGTATGTTACTTAACATCATATGCATGTTGAAAGTGTTGAGACCAGTTGAGGTGGGCTGTGTCTGGTTCCTGTTGGTGCCAGAGCCACAGCCTTTGTGACCAGGAAGAAGATGGCCCTATCTAGTGTTTATATCTACCTGACCCCCTCAGGCATTGTCAGGGGTTGAGCCCCCTCTAGAAGCCCCCTCTAGAAGTAGGTCCTGAGGCCTCAGGCTTGTTCCTCCTGAATCAAAAATGGAAATGAGGTAGAAAGCCACATCTGGACCTATCAAATGGCCAGCAGAGCTCAAGTCCATTGTAGTCTTGACTGAGCAGCAATAGCAGCAGTGTAGTATGGAAACTTTCATGGCTTGGTACTGAAAAGAGCATATTTGCAGCCTAGGAGGAATAGAGCAGAGGTTGATGATTCTGTTGTCAGTTAACGGTTGCCATGGCTTTTACTGGTATATGCTAGCAAGAGCTCCATGTTCTCAGTGTCATCCAGCAGTGTTATGCTGAATTACCTTGACAAGGTCCCTTGTGTGGGATGAAACGTTGGTAGGAGAAATAAAGACTCATCTTCGCCTCTACGCACATCTCCAGAGTGTGTGTGTGAGAGAAATCTCTTAAGAAGACAGTACGATTTTAGTTTTTATTTCTCAAATAATAAACATGGCTAGAAAACCCATAATGCCTGCTTCGTTACAAATAGCAGCAGTGTTCCAAATGGGGAGGGAGGCAATCTGTGGAGGGAGTACAGACTAGGGGAGGAATAGAGCAATAGTGGGTGAGAAACATTTCCCACTGGTTCTGGGAGGGTAGCTGGAAATGTTGGGGACTGGCTCCCTCAAGCATCATGCTGTGGGTCCGGGCAGTCTCCACCTCGATTATGTTTCTGGACCTTCTTCCCTCCTCAGGATGTGATGGTGGTGGGGGAGCCGACCCTGATGGGCGGGGAGTTTGGCGACGAGGACGAGCGCCTTATCACACGGCTGGAGAACACACAGTTTGATGCTGCCAATGGCATTGATGATGAGGACAGCTTCAACAACTCTCCCGCGTTGGGCGCCAACAGCCCTTGGAACAGCAAGCCCCCCTCCAGTCAGGAGAGCAAGTCTGAGAATCCTACGTCGCAAGCATCGCAGTAAAGTCCCCGCCCATTGCCCAGCCTGGCCTTTACCTGACTTGGCTGGTGCCCCCACAGACTGAGTCGAAACCGTTCTACCTGGACATTTGTGAAGAAGAGTGGCTGGCTGGCTGGCTGGCTGGCGAGGTATTGGGGCCGGCGGGCACTGCAACACCAGCCTGCCCACCTACCTGCCTCCAGTTGGTCTGACCACCACTCCCTGCTGTCTGCACTCTTGGCTGTGCCCTTTAGGACAGACTTGGGGCGCCGGGCCTGATGGAGCCTTGATCTTGCTCTTGCCTCAGCAGCATTTTAATTCCTTCTCCCTCCCCACCCATGCATTCAGAGCCCTGGACACCACAGGCTACACTCAAGTGGGACGGTGTTCTGTGTTCATTTCGCAGCCCCTCAGAGCCCAGAGGCCTTGCCTGGTTGGCAGGGAACACCTCAGGAGGGAAAAGGGCCGAGTGGTTGACAGAATGTCTGCCTGAGCACATTTATCAGTCTAGTACCATATTTAGCCTCAAAGGGGCTCCCTTCCAGCAGGAGAGTCTGCCAATGTCCTGTAGACAACTTCATGACTCGCACTGGGTGGGGGAAGCTAGGATTTCGTGGGCTTCGTCTTGAGCAGTCCCTCCTGGCTGCTGTAGGGGTGGCAGTGCAATTACTCCTGCTCTGCCTCAAGAGCCCGAAAAACCAATGTGGGAGGGGTGGAGCGGGGTTTAATGCTTCCTGGAATGTGGTTAGGAAGCCACCCTGCCGTGGCATGGATGGGCACAATATCCCTTTCAGCCTGATCTTTTGGGCTTAGGGCCAGTCCTCTGCCCAGCTTGCTTCTACAGAAAACTGCAATCCTGACCCCCAGTACTTTGGTTTGTTTTTTGTTTTTGTTTTTTAAAATTTATTATTAAAAATTGTAAGTTTAAAAAGACCGAATCTACCCTTTCTCCCGGTTTTCCCCCAATCCTGATTTTTGTACAGGCTTGTCTACCAATTGGGAGTCTTGGTTTTTATATACAGTTCTGAGAGCTTCAAACCAAGGAGAGACTTTGCAGACTTCCTTTATACATCCTCTGAGGACAGCATGGCTGCCCCACTTTGCCCCCTCTGTGTAACTCGTGTGTGCTGCTGCCCCACTCCCCTTCTCTACCACCTTCCCCTTTCGGGTTTGTGTACCTCGTGCTTGTATATTTCCGCGCTGTAGGCTGTGTGTATGATACTGTTCTTTCACTGTGTTCTCAACTAATGCAGCCGCCCCCATCTGTGGTTGGGGGAGTTCATTGTGATGGGCATCCTTTTGGGAGGCAGGAGAGTTCAGAGGGTACTGTCACCAGTTTACAGCACTGCAGAAAGTGGGGAGCAGGACTGACAACAGAATCCCTATATGAAATAGTCTGGGGATGGGAATGATACCTGTTTTGTAAAAGGGGGATGGTCATTTCACTATGGAGTGATGCTCTAGGAAGCTGTTTTATGTCCAGATTCATCCTTTTTTATAGGGAGTGACAGGACTTGCAGGGTCCCTAAGGAGACAGGACTTGTTCCCCAAGCCCCCTCATGTTTGGATGTCACTCATGCTCTTTCAACTGCATTCCTGTCTCCAGTTTTGTCCTGTGAGCCCTCTGCTACGTCACTGAGGTCTCAAAGTAGCCATGTGTAAGACATGGTTTTTCCAGTTTGAGAGAGGAGTACAGAGTAGGGTTAAGGTATTTTGGGCAAGGCACTGGCATAGTTTGGTTGTGATGGGGTGGTGGTGGCGGCATTTGGGGGGTACAGTCTGAACTGTCATGGCAACCACCCTAAATGAGCCTTATTCAGCCTTTTCGAGGCTATTTCTCCAAGCTGATCCCTTGCTGCAAGGATACTCTCCTTCGCAGGATTATTGTCATCAATTTGCCCTAGAGTTGCTGTTTTTAGGCTGTTGCTGCGCTGTGGTTTGTCTGCCACTGGGCATGGCTTTCCATCTGAGTCATGCTGTGGAGTCCCAGGAATGACCCTCTTCTCTTGGAGGATCAACCTGCAACATTTGTTCGGGGGGGGGGGGGGGCTGGTCACTTGTGTTACTGAACCCAGATACTCCATCCTGCTCTGCCCATAGAGAGCAGGCAGTACCATGGTCTGGGGGCATTTTCTGTATCCTTTTTGTATCTAAAAGATATGAGTGTCACGTCCCCCCATTGCTGTGGCTCAGCATGAACTGATGGCGTGTACTCTGTCCCTTCTCCCCACCTTTGCCCTTCCCACCCACCTCCTCCCCCTGGGGCACTGTAAAGCCTTTTTTTTTTTTTGCATAGTTTGTGCCATTTATGGTCATGTATGGTACCAATAAAACAACTTTTCGGTTTGGTGCTTTAGTTATTTCTCATTTGGATCTTGAGAATGGGGACCTATTCACCCACACGTAGCCCAGCTCAGGATTCCTTGTTCAGCCTGGAAGTAAACAAACTGACAGAACGTCCTCCTAGATTCATTCTTGTTCTCTGACGCCAGCCCAACCGTAAACTACTCCTCCTCCCCCACCTCCTTTTCCATTTCCATGGAACGACGTTTGCTTGTACAATTCATCTTGCATACAACACGCCAAGGAAATAATGGGCACATTTAAAGTTCACAAAAATGGTTCAGCAGATGGAGGGCAAGCATTCTCCAGTGAGAAGGAAAAGAGACAATAGTTCAGAGAAACGGAGCCCTGTGCTTCCTGTGCCGGCAAAAGCAAAGCAGCTGAGAGTGCCAGCCCCTCTGTCGGGGTTGCAGCAGTGCCCTATCAGCTGCTTCACTCTTACACAGGAAAAACAAGGCTGAGGGTTGTCGTTTGAAAGTCCTGGCTCCTAGAAGTACGTAGCATGAAACGTTTCATACATGGAAATGCACCTTTGCTTTAAAGATGCACGATTTACAGCACAATCCCAACCAACTTTCCAGTGCCGGTGCAGCCACAATGCAGCCCTAAGATAAGGATTTGTTCCCTCACCTTGAAGAGGCCACCATGGCTGCCCCTGCACTGCAAAATGCAGTGTGCGCCCTGTTGCCACAGCTGCACCAACACTGGAAAGTTGGTTAGGATTGTGCTGTTGGGCAGCCTGGTTGCTGCTTCTCTACATGCATCTTTGAAGTTTGAAGACAGAAATGTAATGTCAAAAGTGGCCCTGGGAGCAGGGAGTGCAGTCAGCAAACACCCGTAGCACAAACTCACATAGTCCTCTCCCAAGCTATTGGACAGCCAAGGCACAACCTCCTTGTTGGTACAGAAGTAAACCACCCCCAGGAGCTGCCGCCTCTGGCTTTAATCTTTTTGGGATGGTCCCACCCTAGGGAAGCTCCGGCTGTTTTCCCGTCGCGACTGTTCTTTGTGTTTCTCTAAGAGGCCGGAACTTTGGGAGGGAAAAAGGCCTCTGTGTTGTTATGGCAGCGGCCAAGTTCTTGGTGCCTTGGCGCTTGGCCCAACAATAGGAAAGGCAATAGAGATGGAAACAGGCTACACTCGTGAGCCTGCAGTACGGCAGGTGTGGCTAAGCCTTCTGCTGTTGGAAGGAGGAGGAGGGAAAAGAGTAAATAATTGTTAGTATTAGCCCCTTGGCAAAGAATAAAAGGGCAGGCAAGCCTCGACACACACGGAATGGGAGAAGGCTTAGGTTTCTTCATATTTTCATTGATAGGAGCAGCCCCAAAGTGGTGTCTCCACTAGAGTCGTAATTCTTTCTTCCTCATCTAGCCATGAAAGGTTATTAGAAGTTCAACAGGATGAGACTGAACTGAAGTGGGAACATTTAAAAATCTGCTCCATTAGTTCTTGTCAATCCTTGTCATCCTTTTCACAGCTTTGAGGCCCACAGTGAGAGTCACTGTGACCTCAGAGTTCCTTTCCACTTTTAAAAAAGATGTGATGTGGCACAGCAAAGGAAGTGGGGGTGATTGGGATGTGGGGGATATAGCTAGTAATGCTTAAGGCCATTGCGTTTGAGGCTGGGTAACAGTGTTAATAATTCAAAATCGTTTAAATTGTTGTGAATAGACTTGGGGAGCTGGCTGATGCTAAAGATGCCAACCTAAAGAAGCGACCCTTCCACTGATCTATAGAGCCTTCTGTTTCCTGGCAAGTTGGTGGTTAAGGGTGCAATTCTAAACCCTTACCTGGGAGTAAACCCTATTGAACATAGTGGCACTTACTTCTGAGTAAACATGCATGTTTCAACTGTTCTCTACAGAGGGTGGAGGTAGAGAAGCTGCTGATGGTAAAGTTGCCAACTGGCAGTTGAAGTCCATCCATGCATAGTTTCACAGCATTGTGAAATGTGCTTTCTGCATTAATGTGTCATCTGAACTACAAGAATGCAGGAGAAAAAAATGGATGCAATCCACATTTGGAAGGTTATGAACACACATGTAGAAGAGTAGTTTCTTCATCCTTAACATTTACGTGGTGCATTTGGAGTCTTCAAATGGCATACTTTATCTCAGGAATCCGTCCTGTGCCATGAATTGTGTGATACTGGAAAGAGCTTTCTCATCCCAGTGAACAATATTATGTTTTGCCATAGCAGGCATTCTGAAAGAACTATCATGAGAAGGACTCATGTGGAGCCATTGTTCTGACTGAGGCACGCTATCATTTGGATTGTAGAGGCTAATCCTCTGGAGGATGACTTGCTCCTGGGAGGGGGTGGACTAGACATTTTGGGACCTCTTCCAATTCTTGACTGGTTCCATGAAGAGAAATCCTGCGAAAATTCTACTTTAAAATACTCATCAGAGGCAGATGCTCAAACTCTCTCTCTCGATCTCTCTCTCTCTCTGCGTGCATGCGCGCACACAGAGCTTGATGAAAGTGTCAACCCAGTGTGCATCACCTGTGAAGACGACTCATACTTGGAATAATTAAAGAAGGGATTGAGAATAAAATGTTCAATATTTTTATGCCATTGTACAAATCAATGGTAAGGCCACAACTGGAGTACTGTGTCCATCGCTGGTCACCACATCTCAAAAAGGATATAGTGGAACTGGAAAAGGTGCAGGAGAGAATGACCAAAATGATTAGTTGGCTAGGGCAACTCCCTTATGAGGAAAGGCTACAGCGTTTGGGGCTCTTCAGTCTAGAAAAAAGGCGCCTAAGGGGGACATGATTAAGATGTATAAAATTATGCATGGGATGGATAGAGTGGATAATAGAGGGAAATTCTCCCTCTTGCACAACACCTGAACCAGGACGTCTGCTAAAATTAAGTGGTGGGAGAGTTAGAGCAGACAAAAGAAAATATTTCTTTACTTAGTGAGTAATTAATCTGTGGGACTCCTTGCCACAGGATGTAGTGATGGTGTCTGACCTAGATGTCTTTAGAAGGAAATTGAAAAGTCCATCAAAGGTTACAAGCCATGATGCAACCTCTGAGTTTTAGAGAGACCCTACCTCTGAATGCCTGAGGCATCTGGTGGCCCCTGTGGGATACAGGAAGCTGGACTAGCTTGGCCCTTGGCCTGATCCAGCAGGGCTCTTCTAATGTTAACCCCATGCTGAAATAGAATTTATCTTATTACCATCCATTTTATGATCTTAAAAACAAAACTACCCCTGGAGACTTAAGATGTGGCTTTATGACAGGAGGAATTTGATTTCCGTGTAAATGCCACAAGACAATGCCTCTGATGTCAGTACAGACCCCACAGAACAACTTGCCTCTGCTCCACCTGCTGCCTGTAAACATCTTACTTCCTGCTTGTGTTTCTCCTACTAATTTCTGCAGAAGTGATCCTGTCTGCCACGCCCATTGTGAAACTAAATGCAGCACCCTGCAGATTAATAATCATATAATTGCCAACTCAAGAACCAAATACAAATCGCAGTTCACTTTTTCTGCTGAAGTGAGTGCAGCCATATGTACTGATGCAAGTTACAGAGTAGTGAGGAGGATTATTGAAAATGTATGTGGAGCTCTTGGAGCACTTAGACCAGGGTATATAAATTCAGATTTATTTCTTTTAAAAGTATAGAAGGCTGGCTCCAGTTTTTTGTGGGCAGTGGCGTCTTCAGCCCTCCCGCTGCCTGGGGCTAGGAGGGCGGGGGCTGGCCGAGCGCCCCCCCGTCACGTGACTTCAAACGACGCTGTCGCTCAAAACCTGGAGCGCGGCGCCCGCCCGCAGCCATAACGGGCGGGCGGCGCTCCAGCTTTTGAGTCCGAGGAGAGCGTCCTCGTCGTCTAGGAAACGCGCACAGCGCGCGCCCGCAGCCACGGTCTGGGCGCGCGCTGCACGTTGCCTAGACGACGAGGACGACGCTGTTGCTCACCTCGGACTCGAAAGCTGGAGTGCCGCCCACCCGCTATGGCTATGGGCGGGCGCCGCGCTCCAGCTTCGAGTCCGAGGTGAGCACCCCCCGGAAGCTCGGCGCCTGGGGCCCTGTACATCAGGGCCCCATGCGTTACTACGCTACTGTTTGTGGGCCCTGGGCTGGACCTGCAGTAGACTCTCACTTTCCCTGTACGTACGTATGTACGCACGCACACACACACAAAACTTGCTGTCTTGCACATTTGTTTTATATGTGCAAACATCTGTTGCTGTGTTCTCTCTCATGGGCAGACAAATGCAGGAACTTCTGTTGCAGAGCTGGGCTGCTGAGGTGAGGTGACCTGGGGCTTGTCTTGCCCAGTCCATTTCACCCCCTTGAGCTGGCACTGGTGGCAATCACTGGCGTCGCTGCAGGGGGGGCGGAGCTCTAAGTTCCGCCGAGGCTCTGACCCTCCGTTACACCGGAGCACGAAGCGGCCCCGCCCCCTCACCTTCGGAACCATTCAAGGCGGTGAAAGCTTTCACCGCCTTGAATGGTTCCGAAGGCGAGGGGCGGGGCCGCTCTAGAGTGACCCGGAGATCTACTCTGGGAAAGGGGACATTTGTCCTCTTCCCCCGGTGTAAAACGGGGAAACCCCAATGGGCCAGCTATTTAGCTGGCAGAAGTAAGAGAAGGGCGTGTAACGGCCATGTCAGCTGGAACGGGGATATGGCGGATGCCATCCCCACCCCCTCCTGGGCTGGCTAGGCCAATGGCCCCCCTCCCTTGCCACCCAGACTGCCCCCGTGCCCACCGGGGGATTACTTACCACCTCTGGCGGCTGCAGGGGCAATTCGGCAGCGGAGTGAGGATGGCCTGCCTCCGTGCCGGCCGCCCTTATTCCCGAGTCATTGTGAACGTGCTTTACGGCATGTTCGTGATGGCTTTTGGCGGCAGAGCGCTCACTCTGCCACCGGATTCCTGCGCAGGATTGCACTGTGAGTCTTATAAGCAAAACAGCAGATCCTTGCCTCAAAGAATTTGCAATCCAAATTTCAGCAGGGGGAGAGAATAAAGGGAAGGAGTAGGAGGGCATATACTGTATATTATGACAATGATAACAACAATGAAAATTGCATCTCTTCCCAGCTACTGCAGACTATCGGATTGGACCGTCTTAAATGCATCAACGTCTGAATTGCCACCTCTCAGAGGAAAATAACTTGTATGCAAATTTGTATGCAAAATAACCTTGCAACTGACTTTTTAAATAAGCTGAGATTAGCCCCTCCTCCATACAGGTCAGTTGCCAACTCCAGGTGACTTTGCCAGTTCAGAGACCAGCATAATTAGCTCTACATGCCCCAAAGCCCGGCTTTTCCCCCACTAGCCCCTTCCCGATTCACAAGCTGTTTTGCAAACTTGAGAGGAAAGTTCTAAATGCAATTTGCAGTGTGGAAGGGGGCTGCTTTGGGCATTTGTACTCATGAGGGGGGGATGTTGAAAGCATTGCAAGGCATATTCAAGTTCCATTGCGTGCTGTAAGGGACTCACTAGAACTGGCCTCTGTTCTTTGGCTGCTATATAAGGAGTACACCTATGCCATAGACAGTGCCAGGTTGCTGGGGATGCTGGTACAAAACCCTGCACTGGGTCCCCCAAGGTGCCCCCCACTTGCCACCAATGGTGCATTTGGTAGTACCACTGCCACCAGTACTTTGAGTTCAGGGGTTGGTTTGGCCTGGCCTGGCCTGGCCAGGCAGGCCTTCTGAAGAGCGTGACCCATTGGATGGTGTCAAACCTGATGCCAGCCCTGCTTAATTTCTTAGCACAGTCTAGACAAGGGAGCCTTAACTTTAGTGTATGTGTTTTATATGGCAAATCTGGATTTCCATAATAACCCTCTTTCCCTGGCTGTCTGGTGAAACAAGAGTCCTGGTGTGAAGGACAACCACTGGGGCAAAGGTGTGGTGATGCATTGATGCATGTGGCCCTTTTCAATTCCAGGTGAGTACTGCTTGTTCTGTATTCATGTTCACAGGCTTCAAAAACCTGTGCAAACAAGCATTCTCCCACGTCAGGTGCCTTTGCCTCTTTTGTCAACATCAATAAAGACTCTCGGCCTTTACCGAAGTCCGGCTCCAGAATTCGCACTTTACATTCTGGTAAAATGTGGGTTTGAAAGCACAAGATTAAAAAAAAAAATCAGTTTGTTTTATCATCTGCTAATGAGCCTAGTGAAACATTAAAAAAAAGGTAAAGGTGACCCCTGACAATTAAGTCCAGTCGTGTCCAACTCTAGGGTGTGGTGCTCATCCCCATTTCAATGTGTAAAGCTGCTCTCCCAACTAGCAGGAGAGGAAACATCTTTTTAGTGGCAATTGAGCAGTGAGAACTGCTACAGAATATTTGGATGATTAGCTGAAACCGTACTGAAAACAGTATGTAGCACCCTCCACAGCCCGAGGGGTGGCCAGCCCTCCCAAAGTGATGCTTAACACTCCAACCCACCCACCCCTTGCATACAATCCATCTACCTCCCCATACCCCATATCCCCACTTTTCTTGGCTCTCCAGTCTTCCCCACTAGGTACACCCATCCTCCAACTCTTACAAACATTTGAACAGTAGTCAAATGTGCTAGGAGGAAAACAGAAGAATACTGCCAGTTTACCAGTCATCTATTACACCTGCTGTGCCACACAGCAGGATCAACTACGAGAACAGTCCAATCCCCCACACTGAATGGTGCAACACCACATGATCTGCTTTAATGGTGTAGTGGAATTTTAAGCAGATGATAATGGGATCACAATGCTCTGTGCCCTCAACCCCATCTGGCAAATGGAAACTTGAATCTGAATAAAGTGACTTGCCTGATGGAGATCATCCAGTTACTTCCCTATTTAGCCAGCTGCCTTTCTGTGTTCATCATTCCCCTATGACTCTGCTTTTCACCCAGTTGCCTATACTGCCCTTCTTCCATCCACTTGAAGGTATCTGCTGCATCACAAGCAGAAGCATCAAGCTACCAGAATGTTGGAGTTGGGGGGAAGGGGGCTGGAGTTGAAGGGAAGGAAGAGGTGCATTGGGGACAACCAGGGGACAGCAACCCTCCTAGCTCCTCACACCCAAATGGCCATTGATTGTTCGCTCATTTGTTTCAAGGATTTTAAAATGCTTTTCTTTGCCTTTGCTCTCCCTGCAGTGTGGTTTTTCTGAGTTGCTGCTGTCTTTAATTTTTGTTACATGCTTTAAATTGTCTTATTGCAGAGGTGCGCTGCATCCTAGGAGACAATTGCTGAAATACCTCTGTTTGTCTTTAAGGTGTTTTTGCATCTACCATGTTACCTAGCATGAGAGCTTCATTTTTTTTTTAAGTGGAAAGGTGGAATAGAAATACTTTTACAAATATAGAAAAATAAATGGATATGGGAAAGGAGAACCCAACTTTATGGCAAATATTCCTGAAAAACTCAGCCTAAAGGTGTGATCCTGTTTCTGTTCTACTAATACAAGATAAAATTCTGATTGCTTCATAAACAGGGTCTTTTTCATGGAGTGGGGCCCAACCTAGCAAACCAGGGCAATTTCAGTCATCTGTATCTTTCTAGGGCAAGAGACATGTTACCTAGAAGCAAAGAGCCATCCTCACACTAGGCATTTCTGTTACATCTCAGTGTTTGGGCGTGTGTTTTTTTTTCCATTTCTTTTTGTAGCAAATCAATTCCCTTCCCTTGTGGCATGAGCTGTTGGTCAGGAATGTCCCTCTGGAAGGATAAAGCAGGAGTTCAGATTCCCAGGCGACTGCTTCAGACTAGGCACCCTGAATGAGTTAACAAGGAAGTTCCTGTCAGAAATTTCTCATTCTCCAGGCTCCAGTTAGCAAATGGGTGACAGCCTCAGCAGCAGGAAATGGGGTGGTACAAGCTCCCTGAGGGTGTTTGCTCTAGGAACAGGGTGGGCCTGGTTCCTTTCACAGGAGGGGATCCTAACAGAACAAGTCAAGAAATGAGTAGCCCCTCCCTGGATTTAGATACTACAGCTGTGTAGGGAAGGAGAGAGGACTCCATACTCAGCAAAGCATGCATTACAATTTGCCAAACAGAGATTAATTTCCATGCAGGAGATGATAATAATGTATGAAGTGGTCCTGTGGAGTATTCTGCTTTTATACAGTATTCAAGTTGCTTGTGACTGAGCAATAGCAGAACATCACAATCCTACCAAACTTATTTTCATGCATCGCATTTACACAACGCTTAATAGAGGACTTTAATTTCAGACATGACTGCTCCCCAAAAGTCCTTGTATTTTGAATTTCTGATCTCTTTCCTCCTGACTCAAAAGCCACTCACCCTGAGCCTGAGGCACCACACCACTGAAACCGTGACATAAATAGTACTTTCTGTATCTGTAAATGCAGATTCTCGGGAAGCTGGTTTAGGACAAATTCCTGAGGGGACGTTGTAATAAAGGTGAGTGTGGCAGTTGCATCTTGAAAACTACCATATATTGTGGCATTTGGGGACCAGAGCCCTTTTCCTCAAATACTTGAGAACACATGCCAAAGCCCAGAGAAAGGTTCCGAAAGTTAATGAGTAGGCAAATCCTAGCCATGAATAAATTCCACTTTATTCAGCAGGGCTTACTTTCAAGTGAAGTCATACAGGACTGCTCAAGGAAGAGATGCAGCAGACTGCATTGATCAGACGAGATCCAAGTGTTATTTTACAAGCCTGGAATGCATACTGCTAAGAAATTGTATTTCTTGTAACTGTATTTCTAGTAGGTGACAAATATCCAATATATTAAATAACAGTTCATACAATATACTACTAAATGCTTAATAAAGATAAGGTGACTAAACAATAGATAATTGTATCAGTCAATGATAAATAACCTATCCATAACCTTGAGAAAATAAATCAGTAGAAACAGGCGTTCACTGTTAATTATTACTTTTGGTGTTTCGCCTTCTCTTTGTTTCATCAGATGTTTCCCCCCCCCCCATGCCTACAGATTCATTCACATGAACCTTTTCCAGACACACTAATGAGGATTAAATGAGGCATGGGTGGGTGGGGGAAATGGCATTATATGGCAACAGGCTTTATATGCCCAGCCTACACCACCCATTGGAACATGTGGAGGGAATCCAACACATACAATTGGGGCTCCCTACATACTTTATAAACACATAAATGCAATGATGGGTCCAGGTTGCTGGGGGCTCAAGGGAAAAGCCATGCATTCCCCCCCCCCGTGGATGAATGTCTCCCCATGCAATTAGGAAGACCTAACAGGAAAGCAAGAGGAGGGAGCAGAACATGTGTGCACCATGCACACTCACCTCATTCAACATATGGGACTGGTACTGCTCAAACTGGCCCTATGTCTCCCACTTCCTCTGAGGTTGCTGGTGGCGACTTGGGATGTAGGCAGCCAGAGTTGGTCTGGTCTTTACATATACATAATCTAGTCTTCTGGCACCTATCAGATCAATGCATCAATCCCTCCCTAGCTTTTCCAAACAGTCTCTCTCTTTCTGTCCAGATGTCTTTTCTCTTTTGATCTCTTCTTCTCCACAGATGCTCTCCTCTCCCTCTTGTCAACACGATTAATTTCACCTTCTGTATACAGGTGGGCCCCCATATCTGCTGGGGATATGTTCCAGGCCCCTCCGTGGATACTTGAAACCGTGGATAAGAGCGAACACCCCCTCCATGGTTTCCTGAGGAGCCCCCCACCCTGCCTCCCCTGCAGGCAGGCATGCTTGCCCCCCCCCAGCTCTTATTTTTCTTTCAGCAAGCTTTGTTTCTTCCTTAAAACAAACAGAGAAGCAGCCTCCATTGCAGGCAAGTAGAACGAGACTTAAGTCCTAGAGAGGCTCTGCAAGGTTTCTGTTAACCTTGCAGAGCCTCTCTAGTACTTAGTCTCGTTCTACTTGCCTGTAATAAGCAGCCAGAGACTGCTTCTCCTGTTTCTTTAAGGAAGAAACGAAGCTTACTGGGGAAAAAGTAAAAGGCTGGGGGGGTCCCCATGATCTGTGGATAACTGAAACCGTGGATAGCGAATCAGTGGATATGGGGGCCCACCTGTATCTAACAGCATCCTATGTCACAAGCAGCATCCTGTCACCGCATCCAGTCAACCTTTACACTTACCGAGAAAGAGGCTGGTTGCTGCAGTGATATATCACTAGTCATATAAAGGTAAACTTCTCTAGTTCAGTTATGATGAATAATATTTATCTTGGCAGCTGTTATTTAGTGATATTTACCAACAAAATATTCACAGGGGAACAAAGTAAGAGAGACAAGTGTGGTTTCCCTTTGTCATGGAAAATCAAAGGATCCCCAGGTATGGAGAAAAAAAATACTGATTTGTTGAAAAACAGGAGCCAACCCAAAGTCCACCAAGGTCAGAGTTATGTGCAAAGCCCTCCCAAAGGTGTTTCACATTGATGAAACAATGTGGGGTTTATACAAGGTTTATATCCCTTCCCCACAGTGTACCAGTCAGGTTGGGGATCATCCACATCACCCTTCTACAACCACCACCAGTTCCTTCTAGGTAACAATCACTTGGGGCAGGGGGGAGAAGGGTGACATGTCCTGAGACCCCTTGGGTGCTCAACTTCTTATAGCTAAGATCCCCAAGTTGGAAGTTTAGTCCTTTCACTATGACTGTGATTGATTTTATCAAAACCAATTTCACAGAAACTATTCAAAACCACTTCACTGTTGCAAAGTGACTTTTAAAATGAAAACTGTTTATTGCCATGAGGCTTTTTGAGCTGACCTGTGAGCTGTGACTTTGGATGAACGTGTGCCAGACTGGACTGTATTATGACACAATGCGAGGTCCTGCTGCTTGTGTTCCTGCCATGAGCCATGCTGAAGAAAGTTCTCCCCAGAAGCTATGAGGGAAAAACCTGAGCAACAGCCTCCATTTTCGCCATGTGTCCAAGAAGTTCTCACTGACTCTACTCTGCATCCCCCCCCCCCACTACTGATACGTTTCTGGGAGAAGACAATACAGAGGACATTCCAGAGACTTGGCTTTGTCAGCAGACTCCATTTCGCCATGTGGTCAAGCTCTCACAAACAACTCTGCATTTCCCCCCCCCCCCACTGTTATGCTAAATATGTTCCGAGGACAGGAGACCACCTGGAATGGCCCATCCAGACTCTGGGGAGCCTGCTTTGTCTCAAGCCAGCTCTGTAATGGCTGGGCAATCAAAACCGATCACCCTTCTCCTCTGCCCCATTGTTTATCTATAGTTTTTACCCTGAGGTGTACTGGAGGCCCATTCAAGGCACATTGCTCCCATTTCCCCCTCCTCCCATTTTCCCATGTGCCTAAGGTATCCTCCTCCTTTTCTTCCCCCATGTGCTCTTAGTGCCCCCAGGATATGTTTGGCCCTATAAAAGGTAGAGGCAGCAGCCTGCTAGCTCTTCTTGCATTCTAGATTCTGGTGAGCTCTGTGTGCCATCTCTCTCTCTCTCTCCCTGCCTCCTTCCCTCTTGCACTAACCACACCCCCCCTTGCTGCCTTGCTTCCTTGTTTCTCAGTCAGCCACTCTGTAGGTTTCTGAACCTTGCTGTGCAGAGCCTCAGAGCCATTTGTATCTCCCTCCTCTCCTTGTGCTCTGCTGGTTGGAGCCCAAAACCTCCACTACCCCTCCTCCTCCTCTCTCTCTCTTCCAATATTGCTGCAGCCAAAGGACAACTCCTCTCCAGGAAAAGGTGACTATTACCCTCAATGCTTCAAAGGGAATCCTGCTAATGCGAATGTCTCTGTCTTTTCCAGCTGAATTCCTAGATCTGTATGATGTGTGTGATTGTATTTTTGTATGAATCTGCCTGAATTATTTAGTAAATATTGGAAAGCAACCACGTGTGTTCTCAATATTATTTAAAAGGGAATTCTGCAAAAGCCCAACTCTGGTATACACAGGTAAAGATTCCAGAACATGCCAAATTGCCATATTTAAAGCTATTCCCCTAAATACAAGGGCAATTTTGGTAACATCACAGTTGTTAAGATGTCAGAATATTTAAACAAGTTTATTAAGACTGAAACAGAAAGACATACTTGAGGAAATGCCAGAACATGAATTTTAAATTTTAACAAGGTACTTTCAGAGTAGTGGATGCTGCTGAAACCTTTGGTGTTATGCTGTTAATAGAAGGGCACAGTGGAAAAGCACACAGGCTTTTATAGATGATTGTAATTCTAGACTACTTTTTATAATGATTGGCATTCATTTCATTTGTAAATAATGAGCTATTAGGTAAATATATCCTTGATCATTCTGGTCAGATATACTTACCATGTTAACATTTGTTAATGTGATGTCATTGAATTCTGAACAAAGTTCCACTCTGGTGATATATGGACTCTTTCCCAAGGCCAGGCGAGGTACCTCCTGAGGTGGTGTGCCAAATGTTGCCACACACACACCCCACCTGGTGATGCGCCAGGCTGGCAGCTCTGTTCCTCCAACTTTCTGGTCAGGATTGGAAAAGGAAGAGGAGGAAGCACTGAGGACAGGACAGGAGTAGGCTAGAGCAGGGGTTCTCAACCCCTTCCCGGCCAAGTACCACCTCTGACGTCACTCTCCTGCTGTGTACCACTGGAAGTGACTGATGATTACATCATCACCAGTTACTTCCAGGTTTTGGGAGGCCAGAAAACGAAGATAGGAGGCTCTGGGCGGGTGGGAAGGCCCTTCTCGGCATTCCAGAGAGGCTTGGCCAAAGGCAGGAGCCTCTCAGGAGTGAAAATGTGCTGCTAAAAGCACCGCATCAGAGCAAGGTTCTGGTGGTCTGAGTACCACCAACAGTTGACCCCTGGTTGAGAACCCCTGGGCTAGAGTACTGCCCATCACTCTACTCTCCCTTTTCCAATTCAGGGACGGTGCAGAGGAGGAGCAATGGAGGCAAATGGGTGGACAGAGGTGGGTGCCATGCTCCTGTCAATCTACTGCCTGAGGCGACTTCCTTAGTCGGCCTCACCAATGGGCAGACCTCAATCTTTCCTACCAAGCTAAAGTTGTCATCTTTGTGTGTTCATTTTTTTCCCTCACAAAAGGTGTTTGAAAATGTTTTTTCTTTTCAATAAAAAAAAATATACTGTAGTTTAACAAATAAGAAAGAATTGAAAGGAACACCGTCGCCCCACCAGCCACTGCAGAATGCTGAACTAAACTGACCTCTGGTCTGACCCAGCAGGGCTCTTCTTTACTGTAAGCAAGAAGTCAATAAATGTATTTAAAAGATTTATCCTGCTTTTCCATAAGCTCAAAGCGGCATACAGCATAATAAAACAATCTGAAATAACTAAAAGCAATACATAAAAATAAAATAAGACCAGCTAGCAAAGATACAAAGGAGCAGATAAAAACATATATTAACAGCAAAAATAATAAAAGCAGCACAAAATGATAAAATCTATAAACAAGGATTAAAGAAAGGGGGCACCAACAAGAGAGTGATTCTCAAATCCTGCTCAAATCAACGTCTCTGCAAAGATTTCCTGCTTTGCTTTCTCATATAGCTTTTCTTCTGAAATTGTCGTGTGTCCCCCAGTTTTCAGGGGATATCCTCAAAATAGAAACTAAAGGACAGCTTGCTCCGGGTGGCGCTAAAAAGTAAGGGAAACGTCCCGAAGGAAACTCCGGGGAGGGCGACAGGGGAAGCGGGCAGTGAATTTGGGCACGGGAGATTCTCCAAGGCTGCCGGGTCTGGCAAGGATCGCACTCGAGCACACGTGTCCCCAGTAGCTCCAGGCTGGGGAGGAGCCGGCCCGTGGGCATTCGCGAGGGGGGGGGGGGAAGAGCAGGGAACGGGAAGGCCAACAACAGAGGAAAAAGAGAGGAGGGCGTAAGGCAAGGCAGGGCGGGGAGTGGAGTGGAGAGGCCAGGCTATTCTCTCGGGTCCAGCCCCTCGGTCCACGCGGGGGAAATCCGCTATGGGAGTCCGCGTTCGAGCGAGCGCCCCGGCGGTAGCCCTTGCTCTCCTCTACAGACGCTGCGCCCCCCAGAGGGCAACGCCAGGTGAGTCCGATCTACTCCCCCGGGTAAGGGGGTCCCAACCAAAACAAATTGCTGCTCCCACCCCGACACCTGGATCTTCCGCGGCAGAAAAGTGGATCCGACCGAGGGACTTGAAAGCGAGGACTCCTGCTAACTTCTCCAGTTGTTAGGCGACGGGAGCCCGGCTCGGCGGGCATGGAAGTTCGGCGGACTTTCCTCGGAGGGGATGTGAGGGGTTGGACCAGGGAGGAGGGCGGCGGCTTTTCGGAGCCTAGCGCAGGGTAGCTCTGGCAGGCTTGGTCAGGCAGCGCTTCTCTCCCCCAGCCGGGGGGGAGCCAGCCTCTCACGTTTACTTTTTTAGCTATGTAGCAGCAGCAGCCACCGTACCGTGTTTCCTCCTTTGTGTTGCTAAATAGGGGAGCGCTGTTTGGACTCGTCCGCATCATACGTAAGGGCGCGCGCGCGCAGGTGAGAAGTTTCTGCCGCGGGAAGTACTTTTCGCACAATGCCGAACGGATCCGGACTGGGTTAGGGCCGGGGTGGGACTTTGGTCAATGTGGTTCATCTTTTCTGCCTGTTTCTAGCCCCCCCCCCCCTTTGTGGCAACACCGTCGCTATTTCTGGTCGGTGCAGCTGGAATGGCTCAGAATAGATTATTGGTGCCCAGAATGTGTGTGTGTGGGGGGGGGCTGTAGTCTGAGACTGCAACAGCAACACACTTTCCTGGGAGTAAGCTCCACTGAACACAATAGGATTTACGTCTGATACATGCGTAGGATAGCGCTCCAATAAATATTTTTGGACAGGCTCAGCTTTTGGGGCAAGACAAGAGCTGCACCCTTCTTGCCATTTGAAAATGGACGCGCTAAATCAACCCCGGCCGAGCATCCCATCCCATTTACCTGAGATGTTTCTGGGAAGCCAGAATATGAAGGCAAATAGACCCCTCCCCTGTTTTTGCCCCCCTACTCTGGTATTCAGAGGTACAATGCCTCTCCAACCTTTAACTGACTCCTTGGGGTGATCATGGGCAGCCATGTACAGAAGCAGATGTAGGATCATTGACACCCCCCTTTTCTCCCCTCAAACAAGGCTTTTTAGTCCAAAGAGGCAGAAATTCAATAGGCAAAGCTCCCCCCTGTATCTCCTTGCTGGGAAAGCTTCAGCTGTTGAATGTTGTTTGCCTGCCATGCAAATATGAAAGACATAGATATCCTAAGGAAATACTGGTAATAATAAAAACATACATCTTGTCACCTCCTGCTTCAGAAGAGGTCTGGTAACCCAAGGATTTGCTTGGGCGACACAGTTATGAAGTCCGCTGCCTCAAAGACCAGATCTGGGGAATCACAGAAATGGCTTTTGCTATGCTCTTACTATGAAGGAGAAACCCACTGGCAGGTCAGCAACTACAGTAGTCCATGGATCTGCTGGGAAGAAGGATACTGCTCCATCATGTCCCAGGTTGATACGTCCCCTGCTCTTCTAGTTCAACAGCCCCTCGCTCCCACTGTGGATTTCTGCATTTTCTCATTGTGTTCCTGCCCATGTTCTGTTGTGTATAGATGCTGATTGAGGGTGGCAGTGCTTGATGTATGGGGGGGGGGCTGACCCCATTACTTATTGTGGACCCTTTTGAGAAAACTAATGGGGGGCATGATGCAGCTAATATCGTGGGGAAGTTGTGGATTTCATTAAGGACCCTCAAACTTTTCACCCACAATTTAAACACTGGAAGGGGCCTGGGGGCACGCTGCCTGTCCTGACTCAGGATCACCTATTGTCACTGTATTCTCCACCCCTGTCCCTGCTCTGACAAGGAAGCAGGTTCTGTTTTACATTTTTCAGTGTCCCTTTTTCCTGGTTGGCTGCTCAGTTGTACCCATTTACTAACCGTCTCTGTTTTGTTGCAGGCACACACATCCCAGCTCCCTGGGTTGCTGGAGGAAAGCTTCCAAACACTTTGTGTTCAGGCAGAGGGCGAACAGAAACCGTTGCAGAGGGCAGCTGCTCTTCCAGGGCAGTGTGGAACAGGGATTCCTATGAAAGGATCCTCCTGAGGCCTCTTGGAGTCTTTCTGAGCTCATCCAGGAACTGGGACTGTGCTGTGCACTTGTTGTACTAAGATGTCTCTACGAAATCTCACACAGCCTGAATACCAGCCGCAGCCCACGGATCCGAGTGATGGACTGCAGGGTCTGTACAAAATGGTGTACTCTTTCCTGGGACTGGTGCAACCCAACAGTTTCCCAGCAGGTAAGAGAGGGAGAGTGACAAGGCCCAGTAGGAAGTTGGGAATTGTTTTGCCTGTTTTCCTGTAGCTTCAAAGATTATTGTGGGCTGGAATACAATTCGGTTATGTAGCGCTGGAGGGCGAGCGTGTCTTCTTCATAGATTGTAATCCACCACTCTAATCCTGTTAATGGAGTTGTCGCAGAGTAAATGTTGTGGATGACAGCCTTGACCTTCTGAATTCCCCAACTGGCTTTGGGAATATGACTGATATATGAGTGAGTAGCCAAGAACCTGTGAGTTTCTACCTTGCCATGGCATCACGGGAGAATACAGTGACTGGTGATGTTAATAAGAGAGCACAAAATAAAGATGCAGGATCTTACCATGCTGAGATGTGGGGCTGAGTTGGTGTTCTGGATGAGGTCTTAACAGCCCTTTGTGCAGGGAGAAACAAGGCACACGGCCTGTGCAACTGATTTTCCCATGCACCTCCTGGGTTGGCTATGTGACCCATCCAAAAAGGGTGGGTCAAAGACCCATCTGGAATGGAAAAGACAAAATCAGAGGTGTCCTTCCATACCCTACCTCCAATCTGGGGTCCTCCCAATTGGTAGGGTCCCTTCTGCACAAAACCCGGTTGCTACAGGAGTGATCTGGGAAACCGCCTAGCCTAGCCAATCCCAACCCCCTAGTACTCATACTTGCCCTTTATCGCATTAGCCCCTGAGTTATTGGTTAGGGAGTGAGGGGAAATAGCTGCTAGCTCTGTATCTAGTAAAAATAACAGGAGTTTATTAAGACCTTTGAAGGGTTTTCAAATCAATAGGAAACCCCCCCCCCCCCACAATATTTACAGTGCAATCCAAATATGTTTTCTCACAAGTAAGTTCAGGGAGTTCCATGGGACTTGCTTGCTAGTAAGTGTGCTCAGGATTGTAGTTTTAATCACCACACATTTTTGCCTGCCTCCTTATTCCAAGTCCTTTCATACTTCTGTGTGGTTCACATTTTCCTCTTCAACTGCTTTTAAAATGAAAGTTGAGGTTCTCAGAATACTAACAAGAATGAATAAGAAAGTGATCTGTGGCTGTATGCTGCTCTTTTCATAGTCTAGGAATTAATGTGGGGCACAATCTGTACTGTATTTTGTTGAGCTTAACACTTACCGTGAAAGCTCCACATAGTCCTCTGTCCACACAACACCTTCTCCAAGGGTGAGTATGGAGAGGTATACAGTTTTAGCAGTGAGCCTCCTGCAAAAGTACACTCAGTGCATTTTAGACACGCACACTATCTTCTGCCTTATATTGACCTCAGGGGAAACTAGTTTTTCAGGTTTGCAAGGTAATTTCCAATCAGCTCTTGCATCCGGCATAAAGCCACTTTCCCCTTCTTGTAAATAGGGCTTTGCACAGTGCTACTTTTCCCAGAGCAGATTTTTCCCAGACCTTTTCCCAGAGCAGATTTTTAATTGTAAAAAACAGGATTTTTTTTATTTATTTTTCACATTTTTATACCGCCCTTCCTCCAAGGAGCTCAGAGTGGTGTACATATTTTCCCCCCTCCTTTTTGTCCTCACAACAACCCTGTGAGGTAGGTGGGGCTGAGAGATAGTGACTGGCCCAAGGTCACCCAGGAAGCTTCGTGGCTGAGCGGGGATTTGAACCTGGATCTTCCAGGTCTAAGTCCGACTCCCAAACCACTACACCATCCTGGCTCTTTTTGAACTTTTTGAAATAATAAAATGTTTAATAAACGTTTGATCAGATAGCCATACAGGCAGTTAAAAAAAGCAAAGCCAAACTAAAAGGGACAGCCCTCCTGAAGCTGGGCGTGTGGGGGAGACAATCAGCATTTGATTTAGAATCGAGGTATGAGTGTCTTTTGGGAAGTGAAGGCAGTGGAGGGGAAGCAGAGCTCACCTGGCAGAAAAGAAGCCCACACCCACTCCTGATTTAATGCATGTCTCTATGCAGGTCTGTAAGATAAGCCACCCAAGTACTTTCAGCCAGCTTTTGTGCCTTTTGCATTCTAGATCTTTTATGGTTTGTATTGGTTTCTACTGAATTGTGTCAAACCTGCATAACTCCAATGGCAGGCCTAGAAGTAGGGTTGCCAACCCTACAGGTATGATCTGAAGTCTCCAGGAATCAGTATCAATCTCCCAGAAGATGCCTGAAAGCAATCCTGGAGATCATTGGACCTCCAGGAATTTCCACCATTATACTGCTTTGGTGGAAAAAATGTGCATGAATGCTTTTAGTCCAAGTTGCTTGGCAACATTACCTTGAAGAAGGTGTTCAATACCTTGGGATTATGCAGAGGTGGCCCAAGACCTTTTGGAGCTGGAGGCAGAGAATCTAAGTGGTGGTTGTCATTATATATTACATTATTGCTTTTCAACAAAAGAGTTCACAAAGTGATTTACATAGCTAAATATATAAACGGATAGTTCCCTGTCCCCAAAGGGCTCACAATGTAATAATAAATGCAAAAGAAACACTAGCAAACAGCCACTAGAAAAGACACTATGCTGGATGGTAGACAGTTGCTTTCCCCCTGCTAACTATAAGAGGACCACCACTTCAAAAGGTGCTTCTTTGTCCAGTTAGCAGGGTTAGGGTAGGAGGTGTGGTCTAGTGTGGTTGAGCTGCTGCCTTGCCTGAAGAATAACTAGAATGAGATCAGTTCGAGACAACCGGAAGCTGCCGACAAGCTGTGATATCTCAGCTGACAAGCTGAGATGGCCTGCGCTGACCCTCTGTGAGAGAGAGGAGTCATTGTCTGACAAGCTCTGTGGCTTGGAAGCTGTGTGCAGCTAGTGAGATACCATACCCTTGATTGAAAACAGCTAGGGAAGATGGGTTTAATAATGTAAGAATCCCTACGCGGGTTTAGAAAGCCTACCTGTGTAAACCGCCTTGAATAAAGTTTGAGGAGAAATCTGAATAAAGTCAGAGGAGAAATAGTCTACCTTGAATAAAGTAGACGATTTTCCGGGTGGTGAAGACCAGCAGGGATTGTGAGGAGCTCCAGAAGGATCTCTCCAAACTGGGAGAATGGGCAGCAAAATGGCAGATGCGCTTCAATGTAAGTAAGTGCAAAGTGATGCACATTGGGGCAAGAAACCAAAATTTCACATATACACTAATGGGTTCTGAGTTGTCTGTGACGGATCAAGAGAGAGATCTTGGGGTGCTGGTGGACAGGTCGATGAAAGTGTCGACCCAGTGTGCGGTGGCTGTGTAGAAGGTCAATTCCATGCTCGGGATCATTAAAAAAGGGTTTGAGAATAAAACGGCCAATATCATTATGCCTTTGTACAAATCGATGGTAAGGCCGCATCTGGAGTTTTGGGTCCAGTTCTGGTCATCACACCTCAAAAAGGATATAGTTGAATTGGAAAGGTGCAGAAAAGAGTGACCAGAATGATTCGTGGGCTGGAGCACCTCCCTTATGAGGAAAGGCTACAGCGTTTGGGGCTTTTCAGTCTAGAAAAAAGGCGCCTGAGGGGGGACATGATTGAGACGTATAAAATTATGCATGGAATGGAGAGAGTGGATAGAGGGAAATTCTTCTCCCTCTCGCACAACACCAGAACCAGGGGACATGCACTAAAATTGAGTGGAGGGAGAGTTAGAACAGACAAAAGAAAATATTTCTTTACCCAGCGTGTAATTCCTCTGTGGAACTCCTTGCCACACAGGATGTGGTGATGGCACCTGGCCTAGATGCCTTTAAAAGGGGTTTGGACAGATTCATGGAGGAAAGGACTACCACAGGTTGCAAGCCATAAGCAACCTCCTGGCTTTGGAAGTAGGTTTTCTCTGTGCCAGGTGCAAGGGAGTGACAACAGCAGGGGTGCACAACTTGGAAGTAGGCGGGGGCCAAAATGAATAGGCCAAACTTCTCCGGGGCCGCACGGGGGCGTGTCCAGGAACCATGATGTCACTTCCTCAGGAAGTGACATCACAGGGGGCGTGTCCATGGGCCGTGAAATATCCCGAAAAATATTTATATAAATGTATATAAATAAATATACAATAAATAAAAATAAAATATACACAGCAAGCCACTTGTGTGTGTGTGTGTGTGTGTGTGTGTGTGTGTGTGTGTGTGTGTGTGTGTGTGTGATATCTCTTTATCCAGGATTAATTTGGGATAAACGAGGCTGTGCGCACAGCCTAATCTGCACAAAAGGCATAAAAATGCCAGGATCTCTTTTTAAAAAAAAAACACAAATCCCTCTCCCAACTCCCCCCCCACCCAAAAAAAGCACTTTTCCCACATTAAAAACATAATAATGCCAGGATCTCTTTAAGTTTAAAAACACACACACACAGTAATAAGACACATGCACAAAAGGCATGAAAATGCCAGGATCTCTTAAAAAAAAATCCCTCTCCCAAGTTCAACATGTAAGTGTTATTATCCCCATATTGTAGCTGGGGAGCTAAGGCAGTGAGGGAGCAGCTTGCCTAGGGGCCACCTTGTGATTTTACATGGGACAAGTAAAATCTGAACTGGGGAAAAATTCTGATTTGCAGCTCAGGCTTTTAGGTACTACACATCAGCTCTGTACAAAACTATTTACACCCACCAACAACTGGGAGAAGGGAAAAATACACTAACATGGTTTTTTTCACCTCTGAAACAATGGGTTCCAATCTGTAGGACCCCCTCTGAAACGCACAGCAGGGCAGGATAATAAATTAGAGCTCAGCATGGAAGGGGGGGCGACGACACTGGAGGGTAGTGTCTCACGCTGCCAGCCCATAGCGAGAGCTACACTGGCACTGCAAAGACCCAGGAAGAAGGAAAAAGCTCATCTTCTTTCCACGTACTGTATTCTTCTAGCGACCGGGTTTGTTTTCAACCAGGAGGGTGCGATTTTAGGTTCCTTCCAGCCGGCAGGCTTTGGCACATGTGGCCGGGGAATGCTCACTCGGTGTAGCTCGCTCCCGCCTCCCGCCCTCCTCCTGCCCCCGCCCCTGGTACTCATCCTGTGCCAGCCCGGCTGGGCTGCAGCGAGGAGCCGAGCTGCGCACTCCACTCGCCATGAAACGGGAAGGAGGTGAGATCTGGTGCTGGCGCTCGCTGGAGCATGGCGGGGGGGGCCTTCAGACACTCCGAGGCCGGCCCGGGAGCTGGCCTCAGAGCGTCCGACCCCATCGGCGCTCCAGGGCCTTCTGAAAGAAGGCCCAAGCGAGCGCGTTAATACGGGTATTTTTTTATTTTTGCGTATGCGCAGACCGTTTTGAGGGCAAGAGGCCCTCAAAACGGTCTCTGCGCATGCGCAAAAATAAAAAAATACCCGTATTAACACGCTCGCTTGGGCCTTCTTTCAGAAGGCCCTGGAGCGCCGACAGGGTCGGACGCTCCGAGGCCAGCTCCCGGGCCGGCCTTGGAGCGTCCGGGAGAATTTCCCTTGGCCCGCGAAGAAATCGGGGGGATCCCCGATTTCTTTGCGGGCCACAGGAAATCGTCAGGCGGGCCGCATGCGGCCCGCGGGCCGTATGTTGGGCACCCCTGGACAACAGGAAACAGGTTATCTTGTTGGCTGTGTAGTCCCTGAGGCATCTGGTGGGGCCACTGTGTGATACAGGAAGCTGGACTAGATGGGCCTTTGGCCTGAACCAGCAAGGCTCTTCTTATGTTCTTAAAGTCTGGGGAGAAATTGTTATTATTGTTATTATTGTTGTTATTGTTATTGTTATTGTTAATAATAATAATAATAATAATAATGAAGGCATCCCTCCCCCACTGCTGGTGGTAAAAATATAATCTACTAGATAATGTAAAGCCCTGTTGAGAAGTAGATACGGCGGCATCAGTCATGTTTCTTTAATTTTGTCCTTGCACTGTTCATTATAAAGCTGTGTCTGTGTGTGCACATGTGTCTTATTTGAACATGCAAAGGGCACATGGGTGGAACAAGCTGAATCCTCCCCTATCTTCCCGCTCCATTGTTCGTAACCTAGACCTCCTTTTCGCCCAGCATGACTCCAATACTAGCAGTGAGGCAGGTAGGGAGGAAAGTGCCTGGGGTGAAGTAAGCTCGAAGAGGGAAGAGGGCTTGACTTCCCTAACTTGCATGCTCCTTTTCATGTTGAAATATGCTCCACCCCCTTCTTTGCATGTGAATGGGGCAGAAATGTGGTTAACAGCACAATTCTATGCATATCTCCTTTGTTCTGAGTCTCATGGTATTCAATGCTGCTTACTCCCAAGGAAGTGTGTATAGGATTTCAGCCTAAGGAAATGTGTCTGCTGCCATATCTAGTTTAGCCCTGAGGTGGGCTACTTCATCCTGCATCATGGTGTGACCAGCCCTGGTATTGTGCTTCTTTATCTTGGATGTCATTCTTGTGAAATAAGTCAAACTGCTGTTAGATCCTCTTTGCAACCGCATTGCATGCTGACTCATGTTTGGTTTGTGGTCAGCTCCATACGCCATACCTGAACCTCATGACCTTCTCAACAGTTACTATCTCTTGCACAATTCTTTAAAGGTGAGACATAGACAGAGTCCTCAAAGCAGTGTTGTGGGTAGTCATAATTTAATGGGGTTGAGTAATAATAGAGAGATTTAATTGGTTTTTGCTAACCGGAATCCCTTCAGGTCTTCAAATCTTTGAAGGCCGACCCAGACCACACGAGATCTGGCGCGGAGGCAAGCGAGCGTAGGTACCTGGCCATTCGCCTCCGCGTGCTGACTTCATCTCCATGAGTGTCTCCCAGCGAATAGTCCCTCCTGTTGTCCCGCCTTCTTAGAAAGTGCAGCGGTGATTGGCTAAGCACAAGTGCGGTCCGATACACGAGAGAAGAGAGAGAGGGGCAGGAAGGAGAGAAAACTAACAAAACAATTTGTGCCGGGAATAGAATTCATCTTGCCAACATTTGTGAGAAGGAGAAATGGATCCAAGAGAAATTGGAGACTCAAGTGAATTCCGATTGACTGACAACCCCTTTCATCCCGCCCTCTCATCTGATTGGTGGCTGCAGTAGCTCTGCATACCCGCCCCCTCAAAACATGGGCAACAAACTTTCTACATGCGCCGGAACTCGGGAGAGTACAGCTCTCCCGTGTTCAGCTGCTCTCTTCCGAAATGGTGATCACACAGCTCCACACGTGTCTGGGATGCGCCGGAAATTGTGCGGTGTGGGTCGGCCTTGAATAGGGCACCATGAATTGCTTGGATATGAGCAGGACTTGACCTGCTGGATCAAAGGTTCATGTAAGCCAGGATTCTCCTCCAAAAGTAGCCATCTAGGAAACTCACAAGCAGGGTAGGAAGGCAAAAATCCTCTGTTGTTTTTCCCAGTATCTGCTGTTCCAAGGTTTACTGCTAATCATGGCTAACCTCCACCAATAAGCCCACGCATTAATTTGTCTAATCCTAAAATGTGGTCTAAGTTCACATCCCCACATTTTATGGCATCAAATTCCATAAATGAATCATACATTGTGTGATGAGACACTTCTGTTGATCTTTTCTAAATCTATTGCCTATCATTAGTTTCCTTGGGCAACTCCAATCCTCCGATCCGCCGCAGTGTGCAAAGGGTGCTGCGACAGATCCTAAGCAGGATCAGGACTGCACCAGCAGAGCTGGGGCATACCTCGGGGGAAAGGGACATTTGTCCCTTTCCCTCGGTGTAAGCCCCAAGGGGCCTCCTCAGATGTATGCCAGCTATTTTGCTGGTGCACATCTGTGGAGGCCATGTAAGGCCAACCAGGCCCGGGAAGGGGGTTAGGATATTGGCGAAGCGTGCCACCAATATCCCTGCCCCTTCCCTGTCTTGGCCAACCAATCGCCCCTCCCCCACCACCCCAGCCCACTCTCCTTACGCCCTCCCGCCGGCTTGGTTTTTAATTGTGTGGATTTTTAGCTTGTTTTTTTTAAAACAAACATATTTTTGGAATTTTACATGGCTTCTTATCCTGTATGCCAACCGCAATCTTTGTTACTCTTTTTTCTTTGTTTAGTCCCAAACTTTCATCTTGTTACTCTTAATGTAGACTGAAATTCATCTAATATGTTGTTGTTGCCACTCACCCAGTTTCAAGAGAGGCCCTTGGAGTTTGTTACTGTGTCCCAGTCCCTGGAATTTTACTATCCTGAATATTTGGGTTTCATTTCATACTTAGCTCATTGCATTAACCCCTCAACTCCAGAATGTTAACAAGCAAGTTAAATAGCACTGGTTCCTAGTATACAGGCACTTGAGTGGACCCCACAGCTTATTTTCCTCCATTGTAAAAACTGTCCCCTTATTCTTTTCTGCTTCCTGTTCTCTAACTAGTTCCTGTTCCTAAGAGGAACTGTTCTCTTATCCCCTGACTGCTAAGTTTTCTCAGGAGCCTTTGATGAGCGACTTGATTAAATCCTTTTGGAAGCCCAAGAATATGATATCTATTGAATCTTCCCTTTTTACATGCTTTTATTAACACTCAAATAATTCTAAAAGGTTGGTAAGGCAGGGCAGGGCAATATGATTACACTGTGAAGAGCTGAGCTCTGGGCATTGCAGCAAGACCTGTCAACTGCATAAGCCAGCCCAGAACAGGTATCTTCCTATCCTTCCCATCACTGGTCCTTGTTGATGCGCTCAATTTATAGTTTGTTATTCCTTTTGTCAACAGAAGGTATTAGTGCTGGAGAAAACAGCTGTTATGGAGAGCCAAGATTTTTGATTGTGGCAAGGGAACAATTCTAGCTTCAGTCAATTATTAACTTTTTCGTTTCCATACAGCCAGGTTCCCAAATGCAGACCAGAGAGGGGGGGGGGGGAATGGAACACAGAGAGATGTCAAAAGGAACATACAGCTGGCATTGGGGAGGGACAGATGGTGCCATGGAAGAGAGGGGCAAGAGGTGGAGCAGCCCTCTCCATATCTGTTCAGTATGATAATGTTGTATTTCAAAGCTTGGTTTAGGGCTATGTCTTTAAGGTCTGTGGGGCTACTGTTCACTCTGAGCATTCAAATATTATGAGTCAGTACATATACCTTTGCCTTATGTTCATGATATTTTATAATGTGGTTTCTTTTGCTTTTGTGGTTGCATGTCCTGGTTTTCCTACCATGAAAGCTACTGATTGCTGCCCCCCTTTTTTGCAGCACAGCTAAGAGCCATATCATTTATTGATATTCTGGTGATTAATTATGGTGAGGCTTTCGCACTTGGCTGCCATCCTTAATTTGAAAAGATAGAGGAGCTTGAGGGCTCAAGCCTCATTGGGAGTCTGGCCCTCTGATCTGTTAATTAGGCCCCTTAATCCCACAAGCTGGGGAGCAGACTGAAATTTCTAAGTGGTGACTGAAATATGCTCTGTGCATGCTCTCTGGCACTCTTAACTTGGTTATTATTTAATGCAGCATTTCTCAAAGTGTACTCGTAGGAGTCCTGTGGCTCCCTGAGACCCCTTCAGGGGCTCCATGAACACACCGTAAGTAAGTGGCCACCATAACCCTCCTGCCTGGTTTGCTTGTCTGTCCCTCCCGGCTCCCCTGTTTGCGGCTCTCCTTCATTCCCCTCCTGTTCCTGCTCTTTGCCTGTATTCGGAATTGGGCTCCACGTATGCACCAGTGCTCTGGGGCTCCCCGATACTCTGCACATGTGCCAGCGGGGCACCCCAAGACTCCTTTTAGAAGTGTAGAGGGCTCCAGAGACCAAAAGGTTTGAGCACTGCTGATTAAAGTGAGCTCTGGGGAGTGTGTGTGTGTGTGTGTGTGTGTGTGTGTGTGTGTGTGTGTGTGTGTCCATGCACATCTGGCTTTAAACCCTCTTTGGTTGCTCTGGGGGCCTTTTCTGCTGGCCAGTAGCATGAGTTTATAAGTAAGGCCATGCTGTCCAGGGAGAGGAGAAACTTCCTGAGCATATCTGATACAGGATTTGTATGCAGTCATGTCCTGAATTCTTTCTGTGATGTCACATTGATGGTGCTGATGTAGAAGTGCTGTGTTGGGTGGGGATTTGGTGTGATAGAGGGGTGGAGAAGAAGTGAGTGCTTGGTCTCACTAAGCAAGGTGGACAATGCCAGCCTCTAGTTTGAGGCTGCAATCCTATATACACTTACCCGGGAGTAAGTTCCATTAAACTCAGTGGGGCTTACTTCTGAGTTGCATGTATAGGATTGCACTGTGAGTTTATTATTTCTTGTCCTTCAGGGCTTTGATGAAGTCAGATTCTTCCTCTTTCTCTTTTTGTGTGCTTGAAAACTGGTAAGATGTTCCCCCTTGATCCTCTTTGTCTCTGGTTCATAGATACACAATTTTTTTTAGGACTTCATCTGTACCAGAGTTCATCATAACTCTTCCTTGGTGTCTCTGGTTTCAGCCCTCAAGTCCTGTTTTAGTGTTTGACTTCTTCCTGAAACAGGAGAGTGTCCCTGGTTCATGTAGGAAAATCCTTTTCTCCTTCCCCAACCCCCTGCCAAATGCAATCCACCCTCATACCTCTGAGATTAGGAAGGAGGCTTCCAATCGGAGGATGTGTCTGCAGCCAGACTTGGGAGACTCTGCATCTTTATATTAACTTGATAGTTAATTAAAAAAAAGAAAAGAAAAAGGGGCACAGTTTGCCTCTTTATGTCGCAATGCTTTGCTAAGCTCTCCTATTAAGTTGTCCTTCAAATCCTCTCCATTTGGCTAAGAAAACCCTGAATGTAGTCATCAGACTTAGTCACCACATATGCCAGTTAAGGCCTACTGTAACCATTGCTAAATAAAATGGCATTGCTAAATCTCCCACGTCTTGCATTCATGGAAGAATTGCCCCTTTTCTGTAACTTCTGCTGAGTCATAATTAGATCATATTCCAGTATAATGCATTTGTTTGTTCAACAGTGCCAGAGCCCAGCCAATTCCCCCCACCTTCTTATATTTAGAGTTCTCCTCTTCAAGGTATGATGCTTCATACACATCTCCATCAAGTGATTCTGTGAATCACAGCTCACTGTTTCAACTTGCTGAGGTCATTTTGCACTTGAATCCTGCATGAATCCTGAATCATACCGGCCACATGACCACGGAGGCGTCTTCGGACAACACTGGCTCTTGGGCTTTGAAATGGGGATGAGCACCACATCCTAGAGTCGGACACGACTGGACTTAATTGTCAGGGTCACCTTTACCTTTTACCTGCCATTTACCACATTTGCTGTTTGACACAACATTGTACACTAGTGGTTGTATTCCAAAGTAGGATACATTATCTCTCAACAGGTAATATTGTAAGCCTGGCTTGCAAGTAACCACAAAGGTTACTACGGTAGCCTACAAGCCAGTGCATTCCTTATGGCACACCAACAGCTTGATTAAAAAACAAAACAACCAATTCTCATCCAATTTACAAAAACACAGTCTCTACTTGGTCACCTAGGTGCAGCCTTTGCTCGCCACAGGAGATTAAGTGAGTGGCTGTTTACAAGCTTTTAATAAGTACAGGAGGAGACCATTGCATTGTATGAAATATAGCAGATGGATATCTGGGAGAGGATCTTCTTAACTGTACCACAAGATTTGGAATGGCCTCCTGAAAGAGGTACAGGACCCATCACTGTCCACTTTTAGACTTTATTCAGGCTGTTTTTTCTGTACTTACAGTATTTTGACCTCAATGAGAACTTGCTGCTGTTTACTGTATTATTTCAATCTGCTGCTGTTTGTGTTATTTTGTTCACTTTAGATAGGATTTTATATTTTGTCTTTTGAAACACATAATACACAATTTTTAAAAATCCTGATCTAAAATGAATAATACAAAGAATAATATGGTAAACCGGAAGCAAGTTCTCATTGAAATGAGCACCCCACCTCTCAACCGAAGTTTGTTCCTAAGGTGGCATTAGTAAAACTTGGATTGTGGAGAGAGGAGTAGGGAGTGTGGATGTGTTAAGAGGAAGGAAAATCAGAACAGAACTCCTCTGTGCAGAGGAAACATTCATGCAAATAGAGTCTTGCCTGGTTCTAGGCAAATATCTGTGACTTGTAGAACTGCTTCCTATCACTTTCCCATACCTATGCTAAATTTGGCTCCATCTGTGGTCATTTTTAGATGACGTTCCACGTCATCCACGTTAAAACACGTTTGTTTCAGAATTTTTTTGGCTCCTTTTGATTCTGGGGTTTTAAAATAATTTTTCATGGCTGTCTTTATTAACACACATACACATACACATACACACAAATTATATATTGCCTTTCTTGGTCATTGGATTTCACCTCTGACTTTAATTCAAGGCGGTTCACATGGGCAGTATAAAAAGGTAAAGGTGACCCCTGACAGTTAAGTCCAGTCGTGTCTGACTCTAGGGTGTGGTGCTGATCCCCATTTCAAAGCCCAAGAGCCAGCATTGTCTGAAGACGCCTCCGTAGTCATGTGGCCGGCATGACTCTCCTTGCCGCAGCGCGTAGCATGCGGCTGGAACACGGAGCGCTGTTTACCTTCCCGCAAGCGGTACCTATTTATCTACTCGCATCAACATGCTTTGGAACTGCTAGGTTGGCAGGAGCTGGCCAAGCAACGAGAGCTCACCCCGTCGCGGATTCGAACTGCTGACCTTTCGATCGACAGCTCATGGTTCAGGGGTTTAACCCACTGCGCCACCCGCTGGCTTTTTTATAATATAACAACGTTCTAATATTTCGTAGAACCCTTCAGATGTTTCTTTCATTGTCCAGCTCTCTCTCCCTGGCGTTCGCCTCACCACGCTTTAGCTGACAGGGCAACCTTGACTCTCACTCAAGTGCAGTTGCAGTTTCCCTCCCGCACAGAGGCTCTGCAACTTATCAGCTCGGCGTGCCGGCAGCTCTCCGACAGACACTTCTGGCCATCTCGAACTGCCGTCCTTCAATTCTTCAGGCATATATGAGACGGTCGCTCTACCAACTGAGCCAAACTTCCTGCCCTGTCCTGTATTAATGTGTTGTTTATTATTAACAATTGTTTTGTTAATGTATTGTTTTATATATTTTGGCATTGTAAGCTGCTTTGTAGCATTAACTAAAAGCAAAACAGAAATAATTAAAATAAATAAGAAATTATATTTGAAACTGCTAGAGCAATTGATGGGGGTGGTGGCGGCAGTGGCAGCAACATTGGCTCCTCTGCAGTGCAGACATTTGCGAGTGGAAGGTGCTGAGACTCAAGAACCTGCTTGGCAGTCATGTCCTCAGATCTGGAGAAGCTCCTTACCACAGTCCCAGGTGCACTGGGGCTGTTGGTTGCCAGTGGTGACAGAAAGGAATTCTGCACATACTTCAAGGCTCTTGTTGAGCCCTGCCACTAAAAGCTGTTCTGTGGCTGAAGCCTGGCACAGATCCTACCAAAAAACAACAACAACAAAAACACCATGGTCCTTCCTGCTCTGCTCCTCTCAATTCATGCCAAACATCATCATCTAGCATAGATGTGATGTAACTTCTTCAATATGAGAATATTGCAATTACCCCCAGTCCCCATGCAAGGATGTCATACACAGCTCACTGCTGTACTTATTATCATCAGTTTTATGCAGTCCCTGTGGCACAGCAATCACCCCTTTCAGATGCCTTGAATGAAGGCTGTGGAAGTGGAAAGTGCCTGGTAAGCTGTGCTTGCTGCAGCATGGTGCCCCTTAGTGGTGAAATGGAATATGCAGTGGTGAAATGCAGTGGTGAAATGGTCTGGGCTGTAGAGGGAGACCATTTCCTTTCTGGCAGTATGATGTTCCTGGTGTTCCAGTCAAGATCAAATCCATGTCTGTACCTGATGATGGCTGTTCTGCCCCTGGCAATGAAAAAAGGGTGGGGGGATGAGAGAGACTGTAGGTTCTAGCTGGATGGTTCTGGAGATGTGTAGTTGCAGAAAAACAAAAGGGATCTTTCTTGCTATCTTATCCTGGTAATCTAGGCTCTAGGCAGGAATGTATAAAGATAAGTCTGTTTTGAATTACCTGCAAATGTCCAAACAGTTAGGTGATGATGAGGTCTTCTCTCTTGCCCTCCCACCCCACTGCTCATCTCTCTGTGCTTCTCCCAAGAGCTCATGACCTACCTGTACCAGCAACGGCCTGACTTCAGTAACCCAAAGGTGTACAAAGAGGTGAGTGTTTCTGTAACGCGTCATAGAGGTGTCAATAGGAGAGTCAACAGACTTGGGCAGGGCTGCAGGAGAAGGGTCTCCTGGAAGGGGAAATGTTAATGATGTGAGACCCAGCAACAGTGCCACTTCTGCTGATGCATCACCTCACAGCTCAGCAGCTGATGGTGGTGCTGGGAGAGTCCAATTATCATGTGGGCCGGATAAAGAGCTTCCGTGGACTGTATCTGGCCCACAGGCCTTATGTTTGACACCCCTGCTCTAGATGCATCATATATAGACAGAAACAATTGAAGCCCTCATGCAAGCTATGGCTTGCATAGCATGAATATCACAACCTACCCTTGTCCCTGACTTGTGAGGGACAGCCTGTTCCATGCTAGATGTGGAAGCTTTGAAGCTCTGGTACATGCTAACGGCATCACTGGTACTTACTAGGACCTAGCAGACCAAACTTTACTAGTCTAGAATAACAAATCTGTGGGTGTCTAGGAAAATACAGATTTCTTGTGAAGCCATGGATTGAGTTGAAAATCATAAAGTCCAGGTTTTCAGGCTGTTTATTTAAAAGATCAAAATCAATCCAATCCTCTGCTGAACGTTTCGCATGAGTCTATGCCCAGTGTCCTCAGAGCAGCAGTCTCTCTCCAGTTGCTTCAAAGAAACACTGAATAGCAGCAGTCATGAGCTTCAGTCCTGCTTAAATAAGCTTAACCACCAACACAAGCCTTCCCTGATCTGGAAACTTGTTAACGAGGTGTGAACTGCAGTAATTGATATAGCTGCTTCACTTAGCCATGGAGTTTCTCCACCCTGGGAGTGTGGCTTTTGTTGAGCCCCCAATCTTTTTTCTTGCCTTGTGGAACAGACAGGTGTTGTCAGCAACTGCTGTCATGCCAACTGACCTCTGTCCTGTCTCTCTCTCTCCCCATCTCTAGTTGCTTGTATACCAGGCAGGATTCTTGGTTTGCATCATCATTGGACTTCTCTTCATCATCCTCATGCCCCTGGTGGGCATGTACTTCTGCTGCTGCCGCTGCTGTGGGCGCTGTGGGGGTCGTATGTATCAGAAGCAGAACAAGCACACTGGCTGCAGGAGGCGGGCATTCTTTGTGTCAGTGCTGGCTGTCACAACCCTTCTTCTGTGAGTTTGGTGCTGTGCAGAATATCAAAGAGGAGTGGCAGGCAGGGGGAGGTGGCCAATTTCATGATGATGTGGCCAATTTCAGCAGGGGGTGGATGCCTATAAAACCTTCCCCCCTTTTTTGCAGCTCTGCTGGCTCAGTTTAAATGTGTTGCCAGGTGAGCCAGGAGAGCCTGTCTGTGCAGCAGTTTGCTGTCTCATTTAAACTGGGTTGCTTCACTTGTGTATGTGCAGTCGGCACAATGTTGTGCTCCTAGTGGCTGAGGGCCTGCTTTAAATAGGAGTCTGAGTGCATGCAACACTGCAGACGTTAGAAGTATGTTTTTCTGGCCTGCCTGGCATCACGTCTCAAACTGGCCACGGGGTCTTACGATTGTGTTGTGCATGAGAAACGGCTTCCTGGAGCTGGGGAGGATGGGATGGTCCCAGCAGGGCGGCCCTACAGGAAGCGAACATTGTCCATGAACAGATTCCATTGTGAGGGACAAAGAGCTGAGGCGGAAGTTCAGGCTGCAAAGTGAAAGTCTCTGAGTCAATGAGGGTGGGGAGAGCTGCCACTGGAAATTTCCAGCAGCATGGAAGGCGAGTGTGCAGTGGTCCAGGAGACCTTATTAGTCTGACCTAGCACTCTGCCCTGGCATCTGTTTTCAATGACAAGCAGAACCCTGAAATATAAGTGCCCCTGAGCAAGTGCAGAGTGCATTTATCTCCACAGTGAGTAACTATAGACAGTCCCATGAGGACTAGATGGAAAAGCTTCAGGTTGAGATGGCAGCTTTTCCAGTCAGACTGGAGCCCCAACCCCTCTCTTCCTAGAAATGAAGCACAGGGTCCAAGTCTGAGCAGTTGGTCACACCTTTGCCTCAGAAGGCCTTAAGAGACATATTCAGCAGCGCACAAGGATGCAAAATGGGGCACTGTGGAGGTACTTGCACTTTCTGTGGAAGAGTTGGGTATAACAAGGATGGGAAGCTCTTTGCTCCAGAGCACATCACCACTGGGACAAACAGTTACCAGGACCCTTCCTGCATGATTTATCCTTCTTCATTCACACTGTAAATCTTGCAGAGCTGAGTGAGTCAGGGTATCTGTGAAAAGCTGACCTCTGCTAAACGCAGGCAGCATTGGTAAGGAGCAGAAGGCAATCTAGTGTAGTCCCTGACCAAGGGGAAGGCAATTTAGCCATCCCAGACATAAACTCAGTGCTGGCTCAGGGTTACTGGAGGCCCTGGGGTCTTGCATTGGGTCCTATGTGGCACCCCTGCCTACCCCCTGATGGTGCATTGAGTGCTACCACTGCCACCGGTACTAAGGGTTCAGGGATTGGTCTAGCCAGACTGACCCTCTGATGGTTGTGGGCCTGACCTGACAAATCTCTGATGGCCCAAATCAAACTACTGTACTTTATGCAAACCACAGTGTGCCTGTCTGTAAGCAGACTTCACCATCTCCAAGACAAGTGTCCTCCACAATGTCTCTCAGGTTAAAACATAAAAATCCTTTGTTAGGATTGAGACTGACTCTGTCAGGTACTGGTAGGTGCAGAGTGCTGGCTCCAAGTCCAGCTCTTCTATTTGCCACACTGTATCCCCATTCCCCCCCCCCCAACATAATTAGCACAACATCAAGGGCAATAAATAAATAACGCCTCTGCTGGTTGTTCATTGCCATGTGTGGGATATGTTACATAATACAACTAGCCTGGCATCTTTGGGGGAAGGGAAAGCAACTTCTGTGCAACATACTGCTTTCCTACTTTTCCCATTTCCGAGTCCTTGTTCCCATCTCTCTGCTTCCTCGGTTGCAGGGCTGGGGATATCTGTGCATATGTCAGCAACCATCGCACCACACAGGCTATAGATGACAGCTTCTGCACTTTGAACAGTACAATGGACAACCTCCACATCTTTCTGAATTCCATCCCTCAGGTACATTGGTTATATACTATAATGTACTTATATCCCTGCTTCCTTTCCCCAGGCTGGTGTCCTGTGTATTGTGTCCTCCATGTATGGCCTTCTATAATCTGCCCAGGTTCTGCCCCCCACAGAATCTTCTGCCCCCTACTTGCCTCCTACCCCAGCTCCCATGTACTTAGCCCCATTGCCCAGGAAGGTACCTCTGCATCCTGTCTCTATCCTCCAGTGTTCTCCATGGGAGAATGGAGGCACTTCATCCTCCACTTCCCACAGGCAAACACACTTGCACTGTACTGCATGGTCACATGCTTAAAGGTACAGGATTTCAGTGACTACGGTAAACTACCCAGCCACTGCCAGTTGGCAAGGGAACGTCAGGCTCTATAAAAACTGGACCAGATGCTAGCAAACGAAGGATCCCATGCCAAGGTGTGAGAGGTCTGTGGTTTTTCTAGAATAGGGGGCTAGAGTACAAAGTGAACTCAGAGTTCCCAGTAGTGGAACATGAGCCTCATCGGTACTCTTACAGCACAACCCAATGCATGTGTACTCAGAAGTAAGTACCATGAAATTCAATGGGATTTATTCCCAGGAAAGTTCATACAAGACTTCAGCCTTCGACTGCAAGCCATCTTCATGCTTTTGATTCCTGTGTCTGCACTGGTTCTGACGTTAGTTTTGGAAAGGGCAAATGTGAAGAGAAGAATGACTGAAAATGGTACAGAGCTAGACCCCCCCCCCCATTTTCTTGCTTGTATGGTTCCCCTCTTGAAGATGTCTCTCACATCAAATGCTTGGACCATCCAGTATAGGATGCCATGCAAACTTCTTGGAACTATTTCTGTGAAGCAAATTGAATTGTTCCACAGGAAACTCTTTCGTCAAAGGCATCTGCCATCAGATGAGGCATCTGCCATTGTCATTATCTTTTTTTAACTCCTAGTCAGTTATGGGGACTGACTAGCTGATGTGGGTTGCACCTTACACAGTTGGACTACAGAGAGGTAGGAATGTTGCAACTGTACTCCCAGTCCACAAAATCTTGGTCTAGCTGTGCCCTCAGTTTCCTTTTGCTTACAGAATGAAATGTTTTGTGTATTGGTCCATTACTCCAATAAGAACATCCAATGGATTTAAATGGAACCTACTAAGCATGCATAGGATTACTGGATTCAGTTTTTATTAACAGATATTCCATACAATAATTGTGAGATCTTTTAAAAATTGGTTCAATCTAAGAATTGTCAGTGTGATAATGAACAAGACTACAGTTCAGTATTCTGTCTTCAGACTATACACAGCACCCCATATTCCTTACAGTGTCATATTTGTGATTGCGATTATGTTCAGGATCTTGGTCCTGTTTCCATGCTCTCTGCTGAGGGTGGGATTTTATTTCATCAATGTGCTGGTCTTTCACAGGAGATTGACTTCATCATTAGTGTCAGTTCTGTGCCCTTGGACCATGCCAATAACAGCCTGTTGGGTGAGTCTATGCCACTGACCGCAATCTGGGGAGTCTCTCTAGGCCTCAAGTGAAGGAGGCAAAAAAGGCCCAGGCTTCAAACTGATCTTTGTTGGCTTACCATATCCAAAGGGGGACAGGGTGCCTACACCTTTAACCACTGTAAAAAGAGGGAATTTTGGCAGGTGCAGCTCATAATGGAAGGGTGCAACAAGCTGCATCTGCCCAAATTCCCTCTTTTTACAATGGTTAAAGGTGTAGGCACCATGTCCCCCTTTGGATATGGTAAGCCTAGATCTTTGGAAACCAGCTGAAATTGTCCAGGTCTGTTGGTGGACTATATTTTGTGAATTGGGTTGAAGTAGATGCCTTGGACTAGGCTTACCATCGAGGCAAGCATCAGCCTAGAGCGGACCCAAGCCGCTCTCAAGAGTGCACCGTGGCTGCCCAATATGTGTGCGGCTTCCAGTCAATGACATGATGGCATTGGGCAGCCGCGGTGCACTCTTGGGAGCGTCTTGGGTCTGCTCTAGGCCAATGCCTGCCTCAATTCCAGGATTATGGTAAGTCTACCTTGGACTTGTAGCTCAGAGCGTTCAGAGCTTTACAGAGCTGCACCCCTGGCTTTACAGATGCCCCAGATGTCCAGAGACTTTCTACAGAATTGTTCCCTGCTTCACTTATGAGATCATTGCTGAGTCCTGCTCTACTATATCATGGGATAGGAACATTGTCCCTTCATCTCTCAAAGTGGTTAGCTACATTGGGTTTGAGTCCCAATGAGTACTGTGGTGGTGAATTTTAAAGTGCAAAAGCTTTTTATGACATCCCCATAGCCATGCCCCATTAAGCCTATAACAATAGCAAAAAAAAATCAATTTAAAGTTTCTTCATTAGAATGTTTTTTTCTCTTGTAATATATTTCTACTTTGAAACTTATGAGACTTCATTTAAAGATTTAGCTCATTTCATCCCAAATGCTTGGAGTGGTTAAAATAGATTTAAAGGAAATGGATAAAAACAGGAAACCAAGATTAAAAAATATCCCAAATTAATACAAAAGGTATATTAGCCTATGCATGGTTACTCAGAAGTAATTCCCACTGTGTTCAAAAGGATTTACTTCCAAGCAAATTTGCATAGGATTGTAGCCTGTAACATGAGCTTTATTATACTATCTCTCAGGAAGCCCTTGGGAAAGACAATGGCCTAGTTAGTAGGTATTAACTTATGACCCTAGGCAAATTTCTCAGTTTGTCTCCTGCTGAGCCGTTATTTTTCTTCTTGGCTAAGGTCCTTTGAAAAAGATTCATAGGTAGCACCTGAGTGCTCCTGCTGTAGAAGTCTCCAGGCTCTGTTCAACCTCAACTACACCCCTGGTCAGAGTGTCACTGGAGGGGGGGCAGTACTGTAAATTCCGCGCCACCCTAATCCCCGTTTACTCCCCGGTACGAGGTGGCCCCGCCCCTTGCCGTCGGAGCCATTCAGTGCAGCAAAGGCAATGGGCAGGACTCCCTGCCCGTTGCCTTCGCTGCACTGAATGGCTCAGAGGTGAGGGGGCGGGGCCACCTCATACCGGGGAGCAAACAGGGACTAGGACGGCGTGGAACTTACAGTACCGCCCCCTCCTCCAGTGATGCCTCTGCCCTTGGTCCCAACATCCACAAAACATGGCTCTGGGGTTTGGCAGCCTACAGAGCAGCGTAAAGTATTTATTGTCTTGTTATATCCCTTCTCTACAGATATCGGGCATACTTTGGGGGACAAGATTGAGGCTCAACTGGGCAGGCAGGCACATGAAGCGCTGAACACAACTGAACGGCTTCTCAGAGGTATTTGCCTGCTGTTAAAAGAAAAGTGGGTTGGGGGACTTCTGTTGGGATCCAGCAGCAGAGATGGGGGTACAGGAAGTGTGTTTGTGGTACAATGGCAGAAGATGTGCAAAGGCTCAGATAGGGAAGGATGTCAGAAACAGTTACTCACAAGAACGTCATGGATTGGCTTGGGAGTTGGACTTCCAGGAGGCCCAGAGTGGGTTTGGAGTTGGAGTGTCCAACCTCCCCTTGAGAGGTACTAAGACAAGGTTGTCCCTCTTTTCATTTGAGTAAAGAAAGGAGGCCGTGGATTAGGACTGCACAACCACTCCAGTTTTCTGCCTGAATGGGGTTGAGCTTTTGCAGGCATTCCAAGGAGTGCCCCTAGAGCCTTTGCAAGCAAGCAATTGGACCACTTTAAAAGGTTCAGTGACAAATGGTATGATAAGGCAGATAAACAGCTGGGTTACTCGTCTCCCTGATCACGCTGGTTTAATCCTGAAAAGGTGGGTTGATCTCCCACCTTTTCAAAGCTAAAAGGGAATGATCTGGCTCCCAAACAGCTTGTCTTTCCCATCAGATCATTTTAAACCCAGAAAAGATTGAGATTCCTCACTTTTTCAGGGTGAAAATGGAGCCATCAGGCAGCTTTTAGGATTGGGTGAAACACTGCCCTGATTGCTTGTACTCTGCAGTCAGGCACTGTTTGCCCTGATCGAGATCACAAGCATTGACCATGGGAGTTTGAAATTTCAAACTTCCCTGGTCAAATGCTCAGGGCAGCCTACAGCAAACTGCCCCTTTTTCCAGGTCTCTTTAGCCTTTGTTCACATGTTTGATTAGGAATTAATTACCCACCAAATGGGTGGTTACTGCAAATTGGGCGGTTCCTTCCCAGTCATTTTTCTCTGTCCCTTGCAGAGACGGACATTGTGGAACGGGAACTCCAGACGGTCAACAAGACGGGCAGTCACTTGCAGAAGCTGCAGGAGGAGCTATCCCAAAACCTGACCAAACTGAGAAATGAGATCAACAAAACACTGAATGACTGTGGCAAGCCGTGCCAGAGTGTCTCAGTGAACAACCTGATGCCTGGGACCAATTTCAGTGAGGTAAAAGGGGTTAGGAAGGCAAGGGGCTATTTGGATGGAATTGGCAGAATATTGAAGAACATGAGAACAAGGGTCATTCTCAAGATAAGCAGACTTGGGCCAGAGGCGTCGGCTGATATGGGGCGGTGGGCCCTAGGGCGTAGGGGCGCTGAGGCTCTGGGGGGGGCGCGGGCCTCCTTAAATTTGCATTTTCCCCACTTTTTTCTGTTTTTGGGCGATTTTAAGTGTTAAAACGGCATGTTAAAGTGTATGTGTGCTTTGCCGGCACTTATATTGAATATGGGGCGTTCCAGGACGTTCCACGGACGATCTTATTCCTGCGCCCGGGCACAGCTTCTCCCTGCGCCCGGGTGCAGACTCCGTAACGCCCCCAGCAGCACTTTCCGGAGTTTGCGCAGGTGCAGAACGTCCCTGGAAACTCCGTGGTTCTGCGCATGCGCAGAACCACTTTAACATGCCGTTTTAACACTTAAAATCACCCGAACACATTACAAACCCCCCCAAAAAACCTGTCAAAAATAGGTTTCGAAACCGAAACCTAAAATTTGACAGTTTTATTGGGGGCGTCGGGGGGCAGCCCCAGACGCGGGGGCGCCTGGCGACGCCACTGACTTGGGCTGCAATTCTATACACACTTACCTGGGACTAAGTTCCATTAAACTCAATGGGGCTTACTTCTGAGAAGACATGCATAGGAGTGTGCTGTTGGAGTCATTAGGTGAGACTACTGGGACATATGAGGCCAGAGGGAGTTGAACCTAGTGTCAAGTGGAACCCAGTATATCAGGGTGTAGGCCATGGAGGGCTGGTTAGGATGTCAGAACTTAGCGAGGCATGTGTCTCTTGGCTTTGATCAAGTGCTAAATACACACATTCTTCCATGCATATCTGCTTACTCTTCCCTCCACTGCTGTAAGCACTGAGTGAAATACAGATTCTCTCAATCCCCACAGATCCACCTCTCCTCCTAGAATACACCTGTCAGGGAAGGGAACTCCCAAGAGAGGGCAGGCTGACCCAGGGGAGTAGCACCTAGGTTAGTGCGCCCATACACCTTTCCTGCTTTCTACTTTCTCTTTACTGGACAAGCTGCGAAATGAGTAAACATCTGCTGCCACCTGTATCTGCTGCCACCATCCCAGGCTATAGAAACCAGACAGAAGAGGGATACATGGGAAAAAAAACCCTCTCCCAGGGGAACACTGAACCCCAGGGGTTCCTATTAAAAATTAATCCCACAGTAGCATCTGCAGAGCTTAGAGACGTGACAATCCACTGAATTACCCATGAACATGGATCAGGCAGACCAAGAGTAAAAATATAACTAGTTTATTAAAAGTCTAACAAAAATGATTAATGGGAAGATAAAGGTGAATAAAGAAGATATGAGCTTGGCAGGAAAGCATAAAGAAAGAGTTTCAGCAAAAGGATGCAATAACCATTACTGCTCAGCAGATGCAGCTGGGACACTGCTCAGTCTCATGCCTTGCGTATAAACTGGAGTTATTATAAACATTAGAGGGGCAAATAAACAAAAAAACCCAGACTTGATGCTAGCCTCTAAGTGGTCCCTACTTGAACCTACCTACATAGCAAGTAGTTCTCAGTCCTTTTCACTTGCGGTTCAGCAAGTGGGTGTTCCTCTCTGAGCTCCCACTGAATGCGTCACTCAGGATACTTGTAGAGAATGGGCTTGGAAGTTTTACCACTTGGCTGTAATGATGTCATCACATTACCTGATTGGAGGAGTCAAAACTACTTGGTCACTCTGTCCCACCCCTTGCATCAAGATAGACAGGGATGCTACCCAATTGGTAGGCACATTTCAATCTCAGTAGAGAGCTAGCCAGGACGGGAAGATGAGCTGAATGTACCTAGTATGTTGCCAATGGCATTTGCCAAACAAAGGGCAAAAGTAGCCTGTAAAGAATATCTCAGCAGCTGAATGGCACAGAAGCTGCTGGGGAGTTAAAACTGTCCAAAAAAAAAAAAAACAGGAAAAAATAGGGGGAAAGCAGGGGGGGAATGCAGGGGATTAATCACATGCCCAATTCTTCATGGCTTCATTTGAGCCAAGACTCCTCAGGGACCTGTATGAATGAATGCTTTAAAAAAAATGCCAGGGCTTAGCCATATAATATGTGAAATAATAGAAGATATTGCGTTTGAGCAAGTACAGAATGGCTTTCCCTTACTACTGGTGGTAACAGTAATAATAGCTGCTTTTGTGCTCTATACTGTCCCCCCCCCCCCGTGGATTTTATTGTTTTTAAATTAAGTATGTATTGTTTAAACGTATTATTTTAAACTATGTTTTTTAAATTTTGTTGTAAGCCGCCTTGGGCGTTTGCCTCGGCATAGGATAAGGTGGGATATAATTTTTTAAAATAATAATAATAATAGCATTTATTCAGGGATTTTCTCTAGTGTTCCTTGTGCATAGGGCTAACTATAGCCATAGTAGTGCTATCAATTTGGAATTAGACAGAAGGACTTCAGAGAATTGCATGAGTCCTGGTTCAACTCATTTTCTCTTTCTTTACTCAAGGTATATGCCCATCCTTTCTTTACTCAAGGTATATGCATGTTCACTTGCAACATGAACTCTAGTACAAAGTAGTTATGCATGGATGGACTTAAGCTCTGCAGAAATGCACCCTCAAATGTGCATACTGTATGTTTGCATGGTTTTAGGCACTAGGATGTCACTTCCTGTGGAATAGATTTATGCACTGCACACACTCCTGATTCTCTAAGCTACCCGCTCATCTGCTCCCACAGGTTTCTGGTGTCAGCCATGCGCTTCAACTAATAGAGAATCTGACACGCTCAGACCCAAATACTACTATCGCAAAGGTAATGACCCTCTTTCTGGCCTTGCTCCCCCCTCCTACTTGCCAAATGGGCTACAGAACAAGACTTTCTGAGTGTTCACTTCTGGTGTCAATGTGCCTATAGTGATCAGCCTGCGGGAGGCAGCGCAGCAAGGACAGAGCTGCTGGTGCCATGTGGCGAGTCATAGGCTGCCCTTAGGAGCATTCATTGTGGACTTGAGCCATTGGAGATGATTGATCTCTCAGGCCCTCAACGCATGTGTCCTCTGAAAATGTTGTTAGCCTGCTTGACCTTTAGAACAACATGTTGAATGGCTTGGTGCCACAATATAGCATATGTGGTTCTGACACCTGTGCTTTGTTTGCCTGCGTCTTCATTGGCATCTGTCTTTGTCTTGGGGTCCCATGATGGCAGGCCAGAAAAGCCCTGGAAGATATACCAAGGAAAGTCTCTGAGCAAACACAGAAGGTGAAATCTGGTAAGTAGCTCCAGCATATATCCTGTTCCTCATTTCAGCTACTGGTGAAAGGCTGTTTCCTTTGAGAAAGGAAGATGGCTACTGCTGTAATGGCCTTGGGAACTAGAGACCTTCTGCTAAAAGGGCTGGCTAGTTCAAATCAATATGTGAAATCTACCCTTGCCAAATTAATTGTTCGGTATAACCACAGTATTCACCATTGTGCTGCACCAGAACCTAGTCCTTGTTTTGAACTTGTTCTGCAAATATACTTTCTACATACAAATGAGGGTTTCATGCCCACCAGCTTCTCACACGTGCATGTTCAAGGCTGCTTCACGCAGCATGAAATGTCCTAACTTGAAGTCAGCAATTACAGCATCTTGCCACATATGCATGAAATGTTTGTTGCATGTGAACATTTGAAGCTGCCTTAAGCTGAATCAAACTGATGACTTGGCCAATTCATTATTGTCTACGCTGGGTGACAGCAGCTCTGCAAGCCTCACCTGAGATCCTTTTAACTACAGGTAGCAGGAATCAAATCTAGGACCTTGTACATACAAAGCATATGCTTTACCTCTGAGCTGCAAGCCCTCTCAGAACTTAAAAAAAAGAGAGAGAACTTGACAAACTATTTGCAGGATTCATGTATTTTTTTTCTTGTAGAAATTCAAGAGGGGTAGCCATATTAGTCCATTGTGGGAAATGCAACAAAGAGTTCCATGGCACTAATAACGCAATCCAGTCTAGATTTTAGACTGGCAAAGCACTGCTCTGCCAGTTTAGAGTGTCGTAAACATGCCACAAAGCACGTTTGTGGTATCCGGTGAGTAGGCAGTGCTGGCAACAAGGCTGACGCCACTCCTACCCGCCCCAGAACCAGTGGACTGCCCGCTGGGGAAGGTACGTTCCCCACCAGGCGGGAGGGGGGCGGTGCGGGTTTTCTGGGAGGGGGGATTCGTCAGCCAGGCCCAGGAAGGGGGAGGGATTGGTGGCAGCGGCTCTGCCAAAATTCTATCCCCCTTCCTGGACCTGGTTGCCATTACATGGCTCACTTGAATGTGAACCAGCAAAATAGCTGGCGCACATTCAAGTAGACCCATCGGGGCGGCTGGGGCTCTACTCAGGGTAAGGGGATGAATGTCCCCTTCCCCCAAGGAGTGATCCAGCTGTGCTGGTGCTGGGTCCTATCTGGATAGGATCCTGCGTGGGCTCTACGCCTGCGCTGCAGTCTAGCTAGACAGGATTGGGCTGCCCGGCTGCAATCCTACACACACTTCCCTGGGAGTAAGTCCCATTGAATAAAAACACAGTGCACATAAAAACAACAGAAACATACCCCCCAAAAAAACCTACCACACACCCTCCTTTACCACATTCTAACAGAAAAGCCACACTGAAAAGAATCAGTTTTCAATTTGTGCTGGAATGCCAACAGGGAGGGCGCAGATTTCAATTCAAAAAGGGATGGAGTTCCTTAATTTTGGTGCCACCACAGAGAATGCCCTAGCTCTAATTCCCACCCTCCTGGCCTCAGTCAAGGGTGGCGCTTGTAGGAGGCACAAGTTTATATGGAATACATAGGTCATGCCTGTTCTGCACTAGTTTTTCTCCACTGTAGTGCAGAAAGTACAGCGATTAATCCATCTCTGGTCTGATCCTTGCAGAGGCACAGAGTCAGCTGGATGACATTAAGCGGCAGATTGACGACATCCGCAGCAACCTCTCCATGCTGGACGATCTAGGGAACGTCTCTAACTTCCTGGATGACGTAACCAAGAGGGCTAATAGCTATGAGCCGGAGGTCATCTACTATGATGGCTACAGGTAGGAGTCAAGCACTTCTCAGAGTATTGTAGGTTACAGAATCCCATGGGCCAGGTCTTACCATTGTGCATCCTTACCACAAGACTGGCTTGTCTTGGATCATGTAAAGTGGATGCCCTCTGCCCCCCCTTTTTTAAATTGGGTGACAACTAAAGAAAAAAGGTGAGAGTTGCAGAAGAGCTGAAGCCTTTCCAGTCACTGGAAACTCTGATGTGCGGTTTCCATAGTACCTTGATGGTTTCCCATAGCATTCCCTGTGGGAAATGGAACACCTAATCTGCAAACATTTAAGGGAATAATTCTTGTGTTCCCTCTGATTTGGGTAATTGACACAGCTAGCAGTTGTTTTTCCCCACTGACTGTACTATTGATTATATTCTGGGCTTGCATGGTGTCTTGAGCTTGCTGATTGCCTCCTCTTGTTGGCAATGATTTCATGGTGCTTTTGGAGAGCACATGCCGACACAGCATAGTCCTGCTGGCACCATGTTTTGAAGCAGAGATCTGAGCCATTGCCTGGTTAGGGGTGTTTTGACCTTGCCTCTTTCTTAGTTGCTACTCTGTGACTGAACTTGCCTAATTGGCCTCATTTCTCTCATTGCAGGTGGATCGTCGGAGTCTGCTTCTGCAGTCTGGTGCTTCTGATCATTGTATGCAATGTGCTGGGCCTGCTGTTTGGGGCCCTGGGGCTAGATCCACGGGTGCTGCCCACCAAGCGGGGCTGCCTCTCCAACTGTGGTGGAGACTTCCTCATGGCGTAAGAGATCTGGCACCCTCTCCCCATCTCAGGGTGGGGTGTTCATTTGAAAGGTTCCACTCTGTATCCAGCTGATGATCTCCAAAGAGACAGATGTTTGCCAGGCTGCATTATGGCATTGGGGATGTGAGAGCAAGGGGTAGAAGGGGGACCTGAAAGAGGCTGCTGGCTGGTATTTCTGTGAAGCTCTGGTTGCTAGATTTCCCCAAGGGTGTGGAGAGTATTCCAAGGAGGGCTCTCTAGTGTACAGTCTGTGCTGTACAGTTAGCAGCAATGCTACACACAGGCTCCTAGGTGGGCATGTTTAGGGTGGGGCTGTCCTTGAGTACCTAAAAACATTCTGTAGCAGCATAGGTTGAATGGCACAACCCCTGCTACCTGGGCAAGAGGCACTTTTTCAATTGGTGCTCCTCTTATATATAGCAGAGGGAGAGTAACTGCCCCCCTTTCACCCCAGCACAGTGTCTTTTCTAGTGGCTGCTTGCTGGTGGTGTTCTGCATCTTTTTTAGATTGTGAGCCCTTTTGGGACAGGGCACCATTTAATCATTTGATTTTTGTCTGTAAACCGCTTTGAACTTTTTGTTGAAAAGCGGTATATAAATACTGTTAATAATAATAAGCTGCAAAAGAATGTAGAATGCTTCTGCACAGTGGCTTTCCCATTGCGCCCTGCCCTGCAGTTTCCCAGTGGTTTTTCAGATGCTCCACATGTTCATTTGTGCTGGACCACAGGTGTCTGAAATGCCACCACAAACATAAGGGTTGACACCGGAAGACATGAGAGGGTTCCTGATGGTGGCTCTTCACATTCAGTGGAATCCCAGACTTCTGATCATTTCTTATCTTCCCCGACAGGAGTGTTGGGTTCAGCTTTATCTTTGCATGGCTGCTGATGCTGCTGGTTCTGCTGATGTTTTTAGTAGGGGGCAATGCATATACGCTGGTGTGTCGGCCCTGGGCCACTGGACATCTCCTTCAGGTGAGTCCCCTGTGCTGCCATTAGATTCTACTGGAAGAATCCCAGCAAGAGTGGGAATGTGGGAGACATGGAAAGAATATGGATCAGGAAAGAAGTTAGTTCATAACTAGGGAGCTAGTTGTGGTATTCCTAAATCTCGGGTGGGAGCTCATACTGCAATCCCAGTTAGTAGCCCCTGGATTCTCTTCATCTATATGCCAAGACAGACTACTAAGGCAAATGTTCCACTTTGGACAGGAAGGAACCACAACTGGGGAAAGCATTGAAAACACTGTCTTGAGTAAGTGTAGAGTAAGTGCAAGTATAGCATCTGTTGCTACTTTCTCCCCTTCTAGTTCCTGGATACACCAGGGTTGTTTCCAGATTTAAATGTGACACGACTCTTGCATCTGAATCATTCTGAAGTGACCCTGTCCAGCATCTACAAGTGAGTGACTTTGGTTCTCAGCTTCTCAAGGGGGAGGGAGACTTCAGGGTAGGTTGAGAGCCGTACGCCTGTTGGAAATAATGGAGAAAGCTTAATGTATGGGAGGCTGATGTATGGAAGTGGGGAGATGTAAGAGCACATGTTGGTGTGGAGGCAGTGTGTGAGCTGTGGCTGTTGGAGGCGCTGCTGGCCGTTGTAGCGGGATGACGCTTCCAGGTATCTTGCCTGACATCACGAGATGGTGAGGTCTTGCGAGGACAAGGCAGTGGCGCAGCCTGCCAGAATCCCGGTGAATGGGATGAAGGCAGTGGGATTGGAGGCTTAAAAGGAGGGAAAGATGAGGCGAGGAGGGGACTGAAGGGTGGGGGCACAAGAGGAGGTGGGATGCAAGGAGCGGTGAGTGAAGGAGATGGGAGAGAAGACATGGGCACAGCAGAAGGCAAGGAGTGATGAAGGGGAAAGAGTGATGGAGAAGGCTGGAAGGGAAGGACAGTCAAGAGGGGAGCCAGGGGGAGCATCAGTAAGGGGAAGTAAGCAGCTCAGCAGGAGCAGAGAAAACCCTGGCTCCTTGTCCCGGTACCAGTCTCCATGGGGACGTGGATTGCCACCTACCAGCGGTGGCTTAATGTGGCCAACCATCCCAAGCGGTATTGTTTTCCCCGTGTGTAATGAATCCGCACTAAAATCACCCTACAGCAGCCCGTCTGCCTCCTCTGTCGTTTAATGCATCTGGGTACTGCAGGGCATGTCATTCCTGCCCCTCTTTGACACGGAACTCCTGCCATGAGAAGGAGCTAAGGCAGAACAAGTGCCCACACAGCGTCACCTTTCTAGCCATGTCAATGTAGTAAAGCCTAGCCTTGACTCACACATTCTCCACTCTGCCATGAGCTTGCTGGAGTACCAGCATGAGCTGTACTGTTCTCTGAAGCAACTTTCAGCATGGTCATTATACCGTATTGGTCTGAGTATAAGACTCACTTTTTCTCCTAATTTAAGTTTTTAAACTAGGGGTGCGTCTTATAATCAGGCATAAATTTAATGCCAGTGATTTAATTAATTATTTTTAATAGCACCAAACTTTAAGGGTGTGTCTTATAATCAGGTGCGTCTTATACTCGGGACAATACGATACTTTCTAGTCATGCTGTTTTCCCATAGCTCCTGCTTGGAAGGCATTTTCCCAAGCTGTTCAGCTGAGCTACGTCACAATCTGATTCTCTGGCCATTGCTCCGGGGGGGGGGGGGGAGGTTGTAAGCCAGAGTCCCTGACTAGGGACATGATGACGATGTTCCCCAGTTGATTTTTGACATAGAACAATGTGTCCTGATCTCTTAGCTTGCTTTTCCTTCTTGTAGAAACTGCTCAAACAATGCCCCCTTGTGGAGCACCCTTCACCTAGATGAAATTGTTCCTCTTGATGAGACCCTCAACATCAGCAAGGTCAGTGATGAATATCTGTAGGACTGTCATAGCAGAAATGGAACGACCAGTCAGATTTTGGCTTTGAATTCCCACTGGGCATAGTTAAGAACTTGGACAGCCCACTAGGAAGACTACTTTTTAGGTGTGCTAGAGTGCTACTCACCTTGTTTTTCTGTTGCCCTTGCAGTACACACAGGGCATTGACTCAGTCCTGAATAAATTAAACATTAGTGTGAGCACGACTGACCTCCTGAATGATGAGCAGACACGTCTCCTACAAGATCTGGGCAAGAAGGATGGATTTCTGCATCTGAACTTTGTCAGCGCTCTGGAACAAGTGAGATGGGAAATAAGGAAAAGGGTTATGAGAGAGGGAATGAGTTTGCCGTGAGACAATTTCCTTTCTAGGACAAGAGGGTCTATGTATTGGCCAGTATCTGTGAAATATTGCACCTCAGTCTAAAAAAGATATATGGCATGAAAGCATTTACAAATTGGCAGGTTGTTCTCATGTTGGCTGCTATGAACTTCTTTATTTTATCAAAATATTTATAGACCACCATTCCACCCCATTTAATGCATCATAAAGATGGTGTACAATTTTTCATAAACCAGTGAAAACCAATATAAAACAATTGGAGCAGACAATGTGATGAAATACATCAAGAACAGACCAAACACAACAAAAATGTCATAACTGCTTACTTAAAAGTAAGCAGTGCAGCAGCCAGCCAAGCTTCCTGAGGGAGGGAGTTTGACAGTTGGGAGCTGCCACCAAAAGGGCTTTGTCACATGTCCCCATCAACTACTACACCTTGGTGAGAACAGGGCCCCAGATGATGAATGCAACATGCACACAGGTTTTAAATGTGGGGCTCGGAGCCTGGTCCCAAGCTATATAAGGCTTAATAGGACAGAACCAGCACTTTGCATTATGTCTGGAAACTGGAAGCCAGTGCAGACTATGGAGCTCAGACCAATGGATACCAGAAAGTACCCTGGCCACCCACCATATACTGCACCAGTGGAAGTTTCTGAACAGCCTTCAAGGGCAACCCAAAACAGAATGCATTACGATAGTCCAAATGAGTCCAGACTGCCAACTTATCTGGCATTGATATTATGAACACAATCCAAGAAATACCAAAGACATGACTGCTCTCTCTGTTCCCACAGAAAACTGTGTGACATTCATACTGGCTGGGACATGGGCAGCTGTTCCCCAGCAACTGCAGCTCAGAGTCTGTAAGCTAGGAAACAGTGATTAACTGACAATGGGTGGTTTGCTGGGGCAGTATTTTCTTTTTCTGGGCCATTTGATTATCACTGCACAGTCCAGCCAAGGGAAAGAGCAATATCTGGAAAGACTCTTGAGTGGCTTCCATGCCAAGAGTTTTACCATTTCGTTTCCTGTCAAATAAGGAAACGGTTGCCCAATAAAACAAAAGGGAGTGCTTGAGCTGTGCAGCTGTAATGTCATTCGGGATATTCTGTCCAGAGTGATGGAAGAGAGGGTGGGCTTTCTTCTCCCAGAGATGTGTTGGAGAGGAAGAATGACTTGTACGTTAATATATTCAAAATTCACAGGGTAATCCTATCCAACGTTCCAGTGCCAGTGCAGCCACAATGCAGCCCCGAGTTAAGGGAACAAATGTTCCCTCACCTTGAAGAGGCCACCATGGCTGCCTCTGCACTGCAAAATGCAGTGTGCGCCCTGTTGGCACGGCTACACCGGCGCTGGAAAGTTGGTTAGGATTGCACTGTTAGTCCTGAGTCCCAAAAGCCAGCTGAAACAAATAGGTCATAAGAGGCGTTCCAAAAGGGGCTCAGGTTTGAGTCTGCAGTGGGAAGGAATTCCATCTTTGGGCGGGGAAGGAGGGGGGGGAAGCCAGTCAACTGATATGTCTTCCAGCTCCTTGTATAAGGTCCATCAGAGTTTTGCGGGTCTCGTCACAGTCTTTGTTGCTCACCCCCTCCCCCATCTTCCAGAAATTCCTTACAGCCATATCCCTAGACTAGAGCAAATATTATTTCAGCACTTGTACCACTAGGTTCAGGCCAGCGCTGGAAAGTTGGTTAGGATCGCTCTGTAAATTAACTAAAGTTGGGAAGAAGACTCTAGGTACTGCACACACCATAATCTGCCCCAATTCCAGATCTTACTCATTTCCATACCTCTTATTTCTACCATGGAGCTGACTACTGTGGTCTCTCTCTGTCTTTTCATGTGCAGCTCAACCGGGACATGATACAACAGGATCTCCTTGTCTTGGCTGAAGAGCTAAGTAATCTAGCAAATAACACAGTGAGTGGTGCCTGGACGGGACTTCCCCATTTCCCTTTTGCTCTTTTCCGAACTCCCCTTTTAAGAGCGGGACCTTGCAGGTGCCTATAGTGATCCCCCAAGACTTTGAAGTGTCTGGGATTGCTCCTGTCCCTTGAAAATAGGAAATGGTTGCATTCTAAATTGCCTGTTGAAAATGTATTTGCAGTGAAAAACAGAGGAGTGGAAGTGGTCTACCAAGTAGAGAGAGGACATGTAGAGAGAGGACATGTCTGTCGTGAACTAGAGATGACTGTTGTGGGGGACAATGTGGAGAGTTGGAAGTACAGGGTGTCAATTGAATGTGGCCCCATGTCCAGCTGTATAAGGGTGTGTGCATGTATATAGAATTATATATGAGCAGCAGAGAGCCCGTCAGCATTTCCTCATGGTGATTGTATACTATGGTTTTCAGGGAAATGATTCAATCAGTAAGCAGTTGCAACATCAGGCTGCACAGCTGAGAAAGATGCAGGCCTGGGCCAACTCCAATTTTCTTCCTGCGATTGTGAGTACTGCTCCCCCTCAATCATCATTACCCTCTTTGGTCAGGCCTGTTGCCTGGAGTGAGGACTTTCTGGGTGGGTTTGACTCTCGGCCCTGCTGTTCTCCTGCATATGTGTATGGTGGCAGCATCCTCATGCCGCACATGCACAAACCCTGTGTGGTAGCCTGTCTAATGGATGTTCTTTGCCCTCAGCACATCCTAAATAACAGCATCCAGTCCTTAAATCAGTCTGTGCCACAGATTCAGGTAAGGAGGTCCAGTCAAGGGTAAACCTGGGAGATGGGGGCATTGATTCCAGGGTTCTTGATGGCTTCCAGGGATGGGGAAGTACCAGTAGCAGGCAGCCTGTCCAGACTCCATGGCATAAACAAGATTGTGTGAACTCAAGGTAGTTTCCCTTAGCATCAACCCTAGAGTGGCAGAGTTTTAGAGCTCAGGTTTCTTGGGAAGACTGAGGAAATTGACAGAGCTGGTGGGAAACCCACAGATGGGCAGAGAGGGTGTTACTGGCTGGCTCTGGAGCATTAGCTGAGCTATGTGTGTGTGTGCATTTGGGACCCGGGGAATTTACATGCTGCTAGGCTATTTATTTTAATGATGTACAACCTTCAGTCCCTGAAATGCCCTTCTGCTTAGTGTTCCTGTTGCATATCAAAGGGTCTGCTTTGACGTCCTGACATTGGACCAATTTTACTTATTGGGATATGTGATGCGGCTCTTCAGGGCTGCCAAAGTGATGATCAGACAAAGGTAGCCCTTGAGATTTTGTTTATACCTGGTTCTGCCAGACAATGGATCTGACATTGCTGTTTTCCTGCCAGAGTCTCGCGATCTCCACATTGTCACAAGTAGAGAAGGCACAAATGTTTATGAAGCAGAAGACAAAAGAAGTGGTCAAGAATGTGAGTCCTCTTCTGATGGTTGACCCTGTTCCCGGTGGGGGTACACAATGTTGGGCATCATAACTTTAGGTTTATCCCTCTCCACATGGTGCAATCCTGAGGTCTATCCCCAATAATTCCACAGGGACCTAACTGCCAAAGCTGACAACCCCATTTCTGCAAGTGGGGAATACAGGAAATACAGTGAAGAGAAGAAACAGAAGCGTATGAAAATGCAGGGTCCTGTATTTCCAGGGTGTGATGTGATCCCCGTATTTATCGGCGTATAAGACGCACCTGCGTATAAGACGCACCTTCCTTTTGGCCCTGGGTTTCAAGAAAAAAAGATTTAAAGCATTTTTGGGCCACTTGGCCACTTACTGCTTGGCTGCTTAATTAGCTAATTTACATAAATTGCACAAAAATACCAGGATCTCTTTTAAAACACACAGCAATAAGACACATGAACAAAATGCACCAGAACATAAATGTACAAGTACAAAAAAAACCCAGACTCAACTCTTTTACCCCACCCCACCCCACCCATGCACAGTTTCCAAAGTAAAAAACATAAAAGTACAAAAAAAACAACAACCCCAGACTCAACCCTTACCCCACCCCACCTATGCAAAGTTTCCAAAGCCTCCCAACTAGGCCCAGTTCAGAAGCTTACCAAAGCTGATTCAGCATTGGAGGAAAGGCCTTCTGCAGCTCAGCTGAACTGAACTGAGCACAACGCCCTCTGCTGGCTGCTGAGAAGCTCAACTCAAGCTCATGCATAAATTAAACCAGACAAACAGCTGTAGATCGGATAGATTAGCCAGGGAAGAAAGCACAAGGGAGCTCTCCTGCTCCGGAAAAACCCCAGTAAGCCCAAAAATGCTTTAAAACGGGTGGGGGAGGGAGGGATTTTTTTAGTATTGGCGTATAAGACGCACCCTACTATTTTGGGTCACAAATTTAGACAAAAAAGTGCGTCTTATACGCCAATAAATACAGTATGTCTTTCTCCACCCCATATTTTCTAGAGCCTCATTTCTCTTCCTTTTTCTGTAGCCATAAAAAGGGTGTTAGACAGGGACAGGTAAGCCCCAGAACGGAATCCTTTTTTGAGTTCAGAAAGGGTTGTCCTAGCATTCACCTCTCTCTCTCTCTCTCTCTCTCTCTCTCTCCTCTGCTTATAAACAGGAGACTGTGGCTTTTGTGGATTCTTTGGTGGGTTCCTTTGAGTTGTACCTGAACTGGGTCAAGAGCACGGTGAGTAATGCTAACTGCTGTTGCTGGAGACTGGGCTTAACCAGACCAGTCATTCATTAATTTATTGAAGCTAATAGCCATAATAATTTGCATGCCCAGGTAAACACAACACACTGGTGCCCACTTGTATCCATGTACCTATCTTGTGTTCACACACACACAGTTTGGACGCCTGGATGCCTGGGTAAGGAAAGCCAAGTCAGCCTTCAGGGAAATGTACTGCAGATGCTTCCCTGTTTCCAGGGTACAAAGACAAGGTGGAGTTGCTGGGTGCACAATGCTGGGACAATCCCTGTCATGTTGAAGGAGAGGTGACTGGGCTAGTTTGGCAACATTTGTAAGGACGAGAGGATGAAGAGCCTTAGGTTGGGAGGGGAGTGTGAAGCTGTGCTTTCTAGCTTGCTAATCATGATGTTTCCTTGTTTGCTGGCAGATAAGAGGGGAAGTAGCCCGCTGTGGCCCTGCAGCCTGGACCCTAGATAGTGTGAATACCATTGTCTGCAGCTACATTGTCGATTCTTTGGTGAGGGAAACAATGGGAAGCCTGAGCAGAGGGCAGTACTTATTGTAATTGGGCGATGTAATTGGTGGTGATGTAATGGGTCAGCTTGGAGAAGGGATAGCAGGAATGAGGTGGAGACATAGGAGTTTAGGGTGTGGGAGTGAGTTAGTGTGTAGATGGGAGGCCCACTATCTTGATGGTGGGTTTGCTGAAGCTTTGGGTTGAGTGATGGGGACTCCTTACTTTGGAGAAGAGTGTGGAGAGCAATCTGCACATATGACAGCTCTATCTCTTGCAGATATAAGAGTTATGCTTTTTGGATGGGCACTGAAGTAGGGTGGAGTGTGTGTGTGTGTGTGTGTGTGTGTGTGTGTGTGTGTGTGTGTTGTATAGAAGGTTAACAGGGGTGTCACTAGGGGGAGCGGTGTGTGTGGACAGCCCTGGGTTTCACCCCAGGGAGGGGTGACACCAAAATGACTTTGTATTCTATTTGTTACTGGTGGTGCAAAAACGTACCACTGGTAGAAAATAGGGTTTACCTGTGGTGCGAAAAACGGGCTTTAAATTTCCCCCGCTCTCCACCGCTACTTGCACGCAGGTCGCATTTCCCAGGAGGCCACCACATTGTGTGGTCTGGTATGGGAGGAGGTCCATGGGGGTGACACCATGAGATCTCGCCCCAGGTGTCACCAACCTTAGTGACACTCCTGGAGGTTACTATCTCCCACTGTGACGCTTCTCCCAGGGACATGTCTGACATCAACCAGTGAGGGTAGACGCTGGGCTGAAGCACTGGAAATACCTTTCCACTAAGACCAACAGCCTTTCTCCCTTTTTCCCACTCCAGAATGCCTTCTGGTTCAGTCTTGGTTGGTGCACCATCTTCCTGCTGCCAAGCATCATCTTGGCTGTGCGACTTGCTAAGTTTTACCGCAGAATGCACATGGATGACGTCTACGAGTAAGGATGGTTCATATTGCTGTCAGGTGCTCTGCCTGTAGCCATGGACTTGTCATCTCTTCTCCCCTTCCGACTCATCCTCCTAAGAACAGCAGGAGTCTGCTCCCCTCATGTCATTCCCTTTCCTATGAATGTGATTACAGGGGTAGGGTTGCTGCCATACTACAGCTGCAGAATGCCCTCATTCTTGGGTTAGTGTCTGCCCTAAAGAGACAAATGGCTTGGCTGGCTTTCAGTGCATTTGTTGTTGCATCTGTGATTTTACTGTGTTGTACTGAGGTGTGTTATTAGATATGTGGGTTCAAACTGTCTGCTACTTTGACAGTCTTGTTACTGAAGGGAAGTTTACAAACTTAAAAATGGAAAATTGGAAGAGGCTCTGTGTTCTTGCGGCACAGCATGCTTTATGGCTGTTGCAAAAGGCGACACCACCATTCAGCTTGGCTGGGCCACCCCCACAAGCGGTGAGCGTCTGTGCACCACCTGACCATAACCCCTGGTGCCACTAAGTCAGCGCAGGGAGTGGGGGTGGGCAGAACATGGCAGGGAGGAACAGGATGGGGAGGGGGCAGATCGAAACCAGGAAGGGGGCGGTATTGGTGGCAGCGGTGCCACTGATATCCTATACCTAGGGGCAGCCTTTTTCAGTAATAAAATAAAAAAACACAACACTGCTTTCTGCACCCACCCACCCCAAATCTGCAAAAAATAAAACTGTTTTCTAACACCTCTACATATTGGTAATGACTGTGGCTGCATCTGCTGACACTATACCACCTACCTAGTACACTTTTAAGGCAAGTATTAAAGTAATTATGATATATAAATATGGAAACACGTAACACCGCTTTCAGCAGTTTTATTTTGGAAAACACCAAAATTTATTTTTTGAAAACACCCTTTTGGACTGCCTCTACCTATACCCTTTCCCAGACTCGAACTGTCTTCCTGGGTCCAGCGTCGTCGGGGTAGAGGGGCCGTGGACCCCAGGGTGGGGGCTGTGGGCCCCAAGGGGGCGGGCGCATGTGGTGGTGGAGGGGCGTACTTGCCTCCGGGACGTGTCTCCTCCACTGCTCGCCGTGGTGTTGGGCCCGCCCGCCCTGGAGCTCGTTCGGCTCCAAAATAGATAGTAAAACGGGGTGTGTGTGTGTGTGTGTGTGTGTGTGTGTGTGTGATTGGAGTGTGTGTGTGATTGCATCAAGCTGACATCACACCCGGGTCACGTGGGGGGGCGTGGCGTCAGTGCCCCCCCCCCCGAGAATTGCCACTGGGTCCACTCGGACTTGGCACAGGTCCAAGTAGACCCAGCATGGCAGCGAGGGCTTACTCCCGAGTAAGGGAACAAATATTTCTTTACCTGGAGGAGACCTCCGAGACTGCTCCCTCTGCAGGATGCAGTGTGCGCTCTGCTGACTTGGCGCATCAGCGCACGGGGGGGGGGTTAGTTAGGATTGGACTGCTAGTTTGCTGTGTTATGCTAGTAGCAGACCAAGGGGCCATGCTAGTCAGTGGCCAGGTGCTGGGGCCACTGCTATATAGGCATAGTTCATGCAATTCCAACAAGCACCCAGAATTGAAAGGTTACTTTGTCATGCCACCTGGGCACACCTATAAGCCGTTGGGGTGCTAAAGGTGCTGTTTTCTTTAGTTCCCTGCTGAGGTCAGGTGTGATGGGCTTGGCCTGCTGCCTAGTCATCCTCAGAAAGAGCTTTTGTGTGAGTGCAGCCAAGTACACATCACTGACACTCTCCCTTTCTCCTACCAGGGACAGTGTGGAAACCATGGAGCTGTAAGTATCTCTCTACACCTCCTGCCTATGTCCGCTATATGGCATAGAGGGCAACACTAGACGAAGAAATTGGCCATCTAGTTGGGGTAAAAAGAAGTTAAAGCCATTTAGGGAGTGGAGAGTACTTTGTACTGAAGCTCCCTGCTTTGGTATTTGGTGGCTGAGACCAAACACATGAGTGCTCTGTGGGCTGGGCCTTAATATTTTATCTTTCCACCAAGTGGAACTTCCTGCTCCATGCTGGCCCTAGAAGCAGAGCCCAGGCTGCTGCCAGGAGGAAGTCAGCCCAGCCCAGGGGGTGCTACTGCAAGATCGCTTTCTCCAAATAACTTCTGTCCTCATATCATCACTTCCCCCTTCTTGCCCCTACTCCACAATCTAGTCTCAAGTCTAGAAAGACATTTTCTGTTTCTTCCTCTTCCCCACCCCGCACCCTTTTCAGATCAAGGTCATCTAACATGTTCAAAATGCCTCGGGCAGAGTTGAGGAAGTAGTGGCTCCTTTTCCACCTACCCATCTCTGAGCAGCACTGAGGATGACACATGAATGTCTACACAACCCCTGAGCCTCTCTTGCCAATGTGGATCACCACCCAGCAGCACGGACAAGAGTGCAATGGGGACAGTGGCTTTTTCCTGCAGAAGAGACTGCTATGGGTAACTGAACTCTCAAGCCCTATTACACAAATGTGCAGGCCTAGCTGTGCGCACGGAATTAAGTCTCACATACATGCGTGTGTGCTCTGTACGTCGTCATTCTATTGTACATGGTGATAGGTTTGCAGTCCCTGCACGATGTCGTTGCTACATAGCCATGATCTTGCCGTTTGGACTGTGGTTCCTTGCACTGCAGAATGGCTGATGTGTGTGTCCTTTGGCCTCAGTGCCTGAAATGTTTTATATGCAGATGGATGACTGTACAGGCCAAGGTTGGCTAGCTGCCTGACACCAGTCACGCCCTGTCCATAATCAGTATTGTCACTAGGGGGCGCGTCACCCTGGAGCGGGGGCACACACATCACCCCTGCCCTAGGGTGGCGCTTGCCCCTGGCTCTAAGAGCGACCGCCCTGTCCGGGGCCTTCTGAGAAGGCCTGATGCGTCGATACGCCATTTATTAGCTTTTTTGCGCATGCACAGACTGTTTGAGGGCAAGGGCTGCCCTTTTGCCCTCAGAAACGGTCTGCACATGCGCGAAAAAGCTAATGACGCGTCGACGCGTCGGGCCTTCTCAGAAGGCCCCAGACCGCTGGACGGGGCAGACGCTCCGAGGCCTTCTTCCGGCCTCGGAGCCTCAGCGCGGACGGGGGCGACGCGCGCGGGTGCACACGCGTCACCCCCGGGCGGCTCGCCACGCTGCAGTGACACGCATGCTGGTAACACCACCTGTTGGTGCACTTAACCCATCCAGGAGAGTTGGAAAGGATGCTGTTTATTTTTACCCTGGAGAAGGGCATTGGGATGAGGAGCAACTTCCAGTGCTCATGACTGCTGGGATTTTGTGTGATGAAATTAAGATGACTGACTCTGAACTGGGAGGGATTTAGCTAGCCTATCAATCATGGGCTTTGGACCTCATAAGAATAATCCTATGGAGCAGCATGACAATTGCCTTTCTACAGTAGGAGAGGGCTGACATCAGACTTGTGTGGTCCTTTTTTAATAGAACCCTGCAGTCCTCCAACATATGCTAGATTTACAAAGCAAGAGGTCCTGTTTTTGAAAGTTTAAGGTATAACCAATCTGTGTTAGATGTTGAGAGTCCAATGTAGGAAAGCATGTGGGTCTAGCTGTGTCACATCATGGCGATGTTTGCAAGAATCCCACTAACCAGGAGGAAGTCCATCAGAAATTAATCAATGCTCTCCCTTCTGCCCACCCCTGCTCTAGAGGCTAGAACTCAAGCTTTTCTTCACAGCATGATGAGCCATACCTAAAACAACTGCATAATTCTACTGCTCTGTATATTTGGAAACCACACATTGCCTTAGGTTTGGTCTAGATCAGCAGGTGGTTTTTGTTGTCACATATTTTGTCCCTTGCTGTCTTAGTCTGTATCATGTGTATTCTGCAGTTGTATATGTTTCATCCTCTGCCCCCATACCTTGTTTTGTAGATTGGAGTTTTGCCAAAAATTAATGTTGAATTTATGCAAATGTATCAATATGGTCTCCAATAAAGCCAATGCACTGTGCCAAAAACATACTCTCTTCCCCCCCCCCCCCCCACGCAAAAGAACAGGTATGGGAAACGCACATAAAGGTTTAAATCAGGGGATTAAAGTGAGAAAGTCTAGGTCAATTGGTGCCCCCCCCCCAGCAACAACAGGAAGACGATGGGACGTGACAGTGGCTGAGAAGAGGGGCAGCATGATACTTGCATTCCTTCTAGGCCAACAGCAGGATAGCTTGTACATTTTAAATGAGGTTCAGTCTTTTTGATGGGTCCCGAGGTGTAACACACCTCCTCTTCACACAACCTGTAAATTGTGCAGCATCACCTGATCTGGATGTACCCTTAGAATAATGTTTATATTGAGCCATTGGAATTCATGAATGGAGGTCATATATTTCTTTGTCTGTCATTTCAGTGATCTTTTTTAATAGAAAAAGTTTCTTATACACTTTGTGTCTATTTTTAATAAACTACAAATCTGATTTCTAACATGGTAGATAAAATGTTTATTCACTTGGTTTCTAATCCAAAATGGGTTGTTTGGGTGAGCACAGTGATCATTCTGGATTTGAACTCAGAGTTTTGCACAAACTGGGCTAATTCCCCAGCTAACAAGGGACCATTCCAGATGTGGGCTTTTTAAAAATGTCAAAAATTGTGGTATTGTTACAAGCTTGCTGTGTGAGATCTGTCTATTCCCCAAGTTAGTGCCTGTGGTATAGGGAAGTCACATTTTGTTAGCACTTCCTAATATATTGTTGCTGGAAAACTACAATTCCCTCTCACCAAACATATAAATTGTTATACTCAGGATTAGGAAGAATGTGGTTGCAGGCATATCTCTAGCATATATTGGCTAGTGTCTATGCCAGGACTGAGGAGGAACAATTTCCTTTCCTCTCCTCTATATATTATTTTGAGATGCAATACATGCCCAGTACACTGCTCAGCATGGGCACACTCAAATTAAAACAAGGAACAGGGGCAAGGCTGCCTGTTGCCTACACAGCACTACCTCAGGCTTGCACTTTGTTCAATTTGGAATCATGTACCCTGTTCCTGTTTAAAGCTGTGGCAATTGTGTCCTAATTTAAAATCAGACAGGTAAAGGATGTCCCTACTGCACCAATGCTGCCTTTTCCTCTATTAGCCAGATGACAAGATATGCTACCAGTGCTAAATCAAGAGACCAGCAGAAATGTTGAACTAAGAATAAAAAGCAGGAGGTATTTAACCACTGGGAAAGGCCCACCATTGTTACATTACATGATAGTTCCTTAAATATTTTTCAGCCATCTTTCAGAATGTGTTAGGAAAGCTTGAAGTGCATCAGAAGCCCAACTGAACTGAGCATTCCATAAGGATCTACAGAAGTGGAAGAACCATAAATCTAGGCTAATGTACGTGTGCTAATTTGGTGAGGGGTCCTGCTCAGTGTTTCTAGCAACTGTTAATGCATTTTGATATGCAAGCAAAGGGACGTGGTAGTGTATGTCTTGGGAAATGCAACAATAATCCCATCTGAGGAGGGCAGCAAAGGTTTGCAGCTCCTAAATCAGACATACAGCGCAATCCTGTGTAACTCTTGCACCGGTGTAATAGTAGATCCACCAGTGTAAGTGCACTTATGCCAGTGTAACTTACCGTATGTCGACGGACGCAGGATGGACACTGGCATAACCCTCTTCGGGTGCTTCACATGCACAGTTTGGACATGGGACAGACGCTAGCGCAACTCTGCCGGTGCAGGGGGCATTCAGACATCCCCGGAATGCTCCCTGCACCAGCAGAGTTGCGCAGGCATCCATCCTGCAACTGAACTGCATGTGCGCGATATCCGAGGGGGGTTACGCTCATGTCCATCCTGCATCAGTTGGTGTACGGCAAGTTAAACTGACATAAGTGCACTTACACTGGTGGATCTACTATTACACCAGTGCAAGAGTTACACAGGATTGCGCTGATAGACACCCAGAGTACAACAGCTCCTCTTCTTTGGTATGGTTGGTAAATCTTTCTGCATCGAGTCGAAGACTGGTGCCCAGGACAGTTGCAACCAATACATCATAATGGAACATTCTGCAGATACTCTGCAATTTTTTTAGTGCAAGCTTTTATCTAGCATTTTATCTAGTAATGTCAGCAGACTATTTGTATATTGTGAGAGAGGATTCAGAGCAAATTCATGTTTCATAGTTTTATGATTTAAGCTAGCCAAGTATGGGATACTTTAAAATTTAATGTGGTATAGACAGAATTTATAGGCTCTTGGTCCCTGAAAAATGAAGGCTGCAAAATACGATACTACCTTACTGGCACAATGGTGGCAATCAGCAGAAACTGGTTCCATAAAGTATCACATTACCTATTTTGTGACTCTCTTTAGTGTGCTGGTTATAGCTTCCGGCTGCCTCTGGAGCTACTCTTACCCAGCTAGGAAACTTAATCTGTCACTGGATCCTGATGCAAGTGGTCCATAAAGTACAAAGGTTTATAAAGAAATCAGAGAAATCTGGAACAGTTGTAATGATTGCAAACGCTAATGTTAAATATATTTGACACGCTTTTCCACTCCAGGGGCTAGTGCTGATTCAGCAGCAGAAACTCCTCCCCCAAATTCAGTGTATTGTTATTCCCAAGTTCTGCTATTTGAGGAACACAACACAAGCCAGAATACTCAATGGGGAAAAACTAGCTCCTGAGGCATCCGAGTAAGTCATCATATCCTGTTGCTAGATCCACTAGAGATCTAGCTTCAAATTAAGTACGTTTCTTGTTCTTTTAATATAGTGCAAGAAAGTCCCGAACCCCATTTCCTTCTTAGAATGAAACTTAATTTCAGGCTATACCTATTGTTTTTGTCCCAATACTTACCTGTTATTTCTGTGTCTTTGAATAGTACCATCATCTCTCTCTTCTGTATTTCTGCTTGACTGGACACTTAACTTCCACTTTGCTGGAGGCAGCTCAAGGTAGACAATGGCTCCCATACTGCTTTCACAGAAGAGACTGAGCAGCTGCCAGAAGCTCTTGTGCTATGACTCAGCAGACAAAAGTGCATTGATCGTTAGCACAGCAGCTTGCTAGCTGAAGTCCCCTTCCCAGCCATCATTTGTTTTCTTCCTGGAGGGACTTTTCTGGGTCAGGCAGCAATTTATTTCCTGGAATAGTTCCTCATTAGCAAGTGGTGCCCAACACTCTCTCTCTCTCTCTCTCTCTCTCTCTCTCTCTCTCTGCGCTAGGTAATTCATGGCCAAGGCCAGAAATCTCTTTAAAAGTAGTTTATCATCTTTTAATACTGCACATGGACCACATAAATGGCTTCAGAAGCCAAGTATTGTATTAAAAACAGAAAAAAAACTCGTTTCTCAAGATCAGCATAAAAATCTCCTATTTCTCCACCAAGTTACTTGGGAGAGACAGGGTGCATACCATCCAAGGACACTGAATGGTCAGTTTCCCTCTTGGCCTAGGAGCTCATTACAAAAGTAGCATCAGAAAGAACTTCCAAACCTTATGAAGCCCAGCAGTGTCAAAGCCCCATTACCTTTGCAGAGAGCAGGATGAAAAAGGCTTCTGTGTCCTTTGAAAAGGGAAAGCAGGCTCCCACTTAAAACCCTCACACATTCCTATGCCTGCCTCTCCAAGTTCTTAACTAGGAGGGGCAAGAAGACAGACTTTCTCCTTGCCTTTAAAATCAGGCTGAGGAGACATGTGGGTTCTCAGAGAGCATGCAGAGGACAGGTAAGCAGCAGGAATAATTGCTAATTTGGCGATTAGCTGGGTTCACTATGAGCTCTGCAACTGTGCCTTTTCAGTACAGGTATCCAAAAGGTGGATCAGCATTCCACAGTAACACCTCCACCTTCTTGTTCTCAGTTATTGCTGTATCCTTTTCCTCACTATCAGACAGAGATGGAGTGGAGGAAGGTCCAGAGGTATCCATGCATTGTGCTATCCATCCCACCCCCAAAAGGGGTAGCCTCCCAGCAGTAAAAAAAAAAAAGTACTTGCTCAGCACAGAAAATACCCCGATTACTTAAAGTGCTGCAGGAGGCTTGAAGCTAGTCAGTGCACATGCAGCTTGCTTGGAATTCAGGTAGCTCTGTATCAGGGCAGAGTCCTGTCTGACCAAGGGCCATCCCTTGCTAAACAGTTACACAACAAATGCAGCAAGTCAGGGGGTGGGGAGAGAATTAGAGACACTGCAAACAATAGCAGCACAACATATTGTCACTTTTGACCTGCTCTCCCTAAAGAATACAAACAGCCCTGCAAGTAGCAGAACTCCCACTGCCCCGTTTGACTCACACCCCTTGAGTTGGCGACGAAGCAGCTGCTGACCCCTTTCTTTGAGCAGAAGAGAACTGAAGTGCACAGTGACTTCCTTGTACTCAATACACCAATTCCCATATTTTGTGCTATATTAAGGAACCATCACATTTTAAAGCGATTCCCGGAATTCTGTAAGGTTTTAGAAAAATGTCTTCCCCTACCTGTAGAAAGGAAAAAAAAATGCTCCTGTCTGAAATTGCTAAAGCCCAATTCCTTCTGTTCCATCTATGGGAAAAGGCTATCTTGATAAAATTCACGTTAGGTCAATGTATACTTGTAGGCAAGAAGGGTCTCTATGTGACATACTCTGCTACAGAAGGAGACAAGACACTCACAGGTGTCATTACTGCTTGGCTCCAAGTCCCACTGTTCTCTGCTGCAAAGCAGCATTTGCTTAAAACTTAAGCCAGTACAGGTCCCAAGCATCAACACACAAGGCACAGGCTACTCCACGTGAACTGCAGAGTCTCATCTATTGACAACCCCTTCCATTTTTTAAAGGAGGCAAAAAGAGAAGGGCATTATAGGGGAAATGAAAGGGTGTGTTTGAATGTGTATGTAACAAATAATCAGGGCTTTTCCCCCTGCTGTAGGAAAATACTGCATGTTCAGGCACAGTGGTGCTGCTGAGGTGTGGGTTTCTAGACAAAAGCAACCAGTTGAGAAACACTCAATCTGGAAAATTCAGGAGCAGCTATACTGGCTTGTGAAATTTGGCAGCTCACAAGTTGGCATATTGCCAACCTAAAACAGCAGATATCACAGACAATAAACCATAATGATGGACATTTGACAGCATGCCCTCAAGGTAGTCAAAGAACAGAACTTCCCCAATGATGCGAGGCTCACATGCAAGTACAACTAATAAATGCAGACTGGCATTTTATCAAAACGGGAACATTAAAAGCCTCAGCCCACCAGCATTTCTCACAGAAGCATGGGTGTACATTACCAGTAGTTTTTCAGCTAGCATCGCTATTTGGGCAATGATATAGCTCTCGTAGATGCACTTATATGATCTTGTTTAAAGGTACCAGAAACTTCCAACTTTTGCTACAAACTCTCAAATAAACTTCCTGGTGGTACAAGTTTTTGGGTTTTGCCCCGCACGATGGCAGGGGTCACTCAGTAATGTAGGCCCTAAGTAGTGATACACAAAGGCTGCAGATCCTGTCTCCATCACGAGCAATGGATCTGGATGCCCTTTACCCCCTCCCACCTCCAAGTCTGCATCCCATCACACGGTGCACTATCATGTGCAGTTCTGAAAGGGGGTTAGCCCGTCCTCGGAAATTGCCTCTGAAGCAACTCGTTGGTCCCTGGGTGGGGTTGGTGGAGGGAAGGTTGGCCCCTGTAAGACATCCGTGTAGATTTCGTCCTGGCCAGAAGGGCACTGTGCCAGTCTGTGTAAGAGTGGCTTGAGAAGGCCAACGGTCAGCTGGGATGCTCCACCTGGAAGGAAGGGAGGGGGCTCAACTTCTCTTGAGGCCAGGTGTTGCTGAAGAACATTCAGGATGTCAGAAGCACTCAGATCTGCAGGGCAGAGCCTCCACAATGTGTCCAAATAAGGGTCCAGTGCTCGGTGCTGGGCAAACTCTCCCAGAAGGATGATAAAAATCTCTTTGTTCAGCAGAGGGCTTAGCATGGAGAACTTCTCTGCTGCCTCCATCACACGCTGCCACCTCCCATGCTGGATAAGCAGATCCATGGCTTGCAGGATGGCTTTGGGCCGCTGGCTACATAACAGGAGCTCGATTTCCATTTCCCGGTCTGCTACAGAGTGGCTACTCCTCCTGGTCAGCACAGCCAGTGCTCTCTTGTAGAGGGGCACCCCACCCTCAGGACCCTCATTGCTGCTGTAAGTCCAAGAGGCACCCACATACTCTTGGGAGAGTTCCACGAACTGAGGCAGCCATTTAGGCTTGAACTGGTGAAGAGAAAGACAGATGAGCTCAAAGAGGGGGACCACCCCATTTAGAGACACCTCCTCTTGCTTGCACAGGCTGGACACTGGTCCTCCCAATATTTTCTTCCATATATCCGAGGTGGCTCTGGCTACCAGCAGGCCATCACCATTCTGTTGCAGCTGCAGATGATTCTGGATGGCTTTCCAAGAGGCCCCAGGGAAGGAACGGAAGATGGCATTCAGGTAAGCCAGGTTCTCCCTGCTGAAGTCCAAGTGCAAGAGGCGGCTGAGCTCCTGTTCCACCAGCTCCTCACCATAGCTCCCCACCTCACTCTCTGAGGCTCTGACCACACATGACTTGAGGAATTCCAGGTTCTGGTAACTCTGCAGTTCTAACTGCATTGAGCCCAACAACTTGACATAAGGATTGGGGAGGGCCCTGCTGCTCCTTTTTTCTTTTGAAGCAAGGCTATGGCACAGAATGGAGGAAAGTGCAATGGGAACCTGAAACTTATCCCCTTTCTTGAGCTTCTCCACAGTCAGTGGGGAGCTGCTGAGGGTTCGCCGCTGATAGTATTTGCAGGCCTCTTCAAAAACCATCTCTACAAGGGTGGACTCAGATTGTTTGTCCTTGTCAGTATTTGAAAAGTCAAGGATATAAATGCCATTGGGGGCAAAGAGCTGAACTTCCTCCTCCTCAGCATGGAAATCCAAAAAAAGGACTTCTTCTGTGCCCAGGAGCTTTTTTCCTATCAGCTGTCTACTGTCCAAGTCCACAAGATACAGAACCCCTCTCAGCAAGCAGGCAAGGGTGTCCCCAAAAACCTTCAACTGGACCCGCTTCCCTGGGGCCAAGGCACTTTCCCCAAAGTCAAAGATGGGCCTCCACACTCCGTTAGGTTGAACCAAGTCCACAGCACCAGTTTGGGAAAGTAGGAGGAGTCCTCTGCTGCTAGCAAGGGCACAGCTACGAATATCCAAGGGTTCCATGGATGGCAGAAGTCCCACATACCCCAATACCAGCTTCTTGAAGTCCACTTCACTGCCAGGATGCAAGGCTTTAGTACAAATGCACCCTGCGGACGGAGCAGCAATAGCAACATCAGCATGTTCAGGTCTCCAGATGAGGATAAACTTGGCCACACCAGAGAAAGTGGCTGGGGTGGGCACCAGGAAGACACCAGAGGGCGAGGCCAGCACATGGTAAACAGGGCTGTTGTGTAAGACAATCCTCAGGGGGCTCAGATGGGCTCCCTGTTCCCCAATCTGCAGACTTCTAGTGCAAATACAGTACCTGAAGGCTTTCCTCTCCGGGGTCAGCTGGGCACCCAAGGGGGGCCTCTCTTCACACCACACTAGGCAGCCACCCCAGCTGCAGATGGAGACAATCCGGGCACGAACTCCATGGCACAGTTCCAGGCTCTGCAGCAACTGCCATCCCACCGCAGGAAGAAAGCGCCAGAGTTCAGTCCTGCCTTGCTCCCAGATGATCGTCAACACCCAAGAGACGGCTGTCGTGGGGCTTTCCAGGAAAAGCAGTCCCACAACAGGAGGTTGAAGCGGCTGCCAACTCCTCTCCAGATCGCCTCCGTCGGCGCCCAGGCGCTGGAAGGCCACGACGCGGGGCTGGGAGGCCGGCTGGTTCCACAGTAGCAGCAAATGCCGTCTGTCAGGACTGGTTAGGATGCGACTGGGCGCATCGCCCGGGTGGCGTTGGTCCAATGACTCCCGCAGGCACCGACCGCGGCCGAAGTCGCTCCAGTCCGAGACTTGACGTAAATCCTCGACTCGCTTCATTTCGGAGCGTCCAGCGCGGCTGCAGTCCACATGGAGGAAGGAATTTTAGACGACACGAGTCGCAGCAGGGCCAGTCTTGGAGCTCCTCACTACTCGCCTTTCCAGTGGCGGGGCTACCCTCTCGCTTCTAGCTGGGAGAAAAGCCTCCACTCTACCCCAGTCTTCCCCCCGAGTCCGACTCTAACGCTACCACTACCATTTCTGTGCACCCGTCTTTCTCCGGACCCTTGCAATCAAGCCGACACCCTCTGCTCTTTCTCCGTCCTCCAAGGGCCCCGCTCCTCCCTAAAGCTCCCGAACTCCGCCCTCCTATCACAGCAGCCCTAGGGCGCTCTACTCTCCGATCCTGCTGCGCCCGACTCACAGTCTCTGGTCTCCAGGAGTCCCTACGCCCCGAGACTCCCTCCCGCACCGCTTGGCTCTCCACCACCCACTACTCCCAAGCGCCTCGCCCCCCCCGTCCTACTCACGCTAGCTGGCTTCCCTTTTCCCCCCTCTGGCCTCCCGCACCCGGATGGTAGGCAGCGCCTCTTCTTACAGTCCCTGGCACGCCCCCCAGGAGGCCAAACGCGGCACTACGGCTTGATCTTAGATGTCTCTCAAGAAAAAAGGTTGGATGTGCAGGCGGCGAAACCTTTCAGATCTCTCTCCCTCCGGGTCTAGGAGCAACAGCGCCCCGCTCCTTACTGCAATCACGAGGCCTGGCGTTTCCGGGCGGAGTCACTTCCACCCCCGGACCACAGCGCCAAACCCAAACTGCCTGCAGCTCCGTATCTTCTACTTCCGTCCCTGCCCGATGAGGTTCGCCGCCCTGCCTGAGCGGTTTCTCCAGCGTGCCCAAGCGGCTTTGGAGTGTTGTTGTAGCCCTGTCCGGCCTACGTTAAAGGAGTCTGGTGCGCTGCGAAAGACCAGGCGGGGCCGGGTATCCAGCGAAGGCTGGGAACTGGGGAGGGCTACCTTTGGTTATTTGTCAGACCTCGATTCCGGCGACTGTAGGGGAGGAGCCGACGGTTACTTGATACAGCTCATGCTCAAACGGTCCTTTAGATATGAAGAGCCAGTAAGGTTGAACTGCAGTGCTCGTTTACCTGGGAGTAAACCTCACAGGCCACGACAGGACTTACTTCTCAGTAAACAAGGACAGGCTTGCAATATCGGTCTACCCCGATTACTCGTTTTACATAACCTCTGCAGTCCATTCCTATGTTATGTATGTTGGCTGGGACTTTTAAGCCGCCTTGTAAGGAGGCGTACTGGCGTAGAAGGTCTATTAGTGTGCACATGGTGCAACTTTACTTTGGAGCTACATTGCAACCCACTGAATAGAAAGAATATAATGTTGGACTGTGTAAACACGTGGTAGAACACTTCACTTGCATTTTTCTAAACGGGGAAATTTAAGGGATCAAGGTTTAAATGTCTTACATGCTTTTGCAGTCCACAAGCAACTTAATAAGCCATAGGAGCCAATGGTCTGCACTGCAAGATACAGCAAAGCTGCATCCGATAATGCTCATGCGGCTGCGCAGCCAACTGAAATTAGTGGGTATTTAGTTTACTTCGAAGAAGGGTACAATCCGAAGCACATTTAAGGGAAGCCCCACTGAACACAAAGGACTTGCTTCTGAGTAAACACGCATAGGTTCGGGTTGCATGTGTATTTCGTTTCGGGGAGCTAGCTAGTATATTATTATGTTCCACCCAATGGGATAGATCAACACTCTTCCCTTACCTGACCATGGCTCTGGCGGGCAGAACTGAGCAGGTGAAGTTTCTCGCTTTAGGGGCGCTCCTACAGCTCAGCCCTAGGCATGTCAACTCAAAAGTCTCATTGAGGAAGAGACTTTACTCCCAGCCTGTGTACTGTATAGGATTGCAGCCGACGTAGTCGCCTGTCCTGTTTCTGACTGTATTTAATGAAGTGGAAAACAAACCCTGGACTACAAACAAGCGCAGAATATCGACAGTACAGGAACAGAATTTGGAGAACAGGAACAGCCATTCATCCTCCTGGGTTAGGAATTCCAGTAAATCTGCTGCTGACCGCACCGCAAGCAAGCTACCTGTTGGTCTGACTCCACAGTGAACAGGCGCGGTTATACCAAAAGTGCAACATCGGAGCTGCTAGAGTAGACCATGCTTCAGTCTTGACTCTCACTCCCTGCCAACTTTTGCGGTGAGAGCTGCACTGGGCTTTCTAATTTTTTTTAGTAGAATACCTTTATTGGCATAATGGCTTTCTAATTGATTTCTATGGATGGCGTGCCGTGCTGGGTATTTGCGGACTTCAGCCGGTAAACACACAGGACTCTTGTACTGCAAGTAGATCTACGTGGCGCCTGATGAGTTAATTCATAGTCTGATTTGCACCGCAATCCTGCCTGTTTGAATCCCATTGGGTTCAATGGGGTGTGAGAGTTTCCTCTCAGGTAAGCGTGGAAAGGATTGGTCTGTGTTACAGTTCTTAGTCTTATCCTGAACTGAGTGCTAGAGGTATAAAATATGAAAGGGTTAAAGTGCATTTTGGCGTGTGTTTGAACTTTTCCTATCCTACGTGTTAGATTTCGGAAACAAAAATAAGGATGTGTATCTCACGAATGCTCATATATATCCTAAACAGAAACGGAAGTAATCCCATGGGGAACTGCGCTTTTGAAATACTGATAAACCAAAGCATTCCGACTAAGTATTTGAAAAATGTTTTTGCTTCAAGTTATCAAGGGGTGGGGTGGACAGGAGGGCGGGGACCTACTTGTTGCGGTGGAGAGCTCCGGCGCTGAGCGCTCGTCTCTCTGGTGCTGTGTCTGAGCGCGGCCAAATGGATCAGAATGTCCAAGGGCCTTCTCGTCCCCCGTTCCATATACCTACGTAGCTCAGCTTGGTTTGCTACTTCCTCACACCCACCATTTGCTAGTACTCAGGAGAAATCAGCATCCACAAGACAGCAGGGGGTGTGGCTAGAAAAACGCGCCTGCGTAATGGAGCAAGAGGGCGGGACGGAGTCTGGCTCGGTGACGCACGCGCACTGGGAGGCAGTCGCCCTACTCAGGTAACGGAGGGTCTCCTTCCTTTTTCAATCTAGAGAGTCTGGCCTCGGGTGTTCTACGGTCAGGCCACACGTCCTAGCAATGGAGGGGGAACCTCTAGGAGAGAGTATTCTCTCCCTTCAAGGCTAGGGCCAGGGCGTGAGAGCATTGAATGGGAGTGAGGGAACAAAACGTGACGGGGTGAATTTGGGGTGCAGCTGAGGATTCTTAGGGAAGTTGCCTGTGTGGAGGCTTCTTGGCCTACGTTTGTGAGGGGTGTGTGTGTGTCTGTTTCTGCCTTGGTTTGTAGTTAGGGAGACTTCTCTGGGGCGGGGTGGGGACGGGGAGAGAGTCTACTCTCTAACTCCTTGTTGAGGCAGCCTTGTATGGGGTGGGGAGAAGCGAGGCAGGCGTGCAAGCAGGTAGATGAAACTCCTGAGGCAGCATGCTGAATTTCCAGTTCCAACCCAGCCTCAATTTCATCAGATGCTTTTCCTTTTCTCCCCCTGCTGTGGCATGTAAAAGTGGAAAAGCTCTTACCTGAGACCTGGATGATGAAGGATATTGCCCTGCTGTTTTTCAAATGTTTCTGTATTTAAACTTGTCGCATGGCTCCTAGAACTGGGATCATCAGTCAGTCTACTACTGTACTTTTTATTCCCTTGTACTCCAGTGTATTTTTTCCCCTAGCATATTCTTTTCAGGAGTACATCTAGTGCAGTTCTGTCCATTCTGTACATGTTTACTCAAATCTAAATCCCAGTTCAGTGGATCTTATTCCCAAATAAGTGTGTATTGGATTATAGATTCATTGCCCCTGCTTTAACCATTATGTCTTATCAGCATGTAGGGTTTTTCAAGTGTGAGTGAAATGGAGGTTTTTTTAAACTCTGTTGATGAATATGATGGTACAATTAGGGATGGAAGTTAGTTGTTCTGGATTAATTAACATGGATTACAAAGATGCTTTTGTGAGCGGTAACGATCTGCAGAATGATTTCTCAGGGCTAATGCAAATGTAAAAATGTGTCTAACATAGAAAACTTGTATGTAGGAATTAGACTGCAACATTCATGAAGAATGTCATGTTGCAATCACATGTGTGTACTTTGCTGCCTGTATCTACGTGCGGAAGCTGATAGGTTGTATCTTCACATGTGTGTCTATAAAGCATGTAAGGTATATTTGTGTGCAGTCACCTTGTGTGATCTGTAGGCACATCATGTGCTGATTCCACCACAAAAAGACTTTACAAGTAGGAATTTTGTAACGTTTAAAGTCCGTGTGCTTTCATATCTTAATCTGTGGGTTCTCAAATGTTGTTACTGTAACTCTTGAAAAATAACACAGCAATACCTTGACTTTCATCCACCTGACTTTCATCGCTTTGCTCTTTCAGCCTTTTACATTATAACCACATTTCAAATTTCGTCCACCTGCTTTGTTCTTTTGTCCAATTTCATCCAACTTTCCACTATGTTCATCAACATTCTCTTATGTTTGTTTTTCTTTTCTTTTTGTTTGTTTAGGTTTTGCATGCATTTGCATGTGTTATAGTTATGTTTTTCACTGGCCAAAATAAATTTGCAAGCTAAATAAGGCTATGCTTTGACATTCATCCATTTTTGACATTCATCCATGCTCTGGTCCCTAACCAGATGAAAGTGCAAGGTATTGCTGTATATACATTTACACCTCCCCTCACAGCTAGTCACACTCATGACGCACGCTTTGAGAGCGGACCTTTGGTTCATCTAGGTCAGTACTGCCTATACTTATTGGTAGCGACTTTCTGGGGTTTCAGACAGTGGTCTTTTCAAGCCCAACCTGGAGATTTCAGGGATTGAACCTAGTTCTTCAGAGATTTGCAACCTCCTTCCAAGTTGCTTGTGACTCCCCTTATGGTCATGATGCACACTTTGACAACCACTGTAAAATCAACTATCCTTTCAAAGTACATCAGTTTTCATGGACCAAAATGGTTGACTTTAAATACATTTTTGAATTTTATGGTCTGAAACCTTCTGGGACACACACAAAATGTGGGAACCGAATGGATAAAAAATTGCCTGACACTGAAGCTGATAGAGTGACTAATAAAAATGTTTCTTATATGTTTTCCAACAAAGCAGGCATAAGCCTTTATATTTTGCTTGCTTTCTCTACTCTTTGAGTTGAAAGAGCAGCTGTAAAATCTAAAGTCAGTGTGGATTGGATCTTCAAACTCATCACCACCTTATGTACTGGAGTTTCTCGAAGAAACAGGTGTACATTTCATTTTTTCCCCATCCTTTGTGGGAGTTACACCCTTGTATACCATCACATATTAAGCTACCTTATCCTGAGTTAATCCATTGACACATCTAGCCTCAATATTGTCTACACAGACTGGATCTCCAGGGTCTTAGACAGGGATTGTTCCTATCCATATCTGGAGATTGAACCTGGGACCTCCTGTATGGAAAGCACACGTTCTACCACTGAGCTAAGATCTCTCAGAATGATTATTAATCCACATAAGGGTAGCCTTGAAAATGTTTTCACATTTATCTAAAGGTAAACCTTTTCATGGTTTGAAAGCTCTAGTGGCTCTGACATGAATGAGGAGATTTGTATTTGTTTCGTAGCCCTCATATCAATCCTGTTAGGTAGGTCATTAACATCCCCATTTTAAAAATGCAGAACTGAAGTTGTGAGTCTATGGCTAGATGGAAGGCCAACCAGCATTCATGGCTAATCTGATCTCTCTGGTTCAAGTTTAAGATTGCTCATGAGATCACACTGTCATTACCAAACTTGGTTAGAAGTTTAGGTCCCAGATTTGACAGATATTAGTTTATCAGAGGATGGTCTGAAGCCATATGGCAAAGTTTTGCTGTTGAAGCGAAGGGTTTGGCCTTGTAATATGAGAGGCCTTCTAGGAATATTATTTAAGATGTTCTGACAGAAGACCTTTTTTAATCTTACAGTTTTCAAATAACACTTGGTATGCACATGCGAGATTGGATATGTCTAACACACAGTGTTACTTTCAGTGTGTTCTACAGACGTACTGTAGTTGCGAGTACCTCTTATTCTTTTGCCTTCTTCCCCGTCTGTTCACTGTGTCTGATTCTTCTGACTTACTTCTAATTTTGCTTCTGTATTTTTGAAGTGGTGAAGGCTGGATAATGATTTAAGTAATTGTCAGGCAAATTTTAACCTGAGAGTTAAAAGGGTAGGAAGGCAGGAATTCTTGCATTACAAAAATACAACATATGATAAGAGCTACTCATTGATTCAAATGAATTCATTTTGTAACAGAGATAGCTAACTCATACCAAGGGCAATACTAGTCATGAAGCAGTATCAAGGATGGTCAAAGGTTCAAGTGCTTATAGTAGGGAAAGTACTTATAGTCCTTCTTAAAAGCTTTGACAGACACACTTGTTAGAAAAGTATAGTTTGACATTCAACAATATCTCTTGTCACAACTGTAAGTTTCAGAATGAGAAATAAATTTTCTTTGCCCCAAGGTATTTACTGCTTTGGAGTGGCTCTACACTACAGCTTATGCGCAAGCAGCTAGAACTCATTTCCTGTGCATAAGCAATTTAATTCTAGTTACACTTGTGCAAATGCATTCATGGCAGTACCGGCCAAAAGGTGTTTCCTTTAGAAGCACTGGAGTAGTTCTGATCGTAGAAGTTGGTGCACACTCAGTTTTGCTCACTTGTAGAATAATTTTAGCTCTGGTAGTAGAAAGAAATGACCTTGAGTCATAGGGTGAGATTACAAATTATCACTAATGGGAAATAACGTTTTGCAATGCTGTACAAACTCAAGCCCAGAGCCTCATTTTTCAGGGAATATTTCTACTTGAGCATATCCATTAGAGCAGTGGTTCCCAAACTGGGAGGCATGGCTCCCAGGGGAGCCGCTGAAACCAGCCAGGGGAGCCGTGGAGTGCCATGGAGTTCTCTTGGAAAGCAGTGCAATGCCAATTGGCAGGCATCAACATAATGTAATGGGGAGCCGTGGCCAAAGATTGCCAATGGTCAAGGGAGTCGTAGGTCAAAAAAGTTTGGGAAACACTGCATTAGAGTTTGGTGCCAGGAGTATTTGCTGCTTTTCAGATCATCTATAGCAGCATTTCCCAAACTGGGTTGGGACTCACTGGTGGGTTGCAACCTGATTTATGGTGGTTCTGGAGCAGAGCCACTAATGAAAAAAGGGGTGATGGAAAGATCAGATAACTAATTTCCTCAAGTCCTGAGGCTTTTCAAAATTGGATAGCTTCTTGTGGTAGCTTTCATGGCCCGTTAATACACACCAGTTCTTCACAAATACGGGGTTTGACGCCATGTAGTCTGCTCGAAAATCTTTAATAATTCCAAGCGCACCGCGGGTTTCCAACAGGCAGCCGCATGTGCGATAAAATATCAAAAGGAATCCGAGGATCACATAAAAATTGCCCAACGTTTCGTTCTGTACTTAGAACATCTTCCAGGGGCAGGAACAATCACATAGATCGTGGGCTTTCAAGTCTCTGCCCCAATGGGCTTGGCGGTGAAGAGACTGGTGCAGCCCTGGGGGCTCCTCTTCTTGGGACTTCTGCTGCGCCAGTCTCTTCACCGCCAAGCCCATCGGGGCAGAGACTTGAAAGCGCCGGCTTACAAATCGCTGGGAGCGGGGATCGCCAAAAAGACTTAATCATCCTGGACAATCAGCTGTGGCTGAACACGCGCTCAATGAACAACATTCGATATGTTTCAACAAAACCAAGTGTTTGCAGAATGAGAGCAACCCCAGAGTTCTGAGACACTTGGAAACGTTGGAAATAAGTAAACACCTGAAAACTGGCAAACTCCTGAACCGTCAACAGGATTTGACCCTGGCTAATCGCATCTGGTTACCTATATTACATAGGAAAGAAGATCGGGATATACGGAGAAAATAACGGAGCGCAGCGGCTTTGATTTTGACAGCTGAAGTGGTCATCTCAGGTCACTTCCGCTTTCGAGTAATCAGCCGGTTCCCGCGCTTTTTACCATTTAAACGGACAATAGGTGAACGTAGACAACTTCACCCACGATCTATGTGATTGTTCCTGCCCCTGGAAGATGTTCTAAGTATAGAACGAAACGTTGGGCAATTTTTATGTGATCCTCGGATTCCTTTTGATATTTTATCGCACATGCGGCTGCCTGTTGGAAACCCGCGGTGCGCTTGGAATTATTAAAGATTTTCGAGCAGACTACATGGCGTCAAACCCCGTATTTGTGAAGAACTGGTGTGTAATTGGATAGCTGCTAATTGCCCTGCAAGGAGCTGAGCTCCTTCAGTTTGCAAGCTTGTGTAAATATAGGCAGATAAATGTTTGAGCGTCTTTTTTCTGGTGCGTTTTTCCCTAAATCAGTCAGTGACGGGTATTGGGGACAGATGCGGCTGGGTCACATAACTAAGCCCCTCAAGCCTTGAGGCTGTTCATTAGGGCTGCCTCAATATGAGAAATGGATCAAGTTTTTAGTAAGTAAGTAAATATTACTTGTAAGTAAACAAAATATTTCTTTCAAGATATTTTTAAGTCTCGTAAAGCTAGGTGGGTCCCGATAGAGTGTTGTTTTTAAAAAGTGGGTCCCGGTGCTAAAACATTTGGAAACCACTGATATATAGTAAAGTATTTAGTCTTTCTATATAAGATGGAGTGAGAGAAATCAGATGTTCCCATCAGGGACAGAGTATGTAGTTAGTTGCTTTATTTTAGGATAAAATTAATTTCTATCCTGCTGCTCTGTTGGCTCCTTAAATCTTTTTCCTCCCTTCGCTGAAGGACAAACACAAAGGGTACTGCTTGTTAAAACAGTCAAAAGGATTAGGTGGAGAAGAATGGGGTGGTGATGGTAGTAGAGTACAATATGTAAATCCCCTTTCTCTTCCAAAGCCTCCTGGTCTGCCCTCCACCATTGGCTGCACCAGTGGAGGCGCTGGGTAGGATTGGGCTGTAAGGCAGGTCAGAATATCTAACTCGCAATTCTGTCTATTAACAGTGACTTGAGAGAACTTGAGAAGGGTTCACAAGCAGGACATGATGGCAGCATCCCCTCCGATTTGTAATCTACATAATTTTTTGATTTCTTGAAAACGGAGGATGAAATTTTTGGCTATCATTTTCCTCCACTTGTACAGTACCTATGAAAAAAGACTTGAGGTGTGACTGCTGGGGGAGTGTTCCAGTTCCCTCAGTTTCCTGTTAGGCCCCCAAGTAATCCCAATTTATTCAGTGGGTCTTCCTCCCAGGTAAGTGTGTATAGGATTGCAGCCTTAGTAGCACTCTCTTTATAAAGGGACCAAGGAGCCTTTGCCTTTTTGGGCCCTCAACAAAAGGTAAATTTGCTGCTCAGAACTCCTTGCTGCAGGTATACAAGGATAATATTGATATTTTTCTCTAAGTCCATGCAAGAACATTGAACCAGAAGCATGGCATGTTAACTCATTAGCTCTGACATTGATTTGTTCTCTGTAATTCAATTAGAGCGCTGGCAGTGGTTGTGTAGAGGCTTGTGCTGCTGCCCTAAACTTTTGATGCAATTAGCAAAGAGACGAGGCCAGTTTATGCCTCCCCCCCCCTTCCTTTTCTTGTTCAAAACAAATTGGGAGACTGCCGCCAACAACAAAAACTTCTATATTTTTAAGAATATATCTTGATTAGTAAAAATTTGTTTCTTAGGATACAATGAAAAATAATGGGAAACTGTCCTGGAAAGAAAACACAACCTAGCAGTTCTTGCTGTGTGTATTTTAATTCATTTGGAGCCACAGGAAGGTCCTAAGGCAGGGGTTCTCAACCAGTGGTACTCGTACCACCAGTGGTACTTGGATCAACTGCTGGTGGTACTCGGCCCGCTGGAACCCCCTCCAACCCGGTGCTTTTGGCGCTGCGTGCTCCTGATAGGATTTGAAGGGACAGGCACGCTGGCACTCCCTTATGGTGTACACCTGGGGCGGGCTGCCCCCCAGCCCCTCTCTTGGCACGCTTACTGGTATATGCAGTAGTGGACTATGTTCAATTTCAGCTCTGTAGAGCACATACATGAATGATTTTCATAATGGTAAACACAGTACACTGGGTCCCCAAGTTATGGATGGCTATGTTGGCACTTTTGTGTAGGCACAGTCCATCCATTGTGATGGTTTTGTGCAGGGGTGAAAGTGCGGGTCTGGCAAGAGCCAGCTGTGCTGACTTCCAGACAAACCTCCAGAAAGGAACTGATATGTGTCTTGGGGACAGTGTATATTTTTACTTGAACATGTATGATATTTTGCACATGCAGGATAAATGTGAAGCACTCGGTTTCTTCTGCAGAGTTTCTGAAGTAGCAGGACGTATAGATGCCTGTCCTAGTATTCACCATGGTAATTCTTATGTTCCATATTTATACATCTTTCTTGGTGGCTGTTAAAATGTAGAGTGAGCGTCGGTAGTCCTCTGAGCAGCACATGGGAGATGCAAATCTGAATTTTGACTTGGCCATGAATTTGCTTGGAGATTCTCTTGGAAAGACTTCCCATTTTGTTATGTTTCCATGACTCTCCCATATCGATCATAAATAGCTCCTAGATGGAATGATTCCTACATCAAGTGTAGGAGGAAAACCGTTATATTGTACATAAAAATCATCTATCTACTTTCACATGTACATGTGGTAAAAGACACAAACATTTTATTATGCTTTTTTTACTCACATGTAGGAAAAAGTTGTGTGTGAAATAGTTCAGAGGATGTTATGAAATGGTTTGCAAGTTCAAAACACAGTACTAAGATGATGAAGTGAATTTGGGAAGGTATTGGGGCTGTGGAAGGATTCATTGAGAAGCTTGTCTCTGTCTCTGTCCATAGGTTATACACCATGGCACAAGCTGAGAAGAAAGGTGGATTGCTTCGGAAATCTTCAGCTAGTAAGAAACCTTTAAAGGAGAAGGTTGTGCTAATGTATGATGAAATCTTCACAGTAAGTACAGTACTAGACTTCTATTCTTTTCATAATGACTTTTTATTTTGCAAGATAGAATTTTCATTATGCTGAGGAATTTCTCAGGAAAGTGTAAGTCATGCTGTCTTTGAAAGTGTTCAGAATTACATTCCTTTCTATGCCCTGTGCCTTACCTTTGGATGCTGTTCTTGTGTTAAGAATGTGAGGGGGAGATCACTGAATCCCTCCTTATAAATTGCTTCTGATCATGCTTTTATGTTCTTGCTTTGAAGAAGAGGGACTTCTCCTTTTACAATTGTCTCTGCAGCTTCCATCCTTGATGATCTACGGAAGAAATTGTGTACCTCAGAGACCATCTTTGCATGCAGCTACCTGTTTTGCTGGATCTAGAATGTTTAAAATATTGCTGTAAGGACAACCATATTTTGTGTCCATGGCAGCTATTTTAATAGGGATTCCTTTCCCTTTCAGATAGAAGATCCCAGTAAATGTAACCCTCGGTTTTGGGAGGAGCTTTTCCTCATGAAGGTAATACTATACCAAAGTGTGTGACCAACAGTCTTTCCTCTGAACTTCTCTTCGTGTTTACCCTTTTCATGTAGTAATTTCCAGTCTTTTTGGTGATGTACGTTGTGGCTCCATAAATTGGTTTTTTCTTCTTTCCTTTTCTGGCAGGTGAATCTTGAGTACTTGGAAGGAAAGCTGGAGTCTCTAGATGGCGAAGAGTTAGTGAAGATAAAAGATAATATTAATTGTTTGTTCCAGCGCTGTATCCGAGCCCTAGGAGAAGAGCATCCCATCCGAGTAGTTAATGCATTACAGGTGCTATACTCTTATGTTTCAAACACTCAGGGCAGGGCTTTCATTGAGCAAAGCTAACAAGCAAGCAAGCAAGTACAGTAGTTAATGCTTTCTTAGCCCTGATGAGGGGGAAAAGCCCTCATGGCTCAGGTCCACCAAAATCCTTCTTGGTTCAGTGTATTAGGTTACCTCACAGGGTTGTTGTGAGGACGAAAGGAGGGGAGGAGCTATGTACACCACCCTGAGCTTCTTGGAGGAAGGGTGGTATAAAAACGTGAAAAATAAATAAAAATATCTTCTGAGATTCTGTAACATGTGACAGTGAAAACATCTTTTCTCTTCTATGCAAGCACCCATACAGACAATTTTATTAAAGAGATCTATTAAGGATGGTTTTGTGCAAGCTCATGCAAAAAGTGAACATAGTAGAAAGGCAGCTTGTAAAGACATAGAAGAGACAATGCTTGCTTCTTTTGTTAGTTAAATATTTACACCAGAGGCGTTTCTACGGTGGGGGCGGTGCTGTAAGTTGTGCCCCGTCCTAGTCCCCATTTACAAGCCGGCACGAGGCGACCTCGCTGTCGGAGCCATTCTGTGCGGAGCAGGCAATGGGCAGGGAGTCTCCTGCCCGTTGCCTTCTCTGCATGGAATGGCTCTGATGACGAGGGGGCGGGGCCGCCTTGTGCCGGCTTGTAAACGGAGACTAGGACGGGGCACAACTTACAGTACTGCCCCTACCATAGAAACGCCTCTGATTTACACCCGCCTTTCAGTTCCAACCCCCAAGGCAAATTGTGAGGATTCTTGATCTGCTGTGTTATAGAGATGAACAAAATAAAGCCCCCTAGCTTGAAACTTCTGGAGCATAGAGTTGGTAGGTGCTTTGTGTCTCAGTTGCTGTCTTTTCTTTTCAATCACAGACTCTCTGTGCACTGATCCGTGGGGTTCATCAGAAGAATAAGTCCACATCTGGCTTTGACATCATCAACATGCTGATGGGCTTTGACAAGGCTGAAGTGTGCATGAAGGTGAGGACTTCCTGGGTTCCAGTGAGAGGCAGTACTGTGCCTCTAGAAGAGACCCATCAAATCATTGTTAAACACGTTGGGTGCAGTGTCTCAGCCTGCGGTGTGAGCAGTCGCATGTTAAATGTTGATGATGTTGGGATGCGTTTTCATGATTGTGCCTTTTACCCTTCTGGCTGCTTGGTCCCCTGAATATTGATAAAGACAGGAAGTTATACCAGACAGGGCGTTTTCCACAGTTGCAGTGTTGACTTCTAAACAGTGTGTTCATTCATATAATAGTAATATGGGCTGCAGCTAAAGTGTAAAAATATGTGCTAAACTGGTAGCAGGGTACCCCTGGCCAAAATAATGCTGCTCCTTTGGAATAGATGGTCCCTTATGATACTTTAGAACTTAAAGTACCATGCCCGTTTGGCTTTTCATTACCTTCCTGTAAAGAATGTAAGATTACAGTGTAATAGCATATTGTTGACAGTTGCAGCAAGTATATTGCAACAAGGCCCCCACTTAAGACCCCCCTCCCCCGGATTCCATAGTTCTGGAAAGAATTGTTGCTTTAATATATGTTGATTTTGTGCCATGTGATTATTAGGTGATACATGTATGGTGGGAGAGAATATTTTCTAGAGCAGCGGTTCTCAAAGTTCTCCCTGCGAGGTGGGGAGAACTTTGAGTGTTTGCGGGGGATCGCCGCTGCCAAAACCGCCCCCGAAATCGCCCCCACTGCACTTACTGGGGCTTGGGGGAGCTTTGGGGAAAAGCTTTTCTTTTCAGAAAACAGGAAGCGCTCAGAGATTGCCGCAAAACAGTGATCCGAAGATTGGGGAGGCCTGCAGAAGGTCGCGCAGGCCTCCCCGAAGCTCCCCCAAGCCCCGGTAAATGCAGTGGGGGCAATTTGGCGGAGGTGGTGGTTGCCACCGCCGTGGCCATACTGTCCCCGCCCCTTAAGGGGGCAGGGAACAGCGAAAGTTCTCAATGTGGGTCGCGACCCACAGTTTGAGAACCGCTGTTCTAGAGGATGAAACAATTCAGAAAGTAACTGCATATTAACAAGGTTTTTACCAACATCCGTCGTCCTCCACTTGACTCATGATATGATTCAGTTTTACACAGAGCATAGCAGCTGTCCTGTGAATTTCATGCAGTCTGGGAATGCAATGGGTCATAGTAACTGTTGTCTTCTCCAGAATCTGATGGAGAGTTTGGATACTCTGCTTTGTGCAGAAGGCTCTGAAAGCCTCAAGAGCTTGTGCCTGAAGCTACTCCTCTGTTTGGTGACTGTAAGTAACAAATGAAGGAGGGTTGGCTATAAAAAGTATGTACTATCTAGACTTAGAAAATAAAGTTCCTTTAAACTAAACATTGTATTCTTAACAACTAGAGGTTAATACGGGTAATGCGGTCATAGTGAGGAGTGAAAAAAAGGTAGCGAGCCAGCCGATTTGAAACAGTACCGATTTATCCGGGTAGAATGAAGCAAAATACACCACGGACAAAAGACATGAATCAAACCCAAAAAACTGAACCGCTGAGGACCTGACGTTTTGTGTTTTAATCCAAACACGTCTTCTGGGGGCTTCCCAAGGCTTAGTAGATGTTAACTGATGTTACAACGAACAGCACGAGGCGTTTGACAGTTAACATCTACTAAGCCTTGGGAAGCCCCCAGAAGACGTGTTTGGATTAAAACACGAAACGTCGGGTCCTCAGCGGTTCAGTTTTTTGGGTTTGATTCATGTCTTTTGTCCGTGGTGTATTTTGCTTCATTCTACCCGGATAAATCGGTACTGTTTCAAATCGGCTGGCTCGCTACCTTTTTTTCACTCCTCACTATGACCGCATTACCCGTATTAACCTCCAGTTGCAAAATAGTTGCCGGTTATAACAGTCTCCGTTCTAAAATTGTATTCTTAATCTCTAATGAAGGAGGTACTTCTAATTCTAACTGATCAGTCCTTTCTATGAACATGCTTTCATATACAGACCCTGCTTTCAGGTATAAACAACTACTCATTCCTTTATTGTAACCCACAACCTCGTCCAAGAAGTAATGAAAACTTGTAGCAAAGAAAAGGAAAGAAAAAAAAATAGAAGTAGGAAGAGAGAGAAAGGGGGCAAGAAGTAGACCAGTGTAGAACTAATGGAAGAATATGAGCTTCAGCACTGAACACATCCACAAACTTCTGCCAAATAAAAGCATGCGTTTCAGGAGTTTCCTGCTATTGAGCAGTGGCAGAGACAGTGGAAAGACTTTCAGTAATGAACTGTTGCCACCAAAGAAACTTGTTGAACTATAAGCTTGTTGAACTATAAACTATCATATTGAGAAAGTGCCCATAAGGACTGAATATAACCTAAAACCAAATTAGGACAAAATTTGGTTAATACGACATTTCATGTCATGCCAAAGATCAGTAACTTTAAGGTGAATCAAATGCATATGCACAAGCGGCCACCAAAGAATAGGTTTATTTACATGAGAGAATTTCAGTAAATGGCATATTTGACGTGGGTGTTCTGAGTGCAATAGATTCATTCATGGATAATCCTGAACCTGTAGAAGCAGTGTGGATAGTAGTGGATAGAGCATGTTTAATTGCACCCAAAGGGTTCTCAAAAACATCTTTTGGCTCCTTCCAGGTGACAGATAACATCAGCCAGAACACTATCCTTGAGTATGTGATGATTAACAGCATCTTTGAAGCTATCTTGCAGGCAAGTTCTCTCCTCCCTCCCCCTTCTGATTAGACATTTAGTTTTCCATAATATATATTGCTATAAATAATCAACTTTTCTTGATGTTGTTTAAATGCCACCTAACATTAATTTTTGGTTTTGCATCTTAGCTATAGTACTCTCTTGTTTTTGACACTGCTTAGAGTAAGAACTCTTAATCCAAGTCATTTATGAACTTGGTAGAAAAGTAGGTACACAACACTTTGGGCCTAATTCTCATTAGTCAAGAGGTCATTTTTTTAAAAGAGAATGGACTTGAGCCCATATCTAGCTGTTGCCCTCAAATATTCTCATTCTTTCCAAGGTAAGAGTTTGACTTGCAAAACAGCAAATCGTGATAGCTGTGTTTATAGCATGCACTGTGATGTCATGCCACACACTACTTTTGAGGGATGGTGAAAATCATGCTTCTTACCTTTGTACATAGGAAGGGGCTGGATCACCTCCTATAAGTTGCTTAGGTTCATTTGGGTAGTGTAAGGTATGAGTCTTCATGTATTCCTTATCTAGTTTTTTTGCTGGTTAACTGTCCATATGTCAGTCTGCTGGGAACTGCTCTTCCAAGCACAGACTTTTAATCTAATCTAGGCTTTCTCTTGATTGTAGATACTTTCTAATCTTCCCAGTCGCAGAGAGCATGGTTATGAAGCTGTTGTCCTGCTTGCCCTATTAGTAAACTATAGAAAGTATGAGGTGAGTGCTTCATGCGGAAAGCGTGTGTGTGACACCAGTGTTTTCAGTGTCTTTCCTGTTAGGGCCCCAAAAGCTGATGTGCACATTTGTAACTTGTTAAGTAACAGGTGATAATGGGATTGTGTTGAAAAAACATGACCTGCTTGTATCCAAGTGTAAAGTCTTGTATCCAACTTAGGGCCAAATCCTATTCCTTTTCTACGCCGATGCAGCCTCAGTGCAGCCCTGAGGTAAAGGAAGAAACATTCCTTTACCTTGAGGAGGTCTCCATGACTGTCCCCCCGTCGTCGTCCCCCCGTAGGATGCAGTGCATGCCCCCTTGGCATGGCTGCATCAGTGCTGGAAAGTTGGATAGGGTTGGGCCTTAGTAGCATCTGTGTGTTTTCAGTGTACTTGAGTTCAATAGTCAAAAGTATATTGTTATAATTGTGCAGTTACTTCTAGTACACAAAAGGAAAAATTATTTCATTATGTATGTGTTTTCAGTTCGGGAATATTAACATGATTTGATTGCAAGCTTCTGTGTAACACCTTAGAAAAGGCGTTGGTAGAGGAGGGGACACATAATCTTGTCTTGCATTCTGGGCTTTTGGACCCTAGGCATGTGATTTGGGAGCTGACCAGCAAGCCACTGTACATGACCACCAATTTTCCCAAAAGTGGTAATGTGATCAGATGATGTCTTGGAATGTTACGTAGTTTGCACTTCCTTGAGGGAATGGTGTGTGTATGAAAGATTGAGATTCTGTTGCTCTCCAGCTACTTGTTCTTTCTCCAATTTGCATGAGAAGAATGGTATTTTAATTATGGCTTTTTATATTTTGCCTAGGCTGCAGGATTTAAATTCATTGTTTTTTAATAGTAGCTGAAATCCATAATTTCTGACCGGGGAAGCAAAGTATATCGGTATACTTCATATTTCTGTAGTGTCCATGGGAGGAGTTTTATTTTGCGTAGCTTGACATATAGATATGAAGAGGTTCAAGTGACTCTTGTGTCTGAAAACCATGGAAAGAAAAGGGACGTGTGAATCAACCCTTAGATGCTTAATGGTGCTGTAGACATTTCTTCTTCAGTATGCTGCTTTTCTGATTAAAAGCCCACTTCATTTGGGCTACCAGACTAGCTCTTGTTTTCAGCCCCAGACCGAAGAACAGTTGTTTGGGACCAGTGCAAGTGCTCCAGGATCAGGAACCTAATACAAATCTAAGAGCAGCACTAGATACAGATGAGAAGCTCAGTGGGAATTTGCTCAGAGAAAGGAAAGGTGATTGTTCTGCTCTTAGATAAGGTTACTGGAGTGTCTTTTATAAGGTCATTTAAAAGTCCCTTCTGGCAAAATATGGTTTGTATTAGGCTTGATTTTTCTCCACGGGCTTTGCACTGCAGCTAAGAGTTTCTGTGTATATTGTATTATATAAAGCAGTCATTTAAATGTTGAGGAAAGGATAGCTATTTTCTCCTTACAGTCTTAGAAGATTTTAGAATTGTGTGTATTTGCCTCGGATACTGCAGCTTCTCTCTCGCGCTGTGTGTGTGTGTGTGTGTGTGTGTGTGTGTGTGTGTGTTAGTTCGTTCGTTCTTTTTGGTATACTGTCAGTCTTTTCATTCTGACCATACTGTTGCTGATTATACTCTGTTTCCTCCAGAGCCTCGTGGGCTGCTAAATTGTTCCATTAAGTTAAGGACGTCTAATTGCATTGAGAGTGTATTTGTTGCTTATGACTTCTAATGTCTGTCTATAAAGAAAACACCAGTGTGTTTGCAAAAACATTTTTAACAGTGTTCCAAGAGTTGTTTTCTAGCTTCTTTTATTTCACCATGGAATATATACTCTAACTGGGCTAAGAGGCACTTTTTCAAGTGATGATCCTCTTATATTTAAGAAAGAGTGAGTAACTGCTCCCCTTTCACCCCAGCACAGTGTCTTTTCTAATGCCTGTTTGCTGATGTTCTTCTGCATCTTTTTAGATTGTGAGCCCTTTTGGAGAGGGAGCCATTTAGTTGTTTTTTATTTTCTCTGTAAACTGTCTTGTGAACTTTTTGTTGAAAAGCAGCATATAATAACATCTGCTCAGGTTTTTATGACTGATCCAGCTGCTCCTTATTTATTATTGCAAAACTGGTCTCATGATTTTTATAAACTGCCCGAACAACACGGTTTTTCAATATAGTACCTTGGCTGAAAATTACAGTGCTACCTACAAAGTCTGTCTTTACACCCAGGTGACCTTGCATTGCAGATCTGGCAACTGAGCAGTGGGTAGGGTTTTCCTGAGCCTTAAAGATTTCAGTCCTTTTCAACCAGAGCATTTTGATGCCTGGCTGCCAGCTCTGAGCATCAAATGTTTCTAAAAAATGGAACCAAGCAATTTAACAGCTTTCTCTGTATTCTTCTCTGACAAGTTTGTTTAAACAACTGGGCTGATTTAGCCATAATGGGAAACCATAAAGTGATGGTTGGCATGATGCCTGAATTGGCAAACTATATGTATGGGATTGCTTTACGTCCAGAGGCCGCTGCCGCTGCTTCTGGATCCTGGTGCACCAAGCAGATCAGAGAGAAAATGAAAGTAGACAAAACTCTAATTACCGTAAACTATGGGCTATCTGTATGCTTTGGGAAGCTACATGGTTTGAACTTCCCAAAACATTGTCAAAACATGGTTTAGAGAGAATTTATTTAAAAAACTTATACTCTGTCTTTCCCCTTGTGACCAAGGCGGCTTCCAACATACTGTATTTAAAAACACAAATACCGGTACAATAAAAACATGAAAAGCAGTAAAATGTAGCAGAGAGCAACATAACACCAGGGCAGCATCCACTAGTAAGTCACACAGTAAGAAAAGGGACTAACTAAAAAGGTGAGGCAAAACAATTTTTTTAGACCACACCAAAATGCTTGTCTGTTTTCATTTTCTATCTGATCTGCATGGCACACCGGGGTGTAGGGGCAGTAGTCCCTGGAGGTGAAGCAATTGCCTTTACTGTGGTTTGTCAATTTAGCCTTTGCACCAAATTGAGGTTCTATTTTCTTTTTTTAAAAAAAAGAATGTTCCTGATATTCATGATAGAGAGAAATATGTTTCTCTACTTGCATCTTAGAAACAAGAGTTGGATGGGGTGCCCATCGTAACTTGACCTTCATTCTGTTGCTGCTTGACTTGATCTTGTCTTAAGTGGAGTGCCGGATTTAGACTTGGTGAGGCCCTAAAAGCTATATAAAGTTGTGCAGAAGGTTTCATGGCCAGATACAATATTACGAAATACAAGATTCAAGGGTAAAAAAGCCATGTAGAATTGGTATATTTTTCTCAAGCCACGTAAACGTAATAAAAACAGCTTTGAAAGATTTTAAAATACTCCACGATGTTAAAATTCCAGCAAACAAGCGGTAAAAAACATTACATTACATACGAAGGCTCCGTAGACCAACGTTTCGTCTTAAATCATAAGACATTTACTAGGTCAAAGAAGTTTCCTTTTTCCGTTTTTGATCGATTCTTCCCTGCGCTGCCTCCAGAGGTTGATTAAGGACAGCGTGTCAGCTGTATTCAATTTCCTCGGCTCCGAGTTTGAATGATTCTTTCCCGCGCTTTCTGCTATTTTACCCGTGTTCGTTCTGAAGCGCCTAACATCGCCAAATCTGATTCTTTGACCTAGTAAATGTCTAATGATTTAAGACGAAACGTTGGTCTATGGAGCCTTCGTATGTAATGTAATGTTTTTACCGCTTGTTTGCTGGAATTTTAACGTCGTGGAGTATTTGAAAGATTTTAAAAGCTGTTTTTATTATGTTTACGTGGCTTGAAAAAATATACCAATTCTACATGGCTTTTTTACCTTTGAATCCTGTATTTAGCTATATAAAGCTTGGAGTCCCCTTCTTAAAAAATTGCATCAGAAGGTCTCACAAAACTTGAAAACATATATGCCTTTTATTTAATAGCAAGGCATTTAAAGTGACCTGCGCTGCAGGATCGGGTCTGGGAAATAACAAACTGCTGGTTAACTTAGTGTATATGTGAAGTCTTGATTTCTTGCCCCAGTGTGCATAACTTTACACTTACACTTTACATTTGAAGTGCATCTGCCATTTTGCTGCCCACTCGCCCAGTTTGGAGAGATCCTTCTGAAACTCTTCACAATCCCTGCTGATCTTCACCAACTAGAAAAGTTTAGTGTCATCTGCAAACTTGGCCACCTTGCTACTTATCCCCAACTCCAGGTCATAGACATCATTGCTGAATGTCAGGGGACTGAGGACAAGACAGGGAGCTCCAGTTGGCCTCTGTGGAAGAAGGGGCAAAGTTGGGACAAAGTGGAGGAGAGGGAAAGGATGGAGGAAGCAGAGAAGAGAGGCAGAGTGGGGAACGGAGTGTTTGAACTTGGCCTCTGTGGAAGAGGGGCAGAGTTGGGACGGAAGTGGAGGAGGGGGAAAGGATGGAGGAAGCAGAGAAGAGAGAGTGGGGAACGGAGTGTTTGAACAGAAGAAGGAGGGAAGAGAATGAGAGGGTTTGAGGAAGAGGAGGAGGAGGAGGAAAGCAACAGAACAATGGAAGCAGAATCGGAAGAAGCTGGAGTGAGATAAACGCTGGCAGGGGGGACAGCATATAAAGAGGTAGAGGAAGAGAGGGCAAAGGTGGGACAGGCAAACTGGGGAAAAGAGCAGCTGCAGGGCAAGCAGTGCAGCAACTATAAAGGGGGGAGGCAACCCCAAGAGTGTCCAAGGGAAGGGCAGCTGAAGATGCAGGAAGGCAAGGACCAAGAAAAGAGAGAGGGATGGATGTTAGGGGCAGTTTCCCCCAGGCAGCAGTTGATCTTTGGGGTAGGGTTATAAAGCAATAGCCCACTCTGTGGCACCAGAAAGTCCAATTTATCCCCAGGCCCTCCTGTTGCCAGGCTAGGTACAGAAGCACCCCGAGGACTATGCAGCTGGGTGCAGAGGACCCCCAAGATCAAGCCCAGGTAGAATGGGTGAAGTCATTCCCACTAAGGACCGTGAGGGAGGTCAGAGGGGCATCAGACCAAGAGGAAGATCCGAAAATGCATTCAGGGTCCTCAGGAAGATACTGTACACTCAAATATTGAATAAACGTACCATGAGCAGCAGGATGTCACAGTAAATCTCTTTTCCTCTCCCCTCCCTTTATCCACCAAGACCCTATCATGTCTTTTCTGAACCTGTATGGTGTCAACCTTCTTCCCAGGAAGAGGTGGGGCAAGGGGGGGGGGGTTCCACCACACTAAGTCATAAGGAAATCTCTCTGTAAAATCTAAGAACTTAATGATAGTCTTGTAATGATTACTCAAGCCTTGGTTTTAAACTATGCTGATTGTCTTTTCTCAGCTACCTTTAAAAAAAAAGTCAGGTTTTGGTTTGTCTCTGGTTGTCTTGCCATTTGTGGAATGTATTTATTTTTGCATTTTTATCCAAGGCCCTCAAGGTGGATAAGAATGCAATCTTAGAAAGAACTTTTCAGTCTTGAAAAAAATCACTAAAACATTACCTTGAGCTGGTTCTATTCTCTAGGGATGTCTTCTTGCAACCTACTGGGCTTAGTTATGCATGATGGAATTGTTGAGTGTGATTTATGTCTGTGGTTGATGCAGAAGGGACACCTGAACCCAAGTCTGTCAAGTGCTTTGCTGCTGCCTGGTCTACTTGCTCGGCAAAAATTTAAAACTAATAAATATGTACTAGCAGGTGCTTCCTTCCCGTTATGCTTGATCAGTCATGGAATCCATTTAAAAACAGGAAGGAGAAGCAGAAAGTAACAAGAGACTCTGCTCTCTAGCCTTCTTCCAGCCAGTCTGTGACCCCCCCCCCCTTTCTTATTCTTCCTGCCCTACCAGGATTCTTCCATTTTGACCTGCTCTGTGATATCTTGTTTCTGATGGTTCTGACTCCTGTCCTTTAAGCACTCTTGTCTTGACCTTCTGTTTGCCTTACATTTAGCTAACCTTTTTTTTTTTTGCATTTTATAATTAGGCTTTTGCCTCTGAATGTTCATGGCACAGTTAATTGATCTGAACATAAAATGACTTGGGTCTCTGTTTGCTGTACCAGGTGAACATAGCTATTTTGGGGGGGATGTTTTTGTTGCTTTCCCAACAATTGACTTCATGTAGGCTCCTTGGAGACTGGATTTGACGGTAACGTTTGGACATTGGATTCCAATGGTTTGTTTTAGATATTGCCTGTAATGTAACTTGTTGAACGTGAGATTGTCATCATCCACATCTTTGCACATTGAGGAGTTGTTGTCATTGTGCTTACCGGTAATAAATGCTTAGCATTGTTAGGATACTTTCTGCTTAAGCAGGCCTTGAACTAAAGAGCTTTCTTTGGGCATGTTTGTTAAATGGTTTTAGTTAACGGGATTGCAATTCCTGTAATTCAGATATGCTGAGTGCTTCAGTCTCCGGTGGTCCATATCTCACACAGAAACCAGCTCAGAGCCACTGTGGGCTGGGCAATTTGCATAGACATGGTGAGCGTGAATGTGTCTGAGGAGGAAGTGGTAGGGCACTTGCATTTTTATTTAGGGTATTTCTCAGCCAGAAGCTTATATTGATGGACCCACAAGTGTCAGACCGATGCAGCGTTGAATCCACAATGCACTGAATTACTTCTTGTGTTCTCAGCTATTAAAAAAAAAAAGTATGAAGTGCTGTCAAGCTGGCAGTGGTTCGCAACATCTTGGAAGGACAATAAGAGACTTACCGGTATTTCTGTGTGAGGCTGGTGCTCAGGGAGGAGTGAATTCAGTGTCCCATGGTTTTAAGTGAGAGGCACGGGGAGACCATGTGTGAAGCTGTGTTAACTTTGCTGAATCATTAAATTAACCCATGCCTTTCCTTCTTCCCATTGTAGTCTGTGAATCCTTATATAGTGAAACTGTCAATCATAGACGATGAGGCTACACTGAATGTGAGTATTATAACCTGTAAATGCTGTTAATCTGCAGATGTAACAAATTACCTTAGTGCTTACAAGAAACTATACTACACTAATTTTCAAAAATCCAGAAGCTATTCAGAAGCTTTGGCTTCCATTTTCATGACTGAAGCAAACCAGAAATATGCATAGCACGTCATACGGGGAAAAAAACATAACTGTGAGGGACTAGATGGATAATGGGAATTGTAGTAAACCTAAGCCTCTATTTCCTTTGACTTGCTGCACTTTGAGATGGGCCATTTCACAGATCAAACTGGAGGAGGCTAGAGCTGGTAACACTGACTGGGTGTTGAGGGAGAGAGAAATGGAGGATCAGAGTCCTGCAAGGCATCTTGACCTCTGTAACTAAGCACTCTAAAAACCTAACATCTTGCTTTGTTCTTGCAGGGAATGGGTCTTGTAGTTGCTCAGGCATTATCCGAGTACAACCGGTAAGTTAATTTCAGGCTTCATGAGTAGTTGCTATCTTTTTGAGATGTTGCTACGCCTGGCAGCCACTTGCAAAGACAGTCTAGTGGCCGATGAAATGTTTGGATCTTTGAGCTGCTATATTTCTGCTGCTGTTCCTGTCTCCAAATCTGTGCTAGGCCTTGCAGAGTAGATTTGTTAGTGGTTTGGTTTTACATGGGAGCTGGCAGGATTGCGTTTAAAAGGCACATCTGTTACCGAAATTGCCTTGTTATTTTGAGGAATAGCTTTTAAGTATGGCAATTAGGAATGTACAGGGATCTTTACCTATGTATACCAGAGTCCAGCTTCACATAATTCTGTTTTAAATAATATTGAGGACACACATGGGATGTTTTCCAATATTTACTAGATAGTCAGATTCATACAAAAATACAACTCAATATGCAGCAGTTCAATCATATTACAAAGCGTTCAGATCTAGGAAACTTAGGTGTAGAAGTATAGAGGTTTAGCAGGTTTCTTTAATTTGTACATGGGTGATATATTTACCATTCCTGGAGAGTAGATCTTAGCTACAATGCTGTTTAGGTTAGGAGTGATGGCACAAGAACAAAGAAAGAAGCAGATTGTCTCTGAACTGATCAGGCTGAGAAGCCTGTAGAAAACTAACTGGGAAGTAATGCAAAGAGAAGGGAGGGGGGATTGCAAGAGAGAGGGGGGGAGAGGGGGGAGGGAGAGCAAGATAGAGCAGGAGAGAGAGCTTACCAGTGTCCACAACGCGAGAGGAAGAGAGACTGCCAGGCAGTCTTTACCTTTTTATAGGGAACAGAGCACATGGCCAAGAAAGGGGAGGATACCTTTGAGAGGACAAGGTACATAGAAAAAGGAAGGCTTCTAGAGTGGACTTCCTGCATACCTCAGTGCATCTCTGGGTAGAACTTATACATAAACAATAGGAATGTGGGAGGGGGGATGGGTTGATGGTCCAGTCGTGAAGCAGACAAAGCAGAGGCTGGGATGAGTCATTTTCAGGTGGCCTGTCTGTTGTCTTCTCCTAGGAACATACTTGGCATATCAGTGGGGGGGGGGGAATGCAGAGTAGAGTCTGTGAGAGCTTCTTGGAAGCATGGCGAAATGGAGGCTGCTGTTCAGGTTTCTTTCCCTCATCATGGTTCAACTTCTGGCCTTGGGGAAATCCTTACAGCATGTCTCATGGCACCGGAACACAAGCGGAATGATCCTCGCATTGTGCAACACAGTCCAGTCTGGCCCATGTTCCATTTTAGCACACAAGTCATTGGCATTCAAAGTCTCTTGGCAACATCATGTGGTAACATATCTGCAGACCTCTTACTGCTGTGTGCCTATTTGCAGCTATATGGTGCATGGTGGCTGGCTTAGTGCACCTTGCTCTGTTGGAGGAAGTTGTCTGTCTGGATTTTTGACCTTTTGGTCCTTCTTCATTATGTGCAGGCTTTCTAGAGCTATTACTTATGAAATGGTAGCATCTTGATAATGTAACCCTAGAGTACGTGCTCTAGGAAATCTGCATGGGGCATATCCACCACCATTGTGGCGATGGTAGTCTTGCCCTCCTTGGTGGTGACTTAAAAAAAGACAGATTTACCTGCCTTAGTGGTGCCTTGCCTTGCCTCATATTTTTTGCTTGTTCATACACTTGCTCTAAATTGTCCCAAACTGTGCCAGATGCTGGTTCCTGGGCTTCAATGTACCATCAACTCAGTAATGTTGCTGGTGATTACATTGCAGCTCTCTAGAAGGCACACATTGCTAGAGAAATGACGGACACGTTTTCTAGAGTAGCTTTGAGATAAGGACTACTGTAGTCATAGTAAACCCCATTTCCTCTCAGCCCACAGGTGTACACATTTAACTCCTTTTGCGTATATATACCCTTGGGTAAAAATACCTTAAGACTGCTTAAAAAGGAAAAATATTGGGCTGTATCCTAAGCTTTTTGTGGAGTGTGGGTTGTCCTCATAAGCACCCTTTTGTTTCTCCCAAGAATGTCCTGCTCAAGGGGGTCCCTTCAGCTTGTGGAAGGGGGTCCTTGCATGAGCAGAATGCTCCTTCCTGGAATGGAAGGAGCTTTCACTGATGCTCTACTCTTTGCAAAAAGGTTAGGGAACAACCCATTGTTTGCTTAGAACATAGAGGATGTTCTTCTATGCATTTGTATAACAATTAATATAGTGGAGTGTCTGTAGTACTATTGTACTGCTGCATTTGTCTCAAAAGATAGAAGATGCAGAATAGGTAAAACATATTTTTATTGGACCAATTTAAGTAGTACATAAGCTTTCTGTTTTTAATTTCTCATAATCTTGAATTAGTCCAGTAAAAAGATACCTTTCATTACCTACTTTACATCTGCTACAGTGATATATAGCTTAGCAAATCCTGACTGTTCCCTGGGGATAACCTTTAATCTACTTTTGAGAAATTGACCCAGTTAAGAGACTTGAAATGGGTTGTGGGATCATGCATTTCTCCCCCCCCCCCAGTCCTTCTGTGTGAATTCCCAATGTTGTTCTCTAGTCAGCCTTAACCATGGTCAAGCATTACAACTGGTATAATTAATTATGATTAAGAGGGAACCATGGTTTACTAGTAAGTTTCAGATACTGGTCTCAAATCCTCATTAAGAGAGAATTCTGGTTGTCATTAACCCATAGCTAATACAGGTGCTGATGCTACACAATCATGGTTATGGCTGAGGTGGATGGAAATTTGTGTTCAAGAGACGGAGCATGATCTTGTGACCTGGTTTCTCAACTGCGGTTGTTAGTATAATTTGTGTTGCTCAGGGTGGAGCTGTAATGAGCTTCTAGCAAGAATTTGGCCTGATCTCATTTACTTCTCTTCTGCTTTGCCAAATTGATGTACAGTACAGCACTAAGTGCCTTAAATAACGTATATTGCAGCTTTCCCTTCTGATGAATGACTTCAGTGGATACAGCTGTTAAAAGGATCTTCCCCAGGTGTCTTGGTAGCTGTCTGTAAAAATGGATGAGCACTGAGGTTTTATCTTTTGCTCAAGTACTATTGTCATGAATTTTAGTCAAACAATCCTTTGTGCTTACATAGTTCTGCAGCTTCACCTGTCTATTACTATCTTCCTGCTTCAGGCAGTACAAAGACAAGGAAGAAGAACACCAAAGTGGCTTTTTTTCTGCCTTGACTAACATGGTAAGGACTCTGTGTGTGTGTTGGTCAGTGCTTACTGTTTCAGGGAGCCTGGTGCAATTTTTTTTTGAAAGGGCTTAGATTCAGGCTCTAGAGAAATTATAAGGATCACTGTTGCTGTGAGAATTATGTTTTGGCTCTGCCTGGGGGAAGATCTTAGTAGATCCTAAAACTGTGCAATACACCTTCTTTCCATAGGTGGGCAGCATGTTCATAGCTGATGCTGATGAGAAAATTTCAGTCCAGTAAGTACATCTAGCAGATGTCAATTTTCCACTCTGATTTAGAGTACAAGATGTAATCCATTGCTGATTTGTCCTGGAACTGGCACTTAATTTAAAAACATAAAGCAAGAGGAGGTTAGCACTAGTTCAGCAAGCCATTGCTGGAGACTGCACTTTGGTCCTTTGAGTGAATAGGCAGAGACTGCAATCGCACTCTGAATTGTTGGATGTCTACTCTTATGCATTGGTAGGCTTACTAGTGTCCTGGAATCGAGGCATGCGGCCTAGAGCAGACCCGAGCCACTCCCAAGTGTGCACTGCAGCTGCCCAATGTAGTTCTGGCTTCCGGGGCTTCCGGTAAACGACACTTCCGCATTGGGCAGTCACGGTGCACACTTGGGAGCAGCTCAGGTCCGCTCTAGGCTGAAGCATGCCTCAATTCTGGGACGCTGGTAAGCCTATGCATTGGGGATAGAATGGAAATATGGCAAGTAAGGAGGAGAAATGGTCACATGAAGCACGTGGATGTCATTGTTCTGGGGAAAGGGTACACAACTCCAGTCCCCGCTCAGCCATGAAGCTTGCTGGGTGACCATAGTTCTTGTTATCTCTTGGCCTAGCCTACCTCACAGGGTGGTTGTGAAGATAAAACAGGGGGAGGAGCCATGTACATCACCTTGAACTCTTTGGAAAAAGGCTGATGTATGTAAATGTGAAAAATTATAGCTTGTTCATGAATGACCATCTTGGAAAGTTTGCCACATTCAAGGCTAGCTCCAAATGTGTACAGGATGTCCACAGATGCCACAAAAGTTCCTTGGGTCCTCATCTGGCCCATGTGTTGCAAGTTGTGCTAAGTGACGTGACCCGTCTCAATGTTCATTCCTCAATTTGGGAGGGTAACTAGCACAGAGCAGTTGACAAGGCAGATGCTGTAAGTAAAAGCTTTGAGCACTTTTTTCATCTGCTGTGTAAGTGCTATACTGAATAAGGGAGTCTGCAACAATGCAGAGGAAGGTGATCTTATCACTGAAGATGGCATGTGTGCAGATCTTTTCCAAGGAACTGGTGGGCTTCGGAGTCCTCAGAGAAAACCCTCTAAGGGTTCTAGCTTTTTCAACAGATGAATGTTCCTGTGTTTTCTGATATTGGGCCCCTTGTGTTTGTCAGGCTAGGGCATCCAAAGTTGCCAAGTGACACAGAAGAGTGCTCCAATGCATTACGTGCATTTACTGTTCCCCTCATGGTGGTTTGTTCTTGTTCGTTTTTTTTTTATTAAAAAGGACCAATGAGGCTATCCTTTTGGCCCTTTATGAAGCTGTTCACTTGAACCGAAATTTCATCACTGTTTTGGCACAGGTAGGTTGCAATTCATGTTTGTATATGTGTGAATCAGGAGTGGAAACGAAAATACATAATTCAGCATGTCAGAAGTAGCTCCTCTTCCCCCACCTTTGGAACTCATCCCATCTTGTGTCAAGTGTAGCATTTCCTCCATAGTGGTTTGCTCACATGATAGTTTTGCACAAGGAGGAGACCTTCCTCTGAATTTGATCACGCACGCACGGATGCGCGTGTGACTGATCTGACTGCCTATACAACTTTGAGATCCTGGGAAGATTGCTGATTAGTCTGTTATTGAAATGACCTCAAGACTGGATGTGATGTGTTCTTATCAACTACCAACTAAAGAAAGAGACCTAAGGCTATTTGAATGTGTGGGATAATGTTTGGCATATTTTCTAGAAGATAGTAGTATTTTGGTGTTGGCTGTGTGTGTGTATTGGGCCAAGCCAGTACTCTGCAGAATGGTTCTTTTCCTCCTGGAATCCCCTTAACTTAAGTCAACTGGAGTAAGTGGGAATCCTTCTGCAAGGAAGTGTAGTGAGTCCTGGAACAAAGATAATTATTTTGGAGTAGAACCAGGAACAGCAGAGATTGTGGTGATCACCTGGAATTGAGGGTTTTATCTAGTGTTCTCTGATGTCTGGCAAAACCTGCTCTATCCTGCTTCCTTCATAACAAAACCCTTGCTAACTTGGAAGTCAATCCTATTGTGTTCAGTGGGTAAGGGTATTCAGTGTGCATAGGATTGCAGAGTCTTTTAAATGTTGTTTTCTGTCTCTATCACTTCCTTTATTTGATTTACAAAGAGAACAATCTTCCTCTCTCACCTGAATTAAAATTACGTCAAGGCTACTGCCATGGTATTCGCAGAATATCAAGTATTACTACTTGGTAGTATCATCCCCTTTTGTGATGTATCTAAGTTTTTTCAGCTTGTAGAGTCTTGTGGAAAGTGAGTGTTTTTTGTTCTGCCTCTGCAGTTCTTGCAGGGTCAGGCCCTCTTCTTAAGTGCTGCTATATAGCAGGTATAGGTTTTTAACCAAGTTTGAACAAGCCTGATCAGGATCCAGGTAGTATCATATGCCTAGTATGCTTGTGACTCTAGCTAATGCTTTGGAGGCCATGGTGTAGAGTTTGCCTTTATAATAAGAAATCTGGCCTGGTATATAGGCTGAGGATATTTTGCATGCATGTATGTTTGATGTTGGAACCATAGGTAAAAGGTACAAAATTCCATTTGTGTTCATGTTGTTTTGTTCAGTTTGTATCTGGATAGGCTGCAGATCTAACCGCGCAATCCTAACCAACTTTCCAGTGCCAATGTAGCCATGCCAACAGGGCGCACACTGTATTTTGCAGTGTGGGGGCAGTCATGGAGGACTCTTCAAGGTGAGCGAACATTTGTTCCCTTACTCCGGGACAGCGTTGTGGTTGCACCGGCACTGGAACGTTGGTTAGGAGTGTGCTGTAAATATGGTAAATATTGACTTATTTTCAGGTTCATGTATGGGGGAGATGCTGTAGGTAGCTTGTACAAAGTTAAATGGGAAGTTGTTTCAGAAATGCAGTGCCAATGTCTTGTTGCTAGATGGCACCGTTATCCATCAGCTAATAGGCATTATAACGTTCCATTAGGAGTTTGCCTGCAACATTTTTAGTGGATGGTTTATTTCAAAGCTTGTTTTAGAGGTTCAGAAACTGAGTCTACAACAGTTGGCCATGTGGTGTTCTATTATGAATTGGACTGATAAGAGTCAATTAATAACCAGGTATTCTAGATCTCTGCCACGGCTGAGCCCTGTGTGAACTTCCTTGTAATGTTGAGCAATTAAAAGCAGATTGGTAGTTCTAGAACACATTTCAGATCATCACACGGCTTGTTGCCGAGAGAACATTTGGAGTTGTGTTGATATGAAGACCGACACTCTGTGAAACAGACTTCGTTATTTCACTGTTGGATACAAAATAGAATAGAATGCTGATCTGAACTCATGCCTGTTCTTCTGGATGACAGTGATACAAATGGAACCCAATGGAGAATAAAGTTAAATTGGAAATTAGATGTGGAACTACTGGCTGAGGGAAAATATGGAGAGGAACGAGTGAAAGAAGGCAGGGAGAATCAATAACAATATTTATGTAACACTGTCTACTCCTGAAGCATCTGGGTTAAGCAGTAGGGTGGTGTCATGATGATGCACTGACTTGCTCTTTAAATAGGGATATCTTGAGAGATAATGTTAAGAGGAAGAAAAAATATTGCTTCCCTTTTGGAAGGCAAAAAGTTTTTAGAGGCATGTTTGCAGTCGTTTCCATATGCAGGCAAACAAAATAACAGATTTCAGCAGGGATTCGGGTCTGGTCAGGTAGACGAGAAGAGCTCTTCAGAGTGCCAGCAGCAGGAATGGGGTCAGAGTAAATGCACTTTGCAGGTATATTGCACAGGCTACATGGAACTTAACTGACTTGTATGTGTTTGGTTCCTAGAGTCATCCTGAAATTGGGTTGGTGTCAATGCCCGAAAGCCCTGTCCCAACAACTCCAGTCACTCCACTTGGGACCACACCACCGTCTTCTGATGGTGAGCTGTTCTATGCTTTTCTCTCATTATCTGTACCTTGAAATGTTTATACCCTGGACAAGGTAGTAACTGGCCCACTCTATGCATGGGGAACCACATTTTTCAACTCCACCTGCTAAAATGGATTGCAGCATCATGTTTGCATGTTCCTGGATTATAAATTGACCCCAGACGAGAGCTTTCCTGGGACTGTTTTGTAAGATGTGAAAGCAAGCTGCCCTTGACATACAGGAGGGCAGTATGCAGTTTGGTGTGTGAGTAATGTTGAGAGTGGTCATTCTGGAGGAAATACAATCAGTTGTCAGTACATGGTTGCATAATTTTCCTGGGTGTGCTGACTGCTTCATACATTTGCAGATGGCTTAATGGAAGGATGTGATGGGTTTGAATAGAACTCAGTTTGTAAACATCTTAGGGTGAGGACTGTGTGTGTTACACTCTTACAGCTGCTATTCAGGTCATTCTGATATCCTAGCTGAAGAGTATTCTTCTCTGGGAGGATAAATTCTGCTTCGTTGCCATGGATATCAAAAGCCTCAGTTAAAGAAAAAGTCTTCCACCTCTCTGCGTATGTATTCCATATGATGCTGAGGGTTGGGAGCTGCTTAGTTTTCTTTCAAATTGTTCATTGCAAGTGTATCTACCCACACACTTTTTTTTTATTACAGTGGGCAAAATTTGTGCTTACTTTCAACTCTTTTTCTTTGATTTACATTGACAAACCCAGACTGTTGCAGACAGGCATAGTGAGTACTGCCTCCCTGCTGCTGGGAGGTTAATTAACAATAATAATGGAGTTTTTAGTCTTGACCCACACCAACACTCTTTAAAATGTTTGTTCATTTATGCTTTTCATCTTTTCTTTGTGATCCTGAGCACAGGTCTGCTTTGTCTTGCTCCCCAGAGTTTCTGGCTTGCTTGTTTTTTTTCCCCTTAAATGCTAGGATTACTCCTCTATCCACCAAAGACCTATCAATGGAGTCGTAAATTTTACCCAGCTTCAGAATGAAAACCTGCTTTTCCTTTTGTGTCTTCATAAGAATTTAGTAAAAACTCTGTATATGTATTTTTGGGTACTTTCCCATATTGCTGAAGTGTTGCCAGTGGGCTTATGGTCTGAAACCCATTTCCTCTGCACTTTGTTTGTAACATGGATTAGACATCCTTTTTCAAGTTTCAAAATAATGTTCATTTCACGAAAGAGTAAAAGCTGCAGGGGTTGAGCTATGGCAGGTAGTGATTCTTTTAGAACAGTTAGTTAAAATAAATAAATAAATAAATATGCTCTTTTCTGTTGCATGAACTGCATCTAAGGTGCCTGTCACCATGGTATCTTAAGTGCTGATTTTGCTTGCTGCTGTTAAATATTCATGGTGTGTATCATAGCAGCTCCAGAAGGACCCATTATAGCTGTTGAATATACTGTATATTAGCTAAATGTCTGAGCGGGTTAGAGCTACTCTGGGAAGGTTGTGTACTTGTGTTGGCATGGTGTGCAACTCGGTTCAGGGCCCTGTTAAAAAGCATGAGTGGAGAGTTACCTCCTTGCCTTGCTCTTCAGTGGAGCAACCCACTGAAGAGATTCATTATTGACTAACCTGCCTCAAGCTGCCTTAGTCAAAGAGTGTTTATACTCCTGATCTCTCTTCTGGTCTCTTTAGTGTCTCAGAAGAGAAGATGGCAAAATACATGCAGTGTTGGCAGGACTGTTTGTTATGTTTTTAAGGGCTCAGGCATGGTTCTTAGCATAAGGGCTCAGGCATGGACACCTTAGCAATGTCTTTGGCTAGGAATGTTCTCCCGTCTCTCTCCCCCCCCCCCTCCGTATGAAAAAAACACATACTGTAAGACTTGCCATACTTGTTTGTTAATTAGATGAAAGGAAAAGTTTAACCTCTGAGGCTAGTAGATGTCGGTGCCAAATGAGCTTCCTTGCTTGCACTGAAGATCCAACTGTGGGGTGCTCTTACTGCCCCATACTCAAATAGCAACACTTGAGTGTTTCTGTATGCATATTGCAAGGAAGAGAACCAGTGGCGAATATGCCACCCTGGGAGAACAAAATTCCACCATTCAGCTCCTTGCCTCAACAGCCTAGTTTCCCCAGCTGGTCAGTTTTGAAACCAGGGGTGATCTCCTGCTGAAGATGTTGAGATTGGTTGCTTCCCTTCCCTAGTTACAGCCATATGTGGAAGACAAGATATCGGACACAGTAGCAGAAGTGCTACAAATATGGATTTTTCTATGGGTATTCTCTGTGGTGTGTGTGTGTGTGTGTGTGTGTTTACACACGTACCAAATGGCCTTGATTCTCTTTTGATCCCAAGGCTTTGTGATCTCTATTGGCACAATCTGGCATCACAGACTACTGTAAGGAGAAATGCATGTTAGATTAGATGCTGCTGTGATAGGGGTACCTTCTTTACCTTCGCTAGGAAGCTTTTTGCATCTGCTGTGTGCTGGTGATGAGCAACTCTTGTCTGATCTTTCCCAGTTATAAGCACTGTGGAGCTGCCTCTGGATGCTGACGTGCAGACCAGTAACCTGCTGATAACTTTCTTAAAGTATAGCTCCATCGTTATGCAAGATACCAAAGGTAAGCAACTGTGTTGACACAACTTAGCGTTTCTGAAATCCATTGGGGAAGGGAAAGGGATGTTGCTAGTTGGTCTGCATACGAAAACCTACCTGGACTCCCTATGGAGATGAAAGTTCTGCACACTGAGAGATTGAACTGATTTCTCATTGCCAGATGGCAATTACTGGAGGCTAGAGAACCCTGGTGCTGAAGGGAGGGAAGCCAAATGTAGGAGGAAAAAAAACTGTAGTTCATAACAGCCAGAGGAGTGTCAGCAGGTCCTCCCTAGGAGGCAAAGTGGATCCAATTTTCAGCTATAAGAGGGGAGGAAGTAGAGAGTTCCCAAGGCATATACTGCTGCATTTCTGAGCATGCCCAAGAGAGGACAGTGCATGAAATAGAGCTCTGAGCCAGGAATGAAACACTGTGCATCCTTCAGTACTTAGGCTTACCATATCCAAAGGGGGACAGGGTGCCTACACCTTTAACCATTGTAAAAAGAGGGAATTTGGGCAGGTGCAGCTTGTTGCACCCTTCCATTATGAGCTGCACCTGCCCAAATTCCCTCTTTTTACAATGGTTAAAGGTGTAGGCACCCTGTCCCCCTTTGGATATGGTAAGCCTATCAGTACTCATCATCATGTACAGTATCATAATTTCTGGCCAAAAATGTATTGTGATGCAAAGTAGTATAGGAAGAGGCCTTCAGAAGTTTTATCTGTGTTCAGTCAAGGTGAGGTCTTGAGTGTTGTTGGATCATGGATTTGTAAATATATTCCCAAACTGCAATACTGGCATGTTTTTTATTGCCCCAGACTGTAACCTGTTGCAAATGCCCACTTTTGTGTTGTTTGTTATTCCACGACAGGAATTGCTGGCGTTAGCTCACTACATTTTGCTTGGTATCTTGCCTTTTGATAGCATTTGTTTCTGAAGAATGCTGAAGCAGGAACTATAGATGCTTTTTCTCCAGCCCTATCAAGGAAGTGTCATTCAGTTCCTTTTACATTTCCATCCTAGTTTGTGTAACTGTGCATGAAGACATTCAACAGCGAACATTACTTTTTTTTTTAATAAACTCACTAGTGCCCTGTGACAAGGTCTATAGGTCATAGATTTGTTTCAGTCAGCAAAATGCATTTTTGAAGAGGCAAGTTGCGTTTATTGCTACTTTTTCAAGAAGAAAAACAGTTATTTGGGGTTGGTTCTGATTTTTATTTTTAATGGGAATATTTAATGGTGCTAGGGTAATCTTGTTCCTTACTGATATTTGGTTGGGAGGGTTGGATGTGTATGTCCTGTGACTGGAGTGTTTCCTGTCACAGTGGTCATCTGTCACACTGGTTTTGCTGGATATTTTGCTGTTGATTGCTTGGCTACCCCTCAAATGCTTAGTGTGATGACTAGAGATGTTTGAAAACGGTGTTATTTATTTTACTCAGAAGTAAGCCCATTGTGTTCAGTAAGACTTGGGCTGTAATCAAACCAACACCTCTAGTGATGACAAATTTATAAGAAGTATGTCTCTTTACATTAAATGTACGTCTTTGCACATTAAATGTACCTCCACCCTTATGTTGGTGTCCCCTATCCATTAACATTCAGCCTGCTTTTCCTTTGTCTGAGAGAGAGAGAAAAGCAGGCTCCAGTCAGGCACCTGACTGCATAGAACTGGCTTGACAGTAGAACTTCGCCACCTGTCTCTCCCCATCTGTAAGACGGGGCCAAATCTGGTATCCCTCTTGGGAGCTGTGCCATTTTTGCAACACACTTAGGTCTTGTAAAGAGTAATAAGCTGATCTGATGCTAAAGCACAAAACATTGCTTTGTGGAACAGCAGATCCATAGCCAATGATGTGCTGTTGAACATAGTACGTCATTTGTAATGTGAGTAATCTAAAAGTGCAAGTGCTTAGCATTGCTTGCCATAGCAGTAATGCTTGCCATGTAATCCCAAAGGAGGAGACATGACTGTGGAAGCACCTGAGCAATAAGATTCAAGATCTTGCAGTGAACAGATAACAAGGCTCCTGAGTATTGGCACTCTCTAGGGCTACTTTCTCTGTTTTGCTGAAAAAAGCAGCACTTTGGTCTCTTTTAAAAAATGATAACTTGAGGGCACTTAAATTAACCCACATATAGTTGTGTGTTGCCGTTCTGTATGTGAACCTACAAGACTTGCACTGTTATCTCTCTATAACAGGGTGGTCTAACGTTTCGTACCTCGAGGGCCGCATGTGAACTTCGACATGAAACCCGGGGGCCGCACAATAAATTAAATTATTAATTAATTAATAATAATGACCGATGCATGCCCTGCTGTCTAGCATGCCCCGCCCACGCTCCCCTGAAGATCGAAAAGGCGGTTGGCTCCCGACCACCTTTCCGATCATCAGGGGAGCGTGGGTGATTGCGGGGGAGGGAAGCTCCAAGAGCAGCCGGGGGCCGCAGCAGAGGCCATGGTGGTCCCATGCGTTGGACCACCATGCTCTATAAAGACACTTTGTCCCCAGTGAGAAGAGATGGACAGTTTACTCTATATCATGGTTGCCTGCCAGTGTTCAGGGCTGTTTGTGTGTATCCTACCTCTCCTAAAATCATCACACTGGATGGGGTTAGTGCAGTGCTAGACTTAAAAAGGTTGCCTGAAAAGGCGGAACACAAACGTTAGTTTGCTTTTGCTCTGATATAGGAGGAAAACATGAAAGGTTTCTTGTATGTTAGAACTGGTGAATGTGTCCTTCCCTGAAATGCTGAAAATTATGGCTGGGGAGAGTGATAATGTGAGCTTGCTTACATTATGATTCTGTTCTTATTCAGAATGTGTGTGCAGAACAATTGTCCTTGCAATCTTCCCTCTCAGCCATATGGACAGATAACAGACCAGAACAGGTTGAAGCCCTTAGAGCAGGGGTAGGCAACTTACGTCCCATGGGTTGGATCTGGCCCACCACCTGAAATCATCCGACCCATAGTCCCAAAAAGGTGTATCCACCTGGCCAGCAGTGGTCCTAAAAAAGAATTTGTAATTCTGTCTCTGTAAGGCGTATAGTGCAAGCAGACCAAGGGCAGAAGCTTCCTTTGAGCATCATTCCCTGCCTGAGCATGTGTGTCTCCACGCCATGCCCATCTCTTTTTTTCTTAGCTCTATGGCCTAATTGGGAAATTTGTGCATTCGTATTGAATGCGCTTTCATTCTTACTATTGACGAACCCAATGCCTAGCTCTTATGCAGAAGAAGGTTGCAGGCTCCTGCCTTAGAGCATGGGGACCAGTTTCACTGTGAGGTCAAAGAAATCCTGATCCTATGCTCTTTATCTTCCTACATTTGTGGAGGCGGGACACATTCCTCACTGGAGTGCATGGCAGGATAACTTAAGGAAATAGGATATTTCTACCAGTAATTTTCTCTTGTCAGTCTGTTAACGTTAGGGGGCTTTGAGAGGTTGCTACACTGACAATCAGTACTGTATCATTGATTGCTGCTTCAGAGTAGGATAATCTCTAAGAATAGCAATATTTTTTGCAGCAAAAGACGTGTCCATTTATGACCAGTCAAAAACATCAGAAAAGAGTTAATGGTAGAGATTCAAAAAGAGAGGAGAGTACCAAATACACCCTGGGCTTGTGGTAGCAAGAGCCTTGTTACAGATATCTGGGGCCTTATGATTTCTCTGCTAGGGTCATAGCTTTGAACCTTTAGACAAAGTTGGTGCCTCACCTCCTCCCCTGTTTCTGCCCAGAGGGCATGCTTCCTGATCACCATACTGACCCTTTGGCACATCAAGGTTTAGTGGCTCATGTGGGACCTGTTGTTCATTTGCAGATGAACACCGGCTCCACAGTGGCAAGCTCTGTCTGATTATTCTGACCTGCATAGCAGAGGTAAGTCTGCAAAGGTAATAATGCCTTTGCCCTCCCATCTCATTATCACATTATTCAGTCACTATCTCTGTGACTTAGCACTGTGTCTGCATTCTTCACCTTTCTTCTGGGATCTGAATTATAACCACTGTGGTACCACTAATTACACATCTGCTGAGACTTGGCTCCTTCTGTTTTTAATGTGATGCAGAATATTTAGTACACCAAAACATGGGATATCACTTAAACCTGCCTGGGCTTCCCAAATATTATAAGATGAAGTGGGATTTCTGCAGCAAGAAGGAAGCGCTTTGCCCAACTGAGACAAAGGCAAACAAGGGTTGAAAAGCATTGGCTCAGACAAAATGGGGAAACTTTTGATATTGTGGTCTGTTGGCGCTTTCTAGAGGAGGTTTTCAAGAGAAGCTTCCATTTATCTAATGGGAAAAGTGTATGTTCAAGCCCTGACTCCTATAGGTTGAGTTCTGTTTGTTTTGCTTAGCATTAAAATAGGACTCTATCTACAATAGCTCAACCTATATTAGTGTTACGCCTATGCAGTGTCTGAGTGTGTTAAGCAGTATCTCAAGATTCCATGGAGTGACTGATCTTGCTTGGTTTTTTTTAAACAACAGCAATTAGCTGCTACTGTTGTTACCTAAGTAGCGCATAGATAGCAAAAGACAAAGAGTTATTGCCTGTTTCTAGTCAGGATATGTTTGATCATGGAATTAAAGGAAAGGTATTTATTGCATCGTTGGCTGTGTGTTATACAAAGCATGATTTGATTTAGGGTTGATCTTAGGAATGAGATCTGCTTGAGGATCAAGGCTGCTTGTCTTCTATTGGCTCAAGCTATAATAACTCCAGTGGTGACTGTCCATCAAAATTCCACTGGAAAGCTTGCATTACTGTAGAAAAGAGGCTGGAGAAACTCTCCTGGTGAAATCTGCAAAGCGCATTAAAATGTTCCTGACACTTTTTTCTAGGCTGAGCAAAGGGACGATGCCTGACATTTTTGACAAAATGCACAGTAGTGCAAACTTTAGCACTAATCAATTTGTTAGGCTGGTGAGGGGAAATCTGGTCATTTAGCTGGGGAATCCACTTGAAAGCATCTGTCAGGACTGCTATTTATCTGTAGTTGCACGCTTGAGTTGCTGTCTTTCATGCTTATTCTAGTGTTTTTCAATAGGACCAATATGCCAATGCCTTTCTACATGATGACAACATGAATTTTCGAGTAAACCTTCACAGAATGGTGAGACTTCCCGATTTGGTGCCTTGCCTTGTCAAGCTGGGTTAGAATCTTGAAATCATTTGGTGCTTACATCTTTTGTGTTATCCCAGGCAAGTAGGTGTTCTAGCATTCGCAGTTGAGGTTAGGGACATTTGAAAGCCCAGTTAATATGGATTGAATACAAATTAAACAAGTAAGGTAGCTAAAGAGCATTTTGAAAGGCAGAACGGTAATTCTGATGTATTAGAACTTCATAAATTAATCCTGAAAAGATCCAGAATAACATAGGATTGCAGACATGCCTCCCCAAATTATACCAATTCTTCCCACGCCCCACTACTAAACATGAACACACTTACATGAATAAAAATATATTTAACTAGTCCGTATTTAGGTTTTCTGGCAACCTTCCGGTAAGTTAAACAGTGATGTAGCGATTTTAAATTACAGTTGTAATTCTTGTATGCACGCACACTCCAAATGGATCAGTCTGGAATAGGAGAGTAATTTTATGAATGTGGTAGCACAACCACCAAGTCTTGCAGGTTGTCCCTTGATTTGCTAATTGAGAGATTTGGCTGGAGGCTTTCCTGCCTAATGTGCTATGAAACAGTCCCCATTGTTAATTGGCTTTTATTTGTGATGAAACCATATACTGAGGCACTCAAGTCTTCAAAAGAGATTGAAAAGTTATATAAAGCGTGCCAACTGAAGAGTTCTGTAACTTTCAGCAAATTGTCAGAAAGCTGTAAAGAGGTAGTGGGGTAGTATCAACATGTGAAAATTGATATATATACCTTGAGGTTTCATAGAGCATTTGTTCTTTTGACATTGCTTGTTGAAGCTATGTGTGGAATTTGGCCCCTGATAAAAATTCCTTGGAACGTTCCAAGTTACTAGCTAACTGTTAGCTATATATGTTTGACAGATCAGCAAAGGACCGCTTTATACTTTCAGTCATATCCTATTGTATGTTTCAGTGAACTGCTGAACAAGGTCCTCATTCTATTGTAAAGCTCATAATAAAAAGTCTGGGATATTTTCTGTATTATGTCCATGATATGTGTCTTAATATTGCTAGTTATTCCCAGTGCCTCACTTTCTTTATCTGGTAGTGAAATAGTAATCTTTCATTTTCAGCTAGAAGCCTAAACAAAATAGCCTGTTAAAATAAAATAAAATTTCAGCTGCTCCTCTGTCACTGCTTCTCAGCCCTTATTACTCTCTCATGATTGCCAGGTTACAATACTGCCATGGTAGTAGAAGCCGTAGCTTGCAAAATCTCCCTTTTGTGCAACTCTTCAAGGTTCAGTAGCCCTGTGGATTGGCCCTGGATTCTGTCCCCAACCCTCCATAACGTCCGTTAACTTTCAATTTCCTACTTTCCCCTCCTGCCCCCATGCCCAGTATGAGGTTTTGGCTCATCCCTACCTTCTCCTTTGCTGTTTCCAGTACCCATTATTTCCTCAGGTCCTTGCTTTTCAGTCTCTTGCCGCCTTTGTCTCATTTTCTTCAGCCACCTACCTAGTGCGTCTGTTTTCCCTGCCCTGACATACAGCTATTCCAGATGCTGAAGAAACCTCGCAGTGTTTAGAGTCCTCTCTCATCTTCGCATCCTGCTTCCTCTGAGCTTTTCCTCATACCAACTTTGCCGATATACTTCCTTCAGTTTCCTGTTTGTGTTCATTGTCTTTTCTGCACCCTTCCCTCAGCAGCCTTGTCTCATAGGTTTCCTCATCTCCTAAGACCTCTTCCCAAATGTTGACCACAGAGTTACTCCTTTCCCAGGGCCTATGAGATTTTAATCCAGTAAAACCAACAACTTTATCTTTCTTCATGGGAACTGAACTGCAGACATTCTGACAACTTGTTTTCTAAGTACAATGAACTCTTGATTTAACAGACTTTGGAAATAATGGACTCTGTCCACTTTCCAACATCTGTGGAGGTCTGTTAAACCCCCTACCTTACCCCTTGCCTCAGGAAGTGAACATCTACATTTGTAGAGTGCCCTGGTTGTGGGCAGAGCAGCAGCACTGAGAGAGCCCTGGAAGGTAGGTAGGCAGGCAGGCATCCCCCTGAGCCCCCTCCCACACTTATCCACTTCAGAGATCTCCCTTGGTGCTGCTGCTCTGCTCTCCACCAGGAATGGAGACGCTACTCCAGTCCTCAGGACACCCTGGACGAGAGCGGAGTGGCGGCACCAAGAGAGCTCTCTAAGGTAGGGTTTTAACGGACAAAGGGTATGTGTGTCTGGATTGAGTGGATTTTCAGCATCAATGGATATCTTTTCTCTCATTAGTCCATTAAATTGAGGGTTCACTGTAGTTGGAATGTTTGTGAACAACAGATTGTGCCATCATATTAGTCAACTTTTTTCTTCGGAATACAGTATTTATGTACTGCTGTTCAACATCAACAACAAGTTATCAAGCCAATTTACGTAACAAAAGAGAAAAGATGACGGTTTCTTGTCCCAAAGGGGCTCCCAAAGACACAAAGGAGATACCAGCAACCAGCCTCTGAAAGAGATGCTATGCTTGGATAAATAGGGAAAGCTGCTCTCTCTCCCTACTAAAAATGGAGTGTAAGACATGCTGAAGGGGTATTTCTCTGTTGTGAGAGCTCATGGCCAAACTGTTCAGAGTTTGCCACTCACCCATCCCCCAAAATTTGGAGGCAGTTTTCATTTCAATAATGGCTACTGTAACAAAATGGTAACCATAAGGGCTTTTCTATCATAGGTTTTTAGTAGATATGCCCAACAGTGATTGACATTCTCTGATTGTGAAACACCTCTCTTTCCAGCTGCTGGGTAAAAACATTGGGTGTGTGTGTGGGGTGGACAGGGAAGCAATGATTAGATGAAAATAGGCTAGTTCAGTATTATTCCTCTAACGGTGTGTGAGTAATGTGTAGAGCAGAGGTTCCCAACTTTTTCAGGTGGCGTACCACATCGGGGGCCGCTGTTGTGTCACTTACCACTGGAAGTAAGTGGCAATGATGTCATTGCCACTTCCGGTTTTTCGGCCATGCTGGAGCCTTGAAAAGGGATGGTAAGAGGGTCAGGGCAGGTGGGAGGGCTTTTCCCAGCGCAGGAAACCCACTCACCTGAGCTCTGCCAGCTTACTACCAGCCGGTGCCCCCTGCATACCACTAGTGGTACATGTACCACAGGTTGGGGACCTTTTGGTTTAGAGGAAAACAGCTGGCACAGTAGCAGCCCAAAGGCCAGGCAACTCTTTGCTCTTTGCTCACAGCCAAACTAGTAAAGTGGTCACTGAGACTCAGTGGGATGGGGGAAGGATAAGTCATCCCTTTGGGTGATGGTTTTATATGTATGGACTGGAACTGAGGTAGCGTGCCCAGCACTGATTGACTTTTTCATCTCCCTGTGTTTGAAGCCTATGAGACACAGAAAGAAAGCTGCAGACAAGAACCTTCCCTGTCGACCTCTCGTTTGTGCAGTGCTGGGTAAGTGTACTTGCCAGACTTGGTCAGCAGCTTGTTCAGAGATGGGGGTGAGGAATTTACCATCTAGATGTTGTTTCTGAAATGAATTAAATTTTCTAATATGGCATTCTCTTTCTCACCTCACTTTCTTTTGGTAAGATTTGCAGAGGCTAATGGGGTAGTCATTTTTGTCAAATTTTGTTGCTTGAAAGTGTTAGGCTGAGTGCTATACATAAATGAAGTGTTGGCAACTTCAAGAAAAGGGTGGGATGAGCTGGTACGAAGGATGAAAAGAAAAGTTCCTTGGAATTATTTTAGTTCTGTAGCTCTTTGAGCATTGGTGAAAGGCAGGCACATGTTGACAAATGTGTTTGGGTCACCTTGCCATGTGTTTGGGTCACCTTGGAATGGCACCTGTGGAATGGCAATTGTTTTTCTCCAGTTTTGACACTTTCTAAAACATGTTTCCTGCAGGAACTCTCCATTAGTGGCAAGGTTTGAAATATACAGTGTAGTGGCTAAGACTGAACTGTGAGTCAGGAGAACTTCCCCAGTTAGAATCTCCCTGCCATGAGCTCACCAAGTAGCTTTAGGTGAGCCACTCCTACTCAGTTTCAACTCCCCAGTTGCAACATGGGGATAATATTACTTACCTTACAGAGTTGCTGTAAGGGTTGCATCAAGATAATACACGTGAAGCACTTTGCCACTCAAAAAGCACTATACAAAAGTTGAATGTTTGTGATGTTGATGATGCAGTTGTGGTGTATGGACTTGTTTCATATGGTTCACAGTGGGAGCAGCATTTGGAGGATGTGGTGGCTGGAACATAAATGGTACTAAATACCCCTCAAGCCAGACATTTTCCCACTAGCCTCTTCCTAGGTTTCTGGGAAAGCAGTTGAATTCAAACTACCGAACGTCTTGTCTGAGGTCATTCTGGGTGTGTAGTTTGTTTTAACTAGGGATATATGCTGACACAGCACTTCTGATCCCTTAACCATGTGTTGAGGATCAGTTATGGACCATTGGATTGTGCACTTCCTCCACCCAGCCCTTCCTTCCCTTGTATGCAAATACTTTCATTGTGCTTAACAGTGGTATATTACATCTGCACTGACATTAACAATACTTAATACTAAACAGGTTGACTTTGTAACCTGAAATTTGGAACTAAGGTTGAAGCTGGTTATGAGTTGAGCTCTTTATAGTTCTGTGGTGATTTCTGTATCTTCTTCTCTTAGATCTGATGGTGGAATTCATAATAACACACATGATGAAGGAGTTTCCCATGGATCTTTATGTGTAAGTAACAGTTGGTTGACAGGGACTCCATTTAGAGGTGTTCATCAGTAGTGGTATCGGCTTCATGTTTTTTGTCTACAATTACATTTGTGGGTGGGTAGAGTCTTCCCAGTTTCAAGGCTTCCCAGAAACTTCTCAGTTTTTTGTGTGTTCAGTGTGCCAAGAAATTAAAAATGAAATGAATTCCCAGACTTTCTGAGAGCTTTCCTAATTTAGAATGTCTAGTATTTTGTTGGGTATAAAGGCCATGGTCAATGATGTTGGGTGGTACTAACGTTTCACCCTCCCATGTTGAGGGCATTATTAAAGGATAAAATAACCTAAAACACTTAAACTATAACACTTAAAATTCAGCTAAGATGTCTACAAAATTCCTAATTTATTTAATCAGCAGAATGAGAGCAGCAACCTTAAGTCATACTTTCGGACTTAAGGTTGCTGCTCTCATTCTGCTGATTAAATAAATTAGGAATTTTGTAGACATCTTAGCTGAATTTTAAGTGTTATAGTTTTTAAGTGTTTTAGGTTATTTTATCCTTTGATAATGCCCTCAACATGGGAGGGTGAAACGTTAGTACCACCCAACATCATTGACCATGGCCTTTATTAAGTGGGATCTTGAGTGCATGGGCATCAAATCCTAAAATTCATTTTTGGCCTTTTACAGGCAATTTGCATTGTCTCAGCTCTCTTCTGGAGAAAGCTTTACACTCCCATTTACTTTGCTTTGCTTGTTGTTCATGCTACTTTATGTTTTATACTAGTATGGTGTTTTGACAGTATGTCAAAAAGTGTAAAGCTTTCTCCAGAAGAGAGCTGAGACAATGCAAATTGCCTGTAAAAGGCCAAAAATGAATTTTAGGATTTGATGCCCATGCACTCAAGATCCCACTTAATTGTACTTAGCATATGAGAACCATGTACCAAATGCAGCTCTTAAGATGCTGTTTCCTAGTATAATTCTTGTGAAGCATCCCTCCCAAAGACATAAGGCCTATTTGGATGTTAACACCGTCTCCACTTTTGTGTATGGTGAGAGGTTAACAGTTCTCTGATGAAAGAGGGCATCCAGAGTGGGTTCTCTTGCTCAAGAGGCAGAGCTCCCCAAAAGTGGATAGCCCTCTCAGTTTCCAGTCCTGACTGCTCTTGTGATAGGAACTCACTTGAAACTCTCTATTACTGGCCTTCTCTGGTTTTCCTCAAGCAGAACCAAAAGTGAAAGCCACAATGGCATGCCACAAACCTGCCATATCTGACCAGACGCTGAAGCACAGAACCAAGGGGCTTCAACAGCATAACATTTGCTTGTGCTCACAATACTAGACCAGGCTAGACTGCCAACACCTTCTCAGCAGACAGTGACGTTCAGGCATTAAGACACAACACTTAGTCACTGCCTCTTACCTGCCTCAGTACCACCAAGGAAGACTCCAGCAGCCACCCAATCAGGAAAGATGCTGCAACCATCTCTTCAGCAAGTTGCCAGGCCATGGAAGGGAAGAGACACCACCAGGATGCTATCTCTTCCCATCCATCTGTACCCACAAGGATGCCCCCTGCCTTTAAGATGGGATGACTCATTGGCCATGACCTTAACTTACCAGGAGAATGTTGTCTCCCCAGAGACTCTAGTCATACGAATTCCCTCGATTTCCCCCCCCCCCTTTTATCCCCGTGAAGCTGTCTGTTACTTTTGTTCTTCTATATTCCAAGTTGGAGTTTTTGTAGTTATCTCAAACTATGGTACATTCAGAAAACTGGGTGGGATCTCCTTCTAGGGAGCTCTTAAAGCCTTCACTGATTATCACAAGTCCTGCCTCTTGAGCAAGTGGGAGAAGATAACCCACTCTGAATGCCTTCCTTCCACCAAGAAGAAACATTCACAATAGGTACCAATGTTCCTTTCTAGTTGAAGATCATGTTCAACAAAACATTTCTTTGTTTTGTTAAGTGTACTTGGTCTTCATTCAGTCCTGTGGAAAATCACATGGGGGGGGTATTATACAGCGTGGGGGGAAAGTATTTGATCCCCTGCTGATTTTGTATGTTTGCCCACTGACAAAGAAATGATCAGTCTATAATTGTAATGGTAGGTTTATTGTAACAGTGAGAGAGAGAATAACAAACCCCCCTGAAAAAAGCATTTCAAAAAAAGCAATATAAATTGATATGCATTTTAATGAGTGAAATAAATATTTGATCCCCTATCAATCAGCAAGATTTCTGGCTCCCAGGTGTCTTTTACTGTATACAGGTAACGATTAGGAGCACTCTCTTAAAGGGAGTGTTCCTAATCCCAGTTTGTTACAGTACCTGTATAAACGACACCTGTCCAGAGAAACAATCAAGCAGATCCCAAACTCTCCTCCATGGCCAAGACCAAATAGCTGTCCAAGGATGTCAGGGACAAGACTGTAGACCTACACAAGGCTGGGATGGGCTACAAGACTATCGCCAAGCGGCTTGGTGAGAAGGTGACAACAGTTGGTGCGATTATTCGCAAATGGAAGAAACACAAAAACTGTCAATCTCCCTCGGTCTGGGGCTCCATGCAAGATCTCACCTCATGGAGTTTCAATGATCATCAGCCCAGTACTACATGGGAGGATCTTGTCAATGATCTCAAGGCAGAAAAGAGCGACCAGAATGATTCGTGGGCTGGAGCACCTCCCTTATGAGGAAAGGCTACAGCGTCTGGGGCTTTTCAGCCTAGAAAAAAGGCGCCTGAGGGGGGACATGATTGAGACTTATAAAGTTATGCATGGGATGGAGAGAGTGGATAGAGGGAAATTCTTCTCCCTCTCGCACAACACCAGAACCAGGGGACATGTACTAAAATTGAGTGGAGGGAGAGTTAGAACAGACAAAAGAAAATATTTCTTTACCCAGCGTGTAATTCATCTGTGGAACTCCTTGCCACATGATGTGGTGATGGCATCTGGCCTAGATGCCTTTAAAAGGGGTTTGGACAGATTCATGGAGGAAAAGACCATCACAGGTTACAAGCCATAAGCAACCTCCTGGTTTTTAGAAGTGGGTTTTCTCTGTGCCAGGTGCAAGGGAGTGTCAACGGGAAACAGGTTATCTTGTTGTCTTGTGCTCCCTGAGGCATCTGGTGGGGCCACTGTGTGACACAGGAAGCTGGACTAGATGGGCTTTTGGCCTGATCCAGCAGGGCTCTTCTTATGTTCTTAAGGCAGCTGGGACCATAATCACCAAGGAAACAACTGGTAACATACTACGCCGTGAAGGACTAAAATCCTGCAGCGCCTGCAAGGTCCCCCTGCTCAAGAAAGCACATGTACGGGGCCCATCTGAAGCTTGCCAATGAACATCTGAATGATTCAGAGGAGAACTGGGTGAAAGTGTTGTGGTCAGATGAGACCAAAATCGAGCTCTTTGGCATCAACTCAACTCACCATGTTTGTTGGAGGAGGAATGCTGCCTATGACCCCCAAAACACCATCCCCACTGTCAAACATGGAGGTGGAAACATTGTGCTTTGGGGGTGTTTTTCTGCTAAGGGGACAGGGCAACTTCACCGCATCAAAGGGACGATGGACGGGACCATGTACCATCAAATCTTGGGTGAGAACCTGCTTCCCTCAGCCAAGGTATTGAAAATGGGTCGTGGATGGGTATTCCAGCATGACAATGACCCAAAACACATGGCCAAAGCAACAAAGGAGTGGCTCAAGAAGAAGTACATTAAGGTCCTGGAGTGGCCTAGCCAGTCTGCAGACCTTCATCCCATAGAAAATCTGTGGAGGAAGCTGAAGGTTCGAGTTGCCAAACGTCAGCCTCGAAACCTTAATGACTTGGAGAGGATCTGCAACGAGGAGTAGGACAAAATCCCTCCTGAGATGTGTGCAAACCTGGTGGCCAACTACAAGAAAGGTCTGACCTCTGTGATTGCCAACAAGGGTTTTGCCATCAAGTACTAAGTCATGTTTTGCAAAGGGGTCAAATACTTATTTCACTCATTAAAATGCACATCAATTTATATTGCTTTTTTGAAATGCTTTTTTCAGGTTTTTTTTGTTCTGTCTCTCACTGTTACAATAAACCTACCATTACAATTATAGACTGATCATTTCTTTGTCAGTGGGCAAATGTACAAAATCAGCAGGGGATCAAATATGTTTTTCCCACACTGTATGCTTAGGGTTTAGTGCCACTCCATAAGCAGTAGTGCTGCAGCTTGAGGGACGATACTTCCTTAAACTATATAACCTTATTCCAAGCACCGGGCATTGTTGTAGAAACAAAATGTTTTGTACGGAAGTTACTGACCCCTATTTGCCAGTGCAGTTTTCAGGCAGCTTTGACACAGTCACCCTATCTGAGAGATTATGGTGTTCTGCAGTGAGTATAGAAATAAAGACTGGCCTTGGACAGACAGATTCTGCACCATTTTTTGCCCAGTGCCATTTCCTTGGGGCCTGCTCAGTAATTAAAACATATCGTCGCAAGTAACCAAAAAATATGTTTCATGTGTATTTCCCTTGTTGATGAAAAATGTTACCTAACTATTATATATATATTTTTAAAAAAAACCTCTTAAGTGACTGTTCAGCCTATAACAACTCTGAGGGAATATGACACAGCCCTGCTTCAGGGTGCTATAGCTCATAGGAACTCCTTTGAAAAAGCAGATAAAACTTGTATGCTCCCATGGAAGGATATAAAGCTACCTTCATACTAAATGTGATATTTTGTTAGTGGAGGCTGCAACATGCTTGGCATACAAATGATCTGCATCCTAAACCAGACATGAAATGAGAAGACTCCCACAAGATGCTACATTTTCCTTTCTGCTGCAGCCCAGTTCATCCATTCTAAATATTGCCAGTTTGTAAAACTCCTTTTTGAAATTGCCCGCTATGTGTCTGTCTTTTGCCAGTTCCATTCTATGCCATTTTCTGATTCTATCCTCCATGTCATTGTTTCATTTTATTTAGATGCATTTGTGTACTCTTACAGATTTCTAAGCATTACTTGGGGAGGGAGGAAAGGCAAAGCTGCGTCTTTTGATGGCAGTCATGCAGCTCCTGTGATGGTCTAGTTGAAGCCTGAAGTTGAGAGGGAATATTCACTTTGCATATCAACTGGTCTACAGATATTCAGAGCATTCCATACTAACTTCAGTCTCCGTGTTATAAGTAGTTTGGGCCTGCTAGTGAAATATGCATTCTTTCCCAGGGCAGTATATATGTTTTAGCAATGATGGTGATAACTGTCCATGGAACATCCTGTTGTTTGCCTTTTATGCAAATAGATGTTGAAAGTGTATCATCTCTCCCATACTGTATATTTCTGTGCTGCTGATTACATTGGACTTTTCTCTGTCTCTTCAGGCGCTGCATTCAGATAGTGCACAAGTTGCTTTGCTACCAGAAGAAATGCAGAGTGAGGCTTCATTACACATGGAGGGAGCTCTGGACAGGTACATTCTGGGTCTTGCTTCCTCTTTCAACACCAATTTGTCCTCCCTCATCTCTACATGATTTTCCTGCTAGTAGTTTAAAGATTAGCTTTTTAAAAGTAGCTTAAGCATATTAATGGCACCCTCCAATGCTTGGGGCTGGATTATATCACTGGAAGCATAGTTTTGCAAGAAAGGGAAGTGACTGCTTCTTAAATCTGGTGGGGTGGAGTGTTGTTGAACTTCCTCCATATAAGAGTATAGGCTTCTCTACACAGTCGGCTTGCATGACCTTTAGATGTGAGGGTGAAACTGCATGTCATCCTCAGTGCAAGGTTGCTGCTGAAAATCTATCTGTTTCAGCTGGTTTTGTGTTGTGTTCTCCCCTCCCTATAATTTTGAGACAATTAACATATGATGTTGTATGCCTCCCTGCTCCTGCTCTGCATCATTGGCTTTCACCAGTAGAGGTTGACATCAGAGGTGTTGCTCCCTGCCCGCTGCCTTCTCCGCATGGAATGGCTCCGACGGCAAGGGGGCGGGGCCGCCTCCTGCCGGCTTGTAACGGGACTAGGACGGGGCGCAACTTACGGTACCGCCCCTACTGTAGCGACGCCTCTGGTTGACATATAACACAGGAAAATAATGTTGGAGGGAGAACAAGGAGAGCCCTACACTGGGCTGGCATGCTGAGCATTACAACTAATTTCGTTGTGGATGATTTGAAATGAGGTTCGGCAAAACAGTACAGTCAGTTCTCGGTATCCGCACATTCCGTTCCTGCGGATTTGCTTATCCACAGGAACAAAGAGTGCGACTTAACTTGCACCATTCGTGGTCTGTTCTTGACTATCCACGGCCATTCTGAAGTGATCTCGGCATCCGTGGAGGCTGCTTTGAATCTCACGGTGGTGGGTGGCCATTCTGAATCTCGTAGCGGCCATTCTGAAGGTATTTGTGCCAATTTGATTTCCCCCCTAACCCAGGGGTTCTCAAACATACCCACTCCATGACCCGCCTGGAGCCCAGGAACCCAGAAGTAATGGTGGCGATGTGCTATATCATGACACGATAATGTCATCACATTACCACCATAACTTACGAATTTTTGGGCTTTCGTATTTTTTCCCCTCAAAGCCTGCTGCTGAAGCCTCTGCGCGTCAGTTTTTGGGCTCCATCGCATTGTTTTTGTCAGCAAGAACACGGCACAATGAAACCTGGAATGGGCTGAAGACCACCACACATGTAAAAATCTGGCAACCTGGAAGTGTGGGTGGGGCAGTGTTTGCGAACCACCAAAAATCAGGTTGCAACCCACAGTTTGAGAAATGCTGCTCACAGTTTGAGAAACGCAAGTGGGTGTTCCCCTCTGAGCTCCCAACAAATGGGTCACTCAGCGACAGGCAGAGAACAACAATGGCTTCCTGGATGGGAAATATGTTACCTTGCCTAAATGATGTCATAAAGTTATCTGATTGGAGGAGGGGAATCTACCTGACTTCTCCATCCCTCTCCTTGGACCTAGACCAATGGATTTGCTACACAAGGGGCAAGGTACCTTTGTTGCTGAGGAGAATAGCTGCCCTAGACTGGAAGAGGGACCCTGAAACCACATTCAGCACATGGCTGGGGAATAATGGAATTTCCAAACGAAGAACAAGAATGGTGCAGGATGATTTTCCAGGAACTCTTTAAGATTGCTGAACTTGCACAGGAGCTCCTAGGGAGTTAAAATTGTCTAAAAAAATAGGCAAAAAATACAGGACTTTCATCACAAGACTGTTCTGGTGGGGAGGTGTAGTGTAGTGGTGGGCAGTCCGATCCTACCCAACATTAGGCTGGCGGAGTGAGCGCTCTGCCAGCCTAAGAAGTTGCAAAAGTGCTGTAAAGTACTTTTGCAGTGCCTTGAGTGTAAGTAGAGTGTAAGTAGATCACACCGTCGCTGTCCCAGACCCGCGCTGGCCGATGCAGGTAAGGTCAGCGCCGGGTGGTGGGAGGGCGTGGGGAGGACAGACAGGGATGACGAGGGAGGGGGGCATTGGCTGGCCCGGCCTGGGAGGGCGTGGGGATATCTGCGCTGGGTTGTGCTGATATCCAACACCCCTTCCCAGGCCGGGTCAGCCTTACACAGCTTCCCCGGATGCGCACCAGCTAAAGAGCTGGCGTGCATCCGAGGAGGCCCAGTTTGGCTGGCCGCTACATCTTAGGCAGGATTCTGCTGTAAGAGTGTGAATTATGAGCCAGGCAGCCGGAAGAGTCCCACCACCTGAATTGGGGCAGATCTGCTTCCTTTGCCACCTTGAACCCTCCCCTTTTAGACAAAACAAACCTTGTGTGTGCACCCCACCACTACTGTTGATGCCTCCTCGCCCTTCTCCTTGCCTGCCCAGCTACTTAAGAAATCAGCCAGGTAGGCAAGGAGAGTGGGACAGGGCACAGTCCAGCACAGTGATCCAGAGGCCCCCCAATACCTCTTTCATTTTACCTTCAAGCCCTCTTGTCTGTTGCTATCTCCTGCTTGCTCTCTGCCTGGCCCTGTTAAAACAAAGAATGGGCTGAGCATATTGGGAGTACAGTGTGCCCTTGCCATCTGCGGGGGATCCATTCCGGACTACCCCCCACCCCGCAGATAGCGAGGATCTGTGGATACTGGGATCCACCTTTAAAAAACAGTTTAAAGGAAGAAAAAAGCCCCCCAATCCCCATTTGTACGTTTGAACGTTGAAACCGTGCCATTTTCAAGCTTAATGACCCACTTTCGGCTCGCGCAAAGACTCTTCTCTCTTTCCCTCCCAGGCTCGCCTCAAAATGCAGATCTGCGGATAGAAAGGGTCCACTGACTGTACTCCAGCATCTGCTGCCCCGTCCCAGCCCTCTCGTTAAAGTCTTGCTTCAGTCATGGCTGGGCTGGCCCTGCTGTACATTGTACAAATCCTGCCTCAGCCATAATATCACTAAGGCAGCCTTAGGCAAGTCACCATCTCTCACCTTCAGTCTTGCCCCCCCCCCCCCCCGGATATGGGACTAATAATGGTACCACAGAGGGTTGTTGTAAAAATTACTGAGATAATATATGTGAAGTACTTTGAACACTTGAAGTGTTACAGGAAACAGGAAAGCAATTTTGGTTTCACCCCATGTCAAATCTTGTTCTATTGCTGATTCCCAGCTTTGGTTACTTTCTAGAAACGAAATGAATTCTTTCAGTACCACTCAATTGATCTGGTACTGAAAGTGGCAAAGTGCCACTTGAAATGCAATTGGTTTAGTATCACAGATGGGGTGGATTGCTGGGTTATCTTCATAAAGAGTGCTCGTATATCTCTGAATTCACATTTTGAGGTCTTAAATTATCCCCTAAACACATCAGCTGTTGGGGTCAAGGTGGGTCAGGCTTGCCCCAGAGCACCTAAACCAGAGGTTCCCAAACTCCTGAGAAGAGCTTATGCTGCTGCAAGTCAGTGCAGGGCCCCCCGACAGCAGCGGAGGCTCTCCCAGGATCGCGCCACCACTGGGGGAAAATTGACTTTTTTTTAACCTTCCCTGAGGGGGTGTGCTGCAGACCCCTCTGCAGGCCTCCCAGCACCCCCTGGGGGACCAGCACACCCCTCAGAAGGTTAAAAAAAAAGCTATTTTTCCCACGACGGGATCTCAGACGCGCTGTCAACGCACCGTGGGTCACCACTCCCCCTTAAAGGACTAGTGACCCATTGTTCCCAGCTGGGATGTCATGGTGCCCAAGTTTGGGAACCTCTGACCTAAGCTAATGGCAGCCGGAGGGACCACTGCTCTCTTACACATGCACTGTGACATAACAGATTACTGATATCAAGAAAAGTGGAGTAGAGAGGACAGTGGCAGAGGAGAAAGCAAAAGAAAGGAGGAAACTGGATTGTCAGAAGAAAGTTTTGCTAATGTAACCTATTGTATTAATGAGCTCTTTGCTACTGGTTCGAACAATAGCAAAACAACAACAAGGTGCAGTTTTTCCAGGGCTTCAGTGCTATGCACATATCAGAAGCTATACTGATACATAGTGAACTGTCTGCCTGCCCCACTACCTTGTCCACTGAACGGGAAACATCAATAGCTGGCCAGGGAGCTGTGTCAGGAGTTAGTGATGCGAACAGCTATTTTGAGGCATTTTATCTTGCCAGGTGAAGGCACTGACAAGCCCAGGCAGCAGAGGTCCCAACTTCTCCTGGCTGACCTTCACCAGCCAGATTGGAAGTGGGTCTTAATTTTGACTGGTCACATAGAGAGGCAGTTTGGCATAGGGAATAATATACTTGGACCAGGAGATCAGGATTTAAATCTCCACTCGATAGTGAAGCCTACTGGGTGATCATGGATAATTCTCTGTCTCTCAGCCTAACTTACTTCACAGGATGGTTATGAGCAGAAAATGAGGAAAGCTCCAGATATGCTGCTCTGAGCTGCTTGGGGAAAGGACAGCATACAGTATAAGTATACGTCTTCTGCTTGATGATGAATACTAATAACCTGTACATGGCTGGTACCTTGCACATTAGAGCACTGTAAAACATCAGTAAATGTCCTGTCCTATGTTTTGGATTGGTCATTTATTTGGGATAAAGGCACTGAAGCTCCCAGAAGCCCTGAGAAACAGTTATATGTGAACATACGTTGGGAAAATACATCTTAGTGACCCTAATGTAACATGTTGTATATGGGACTGCTTCTGAAGGCTGAATGGATGCTTCATTAGTTTGGAATACAGAAACAAGACCGTTACCTGGAACACATCATTTTGAACGCATCTCTCCAATATTTAAAGGTCGGTGTTATGCTTTCATCTTGAAAATGCTAAACAGCCTGGGACAGGGTACTTCCTCCCATATGAACCTGTCCAGTTTCTGAAATCTGCTTCAGAGGCCCTTCCTAAGTGTCCCTATGTTCAGTGATTAGCAGACGGTAACCAGGGGGAGAGAGTCTCTTCATTGGTAGCACCCCCTCTTTAGAATATCCTTTTTAGACAAATTTGTGATGCACCAACATTATTTTCATTGATGTACCAAGTTAAGATCTTACTCACCAAGGCTTTTACTTGAATTGTGCTTCTGCTGTTTTACTGGATGGATTTGTTTTACTAACTGCTATTTTATCAAAGGTCTTGACTTTGCTGCTTGTATCTATTTTATCTGTATTGGTTGCTTTTTAAACAACTTTATTATCTTAACTTTTCATCTGGTATTGTCATTTTCATTGGTTTGATTGTGAGCCATTTCGGAGAATTTTTTAGATGAAAGGGACATCACAGACGCGCGCGAAATGAGTGAATAAATAAATGTTGCCATAGAAACAGTTTTGGCTAGCTTGAGCAGGGGCTCTGATTTGCTGTGGGGTGGCCTCTGCATCAGCAGAATTTCCAGTCTATTCTGAGACTCCAACGTCAGGAACACACACATTTTGTATGCATTAGTGCTGGATGCCTTTGTCAGTTCAAGGTAGAAAGAGATAAAAGGAAACCCAAAAAACATATGGAAAATGACAGTGCAGTTAAATTGGTTTATGACATGAGACCACCTTGAATGCTATATTCAGTTCAGAGCACTTCATGTCACAAAATTCTAAGGACAAGCTGGCACTTAAAATGGACTTATTGCCTTCACAATAGTTCCATATGCCAGCATTTTAATTTTTTTATTTTTTATTTCTGAAGGGGACTATAGGGTAGTTAACACAGTTGTTCGTTACATTCCTTGTTGGCAGATCACGACAAGTCCATTTTTTCCAGCTACATGCCAAATTCATAGTAGGCATTTCTTCTGCCTGTGGCATTGTGTGTCCAGGCACATCTTTGTTTTTGCTTGGAAGAGTAACTTATATCATTGTTTGATATATTCCCCAATTTTTCTTCGGCACAATCTCTTTGCTTTCTTGGCTGATTGACAATAAGCCTGCCAGTGCAAGCAGTGTCCCTTGGTAATTGCCTGCCATGTCAGTGGATTCTGGGGTAGACTGTGCCTCAGGGAGGTTTGGTGCATTCATTTGTAAGAAAGGAGCAGTTATTTCTAGGGTAGATTCTGAGTCCATGAGCCTCTCTCTTGAGGATGCTGCTGATGCATTACTGTCAGACCCTATTTGTAAATAATCTGCTCTCTCAACAAGTGTGTTTTGATCACTCTTGTGTAGCAATTGATTGTTCAGTGTGGCTGGTTCCTGCACCCTGGTTAACAAACATGCTTTACTCCCTTAGGAGACTGATTTCTTCTAAAGTCTTACTGCCTTTGAGGAGGAATTAAGACAACATGGTGCTGTGACTAGTATAACGTGCAGCCAGGGAATGCTAGCCTTGGAAAAGTAGACAAATTAAATCCTATCGCTAGAAGTAGGTTGATTTTTTTTTGTTTTTTTTTTCAAAATTTCTGGATTAAAAACGCAAATAGTGGTGTTATGTGTTTTTATTCGAAAAAAACAATGTAGTATATGTCAAAAACAGGTTTTCCAACAGGAACAGTCATTCCACAGAGACCTTAAAGGTGGGAACTTGGTTAAACTTGGTTTAAATTATTTTTTAAAAAACCAGAGCACCCCCAGTTACCGTCCCAAAATATTTTCTATTTTAAATTTAAATTTTTTTTCTTACAGCAGCAATTGAAGTGCACTATATTACTAACAGCGCAATCCATCGTAAGGATCCGGCAGGCAGCCCAGGGCCGCCCGCCTGATCCTGTGCACCGGTGGCATGCTGCCGCAGGGCCGAAGATCTACTCGGGGAAGGGGACGTTCGGCCCCTTCCCCAGGTGTAAATGCCAGCAGGCCCGACCGGCCTCCTCGGATTTCCGTCAGCTATGTAGCTGGCGGAAGTTGGAGGAGGCCTAGCCGCCTGGCGGGGCTGGGATATGGCTGAGGCCATCCCCCTCCCCCTCCTGGGCTGGCTAGGCCAATGGCCCCCTTCCCTCACCGGGCGAACCGCCCCCGCTGTATCCCTGCTTACCTGCTGTGGCCGCAGGGGTGATCCATCGACGGAGCAGGGGAGGCTGGCCTCTGCGCCAGCCTTCCCTGCTCTCGAGTCGTTGCGAATGTGCTTTATGGCACATTCGCGACATCTCCCGGCGATGGAACGCTCATTCCATCGCCGGCTGAAGGCTCAGGATTGCACTGTAACTTTCTTAAATACATGATATTTAGAAAGCATTCCATTAAGGCACGCCAGAATTCACTGCACAGCACTAGTTTGCACATTTTCATCATGTTTAAAGCAAGATTTCTCACTGAAAACGTCTGACGGATGACTCAAAAGTAAGGACATTGGTGTTATTTCTTGATATGGAGGATTTTTTGATTTATTTCATCAGTAAAAATAGTTTTGTTTAGCATTTTGAGTCAAAATTGGCTTTATTTAGCATAGTTACAAAAAAAACCCACCACTACCTATCTATCACCGTTGATGCCTTAAGTCAGTCCCTTTATTTGGGAAACTTGACTACCCAGAAAGGACTTGACATGCCGATTGAACTGATAGTGTGAGCCCTGAAAATTGTTCACCTTGGCTGCCTGTGAATATTGAGATACAGATAAGAGATTGTGACATCATAGTTACTTCAGCTAATGGCATTTCTGTGATGGCTGCATGATGGAGAGAGGCAGTCAGGAATGCTCAGATGTCCTGGATTTTCTTCCCAAAATGCTGAGAGTTGCAGGAATAATTTCTGCTTCATTTTATTCAGCTGCCATTGGAATGTAGAATTTGAGCCACCACCAATAATTTTAAAGATTTGCTTTGATGAAGAACTTGCTAGCTCCCTGGTCAAGCACTCTTGAATGAAAAAGCTTTCTGATCTTGTTTCTAGCTATTTAAAGTTAATTCCCTATTTGCTCAAACTTTGGGGCAGCAGTCAGTTCATCTTTATTTATAGCAGCGCTTGTTGTGTGTGTTAAGTATGGATATAAGAGATTAAAATTGTACCACACCGTCGTCCTCCAGGCTTCACTTCTCTAGATTAAAAGCCCAAAGTCGGGCAGCCGTGCTGGGAGAATGTGTGTTCTGCTGGTGCTGGCTGCTATAAAGCAGCTGTAAAGCGTGCTCCAGCAGCGTATGCTGTCAGTGTCAGCGGGAAGGCCAGAGCCTTCCTGCTCATGCTGGCGGATCTATGGAGACCTGCTGGAGGGTGTAAGCCGGTGCAGGGGGTTGCAGGGAGGCGGCAAGGTGCTTGAATGGGTTGGGCGGAACGGGGTGGTGGCAGGGGTGGGACATTTGTCCCCTGCCCCAGAGTTGTTCCGTAGTGGCTGCTGGGACTTACCCTGGGTAAGCTGTAGCTGAAATAACTATGATGTCAGAATCTCTTATCTGTATCTCAATATTCACAGGCAGCCACGGTGAACAATTTTCAGGGCGCACACTATCAGTTCAATTGGCATGCCAAGTCCTTTCTGGGTAGTCACAAATGTCCCCTTACCCCGAGGAGACCTCCAGCAGCCAAAACTCCTCCGCAGATGCAGCGGAAGCTGTGCTGGCACCATTGCATCAGTGCATGGAGAGTTGGATAGGATTGGGCCATAAATACCCACTTTCTTCAGTCTTGTTTCATACATCTTCGTTCCTTCCTAGCTAAGCCCTTTGCCATCTTTATTGCTCTCTTCTGAACCCTTTCCAATTTGTCTAATATATGTTCCTTTATCTCAGGGGCTGATTGTGTTGGAAATTGTTTATTGAGAAGCTTGCAAGTGGAAAGTGCTAAAGCAGTACTTACAATGAATTAATTTAATTACATAATTAACCCTTTTCAGTTTTCGGAGCTAGTAGATGTCTTGCTTGGGTAGGGGTAAATATCTGGAGAAATATGTCAACCCAAGGATAAAATAACCAACAACAAGCTTAGGGAGTTAATGTATTACCTGAGAGATCCAGATGTAACATGCAGCTTTATCTTAAACATGGTTGAGCGATTGAGAGCACGCTTGCAGGATCATGTGCTCCCAGCCCATTTTTTCTCCGAGTTGATTCCCCTTGCCAACCCGTATCCGTGGGGGAAATGTTTCTGCTCTTTCTGCGGTTAATTGAAATCGCAGAAAAGAGTGAATGCTATCCCCGCACCCATTGCCTTTGCGTGGTGCCAAGCCAACATGGGTCTTGTTTGGAGCCTCTCTAGCACTGAGGCTGCTTGCTATAAGCATTCAAATACTGTGCTATAAGCAGCATGCTGCTGCTTATAGCGTTTTGTTTAAGGAAGACCTGTGCTGGCTTGCCGCCAGTGCTACACACATATAGGTAATGGGTGCGGATCCGCGAGTAAGTGAATCCGGATACGGGCCCCCCTGTATTCTTAAATGTTGAATGGGCAACATTAGTTGTGCCTAATAACACTATACAAGGTTTCCTCTTAACCAGGATCTGTAACCAGATTCACAGTCTGGTTAAGAGAGTACCCAAGTTAGGCTTAACTGTGGTTAAGGTCGATGCCACATTTGTCTGAATATCTGTGTTCTGGACGTTTGCTCACTAGCACCAGGATGGTCCTTCTACAGGAGTAATCCAGTTTCTGCCCATGGCACCTTCTGCTGGCTCCAATCTTAGCTCTGTATCAAGCCATCAACTGATCTTGGGGACATTGGGTTAGAGAACGCATCTTCTTCTTCAAGGACAGTGGCCATGTAGCAGTGTCATACCATTTATTTTAAATCCGTGTGTGTGTGGGGGGGGGGTGTATTTTTAAATGTGGCAAATGGCCGCCTGTGTACAGTAGGTTTTCTTTTTGTGCTTTTAAGGGCAAGGCTCTTCCTCTTAAAACCTGCAGCTGTTGTGATCTTCCTTCCTACTGCTTCTCAACTGAAAGTCTCTCACCAGACAAGAGGCAGAATACTTTTAAGCCCAACCCACACCGCATGATTTCCAGCACGTCCCAAACGTGTGCAGAGCTGTGTGGTCACCATTTCAGAAGAGAGCAGCTCAACGCGGGAGAGCTGTGCTCTTCCGAGTTCTGGCGCGTGCAGAAAGTTTGTTGCCCATGTTTTGAGGGGGCGGGTATGCAGAGCTACTGTAGCCACCAATCGGATGAGAGGGTGGGATGAAAGGGGTTGTCAGTCATTCGGAACTCACTTGAGTCTCCGATTTCTCTTGGATCTATTTCTCCTTCTCACAAAAGTTAGCAAGATGAATTCTATTCCCGGCACAAATTGCTTTGTGTTCTCTCCTTCCTGCCTCTCTCTCATGTATCGGACCGCACTTGTGCTTATCCAATCACCGCTGCGCTTTCTAAGAAGGCGGGACAACAGGAGGGACTATTTGCAAGAAGAGGCTTGTGGAGACGAGTTCAGCACACGGAGGCGAGCGGCCAGGCACCTACGCTCGCTCGCCTCCGCGCCAAATCTCGTGCGGTGTGGGTTGGCCTTTAGTGAGTTGGTGTAGCATAGTGGCTAAGAGACTGAGCTTTGAATCAGGACTTTCTGAGGTTGAATTTTGCAACTGCGATGAACTCCCTAGGTAGCCTTAGGCAAGTCAGTTCCTTTCATCCTTAGCTCCTGCAGTGTTGGGGCTACTAATGTTTACCTTACAGGATTGTTGTAAAGATGGCATTAAGGTAATACATGTGAATTCTTGGAAAGCATCATACAAAGTATTATTATCTGGGAAGGCTTCATTCACTCAATAGATGTGTCTTGTCAGAGTGAAGAACTGATACAATCTATTCTTCTGAAGAGTAGCATTGGTAGAACATGCTCCTGGGCTGGGACTGGTTCTCTGCTGTGCTGCTGTCTCTTTTCCTGCCTCAGGAAGTGGGGTATGTGTAAGAAGTAAGGGACTAGACCTATTGTTGATTTTTCAGGAAGCAAGGAAATGGTGTCTTTCTCCAGGGTACCTTGGGAAAGTTGCACCTGGAGATTTTAGAGAGGAACTGGGCATAATGCCCAATACTTACATTTATGAAGTGTTAGCTTGCATTATCCCTATTGTTCGATGCAATTGTCATAATTTTTTGCATATGTTATATAACTGCAGCAGGGTGTTGTATGTTTCTACCTGTCCTGATTTTTTGCAAGCTATTATATAAATTTTGATGTTCTGGCCTGGAAATAAGGGGGGCCGAGCAGTAAATCTCTTGGGGATGACAACCCCCCCATATATTTCTGATTTATGTTAACTCAGAACCTCCAGAGCCTTTGGCACAGGACTTTGCTACCTAGTGACCTGCAGCTTCCTTTTCTTCATGACTGAGCTCCCCCACCTGTTTTATATGCTGCTCAAACACCAAGCACCAAATAGAATGGAAATTTTCTGCTAATAGGAAATTAATGTTATGTTGAATTCATTTCAGTTTGGAATAAATCTTGTAGTCAGAAAGTCAGGGATCGTTGTTGGGCAGACAGGATTACTGTTGTTCTTTCCCCACGGGGTTTGGAAGAGACAGTAACAGCCCCCCCCCAACAGCTTTTCCTTGAGTGGTGGGCTGCTGACAGGCAGCTCAGACTTTTGAGCAGGGGTTTTCCTTTGTCACAACTCCTGCTGAGCACTGGGAGTACCAGTCTGTAGATCGACTCTGTGTGAGCTGAAGAACCCTATCAATTCGTAGCAATCGCAATTAAAAATAAATCTTGAAAGGACAGCTTTAAAAGCAGGTTATCCTCCATTTCATTCTTTGGGTGCTGTTATCCCAGAGAGAGGAAATTGAGCAAGAGCTGTAATCTGGATCATTAAGCAAAGGGCCAGTGCTGTCAGTTGTGGACATAGTATCCTTCTGCAACTTCTCTACTGAGCTACATTGTTCCCAAATTCAGAGCACTGGTGGATGTTTTTAGAATTTTTTTTTTGTAGTGAGAGTTTGAAAGGTGGTAAACAGAAAAGGTTCAGTTCGATTCCCGCAACGGGGTGAGCGCTCGTTGCTTGGCCAGCTCCTGCCAACCTAGCAGTTCCAAAGCATGTCAATGCGAGTAGATAAATAGGTACCGCTTGCGGGAAGGTAAACAGCGCTCCGTGTTCCAGCTGCATGCTACGCGCTGCGGCAAGGAGAGTCATGCCGGCCACATGACCACGGAGGCGTCTTCGGACAACGCTGGCTCTTCGGCTTTGAAATGGAGATGAGCACCACACCCTAGAGTCGGACACGACTGGACTTAATTGTCAGGGGATACCTTTACCTTTTTAAACAGAAAAGGGGCCATTTTGACCTGGATGCAATAATAATGGTTAATATTTGTATAGCACTTAATATTTGCAAAGCACTTCACATATATCACCTTGATGTAGTCCTTACAATAACCCTGTAAGATAAGTATGATTATCCCCAAATTGCAGCTGGGAGCTGAGGCTGAGAAAGTGATTTGTCTAAGCCCATGTAGTAAGAAGTAAAGGCAGAGGTGAGATTTAAACAGGGGAAATCTTGATTGCGAGCTCAGTATCTTAACCACTGTACTATACCAGATCTCAGAACAAATAATTTAGTACAAAAACAATGTTTGAGCTATGTGTGTGGTGGTAGTTTTTTGCTGTCTGGTTTTGTTTTTTGAATACTGTGTATTTAGCAGTTGAGTCTACTTTCTGGGACCCTGAAATCATGCACACTCAGTACCCCTTGAGTGGAGATTGGAGGAATATTGTGGCTGTCGGTCTCCAACAGATATCAGCCTAGAAAGACTAGTTGAAGATGGGTGAGTCTCTGACTCTCAGTGTGTTTATAGGTTTGATAACTCGTTAGTTTTAATAGGGTTAATTGTTTGTATTTATTACTACCTAAACAGTTCTCTTTTAATGCACCCTCAGTGCTTGTCAACCAGCATACGTTTAAATGCCTTAGTATATGTAAGTGGGCTGTGGCCTTTTCTTCTTTCTCTGAAAGGTGCTGCTCGTAGTTAAATTTGTTTACTTCCCATATCCAAGTTTTGCATGTTTTGTTTCTGTTATACTAGATGTTATCTGACTCAGTGTCCCCTAAATGGCTGCTGAAAGTATGGGAGAAGGCGAGGTCTCTGGGTTATTCCCAAGAGGCCTTGTGCTTTCTCTCGGAAATGGAGATCCTGAACAAACTTAATCTTAGACTTCGGGATGTGGAATATCAGAATCTTTATGCCTTAGCTGAAGCATCATGCTCACTGCATTTTTTTCATGTTCCTAAGCCTTGTACCCAACTAACCCCATATTTGGATATTCTAACTGACCCCAGGGAACGTAGAGTGCTGACATGTGCTAGGTTCAATGTCACCCCCTCACCGGTGTTCCTAGGCAGATACTCTAAAATACCTTATGAAGATCGTATCTACCCCTGTGATGGAAACTCAGTTGAGTCCCTAAATCATATTCTTTATTGCCCCTTGCAAAACCTTCCACGGAGGAGGAGGTTTCTTGCGTCTATTTTGACTAATATATCTGGTTGGGGGGATGAGGAGAAAGTGATCTATTTAATAAATGAGGGATCCTCTGAGGTTATTGGGAAGATTGCAATTCTTTTTTGTCAGGTAGGGATTTTTTTATGCCAGATTAAGTTGATTTGGGAATGTGGTTTTAGCTTAATAACCAAGTGATTGTATGTGTAGGCTTTGTGTGATTATGTTTATGTATATTCTTTTTATGCCAATAAAGGTTGTTGTTGTTGTTGTTGTTGTTGTTGTTGTTTAAGTTTTGCATAAATTGTGTCAATACAGGGATGGTGGAAGGTGATCTGCCACTGCTGCCATGTGCGCGCGCGCGCACACACACACACACACACACACACACACACACACACACACACACACACACACACACACACACGCTGCAAGGAAGTGAGCCTGCCTCCTGCTTGCCTACAGCAAGGCTGCCTCTCTCTAAAAAAAAAAAAAGCAAAGCGCATGATGCACTGGGTCCACTGCCAGCACGTCCCACATTTCCTGTTTTGGTTAAAGAGATAGTGAAGGAAAAAGGTAAAGGAGTAGGAGGCAGGCTTGTAGCTTTATTGTTTGCTCCCCGCTTGCTTTTAGCAAGTGGGAAGTGGATTGAAATGACTCCATCCGTGGCGGGCTGCAGGGAGGCAACGGCAGACTCAGAGTGAAAAGCACTCCGTCTTTTTTGCCACTCGCTGCAACTTGCCCCTTGATGCAAGCCGCAACAGTCGGCCTCGCCCTTGGACTGCCCCTGTCTGAGCATAAATAATAAATCTCTCAACATTTGTGTCCAATATGTGGTTCCACAAGGAAGCAAATGTGCACATTTACTGTTTTGGTGCATACCCAGGGCAGTCTGATAGGGCAGCACTGCTCATCCTCTGAACTCAGTCTCATTTGTTCCTACTCCACTTTTGAAAAGGGGGGGGGGGGAGAAGTAATGAAACATAATTGTCAAGGGGAAAGAGAGGCCAAAAAACAGAGAGACTGAAAACTTGAGGATGCCAAAAATATGCATGATATTCTACCCCTGAAGTGATGGCTATATGTTTGCACTTGTGGATAAGCTTCCAAAACAGGAAGTGGATCTGTGAATACTAATGTTGGGGGGAGGGGGAAGCATAGTACTCCATCTGAACACTTTAAAAGCAAATAAAATGAATTAAGATATTAATAAAATTTATAAAAATGAGAAACTAGAATAATAACACACAACACCGCTTTCTGCCATTTTCAATTTTTAAAAACACCTTAAAAGCATTTTCAAACACCTCTAGCTATAGGGCATGCTCTGCCTGCGGGCTTTCCAAAGGAGTTTTGCTAGCCACTATTGGAAAAGCACTACACAGATCCTTGGACTGGGCCATCAAGGCAATTCTGATGTTGTTAATCCCACTTTTGGTTAAGAACCATTAGCAGAAACAGCCCACTTGTTTCCATGTACTTGAGAAGTTCCCTCTGACAGCTATCATTGAAGTAGGAGACTTTAAAATGAGAGTTCAACTTTCAGTGCGATGATGAAACCCCACCAGATTCTCCACTAAACAGTTTGAGTCATTCATGGTGTAAAAGCAGCAAAAGAGATTTTTAATTCCATGTTGGCAGGTATTGCCTAGCACCAGACAAATTCTAGTTTCCACAGAGTTTTGTGTGGAGTATGCTGGGCTCTTGAGCCAAAGATCTGTCTGGAATTTCTTAAATCTGAGCCAACGAGTAAAGCACATTATAGCTGTTAGCGTAAGCAGTGCCCAATAAACTGCCATCGCAGACACTCGGGGCAACCGTCTCAGTCCCAAGCAGTGATTGCCTTGGATGGCAACATTTGCCATGGAGGCTTAGTTACCTTGGAAACATGTTTTAACTGCATCTCAGCTTTATGAAGAACCCATTTGATGCTTTACACTGAAGGCTGATGCCTCTAAGCCCAATATGGGCAGAAGTTTCTTTTGCGCTGGATTATTGTGATATTAAAGACCTGTCCGCAATCCTAAGAATATAATTCAGTGCACCAGTAAATGAAACTGCATACGTTGAAGGAAGGCTATGACTCACTGAGAGAGTGTATTAATACCATGATGATGATGTGCGTGTACTGTATTACTGCAGTGGTGAGCACACTAGTGCTCTAAATCTGAAGTTGCAATTTCATCCTCTTCTAACCCTACATGAGAACAAAGTGCTTAGTTATTTCTGGCCCTCATCTGCTTAATGACATCATTCCCTGCTTAACGATGGCACTTGTGGGCCTCAGCAGATGCCATGAATGCTATTCGGCCCACTATATGAAATGTGTTTGACACCCCTGCTGTAACCCATCTTCATTCCATTGTTTCCCATGTTTGCATTGGTTCTGACATTAGTTTTGGAAAGGGCAATGTGAAGAGTAGAATGATTAGAAATGATGCAGAGCTAGTTCTGAGTGTGGGTGTGAATGGGTATGGGGGAATGGTGCTTGTTTTGGGGTATGATCCTATGCCTACTTGCTTGGAAGTCCTAAGGAGTGTCCAGCAATTTGCTCCTGTCCAAGTGAGTCAGCCCTGTGCACACTGGCATAGAAAACAAAAGCATGTGAATCCTTCTGTCACTCACATTTACTGCCCTCAGAAGGGCAAACCCTGGGGGGGGGGGCAACTCCCACTTCTGACTGGCAAGTGCTGCTGGGATACATGCAGACACAGGAAGTGTCTGCTGAAGGATGATTGGCAGCACCATAGGAGGGCACATCTTTTGCCTCAAAGAAAGCCCTGGATTGCAGTGAATGTGTGACCACCATAAATCCCACATGAGTTGAAACTCATGGTGTGTATTCCCTTGGAATAGCTGCACAATTGGTTTGGGCCTGAGATGGAAATTGCTAGATAATGTTTTGAACTAAGATGAGTTTCTAAACAGCTTATCTGTACTTCAGCTGTATGATTACTGGATCTATACTGACAGCAGGAAAATAATTCCAGGGCTTCATTTGAACATTTGGTTCTTCCTATCCTCCTGCTGTCTTTTCAAATCACTGCTTATTGTCTTCCAGTATATTAGACATCTCTGAAAGAGATGTCTAAAACAACTGCCATGACTGGTTGTTCCTCTCTCCTTATGTCATTCCTCCTGCTCTTATTGGCCAGTGGTTGAAATATATTCTGAACGGAAGAATGTAGTGACACACAGGGACAGACTCCTTTTCCTTGACTCTCCATATTCTTGAGATGCCAGCATGTCTTCCACTTGCTATAATGTTACCCGGTTGGCCCACCTAACTCCCTTTTGCTTAATTCATTTGAGCTTCCATATTGTTTTCTTTTGTCACATGATAAATGGTGACTTCTGGGCTGTTCAGGTCTGCAAATGAATTATCCATCTGTCCTTCTGGATTCTATTAAACTACCCTTGTCCCAAGTCACCTTCCAGTTGGTGTTCTGGCAGTTATCAGCACGTGGACAGTAGAATGTGCTGCTATCTGTTTCACAGCAGTGCTCCCTAAGTAGGAATGCTCTTCATGATAAAACTCAAGTTGCACCTGTGAAATTAAGCTCTCAGGCTGACATTAAGCTGATCCAGCTAGAAAGTAATCAGGAGTCATTGACATAAACTTGTCTTTAAGGCTTCTAGAATTTGAAATTGCTGCCTGGGAATTTGATCACAGAATTGTTATATCTATTCTATGCCTTGCTTCAGAGCAGAAAATGTATGTTCAGTCCCGTCAGAGTTCATGTAATCAGAAGAGTCTTTTGCTTGCCAAATAAGTCCCCAGTAAAACAGTATTGAAACAGTATTTGAAATTTTGCTTTTATTCTGTAATCTTGAAGATTGTATTAATGCTGCCAAATATATTCATGCTTTGTCAGTATTTAGAATCTAGCAATACTTAAAACCATTAATGATTCAGACTCTTTTTATTATTAGCTTGTCTACTAGTCGTGATTGAATGTTGATGTAAAAAAGGACTGCAGCATACACTGGCTAACATATTTTTGTGTCTCAGGAGTGTTCCTGTACACCCAGTGTGATGTGACATGTCTTGTCCCTAACTTAACATAGTGAATAGTGTCTGCTAGTTGTCACATATGTCATTGTGAGACTAGTCAAACTACGGCAGATCTGTACTGTACCTGGTTGTGTTTTGTGTAGCATCGGTACAAGTGGCAGCTGATTCTGATTCTTGGCTTCTTGCATTGGGGATATATGAAACTGAAAGCAGACAGCTGATTTCTCCCTAGCTTTGGGTGCTACTTAGGTGCTGACAAGTAGAGGGAGAGAAAAAGCTCTGTCAACTAATTTGAGTGTTAGGTGACTCAATGAGAAATCACGCAGGTACGTTAAATCTGGGACAACAAGACTTCAATTTCTGTGGCTGCTTATCTGTAAGGGACAGGATTCTAATTAATCAGCAAATGCTTCCTCTTTTGGCTTTAGGCAGGTATCTCCTTATGAAAATGCAGCTGTGTTCAACAAGCCTATTGTAAGGAGCGTTGATGAATTTTCATTCTTTTCTTTTAGCTCTGATCAATCTTTTGAAGTTTCTTATGTCCAATGAGACTGTTTTGCTGGCAAAACACAACATCTTTACCTTGGCTCTCATGGTGAGTGTCTATACATCTTTGTGATATGTGGCAGTGATATGATTCTACCGAGGATAATTGTCAAAAAAAATTAGGGGACCTAGCTAATGAGGCAGGCTTTTGCCATAATAAGTAACAGATACATTCCAGAATTATGTTCTCCTTCATGGTATCTTTGTGTTTCTATGTAGCTGGGTTAGGATCAGTACCTGTTGATTTGAGGTGGGAATGGATCCAAGAACTGTCCCTGCTGCAGGGGATAATTAAAGCCAAAGCATTTGGGCAAGATGTTCAGTGGAAATGTAGATGTGGAAGAAGTGGTCCTTCACGAAAAGATGGGGCTACACCTCTAGACCCCATATATTTTAATCCCAAGAAAGGTTTCCATTTGCATGAAAAAGCTGCCAGAGACAAGCTGGAAAACCAAGAAGATTTATGATGGAGGAAAAAACATGACCACTGTATATAGTACTGTGATGGATAGATCTGTGGCTGTTACGTATAATATCTTCTTTCAGGGTTTAGGATGGGTGAATGATCGCAGCCTGTAACTCTCTGAGTGCCACAAAGTGCACTACCTTAGTCAGAAAAGTGGCTATAATATCATTGAGTTCAAACACTGTTTATGCTCAAAGACTGCTTGTTTTATTACTTTTAAAATGCTTAGATAGCTTCTTTGCAACTGTTCAATTTTTAGTAATTCCTATCGTCTTTTGTTTTTAAAGGTGGTAAACCTGTTTAATATGTTCATCACTTATGGAGATACCTTCCTTCCGACTCCCAGCAGCTATGATGAGCTATACTATGAAATCATCAGGATGCACCAGAGTTTTGATAACCTGTATTCTATGGGTGAGTAGTGTCGGATGACTTGGCTTGCAGTTGACAAAACTCATATATAGATATGAGCTGTGTGGGTGACAAGAGAGAGAACTATTGTGCATGACAGCTGATCAGCATATGTACTCATAATGTAGCTGTCAATTAATGCATGGATACAAAATAACTCTGTTTGAAAAGATAAATATTCCCTGTTCTTACTTTAAAAATGTTTCTTCATCCAGAGCAGGCTTATAGAAACAAAGTTGTTTGGTTACAGAATGATCACCCGATTCACATGCGTATACTGTGTACGTGAAAGTGTGCTTGTTGCTATTGCCTGATGTATACTGTAATTTGATTACAAGAAAACACTGTGCCCTCATTTAGAGTGAACCAGGCTGCCGTGTGCAGATATACAGTACCTTAGTCTCAGGTCAGAGAGCAAGAGCACCCCCCAAAGCCAATCAGCAGCAGGAACCAGCACTGTAAACAAGAGGTTGAAAAAGCATTTGATGGATGCACAACAAGAAACCTGCTGTACAGAATGTGGCCCTGCTAACGTCCACAGAACCAGGTCAATGCCTCTGATGCAATCCAGGAACAGCCCCCACAATACTGTTTGAATAGTGAGGTAGATAAAAAAATGTCTTAAGTCTTGAATGATGCTTGGGAGCAGGGGTGGGGGTGCAGAAAACCACAGAAGATTATTGTAGAATAAAATATTTGCCAGGAGACAAGGAACACAGGAAAGGAGGGACTGCTGGCATGAGCCTGCATTGGAGAAAAGCTTTAGCTTTGGTGGTTGCAAATAGAGGGGCAGTTTTGTATCTTTGCCTATCTCACATTTATTTCTTCCCCCAGTACAAACATTCAACAACCATCATGATAAATTAGAGTTAGGCAAGTGCATAAAAAGGGTTGAAAGGTAATTGGTGGATGGAGACAGTTCCTCACTGTGCAGTGCACAGTGTGATAATGTAGAAGCAGCAAGCTCTTACAATAAAGGTAATGAGAAGACTTTCAGCGTGAATGAAAGCAAATGGTAGGTGTTAGCGACCTTTCATGTGTACAAAAGAACCCCAAAGTCCATTATACAGAGAATCAGTGCCCTACTAGTGATGACTTTTTTGAGACGATAACTGCCATGGAAACTAGCAGAAAAGATGCCACGTTAGACTGCTTTGTGCGCGTGGAAATCATCTGGATGAAACTGGATGAAGCTAGCTTGTTGATGTAGGTATTGCTGCCTCCAAATAAACTTTCAATTTAATTGCAACAGGGACAGCCACATGTTGAGTCTCAAAGTTGCTTTTGCACTCACTGTCGGACCCAAGCGTAAGGTGCAGTTTTGCAGTGGAACCACTCTCTCTTTCTCTCCATCCTTTTCAAATAACTTTAAAACAATACATGAAACATTGGATGTGTCTGCTTATTCAGAGCCAGGCAAAACAGAAGAATGCATTTATTTTCCTGTCTTGTTTTTGTTACATGATGAAGAGTGAAGAAGATTGGCTTCTTAGCAATAGTTTTTATTTGGCTCTTGAGCAGCATAGCAGTAGCAGCACAGTGAAGTTCCAGGAAAGGATTATGACATGGTTTCAGAGTCTGTCCTCCTTGGCCCTGTCTTGCAAGGAAGACAATTGTATGCTCATTTCAAGAGAACATGAGTTTCTTTTTATTATCTTACTCTTCAAAGCTGATCATTAGGGAGGTAAAGTAGTGGTTTACAGTTGCAGTTGGTTAAACTTGAGGATATATTATAAAAATAGTGCATCACCTTTTGCACATGTGATGTACATAAAGATAATTTCATTTGTACATCAAGATAATTTCAAAGAATTTGATTTTGATTGATTTGGAAATTGCTGTACTATCGTGAAATAAATACCACAAAATATAACCATATTCCTGTCTCTCATTTCAGTATTGAGGCTGTCTACTAATGCAGGCCAATGGAAGGAGCCAGCCAGTAAGGTGACACATGCATTGGTCAACATACGGTAAGAAAAAGGAGTTAATTGCAGCATGAAGGGCCTGTGATCTCTGTTGTTCTGGTGCATTTTGTTTCTGTGATGATATGCCATGCTGTTGGATTTCTTAGCTGGGCGGGGAGATCGCATCTAAACCAAGATTGCCTAGTTGGCTGAAAGCCTCTCCAGTAATTGTATTTGTGTACTTGGAACATGACAGGTCATGTGAACATAGTATGAGCTTCGGGAGGCTTTGCTTTGCTGGGCTAGACTAAGGTGTAGGTGTGTTTTGTGGCAGTAGGCAAAGTGTGAGTATTTGAATACACTTTTTGTAATGTCAACATTTTGCTCTTCCCTGGAGCTGCATTTTCAAAACTATGATCCAGTTTTTGTGAGCTTAACTTTCACAATATCCCTGTGGAATGACACAGTTCTGCTGGCAGGGAGCTGATGTCCTAATGGACTTTCCTGCATATTGAGACTCTTAAATCTCCTAGCCCTTACAGGGGGTGCAGGAGTCAACAGTAGCTGGTTTTTGGTATCCTGAATCAATTCCTGGGTGATGGCCTGGAGTCTGTTCCAAAGGTAACATTGAATACTAAAGATTGGCGTAAAAACTCAATACTTAAAAACAGATTATGGCCTGAAGAGTATTCCCTCCACATGTAAGCTAGCAACTAATTGCTGCGACTTGAGATTCCTTTTGCCCTCAAGAGGCTGTTCAAGAATTGGGTCTCTTGTCTCCAAGCAATACAGTGGTGAAAGGGTTGGGAAGTTACTTTTAAATACAGTAAAAGTTGTGTTATCCAGTACTTGGTTAAGCAGCAAACTCGGTTAAAGCCGGAGCTACACTGTCTGCGTTCGCATCGCATCCGCGTTCTGTGTGCGTCTGGTGTCCCGCCCCCAGGTCAAACAACGGCTCTGATTGGCCAGATGTAGCACGGACGCAGCAAAAGTCGAGGCGGCCTCGACTTTTGCTGCGTCCGCGCTACGTCCGGCCAATCAGAGCCGTTGTTTGACCTGGGGGCAGGAACCAGACGCACACGGAACGCGGACACGATGCGAACGCAGACAGTGTAGCTCCGGCTTAACCGGAATCTTCACCCTTAAATGAGTGTGCTGCTTAACAAAGTGTCAGTTAAGCAAGCCTCCCAGCCTGCCTCCAACCCCCTCCCTCACTTCCTTGACAGAGCTCCCTCTGTGGTGCTGCTCTGCCCTGCCCTTCTTCACAAGGGCCCTTTAGGAACAGACATGTTCCTTTCTCATAAGGGCCTTGTGAGGAAGGAAGTGGAATACCGTATTTCTTCGAGTCTAAGGCGCCATCGATTCTAAGGCGCACCTTTACTTTCAGTACCACCAGCAGGGGAAAAAAATCCATCGATTGTAAGACTCACCTCCCTTCATTGAATCTACCTGCTCAGCACCAACTCTCCCCAGCATGTCAAGCGCTGCAGCTGACAATGACTGAGTGCCTTTGCTTAGCATTTCTGGCCCCACCAGAAAGTGCCATTTCCTTTATTACCTGGGCTTGGGGGAGCTTCAGGGAGACCTGCGCGACCCTCTGCGAATCTTCAGTTCGGCGAAAAACGGTGATTTTTGGCCATTTCCGGTTTTTGTGAAAACCGGAAATGCCCGGAAATCGCCGTTTTTCGCCAAACTGAAGATCGGGGAGGCCTGCAGAGGGCTGCGCAGGACTCCCTGAAGCTCCCCCAAGCCCCGGCAAATAAGAAGATAGCATTTTGGGGTGCTTTTTGGAGACCTTCGATTCTAAGACGCACCCCATTTTTTGAAATGCTTAATTGGGAAAAAACATGCGTCTTAGAATTGAAGAAATACAGTATATCCATTCTTTGAGGGCCCGAAGGAAGGAGGGAGGGTCAGAGCTGGAGCATCACTGCTGAGGGAGGCTTGTCAGGTGAGGAAGCAGAGGCAGAGTGGGGGTGGTGTGGTGCTTGCAAGTCTTGTGAAATCTTTGTTAACTGGCACATTTGGGTAAACAGCAACCCTGTTTCTTTGTGTGTGCCAGATAACAAAACGTTTGCTGTATTTGTGGAGTTGTATTACAGAAATTTTAAGTGTAATTTACAGCCCAATCCAACCCAACTCCTCTGCAAGTCTGGCATAAGAGTGGCCTACGTTCAGCATAAGTTCAACATAAGTTATGTCTGAGTTATGTCAGAGTTATGCCTGAGTTAGGCAGGCTGCAGTTTCTGTGGCCCAGCACCACCCCAGGATCCAGGCAACACTTACCTCCCAGGCAGGCAGGCTCTCCAGGCTCCGTGTCTGGCTCGGGCATGTGCAGGCCTCTGTCTGCATGTGTCAGCGTCCATCCGTGGCAACTGCCGCAGGGTCTGTCGCAGCCCGATCGCAAAGGGGCTGACCGCAGGCATGGGGGTTGCGCCAGTCATGTGGTGGGCGCAGGGCAGGTGACAGGTGAGCGAGGTGCCTGAGCCAGCCGCTACAGGGCACCCTGTGCATCAGCCACCTGCTGCAGGGGAGAGTGGCCGTCCCCTCCCTCCTGCAGAAGGCGATGCCACCCCCAAGCCACGTTGAGGCTGCACGTGGGGGTCATGGGGGGTGAGCGGGGGAGGGAAGGGAAGGAGGGGGTGGGAACGTCACACACAAGGGTGGTCTCATGAGGTCTGGAACCGCCTCTGACAGGACGTGCCCGTGCACTGCCTGAAGCCCAGGGCCTCCAGGGCCAGGGCAATGCCCACAAAGAAGGCAGCCCGGCGTGCGTTCTGCTCTGTGCCCTGGCCAAGACCGAGAGATGCCTTGGGCTTGTCTGCTGCGAGCGTGAAGGGCTCACGCAGCTCATCACACCCCCAGATGGGGCGACGACGGCGCCTCGCGGCAGGCGCTCTGGCAGGGTGGGGGGTGGCCAGCAGCCATCATCAGGGAGTGGGAGGGGAGGCAGACACACAGGCAGGCTGCCAGGGGGAGTCACAGCAGCCAATCTGAAAGCAGCAGCAGCAGCAGCACACCTGCCCCATGGACCTGGAGATGCAGGCTCTTCCCCTGTGGAACCACAGCCTGCTCCATAGAAAGGGGAGGGGCAGCAAGTACGACAGCCAGGGAGGTGGAGCAGCAGCAGCAGCAGCTGCGGCAGCAGCTGAGGAGGGTTGCAGGGCTGGCTCCCTGACCTCTGGCAGCATCTAGTCGGATGACAGCGGGGCAACCAGACTGCAGGCCCAGGGGTGCTCCCAGGAAGGTAGGTGGTAGTGGACGTTCCTGGGGGGACGAACAACACGGGGTGTTCCATGGCAGCTGGTGTGTGGAAGTAGTCGCCATTGAAGACAAGCCAGTGTGTCGGTTGCAAAAGCCTGCAGGGAGAGAAATAAAACACAGCTGAAAGGTGTGACACACACAGCATGGTCTGAGCTGCTTACCTGGGTGTAAGGAGAGCATGATCCTGTAAGGGGAAAGGGTCAAAGAGAGAGACAACAACACAACTTGGGGGTCACAACCATGGCAAACCTAGCACTATTGACCTTTCAGTAGACCCTGTGGAGACAAGGGGGGGGGAACAGCTGGTGTCTACATAAGGCTAACAGTTCCACACTTGTGGCAGTGTCTGCTCACATGACTACAGGCAGCAATCAGACACAACAGTGGTACAGAGGCATGTATCCTATATATCATAGCAGGCTAAGCAGGCAGTTATCAGACAACACATTGGTAAAGAGGCATATCATAGCAGGCTAAGCAGGCAGTTACCAGGCAACACATTGGTAAAGAGGCATTTCAGAGAAGGCAATGCAGGCAGACAGGGACAGTGAATTTTGCCCTCTACCGACAAAGTCCCACTTTGTGGCTGTAGGGGACAGAACCCCATGCCACGTGCTCAGAGAGAGAGAGAGAGAGAGACTGGAGGTTTGGGGCTGGGCTTTTGTGGGAAAGAGGCTGGGTGGGGCTGGGTGCTGATAGGCTCCCTATCTTTGGCATAACTCTGTCGGTTTCCAGACCTTGCTGACACAACTCCGACATAACTCTGACATAACTCAGGAGTAGGGTGTTAGAACTTTTCAGGAGAGGGCTGGAGTGGGTAAGGTAAAATGGTTCCTATGGGTCTCCTCGAATTTATGTTCACCCTTTTGGTCGACATAAAATTTGTGTCAGCATTTGTGTTGGAGGGGGCGTGTCTGTGCTCGCCAGGGTCTGGAATCCGACGTTAATTGGTTTCCGCCCCGTTACGCCCACGGTCCGCCCATGGTCCGCCCACTTTTATGTCTACTTTAGGTCCGACTTATGTCGGCGTCGGTGGTGCGCATGTGTGTCCGTTCTTCGTCCGTCGGTCGTAAATTCGACATAACTTCGACATAACTTCGACGTAAATGGTCGCATTCCAGACATAACTTCGACATAAGCGACTTATGCTGAGTTTATGTCTGACTTGTGCTGCTTAGCCCTTGCGTTGGAACGGGCTGCCCGAAACCCACAGGATTCACTGAAAAGTACCAGATCTTCCTACTTCTGCTCCCTACAAGTTAGTAGGTTGTGTCAGAGCAAGAAAGAATATGATGTCAGGCATATGAGCTGTGCTTCACCTGTGAGACAGAGAGCCTACCCTTGTGGTGATGTCTCGCCATTCTCCTGTTTATTTGTGCAAGAAATTGTGTGTACAGTATGTGGGAAAACAAACTCCCTCTAGGCATCTAGATGTTCTCTCCAGGTCTGTAAGTTTCACATCTTTATGTACAGGTTCTGCAAGATTTAGTCTGTTGCTATCTATTTTTCATGAACAGAGATAAATGAAGCTCTTGGGGACTGATAATAAGTTTTGCAGTTAAAGTCATAGTCATAGATTGGGGGATGCTCTCTAAAATGCCATAAAGGACAGATTCTTGTTTTGGCATGGTCTGTGAATCCTTGAAACAATTATTCATGGAAAAGTCTCCTAAAACAGGGAATAGAAGCAAGCTGAAGGATGCTTGCAAATTGAAGGGATATCACTAGAAAACAGCCTGGCTGCTTGTTTCCTCCGTGGGTTCCTTGACAATTATTTACTGTAATTGGGACAGCAACCACTAGATAAATAACATCTTATTTCTTTCCCAGTGTAATGGGAGAGGATAGCCTTGCTAAGAGATTGATGCTGTTAACTCTTTGGTATTAGGCTGTTTGCCCAAGTGATATTTCAATCAGCTCTTTGCATTCCAACATCTGTAAATGTGAATTAAAAAGCTATTTATTAGCATTTATAGGCTCCTTTTTATCAATTCTGGGTCATCAAAGCAGCTGAAGTTAAAACTAGATTGGCTTGAATGGAAAACTGCTTAATACCTGCTAGTTTCCTTTCCGACAGTCACTGTGCATCTTTGGGGTAATATTTGGGAGGCTGTGCTTTTTAAACACATCTAACATGCGCACATGGGGGAACATAGTATGTTGGGATCCTGTGTAGTGGCTAGTGGCACAGCTCTGTGGTTCATAGGGAAATGAAGGGGGAGACAAGGGTGAAAGGTGCAACAAAATAAACTTTATTGTGGGGATTATTAGCAATACTAGGGAGGGGAAATCGGAATAAAGCAGTTTTCCTTAGACATTTGCTCACAGGTAAGTCCTAAACGTAAGTGGTTGGTATAGAACAGTATAGTGAGAGGAGAAAGGAAATCCTTAAAAGAAAAAAGGGCATGTAATGGCGCAAGCATGAAGAGGGAGAAGAACAAGGAGAAGAGACATAGGGAAATTATGTGTTTCCCAGAGAGTCCTGGAGTAGGAAATTGGAAGGGTTGGGGTACAAGAAAGGGAGGAAAATTGGGGAGTTGGGAGGAAAAGAAGGGGAAAGGGGTCTTATCATTTGGACCATGGCAAAAGACTGTGGCTGGAAATCAGTCCTCTATAGCTTGACTCAAGGACTACAGACAAGGAGTGAGCCTCTCAGTGGACTGGGAAATCACTTCACCCACTTGCGGTGGGGAAGCTAGTCTCTCTCACGGATAAACCAGTACTCCGGCTGCAAGGAGGTCCCACCAGTAGTTGGAGTGGTGGCTGGGGAGTTTGTCTGGGAAGGAAGCCTGAGGCTGATCTCCAATCTTCACTAACACTTGTGGAAAAATAGGCCAACACACTAACCAACCAACACACAGACACACGCACAACACAATGCACTTGTACGAAGTCAGAAAATTGCGTTGTCTGTTTCTGTGTCTAAAAACTAAGCTTGTTGTCAATTTGCCTGGATACATGACAGAAAACAAAAAATAGTGGGGGATTTGTAGGTCTGTGGTGAGGCTGTGCCAAAGACCAAGATTACTAGTTCATACTGCTATATTGAGGGGTGATACAGGAGCCATGAGGCAAGAATGCCAAGACCAGGCAAATCTGATTAAAAGCAGGGTTCACAGGTGGAAAGAGGGCTTTGAAGCAAACCCCCAATCAAGGCAGTAGGCTTAATTAGTTTGAGAGAAGGAAGTAGGGCAAGATTGCTGGCACTGCTTTCCCAGGGATAAGGGGCACACTGCAAGGTGGCCCATGAGGATGGCTGTCCAGTCTACTCTGGCACTGTGGCTTTGGTTGCACTCAGGGAGAGAAGTGGGAAGCAAAGGTAGAAAGGAAGAGGCGAGTGAAGCATTGCCAATACTGGGTAGTGGCTTGATACAGTGGTCCTTGGATTGCAGCTGAAATTAATACAGCACCAGTGGGTCAACTAACAGCAGACTGACTGCAATAGAGGATGAAGGCAACGAACGAAGACACAAGGGTCTAGTGACCCATCTTTTTATATCTTTTTCTCCCATACGTTTCTGTGGGATCTTTTGTGGGGTGAGCTCATTAAGGGAGTTGATGGTCCTTGATGGCTTTTCCCTGGACCTAAATTGGTGCTGCTTTTGTCCTCGTCCTGGCAGAAGGCCAGCTGCTCAATTAGCATGGTTCCTTGATTGAGTTCAGCCATGGAGTTGATGGGGACAGCTAGGCTTGGGGGATCCTTCCTTCATTTTGTTTTCCTGGGTCAGGAAGCTCCTAAGAGATGGCTTTTGTCACAGAGTGAAACTTGCTGTTCCAACGAGGTGCAGTTGCAGACAAGGCTCCATCTAAACTAGCCTGATTGGGTGGGGGTACGGAGTTGATTTGCCTTCCTCTTGGTCTGTAGATCTGAGGCCTCTTGCCATCGTTCCTGGAACAATATCACATTACTGACCAGGGCCATTCTCCTTTCACAGACACCCAACACACATGTACATTCCTTGCACACCTCAGAATAAAAAGACTAGTCAGGCAACAAACATCTCAGTTTGTGGGTTTTCACTTTGATGCATGGCTGTTTTGAAGGAGGCACCCTTCAACTGTGTTAGTTTCTAGGAACATGTATGCATATATATCGTACTTACCTAGTGCTTTCCTGGAGTTGCCACATCCCTTGAAAAAGACGTGGCAATATTATCGTTCTTCCCCTCTCTCTTTTTGACTCTAGAGACTATTGTTGGAGCACCATGATATTGCCGTGCCATCTCCATTACAAGGGAGGAGATGGCTCTCAGAGCCATCTTTTCTCATTTATAATCTTACCTAAATCTTTGCCAAGCAGATGTACCTTGACAGGTGAGACCTGCAGATGATGTGCAGCCTTCTGATATAGGTCTATTATCAGAGATTGAGGTGGACAGCACCTTTACCCTTTCTCTGGTTCCTAAGACTTTTGGTGAGATTGATGGCTTTTAAGGAATACATGATGAAAGTACTGAAAACTGTTAATGCATTAATTTTAGCATGCTCGAAGAACTATGCATTGATTTACATTATATATGTATGAATGACTCCTAGGGATAGTCTACTGAGAAAAGGTTAATTAAAATTTTGAAACTTCCTCATTTGATTGGTACTTTATCTACCAGTATTCATGTTTCTAATTAACCATGAAAAATGCATTTTTAGAAATGCTGTATTTTCCATGGAAAAATCTAGCAGGACTTTTTTCCTCCACACATCACTGATTCTGCACAAAGAAAAATTCTGTGCCATCAAAATCTGAATTCTGTAACCTTTTTATAAATGACAAAAGTGAATATATTTATACAAAAGATGCAGATACTATATATTCATCTGCTTATCATGGGGAGAGAACAAAGATCTTTGTAGGTCACTTAAGTCTTTCTCCCTCACTGCTGGAAATGCTAGTCATCCCATTTCTTTACCCAATTTTTCAGATTTCAGTAGGCTTTGTTTGTATGCTTTCAAAACTACTACTGCAGCCACAAGGGCTAGAGATTTTCTTCTTAAAGTGAGAGAAGAAAAGCTAGAGGGATACTAAAATCTGTCACTTTCAGAATTGTGTGCTTGTGTAGCATGATTGTGGAGAAGATGTGCTTTAGCATTAGAGTGACAAACCTGGCAGGTGCCAGTCATTCTCGACTCTGGCAGCCTCCGCAGGTTGCCTATGCGAATCACGTGGTGGTTTCCCATGGCTGAGATGCCCAACTGGACAGTTGATAACTGGAGAGCTTATCTTCACTTTGGTGAAGAAGTAAGCAACTTTCAGGATGTGTGATTTTCCAGGCTAATGAGTCCCTCTCCATTAACATCTTGCAAGTTTGCTTTTAATGATAATTTTATTAATGGAGAGTTCAAAGGGTCATCTTCTGATTGCTTGTTAAGCGATGGAGGTGGTGTCTGAATCATTGTATTCTTTTAATAGACTTTCTTCTGATCAGTCATTTTCTCAAGGTGAATAAATAGATTAACCCCATGATTAATATATTCAATTTCTCCATTATCTGTAATGCAGTCAGATAACTTCATCATTTTATTTTTTTTGCACTGAAACATTTTGAAATTGGCAAGTGAAGTCTTTACTATGCAACCTGGGGTAATAGATTTTTGATGTATTACTTGGGTAATTGTGTCTCTCCTAGTGTCTCTGCCTCAATGCTTCTACTTGCTCTTATCTAAAATTCAGATGCTTTCTGGTCTGGTTGTCCTTGCTGGTGTTTTTCTTTTAACACCGAAGGCCCTGCTGCTTTCTGTACTTTAGTGAGACTGTTGGGTGAGGTGTAGCTGTTTTTAGAACATCAATTCCAGGTTTATGTATAATGCTTTATATGCTAGCTGTCAAGTGATGTTGATGGTCGGGCTGTACATCTCTGATGTTTTAAGTAATATAATGTTAAAGTAATTTATCTTGCAGAGCTTTAAAGTTGACTATATCATAGTAGGTCTCGATTGCTTGATGGATTAGTGTACGCTTATCTCATGCTACTGGAAGAAACCCAGCATTGTAGGTTCAGAAGGGGGCCCTGTTATGAAGCTTTTACCACACATCAGAACTGCTCTTGTTGCACTTGCAGACAGCCTAAATCATTAGAGTTGGTTTAGCTAAGAATTTCTTTTCCATCATTTATTTACCTGTACCAGGTAAATAAATTTACCATTTCCACCATTTATTTACGTGTACACCTGGGTGACTGGTGTCCCAGGAAAATTCAGTCTATAGAATCTACCTGTTCCTGTGGACAATTCAATGACTTAGGCCCGCGCCAGATGTGCAGTCATCTGTGGAGAATTACATTTATAAGCATATCTGTGAGGCTCGAGCCAGGAGGGATTTGCATCTACACGTTCACTCCAATCTAGGGGTTTATTCATGGAAAGAAGCCATGGAAAGGAGCCAGGATGGTGTAGTGGTTTGGGAGTTGGACTCAGACCTGGAAGATCCAGGTTCAAATCCCTGCTCAGCCATGAAGCTTCCTGGGTGACCTTGGGCCAGTCACTATCTCTCAGCCTCACCTACCTCACAGGGTTGTTGTGAGGACAAAAGGAGGGAAGGAACTATGTACACCACCCTGAGCTCCTTGGAGGAAGGGTGGTATAAAAATGTGAAAAATAAATAAATAAATAAAATGTTAGTCCCTCCTCCAGTGCTGCCCGTCGTCATTCAGCAGATGTCCTATGTCTGCATGAATCCCAGCTGCCCATGCCCACCAAAAGGGGTGGGAATCCCCCCCCCCCTGTTTGCTCTTCTAAGGGCAGAAATGTTCCTTGTCCAGGCATATTATGTGATTTGCAGTCCAACTTTAACAGGGATGTTTTTTCCCCTGGTTGTTAAGTTCTGTTTGTTAACTGAGAAAATGGGCTCCTCTTCCTGCTTCCTAGCAGTGAGGTTCCCCACAAGTTCATAGTGGGCTAATTGATTGGGTGATTGTCCAGGGTAACCTTCCTGATTAGAAGCAGGGAAGGGAATTGTTGAGTATCTGTACAAGCAAATTAATTAGTGAATTCATTCATACCCAACAGAGGTTGGTCAAATATGATATTTTGGTGTTATTACAAGATGCATGTGGATAAACCTCGCCAAACCCTGCAATATTGGGTCAGGACAGGAATAATTTCATTTCTGTATTTTCACAAGTGAAGTTGGTATCACACAAAGAGGGCCCCTTTTTCCAAAAATTGGGACCATTTTCTTTGGAGACAAGTAGAAGAACCAAAACACTGCCATGAATTGGGCTAAGAAAACTCCAACATATCTGTTGATTGATTGGCAGGGCAGCCAATTGATTGCTGGTCACTCAAGATGAGCTACCCTGATTGGAACCAGGGAAGGAATTTCCCTGGTTCACATTTAGGGAGCCCATGGGCAACACAAAACCTGACAATCAATTGGTGTCTACCAGCGCACTACCCGTTCATGCTCAGTGAAGGACAGGTAACTGAACTCCTGTTTTCTGCCCCACGCTTCCTAGTTTGGTAACTGCAACATGACCAGGGACAGGGATGTTTTCAGTGGGAAACATGGGCAAAGGGAGAGTGGGGTGAAAACCATTTCATTTCCCACATGTATCCATTTTCTGTGAATTTTCTATTTTTTTGAAGAAAAAAAAATGTCCCAGAGCCCCCATGACACACTTAGTCTTCATATTGGGGTTGCATGTAGCAGCGTGCATGTTGAATTGCCCTTCTGAGGGTGACACACTTTCTGGTCCAGCAAGTGTCTTGGCAGGGTGGACGATGCTGTTGGATCGCTGGTTCAAATAGAGAATGGTTTGTGGTTTTTTTTTTTTTTAAACAAACAAGGGTTTATTTTAGTGCCACATTACCTATTGTTAAACATTCAGAAATAAATCTTTTAATGGTGTGGTTGTAGCATTCCAGTGCAACACCAGCTATTTATGCATGCACACACAATGAGAGATGTGTTTCTATGGAATGACAGGTAATTACAAATGCACACAAAATGAGTGCTAGCAAATGGGTTGGTCAATATATGGCAAGGTGCACAAAAGGGGGGTTGCGTGGCCCCTCAAGGATGCAAACTCCTAGTGCTTCTCCTTGCCCTTGGGTTGTGGAGTTCTGGTCTGGACAGGTAAACTTCTATTAGAGTAGTCTGCCTCTCCATAAAGCCACTCATATGCTGAGTGCCGTCATCAGCCCCAACCAGCATCCTAATGTCCTGTGATATCTGCTCTGCCAAGGCCTTGACCTCGATGGACAGATTTGTCCAAAGCTTGCTCCTTGTTGGTCATTGCCCTCTCCAAGCTCACGTCCATGCCGCAAGGTCTCCGTCCTGAATGCGGCTGAGGGTCTCCATGAGCTTGTTGCTCATTTCCCAGTTCTCCTGCAACACATCGGGAGAACTCAAGCTACTTATGCCTGTTTCTCCGATGCTACATTTTCTCCTCCCTGGCCATGTGAGGTCTCCGTTGCTCGATTTCTGCAAATGAGAGCCTGGTTTTAATACAGAACTTGTCTGATTCTTACTGCGGTCAGTGCCAAATATGGGAAAGACATCAATGCAAAATGTGGGTTTTGCATCCAAATATTCAGTTATTCTGTGGGAAATGCTGATTTCCGTGTGGATTTTTGCACGTGTGGTCTGGGCCTTAGACAGTCGCACTGCATAACTGGGTACAAGTTAATTTGCATGTTTGAAGCTAGCCACCACACCCTCCCCTTTGTTTTTTGGTTAGATCAAAATTGATGGTTCTGCCCCCACAGTAGACTCCATCTAGTGGCAAAATAATGACTCACTTTAAATTGCTCACTGAGGTATGTTTAGCAGTAATGATCTTTGGCATGCTGTCATTGCTAATCAAGCCTGGCTGATCTCAAATTGCAGGATAACAAAGAGCAGCTGAGTAGCTAAAAATGCAGTCTTAGTTGTTATTGGTTTACATTAAAAAAAAAACAACCTCTCTACAGTTATTGCTGCAATTACATCTGGGTTAGGTTTTTAAGTCAAGTCATGTGAGTTGGATAGAACTACCTTTTTTTGAAATGGGAGCTGCTTCCTGTTAGGATGCATGCAGGTACTGCACTTTTTGGCTGTACGCCCCAGGGTATGCCAGGAGGTGCTTCATCTCACAGTGTATGTTGCCAGATCTAACATGGGGGGAAGAAGAAGAAGAAGCAGGCAAGAAGGAAAAGTAACCATCTTCTATTGAGAGGAAGTGAGAAGTAACAATCCGGAGAAGGTGCTTGGAACACGGCTCTCATTATATCTGGCTAATGCATTTCATAGAGAGAAGAAATCTAGGTTTTTTTCTGCATTTCTTTAAAGTGAAACATGGTGTCTGTGTACTGCCTTAGGGAGATGGCATAGTTGGTATAAAAGGTATTCTGTGAGCTGCTTTTGATGTTGAATGTTTCGTGGGTGATTTCTTGCGATATGTTTCTGCAAACTCGCTTAACTTCTCTAAGCAGGGGAAGCAAGTATAAGTAGGCTTACCAGATCGTCGACCGGGACAGAGCGATCTGCCCTTAAGGGTAGATCGCTCCGTCCCGGAGCGCGCCCCGCCCCTTAAGGGTAGATCGCTCCGTCCCGGTCGACGATCTGGTAAGCCTAAGTATAAGTAACCATTTTCTCAGAGGTATGCAGTGTGGAGTATTGAAGAGGCATGCAATTTGCTTCTTGTAGATACAGGTGGCAAGACCAGAATTGTAGAGTTCTGGCTTCTCATTCTTTTTTCTCCCACCTAGGCCAAGGATGGGGAACCTCTTTATAATGGAAAGCCGCATCTTATTTTATTTATTTATTTTTATTTTTATATATAATTATTTTTCCTTAACTAGAAAAGGCATACATTTTTATTTAACACGTTACAGTTCTTTCCCTAAGAAGCTCTCAGGCCTATGACATGAGTCACTGGGTGGTTCCCAGTTCGCCAATTACTGAGTTGCCAGTGACAGGAAAGAATAAATAAAAGTTACCCAAAAAATACCCTGAGTTTGGTGTTACATCATTAAATACAAGGTGGATTTATTATTTGCAGACAAATACGCAAAAGGCTGCAACTGGTAACCCAAAAGGCTGCATATGGCCTTAAGGCCACAGGTTCCCCACCTAGGCCTTTTAATGAATATATTTGGGAGGTCTTCAAACTGACATTTTAGAAAGTAGCAAAACTATCTGATCAGAATAGTAGTTTATAGGCATTATGCATCTCGGATTCAGGGGAACAGCAGTTGTTCAAGCCATGTTGACAGCAATTTGCAGAGGGAAGCTGAGGAAATAAAGTGGCAAGCAAGAAGCTTTGCTGTATCCATGCAAACCCTGTGGAGCCACCACCTGTTTATTCAGCTAGCCTCACAGAACAGTTTCTCTCCTTCTCCCAATTGTCAGCAGAAGCAATTATAAATCCCATTTTTCTTCCATACGTACTCTAGAGTTGATGTATGAATGAAAGACACCATATTTCTGTCATGGTTTTATTAATTTAGCATTATATATGCAAAGTTCTGTACAGTCTTGTTTTTCATTCATCCTGTCTTTTTGGCAATTTGGTGAGGCAGATAGTCAATGAGAAACTGAAACTGAGATTTACTTAATAGGGCTGTGTGTACTTTGTGCTTAAAAACTCAAAAGCAAATTTCTTTACCAAAAAAGCTAAATTCTACAACCTATATAAATTATACCTATTTGCATAATTCTGCAAGTAGTCATAGAAAAGAACAGGGAACTATGCAGGCTGCTGAAGCTTCATCCCACTAGTGGAATAATTTTCAGCCCTCTAGCTTCTGTCTCCCGTCCAGGTATTTTCCACACATTTTCAAGCATATCTTTGGCTGCATTTGTTTTTCAGATTGTAGCGCTAGGAGTGCTGGAGAGTTGTGTTTTTCTCCTTCCAGCGCGCTCAGGTCACGTTCTTTTTTCACATTCTAGCATGCTCACCATGCTAGCGATTTGAAATGCAAGCTCAAGGCTAGAAAACATGGCTGCCTCATGCACCAAAGGAAGGCTGTTCAGCTGCAAAGGAGCTTGGGAGATGTAGTGCAAGGGACAAGGAAATAAGAGTTGTCTTTTTGGTGGAGGCTTATGTTGACAGGATTCATTCAAAACAGCTAAGGTGGCTTGCAACAGTGCTTCATCATCTTCAGATTCCGCATCCAGCTCTTGTAAGTAAATATTTAATTCCACGAAAGCACCCTGAAGTACAGTAAGACGCCATCTTGTCGTTTTTAATTAATCAATTCTAGCATGCTAGAGGCATGCTAGAAAAGTCACTTCCTCCTATTTTCTATTAGAAAAACAAACACAGCCTTTGTAACCCATAAGGGCTAGAAATTTGCTTTAAAAAAGTTCTCAGGAGCATTCTCGTTTCAGGATTAAATTTGGAATAATGTGTAACTCACGTGATATATACAGTTTCTTAATCAGATCTTAGACAATGGGTTGGCATCTTCTCTGCAGCTTCAGGCTAGCTTAATTCATAGTGTCTCCCAGTGTGCTTTTATTGTGCTTGAATTGTAAGATTCAATTGCAATTCTGGATTTGCTGCATATCTACCACTCAATCAGTACTGGTGCATCTTTGTTGTATGGTATCCCAGTGTGGTATACTAATTTCGATCAATCTGTTGAAAGAATCCAAGCAATGTTCCTACGGAAAATCCTGGGGTTACCTACCTGTGTACCGTACTCAGTCCTATGTTTAGAAACTGGCCTTATTCGATTGAAGACCTTACAATGGTTGAGGTTGGTGAAATTCTGGCTTAGACTCTGGCTTAGACTCTCTTACAATTGTAATCAAGATAGTCTGCTGTTCCAACTTTTTTCAGAACCTGTTGCACCTATTGGGGCAATAGAATTACAACAGAAATTAAACTCCTTGGGCCTCGATGTGGAGAGGTTGGGTATGTTGAGCCAGGCGGCGGCCTACCGCGAAATCAAGGTCAGAATTCTAGATATTGAAAATCAGGAGCTGCATGGTGCGGTGCGTACGACCTGTTCCCCACTACAATTTCACATCCCTATCAGCTTTGGGAAGATGGCACCTTATCTTTGTAATCTTAAGTGCCCCCAGTCGCGCAGAGCCCTTTCTTTAGCTAGGTGCAACGCTCTTCCGTCTGCTCTGTTACTTGGCAGATATAGTGAAATTCCAGTCCTTGAGGTATTGTCCTTGTGGAGTGGGTTGTGTAGAAACATTACTACATATGTTTTTGTATTGCCCACTCCACGAGGCACCTCGTAAGCAACATTTAGGCCCTATGTTAGTCAAGCTCCAGGGCTGGACAGATCAGGAGGTAGTACGTTACCTTTTATCGATGGAGATGGATGGCGTAATGGAAAGATCGGCAGCCTTTGATACAATCATTATAGCACGTAAAGCTAATAGTATTCCCTATGATGTTTGAGCTGTAATTTTGTTGTGTTTGCAGATGTTTGTAATATAAATATTATGTGTTAAGTGTTATGTTGTGTTACGTTTGTTCGTTCGTTTTTGTTTTGTTTTTATGCCAATAAAGGTTCCTTCCTTCGTTACTGCATCTTTGTTCCCTCCCTCAGTTCCCATATACTGGCCAAGAAAGGGCTGATCAGTGCTGCACAAGCCCTCCCTGCTCAGAGGCACATGGAGTGGCAGATGCATCCACAGTCGCATAATTTTTTCATAGCACGTTTAGGTTCTAGCACAGTTTGGGAATTGCTGACTTAGCTTCTGTATATCACATTTTAAGTATTCTAAGTGTTTCACATACATTATCTAGGTAATTCTTGCAACTAGTAAATCAAGCAAAGAAGTGTATTAGAATGAATATGAGGCAAGCAGGGATAAGATGAGAACAAGGTAGTATGGCCACAAAGAAAATAAACAAAGGTCATAAGAACATAAGAACAGAGCCCTGCTGGATCAGGCCAAAAGCCCATCTAGTCCAGCTTCCTGTATCACACAGTGGCCCCCACCAGATGCCTCAGGGAGCACAAGACAACAAGATAACCTGTTTCCCGTTGACACTCCCTTGCACCTGGCACAGAGAAAACCCACTTCTAAAACCAGGAGGTTGCTTATGGCTTGTAACCTGTGATGGTCTTTTCCTCCATGAATCTGTCCAAACCCCTTTTAAAGGCATCTAGGCCAGGTGCCATCACCACATCCTGTGGCAAGGAGTTCCACAGATGAATTACACGCTGGGTAAAGAAATACTTTCTTTTGTCTGTTCTAACTCTCCCTCCACTCAATTTTAGTGCATGTCCCCTGGTTCTGGTGTTGTGCGAGAGGGAGAAGAATTTCCCTCTATCCACTCTCTCCATCCCATGCATAATTTTATAAGTCTCAATCATGTCCCCCCTCAGGCGCCTTTTTTCTAGGCTGAAAAGCCCCAAACGCTGTAGCCTTTCCTCATAAGGGAGGTGCTCCAGCCCACGAATCATTCTGGTCACTCTTTTCTGCACCTTTCCAATTCAACTATATCCTTTTTGAGGTGTGATGACCAGAACTGGACCCAAAACTCCAGATGCGGCCTTACCATCGATTTGTACAAAGGCATAATGATATTGGCCGTTTTATTCTCAATCCCTTTTTTAATGATCCCGAGCATGGAATTGGCCTTCTTCACAGCCGCCGCACACTGGGTCGACACTTTCATCGACCTGTCCACCAGCACCCCAAGATCTCTCTCTTGATCCGTCACAGACAACTCAGAACCCATTAGCGTATATGTGAAATTTTGGTTTCTTGCCCCAATGTGCATCACTTTGCACTTACTTACATTGAAGCGCATCTGCCATTTTGCTGCCCGTTCTCCCAGTTTGGAGAGATCCTTCTGGAGCTCTTCACAATCCCTGCTGGTCTTCACCACCCGGAAAAGTTTAGTGTCATCTGCAAACTTGGCCACCTCACTGCCTATCCCCGACTCCAGGTCATTTATGAATAAGTTGAAAAGCACCGGTCCCAAGACCGCTCCTTGGGGCACACCGCTTTTCACCTCTCGCCATTGTGAAAATTGCCCATTGACTCCCACTCGCTGTTTCCTGGTCTTCAATCAGTTCCTAATCCACAAGAGGACCTGCCCTCTTATTCCCTGACTGTGGAGTTTTCTCAGGAGCCTTTCATGAGGGACCGTGTCAAACGCCTTCTGAAAATCCAGATATATAATATCCATGGGTTCGCTTGCATCCACATGCCTGTTGACCTTTTCAAAAAATTCTAACAGGTTTGTGAGGCAAGACTTCCCCTTGCAGAAGCCATGCTGACTCTCCCTCAGCAGAGCTTGTTCTTCTATGTATTTTAAGATTTTATCCTTAATGAGACTTTCCACCATCTTCCCTGGAACAGATGTTAGGCTGACCGGCCTGTAGTTTCCCGGGTCCCCCCTCCTTCCTTTTTAAAAGATTGGCGTGACATTAGCTATCCTCTGGCACAGTGGCTGTTTTAAGGGACAAGTTGCATATTTTGGTCAAGAGGTCAGCAACTTCATTCTTGAGTTCCTTCAGAACTCTTGGGTGGATGCCATCCGGGCCTGGTGATTTATTGATCTTTATTTTGCCAATTAAGTCTGAGACGTCTTCTCTTTTAACCTCTATTTGACTTAATTCTTTATTCAGGGGAGACCGTTCCGGCAGCGGTATTTGCCCGAGGTCTTCTGCCGTGAAGACAGATGCAAAGAACTCATTTAATTTCTCTGCAGTCTCCAAGTCCCCTTTTATCACCCCTTTCTCTTCCTCACCATCCAGCGGACCAACCGTTTCCCTGGCAGGTTTCCTGCTTCTAACATATTTGAAGAAGCTTTTATTATTCCCTTTTATGTTGCCTGCCATACGTTCCTCAAAGTCTTGCTTGGCCTCCCGTATCATCTTTTTACATTTCTTTTGCCACAGTTTGTGCTCCTGTTTATTTTCCTCATTAGGGCAAGACTTCCATTTACGGAAGGAAGCTTCCTTGCCTTTTATAGCCTCTTTTTAACTGTGCTTGTTAGCCATGCCGGCACCCTCCTGGACTTGGTCGAGCCCTTCCTCCTTTGTGGGATACACTCCCGCTGGGCCTCTATGACTGTTGTTTTAAACAGCCTCCATGCACTCTGGAGCGATTGGACTCTTTTTACCTTCCCTTTCAGCTTTTTTTTAACTAGTCTCCTCATTTTGGGGAAGTCTGCCCTTCGGAAGTCAAGGGTTTTCGTGAAAGGTCAAGATTGAAAGGACCATGCCATTTGTTCTGGGTGCCCAGAACAGCTATGTGTGTTGTGATGGTTAGCTTTCTTGGCAAACTAATTTTGAAATCAAGGGGACTTTTTGATATAACGCATGGGAGGGGCAAGTCTGTTGTTCTTGGAGAAAGTTAAAAATTGGTTGGGCATGCCCAAGCTGTTAGGCTTGCCTGAAATAGCTTTTTGAATCCTGTTTTTAATTTATGTATTTTTAATGATATTTATAATAATATAAGCAGGGACCCATCTTTTTTGCTCTGCCTCAAGTGCCATGCACATAGGTAGTGCTATATACAATATTGGTCTAATGTAGTTCCCAAACTACAGCTCCCAGGGGAACTGCGGAAACCAGCCAGGGAAGCCGTGGAGTGCCATGGAATCCTCTCGAAAAACAGTGCAGTGCCAATGTACAATGCATAGAGGAATGGGGAGCCGTGGCCAATGGTCGCCAATGGTCAAGGGAGCTGCAGGTTGAAAAAGCTTGGGAAACATTCTAATCAGAAGGTTATGCTTTCCTAGTGAACTCTCTGAAGTTAACAAATTCTGGTCTTTCCTTGGGATTCTTACGGTCAGTTTACTGTGTCATAGATTTCTCCTGTCAGCCTTTTTTCCCCATTGAAGAATTGTGATATTTCCCCTGGATAATTCTTAATGGAGTTCAGAGTCGGTTAAATCCATCCCCAGGGAGTCCACATGACTCTCCCAAGTCTCTTCCTCTATGCATTGACATTGCACCTGCCATGCTGTGCATTGCAGGTATATACTATCGAGCCAGACAAAAGTTTGTAAATTGAGAAGAATCTCCTGCAGTGTAAGTTTTGGAGGAAATCTGAATATTTTGAGGAAAATCACTGGAACTTAACAGTAAGTTTGGGGCATCTAGAAACGGAAATACAGGCGAATCTTTCTAAATAGTAAGCAGTGCTCAATGAATCTGCAGCCAAATTGAGATTTTAACCAAAGACTTCCAGGTTCATTTAAAGATATTAGCTAACTTCTGTTTCTTTCTTATCAACGTAGTCAAAACTATAGTTGTTCATGGCATAATCTGTTTCTGCATGTAGAAGCTGTTTACTGGCATTATGTGAACAGGTGCCAAGAAAAGGTATCTCAACTAGAATTATAGCTATCCATCAGAGCAGCCAATTATGTTGAAAGAATGCTTTCTTTCTACCAGTAAGTCCCTTTCCACAGGTCTCCCAGGAAGGAAGAGCACATACCACAGTTGGCTTTTATGCCTGAATTGTACGTACTTTTGTGAGCTTTGATAGATAGCCACATGAGGGACTCCATCTCGAATGCTGTTAACAAAGATAATCATTCTATGACTCTTCCTCTTCATACCCAAATAAATCCCTTGTCTACTTTCCTGGAGCCTCTTGCTGCTCAGACTACAAGTTAGGCCACTTTACTATGAGGTACTAAATTAACCCCGTTTCCCCTCTCCAGTCTGTTTTCTTCAAGTCTCAGTATCATAAGCAATAACAGAACATCGCATCTAGGCTACAATTCTATACACACCTGGGAATAGGTCTCACTTAACTCAATGGGACTTATTTTGGAGTAGACATTCCTTGGATTGCGCTGTTAAGTGTTCTGTACTCCAGGGGTGGCCAAACTTTCAACATGAATGCTCCTGGCCCTTTAATGGTTGTATAGGTAAGGGCATTTCAGCAGGTGCAGCTGCTTTAGCAGTACCATTAGCAATTGCAGCTGCCAAGATTCTGTCTTCTACACAACTCTTAAGAACGCAGAGGCCCTAATGGTGGAAGGTTGGCCACCCCTGCTGTGTACACTCAATAGAGAAAGGTGTAGGAAGATAGGAAACTGAATGTTCTTACTTTTAAGTAACCTACCAGAAATTAACCTCTTCTGCCAGAATGTAGGGAGCCTATAGGGATCAGATTGATCAGAGCTATTTCCAGTGATGTAATAAGGTGTAGGGAAAATGGCAGGGCGCTACTTTCTTTTATCCCATCATCACTGAATCTATATGCTAACTTATCATGTTGGGAAAATTCTCCTCACATCCTTACTGTGCAATCTCATCACCAGACAGTGAAGTTGCAGATGAGAAAATCCCTTCAGTAGCCATCTATCACCAGCCCATAGGGGGAACAGCATGGTTTGAAGAATTCACCTTGTCCTTGTTACCTACTTAACAGCCCGATCTAGCGTAGAACTTAGCGTAGAACTCTCGCTAGGAGTTTGCGACTCCTTGTGAGTAAGCAGTGCTGGTACAGAGGCTGGCGCTGCTCACTCAACCGCCGGACCGACTGCGCCAACCACCGCAAGTAAGTCCCACGCCGGTTGGTGCAGGGGCAGCAAGGGAGGGGGCCGTTGGCCGGCCTGGGCTTGGAGGGGGCGGGGATATCAGTGCTGAGTTGTACTGATATCCTATGCTCCTTCCCAGCCTGGGCTGGCCTTACACAGCCTCCCTGGATGCACACCAGCTTCATAGTTGGCGTGCATCCGAGGAGGCCCATTGGGGCCTGTGCTGCTTACACCGGGGGAAGGGGATGAATGTCCCCCCAAGGTGAGCCTGGGCTGCACAGGCCGCAATCTGCACAGGTTGTAGTGGCTGGCCATTTAGGCCAGCCACGCATACTTGCGCAAAATTATGCTGTAAGTTATGTGTATGTTTGTTCAAACATTTGCTCATTCCAACAGAATTGCCAGCCTGGCTTTGAATGCTTTGACTCTAAGCTTGAAAGTCTTAAAGCAGTTTTAATTGTAATCTTCCTTACGTCAGTAAGAAGCTGGAGCTGTTCCTCCCTTCTGCTGCTTAAATGGAAAAGAGGAGCAATCATAATTATTTTACTCTTGGTACTCCGAGGCTTTTGTTTATTGAATAAGTGATACTCCAATATCCAATAATATTTTAATTAATAGGATGGTGATAAAATTGGGGGGGGCTGATTTTGCTGAAGAAACAAATTTCTGTTTTTGAAATTTTCCTTTAGGACTGAATTTAACAAAGCATGAACTCATTAAGTGCATCTGCTCATTAAAGTAACAAAGTACCTTCCTTCATTGCCAACTGAAAACAATGATTATAGTGACTGGCAGAACTCCAGTTCCTGAGATAACAAGAAGATTGCAGCAAGGAAATGGTCCTGAGATAAAAGCAAAGATTACAGTCCCATATACTCAGGAGGACATTGCGGAGAAGATGGCTTGCTGGTTAAATATGAGTATGTGTTGGATGTGGGACATTGAGGGAATGCCAGCTTAGCACAGCAGGGGATAGATTGTCACCAAAACACAGAAGGAAAAGAAATGCAAATTAAATGAGTCACCAAATGAATGTTTTCTTTCCAGTTGTAAAAGGTACCTCTTAAGCCAAGTACCTGTCTGTAAATGCCAGCTTATGCGTAAAGCCAATGGGTTGGCTGAACCAGCTCCTTTCCCCTCAGAGTCACCACTTTTCTTCTAAGGCTTCCATTTTATGCCTCCCTGTTAGGATCTAGTGTTTTTAAAGTGCCTAAGACCTGTACCTATGAGTATGGAGAGTGCTGCTCTGGGTTCCAAAGGCTAGCCAGTGCCTTGCAGTCCTACTTGACCGACCATCTTCTGCAAGCAGCAGTTCTTTCTGTCACATATTTCACATTCATGATGTGGGAATGTACAGATCGTGGCATTTTTATCCTTACCATTGTTGATCAAACGGAAGGAAGAAAGAAAATGTGCTCAAATTGCGTAAAGCAGGACACATAGTAAAGCAATCTCTGTTCATAGAAACAGGTTTTCTTTAAAAGTCAAGGGAGTGGGGGCATGTGCTGCTTTCAATAAAATGCCCTTTATACTCTGACACACCCCATGCAGCAGGGACTGACATTTCTTCAAGAAGTTCAAAATATATATGTAAATGAAGGCATTTTGTCAAATGATTATGTTGCAGGTGATCCATCAGGCTCTGAACTGCATCAGCGGCACCCCTGTTGGACAGTTTTCCTGAGAGATTCTGAAAGCTTCAGGATTTTTTTTCTGGCTGTTTAGTGATTAATTGGGCTAGTGTCATCAGTTTGAACATTAATTACAGCAATGTTTTCCTCCTTATTAGTTGGGTTATGAAGTTTCCTCAGTTGCCTGGGAAAAGCTAGAGTGTGTCTGCTCTTTTTTGTGCTAAAAAAATGTTATCCTACGTCCAGACTCTCAATATCTGGTGCACTGAACTGTAAGGATGCCGTTTGTTATATTAAATCAGAAATCCTGTGTAGTGGATTCTGAGGCACAATAAAGACAACAGACAAGGACCCATGAATTTGCTCAGGCTTAGAATAAATGAACAATTCAACCCCCCTCGTGAAGGGTTATCTGCTGTACAAATTATGGTAACAAGTTTTTGTCTTTTGTTTTGCGCTGAGATGGGTTGGTGACATGATACACGTGATGTAGTGTTCTTGCCGAGTCTCTCCAAGGGACAGGCTGCTAGTAATGTGCGCAAAGCAGGGGTAGCTTTTATTTACGCATTTTCTTCCTCTATTTAATTATTTAAGAGCTTGCTTGTGATTTTGTGCCTTAGCTGATTTTTTTCCCTTTTGGATACTGAACTTTCTGCATTAACTTTTCATGGTCATTTGAGACAAGCCCGTCTGATGCAGGTGCTGTCTTCCAGCTTTCCAGGGCAGTGTGCCTACCATATGCTAGTCGTGATTGTTCTAATTGTTCAGTGTTTGAAATACTCTTGTTGTTTTGAGTTCATATAAAGATAATTGCTGGCAGGAGAGAGTCATGCTTTTTATATAGCATGTGCCTCCTTTTTCAGCTTTTGCAGTGTCCATAGAATTCAACCAAAGAACAATTCAGAAAAAGGGTGAACCAGAAGGCAAAATGGAGCAACTTTTTTATTTGAGCCCTGAGTTGGAATTCGAATGAAGCTCTTGGTTCCTTTCCTTATTATGGAACTCACTCTCTTCTCTCCTTCCCACCTTTTTGTATAAGGTGCAAAGCAACAGTATTCTGAATGTTTTTGCGTTCACTTTTGAATCCATAAATTTTTGATTTGAAATTCATAGTGTACCTGATGACAGGTGGTTTTTAGGCAAAACTTAGTAAGCAATATGAGTTTTTAGGGAGATGTTGCCAAGGGTAATAAATGAATAGAAGAATATTCTTGGGACCTGTAACTTAAAAATCAACTTGAAACGGATAATGCTTGTGTGTGTGTGTGTGTGTGTGTGTGTGTGTGTGTGTGTGTGTGTGTGTGTGTGTGTGTGTGTGTGTATACACACATACATACAGTATTTATATATCACCTTTCTTGGCCATTGGATTGCTCCTCCGACTTGAATCCAAGGGCATGGGCAGGCTTTCCTTAACCCCCCTAATGTTGTTGTGGTTTTTTTTTTTACAATATATAAATGTCCAATCTTTCGTGAACAACTACATTCCAGGTGGTATCCTTTTTCTGCTGGCCGGCGCCTCCCACACTCAACCGACGCAGCTGGGAGCTCTTATCTCTCCTCACGGAGGCTTTTCACAGCTTTTTGTTGGTGGCGTGTCTCTAACTTGCCATTTGCCGATCTTCGGGCTTTGCAAGGCGGTGACTCTACCAACTGAGCCAGACTCCTCTGCCCAGACCCCTCTTTTGTGCTGATGTTGTTTGTAGCGTATTAATGTTGACACTCTGTCAGTTTGCTTTGGGTCCATGCTTGGTAGCTCAACTTTAAGTTGACAGTAGTAGCATTTCTGCAAGTGGCTTCTTCTTCTAGTTTTTAATGTTTAGAAGTTCACTAAAGGAACTAAGCCCAGAAGAAACTCAGGAGCAACTGCCTCATTCTGCCTATTACCGATGAACTTGTCAGAACATTGGGTCTTGTGTATGAGCTCCAGCTTTGAAGCACAGTCATTTGTGAGAGAAAATGAGTCTGAGTATGATTAATGCTGTGCCTGCCAATCTGACAGGGAGCTCCCTGTTGACTTGCAACAGTAATATTGCATTTCCTCCTTGTGTGCTTCTGTGGAAGACTCAGCTATGACTATTTGAAAGACTGAACACGTTAAGAAAGCCAGTTAATGTTTTGTGGAAATGTAGTTAGTATGAATTAATTGTCAAATGAATAAAGTTGTGTAGGATAAACTTAGCACAAGAGATAGGGTTATTTAGATGAGAAATACACACTTTCTAATCTTCAACTGCCAAGAACTCTGTTCTTCTCCACATTGTACAGTACTTTGGTTTTAATGCAAGTATTGATTAATGCTTGCCCTTGAAAATTCCTCTCGTGTGTCTGGATATCTTATGTATTGTGAAAATTAGATTGTACTGCACATGGTCTTGTATTGTTTTGCGCTTGACTTCTATAAGTTTGCGTATTGCCATAACAGATGAAGGTCCTCTTTAGAACGAGTCATTTTCTACTTCTCCACTCAACAGAAGATGAATATTTGGTACTAGTTTATGGGTACACTGTATTCATACTCCTTGTTTGGAGCTGAGCTCTCAAGAAATAATTTTGGATGGAAGCTGCTTATAGCTGAATGTTACTGCCTTGATCCCCTCGTTATTCTTTGGTCAGTGGCACAGCTTGATGGACTACAGGAATCTGTCATTTTGAATCAATTCAGAGTGACAGCAGGGCAGGAAGAAGGTGGCAGAAACTGTGTATCTCTTGTAGCCTTTTTTCGCTCTGGCTCACTTCAGATGAATTCAGTACGCTTTGTTCAGATTAAACCATTATAGCAAGATGTATTGCAGTATTACACTGCATATAGCCTGGTCCAGATTTGCTGTCCTGATAGACTGTCCTGTCATCTTGTGTGCGGTCACCCTTAAGCTGATTAGCACAAGACACGTTACAGAATAACAAAAAACCTTATTGCACAGCAGGAGATTTAAAGTGGAAGATTGGCTCATTTGGTCAGCAGGAGCAAGATTATTATGATGAATGAGAGTTTATTGTAGGAATCTAGTGATGTTGGCTTCCCATTTGAATGTCAAGAGAATATTCACATGTTTGCTTGCATATCGTCCACCTGTCCTTTTTTAATATGAAATTGGTGTGGCACTGCTGGCAAGGTTTAATGTTACATGTGACTTGTTCATACAGAAAAGCTTTGGGCATCAAGGAGAGCTTCAGTAGCTCTTGCCTGGTGGTCACAAGGCGCCAAGGATGAGAAGATCAAGCAGGCACAACTCTTTGGAGCTCAACGAAACACTGTAGAGCAGGGTTTGACACATTCCGATCACCATGGTGGTGACTCAGAATTTCTTCACAGCAATTACGGAATGGCTGCAAGGCTGTGAATGAGGCTTAGCCATTGCTGTAAAGCACAGTGGTCTCTACCTCTGCTACTGAAGCAGTTGGGCCTGTGGTGGTGTTGGACCAGCCTGGAGGGGAAGATGGTGGTAGCAGTAGCAGTAATACTGGGGGAAGAAGCTGCAGTAGTGGCAGCTACCAGACTGGGGGATGTGCAAGATGAGCTGTCATGAAAAGGAGAGGTTGTTGGGGATTTGGTTTCGAAGAGAGCCTCTTTCTCACACACTCTGAGAAGGGGTGTCATGTGGAGCACCCACCTTCCCCTTTCTCCAATAGGCCCCACTACGTGTGTGTGTTTCTCTGCAGACCTTCACTGCCGCAGCCATTGTGTCAGCCTGGAAAGGAAAGGAAGGGGGGGGGGGGGAGATCTGTGTTTTGCAGCACATGTCTACTTGGAAGAAAGCCTATGGAGTTCAGTGGGACTTGCTTCTAGGTGAGTGTGTATAGGATTGTAGCCTTATGGTGCAATCCTGTCTAAATCCAGACCAGTGGAACAACCGCTCCACTGGTCTAGGGTGTCGCAAACATGCCAGAGAGTAAGCGGCCTCCGCCATATCCTATCCCCCTTCCTGGACCTGTTGGGCCTTACATAGGCCTCTCAAATGTACGCCAGCAAAATTACTGGCGTGCATTCAAGGAAGCCCATTGGGCCGGCTGGCGCATTACTTGGGGTAAAGGGACAAACGTCCCTTTCGAGAAGGCCGTCGGCTGTGCCGGGGCAGGCCCAATCCTGCACAGGATAAGGCAGGCACCTTATTGTGCCATCACGTCCTGCTAGACAGGATTGGGCTGTCCGTCTCAATTTTAACTTTTAAAAAAGTTTCTTGATGCAATTTTTGAAAAAAAAAATGGACCAAAGTTTCTAGTTCTTTTTGCTGTCACATTGACATTTGCCAGGTTTTTCTACCTCCACAGGTGTTGGAATTTTTCCTACCTTTACACACAACACAAGTTTTCCTACCTCCACAGGTGCTTTTTAACGGTTGTTTAGGTGCTGAGGCTGAAACTCAAATATTTTGGCCACCTAATGCGAAGAGAGGACTCTCTGGAGAAGACTCTGATGCTGGGAAAGACTGAAGGCAAAAGGAGAAGGGGAAGGCAAAGGATGAGATGGTTAGACAGCATCACCGATGCAACGAACATGAAAATGAGCGAACTCAGGAAGATAGTGGAGGACTGGAAGCAGTGGCGTCACTAGGACGCGCGTCACCCCAAGGCAGGGGGTCACCCTACTATGCCCCCAATAGAACTATCAGCGCGGCCATAGGCTGCATTGCGTGTTTTTTTGGGGGGGGCGACCCGGCTGCACCCTGCCTCGGGTGCCCCCCGCCCCGGAACTCACAGTTTTGCCGATCCGCGTTGCCCTCTGGACGCTCCGAGGCCGGGAGCCGGCCTCGGAGCGTCCGGCCCGGCCAGCGCTCCAGGGCCTTCTGAAAGGCCTAATGCATCAATATGTGAACTTTTACAGTTTTCGCGCATGCGCAGAGACTGTTTCTGAGGGCCTCGGAGCATCATGGAGGGCGACGCGCGTCACCCCTTTGCGGTCCGCCCCCCGCCACGCTCCAGTGATGTCCGTGACAGGAAGGCCTGGCGGGATATGGTTCATGGGATCACGAAGGGTCGGACACGACTTAACGACTGAACAACAACAAAATATGTAAAACCTAATTTGTACCATTCATTGGTGGCACATGAGATTTGGGGGGGGGGGCACCATTAAAACATAAAACCCTGAAAGTGACAAGTTCATCTGGCTTCTAATTTTTTGGGCTCCTAGATCCAAAGCAAATTTGTCAAGTCCTGTTGTAGGAAGATCAGGGCAGCAGCGCCATGAACTGTTGCAAGACTTCCATGACATAAGATTGGTCGTAATATTGGGAAGGGGAAAGTTGTCAATAAGCATGTCAGTAAATGAATATCTGGATGGAGGCTCTTGCGTGACCTGTCATCTTCCACATCCTTTCTGCTGATACAAATCTGCCCACATTCATTAGAAAATATTCAAAATTGGGTAGTAGGCACTGCATTGGAGTTACTTAGAGACATATTGTACCATATCGCACCAATAGAGCTATCCAAATCTTAAGGCAGTAGATACACTCAACCTGTGTTTGATTTAAGAAAGAATTAGCAAAACATAGCCTGTTTTGCTGAACTTCATAGCAAAACATTGCCGAATATCAGTATAGGACTTTTGTGCAGAAATTTTCTGACTTCGTGATTCCTTCCTTCCTTCCTTCCTTCCATTGAAAGTTCCTGATCTACATAAAGCATTTAGTGTATGAACAGCTATTGCTAACCGGCTGGTTGTCAACCTTTGCCCGTTAAATAACTTGAAAACTCCTGTTGTTAATAGGAAGACTGATACTTGTATTCCTCAACGGTTATCATTGTATTTTAGGATAAAGACTTCCCCATTCTTTTCTGTCGTTCGTTCAGGAATCACGCCTCTGTGCAAACAAGGCAGCAGGTGTCCCCCCTCCCCCGCTCTGTAAAATTTTATGACCAGCTGACAAATTGCTTGGAATACATTACTGATGATAAATGCAATCTCCTTAAAGGGAAATCTATTCATTTGACTTAGTGCTTCCAGGATTAATTGCTTGCCAGGCTAAATTGCTCCATAAAAGTGTGTACGTACTTTAAAAAAAAAAACCCAATTTCTTCATGGCATGATTAGTTAGACCATTCCAAGTCTTTGTATGTTAATTACACTAGCTTTTTCTTTAATTATTATTCATTCGTACACGGTATGTTTTGCTTTTGCTTTTTTGGGGGGGGGGGTTGCTGTATAGAACACTAGAGTTCTATAGTGTGTTTTGTCTTGCTGAAGATTATGTTGTGCTTGTTAAGACATAAATGGCCCAATCCTATCCTCTGCTGGCCCACAGCGTGCAGCCTGTCGACAACAGCCTGTCAACAATGCAGTGTCTGCTGCATACTATGGGCCTGTTGGGGACCGAGTCGGCTGGAAGAGGTAAATAAAGACACTTTTTTACTTACTACTTCGGCCACTTTGTGGTCCTCAATGGACCTACTCAGATCTACGCCAGCTGTTTGACTGGCATAGCTCTGGTAGGCCAAAGGCAGTAGCATAGCCAGAGGGGGCAGCGGTGTGGTAAGTGCTGCAAGGTGTTACATGGAGGTGCAAAGTGGCCCCTCCCACTCGCCGTCAGAGCCAGTCCGGCAGCGAAGGCAATGCTGCTTTCGCTGCTTGACTAACTCTGACGGAGAGTGGGAGGGGGCACTTTGCACCTCTGTATAATGCTGTGCAGCAGTTACTCCCCACCCCCCGGCTACGCTACTGGCCAAAGGGGCTAGGTTTGGGTTAGGGTTTGGCATCACTAGAACGGCCACTAGAACTAGAAAGCATTTAATCACTAGAACGGCCTTATTCTCATTCTCAGGATTAAAATGAAGTGTTCCCTGGAGCAGAATCTGAAGGGCTGAGTTTCTTAGGCTTTACTATGTCCTTCTCTAAGTTAAGATCTTGAGGTCTGTTCTCAACAAAGAACACTGGGCAACTAACTTCTTGCTTGATGACTTATACAGTACAGTATTTGGATATTAGAGAACAGAACACACATGCACCCATTACAGTACAGTACTCCCCCCATATCCGCTGGGGATATGTTCCCCAGGCCCCTCCATGGATACTTGAAACCGTGGGTAGGAGCGAACACCCCTCCATAGTTTCCTGAAGGGCCCCCGCCCTGTCTCCCCTGCGGGCAGGCGCGTGCACCCCCCCAGCTCTTATTTTCCTTTCAGCAAGCTCCGTTTCTTCCTTAAAACAAACAGAAGCAGCCTCCATTGCAGGCAAATAGAATGAGACTAAGTCCTAGCAGAGCCTCTCTAGGACTTAGTCTCGTTCTACTTGCCTGCAATAAACTTTTCCTGTTTGTTTAAGGAAGAAACGAAGCTTGCTGGGAAAAAAGTAAAAGCCTGGGGGGGGGGTCCCCGCGATCTGTGAATAACTGAAACCATGGATCAGTGGATATGGGGGCCCCATCTGTATATGGGGGCACACAAATACTGTATATAAAGACGTGCATTTCCCTTTCTGAACCGTTCCTGGTGCTGGTTTCTGTGTATTTTAGAGGCAAATGTGACTATTGATACATGGCCACCTTCGGGGGTGGCCATGTGTTTTGTATATATACCTCGCTACAAAATACCAAGTGAGAAGTTGCCAACTGTTGTGCTTTCAGGAGTTTCACCTATGTGTTAAGGTTCTGGAAACATCAGAAATATCATATGTCTTGCAGAAGAACATTTTGCAGGAGCTTGCCCATATATCCCTCTTCACTTGGTCGAGTGAGAGATTTTATTTGTTTAAAAACGTGGGTTTGTTGTGGTCGTACTTAATCACAGATAACAAATATCAGAGATCCATCCTCACAGTTTGTTAGCCTAGTGTTGGGTAAGAGTGCTACTGTTATCTATGAGCTGGTATTTTTGAAACTTTAGGATATAGACGGTCTTTTTTACTGTCTTCTTACAGGTCTAGGCTCACCAGTTGTCTTTGAAATGTCTTTTTGGTTAGCTCTCCTGTACTATTTCAACCATACACATAAAAGAACATGTTAACAAAGAAATCATGTAGTCTCAAATGTTGAGGAAAAGAATTATATGGCCCTTTGAGGACTGTACTACTTCAGAATGAGGGTGAGGCATATACGCTTGAATGTTCATACAGGTAAAAACAAACAACAAACCCCAGCTGATATCTGGTAAGGTATTATGACGTGATAAAGGATTCTGCCTTGGCCCTTTCCATGATGAGCTTTCTACCTGCAGGAAGCTTTTTTTCACATGTTAGAATTCAAGTTTGTGATACTCTCACTTTGTTTCTGTAGTAGTACAGTTCTGGGAAGACTGTGCCACTCTACTTTGCGTGAACATTTTGAATTACCATACTTGAAACCATAGGTTCAATGCACCTCACAGAACCACAAACTCAAATCCTTTAATTTAAAGTTTTTTTAAAATTTAGTTTTAAATTTAGTTTTAAATTTTTAGTTTAAAGTTTTGTTTAAAGTTTAGTTTAAATTTTAAACTAAAGTAGGGTGTGTGTTCCTGAACAGTTTTGAACTGTTCAAAAAACAGAACAGTTTGCCAGAACTAGGAGTCCAGGGTGCCATAATTTAGAACTGTTTGGATTTTAGTTCATCAGTCTGATATGTAATTCTGATGGAACCTCTCACTTCTGTCAACATCAAGCTCTTCCACTTGGGTCCAAGAATTCAGACCAGAAATAGTGCATACCCAGATGAATGCTTTTCTGCCTTGTACAAACCCTACTGTATGCAGAAGGCATCGATTACTCCAGATAGGAAGCTGTAGGCAAGCTATGGTGAACTTCTACACCTCTAAGTGGCTCATCTGCTTGAATATCAATTAGACTTTCACAAGTATTTACAATCGCAACAGGTTGATGTGAATTAGCTTCTTATACAAAGTTTGTATCTTTTTGGTAAATTTGTTCTCAGCTACACACATTGCTGATGCTGAAGAAACAGTAAACAACTGGGAACTCAAAAGGCAACTGCTTCAGTACATTGACTTAATGTACATCCCTCAACTATCCCCTTGTTTTCCCCTTGTTTAAAAAGGAAAAAGTATCATCTTTAATAATGGCTAGGAATGTTCATATGCTAAAGTTCCTAAATCCCTGAACCGTTGGGTTGTCGGTTTTGTGATGTTACAGGAGGCTAAATTAACATGTGAGAGACTTGAGGTTGAGATGTGACCGCGTCTGCCCATTGAATAAAGGAAGTATTTGGTTGGTAAGATTTATTGGTTAAAAAACGGTTGGCAAGTGCTCACAGGTGTTGGGTAAATTGTTCAAATGTGTGTAGAGTCTAGATTTCTGTATTTGCTGAGATGTTTTGTGCGTTTACTTGTATTGTACAAAGGTGTAAAAATTAAAATAGTGACAAACTGATTTAACCTAGGATTCTGTTTTTTTTTTTTGCATGTTCTTTTAAAAGGCACTATCATCACATTTGTAGTAGAGTGAAAATGTGACTTAATGAAGTTGTGATTGTGCGTTATTAAACTTGGGAGCTTTAATACACACAAGATAATTACCCCACAGCAACATTAGTTGAGTTTTGTAATACACAGTTCTTGCACTTCTATTACCACTTATGTCATTAGCCTCAGTACCTGTGGTATTTACACTGTGGCTTTGTTAATGTAGAAATATTAATACTCTAATTTGTTCAGCTGAATTCTCAGCTCACTTACTAAGTTTCTGGTAGGTCTTTTAGAATTGTACTTTATGTGTAAGGACATTTTACTGCAACACTTCTCAGGACTAATGACCTGAGGTACATTGGTAATTTGTGAGTTGACGAATAGTGTTGAATATGTAGCATGTGGTAATATGGTTTGCATAAATGCTCCAAGCCAGGGAATCACTGCCACACTCGTCATGTTCTTTGGGGATACTGGCAAATAGTTCATCAGCATATTTTGGAATCTCTTAGTAACCAGTAAGATCAAATTGCTTGGATATGAAGATTTCTCCACATCCCATTTTCTGACTTTGACTAGATCATAAGTTTTTGGTGTCTTGCTTGGGTCAAAACTTAGTGTGCTTTCTCCTGTTCCTTCACACACTTTAAGTATGAAGGGTTGGATGGTGGGTTGGAGCAACAGGGCTGTGGAGTCAATACACAGAACCTCAGACTCCACCCAAAATTGCTTTGACTCAGACTCCACAACTCTGACTCAATTTCCACAACCCTGCTTAGTTAGAGTCGGAGTTGTGGAGTCCAAATTGGGGGGGGGGGAATTGGGTGGAGTTGGAGCAGGTGTCAGAGTTTTTGTGTACTAACTCTGGAAAACATTTTGGAGAGAGAAAAGAAACTATCCATCGGCCCTGTCAGAACTGGAATTACCATTTTTTGCCTTGGCAGTTGTAGAAAGTGTGCTTTAAATTTTGGCACAAGTCCAGACTGATGCAACTTCTTTTTGCTTATCTCCCTCCATTATCCTAGCAAATGCGCTCCCAGGTTACCCACCTTCTTTTCTATCAACCTGGTAGGAAAGGAGGCAGATTGGTGCAGAGCAGCTATCTTTCCATGCTACAACACCTATCACCACAATATTTATTTTATTTAAATGATTTATCTCCTGCCTTTCCTGCCAAATAAATGGAGTGCTTAAGGTATTCCTGCCAAATAAATGGAGTGCTTCAGGTTGAGCAATAGTAATATCAGTTGTTGGGACTGTTGCTTTCATAACCTGCTATAGGCTTCCCAGACACACCTAGCTAGCCACTGTTGGAACCAGTATGCTGGACTAGATGGGCCTTAGGGTTTAATACAGCAGGGCTCAGAGTTCCTGTACTGTGACCCTCTTGCCTAGCAGAGGCCCTGGGCCTACCTGAGTGGCTTGCAATAGAGAACCTTGTTACTGATTTTCTTCACAGCTTCATCCCTGGAGGCAGGACAGTTCAGAGTCCAAGAAATGGCATCCAACACACTAGTCTGCAGAAATACAGGGCTGCCTGTCTAGGAGTTAGATCATTTGTGTGGATATATTGTACTGCCAGGCATCCACCCAGCACTATGTACACATGAAAACAAATATGACAGGCAGCAGCAGAACGAACACATTTATTGTGGTGTAGGTTTTCATGGTCCGCAGTCCACTTTATCAGATGCATGAAGTGTTGAAAGGTATACATATACATAGGTATAGGGAAAAAATTGTCAACTATGAAGTCAAATGATCATAAAATGTAAGATGCATGTCTGACAATTTTATCTGTAAACCTGAAATGTTATCACCAATTGCAGCAGAGGATAACACTCAGTGCATCTGATGAAGTGGACTCTGGTCTACTGCTAGTGGACTAATCCCCTACAAAATACCAGTTGTAGTATCCAAGTGCTTTTCAAGGGCAGCCCCATCCATGTATGGTGCATTGCAATAATCCAAACGAGATATGAATATTAAAGATGTTGCCAGAATCTAGAACTACTCAGACTTCAGTGATGGATTTTTCAATGGTGGAGAACATGTCTAGAGACTGTTTTCCTGACTCCCAGGGCAGAGCATTCCCAGGAAAGCTCCCCTGACCCTGTTGTGCTCTTTAGAGATTTAGTGTGCCAGAGCATGTTGATATTCACTTGTGTGACATGCTGCAGGGGCCTAATGTTATGGGCCTTGTTTTGGAAGTAATCCGTATCTTCTGGATTATTTCCTAATGTCCATTGGATGTCCCTCAAAATAATCTGACAAACGTTGCTCATCTCTATGAAATACCAACCAGCCTAATCTTTTCCTGAGGTGCACTCATGCACTTATTTCCTAACCCATGTGAGAAGAAAGGATGAGTTTTTTTATCTGGAAGCTATATTTTTTAAACAAAGTACGTTTCAAGCTATTTTTTGTTGCCTAAAACAAAAATACCAGGAATGCTAATAGATTAGTTCCTTAGGTTTTATATCAGTTCTCTGAAATGGAGTTAGGGTTTTGACACTGTTGATTTGAATTTGTAGAAAATGCTCTCTGCAGTATTTGGGAAGATGTTTCATTGTATGTGAGCAGTGTTTGCACTGCATAAGTGAGAGGGGACTAAATACTGTATATTCATATGTAGTAGGCCAGGGAATCCTTGCTGCTTTGCTTTCTCCACTCCAGTAAGTTTTAATCTGAAGCAAGCTAAATCGCCATAGACCTAGATACCGCCTCCAAGATATTAGCGCAGATGTAATGCCGAACTGTGGTTAAGAGTGGGTGTGTTATTGGCCTGCAAGAGAGGAAGGGATCATGAGCTCCTGTGACTCACTCCTGTTCCTTTGACAGAGTTTGGTGAGTGTTTACATCTCCACTGGCCCTTGGTGACATGAAGTTTGTTCTATATTCTGAAATCTTGTGATGTTTTACTTGGGTTATCTTGCCCAGCATGAATCCTGCAGTCAGGACCATGGATGGAATATATTTTGTGGCAAAGTATGCTAATGCTTGAGCTCTTCAGGAGACTTTAAGTCTGGCAAGCTCCACCTGTCAAATGTTCTTGCTCTCTCATGGAGGGATGATACCGTACTATGCAATCCAACCCAGAGTTGCCCTTCTCGGCCAAGTAACACCTCCGGTGCCTCGCTCCGGTTGTGTACCACTGGAAGTGACGCGATGACATCATCACCAGTTACTTCTGAGTTTTCAGGTTTTCGGAGGCCAGAAAATGCAGGTAGGAGGCTCTGGGCGGGTGGGAGGGCCATTCCCGAGAGACTCGGCCAAAGGCAGGAGCCTCTTGGGAGCAAAAACACATTGCTGAAAGCGCTGCATCAGAGCAGGGTTCCAGTGGTCTGGCGGTTCGAGTACTACCAGCAGTCAGCCGAAGTACCACTGTTTGAGAACCCCTGATTTAGATCAATCAGTGCACACCTTTGGTGTCAAGTGGCTGGATGCCTAGAATTTAGGGCCTATTCACACTTTATACCAGGCAAACCCTGTGTTTCCTGCTAAGTGTATAATTGACAGGAAGCCACTGTTCCTGTACAGTAAACGAATACTGTAATATGTATTCACATTTTTAGGGGTGCAGTTAAAACACCCTATATCCACACCTTAAAATGAACTGCATGAAACAGCCTTTTATAATTTTTCATTTATAAGGAGTAACTTATTAGTGCTATATTAAAAGCACTTTGTAAATAACTGGTACATGAGCAGCCACTGAATTTTTAATGGTACTTGCAAAAAACAAAGGAAATGAAATCTTGGCATTTGGTACACATGCATGCCATGCTCTTGTTTTACCAGTTAATAAATGCTGGCTTTGCAACTATTGGGTTTTTCTGCTTTGGTTTTAAAAAGTTTAGTTGTACACTTCTAGCCCAATAAAGCACTGTCTGCTAAATCACAATTTTCACAAGATTAGGCAAATAAGATCCAGAAAACACTTAATTATCTCCTTTTGGGTTCTTATGAGGTGACTGAGACTACTTAGAAGTGAATTATTATGAATTAAATGTATCTTGCTTTTAAAAAGAAAAAGGACTGTTGGAAAAAGTTGGTTTCTGACTCCTCGGGTCTGTTTTATGAGTGATTTTGTTTTGAAATTGCTTTTAGATGCAGTTATTTGGCATTAATACCCTGAAAGATATGAAAGGGGTGAATGTCTGTGTGTACTTGTGTTCTGGGGAAGCCTCTGTATGTCTGAAACTGTAGGGCTGGAAAGAAATCCAAAAGTGACAGTAGTGTATTAACTTTATTAGGACTGACTGAAGCATCACAAAGTAGTGAGCAAGCATTTTATTTCTCTGGAACTCTTTTCCATCAGCTCTTTTTGTCCAGTTGTGGGTGGGTGGTGGTAGTTGCTGTTCGTTCATATCCTGACCGACTTCATCAATCATGTATTTTCATCAATCTTATTGAGAAGTTAAAGATGCGATACCTCTCTGCTTCTCCCACCTCACCCCCTGCAGTCCTGATTATGCTGCTGAAGCCTTTAAAATTGTATGAATATTAATTTTTGAGACTTTACTGGGAACGAAAGTCAGGTATGGAGCTGTCAGCTATGGAGTGGGTTATGCGTGGCTCATGCAAATCTTAATCTGATGAGGGTGGTTTGCTAGCAGCCACACTCTTGATATGCATTAATTCTCACTTTGTGAAATGGAGATGCAACCTTGGAGCTACATTTCCCAGCATTCAGTCCTCCATCTTGTTCTGACTAGTCTTCCATTAGGCTCAGTGAGGCTTTGCATTTTATATAGACCAGTGGTCGCCAACCTTTGCACAGGGCAAGTTACAAACAACTTTCAGCCTCCGCTTCAGTACGTTTTATTTCCACCCGATCTGAAATTCCACTCCGTCTTTTCCAGACGATCGGAGAGGCGCTCAGGAGCTGAGTGCCTTCCGATCATCAGCTGGAGAACGGGGCATGCTGGAGTCTTTGCGTGCCACCCGACAGAGCTTAGCATGCCACAGTGTGGCACGCGTGCCATTGGTTGGCCACCTGTGATATAGACATTGGTGTCTGAGACTTCCTGGAGGACAACATTTGGATATCATGGGGTTATGCATCTTACAGTGCATTTGCATTGTGGTATTTTGCATGCCACCATGCATCCACTGTTGCCAATTAGCAGTGTTTTACACATATTGAAACAGGCCTGGATGAGCTCAATGCAAAGAATGCGCTTTGGGCCAATTTTGTGTGAGTTCAGTAAATATGGAGCTGATGGGATTGGTTGATTATCAGCTGATTGATTCACTTCACAAAACCAAGGGTGGGAAAATGAACCTTGTTTAACCATAATCATGCATTTATTGGCAATTCATACAGTTATGTCCCTTTTCTCTCTTTGTCTCTGGAGAGGTATTGTGCTGAATCAGATGTCAATGAGGGCTTATCACCCCCTTTTTTAAGTGAAGCATTTCTTGAATATGAGGGAAAATTTTGCCATTGACTATCTTTGAAGTTCCTTGCTCTGTTCTACAAGGACCATCTTTTGGAATATGCTAACAGATATCACAAGTCATCCCAGCCCATATGAGACTCTGAAATGACACAGGAGACCTGCAAGGTTTGTAGTTTGTTTTGAAAGAGTGAGGTGTATGGAACACTTAACTCTGAGCTTTTTCAGAAATCTCAATGAATTCAATCACCTGCATGAGAAATCGCGTTTGAAAATATTAGTCATGACGGGCCACAGTTTAACTGTGAAGAGAACAGATTCTATAGTGACAATTTAACTATTTCATGACTTTACTTATCAAGAAAGATCTCAGTATCCCACCTGCAAATCAGTGCAGTTATACATAACCCAGGTATAGCTTGAGCATGGCTACAAGATACTTTCTGTGAATAGACCCATAAATACAAATAAGCATCTTAACTGCATGGAGTCAGCAATGGGCTTTTATGAGATTAGGCCAACAGTAAACACGTCACTCATTATACTGACTGGTCTCGTGATCCATAAGCGTAAGGCCTTGGTTGTCATTGTGTGGGCCGCTCTGATAGTGGCTCGCTAACAGGAGCAATAGAACCCATGCTGGATCAGGTATGTTGGCAGCAGGGGCATTTTGGAGAAGGACTGTGGGTGCAATCCTCACGGCACAATCCTGGGGATCTTTAGAACAGCGGAGCAAGTGCTCCGCCACTCTAAAGTGTTGTGAACATGCCGTAAAGACTATTTGCGACTACTTGGGAGCAAGAGAGGCCGGCGCAGAGGCCGTCGTCCCTCGCGCCATCGTCTGAGTTCCCGTGCGTCTGCTGGAGGAGGTGAGTCTGGATGCGGCAGGGGCGGTTTGGCAGGCGAGGGAGGGGGGCCATTGGCCTAGCTGGCGCGGGAGGGGGAGGGGGATTGCGTCGGCCATATCCCCATCCCTGCTGGGCCGGCTAGGCCGTTACGGCCTCCTCTACTTCCACCAGCTATTTAGCTGGTGGAAATCAGAGGAGGCCCATTGAGCCGGCCCCGGTTTACACCTGGGGAAGGGGATGAGTGTCCCCTTCCCCAAGTGGACCTCCGGCCCGCCGGTCGACGGGCAGCCTGGGCTCAAGATCTGGCGTGACTAAGGAGTCAGGATTGCGCTGCCCGTAATACTGCATATAGAAACACAATAGGATCCAAGGGTTGGGAAATTTAAACATTGTGAGTTTATATTAAACAATAAACCAAAATTTCTTAACATAAGGTTAGTCCAGTTACTTATAGATAGTCTTGATTCTTTCAAGATCCGGGAAACTACAGGCCGGTCAGCCTAACATCTGTTCCAGGTAAGATGGTGGAAAGCCTCATCAAGGATAAAATCTTAAAACATATAGAAGAACAAGCTTTGCTGAGGGAGAGTCAGCATGGCTTCTGCAAGGGTAAGTCTTGCCTCACAAACCTTTTAGAATTCTTTGAAAAGGTCAACAGGCATATGGATGTGGGAGAACCCATGGATATTATATATCTGGATTTTCAGAAGGCGTTTGACACGGTCCCTCATGAAAGGCTCTTGAAAAAACTCCATAGTCAGGGAATAAGGGGGCAGGTCCTCTTATGGATTAGAAACTGGTTGAAGACTAGGAAACAGAGAGTGGGTGTCAACGGGCAATTTTCACAATGGCGAGAGGTGAAAAGTGGTGTGTCCCAAGGATTGGTCTTGGGACCGGTGCTTTTCAACTTGTTCATAAATGACCTGGAGTTGGGGATAAACAGCGAGGTGGCCAAGTTTGTGGGTGACACTAAACTTTTCCGGGTGGTGAAGACCAGCAGGGATTGTGAAGAGCTCCAGAAGAATCTCTCCAAACTGGGAGAATGGGCAGCAAAATGGCAGGTGCACCTCAATATAAGTAAGTGTACAGTGATGTACATTGGGGCAAGAAATCAAAACTTCACATACACGCTCATGGGTTCTGAGATGTGTGTGACGGATCAGGAGAGAGATCTTGGGGTATTGGTGGAGAAGGCCAATTCCATGCTCGGGATCATTAAAAAAGGGATTGAGAATAAAACAGCCAATATTATTATGCCTTTGTACAAATCGATGGTAAGGCTGCATCTGGAGTATTGTGTCCAGTTCTGGTCGCCGCATCTCAAAAAGGATATAGTGGAACTGGAAAAGGTGCAGAAGAGAGCGACCAAAATGATTAGTGGGCTGGGGCGTCTCCCTTATGAGGAAAGGCTACAGCGTTTGGGGCTCTTCAGTCTTGAAAAAAGGCGGCTGAGGGGGGACATGATTGAGACGTATAAAATTATGCATGGGATGGAGAGAGTGGATAGAGAGAAGTTCTTTTCCCTGTCACACAACACTAGAACTAGGGGACATCCACTCAAATTGAGTGGAGGGAGTATTAAAACAGACAAAAGAAAATATTTCTTTACCCAGCATGTAATTGGTTTGTGGAACTCCTTGCCAGAGGAGGTGGTGATGGCACCTGGCCTGGATGCCTTTAAAAGGGGATTGGACAGATTTATGGAGGAAAAGTCCATCACAGCTTACAAGCCATGATGGGGAAAAGCAACCTCCTGGTTGTAGGAGTAGGTTTTCTCTGTGCCAGGTGCAAGGCAGTGGCGACTGGACACAGGTATCTTGTTGGCTGTGTGCTGCCTGAGGCATCTGGTGGGGCCACTGTGTGATACAGGAAGCTGGACTAGATGGGCCTTTGGCCTGATCCAGCAGGGTTTTTCTTATGTTCTTAAGATGCTGGTTTAGGCCTGTGGTCATTGCAGGAATGTACGTGTAGGGTCTGGAAGGCCACCTTGTGGAAACTTAAAACCTTTGCTTACATGCACTCATTTAATTTTACATTATGTGGGGTTTGTATATTTCTTCTATTAATTGGCTGGCAGACTCTTCTTTTTCTAGAGAGAGCCCATCTGGAATGCAGCATAACATTTTCAATTTCATTCTGCTTGGTATGTTTGGAAGTTGGTATACGAGCCACATAACATACCACAGAGAAAGGAATCCCAGATGCATCACACTTTTTTAAAAGAAAGAAGCATGTAATGACTAATTAGACTACTAATGGGTATAAAGAGTAATTAAAATATTTTCACTTTTTCCCTGCGCCAGACTCTGAAATGTTTTAAGTCTCAGAGGGGTGGAATTTAAATCCATTATGAGTTATTTTGAAGCATTTGGTTGATGATGAGCCAATTTATTATCATGACTGTTAAGGGGGGGGGGGGGAAATCAGCATTTAACGGTCCCTGTTGATTGGTGGCTAGGGAACTAGAGTATCTGTTGGTGTTTTGTGATTGTTTTTGGCAAAGTCTGACTTCTTCCACACTTCAGTGACTCTGTCAGTGCTCCATTTCTACCTGTTTTCTATTGCACAGGTTTAGTGGGAATCTAAATTTGCTAGTTGCACTTGTCTTCACCGCAAACCAATAGGGCATCCATTTGCAAATATATTTTTGTTTATGTTCCATATCTTCTAAACTGGAGTGTGTGACGGGTAGAGGAGTGTGTGGCAGGTAGAGGAGAATTAGCTGAACCTATAGATCATGACATAAGTTGAATCAAAAGGTTAGTGTAAGGAAACTTTATTACAGAAGAGAGAGAAAAACATCCTGCAGGTTAGTAGCAGTTTGAGATAGAAAAGCTTTCAAATAATCCATGGCACCAGATATTCCCATTTTGTGTTGGAGTTGATACACATGGAGGCCAGTTCAAATTGCTAGAACTGATTCCGTGTGTCGCCATTCTAAGCCATTGCAAACATTCCATAAAACACGTTTGTGATGGCTCAGTAAGGGCCGCTGGTGTGGAGGCCAGCAGCCCTTGCTTCACTGCCAGATCGTCCCTGTGGCTGCCAGAGAAGGTAAGAGATCCCTCGGTAGGCGTGGGGGTGGTCCTGGCAGTGAGGGAGGTCGGCCGTTGGTTGAGCCAGTCCGGGGGGCAGGCATGCTGCCCGCCATATCCCCGTCCCCAGGTAGGCGTGGCCTTTACACGGTCTCCTCGGACTTGGGCCAGCTAAATAGCTGGCGGAAATCTGAGAAGGCCCATTGGGGCCTCCCCGCGTTACACCAGGGGAAGGGGACGAACGTCCCCTTCCCCCAAGTAGACCTCCAGGCTGATTATGATCGGCCCAGAACGCGGATAAGATCCGACGGGCGATCTGGGCCGCCCGCCGGATCTTTAGTGTGGATTGTGTTCTTTTTTAAAAAAAAAAAAAGTGCTAGTAGTAATATATTTATTTATTTTACAAGTAATATTTTATTTATTTGTTTGCAAAAAAAACCTCAATCCATTTCTCATAATGGGGCAGTTCTAATGAATAGCCTTAAGGCTTGAGGGGCTTAGTTATGTGACCCAGCCTTCACCTGCCCCCACCACCTGTCATTGCCTCCACCACCTGTCATAAATGTCTAGGGCAGGTGATTCTGCCATGAGGCTTTTTTGATTTCCAATTATAGGTAGCCTCTTCTTGAGCATAAAGGGGTTGAGATCTTCTTGTTTCCCGTCTCCCTTACCTGCTTGGGTTCTTCCTGGGTCCTGAGGGCTTGTGTCTACCCCCAGTGGGAGCAGGGATCCTGTAACTCTTCTAAGGCTCCTTCCTGTAGCTCCAGAGTTCCAGGCTTGAAAGGTTAAGGATTTTTTTTCCCTCTGGGGCATTCTTTCCCTTGAGAGAGTGGGGCTGGTCTTCCTTTCTCTCCCTGACGGACTGCCTGTGTCTTGTCTTTCTCTCTTCCCCCACTTTCCTCCTCCTTCCTCCTCGGCCTAGGCTCTAACTTACTCCTTTTACCTCTTCCAAATATGTCTGTCCTTTTTCCTTGTGCTCCTGCCTTTCCTTTGTGTTTTTCTCTTTCTCCTTCTGTTTCTCTGTGTTCTCCTTTCCTTTCACTCACTCTCCTCTCTCCTGTCTTTGCCTTCTCCTCCTTTTGTCCCTCCTGTACCTGCTCTGGCCCCTCTCCTCCTAAATCTCTGGCAGCTGCTTGGGTACCAGCATCCTCCCAGCAGATGGCAGTGAGTGATGATGTCATCACACCATGGCCAACCCCTAGGACTCCCCACAGCCTTGCCAAGTCTCATGTAGGGCAACAGAGCCCATGCTTTCTAATGAGCACTCTTTGGAGCTCAGAGATCCACTTAGCTTACTGAGAATTCTTGCTGGGAACATGTTGATATTTGGCAGACATACTATATGAAATATTGCTGTGGATATATTTGTTCTATATGTGATGTCACTGGGTTATAGCCATTAGTAGTTAACTTCCAAACTTCTGCTATCTACCATGTAAAAAGTCAAAGAACAGTGATTTAGGAGAGATGGAAAATGATGCTTTGCTCTTCTAAAATTGACTGGCAAGAGCTGTAGCAAAAAAAAATTAGCTCATTCTTCAAAGTAAGGAAAGAGACCCAATTGCTTAATATCCAGAAAGGGATGAGAGAGAGAAAATTGTGTGCCAGTGAAGGAATCAAATGTGTTTGGTGTTCTCTGTTGCAAATAAACAGAGTGAGATAAAAGGAGCAAGGTTGAAAAGCTGCTTGAAGGTGCAACCCACACATGCTGCAGGCCCACTTCTGCCCCCACCTCCCTGCCTGTAAAATTGGATGCAAAAGCTCCCTCCAACACAGATTCTTTCTTCCACACAAAAGATATATCCCAGTATGACAGGAATGATCAGGTGTAACAGACCACTTTCTCCTACAATCTGACAACAGTGCTGACTATCTTTTTCTGTATGCTGAAAAATGAATGTGCTTTTTGCTCTCTGAACTATCCCTTTGTTTTGTTTTTCCCTCTGCAGTTTATTTTTGTGACTAGTAGATTCTTTCTCTTAAAGCTCAAACTTACTAGTTTATTTTTATACTCATTAGTGAAATGGGGTGGGGGGGGGACCAGCCAGGGTAGCTGCCAATCTTGCTCAGAGGAATAGCAGTCTTATGATTTAAAGCTGGACCAGAAGAAGAATCCTGGCTGCCTTTCTTGAACAGCTTGCTTTACTTGAACACGAATACACATGCAGATGCACATGCATGCACGCAGACACTCATTAGAGGCTAGTTGGCAATATCTTCGTTACCTGAGTGCTCAGTGTTGCCAGTTACATTATTGCACCACTGTTTAAAGGTGCATTTGATTTTGCATCTCAGGTGGCATATGATGGTTTGTTTGTTTGTTTGTTTGTTTGAAGAATGATACTGTAAGGCAGTGTTTCCCAAACATTTTCGACCTGAGGCTCCCTTCAAGCAGTGGCGTCACTAGGACACACGCCGCCCTAAAGCGAGGGCGCATGCCGCCCTAAAGCGAGGGCGTGCGCGCAGCCCTAATGACCCCCTGGAGCATCCGATGCTGCCAGCTCCGGAGACATCCTCTCCGGCCGGCTGTCCTGGGCCTTCTGACGAGGCCCAATGTGGCGACATCATATTTATTAGGTTTTTTGCGCCTGCGCAGTACGTTTCTAAGGGCAAAGGGCTGCCCTTTTGCCCTCAAACGTTCCGCGCAGGCGCAAAAAACCTAATAAATATGACGTCGCCGCATTCGGCCTCGTCAGAAGACCGCGGACCCACTCCGAGGCCTTCTCCTGGAGCGGAGGTGACGCGTGCGCGTGCGGGGGACCGCATATCGCCCTTTGCACGTGTCACCCCCAGGCGGTCCGCCCACCACGCTCCAGTGGCGCACGTGCTCCCTTGACCATTGGTGAACATTGGCCACGACTCCCCCATTACATTATGTTGATGCCTGCCAATTGGTATGGCATTCTGTGATACTCCATGGCTCCCCTGGCTGGTTTCTGCAGCTCCCCTGGGTGCCGCGCCTCCCAGCTTGGGAACCACTGCTGTAAAGTATTGTAAGCGAACAGAAAGTTGGCTACTCTGTCTGCAGTGATGGGTTAACTGTGTGTTCCCTGAGGCACCTGGTGGGGCCACTGTGAGATACAGGAAGCTGAACTAGATGGGCCTTTGACCTGATCCAGCAGGGCTCTTCTTATGTTCTTATAACTGTTATGGTATCTGTAGGGTGGTGTCTCCTGACACGCATTGGGAAATTGCTGAGGCTTGATAAATGGATTGAAAGGAGGCCAGTATTTCTGACTCCTTTTGAGCAGTTGTGTTATCTCCTCAATTTGATTTTCATGTTGTCAAGACATTTCTCAGTGGACAGAAACCAGTATTTTCAGGTTCTACTGTTTTGAAAGGCTTAAGTGCATGCTTAATATTCTCCCACTGTAATAAATGAGATATTAAAAGCTCTAGTTTTGGCAGGATTGTTCCCATAGTACATTGAGACCTGAATGCTAGGTTTGAATATAGGAAACTTGGTTTCAAGTCTTTGATATTAGCCCATGAAGCTCAATAGGTGTCTTCAGACAAATCACTATCAACCTAATTTTTTGCGAGGATTACTGAGATGGGAGTTGACCATGAGCAAAATGCTTTATAGGGACTACAGCAATGCTTTATAATAGCTAGATCCTTGTATTTTTTCTTTCCATTATTCCCCTTTTGGAGACCCTCTCAGTGGATATGAGGACATCCAGCATCAGGATGAGGAGCAGACTTTGAATTCATTAAGGGGATGTAGACGCTGCTTTTACTTTCTCATATGAGTGAATGGCAACTTTTCTTCTGTAGATGGAGGGCATTTTTTCTTTTAAATGTCCCCTGCCCAAAATGTCCTAGAAGAGGCTTGGTTCCCTGTGTGAAGATGGAAGAGGTGATTTCTTAGTAGGCTGCTGTATCCCTACTCCATTGAGTCTTTTCCTCCTGGGTTGGGCTCATGGCACTAATAAACACCAGAACCACCTTTGGGCTGACACTTTGAGGGAGAGCAGTGCCTTGATCCAGGCCACAGTGCACCCCTCTTCCCAGAACAGCTGCCACCAGAGGCACTCGGGGTCTAATCAATACTTTTTGTAGTTTATCAAAGATGAATAGAAATGTCAGGGCAATCCTTGTCCTCAAATGGTTGACAAAAATTTCTACAGAAAAAAATGTTTCAAACTGGAGACATGTTTGATAGTATCGGCCATCAAACTGCACGATTATTTCGCCTCTGTCAGTCCCTCAGAGGCCTTCTATACATTCCAATAGATCCATTGTACAAGTGGCTTTTCTGGTTCTTGTACAACCACTGTTGGTATGGTCAGATAGTTGACTTCCAAACGGATGTGTTCATTTGCTGATGAAAAGGCTGCCCTCTGTCTCTCAGGCAGACCTTTTAAAGTCCTAAAACATATTGATTAGTATTGAAGATCAGCCACGACTGAATTAAAGTACAACCATGTGGTAAAAAATAATCCCTGGTTTTTTCTCCCCCTATTTTTTTTTTCCATTTTTGATTACTTCTAACTGCCAGAGGCTTCTGTCATGTCTTGGCATCCTAAAAGCTGCTGAAACATCATCCTGCAGTAGCCCCTTGTCCTTTTAAAAAATAAATCAATTGGTAACATTATTTCCCAGACAAGTATTATATGGATTACGTGTTGACTGTATTTCCATCAAACAAAGGATTCCGGCCTACTGTCCTGCTGAGATTGGCATGTGCCTCCTGCCTGGACAACCAAGCCCCCTGGGTAGGTAAAAGGGTGGGGTGGGAGGTCCAGGTGGTCCTAACACATTGAATTGGAATATCCTATGACGTAATAAACCCTAGGTTTTTAAAGTTGACTCATGCAGCTGCTTATGCAGTTGCCTCTGGTTTGTGGTTGATATGCCATGTCCATGCATTAACAAAGGGATCAACAAATCCTTGTAGGAGTCCAGGAACCAGGCCCTCTCCGCTTCTCCTGGACAGTCTGTGTAGGTAAGGATAGGAAAGCATCCAGCAATTTGTATTCCAATACTTTATTTTCTGTATAATGATTTAAAATTAACGGGATTAAAAGCCATGTCAGAAAAAATGTTCTAATGTTTTAAAGACAATGTTAAAAAACACTGCTTAAAACAACAGTAAAAAAAATGTTTCATCCGCCACTTCAATATTTTTTTATTTGAGTTTTTTATACTGACATGCTCTTTCTATTGTGTTCTACACTCTCTTATAAATTCCATTGCTGTCATTTCGGCAGTTAATATCTTGGCAGCTTACTGTTGCTCTAACACCTGAGGAGGTCCACGGATATGGATGAAACGTAGTGTTATTTTTATTGTTGTTTTAAGCAGTGTTTTTTTAACGTTGTCTTTAAAACATTAAAACATTTTCCTGACATGGCTTTTAATCCTGTTAATTTTAAATTGTTATACATAATTGCTAGCCATGAAAGCTTCCGATACTTTATTTTCTGTTTCTTTTTTAAGCTTTGGGCTCATTTTTTGCCAACCACCCACCTATCTTGGTCGGTCCTATTTTATTGTTATTTGTCTTGCTTTTTTATCCTTTGCGGTCCTTCCCTGTTCCTTTTATTTTGCTTTGTTTATTCAGTACTTTTTTTATTATTGATTACCTTTCAGGTTGCCATACATCCCAGACTGCCCCAGTCTCACTACTGTGGTTTTAAGTGAGATCCCCCTCAGGTTAGGGGCCTTCATCTAAACAGGGAGAGACTATCCCAAGTTTATTTTTTCAGTCTTGGGTGATGAAAGCAGAGATATACCAAACTATCAAATAGCCTCTGACCAACCAGTGAGAGAGGGAAGGGGTGGGTGGGTAAGGGGCAGGAAGCCTGCAACTGCTAAGTGTTGCACTTGTTTACCTCTGCCCACACTTCCTGCATGTGCTCTCTTTCACAGACCACCTCAGCAATGCAATTCCTTGTAACTAAGGGTGGTTTCACATAGGAGTATTTGCTGCTTGGGTACCACCAGTTCCATGTAGGATAAATTTATGTACACGTCATAGCGTGTAGCACATGCACATATGTCATTCACTGTGAATAAATGTGGTGGGAACCTAAAAGTTGCAGCAGGTTCCTGCCCCATATTCCTACAATAAAATAGATACATTATAATGCATGTCATGTTTTCCTTACATGGCAGTGAAAGCCATCTGGGAAAATTAGTTTTGTGTGAAACAACGTTGAGTTTACAGAAAACTATTACAGTACTTATATTATGGCTAATCTGTAAATTAGGGCAGCTGTCCAGAACACTCCAGAAACCTTTTTCCTCTTAGCAGATAATTCAGTTGGACGAATCTGTTATTTAGCTTGATATAAGAGTGTAGCAAGTTAGCCTAGATGCTGCTTTTTAAATCACAGTGCTGCCTGAGAGCAGGGCTGTTGTGCAATTCAGTGACTTTATGAGAAGACACAAGCTGGGGTGTTTGGAGGGAAGTACCATTGCTAAAATGAGAGCCAACTGGACCTAGTATCAGATGTCGACAAGGTGATTCATGGAAGTTTATGCTTTGTTGCTCCTTTTTCCTTAATTGACTCTTTTTGAGAAATTGAAGTACTGAGGTCACATTGGAACAATTGGATCACAACTGGCTTGAATATTGGATCCATGGAGCTTGTCTGATCATGGTTAAGAAGTGTATCCAACTGACATGCTTGCTTGAGGCAAATTGCTCCACAGCAAAAATGTTCTCTGTCTCCTTGTGTTGACTGGAGGAATTAGGAATGTTAGGCCTCTTGGTCTTGTCTGTGCCTGTGTCACCCAAAAGTGTTGAGATGAAGTTTCAAATAGACTATCGTGAAACCTTTCTAACAAATAGAGAATTTGTGTTCACTTCTGTAGACACAATCCAGCCCTGGTTATCTGGTTTCTGGTTTAAACTGACTCAAATATATGGACACTCATGCTGTGTCTGGAAAAGAGTAAATGGACCAGGTACACATTATGTGAGAGATCCATGATTGGATCTCCCAACGTTTTTAATTAAATTAATTTAATTAAATGAAGCTGCACGAAGCTGTTTGATCAGACAGCTGATGGGCGAATTCTTTTCCCCCATGCAATTTTTTTCACTCAGATTTGTTTCCCCAGTGCTGTTTGCCCAAGGGGAGTAGAAATGTTTTTTTTTTTTTTATTGATATGAGTAGCTCATCAGAGCATATCCTTTGAGGATGACTGCTTTAATTACTCAATCTAAATTTGATACAGGAGATCTACGATTGGCAGCCCAAATTCTGGTACCGGAACGAGCGTTCTGGCTCCAGAAGACGTCGCAAACGTGCCATAAGGCATGTTTGCGCCTCCTTGAGAGCCGGAAAGGCCGGTGCAAGGCTGACCTTTCCAGCTCCGGCGCTGGGAGAACCCCCTGACGCCGGACTCAGGTAAGTCAGGATCCAATGGCGGGGGGGCGGTTTGCCGGGCGGGGGAGGGTGGCCATTGGCCCAGGCGGCCCGGGAGGGGCGGGGGAGGGTGGCCATTGGCCCGGGAGGGGGGCCTTTGGACGTATTCTGACCCCCGACGGGTACGGGGCTTTTACACGGCCTCCTCTTCCGCCAGCAAAATAGCTGGCGGAAATCCAAGGAGGCCCATCCGGGCGGCCTCTGTTTACACTTGGGGAAAGGATGAACGTCCCCTTCCCCAAGTAGAACTCCTGCCCTGCTGCCACGCTGTCAGCCGGTGCACAGGATCTGGTGGGAAGCCATGGGCCGCTGGCCGGATACTAGTCAGGATTGCGCTGTGGGTTTCTTAATACCTTTTGCTTCTGCAAAAAAGCAGCCCCGGGGGGGGGGGCTTGAGGAACTGTTGTGGGGGGGTAAGCGCCTCTGCTGGTGTCGTGACCCTGATCTAAATACTTCACCACCCCCATCTTGGCTGCATTTTGCAAAAAGAAAAAAAAATTGTGGTCCTAGCTCTCGTGCATCACCTTAGTTTGGCCCTAAGCCAAACTCCTTTTGAGACATTCAAACTTGTGTGATATTTTTTTTCCTAACCATCCATAAGGTGGTTTACTTGGATTTTAGCTTCCATGTCACCTCTTTTGATCCTTGTGTCTGTTTTCTTGACTGTTTGGTAGTTCTTGACTCTTGTGCAAGGGCTATCGTTGATTGAACCCCGGCCGCTGGATCCTGACTTACCTGGGTCCGGCGTCGGCGGGATCCTCCTGGCGCCGGAGCTGAGGAGGTCTTGCGACGTCTTCCAGCACCAGAACGCTTGTTCCAGTGCCGGAGGTATAAGAGAAGACAGAAGTCTTCACAAAATTGTTGCTGAACTCCATACACAGAATAATAATTTGAGAATACTGGGATGAATGTGATATATAACAAACTCCCCAGTTTTCTGCTAAGAAGTTATGTTGGCAGGATAAGTTTGAATATTCTTTCAGTCAAAGCACAGTCATATATTCCCTTCTCAGCTGTATGATGGAGTCCCTCACCAGCATAAGGTTGCCAGCCCTCCAGGACTCTTGTGGGGGTCTCCCAAAATGAGCAGTACTGTTTCAGGGACCAGTGAAAGCCAGCCTGGAGACTTTCAAGCCCCCACCCCCCACCCTGTGCCTGCCTCTTACTCCTGAGAGTCAGTCCTGAATCTCTTGACTGTCTTATCTTCAGGCAAGTTCTATCTAGGGAAGATCTCAATTTTCAGTAAAGTAATCCAACTGAAAAATGTATCAGTTGCTGCTGCTCTGTGTAGCCCCAAATTAACTCAACAGTGCATTGAAACTGCTCTTCCCCTCTGGCTAAGCTCCTGAGTCTCATCATTGTGCTCCAAAATCCCCCCTCCCAGTGTTATGGCATAAAATCCCCCTCACCTCTCTTTGACCACACCAACATCCCTACTTAAATATAAACCATTGAAACCTTAATTGTATTTAAGTCCAACATCACTGTTATCAGTAGTGAACATGTTGTGAAATATGAAAAAAAGTATGTACAGTAGTCTGTCTATATTGCATAGTCTTTTTTTAAAGCAGGCTAACGGCTTACTGGAGCTGGCTGTTGATGTGGGTGCCTCTGGTGGTTCATGTTCTGCTATTTTCATCTGGTCCTCATGTTTCTGCTTCACTTTCTGTTATGCTTCCCAGGCATGTTTGGGTTGATGTTCTCTTCTGTATCCTAGTTTATTAATTCCAAAGACTTGACTATGGGCAAAAGTATCACTCTTGGATGTCCACTGGGCCAAAGCAATTACGAAACAGAAGAGTACTGTCGTAAGAATGTTTCTTTGGTCTTAATTTTTAGTCCCATTAATCATAATTAAATTATAAGATTTAGATTGGAAGATTTTCTCGATGTTTGTCATTGGCATCATCTTGTATGACAGCTTTTGCAAGTACAAAAACTAAATGGCATCCTATAAAACCTTTGTCCGGGTTGCCAGATGTTATACCCAAGATTTTACCCTGCCTTTAGGCATGCCCTAACAGGATCTGAAGAGAGAACTCGTCCACCTCAAAATTCCTACGGGACTTATGGTCAGAGACTAGACTATGTTTATGCTTTTCTACATTTGTCCCTGTAAGCTTTCCAGGCACCCTAACCTTGTGACTTGCCGTACCAGAACTTCAGCTCTGAACTGCTGATCAGCAATCTTAGCCTTCAATTCTTCTTTTGTATTTTCCTGCAGTCAAATTAGTGATGTTTCTGCCCTTCTTCCCCCACTGTGTATGTGTGTCTGGCTTAGGTATAGGACTTTCTAGATCTGTCTTTAACAGGGAAAGGTGGGAACCTGGAAATCAGTCCCAGGTTCCCTTTTCATACGGTTCCCCTTAGCTGACACTGCTTAACAGACTCAAAGATTTGGGATTGACTCCCTCTTCCAGTAACTGAAGTATTGGACAAAAGTAATGGTACGGTGGGAGAGACTAGCTATTGCTCTGCAGTGAGTGAAATGTTTTATATCCCTTTGAGGGAGTAACTTCTTGCCTTTTAGCCACTGTTCCCGGTTATAAAGCAGGGGTTCTTAACCTGGAGTCAGTGGATGGTCTTTGGGAGCCTGTGAACTGGGCACAAAAAATATGTGTTCGTGTTTTTCTAGGGAGGGGTCCATAGCATTTATTAGATTCTCAAAGGGGTCCATGACCCAAAAAAGGCCAAGGACCACTGCTACAGAGAATCTCTATTCAAGTCACTGTCTTGGGCCTTGACTGAATTTTTCACATTCTTTTCCCCCAACTTTCAGAGTTTTTCTCCCCTTCCCTTGTCCACCCCAGGAACATGCACCTTTCTTCTTAACCCCTTGGCTCTGGGTACATCAACCATTTTACGTAAAACACTAAAGTTTCTCCTCTCACCCCTCCAATTCTCCCCCCCATCCCATAAGATGCTATAGCATCTCCTCCATAGAGCTAGTAATCACACCATTTAGATTAGAACATTGCTTTAATTCATCACAAGTTAATCTTCTCTTACCCCTTTCCTATTGGAAGGGAATCCCCCCACTAAATGTTATTGCTGTGAATGGTGACCTGTCTCTCTCGTCCTTTGTGAAAACCAATATCCATAACAACCTGAGGGGTGGGTGTGCGTGTGTGTGTGTGTGTGTGTGTGTGTGTGTGTGTGTGTGTGTGTGTGTGTGTGTGTGTGTGTGTGTTAGTATAGGCACATGTACTTGAACATATGTGGTAGCACAGCTTTAGGGAAAATATAACATTGACAGGGCAATCCTATGCATGTTTACTCAAGTGGAGCTTATTCCCTTGTACATAATTGTTTAGGATTGCAGCCTTAATCTGTGTTGGAAGGAAAAATCTCCAGGAATGGCTTCAGTCATACTTGACAACCATATACCATCTCCTTATGAATACCAAACACTGCTGTTCCTTATTTTAGCATGACAGAAATAAAAGGTCATGCTGGATGGAGCTTGTAGCAAATCAATAACTTTTATAAGTGCTAAGCCCCACCAAAACTAATTATTCTTGTGGCCCAGAAATACGTTAGTGCTGCATTAAGATGCTGGCATAAGCAAGTGAAATTCATCAAAGACACTTTTTCAGATGGCATGAGAGAGCAGTTTACTTTGAGATGAAGCTGCTGCTCCTCTTGCAAACAGGGCAGAGGTGTTTTTCTTGAACAGGAAGATGGAGTGAACTCTTGCAGGTCTGCAACCTGATACCATGCTTGGACAACCTCAAGTAAAATGGTCTTTTTCACCAACTGAAAAAGAAAACTTGAACTTGCTATGAAGCTTCATTCACAGTTTAGAAAACAGCTCATGTTGTGGTGGTGCAATATTTAGGGTATCAAAGGATTCCTGGATGCTTCTATTATTCCTGTTGTCTCTAACATTGTTCTGTTTGGAGGTTGATACTACTGATACTTATCATTAATGGTAGCTTTATTAGTATTTTTAACCAGGTTTGACCTATATGTATAGGTTTCTCTACTTCCTATTTGGGATAAAAATGTCTGGTCCTCACTGAAGCAACATGTTGCCCTATGACCTGTTGAAATGAGAAGCCTGCCAAAGAGACTTTGAATGCTAAGGACTTGTGAGCTGGATTTGTGAGCTGGACCGTATCACACAAACGCGATGCCCATGCCGCGTCTCTGTCCCAAACCTGGATGTGGAAGCTATGCTGTAAAAGATTTCCCCCAGAGAGCAGCCCTGAGGGGAAGGATCTATTCAGCACTTCAGCACGCCATGAATCAAGGTGCTCACCGCACGTAGCCACAGAGGCACATTCCATTCTCCCCCCTCTTCCAAAGATTTGCACACTAGTCTGCCAGGAAAGAGAGAATTCACATACATATGCTAACACAAACCGTCTGGCTCCCAAGGAGGGCCAATCCACATGTGCAACAATGAAGCCATCTGCCCTCTCCCTCCTCCCCTGCCTCCCCACCCTCTCCTGTCCTCCTCCCACACATCTACCTCCAGCCCAATCAAGGTATTTCTTTTTGCAGCGTAAGGGCCAAAAATCTCCTCCCCTGTGTGTAGGTTTAAAATGCAGGTTGTCAGCCTGATACTCTCTCTCTTGCATTCTGGACACAGGTGAGCTCTGTGCTCCATCTTCTCTCCCTCTCTCTGCTTCCCTCCCTCTTCCCCCTCCCCCCCACTCTTGACTTGACTTCGTTCTCAGTCATTCTACAGACTGCTAGTCTGACCAGTTCAAACCCAATTTGCTTCATCCTCTTTTCATTCAATGCTGGCTCATGCCATGAACACAGCTTTGCAGCCAAGGTGAACTTTCCAGGATTAGGTGAATGTTACCCAAGTAAATCAAGAACCCTGCTAATTCTTTGTACTTCTACCTAAGTTTCATAGATCTGTATGATGTGAGTGTGATTGAATTGAATTGTATTTTTGTATGAATCTGACTAACTATCTAGTAAATATTGGAAAGCAACCCAAGTGTGTCTTCAATATTATTTAGAACGGAATTCTGTGAAGCTGGTCTCTGGTATACACAGGTAAAGATCCCAGAACAAGCCAACTTGCCCTATTTAAAGCTATTCCCCAAAGTACTGTATTTTTCGCTCCATAAGACGCACTTCCCCCCCCCCAAAATAGGGGGAAATTAGTGTGTGTCTTATGGAGCGAATAAAAACCAGAAAGTAAAAAAAAATACTTACCGGGGCTTCAGGGAGGCCTGCGTGACCCTCTGCAGGCCTCCCTGATCTTCATTTCGGCGCTAAATGACCATTTTCGGCCATTTCCGGTTTTCCGAAAACCGGAAATGGCTGACAAAAGCCATTTAGCGCCGAAATGAAGATCGGGGAGGCCTGCAGAGGGTTGCGCAGGCCTCCCTGAAGCCTGCAGAAGCCCCGGTAAGTTAAAACTTTTTAAAAGTTTTACAACCCTTTTTTTAGCTCCATAGGATGCATGCGTCCTATGGTGCGATGTGTCCTATGGAGCGAAAAATACGGTAACAGGCATTTTGGCTAACAAACAGGACAAAGAACATCCTAAAGTAATGGATGTAACCACTTACGTAACAACCAATAACTTATAGTAACTCCAATTTTGCTTTTCATGTCTCTGATGAAGAATAGTGGCTAATAACGTTTTCATTGTTAGGTGAGCGTAGTTGTCTGTGTAGAAGCTGCTTTTGCCTGCTTAATGTTCTACCATCTCTGAAGAATGGAATAGATCTTCACTTTTGAGTGTGTAAGAAATTTGGAGGGAGGACAACTTAGTAGACTATTAGAAAAGGCATGGGGAGGGGAATTTGTTGCAGGGTTTTGTAGTAGTTACGGTTGGTTTTAAATCATGACGACATTTCATCCAGCCCATTAGGCGCTTTCTGTGAAATCTTGATACGTGTCATTCAAGGAATAGACCAGACCAAGTTTTGGTCTGAAATCTTCATCCCTTTTGTTTCAGAGTGTGAGTGAAACTATTCCAGAGATTTATAAACATAGCCTAGGCCCCTGTGCTTGTATTGGATTAAATAAACCTGCATAATCCCTGAGGTAGGTTAATACAATTTTATAGCCTTTCAAAGCTGAGGATTGTTCAGTCTCTGTGATGGAACTTATTTCTCTTTTAATTATTCACAGTGAGTCTTCATATTTGTGAAATTACAGTCCTGTTTCCTCTTCTCCACAGTATGGAGAATACATTTGACTCATGATTATGAAAGCAGTCTATAAGGATGAGAACTATCACATTTTCATAAAGAAAAATGGAATTCATGCTTTGTGAACTGGAGGTTTTATTTATTATCTCCAGACTTGAAACCCTGACTCCTCTATATTGGGACCCAGCATAGTATTGGAGAAGTCAGTGAAAATTACTTGACATTTGATAGTGTTAGTATCTTCAGGTTCTCCCATACTGTCAGTCAAATCTGCTATGACGTATTTGCTAAGCACATTGTGGATAAAGTTGTTTGCATGCTGTTTAGTTGGGATGCCACGTTTGAGCCAGAAGCATCCTTGGCCCATTCTTGTTGAAATTGTTTGGCTCTGTTTCACTTAGTATTACCTGAGGATGCAGGCAAAGGCACTTGGAAAGTTTCTTGTGACCATATGTGCTCTGCACCTTGTCTATCCTCGCTGACAAAATTAGATGGAAGAGACACGATTTAATTCAGCCTACTCTGGTACTGACATGGAACATAAGATCTGGTAGTATGAACAATGAGTCCTCAAGAAATTATGCTTCCACAGGGCAGTATCTTTGACAGTTTGGGAACCGGTGCAAGAGCCAGTACTGCCATTGTAGGATTCAGTTATAACATGAGTCTGTATGGGATCAGTTGACCTTTGCAAAGCTGACAAGTAGGAAGCATCATTAATGCAGGCAGACCTGAACCTATACAACTTCTCAGAAATTCCTGCAACTTACATCTGCATTCTGCTTTAATGGAAAGGAATATAGGTTTCTAGTCATCCAAATGATCAAACTGTTTTCTATTTTTCCATGTAGAGCTGTCACTATGTATAAATGTATCCTTTGATATGTTTTCTTGAGGTTTTATAGGATAATATTAACACCTGTGTTATACAGAGGAATAAAGAGTTCCCATGCAACACTGATGACTGGTGAACACTGTGTCTCTCTCAACTTTTGTACATGGTGTAAAATTCCTCTCTTTTGTTTCAGAGCCATCATCAACCACTTCAATCCAAAGATAGAGTCTTACGCTGCTGTGAATCACATCTCACAGCTCTCAGAAGAGCAGGTGAGTTGCACACTTTTGTCCCTAGGGGATATATAATTTCTTATAGAACATTGCAGCCAGAAAACATAACCCCTTCTCTTCCGTTTGCATCAAAAGCTTTCTATATCCTCAACTAGTACTAAGTTGAACAGTCAAAATGCTGAGCAAGAAATGGGACTTGCTCTGTTGTATGGACAGATAGTGGGGCTACAGGGCAGCAATGTGTCCTAAGAAGAGAAATGATTACTTGGAGACCACCTCAAATTGCACAAGAGCGTGCAGCAGGGAAAATGTGTTTCCTCATCTGCAGATGTGCGCTCTTGATAATTGACGACCCTAGAAATATGAAATGAGATATTGGCAGTAGATTGGTTTCCCAGTTAATGCATTGAATGCAGCTTTTATATGAGGAGCTCTGAGCTCATTAGACCATATGCAGTAGTCGACACTGGGTTCTCAGGATCATTGAATTCACTAAGCCTCAAACAGTTATTTTGAATGCAGTTCTATATGGGAAGATTTTTCATAGGGAGAGAAATTTAGGGTTAGATTAACTTCCTCTCTTCCTGTCCTGTCAGAGATGCAGAAATGTGTAAATGGGTCTTCTGGAAGATAAAATAGATTCAGGGAGGAAAAGAGTGGCCACCTTGCCCAGTTCATTAAAATACCTGCACAGAGAGGAGAACTGGTATTTGGGAGTTTTGCAGCACAGTGGTAGATAATCAGAAAGTGCACCCTTTTTCTTTCAACCATAGGACTTGAACGTATGGGTGAGGTTTGGAGCATTCTTGTTCTTAGTGGCTTTCCCTAGCACAATTGCTCTGCAGAAAGAGTACTGTCAAGATTCAGACATTTAACTTACTCCATTTTCACCCCAGGAATTGCTGTACCCACCATTATGTTGTATTTTACAGATTCCCATGCATCTGTTTAGCATTGATTATATCAGCCTGTGCTTAAAAAAGAAAAGAAAAAGAAAATCCTTTTTAGCACGTATGGTAATTGAAAATGGGGACTTGGATGTAGGAGGCTTCCCAGCCATGCTTGGCTTAGTCTACTAGTTTGAGAAAGGGAAGGAGCTTCTCCTAGTCAGTGCAGTGGAGCATTCATCCCCCAGCAGTTCAGGGAGGTCATGCTGAATCCTTTCTTCACCATACGCCTGTTCTTTAAATAAAACCTCCAGCAGCAGCAGGCGGCAGGTAATGAAATCAGCTCTGATGCATGGAACAGTTTGAGAAGAGATTATTAGGAAGAAGGGAAGTGGTTTGATTTTTTCTTTCAGAGAGAAGCATTATCATGAAGTGACAAGAATGTTAAATGAGAGAGAAGGCAATGTGGAAGAGTTGGGGTTCCTGGAATACTTCCAAATAGACGTGTCAAGAAGACTAGAATGTTTGCCCATTTCAATTTTGTATGGGGAAGTAATGCTTGCGGCGGCAGCATGCACAGTCACCCCCCTTCCAAGCACTTTTATTTGTACCTCCTGACTGCTATTGGCATCCTTTAAAAAAAGAATCTGGGTCATCTACTTGGGAATAGTGATCCCAGTCACATGGTGAAAGAGATGTAATTTCATTGAGGACAAATGATGCCAAACGCATTGCCTCACTGTGAATGGGTGTCAGAACAGAAGGAAAGGTGTGAGGCAATTGATTTTGTCTTGTCATGCTGCACTAGAGTGCTGCTGCTACCTTTGGATGGTGGACAAACACTTTCATCCCCATTTGCAGAGCCCCTGAAAAAAAGGGGGGGGAGACCTGCTCTTTTTTCAGCTACTGAAAGGTTTTGAAAAAAGTAGCCCCCACCCCCATTTTGGCTCAGCTCTTGTCTAGATGCCCATCCTAAGAGGGCCTTAAACCTCCTTTTGCAGTGAGTGCTATGGAAGTATCCTGGATAATAGGATTCAACTTTGTTTTGCGGTGTTGACTAAACATTTCTGTTCTGCATTTAACGAATCAGTTGATGGGTCAATGAGGGAAAATGAATTTTTCAGTGGTTTTGAAATAATATCTTGACTGCATAGTATACAGATCGTTAATAGTTTGGGAAACGATGTTAAATATATTAGTTGAATCAAGTGAGACATCAGGATTTTGGGCAACATTGTGCCACAACCACTGAACACCCTTTTACAGGGGACAGTCCTAGTTGTATTTTCGCATGTATACTTGCATGTATTTTCTTTTATACTGCACGCAGTTATAGCAGTAATTAAGTTGACCCTCTGGATGTATGAGTGAGTTTGCTGGTCAACTCTCCTCAATAAATCCTCCTCTTATTTCAAAAATGTTTTACAAAAACAAATTTGAGAGTTGGTTGCAAAACTTCTGTCAGCCTACCATCCCATCACTACCATAACACGATGCCAACTGTTCTGTTGTTCCGTTCTCTGTACATCTGGGTTTATTCACAGTCACCATCCACAAATAAATAACTTGGCATAGTGGTTTATCTTTAAGCAGGAAAGAGAGTACCTGAGCCTTTTTAGGCCACTACTACTAAGTATTGTGGTCAAAATCTTACTAAAAGTTGCATTTGTAAATTATGTTATGCTTGTATAGTTGGTACTTGGAAACCAGCTTCTGAGTACAAGAAGTAACACCTGACGTGGCTGTAATTATTAATGTGCAACTGAGACTTTACAGACACCCACACACCCCAACATACTATCAGAAATTTGTAACAGTCAAGTTTTCCTTTAAACGCAACAGATGTCTTAGAATTGTAACCCGATTTCTAGAGGTTGAATTCCAGGCTCCTTGTTGATGTTAACTTGCTAAAGTAGTAGTTTTATTATTTTTAATGCACACTGAGCTCGTTTGTAGTTCGAGTAGCACACTGGAGTTATGTGATATCTTTTGACAGCTTTAGAGCATGCATATGACAACATTAATTGTATTCAAGAAATATCCCTATTTAACTAAAAGAGACAGAGAGAGAAAGGCAAAGCAGAGTTAAGCCTCAGAGCAATTGCTTTAGTGCTTTTTAGTGGCTTCCATTAATTTAATGTATTGGATGCAATAAAACAAATGTCACTGGAGCAGGATGGAATGGGCAGGAGAGCCATATCAAAGATGGGATTGGTTTGCTAGGTACCAGGGGCAGTTTAACATTTTATCTTCTAGAGAGGTTTTTTTTGTCCCTGGTTTTCAGACCATTTCATAAAAGCAAGTAGTTTCTCATTTAGTTCTGTTTTAATTACGTGTGCAAATGGTGGCTATTCAGAGCAGCACATAAGATTTTTAACTTTAGCCCCTGTCCTTTCTGCGTCATTAGATGCAGGTCAGCACACTCAAGCGCAAAGCACAGAACTTAGCTTGAGAGTTTTAGAAATTATTTGCAAGTGCAATTTCTCCTTCTTAGACTAGCAGCAAACATGAAATTTTGTGTATAATCAAGAAAGGGAATTCCTGGGTTACATATTTCTGTGTGAAATAGTCAAAGCAAATTAGTCAATTTAATTATCCGAATTAAAATTAATTGGATTTGATTATTGCAAATAATGACATTGTAAAATATTTGTCAGTTTTCCCAGACTGAAGATATGATGTGCTGAACTGAGTGAGCAAATAACTCTTTACCCTTGCTGAATTTACTGAAGGGATTAAGCGCAAAATCTCATGTAGAATGTAGGCTAAAAACCTTTAACTTCAAAGTGGAAAAGTCTGAAAGTCATGGGTGCTTCACAGGATGAGGCACCTTGGAGCACATGCCACAGGGAACTGACCTGTGTGGTGGTATGTTTTTGAGTGCTAGCTCATACAGTATGAATGTGTTTGTGACAAGCAGATTACCATAATAGAGAAATGGTTATTGTCCAAGATAGCTGAAGAATGCAGTATTGTGTTCAAGGTTGGAAGTGGAGAGTAATTTCAGTTCGTGTTGTATAATTTCACAGTTGTCCTGTTTTAATCATCAATAATAGTATTTGCTACTTTTTGAAGAATTGCTTCCTGAAGAAGAGAATGCAATATTTTCTATGTGCAAAGTCTTGGCAACAGCACACACTACAGAGCAACTGAGAGATCCAACTTACTATCAGAAAGGGAAGATACAAATATAATTTTGACCATTTTTAGCTGTTTTCTGAACACTGATTGTTTGATCAATTAAGCACAATAAGATTAGTTGGTTCTGTGAAGTCAAAGCTTAATTACAGTAGGGCCCCCGTATCCGCGGAGATACGTTCCTGGCCCTCCTGCGGATACTGGAAACTGCGGATAAAATCATGCAAAGGACTTGCCAGCTTGGGATTGCAGCCTTCCTGGATTTGGGGGGGGGGCCTCAGAAACAGGAAGAAAAATGTGGTTTTTGAATGCAAATTAATAACTAAATAATAATAATATACAGTATTTATATACTGCCTTTCTTGGTCATTGGATTTCTCCTCTGACTTTAATTCAAGGCAGTGTACATGGGCAGGCTTTCTAAACCACAAGGAGTTTTTACAATACAATGACATTCTAATCTTTCGTAGAACCCTTCAGCTTGGTGTTCTGGCAGCTCTCCATCAGACACAGACACTTCCGGCCGTCTTGAACTGCTGTCCTTCAGATCTTCAGGCATTTATGAGATGATCGCTCTACCAACTGAGCCAGACGTCCTGCCCTGATGCAAAATTAGATGCAAAATTAAGTGTAGCTTCATGATGATCATGATATACAGTAGTTTCAAGAGTAGTTTCTGCCAGTGTACCAAAAGCTTCAGGCTTCAGAGGATTCTACCTCTTCCTGTGATCAAACACACAATTGTGTCTATCGGTGTTCTGATCTTACGATATTGCAGTGTTAAACCACCCTGAATAACAAAACCAAAAACGTTTTGTAGAGAGGCAGGTTAGAAAGTATAATTATGCAATGGACAAATTACAGTCCCCACATGTACACTGCCTTTACTCCTGAGCTTCTGCAACAGCTGCGTTTTATCAGCTACATTGATGCTGTAACATCAAGAACCGTGCATTATGAGGCAGCAACTCAGTGCCAACTCTGAAGCTAAGGGCAAAATAATTAGAAAGCACCCTCTACACAGGGGAAACTAGACAGGGCTGGTAAAGTAATGATCTTATTGCTGCTAAGCAGTGGCATTGCTAGCAGGGTCACATGGGGGAACGATGATGCGTTGCACATCATTGCCCCGCCTCCTGTGCTCCCGGAAGTCTTCATTTGAAGCCTTTCAAGAGCCAGGGCGTGTGGGAGGCTTGAAAAAATGTGCCGATTTTGGCGCGTTTCAGCTCAGTTTCAAAAAAGCAGCCGCGGAGCAAAAACAAAAAACAAAACCGCAGCTCCTTGCAAAGAGACTACGGTTGTCACCCAGGGGCTTTGGCTCACCCCAGCCCCGCTATAGCAACGCCACTGCTGCTAAGGGGGCTGAGTGACTTGTGGACTAGTGTTCAGAAGATGTTCACTGGTTCTATTTTTGGTCCTCTCTTTGTACAATCATGGAAAAAAATCCCTTATCTTCATGACTTGGTTCCTCCAGCTGGAGTATGGGGACTTTGTACTTTTTCTAACACTGAGACTTACCGGTAATACGATGGGACTTTTGAGGCACATTGAGGTTTTTGTGATGGAGGATGTTGTCAAGTTCAAAGTGATGCTGTTGATTAGCCGTGCCATTAACCATCTGCTCCAGCTGGTTAGAGCGCCACTGAAGATTGCCGAAGAACGTTCAAAAGAGTCTGCATTTAAGTGAGATTAAATTACAGCTTTCTGTATTTGATGTTAAAGAAAGGGGTGACACTTGTCAGTTTACTTAAATGTTGTTTGTCTGTATTTTCTATTCAACCCCCCCCCCCTCGGTTAAATCTACCCTGAAACCAAGCGAACAATGAGCGCTGGCTACTTCCAGGTATAAAATTCATTGGCATACCGTATCGACAACACTTAAACTTTCTTTCTGAGTTTTTGTGTGTCTGTCTTAAGAATCAGGGCCAAACTACAGTGGACTGGTTTTCTGAATGCGTTCAACAGGTTTGGATTTTCTGGGTAGACTGCCTCTTTATTCCTCATTACTACACTCTGAATTATCTTCCCTACTTTGGAGGTACAACCATTCTCCAAAAGGACAAACTAGATCACAATTTCTTGCTGGAAGCAAGAAGCAATCAGCCCCCAGAGAGCATCAGAATAACTACAGTACTTGGGAAGCAAAGAGAAGTGTCTGTAGAGAAGTCAGATTAAAGCAGAAAATGCAGTGTTGCTTTCGTGGTTTATTCACCTCTGACTTTAAAATGCTAGGAATTGAGTTCAAAGGTGCACCCAGCAAAGACTGTCACCTCCGAAGTGCTCCAAGGAAGACTTTTTATTTCACATAAGGGAATTCTGCATATCTATGCTGAGAGATGTATGACTGTTCTGTGTTGACCTGCATTGGGAACCAATGAATAGAACAATGAGATGCGGGGTGTAGAACAGTGCACATTTTTATTACATTAGAACTTCCAGGATTTTATATAAAGAGATCAGCAATATCTGCCTTGTTTCTGGCAGGTTGAACCACCCTGTCCAACTGTTGCAGACCCACCATTGAGAACTTTTGCTGTCCCCGCCCCCTTAAGGGGGCGGCAGCAGCAATCCGGGGGATCGCTGCCGCCGCCACCAAAATGCCCGAAACTCCCCCTGCACTTACCGGGGCTTGGGGGAGCATTGGGGAGGCCTGCGCGACCCTCTGCAGGCCCCCCGATCTTCGGGTCGCTGTTTTGTAGCGACCTTCGGGCACTTAGGTTTTCGCGAAAACCGGAAGTGGCCGAAGATCGCTACAAAACAGCGATCCGAAGATCGGGGGGCCTGCAGAGGGTCGCGCAGGCCTCCCCAATGCTCCCCCAAGCCCCGGTAAGTGCGGGGGCGGTTTCGGGGGCGGTTTTGGCAGCAGCGGTGGCGATCCCCCGGATTGCCGCTGCTGCTGGCTCCGCCCACGCACACAAAGTTCTCCCCGCCTTGCGGGGAGAACTTTGAGAAACACTGTCCTAGAGCATCTCCAGCAAGTGCCTGTCGAGACTCTGCTTGAAGATCTCCAATGAGGGAGAATCCACCACCTCCCTACACAATCTGTTCCGATGCTGAACCGCCCTTACCATCAAGAATTTCTTTCTGATATCCAAACGGAATCTTCTCTCTTGCAGTTTGTACCCATTTGATCTAGTTCTACTCTGAGGCAGTTGAAAACACATCTGGTATAAATACCGGTATTATTATTCCTTCTTCCATAGGACAGCCCTGTATTTGGAGAACACTATCATGTCCCCTCTCAGCCTTCTCTTATCCATGCTAAACATACCAAGTTCCTTCAACAAATAGTGCTTGTTTTCCAGTCCTCTGATCATCCTAGTCACTCTTCTCTGACCACGCTCCAGTTTGGCTGCATCTTTCCTAAAGTGAGGTGCCCAGAATTGGACACAGTACTCCAGTGCCCAGAATTGGACACAGAATTGGTCAGGTGAGGCCTGACCAACGCAGAGTAAAATAGAACCACTACTTCTCACATTTTGGAAGCTACGGTTCTTCTAATGCAGTCTAAAATTGTGTTAGCCTTCTTTGCAGCTGCATCTCACTGCTGACTCGTATGCATCTTGTGATCCACTACAACTCCAAGATCCCTCTCACATATCATGCTGCCAAGCCAGATATCTCCCATTCTGTACCTGCATATTTGGTTATTTTTGCCCAAGTGCAGAACCTTGCATTTGTCCCTGTTGAACTTCATCTTATTCATTTCAGCCCAGTATTCCATTCTATGAAGGTCTTCCTGAATGCTTCTGTTGTCTTCTATTGTGTTTGCTACTCCTCCCAGCTTGATGTCATCTGCAAATTTGATGAGGCCTCCTTGTATCCCTCCATCCAAGTCATTGATGAAGATGTTAAAGAGAACCAAGCCCAAGACAGGGCCCTTGGGCACTCCAGTTGAAACTGACGCACCCTTTGTGTTCGGTTGTCTAACTAGTTGTGGATCCATCTAATGATTGTATCATCTATTCTAGGCTTCTAGCCTGTATTTTACTACCTTACAATTAAATGTAATTTTTTCTCAACCTCTGTAAAGCATTTGACCAGGTTCCCATGACATCTATAGTAGACACCCATCACAATGTTGTGTTTGTTGCTTTCCCCCCTAATTTTATCCAGATGGTCTCTACTTTGACCATTTTGTTGGATTTCTGAGCAGATGTATATATTTTTGACATATAATACCTCCCTCCTTCCCTTTTACCACATCTGTTCTTCATGAACAACTGATAGCCTTCTATTTGTGCATTCCAATCACGAGAGTCACCCTATCAGGTTTTGGTTATCCCTGTCACGTCAAATTTACCTTCACTTGTTAGAAGTTCAAGCTCACCCTGTTTATTTCCCATTCTTCGCACATTCGTATATATGCAACATATAAACCCTGGAGGTTACAGCCCAATATCTCCCCCCCCCTTCTTTAGTCTGGCTGAGCCTCTCCAAATGCTTCCTAGTTAAGGAAGATGAGCAACTTTGATCCTCTTCCTAGAATCTCTCTTCTCCTTGAGGTGACCAGAGGGCAGCCTACCTCTGTGCCCTCTCCTGATGTTGAACTCTGTTGAACAATGCTGAACTCTGACCACCAGAGAGAGAGAGAGAGCTCCCCTTGTCTTCTGAATAGGACATGGGTATTAATGGAGCTACTGTTTGAGGTACAAGTGAGGTAAGGAAGAAGGATGGTTTTCCACAGCAGGGAAAAGCCAGCAAACCTTGGTGAGCCATTTGTGAATTTCTGAGTGCATTTGTGCCCATCCCCATCCTGTTGACTCACAGAATCCTGATAGCCACACACACGAGCTTATTTGGGTGGTGAGCCCACTTCCAGGAAGCAAAAGCACAAAGGGACTTAGTCATCTGGCAAAGTCTGAATGAGCATCAGCAAACTAGAACTATTCATTTAGTGTTCCTAGTCTTCCAGCACAAGGTCAGGGGAGTGCATATATTGAGATATTGGTACAATGGCAAGAGCATATATGAACAGGCACAGGGAACAAAGATGGTCAACTTTCCACAGAGTAGCCATTGACATCCAAGCTGATGTTCTGCCCATGTGATCACTGAATCAAGCACAAGCCAACACCATGCCGAAATGACTCATCCAGCAAATTTATCCACAGATGGAGGATACATCCTCACATTTTCAACTAAATAACTGGAATTCAGAAGCCCAATTACAGACCTCTTCACATTCTCAGAAAATCACCAGGTATATGACTTCATAGCAAAGTTCAGGTTTCCAAGAACATCCAGGATGGGTACTCTGTCATCACCATGATGAGCAAAGCTCTTGCATATTTTGCTACCATTCCTGCTAATACGGACTTGTGTCATTTTTCAAGAGAGCGCTGTTTGGATGTTATACAGCTCCTGAAAAGAACTGATTAAGTAAAGTGGGCCCTCTGCCCAGTAGTAGACAGAAGTAATGGTTCAGCTGGACCCAGACTTCTTTGCGTTCCTACCAAGCCAAAAGGTTGCTTTGGGTTTTTTTCCTGGTTTGCTGAGCAAACACATTTAGTCCCTAAAAATTGCTTTGTGCAGATGTGTTCTTACAGTTAGCCTTAGATGCATCCATCATCCCAGGTGGCTGTGGGAAAGCAAAATTAAATATTGCAGAAATTTTTTCCTGTAGCTTTCATGGCCCGTTAGTACATACCAGTGTTTCACAAATACGGGATTTGACGCCATGTAGTCAGCTTGAATGGTTTAATGAGATTAAAAAAAAAAACCGCAGCGGGTTTCCCAACCGGGCAGCCGCTTGCAGCACAGACACATCAAACGAGTCCAAGGATCACAGACACCCAACGTTTCGTTCTGGAATCTCAGAACATCTTCCAGGGGTAGACAATCACAACAGATTGTAGGTGAAAATTGCTGGTGCGGTCATGTCAGGTCACTTCCGGTTTTCTAGTAACTGGAGATTCCCGCGCTTTTGTGAATTTATACGGACCAAGAGGTGAACTTGGACAATTTTCACCTACAATCTGTTGTGATTGTCTACCCCTGGAAGATGTTCTGAGATTCCAGAACGAAACGTTGGGTGTCTGTGATCCTTGGACTCGTTTGTTGTGTCTGTGCTGCAAGCGGCTGCCCGGTTGGGAAACCCGCTGCGGTTTTTTTGAATCTCATTAAACCATTCAAGCTGACTACATGGCGTCAAATCCCGTATTTGTGAAACACTGGTATATATTGCAGAAATATCGGTCATATGCTTGATAGGCGTTAAAAATCGCCAATGTTTAGAGCCTTGGGGAAGCATGCAAAGGCAGCAGCAGGCCCCCTGGACCCTTCAGGGAGCTGGCAGGACAACCAGGTACATTGAAAAAAGTGGTTTTGGGTCAGTGGTGGGCGCAGTCCTGGAGCGCCGCCACCGTTCAGGCTGTCCAACCCCCCTTACTGGTAAATCGGACACTTCCAGAAAAAGTGGTGGGTCGCGACCCACCACTTTGAGAACCCCTGGCATATATGGTCAAGTTTCCCATACTGAACGAGAAAAGTGTACAGTTGTCCTCTTCATGGACAGATGATGTGTAACTTCTCCATGAAGCATGTTCAATGTGCACAATAGCTAGGTTTTATGCACATTAGCCAAGCAACCCACAGAGCCCAAAAGTATATAACAGAAAGCAATTAAAGAATTCACAGTTCTTCATGGTGTGGCATTTTGTTCTTTCTCCATAAAGAAGCCATTAAAAAACTTTGCGAAAATGTAAATAAAACCATGCCACTCTTCTCACTAAAAATAAATTTTGTTTTGTTTTGGAAAAAATTAATGTAATGATTAACAAATAATGGTTTTGTTTTTATTATCAAGTTTTAAATTCTAATGCAGTAGACATTGATAGGTAGAACCCACATAAACAAAAGCTCTTTGGGGCTCCACAGTAATTTTTAGAAGTGTAAAGGGCTTTACAGACCATTGAGAACCACTGGTATAAAGAGTCATGCGGGGGAGAGATAAGTAGTAAGAAGGTGAAGAAGTACTGTCCTCTGTCAAATGAAAGTTGTAAAAGTTAGGCCCTGCAAAGTATGATTTGGTCATGACCATGAAGATTTCTGGTTCTGATTATGATTTATAAGTCATCTGTTTTTATTCCAGTCGTTGTGTATAGCTAAGGCAAGCTATGACAGTACACCACAATTAGTGAACTCTTCTTCCTCCCCCAAAGTTCCTCCTGAGCAGTGCATGTTATCTCCATCTTGCTTATGCACTCTTGTATATAATATTGGAGGGGATTGTCACCTATTTCCAGTCTCGTTTGGCTAGATTTTGACCACCCACCCATCCAGTCTTCCCTGCTACTTTTCCTTAATGGCAGATTTACTTTTCCATCTTTTTCATATGCACAGGGAGTGCATATGAGCTCTTTTACTACAGCTGTAATTCTAGGGCTGGAAGGAAAAGTGATTCTAGAGCACAGTTTTTAGAACACGACCTTAGTTAACTCAAGGCTACATTCTGGAGATAGCACTCAATGCGGTTTCTTCGTCTGGGAGGGGAAAATAAGAGGCACACAAACAGCTTCATGCCTAAAAGGCAGAATTAAGCGAGGAGGGGTCATCTGTCACCTTGAATCTGTTCTTACCACAGATTGACCAGACAAGTGTCTATTTGCAGGCCTCTGGTTATGACTCCCCAAGACGGGGTGTGTGGTGTGAGTGAGAGAGAGAGAGAGAGAACAAAAAGGAACTGGTGAGGTTGCTAAAGATCCAGCAGTTGGAACAAAACACTAAGACATTTGAGCTTTAGAGCCGAGACAGGTTTATTCATAGCTCCAACCAAATCTTCTCGAAAAAACAATCTCGCCAACACTTCGCACTTGTATGAAATTTCCCATGCCTTGTTTTTTCAATAGTGTGTTTAAGAAGTTCTGGTAGGAAAATGCTAGATGTGTATTTGTTTCTTTTAATATTCAGCATTTGAAAGTTGGCAAAGATAGTCTTCTATATATTGCTGGGAAGGGTCTATGTTGAAAGTACCACATCGTTGCTTGGCAACGCTAAGACAGGCCCTCTTGCACGGGCACTACCAGTAGCAGCTTGCAAGTGCTTTGCTCCATTGAGGCGAGCAAACAGTCAAAATCAAAGAAAGCTCCCTGCCATAAGCAAGACAATAGTTTATCTTCCTGACAGGAGGCAGGTGGTCTCTCAGAGAGGTAGTGCCCCCTCCCACCCCCTGCCTAGGGATATTAAGAACCTCTGCTTTCAAGGGATTTTGGTAGAGGACCACAAAATTTGTCACTGCCTTCTCCATGTAGAAAAGGGACAGACTTGGGTTCCTGAAGCCAATTAATTCCTAAGCAAAGATGGGTTCTGATCCTCTATCCCAGGGTTGCGAAACATTCAGCTGCCAGGGCCACATCCCTCTGACTCGCTATTATGGTTAACCAGTGTAGGTCAGTTATAGCAAATAATATACATACACTTTGTACATAATTTTCCCAATAGGTGAACAGTATTTGCAGCTGCAGGGCTGCTGCCTGCCTGTGTCTGTGTCTCAGCTGAGCTCTCAGCAAGAGTGACCCAACCCAGCAGTCACTTAATCCATCAGGAAATTGATGATCTGTGGGGGGAAGTAGAGGAAAAAGAGGAAGGAGTGTGTGTGTGTGGGGGGGGGGGTTTACTTATAAGTTTAATGCCAGTGCACTCAGGAGGCTGGCCAAAATATACCGTATTTTTCGCTCCATAAGACGCACTTTTTTCCTCCAAAAAATAGGGGGGAAATAAGCGTGAGTCTTATGGAGCGAATGTTATGGGGGGGGAATTTTTTTTTACTTACCTGGGCTTGCGGGGTCTTCGGGGAGGCCTGCGCGACCCTCTGCAGGTATCTCCGATCTTCAGATCGGAGATAAAGGCTATTTTCGGCCATTTTCCGAAAACCGGAAATGGCCGAAAATAGCCTTTATCTCCGATCTGAAGATCGGAGAGGCCTTCAGAGGGTTGCGCAGGCCTCTGCAGGTCTCCAGATCGGAGATAAAGGCTATTTTCGGCCATTTCTGGTTTTCGGAAAATGGCCGAAAATAGCCTTTATCTCCGATCTGGAGACCTGCAGAGGCCTGCGCAACCCTCTGCAGGCCTCTCCGATCTTCAGATCGGAGATAAAGGCTATTTTCGGCCATTTCCGGTTTTCGGAAAATGGCCGAAAATAGCCTTTATCTCCGATCTGGAGACCTGCAGAGGCCTGCGCAACCCTCTGCAGGCCTCTCCGATCTTCAGATTGGAGATAAAGGCTATTTTCGGCCATTTCCGGTTTTCGGAAAATGGCCGAAAATAGCCTTTATCTCCGATCTGGAGACCTGCAGAGGCCTGCGCAACCCTCTGCAGGCCTCTCCGATCTTCAGATCGGAGATAAAGGCTATTTTCGGCCATTTTTTCCGAAAACCGGAAATGGCTGAAAATAGCCTTTATCTCTGATCTGGAGGCCTGCAGAGGGTCGCGCAGGCCTCCCGGAATCCCCCGCAAATGTGAGTAACTTTTCAAAGTGAGTAAATACTTTTCTATATATACAGTATTTGTGGTGCTTTCTGACCTTCAACCAGGTGTGCATGCGTGAGTGTTTCAAAAGCAATTTCATATATTTTCTGAGAGTGCAAATGGAAGCTTGTGAAAGGCATATCCATGAGGAATTCACAGGTTTTAACACTGTATTGGAGCAGGATGGTTTGCCAGAAATTGCCTGTTTCAGGGTGATGATGCAAAGCTAGACATCTGCTAAATTAAAATCTACCTAACATTTTTGCATTTCAGTCAAATGCATTAGAAAAAAGTAAAATCTTTTTAGCTGTCAAAACAATCTGTCTCTATTTTTTTTTCCTTTTTCATAGTGGGTTATTTAATGAAAGCAGCATGTGGCTGCACTCTCCCTAAGGAATCAGGCTCACAAGGATCAAGTGCTCAGAGATCCAGCTTTTTTCCCAAGTAGCATTTGTGGCAGAGAGTAACTTTCCCAGTAAGGTGTGGCACAAATTGCAACCCCTTCTGGACAGGGATAGATTGGCCAGTAGATCACATCATCACCCCAGGTTCACTCCAAGGCTCATGATGCTTGTTATATTTTAAGTACTGTATGTAGCTATGGCTCTTGTATGCAGCCCTGTCGCTAATCGTCAAGTATGGTGTGCTTTGAACCTGTTTTGGGTTGTGACAGCCTATAGAATTCCTTGCTTCATGCCTGTTTAGATGTTTCTTTTTGTTGTGTTTTCTCATGATTGTCTATGCACCTATGTAATTGTATTGATTTGCAGTGACAGTACAGTATATTGCTTTCTGATCACTTTCGCTCTGCACATTCAGAGCATTTTGCTGCTCTCAGAATACCCTAAGGGAGGTATCAAGTGTAACCACAGACACAGACACAGACACAGACACAGACACAGACACAGACACAGACACAGACACAGACACAGACACCAAAGGAAGAAAAAAGCAGGAACAGAACTGGGATACAGAGAAAAGGGGAGAACTGAGGGAAGGGATAACAGAAAGGACCATTATGGTACTGAACACTGTGAAATATTTATTTACAAAGTTTTTACCCTGCCTTTCTCTCCGAAAGGACCCAATAAAGGGAGCAAAAAGTGGGTATATGATGGGGGTGCAGGGGAGAGGAAAGAGAAAAAAGCAAATATTTTTTCCCCTATTTTTAGCTCCATAAAACAAATGCGTCCTATGGTCTGCTGCGTCTTATGGAGCGAAAAATACGGTAGTTAGGTTGGATGTGGACACAGGCCATAGTTTGGGGACTCCTCTATCTCATCCTGTGGCTGGAGCAAGGCATTTAATAAATGATGGAAGGAGCTGTGTCTCAGTCTTTGCCCTGCTCTGCTTTCTACCTTCGCAATTAATGCAGCTGAACAAGGATATAGTCATCCCTGTGTGAAAGCTGAGGTTCTTTTGTGCACCCACAGGCAGCATTTCAGTGGCTCTGTTCTTTTTCTTTAGGTCATTATTCTCAGTATATGTGTGTGAGAATAATTTCAGGACAGTTATTTGGAGTCAGATATGCTCTTTTGAACTGCTCTGCTTCCGCCTTGGAGGTTTGCCACACACTGAGCATCATGGACCAAGCAACTAACTGCCTAGCTGAACAGTTCTGCTCCCTTAACCACACTGACCTTCTGATCTTGCTTTTAATCCCATGGAAGTTCTTCCTTTACACTTAAACAGTTGCATTTGCCCACTATGTAGTCTGAATCCAGCACAGGATAGAGATTTGAATCTGCTACTGGGCAGATTACTATCCCATATAGACTAGGAACAGTGCGAACAATGCTATTTTCTAGCGCTCAACGTTCTCTGACCCACGCGCAAGATATTTTCATGTGGTGCAGAAGAGGCAGTGTTTGACATGATGTGGGCTTTATTTCATCAGCATGGAGGAACTTTTTATTTTATTTTCTGTTGCAGTTGAGGTATCTACCTTTTCAAGGATTATATAGGAATATAGTCGTACTGTTCTTAGTGGTATCTGCACAGGTCCCACATATGGAAATGTGCCTGTACAGACTACAAATGGGGTCTCCTACAAAGTTCTGGAAGATTAGGTGTGCCGCTTTCCCTCTCCCTTCATGTGCAATAGAGTTTCTTTTTTGGAGTGAATGGCAGAACCACCGTCTTTTCACATGTTTCTTTCCTAACTTTTCCAGTGAGGAGGAACAGCAGCAGAAAGCAGGCTCTCTTCATTTGAGAGTTGTCTGAGGAGTGTCACTGACTGGGGAATCCTGTGCAGATTTAGGCCGGCGGAACGAGCACTGGGTGACTGTAAATCTTCAGTGTGTCCCTTGAAATCTGCCTGTGAGATCATTGTGCACATCCCCTTCAGTTGCTCAGGACCGCTTCTAACAGGGACTTCTCGCAGCCAAGTTGAATGTATGCAGTGGAAATTGAACAAACCTCCGAGTCATGGATTGAATCAAATATCATTTCCCAGTATGTGGAGAGGTGGACTTTTTGTCCTGTTCCTTTGCTTTCCCAGCAACTTTTAAATTGCAGTGTTTTCATGCTGCCAGGTCAGATCCTCCTGTCTTTTTAATGATCAATTTTGAGTGCCTGGCCACTTCCCTGAGTCTTATTTAAAAATCCATCTGCACTAATGGCTTTTCAGGTGTTGGCTGTGTAGCTGGAGCTCTGTAACTTTAAATCCTATACAGTATAATAATTTTTCAGCATAACGAATAGTGAGCTGCTTCAAGCTCACATGGAACGCAGTACAAGCCAGAATTCCCAGCTGCTTCCTGCAGGTACTTATACAGAAAGAAAATAAAGCAAATGTTACAATACATGAAATTGAGTCTGTGCCAGCTTGTGAGCACAGATACAATCTACTCACTATGCCACCTTTTCTTGTCATGTGTCTCTGTGAGCTAATTTTATTTAACCTTAACCTGCCTATCACAAAGGGTTTGGATAGTTAGTAACAAAAGTGTGTCAGATTATTAAAATCAGACTCAACTGTGATTGGCAGCAAAACCCAACTACCAAATCCCTGATTCCGGTCACCAAAGGACAGCCCAAATGAATGGCTTCCTGAAGCGTCACAGGTTCAATCTTTAACAAGTCTTCATAGGAAGAGAGTTTCATGGTTGTGTGCAGTAGCGTCACTAGGACGCGCGTCACCCTGGGGCAGGGGGCGCGTGTCACCCTAGTGACGCTACGATATCGCGGCGCGGGGGGGCGACCCGGCTTCTCCTCCCCCTCGCGTCGCCCTCCGGACGCTCCGAGGCCAGCCCGGGAGCCAGCCTCGGAGCGTCCGACCCCGTCGGTGCTCCAGGGCCTTCTGAAAGAAGGCCCAGACAGCGCGTCCATCCGGGTATTTCCCGAAATTTTACGCATGCGCAGACCCGTTTTGAGGGCTTTTTGCCCTCAAAACGGGTCTGCGCATGCGCGAAAATCCAGGGGTCGGACGCTCCGAGGCCGGCCTCGGAGCGTCCGAAGGGTGTCGCACGTCACGGAGGTGGCGTGCGTGGAGTGCGCGCGTCACCCGGGGGTGCCCCGCCCACCCCGCCACGCTCCAGCGACGCCCCTGGTTGTGTGGCGTACAAGCAGGATCCAGGACTTGGTTTGCTTGTTTTGTGTTTTTAATTCAGCTGAAAGCACAAACTAAGGATGTACATTTTTTTAACATCAATATACTGTATACCTGTGCTGGGCAGCAGCCTTGAAGATAGCGCAATCCCCTCCCTGTCTGCAGAAGGCTTATATTTGGAGACCAGAACAGACTAGGAAAGAGAATTGTTGTCTTTTTTTTATTATATTGTACTTGGAACCGAGTTGCGTCTAGTAGCCCTTCATATTGGTCATCTGTGCCTTGATTTTTACCATTGCCTGATCATTTCTTTTGGTTAATTTTTCCCTTGCATTAATTCTGGTTAATGCTTTCCCTTCTCATCTGGGCTAGTTAACAGTGTTACTTTGCTCATGACCTTGAATTGTTATCTGTTTTAAAGGCTGTCCCTTTCACTTATTATCGTACAACTCATCCACCCATTCACGCTTATTGGGGAACCGTTGTTGTTGTTATTATTATTTAGATTTCTCCCCCCATAGGGGGGACTCAAAGCGGCTTACAACAATAAAATACATATATAATAATAACTCTTAAAACATTAATACAATCTAAAAACACAGCACAAAACAAAATATAAAAAGCAGGAGTAAAAAGAGTAATAAACAGGAGTAAAAGGTGCTGGACCACTAAAATAGTTAGGCTGAAATAGTTGTGAGAGCTTATGCTTTAATTCCTATCCGAACACTAGCAATGAGTAGAGGACTTGATCTTCCTTTCTGCCTGGCAGTTTGGCAGTTCCATTGATTTATTGAGGAGCTCAACTGCAACTGGTAGGTACTCTTGGAAAAGAGCACTTAGTTTAATTGCAAGTGTGATAGAACTATAAAAAATTAATGGTTGAATCCAGGATAGCCTGTGCCATGTGATTTTTGGTCCTGGCAGGCAGGACTGCTAATGTTGTTATGCATCTAGTTCTGTGAGAGGAAGCAAAATGAATGTTACCACCTAGAGAACAGGGTATGCAACTCTCAAGCCTCTTAACAACCAAACAGTTGCTCTTGATTGCACTGGTTAGAGCCAATGGTTGATATTAGCTTTTCATTTTATAAGGCCTATTTACTGATGAAAGAATTTATCAGGTTTTGTACATTGTGTGCACACTAGGGTCAACTGCCTTGCCTGGAACTTCTACAGCCTCTCTAGGGTGAAGTTTTGCAGATGTTCTGTATTGGCAATGGTATCATAATGGGTACAGCAGCGAATCACTCCCCTGATCGGATCTGCAGGGGGCACTTTAGGGACTTGGTATCGAATTAATGGAACTGGAAGTTGTCCAAAAGCCTGAGGATCATCCCTGCTGTGATTGGTAACAAAAGCAAACCAACTGTTGGTTCTTTTTTGCTTCAAACATTAACTTCCTTGGTGTTCATTCCCCTATTTCAGAATCTTGCAGAAAAGAGAAGGAGTGATAAGTAACTAATGAGGACTCTGTGTGCAAAACTACCTGTTTTCACTTTTAAAAAAATGTACATTCAGTGAAAGTACAGTATATTGCAATAGGAAGTCTTGGAAAAGCTAATATCTTGGCTAAAGACCAGTAACCCTTCTATCCTACTTTCAATCTTACAGTGTTGAAATCCGACATCAAATTGCTGTGTCAGCTTAAAGAACTGAAGTTCAATTAAGTCATTTTTCTGAACAATTGCCTTGCATCTCAGCTTTTTGATCTGACATAAAAACCCAATATGTCCTAAGCCATCTCTTTTTTCTTTTCTTTTTTTTGCTCTGGGGACAAAATCTTTTGTGTAGTGCTTGTCATTTTGAAACAACTAAAATAGGACCAATAGAAGGTGTTACAGCACCCTAAATTGCATTTATTAAATTGTATCTGTGTGACAGACAGCTCTTGAAACCACCACCACCCTTGGTGTCATCTGCAGTCCTTCAGAATAATGTGCCTGGGGGAACATGCTCACTGTGGCCGGTTGCACGAATTATGGTAGGTGTGCTCTTGACCTGGGGCAAGCCTTATTGCTTGACAACCCTCTGGGCTCCAGCAGCAGTTTTGCTGTAGAAACTGATGAAAATATGTTCCCCTGCTCAGGGCTGTTATGGTGTACCTGCTTCTGCTGCCTAGGAATGGCAGGAAATAATGTTTTGGGTCTAAAAAATAAGGTAGTTTTTGAAAGGATCATATGCGTTACCCAAGGATCCCTGAAATGAGTGAGCAACATGCAAGGGATCTCTGAGGGGCACAAGCAGGGTGCATTTGAAAAGCCTATTGGGCTAGGAATAGATCATGGATGAATGAGTCAGCAGTAACCCGTTCGGGTGAGATCTGGATTGCTCTCCCTTTCTTCCTTCTCTTGTTCACTTCCTTTGCTCCCTCCATCCTTGCTGCTTCTCATCATATCTTGCTGTTCTTTCCCCTCTTGCCATGACCTGAAAACTCCCCATCACTAGACTTCCTTTTCTGTCATACCTTGTGCTTCCACATCATTTGGGGGGGGGGGGGAGGGAGGGAGAATAAGATGTTCTTGCACAATGTGCAATACACAAACTTGCTGTACATAACAATGTTCATTCTGGATGATAGCAAAAATACATTTTTAAAAGTTTTAATGCGCACAGATGTTCTTAGCGGAATGCCTTTAGTCCTGATGGCCAATGAAGAGAAATGTGAACAGAGAGGGAGATGGAGGGGATTGTAAAAGAAATGGAAGAGATCTACTGAGGGGCATCATAATAGACAGTCTTACATGATGGCATCCTTCATTGGATCTTCCTTCATTTCTCTGATAATTCACTTTCTCTCTTCTCCACCTTCCTTCCTTCCTTCCTTCCTTCCTGTTGACCCCTTGGTTGACTCTTCTGCTGTTCTTGCCTTCAATGTTACAGGGTTGATTCTGAATGGAATCAAGCCTGTTCCTGGACACAGATGCACCCCTGCTTTCTGCTGCCTATTAATCCTTTTCCATTCTTGCTACTCCTATAATATTTTGTTGAGTTTTGTATCTGTATTATAAACAGAGGTTTGCTATTTCTGTGTTTTGTGTAGTGTTCAGCACAATGTCTATGCTAAAATTCAAATAGTAATGTCGCTAATGGAGGTCATCCTGCTGACACCAGTTGATTGAAGAAAACATGTTTTCAGTGTGTACCAAACTACTAAGAAATCTATGTGATGTAATCACTGCTGTAGTTGCTCATGTGGATGAGCCTGGTGACTTCCGATAGCATCTGAAAGGTCATACGTTAATGGTATCCCTAGTGATTTCTAAACATGTGACTTTCATTGACTTGAATAGTTGTCACGCTGCTAAAACACTTTTAAATCCAGCCTCTATAATAACCAGGCTGGGAGCAAGCATGAGATTACCAGTGTTGCTAAAGATACGGTTTTACCTTGGCAAACACTGTAGCTAGGCAATGGAGCAGTGTGTTGTGGTACTCTCAATCCACCTCCAATTCACTATCCTTCCCAACCCCGTCTGCTTTGAAACTTTACCTGTCTCGGATGATAGGCTATTTTGGCTGTCTTGTATACTGCACAGCAGAATAGTGAACTTTAGTCCTAGAGGATGTGAGATACTAATGGTTCTGCTAAATCCAAGAAGACACTGAAGACTAAAGAGGGCAGCCTGACCTGGAAGCCTGATGGTGGAAAAAATGCTGGCTTCTTCCGATTCTTGCTTCCCTTGGTCCTTGTGGGAGTGAGGATATATCATATATGTACAATGTGGAATGGTTCTGGCAAAGACAAGGTGGTTGAAATCCTCTAAAGGGGATACACAGCTCACTGACAGTGTTGAAACTTTGCAAGACTTGTCTTTCCTGACAAATTTGGCTCTCTTTCATGCTTCCCATTGTTTATTATACACATTAATTAGTTCAGCTAGACAGAAAGCGTGTGACTTTAAGAGTTCATAGTTTTAAAAACATCCCTCACTAGCCAAAGTCAATGATTTGCATTAACCAAGGGCATACTCTCCAGAATGAACCCATCTGCCAGCTTCAATTGTTCAAAACAAAATTGCATTGAATCCTAAGCCTGGTTTGCCTATTCCATGCAACAAAAAGGTTTTGATGACAATAAAAGAATATCACATAGGGCAGGGGTTCTCAGCCTTTGAAGGCCCGGGTACCCCCTATCATGGTCCAATTTTCTGAAGTACCCCCTGCTAATTAATTGTTAACTAATTGGGTCAATCAATCAATTAGCTAATTAATCATTAAATAAAAAGTACTAAAACAATTTTAAATGTGAAAAATGTCTGCGTGTGTAACTGAGTGAGTGACAGACAGACAGACAGGGGTTGCATTTAAGTTCTAATTAACAAGTAATTAACTACTGATTGATGCTGATAAGGGGCAGACTCTGGCGTACCCCCTGCCATTGGTCCGCGTACCCCTTGGGGTACTCGTACCACAGGTTGAGAACCCCTGACATAGGGGAAATTTCATGCCCCTTTCTAGCTTTACAAAACCAAACCAAGGTGATATACAGCTGCTAGAGGCTTCTCAGAGAGCTGTGAACTCCAAAGGAACCAGACTTTCATAAATACAGTACATGCAGTAGCTTCTATAGATATAAAAAAAGCAAACCGAAAGAAAACCAAAAGAGCTTATATTCATTGAAAACCGAAAGAGCTTATATTTATGGTGCTCAACAGCATGCTTGCCAGATAGGGGAGCAACACTCACCATGACAAGTGCCAACAAACTGTGATATCTCAGCTGACAAGCTGAGATAGCCTGCAGTGACCCTCTGTGGGAGAGAGGAGTCGCTGTTGGACAAGCTCGGAAACCTTGAAACCGTGTGCAGTCAGTGAAGATACCCACACCGTTGAAAGGAAACAGCTGGAGAAAAGCCTGTCTGTGTAAACCTCCTTGAATAAAGGCCGAGGAGAAATCTGACAACAGAAAGGCAGTATATTATTATTATTATACACCAGGTTCTGAGGCTAACCACTGTCTTTCAAATGCTGCACATCAGAAGCTTAACAATGATTCTTATTTTAAATTTTCCTCAATGGGAATGTACCTGCAGCAGTGAACAATTGTAGGAAGTTTTTAACTGTGCATACTAAGCCAACAAACTAAGAACGGAATGTAGAGGAAACCTGGAAAAATGTACCTCTCAACCATCCATGATCTTATTCTGGATGAGGCCATGGCCTTTGTTTGTATCATTGAGATCTTTGCTGCCTTTGGGGTAAGGCAAGCAGTGTATTCAATAAATAAAAGTTAAGAGATGGAATTGGGATCCTGAGGGATCTTCACTTAATAGAGAAATCTAGGTATGGCAAAATGCACACACAGAGCTTGCTCTCTTTTTCCCCCAGCTTGCACTCATTTCCAATTTCTGCTGTTTTGCTCTTCTGCATCAACCAAGCTCTGTATCATTCTGATGCTATATCTGAAGAGCTTTGAATGTGGTGAGACTCCCAACTGCTACTTCCATCTGCTTGAACTAACTGTATAGTTTGCAGTAGTTCTGTGGCTTATCATAGCACAACATTTGATTGTCTGAAGCGGCACAGCTATAAAATGTAAAGCCTTTCAACTTTGAGCAGTGAACCAGAGGCTGCTTGGGAGTTTGGTATACATCTTATCTCAGTTCCTCCATCTGTGAAGATGTGAACTCTTAGTGTTCATTCAGTGTAACTAGTGGATGTTTGAACAGAAAATATGGCAACTCCTATCCATGGGGAAAGTGTCATTCTCACTTGTGTATTCGAACATGATAGAGATTTTTTTTTAATCTAGTATGGTAATTTCTAAATATCAGAAATGGTACTTTATCAGAAATGGACATCTCTGGCTTTGTGTGTGGATCTGAGATAGAAACTGCTGCTAGAAAGTGTTAGCCTCTCTTGTAGTAATGGTGTAACTACTGTACTCTGGGTCCTGCTCTAGTTCACCTGAGATCACTCTGTGTTTTTATACTGTGTTTTTGTATAGAACTTCTTGTAATGGTTCTAATGCGTATGTTTCTTAATAAATGTCTTAAGACATGGAACTGGATTTGGATGCATTCACCAATTCTCCTATTTTGAAACATTGAAGGCTATATGATGCTTGCTAATGTGATATGTGGTGTAAGGATTACTAGCTTGCATGGAACTTGAAAAAATGTGTGTGTAATCACCAAGTGTTGGAAACCAAAGGATCTTGGATAAAGCTTCTGATGAGCAGAAGAGTTTCTAAAATGCTCATAATCCCTTGCCACTTCCCAGGGGTTAATGGGGGGTAACACATCACCTCTTAATTTGCTTTCTTCTCCAAGCCCTTGTCCAAATATTCATCATATAGCAAGAAACCTAAATATTGTAATAAGTTGCACATATTTTGAAAAAAAATGTAAAACTTATTCTGAGTAAAAAAATTGGGTTTTGGTGGAAGTGAGCTGAGCTGCAATAACAAATCTCTAAAATGAATGTTGGAGGATGGATCAGTCACATTCTGGCTAAAAAACTAGACATGGTTATAGAAATGTGCTGAATTTTGCTTATTTAACATCTAATTATTTTGTTTCCTTCTTTGTCTTTGCTGCTTCTGGGAATTAATTCCAATAGAGAGTCCAGCTGCATCAGCAAATTCTTAAGATGTTGTCTGCAAACTATATTTTATTTACCCTTTTCCGTATTAATTAAAATCACTCTTCTAATATTTATCAATTATCTGTTGCTTTATTGTAAATATACAGTCACTGCTCTCCAGTTAAAATGATGAGTCTTTCTATTCCAACAAAAACATTCTATTAGCAGCTAAATGCCTCTGGAGACATCTTTGGGGATAACATATTGGCATGTTAAGTGAAGGACTCTGTGTATTTTGTGACAAATTTGGGCTTAATTAGCTCTGTTGGTTTAGAGAAACAAGTACAAAATAGCTGGGTTTGACCACCCATTGCTTGTGCTGATCTTTCTGTAACCATATATTTGTAGGTGAAAATTGCAGGTCTGGTTTGCTCATTGTATTTTGGCCTCTGCTCAAGGTTGTCATTCCAAGGAGCTCACTTTTTCCAAAGAATTTCTCTTTGCAGCAAGCAGATCTTTGTTTACTACTGATATGCCAGTACTGTCTGCAGACAGTGGTATTTCTTTCAATAGAACAGAAATTGGCAAAAGGATCATCCATCTAAAGTTTGGTGTTGTCCCATCTTCCTGTTGTAGAATTATACAGGGTTATTCAAAAAGAATGGTGCAAAAGTAAAGCTGATTTATTCTTAAATGAACAGATATACCATAACTGTCAGGACATGAAAAAAAACTGTGCAAGTTCCACATGCACATTACAAATGTTCAATGTGGGCACTTGCGTAGCTACAATGGGGCAAGGGGGGGGGCAAATGCCCCAGGTGACAGCTGTGGTCTCGTGAGGAGACCGTGACTGTTTGCCCCCCCTCTTTCCCCATTGTACAGACAGACAACTGTCTGTCATGACAGTTGTATGGTATGTCAGTTCATTTAAGAATAAATCAGCTTTACTTTTGCACCATCCTTTTTGAATAAACCTGTACTTGGAAACTATGAATTTGTAGGAGACTGTTACTTGCATATAAGGGCAATTTTGGTTGCCGGCCTGCACTGTGAAACTTGTTCTTATAGGAGATGGTGTATGTTGCCACTTTCAGAAGAAACTAAAATAATTTATTGTTCTGGCTGGTCCTCTTTCCAACTGGTTAAGAAATAACACCATAGCAGATATGACAAAGTAAAACCAAGGGTAATCATAAGTTCATGTGACCTTCTTTGCATGCTCAAACTGGGAGATTAGGGAAAAGGCAAAATTGGGACACAGTAATTGCACTATCTTCCTTTCTCCCAAGGTAGCAGCTACAGTTTGCTTCTCTTCAGTTTCCTGTCTGTGCATTCCATGGTCCCTAGAGCTACAATTATTTCCTTGCTGTGGGGCTTTTATTTCTCTTCTTGCTGCTAAACCTTGTATTAGAGAGGCCAGGAAGGAAATAAAAGGCTATTGGGTGGTATCTTGATGAAATACAGGTGTATATGTTACCTTGAAGACTCTTTGCAAATCTATTTGCAAATGGCTATAAGCCCCTTACTACAGCTAGAGTCCATGACAGTTTTACCCTCCTCATAAATGACATAATTTCTAGCCATTGTAACAGAAGGACTTTTGTACATGTGTATAAGAAATGTGAGCCATATTAAGCATCTTGAGGATGTTTAGGCTGTACACAGCATCCCAGAAAACCCTAATGTACTGTATCTCTGATTTACATCATAAGGTACACAGTTGAAAATAGTTTGTGTAGAAATATGTCCTCGTACATGAAATGCTGTATAGGATTTGAAACAGTGCACCTGGCCCAAATCATACACCTTCCAGGTTTCCCCACTACAAATACCTTCTGTTTACGTAATAAGATATGTGACAGAAAAAAATGCTAACTTATGTGGAAATGTGTCCTACATACAAAATATAAAAACAGTATTTTAGACACTTTCTCCAGCCAGAAACCTCACTTGTACCTCTAATTTCTCCTGGATGATTCAAGAAGAAATTTATTTTCCTCAAATTATGCAGTCAAAACTCAGGAAGTGTATGATGTCACTGACATTTCGAATTAGACACACCAGTGTGGTTGGGAGAGAATTCAAAAACCTCCACTGACCATCTGCCCCAACAGAAATCTGGTACCTAACCCAAATCAGCTATTTCTCAAACATCTGACTGCAGTTTGCAGAAACAATTGAAACTACACAGTGCGTCACAGCTGAATGTGATCACACTTACTTAGTGGTCACGTGTAACCTTGTTATTGCATAGCTTACCTCAGCTATACAAGCAGTAGAAGCCTTGATGTCGACAAATTGCTCAATAAGACTAATTTCTTGTATACATGTACAAAACCCTATCTGTCATACTGATCGGAAATTACCGTATTGTCCCAAGTATAAGACGCACCTGATTATAAGACGCACCCTTAAAGTTTGGTGCTATTAAAAAAATTTAATTAAATCACTGGCATTAAATTGCACCAGCCTGATTATAAGACGCACCCCTAGTTAAAAAACTTAAATTAGGAGAAAAAAGTGAGTCTTATACTCAGACCAATACGGTATATCACTTGTGAAGAGAGCAAGCCAGTTTTGGACTTGTGAACTATGTGTTAGACAAGTGTGAGAATCTCCATCATCCCACTGGGCAGAATCAGCCTGTTCTTCTCTAACTAAAGGTGCTTTTTTGATTGGCAGCCTGCATTTGCTTCATAGCAACTGTAGCTTGCCTGCTTTGACAGCCTACTCTTGCCAATTGTCATTTGTATCTAGAGTATGTTGTCCCTATTTACTGAGTTGCAAAGAAGCTGATAATGTGCAGAAGTTGCTGGGACGGGAAACCTTGCTTAGGGATAAAAAAATGCAGGAAAAGGTAGTGGTAGATCTCACTGGATCCCCCACACCTTTCAGACATCTTTATGGAGGGCAGCAGGAGGGTGGTGGCTTGTACTTTTGAAAATCTAGCTGTCAAGAAATCTAGAGCAAGCTGTATCTGAACAAAGAACAAAGATATTTATCAAAGAAGCCAGCTCCATCCCTGCTGCGAGTGACCTCAGCCTATCTTCAAGCTTCAGAAATTCTGAGCTTCTTCTCTTGCTTGTGGAAAAGAAGAATGTTCCAGTGAAACTACAGAAAATAGCCATTTTTTTTAATAACAAGGAAGATGAAAGGGCTATAAATAATGGCCCTCAATTGGGGGTAGAAACGGGAGGCTTAGATCTGTGGAGGAGCAGCTCCCTACCAAGTTCTCAGCTTTATCCAGCGATTTCCCAACCTGCTGGTCTCTCATAAGAACATAAGAAGAGCCCTGCTGGATCAGGCCAAAGGCCCATCTAGTCCAGCTTCCTGTATCACACAGTGGCCCCACCAGATGCCTCAGGGAGCACACAGCCAACAAGATAATATCCTGTTTCCTGCTGCCACTCCCCTGCACCTGGCACAGAGAGAACCTACTTCTAAAACCAGGAGGTTACTTATGGCTTGTAACCTGTGATGGTCTTTACCTCCGTGAATCTGTCCAAACCCCTTTTAAAGGCATCTAGGCCAGGTGCCATCACCACATCCTGTGGCAAGGAGTTCCACAGATGAATTACACGCTGGGTAAAGAAAAATTTTCTTTTGTCCGTTCTAACTCTCCCTCCACTCAATTTTAGTGCATGGCCCCTGGTTCTGGTGTTGTGCGAGAGGGAGAAGAATTTCCCTCTATCCACTCCCTCCATCCCATGCATAATTTTATACGTCTCAATCATGTCCCCCCCTCAGGCGCCTTTTTTCTAGACTGAAAAGCCCCAAACGCTGTAGCCTTTCCTCATAAGGGAGGTGCTCCAGCCCGCGAATCATTCTGGTCGCTCTTTTCTGCACCTTTTCCATTCAACTATATCCTTTTTGAGGTGTGGTGACCAGAACTGGACGCAATACTCCAGATGTGGCCTTACCATCATTTGTACAAAGGCATAATGATATTGGCCGTTTTATTCTCAATCCCTTTTTTAATGATCCCGAGCATGGAATTGGCCTTCTTCACAGCCGCCGCACACTGGGTCGACACTTTCATCGACCTGTCCACCAGCACCCCAAGATCTCTCTCTTGATCCGTCACAGACAACTCAGAACCCATTAGCGTATATGTGAAATTTTGGTTTCTTGCCCCAATGTGCATCACTTTGCACTTACTTACATTGAAGCGCATCTGCCATTTTGTTGCCCATTCTCCCAGTTTGGAGAGATCCTTCTGGAGCTCTTCACAATCCCTGCTGGTCTTCAGCACCCGGAAAAGTTTAGTGTCATCCGCAAACTTGGCCACCTCGCTGCTTATCCCCAACTCCAGGTCATTTATGAATAAGTTGAAAAGCACCGGTCCCAAGACCGCTCCTTGGGGCACACCGGTTTTCACCTCTCGCCATTGTGAAAATTGCCCATTGACTCCCACTCGCTGTTTCCTGGTCTTCAACCAGTTCCTAATCCACAAGAGGACCTGCCCTCTTATTTCCTGACTGTGGAGTTTTCTCAGGAGCCTTTCATGAGGGACTGTGTCAAACGCCTTCTGAAAATCCAGATATATAATATCTACGGGTTCTCTCGCATCCACATGCCTGTTGACCTTTTCAAAATTTTTTTAAAAATTCTAAACTCTCCTTTGCCAGCACTCTAGCAGTTTTCTTGCGTGTCATCTGTGCCTGTCAGCGGAGTCTTTAGCATCTTCAGTCAGTGTGGTGACGGGACATGTGCCTTTAAAAAGCTGCACCTGTCCAACAGAGACCATGGAGCTCTGCCTCTTTCTGCTCTGTAGGATGGATAGAGTTGCTCAGGGTACCCCATTCAGCCTCGTACAGATGGGGATGGAAATTAACAAACACACGCCGTAGCAGTCATGTTTACAAATTCTTAGTCTTGCTATCTCTCAGGTTCAGACCTTAAAAAAAAAAACAGATCTTGGGAAGCAGCCTCAATGTTTGAAGTAAGAGGAAGCTTAACATGGGAGTGCACTTGAAGTGCATATTTGAGAGGCAGACTCACTCAAAGCCGCCTTCTCTATACTGGTACACTTTGCCCCCTATCTGTGGTTAACTGTAGGTAACCTGAATCCCTGCAGTTCACAAGCAGACACAGTTCTGATTCATGGAGGCTGTGGTGATGGCCCTCTATGTTATGGTCTCGTGGAGTGTGTATTATTCTATTACACTCAGTCCCCAGTGACTAGTTGCATTCTGGAGTGAACTATTCCTCCTACTAGGCCTGCCCTCTGTGTCTGAGATCTGTACTCTCAAATCCTTATTATTCCCACCGCAGCCTCAGCACATATGCAAGGAAAGGGACAATTGAATTTATAGATAGCTATTATTGCTGAGGGTTTTTTTTCCTCACTGCCAGTAAACCTGACAAACAGAATTAAGGACAGTCTGTTTGCAGAGGAGGCAGCATGCTCTATCTGCAGCAGGATTGCTGACAAACTATTCAGAAGTGACCTTGCAGCATGTCAACAGTCATTCACCCTTCTCAGTTCTCTGTGCATGGATCATACCTGTAGAGAGCATCTGCTAAGTGCCTAGCAGGACATTCTGTGTGGCAGAGCTCCTGTTGAAGTCTGTAGCAAGAAACTGGAAGCCTGAATATTGGCAGGCAGGGTAGGAAGCAGGTTGCTGTTCAAATTTCCAGAAGGCTTCTCTACAGTGCACTGGAACCCCTTCTAGGGCACTGCTGTGCTTTTCCTCACTTGTCTGCTTTTTGACTTTCTAGAACAATCTCCCTGGAAACAATGAATCTCACTGAACAAGAGAGGGGTTTGGATTAATTTTGTTTTTGTTTGTTTGTTTATGGTATTTATAATACCACCTTTCTTTACAGACTCAAGGCAGTTTACATAGTCAGGCAATTCTAAACCCCATTTTTTTCAAATGGGTTTTTTTTTTTACAAGCATTGTTCTATGAGAACATAGAACCCTCAATTCTCAGATGTTTCCTTTTGAAGTGCAGCCACGTCAAGTGCAGCCTGTGCTTCTGCCTTCCAAGCTTTTAGCAGCAGCCGCAGGTCTCCCTCAGTCGGTTCTCAAGGTGTTATCCATCTTGCTAGCTTACTCCTACGCATTCCACACAGTCCAAACTCAAAGTGCCTTCATAAGATCCGTCAGCTACAGCGGTCCCCCCCTTCCAAGCAAAGACCAGGGCTGAACCTGCTTAGCTTTCTTCAGGCAGGGAACAGCTTAACCTCCAGGCCACACTTCCAATTTAGGAAAGATCCTCTTCATGTGCCAGCAGGATCCTAAGAAAAATGTCCCTTTCTCATCTAGTGCCTCAGGTTGTGGCCTAGTGGGCTGAGGAAAGCAGGACAGAGGAGTTCAAGAACAGACGTGGAGGTGGGGAGAAGAAGAACCTTTCTGATGCCATGTGGGGACCACAACTCAGAACTGGAAGCAAACGATATACTTCACAAGTATATGAAACTGTCTCTTGAATCCACTGAAATGTTTTGCTCCCTAAACTGTTTCAGGAAGGACAGTCTTCACTTTGGAGGGATGGGCATTTCAGTGGGCCACTGGGGATACTGTAGTTCCCTTGCAACTTGCTACCAATTGAGGAATATTCAGCAGGCTGATGCTTCCTTCCCATTATGTATTTGTCCCATAGGTTTTGGAAGTGGTACGTTCCAACTATGATACACTCACCTTGAAACTGCAGGATGGACTGGACCAGTACGAACGCTATTCAGAACAACACAAAGAAGCTGCCTTCTTCAAGGAACTGGTGAGTTTCTGTTCCCCAACACGGACCCTCAAAGCCTGTCTGGCTTACAGTGCAGCCACAGCTGAACTAAAACTGCCTTTTTGCCAGTCAGAAGGTGACTCCACTTCCATTTGTGAGGTGGAGATGCAGAAATGCACATGCATTCGTATGGTTTTCATTAGGCCATGTTTAGCTGGATGTTGGAAAATTAATGCTGATTGCACCTTCCACAAGTTCATCAGGCACAACATTTTCATAGATACAGCAGATTTAATGGCACTTTTGCACAAGACTTTCCTTGGAGATTTAAAATGCTTAGTCAGCACACCTCATTCCCACAAAACACATGTACCCAGATCTGATCCTGCACTGTTCCCCCTCACTTAAGCATCATTCCTAACATTTGATGGCAGTTTTCTACCTTAGAACTCAAACCGCTTTCCTGTGCTACCATGTCCTTTCCAAGCAATCACCCACAGGTTCCTTATTGCAAGTACTGGATCAGTGGAAGCTGAGCTTCTCTGATGACTGGTTTTCTTGATTCCTTTTCATTTGAGTGTATGTCTCAAGAGGAAGACAAGCAGATACAGTACTATGTTCTGAGAGTAGTGCAGAAAGGGCCGTGCTAGCTCTTATCTGTTCATTAGTACAGCCAAGTTGGAGCACTTGCTTTTCTTTTGTGCCATGTTCGTAGCTCCCTTTTGTGCACCAGCCCTGTGTGCTGCCTCGTTCTCTCGCTCCTTCCCCAAATCACTGTCGTCATTCTCTCTCTGTTCTGTTGTTCACTAGTTGAACGACGTTGTTTCTCTTGATTAAAATGCAGCTTTCCGATTTCCAATTTGCTGAGATTATACTTAATTTCCAGAACCCATCTTCCTAATAGTTTAGTAGATCATTGAGTGTCACTAAGCCACCCCTCCAACCTCAGGTTTTCTATAGTTTTCTATACGCCCGAATGGGCCCTCAGTTGGAAGCAGACTAGGAAGCTTTTAGTCATTACTCATCATCTGGTGATTAAACAAACATAACTGATTTAATCCCCTGTTCTCTGCTAGAGAGATCTTTATGAGCCTCCTCCAAGCCAATAACACATTTACAGTGTGTCCCCTGAGCACCCTTCTCAAACCAGAGGGAGGAATCAGGTTGATTTGGTTTGATGTTTTTGATGTAATCCCTTGGTGGTTCTTTCACCATCATGTCCTTTTGTAAGTTATAACTATCTTCAGTACTGAAGCCTCATTCCCATGATGGAAACTTTTGAGTTTTTGTGAGTGCTTTCTTTCATGAGGCAATCCTGCTGCACCAAAAGCTGGCCTATCCAAGGTTGTCTCCAGTGTCAGTGGTACCTGTAATGACTGTTTTCTCTCTCCCACACACAGGTTCGGTCCATCAGCATCAATGTGCGGCGAAATCTGGCTTTCAACACTCTCAGCCAGGAGGTTCTGCTGAAAGAGTTTTCAACCATCTCCTGAAGCTGAGTTATCTACCTGCTTCCTGGCCCAGTCCTGGCATTAATGTGTCCCCCTCCCCAGCATTGACTGTAGCTCCTGGTTGTGGAGTGGTCTAGCTCTAGTGCGTGTGTGATTTTTTTCCAGGCAAGATCAAGGGGACATTTGCACGTGTCCCACATTCCTGAGCACAGAGAACTTTATATGGACTGCAGTGGGGGGTGGGGAAGAGGGTTCTTCTTGCTCTTTCTCACTTTCTCTGTAGCAATGGTTGTGCAAGGGTAAAAAATTTTTTCCCCAAGTGGGTAAAAGTAGAGCAAAACCAGAATTGAGCAGAGAGCTCATTCTTCTGGTTCGCTGGCAGATACCTGATCTTGGCCAGAGGCCTGAGAAGGAAAGTAGTGCAGGCCAGGAAAGCAAAGCCCTTGATAATAAGGAGCAGGCCAACCGCACTTTTGCTTTTTATACCCATGTGCTAGAAGGCTCAAGCCACCAAGCTTGGCTCGAGTGCTTTGAATCTGCTGTGTATTGATAGCCCTGTCTCAAATGTGTTGAAATCAACAGCTGAGGGTTAGTGCCTCCTATTTTGAATGGTGCTTGCCAGAGGTTTTCCCAGTGCCCTGCATTTGGCCTCTGGAGTTCCTGATCCACGAGGCTACTTCTATAAACTCATCCTTGGTGTTCCAACTGCCCTATTTTAAAGCTCTTGAGATGATATATGTATCAGCAATTTTTAAGGAGCAGTAAGTGCTGTGTGTGCTGTGCTTTTACTGCTCATACAATTGTTGTGTATCAAGAGTGAGCCATTTCCTCCTGTTCCCAGAAAGATGACTGAGCTCCTGAATATGGTCAATAGTAGCCAAATTCTCTTGGATCCCCCCCTGATGCTGATAAGATAACCAAATGCTGATAAGATGACCATTCACATTGTCACTGTCCTCTCTTTATCACACACTGACACTGGTTAAGCCTAATTCCTCATTAACTGAAGCAGGAATTGCCTGGCTTGCCTTCCTGCCCTCCATAGTCCAGACAAAACGCTTCATTGGGTAGGTAGGTATAGGGGAGCCTTGATATGAGGCAGGGAGTTAATTTGTCAGGCTTATCATTTCTTGCAGCATTTCAGGAAAGAAACCTTGGGAAGGGGAGAATCAGTGCTTTACCTCGGTGGCACTGAGCTCCACACCTCTGCCCCCAAGGAATGCAGCTGCAGACCGCAGGGCATATAGTAATTGTGAACAACCATCCTGTCAAATTTCTGTCACTTTTTGTGCAGAATTCACTTTCTTTTTCATGTTTTTAACCAAAAAAATAAAACAGCAGTTAGTTGCTTTTCATCATGCATATAACAGAAATTCGGGCTTGTGCTGCATTTGAAAGTCAAGAGCTGGTGGTGTCTCTGACCTTGGCCTCTCGGAGGGAAGATCTTGATTCACAGACTGCTCTGAATCCTCAGCAAAGGGGTTGGCACGATGTGTGTTTGAGACAGTGTCTCCAAGCTGTGTATTCCCTTCCTTGTTGTAGAACTACTTTCACTGGATACAAATAATGTTGGGCGAGCAGGTAAACATGCACCTTACTGGAGTCTTTCCTGATGTGTAGAGCTTTAGGATATGTAGATACACTGACTTTGCCTCAAAGAGACTGCCATCTTGTATGATTCCTCTATTCTTTCTGGACTGATATGAGAAACCCTCTCTCTATGCCCTTTCCTAATGCATTGAGGAGACTTGACCATAGCTGACAGTGAATTCTGAATCCAGGAGTTCAAGGCAAAGCCTTTTCTTCCAGAAGAAAACTGTATGTTCCCTGCTGCTGAAACAACACCTGTAAAAGGATGTACATAAAACTCCAGTAGAATTCAGTATAGGGGCAGGGATCTTTGTGTGCAGGGTTTTTTTATTCTTTTTGGGAAGGGGTAATAAACTATTGTTACTCTTAGTTAATGTTTCCTGTAGTGCTAACTAACACTGTGCTATCTGCTGTACACAAATGATGTAGTCCTTCCCCCCCCCCCAGGTGGGGGTGGACCTGGGAGGAGGAGGGCACAGCTTGCTGTCTAAGGAAAGCATGAGGTAGAGGGAAATTGAGTTTGAAAATGTGGTAATCAGAAGCTTAATACTTAGAGACCTTTTGAAGCCCCTTCTTTTCAAGCCAAGGTGCCCGCAAGCATGTTCAGTGCCAAATCCTAAAGGCTCTCCTGGATATCTAGTCCTTTCATTTGGGACACTGCCACCTCTTGCTTGTAAAGCAAGGTCTTTTCTGACTTTACCAAGGAAGGAGTTTTCTTCCTCTACCTCTCAGACTGGCCCTGTCTGGCCCATGTTGTTAGAGCTCTTTTTCACCAGACCCTTACTATTTTTAAAGAACGTCCTTTATAATAATAATAATAATAATAATAATACCACCACCACCAGTATTTCTATACCGCCTTTCTCTGGTCATCGGATTTCTCCTCCGACTTTAATTCAAGGCGGTTTACATAGGCAGGCTATCTAAACCGAAGTGTTTTTTACATATTACAAATGTTATAATCTTGCTAATCTCGCTCACTCCAGGTGGTTTCCATCATGGTCTGGCCTCTCTCTGGCATTCACCTTCCACGCATCGACTTGACGGCAACATTGCCTCCCACTCAGTGTGCCAGCTGCAGAATTCTCTCTCCCACCAAGGCTTCTGCAGCTGGTCAGCGGCGTGTCGACAGCTCTCGATCGGTCTCAAACTGCCGTCCTCAGATCTTCAGGCACATGAGGCGGCCACTCTACCAACTGAGCCTTTAAGCTCCTCGCCTCCCCTTCATTGCTGGGCATTCAATACCCATATAATCTATGCTGGTAGTTCAAACCCAGTTTTTTCTACAAACAACTTTTGCATTAGGATAGACTTTCTAGCTAATAGTGCCTCATACTGCTATGATTTTTTTGCCCCTAAGACCTCTGGCCCTGTTGGAAGCATCTTGCGTTACAACTTGTCTTTCCCTTGGGATACTGTGAGCAGTTGTGCACTTGCTGTATTAGCACATATCCTTTGGTAATGTACGTTTGACAAAGAGTAGGTTAGAGAAATATTTGTATCTAAAATATTTATATACTGCTTTTGATTAGAAAAATAAGGAACTCCCCAAGTGGATTACATGGCAAGTGGAATGAAAAGATGGTTACTTGTCTCAAAGGCTCACAATAAAAAAGAGGCACAAAGGCAACAACAGAGGAAGTGGAGGCAGAAGAAAACAGGGGAAGAATATATAATTATTTAATGTTTGCATACTTGGGCTCAGTTACAGTATCTGTTCTGGCCAGATCAGTGGAAAGGAACGTGCTCTCTCAAAACCTTTGACTGGTCTTCCCGTGTTCTGTCCAAATGGTAACTACAGCTGTGCCCCAAGCAGTAGTTGGAGCTTTGTAAGGGCGGGACACAGAGGGGGAAATTGTGATTGCTGCTGACAGAGCCCACTGAAAAGGGAAAGATCTTCTTGCTTTGAATTAGATCTCTGCTAACAAATCATGCAGTGCTGTGTCCAGTGGCATAGTAGGGTCTCCCCTGTTCTCAGCAGTGAGCCTAGCTATTCTCGAGACAGCTATAGGCTTTCATCTCTGTTAATTCCTCTTTTGGGCTCCTCCCCTGCTTTCACCTGATGCAGGCTCAGACACAAGAGACAGGATATGTTTAGTGCTAATGTAAGATGCTAAGATGGGACTTGTGGTTCAGAATTTTCACAGATCTGTGTGGAGCATTTGAATGAATTTTGTAATAGCTAATTTATAGCTGCCTCCACCATTAGTTGAGCTGCCTCTGAGACTCGTAATTCCCCCACCCTGCTCCACTAGAGTTGTCACGTCTTGAATAGAATGGCAGAGGCCAGGAGACAAATACTTTAACATAATGACCTTATGCTGTCAGGGAAAAGTTGGTTGGTTGGAGAAAAAAAAATGAGGCTACAGTTATTAAAACTTGATTTCTTTTTTAAAAAAACATGTCTGGGTTTTGGTACAAAGCATTCCGTTTTTCAGATGCTCTGAAAACAAGAAAATTGTAGGTGTGGATGTTGTCTCAAATGCTCAAATAACCTGGATGTTATTTCCCCCCAAGTCCTGCAAGGAGGCAAGATTTTTCGTATCGAAGTAGGCTATGATATATATATATATATATAGATATATAGATAGATAGATAGATAGATAGATAATACATATCTTATGTATTTTAATTTGAGACCTCAGTTTTTTAAAAACATGCAATGGATTTTCACCCAACCAGTGAAGGGAAGACCTGGCACTATTCTTGAATTTAACCGAATCTAAGCTGCAAAAAGGAGAAAATAGAAGGTGCGTTTTGGGTGGGTACAGAAACAACTGCAAACAGAACTTTTAAACTACTAAGCTTTTCATTGGATTTTTCTGAGGTTTGGTGGGATTATGTCCCTCAGTACATTGATTCTTTGCGCCTGTTTTCATAATGGTTGGACAAATCATCTTGATGTTATAATGAACATGATTTTCAGGGTTTGTAATAATTAAAGGATGTGGAAAGGTCAGCTCCTGTAACAATACAGCCTTTCCTGTAACTGTTTAATCACAAGAATACCACAAACAGAGAAGAAGCACATAAACGTCTCCATGCCTGTAGTACCCGTGAGACAAAGTTTTTAATTCAACAGAATCTGTGGCACCCTTTGTAGGGGAAGGGACATTTCTGGGGTTGTGGGTCACTTTGATCAAAGACAAAATTCCTTCCTGCTCCAAATATGTTGGTTAGTTTGGCCTTGAACATAAAAGCAAATTTTGTCAGTTGTGCCTCCCTTTGACTCAGCAAGAGAGAATGTTGTGGAATACGTTGTATGATATCTTACCACTGCCTGCAGCAATCAGTTTCTTTCATGCCCTCAGTTTGCTGCAAGAAGGGGCATCTATCTCTTATGCCAGGAACTGGCTATTCCATTAGATTTTTATCGTGAGGGATTACCAGCACTGTCTTGCCCTTGCCTGAATGGATGTGAATTCTGACAGTTTCTGTAGAATCATGGAGCAACAAGTTCTATCCCATACATTACTTGGGAAAAGCATCTCTCACCACCCATAAGAGTGGCTCTCTTTCCCACTTGCTACAACTACTGGTAGCTGCTGTCAGCTTGAATTTGCCTTTCCCCCATTACCGTTATGGTGGTAACTAACATTTTCTTTATGACCTCGTGAGTGTGTGTAACTCTTTAGTAGTCATATTCCAAGTCATAGTATTCAGACTCCATCTGTTTTGAAGGGAGCTTACCTAGCGCCCCACCACAATTACAGTGCCCATTTCACACCCCAGAAGTAATCATAAAGCACATTTATACCTGAGAGAGTACTCCTCCTGTTTCTCTAGGAAGAATGTTCACACTCTGTTGCACTGTAGCAGTTCCATGGGTGCTGGCCCTGATTGGCAATATACAGCCTATCCTAGATACCTGCTTATTACATTACTCAAAGCCTATTACACTGCCATAGCTTCTTGCTCCATAGAAAGTGAATACTTTTGGAAAAACTTCACCACTCTGCTGCTATCTTGCCTGGCTGTCTTGAGTTCAATAATGATGAGAGCCTGTTGCAAGCTGCTGTGATAGACTTATTATTTGGGCTCACTGTTGTAAGAGCTGGCTGCCCCTAGCTGACTTGCTTCAAGCCCTCAGGCACAAAAAATGGCAACCTTAGTGGTAGTTCTTAGTGAGATGGTAAACCTGTGTCTGGGCTGTACCTGCTTCATACTGCAGATTGAGGTTTAGGAGAGAATGGACTTCTGGGACAATGCTTAGAGGCAGCTAAACTGATGATGATAATAAATAATAAACCAGTACAGTATTTATATACCGCCTTTTCTTTGGTCATCGGATTTCTCCTCTGACTTTAATTCAGAGGCAGTTTACATGGGCAGGCTTTCTAAACCCGAAGGGTTTTTTTTTTTTTACAATATACCGTATTTCTTCGAGTCTAAGGCGCCATCGATTCTAAAGCGCACCTTTACTTTCAGTACCACCAGCAGGGGAAAAAAAATCCATCGATTGTAAGACTCGCCTCCCTTCATTGAATCTACCCGCTCAGCACCAACTCTCCCCAGCATGTCTCCTGCAGCTGAGGATGACTGAGTGCATTGCCTTTGCATAGCATTTCTGGCTCTGCCAGAAAGTGCCGTTTCCTTCGTTACCTGGGCTTGGGGGAGCTTCAGGGAGGCCTACGCAACCCTCTGCAGGCCTCCCTGATCTTCAGTTCAGCGAAAAACAGCGATTTTTGGACATTTCTGGTTTTTCCGAAAACCGGAAATGGCTGAAAATCACCGTTTTTTGCCGAACTGAAGATCAGGGAGGCCTGCAGAGGGTCACGCAGGTTTCCCTGAAGCTCCCCCAAGCCCCAGTAAGTAAGAAGATAGCATTTTGGGGTGCTTTTTTGGAGACCTTCGATTCTAAGACGCACCCCATTTTTTGAAATGCTTAATTGGGAAAAAACATGCGTCTTAGAATTGAAGAAATACAGTAATAATGTTCTAATCTTTTGTAGAACCCTTCATTCTAGATGTTTCACAATCCAGCTCTCTCTCTCTCTCTCTCTCTCTCTCTCTCTCTCTGGCATTCGCCTCACCATGCTTCAGCTGACAGGCAACCTTGACTCTCAAGTGTAGCTGCAGTTCCACTCCCCCACAAAGGCTCTGCAACTTATCAGCTTGGCGTGCCGGCAGCTGTCCGCCAGACACAGACACTTCCAGCCGTCTCAAACTGCCATCCTTCAGATCTTCAGGCATATATGAGACGGTTGCTCTACCAACTGAGCCAGACGTCCTGCCTGATGACGATGAACTACATACACACTAGCCCTTGAAATTAAGAGCCACAAATTATGTTCACACAGACATAGTCCACACAGTGGAGGGCCTGAGAACACACCAGTAAGCCATGCTGACTTGCTTCCTAAGCCCTCGTGTATAGTGCTTGTTTGTATTGATGAACACAGTACCCGGGAATACTTTTTCCCTACGATCAGGTACACTGATTGCCCAGTGTCTCTTTGGGTACAACATTTGTCAGTGCAGATAAATGCTGTATGTGAGTGGGGCAGGACTTACTGGTGCATTCCTGGCCACGCAGATATCATTTGTGCACAGGGCTAACTGAATGGTCCTCTACTCTCTGAGACGTGTTCCTTTTTTATTAGTAGGAGTCCGATTTTTTCTCTTTCTTTCTTGTAGACTCTACAAGAAAGAAAGAGAGAAAAAAATCGGACTCCTACTAATAAAAAAGGAACATGTCTCAGAGAAGGCTAGGCTGAGCTATTTGCCCTGCTCGCTTTTGAGGTGATTTTGTTTAAATGGAGGACAGTCTATCACCTATAGTGCAAACTAGGCCTTTATCAGAGGAAGAATTCCTTTGAAGGAGGAACGTGTCACAACTCTCATGATGAGGGGCAATCTTGATACATTTTAAGGGTGTGGGTCCTGGACCCAGGCCTGGTTACAAATTTAACACAGTGGGCTGATTCAACAGTGAATCAACAATGAACTGGCCTGTTGCCATCACATGAGGAAGGAGCATAAGCACTAATGTCTCTCCCCCCACCCTGGATGCCTTCCCTCTGCCTCTAGTTGTATGAGGGACTATTAAATCCAAATTGTCCCAATTGCTTGATTGTTTGATTTGTGCGATTGAGGCAGTTCTGATAAACTTCCCCTCCCATGCAAATACAGTTCAAATAAACATGGATAGCCTAGGTGGAGGTAATCAGCAGTTATCATAATGTAAGGCTTTCATGTAGACCAGGGGTTCTCAACCCCTTCCTGGCCGGGTACCACCTCAGGTGCCACTCTCCTGCTGTGTAGCACTGGAAGTGACTGGCGGTGACATTGTTGCCAGTTACTTCGGGGTTTTCAGGTTTTCGGAGGCCAGGAAATGCAGGTAAGAGGCTCTAGGTGGGTGGGAGGGCACTTCTCAGCGTTCCCGAGAGGTTCGGCCAAAAGCAGGAGCCTCTTGGGAGCAAAAACGCGCCGCCGAAAGTGCGACATCAGAGTGGGGGTCCAGTGGTCCAGCAGTCCAAGTACCACCAGCAGTTGGTCAAAGTACCACTGGTTGAGAACCCCTGATGTAGACCTTTCATGTACTGCTTCGGTACCTTTCTAGGATTCAGGGGGCTGCGAGGCCGGAGCTCACCTTCTCTAGAGATGTAACTGGGAAGAACAGACCTGCTCAGGGGGAGAGAAGAACTGCATACTGGGAGGTATATGCAGCCGTTGTGATTGGCACTGTTCTGTTATGGCCAGTGGCTGCTGATCTCGAGAAGGGTCTACATTCTGATGTAGAAGTGTTGTGCATACTCTTGAATCCAGTGCCCACAACTGAGTGTCATAGAGATGCCTGCAAGTGTTTAAAATTGCAGCACGGCAAGGTTTTAACTGTGCTGTGACTAAACAAGCCATTTGACATGCAAGGAAGGTATGTCCATTGAAGACCCATCTGATTCAATTGCATAGTATGACAAATAATGATTCATGAAATATTAGCAGCCTACAGAAAAACATTAGCACTTTTGCATCCAAGGGGGAAAAAAAACACCCCTACCCTTGGATGCAGTGAGTCCATCCAATTTCAACAATGCTTGCTCCTGAGTTTTTGCTTCTTCTCTGCTGAGCTATATCAAAAACAATCAGTACTTGGAACTTGTTCTATTTTTCAAGGTGGCTGGGAAGCCTGAGCAGAGTTCCTTGGCAGAGGGCTGTGTCCCTTCGACCTATCGGTCTTAGTTTAGACCGCGTGCTTGATCTGCCTCTGGGATCCTTGCTGGCTTTGGAGCCAGCTGCAGTGCTGGGGAAGAGCCAAGGGGGGGAAACAGCTGAACTGTATGGTAAGAAAGCATGCAGATCACGGTCCCCTACAGCACAGTGACTTGCTGCCCTGCCTTGTCTGCAGGGAAACGCACCTCTCAGGTAGAACAAGTGCTTGGTGGTTAAGCTAGCACAATGATCGATGGTGGGCCCTTAGCAGGGGGAACAGCTATCCATCTGGGGTCAGCTTGGCTGCTCTGCAGTTATTTATTCAAATTTCTTGTCTTAAGTGCCCCGTTGTCTAGCTGCAGGCTGCCGTGTGGTGTAACATATTTCACTCTGTTGGCACGAAAATATAGCTGCCGACTTTGGCTCAGAACTGTGTGTGTGTCCCTGATTCACAGGTGCTAGTCCTCAAATAGGAGGGAGGAGGGCTGCACTTCACAGCATGGCACCAATTTGAAGCATGGCACCTCCTTCATTCTAGGACTGCAGGTCCAAAGGTTAAGAACCTTTGCACTATATAAATGGTAAGTATTATTATTGAATTGTTTTCAATGATCTCGCTATCCGGGGGGGGGGGGGTATTCAGACCTAGGCCATTCTGGAACCAAAGGCAAATGAATTTTCCACCCCACCCTCTAACAATTTGGGGCCTCAGTAGGTGTAATAATAATAATAAAAACCTTTACTGGCATATACATAAAATAAACACAAGCACAAACAGAAACATAACACAAAATTAAATAAGCAGAATAAATTAAACAAGCTAAAACTAAATCAATTTCATTCAGAGCGTTTAAGATCTACAATCCCCTTTGTACATACATCAAAACTATATGTAGATGTAGCTGTCCTGGCTTTATTCTCCCCAGGCCTTTGACTCGATTCCCTTAAAAATGCTTACCTTCCTTTTTGGCTTGTCTAGCTGCTGATTGGTGAAGTATAGCTCTGAGTGGTGGGTTTTCCTCCCTCCCCTGCTAATTGTCTTAAGTAGATGGAAAGTGAATCCAATTGACGTGATTAAATGAGCTGGGCACACATGTGGCTACAGTTCAGCAGCAGCAACATGGGAAGCAGTGAGCCCTTCGTAGGTCACAAGCAGCATCTCTGGCCACAACCTTTAGTTGCTCTCTGAACTCCAACCCTATCTGCCACCAACTTAACCTATCATCTGTGGTCTTCCAGCAGCCCCTGCTGGGTAAGTATAATGGCTCCCCTTGCCTCAGCCACTCTCTCTTCTGTTGTATAGCGCCTCTTCACTCTCCAAAGTAATTAGTGGATAATTAGCCAAGCTGTCTGACTTCGGCATGCCCCCCCCCCCACTCTTCCCTCATGCTGGGACTCGGGGCTGTGAGCATGTAATAAACTGCAGGCTGGGGCCCAAGTCACATTTGCTCACTTAATTTCTACTGTATCAGCTGCAAGTGCAGTGGCTCCAAGGCTCTTGCTGTGCTCGGGGTCTGAAACCTTTGAACTGTCATTTGGGTTGAACTCCAGGGATACAAATGCTATAGTGAAAAGCACCAGTGTCAGTATTCAGACACAGTGTCAGTATTCAGACACAGCAGTCTGCGCCTCCTCTTTCCCCAGTGTAACATTGTCTACAAGTGCTAACAATCATGTGCTGCTGGTGTGAGAACTCCTAGATAGAGATTGGTGTGTTGATCATTGATTTGTTAGGATCTAGCAGGCAACTCCCAATTTCTCCTTTTCTGAGAGGTGTCGGGTTCAACCTCTTTTGGAAGAAATAACTTCTTATGTGAAAGTTTTTGTCATTTCAGTCTCAATGTTTTAGGTCTGTCTGATTCTACTGTGATTACCCTGGAAGGCACTTTGCACATGCCCAGAGTCACTCTTATTCTGTCCTATGAATAAAAACTGAGCCTCAGCAGAACATCATCTAGCCTGGATTTCAGTAAATGTACAACCTTGCCAACTTCTTCCAGTAAATGTACAACCTTGGCAACTGTTGATCAGTGGGACATGAGCACACAACTGGGAGAGGTGGTCTTGCCCATCACTTAAGAACTACTCTGCAATGGCCAGCACTTTTGTTGTAGCTTCAGATGGTGGAGTGTTTGTCATAGACCATAGGCTGATCTAGTCTGGCCAACAAACTGACTAGACTTTCTACACTTGCACCCAGCCCTGGACTGGCTAAGGGTCACATCAGATGTTACTTTTTAAGCTGCTAGTAACATCAGATGTTACTGGCTGCTATTTGTCCTGGGGGGAAAAGCTTTTGTGGCACCAATGGGATCTTTTTGGACAAAAGATTGGCAGGGCAGGGGAATGATCCAGATCAGCATCACCGTGAGGGTAGCAGATGGAATCTCGGCCCTCCAGTCCCAGTTTGAAGGGGTGCCTGCCTGATTCAGCTGAAGTTACTGAATTAAAAAACCCAGCACAATAGTTTGGTCATGTGTTTGGGGCTAACGTTTAGTTTGACATGGTGATGTCATGATGTGATGAGGATTTCCCACTAATTAGCAGCATCCAGTGAGGGGGGCCCGAGATCAGGAAAGGGATGACACATGGGAGACCCTGGTTGTAATCTCTGATAGGCAGTATACAGTATATATTATCTACAAACACAACCAGGGCCCTCGAAACCTATACAATACATACACCCTCCATCTCGTATTTACTGCTGATCCCTAAAGACTAATATCAAGTAAGTAGCAGTGAAATAAACACAGAGCCTGAATGAAGATGACTGTAACCTTCCCTACAGGTCTTGCTCTTATGAAATAGAGAAAGAAGCCTCTGTGTTGGGGGAGGGGGGGAAATCAACAGAACATGAAGGAAGTTCAAGTGCCCAAAATTCAGACTATGGTGATTATGTCTCTCTTTGAAATGTACTAACTAGCATCTTGTGCTTGACTTCTTCCATAGCATTAAGTAATAAGAATGGAAATATGCAATTAGCCGACAATGGGTCCAGCAATGGAGATCAGTGCCCTGTGTTTGCCTAATGAGCTGTTAAATTGTGTCCCTGAGACAGAGCATTTGAAGACCAGCTTACCACTCTGTGTGTGTAGGGGGGAAACACAGTAGTGAATGCAAAGTGCTATTGCATATGTATATGTATTTATTTATTTATTTTCTGTATTTATATACCGCCCTTCTTATCCTCAGATTGCTCTTCAGATGTTATTCAAGGCAGTTTACATAGGCAGGCTTATCTAGATCCGATAAGGATCTTTACAATATTCTTCTGCATTTGTTGTTGTTCAGTCGTTAAGTCGTGTCCGACCCTTCGTGATCCCATGAACCATATCCCGCCAGGCCTTCCTGTCCTCCACTTTCTTCCTGAGTTCGCTCATTTTCATGTTCGTTGCATCGGTGATGCTGTCTAACCATCTCATCCTTTGCCTTCCCCTTCTCCTTTTGCCTTCAATTTTTCCCAGCATCAGAATCTTCTCCAGAGAGTCCTCTCTTCGCGTTAGGTGGCCAAAATATTTGAGTTTCAACCTCAGTACCTGTCCTTCCAGGGAACAGTCAGGGTTGATTTCATTTAGGATTGACTGATTCGATCTCCTAGCAGTCCAAGGGACTCTCAGGAGTCTTCTCCAGCACCACAGTTCAAAAGCATCTATTCTTCAGCGCTCAGCCTTCCTTATGGTCCAACTCTCGCAACCATACATTGCTACTGGGAACACCATTGCCCTGACTATGTGAACTTTTGTTGGCATGGTGATATCTCTGCTTTTTATTATGCTGTCTAAGTTTGCCATAGCTTTCCTTCCAAGGAGTAAGCGTCTTTTAATTTCATGGCTGCTGTCTCCGTCTGCAGTGATCTTGGAGCCCAGAAAAGTAAAATCTGTTACTGCTTCCATTTCTGCCCCTTCTATTTGCCAGGAATTGATGGGCCCAGATGCCATGATCTTAGTTTTATTAATGTTGAGTTTCAAGCCAACTTTTGCACTCTACTCTTTCACCCTCATCAAGAGGCTCTTTAGTTCTTCTTCACTTTCTGCCATTAGGGTGGTATCGTCTGCATATCTGAGGTTGTTGATATTTCTCCCGGCAATCTTGATTCCGGCTTGCGATTCATTCAGCCCTGCATTTCTCATAATGTACTCTGCATGTACTCTGTTAAATAGGCAGGGTGACAATATACAGCCTTGCCGTACTCCCTTCCCAATTTTGAACCAGTCGGTTGTTCCATGGCCGGTCCGAACTGTTGCTTCTTGACCCGCATACAGGTTTCTCAGGAGACAGGTAAGGTGGTCTGGTACCCCCATCTCTTTAAGAATTTGCCACAGTTTGTTGTGATCCACACAATCAAAGGCTTTTGCGTAGTCAATGAAGCAGAAGTAGGTGGTTTTTTGGAACTCTCGGGCTTTCTCCATGATCCAGCGCATGTTGGCAATTTGATCTCTAGTTCCTCTGCCTCTTCGAAACCCAGCTTGTACGTCTGGTAGTTCTCGGTCCACGTACTGCTGAAGCCTAGCTTGTAGGATTTTGAGCATAACCTTGCTAGCATGTGAAATGAGTGCAATTGTGCGATAGTTTGAGCACACTTTGGCACTGCCCTTCTTTGGAATTGGAACGTAAACTGACCTTTTCCAATCCTTTGGCCACTGCTGAGTTTTCCAAATTTGTTGGCATATTGAGTGCAGCACTTTCACAGCATCATCATTTAGGATTTTAAGTAGCTCAGCTGGGATATTATCATCTCCACTAGCTTTGTTGTTAGTGATGCTACCTAAGGCCCACTTGACTTCACTCTCTAGGATGTCCGGCTCTGGGTCAGTGACCACACCAGCGTGGTCATCAGGAACATTAAGATCTATTCTTCTGCATAGAACTCTACAATTCCAGCTGTTTTCCTCCATGGTGTAGTCATCTTCACTAGCTGCTAAACACAAGCCTCGAGCTCTCTGCAGGCCGCCACAGATCATGCTGAACAGGGAAACATGTTTCCAGTTGTCACCGCTCTGTCACTGACATTCTCAGCGTTCCAGTCTGTTCTCTCACCGCAGCACGCAACAGCGACTCCTGTCTGCCACCGAGGGTCATGACAGCTTATCAGTGACTTTCTAGTCGCCCTTCCAGGGCAAAAACAGGCTGTTTCTGCTTAGCTTCCAGCAGTCTTCAGGCAGTTCAACCTCAGGACCACACCTCCCACTGCCCATATGAATAGCATTGTTGGGCTTGTACTTTCTCCTGACATGACTGAAAGTACTTGATCTGCCCTTTTGCTTTACTAGATTACAGCCCCTGGATCCTGAAGGGTGATGGTTGTTACAAGGCTGTTCTTCAATAAGTTGCAAAACAGCCCTAAACCCAATACAGAAGCTCAATCTCTTGCTATTCCTACCCCACCACCACCACCACCACCTTGGGCCTAGTTTTCTACCTAGGTGACCTTAGACATAGAGGTCTTTGAGCGCATAGTGAAATTTCCCAATCCTATTCCAGCTCAGAGTATTTGAGCCTCCCAGCATAATGCCCTTGTAAAACGTCTTGTAACCATGTAGGGTAGGCAGTTTCAGCAGAGAGTCCAACTTTTTCTTAGCCATTACTGGCAAATGTTTATAAAGGATTCGTTCTACAGCTTTTCAGAGTGCCTTGAGTAATGCAGACATATGTCCATCCCAGGTTTTACTAAAAAGACAGGAGATACTCTAAGAAGCAGGATTATTTTATTTTTATTTTTTGTTTTTCACATTTTTATACTGCCCTTCCTCCAAGGAGCTCAGAGTGGTATACATATTTCCTCCCCTTCTTTTTGTCCTCACAACAACCCTGTGAGGTAGGTGGGGCTGAGAGATAGTGACTGGCCCAAGGTCACCCAGGAAGCTTCGTGGCTGAGCGGAGATTTGAACCTGGATCTTCCAGGTCTAAGTCCGACTCCCAAACCACTACACCATCCTGGGAATGACTTCATTGCACTACTGTATTTCTATGGGACTAGGAACATTCATGTTTTAAAGCTATCTATGCTGGCGTCTTAAGGTCTCGAGCCTAAATTCTATTATTCTAAGCCTATTAGAATATTATTATATATTCGTATTACTCTAAGGTTCCTAGTGTCTAGGCACACACCTTTACTCAAGGCAAGAGGAATCTGATCTATGCATGCTGGTTGCAATGTCGTCAAAATACCTTTTGGAAGTGAAAAATATACAGGTGGATATGCCTTCAATGGATTAGCAATGGTCATACTTGTATATATGTGATTAATATCATACTTGATGGTCATACTTGAATATATGTGATTAAAAGGCATTTTTACCCAAGGGCTATGGGTAAAATTACCCCTGTGGGCTGGGAGAAAATGGGTTTAACCCAAAAAAAGTGATTCGGAGGGATGTGATTGAGACTTATAGAATTAGTAATGGTGTAGAGAGAATGGATACAGAAGTTTTTTCTCGCTCTCTCACAATACTAGAAGCAGTGGTCATTCAATGAAGTTGCTTGATGGAAGATTTTGGAATGACAAAAGGAGGTGGTACTTCACACAGCACATCATTAGTTTGTAGAATTCATTGCCACAAGATTTGGTGATGGCTACTAGTGTGGATGGCTTTAAAAGGGGATTGGACAAATTCATGGACGAAAGCTCAGTCAGTGGATACTAATCTTGATGACCCTGCCTGCACCACCTCCAGGTTCAGCAGCACCATGTCTCAGAATACCAGTTGCAGGGGAGCAAGGGGGGGGGGGGAGAAGTGTGCCTTCTCTCTGGCTTGTGGGCTTCCTAGAAGCAATTGGTGGGCCACTGTGGGAAATAGGATGTTGGACTAGATAGGCCTTTGGCCTGATCCATCTGGTTAAGTATTTGAATTAAAAATAAACATGTGAAATACCACCCCCTCCTAGTAACCCCCCAGATCCACAGTTATCAATTAATGTATTGCAGAGGAGAGAGTTGCTTTTGTGCAATGAAGAACCAGAACAATAAAAATTGCCCTTCCCAACAAACCAGATGGAAGGTGTCTGCAAACGGGTACATGCTTATGTTTGGTGCCAGGCAGATTGGAAAAAGCAAGAAAAGACACAAAAGCAGTTCAGTTAGGCTCGCACAAAGCAAATATGATAGTTGAGCATCTTAAGCATTAATTTGGTACTTTTTCTGCACATTTTTTGTATTTTGTACTAAATTTAGCTGTCAGTAACTAGTATCCATTTTGTTTAAAGTGATACAACTTGAACTGGGAGGGACTCAGTGGTAGAGCACATACTTTGCATTGCATGCAGAAGGTTGCAAGTTCAATTCCTGACAACTCCAGGCAGGGCAGAGAAAATATCCTGTCTGGAATGCTGGACAGCAGCTGCCAGTCAGTGTCCACTATTATTGAACTAGATGGACCAATGGTCTGACTCATAGAAGGCAGCATCTCTTCTTCCTAATTGCAAAAGTCCCACTTTCTGGCACTGCAGTGGATGGACTGTTGTGTTTAGATATGGAAATAATTCAGCCCAAGGTTATCTGCATTTACTTACTCCCAGCAAAGTGTGCAAAGGATTGCAGTCTCAGTTTCAAACTCTCAGCTGGTTAACTGGATGGCTTTTGGCAAGTTTCTCTTTCATTTTCGCACACCATTGTGTTATGAGAAAAGGATTGTAAAGCACTTTATGCACTGACTGAACAATATATAAAATAAAATTAATGAAAATAAATTGCCCAAGAAATACACAGAACTTGCATCTCTGAGGTTTGTAAAAGAAGCACGACTGAGCTTATGTCATGGTTTTGGTTGTGGAAATTGCCAAAGGCCATAGGTTCCTGGAGCAGGTTATCCTTGAGTTATCTTTCAACTGTATAATTCTGATTCTGCTACCTTATACCTTTTTCCTAAGTCACCACAATTTCCTCCAGGGCCAGTTCACACATGTGTGTACATCACCTGATTTCTCATCACTTGATGACTTGAAGCAGAATGCACGAGGCAAGAGCTGTGCTGTCAGAATGACAACTGCACTATGAAGGGAAACATCATGGAGGGCTCTAGGAGTTTCTCTCATAGAATAACATTGTAAAATCCCAATTTGAAAAAAAATGGGGTTTATGGTTGGCCTGCCTAACCGCCTTGAGTCTATGAGAAAGGCAGTTATATAAATACTGTCATGTTTTACACTTCTGTCATCTCTATTCCAGGGTTCTTCAACCCGTGTGTACAAGTACTGTACTGTACTTGCCATCTTCTCAGTTCACACCTGCTGTAGACTGTTGGCTAGAAAGTTTCATGCCCTATTAGAAGGGTGTAGCTCTCTAAGGTGGCACACAGATCTTCCTGTCTGCCTGCTGTTCTGCAGCTTAACAGGGCTATTCTCCTGGAGGCTCTGCCCAGAAGGCTGATTACTAACTCTGCAGAGCTTGCCTGTCATCTCCCTGACCCAGAGAGCAATTGCCCCAAAAGCTTTGATTAACTTTTATTTGACAGCAATTGAGAGAAATAACCTTGGCTGGAAGACTGTGAGACTGATTTATTTAGCCTGGCATCAAGTATCCCATTGACAAACCCAGGGAGGGTCATGTGCAGCTGGGACCCATTCAATTAACATTCATAACTGCTTTAACTCGACCTTCCCTGAATTCTCTTGAATCAGTCCAGGCAGAGTACAAATGTCCTGACTACACGGCATTCACTACATGGCGTATTCCCAGGCTCAGGTGCCTCTCTCCTCCTCCTGCTGTCCTTGGATATCTGATGAGGGGTTTTAGGGACAGAGATGGGTCGTCTCCCTTCACGGTGCACAGGCCACTTCTCCCATCCTCAAGGCATGGGCCTTTAGTTCCTCAGACCAGTGGCTGTTTACACAGTCCCAGGGTCATTCGTATATAGTGATTAATTTTGAAGTGCATGAGCTCGTCATGATAGGCCCATGGTCATGCCCCACAAAGGCTGTACAATTAAAAAAAAAATCTTCATTAGAATGTTTTCTTCTCCTGCCACTTATTCCTACTTTGAAACATAGATATCCTAGAAAGGTGTAGCACATTTTATATCAAACGTCTAGAGTGAGTTGCAATAGCTTAAAGCAAATGTATAAAAATTGCATGAAAAAATATTCCAGATAAGTATAAAAGGCATATGCTTATGCATGCCTACTCAAAGTAAGTCCCACTGTTTGATTCCCTTATCAATTTGATCAATCAGTGGATCAGTCAATCAGTTTGATTGACACATTGATTCCCTTAGCAGAGCGGACGGACGGACGGACACACACACACAGAGCAAAGCTGAGTTTTGTTAAGAACTTTATCAACAATGAAAGAACTGCAGTCACTGTTACACAGGCAGAACAAGAAGATAGGAAAAAGAATCTAACCAGAGATCTAGTAGTCAAAGCAGAACAACCCTCAAAGCAGAACAACCCACAACCCAAAGCAGAACAACCCACAAACATGATAGGTTACAGCTCCCCCCTACTGGTGGGGATTAACATATATACTCACACCCACTGTATGTACTGGGTGGCTCTCCTCACACACTGTTGCTCTTCCAACACTCCTTCTCAGCTATCAGATTGTGCTGAATAATATTTATAACAAGGAACTTTGTAGAACTTTATTGTGGAGCTAACTGTACAATAACTGGGGAGCGGAATCAAAAAGATAATGCCATGCAATGTTCTCACACTCAATCACACAACTAGGTCCTAAGCCTCAGTGCTTTTCCGGTAGGAAGAAAGAGGAAATCCTTACAAGGAGAAGGGGGGGGGGGTGCATAATGTCACAACCAGAGGAGGGAAGAAAGGAGGGGGAGCAGGACGATGGCATGTTAGGGAAGTCAGGGGGGGGGGACAGGCTGAAGAAGCAAGCAGGGGTTATTATGTAGCAGTGAGGTGAAGGGGGAAAGTAAAAGTGAAAGGCTGGGGGAAAGAAAGAGAAGACGTGGGAAAGCTGGTGCAAAAATATGGCTGAGTCTTGAACCAGGGCTACTGTCAAGGAATTGGGCCCTGAGGTGTGGCATGAAAATACTTCACTCTCTTGTCTCCTCCACCATGAGGTTCCTTTTACCTAATGAAAGATAGACTAAGGAGTCCTAGACTGCAACATATTTTCCTCAAAGGAGGAAGAGGCGGAGAACGCTAACAGCCCAATCATAACCAAATCCCGCCACTTGATGCAGCCATGTCACCAGGATGCAGCTCACACTGCATCCTGCAGGGGAGCAATCACAGAACATTTGGTCCTTTACCCAGGGGTAAGCCTCTGTTACCCCAATGGGTCACCTCAAATCTGTGTCAGCTACTTTGCTGGTGCAGGTGAGTAATGGAGAGTGAATGGGGGGGGGGGCGAGGTACAATGATATTGGTGCAAGCTGCTGCCTCCGCCAATATCTGCTACATTCCTCCCCTCCTAGAAAGTCCCCTGTTCTACCCCCTCCCCACGCACATCCCACTCTACCAGCTCTGGTGGGGCAGCAGTCTCTGGCAGCAAGGCTGAGGTGCTGCTGCCTCTTGTGGCAGAGCTCTCAAAATGGCCACCAGCGGCATACCGTGCATGCCATCGATAGCCATTTTACAACCGTGGAACACTGTTCTGTTGTAATACACCCTGTCTGCTGGCCCAGTTCTAGTTAGGATTGCGCTGTAAGTGCCTCATCAATCTGATTGCATACAAGATAGAGAAAACAGGTGGGTTTTGTGGACCGCTCAGCATTGCCCCAGGCCAAGGTTACCTATCAGCATCTGGTGAGAAGAAGCTTTTGGTGTTGCTGAGATTTGGGGACTAGTTTACCAAGACACTTGGTGGTGGTGGGGGGGAAGGCAGAAAAGGGGTTGAAAGGCACCTTAGCTAGTTCTAGGGAAGGAAACAAGGCAAGGGAACTGAGACAAGGGAAACAAGGCAAGGGAACTGAGATTGGGAAAGGTTCTTTGAGAGGTGGCTCAGTGAGTATTTGAATGGTGGCTTGCTATATTTGAGTAGCACTTGAGGGAAGGGTGTGGTGAAGAAGGGGGAAAGGCTGGAAAGAGAAGAGAGTTTTATTGACTGTTGATTGGGAGGGTAAATTAATTCTATGATTGTTCTGCCCAACGTTATTAAGAGAATTTGAGTATATCTTGCCTTGGGAGAATAAAATTATAGTTAGCATTTGTAGAGGGCTTTTAGATGTTTAATGTACGTTTCATACATTGCCGTGTCATCCTTGCAACAACCATGTAAGCTAGGGTGATAATATCCCCATATTGCCATGGGGTTGACGGAGAGATTGTAGCTTGCCTAAGGTCACGTAATAAGTTTTGGACGATGTGGAGATTCAGCTCAGCAGCTTCTTGGTTCACACCTCACTCTCTTAGCCACTATTCTATACCAGGAGGTGACGCTGTGGGTGATGGTAAGTGCAGGGCTAATGTGAACCAGTCCTCAGTCCTGGAAAGAAGTATTATTTTCAATTCAGTGTTAGACCTCAGTTCTAGTTGTTGTGAAGCAGTAATGAAGAAAACAGCGTCCCTCGTGTATGCCGAGTTTAATTTCAGCCAAATCTCAAGAGGTCTTAAAACTTGGAACCTGTTTTCTGTGCCTGGGATCTGCCTTCACTACATAACACTTTGTGCCCAATTAGAATGAAATCAAAGTGTATTAAGGATAAGATGCGTAGGGTAAGAGGAAATTGCACAGTCGCCAAAATGAAAATGCATTTTCCAAGCTAATGTTAAACAAGAGGCGCATGGTTTTCTAGCACTGTAACTCTAAACATCACATTAGTAGATCAAACGAGGCAAAACATCAATGGCTATTTGTTCTCATGGGAGTTTTGTGAGATACTACTTGTGTGTTGGTGTTACAACAGGAGACACAAACACAGGGATTGAACTGGCAACTGCTAATTCCATGGTCTGGTATCTGCTCAACTAATACCTGCGGCACTCTCATCTATGCATTTTATGTAAAGCTGGATTGAGGATTGGACTTGGCACAAACAGGATTTATCTTTTGTTTTACATGTGTTGGGAGAACTACTGCTTACAAGTGAACTGATGGTTCTATCAAAAGAAACTGCCCTACTTTGTAACAGGCAATGCCAGGATCGGCAAATTACGCGTTGTGCTCCTGTAGTGTGGGAGAGGAATAAAATGTTACCCTGAGAGAGCAGGGCATCACTTAGAGAGAGAGAGAAAAACAACCATAGTACCAGAATTAGAGAATTTGGTGGGCACAGCTACAGTGTATCCCAAAGCTTGGGTGGTGGTATTTACTGATAAGCCTTGAAGATAAGATGTGGAGCATGTATTTAGCTGTAGATTAGAATTTCTTTTTATACTCTTTGTAACCAGTATTGATTCTTCTTATCTCATTGTTACCAACTCCATACCTTCTTTAATAAATTCCTTATTTGTCTTGCCAAGAATTGGATTTTAAGCGCTGTTTCAAGGGATGGTAAACTAGTTCGGACTCCATGAGCTAATGAATCTTAACTGTTTCTGACAGATCCCCAACGTGTTTGGGGTTCAGCATACATTCTTTGCCGCAGGGGAAAATGAAGGTAGAGTATCCCCTGAGGACTTGCTTAGAGGGGGCGAGGCCAGCATCCTGATATTCAAACAGTAGCTAATGCAGCTTGCACCATTTTTTCCCATCCCGTCCTTGCCTGCAGCTGTACTTTGCAACTCCCTGCCACAGATCAGCCTTTCACTCTGTACACCCTTTAAGCTATGCAAGCTTCTCCATTCTTGCCCACATTGTCTGCTATGTCCCCAAATGCTATGATTTCCCCAAACCTTCTGATCCCCCTTTAATTCTTTGAACCTGCCTTTGTGTTCTCCACAGTCCCTTCCTCTTCAGTCCCCAGGTTGTGTTTGTGAAAGCCACTCTGTCTGTTCTGACATTTTAAGCCCCCTCCGGTCTTGCTGTGCCTTCCAAATAGCTCCACCAAAGCCCTTGAGTCAAACTGACCCACCCACTCTTTGCTCATTCTTCCTGTGATCATTTGCAACCACAATTGCACATTTCAAGGGGCACTGGCAGCCTGCTTCATTGTGCTTCTTGCTTGTCCAATATCCTTGGCAATCAGGTCCAGCCAGCACCAGGCACCCCCACTGGTCAGTAATTAATTTGGGAAAGGAGGAGGGGGGTGTTGATTTTTCTCTCATTGCCTCCCAATCCAAATGTGTGTCTCATTCGCTGTGGGAACATTGAACTCTGCATTCAGTGTTTAGAGTGAGAGCGAGGAAAACCTCAAATTAATAACCCTCCCACTCACCATCAGAGTGAATGGGGGTGGAGGGTGGGGGAGAGCTGCGTTCAACAAGGCAAAATGATTAGAAAGAGCTTTTCTATCAAAGGCAAGAGCCTGGGAGGAGGGGGAAGGAAAGCAGGGGAAGGGCACTGAGAGCAACAGGAGGAGGGGTCTCTTTCCAGGCCCTGAGCTTTGAGGCGTGATTCCCCACTCTGTGTGTGTGTGTGTGTGTGTGTGTGTGTGTGTGTGTGTGTGTGTGTATGCGTGTGCATGCACACACACTACCTGCTCTAAAATGCAGAGGGCTGGAGAAGGCAGCATCACAGTTCTCTTGAGGGCCACCTGGAGGAGTGAAAATAACCTACACCATCCTGGTTTTATGCACACATGACATAATAATACGCCTGTCCTAGGGATGTGAAAAGCGTGGCGGGGTGGCGTAGTGGGTTAAACCACTGAACCATGAGCTGTCGATCGAAAGGTCGGCAGTTCGAATCTGATCGACAGGGTGAGCTATCGTCGCTCTGACCAGCTCCTGCCAACCTAGCAGTTCGAAAGCATGTCAATGCAAATAGATAAATAGGTACCGCTTGCGGGAAGGTAAACTGCGCTCCGTGTTCCAGCCACACGCTTTGCGCTGTGGGAAGGAGTCATACCGACCACATGACCATGGAAGCGTCTTTGGACAGCGCTGGCTCTTCGGCGTAACGGGGATGAGCACTGCACCCTAGAGTCGGACACAACTGGACTTAAATGTCAAGGGATACCTTTACTTTTCGGGGGCTTGAAAACAGTTGGCATGTTTCTCCCTAACCTTGAACCTAGTGGTAAAAGGTAAAGGTGACCCCTGACAATTAAGTCCAGTCATGTCCGACTCTAGGGTGTGGTGCTCATCCCCATTTCAAAGCCGAAGAGCCAGCGTTGTCCGAAGACGCCTCCGTGGTCATGTGGCCAGCATGACTCTCCTTGCCGCAGTGCGTAGCATGCAGCTGGAACACAGAGCGCTGTTTACCTTCCCGCAAGCGGTACCTATTTATCTACTCGCATTAACATGCTTTGGAACTGCTAGGTTGGCAGGAGCTGGCCAAGCAACAGGTGCTCACCCCGCCGCAGATTCGAACTGCCGACCTTTCAATGGACAGCTCATGGTTCAGCGGTTTAACCCACTGCGCCACCCGCTGGCCTGAACCTAGTAGTACAAGTGCTGAAATAATATTTGCTCTAGTCTAGGGACATGGCTGTAAGGAATTTCTGGAAGATGGGGGAGGGGTGAGCAACAAAGACTGTGATGAAACCCGCAAAACTCTGATGGACCTTATACAAGGAGCTGGAAGACAGATCAGTTGACTGGCTTTCCCCCCCCCCCCGCCCCGCCCAAAGATGGAATTCCTTCCCACTGCAGACTCGCCAGACTCCAAACCTGAACCCCTTTTGGAAAGCCTCCTATGACCTATTTGTTTCAGCTGGCTTTTGGGACTCAGGATTAACAGTGCAATCCTAACCAACTTTCCAGCTCTAGTGTAGCCATGGCAACAGGACACACACACTACATTTGGCAGTGCAGGGGCAGTCATGGAGGCCTCTTCAAGGTGAGGGAACATTTTTTTCCCTTACCTCGGGGCTGCATTGCGGCTGCACCAGTGCTGGAAGGTTGGCTAGGATTGCGCTGTCAGTTGAGGAAAAATGGAGGAATTGAATTGATGCAGAGGAATCCTATTCTGTTTTGCTGGTCTTTACTTTGCTACTTGCTCCCAAGCCTGGAATGGGGCAGGCTATTCAAGAAAGAAAGAGAATGAAGTCTGACTTTAGTCTGCCATCCAGATTTCTGTATTACGCTATGACTTGCATTAGAGCAAAGAATTTATGTTCTAAGGCTGCAATCCTATGCACACTTTCCTGGGAGTAAGCCCCATTGAACACAATGGTACTTACTTCTGAGTAGACATACATAGGATTGTGCTGTAAGTTCCATCTCAGGATCCATGTACATTATTTTGGGGGAGTCTGCTAACTTCCTTCTATCACTTACAACTGGCTGTCTGTGGCTCACATGGACCAAGACTCTCAGTATCATATGTCAGTTCCAGTCTAATTCCAGTGTTTGTTTGTTTTGTTTGTTTGTTTGTTTTGCTTGCTTGTTAGTGAATGATTTTAGACCAGAATTCACAAGGGAGATGAATTGGAACTCAGGTGTTCATCACAGGAAATAAATCCTGTAATCCCAATCTATCTCTGTTACATGGCACTCACTTCCATCTCCCATGTGTGTGCCTTCTAGACAGACAGCTGTCAATCTGGTGTCAGCTGCTCCCTCTGCAACACTCAATCCGTCCGTTGAAATTAATACGTAATGACATTTCTCCAGCTGTCCCTGGTCTCTGTCACTGAAGCAAGTGCTTGCATTTTCTCACTGCGGTGGGAAGGCATCTCCCGTCACAGTGACCTCATAAGAACATAAAGAACATAAGAAGAGCCCTGCTGGATCTGGCCAAAGGCCCATCTAGTCCAGCTTCCTGTATCTTACAGTGGCCCCACCAGATGCCTCAGGGAGCACACATGACAACAAGATACCTGTATCCTGTTGCCACTCCCTTGCATCTGGCACAGAGAAAACCTACTCCTCCAACCAGGAGGTTGCTTATCCCCATCATGGCTTGTAAGCCGTGATGGACTTTTCCTCCATAAATCTGTCCAATCCCCTTTTAAAGGCATCCAGGCCAGGTGCCATCACCACATCCTGTGGCAAGGAGTTCCACAAACCAATTACACGCTGGGTAAAGAAATATTTTCTTTTGTCTGTTTTAATCCTCCCTCCACTCAATTTGAGTGGATGTCCCCTAGTTCTAGTGTTGTGTGACAGGGAAAAGAACTTCTCTCTATCCACTCTCTCCATCCCATGCATAATTTTATAAGTCTCAATCATGTCCCCCTCAGGTGCCTTTTTTCTAGACTGAAGAGCCCCCAACGCTGTAGCCTTTCCTCATAAGGGAGGTGCCCCAGCCTACTAATCATTTTGGTTGCTCTCTTCTGCACCTTTTCCAGTTCCACTATATCCTTTTTGAGATGCAGCGACCAGAACTGGACGCAATACTCCAGATGCGGCTAAATATGGTGCTGATCCCGAGATCTGTGTACGTGCTCCTTAGGAAATTGGGACCTCCTAATACAACTCCCCCTCCTGCTGCAGCAGGCACGACAGGTACTGTATATGTACACAACTACACATATGCTCCTAAAATGTCCTTTCATGACAGTTTCCAGTTTTATTGTGATGTCACTGAGGGCTCCTACAATGGGCAGAGCCTCCATTCCACCAGACTGGGAATTAATGGAGAACAGACAGGCAAAATTCTGACCTCTTTTTTTGGTTTTTGAAAAAGATGACTAGCAGCAGTGCAATCCTGTACCTGTCTACCTAGAAGTAAACCTCATTTGAGTTTAATGGAACTTAGGGCACACTCCTATCCAACTTATGCCACCGTTGTAACCAGCGGCGCAGCAAGAACGGGAGACCCCAGAACGGAAAGGGGATTCAAGTCTCCTTTGAATTCTCCTTTTGGAGGGGATTTGAATCCACTTTCCGTTCTGGGGCCTCCCGTTCTCGCTGCGCCGCTGGTTACAACGGCAGCGTAAGTAGGATTGGATTGCGCTGTTACTCCCAGATGAGTGTGTATAGGATTGCAGCCTAAGTAGAGAGGATTATAGAGGTTTATAAAACTATGCATAGTCTGGATAAAATGAATAGAAATACTTTTTTCTCCCTCACCATCTTAGAACTTGAGATCGTCTGATGGTTGGCCAGAGATTCAGGAAAGATGAAAGTTCTTCTTTTCACTACACATAATGTATGACATTTGTTGCCACAAGCCATCTTATGATGGCTACTACTTTCAAGGCCTTAAGAAGGGACTAGCCCAGTGGTCTTCAACCTTTTTCATGCCACGGCCCAAGTAAATAAAGTATGAGGCTGGGGACCCACCATTGATCCCATCCCCCTCCCAGGACCTGATCTGCCACCCCCACCCCTGTTGCCACCCCCTGCCCCAGCACCGGCAGCCTCATCCTGCCAAGCTCGCCCAGCCTGCATCACTTGTGGCAGGGTTACTCCAGAATAGGAGAGCTGAGCTGCGATTCCCCACTGCCCCCCCCACGAATTGAAAGGGACAGAAGGAGGGAGATGAAATCCCTGTGCAAGCCACCCCAGCAGGTTCCCCACCGTCCCTCAGCATTAGCCCCCAGCAGCCATTTTGGTACCCGTAAGTTGCTGCAACTCCACAAATTGCTGTAACCCCACTTACCCGTAAATTGCTGCAACCCCCGACCCCAAGGTTGAAAAACAGTGGACTAGCCAAATTAATGGGTGTGAGTGGATCAATCAGTGGCTATTAGCAATGAAGGGCAACATGACACTGAGTGCAAGTTGTTGAACTTGCAACTTGCAACTCACAACAGGCGCAAGCTATTGACTTCAGCCCAGGTTGTGGAGTAGATGTTCTTTTTGGTCTGATCCAACAGGGCTCTTCGTATGTTCTTGTGAGCAAAGGAGCAGCAAATGAACAGAAGCTCTCACAGTCCCTGGATTTCAGGTGGAGATCAAGGAGCATTTGCAGTAAAACATCCACCACATTGATCACAGGGCATTGTGGGAGTGTACCAGTAGCTTCTGACCTCAAGCAGGCCTGCATCTTCCCTTCCTGAGCCCAGGCCCAAGGGATATAAGCACTCTGAGAGACAGATGAAGCCCAAAGGAAGGGGGGAAAGGGAGCTACCTGGGAATGTGTCAGGCTATCTCCTAATACATTGGGCAGGCCAATCCTGCTGCCTAAGGATCGGGCGGGCGGCCGAGGCTGCCCGCTGGATCCCGTGCTCCGCCATGGGCAGCCTCCCGCTCGGTGGAAAGTCTCCTCGGGGAAGGGGACGCTGGTCCCCTTCCCCGAGTGAAAAGGGTGCTGGGGCCGACCGGCCTCCTCAGAATTCCGCCAGCTATTTTGCTGGCAGAAGTCGGAGGAGGCCATGTAATGGCCCAGCCGCGCAGCGGGGGACAGGATTTGGCCAAAGCCATCCCCCGCCCCCTCCTGGAGTGGCTGGGCCTATGGCTGCCCTCCGTTTGCTCCTGATCCACACACACCCCGTCCGCTGGATCCTGGGTCCAGCGGCGGTCTTCCGGGCGCTTGGGCGGCAGAGCACGGGAGGCTGGCCTGGCGCCGGCCTTTCCTGCTCACAAGTCATCGGAAAAGTGCCTTATGGCACTTTTACGATGACTTCAGCCGGTGGACCTCTCGATCCGCCAGCAGCCCTAGCGCTAGGATTGCGCTGTTAGCTGATTAATTTGATATCAATTCATCTATTGCTTACATTCATTCAATCAGTTAAATTTGCATGTAGGTAAAAGCAGTAGCTCTGAATGTGCTATTTGCATGTGTCTTAACAGGCATTATCTTGTGAGAGGCTTTCTCTTCTGAGAAAAGGGGCAAAGCCAGTTTTAAGGTGGTACCTGTTTGCTACAGTTTTGATCAGTGCTTGTAGTTTTTTTAAAAAAAATCTGTGACCTAATGAATCAAGGACTCTTTTTTTTAATTTGATTAATTACTCTGAGTAAAAGTTTTCCCGTCAGTTAAACATTTCCTCCCAGCCCACAGGTGTATGCATTTAACTCCTGTTGAGTATATATACCCTTGGGTAAAAATGCCTTAATTAAACACTGGATACTTAGTGATCCATATAGAGTCTTATCTCTCCCCAATTACATTCTCACACAAATCAGTGTAGAATTCATTCTAAATCCTCAAACTGGGTGGGGGGGGCAACTTTTGCCAAGGTGATATCTTTTGGCCAAAATGAGTGCAAGTGGTCAAATTGTGAACTGGAATTTCCTCGTCCCACCCTCTGGGGCTTTGTGGGAAAGGTGTATCTGAACTCCTATTTCCTCTCGCACAGCAAACATGCAAGAACAAAGAGTGCACATTAATTGGCCAGTGCAGCCTGTGGATCAGTGCAGCCCTGTGTCAACCTGAGCCACCTCCAGCAGTGCTGAATACAGGCTTTATAATGAAGGAAATGGTGGGAGTGGTGGGAGAAGGCGGATGCAGCCGCAATAGCAGCTCTTGGATGGAAACTTGCTCAAGCACCACCCACGGTCCCTGTGACTCCCTGACACTCTTGAGATAGTATTAAATGGTGGAGGTCTCCCCTCTCCCCTTTTGCTGACTTGTTATTATGCAGCTGCCACTGGGGCAGAACACTTCAGCAGCTTTGCTCTCAGCAGTCTTGCATGCCGGTTTAAGGCGGGAGGAGTCCGTTTAGCTGGAATAGAAGCAGCACAGCACAGAGCAGAAGATGAGTAGCACTTACTAATGAAGATTAATGCCTTGGTTTGTGGTAACGGGAGAAGATGTTTTAACTGCATTTCCAGGCACTGCAGAAAGCTCCCCACCCACCCCACTCATTTAAAAAAAGCCAAAATAATCCTGGTGGTGAGATCATTTTAAGGAAAAACCTGGAAAGGGGGGGGAGGGTAAAAGTACAGAAGGATTGAGAAACTAGAGACTGAGTTGGGTTATGTGATTTCTCATTCAAGAAGTAACATAGGTCTCCCTATCTCAATCATTGGCATATGCCCTCCCTATGGCATCAGGGTGCCTCAATAATGCCTCCATCCTGTATACATGCTGCTGTCTATAATGGTCTCACAGGCACTCTTCCTCAGCAGAACCGTGGGCAAGAGGCCAATTAATGTTCATGGTGAGGATAAAACGCACTGATCAATAAAATACACATTCAGCATTTGAAAGCTGTCCAATGCGGAGGCTCCCTTGTCTGAGCCGCTGCCACTGTGACACTTGCATGGCTTCTATTCTCCTGGCCTTGAAATTGTGGTCCCCCACCCCCAGTTCAAGTATTCCACTGTTTCCCCTCCCTTTCCGGCTGAACTCAGGAGCCATTGTGTGCCACTGCCATTGTAACCACCACCTGAAACTCAACAGGTGAAGCTTTTCCTATCACTGTATCTTTGTGCTGTTAAAAAGCTGTATTTTTCATGAAGTGGTTGAAAGCGCAGAAGCCCTGCCAGTCAAACAGCCCACCAGCTCTTCATACCTGATGATGCGCGCGCACGCACACACGCGCGCACACACACACACACACACACACAGAGGTCTTGTTGTTCCCACATAGTGCTGGGGTGGGTGCGCATTCCAGGCTGAAGGCGTGCAGGGCCTCGTCTGTGGCCAGCGCACTCTTCCCTTGTGGTTGCAACTGAACCTCCAGCGGCATGTGCAGTGCACGTTTGTGTACTTGCAGGCTGCTTGGTCCTGGCTGAAGCGCCACCCTTTTTGCCCGCGTCCTCGGCGCCAGTTGTACTCACGGAGCTCCGCCCGAGGCCCGGTGTGTGCGCGCCGGCACCCGAGGAGGGCGTGTTTCTCTCCCGTGTGCGTCTCTGCGCAGCAAGTGTGGGAGGGCGTCGATGAAGTGCCCTGTGTGTGCTTTCTTCCTAGCGACGCCGGCGGCGTGCGTGTTTGTGTACAGACGCACGTGTCCCCTGGTCCGTGGCGACACGTGTCTAAGTGCTACTCCTTTTCTTCCTAGAGCCCTCCCTTTCTCGTCGTGGTGGTACACATCGGGGAAGGTAGCCTCCTCCTTCCCCCCCCTCCCCGGGGGAAGATACTGCTACTGTTCCAGGGTAGGGAGGGTAGTAGAAGACTAGACGGGAGGGGGTGCAACATCTGGAACGGAGTCTCCCTCCCAGGTAAGAGATCTCCCCTCTCCGTCCTCTCCCCTAGCCCGGTGGAGTGTGAGGAAGCCCGCCCGTGTGAACGGGGGAGAAAAGCGACTGTGCGCAGAAGCTGGCGAGGGAGGCGGAGAAGCAGCTCTGAAGAGGGAAAAGCACCGGCTTCCGCTTCTCCTGTTGCCGGGTTGCTGGACGCTGGCTGCCCCTACCCTGCCCTGCGCCCCCGCCGGGAGGATCTGCAGAGGGCGCGGGGGGGGGGGGAGGGAGGAGCCCGAGGCGGGGAGAACTGGAGCCCAACCGCCCTGGGCGCTCCACAGCCAAAGAAGAGGCGATCCAGGCAAGAGGAGGCGCTCAGCCGGTCCCGTCCCGTCCCAGCGCCGGACTGTGCCAGGACGCCTCCGGGCGTCTCCGCTCTCCAAGATGCGCGGCGGCGGCAAGGGCAGGAAAGAGAGCCTCTCCGACTCCCGGGACCTCGATGGCTCCTACGACCAGCTAACGGGTGAGTTCCTCCTGGGCTGGCAGCGCGCTGTACTTCGGGGCCAGCTGCTTTGCCGGGGAAGGTGCAGCATCCCTTTAGCAGCAAACTACGTGGAGCAAGGGTATTTCCGGCGCTAACCTGTTTCAGAACTCCCCCACCAGCAGCAAACGCCCTCTTGTCATTGGGGGGGGGGGTCCTCTCTGAGCCTCCACTACTATCGCGGGATCTTGGCAATTGAATGCTCCTCTACCTGGAAAAAGTACGTGGTGGCATTCCATCGACTTGGCATCTGGGGCTCCTCGCTTACCTTGGGGCCACCGACCTTACACGTGTTGACTGGTGTGTGTGTGCGCGCGCGTGCGGGCGGGCGGGCGGGCATGTTGGAGAAGGAAAGCTTTCTTACCTGTCTTCTTAGGGAACTCTTTGCTGACTGGCTTAGGTGTGATGCCCTCTTTCCAAGGCATTCTGAATAAATTGAATTTCCAACTTCCATGTGGAAGGCAAACCTTTATGTATTGAGCTTGCTGTGACCCACCTGAGACGGCCAGTGGACTCCAAGATGTAACATAAAAATGGAACTCGTTTAAACCCCTCTGTTTCCTTAGAGCACCAGGAAAATCCACCAAGTTCTCCCTTAGATGTGTTTCGAAAGAATAGCCCAGCAAGAAAAGCATAAATCCAGGAGACTCTGTGGATCGAGGCCTTCACTCCCTACCTCTAAAGGGGCCTAGTAGACCAGAAACCAGTTTACAGGGGACTGGCCACATCTTCTGGTGCTGTCCATGGTGCTGGTTCTTGTGGAGGCAGCTGGGTCCTCCTCTGTACCAATCCCCCCCCCCTGCCCACTGCCCTTAAATGTCACTCAAGCAATTTGGTGCCTGCAAAATGGGCTTTTCACCCACAGAAATGTGATGAAAGGAGGTATTTTGAGCTGAGTAGGAATTCAAAGCCCACACAACTTTCCCATGTCTTCAGTCAGTGACTTTCTCACGTCCATATGGATTTAAAATCAAAATCGGGTTAAAAATAAATATGTACAGAAGACTCTCTCAGGCTGTGACCTTTGATTGCAGAACCTGCAGAGAAGCTGTAAGCATTGTGCCCTGAATCCTCAGCTGCCCTGGTAGCAGCCTGGATTTCACAGCACCTTGTTCAGCAGGCAGATATCCCTGGGTCCTCTTTACATGGAGGCAAGTGAGGCACAGTAAAGCTCAAGAATGCTTTGCCTTCCAAACCAAACCCCGTTTCACAATTATTAATGACAAACCATACTCTTTTGCCACTTCTATTTCTGGCCATCATGGATTCATTCTCTGAGGCTGTAGCCCCAAACACATTTACTCAGGAGTAAGTCTAACTGAATACAGTAGAAATTACTTCTGAGTAAGCATACATAGGATTGTGCTGCATCTCTTCATTTTCACTTACAACTGCACAACATTTTCTGTTGAACTGAACCAACTTCACACCAAGCTGCTGTAGAGATACAGTATGTTTTTAAAAGGGACATGTCCCCAATGCCTAAGAACAAGTGGGTTTTGTCTTCAGGGTAGCTGCTGTATTTGCTTCAAGCAAGTCTGGATTTATCCCTGCCCCTCTTTCGACTCCAGTCACTTGCACTGCCCCATCTAGATACTCTTTCATGGGTTTTGTCCTATTTTAGGTGCTGTCTCTTTCCTCACTTTCTGCCACCGGCTCCCCTGAGTCATTCATCTCCATTTTTGTAGTAGCTTTCCAGACATAGTTACTGTGTGTGTTCTTGATAGGCAAAGAGGTAGTTAGTCAGAGGACTAAGTGAGAGAGAGCAACAGAACATCTGCTATGGACCAGGGGAGGTCTGAAGACCACATAGACCTCCTGCTCCATGTCCCCTGCACTGTAGCAAAAATGAGCTCCCTGTAGCCTTGCAAAGAAAGTGCCGTGGGTGCTCCGATTGTACTGTGCTAGCGATGTCTCCCTATCATGGCAGGTACCTCTGAGAAGAAATGGGGGTCAGTGATGGAGGCAAAAGACAAATCCCTCTGCTTCACTGGGCTCAGGTTGTCAGGACTACTGTGCAAGTCCCAGAACATGACTTGCCACATCATAGTTTAGCCCTCTTTTCAAAGGCTTTTCAAAAGTGGTGAAGCACAGTGCTGGATGGGAATGAATAGGAGCATTCACAAGGACAGTTCAACTTGCTACAATCACTGAAGAGTTAATGATGAGCTGTTGATGAGCATATTGAGGATGGTTGTGTGAATTGGTCCATGGTGAAAAAGCACAGGAGATGAAGGGGGGAGTGTTTAAATCAGGGGTGGCCAACTGTTCAAGATGAATGCTCCTGACCCTTTAATGGTTGTATAGGTGAGGGCATTTCAGCAGGTGCAGCTGCTTTAGCAGCACCATCAGCAACTGCAGCTACCAAGATTCTGGCTTCTACACAACTCTTAAGAATGCAGAGGTCGTAATTGTGGAAGGTTGGCCACCCCTGGTTTAAATGGTGCTCCCAGAAGCACTTTTATGTTGTAAGTGCTTATCGGCCTGTGTTGACTCTGGTCTTGGGCATGTCTGAAAAGCATTATGGAGTTCTGGCAAAAACTTCTATTCAGATTCAGATTCATCACTGTGCTTACAGTACCAGCAAAATGCTACAGGACTGCCAATACAAATGCAATCTTCTTGTATCACTGCATCCTGCTAACTTGAAAACAACACTACTTTTCCAGAAAGATGTTTCAGGGCATTCTTGGTCTGAGAACCTGGTCCGACCAATACTTGATCCTATCTCATCTCAGAGAAAGCCAAGATTTGATATCTGACCTAGAAAACAACAACAACACAGAACCATCCTGGATTGATCCACTCCTCGTTAGCCATTCGTAGCTGTTCTAGAAATGTAAGCTTATGATGTTGAAAATTCACCTTGGGCTGGCTTGTCATTTATCGTCTTGGCCGCTTTCACCATGTCATAGCCATTCTATTCTTTCTTTGGGGATCTTGCAGTGATGTCTAGAATATCGGTAGAGCCAGTTGGTGAGAGATAGGCTTACCTAGCCCTTCCATATACAAAGGGGGACAAAGTGCCTATACCTTTAACCATTGTCGGAAGAAGGAATTTGGGCAGGTGCAGCTTATCATGGAAGGGTGCAAAAAGCTGCACCCGCCCAAATTCCTTCTTCTGACAATAGTTAAAGTCGGTATAGGCACTTTGTCCCTCTTTGTATATGGAAGGGCTAGTGAGAGATTGTCCTGCCCTGCAGAGCAGGCTTCATGCAGGGGTTCTCAAAGAAGCCATTGCATAGCTGCTTGTTAATGGTCTTCAGCCCCACCACCTGAAAATCAAAAACACTTTATAAAATGGTCCTGCAGCCAGCACAAGCAGCAGTTCAAGTTAGTTGTTGTTGTGCGTGAGGAAGAGGCTGCTGTCGACACAGCCTCAGTGTGTCACAAATATAGCCCAAATCTGACCTGAAAATGAAGTATTAAACATGTGTTGCTGTTATCCTGATCTCTTCAGGTGTTATAGTTCCCTCTCTCTCTAGGGCTGGCAGTCAATCATTTTTAAAATAATTGGGGGTGATGTGATAGGACCGCTGTTGCCCATGGCATACACTCAGTTGTTCTGTGCTGCTGTAGTCTCTGGTGAAATGAGTTTTGCAGGTTCTTGAAGCACTACAAGTGTCTGCAAAGCTCCTTTGATCAAAGACAAAAGGAATTGGTCTGTCTGCACTCTGGGCCATGCAGCAATGGCTCTGCTGTACCACCTTAAATTTTCATTCAAATGTGGCTCTTTCCATTATATGACTCACCTGGGAGAGATTAGGACCTGCAGCAGACAAGTAATATGTGACTGGTTGTGGCATTTTTGTTCACTCTGCACTAATTTGTGTCATCGCACAGTTTAAGTGTGAGTTGTGAAGTAGGCAGGAACATGAGATGTGAATCTGTCATTAACTCCCCAGTCTTGATTATCCATGATTTAAACACTTCTTCAGTTTTGTCTGTGATAAAAGACAAAGTTGGTCCCTGACTCTTGGATCCACACGCACCCATTCTGGTAACCACTTTGCTTCTGCTGCACCTTGATTTCCCCTGAGTATCCAGCAAGCAGTCTTATCCTCACAAATCCTTTGTCACATCATTGATGCTGAACAGCTGGTGCACTCAACCCCAGAAACGGCTGCATTTTGGCAGTGGGTGAATGATCACTATAGAAACAGCCTACATTATGCTGTGGGACCCTGTCAAGGCATAAATTTACTTCACTCCATTACAATGACAGGTAAAGAACTGCAGTAACTCATAGTACCTCTTCCAAGCCACCCACTGGGAATGCCAAACACATTTATGTACAGTATATGGTTGCAAGGTAGCATCTGGCCTGATCCCCCCACCCCCTACATCCCACAGAGGACTTGTGATTAAAATACCTTTCAGCATCAAATGTAAGGCCAAGTATTCAGCAAGGCCCTGTCAGTGTGTGGGAAGCGAAGGGGAGGTGTGATCACCTTCATTTATTTCTCTATCTGAGAGGTGGCAGTTACAGTTGCAGTGTCCTGGCATTTTATGTGCAATGTGTCGTGTCTCTCAATCCCATGGAAGCCAGTCAGGACTTTTCCTTTTTGACTCAAGGAGCAGACTTGGATGTGTCCTTATATTTTCTCTTGAAAAGAGCTTATTAGCTGGCCTGGATAGGAGAGAGCTGAGAGTTTGTGTGTGTTTGTCTGTATCTATGGCATGTGTGCATGCATGGGTGTGCGTGTGTAGCAATATATAGACAGGTATTGAAGGTCAAACTGGATGTTACTTTTAAGCACGTGCTTTTGGCTAGCATGTTTGTATTGTATTCAGCAAATTCCAGCTAGATTGGGTCCCCTGTGTATCAGGACTGGTTTAACCCTCTACCCTTGCCAAGTTCCCTCTCAATCTAGATTAGGCTCCTGTGCAGCTGTTGTTAGCCCTGGGGTCAAAGTTCCCATTGACCCCAATGGTGTGTGTGTGTGTTTTCCAGGGCAAATAGCCACATGGGAGCAAGCAATCCAGATTGGGACTCTGGGAGGGAGGAGGATTTACCCCCTCCCCCCATGCTCTGGTTCTGATCTGCACATGGCCCAAGTTAGCTGGTATTTGCAACAAGTATGCTAGCTCACCCCAGTCATATGCTTGAACTGATGTCTAGTTTGGCCCTAAGCGTTGCTGCAACTTGTGTGTTTATGAGGAAGGGTGAGTGTATGTATGAAGTTGCCCCCTGCCTTCTGTGCACCTGCCTTTCCTTTCTTCCTCCCAATACACATTCCTCATCCTTTTTATGACTATTTTCAGATATGGACTTTGCTGCTGGATTCCAACACTCTTTTTCCCAGTTGTTGATCTCATCGAGTCTTTCCCCTTCATTCCTGAGTCAGCCAATTTCACACCCAGAAGGTCCATGGTGGGATCAATGTCCACCTGCAGGTAGCATTTCCCCACTTGCTCTGGTGGTGGTGTTTGAGACTATCTCAGGCGGAGTATGGACTAGACCAGACCAAACCCCTGGTAGTCCAACTTTCCAATTATGTCACCTGCCATGTGATTTCCAGTGCCAAATGTTTTGCCCTACAGGGATGCTGCATCTTTCAAATTAAATCTTGCACAGTTTGAATCCACCTTTATACACACCATCCTTCTCTGTATGCTTTGTCCATTTGCGGGGGCGCTTTCCTCCTTTGCTCTCCTGGCTTGGAAACTCCCTTATTTTAGGCTGTTTCACCTGCCTCCATGTCCAAATGAGGTGGTGGTTTTGTGGAGGGACAAATGTATGTGTGCAACAGAGTGCCTGGGGGCTGTTGTCGTGCTGCAAAGCAGATGGGTTGTAGGGGGTGTATTTTCTGTATCTACTTTGAGCCTGGTCAGAGCAGCTGGGCTTGCATTCAAGTAGACGTGGACAGAGGGTGAAGGGGGTACCGGTGCCAAGTGCATTTGGAGAAACTTGAACAGAGTGTGCAGAGATGGTGGGAGAGTGATAGGGTCAGCAGCCCAACCGGGGAGGAGGCGAGGTGGTATGCTGGGCTTCTTTTCCCAGGTTGTCTCCGAATTATTTTCATCTTGAAGGGTTTTTTGCACTGACTTTGGAGGCACAGAACAGAGGTTGTCTAGCTGACAGAGCTGGTGGTGATGGGCTAAAGGAAATGGCTAATACAGCACTGTTGATTGTAGGGATTTGGGTCAGGGGGTGCTTCCATGTCTGAATCGTTGGTTTTGGAAAACAGTGCATAATTTGAATGTGTCATCTTTAATCAGCAATTCAAGGGAAATTTAGAATTAGCAGAATTAATGGCATCATCCTGCATCATCTGTGTGAGGAGATGAGATTTTCATGCTGCTTTGTGTCATACGGTTGTTACGGGAATGCCAGTGTGTTGTGTCTATAAGTATGCTGATTACAGCTTTGAGACAGGCCATATTACAAAGGCAAAAAGATGTCTCAACAGCCAAATGGGCATTTGAACATGATGCATGGTGACAATCCAGTACACTTGGGAGATCTAGTGTGCAAGATCCAGGAAAGCCAGGGCACTGCAGCTCATGCTTGAGTGCTTATGTCCCCCCACCTGTACAGGGCAATTGCCCCCAAACAGAATGAGCAACCTTGTCTGGACACTGTGGTGAGTTGCAGTAGTATCTGCCCTGAACTTGGGGCCCTTCAAGGTCCCTAGAAAAAACTGAAAAGGATCATCATTGCCCCTCTAGTATCAAAGCCTCAAAATTGTCCTTGGTACCCCATCCCTAAACCACAGAATATTTTGCATCCCAATTCAGAAATTCCAGGAAGGACTGGGGAGAGCAGATGAGTAGGATAAGGGGAACGTGACATGAAGCAGCACAGAAAAAAAAATATAGTTTCTAACTTGCACTTGAATTCTAGTCCTGGAGTGCAGCACACTAGTTGCTTTGTAATATGGTCAGCCAGTATGACTGGAGTGTCTCGGTGATGAGGCAACTGCATCTCAGCTGAGTGATCGTGGGTTTGCCTGTGCCCCTGCTTTTTTCCATGACATTAATGATCAGGGGTGTCACTGGGGGGCAGTGGGGGCAGACCCACCCAGGGAGGAGTGACACCAAAATGACTTTCTATTCTATGTGTTACTGGTGGTGCGAAAACGCACCATCGGTAAAAAATGGTTTTTAAATTAATGTTTGTTCTGAGGTTTTCATGACCGTTACATATCTTTGAATTAATAAAAGGAAGCATTTTCCAGGTTGTTCTGGTCGTTTTATTAAGTTATTAAGTTAACAAGAGTACAAGGGGTTGTCCTAACATTTCGCTCCTAAATGCATGAGGAGCATTATCAAAGGTGCAGCAACTTGCTTTCTGCTCTAGTTCTTCTTAGCACAAGTTGTTAACAGTTGGAAGATTACCTGCTGCCTTTGCCAGGTTCCTTAAAGTCATACCGCCATTTTTATAACAAAGTCCCATAGCTACATAGATTTTCCAGATATAAAATGGGCGGCTTACCAGATCTCCAACCAGGACAGAGTGCTAGACCTTTAGGCGAAGGAATGTGGGCAGGTATAGCTTGTTAAACCTTAGAGCACAATCCTAGGCATATCTACTCAGAAGCAAATCCCACTGAACACAATGGGGCTTGCTTCTGAGTAGACATGCCTAGGATTGTGCTCTAAGGTTTAACAAGCTATACCTGCCCACATTCCTTCTCCTAAAGGTCTAGTACTCTGACCCGGTTGGAGATCTGGTAACCCTAGGCCTGCCCACAGATTGGTTCAGTCCCCTTCTGTCAATGCAAAACACAAATCCAAGATCTGGATGCTGTTGGAACTGAGCCATAGAAAGCCATTGAGTGGGAGGTAGTAGTCAAGCCAAGAGCTAGAACTGGGAAGTCAGAACCAGAGAACAAGTCAAAAGACTACTATGGCCTTGGCCAAGTCCCAGCCTGAACAGAAAACCTTCAGAGCTATTTTGATTGAGCCAGCCTGGGGAGGAGGAATCCCTTGAGTCCCTCGGCAGTCTTTACCACCAAGGGAGATGCAGGCTCACCACAGGAGGCAGTGGGGTACAGTCATGGGCTCCCAGTTCTAGCCCCAGCAGCTCTTCAGAGACACTGAGTGCACCCTTGCTTTTCATTCTTGGCCCATTTTAACTAGCTGGGCTGGCAGGGAAGCTAAACTAAGAAAAGAGACGCATCTTGGCCATTGGGATGAGTCTCTGGGCGATTAATGTTCACAATGGACAGAGAAATGGAAGCCTTAAGTGCAGACAAGGACACCCAAGTGTGCAGCTGGAAGTATACCGTAAGTTCTGAAGAAAAGAGGAGGCACATAGCTATTCTTGCATCAACAGAGCACCCTCTTGGGGGTGGAGTGCAGCAGTCGCTGAGACTGCAATTCTATACAATTACCTGGGAGTAAGTCCTATTGAATGCCAATAGAACCTAGACATGCATAGAATTGTATTGTAAATCTGGGATTCCCATTTTTGCAATATGGATGGGTTGGGTGATCAGAGTTTGGCAGCTATGTGTGTGTGCTGTGTGACGTATTATGGGTCTTGGGAATGCGTGACCCAAAAACCGTCCATGATGGCACAAACATCTAAGTGGATCTGTCAGCTAATGCAGATTGTGTTGAATGAAGAAAGGCATTTAAAACATCTCTCAGCCAGCCTGCACGGAAAGAAATGATAGAGGATGGGAATTATTTGGGTTGCAGGGGAGGAGGAGAAAATGGCATTCGAGACCTGCTGAGAGATGCAACTATCACAGTTGAAATCCAACTGATTCCTTCCTATAGATGTGTCCCATAAAGGGTACAAATAACCCTGCTGAGTTATTTCTTAAGAGCTCAAAATGAGATTAGTACAGTGAAGATTACTCATTGGGGAAGTTTGGGATTGAGGTTGGAAAGGCTGACTGATTTAGTCCTTCCAATAGACTGGATTCTCTCTTCTCCGCCACTTCCACTTTCCATTTTATCAGCAGTGATTTCATTAAGCAAAGTGCTTTTACTTTGGTTTAAAGCAGCTTGCTATACTGAGAAACTGGTGATTAATCAGCCAGGTCTGGTGGCTTCCTTGAAGAATGAGCTGCTCAAAGCTGTTCTGGGGGTTGCTGGAGTCTGGGCACAAGTCCAGGCAAACAAAGTGGTATCCTACCTACTCTGGCATATATAACTTCCCCAATCCTACCTAACTTCCCCTGCGCTGATGCAGCTGAGCCACAGGACATGCGCTGCATCCCGTGGGGGAGTTTCAGGTCCCGGAGGTCTCCTCCTCTGGGTAAGGGGACATTTGTTCCCTTGCCCGGTGGTAAACCCTTGCTGCCCTGCTCGGTCTACTTGGATCTGGGCTAACTACTTTCTTGGTGCAAGTCCGAGTGGACCCGGGAAGGCGGATTGGGAAGGGGAAAAGGATAGTGGTGGTGTTGCTATTGCCAATACTGCCCCCTCACCAGCCTCGATCCATCCCCTTCCCATTCTGCCCACACACCCCATCCCCCACCACTATCAGACTTACTTTTCTGGGTCTGGGATTGGGCCTCTTGTGCTGCTGCTGTTTATGGCAGTACTCCTAAAATGGCCACTGGCGGCAAGCTGCGCTCGCGTAAAAAAAAACAGCTTTATGACACAGCGGACCTGTGTTCCGCTGTCGTAAATGTCTCTGTGAACAAAATAGCCATTAGTTAGTTAATTAATTTGAAGATCTGTGACTCAAGTTATGGATTGTCAGCCTGTCATTGATGACATTGCACTTCTCTTGAAGGAACAGGTTCTCAGTTTGGGAGTGCTTCTGGACCCAGTTTTGCACTTAAATGCCCGGGTGTCAGCTGTGGCCTGGGAACCTTTCATCCGGTTTCGGCTGGCTGTGTCCAGTGCTAGCTGCGTCCTTTCTCGACTCAGTCAGACACACTGGTTACATCATGTTTGGATTACTTTAACATGCTCTACTGTATGTGGGGCAGCCCTTCAAGATCATTCAGAAAATTCAATTAGTGTAGAATGCTGCTGGCTGCACGACTATTGACTGACACAAGGCATGGCGAGCACATTACGCCTCTGCTTTATCAGCATCACTGGTTGCCAGCCTGTATTGGGGTGTAATTCAAAGTGCTAGTTTTTACCTTTGAAGCCTTAAATGGTCTTGAAGGGTTGCCTCCCCCCTTATGAAATTGCCTGTGTCCTGAGATCAACTGAGTGGACCTTCTTGCATGTCCAGAGGTCAGAGGTGTGTTTGGTGGTGACACGTGAAAAGTTCTTCCCCGCAGTGGCACTCAGGTTATGGAGTTCCTTACCCCTGGATGTAAGACTGACTCCATCACTTCCACTGTTCCAAGAGTAGATAAAAATGTTCCATTTAGCCTTTGGCGCCTATGTTTATGTTGATCTGGTTTGTTTCCTCTTAGTTACACTGTCTGGATATTGTTTCTAGTGCTATAGGGTGTTTAATATACATTGTTGGTTTTTCTTGGTTAATTACTGGATTTGTTTTCACTGTATACTTTTAATATGTTGTGAGCCATCCTGAGCACCTCCTTTGCAAGAGGGGAAAAGTGGAAGCATTTTATATAAATAAATGACTAGCTTAAAGTCACCCAGTGAGCTTAATGACTCAAGGGGTATTTGAATCTGGATCTCCGCAGGTTTATTTCCTAGGATCCAGCCAATGCAAACATCTTCTCTTGCCCTCTACTAGGGACTAGCAAGTTGTGCTCTTCAAAACTGCATTAGCACCTGGCTGGTGATTTATGCAAGCTAGAGAAAGCCGACCACGTCAGAGTGGGCCAGCGCTTAGAATCCAGCCAAGCCCACAAATAACTGGGTGACTTCACACAGACATAGCACACTCTCTGAGTCAGTTTCGTACCTGTTAACTGGGAGGAACAATGACTTAACCTTATAGGGCTCTGTGGAGAATAATGAGGCAAAATTGTGCAGCACTTTGCAAACAAAATCTGCTAGATGGAGTAATAGCCTCCCATTAATTTTCAACATTTGTGTAGAAGTTGAATGGTATCTGGACCAGGTAGAAAAATGTGCTGCTTTGCAGGGTGACATGGAAATGGTCTAAAACAGGGGTTCTCAACCAGTGGTACTAGTACCACCCTGGTACTTTGGCTGACTGCTGGTGGTACTCGGACCGCTGGATCACCGTAACCCCGCTCCAACGCGGCACTTTCAGCAGTGCATTTTTGCTCCTGAGAGGCTCCTGCCTTTGGCCAAGCCTCTCGGGAATGCTGAGAATGGCAGATTAGGGATGCGGCCAAAGACTCCTACCTGCATTTTCTGGCCTCCGAAAACCTGAAAACGCAGAAGTAACTGGTGATGATGTCAACAGCAGTCACTTCCGGTGGTACGCAAGAGGAGAGTGGAGCCGGAGGTGGTACGCGGCTGGGAAGAGGTTGAGAACCCCTGGTCTAAAATGTGTACATGTCTTGGCTGAAGCAAAGATACACTCTGCTTGGGAACCAGGATGCAGAGAAGTGATCCATACCCTGCAACTTGAGAAAAGCTGATTCAGGGTGAGAAGGTCTCCTGCTAGTGATAGGCACTAGTTCTAAAACTGGGCAATTTATCTTGTTCTCTTTGTGTTGTGGCATCATGTCTGGGCCTTTTGTGCTCCTTAGCATGGTCTTGGCATTTGGAGACAAAAATGTATTTTGGTTTTATGTCTCTTCTCTGTCCTGCTGGCTACACACCTGCTCTTTAGGCTGTGAATTCTAGTGGTTTTTTTCCTTTGCAGATTTAGTGTTTGGTGAGAATGTGCCTTTGTTCTATATGTATCCCTGGGCTGCAGTTACCTGCTTGTGTGCCCATAAGATTTTCCCTTCACGGTGAATAGGGGCTCCAGATGGGCACAAAACCTCCAACTCCAACTCTTGGGGCCATGGTGCAGAGGTAAAGGAGTTTGAGATCCCTCCATCCACACTCACTACAGCCCTCCTCCAGATTGCAATGCTAACATTGTGGCTGCCGTTTGAAAAAGAAGACACTGAAAGTTTTGAACTCCCATCAAAGTTAGCTTGGCCCTTAATGTAATCATTTGATACAGGAGTGTTTAGATGTAGAATCTTTTTAAATGTAGAATCAGACAGGTACAAAAGTCAGATAATGTGCCTGAAGTGCTTTGAACCCACATAAAAGTGCTGTAGAATTGCTATCATTCCTTGCATCCTGTGCTGCCCAAACCAGATAAAAGATTGTTGGAGTGTGCAGGTCAAACTAGATGAGACATTTTCTACATGCTTAGCAATTGTATGTCTCATCTTCTGTAAATAGCAACTGAATTGGGGGAAAAGTCAAAATGTGCCTCCTCCCACCACTACAGTCTTGATCCGGATTGGGCCTTGATCTGGCTGCAATTTACAAAAGACAAGACAAGATGCACAATAATGGCTAAACATGCAGTGAATTCCATCTGGTTTGACCTGAGACAGCTTCTTGATATAAGTTGCATGCTAGAAGAAGCCCAAGCTCCTTGCTGTTCTCCTCTCCTTTTGCCTTCACTTTTATTTTGTGTACATCTTAATTGGACCAAGAAGGAAGAGCATGGGCTTCTTTCTCCTTCCTTTGCATTTTGTATTTTGTTCATACTCTCATCACCTGTTCTACATGTCAGGGCTGTGGAGTTGGAAGCAATTTTGGGAGGAGTTGAAGGCAGAGTTGGAGTTGGAGGTTTTGTGTACTGACTCCACAGCCTTGCCAGTTATGATAGTTGGCATACCATTACTGACCAGATGATAACCAGAGAGAGAGAGAGAGAGAGAAGTTGGTACACAAAACCTCCAACTCTGACCCTACCCAAAATTGCTTCCATCTCTACGACTCCAACTCCACAACCCTGAGCAGGAGTCGTGGAGTCAGAAACAATTTTGGCTGGGGTCAAAGTTGGAGGTTTTGTGTATTGACTCCACAGCCCTGTGTAGTGGAAGAAGATCCAGCAGACTGGCAGGAGCCAAAGGTGGTGTCAGCAGTGGACCCTTGTTGACAGATCCGGGTAGCAAGGAGTTAATAGATGAAGACTTGGACTTTGACAGGACTGGGCAGCAAGGGGTCAACACCCAGGACTGCGTGGGTAGAAGCACACCTGAAAGCAATTGGGCGTGGCCCACAGGTGTTGCTACTAATTAGGAAGAAGCTGGGACTTTGAGAGCAATGGGTGTGGCTCGCAGCTGCACCCAATTAGCACTAATTGGAACTTAAGAGTATAAAAGCAGCAAGATTGCAGCAGGACTCTCATCTTGCTGAGGGTTTGCTGCTGGAGTATCTTGCTGAGGGCTCGCTGCTCTAGCATCCTGGCTTGCTGAAAGCCTCCTAGCTTGCTGAAGGACTTTGCCAGAGGACGGGACGCTGCTGTCATGCCGGAAGGAGCTGGAGGAGCTACAGGACGCTCTGCAAAGCCAAAGGACTGCTGAGCTGGTGACCTTGGACCAGAGACTGGAGAAAGCCGATGGAGAAAGGAAGAAACCAGCCTGCTGCCTGCCTGGACGCCAGCTGAAAGAGCCCGGTTTGAGAGTGACTTGTTGGGAGAAGGAAGACAGCAGGGGCTGTCTTCTTTCTGTGAACTGAGTCACAGAGGGATTGCTTTGCTTTTGGGAGATAGACTGTTGTTTCTGTTTAGCAGAAGGGTTTCTGCTTTGGGTTAATTTATAGTGTTGGAGATAAGGGATGCTGTCAAGCAATAAATTTTGTTAATTGTCCATCTGAGTTCGGCTTTTTTTTTACACACAGCATTAACTATTTGAGGTGTTGGTCAGTTGAAGCGGGCATTTAAGGGAGCATTTCAGATTGAAATTATTTAAAGGGAACAAACTTGCTCCTAGAAGGAGAAGTTGGGTTTGGGCAAGACACCCTGTTGCCATATGTGCTACTTCACTCTACCCCAGTTTTGACTAATGTTGGAAGGAGGAGCAATGGTATGATTTTTTTTTTCTGATCTTATATTAAAGCATCTCATGGATTTATGTGGCCCTGCTCCCTCCCATCTTTTTCATTAATCTGCCTGGTTATGTGCCTGGGACAGAAGTGAGCTTGGCTGCCCAATTTGTCTTCATTTTGTCAGTTACCATTGTAGAGGCTGAACCCATTTATTTCTTCACTTGTGGGAGGTTTAATGCTATAACAGAGTTTGACAAAACCTCCCAGCAGAAATATATCCATGGCCAAGAGACATCCTCCCTATAACAGGGATTCTCAACATGTGGGTTAAGACCCCCGGGGTGTGTGTGTGTCACAGTCAGCTTGGAAGGGGCTCACAAAGCTAAAAAAAGAACTAGATACAATCCCTAGACTCTGAAGGTAGGGCTGGGGAAGAAGACCCCTGTCTGAAACGCCAGAAAGCTGCTTTCAGTAAGTGTAGGCAACACTGAGCTACTAGATCATGGACCAATTGCTTTCTGCAGAAGTTCTCAAAGTGTGGGTCACAATTAGCCATAATACGGGGAGAGGGGCAGGATTGCACAATTTTCCATATTATATTTCAGGGGTCACAGTAACATGAGAACCCCTGCTCCATAGAGAGATGGGAGTGTTAGTTTCTCTCCCACCTTGTATCCTATTCTTTCACTCCTCCTGGTCTACTTTGCAACAAGTTTGTTTGGAGGGCGTATTTCATCTTAAAATCTGGACAGTCTGCTCTTGTAACTGTGACAAATTGTATGCCGATTTTGTGTTTATACAGCAGTTAGTGATCCTGGGCCAGAAAGGCTGCCCCAGGCTTTCTTGAGGTTTTCTTCCTCCCACTCAGTTGGTAGGGATTTTGCTTGCCATTCAATCATGCTGATCATCCTTTATTATATTTTTAAAAGTTGCATGGGGAATTGCAGTGTTCTGCAAAACACATGAAACAATCTTTCAAAAAAAAAAAAAAGGCAGCTGCACAAAGACGAAAGAGTAAACCAGGGAGAAAATGGGCTTGTGTCTGGTGCACCAGTTGCTACTAGGAAAAATGGACCAAGTCAGAGGGCAAGACAAAGCAAGCCTGGGTGGACAGAAGGCCAGGAAAACAAGGATTGGCTGAGAAGTGTCAAAAAGACCCAACACCTTGTCACAGGTGCACTATCAGAACAAAAATAAGATAACAATGTTCTTTCTCATGCACAGTCTTTGGTATTCGTCCTAAATTTGTTTATCACAAATGACATTGGATTTAGATTCACCATCTAAGCACGTTTGAAATCAGACTCCGGCCAGTCATCTTTTTATAGACACGTGGAGGACTCTCCACACTTTTTATAGACACGTCAAAGACTCTCCACCTCCTTTGAATGCTTGAATCCATTATGATTACATTGACAGGGCTGTTTTTTCCCCAAGAACATTTGTTGTCTTTGCTCAGTATAATTTGCATATGTTACTGATGCGTTTGAATATTTTCAACATTGCTTGTATTTTGCTTTCAATTAAACAACAATGTTTAATTCGTTTCTGCCCTGTTTAATCTGAAAACCGGGAAATCCATTCCTATTGCAACAACGACAACAACAACAATCACTAACCATTTCTGTATTACTTTTCAGGCTACGACCTGCTTTACTATTCTTATTCTCACACCACATTTTTGCGTTATTAGATCTCAGGTTTTTGACCCAAAACTCAGACACTTTGAGGACTATATAAGGCTCTGCGGCTAGGTTGCCAGATCTCAGATTTTGAAGAAGGTGGAGCCATGAAAGCGAGTGATCGAAATAGTGTGCTGCTTCTGCTGCTTCTTGCAGCTCCACTTCTGCGATCGCTCGCAGTGCCACGCTGGAGGAAGAGGTGGGCTGCTAGAGGAAGAGGTGGGCTACCAGCCACTGCCTCTGTCTTCTTCCTGCTCACTCTCAGCAAGCGAGAAGATGATCAGAGAGCCAATTGAAGCAGCTGAGTGGGTGGGGGGCCAGAGGGAGGTGGCATGCAGACAAGGGGTGCGGAGCACCGCTTGTCAGTTCACAACTCCCCCCAAATTGCCTCTCCACGTGGCCACTTTATTCAGCCTCATGGCTGGGCCAGCCCTGAGCCCAGTCTGCCAAGAATGTCCCAGTGTGGACATGTTGACCAGCATCTCTGTTTTTGGCTTTGACTACATGAAGGGTGCAAGTGACGTTAGCACCAGAACAGCCCGATTCCCTGCCTGTGATAAAGCTGACATGTTCAGTGGAAGGTGAATCAGGAGAAAGATGCAAGATAAGCTGTCTTTGGGAAATTCATCTACTGTACTCCTGTAGTGTACTCATGACCACTTCACCATTACAAGGACATGCAGAAAATCTCATGGGTATCTTTAGAACTATAACAGGGGTACAGTACAAATGTGGGTTTGTGTATATCCTGTCTAGAATTTGGCTGCCACATCCTGCCGTGTGTTGCAAGCCAATACTTCTTGCTATGTAGCAGGTGAAAGTATCTTGTAGAAGGGAGCTCCAGGCTAAGGCTAGAAATATAGCGCTTAATCAGACTAAAAACATGGGATTTTAATTGGAGCTGTCTTTGGAAGATGTCCAGTGCAGATGGCATCACTGTAAATAATCTGTGCACTTGACATCTTTTGAGCCAGGGAGAACATTTAAGGTGCATTTAAGAAGGCAGCAGGTAGGATTTTCACAGTAATGAATGGCATCCTTTTATAGGTTCGTAGCTCTTATCTATGTTGTTTAACCAGGGGAGACTTTTCTATATTTATACAAAATAATAACCTGTATAGAAATATTATAATCATGTTGCACATAGTTGCACCCACAGCACTGCAGAACTCAATATTTCCTTGATTACATTTGAGCATTATCAGTAGATATGAAGTATATACTGTACGCGACTGAGCCACAGACTCTGGCAGTAAGCCTCTTTGCCAGATGCAAAGCAGGGGCAAGGAGATGCCGAGGGCTAAGCAGTGGAAATGACTTCAACCACCATCCTACATGCTGTTCATAGCTCTGGCAAGTTTACTAATAAATTGCTGGCTTTCTGCCCCCCAGGTGAAGGTCTTGGAGGGCCTGGGGAATGCCCTGGGCTCGGATTGCTCCTTCCAGCAAGCTTATTTCAGAATGATCCTTCTGTGATCAACAGAGCTCCTTTCTAACTGGATTAGATGAATGAGCTGCCATTTGGATAATTGTTTCACTTCTCTTTAGATTAAATTTTTAAAAATTACATTGTGCTAGGGAATTAAAAACCTCTAACCCTAGATATGTTTGAAAAGAGATAATCCAGACAGCTTTATGGATCTACCCAGACCCAGCCATGCTTCTGCTCCACAAACTGCTCTCTACTTCCCCTCCTACATTGCTTTGTACATAGCCTCTGACACTGCTGGGAAGTTGCTGGGAGAGAGCGGCACTAATTCTGTATTCAAGCTGACTTGCTTGCTCTAATTTCCTCCAATGAAATGTCAATTAATTTTAAATGGTGTGAGTTCTGGTGATGGCAGACTGACTTTCCTTGAGAGAATTCCCAGCTCACAGTTGCAGCAAACCTGTTGCAAGCATCAAGTCTTGCTCCCTGTTTTAGCTTCCAGTTGGGGGCACTTGAGTGTGCAGTTGGGATCCCCTTCAAAAGAAAGCAGCACTGGGCACAAATAAGGGCTAGTTGAAACAAAGCCAATCAGCAAGTATTATCTTCCTTCGGTCCTTTGGAGGTAGGTGAGATGGGGAAATTTAAATTTTTAAGAATTATATTGTGATGTCCCATGCATTGGACAGAGATTGCCAGTGATATTAAGTCTCTGTGGGTCACTTTTTGTGACCCACAAAGTCACAATGTTTTGCATTTTGACACAGGAAACATTTTTGTGTAGGAAAAAAACCCTGGAAAATGACATGTAGATAAGCTGTTTCACTGCATGCGTATTACGTGTGTGTGTGTAGTGTGTATAGTGTGTATAGTAACACTGACATGGTCTTTACGCATGATACTGTACACAGATGCATGTAAAGTTTTCCTACATAGTCAAATCATCATGTGCAAAGTGATGCTGTGATGTAGGTGATCCAAAGGATAGAGTCTTGGATTGGCCGTTCTGCATAAGGCCACCTCTGCCATGGTATCACTGTGTGGCCTTGGCCAAATTTCCCTCTGTAAGGATGAGAATAATAGGGACCTATCTTACAGGGTTATTGAGACTTATCCCGCAATAGAAATGGTAAAGCACTTTCCAAATGGAAAGAAATGTATAAATAGTGAATCACAGAGTTGCATGCAAATAGCAGCGCTCAGCCACTTGGGGTTAGACCCAGAGAAAAATGGATGTACTGTAGCCTGGAAGGCATTGTTAGCAAGGGGAATAATACACTTAGCCCAGATGAAGCAAGGCACATTGTTCTCAGAGATTCTCTTCAAGCACAGTGTAACAACCTATTAACATTTCAGTCTTCACTCTGAAGGGTAAAATGCCATCCCTAGAAGAATACTCCTGCATCTTGATTGAACGAACACACACAATACAACACAACACAAATTCTGTTACTGATGGGCTGCTCTCCCCCCCCCCCCCCCATGGCATGGTCCCAGGTATGACTCCCCTGCTTCATTTAATTTGATAATGCAGATGGAATCATTTGTTACGCAACTAAGCAGATAAGCAAAACTTCATTGCTTTGATTAGTCACTTGTCTGCTAGGTTCCTCTTGCTGCTACAGGCCGGCATCCCCAGGGGTTGTGTTGTAGGTACACTAAAGAACTTGAGCTTGGAAATAGCCTCCTGCCTGTCTTTTCCTTCTGGCTGTAAAAAAGGGAGGCTTCTGCAGGGCAAGGGGAAGCTATAGTTGGGGCATATTGCTGCTGCCAGGCTGCTACAAGGGGCTTCACTGCTCCCAATTTGTTTCTGGGCCCAATTCAAAGTGCTGGTTATCCCCTTTAAAACCCTAATGGTTTGGGTTCAATGTATCCGAATGATTACCTGCTCCTGCACAACCCTGTTTGTCTCTTGGGATTGGCCAGAAAGACCATGCTCTGCATCCTTCCTCTATACGGTGGTGTGGCTGGTGGGTACATGGGACAGGGCCTTCAGAGTCTGGGTGCCATGACTGAGGAAGGCTTGCTTAGCCTTTTTGCTCTTGTCAGTGCAGAGACTGGTGGAGTCTGCCTTGTCTAGGGACGCCTTCAACACAGTTGATCTGTTCTACCCCAAAATGATGACTTGCTCTTGTCTGCTGCTGACGGTGTTGTTGTGCTGTCCTTTTGATGATGTATCATTTTAATTGCTTTCTAACCATGGCTGCATATGTGAGGCATAGATGTTTGTGAGGCAAGACTTCCCCTTGCAGAAGCCATGCTGACTCTCCTTCAGCAAAGCCTGTTCTATGTGTTCTATGTGATTTTGTCCTTAATGAGACTTTCCACCATCTTCCCTGGAACAGATGTTAGGCCTCCCTAGAAGTCTCACCCTGGTCCCTCTCTACCTTTCTCTGCTTCTCCAGGTCAGCAACCATGGCTTCAAGGGAGCAAACCCATTCCCTGAGAGCCTGAAGCTCTTTGCACCAAGCACACACCCATGACTTATGCCAGTGCTACCCGAACTGGGGTGTCGCGACGCCCCAGCCGGGAACAAAGGGTTGCTACACCCTTAAGGGGCGTGGCAACCCACGGTGACGAGGACGGCGCATCCGGGATCACGCCGCCACCGCCACCGCCGCAGACGAAAAGGTCCGTTTTACCTGCATTGGTGGGCAGTGGATGTCCGGTGGGGGGTGTGGGGAGCCTGCGGACCCCTCCGCAGTCCTCCCCAAGCGTCGGTGCAGTGCTCTGGCGCAATTGCAACCCACTTCCGGTTTCGCATAAAACTGGAAGTGGGTTGTGATCGCGTCGGTGGGGTCCGCAGGCTCCCCACACCCCCCGCCAGACATCCACTGCCCACCAATGCAGGTAAAACGGACCTTTTCATCCGCAGCGGTGGCGGTGGTGGCGGCGGCGCAATCCCAGATGCGTCATCGCGATCCCTGGGAAGGCCCCGCTGCCACTTAGAGCAGCGATGGGCCTACCCAGGAGTTAGAGAACCACTGACTTATGCCCAAGAAGCATATAGTCATACATGTGACACTCAGTGCAAAACACTGGATAGCCCCCACCCCTCTGCTGTCTGTCTGACTGCATAGCTTTTGTGTGTAAGTTATGGGTTTATCTAAGGTTGGGAAACGTAATGTACTTGGAGCTCTCCTCTCCTCAAGGGAAGTGTTGGGCAGTGTTTGGGGCCTGGCTTCCTCGCACAGCTGCTCAATTCGCTGTGTCTTCTCTTACCTTGGCACTTTGTCCAGTGGCATCGTTGGACCGTGACGGAGGGGCTGGTTGGCAGGAATTCCTGTCCCTCTGGTTCTTGCCCCCTTAATTTGCAACTGACCTGTTTAACCCAAGCTTGTCTTTAAATTTAACCTGAACTGGCTTTAGAATCCTAACTTAGTGTTTGCTTAACCTAGTGTTTCAGGCAATACTATACACTTAAAGTTTTTAAATTCTGCTTAAGTTTACATTCTGCTTAAGGTTCAGTTTAGCCTGCTTTCTCCCCTTCTTTTAGCCTCCTCCTGTTTTGTTTGTTTTGGACTCCTACTCTAAAGTAGACTCTGGTCTCTGCCCTGGGCTCTTACTCTCAAGTAAACTCTGGTCCTACCCAGACATGTTTAGTCTTGGGCTGCAATTCCCTTTAGAATCAGCTCCGAGGCTTCACTTGTCCAGTTTCTGCGCCTGTCTTTTAGGTATGTGCTTGTTTGTTTATTCGTATCTATTTAATTTTCCCCACCTAGCTTCTGTGCCTGTGTCCTAGCTACTGGACCTCAAAATTCCCCTCCTCGGGTTATATTTATTTCTACTTAGCTAGGATTATTTGGACGTCTGGCTCAAGACGTAGAGCGTTCGTCTCATAAATCTGCCTGAAGATCTGCAGGACAGCAGTTCAAGACGTCCGGAAGTCTGTCGGAGAGCTGCTGGCATGCCGAGCTGATAAGCTGCAGAGTCTTTGTGGGGGAGTGAAGCTGCAGCTGCAACGCTTGAGTGACAATCAAGGTTGCCTGTGTTATCTGAAGCTGAAGTGTGCTGAGGCGAATGCCAGAGAGAGAGAGAGAGAGAACTGGACTGTGAAAGCAACATCTCGAATGAAGGGTTCTATGAAAGACTAGAACGTTATTATATTGTAAAAACCCCTTGGGGTTTAGAACAGCCTGCCCATGTACACAGCCTTGAATAAAGTCAGAGGAGAAATCCAATGACCAGAAAGGCGGTATATAAATACTGTATATTATTATTATTATTTATTATTTCTAACTTAAGTTTAAGGTAGCTTTAACCAAGTCCTTTTCAGATAAAGGTAAATTAAAGTTAGACAAAGCTAGACAAATGAGAGAGTTCACTTACCTTCTCCTCGCACAGCTGTTCAACTCGCTGTGTCTTCTCTTACCTTGTCACTTTGAATGCAGTGAATGCAGGAGGGCTCTGGTCTTTCCGCTGGTGCTCCTACAGCATGTGGCTTCATGTGCTGCCGGAGTGCCTTTTACAACTGGTGTCCACTGCTTTACGGCAGTCAGCGCCAGCAGAAGAGGAGCATCAGTGGCTGATGAGTATAGGATTGGGCTGTAAGTAATGTGATTAACTCTAGTTAATGAAGTGCTAATGGCCTCACACTTCCACAGTTATTTAATTAGCTGACAAGAAAAGCAAAGCTTATTGCCTTGGGAATTCTAGCAGCCTGTAATTAACACCGAGAGAGGTGGGGATGGAGTGTAGACAGGTACCAGTAGCCAAGGGTTACTACATTAAGGCTTAATTCCCTGCCCTATGAAAAACATGGTCAGGGTGTGAAGGAAGGAGGAATAGGAAATGAAGTGTGGTTAGGAATTTAATCTTCTGCAGGCCAGTCCAAGGTATCAGTGCTGAATGCTGGTACCTGGGGAAAAAGTGACTCATGAACAACAGAGCAAGCCACAGAGATGCAAGCTGCAGCTGGTGCTGTGCTGACAAGCTCTTTAACAGTGGTCCTGTTCTTTTCCTCACCACTGTTGCAATGACCTGCTTTCAGACCTGCTAGTCGTGGATCAAATGTCCATGCTCCTTCTCCATGACCTGATGAAGTCTCCTCCCACATTGCCATAGGTGGTGCCAGAGGGGTCTCCCCCCCCCCCTTGCTGAATGGAAGGAAAGACCCTTTTCTTTTCATACATTCAGAGTGTTTTTCTTCATCATCAATATAGAATGTTAATATTAGAAGAGACTGTGGAGGTCATCTAGTCCAACCTGCTGCTTAGTGCAGTCAAAGAGTAGTTTCCCATGCTGCTATGTATATTTAGGATGGGAGTATTAATGTAAAATCTCTTTCAGAATCTAACATGATGAGGAACAAAGCTTGCCCTGCAAAATACACTTTGCCGCTTCTGTGAACCCTCCAAATGTTGTTTTCTGGTGCCCTACTGCAATGTGCTGAAGTATAGGGGCCCATGAGCCATAATTTCTTGAGCAATTGGGATTTATGGAGCAGGAGGCAACAGTGTGCAGCCTTGTGCACACCAGAACTCAACCCCCTTACAGAAGGCAACAGTCATGCACTGCAGTATTACCCATATGTTTTCATGCTTGCAGGGCTTGTGCCAGTCTGTTGCTCCAGCTGCAAGAAAGTGCTGCTTCTGCACATAGAAAAAGATCTGGCACACATTTGGAAGCCTATATGTGGCTTCTCTACATTGGTGTTCTGGTGTCATGAAAATGAAATAGATTCCTATCTATGCTACACGGAGGTGATGGAGCCAGGTGGCCCATTTTTCTCTCTCTTTCCATCCTTTCCAGCCAATACAGACATGCTCAGAGACAATGGTCTTGATTGTGAAAAGAGAGGAGAAAATTGTTGACAAGCAATAGAAACCAGGAGCTTAACATTGCCACATTGTCTATTGGACTGGATAGGACGCCCAAGCAAAAGACTATGCCAGCCCATTGGCTTGTCCGTATGTGTCCAGAAACAAACAAGGACTGCTGATTTGCTTTTATTGCTTATTTGTTTTTGGCCAAGGGAGCTTAGCTTTGTCCCTCACAAGATGAGGATAAAAATCAAGATCAGCTCCCCTTAGGGTGCTAATCAAGGTCCTGAGATTCCCCAAGTTTCCCCTGGTTTTCCTGTTGTACTCCTGATTAATTGTTGGTTTCTTATTTCCTGGCCTGCAAATTGCATGACTGAGTTGCAGCTGGGTGGGTGTCACAGTCTCTGGAAAATGTTTCTCATTATGAATATTGTCTCCATTTCACACACAGCCTTCCTAATTCACTCCTAGCCACACACCTTGAATAGCTGAATCTAACAACGGCGGTTATAATCTCTTCGCTCTAGAGGTCCCAGAGGAAATCTTTAAAGGCTTCCGCACATTAGAGGTCACTTGAGGTCCCAGTCACAGCACGTTGTCTGAGGTCTGGAAAAGGAGACAAAGTCCTGATAGCCAGAAGTACCAGTACTTCACCGAGCTGAAGATTGCTGCAAGGCTGTTTCAAAGAACTGGTGGTGATGATGGGGAATTAACGTGCCTGTTCCAAGAAGAGAGAGTTAAGTGACAACCACCCCCCTCTCCAAGGAGGCCACCTCCTGAGCTGCTTGGGTCTAGACCAGGGCCAGCCCAAGACCGCTGGTGCCTGAGCCCCGTGTCAAATACTGGCCCCCCCTTCCTTGGTAGTGCACAGCTGCTGCTTCCACTGCTTCTCTTCATCCTGTACCCTAGATTCAGGAAGGAATAGAGCAGGAGAGGAAGATGCCCTCACTCACCACTCTCCTCACCTCCATGCTTCCTCTTCTGCGCCATTCCCCTCTTCCTTTCTGAATCCGGAGAGAAGAAAGAGAAGGAACGGTGGAGGCAAGGGCTTTTCACCCATCTGCCGCCTGAAACAACCGCTTCAGTGAGCTTCATGGATGGGACAGCCCTGATCTGGATAGATGTTTACATATTGGGACGTGCTAATAAATCCAGGGATGGCCAGCGGGTGGCGCAGTGGGTTAAACCGCTGAACCATGAACTGTCGATCGAAAGGTCGGCAGTTCGAATCCGCGACGGGGTGAGCTCTCGTTGCTTGGCCAGCTCCTGCCAACCTAGCAGTTCCAAAGCATGTTAATGCGAGTAGATAAATAGGTACCGCTTGCGGGAAGGTAAACAGCGCTCCGTGTTCCAGCCGCATGCTACGCGCTGCGGCAAGGATAGTCAAGCCAGCCACATGACCACGGAGGCGTCTTCGGACAATGCTGGCTCTTCGGCTTTGAAATGGGGATGAGCACCACACCCTAGAGTCGGACACGACTGGACTTAATTGTCAGGGGTCACCTTTACCTTTTTTAATAAATCCAGGGAGCTGGTATCACTGGCACTCCCCTCTCGTGAACAAAACTATTTTTCCAATGTTTGTTTTCCCCCTCAAACCTGGAGTAAGATGCATTTGTGGCATTTCAATAAGAGCAAAACTGGTGCTCCCGTGCATTTTTTTTGTGCTAAAACGCAACTGCAGAGAACCTGAGAACACAAACACACACACACACACGCAGAACACCAGTCATGCACTTTCTGTAATGTGTAGATTAACACTGTATGATCTGGTTGCAGGAGTGCTCCAGATGTTTTTCTTACTTTGGTAACAGAAGGGTATGCACATTTTTGTGCAGTCTCTAAAAGCACTCACTTGATTTTTTTAATTAAACATGTATCTTACATTAATTTGCTATGCCAGCTTTTCTATTACTATAAACGCTCAAACATTATGGAATCAATAAAAGGATTTTGTTGTGGTGCTCTGCTCATGACCAGGTGCCTATGGGGGATGGTTAGTTTCAGCCAGGGTCATTTCAGATGGGGAGTTAGTTTCAGCTGGGTTCAGCTGCCTATTATGTATGTGTGCAAACATCCTTGCAAGTCAGATTTCTTAAAGTTATATGAGGTATAAATAACTGGGTTGCATCAGACAGGAGTGTGTCCATTACAGTGTTTGAAGACGGGAGGCACCATCTGTGAGAGGCCAGCCTTTTAAAAATGCATGCGCTGTACAGGCAGCGCAGGCACGCTCACAGATATATGCATGGACATATGAGTTTTCTCCATAAGTGAGGTGTCCCTTGGGGTGTGCACTGAGAGAGGATACTGTGTCCTGCATTGTGATAAATCTACTTAAGATGTGTTTGCCAAGCAGACATAAATGCCACATTGAGCTACAGGTCAGAGAGAACATTGATTTTTAAATAGCATAGAAGAGTTGAGATGGGGGCAGGGAGAGGGAGTGGTAAGAAAGGGGGGAAAGTGGCCGCTCTCTTCAGTTAGCATGAAATTTGCTGCTGGCTGCAGAAAGCCAGTAGTCCTGCAAATGATGGATTTTGCTTTTCCAGAATGGTTAGCTTTGAAACATTTATTGGTGCTGAGAAGTTCTAAGCCAGGGAAAACCTTTCCCACTTACTAATGCTGTAATGCCAATTCTCTCCTTGGTTGCATCTTTGCATCTGGCGACTTTAGAAACTGGGCTGGTGGTCATTGCTTGAATTGTATGATATACTTGCCTTTCAGTTCCACAGTGGCACTCCAAGGGGACTTACAAAAGTCATAAAGACAATAACAAAAAAGTAAGACATGTTTTAAAAGCTCAATCATAAAAGCAGCAGAAGTATTAAAAACAAAGAAGGATCACTAACAATCATCCGGAGAGAGTAATAAATGACAAAACCCATTATTGGAAGGTATGTCTAAACAAGAATGTCCAGAGTTGGTACTTTGTATTGACTCATTTGAACAGTTCAATTAAAAAAATGAGAAGGTCGTCTTCCTGGGCAATTTACTTGTTGGGGTGTGTGTGATGGAGAGGACCTCTTTGGACGATAGGACCAGGAAAAATAGGGAATGTAGTGATTATGTCCAAAACTATGGCAGTATTGTTAAAAAATTGAGATGGACAAGACAGAGCTAAGTCATTATTTTAAAAACATTCAGGGAGCACATTTATTCATTACTGGAAAGGCAGTTTTGCAATTGAGAACTTGAGAATGGAGGTATTAACAATGTACTATGTTAGAGTCTTTTTTACTGTATTATCTCATGTTTTTCCAGTTGTTATTCTCTTCAAGTGTGTATGTATAATTATTCTTCTCCCCTGTTGATTTTCATTATATTTGTGACTATTTATAGATCTCTGACTAAAGAGTTATATTAATGGGCATTTGTGCTTATATTTGTAATTCTTTTCACTTGCATAATATTAAATAATGATCCTGCACTCAGTTGGTGCCTAAAAGCACAGAGAAAAGGGGCCAAACAAAGCATTCTGTAGCCTGAGGGTTATGCAAATACTGAGGTTGTTCTATCCCTTGTGCTCACCAACCATACCATGATAGTGTTGAGTTGCAGATCAGGACTTTTCCCAGGGAGCAAACTGTGTGGATATGGACAGGTCTCTTGGGTCTCAAACCATCTTGAACTTTAAAGGTTAAAAACCCAACATTTTCAATTGGGCCCAGAAACAAATTGATACCCAGTGTAAATGAGGTAATATAGGTAGGACTGGCCCATTCTATGTGGCAGGGTAAGGCAGCCGCTTCAGGTAGCAGGCTCGGGGGGGGGGTTTCGTGGTGTGTCCATTACAGTGTTTGAAAACGGGAGGCACCATCTGTGAGAGGCCAACCTTTTAAAAATGCATGCGCTGATGTGTCCACTGACAGGTGCCTCTTGTGTGCCTCGCTGCGACGCTGCCTCCTGCAGCCGCCTCCATCCAGTTACTTGCTTGCTCTCTTGATCAATTAACTAATGGTCCAATCCTAGTGGGCATTTACAATGGTGGAGCTCACGATCAGCTGCTGTAAGTGGCAGTGCGGTGCCATAAATGTTGCGCCATTGTCATGTGCATTGGCGTTGCCAGCACAAATGGCTGGAGGCTCTGTGTGCCCACCAGAGACGAACCCAGCCTGTGCTGGTGCAGGTGAGGTGGTGGCCGGGGCAGTTCATGGACAGTTCAAGGGAGGTTCAGGATGGGGGGGTGGGGAGGGCAAGGGTGGGAGGGGGTGGATCTCGGCAGCAGCAGTACATGCTGCGATCCTGTCACTGTTTCCCCAGCCCAACAGACCCCCTGCCTCTTCTTGGATTTACGCAAGCAAAAGAGCTGACGTGGGTCCGAGGAGACTCATTGATCGCCAGGCAGCCTACTGAGAGGTAAGTAAAAACTACTTACCTCTCACAGACTGTCTGATTGCCCACCATAGCATGCAGTGCATCCTCTGACATCACAGCTGCGTAAGGATTGGACTGTAAGTGTGTGAATGACTGGCTTCCCAAGAAGGGGGGGGCGGGGCTGGCAAGGACTATTCTCTTGACCAGGCTGCCTCCCAGTGAAGAGAGGGGAAAGTGCACTCTCGGCTGGGCTCCCTTTGTAACCCCACTGCATCCCTGCACTGGCTTGGCCAGGCAGCCAGAGAGGGGCATAGCCAGGCTGAGAGTGCTCTCTTAGCTGAGCATCCTGAGGGTGGAGGAAGCTAGGAGTAGTTGTAGTTGTGGCATACTTCCTGTGCCAAGGAGAGGGGAAGGTAAAATGTGTAGGGCATCTAGTTATGGTGCAGTCTATGTGGGGGTGGCGAGGAGATGGTACCTTGTGATGGCGCCTCTAATGCAGGAAGGGCTTGGACCGAGCCTGAATATAACCATTGCATGATCAGCAGTTTTGGCTCAGCAGCCTGGATGCTTGTTATACTAATTGACATTTCTGGACAGTCCCACGTACAACACTGGACAGTAATCAAACTAATGTTACAGAATCCTCTACTAATGATTGGACCCCATAGCAATTTCAAGGTGGGTATTCTGATTGTGAACAGTAATTGGTGCATTTCTATTAAGGATGTGGATGCTGGAACTGCAAGGATCTAGAGAGTATCACAAAAAGCATACCACAATTTGGGTTTTCCACTGGATTTTGTCTCTACTACACCCTTGGCTTCCAGTCCCCTCGTTCAGGTTATCTAGGAACTGTAGATCTCAAAACGAGAGACAGCATCTGTGAGGAGGAGTCACAGGCAGCTGAGCTTGCTTAGGGTGGCAAGAGCTCAGTCTTGCTCTTTTCCATCTATTTTGCATGTGCACTCTGTGTATTATGATGATGGAGCTCACCGACCCTCCTCTATATCCACAACTATGCACTCTTCTTGCTTAGGCAACGGTGGTATTGTGGATGGATCAAGCGGCCCCCTATTTCTTAGTTACTCCCATGAGCTCCTTGCTGTCCTGGGGAGGCTCCTTAAGATACAGTTGGTACTACTATTGCAAATATTACCTATGCTAGCCATGGATCTCCCCCCCCCCCCCATGAGCCAAGAGTCAGATATTGTCAGTAGGCATCCTCAGTTCACTTGGAAAGGCTTTGTTTACATTAGGTTGCACTTGTAAGCACAACATACTGATTTGCTGTTGGAGAAAAGGCAAAAAATAAAACAAAACTACCAAACCCAGATAATTCTATGCCAGATGGACTCTTACTCTCTTCCACTGTAAATCCATCAGTCCCTCTCTGTTCCCATGACGCAAACTCCATTTATTAACAGCAGCTCTCCGTCCCGACTAAGAATATTTAAAGTCATTCAGAGACTACTTCCTCCTTCCCTGACTCAGTTTCCTCTTCATTCATTCCAACATAACCTCTTTTGTGAATTCAGCCTGCAGTGTTCTGAGTTTTACTGCCCTCTGCCTGGCTCACTGTGAAAGTACCTGGAGATTCACCATCTGTTTTATGCATTGATTAAAATATCTACTCATTGTTTGTGATCTTGAGTTTTAGGTGAATCTTATCTGAATCTCACAGGGAGAGCTGTGCTATGCCACTTTAAGTTCACAGGGATATGGTTCTATAGCTTAATAATGCATCAAACATCATTAACACCCTTTTTTGGCCTCAGTAATGATTTCCCTCTGTCACTGGGGTCTTTCTGCATGCCGGATTGTCTGTCCTAGAGACCCTCATGCTGCAGGAAACTGAATAAGAAACTCGTCAGATTCGGACAGGGCTTGGGATGTCTCTTGCGAATGATTTCTCATTCGGCAGTGAGAATGCAAACTCTTATCCGTTCAGTATCTGTGTGATTTTGCTAACCTACAGCTTACCGCACAGTTAGCTTAAAGAAATGCCACACACTGCCTCTCCTTCACCTATCCTCTGGAATAGGTGGAATGTGCAGGTGATCCAGGCAGATGTGACGTTTGGGGTAATTATAGATACATTTCTCCTTCTACAGGGATCGTCATCCCTCTCACCCAAGCGCAAGAGAAGGCAGGACAAATGTGCCACTAATTAGACTCCTGAGGCCTCCATTGAGCACGGTGGCTTCCTGCTTTCCGCTTATTAACATGCTCATTTGCGTGCTGATCTGTGGAGCCAGAAGAAGCAGGCCTAGCATGAGCGCATGTTCATTTCCCTTTATCCTTTTAGGAGCCCAGCAGGCACTGTAGAAGGCTAATGGGGCGGGGCGGGGGGGAGACCCCCCCCCCCGGCAGCAGACAGAACCAAGTTGGTCGGCTGCGGGGGACAGGGTCAGCAGGAGCTGCAGTGAGGCTATTGAATGCGTGTATTTTTTTTTCCATTTCATGCATCTATGGATTGTGTGTATTTTAAAATGGTTCCCTGGGACTCCCCTATTGGATGATAAGCTACTTTATAGAAGTCTTCTGAAATGCTGGATTTGTTCTCAGGTTGGCTCGAATCCAAAGCTATTTGCATACATGAAAGAGCCTCTTTTGTTGAACTGTAATAAGTTCTTGTCTGAAAATGGTTGCATTTTGCAGTTTAGTATTTGCTCAGACAGTTTTTTTTTTCCCCATCAGTGATCCATATCCAATCTTAATTCATTGGCTTAGCTCCTGCTAAGGGAGCAAGAAAGAAGAAATGTTTTGTTTCTATCTATTGCAGGGGTGCACAACATGCGGCCCGGGGGCCGCATGCGGCCCTCCAAAGGTTTTCTGGTGGCCCCCAAAGGTTTTCTGGCTAGAGCGGCAACATCGCTTCTTTGTTGGGCCGCTCTAGCCAAGCACTTCCCATAACTCCGGCGCTTTTGTAACGTGGCTGGAAGCTTTGGAATCGTCCGAGGAGCAGACGATTCCGAAGCTTCCAGCTGCATTACAGAAGTGCCGGAGTTGGTGTTGGCACAGCGGTTATGACGTAGATCCCCGGGGAAGTTGGGCTGCTATGATGATGGCGACTTCCTTAGGAAGCAACGTGACTGTGAATTGCTAAAGAAGAAATCCCGGGATTTCTTCTCAAGCATGAGCTCTGGCTGAAAGCCCTGCAGAGGCTCTGGGAGGAGTGAATGAACATCTAAGCTTGCCGAGGTAACCGGCGGCCGATTCTGTGATGCTTCAGCTCTTCTTCAGGCCATTGGACCCTCACTTCGGGGTGGCCACGTTTTTCCTCTGCTGGTCGGTTATGCATTTGAGAGCTGCAGAACGTGCAAGACAGAGTTTGTTAGGAAATACTTTTCCCAACACGGAACCTCCGTGCCATGTGAGGTTTCAGAGGGGAAGGCCCTGATGATGATGATGATTGATGGGTATATATACGGTATATACCAGGGGTGGCCAAACTTGCTTCATGTAAGAGCCACATACGATAAACTTCAGATGTTTGAGAGCCACAATATTTAAGAAGCATTAAGAAGCCAACATATTTCCGAGAGCTGCACTTTATATGTTAAAGAGCCACAGGTGGCTCATTACATATTTATTAATATGTTGCATTTCCAGAGATTTTCTGGCTCATGGACACGCCCCCTGTGACATCACTTCCTGAGGAAGTGACATCATGGTTCCTTGCCACGCCCCCCCGCGACACCTATCTGCGGCCCTGAAGAAGTTTAGTCTATTCATTTCGGCTCCTACCCACTGCCAAGTTGTGCACCCCTGATCTATTGTCTCCCCCACTGCAGGGAGATAAAAATTCACCAAGGAAATGCGGGAATGCCAATTCTGCTTCAAAGTCAAGACTAGAGATTTCAGGGAAGGGCCCTGTGTGTGGCTTAACAGACTGTGGTCAAGGCTTCCATCTGTGATGCCACTGGGTTGTTGGCTGCGTGTTCCTCAGAAAAGGGAGATGGGATTTGGAAACCTAACTGCTACGATCCTGTATCAAAGGTGGAAATGTGTGTTCTGATCTCATTCAACACCTTCGAAAAAGTGCATCTTCGTCTTGTGTTTATGCTATCCTTTATTTTCTATGCTAGGACTATTTTTCTTCTTTCTAACTAAACATTTGTTTCTGTTTAAAAGTGTTTTCCTTTGAGATTCTAGAGACAGCTAGAATTCTCTCTCTCTCTCTCTCTCTCTCTCTCTCTCTCTCTCTCTCTCTCTCTCTCTCTCTCTCTCTCTGGAGATTTCCTAAAAATGCTTGGCATCTTTGTTTTTGCATGAGTTTTGTGCCAAAGTTGGCAGCTGGCTATCTAAAGAGCTCTCAAATAAAAAAAATATGGGATTGGTCAGCCCATAGTCAATAGCCCATTTCTAACCGATCCTAGAGTTGCCTGGATATAAAGAAAGACTTTCATGGTGGCAGCACAGCCATCCATCTGATCAACAGATGGAAACTCTATTTTGGTTTGAACTGTTTGTACAACTTACAAGAGTAGTTCTTACATGTGTAGTATAATATTGCTGGATATTTTTTGTTTAATTTTTTTACTGTAAGGTTGCTGCTTTGCTGTGTGATTTTTTTATATCTCTTTTGTTTTTCAATTCAGGTATTTTTTGTTTTGGAAGCTGCTTTTGGGGACCCTTGAGACTGAAAGTGCAAGATACTAAATATGACAAATCAGGAAATACAAGGTGGCAGCTTCACAATGCTGGGTTTGAACCCTTGTACAATGTGGCCTTAGCTGAGTCTCTGAAGCTTTCAATGCCTCTGGTTTTATTCACATCCCTTCACTTGGGGGTCATGCCAGGAGTAGCTCATGGAACCGTGTACATGAAGTCAGCTGCTCAACAGCACTGTTTTATGCCTCACTGTTAAGCTATGCCTATATGAGCCCATTTGAAATTCAGAAGTTGCATGTGGTACTGCCCTTGTAGAACACTAAATGTCCCTATGCATGAAAAGCTACCACATCAGAAAGCCAGTCAAGAACCTAAAGTGCTAGCTTTCTGCAAGCAGAATTGTTCAGTCATGGAGAAGCATTTAAATGCACACCCCATCTGCATTTTGAGGTGGAGCATGCCTCTCACATGTCTGCAGCCAGGGCTGACCCAAGACCTCCTGGCACTTGAGGTGGCATGCCTTGACCTGGCGATGTGCCAGCCAGCTTCTGCTCCTCTGATACTCTCACTCACCACTGTCCTCTCTGCCACACAATCCAGGGAGTGGGAGGAGGAGGTGCAGTGGAAGCAAGTGGGCAGACAAGGAAGTGGGCGCCCCCTACCAATCTGCTGCCCCGAGGCAAGTGCTTCAGTTGGTCTCATGGATGGGCTAACCCTGTTTGTACCATACGCATTTTCTGAAGAATTGAATTGATGCTAAGACTTCCCTCCACAAGTGACAGATATAGAAGAGATGCCATTTCTCAGTGGAAATTGTCTAAAGGATTTGGATACAGTTGTGGCCTTCATTTTCAAGTCAAGCTCTCCCTGAAGTACACTTACTTCTGAGCAATAAGATCTAGTTCACTGTAGATTCACACAGAATGAATATGCTTGAGTAATGCTAGCAATATATTTTAAGCTATATTTTTCTTTGTGCAACCAGGACAGCAAAAAAAGCTGTGTTAAAGCAACAAAATGGGTTGGAGCCAAATGCATATCACATGCAGATGCATACAACTGTAAGTTTGATGGCTTTTTTTAAAGAGGTAAAACTGCTTAGAGGTAAAACTGCTTTGGTGTGTGTGTGTGTGTGTGTGAGAGAGAGAGAGAGAGAGAGAGAGATTAGGAGCAGAGAAGCAGTGGGAGGGGAGTGCTTAATCCTTCCCTTACCTGCCATTTCCCTGTTCCACAGTTCCCCTCCTTGAGGTTTCAAAAATGGTTTTTTTTTAATCCAATTGATAGTGTGGTGGTGTAGAAATCTGCCCGATGTTGCTACCCCTTCTGATATCACAACTGCCCCCTAACTCTGCAAAAAGTGCCTTCATAGTCCAAGAGCCCAAGCCCTATGCTTCCCAGTGGGCCATTTCTTGTGCAAATTTTAATTTTTGTCTTCTATGTTTTTTGTTTTTTTGCTGGGGTTGTTCATAAAGAGACCTGCCAGCGTGCCTTAATTGCTTGTGCTTGACCCACAGGAAAATGAAGGTGGGGTTGGGTGTATTCAAAACCTAGCTGATAGCTGTTAGATGTCCAGCCACAAGTGGTTTGGCTAAATTCCTCCTCATACTAATGAGGCTGGGGAGCAGTATAGCAAGGCAAGGTCCAAGAAGGCAAGCTGTGCTGAAGTGAGAAGCCAAGGAACTGGCTAGAATGGGATGTTGCACCAGCAACAATAAAGCAGCAGTAAATGAGCAAGTAGTTTGAGCAAGCAGTAAATGAGCAAGCTGGCCCTGTTGCCCCATCCCTTCCAGGGATACCTGGCCCCTGATTCAGAGGGTGTTCAGGTTCTTGCTTCCGGAGTAGGGTTCAGAGATGAGAGGCCTTGTACTGTGTCTTCTGGGTTCTGCTTGACCCCAGTCATCTCTGATCCTAGGGGATGGGTGATAGTGGAGAGTCTGGAGCTGGGGAGGTTGCCCAATGGTGGGCCATTGTGTCCCTTCACTCTGCAGACTCATCAGGCAGGGCATCTTCTGGGGTGGCAGTCTTGGGCTGTCCATCGGGGTAGACCAATTGCCCTTAGTCCCAATGTGTGCTGGGCCTGATGATGGCAAGGTCTGGGCATGGACTGGTCTTGACTTTAGAAGAGCTCCTATCAATGTCTATCAGGTAAGCACACAACTGTCTGTCTCATGCAAGTTCAGGGAAGCAGAGGGGTTTTTTCTTACTGGGAAGGTTTGTGTGGAATGTTCAAAATCTGCTTTATAGGGTGGTTGTTCCCAGGGGATTTGTATGAGCCTGGTTTTGTTTGTTTGCAAACTTTCTGCCAAGTTTAAGTGATGAATAGATGTGAAGCCCTAAGAAGAGGCTGCCTGGGCCTGTTCTAGGCTGCGAGAGAGAATCTGGGTTACATACCTGCCTTTGTTGTGCTGGCTGGAAGTTTTCCTCTGCCTTGCCTTGCCGACCCCACAGAAACAGAGCTGTCTGTAGTGGAGAAGATGACAGCCCCTGGGTGCCCTGCAGGACAACCTTCCAACACAGCAGGCTTCAAATGCGCAGCACTGGCGGGCACAGGCAGTTTCCTCCAGGAGTCTTTCTAGCATTGACTGAACGGCTGGGAAAACCTGGTGACATCCTGCCCTTGAGGGAATTCTTTGAATTTGAATGACTCGTCAGCTCAAGAAAACCAAACCCAATACGCTGAGGTGGAGGTTTGGTGAGGAAGTGCTGCATGGGAACCAAGACTGGGGGGCTGTGTGTGTGAGGGAGGGAGGGACGGGGCGGGCGGGCGGGCAGGGGCTGTCAGGGCCCAGAGGATGCGAATTCAGGTGTGTCAGCAGAACTGGGTATTTTCAAACTGTGCCTCCTGCCTTGCCCACCGTGTTCATCCGTGGCCTTAGGGGCTTGTTAGGCATCTACTTGTATTTGCCTCAAGCCTGTCCCTCTACTCTCTTTCATCAGGTGTTTAGTGCTACACTGAACAATTCCCTGTTTGAAGGGGAAGATTCACATTGCATCCTTTTTTATGTGCCTCTCCACCCATGCCTGGATTGTACTGTTTTAGTCCATAGGCAGAGCTGATGTATGTATGTTGAGTTCATTGCGTGGCAAGAGTTGGCCTTTGTTCTTCTTCTGTAGCGTTCTCTCTGGAGGATACTTACCTGACAGCAGATGGTTGTGGGGCCAAAGGTCTCTCTACTTGTTAGCCCCTGCACCATTTACATTTTTTACCTCCCAACCTACAGGCAGCCAGTTATTCATTATGGTGGGTCAGGTATCCTTCCAATCCTTGGCCTTTCCTCTTCCCCCAATAGACGAATGACCAGAAAACTTCAGGTAGCCAGTGTAGTTTTGCTTAAGCTTCTTAGCACAAAAGAACAGCACTTCTTGGTTAAGTAAACCTTCGTGTTCTGTTGATAGAGGGCAGAGAAGCGATGGTACCATTGTATTCAGCTTGAGCCAGACTCCTGGAATATAGTGTCCATATTCTGGGCACCACAGTTTAAGATTACTGCTGGCCCTGTTTGCTGAGGCAACCTAGCCACTACCACATTGGCCTGGGACCCGGTCCCAGACATGCCTAACCAAAGCAGCCACTCCTGATGGTGGGACTTTGCACTGTTCTCACAAAGGTTAGGGGCAAGGCAACTACTGATTTGCAGTGTGCTTTAGGCTAGATTTAGGCCTCTATGGTAACACTGCCTTAAGTAGACATAACTCTGAATAATCCAGTTTACCAAGTGGCCCCTGGAGGGCTCGGATTAAGAAGAGATGTGTGAGGAAAAACTGTCTACTCTACTGAATAAGAGGTGGCACTTTTCTTGGGTATCTTCCTATTCTTTGTGTCTTGCATCCTTTTGAATGTGTGTCTGGGAGCCAAAGATGAGTACTGATCACCTCACCATTGCCTGGTGACTTATTGTGCCCTTGTTGCTAAAGTGTCTGGAGTTCGGTCAAAGTTTTGGCAGTGGACTAGGAAGACAACTGATGTTGAATTTGCAGCTCTTTTCTCAGCTGACTAGAAGCAACAGAGATTCAGCTGTACTGCTCAGTCACATGCCTTGCCTCTGTGTTCAGTGGAATATGTTCTTCTGATTTGCTCAGCAGTTAATTCCTGGGGTTCAGGGAGCATTTTTACAGTGGGGACAGGGAGGTCCGACTCCTATGTGATACTAAAAGCCACTGCCACAGAGGGTCCACCTTCTATTCCCCCCGCCCCCAGATTCATTCTTGTATCTTGTGTGCAGCGAAGCACATGTGATTATGAGGGAATTAGCCCAGCACCACCTTCTGTTTATTGCAGAGCAATCTGTGCAAAATTGCATGGAAGTCATTAATCTGTCTTCATCACTTGGAGAGTGACCCTTGGCAAGGAGCACTGCTTGTTGTGTGCAGATCTCATTACCAGCATAGAGCATGCCTGGAGTAACTGCAGTGGGTGGGAGCTCAGGAAGACTGGGAACAGAGAGGCTTCAGCCCTGGTAGCTCCATGTGGAGGGTGCCAAGGGGGTCCAGGGAGCGAGTTGGTTTCCATGCAATGATCTGGCCTGATTTTTGGAGCTGCTTTGAGGCTTCTGTTTTGTGATGTTATGGATGTGCCTCTTGCCTTCCTGTGCCAAATCATGCCTTGCGTCCAGAATGGTTCCTTGATGCACACCTGCTCTGTGCCTGTGTGTCACCCTTGAGCCCCTGACCCCAATGCCAGGAGCAGCCAAGGAGGGAGCCAGTGGAGCTGCCCTCTCTGCCTCCTGCACTGGCGAGACAGGAGGTGTGAATTATTCATTCCTCCCTTGGTACACCCTGTAGCCTGCCTGCTTGATGCCAATCTGGGCCGACGGGCCGAGAGCTTTTCCATGTAAATCCCTGAAATATTTAGCAGAGCTGACTGAAAAATATAGCTGCGCCTGAGAAGGCAACTTGTCTTACCCAGTTTTCCTCAGGTGAAAGAAGCAGAGCCTAATCAGGCTGGTGGTAGTTGGCAATCACTAGCCCTTGGCACTACCATTGTGGGAGCTGATTTTATACACACATATACATACCCACACTTTGCACTTGCTCTGTCTCTGCCTTCTGGCCCTATTTATCTAGGGCTCCTTATATCTAGTGATCATGTTGTATTGAAGAAGGCCTGTGCCCCTTCCTCAAGCTTTCGCTGTCACTGTTTGTACTGGGCAGTGCAGGCAGCAGGAATCTAGGGTGGCTGGGTTTGCGTAGAAGAGTCTTCAGTCACACAAAAGTACAAAAGAAATGCAATTGGAATAACAAATCTCTATGTAGAAGTAGATGCAGTAATACTCTTATTAGCATATACAAAGAACTTGTATACTGGTAGAAGTACATGTGAGATGCTGTTATCATACATCATTCCTGCAGCTAGAGTCTCATCATCTGCTAAATATTGAGGCTAGAAATGGTCCCAAGTCTGTGTGAATGGAAAAAGAAACGACATGAAAATGCAATGTCGTCTTAATTAACTCCATATCCACACGAGCTAAAGATAGAAGACAATTCTGCGGCACTTTCTTAAGAACTTGGCACGACTTTATTGATTTTTGGGAAACAAATAGAAATCTGTCCGTAAATGCTGAGCATATTTTTGACATGTATATGCAATCTGTGTATGTTCTATAGTGAAAATATTTACGCCACCTTCCTCTCTAGAGCAAGCACAGGGGCAAAGAAAGAACAAAGTAGATCTGGGGAGCAGCTCATTAGATCGTTTAGTGTCTGTAATTGTTGCAGCTTCGTGTGTGTGTGTGTGTGTGTGTGTGTGTGTGTTTCTCATGGGGATGTGCTCACTATTCCTACTGCTTTCTGGTCATTTGAGAACAAACTAGGGAACAGGTGACTTCCTTTGTCGTGCATGGTGGTTCTATGTATGCTAGATTTGGGAAACAGAAGACCAAGTTGGCGATGATGGGGGAGCCTGCAGGAGCCCTGTTCCTGATGAGCCCCCCCCCTCAAAAGATTCCACGGTGTCTATCAAGGAGCAAGTCTGAGATCACACACCCAGGAGATGTAAAAATCTCTCATTCAGATACTACGTGGAAGCACAAAGCAGGCAGTGGCTTTTTGGTTTCCTGCTTGTTGAATGTCTGCAACTGTTCTGAGAATTTTGTCCTGACGCAACATTTTTCATCTCCAGCTGTCACAATTTTAGCTCGCTTAACAAGCTATTTGTTTTCTTATATGCCTGATGTTATACTCCTGTTTTCAGTAAATAAATTGTTCTTTGTTTAGGATAACTTGTTTTTGCTTTGGGCTGTTTTAAAGCTGTTGCTTAGTTCTGTGTCTCTGGGACATCATACTCTTGAATAAGCCAGGGAGCCCCTTGTGTCCTGATGCAAATGGAGTTCCAAATCAAATGGAGTTCCCTCTTGTGTTTTCAGCCAGGCATCTCTGCGTGCCAAAATGTGATTGAGTGGAGGTAGCATAACTGGGATTGAGCACCAATGTGGAGCTCGGTTACTTGATGGGCAGCCCTACGCTGCATCCTGCAGGGGAGTCTTGCATGCTGGAGGTCTCCTTGGGGTAAGGGGTCCCTTGCCCAAGAGTAAGCCACGGCATGCACAACGGGTGAATTTGGGCCTACGCTAGGTATAGAGATGGTGCAAGTTTGCATTGGTCCATGTCGGCAGTTCAGGCAATTCCCACCCCTCGGGCTCGATCTGCCCATTCCCCGCCCCCATCCCCATCCTTGTCCCATTCCCATTCCATCCTCTCCTCACCCCCCAACCCCGTTCCACCCCCTGCGTGGATTTACCTGCTCCAGCGGGCATCTGTGCAGCTAGCGGGAAAGCTCTGGCCTTCCCACTGGTGCAGTAATGCCCTGCGCTCTCGCAAAGCACTTTACGGTGCTTTTGCGACAGCGCACACCAGATAGGATTGGGCCATGCTTCTCCTCAGTTGCTGGGTCTGGAACCCTGTTGGCTACCCCTGGTTTATGGTCAAAGTACTGTTCTGAATAGCTGCTTAAGGTCACATATAGTGATAAGGCCACCTGGCTCTGGATCTAGTGAACTAGATCAAGAGGGAATCTGGCATTTGGAGTGTCCTGTTTCTGCTGTGTGGCTGGAGAGTGACTGCCTGGTCTAGTAGGGGTCTGCAAAGCAGATCTATACAGGACAAGATGGCATCCTCCTGCGAGATGATGGGCTTAATGACCTATATTCTGCATGGGGAAAACTATGATTTGGGTGACAATGTTTGCTCCTCTCAGTAAGGGCAGGGAGGGGAGCCGTGATTAGATCCCAGCCCACAAGTTCAGGCATTTATGATGACATGACTTGTAATGACAGCACGTCCCATGTCAAAATGATTGCAAATCCTGGAGGCTAATAGGTATGCAAATAACCTCGTTATCTGCCCTATTTATTTTCTGAGCTTCACACTGTATTTTAGCACCGTTCTTCGGCTGTCACTCGTAAGGACGGTGGGATTGAGGCAAGTGTTGTTGTCACTGCCCTGGAAAGGCTGAGGAAAGATGCCTATTCCCATGAGAGTTGCTCCCCACTGAGGAAAGGGGGGCCTCTCCTCAGAGGTGTCAAGGCTGACTCAGTGCACAGTTCCTACTTCAGAGCAGTCCCATGGAAATCTGTGTTGGCATGTCGTTGTCCTAAAATCATGTCAGGCAATCTGGGTAGCCATCTACAGTACTGGTGATGATACAACTCTTGAGACCAGATGGACGAGCCAAGAGTATATTAATTAATTCATGCTATGGTGATTGTGGCCTGTACAAAGGCTGTACAGGGCTACGCTTTGCATACACAGATAAAATCTAGCAAAGCTCACTTCTGTGCTTCCAGTAAATTAGGCAAATTATAGTGCAATCCTATCTGCCACCAGCTCCCATGCAGCCATGCCATGGAAGCACGTGCTGCATGCTATGGTGGGAGGGGCAATCAGGAGGCCGCCTCAAGACCCCCAATAGCCTATGGGTCTCCTTGGACCTATACCAGCTCTATAGCTGGCATGTTCAAGCCTTGCCAAGTTCTGCGCTGTGAGGAGGCAGTGCGGGCTGAATTTTGGGGGATAGGATCTGGTGTCTGCATTTGTCATGGAGATCTGCCCCCTCCCTGCCTCCTGCCCAGTTACTCCCCATGCCCTCCCCCTCCCTGCCCACAAAAATCCCCTGCGCCACTTACCTGCTCCAGTGCAGTCCGCTAAGCCATGGCAGCGCTCCTCTGATGCTACCGCCACTTTGCAGCGGTGGCTCAGAATGGTCCACTGACAGCACTCTGAATGCGCTGTCACAAAACCATTTATGACAGGATCCCACTGTCTTAAATAGCTTTGCAATAGTGTGCACAACACCATAGGACATATTTTCCTCTCAAGAGTTGGTATTTCAAAGTACTTGGTAACATTTGGCAAAGATGAAGATTACCAGGAGAGGGATAGGCCTGGAGACTCACGAGTGGCAAGATTGATAATATGTATGGGTCTCAATCCTGCCTTTGCCTAATAAAGGTCCATCCTGATTATCCTATTTTTACACTTCAGAAATAGTTGTATGCAACTATCAAGAAATACAAGCATACAGGTGTCTCAGGTCATTCCATAAACAAGTGCCCCAAAACAGGACGAGCAGAACAATTTGAGCTTTTTTGTTATTGTACATACCACTTCTGGATTTTTCTCTGCAACCATGCAGGCTAGTAATATATTTTACTATTATATATTACTAATATGCTTATATTACGAATATAAAAAGCTAAACTTGATATTTTCAGCATAACACTCTCAACAGATGTTTTAGCTAGCATTGCTTAGTGACATCATTCAGATGCAGCGAGTTGACAGCATTGGCCAGACCTCGGCTCTTACATTTGCTCTCGGTTTGGCTCCTAGTGAAGAGATCCCGAGGGAAATGCACCCTCTTCCCCCTAAACTGCGTATGAGGTTGGCCAACAACTGCAAAAATACTGCTTGTCTGGGGGGACATGGCACAGAAATGTTCATGCCTCAAACTCGAAAAGCGCACAGGAAGCTTTGTGCTGCCTCACTGCACTTTCAAGTGAACACAGAAAGAATGTTTAAATGTCACTTATTCCCTTCCTGGCCAGTTCAGGCAAAAGAGCAGCTGCACATATAAGAAGCAGCCTTGAGGAGGAGCTGCAGCTGTCTACAGGCTGCTCCGGACTCAAAGACGTAGATATTAGCTTCAAATATTACATTTTTGCACAGGAATAAATAGGAGCCATGTTCCATTTGTTTTCTTTTCTTCAGCAGCGGTATCGCAGGTGTAAGATACAGACTTATACAGTACATCACTCCTGTTTGGAAAGACAACTTGTGCACCTCCCAGGTATTTTCGTGATCATGTTGTGGAGAGAGAAGTGTAGAGAACTGCCTACCCAGTTCCTGCACAACTAGGTAACATTGAAATCCACTCAAAGTAGAGTTCTGCGTCCCGGGGAACCCCCTACCAAGAGTTGTACCAAAACAACCCCGCTGCTTGATGCATATTGGTGTTCTTTTTGCCTGAACTCTGTCTCTTTCTTTCATTCCCTCCCTCTTACTACCTTTATCCACATCAATCAATCAATCAATCAATCTCTTCCCTTCTTTAGTCTCCAAGAATGATTCAGTGCTATCCACCCTGCTGTGTATTTCAAGTTTGTTTGATAGTCCATGCATCTGGACCTAATATCCCAGGATGCTTTTGCTTTGTGTGCAGAGGTGACACCCATACCCCTTCCCACAGATCCGGCTCTCAGATTTGGTGAGAGAATCGCAACAGATTCTCACTGTTGATGGCTTAGATTAGAATATATTCCAAATGCCTAATAAATCCTGACTAGCCCCACCTTCCACCTTAGTCTCTCCCCTCACCTTTCCAGCTGTGCCAATAAATATTTCACTGCAAGCAAAAACTATGAATTCCCTGGGCTGATGTTTGCTATCAGAATGCTCTTGTGTTGTATATCAGCCCAGATGGTTCTGTATTAGGAAAATGCTTCCTTTGCCAAGCACTTGCTCCTGTGGGTTGCCCAAACCTGGCAGCATCTCAGAGATGTGTTTCAAGAGTTGTCCTATGGAGATGACCCTCCCTCTTGCCATTAGTTCAATCAAATTTTGCTTGAGACCTAAAGCTGTACAGGTGCCCCCCCCCCTTAATGATGGATCGCTTAATGACGATCCGCATATATGACAGAGTTTCCCAAAGTGTAAACAAGGAATTAAAGCTACAGTACTGTATTTTAAATGCAAAAAAAGTTGTCTTTAACTCTCTGTGTGTGTGTGTGTGTGTGTGTGTGTGTGTGTGTGTTTCTACCTCCATTGACAGGTAGAAATCTTGTTGTGATTTGTGTACAGTTACACTCATAATGTACACTGCGTTTGCCATTCATTCCCTATTACAACTCCACTGTGTTACATTGAGGACTCGCTTAATGACGGTTTCACTATATGATGGGTTTTCCAGAACGTATCCCCGTTGTTAAGTGGGGGACACCTGTAATCCTATGCAAATTTATTAGGAAAACGTCCCGTTGACTCTATGGAGTGTACTTCTGAAAAAATGTGTGTAGGATTGGGCTGTTAATTTCAGTTTCCAAATTTTGGTTAGATTATTATTGTGGTGATAAGTGGGAGAAAGAGGAGGGGGCAAAGAACACTGCAAAACATGGTGCCATGTGGTCTGCGCTGCAGGTTTGAAGAACAGCCAGGTTGGGTCAACCCCTGAACTCATTGGGATGAGCACCCAATGTGCCATCAGGCAGGGGAGCCATGGGGGGAGGGGAGGCAAGAAAGGGTTTTGCCCCACGGCCCCCAGACACCTGATAGTGGCACTGTTGTGGAGAGAGATTATTTCTCTGGCTCCAGCCATTTATAAGGGCCTGTTTAGCCAGATGGGAAGAAGTGACAGCTGGGCTACATAGCTCCCTAGTGTCTGTCTGACAGTTTTAAAGGAAGATGGTGGTGGTGGTTCCGAGATGGTGAGGGGGACATGGGGATAGAAATATGTATCTTCTGTCAAGCTGGATTTCAAGAGCGGGACGATTAGCACTGTGAGAGAACAACCTGAAATGTCAGATTAAGGGATCCACTGATGGATGGCAAATGAACAATTATCATTTTTTCTTCTTCTGAGGGTGGGGATGTCATTCAGATTTTCTACCCTGGGAATGCCTGGGTTTGGCCCTGTCTATGAGGAGCCCTGTGCTGGTCTGATCGATTTCTCCACACTTCCCTGGTGCTTACGCCTTTCTTCCTTGGCCACCTGGGTGGTCTCTCTTTCGTCCTGCCACATGCCTCCAGGGATGGATAAGAGCTGCAGCTAGGTGAGAGCTGCCCCAGATGTGCAACCCCCCTAGAGGCCTGATTCTCACATTCATTTGGGATGTGATTTAAAAAAAAAAAGCCACAAGGATACTCTCTTTTATTCACCTCCATCATTTTTACATGGTGATGTTTTATTCTGGCCATGCATGCCTCCCATGTACTGAGATCTGATACGTCCCACAATCTGGAAAATGTTAATTTATCGCAACCTGGAAAAATGATTGGAAATAATTAACCTTGCCACATTCACAGCACAATCCTATACACGTCTATTCAGAAGTGAGTTCTATTGAGTTTAGTGGAGTTTACTTCCAAATAAGTGTGTATATAGGATTGCATCTTAAGGATAGTTAGATAAAAGCACATGAAAATAGTGGGGAAAGTCACCTTGTGATCAATTTACCATATCAAAAATGAAATGTGAAAACAGAGCTCTAGCAGGGTAAACCTTCCCCAGCTACAGCAAAAATACATTTGGTATCCAAATGCATTTGTCTTTTAAGCTGGCTTCTCTCTCTCTCTCTCTCTCTCTCTCTCTCTCTCTGCCCCACATGCTCTGTATTTCTTGAAGCTAGACTTCACTTGGGTTCTGCCATAGCCAAAGTGAGGGAATTGCATCTTTCCCCCTTTTTCAGAAGTTTGGGGAGGAACTTTGTTCTGATTCCAGCAGAGTTTAGCTTGAGGGCTAATGGAAAGAACAAAGACTACAGATGAATCTTCTTAATCAAGTGACTTTTCTTCCCAGCTGTTAGTCTGTCTGTACCCTAACTTGAACACAAATGTCATTGGCAGGATTGCAAAGCCACCTAGTGGCAACGTTTTGCTCTGCAGCTATGCAGGATTAAGCATTCTTCCCTTACTTTGTAAGGAGAGAAGCTATAGCAGCAGCAGCAACAACAACAATAATAATGAGACTTTAACTGTATTTGACACATGACTATGTTTGGGTTGTGTTTTCATGCTTTTGTTGCGGGCATGAGAATTCAAACTGAGGGCTAAAAGCACGTGATTGATATAAATAAATAACCAATAAATAAATAATTGATTATTTCAACAATTATTTTACAGAATAGATGTAAACTGAATTTGAATTGCTTCTTGGGAAAGCGCCTGGTGTTGGGGGCACTGCTGAACACAATTCACATTTGCATGCACTATGTTTGAGAACAGCTGAAGTTTATAATTAACTGCCAAATATGAACTATACTTGAATGCTGCATTGTTAATTTTCATTGTTATAATTCAATCAACTGAAAGCAAAAGAGTCAATCTAATACAAATCTGGAATGGGAAGCTGATTCATACTGAGTCAGATCTGTTTAGCTCAGCATTGTCAACACTGGCTAACAGCTGCTCTTGGAGTTTTAGACGGGAATTTTTCTCTGCCCTACCTGGATGTGCCAGGGATTGAACCTGTCACCATACAAAGCAGATGCTGTACCATTGAATTGCAGCCCCCTTTCCCAAATTGGATATTATTATGTGTAAAGATGTGGCTCCAAAAGCAGAAACATTTCAGGTTAACTAAGGCATCCCTTAAGCGTAGTGTGTGAATACGAACTGGGGGAGGGGGGATGACAGGATCATAGGCAGAGTCCTGCTGGATCAGACCAAAAAAGTCCCATCTCATCCAGCGACCTTTTCCCCATAGTGGCCCACAAGCAGGACTTGAAGACAACAGTTTTATCCCGCTATTGCTCCCCAGCAGCTGGCATTCAGAGGCAGACTTATCCAGGGTGACCAGATACAATGGAGGACAAAGGACCTTTAACCATTGTATAGAAGAGGGAATTTTGGCAGGTGCAGTTCATCATGGAAAGGTGCAAAAAGCTGCACCTGCCAAAATTCCCTCTTCTATACAATGGTTAAAGGTATAGGCACTTTGTCCTCCATTGTATCTGGTCACCCTACTTATGGCCAGGCTTACCAGATCGTCGCCGGGACGGGAGCGGTCTACCCTTAAGGGGGCGCAACGCGTTCTGCCCCCCACGCCCCGCCCCCTTAAGGGTAGACCGCTCCCGTCCCGGCAACAATCTGGTAAGCCTGCTTATGGCACAATCCTGATCTTTGCTGGCACCAGCACTGCGGCCTCAGCACCGGCCTAGGGTATTACAAACATGCCATAAGGCACGTTTGCGTCACCTGTACTGCCTGCCCAGTGATGAAGACAGAGGTCAGCACCGTGGAGTGGGTAAGTCTTGCTTCAAGTGGCAGTGAAACAGGGGGAGGGGAGTAATGAGGCGAGGTTGGAGAGTGGACAGATTGGGCCTGGGAAGGGGGTGGGATCGGCGTCCTCGTCGGACACTGTATCCTATCCTCCCTCCCAGGCTTCCAGCCCCAACACAGGGCTTCTTGGGCCAGCACCACCGAAATATAGGTGGTGTTGACTCGAGTAGCCCCATAGCAGAGGCTGGGGCATTAGTCGGGGTAAGGAGATGAACATCCCCTTACTCTGAGGAGACACCCCCCCTCGGCCCACTCCTCTCCAGCATTGGATACAGTGTGGGCCTGGTGCCCACGGTGCACTGGTGCTGGATAGGATTGCGCTGCCCATGTATTTATTATAACTTATAAGGTCTCAAAACAGCCTCCCAGCGTATGACTGTACATGCATAGGGTTGCTCCACACAGTTAGAACCTCTGCTTCTTCAAGGTTCCTGGTCTCATGGAGCCGGGAGCCTTTATGCTTACAGTTGTATTGCAGGGGCTCTTTTCAGACTTCATAATAAATGTGTGGAGGTCAAGTGCATGTGATCCTGTTCCCCCACCCCATAAATTGCATGTCACCCTTATTAATTTTCTTTATGCTGTATGATTCTTTCAGGGACAATATGACCTTCCTGTTCTTTGAGCATATCAAGGGCTATGCACAAAAAAAATGTTTTAGAGACCAAATCTCTGCCCCCTTTTAAGAAAAGCAACTTCAGAATGGGGGGATTTGGAGCAGTGAAGCAGCCATGGGGAAGGAGACCAGAGAGAGAGAGAGAGAGAGAGAGAGAGAGGAGAAGTTGCCAGCAGAAAGAGTTAAGCACCCCTCCTGCTGTTTCTGAACTCAAAATGCCAATGAGTGCTTTAAAAAAAAGACACACTGATGTCTAATAGAAATGTTTGTGTGTCAGCCTCCTAGCAAGTGAGAGGATGTATTATGGGTAGCAAATGAGAGCAGCTCAGATTATATAATAATAATAATAATAATAATTAATAAAAAAATGTGTATAAACAGTGCTCAGAAATCTTACTAGAGATCATTGGAAGGAGAGAGGAGCATGTTCTAGCCTTGACTTATCAGAATGTTTGCAAGTCCATGCTGCACGTAATGAGCCTCTGGGGAGGTGGGAGGCAATCCTCCAGCTGACATTTGGGCCAGAAATTATTGAATGGCACTGAAAGCAAACTTAAAACCCCACCAGAGCTCCATGGCAACAGTACAATTCTGGAGTTTTGGTAGGAACCTTTTATTAAATTTGTATCCCTCCCTTCCTCGAAGGAGCCCACGGCCCAGACAGCATACATGGAGTGCGTGCATATATGAGCATGTTCCTATTTTATCTTCACAAGAAACCTCTGACATATGTTAGGCTGAAAGATAATAATTGACCCCAGGTTACCCCCTGAGCTTCGTGATTGAGTACAAATTTGAACTCTGATCCCCTTAGTCTCAGTGATTTTCAACTAGGGGTACTAGTACCATTAGTTGGGATAGCCCATGCTGATCTGCTGTCTGAAATGGCAGCAGATTCTCTGCCCCCCTGCAATTCTGCGACCCAGCTACACCCTTGCACTAACTAGCTAGCCAACCAGTTCACACTCGCAGACACGAGCCCTTCATATCACTGTGGTGGGAAACTTGTAGTTTGACCCTATACCTCTCAGCACTTAAAGAGTAGGTAAGGCTAAGAGACAGGAAGCCCTTGGTCAAATCATGTGTCTGCCATTCATTCCCCAGGTGGTTTTAGGCAAGCCACTCCCCTCTCAGCCTCAGCTGCAACGTGAGGATACACCTACTGGCTGACCTTCCAGGCTTGTTCTGAGGATGACAAGAAGATGATGCATGTGAATCCCTTAAAGCATTCTTGCTGTCAGGTGCTCCTGTGACTTCCCACCGTCTTGCTACAGATCCCTTTCTTAGCTTCTGGTGCCCCTGTGTGGTGGATTTGTATATTCTCAATCTGTAACTTATTCATTTAAAAAAGCAAACACTTTTTACTTTTGGTGGTGATCTCTTTCTTTCAGTGCCAAGTTGCCTGTCTCAGGACTGGATTATACATGTTTAAATTCAACTGATTCACAGCCCCATCCTAATTAACCCCCTCACCACCGATGCAGCCACTCCAATGACTTTCATCACCGCTTCCCAGAGGATGAGTGTGAGACTCCAGGACAGAGGGCTGCCCCTCTTCACATTTCCATTTTCCTGGCAGGTAGGGCAGAGTGCAGGGGGGGGTGACCTGAGCCTTGTTGTTGTTCAGTCGTTAAGTCGTGTCCGACCCTTCGTGATCCCATGAACCATATCCCGCCAGGCCTTCCTGTCCTCCACTATCTTCCTGAGTTCGCTCATTTTCATGTTTGTTGCATCGGTGATGCTGTCTAACCATCTCATCCTTGGCCTTCCCCTTCTCCTTTTGCCTTCAATTTTTCCCAGCATCAGAGTCTTCTCCAGAGAGTCCTCTCTTCGCATTAGGTGGCCAAAATATTTGAGTTTCAGCCTTAGTACCTGTCCTTCCAGGGAACAGTCAGGCTTGATTTCATTTAGAATTGACTGATTTGATCTCCTAGCAGTCCAAGGGACTCTCAGGAGTCTTCTCCAGCACCACAGTTCAAAAGCATCTATTCTTCGGCGCTCAGCCTTCCTTATGGTCCAACTCTCGCAACCATACATTGCTACTGGGAACACCATCGCCCTGACTATACGAACTTTTGTTGGCATGGTGATATCTCTGCTTTTTATTATGCTGTCTAAGTTTACCATAGCTTTCCTTCCAAGGAGTAAGCGTCTTTTAATTTCATGGCTGCTGTCTCCGTCTGCAGTGATCTTGGAGCCCAGAAAAGTAAAATCTGTTACTGCTTCCATTTCTGCCCCTTCTATTTGCCAGGAATTGATGGGCCCAGATGCCATGATCTTAGTTTTATTAATGTTGAGTTTCAAGCCAACTTTTGCACTCTCCTCTTTCACTCTCATCAAGAGGCTCTTTAGTTCTTCTTCACTTTCTGCCATTAGGGTGGTATCGTCTGCATATCTGAGGTTGTTGATATTTCTCCCGGCAATCTTGATTCCGGCTTGTGATTCATTCAGCCCTGCATTTCTCATAATGTACTCTGCATATAAGTTAAATAAGCAGGGTGACAATATACAGCCTTGCCGTACTCCCTTCCCAATTTTGAACCAATCAGTTGTTCCATGGCCGGTCTGAACTGTTGCTTCTTGACCCGCATACAGGTTTCTCAGGAGACAGGTAAGGTGGTCTGGTACCCCCATCTCTTTAAGAATTTGCCACAGTTTGTTGTGATCCACACAATCAAAGGCTTTTGTGTAGTCAATGAAGCAGAAGTAGGTGTTTTTTTGGAACTCTCGTGCTTTCTCCATGATCCACCGCATGTTGGCAATTTGATCTCTAGTTCCTCTGCCTCTTCGAAACCCAGCTTGTACGTCCGGTAGTTCTCGGTCCACGTACTGCTGAAGCCTAGCTTGTAGGATTTTGAGCATAACCTTGCTAGCATGTGAAATGAGTGCAATTGTGCGGTAGTTTGAGCACTCTTTGGCACTGCCCTTCTTTGGAATTGGAACGTAAACTGACCTTTTCCAATCCTTTGGCCACTGCTGAGTTTTCCAAATTTGTTGGCATATTGAGTGCAGCACTTTCACAGCATCATCATTTAGGATTTTAAGTAGCTCAGCTGGGATATTATCATCTCCACTAGCTTTGTTGTTAGTAATGCTACCTAAGGCCCACTTGACTTCACTCTCTAGGATGTCCGGCTCTGGGTCAGTGACCACACCAGCGTGGTCATCAGGAACATTCAGATCTTTCTTGTATAGTTCTTCTGTGTATTCTTGCCATCTCTTCTTAATCTCTTCTGCTTCTGTTAGGTCCTTGCCTTTTTTGTCCTTTATCATGCCCATCTTTGCACAAAACGTTCCCTTGATATCTCCAATTTTCTTGAAGAGATCTCTAGTCCTCCCCATTCTGTTGTTTTCCTCGATTTCCTTGCATTGTTCATTTAAGAAGGCCTTCTTATCTCTCCTTGCTATTCTCTGGAAATCTGCATTCAGTTGTTTATATCTTTCCCTTTCACCCTTGCTTTTTGCATTCCTTCTTTCCACAGCTATTTGTAAAGCCTCATCTGACAGCCACTTTGCTTTCTTGCATTTCTTTTTCTTTGGGATGGTTTTAGTTGCTGCCTCCTGTACAATGTTACGAACTTCCGTCCATAGTTCTTCTGGCACTCTGTCTACCAGGTCTAATGCCCTAAATCTATTCTTCACCTCCACTGTATACTCATAAGGGATATGGTTTAGGTCATATCTGACTGGTCTAGTGGTGTTCCCTACATTCTTCAGTTTAAGTCTGAATTTTGCAATAAGAAGCTCATGATCTGAGCCACAGTCAGCTCCAGGTCTTGTTTTTACTGATTGTATAGAGCTTCTCCATCTTTGGCTGCAAAGCACATAATCTATCTGGTTTCGGTATTGACCATCTGGTGATGTCCATGTGTAGAGTCGCCTCTTGTGTTGTTGGAAAAGAGTGTTTGCTATGACCAGCGTGTTCTCTTGACAGAACTCCGTTAGCCTTTGCCCTGCTTCATTTTGCACTCCAAGGCCAAACTTGCCTGTTGTTCCGTTTATTTCTTGATTCCCTACTTTGGCATTCCAGTCTCCTATGATGTAAAGGACATCTTTTTTGGGTGCTAGTTCTAGAAGGTGTTGTAGGTCTTCATAGAACCGGTCAACTTCATCTTCTTCGGCATCAGTGGTTGGGGCATACACTTGGATTACTGTAATGTTGAATGGTTTGCCTTGGATTCGAACTGAAATCATTCTGTCGTTTTTGAGGTTGCACCCCAGTACTGCCTTTCCCACTCTTTTATTGACTATGAGAGCTACTCCATTTCTTCTAAGGGATTCATGCCCACAGTAGTAGATATGATGGTCACCTGACTTAAATTCGCCCATGCCCGTCCATTTTAGTTCGCTGATTCCCAAGATGTCAATGTTCAATCTTATCATCTCATTTTTGACCACATCCAGCTTGCCTTGATTCATAGACCTCACATTCCATGTTCCTAAGCAGTATTGCTCCTTGCAGCATTGGATTTTCCTTTCAACCTCAGACACATCCACAGCTGGACGTCCTATTGGCTTTGGCCCAGCCGCTTCACTCTTTCTGGGTCTACTTGGAATAGTCCTCCGCTCTTCCTCAGTAGCATATTGGACACCTTCCGACCTGAGGGGCTCATCTTCCGGCGTCATATCTTTTAGCCTTTTGGTACTGTTCATGGGATTTTCTTGGCAAGGTTACTGGAGTGGGTTGCCATTTCCTGAGCCTACAGGGATATAAAGCCTTAGTCTACCTCTGGCCCTTGTGGGGAGCAGGTTGCTTCCTCAGGGCTATCCATTGACTAGGATGGGATGACTCGGGGCTATCCATTGACTAGCTGATAAGGATGGGAAGTTTCCATATGAGCCACACCTCCCATGCAATCTGCAGAACATTACTGGAGCAGTACCGAGATCCAGGCACGGGCCAGCAGCAAGCATAGTGTTCCAATAATGTAAGAACAGGCCTTGCAAGTGACCTCCTCATGGCCAGTGTGTCATGTGCAACCTCACCCCCCCCCAAAAAAAAACACATCCTGGTGAACGAAACACATTCAGCAGATTGTATTTTTAATGACAACGTTCTAGGGTACATACTAGGGTACATTCAGGGATGATGGACTCAGGATATGGCCAGGTTGGGCACAGGCAGAAGATCTACACACATCAGAGGGCCCAGCAGACTAGGCCAACCTCTGAACTGGTAGTAACTAATGTGGTACTGCAACTGCAGTATTGGCCTAATGTGGCCATCAGGTGCAGGTTGGGGTGTGTGTGTGTTTGCCATGGGAAGTCCAGTGCAACACTTTGCCCAGACGGCCCAGCAACTGGTGTGACCCTGGTAGTGTTCTAGAATTTATTTATTTATTTTTCACATTTTTATACCGCCCTTCCTCCAAGGAGCTCAGAGTGGTGTACATATTTCCTCCCTTCCTTTTTTTTGGTCCTCATAACAACCCTGTGAGGTAGCTGGGGCTGAGAGATAGTGACTGGCCCAAGGTCACCCAGGAAGTTTCGTGGCTGAGCGGGGATTTGAACCTGGATCTTCCAGGTCTATGTCCGACTCCCAAACCACTACACCATCCTGGTGTACATCCATTGACTCTGTTATGACCATCCAATGTACTTGTAAGTGATATGCCCTGCAATATGCTTATAAACTGATTCAACATTCTTTATTGCATAAGAATTGATTCATCTTTGTGTGTTTGTAGTAAGATTATTTTTCCACGCTGACCTGCATATCTTTCTTTTTGTTCACTATATTGTGGTGCATACATGGCCAGAATCATTTGTTGCGGTTTTTTCTCATAGTATTTACCATTGATTGACAAGTGCGAACACCGCTACTGAAGGGGGGGGGGGAATTACAATGGCAAATAGCATGTTAAGAGCAATGTAAAATGTTATTGCAAGCACATCTTCAGATCCCTTTACAATCAGGAGTAATTACTTGGGGGCATTTGAAATATTAAACCACTTACACAAATGTTTTGTGCATAAGACGGATTTGGGAATAGGTTTATGTTATATCTTCATAATTAAACTGCAGTTCTATGTATGAGCTGCTTGGGGAAGAAAAACAATCTTGGCATTGGGCCACTGAGAGTATAGATGGATGGAACTGTGATAGACATGGTCCAAAAAGGGATTGGCTATGGCAGGATTAGTGGAACAGTTACTGTGGGAAAGAACAAGCCTCGTTGACATGTCATCGTAGGAGTTGTAATAGCTCGCAAAGTGATGCCTAACCAGGCAGCTGAGCAGGCAGAACAAGGGATTTCTGCCCTCTTTTTAGAAACAGGGCAAAGAAGTCCTCACACACACTCAAAGCTGAGTGTAAGGAGCAGAAACATTTTCCACATTAGGGTTTGCACACTGGTCCATTGACCAGTCAAAGGTTGTCAAATATTCCATGAAGTAGGACTGTGCCAAGTTGAGAGGGGCCTTGGGGAAAACCAAGGTCCTCCCATGGCACCCCCTGCCTGACCCCTTATAGTGCATTGGCCACTACCACTGTCGCTAGCACTGAGGGTTCAGGGGTTGGCCAGGTGGGCCTGCTGATGGGTTTGGGCCCTAGCCCAGTGCCCAACCTGGCCAACCCCTAATGCCACCCATGCCATGAAGCCATGATACTGATGATGCTTGAAGAATTGGCCTGCTGTCTCCTTAGTACACCTGCCTTTAAAAACAGTTGTTGCTGTTGAATAGTTGAATACTTTGCTTTATTTCTGTTTTAACTTCATGTTTAAAGAAATATAAAAATTGAATGCCTTTGGTGTTCCAGGATAAAAGCTAAAGGGAAGAATTGTTCAGTGAATTGTTTGCATTTATAAAAACTTTACCTAACATTGCCCAAGGTTATAACAACTCATTAGTTCTTCTTAAATGTGCATATCATTGTTTCACAATAACCAGGGTCCACCATCTTCCACATTTTCTATGTTTACCATGGTGAGTACCCCCCCATTAAGTGTGATGGAGCTCAACCTTGGAGCAAAGGAGAGGGGGTGGGGTATCATCCCTACTGTTCATCTGGACTTTTGAGTTCTCTAAGCACCTTGGAACTGCAACTTAACAGCTTGGCGTTAGAAAGGTGATATAGAATAGTCTCAGCAATTGCATTGCACTCTGGAGATGCTTAAAGTCAAGAGAATCCTCCACTGCCCCCCCCAGTTCCCCCCTCCCAGCTGTACTCTCAAGAGGACAGATAGGGTTTCTCATATTTATGCTATACTTCTGAGATTCCCGAAGCAGCTGTGAAGCACAGTGCAATGGTGGGGACAATCCTCACTTCCTCTCCAGCTGAAAGCTTGAACTTAAGGAGTGGAACAGAGAATTGCCTCTGATCTTGCACTGAGTTTCAGAGACACAGTGTGAGGTGAGGGGTGAGACGTTGCCCTGGGGGGGGGGCAAGGGCTTGACAACCATGACTTCCTGGTTGGCTATGAAGGACAGCCAAAAATTATGGACTCCCTAACAACAGTTATGCTAACTACTACAACAAAATTAGTTAGGCATCAGAAGTTAGTTAGTTGAACAAACAATTAGCCATTGATGATTAAGTATTTCTTTTGTTTGAATAAAGTTAATGCTTTTTAAAACACAACCATTATTTGACAATATTTGATCAGTAAAAGACCTAATGCTGTTCCAGATACTGTATGTGGAAAACCTGAATTCCTACAGCTGGCATTTCTCATTGCACTGACCTGGAAAGAGAGAGAACATGGCGGTGTGTTGAGGTTTGGACCTGGGAGTAACTGAGTTGAGCCACAGCTAAATAATCTGCATCTCTTTGCTCCTGACCACACTGTCAAGGCCTCGCCTGGCTCTTCCACTTGGGACTAGACTGCCGACAGTGTTCCAAAAGGAACCATTTGGAGCTCTGTGCTTCTGATACTGAATTGCTTGATAATGCAGTGTAGCTCCTGCAAAGTGTGTGTGTGTGTGTGTGTGGGTGGATGGGTGGGTGGGTGGGTGGGAGAGGGAGGTCCTGGGAGGAAAGCTGGGCATGGCACGTTAGAGGCAGTCTGTGGCAAGGAGTAGAAGCAAAGACCAAAGAGCAAGCTTAACCCAGAAACATAAGGTTTGGTTTTTTTAGTGCTGTACATATGATAACCATTTCTCTTTGTAGTTCCCTTCGTTCTGCTTTTGGCATGCGGTGATAGCTCCCAAGCTGAATCCCTATAGAAGGGTCGTGAGGGTCGAGGAGTCACCAAAGCAAAAAGCAGGTGGCATGGCATTGCTGCTGGCATCCTCTTCAGTCCAGAGAGTGATTTAAAGGAACAAGGCAGGATTAGGACATTTTGGCACCACAACCATGTAGGCTCCCAACATAGGCACTATTTGTAAACCTTGTCCCTTAATCCCAGATATGTACTGGCTGTAGGTGCTCAGTGGAGAGGGAGGCTACAAGAATGGAAGCAGTGAGGCAGCCACTGAAATCAGTAGCGTGCACACGTTCTAATGTTCTGTTGGTCCAGAGGAGCAATGCTGGCCCCACTTGGATTCTACCATGCAGCCAGCTGCCTGCCAGGTCTGGTTCCCTGAGCTTTGGAGACTCTTGCTTGTAGCACATAAGAAGAGTTTTCTTCCCCAGTATGCAGCCATCACCACACAATCATATCTCAGCCAGCAACTCACCCAAGTGGGGAGTCATGCTTAAGATGCCTCATCAGTAGACTGCTGACAGTAGTATTTCAGCGAAGGCTTAGGCTCCGTATTAAAGCCATAGTGTGATGCTTTGAGAATACCAACTTCTTCCACTAGATGTCCCACTTCTCCAACGTTTACAGTACTTTATTAGTCAGCTTGAAGAGACCCTGTTCAGGCACTTGCCTGGCTGATTATATAGCCTCTTCCTATGGTTTCTAAGTTGAAATCACTTTCCTTACTTCTTTGAACAAAATCTTAGCCCACAAAATACAAAAAACAGACCAGTAAATTGGGCACAAGTATGCTTTTGAGAAACACAGAACTAGGGTTTTAGGAAAAGAAAATGTGTTGGTTTGCCATACAGAGGGGACCCCTCTCATGCCTCCTGCCACCCTTCTTACTGCAAAGGGTACAATTGAAAATAATGATGCTTTCATGTGATTGCATTTTGTATATGATAATGTTAATTAATCTGGAATAATTATTTTCCTATCATTCTATATTCACAAGCATTGTTGGCTAGCTCACATGGTGCCCTCCCCCCTAAACTCTACAGTGAATGAGCCTGAGGCTCAAGGGCATACAATACATACACTCCACTGTGTGTCTAGCTGGCATCATGTGCAATTGGTGCAGACTCATTTATATCTGTCTATCTCTGCCTTGCATCAGGCAGCTCATAGACATGAGCTGTGCATAAGGAGAGATGCATGTGTTTAATCAAAACACACAAATAACCACTTGTTTAATCACACATATATTATGTTTTATATATGGGGGGGGTCTCAAGCAGTTGACAGATACTTATATACATTTAAGCTTCACATAAAATAGTCACAGGCTGTGCCTCTTGCATTTCATGGCCATCTGGCACCACTGTTAAAATAAAATCCTCTACTATACCCATGCGTATATATACCTGCCAGCTGAGGATAGCACTTGATGCCTCAGGGAGCTGGCATAGCATAATGGCTAAGAGACTCACCAGTGAGTCGGGACTTTCCAAGTCCACACCTTGCCTCTGCCCTGAAATCATTAGATGGTCATAGGCATGTCACTTCCTCTCAGTCTTCTTTAGCTACAGTAGCATATGTTAATACTTGTATTGCAGGTTTGTTGTAAGGATTACATCAAAATAATACATGGGGTACACAGGCCAGCGGGTGGCGCAGTGGGTTAAACTGCTGAACCATGAGCTGTCGATCGAAAGGTCGGCAGTTCGAATCCGCGACGGGGTGAGCTCTCATTGCTTGGCCAGCTCCTGCCAACCTAGCAGTTCCAAAGCATATTAATGCAAGTAGATAAATAGGTACCGCTTGTGGGAAGGTAAACAGCGCTCCGTGTTCCAGCTGCATGCTACGCGCTGCAGCAAGGAGAGTCACGCCGGCCACATGACCACGGAGGCGTCTTCGGACAACGCTGGCTCTTCGGCTTTGAAATGGGGATGAGCACCACACCCTAGAGTCGGACACGACTGGACTTAATTGTCAGGGGTCACCTTTACGTTTTACACTCAAAAAGCATGCTTAATATTGTTGCTGTTACCTGACCAAGTGAGCCCTAGTCCACAAAAGCTTATGCTTCAATAAGTCTGTTAGTGTTTAAAGTGCCACAAAACTCTTTGTCAGTTTTGTTCCAACAGATTAATGTTGTTACACTTTTGCTGCCTCTCTTACGTGCCATGAAATGTCCCTCTTTAGTTGCATGTTATTTTCAGACATCGCTCACAATTGCTGCCAAATGACAAAAAAAGGTTCAGCTCTGTTGCAAGCAGCCAGAAGCAGTGAGCGCAATCATGAGTGTGGGCAGCCAGCCCCCCTCCTGCCCCTTGCTTGGAGTGTAATTCTCTGCCTCATTGTGCAGATCCTTTCAGATACACAGCCAGGTGACTGTGTGGTTCACAGCGCTCTCTCTCTCTCTCTCTCTCTCTCTCTCTCTCTAGCCACCAGCCGCTTCTGCTTGTCAATCACTGGCATATGATCCTGATCATATAAGGAATTATTTTTCACACACTTCTGTGTTGGGCAAAGCCAGTGATGGAGCAGCACTCTGTGTGTGCGTCTGTCCCATCCTGCTTTACCCAATTTGGAAGGAAGATCCTTTTTGTCTTCAGAAAAGGAGTTAGGAGGAGCCAGCTTCCCATTGGTCAGCAGGACCTGTGGAGTCAGACCATTGCCATGCCAACCGACATTGCCCCTAGTTCCTCCAAGCTATGTTGTGAAGTGCTGGGTGTGGCAGAGGAAGATGCCAGGCGAAGCAAGGACCCAGGGAAGCATCTGCTGGGCATTGTCTGGAAGGAGACACTCCCCCCAAGCAGGGAATTGCTGGCTGCCCTGCTCTTTGGAGCTGTGTGACTGGCTGGGAGATACTTTTAGCACTGCCTCTTTTGCAGTTCCTGCTTCACTCCCCACTCCTAGTTGCTTCCCCCAGCAACTTTGCTACACAGAAGAGTGTCTGAAGAGGGAGTATCCACTGCACTCCGACTGAACAGCTCAAGGTTGAGGCAGCAGCAGCAGCAGCTCTTTACTTACCCAGCCTGTCTTGCACTGCAGTCTTTCCAAGTTTTCAGACTGGGCTGCACAGATCCCTGGGAAGTGCTTGGAGGACACTTTCGATTTGGTGGGGAGCAGAGCTCTGGGTCGTGTCTTCTTTCTGACATGCCATTCACTGCTCTCCTGGTGACCCAGTAGCATCTCTGCTCAAACATTGCCTCTGCCACCAACAATCCTAGCTGGATAATCTCAGCCCAAATCTCCTCCTCCCATCTAGTCTGCTGTCTGTCTGAGATTAGAGGTTCTGGCTTCTCTGTGCCACTTCTGTGGGTGCTCTGTCTTGGATGCCTGGGCACTCTCAGAGGCAGGAAAGAAGGCACCATTCTCCTCCGGCACTTCTGGTTCTCACCTTGCCTGTTCCTCTGTTGGGAGGGGGCCCAGCCAGGTGCCATCCTGCTACTGTGTGTTGGCACCATGACCCACTGCCAGCAACGGTGCAAGAAGCAACTGGGGCGGGCGATACGTTTCTTCTACCAGTTTGTCACTGGGACCTTGCCTCAAGGTAGGAGTTTCCAGGGTTCTGGAGGAGGGAGGGATTGGGAGCAAGTGTGGTTTGCATTGCAGGCAAGAGGAATTGAGAGCAGGGATCATGTGCAATTTGTGGGGTGGGCTGTAAAGTCTTGGGCTCTGCAGTTGAACACAAGGGGGAGGGGGTAGTAATGAGAATCTGCCCTCTTTCCCTCTTAGTTGCAAGTCATCCTGGCTCCTTGGAGTAGGGAGGAAGCAACATTTATTTGACCAGTCCACAATGGAAATGGAAGATCCTGGGCAGTGAAATAAGGAGGCTGAGTGATTCTGGAGTCACTCTGGGTTAGGGTTACTTGCACAGTTCTGCTGTAGTTCAGGGTCAGGACCCCAAGACTGGTGGCTGGATCATTTTCCAGTCCCTTGATCATTTTCAGACTCAGTAGCTGGGTCATTTTCCAGTCCCTTGCTGTGCTGGGGATGTCAAACCCAGCTGGGTACCCTGAAGATGATGCTTTTTGCATCGCACCCTTGTCAAACTCTCCTTCTTGGGAGGTTTATGGCTCAGTAGTAGAGCACGTGCTTTGCATGCAAGTTCTGTGTTCAATCTCTGGCATCCCCAGGCAGGGCTGAGAAGGACCCCTGACTGAAACTTTGGAAAAGTGGCTACCAGTCAACAATGACAATATCAAGATGGATCACTGGTCCAGTGGCATCACTAGGGAGGTGTGGGGGGTGCAGACCACACCGGCTGATACCCTCAGGGGTGGTGGTAACATCAGTAGTGGCCAAAATTGTGGAAACCTTGTATTTATGAATAACAACACTGTGGTATATAGTCTTCAATGTCTGACATGGTGGGCTGGCTTTTTAACAAATGGCTTTTAACAAATGTAAATATAGGTGACCCACTGGGGTTGTTTGTTTTAATTGTTTTAATTATTTGTTTTTAATTATTTTAATGTATATACGTATTTTAATGTTTTTATTGTAAGCCGCCTTGAGTGCCCTTGCTGGGAGAAAGGCGGGGTATAAATTCTTTAAATAAATAAATATATCGTTGGAAATGTATTTTAATGCAGAATGTAATGAAATGAACCGTTTTGAATTACCTGTATTCTATCAAATGTTATGGCCAAATAACCGGGTAAAGAAAACACAACTGCCTTAAGTACCAAAAGTAGATTTCCTTAACTCAAAACTGACCAATAAGACTGATTGTTCTGAGAGCCAATGAGGTGTTATTATGACACAGCATGGAACCAATAAGGTATTAGTAGAAGTCAGCTCTTATTTCTATGTATCAGAGCTAATACTAATACTAGAACTCTTATTCAGTTGTGTGAGTGTCATCAAGTTGGCCACTGTTTTTTTGTTGGTTACTGATTTGTTGGGTGACCTGTACCAGGGCCCATGAGAGGGGAGTAAAGGGGGTAATTTGTACCGGACTCGGGGTCCAAAAGGGCCCCCCAGAAATGTTCCTATCTGTGGATTTTCCTATTAGATTTTATCCATCCTGTGCTTGAAGGAGGAGGTCATGATCTGATTTATATCGTGGGGACTGCTTGAATTTTGAATCCCATGGCATGGAGAGTCTCAGTGATGTGGGTATCTCCAGCTGAACATGTTTACTGTGACATTGATGCTGATTCTGGTATCCCTGTGTATTGTTAATAATACATACTCATTGACTTATGTATTTATTTCAAGAGACTAACACAACTAGGTGCTGTACAAAACAGTTTTAAATGAACACAAGGCCCTGCCCTTGAAAAGCTTACAACCTGTGTGTGACGTGCAGTAGGGAAGGTCATGGAGGAGGGGAGCGGAGACTAACAGATGGGCACTTCAGCATGGAATCCTTGTGTAGAATCTTCTTCCTTGGTGATTTCCAAAGGAGAGAACAAGTCTGGACAGGAATCTTAGGGGAACTTTGTGGGATATTCAAAATTTAACCCCCATGGCTGCTTTTAGGAACCAAGAAGGACATTCGGAGATCTGATCATAGATCTCCCATATACCACACTGGTTTGGGCGTGACTGTGATCCTAGCAGCGCAATCCTATCCAGCTCTCCCACTGGTGCAGCCAGTGCGGGAGGGCAGAACCGGAGGCTTTGGAAGGGAAAAATCCTCTTTAAAGGGGATTTAAATCCCCTTTCCCTTCCAAAGCCTCCGGTTCTGCCCTCAGGGAAATGAAAGGAATTTAGGTTTCAAGAGAGGGTGCATGCTAACTGTATTTGTGGTGAAATAAATTAATGTAGTCAATTAAGATGGAATGGCACACAAGTAGCAACCAAATAGGTGGTGAATATTCTCAATCTGTTGTATGTGAAAGTGCCATTACTGTATTTCAGTGGAACCCTGTAATGTATTTGGTTTTTTTTCACTTTTGTATTCCACTGCGTTTTGAGTGACACATAAGTACTTTTCCAATTTTGTCCTCACAAAAATCCTGTGAGGTAGGCTACACTTAGTGTTTGTGACTAGCCCAAGGTCACCTAGTTTGCTTCGTGGATAAGAAGGGGTTTGATCCCAGATATCTTTGTTCCAGGTCCAGGTGTCCTTGTTGACAGTCTGTCAACCACACTAACGCTGAAGCCCAACTAGGATAAAGACACAACTTGTCTTTCAGCCCTACCTTGCCAGCTTTCCCCTCCACCTGTCATCAAAGTCCGTGTCACACCTTGACATGAGGGTTTAGGCACCAGCATTGCCCATTCAGAAGTACACTTTTTATCCTCAAGAAAGCAGACTCCCACAGCCCTTGTCAAGCAGCAGGCATGCTTCGAGCCCTTTGGGATTTGTCAGAAATATGCAGCTTCCTTGGACTGTTTGGAGAGAAAGCATTCAGAGTTATCTAGTTTACCTTAACTCAACACACAAGTAAGCAAGAAGGCGTGGAAGATGAAACAAAACTGGGATTAAACAGAAGCAAAAGAGTATCACTCGGGTTTAGCTTGCACTCTGTATAGTCTGTAGTCAGCATGATGGCATCATGATGCTATGTAATCCTTTGGCTATGTGTAAAGAACCGAAAAAAGGTCTTGCTGGATCAGGCCAAAGGCCCAGCTAGTCCAGCATCCTGTTTCCCAGAGTGACCCACGAGCTGCCTCTGGGAAGCCCACAAGCAGGAGAGAAAGGCACCTTCTCTCTCTCCATTGCTCACATGCAACTGGTCTTCTGTGGTAAACTGCCACTGAGCCTGGACTGCCACTGAGCCATAGCTATTATGACTAGTAGCCATTGATAGACCTGTCCTCCATGAACGTGTCCAATCCCCTTTTAAAGCCATCCAAACTTTCACAAGCCAGTATGTGGCAATGAATTCCACAGACCAACTATAGGCCATGTGAAGAAGTTCCTCCGTTACATGACTTCTCCGTTTTCTATTAAATGAATGGAAAATTCCCCAGACTGTTTACTTCATTAACCGACAGCATCCCCTTTGTATTCTGCTCACTGGGAAATTCACCTTAAATATTCCTACCTGAGAAAAAGGCATGCAAATCCTCTTGAGTCTCCCTGGGGGTTGGCTGTAAGCGATTGGACTGCATGTGGGAGAAAAAGATCCTCTGTCTGTGCAGGATAGAAAAGAAGCAGCACTTGACTCAAGGCAAAATCTTCAGTGTCATGGATGAAATGGTACCCTTCATAGGGCTGGCCCAAGTCACCTTGTGCCTGAGACGGCATGCCAAATGCTGCTCCTCTGACACTCAAGCCCACTGTTCTCCCCTTCTCCACACGTTGTCTCTGTCCTCCTCTTCCTTTTCCAAATCAGGGAGTGGAAGGAGAAGAAGGATCAACGGAGACAAGTGAGTAGATGGAGATAGGCACCCCCTGCCAATCTGCTGCTTGAGGCAACTGCTTCAATTGTCCTCATGGATGGGCCGGCCTTGACCCTGCAGAACCTGAGGCAATAACAAGTTCCTGGCATTGTGACACAGCTAGTTACTGCATCACCCCTAATTTTTGGTAATCTTGGATACTCTAAGGCCAAAAAAACATGAATAAGGTAGGGGAGAGGAAAAGAATAACTGTTTTCAAACCCATTATTCTCTTTCCCACCACATCCCCCCAAACATAGCGCTCGAGGTAAGGCTAATTTCTGCTTCAAAGCCGAGGGCCTGAAGTCAGCTCCTCCTGTCTTGTTTTCTCTGAGAGGAAAAAATCTGATTTGTTAACCATGAGGATATAACTTTTTGGACTATATAAATGGAAGTGTCACAAGCAAATGTGTCACCTGATGTGATGAGTGATAAGATGCATTTTTATTTTATATGCCAAAATTATGTTGCTACTTTAAAAAAAATATTGGGTTTTTTGTTTTGTTTTGTTTTGTTTTGTTTAAGTTAAGCATGTTTTACCTTGGAACTTCAGGAATTATGCCCACCACATCTGTTAATTAGATTTGCAGATGCTTTGTTCATGCTTTGAAGGAACTTCAAGCTACTAGGACTCAAATATCTTTGTAGTTCAGCTCTGTTCCTTAAGAGACCTGTTCAATTAATCCTAGATGTGTGGGAGAAGATCATAGTTATTCAATACTTACTGCAGAACAGGCCTAGTCATGAGTCCAGCTGAATCCATTATGTGCAAGCTGATGGGGGGTGGGGGTGCCCCACAGCCCATGCCCACCTGTGTCCTCACTCAGGCTGCCACCTGCTTGGTGGCTCCAACCAGCTGTCCCATCCTCATCTCATGTGCTCAAAGAATGCACCAGACGAGGATGGGGACAAGAGGGCTGCAGTTCTGCTGCCACTTCTTGTAAAGTGGCTGGTGGAGAGAACACTGGGAGCCTTCTCTCCTTCTCTCCACTCCTGCTTTACAAGATGCAGCAGTGGTGGAGCTGCAGGTCCGTCCCACACATGGAGGTAAGCCCTCACCGACTTCGCTGGGCTTGTCCTCCTCATGCAAAGTCTGCAGCTCTGCTGCCACTGCTTCTTGTAAAGCGGTGGGCAGAGACATTGCTGGGAGTAGAGCCTCTCTACTCCCTGCAGTCTCTCCATCTGCCACTTTACAAGAAATAGTAGCATAGCCACAGGCTCCGCACAAGGCCAAGTCCAGCCAAGATGGTGAAGTGAGTGCATGCTGCCTAGGGGAGTTGTGTGTACTGGTGGGGTGGGTGGCAGAATTTGGGGGTGGATTTGGATAGCAGGGTGCCTTGGACATTACAGAAAGGCACTCTGCACATGTTCAAAGGCACCCTCTTCTAAAATATTTATTTATACTGTATGTTACAGAGCTGAGCTCTGGCACTGAAAACGGATTCTGGAGCTGAGCCCAGTTCAAATGAAGCACTGACTCTCTGGATAAAACAGCTGTAGTGCAGCATAGATTCCCTGGGCTGCACAACACTGGACAAGAAGAGAAATGATTCTCGATTAATTCAGCAGATTGAAGCAGTAACGTCAGTGGCCAAAAATAGCCTTTTGCCAATATTTGGCTGTGCCTTTTATTAATAATCAGCTTCCACCCTGATTAGCAGCTCTGTAATAAGATTCAGCTGTGACCTAAATTTAACTCTCTGAATGGACAGATAACGCCAAAAATGATAATATGGTATCTATTATTACATCAGCCCAGGCAGGGCTGATCATACAGGTGAGTGAACTCCCAAACTGGCGGAAGAGGGTGCTGCAGTCTGTCAGCAGTGAACAACCTTCATTTCCTGAGTATCGCCATAGATGAGCAGGATATGCACAGAATGCAGTGTGGCTGACTCTCCCCTGCAGGCCCACACATCTCTGCCGACTGTGTCACATTTTAGGGAATTCACGATCGTTATATAACTATCCAAATGGCCCATTTCCTAATTCTCCTAGTCACACTCCTGCTATGGCATTCTAAGCTGGGGAACCATAATTAGCCCCTACATACACTGTCACTGAGTTGGGCTTGCAAGGGGGGTGAGTTCATCGGACCTCCTGGATGAGAGCAGAGCTCTTTGTGATTGCATTACATACAAAAAATGCCACCTGTCCCATGTGGTGAGAATCACTTCCTCAGGTTGCTTCCATAATGAGCTAGGATGCAGGCTGGTCAGGCACCTTCAGCTGAGCTCATAACTTGCCTCCAACCACACTTGGGCTTGCAAAAGAAGGCAGCACTTCACTGTCTTCAGAGAGATCTTTTATATTTAATGCTATTAAGTAATGCTATAAAGCAAATGGCTATTGTGAAGCACTCAGCTTGAGACATCAGTGCTGACCTGTGTTGTGTTTGGGGTGCACTGCAGCCAGGAGCTCCAAGGCCGTGAACATATAAGACTGCCTTATCAGAGCATTGGTCCCTCTACTACATTGCTGGATAGGGAATCTCAATTGTTTCCGACAGGAGTCTTTGCCAGCCCTACCTGGAGATGCCACAGATTGAACTAGGGACTTTCTGCGTGCAAAACAGGTGCTCCATCACTGAGCTATGATTCGTCCTTTAGCTCATTGGGAAGTGCATTAGCAGTGGCAAAGAAGAGTGTGTCTGAGCTTGAGTCCTGCTATGTGCCGCTTCATCTGCTATTTATACCCAGGCAGGTGGGTGCCTTGTTAATTTTAGCTTAGTGCCAGTGCTGTCTCGCCGGGAAACTGGCGGGTGGTGTGTGAGGGTGTGCACGTGTGCACTCATCACTTTATTCTAAAGATGGAGTGAGAAAAGTGGGGCAGCAGCACCTACTGTACTACTACATGGCCTCCGACTGTGTGCAAAGGTGACGGCAGAGATGTACTGTTATGGCAACGTACGCTTAGAGTTACAAGGAAAGGGCAGGAGCATATGAGTAAGAGGTTCCTTCGGCCAACAGGCTTCTGTAAAACTGGGTGAATGGATGGGGTTGGTCAGTGGATAGTGCATCTAAGCACAGAACCTTAGTGTCCTCTACTTCACATGCAGATCGCTGAAGAATTACGGTGAAGGCCTGGGGGAGATGATATTGCTTATGCATGTTGCATTTCATGGCATTTAGCCCTGACTAATTGCCATCATGAATCACCTCTGGTCCCTGTTTAGAGTGAGACTTACAGTTCCCTCAAGACAGATACAGCCACTTCCTCTTGGTGCAGCCACCAAGAAACTAAGCATAATAAGTGCACAACTTCTGCCTGTGCCAGATTGGCATAATGTGTTATGAACAAAGGAGGTGTCTCTCCTTTAAGCAGTGACACTGTTAACTCATAGGGAATGTCCCACAGAAACATCAAGTGTCTGGGTTGTTTCTCCAAAACACCCTGTTTAAAGCAATGATTGTGGGTTGTTGCTGCAGAATTGAAAACTGTGCAAGATGAAGGGAGGACTCCCCACTCCTGCTCACACCAGTTTCCAGATCTCAGCTGTGCACTTTTTTTGTTCCAAAAAACTACCCTTGATAAAGCGTTCTGTGTGACTTGAAAGCTCGCTCCAATCATTTGAAACACTAGACAGAGGCATTGTCTTTGGTAGAAACATTACTGGTACTGAGGGCACTTGATACATTGATTCTACTTCCCTATGAAACTTTCATTCACCCCTTTAATCATTGCTGTAATTTGTGTGCAAAGGTTTGGGGTATCTGGAAGAAGAAGAAGCTTCACTGATGCTGTCCACCTTGCCACCGGGGCCCCCAGGGCCAGAGTAAGTCAAGGTCCATGCGGGCCCTCCTGTTGTTCCCTGCCTGTCAGCCGTCCTCCCCCGCTCAGCACCTCTTCTAGGCCAACCCTGTCCTTCAAGTCCTCAGAAACTGCCCTAGGGGAGGGGTTATACTCCACCATGGGGTCCTCCTCCTGGGCCGCTCCTGCTGTGACTGGGCTGGCCTCATGAGCCTCCCAAAGTACAGTAGCCTGGTTGCCCTCCAGTTGGAGACTGTCGTTCTCATTGGCCTGGCTCAGGTGTTTATATTCCCTGGGGCTAATGGCTAGACCCGCCCCTTCCTCTTCTTAATAGCCCCCCCCCCCACCTACTCCTGCTTCTCCACTTGGTGGAGGTGGTTAGGCTGAATCCCTCTCATTCATGGTAAGCTCCACTGGCGTCACTGCAGGGGGGGGCGGAGCTCTAAGTTCTGCCGCAGTCAGACCCTCCGTTACACGGGAGCTTGAAGCGCCCCTGCCCCCTCGCCTTTGGAGCCATTCAAGTCATTGCTTTCACCGACTTGAATGGCTCCAAAGGCGAGGGGGTGGGGGCGCTTCGTAGGGTCTGACCATGGCGGAACTTTTAAGTTCCGCCCCCCCTGCAGTGACACCAGTGGTAAGCTCGTCCTCTGAAAGATACATTGCTATCACAGGTCTAATTCATCTCAAGAGTTTGTGACTTCATTGCCTTAAGGCATCTAAACATATGAAGCTACTTTAAGTTGTGTTAGTTAGACCATTGGCATATCTAGCCCTGCTCTGATTAGCAACGGGTCTCAAGCAGATATCGTTCCCATCTTTCCACTGGAAATGCTGGGAATTGATGCCCTTGGTAGGACTTTAACAGCCCAATCCTATCTGCCAGCTTCTGCTGGCAGAACGTGCATCCTGCCATCAGAAACACCAGGATCCAGGCAGAAGTGCCATGGCCCCTTGCATGTGTTGTGCGACATTGTTGCGTTCACTGATGCTGATGCCACTGTGCAATGAGGTGCAATGAGGCCACCAGCACAATTGTGGGCTGGTGGTGAGGCATCTGTCCACCAGCATGAGATGAATCGGTGGTGGGAGGTGGGCAGGGAGGAGGAGGGAGTGAAGGGATCAGGGACATTTAGGGATGGGGAAGGGGAGGAACCAGGTGGGGAGGAGGTGAGAGGGGGAGGATCCAGCAGCAATATGGATAGGATTGGGGCCTAACAGCCCGATCCAATACAACTCCTCACATGGCGATGCAGCAGTGCCAGTGTGGCGCCCGCCGCATCCTTCGGGGGAATTTCAGCCCCAAAGGCCTCCTCAGGGTAAGAGAACATTTGTTCCCTTGCCCCAGGGTAAGCCCAAGGTGTCCTGAACCAGTTCTATAGCTGACGCAAGTCTGCATTGACCCGGATCGGGGAAGGGGGTTAGGTTTTGGTGTGCGCTGCTGCCACCAACCCCCCCCCGGTCCCGATCCGCCATCCGCCTTCCTCCCACCCCCTGAGTGAACTTAACGTTGCCAGCAGGTGTCTGTTGTCCCCTGGTGCACAGAGCTGGCCACTTGCTGCTTGCGGCCAGTGCATGCATCAACGTGTCGCATTTTGTGACGGTTGGAAAGCACCTTACGGAAAGCAGAACACTCATTCTGGTGGTGTAAGGCCCAGCTAGGATCAGCCCCTGCTTCTTGGAAGTGGCATGAGCTACTTCCAGTTACGTGACAACAGGGAGTGACAACAGGAAACAGGTATCTTGTTGTCTGTGTGCTCCCTGAGGCATCTGGTGGGGCCACTGTGTGACACAGGAAGCTGGACTAGATGGGCCTTTGGCCTGATCCAGCAGGGCTCTTCTTATGTTCTTATGCTTATCAGGATTTCAGGACAATGAGCCCAGCCCCTCTAAACACTAGACTGGGAGAGAGGGGTGGTGGTGGAAAGAGTGCAGAAGGAAGGATTACATTTAAGCATGAGGGGAAACGAGGTGCCACAGGTGACCTCCTGATCCCCGCATCATACCTCAGGGTGACCTTTGAGCCATGGAAAGGGTTACTGCCTCTTAGAATGGGGGGGGGGACAGCGGCTTCTCATTTGCATTCGCTTATCATGCAGTTTAATTAAATGCAATTTAATACCTTCCCTTTCACTATTACTGAAGTTCAGCTAGAGAGAAATAAATCCCTCAATGGCCAGGTAGAGAAAAAAAAAAACACACACACAGTCATGTAGCAATGCTGGTGGTGAGACAGACTCTCCCCAACTCTCACATTGGGGCTGTGAGAGTGGTAGCCAGTTCACCTAGTGCAGCAGGACCGACCCAGTCTTGGCCCGGTAGGTTTTCTTCCCTTCTCTGTGTTCCGTCTCCTGTGCTCACCCCACTGGGCTCCCCCTGGGCCAGCCAGTTATTTTTAGACAAGTGCCATGTGTTGAAGAAGAACAATTAATATAATTGGTTTGGGGAGCCTGGTTTGTGCACGCGGCCGAGCCGAGAGCTCAAAATTTGCCTTGAAGAGGCTGATACCCATGTAAAAGAGGACCAGGGGAGCCAAGGCAAAGGGGGAGAGTGTGCCGGGCATGGAGACATGGAGAGGGAAACCCCACACAGTGACAGCCTCCTATACGCCTCACTTATTGTCATCCTCCTCGTCATGTCCTACTGGTTCACGACCAAGTGCTTCAAGATCCTCAGCGGCATTGAAGGTAGTTGTGGGCTGGGAGGGCTGGTGGAGAGGGGGTGCTACGTCTTGACCCAGCTGGAGCCCTAAGCATCCGGCGAAAGGGGATTTCTTCAGACGCAGCAGGCAGGATGAAAAATTGATGGTGGACGAGTCTCCAGCTCCTTTTACACCCTCAATACCTTTTCCAGTTCTTTACACCCTTCCTTCTACTCTGACCCATCAGTTTTTTCTCCTGTTATTGCGTTTAGCTGGCTGCATTTTTTCCTTCGTAGGTCCCTGATCTCTCAGAAGTGCCCCCTCCCATGCCTCCGCGTAGGCAGTGAGCGATCCTTTTCTCTTTCTCCTCCCTTTGAAGCTGCTGACCTTGGTTTATCCAGCAGATTTCCACACTAGTACTCCAATCTGTACCCCTAAATCAGCACATGGGCCAATGGGCATCCCCAGTGAGACTTTGGAACATGGGAAGCTGCTTCATCATCAGACCCTTGATCCATCTAGCTCAGCATTGCTTCCTCTGAAAGGCAGTAGCTCTCCATTTAGGTGGGTCTTACCCTGCCCTGCCTAGAGATGCCAGGGATTGAGCCTGGGACCTTCTGCATGCAAAGCAGGCGCTCTAGCTCTGGGCTAGGGCCCTGCCGTCTGGGACCCAGGGGCCACCTAGTCCCATCTTCTGACCTGAAAGCCTTGCGATCTACTTTCAGATGTGGGTGAGCTAGTTGTTGTTATTCAGTAGTAGGAAAAAGCACTCTGTATATGCTCTTATTCTTAATCCACATGGTTAGAGGCTGCTGAGCGTAGCTTTTTGGGATGCTCAGCTCAAATTACTGGAATTTAATTTCACAGACTGAATGGAATGCTTCCTTTGTGAGCATTTTTCCCATTTTACAGAAGGGGGGGGGAGAAGAAGAGAGTGAGCCATATTTTTTGCTATCCCCGGTCCTGCTGTAATTTCTAAACTATTTCTAAAGTTTCTTCCTTTGTGATTGTCCTCAAGCTCCAACCCCTCAGCAGTTTTCCCATTTTACAGAAGGGGGGGGGGAGAAGAAGAGAGTGTGCCATATTTTTGCCATCCCCGGTCCTGCTGTAATTTCTAAAGTAGGTCTTGTAGGTCCCACTCAATGTGAGTTCCAGGGGCAATCTGAGTGTCACTGATGTCACTTCCTTAATTTTCCAGGGCTGCTTTCTTTGGCAGACCTTATTATGGCCACGTGCCCACTCACTCACTCACATGCATGCATGCACGCAGGGTGTGGGCGGGGGCACTTTGCAGTGTCAGGCCTGGCCTCAGCTTATGGCAACATCGGGCAGGGCCTGAAGCTGCCTGCGTGCAGGTCCCTATGAGGAGGAGGACGGTGCCTGGCTGCAGTTTTTTTCCCTCCCAGTTCTCTACAATCAAATGTCATTTGGGGGCATTGTGTGGAAACAAAATGGTGTTTTCTGCCCACAAACTGTGGAGGCTGCCATTTTCCTGCCACAATGCCCCAGAACAATGTTAAATCAGGGGCATAGTGAGGAAAATGATGGCAAATGCCAGCCACCAATTGCCAAGAGGAGCTCTGTTGCTGTTACTTGTACAGTGGCAAAAAAAAAAGGCTGCCCATATAGGCCCTTCTCATAACTTTAAGGTTCACTAATGTAGGCGAGGGCTCGCCAAAGTTCATTTGCCAGGAGTCCTTCCAAACCTGGAGCTGTTGCATCTGTGCAGAGTGTTTTTATAGCATGTCCTAGTTCTTTTGTTGGTCTAGCATTGCAATTTAAGAAACAGGCAGCCCGATCCTGCCTAAGATGCAGAAGCCAGCCAAAATGGACCCACGCTGGTGTGGCCGAGGTTCACATTTATCCCCTTCTGCCAGTGTAAACCCCGGAGTCCCCAGTGGGCCTCCTCGGATGTGTGCCAGCTCATTCGCTCGTGCACATCCGGGGAGGCCGTGTAAGGCCGGCCTGGCCCAGGAAGGGGATGGGGATATTGCAGAGTGCATCATCAATATCCCTGCCCCCCTCCTGGGCCAGGCTGGCCAATCACCCCCTCCCCTGCCACCCCGCCCCGCTCTGGTCATAGAGGATGGCCTAGTAAGCAGTACTTGAGGCTAACTACTTTAGTTGTCACCTGGCTGATGTTTTACCAGTATGCCTGATTTTCAAACAACTTACTACCAATGGCTGGTCCACCAATGAAAATGCTAGAAAACATTGTGCATCTCCAGTCACTATCTCCAGTCCTGCCTGATATATCCATTCTGTGATCCAGTGGCCAGAGTTGTCACTGTGCCGATGAGGGCAAAGAGTGAACAACCTCTGGACTCAAAACAGGCATCTCCTACTCTGGAAGATGCTCAATCACTTCCCACCTTCTTCCCAACCAACCAACTCTATGACAGCATTGCTCCTTTTTAGGCAGTACTGTCACAGCACTGATATGCTAGGTAGAGAAAGGGCTGGAGGGGGGGGGAGGAAAAAGACCAGGGAGAGAGCTGATATAAGGAAAAACTGGCAATGTTGGTTAGAGTTAATTGTTTTTAATTATTTTAATTCTTGATTTTAAATGTATTCATGTATTTTAATATTTTTGTTGTAAGCCGCCTTGGTTGCCCTGGTGGGAGAAAGGCGGGGTAAAAATTATATAAATAAATAAATAAATAGAGTGAAAGGATGTGCCATCTTAATTCTGGTCTGTGGTTCATCTGTGGAGACTGACAGTCCAATCCAAAGAAGCATCTTGGTGCCTTCATGGGAAAACAAAGGCCAAGACTGAGCAGAGCTTCCTCTCCCTTTTAACCCCAGATGAACTCCTTACCTAAAGTGTGGGGAGACCTCTAAGGTGAACAATGCTCGGCACATCCCTGGCGAGCTCCACACAGCGCTGAAGCTTGGCAACCCGGTCAGGTGATGACATCATCGCCGAATAGCCAGAGGCGGCATTGCAGCAAGTCGTGACGCTGTGCAGCTGCGAGAGAGGTCTGTGCACCAGCGCGGACACCTTACAGGGAACACTGGGGGTGACAGGGAGGAACACTGACAGCGCAATCCTGTGTAACCTTGCACCGGTGTAACATTAGATGCACCGGTGTAACAGCAGATGCACCAGTGTAAGTGCAATTACACTGGCATAAGTGCACTTACACCGGTGTATCTACTGTTACACCAGTGCAAGAATGGTTCAGGATTGCGCTGTGAGTCAGATCATTTGACTAGGGCAGTATTGTCTACACTGCTGGCAGCAGCTCTCAGGTAGGCTTGTTTTTCCCAGCCCTACCTGGATACCAGGAACTGAATCTGGGACTTCCTACATACAAAGCACTGAACTGACCTACAGCCCCTTCCCCTTAATGTTTCTGCATGCTGACATCTAACTGTGAAGTTGCTGAGACTTTAATTTCCTGGCATTACAATAGTGGTATCCAAGGCCTCCAGGCATTGTTAGTATGGGGTGAATTTCTGTGCCATTTCTTTTGAATGTTTTTAGACTCTAAGTAATCATTAAATAGAAAGTACTAAACAATTTTAAATGTGAAAAAATGTCTTAACTCTGTGTGTGTGTGTGTGTGTGTGTGTGTGTGTGTGTGTGTGTGTGTGTGTGTGTGTGAGAGAGAGAGAGAGAGAGAGAGACAGACAGACAGACAGACAGACAGACAGACGGGGGATTGCATTTAAGTTCTAATTAACAAGGAATTAACTACTGATAAGGGACAGGCTCTGGCGTACCCCCTGCCATTGGTCCGCGTACCCCTAGGGGTACTCGTACCACAGGTTGAGAACCCCTGGGTTAGACAACAGAGGTGTTGAATGAAATACCAGATGAACTCCTTCCAGCAGCTGCAGCATAGTTTATATGGTACAGCTCAATTCCATGTCTGAGAAGGTAAAAACAGGAAGCAGAAGACTGTGTGGCTAACACATTAGGAGGACACAGCCAGAGGAGAAAGATCAAAGTGCTGATACTTAAAACCCAGAGCAAAACAAAAAGAGAACCAGGAACATTTCACAGTCTTATATCCCCCGCCCCTCCATCTGATGGGCTTTCCATTCTAAATTGTCCAAGGCATTTGTTGGTAAGTTATTTGTGAATTTGCTATTTGGTATTAATTATTCAGAGTGATGTCACTTATTTGTTATAAATAATTTCTGTAGCACTTTGAGCATGCCAAATGCTTGACTTCCTTATCTCACAGGATCTCTGTGATGTAGGTCAATATAATTGCCATTAGAAGGATGAGAAACTGAAGACCCTTCCACATGATCATACATGCATTTTATTCTTAGTGTGATACACTTGAAAGTCTAGATCCAGTGCCAATAATGCATAATCTCTTTCCATGTAGTGGGCCAGAAATATTCTTGCTACTGTTCTTCTCTTTCCTTTTTTTGCGGTAACGTGGGTAAATGCACATTCCAGCACAGGGCAGGAAGAATTCCAGATGTCTTCCAGGACAGCTTCCAGATGTTACAAAGAAAGATGCACAGGAGATTTTGATGTCTTGCTGCTTGTTTTAGCTTTTGAGGACCCTTTGGATGAATGCATCTGTCTATTTCCGGAGAAATAGCCATACTAGTCAGTAGCAGCAAAGATAACCCAGTTTTGTGGTATCTTAAAGACCAACAAATTTATTGCAGCATAAGCAGTAATAAAGTATATAAATACAATAAGTGCTAAGATTGTGTCCTGTTCCCATAACATAGGAGTGCATAGATTTAGAAGCAAGGTGGGGAGCTGTCCAGCAAAGAAAGGATGACTAAAAATGAAGCCAGGGTCTAGATCTCTAGGATATGAGTACTGAAGCAACAGGGCGATGTTCACAAGACAGCTACTGTGAGAAACAAGGAGCTGGACAGTATGGGTGTAATTGAGTCCCTCATCCTGGAAGCACTCGATCAGGATCTCCAGGAGTGAAACTTGGGGAAGAAAGGCCAAGAAAACACTCCACCTTCTAATGGTGGCTTATCTCTGGGCTTGCTGCCATAATTATTCTTGGAGTCTAGGGGATGAACTTGGACTCATGAGATTCCTGGATTTGGTGGGATTCAAGCACAAGGCAGGCTCCTTAGCTGCTCTTCCAGAGTCTCCATAAGGGATGTTAACTTCTTCTGTTCCCCACATGTATTGGGATCTGCAGTGGGTTCCCCCACCTCTTCTAGTGAGATCCTATCTGATTCAGGGTTTGAGAGCAGGCTCTCCTGATAGCTTGCAGAGCAAAAACACACAGCTCCTCCCATGGATGTAAACTTGCTTTTAAATTAATGGATAGTGAAAAAGTGGGCAAGAGGCATAAAGAGCTTGGACAGAATGTGTCCTCCTATTCTGAGTCTGCATTATGGGGCACCATCAAACAACTCCTGAAGATGTACAGTTTTAAAGCAAGGTAACTATAGCTACATCTTTTTCTAATAAGATGGCACATATTGCTCCTTTTAGTAATGATATCATAAGCAGTAACAACAAATATAGGTCTGTGACACTTGTGCAGCCACATTCCACATGGCAATCTGAACAGCAGGGTCTGTGGGAAGTATTGTTCTTCTCAGGTACAAAGTATTCAGTGCCAAGAAAAGAGTGATATTCCTGCAACTAAGGGCAGCCTCCAGGAAAGACTTTAGCAGTGTGCAACAAATATGTAACTGTGGAGGAGAAGGGAACGTGCATATTCATTCTATTAACCCTGGCCTTTCCCTTGACAACTATCCTTACATGCTCAAAGAAATAAGTGACTGAAAACTTCAGAAGTGAAGCATCCAGGCTGTCAGACCTGGATATCTTATGTTTTCTCTATATTTTGCAAGTTCCACAGCCATTCAAGTCTGTTGCTAGGCTATCTCTATATAGCTCATTCCTGGTAAATGCTGATCAATTAACCTTCTTCCTTGCACAGTGATGACATATAAGGTATTTGCAAATTAGAACAACGATACTAGAATGCTTTGATTGGCTTTCAAAAGCACTTGGCTCATGAGATTTCTAACTATACCTGGAAATAGGAGCAGAAAATGTAACCCACATAAGCCTCAAACTGCTTGGTCTACATGACTTTACTAATAGTCTTCAGAAGGGTAGGTGGATAGATTAGCAAGATCTTTGTGTTAAATAAGAAGGAATGTTTAAGCTTCACATCAGCATGAAGCCTTTGTTTGTATGTAAACCAGATATTTTTTTTATCTCATTGGGATTAAATATGTGGTGAGGTGGTGGCAGCAATCTTGCATGCCAATGTGAAAGCTGTTTGGTGCTGTACTGAATTTTTGTGAGGTTTCATTTTGGTATCAAAAGCAAGTTTTCAAGATGTAGGAATGCCTCCCTCCCATCCACTTCTTTCATGGTCTTTTGCATTTTTTCATTCCTGCTTGCAGCCCTGATACATTGCTTGCTGCAGCACCATTTGAGGGGTTTGTTCTTTTTCCTTGTATGATCCCAGCTAATCAGGGATCACATGGTAACATGATAATGTCATGGCACCACATAGTCAAGCAAACATGGCTAACATAGCTACATCTCTGAAAACAACTGATCACCTCCTATTGCCTTCATTTGGAATGAAGAGGGAGAGAGGGAATGTGCCCCATTGACTGTGACACTTCCTCTTTGGGCTTTGCCATGCTGGTGGTTTCATTGCCCGCCAGTGCTGCAGAGTTTGTCCCCTCTGGCTTCCCAGAGTTTGTTTGCTCACATGCATGGCAAAGTGATAGTGATACAGCTAGATCAAACAGGAAACTATATTGACTGTGAATTAGATTGGGGGAACTAGTACTATGATAATACCCTAGGTCTAGGATGTTAATAAGTCATTTTCGGAGCAATCCTGTCTACATCTTTGACCAGCGAAGTGCCGCTCCACCAGTCTAAGGTGCCTAAGATTGGGCTGTTTGCATGCTTCTGCAGAGGCAGTGTTAATACTGACATTAGAAGAAATGTCAGTTGGCACTTACCGGTTCATATTTAATGACAAATTAATAACATTTTTTTAAAAACTGCTAAACATTTTGCAGAGTGCATATTTAAACATGTATTTATGGAAACAAGTACTCCCACTTGTATATTAAAAAAATCATTATTCCAGCTCTGTGGAATATGAGACCTTAGTCATCATCTGTGAGTGGAATCACTTCAGGGAACCATTACTGTTGAGTCTGCTTGAGGCAGTTTCCCCCTTAGAGTTATATCTCTGGCTCTTCCAGACATCGCTTACATTTCACCTTCTGTTGGATATTCATATAAGGTAAGGCACAGCATCACAATCATGTGATATAGATTACTTGCCCCATGACATTTGTGTAATGGCCATTATTAGGATGGTTAAAACATTTCCCACTGATGTGCATTATGGGGAGGGAGGGAGTTGGGATTTTATTCACCTTTACTGTTTGAGAGAGGTTGTGTGTGTGTGTGTGTGTGTGTGTGTGTGTGTGTGTGTGTGTGTGTGTGAGTTGGGATTTTATTCACCTTTACTGTTTGAGAGAGGTTGTGTGTGTGTGTGTGTGTGTGTGTGTGTGTGTGTGTGTGTGTGTGTGTGTGTGTGTGTGTGTGTGTGTGTGTGTGTGTGTGTGAGTTGGGATTTTATTCACCTTTACTGTTTGAGAGAGGTTGTGTGTGTGTGTGTGTGTGTGTGTGTGTGTGTGTGTGTGTGTGTGTGTGTGTGAGAGAGAGAGAGAGAGAGAGACTATTTGGTTTTGTGTATGACAGCCAGGAATTCAGTATTCAGATCCTGGTGGGTGGTGATGATGGTTCAAAAGATCATTTAAATTCTTGTGGCTTAATTCGTTGGTGATCTCCCAAAGAAACAACTTCTCTTTTTTTTCTTCAAGGCCCACTAATGTGGCTCTCACAGGTGGTGAACTGGCGGGGTGCCTCATTCATTCTACCCCTGCCCTGCTGCTTCCACTGGCCACCGCTACTGCCTTGCCCTGCCTGTGCCCCCCTACATGCTCCCTCTTCTGTGCCTTTCTGCCTTTTTAAATCACAGGAGCAGGAAGAGGAGGAGGAAGATTAATTTCCCCAAAAATCATAGATGGGGCAAAGCAGAGTTCAAGGTGGGACAGTGCACCCACTGGCCCCACCCCAACTACAAGATCTGGAGCATAGCCAAAGATTAGCAGGATGTGGTACAAAGGATGTGCTGCTGAACCACATTATTCAGCGTATCCTCTTCTCTCTGGTTGTGCAAATAGAATTTGGCCAGCAGAGGGCAGAACACAGCTGTGTTTTAGCACAGTGACTCTTACAAATGATATCTTGTACCTCCCACATGCACAGGCTGGGTTGATGTCCAGGACATGACGCCTGTCCTGTAAAGCCCCAGTGTGTTGCTTCTTTCTCCTTTGTTCTGCTTTGACCTGTGACAAGGTTCAAAGCATCCCTGTTAACATTATGTACAATTTCCTGGCAGTGACAATATGTCTTCTTTACTTTGAGATTTCTCAGTTACAGTTATTTTACCCTTCCTCCAGAATGCTCAGAGTAGCACTTTAGATCCATACTCTGTATGATGGAAGGTTAGGTGGAAGAATATTGGCGGGTCATCAGTGAGAGACTTACATTATTTTACTGTCGTTCTTCAAATTAAGCCGTGTCTCTTTCCAAAGTTGCACATTCTCTCTCACTCACTCCTCAAGATGTTACATTTACATGCAGCTATGCTGTATGGCCAACTAGAGGCCATTCTGCTGTATGCATGTCTGTCACTTATCCTGCTGTCTACCGACTCCCCTCAGCAGAGAACCCAGCCTGGATATTGATAGCAGAAACAGCTGCTGCAGCATGGAGCAGGAGGAAGACGCTTGTTGATGCTTAGGTCTTGGCTCCTGTATGCAGCAATCAATTTTCATCATCAATTGGCATATCTATAAAGGTAAATAACATTGCTAGAGTATTTGAGAATGACATATCGACAAGGTGTCTGCCAACAAATGGAGGAGGGAGGAGTTTCTCCAACCAGGAGGAGACCAACCCTACAGCTAAAGTCCCGATCCTTTGTGTCTGCGGTTCACTGCCACATGCTACATTCCAGATTGTCCTCCTCCTCCACTTCCAGGACCATCTTCAGTTCCTGCCAAACTCCCCTTTGCTCATCAAGGCTATATAGACGGCTTGCTTGATATGCGACACACTGACAAGGCACTAAAATTGTCAAGGCACACCATCAGCTTTTTTACAATTGACAAGGCACACCATACTGCCAGAGGGGGGCTCACAGTGGCCCAGTGGCCCTACTAATAAATGACCTTCCTTCAAACTCCCACAGCATAATAGGCTTACCAGATCCATACCGTTAGGAGAAGGAATGTGGGCAGGTGTAGCTTGTTAAACCCTTAGAGCACAATCCTAGGCATGTCTATCTGAGTAGACATGCCTAGGATTGTGCTCTAAGGGTTTAACAAGTTACACCTGCCCACATTCCTTCTCCTAAAGGTCTAGAACTCTGTCCTGGTATGGATCTGGTAAGCCTACCTGTGGAACACTTGTGGCACACCAATGTGCCGCCGCACAGTGGTTGAAAATTGCTGCTCTAACAGTGCAACCCTGCACAAAGAAGTGCCGGTGGAGCACCGGCTCTGCCTGCGCTGAGTGTCATAAACATGCCATAAGGCACGTTTGACACCTGGCAAGTAAGCGGTGCCGGAAGAGAAGCCAGTGCCGCTCACTCTGCCCAGGGCTGCAGCCATCACCAGTGGACGCAGGTAGGTCCTGCACTGGTTGAGGCAGGGGCATGGGGAGGGTGGACCAGGGTGGCAAGGGCAATTGGCCAGCCAGGCCAGGAACGGCGGAGGGATCATTGGCAGCGCACTCTGCTGAATCATATCCCCCGTCCCGGGCCTGGCCGGCCTTACACCAACTCCTTGGATTTACGCTGGTTATTTTGCTGGTGCATATACAAGGAGGCTCATGGGGCTCTACCCTGGAGAAAGGGACAAATGCCCCTTTCTCCTGAGGAGTGCTCCAGCTCTGCTGGCGCGGGCTCAATCCTGTCTAGAATGCAGCAGCTGCCAGGTGCTCTGCCATTGCATTCTAGATGGGATTGGGCTGTAAGCCTTAGGATTGGGCTGTTTGACTGTAAGTTCTCTAAGTAAACCACCCTGCTGATGCAGCCGTACCAACAAAGCGTATGCTGCATCCTACGAGGGGGGGGGGCAGTCCCAGAGGCCTCCTCGAGGTAAGGGAACTTTTGTTCTGCAGAAATGAGAAGAGTAAGGGAGAGGGAATAAGGGAAAGAACAGGGTTAGAATCTTGGTGCACACTTGTGCTTTTAGGACACATGTAACTCGTGCACACGGGGGAAACCTATTGCATGTGCAGGGACCAAATGCAGTGGCTCATGGCACAGCATCAATGGAATGGCATGAAAAGAGGAGGCAGGGTTAAAGGTGCAACAAGGGATAGTTTTTATTGTGGGGATAACAATACAATAACTGGAGTGGGGAATAAAAAATAAAATGCAATACAATGTACACAACAACCACTCTCACTACTAGGCCCTAAATATCAGCAGCTTGAAAGTAGGGGAAAACAGAAAGAGGAAATCCATACAAGGAAATGGGGGCATGCATTGATGCAAACCGAAGAGGGGAGAGAGAGGGGGAGCAAGGGAAATCAGAATGGTTACCCACGGGGAACAGGCCAAAGAACTGAAGGTTTGGCAGTAGTGGGAGGGGAGGGGATATGAGAAAGACCAGGGAAAAGAAAGAGAAGAAGCAGATAAGCACCAAGGTGGTTCCAGCTGCAGTGAGCTGAGTTCTTGGTTCAGCCAGCTGGTTCTTGGCTGAGTCTTTGTTCTCTGTAACCTCTGTAACCTCAATCAGGGCTACAGGAAAGGAGCAAGCCCCTTGACATGCTGTGAAACTACTTCACTCATTTGTGGTGGGGGAAGCTTGCCTCCCCCAGAATTTGATTACAGTACTCTTAAAACTGATGCCTTGCACTTCCAAGGTCATGAGAGAACCTGAGAACTTTGGCTCTGAGAACAAAAGTTTGGCCTTTTCCCTAAGGCCTGTGGGACCAAAGGCTTCTGTGCCATCAGCCAATTCAAAATGCCACAACTTGCCTGGGTCATGCTTGCCTGGCATGCACCGAGGCACCACATACACACACATAAAAACAGTGTGTCATACAACATCTTATCCCGACCTTCTAACTAGGACAACATGGGGAGATGTCTATTGGGGACAACATGCGGAGATGTGGATTCAGGGGCTGAAATTACTAGATCTGTGTTCATAAGTCCTCCTTTCTGCTAAAGTATCTGTCTTTGATGTTCCTGGAACTATTGTGGAATTGTTGGCATTTCCAGGTCTCATCATCCCCAATACTTTACCTCCTGTTGACTTAGCTAATAGCTCAAAGTGAGAGGAAATATCAGTTAAATGCATTTTGTTTTCCCTTAGGGAGGCCTGGATAGGATGGGCATTCTGCCTCAGTCCCCATCCTTTCCCCTCAATTTGCCAACATTTCTTCCTCTAGTAGACTTTCATAATTGCCTGTCCAGGCATTATAGCTGTCATTGGTCCACAGCCAGCTGAAGCTGCTTCTGGTGTTCTTTAACCCTACTCACATTCTTGAAAAGTGTTAATATGGTTGAGAATGAGAATGAGTGAAAGTGGTTGAGAATAATATGTATCTATTTGTGATGTACAGAAAGCCAGAGGCAAGTCTGACTGGTATACATCTAGGAGACCTCGCTGGAGCCAGCTTGTTGAACAGGTGCCTCAGGCTTGCACCTGACAATTCATGTTTTACCAAATTGTACATCTTTGTCCAGTTTCTGGCTGCTTCACTACATGTATCTTGAGTAGGAAAAGCTGAATGGAGACCTTGCACATGAGTGAGAACAACACTCGCAACAACAGAATTGAATATCAACATACAGTCGGACCTTTTTTATCCACTGGGGTTCTGTTCCCGGAACCCCAGTGGATTAAAAAAAATCTGTTATATGAAAATCGGGGTGGGGTGGGGTGGGGAGCGGTGCCATGTTACCTTTTTTCCAGCACCTTCAGCTCTACCCTCCTCCTGAGTTTGTTTAAACTGACTGGAAAAAAACCCCACTACCGGAAGCAACCTGTAGATGGTGCCAGAGACTTCCGGTTGCATTTTTCTTTTTTCAGCAGTTTAAATATGCCTGGAAGCGGCTGGCAGGCCCCTGATAGATTCCTGGTTGCATTTTTTTCCTTTTTCCAGTGGTTTCAAAGGAGTAAGTTTTTAAGTTTTCTTGGCCGATACAGATAATAGAGTTAAAAACAACATTCTCCAGGTGAACTGGCCAGTTATTAAAAGAAGAAAAATGATGTTCCATTGGTATTTACTTCCAACATCTTCAGAAGGATGCCGACAGCGAAGTGAGCAGCCTTCTGCGGGTTTCAGAAGTAGGCTGTCTGAAACCCGCAAACAGCTGTTCGCTTCTCTGTCGGCATCCTTCTGAAGATGTTGGAAGTAATTACCAACGAAACATCAGGAAAAGATACGTCTTTTTCTTCTTTTAATAACTGGTCAATTCACCCGGAGAATGTTGTTTTTAACTCTGTAGTAAAAGGAGTGTTTATTAGAAAATGCAGTTACCAAGAATGACTCCCCCCCCCCCCATGGATACCATAATCTGCGGATACTGAAGTTGCATAGCAATGTCTTACTGGATTGAGCGAGAGGTGCCTCTGGAGGGTTCCGGAGGCCACATCGCACTCCATTGGCCTCAGTGGACCCCAGGACGCCTTGGGGAAGTAACCAGAAGTTGCAGTGCAGACATGAATCTGGAAGTTGCTTTGTCTCTTCCCCAAGACGTCCTGGGGCCTGCCAATGGAGTGTGTTGTGGGCCCGGTGTGACCTGGAAGTGGCCTCCAAAGGCACCTCTCACTCAGTCCATGGATGGTGAAATTCGTGGATATGGGACCCATGGATGTGGAGGGTCTACTGTATCTACTTATCTACTTATTTACCTGTCCTTCAGGCAACATTTCCCCCTCCTATGGCTTTCCTCACAGCCTCCTCTCCACCCCAAGTCTCTTCTCAACTGACATTCTAACCGATTACTCTCCCTTACATCTAAGAACCACTCACATCTCTAGACCACCAATCCCATAGTTATATTTCTCACCAGCCAATAGGAATGTATCACCCCTTCAGTCCCAAGCTCTCACCTCTCAGTACTATATTTCATTTTAAACATCACTATTTCTGAGAACACATTAAACAGCTCTCAAAATAGATCAACATACAACATAACAACACTCCATTTTGCCATATTTAGCACTTGGCTTCTACGCAAAAATGATCTGCAAGCTTTCTGAAAAATTCAAGCCCCGTAGTTTGGATTCCTCCAAGTTTTTAGTTTTAAATCTCCTCAGACTCTGTGATCCCCCTCACTCTGTTCTGTCTCATGTTGTGGGGAATTTATACTACTAAACTATTCCATTTCTCCCTTATGGGCTGTGGCTGGCATAGGCAATACCAGCCACCACCCTTTTGTCATGCTGGTACTGAATCAGCAGAGATCTCTCTCTGGATATCTCTGGTAAAATCCTCTGGATATCTCTGGTAAAATCCTGGCCTATTAATGTTTGGTAGGTCTGTGAATGAAGGGGACCCTAGAGATACCCCAGGGTGTCATGCCTGGTTCCTGTTATTCCTCAGGACCAGTAATTCAAAAGAGACACAAAGTAACTAGAGGAATGATGATGATACGAAATATGAATACCCTTCATCTTGACTCACATTCCATTGTTTTAAGGCATTATGACTCTCTTCACTCTGTGAGGTGGTGAGGCCTCTGCCAAGAGACAGAATAAAGTATTTAATGTAGTTATGATGAGGGAACTGTGGGCCAGGTGACCCTTGCCCTTTCCCTGCAGGCCACAGTTGGGGCTCTTGTCTTGAGTTTCCTCTATCTGAATAGCAGGCGCCAGTGCCAGGCTGGCAGCCTCCCTTGGGTTCTGCTTGTCTGAGTAATGTGCAGAGCCCAGACAGGGCCTCTCCCCCCGAAAGCTGGCACTGGGCCCTGGCATTTTTCTTGACTCTGGTGCTGGCAGGTCCAGTACGAATGAAGGGTTTGCCCAAATAACTGGTAAAGCAGCTTCTCCTCCCAGCACACTGTTAGGACCCAGATACTTGTAGACATGTGGTGATGGGGCATAAGATGTACCATATAGGTGAAATTAGATTGGCAAGGGAAGCTGGGGGCCATACCTGAAGGAGTTCAGGGCGTTGTCTGGGAAACACCCACAGACTGTAACTTGTTCACAGGACTCCTAGATCCTTCCATTCTCCACTCTTCTCCCTCTCTATGGGTAGGTTTAAATGCCAGCTAGGGTAGGCAGTTGGAGAATCTTGGAACCTCCTATATTCACCAACATCTCTGCTATTAGCAAACGTTTTTGTTGACTCTGGGCTTTGTAGCATGCAGTTTAAAGAGTAAACAGACATAACTGGAAGGTGAACGGTTAGGGGACCTGCCAGTCATGCAGTGGTTCCATGTACGCTGACTGATGCTGCTATACAGTATAAAGGTAAAGGTGACCCCTGACAATTAAGTCCAGTCGTGTCCGACTCTAGGGTGTGGTGCTCATCCCCATTTCAAAGCCGAAGAGCCAGCGTTGTCCGAAGACGCCTCCGTGGTCATGTGGCTGGCATGACTCTCCTTGCCGCAGCGCGTAGCATGTGGCTGGAACACGGAGCACTGTTTACTTTCCCGCAAGCGGTACCTATTTATCTATTCGCATTAATATGCTTTGGAACTGCTAGGTTGGCAGGAGTTGGCCAAGCAACGAGAGCTCACCCCGTCGCGGATTCGAACTGCCGACCTTTCGATCGACAGCTCATGGTTCAGCAGTTACCCTTTGTCAAAGCACCTTTCCCCTACTGAACAAACTGCAGCTTTCTGAATACTGTACTGGTGTGCACTGTTTATTGAGGTATCAATTTCAGAGGTGGCAGCTGAAGTAACATCAGCATACATATCTGCTCGCTGTTGGCTGTAGAGCAGCCTGCTTGCTTCCTCTTCTGGCAGTACAGTCTGCCCCTTCTCCTCAGTTCTCTCAGGGAAGTCTGGGCTCCTTCCTCAGTAGCAGTTCCTTTTGAAATCAGAAAGTGAAGATTTCTTCCCTGTCCAATGGGTTGATTTATCATTTCCCCTTTGGTCTTGAAAATCCAAGCAGTCCTCCCATTTTTCTCTTTTCAATTCAAGAGCCAGTGTTGTGTAATGGTTGGACTGGGATCAGGGAGTTATCATTTCCCCATTCAGTCATGGAGCCATGGAGTTCCTTCAAGCCTAACCAACCCCACAGGATTGTGGTGAGGATAAAATAGGAGGGGAGCCATGTACACCAGTTGGAGTTGTTTGAGACAAAATCAGTACCATTGTTAGACACAGACACAGACAGACAGACAGACAGACAGACAGACAGACAGACAGACACACACACACACACACACACACACACACACACACACACACACAATCACCCAGAAGCAGGAAGGATGCTTGTGGAGATGGGGAGAAATGTTAAAGAGAACTATGAAAATTAGTGGGAAAACTAGGGAGAAGTATATACAATAAACTGGAGTTGAATGTGGGGAGATCAGCATAGGAGAGATCTAGTCTTGGATGGGGATTATATATTCTGGGGGTGACAGATGGATGCTGAGATTTGGCTGAAGGTTGCCAGTGTGTTGGATCTGTGAGTATACAGTATACCCTCTCCAAACATTTAAGCACAGTTGTTTCTGCTGCCCTGAGAGATGTGTAAGGAGGGCAGCCAGTACAAAAAGACTCAGGTGCACAGCAGTGCTGGGACTTTACACTCAGAGGTGTCCCATAAGGATCTTTCCATTTTGCCACATCTGCACTGAACCTCCCTGAGCATCAGCCAAGATCCTCTTAACTCTCTCATCTCCTTAGCAACTGCATTAAGCAAATCGATTGAGTTGGTGTCATTGGGATGGGATGGGAGGGCAGGGCTCCTTCTGCACACATCTCTCCCCCCCCCTTGCATTCCTCCCTTGGCGCTGCCACGCTCCCTCTCTCACTCTCATCTCTGCAAACCAGGCAAACGCAGCACAGACTCCACTGCCTCAGAACTAATAAATACTCTGTCCGGCTCTGTGACCTCTCTTTTCCCTTAGGAGGCACAATTACTGTGCCCTTTAACTACTTTGGGGGAAGACCAAGGGTGCCACAATACTGATTCTCATGAAGGGTGATCTTCAACAGCAGCTCTGAAGGCAGCAGCACAGTTTCAAGAGACACAGGCACCCAATGGCATGTGGGTGACCCTAGCTGCCTGAACTGGGGTGAATGAGAAGCCAGAAAACTAATCAGGGTGGCAAGTCTTGGTGCCATGAGTCCCCTTCACCATGAACCTGGAAGGTCTGGAGATGATCGCCGTGTTGGTGGTTCTGGTTCTCTTCGTCAAGGTGCTGGAGCAGTTTGGGCTCTTTGAACCAGTCTCCTTGGAAGGTAATGCGCAGGGAAAGTGTGGGTTGTGGAAAGTGGCTCTGATCAATCTGTACCTTTGAGGCTGATTTAAGGATCGGTCTACCTAGAACAATGAGTAGTACTTGCTAAGCCTCTGCTACAATCCATATGGCTTCATGCAGATGCTATCGGGTGAGGAGGTTTGTGGGAAGGAACATAATCCATTTGGGATGGGTGTAGACAAAAGTATGTTGCCTGTCTAAATACAGGGGATAGTAAAGTCTCCCCTGAGAGAAAAGAAGAAAATAAAGGTGTTTTCATTCTTAGTGCAAAGTGAGTGTGAAACATAGCCCTACTCTAGATGAATGAACCTTGTGGAAACAGTTCAAAGCAGGGAGGCTGTTCAAGCCACAAGAGTGTGGGATAGAGTGGCAACTGCCAGGGCAATGACTTCATAAAGATGCAGAAAACCATGCGGCTTGATCTGTAGCAGTGTTGTACGTGTGCAGGTGGGTATGAATGTAATGCCACATTGGTGCCATTAATGCACATGTTCACGTCATATTTGAAAATGTTTCTGTGGTATCTGCTGGGAAAGCTGATCAATGGGCATGGTGTGTATGAACAGGAGTGTGTGGTGGTGGTGGTGAGCGTAGAGTGCCCTCTGCACATGAGTTATTATTATGCAGGTAGAGGCAGCATCTAGCAAACTGTTGGCAACAGACAATTGTGACATAGTAGTATTGAGTGGCTAGGGAGCATGCCTTGCATGTTTATGTTCGCAGGAAGCAAACATGGATTGATAAAGTCTGTATACATTCATTGCTGGGTGTGCTGGACTCTGTGTAAATGCCTTTCTGCTTCCTGAATTCTGTCCCTCTCTTTCTTGCTAGGGGGAGCAGGGTAGGAACTTTTCTTGGCTGAGTTGATGGATTGTTCGTCAGAGTCCTGAATTGGACTTCCTCTAGTTGTAGGACTTGAATGAGCAAGATATGGAATCAGATGGGCCCATCGGTCATATCCAGTATGAGGAGATGGGATAATACTTTGAAAATATGATAGAGACTGAGGTGGATTGCCAGTGGGGCTCTGAGCATTACCCATAATCCTTAAAATCAAGCTACAGGAGCCAATTTAGTTAAAAAAAACTGATGCAGGTAAAAGAGGAGAGTAGATCAGCTTGGGTTTTGTTTGGGCAGGAATATCTGGTGTACAGGTTAACCCAATCATGTGGCAGGTTGCTTTCAGGACCAGGGTTCTACTTCTCATTGTTTGAGGAGATTCTATTTCCAGACCCTGAGAACTCATAAAGATATCCCTCACTGCCTCTCTTACACCACACTTCTCTCAATTCCTCCTGGTTGAGGCTTTTCTTTCCCTCTCAGTCTCTTTCACCTTGATCATACAGGTAACTCTCTTCATGATCTCAAAAAAGGACTTTTGCTTCCCAGGTCCTGCTTTCAGCTGGGAATAACCAAGTCTCTTTTTGACAAGTAAGCTGCAATGCAAGTAGATCACATGCTGTGCAGGAACTCTGATGATTTGCCTTTCATTCCTTTCTGTTCCTCCCTGCTTTCTCCACTGAGAGTCAGGCTTAGTTCTCCCTCCCCCCCCCCCCCTTCGTGGCACTGTGTTATCTCCTTATGCAGGCATTCTGGCCCACAAGCTGTAGCAGTTCTACTTGTTGCTGCTTGAGATTTGGTCTTCCCAGAGATGTATATGTTGGAACAGGGCACCCAATTATTTTGCAGGTGACTTCTATGGGGAAACAGTATTTGTGTGGATCATGTCAGGGTTTGACTTTGGGATTTTTTTTATTTAAAAAAAAAAGAAATTAAGATTTTCATTTGATCCTTGAATGGGTGCAAAGTTTGGATGCTCTTCTTTATGTGTGTACGTGAACATACAAACCAGAGTCTGTCCAAGGTTAACGTGTCCCACTTTCCTGACTGAAGACTGATATGTTTCTCCATAGGCACATAGGAAGTTGCCTTATACTGAGTGGGACCACGGGACCATCTAGCTCAGTGTTCCCACTCCCAGAGATGTGTCTACACTGGCTGGCAGCAGTTCTCCAGGGCTTTTAGAAAGGGGTCTTTTCCAGCCCTACCTTCAGGGTGTGAAGCGTGTGTTCCACCACTGAGCTACAGCCCCATATACACCATGGTACAGGAGGAGAGATGGGAAAACCCCTTTGATGTCTGGGAATACAAATGACAGTGCTCCCTTCCCTGCATCTGCATGTCTTGGTCACAACAGTATGTTAATCTGTTCACTTGCTTTCCATTCATAGACAGCCATAGCTATAGATACTCTGTCTGTCTGCAAAGCAAGGAAACTAACAGCGCAATATGACTTAACTTTTGTGCCGGTTAAACCAGTGGTGCAGCGAGAACGGGAGGCCCCAGAACAGAAAAGGGATTCAAATCCCCTCCAAAAGAGGAATTCAAAGGGGATTTGAATCCCTTTTCTGTTCTGGGGCCTCCCGTCCTCGCTGCGCCGCTGGTTAAACTGGCGCAAAAGTTAAGTCGGATTGCGCTGTAAAACTCCTCCTTTTAACTAATATAACCATCCCATTTATGACTACAGGTAATATTAGTATGTACTTGGTCAATTGGTTAAAAAACCTAGTCACAAAGAAGAGGATTACATATTTAAATTCCAGTGATAAATTCAGTGATAAGATTCCAGATAAGATTCCAGAGTTGGTAGATTCTCTCCAGATGTTGACCACATGTAGCTTGATCATGCCTTTAAAACTTGCCATGAAGCCACTAAGCTGCAATCCTATGCTCACTTACTTGGGAGGAAGTCTCATTGAAGAGAGTATGACTTACTTCTGAGTAAACATGCATAGGATTGTTTAGTGGATGTGCTTGTCTGTAGTCTTTGGCCACGTGGTGTGGTGTGAATATTACATCTATCTGAGATATCTCATGCTACGTCCCTAGCTTTCCAAGCTATTGCTGGAACATCAAAACAGTCATCTTACTACATGGCTCAAGGCCACCAGTTCTTCACACAGTGAGATTTGTAAAATGGCAGCCACCCAGCAAATGGTAGGCCTGCATATGTCTACTTGTCTGTCTGCCACATATATTTTTTAGGTTTCTCACCATACTCACACCTACCATTTATAGTGCCATGTTTAGACATTTCTAATTTTATGACTCTCACTCTAACTAGTCTGAATTGGTTAAAACCCCTACAAAGACAGCAGGTTTAACTTCCAGTTCGCTATCACTTTCTCACTTCTACTTGACCCGACTTCTTTGAAGGACAGGCTTTGTCTTATAGATTAATTAACAAACATCGGGAAATTAATTTGCCTGAGAAACTTCACCATGATTGTCCTAACTAAACATGGCAGACCAAGGGTAGAAGACAAATACCATCTTTGTGCTCTATACTGCCAAGACATGGTATTTACTTATGGATCCCAGATTAATTCCCCTTCTTGACTGACCTGATCGCCAAAAAGGAGATTTACTAGACAACAGTATGTTATCAGCAGAGAGAAATGCATTATAGAAAGGAGCTTGCAGAAAAAATAGGCTCAGATGTTTGGAACACAACAGCCAAGGCCATACAGTGAAGGGAAGGATAACAGTGACAAACAAGTCTCAATGGCATGTCCGCTGCTATTGGAACCTACCTACTCTGTTTGGTTTACAAGGCCACCCCCTTCTCCCCACCCAGCATGTGCATTGCCAGAGGCTGCGTAGAGAACATTACTGAAAATCAATTCCCCCCACTGCCATTGCCCAAACTGATCTTCCTGTCCCTGGCACTCCAAATTGCCTCCACCTCCCTCTGTGTGTTATTTCTGACCACAAGAGTGCTCCCAGGCACTGCTGCATCATGCCAGCTGGTGAAATAAAATCCCCTAATGGCTTGGAGATGTTAATGGACCATCAACCCCACCGCAATCAATCCGGTTCATCACTGTGACCATGCCAAGCAATAGGCTGGCTTTTCTGGCTGCTGCCCAGCACAAGAAAAGGGCAAGGTAATGTAGGAGGGAGATGCTGAATCATGAGAAGGCACAGCAGATTTTGAGGTGCTGGTCTGAGAATTGAGAAACTTCCTTTCAGCTTGACATACTGTCACGGACTCCCTGGGATAATCAGTAATCTCTTCTGAGGCACTGAATCCCAACTCTCCAAGTTCCAGGGCATTTAATGGATATTTTTCACAATGTAATTAGTAGTGAGCACTTCTCAGCTCACTTAATTTCCCTTCCATGTCTACATTAGTGAACATATTTTGCTTTAGTTGTTAAAAAAAATTATTTTGAGGTCCTACATTCACTGTACACCTCCAGTGTTGAAATCCTCAACCAACCGTTTTTCACAACAGCAACACTAGCAAGCACGCCCTCTTCCCACAAGAACAATGTCCTTCCATTTTGTGAATCTTTAGTGAGGTGTGTGTGTGTGTGTGTGTGTGTGTGTGTGTGTGTGAGAGAGAGAGAGAGAGAGAGAGAGAGAGAGAGAGAGAGCTGTGAGCTCTTCCTTTCTTGCGCATTTATAGCAAGTACAAACTGGACCACTCAAGGGAGCATTTGTTACTCTCTTTTATACTCCAGCAACAAAACAGCAACTTTTAAATGGAACCAAAACCAAGCCAAACTCACATTTCATGATGATACCCAGCCTAAAAGGGGTGGAGTGGTTTGAAGCAACCTTTCGACTCTGAGCTATGAAGACAGCAACACTGAGAATATCATACAACCGCTTAATGCAGGTTTAGTTTAGCATACAACCCCAATTTAGGTTCCTGGAGAAGGAGAATGCTTTAAAATAAAAGAGCTGAGCATTTGTCTAAATGACTGTATCTCCAGAGAGAGAACATTTCACAATGTGGGCACCACTGTCAAAGCAAGTTCTACTCTGCATCCTTACCAACCATATCTGAAGAAAAGTGGAGACAGAAGCAAAGCCTCTCCAGCAGATCTGAAGAAATGAAGAGTAAAACATAGGAACAGGCACATGTGAGTTGAGGGCACCAAAGAAAGTTGTGTATTCATATGAACATACATCCCTGCAGAAAGGGACTGTGAAGAAATGGCTGGTTACATGGATCAGGAAAAGCAGTAATACAAGCTCTGTCAGGAGAGGTTAGGAACAAAGAAATCCACCTACCGAAAGTTATAATTGGTCCAGCAAACACAGCACAAGTTGTCGTAGAAAGGACAGAGAACTACCTTTGGAGCAGGAAACCATGCTAGGAAAAATCTTTGGCTAGGAAAAACCTGTGTTTGTACTTATTAATCATCAGTGCAGATGGTATAGGCCTTTAACTTAATAGTCACAAGTGCCAGAAGAGAAGCCTTTGTCACAACTCCACAGGAAGGCTTCCTTTCCTGCAGCAAGACTATCCCCAGCCTATTGCAGGAAATAGTGCTGTTAGCATTGTAGGAGTCCTATGCAAATGGTAAAATACAGTGGGGTGGGGGTATGCTTCATGATGATGTGGGGATAAAAGAGATGAATTGGGTGAATTTGTTGAAGGTAGATTTGGCCCAGTGTTGGTTCAGAAGAACTTCTTAGCTTGAGTGCTAAGCTCAAAGCATAAGCTCTCAGCAGGGTGGCTGAGTAGAAGCTAATCATACAGGGCCTTTGACTTTGTTAAAAGCCAATGACAGCATTGTTCATCGATACAAATCAGTATGCTTCTTCATAGGTTGAAACATTCTTTCTAGATCTCTTTCATCTTTAATTGTGGATGAGTGCAAATATGTGGGGATCTCCCCCCCTCCCTTGAAAGGGTAGTGGTTTGCCTCCCAGTTTCATAAGGGACTCCCTTGTATGGAGTCTGTTCACAGTGAAATCCAGCTGTTAGCTATACATTGAGCAAGCAGCCCCTGTTTTTGTTTTTCCTGTTGAAAATAGAGTGGTGGTTCATTGTTGCAATGACTGCGCAGGGAGCTGCATCACCTGTTTCTCTGTGTACCTGCCCTGCAAACAAACACCTGCCCTTGTGTTATGTCCTCTTCTTGTGTCTAGCTCTGCTACCAGTTTTTTCTAAGGGCACAAGTGGGGCCATCCTTCTTCCATATTTAGAGGGCATGGGGATGAGTAGTAATTGATACTACTTTACTATTGGCAGAGTAGTCTGATCTCCACAATTCTGTGATCATGCCATGTACAAATAGAAATGAGGCGCACAGTTCAGCATCCCAAGAATCCATACTTTCATTAAAAACCCAAGTTTCTAGCCTTTTGGACTGCAACAGTTAGATCATAAGAGTTGCTCATTAGATTAGACCAAAGATCTAACTATGGTAGTTCTGTACTCTGTCTCCATTAGTGTCCAACATGATGACTGTGATATGATGGAGAGAGCCACCCCTTTTCCTTGAACCTAGCTTCTGATAATCTGACCCAAATATGGAGGTTCCATTATTTCATGTCTGGTAGCAATCAATAGACCCATGTTCCCTCCTTCATTCAGTCCTTTTTAAACCATCTAAGCTAGTTGTCACTGCTGCTACTGCTTGACTGAGCAGAATTTCTTGTCAAAACATTTTTCTTGCCATCATCCAGAATTTAGGTTCTTCCTCATATGGAATTTTTAGTGTAATGTGTTTATTATAAGTGTGTTGGTCTCTTGAACTTTATCCTCGTAGGCCCAGTCATGAACTTTGTGTGTTTTGCTTCATGGATACCCTAACACTCACATAAGTATGGGATCATGGGATGCAATTGATGTTGATTGCATAGATGTTGGAGACAACAGAGTAAGATGTGTGAAAATCCCTCTTAATTTATGATATGCAAAATATATGTACAAAAGAGGTATAGTGTAGTAGCTAAGAAACTAAGCTACAAATAGGTTTCTCAGAAGATGAACCAATATGGAATGGGTTCCAAAGGTAGAAGATCTGAAAACCCCTGCTCTAGGCAACATTGGGTGGGCACAAGGGAAGCAGAAGATGCCTTTGTAATGTGTATCGATGATGCAAAGTGGAGGGATTTCTCTTCAGCCATGGATTTAAGGAATTGGCACGAGTAGCAGTTCGAACGCAAGAAATTGCAAGTATATAAATAGGTACCACTGCGGCAGGAAGGTAACAGCGTTCCGTTAGTCATGACCACATCTTCCACATGACCACAGAAGCGTCTTCGGACAGACTCTGGTTCTTCGGCCAGAAATGGGGATGAGCACCCACACCCTAGAGTCGGACATGACTGGCTTTTGAGCAGGGGATACCTTTACCTTTAGGTGACATGTCCGTTATTCTAAAGGTGCTCTGTGGGAGTGTGCTGATGGACTACTGCATTTCATTCAGCTGGTGGCAATGTGGCTTACAGCCTCGGGGTTCCAGAATGGGGTGAAGGCAGTGATTTTGCTTGTTAGGACCTCAGTGAGCCTGCAGGCAATGTGTCTGGTTCTTAGGACATGGGGAGGGGTGAAAGCATGCTTACATGGATAGATATTTATGATGGAGTACTCCTAGGGGGCAGGGAACAAAATGACAGAGACGTGAGGGAAGTAACAAGTTGTCTCTTATATTTTACCCAGGAATGGCTGTAGGCTAGGCTGGTGATTTGTCTGAGGCAGAAGTTCAAATGGAACAGCTCTTAATGAAAACAAAGGAATTTAGCTGAATGCTGTGATCCAAAGAACTCAGAAGCTGCTCCAGCACAGATTTGTAGCTCACTGAATATCTTTATGCATATGTCAGCTACTTGGAGAAATTGGCTTTGTTCCTCTTCTCTGAGGAGCCTTTGGTCTTACAGGACCTTTGTAAGTCCTTTACAGAGCCCATCTCTTATGGCTGTAGGGGGAAGGGCCAGTGAAGGGCCCTCAAGGGAGTCCTCAGAATCTGAAGAGAGGGGAAGAGCAACATTCCCAGGCTAGAGTAGGGGTGGTAGATCTGGTTCCTGGGGTTCCCCTTGTGCAAGGGGTTCAGGTGGACAGAAATACTGGAGTCTGCTCCAAGGGAATTCCCCTTCCCCATTCTGTCTTCTCTCCTAGGACATCCACCTCATCATCAGACTGAGGGACTTCCAGTCTTGGAGTCATGACACATTTGTTGCTCAGTTGTTCCCCTTGCTTCTGCTTATACGTTACTTGACACAATTTGCACAAGCCTTGGAGCTCATGACTAGGATGTTGTCTTTTGGACCATGGACACTTGCTGTGCATGTTATCTATATCCACCCTGCTATTAACTCCTGCTCTTGACAACCTTGTCACGTTCATGGCCCTACAAGGTGAAATGTGTTCTCTAGTAGTTTGAAGAGGTAGTGCCACTGCCATCTGCTCTGAAGCATTGCTGCATCTTCACAAGTTTGCCATTCTCGGTACTACCGGTAATTGTGTTTGGAGAGTCATCATTGAAACCCATGGTTTTTTAGAGCACTCTCATTGCTACAGTCTACAAACCCACAAAGTTGCTGACTCATTGGTGGCCCAAAGGCTGCTCCTGTTCTGAGCAGCTTTAACTGGGTGGGGGTTATGGGGAGGATGAAAAAGTTGGCTTTATCGATTATGGCTCCTGAAGTGCCGGCATCAATAATTCAGAAGAACAATTGGCAGGAAATGGAGACCTCAGAGTGGGGGCAATGTGACAGCTTGAGGGGGTGAGGGAGGAGATAAAAGCCTGGCCAGGGGATAGTCACACATATCAAGTCTGAGTTAGATAGTAGCAAAGGTGCAGACTGGAACCGACAGGCAGATTATCCACTCTGAGTTAAATGGACTCTGTCATAGATGCAGCCATGAGTGCAGGCAGCGGGATGAAAATGTGAACTAGGATGGTGAGAGGTAATCTCTGATCAAAGTCTGCAAAGGACACAAATCATCTGTTTCAGTTTGTGGTTCTGTCGCACCTTTACAGTGTAAGATACAACTTGCATGCTCAAAGTATCTTTATCCACTGTAAACACAAGCATATGCAGACTAGAAGGTATATCTCTCAAGCTTCTGGGAATGCCTGACACACAGTGGGAAGTGGCTTCCTCTTGCAGCATCTATTGTGAAATCTAGGTTCTACTCTTCTGGGGGAAGGGTGGGTATGCAAGATTGTCAGGAACTATCACTGCCTTCAGTGTATGTATCATACTGCCGTTCTTCCTTGTAGGATCCTCCCTGTAGGATACATGTTCCAGCAAACTTTGCAAGAACAAGGTATCAGCTCCGAGAATTCCCCTCATACTCATTCTAAAGAGGAGAATGTTCACATAGTGATGGGATCATGCCTTATCAAAAGAGCTGAGCCCCAGGCTGACGAACCAAAGCCATACTGAGAATATTAACATGGGGGTGGTGAGATCGGCACATTCCAGGTCTGTTCTCCTTCAGTTACTCTGAGATTGTTCTAGACCAGAGGTTCTCAACCTGTGGTACGCGTACCCCTAGGGGTATGCGGACCACGTGCTGGGGGTACACCAAGGACTAGCTGTTATCTGCCCCATTAACAATTAAGTGATTTTTGTTTTTTTCCCGGATTTTTTTCGGAGCCAGAGAGCTCCGTTGTGCTTTCTTCCGTAGCTAATCTATCTGATCTACAGCTGATTGTCGGGGTTAATTTATGTGCATGCATAGCTTCTCAGCAGCCAGCAGAGGGCGTTGTGTTCCTCCGATGGTGAATGAATGCAGCTTACTTTGCTAACACAGAGACAGACATCACTTGGGTAAGCTTCTGAACTGGGCCTAGTTGGGGAGACTAGTTGGGGTCAGCGGCGGAACTTTGGCGGAGTGCATGGAGTAGCTGCTCCAGGCGCGGGGGGGGCGTACTTACCCTTGTGATGCGTCGCCTCCGCTTCGGCCGTCTTCGTTTCGGCCCGCCCACCCTCCTTGCAGCTCGAACGGCTCCGAAAAGGCACCAAAACCGGCGGGGGGGCGTGGTCGGAGCTGCGCTGGGCACATCGACATGATGTCATGCAGGCCCCGCCCTTGCTTCGGGCGCCGGGAGGGGCACCGACATTTCTGGTTGGGGTGGGGGGGAAGAGTTGAGTTTGGGGTTTTTTTTGTACCTGGAATTTATATTTTTTACTTTGGAAACTGTGCATGGGTGGGGGAGGAAAGAGTTGAGTTTGGGGGTTTTCTGTACCTGGAATTTATGTTTTTTACTTTGGAAACTGTGCCTGGGTGGGGTGGGGGAGGAAAGAGTTGAGTTTGGGTTTTTTTTTGTACCTGGGGTTTATGTTCAGCATCTATTTCAGCATGCATTTTGTGCATGTGTCTTATTGCTGTGTGTTTTTTAAAAGAAATCCTGGGATTTTTGTGTATTTTATGCAAATTATGTAAATTAGCTACTTATGTATTATGCTAATTAGCTGGGGGTACTCCAGAAATTTTGACCTTCACTTGGGGTACCTGGGCCTCCAAAGGTTGAGAACCCCTGTTCTAGACTTAGCTTCTTGGCAGCATGTTTGTCTTCCTTGCCCCCTCCACATTCACCATAGGAGAAATGTAGCAAGATACCTACATGCCTGGTGTTAATTTAGGTGATCCACTGACTGCCACATAACCTTCTTGCCATCTGGTCCTTATAGCAATGGCAGTTAGTTTTGCAAGTGCATTGTTCTGTGTTGTCAGTGGCAGCACGCTCCTTTAGAACACATCATTGTCCCCTTCTATTCCCTATCCTGTACCTGGTAGTGTGAAACATTTATAGAACATTATGCTTTCACCTGCATTAGGTGCATGGAGGCAGAAAAAAGCAAGCACACTTGCACTCCTGGCATGCTGTGGCAGTGGGCTACTGACACCACCATCACTTGATGGCAACGGTTCCGAAATGGCTTTCGGCGGCATGCAATGTGCTGCCACATGGCCATTTAAGACAGCGAAGCTGTGTTCTGCTGTCGTAAAGCCCTAGTTAGGATTGGGCTGTCAGATGGTTTTATTTCCCTCCTTTCCTTTCCTTTTTTTTTTTCTCCTATTGGGTTTTTAAATATTTGATCAAACATTCCATCACCAACATAGTGTAATCTCTTCTGCATTTTTACTCAGAATTTAGTCCCATTGTGTTTAAGGCAGATTACACCTAGGTAGCCTACATCAGATTGCAGCTTTACTTTAAAGAGCACTGTGTGGTCCACTTTGGAAATAGTTTTTAGGCTGCAATACTATGCGCACTTGCCTGGGAGTAAGTCCCATTGAACTCAGTGGGACTTGCTTTTGAGTAGAATTGAACTACTAGGAATCTACAGTATGTCCTGGAGTTCCAAGGGATATAGCCATAGCCTATTTCTGACAAAATGTCAATCAGTGAAATAATGCCTTACTTTGCCTCCATTTTTAGCTCCAGGGATTGGCATGACATCCCACCCCTATTTTGATGAGAAAGATTAAGAAAGAGGTCATTTAATCTGTGATGTTGGAGAAGAACAATTTTATCTGCCTTAGTTTCCCCTTTATATTTGTTTGTTTGTTTTTTAAAAATTCCTATCCTTGCCTTTCAGCAAGGTTTTCAATTTGACTATTTTTTAACACAATCATTTAACATTGGAGCAGTAGTAAGCACAAAACAATAAAAGCAGCAATAAAACCAGCTGGACAACAAAGGCAGGAAGATCATAATAAAATTGCATCTGGCACCAAAAAGACAATGAACTCAGCAGCAGGTAAATGTCCCTGAGGAGAGCTTTCCATTACCAGGGCATCACCACTGAGAAGGCACTTTCTCCAGTACCACTACCCAACGTACCTCGGAAGGTAATGGAACCTGGAGTCAGCCTCTGAAGCAGGTTTTGGAGCAGGCAGGTTCACGTGGGAGTAAATGATTCCTCAGATATCCTAGGCTTAATTCGTATAGGGCTTTATAGACCAAAACCAGCAGCTTAAATTGTACCCAGAAACAAATTGGAAGCCAATGAAGTATCTTACTTATAAAATATGTTCTGATGGACTAGTGCAAGTCAATAAACTAGCCTCTGTATTCTGAACCAACTGAAATTTCTGGGTAGTCTTCAAGGGTAGCCACGTGTACAATATATTGCATTAATCAAATTTGGATGTTACCAAGGCATGGGTATCACTAGCTGTGAGGGTACTAGATTGCAGGATTCAGGTTACCCTTTATTTCTCCCAATTCCAGGCCTGCAGTTCTGCACTTGGCAAAAGTGTTCTTTGTATTTTTAATACTTGCCTGCATGATTGATTTTTTTTAATGCAAAGGACTTTGCATAAATTGATGCTTTATTACAGTTTGATTTATCTTTTGTTTTAGTCATCTCTGTGTGAGGAGGGAGATGTTGTATAGGCTGGTTTGATTTGGCTTCCCCTGATGTGTTAAATGAGAAAATTAAATTACCATGATAGTCAGCACCAAGGACAGCTTCCAGTTTTGTTCTCTGTCCTGTCTTTGTCAAGGTCTGGAAATCTGTATCCTTCATTCCCTCCCAGCACACAGTCACACACAATCATTTAAAGTGCTACAGCACCTTTTTTTGTTGTCCTTCAGCAAAGGACTCTGAAGTTAATTGTCCTCCATCTGTAGTTTATCTCAGTGTGCATGAAATATTGCCAACCCAGTTTTTAGTTTACTCTTCTTTTTATTACTCTTTCTGGGGTGGGTTACATTTTGGAGACTGACCTCAAAGGGATCTCAGCAATGTGTTCTGATCTTTTCTCTACCCAGTGTCTTTCTTGTGTACCAGGCTCTTCTCAAAAAATCTTCTTTTCAGGAGATCCAGTTAGCTCCAATTAGCATGTGATCCTGGACTCAGGTATTTACAACAGACTGTCCCTCTTGGTCTCTTGTTGTGAATTCTAGCCTTTGCACCCCAGCTTTCTTAAAGCTTATCCTTTAAGCTTTAAAGTTCTACTCTTTAGTACTGTGGTTAGCTTGTTGTATGATGCAGTGGACAATGGTATTCATATGATTACACTGTGTTCATCCTAAGAGGAAGGGCAGGGGGTAGCACAAAGACCAAGTACTATCCTGTAAGGCATATGCTGAGGAGTGGGGGTGGAGAGAGAACTTAACTGAAGAAGAAGAAGAGTGACCCATCATCACAATCTAAGGAGAACCCAAGGTCAAATGTTGAGGGTTCAATGCAAAGGGAGTACAAGGGATAAACAGGAGTAGAGATCACAGATGGCTGGAATTTGTATGCAAACAGTAAGGGCTGAAGCAGAGCAGTTCCACAGAAAGCCACACATGGAGAGGAAACCTGTTGTTCAGGTTAGAGTTGAAGAGTGATATAGAAGTATTTATATAGTCCAGGATAAGGAACAGCCAAAGAACACTGATGGGGATAGGTGTAGAGTGGATGACAATTCAAAGTAACAAAGAGAGAGCAAGGTTTTTATGAGAGCTAAAGATATATTGCATTGGCAAGAGAGCTGGCTACTCAAACCAAAGCATGGGTTCAAACTGCAAGAGAGGAGATTCCGGTTGGATATCAGGAAGAAGCACGGGCGTCACTGGAGCGTGGCGGGGGGCGGGCCGCCAGGGGGTGACGCGCGTCATGAGGTGACGCGCGCACCCCCTCGCACGTCACCTCCGTGATGCGCGTCACCCTCCGGACGCTCCGAGGCCGGCCCGTGAGCCGGCCTCGGAGCGTCCGACCCCGTCGGCGCTCCAGGGCCTTCTGAAAGAAGGCCCAGGCAGCGCGTCAATCCGGGTATTTCCCGGATTTTCGCGCATGCCCAGACCCATTTTGAGGGCAAAAAGCCCTCAAAACGGGTCTGCGCATGCGCGAAAATCCGGAAAATACCCGGATTGACGCGTTGCCTGGGCCTTCTTTCAGAAGGCCCTGGAGCGCTGACGGGGTCGGACGCTCCGAGGCAGGCTCCCGGGCCGGCCTCGGAGCGTCCGGAGGGGGGCGACGCGACGCGCGGGGGGGTAGCCGGGTGGCCCCCTCCCTCCGCGTCGATAACGTCGCGCCACTAGGGGGGGGTGACGCGCGTCCCCGCACCAGGGTGACGCACGTCTAGTGACGCCAGTGGGAAGAAGTTTTTAACAGTAAGGGTGGTTTGGCAATTACCAAGGGAGGTGGTGGATTCTCCCTCACTGGAGATCTTAGGATTTCCTGCTACAGGCAGGAGGTGGAGAACCTTGTGGCTCCCTTCCAACTCTATGATTCTATGAACTCATTTAAATGGCTTGTTCTCCCAACATTCACAATTCTATGCATGTCTACTCAGAAGTAAGTCTCACTGTGTTCAGCGGGGCTTACTCCCAGAAAAGTGTGGATAGTATTACAGCCTAAAGACTGTTTTCTGGAACTAACTGTGAGCAGTGGGCCAATATGTGTGGGAGATGGATCTGGCTTGTTTCTGATACAGTGCATTTGAGCAGGAGCAAGCTGCCTCAGATGAAGATATATTTGCTTCCTGCAGTGGTTTATTATTTATGGTGCAACTAGAAGCTATTTTCTGTACAGTATGTTCATAAATTTGTGTGGCCGCCATCTGGAGCAAGTGCTGCCCTGCTTCCCAGGTGTGTTTTGTGAAAAAGATGGAGTGAGCATGTGCCTTCCATCCTGCACTGGGACTCTATCACTTTGTCGTTACGACCTTGATAGAAGCTGATAAGTTTGACGTGTTCAGCAGATCACTCTGAGGAGGAGAAACAGTGTGTGTGGTGAACTGGACTGAGTGAACAACTAGCAGTTAAAACTACTACTTCTAGTGCAATTATCTATGTTACTATTGAGAATTGCCCAGAAATGCCCAAAGCCAGGACAGCAAAAAAAAAAAAAAAAAAAAAACCACCCCCACCCCACCCAAGTGCTTCTCTCAACCATTTCCCCCTTCAAAGTGCATGTTGCAGCTGTCATGACTTTGATCAAACTTGCTGTCATTAGATTGCTTTCTAAAGAAATGTTTCTGGTGGTTTCAGTTCCCTTCCTTCCTGGAAGAGTCTACATGGCTGTGTGAGTCATTCTCTCTCTCTCTCTCTCTCTCTCTCTCTCTCTCTCTCTCTCTCTCTCTCTCTCTCTCTCTCTCTCTCTCCCTCTCTCTCTCCATTTTCCTGATATTTCTGTTTGTCTCCATTTCTCAGTCATTGCTGGTTCTTCTCAATAACGTTCTGCTTTGCTTGGATCATCTTTGGGATTCTGTGCAACACACACACACACACACACACACACACACACACACACACACACACACACACACACACACACACAGCTGCTTAATTACAACACTTCAGCTGACAAGAAGTGAACAGGAAGTGATCTTAGAACTGCACTGCAAATATCATTCATGTGTGCAAAACATACATAGGACTCCACCACACTAGCTTCTGGACCTCCACAGCCATCCAGTGGGGCTAGAGGCAGCACTGCATCTTTAAATACTGATCTCATGACCTCACACACGTGTTGGTTGGTTTGCACTTGGAGTCCTTGCCATAAAGCGGTTTCTATGCATTCTATGACCACCACATCATTGTACACTCAACTAGCTGATCTGAGACAGGGTCTCCTGGACGAGTGTTAATGTGCCCTTTTTGGGCAATCCTAGGTCTAGATCTGACTAAAAGTGATCCACTGGAGAAGGAAATGGCAACCCACTCCAGTAACCTTGCCAAGAAAATCCCATGAACAGTACCAAAAGGCTAAAAGATATGACGCCGGAAGATGAGCCCCTCAGGTCGGAAGGTGTCCAATATGCTACTGAGGAAGAGCGGAGGACTATTCCAAGTAGACCCAGAAAGAGTGAAGCGGTTGGGCCAAAGCCAATAGGACGTCCAACTGTGGATGTGTCTGAGGTTGAAAGGAAAATCCAATGCTGCAAGGAGCAATATTGCTTAGGAACATGGAATGTGAGGTCTATGAATCAAGGCAAGCTGGATGTGGTCAAAAATGAGATGATAAGATTGAACATTGACATCTTGGGAATCAGCGAACTAAAATGGACGGGCATGGGCGAATTTAAGTCAGGTGACCATCATATCTACTACTGTGGGCATGAATCCCTTAGAAGAAATGGAGTAGCCCTCATAGTCAATAAAAGAGTGGGAAAGGCAGTACTGGGGTGCAACCTCAAAAACGACAGAATGATTTCAGTTCGAATCCAAGGCAAACCATTCAACATTACAGTAATCCAAGTGTATGCCCCAACCACTGATGTCGAAGAAGATGAAGTTGACCGGTTCTATGAAGACCTACAACACCTTCTAGAACTAGCACCCAAAAAAGATGTCCTTTACATCATAGGAGACTGGAATGCTAAAGTCGGAAATCAAGAAATAAACGGAACAACAGGCAAGTTTGGCCTTGGAGCGCAAAATGAAGCAGGGCAAAGGCTAACGGAGTTCTGTCAAGAGAACACACTGGTCATAGCAAACACTCTTTTCCAACAACACAAGAGGCGACTCTACACATGGACATCACCAGATGGTCAATACCGAAACCAGATAGATTATGTGCTTTGCAGCCAAAGATGGAGAAGCTCTATACAGCCAGTAAAAACAAGACCTGGAGCTGACTGTGGCTCAGATCATGAGCTTCTTATTGCAAAATTCAGGCTTAAACTGAAGAATGTAGGGAACACCACTAGACCAGTCAGATATGACCTAAACCATATCCCTTATGAGTATACAGTGGAGGTGAAGAATAGATTTAGGGCATTAGACCTGGTAGACAGAGTGCCTGAAGAACTATGGACGGAAGTTCGTAACATTGTACAGGAGGCAGCAACTAAAACCATCCCAAAGAAAAAGAAATGCAAGAAAGCAAAGTGGCTGTCAGATGAGGCTTTACAAATAGCTGTGGAAAGAAGGAATGCAAAAAGCAAAGGTGAAAGGGAAAGATATAAACAACTGAATGCAGATTTCCAGAGAATAGCAAGGAGAGATAAGAAGGCCTTCTTAAATGAACAATGCAAGGAAATCAAGGAAAACAACAGAATGGGGAGGACTAGAGATCTCTTCAAGAAAATTGGAGATACCAAGGGAACGTTTTGTGCAAAGATGGGCATGATAAAGGATAAAAAAGGCAGGGACCTAACAGAAGCAGATTAAGAAGAGATGGCAAGAATACACAGAAGAACTATACAAGAAAGATCTGAATGTTCCTGATGACCATGCTGGTGTGGTCACTGACCCAGAGCCGGACATCCTAGAGAGTGAAGTCAAGTGGGCCTTAGGTAGCATCACTAACAACAAAGCTAGTGGAGATGATAATATCCCAGCTGAGCTACTTAAAATCCTAAATGATGATGCTGTGAAAGTGCTGCACTCAATATGCCAACAAATTTGGAAAACTCAGCAGTGGCCAAAGGATTGGAAAAGGTCAGTTTATGTTCCAATTCCAAAGAAGGGCAGTGCCAAAGAGTGCTCAAACTATCGCACAATTGCACTCATTTCACATGCTAGCAAGGTTATCCTCAAAATCCTACAAGCTAGGCTTCAGCAGTACGTGGACCGAGAACTACTGGATGTACAAGCTGGGTTTCGAAGAGGCAGAGGAACTACAGATCAAATTGCCAACATGCGCTGGATCATGGAGAAAGCCCGAGAGTTCCAAAAAACCACCTACTTCTGCTTCATTGACTACGCAAAAGCCTTTGATTGTGTGGATCACAACAAAGTGTGGCAAATTCTTAAAGAGATGGGGGTACCAGACCACCTTACCTGTCTCCTGAGAAACCTGTATGCGGGTCAAGAAGCAACAGTTCAGACCGGCCATGGAACAACCGACTGGTTCAAAATTGGGAAGGGAGTACGGCAAGGCTGTATATTGTCACCCTGCCTATTTAACTTATATGCAGAGTACATTATGAGAAATGCAGGGCTGAATGAATCGCAAGCCGGAATCAAGATTGCCGGGAGAAATATCAACAACCTCAGATATGCAGACGATACCACCCTAATGGCAGAAAGTGAAGAAGAACTAAAGAGCCTCTTGATGAGGGTGAAAGAGGAGAGTGCAAAAGTTGGCTTGAAACTCAACATTAATAAAACTAAGATCATGGCATCTGGTCCCATCAATTCCTGGCAAATAGAAGGGGCAGAAATGGAAGCAGTAACAGATTTTACTTTTCTGGGCTCCGAGATCACTGCAGACGGAGACAGCAGCCATGAAACTAAAAGACGCTTACTCCTTGGAAGGAAAGCTATGGCAAACTTAGACAGCATAATAAAAAGCAGAGATATCACCATGCCAACAAAAGTTCGTATAGTCAGGGCGATGGTGTTCCCAGTAGCAATGTATGGTTGCGAGAGTTGGACCATAAGGAAGGCTGAGCGCCGACGAATAGATGCTTTTCAACTGTGGTGCTGGAGAAGACTCCTGAGAGTCCCTTGGACTGCTAGGAGATCAAATCAGTCAATCCTAAATGAAATCAACCCTGACGGTTCCCTGGAAGGACAGATACTAAGGCTGAAACTCAAATATTTTGGCCACCTAATGCGAAGAGAGGACTCTCTGGAGAAGACTCTGATGCTGGGAAAAATTGAAGGCAAAAGGAGAAGGGGAAGGCAAAGGATGAGATGGTTAGACAGCATCACCGATGCAACGAACATGAAAATGGGCGAACTCAGGAAGATAGTGGAGGACAGGAAGGCCTGGCGGGATATGCTTCATGGGATCACGAAGGGTCAGACACGACTTAACGACTGAACAACAAGGTCTAGATCAGCCCCACCATTCCACAAGGCCAGTGTGTGAGTTTCCACTTGCTCAATTTGCACTGGTCAGCTTTATGCTTCATTTGTCTAAAATTGCTTGATGTGTGTGACTAAAGGAATCAGACCATCCTTAAAGGAACTTCCTTCTCCACTCTGCCTTCACTGATCTTCCACAGCCAGGAAAAGAAACCCACATGCTGTTATTTCCAGCCACCCTGATGGAGCCCATTTTTTCCCCAGAGCTGAAGATGGGACCCAAAAGTCCTGGCTCATCTGCTCCAGTGTGTCATAGTGGGAAATGCCACATTATTCACTCATTCAGTGGAGCAGGAACCGGCTTGAGAGAATGATGCACACAAACATTGGGGTGTGGTTCCTTTGTCCTGCTCTCCAGCATCATTTCTTTTGCATCCTTACTTTGACTGATGTTGGGACCATGTTTCTGCTTCATGTTTCTGGGTCTTTAGCTGATGTTGTCCTGTGACTTGTGTTGGATGCATTTTTTCTGCTGCAATGAAGCCATGCATGCTTGAACCCCCCCCCCCCTGTTGCAGTTTGTACTTAAGGATTGGGTAGGGGGTGGGAGCAAGGGATACCATGATATGTTAACTCATCTCCTGGTTGGCAACTGTTATTTTTTTGCAGGCAACCCACCCGGCCATGCTAAAAAAGCCCTGAAGCAGCGATTCCTCAAGCTGCTGCCCTGCTGTCGCCAGCCCAAATCCATCCCCTCAATCAGCGAAAGCAAGTGACACTTTGTGCCTCTCTGTCTGTCTTCACTGTGCTGTGACATCATAGCCCTCAGGAGTAGGGGATATGGGAGAAGGAAATCCCTTTGTTGTAAAATTTATTTAAATATTTCTATGCCACTTTTCTCAAAGCAAACTGCAACTCAAAGTGGTTTGAGTGGTTCATCCACAAAGCAGCTATGTAGGATTAGTGGCAGAAAGCCTACATTTGATCTCCTTTTTCTTCCATGACATCCTATATCCGCATGTTTCCAATAAAAGTACAGTATTGTGAACTTTTATTGTGAACATGTGAACACAGGAGGCCTCCATGTGCATGGAAGAAGAGATCAAATGCAGACTTTCTGCCACTAACCCTACATAGCTGCTTTGTTATCCTCTGCAGCCTTTTAGTCCAATTGTCATTGTCCAGGACCAACAGGGGGGAAAAGGAAGTAAAATAGAGACTTCTTCTAAATAAAATAGGGACTCTGGGACAGACACATGAGATCCCTATGTTTGCTGATCTCTAAAGCAAACTCTGTAGGCAACTTTGGTACCATAACTCTGTATCTGATACAGGAACAAGAATGTTCTAAAGGTACACAGTTGCCAGTTTTGCTCATCCTGATTGAAAATAGTGGTTAGGTGGCATTGCCAAAGGTCATGCTCTCTTACAGGAGTCTCTGCTGATATGTGTCCCTGAGAGCCTAACAGCCCAATCCTAACCAACTTTCCAGAGCTGATGCATCTGTGATAATGGGGCTCGTACTGCATTCTGCCACCGATGCAACGAACATGAAAATGAGCGAACTCAGGAAAATAGTGGAGGACAGGAAGGCCTGGCGGGATATGGTTCATGGGATCACGAAGGGTCGGACACGACTTAACGACTGAACAACAACAACTGCATTCTGCAGTGGGGGGGTGGGGGGCAGTCACGGAGGCCTCCTCAAGGTAAGGAAATGTTTGTTCCCTTACCTTGGAGCTGCGTTGCAGCTGCATTGGCGCTGGAAAGTTGGTTAGGATTGGGCTGTTAGTTGCCTACCTGTGTTGTGTGCCCTTTGTGTGTATGCCACAGCAGTGCACACTGGGAGCTTGAGCTATGAAAGACCTTGACATTAAAGAAAACTTCTAGTCACCATACATGCAGCAAAATGAACTCACAGAATTCTGAGATGACAGTGGCCTGTATCACTTCAGATTGATCCTCCAACTGACTGGGAGTTGCCATTTTTAACACAACCCCATGTAAAAATACACTGCAAATAAAGAGTTATACCAGGGGTGTGTGTTTCTAAGCCAGACTGCTTCCTACTGCACTAGCTTTCTAGCTACAGTGAGCTTTATACACATGGGAACATTAAAAAATGTGATTACCCCACCTGTACACACCCCTCAGTCCAAAGTGGTACCATCCATTCGTCCTCCTCAGGCATTCTACAGACTAGGCCTGTTCCACGTAGCAACAAGAAAAACATTAATAATAATAATAATAATAATAGAATTTCTATCCCACCTTTCTCCCCCATAGGGGGACCCAAGGCAGCTCCATAGGGGGGGGGCCAAGGCGGGATAATTGCATAATTTATCCTCATAAGGTAGTCCCAGTAATCTATCATTTGCCTCTCACCTTAAGACCTCAGCGGTAGGTTTTCTAAGGAACCTTAATAAATGGTTTAGATCTGCATCTACTGAAAGATAGTAAGAATTGGGCTATAGTATACTGTATGTGGTATCACTTCTTTGTTGAAGTGGGGCTGTTTACCTCACTCTGTTGGAAGCTGGGGGGGGGGAGAGATTTTGTCTACAGATGCAATGGAATGAGGTGATGGCATCCTGAGGCACTAGAGTGAACTGTACCACTTGTTGACTGTATCATTTCAGACTGCAACCAGGGAGGTCATTTTACAAGTTTGCCCCATGTAAAAAACTCTCTGCCAATAAAATTTAACATATCAGGGAGAAACGGTTTACTCAGCCTGCTTCTTGCTGTGCTAGTCTGCTCTTTTCAGGGAGGGGCTTTTTTTTTTTTAATGCAAAGGATCATTAAAACATGTTGTCCCACACCTGCAAATTGAAGTAGAACAGTCCATTTTACCACCTTAGTGGTAAAATCACAGCATTCACACCTCATTCTGCTGCATCTGTAGACCAGGTCACACAGAATGTTTTACTGGGATGTTTTACAGAATCAGTTTCCTGGAGAGCTAGCTTTCTTTCTTTCTTTCTTTCTTTCTTTCTTTCTTTCTTTCTTTCTTTCTTTCTTTCTTTCTTTCTTTCTTTCTTTCTTTCTTTCTTTCTTTCTTTCTTTCTTTCTTTCTCCATTGTTTATGGTTTCAAAGATAAGCTTGGTGAGAGTGTGGGCAATTCTTGGTGAAAGTAGCCAGAGAGTGTGCTAAATACAATTTCCTATTATCAGGGTTGTTCTTTGCCCTACATGGTAGGACTAGCAGAAGCAAAATAAAATATTTTCGATCAAAAGGATATTGTTTTTATTTCGGCTGGAACTTCTTTTTTGACATGGCTTCTCTACCCGTAATCCCCACTTCGCTAAAAATAAAATATACAACATTGTCAAATAACGCAAGTAAGACAAATGTATACAGGTTGTAGATTTCACCTTCTCTGAGTGCAGAATTTTCATTTTGTCTTAGTATATACAGTCTCTGACAAATTGGTATTTCTATGGCTCGTGGCAGGAAAGGAAAAATCAGAGCATCAGCTCCTCATTAATGATCACATTTCAATACATGCAAAAATTCTCCACTTGGGCAGCCAGTTTAATCCAAATAACAGGAAACTTGCTTCATGATACTGATTTTACTGCACAGACTGCCTTCCTCTTAGCTCATTTCCTTCTTTCTGATTTGATTTTGAAGATACTCATTTTCTGGACCTAGTCCTTATCACAACATGTATAATGAAGACAAATCACTCCTGCCAAAGATGGAGAGAGAAGAGTATACAGAGGGGTTTGTCAGTGAGAGACATGGGGGGTACGTCTCCTCTTGCCTACTGGGCTTTGACTGGAGGCCGTGGCTGCTCAATAATCCAACCAGGTCTCCCACAGATACAAGGCAGTAAGCAAGAGGTACTGGGCAAAGCTAAATAAGTTCAGTTACCTGCTGGATCAGATTGATGTTTCCTGGGCAGCCCAGTCCTGTGTAACTTTTAGATTAGCAGAGCGTCTCTCCACCGGTTTTGGGTATTGCAAACGTGCTATAAGGCAAATTGCGTCACCCGGCAAAGAGGTTGCACTGGCGAAGAGACTGGCGCAATCCTATCCCCCTTCCTGGGCCTGGCCGCCATTACATGGGCCTCTCAGACTTGTGCCAGCAAAATAGCTGCAGCACATCCGAGTAGCCCCATCAGGGTGGCTGGGGCTTTCCCCAGGGGAAGGGAACAAATGTTCCCTTTCCCCAAGTGACCTTTGTGCATCGAAGGGCATAAAGTTATATAGGATTGTACCGCTAGTTTAGCATCTTGTTTTCAACAAAAGCCATCCAGATGCTCCTAGGAAGCCACAGGTAGGACATTAAGGCAAAGCCCTTCCCCACCATTGCCCACCAGAAACTGGTATTTGCTGCCATATTGCCTGTGAACCTAACAGTTCCATTTAGCTAGCGTGACTAATACCTATTGGCAGATCTATCCTCCATGGATGTGTAATCCCTTTTTAAACCCATCTAAACCAGTGGCTAATCATCACATCATATGGCAATACATTCCATAAATTATATAGCGTTACCTAAGAGTCCTGGGGAAAGGGTTTACATTCACCAGATTCAGATTGCCTGGACTTGTATGTCTGTACTGAAGTGAGTTTGACTGGTGCAGAGGGCATGTGTGCATGTGGTTCCAACAAGAACTGCCTCTGTCAAAGTCAATGCCTTTGTTGCTTATTCTCGATTGGTGTTATGAGTTTGGCTGATTATTGCGAACGGGAATATCCCTGTGGTTTTGCCTACCTAGCAGCTACCTGGTGCTCAGACACTTAACAAAACGTTGAATGCTTCTTGATGAACAGGCTATTCTGTGCCTTGCAAAGTGACACATTTCAGCTAGTGTGAGAGTATCAGAAGAGTTGGTAGCTGAATTTTGCGCACGCGCACGCACGCACGCACGCACACACACACACACACACACACAGAGAGAGAGAGAGAGAGAGAGAGAGAGAGAGAGAGAGAGAGAGAGAGAGAGAGAGAGAGAGAGAGCCGTGTTCAGTTTTAGCAGAGAATGGTCTAAAACCAAAGCATCCTTGGGTTTGGGATTCTGAAGCAGAATTAGTAGCTGTGCTGCCTGCAGTAGGAGTCTGCTTCCATTATCTCTGTTTATACATTCCTAAGTAAGCAGATATTACCAATTTTTTTTTTTAAAAAAATGCTATACTGTACACCTCCAGGGCTCTCTTTCACACAAAGGAAACAAAACCCTGTAGTAATGCCCCTGGAATTCTCACCACTTGGCAGCAGCATGTAACATTATTCACCCACTACGTCCACGGAAGACCAAGCAACCTGTGATCTTTCTGTCCTTTTCAAAAATAACTGAATAGATTTTGGCACTGACTTGCTTCCCAATTCTGGCAAAAATCCATATTGCAAGTCAACCCTGGTTTCCAGTTCCTATTCAAACAAAACCTAAATTTAACGATTGTCACTGGTTTTTCCACCCTATACAATTTGGGGGTATGGTCAACAGGCATTCCAAAAGCAGGGCCCTTCAATGTGTGGACCAAGGGTCTAGGCAGGATGAGATAACTGGGGCAATGGATTTATGACCACAATCCAAAGATGAGACCCTGCATATACAAGTAGTGTTAACTGTGTGCTTGTACCAAGAAAAGGAAGCAAGGTCTGCAAATGGGATGAGGCGATTTGTGCTTAATGTGGGTGTGGACAGCATTGCAACATCTCACTGTGAGAGTAAAGAGATGAAGTCCAGGGATGGGAGGAAGGGTTAGGCTCTGCCTGTGCTATGCTTCTGAGGAACTTTCTCTTTTTGCAGACAGTGTAGAGGATGAGTTTGAGCTCTCCACCGTTTGTCACCGACCTGAAGGTCTGGACCAGCTGCAGGAGCAAACCAAATTCACACGCAAGGAGCTACAGGTCTTATACCGGGGCTTTAAGAATGTAAGTTGAAAAGAACGGCTCCTTCCTGTTGGTGCATTTACAAACAAAAATGTGAGGCTTCATCTTCCGTTCTCTACCTAGAGGCGTCGTTAGGGGGGGGCGGGGGGTCCCAAGGCGACAGGGCGCCAAGTAGAGGGGTGTGTATACTTGCCTCCAGATCCGTCGCCCCCTCCGCTTCTTGTTGTCTTCTTTGGCCGGGGACGGCCACGTCTTTGGGCGCCAGATTGGCCTGCCCGGGCTCCGTACGTCCCAAAAGAGGCTGAAAAAGCATCGGGGGGGGGGGGTTGTTTTCGCGCTGCGCCGCTGCCTAATTTTGGCGGTGCGCAAAAATGATGGGCTTGTGACGTCACATGGGGGTGTTGCATCGGCGCCCCCAAGGGGGTGCCACTGCCTCTACCCAGGGCTTCGGGGGGGGAGAAGAACAACATTTTTGGCGGGGGGAGGAGAGGAAGAAACTGTCTTTTTGATATACTGTACTGGAGGGGGCACATTTATAAAATATCCACATCAATTTCTTTGTACATTTTTTTCCCATTTATAATGTTCTCATTCACAGGCATGAGAATGGAAAGAACTGGGCTAGCCTCTTTTGTGACCAGGGAAAAGCATTTCCAATAAGTAGGGGTGTTTTTTATGGTTTATTTTTTTGCAGATTACGGTGTTTAACCAAAATAAAATAGCAGAAAGTGGTGTTATGTGTTCTTATTCAAATTTTTCCCCATTTTGACTGCTTTAAAAGTGTACTAGGTAGATGGCATAGGCTGTATAGGTTGTATTGTCAGCAGATGAAGAATGATGCAAAATTACATGGTTTTATCTTCTTCACAGATTTTTTTAGCAGAAAGCAGTGTTCTATGTTTTTATGCGGTTATCAACAAAACAAAACAACACCCCTACCAATAAGGGATGACAGAGATGCTCTCCCCCCCCCCCCACACACCCCATGTTTCCCCTTTGGGTGTTTATATACCACCATAAACCCATAATGCTAATGGAAATGGACTGTGTATGCTCACTATTTCCAGATGAGGCTGCACAGTGTACTGTACTGTATGTTTTTGAATTACCCTTCTTTCCCCATCCAGAGGTAGCCACCTCTTAACACAGAGGTAGGAATTTCCTCTTTGTACAGTTTGCATGGCAGGTTCTTAGGATAAGGGCTGTGGTTCCCCCCACAAAACGAGAGGCTTCATCTTGCTGACTTTGTTCTACACCCTAACACTGGCATTTCAGGTGTAAGTTGGATAGGATTGCGCTGTAAGTCTGACACCTGTCAGACACATTAACGTTGTAGTCAAACAGCCTGCCAATGTATTTAGTGGCCCAAGTTTTAGTAACGCTGTACTATAACATCAACTTTAAGAGCAACTGTCCAAGTTTTTCCTTGGTGATCTGCTTCCTGCCAGTGGGCAGATGGGAAAACTACAAAGTTCAGCACCAGGACTTAACTGAGGTATCTAAAGGTGGCTCCTGCAGCTCCTCAGAGCCCTCCTTGACTAAACCCCACCCTGGTCCTACCCTGAAGTTCAGTCTAGACAAACTATTCCAATTTAAACTTGTCTGCACTTTTCCATTGACAGGAGTGCCCTAGTGGCCTTGTTAATGAAGAAAGTTTCAAGCAGATCTACTCACAGTTCTTCCCACAAGGAGGTGAGTTAGTACCATTCTCAGCTGGGGAGTCTCACCTATCTGGCTTGGTGAGACTGGGAGGCCAGGGGCTGGCTGCTGCTAGAGACAGTGTGGGATACATCTTTGGGGGAACTGGCATAGTCTTTCTGCAGCTGCTTGTAGTTCCCTTGCCCACTGTGCCAAGAGAACGGATGATGCAACATCCTTGTAACTAAATCCTGCGTCCGAGAGGGGAGGACGATACTATTCATGGCACTAGATAAGTCTTTCTAAAAGTTGCAGCTGTAGTCACTTTTTTTGGTTGTTCCCTTTCCACTATCCAGTTCGTTTGCTGAAATCTGGCACACTACTGCCTCCTAACCACTTGGTTTGCTGCCCCTTTCTTCAGATTCCAGTACATACGCAACTTTCCTTTTCAACGCATTTGACACCGACCATGATGGCTCGGTCAGTTTTGAGGTAAGATTCCATATCTACTTATATTTTTACTTAATTTAAATTGTTCCTGGGTAGGGAAACTAGTGCAGTGGTCGTTAGGAACTGACATACTGAGGAGTAAACACTGTTTTTGTGTAGTTGTATATCCAAGGGCATGTGCCAATGGTTGAGATGTCACATGAAAGCACAGACCATGTAAATTTGCAGAAAAATAGAAGCTTATTAAAACTGGCCTTCAAACTCCAAAAATTGGACCACAGTGGAATTTACATACCCAGACTACTGACAGAAGCAGCTCTGAATTTAAGGAACAATACAGCACATGCATGCATATGGCATTGTTCAGGGTGGGCAAATCCGATTTCCGAAATCTGGACAGCACCCCAGACAGCTACTCTTGCTATTTCAATTTAGGAACATGAGCCTTGTGGCTCAGCTGGCCAGTGAGGCCACCTGCTGGAAATGCTTGGATCTGCATATCTAGGCTTTCACCAGAGCTAACATCGCCTCTTTGCTGGCTACAGAAAGGTCAACCAGCAAAACAAAAACACAACGTCAGCTACCCTCTGTTGGGGAGGGGACACTGAACAAGTTCAGGAACCAGAGTGTCTCCTCATCTTGTGGACTTTTATTTATTTTTCTTCCTCCCTCGCTCCATCCTCAAAGTACTTGCAATTGTTTTAGGACTTATATCCTGCCACGTACTGGATGCTCAGGTTGGGTAACATTATGTTAATCAAAAAAAATTAAAAAGCAAATTACATATAGACATTTTTAAAATATCACTCTCCCACACCCTTCATGCTGGCCACCAAATACAGCCGTCACAGGTGACAAATTGGGAGAGGATTGGCAAATCCTCCATGAAGCTGGTGCAATGTTGGTGGGGGACACTTTTGGCATGCCACCTCAAGCGCTGGGAGGTCTTGAGCTAGCCCGGACCCCTCATTAAAAATACCTTGGAGTCATTTTTTTTCTGACTAAAGCTTTGTAAACCTTTAGGAGGAGAAGGCTCTTGAAAATACTTTGCCAGGTGCTCTCGATTTTCCAACTGTATACATAGATGCGATTGTCAAATAAGCACTTCTAAACTCACAGGAATCATAAAGGGACAAATGGAAGAAGGGCCGGAGGGAAGTCTCTAAAGGTGTTAAATTACTGAATATTTGGTAATACTGTCCTTAGGAGAGTTTCTCAGTCTAGTTGCTGTGAATGGGATCTGGCACTGAGTAGCCATGCAGCCCACTTTACATTCCTGCCGCTACAGTATTTAACAGTTGTTTCATTCCATCTTTCTCCTGTAACCTCCTGCAGGATTTTGTGGCTGGCTTGTCTATTATTCTGCGTGGTACTATAGATGATCGGCTCAATTGGGCCTTCAACCTATATGATCTAAACAAAGATGGCTGCATCACCAAAGAGGTATATATAGGAGGAGATGTTTGAGATTCTTGGTGTTATCCACCCTTGTGAACAGTGTTTCCTTTAAGCTGTGCAGTCAAGTGGCCGCACACCTCTCAGCCGAACTCCATGCAGTGCGGAGCTTGGCAACTCGGAAGTTCAGTGATGATGTCACCGAACATCCAGAGGTGACGGCGCGCCGAGTTATGACGCTGCCCAACTGCAGAAGGGGTTCGCACAACAGCACGGACCCCTTAGAGGGCACAGTGCTTGTGCATTTCCCTTAACCTGCAACAGATTTATGAATTTGTTAATCATTCTCTCCTGTGCTCTGACTTGCAGGAAATGCTGGACATAATGAAATCCATTTATGACATGATGGGCAAGTACACTTATCCATCCATGCGAGAAGAGGCACCTCGGGAGCATGTGGAAAGCTTCTTCCAGGTGAGCCTAGAACCAGGACATTTCCAGGTCCGTGTCCTCCATCTCTCCTATAACAGCTGGGAGTTAACAACGTGGATTGTTGTGGTCCAGATATACGAGTACACCCCCTTGCTGGAAACCTCAACACAGGGTTTTGCCAGATTCCTGGCCTTCTCCCTTTGGTCCTCTTTTGTTCTCTTTGCTGCAGACATCATCCTCTACCCTCAGTTTTGTTCACAGTCTTCAAACTGTTTGCCACATCAGTCCATAGGTGTTCCTTTGGATGCTTGCAAAATGGTAGTAAGGAGTTAGGGGACCATTCTCTTCCAGCAGCACCTGAGGCAGGTTCCTAAATCAGCTCTGTCTCAGGGATGCATATGTGCTTGCTGAGAATGAGTGTTGTAGTGGGCTTCTTTATGCCTGAAACTGCTCTTTCCTCTGAGGAAGCACCCATTGTCTCCCTTCAATTTCATGTCCCTTTGTTTATATTTCAGAAAATGGACCGGAACAAAGATGGGGTGGTGACTATAGAGGAGTTCATTGAGTCCTGCCAGAAGGTAACATATGATTGTTTCCAAGTATCCATTTGGCCACTGTGATGTTTTGTAGTGGGTAACAAAAGTCACACCCACCTCACTATCTCACCCTAGAGAGCACAATGAGGACCCATAGGAGACAGAGAAAAGGAGGATGCGTTGCCTGGTATATCTGCATCCAAAAGAGGCCATTAAGGTTTGCTTATTGAACGAGACTATCGCCAGAGCCATGCCAGAGCCTCACCCTTTAGAGGCCCTCCCTGCTTATCCCGAATAATGGATTGTTTCCCAATTGTTCCTGTCAAATTTCAGCATGTCTGACCTGATCCCATCCCTCCTCACACCTTCATGCAATCTATTTTGGGTGCAAGATATAGTTCTTGCTTTACAGCATAATGCTATGCATGTCTACTCAGAAAGAAGTGTCACTGTACTCAACGGGATTTATTCTCAGGAAAGTGTGTATAGAATTGAAGCCTTAGTTGCCTACTGTGTGTGGTGGAGGCAACAAACCATCAGCGGCCCATGCCAGCAAAGGTGCTTGGGAGTCATCTTTTGCATTTGAAAATGTGCTCATTTGTTTTTCTGAGCCAGAACTGCCTACTGTATGCTAGACTCATCCGCCTTACCCTGCGTTTTAGCAGTTACAGATGAGGTAAACTTGGGCTGCAATCCTATATAGACTTACCTGGGAGTAAATACCATTGAACTCAATGAGTCTTACTTCTGAGTAGACATATATAGAATTGTGCTGTCAGGGAAGTGCAGTAGCCTTCCAGCTGCATCCTAAGGAATGCCTTCCCCTCTCTAGCGCTGGAACACACATCTCGCTTGTTTTCAAAGAAAAAGGTAAAAAGCAGCAAAGAGGATGGTTTCTCCCCCCCCCAATGGTAAGGATCCCCTCGTCTGCATTAGAGAGGGATGGGATATTGCACTTTTGACACTGAATCCAGACTACTACACTCTTATTTGAAAAAACCCTTTTTGTCCAAGATTACAGATGGGTGGAGGATAGAGACACAGAGCTGAAGCATGTTCTTCAGCCACAGTAAGTAAGCTCTAAGCCCTTCTTCCTAATTACCCATACCCAAGACCTTGACTTGCAATCTTTTCTCTGGCAGGATGAAAACATCATGAGTTCCATGAAGCTCTTTGACAATGTGATCTAGCTGGCTATCCCTGGAGCCCAGACCCTCTTCTTTCTCTCTCTCTCTCTCTCTCTCTCACACACACACACACCCAGGGCTTCTCTTCTTGGTGTATCCCTCCAAAGCACTCTTCTCTTGACCGTATGGACAGAGCAGCCCCAGCTTCTTGTCCACAATGAACCAGCGACTTTGTGGAGACAATCCTCATGTACTCAAGATACAACTGGAGGGAAGTCCGTGTGACAGAAACCAAGCGGGAGCTTCGGCTAGCTTGTGCCAAGGCCCGGCAAGGAGAGCTGGATCTGGCAGTCACAAGCTCTTTCTCTGGCCTTTGAGAACAAAATAGATTGACCTGCTGCCTGCCCCCAGAATCTGCACTGTTCTGTCACCAAGTAGTGGGCCACCCAAATCACAGCAACCCCCTGGCCCCTCACTGGGGTTCCAAGAGGATTCCACACCACCAGGTGGCAATGCAACCACTGCTTGGGTTGCCAAGGACTCACAAAGGATTTGGTGTATTTGCATCCTACCCACTCCCTGCAGGGAGAGAACTCCATCCAATCTGCACCAACGCTGTCATTTATGTGCTAATACCCTAATGCTTCCAGCAGAGGAGACATTTCCTGGTGTTAAGGTATCTTGCAGACCTGGCAGTAAACTTAGTTTAATTCTTAGCAACTGTGGGGAGGAGCTGCAGCAGGAAAGAAGAAGGGTGGGTGGGATTTTGTGGTTTCCTTCCTCTGCACCCATAATAGAGAATGGGTCTGGTGTCACTGAAGAGAGGCAAGCAAGATAGATCCTTTAGCTTTCATTCAAGCATGAGAGAAGTGAATTCATGATAGCGCCCCTATGGGGAGAAAAAAAAAAAGCACTGATAACTGGGTTGGAGCTTTCCCTGGTAACACCCACTCTCTTCAATGTAAACCACTACAGTGGAAACAGGGCAGAGGTGAAGAGGAAATCTCACTGGGAATGTTTAGGTAAGAATGATACCTAAAGCTGTTTCTATGTGGCCCCAAATAATACAGTATTTATTATTTGTTAAGCGCCTTTAGCAACTCAGTGCTTTATTAAAAAAAACAATGGCAAGAGCTCAGGTGTCCTTGAGTGAAAAACTCAGGGAGCAGCTAAAGACTGTGGGTGACAGTATGCCTGTCTCCATAGGTAGACAGGAAACTGCCTTTTCCTGAACCAGACTATTGGTTCATCTAGCTAGTATTGTCCTTGCCAAGTGGCAGCGACTCTCAGTGGATTTCAACACAGGTCTTTCCCATCCCTATCTGGATATGTCAGGGACTGAATCTGGTCTATACGCAAAGTAAGTGCTCTATACGCAAAGACAGCCTCTTAAGGCTGCAAGTGGCACCAGTTAGGGGGGCAGGTTTCTGCTGTAGTTTGTCTTGGAACTAGAAACACTGACAGATGAAAACATGAGTTCCATGAAGCTCTCTGACAATGCTGCCCAAGTGGAAGAGGGCATGTGAGAGCGGAGCAGATAAAGACAGAGCCATGGCTGGAGGTTATGAGAGGTGGGATCTCTACTGCTCCTTTCCTGTACCAACTTCTTTCTTTACCCGCATAGGAGCCAAATGGCTTCTGCTTGGCAGCTGCTCACTTATATGTGATACTACTCCTTTTCCTATTGCCAGCCTCATGGCAAGAAGCCCTTTGATCCTTCAGGAGCACAGTAGGGGTAGCCAGGAACTTCAGAACCTGTTTATGGAGCTCCAATAGAACGACAGGTTCTATACAGAACACAACAGCTACACTGTGCATGTACAGAGAGTGTACAGTCCATATTAACTGGACAAGACAGAAATACAGGGAAGACTGACAATGAGAAGGGGAAAGCCAGGTGGTTGAAGAGGAGCATGTGCTTGCAGGTTACATGATTTCTTTCGCTGAAAAAAGGTAGGACAGGTTTAAATGAGGGTAAGCAAGCTGTTTGGTGCATGGAGATGGGAGTGCCACTTCAGGCAAAGGAAATTGATGGCAGAAGAATTATGAAAACTGGAGGGTTGTGTGAGAAGTAAGGAAAGTCAAAGAAAGAGACTGGAGCTGAGATGTGAAGAGCTTGAAAAGCAAGGACTAGAATCTTGATGTGAATAAGGGGAGAAGACAAAAGTGAAAAATGAGATCCCTTGAGATGTTCTGAAATTGACCAGAGAGGAAAGATAACAGCAGAAGGGAAGACCAGTAATGAGATTACAGTAAATTGAGAATATAGACAAGATCTTTATTAGGAAGTACAAAAGGGAAAAGAAGAAATAGTACGATGACTACTTTGATGGAGGCAAAACCAAGGAAAGAGTCAAAGGTGATGCATGTTGTTGTTTTGCCACAGAAACAGATATGATTACTGTATCCCAACAAAGACAGAGAAGTGCAAGAGAGGCATATATGAGCAAGGTAGAGGCCGGGAAGGCCCAAACCACAGTCAATATTTAGATGGCAGAGATGAACACCCTCTCTCTTAGCTCTACCAATACTTTTGAATCATTCTGTTATCCTAGTCCTGAGCCACCCTCAGCTCTGTTGTTGTTCCTTCATCCTAACAATCAATCCTCATCCTTTAGATCCCTTAGTTTCAAACTCAGACTATAGTCTTAAATCTGAGTAAGCATTAAGGTCATATAGAGGAAGCTTCAAGACCCCACTGAAGTGAGGGGCTATAAGTGAAGTTTGCAGTTCAGGAAGGATTCCCATGAGTAGGTGAAGGATGAGTGTGAGGCTGACATGGGAATTGGCGGCCTCAGGATTTATTAGCTATGCAAACAGACTTCCATGTGCTCTGGAGCCCTGGTATGGCTCTTCTCCTTCCTGAGACTGCCATTTCACCTGTTGCCAATCCATCACACCACCACTCAACTATTCTTCCTTATGTAGTCTTGGATGGTGAGGAACAGTTCTGCATCTACCAGATTGTTTTATTTGTATGTGAACTTGTACATTGCCTAGCCCTGGGGCTCTTCACAATGTTTTAGAAGTTCCATTCTCTTGACTCTACCTGTACGTCCAAATATCCATAGCAACGTCCCTTCTAATCTCCTTAAGCCCATCCCTCCCATACATTGTTGAATGAAACAATTCCTCATCAAGTGTCATCCTATTCTCTTGCACTCTGTAATCTTCCATCCAAGGAAGCCAGTTGCAACATATGATGCAAACATTCCACTAGCTCACACATCTCATCTCGCCCATCCTCATTCCTCGATTCTCTCCAAGGTCTTCTGTTCAACTAATCTCAGACTCAAGGCTGCTCACTAAAGTTTCTCAGACCTTAGGACCTACAGAAGAAGAGGTATTGCTCCTATCCCCATGTTCCCAGTGGCCATTCAGTCCAGCCAGAATACTTCAGTGTTGTCCTACTAGCCTGTAGTTATTCATGAAGCAGCATCCAGGATAACAGGTATTCAATGAGGTGTGCATGTCAGAGGATGTTACAGTTCCCATGCTGAAGCCAGTCTCCACTTGTGGATGTAATGGGTGTGGTGATCATATTCATCATACAGAACCTTTCCATACTACCACTTCCAGGAATGTCTTGTGGCAGTATAAAAATTCTCCACACAGCATTCTCTATGCAGGATGCTTTCTGCACTTGACAACCCACAGCATGAAGGCAACTCCCCGAGGAGACTATTTCAAGTAGACTCCATGTGATGGCCCTTCCACGTAAAGTGGTTCCATCAGCTGAAGTTGGGTCACAGACTAGTTCTGCAGGTACTTGAGCCCCTTCTGGCATGTGACGGAGGGGTGAAGGTCCACTGCAGCTGGCTCACAGCCACGAGCTGCTGTGATACCCAGCTAGATGCCTAGCTGCTATGCACAGTTAACACTTGCCTTACACCATCACCACCTCAAAGTGTGAAAGCAGCCGTGAGCTTTGCTAAAGAGTCTTTATGCAGAAGCAGTCAATCATAAAGAGCTGGTATCTCTTTACTAAGAACTCAGAGTTGTTCCTTCAAAATAGGAAGGCCAGTTCTGGGGAATTCCTGATTACAGGCTCAGGAAATGAAGCAGTAGAAGGATTGGGTGGAAGGTGCTATACACAGAATTGGGAAGTAATAGGAAGATACTGGAGTTAGTCCAGAGTCAAGACTCTCCTACACTTGATTTGTTTTGTCATCTCTGGTCTATATTTTCTGATCTGTACCTTCATATTTCCACCTGCCAGCTTGTGAGGTAGTGCTGGTATATCTAAATGAAGGATGTGCTTTATACTGCATTAGGTCAATTAGCTAGCCCAATACCAATTGTCTTCTTGAGCAGCTTAGGGAGAGATTTTGCCGTCCAGTTCTGCTACCCGAGATCTTTCAATAGAAGATGAACCCTGGACTTCAAAACATACAGCTATGGCCCAGTCCTTTAACAGCACAATCCTTTACATGTTTACTCAAAAGTAGCTCCCATTATTTTCAAAGAGGCTTCAATGGGTAAACGTGTATAGGATTGTAGCCTAAAACACCAACAACCTTTCCCACTTTGGCCAGGTGCAGCCTTTGAAACTATGTTGGGGACCTGGGAACAGTTGCGTAGCTATAGTGGGGCCAGGGGGGGGTGCTGTGCCCCTGGGTGCCGTCCACAGTTTACACATGAGTAGCGGCCCCGGTGGCATCCGCAGTGGCTGCGGAGGCAGGCTGGGTGGTTTTCGGGGTGGGGGAATGGTCGTCAGTCGTGGAAGGCTCCAAATGGAGCCTTTCTGGGAGCAATGTCATGATGCGGGGGGCAAGGCGATGACGCGAAACGTGTCATTCCCCTGGCCCCAGCCCCCCTCCAGCAACGCCACTGCCTGGGAATAGAAAAGAAATGCTACCTAGTTTACCCCACTGCACACAGTGGGCTCCCCCACTAGCCCAGACCACAATGTCCCTGGTTAAGACAAGGGCTCCTATCCCCTTTCTGAGGAGGCAATTCCTCATCCTAGTGCAACATTTCTCAAAGTTCTCCCCGTGAGTAGGGGAGAACTTTGAGTGCTTGCAGGGGCAACCTGTGATGGCGGTGGCAGCGATCCAGGAATTGCACCGTTGCCAGGGACAAAAGCGGTATTTTTAGACTTACTGGGGGTCGGGTCGTCCTCTGGAGAGGGTGGCCGTGCGCCCCCCCCCCAGCGGGCCTCCCTAAGCTTCCGAATGGTTCCTGGAGGTGAATAAAGCCCACTTCTAATTTTCAGGGATACCAGGAAGTAAATCGGAAGTGGGCTTTAATCGCCTCCATGAGCTGTTCGGAGGCTTGGTGAGGCCTGCTGGGGGGGGCACCCCCCCCCCGCACCCTCCGGACGATGGCCCAACCCCTGATAAGTCTAAATGTACCCCTTTTTTCCTCAGCAGTGGCGCAATCCCCAGATCGTTGCTGCCGCCACTGCAGGTCACCACTCCCCTTAAAGGGGTAGCGACCTGCCCCTTCTCCAAGTGGTGGGTTGTGACCCACCACTTTGAGAAACCTTGTCCTAGTAGATATTGTATTTGAGAAGTCTGTCTCAGGCTGCATACTCATCATCACTTTTAACACAGATTATTTGTCCTCCTGACACCTAGAACCAAACTGTCACATTTGCAAGCAGGGCAGTTTGATAAAACAGTGAATTTCCCTGCCACCACCCTTTTAATGCATGTTAATGGGTAAAGTAGGAATTTCAATCTACATTAGTGATTCTGAGTACGGAAGAACACAAAGTAGTAGGGTGTGATCTTTTCATGTGGTGTTACATTCCTTTTGTTCCTTTCTATCACACTGGCTCCATTTAAAACATCCACCCACTCCTCAAAAGCTCATGTCTCAACCTATTTCTCACCACCTGGCAGATTGTTCTTTAGTATGAATCTGTCTCTATCCTGTTTGTTGATGCCCTTAATCTGATAGTTCCCACCCACACAGAAATTGCTATCTTCCACTTGAGGAGGTGGAGGTTTCCAATGATGTCTAATGCTCTTTTCCTTCACCCATATGCCAGTTGCTCTTCCTACCTGTGCTCTCACTACAATCACTAGGCTGGGGGCCAGAAAGCCCAGTCCCACTGCACTAGTGGGGCCCATCAGGCTCTGCTGTTAGCTTTGCATTTTCAACTCTGTATATTTTGTATAATAACAAAGATCTAATATGACAATAAAATGCAACCACAATGGCTATGCACAAACACCATGGCCTCTGCTGCTATTTGCTTTCCTGTGCCCCTCTTGCATGGAGTGATTGCACATTTGCGTTCAAATGGGTTGTGTCTGTGCCTTCTTTCTCTCTCTCCCTCTCCCTGATACTGTTAAAAGTAGCAGTTGGTGTGCCTGCATATGTGCACCTCTCACTGAAACACAGAAACATTGCTCCATCTCTGCTTATCAGGATGGGGCCTTCAAACTCTCCCCTACAAAATGGGATCTGAACCCTACCTTGGGAAGTTCACTATTGCTTTTGTACGCCTTTATGAATGCCACATAACCCAAACCCATCTTAATAGTTTCTGGAAGTGTTGACCATCCAAGAATAGAGAAGGGAAGGCAACCACTTAGTACAGCATCAGCAGCTGAGATACGGAACAGGCCCTGAATGGGTATCCTGATTTTATGTATGGTACCATACCAGGTTTTCGTAGTTTTGTTCTGCATCATCATCTAACTACCTTACAGCACAATCCTGCTCATCGGGCGGGCGGCAGACCTAGTGTTCTGCCGCCTGCACTAGTTGCAAACGTGTCGCTCCAGAGCTGGCATACATTTGAGTTGGCCCATTGGGCCTCAGGCCGCTTACACCCAGGGAAAGGGATGATCGTCCCCTTCCCTCGAGGGGCAGCCCAGAACCTGGATAGGATGCGGCAGCTGGTCCCTTAGGCTGGCCACCGCATCTTACACAGGATTGGGCTGCCCATCTAGACAGATTTGCCTTCCCACCCCCTTGCACTTAATAACAGGCTTAGAACAGAAATCTATAAGCTGAGTGCCCTCTAGTGACCAACAAGTGGAACGGACCTCTCTTACATGCTGGGGACTCAGCAGAAAATTGAAATGATGCTAGATGGTCTGGTACCTCTCAGTGCCTAGACCAGTGGTTCCCAAACTGGAAACCAGCCAGGGGAGTCACGAAGTGCCACAGAATCCTCTTGGAATACAGTACAATGCCAATTGGCAGGCATCCACATAATGTAATGGGGAGCCGCGGCCAATAGTCAAGGGAGCCGCAGATCGAAAAAGTTTGGGAAACACTGCCCTAGACTGTGCGGAGTCATGTTCTAAGATGAGAAATCTCAGCTGATAAAGAAACATAACATTAAAAGATATGTACTTTTGTTTATTTCACAAATTTTTAAACTGCCCCTTTCACTTATTGATTCCAAAGCAGTTTTTAATTAACAGTATTCATGAATACACTGCATGATGCTAAAACTAGTATGTTACCCACTTGGCCAAGTGCTGACTGGGCCTTCCTTTAGAGCGCAAACCCGTCTATCGAATGGCAGAGCGAGCACTCCGCCGTTCAAGAGTGTCGCAAACGTGCCGTAAAGTACATTTGCGCCAACTCTAGAGTAAGGGCGTCCGGCACAGAGGCTGGCCGCCCTCACTCCGCCGCTGGATCGTCCCTGTGGCTGCCAGAGAAGGTAAGTGAAGCACCGGCGGGAGCTGTCTGGGCAGTGAGGGAGGCCGGGGGGCGGGGATGGCGGCCGCCATTGGGGCCTCCCCGCGTTACACCGGGGGAAGGGGACGGCCAGCCTGGAACGCAGATAGTATCCGGCGGGTGGCCCTGGGTTGCCCGCCGGATACTTAGGCAGGACTGCGCTGTTAGTGCAGGTGAGGAAAAAGAACAAGCCTGGGCCAGATAGTGGCATCAATAAGATTTAATTTCAATGGCAGGGTAAAAAGGTTATTTTGCTTATTTGACTAGAAGTTTCTCTATCACAGTAACTTTTGCCCCTTGCTGGGGAATAGAACTTGTGGAAACTACAGCGCTACAGAAACTTCAGCACTCAAATAGGGAAAAGACATGCATCAAAAGAACCTGGAATGACAAGTAGGCACTGGGCACCCAGTGCACTGATTCTGGTATCACCCATCAAGTGCACAGAGGCCGAAGTAATTGGCACCAATTACTTTCGACTTACCCACAGCAACTGCTCGCAGCACTCCGACTCGGCTGCAGCTTGCTCAGGGAGGGGTGTCACCCTTGCTCGGCCACTTTCTCGGCAACTCAGCTAGGAACCGAACCGAGTCAGAGTGGTCGAACGTGGCCTAGCCTGGGCAGTGCGGCACGCTGCAGAGGGCTTCTCTGCTGTGTGCGGCACTCCTCAAATGTACATCACCCAGTGTGGGCTGGACCCCCTGCATGCCCATAGTGACGCCAGTGAATATATCCTTAACATATACAGAAATGCTAAATCAACTGGGACTCTACTTCTTAGAAGAGAGTTCACAAGAAGGGAACTTTACATCAGAAATCTAAAGTTATACGAGGTTTGGAAAAGGCAAACTGGATCCAGTTGTTTATTTTCTAGTAATGTAGAAAGGTGAAGGCCAAGCAATGATATTGAGACAAAGCAGATATAAAATAAAGACAGAGCTAAATGATCATCCATTCAAACACCACATCTGTGAAATGCTTTGCTAGCAGAGGTACTGATGGCCAATTCAATTTTAAAAATACTATTCATGTTCAGAAAGATATAATAGCAATATACTGCAAATTAAAACTGTTGGAGGCTGAGAAGTTAAGAGTATACTGTATATTGCAACATAGGCTAAGCATCTGAATCTGGGCTCAGACAAAGAGAGGAGGCTAACCTATAGAATTGCCACCTTTCTTTACTGGCTTTGGTCTAGTGTCAACAGCAATTTAACACACAGAAATCTAGCAAATGAAGTGTTTCTGGACATGGAGAATAATGACTCAATCCTACCCAGCCACTAGGCTGGTATAGGCTGGCTGTGCCGGCCCAGGACTGTTGCAAATGCTGTCATAAGGCAGTTATGCCGGGCTTGGGCCGGAGAAGAGGCCCGCGCCAGCACCTGTGGGCTGCATCCAGACGGCATGACCTAAAAGGTAAGGGGCTCGGTGGGGGGGGGGGGTAATGGGGAGGGGGTAAACAGGGCAGGAGTGAGTGGATTGGGCCAGGGAGGGGGGCAGAATTGGCAGCAGCGGCGTACACTGTATCCTATCCCCCACCCAGGCCTGTTTCTCCCGACATGGGCCTCTTTGATTTGCGACGCCAAAATGGCAGGTGCAGATCTGAGGAGACCCATTATGGGGCCTGGGGCTTTACCCAGGGTAAGGGGACTCCAACCTCCTCCAACACCGCCTCCTCTGCTCAGGATCCAGCATTGCCAGGGCCACCATAGCTGGATCTCTGAGCAGAGCATAGGACAGGATTGGGCCGTCTGCTTATTAATATGTATGTACTGTATCAGATTGCTGTTAAGGTACAGACTAGGAACAATAACAGTGTTGCCAACCTACACCTAGACTACTGTCATTCGGTCAGGCAGTCAGTGCTATAGCTATATATTGCTATTCCAAAAGAAGATGCATTTCAGGAGGCAGCCAAGGGCAGCCAAAATTCAGCATTTACAGAAAAGCATTTAAATATAAATAACCTAACATTGATGATTATAGTTCCTCTAACTATAAAAGTGACAGTAACTCCGAAATGAACAAACAGGAAGTTGGACCAGCCAATAATCTCCCACCATGTAGGACTATATGTTCATAATGTATTACATTGTTATTATTCCCTTCCTTCCACCAAGGTCTCACAGCCATGTAGCCCTCTCGCCTCCAATACATAATAATCGCAACAACCCTGCAATGTAGGCTAGGTAGAGAGAGATGGTCACTGGTTCAAGGCAAGCCCACGCTTCATGACCGGGGAAGGATTTGAACTTGGGTCTCGCCGCTCTAGCTACTAGTCACATCAGCTAGCACTCTACCTGTTGCTGGGCTCCTTCTTGTGTTGATATACCGTTGGTATACTGATAGACAGTTGGTAACTGTCTTTTTTTAATGTATGCATCTATTTAGACAGCCTCTCCAGCTTTAAGCGAGCATCCAGCCCGCCCACAACGTTGCTCAGCAACCAGGGAAAGTGGGTCAAAGCTCAGGACAGTTGATCCTCCTCCTCCTTCTCATCCACAGATGCGCAATGATGCAAAAACTCACCCGGGAGGAACTCTACTGCTCTATTTCGCATGCGCAAGGCTCCACCCCATGCGCAGTGTTACAGACAAGCCTCTACGCTTCATTCTGCGCTTGCGCCTTAACACCCACAAAGCTTGTTTATTTCCCCTCTCGCGTCCGCACAAGTCGCCCCTGGCCCCCGCGCGCCAACTACGCATGCTCCTGAACATAGCAGTCCGAGGCGATCTTCGTTCGCATGCGCAATGGGTCACAGCTTCGTTTTATGCGCGTGCGCACTAGCTTACCCCTCCCCTCCGACCCTGTGGAGCATGCGCAATTAAGAACCTGCTAGCCTTTCACGCCTGCGCGGTAGGGAAGCTTTTCCGCCTTCCCTTCCCCCTCTATCTGTTGTCAGTCGATTCGTTCACAGAAGCAGCTGCGTTGTTTGGTCGCTCGCTCCCCCCCCCGCCTGGCTGGCGCTCTTGGCTTGCGCGCGGGGGGAGGGGGAAAGGAGGTGGAGTTGCACGTGATCGGCAACAGCAGTCCCGGTTGGCGGTCGAGCGGGCAGGGCGGTTGGTTCTAGCTCGGACCGGCTGGGGCTGGTTTTCCCCGCGCAAGCGCAGCCTATCCCGGTGAGAACGAGCGAGCAGGGAAGGGCGATGGCGGCGGGAGGAGGCAGTCCTGGAGCGGGTCTGGCCGGAATAGTGCAGGTTGACGAGCCGCAGGGGGAGACCCACGGCACACCCGCACCGAGCCCCGGCCCCTCCGCCGCTCCCAGCGACTCGCCCCCGACGAGACCCGACACAACGGGCCCGGAAACGGATCCTGAAAGCGGCACTGGAACTGCGGGCAACAGTGGAGCGCGGCGATTCCTCTGCGGCGTTGTGGAAGGTAAAAGAGGAAGGCAGCAAGCACGAGCGAGACTAACAAAGCGCCGCTCTCCACCCCGCCAGCATCTCCCCACCCCATCCCCCTTCACCGCTCCTTTCCCCTCTTTGTGCGGCATCAGGCTCCGCCCTGGCAATGAAACCTGGCGGCGGAGGGTTAGCTTGGTTTACGCTGTCTTTGCAGAAGGGGGCGAAGGTGTCCTCAAGCGAGTTTCTCCACCGTCGTTTGAGCTGCTGGCTTAAATTTGAGCTCTTTCGAGCCTAGTACAGGGGCAATTCCTCTCGTCTGGTTCCCCGAGTAAAAAATGTCACGAGACAACGCGTGAAACAAAAGCAGCCAAGACACTCGCGTTGTAGTTTAAAGATTAACGTTTTCACTGTGCCATAAGCTCTCTCTGTGTGTTTGTGTGTACGACTACGCACTACTTGAGCTTAGTAGCCCGTTGCTTATTGGATTACAGGTCAGTTAACTAGGCCTGGCAAATTAACAGGATGTTCAATAGAGGCACCAGGCTTATTTTCACCTTTAGCTTTACTTTCTAAAAAAAATTAGGGCTCTTTCGTTGTTGGATATGTGATACACACTAGTTGCCCTCCTTGATTGTTCATTCCGTGTGATAATTGGAACTACCCACTGCCTAGGGAAATAGGGTGGAAAAGGCTTTAGGAAGCTGCTGTGTAAAGTCGACAGTCTGGTGAAGGGAGTATGGGGAGGTATTGGACAATCCACTGGGGGTCTGTAATCATAAAAAGGTTAAGAACCCCTGGTCTAAACGAAAAGGCTTTAGCAAGCCTTTTGGTTTAGACCAGGGGTTCTTAATCTTATTATGATTACAGACCCCCAGTAATTTGCCCAATATGTTCCCATGCCCCTTTCTCCAGACTGTTAAAATCAGCATCATCACCAGTCCTATTAGGTAGGTCCCAGGATGACTTCAAAAGATGTCAATGGCTTGATTTTACTTTACATATGGATAGCTAGGAACAGAACGCCTCAATTCGTGTTGATAATGGTGTTAGTTAATAATTAATCTAAAAAACATTTTTAATTGTTCAGAGATTGAGTCCCATACCCCCATCATTTGGTTCCCACCCCGGGGTATGGATACCCCTGGTTTAGAATCCCTGGTTTAGTCAATATGCAGTCTAATAAAGGTGCATTTGCTACTTTGGATTCAAGACACAATGTTGAAAGATGGTAGTAGAGGAGCAAATATCCATCCATCCAGATCTGCCCTGAATTGAATTCTAAATATTACAGGCATTTTTTTAAAAAAAAATCCACACAATAACTACCATTACTGTAGTTGCAGTTTAGTAATCTGACTTGCTATTGGTACACTGTATTAATCTTATGACAAATCAAGTGTGTGCAAGTGCCTGTGGTGTACAAAAAGGCATGATGATGTTTGAGAGAGGAGATTTATTTTCAACCTATTCAGTATAGAGTGCTTTGCAGTTGTGACTGTGCTTCTGATGGCGCTTACTGTGTGGGATTTTTTGGAAGCCAGATGATTAGCAGGTGCATTCAGAAGTAAAATGGGTTTTTTAGTCAGTCACAATCTGCAATGTTTGCAAAATGCTTTTTGCACATAATCTTTAATAATAAAAACCCAATTGTGGCTGCTGTATAACTCATGCTGATCCTGTTGGCACTTGAGCTAAAGCCCAGCCAGACTAGGATGTATAAATCCGTCACAAAAAAGGAAGGAAAAAAACCCTAGCAAAAAGCCTCCATTACTCACATGATGAGGTTTTTATTAAAAAATACCATGTTGATGGTGTTAGCAACTAGAGATGAACATAGCAGCTTCCCACGCTGCCAATTGTTGAAGTGTCTGTGCAGCCACTGCAAGAGAAATCATTCTTACCCACTTTAAGAAGACTGTGAAGATATTTCTATTTTCTGTGGAGTGTTTTTATTTTAGCGTGACTGTATCTGCACATCTGATTTAATTTTCTGTTAAGATTTATGTACTTGGTTATAAAAACTTGCACAAGACAGCAAAGAGAAAAGGTGCCTGGGGTAAAATATTGAATGATTAGAATTATAACAAAATTGCTGTATAATTAAGTTACTAGTATGAAAGAACAAATTATCTGGAATTATTTTGTAATTCCAGATTGATTGATTGTAAGCCCCTTGGGTCAGAGACATGTCTTCTTACTCTGCACAAACCACCATATTTATTGATAGTGCAGCTATATGAATAATCCAGTACCAAAGAGTTACATAAACTAGAAAACAGAGAAGGACCCAGACATTTTTCGACCGGGGGCCCGACCTTCCCCCCCATAAAACTGTCATAACCCCGGTCATAAAACTGTCAAAATTAGGTTTCGGTTTTAATAAAGTGGTTTTTTGGGGGGTTCTGGGGGGGGTTTAGGGTGAAAAACAAACATTTGGGGGGGTGCCCCATATCACCTTCACCTTCATGCACTGAATGCTAAGTGGGACAGAACAGTGAAAACAAAAGAATATCTCTCCCTCTCGTTGGTCAATTCAAGATGGTGGCGCCCGGAGCAAGAATATGCTGCTTGTGCCCCTCCTCTGACAAAAGATAAGTACCCCAAAAGCACACACAAGCCCTGGGGGGGCAAACGATGCAGAAGACAGCTGGGAAGCAGCGGGGGGCAGCAGCCGGGAACCCCCCCCCCCCCCGGAAAAAACCAAAAAAAGGCTAAAACAAAAATGAAACTTAAGGGGTCCTGTGCCCCTTCCCCTGCCTCAGCGCCCTGCGCCCTGGGGCCCCCCCTTGAAGACGCCTCTGCTAGAAAATGACAAGTGATCTAAAGCAGGACAGGTTTTCTGATTGTGTTGCTGTGTATCAGAACTGTGCCAGACTTCAGAAGGTGGCATTCAGAAATGGAATTCCAAAAGCCATTATGAATCATGTCCAACATGCACATTTGAGTTTGCGCCTGGTATCAGCCCTTCTCTTTCGTACTCAGATTTCCCTAGCAGTAATGGTATCTATGATGGCCTCTGCTACGCTGCCTCAGCATCATCCCAGACATCAAGACTCCTGGGTAACATAGTTTCTGTGGATCTTGGTATGCACATGTGGTCATGTTTTTTGGTATAGTGGAAACCCCAGTGCAGGATCTTCCTTGTCACAGAGTTTCTGTTGGGCATGGTGCTTTGGCCTTGTCATGTTCCTGTTGATGTTACTGGGCACAGTGGGATCCAAACTTCAGAATTGACTTAGAAATAAGAAATAATACTGTACACTTTATTTTGTTTTTTAAATCATTTTAGCCTAGCTCACTCTGAACTGTTGGGAATGTGGCTCTCCCATTATTAAAAGGTACTGCCATTAGAGAATTATGTCACAGTATTTGGACAAGGTAAAACAGAAGGATTGCATACTTGGGATGTTTGGATTACAGTATAAGCATGTTAGTAGATGTTTGTTTGTCCAACACCATCATGGTGTGAGGTGCTTTTCAGCATAAGGTCTCTGCCTTATGCTAAGGAATTTATAGATAGTTCTCTGCCCTGAGAAATTTACAATCTAAATGTGATAGTGGGAAGAAGTAGGGATGGGAGAGGCAAAGGGAATAAGGGGTGATTCTGGGTAATTCTAGATACAGTACATATACTTAGGCTCTTGTTGTTGGGCATGAAGATGGAGGCTTAAGCCCAGACTTTACCCAAAATATGGGGTTTGAGGAAGAAGATGGAGGACAGGGACAACCCAACCCTTGAAACCAGCTGAACTCCTTGCTTCAGCAGTGGGCTGGGGAAGGCTGCAGGCTGGCGAGGGATACCCTGTATCTACCACCCGACTGCTCCATACTCTTCTTGCACAGTTGGAGGATGGGAAGGGCTTACCAACTCCTCCAGCTTTTCCACCACTTCTTATAAAGTGGTTTGCAGAGAGAATGCTAGGAGCAGAGACGTTTAGCTCTCAGAATTTTCTCCGTCGAGCCCCTTACAAAAACCATGGCAGCAGAGCTGTGAAAGGAGGATGAATTTGGGGCTGGGTTTGGGTGGTGGATCAGCTTGGGCTGCCCCTAATAAGGGAAGAAAAAACACACACATCTTCTTGGGAGTCCAGGGTCCAGAAATTCTTTCTAGGAAATTATTCCATGCAGATAGTCTGTAGGTGGAGGGAATAGGAACCAAATGCTATGAAGCAAGTTGACCTGGAGAACACAAGGTAGAAGGTCAGGTGTGAGTACTGAAGCAGAAATTCCTATTGGAGGTAAAGTAGTATTCAAAGTACAAGGTCAAAGGTATGAGATGAATCTACAGATAACTACTTGCCATGAGGCTTGGTTGCACAAACAGTGCTTGTAGAGGCTTGTAGACCCATATTATGGTCTCACTCTCCTATGCAGTCCATCATTACAGAGTCAATCTCAAGGCAGTTTGCAGTCAAAAGTGCAGACAACTTAGTCTGATGATTTATCCAAACTGAGATGCTCAACAAGAGTGAGAGATTTCTTTTGTGTAGGGCTTAGTTTAATTTGGATGAGAGCAGTGTATACTGTATTTGGAAATAAAACAAGATCACCAAACATAGCACGTTGAAAAACAAGCAGACTCTACTAGACAGTACAAATGTTAATTCTGCCTCAGATTATGCAAGGAGAACAACTTTACCCCAGGGTGCTTCACCTTCAGCCAACTCTCCGTTCTTTGAGCTGATTTCTGTCTGACCAAGTTCAAACTTGCTCTGAACTGTTTGCCTGCCCTTCCCGTTAGCTGGAAGGTGTTGCCTTCCAAAGGCTCTAGAAATTCCAGGATGTTAAGGAAAACATCACATTAATGTTAAAATTAACATTACCAAGTTAACAAAAAATAATATTTTATTAAATAAATGGCTTGGTGATGGACCTATCCACTTGCCACAAACAAGCTTGTAACAATATCGAAGAAGAAGAAAAAACATATCGTATGAATGTATTGCTGGCTAGTCTTGAATTATTTGGCTTCAGACTAGCTGACATGTTGAGTGTCTTTATCTGTCAGGATATTAGAAAGATTTACTTGATATTAGGTAAATTAGGTAAATTCTATAGCACTCTCATCCCACCTGCCTGAATTTGTCATGCCTTTCTGGAAACACTGTGTCTCCCCCCCCCCCCAAAATCCCCTTCTCTCTTAGTGACTCAGTTTATTTGGATAAATCTGGGTATGCTATTTGTACTTCTAGCTAAAGTTGCCTCAAGCTCCGTTTTGTACTGATGGCATGCATCTAAGTCAATAACATTTTTCTCAGAGAGAGCAATACAGAGTTGTTGATGATCTTGTTACTTCTGCATAGTGAATTCATAAATGCTTGGTATCCATCTCTATCACTGTTCTTGCATGCTTCTTAGATTATCTCACCATATCTCAGAGTGGATGTTTGGTTCTTTAATCCTACTTAAGATTTCTACATAACTTGCTTAGATTAGAACCTGTCTTTACACCTGGAAGTCCATCCTTTTGATGTGTACCAGCCATATCATCACATAAGAAAAGCCCCATGGGATCAGACCCAGGCCCATCTAGTCCAACATTGTTTTCCACAGTCACCCACCTGCTGCATAGTTAAGTCAGGCAGCTGATCCTGCCTGACTTATACAACTTAGCCGATCCTGCCTAAGATGTGCCGGCCGGCCAAAATGGCCAGCCACTTCATCCTAGACAGGATGCAGTTGGCATGGCCGTGGCTCACCTCAGGGGAAGGGGACATTCCAGTGTAAGCGCCGGAGGTCCCAATGGGCCTCCTTGGATGCATGCCAGCTCTGGAGCTGGCACACAACCAAAGAGGTTGTGTAAGGCCGGTCAAATGTACAACCAGTGCGAAGGTCCTTAATATTACTCCCTATATAGTCCCAAAATTCACAGGTTTCAAATATACTTCATTATTACACGCAGAGCCAACTCTTTGGTGACCCAGTTCTCCCATCCGTCTTGCATCTGTAGTTACCAGCTTGGTCTTCTAAAGGCACCTTGCCCCTCTTCCAGCCACACTGTGAGTGGTGGTGGAGGCAGAGGAAAAAGCAGAATAACTTTGTGTAAAAAGTGTTCCTTGGTGCTGCTTATAGGAATGTAAGAGAGAGTTTGGGGGAAGCAGTTAATCTCTAAGGTGTCCCAGCATTTTCCATTGCATATTGGTTTATACCTTCTGACATCTCATAAAAGAAACAATTTAAGCCTAATTTTGTATCTTTGTGTTGGAAACTCACCGTACTACTGGATTTCAACTTCAGCTTTCAGATCTCACTGTCTTAAAGTTGTGTCAATAATGGTAAGAGAGCAGATACAGTAATTTATTGCTATGCATTTAAACGTTCAAAAAAATGTGTTGTGAAATTTTGTTGGCTATTTAAGTTGAATATGATAAATATTGTGAGTCTAAGAATGTTGTTGCGTGAAAGCATCAGATTTGATACTGTCCACTTGCAATATTTTTCATAGGATTTTATGGAAGACCTTGGGTTATGGAACAGAGGAAGGAACTTTTTAGAAGGTATGTGACATACATGTTCTACACTAGGGCTTAACAAATTTGCTTTGGAAGTAAGAGCCAGCCCAAAAGAGCTGGATGAATTTCTCAGCTTTAAGGGTTTTATGTTTTAATGCCTGGAATTTGTCAAGCCTTGTCTACCATACAGCTATGCTGAGCAGTTGTTCGGTTGCTAAACATTCCATGAAATGCTGAGGTGTATGGTTAGAAAAGCGTACATGCCAAAAATGCTAAGTCAACATAAATTAGAACAGTTCTTGCCTTCAGTAACCAACATGGTAAGATAACTATGAACAGCATCATGTGATTAATAAAAAGAACGTTTCTGCAGTTAGACCCATAAACTATTCCTAGCTGGAACCAACCTTAAGGTTTATAAATGATGTAATTGTAGTTCAGTAGATAAGATTGAACATTGACATCTTGGGAATCAGCAAACTAAAATGGACAGGCATGGGCGAATTTAAGTCAGGTGACCATCATATCTACTACTGTGGGCATGAATCCCTTAGAAGAAATGGAATAGCCCTCATAGTCAATAAGAGTGGGAAAGGCAGTACTGGGGTGCAACCTCAAAAACGATTTCAGTTTTTCAGTTCGAACTATACAAGAAAGATCTTAATGTTCCTGATGACCACGCTGGTGTGGCCACTGACCCAGAGCCGGACATCCTAGAGAGTGAAGTCAAGTGGGCCTTAGGTAGCATTACTAACAACAAAGCTAGTGGAGATGATAATATCCCAGCTGAGCTACTTAAAATCCTAAATGATGATGCTGTGAAAGTGCTGCACTCAATATGCCAACAAATTTGGAAAACTCAGCAGTGGCCAAAGGATTGGAAAAGGTCAGTTTACATTCCAAATCCAAAGAAGGGCAGTGCCAAAGAGTGTTCAAACTACCTCACAATTGCACTCATTTCACATGCTAGCAAGGTTATGCTCAAAATCCTACAAGCTAGGCTTCAGCAGTACGTGGACCGAGAACTACTGGACATACAAGCTGGGTTTCGAAGAGGCAGAGGAACTAGAGATCAAATTGCCAACATGCGCTGGATCATGGAGAAAGCGTACATGCCTTTGAACGAGAGTTCCAAAAAAACACCTACTTCTGCTTCATTGACTACGCAAAAGCCTTTGATTGTGTGGATCACAACAAACTCTGGCAAATTCTTAAAGAGATGGGGGTACCAGACCACCTTACCTGTCTCCTGAGAAACCTGTATGCGGGTCAAGAAGCAATAGTTCGAACCGGCCATGGAACAACCGATTGGTTCAAAATTGGGAAGGGAGTACGGCAAGGCTGTATATTGTCACCCTGCTTATTTAACTTATATGCAGAGTACATTATGAGAAATGCAGGGCTGAATGAATCGCAAGCCGGAATCAAGATTGCCGGGAGAAATATCAACAACCTTAGATATGCAGACGATACCACCCTAATGGCAGAAAGTGAAGAAGAACTAAAGAGCCTCTTGATGAGAGTGAGTGGAAAAGTTGGCTTGAAACACAACATTAATAAAACTAAGATCATGGCATCTGGTCCCATCAATTCCTGGCAAATAGAAGGGGCAGAAATGGAAGCAGTAACAAATTTTACTTTTTTGGGTTCCAAGATCACTGCAGACGGAGACAGCATCCATGAAATTAAAAGACGCTTACTCCTTGGAAGGAAAGCTATGGCAAACTTAGACAGCATAATAAAAAGCAGAGATATCACCATGCCAACAAAAGTTCGCATAGTCAGGGCGATGGTGTTCCCAGTAGCAATGTATGGTTGTGAGAGTTGGACCATAAGGAAGGCTGAGCGCCAAAGAATAGATGCTTTTGAACTGTGGTGCTGGAGAAGACTCCTGAGAGTCCCTTGGACTGCTAGGAGATCAAATCAGTCAATCCTAAATGAAATCAACCCTGACTGTTCCCTGGAAGGACAGGTACTGAGGCTAAAGCTCAAATATTTTGGCCACCTAATGCGAAGAGAGGAGTCCCTGGAGAAGACTCTGATGCTGGGAAAGATTGAAGGCAAAAGGAGAAGGGGAAGGCAAAGGATGAGATGGTTAGACAGCATCACCGATGCAACGAACATGAAAATGAATGAACTCAGGAAGATAGTGGAGGACAGGAAGGCCTGGCGGGATATGGTTCATGGGATCACCAAGGGTCGGACACGACTTAACGACTGAACAACAACAAGTTTTCACAAAAAACGGAGATGGTCGTAAATTGCCGCGGAGCGGCGATTTGAAGCTCGGGGAGGCCTGCAGAGGGGTCCACATGTCTCCCCGCACCCCCTGGAGGCCCCGGTAAGTACAAACCCCCCTTTTTTGGACATTTTTTTCTGCTACAGCAGTAATCCCTTGGATTGCCACTGTCCCCGCCCCTGCAAGCACTCAAAGATCTTCCCACCTCACGGGGAGAACTTTGAGAAACATTGGTCTATCATCTGTTTATATAATGACTGCTCATCCATCATCCTTCTAACTACCGTATATTGAATAAGTTGAAAAATTTATACCTTAAAATTGACTCTAAAAACCTGGAACAGACCCTACAAACTTCTTAGCTGCTTGGTGAGGGGAGGGAGGGGGGCTGGGCTGAGAAGCAGGATGCACAGGGGTGGGTAAAAAGAGCCATTTTACCTTGTTCTGAAGCAGTAAAAACGGAGCTCTTCTCCAAATGGGAAGAAAGGTGAAGGAACTTATGGGAGTTGTTGGCTTTGTGCAGAGTACAGTACTATAAAGGTAAAGGTATCCCCTGACAATTAAGTCCAGTCGTGTCCGACTCTAGGGTGTGGTGCTCATCCCCATTTCAAAGCCGAAGAGCCAGCGTTGTCCGAAGACGCCTCCGTGGTCATGTGGCCGGCATGACTCTCCTTGCCGCAGCGCGTAGCATGCAGCTGGAACACGGAGCGCTGTTTACCTTCCCGCAAGCGGTACTTATTTATCTACTCACATTGACATGCTTTGGAACTGCTAGGTTGGCAGGAGCTGGCCAAGCAACGAGCGCTCACCCCGTCGCGGGAATCGAACTTCCGACCTTTCGATCGACAGCTTATGGTTCAGCAGTTAAACCCGCTGCGCCACCCGCTGGCCCTACACAGTACTATACTTAACATAAGAACATAAGAAGAGCCCTGCTGGATCAGGCCAAAAGCCCATCTAGTCCAGCTTCCTGTGTCACACAGTGGCCCCACCAGATGCCTCAGGGAGCACAAGATAACCTGTTTCCCGTTGACACTCCCTTGCACCTGGCACAGAGAAAACCTACTTCTAAAAACCAGGAGGTTGCTTATGGCTTGTAACCTGTGATGGTCTTTTCCTCCATGAATCTGTCCAAACCCCTTTTAAAGGCATCTAGGCCAGATGCCATCACCACATCCTGTGGCAAGGAGTTCCACAGATGAATTACAAGCTGGGTAAATAAATATTTTCTTTTGTCTGTTCTAACTCTCCCTCCACTCAATTTTAGTACATGTCCCCTGGTTCTGTTGTTGTGCGAGAGGGAGAAGAATTTCCCTCTATCCACTCTCTCCATCCCATGCATAATTTTATAAGTCTCAATCATGTCCCCCCTCAGGCGCCTTTTTTCTAGGCTGAAAAGCCCCAGACGCTGTAGCCTTTCCTCATAGCAGCAACCCATTACTTCCATAGCAGCAACCCTCACAAAGACTACAACTCCCATAAGCTCCTTCACCTTTCTTCCTGTTTGGAGAAGAGCTCTGTTTCTGCTGCTTCAGAACAAGGTAAAATGGCTCCTGTTTTTTTTACTCACCCCAAACTTTTGTTGCTGCCTCCAGAACAATTACTGGTAAGTCATTTTCAAAGAATTTCATACACCCCTAAATTTTACCCTCGATTTATCCACGGGTCAGAGGAAAATCCATGATTTTTCATTTAAAACCTGCCCTCGACCTATCCATGAGATCGACTTATAATCAAGTATATACGGTATTTATTTGTTTGGGTAGGTTGCTGCTGTTGACTTTTCTAGATGGTCAGGCCTGTAGTGTTGCAGAACGCAAATGCATATAGATCGGAAGCTGTTATGACCAGCTATAAGGTACAAAGAGTGAAGCATCTTCAGCGGGATAATGGTCATAAAATAGAAGAATTAAAAAGTTAAACATGTATCTGTATGCATTTGTACGCAAATGCATATGTTTGGCTGTGCACTTGTGGGAAACGTGAGTGAGATCTGTAAATCTTCTCCTAATAGCATGTTTGTTTTGTGTTATAGGCTTCAGAAGTGGGGGCTAAATACATACTTGTATGCACCAAAAGATGATTACAAGCACAGGATGTTTTGGCGAGAAATGTATTCTGTGGAGGAAGCTGGTAATTAACTTATTGTGTTTTCAGAATTTATTTTCAATAAATTAGGGCTAGGGAGCCCCATATGCACTTATGCTCTTCCCCCAGACAACCAGATGAGAGTGTTATCCAGATTTGATTGGATAGATATCATCTTCAGCTAGTTGGGTATTTAAGTACAAATTATCACCATTTTACAGTCCTCTGAATAAGTATACACAAATTCCATTAAATCTGGTATTGTTTCTTTACTAGTGTGGGTTCCATTGTGCTTTGTTTGGAACAGGTGAAGGTCAGTCTGCCTGTATTTAACTGTAAGGATACCTGTATATGAACAATATGGACTTATTGTTCTGACCAGAAATATTCACTATTCATAAATTAACAGGCTTATGAATAGACTGGAAAATATTTGTTGCCAGTAGATAATGAAAAGTAGTTTTAACTTGTATTAACTAATGGAATGGCTTAACTTTCTCATTGTTGACTCTTGTTAAAATAGTTGGCTTTGATTTCTAGAGCAGCTCATGACTCTGATCGCAGCAGCTCAAGAATATGAGATAGAATTTATTTATGCCATCTCTCCTGGACTTGATATCACTTTCTCAAACCCCAAAGAGGTGTCTACACTGAAGCGCAAACTGGACCAGGTATCTTTAATTTCTGTAAAACCTCTGCTACACGTAAACCTCAGCATTCTGAAGCCACTTGTTTTTGTTATAATTACTGGATTTTTTAAATATTGAAAGAAAGAAATACAAACTCTGCATAAAATAAATTTCCAGCAGATTTTGCAAAATCAGGTTGCACAATCATGCAGTCATCGATCTACCATTTTCTCCCCGCACCTGTATACACTACCACATAACTGTAAACTAGGCAACCTGATCCTTTGGTCCTGCTAAGATGATAGCTATTGTGCTGCTCCTTGCACTACAAAGCCAGTCAATAAAGCAGCTGCAGATTCCCACAATTTGGACATCGTTCACTGACAACTTCCCTAGCAAGTGAACATCAAACTCTTAGGCATCAATGTCATAACTATGGTAGTGTTCTGACATAACTCCAAACCATTATGATGATGAAGAACATTTATATACCACTTTTCAACAAGAGTAGTTCACAAAGCGGTTTACATAGTAAAATAAATCAATGGTTCCCTGTCCCTAAAGGGCTCACAATCTTAAAAAAAAGATGCAGAAGAGACCCCAGCAACAGCCACTGGAAAAGACGTCATGCTGGGGTGAAAAGGGGCAGTTGCTCTCCCCCTGCTAAATATAAGAGGACACCACTTTGAAAGGTGCCTCTTTGCCCAGTTAGCAGGGTAATTAAACTATAAGCCTTTAACTTACATGCTTTTTTTGTATGCTAGGGGAAGAAATGTGCTGCTTCCCTTGTTTAATTAAAACAAGCTAGAGCTACAGTTTGTGGTCAAGACAGAATGCAGCATGAAACCAGGATTGGTTTGTAAGCAGTGAGAAATTCCAATTTGTTCTAAACCAGGAACCCAACCCTTGTGCTAATAATTTTAAATCATGGTTTAGTGTCTGAACTTCACTTAAAGCAGCGGTCTCCAAACTGTGGCCTGCTGTGCAGCTGAAAACAACGTCCGGGCGCAGCGTAGCCTTACCATTCTGCCCAGTAGCCTCCTATCTTTGTCTCTGATCTTCGCAGAAACTCGCGCTGGGCAGCCGCTTCCCCCAGGAAATTGGGGCGCAGAGCACCCCTGCACATTGGGGTGACATGCAGCGGAAGTGGCTGCCCGGTGTGAGTTTCTGCAAAGACCGGAGACAAAGATAGGAGGCTACTGGGTGGGACCAGGTGGAACGGTAAGGCTCCACCACCACCGTGCTGTGCCCGGATGCACCACCGTGCTGTGCCCGGATGCTGTTTCTGGTGCGCCGGATGCAGCCCGCAGGCCAGAGTTTGGAGGCCCCTGGCTTAAAGGACTGACAACTGTAGACTGTATACAAAGAAGATTGCAGTGAGAGAGAAAACCAGTTCCCTCATTCCTGATGATGTCGTCCTTGTTAGGAGGAGTGCTGTAGTATGAACCGTGACACCCTCTAGCCCTAACAATTGGCTACAGCCACAGTCTTCAATATATGCACTAGGGGTGGGTGGGTGTGGGGGAGGGGGGCCTACATGATGGAAATAACTGTAACAAATAAGAACAATGAGGTACCGCCATTATGAGAGAAGACAAAGCAGGCAACTTTACTCTGATGTAAAAATCTAGTGGGTAGGAATCCTGTATTATGAAACATAGGGCATGAGTTTGAAGTTTCATCTTGGGAGAACCTTCATTCTAGCCAAAGTTCCCATGCAAATGAAAATATCTGAGTATAGTCTGTTTCCAGTACACTAAGCCCCCTCAAGTACAGGTTAGGTTTCAGGGGTCTGTACTTAAGTTGAAACATCCGGTTCTTGCCTGCGTAAAAGCACCACCGAAAGACACACTGGACCCGTATAGAAGCACCAACACAGATGTCCATAACACAGTGAGTTTTTGTAATTCCAGAGACTTCCCTATGGGCAAAAGTATGAATTTTGGGTGTCCGCTGGGCCAAAGCAATTACAACACAGAATGCTGCTGTCATAAGAATGTTTCTTTGGTCTTAATTCTTAGTCACATTAATCACAATTAAATTATAAGATTTATGGCCCAATCCTATCAGGCTTCTGCGCCGGTGGAGCGTGCGTCCCGCTGGCGCAGAATGTTGCAAAAATGTATCACGTATGTGATAGTGCACCTGTTTGAAGCGCTGGCAGGAAGGGTGTATCCTCACTGGTGCCAGTGCTTCCAGGGATGCCTGCTAGAGCAGGTAAGCCACCTTAGGGGACGGAATGGGGTGGCAGGGGGGTGGATACGACCTGGGAGGGGGCGAAATTGGCGGCACTGGTGCACACCGTATTCTAGCCCCCTTCCCATGCCTGATCCGCTGACACGGAACATCGTAGACATACGTCAGCTATTTAGTTTGCGCAAGTCCGAGTTGCCCTATAGCAGTGGCTAGGACTTTCCCCAGGGCAAGGGGACAAATGTCCCCTTACTCTGATGAGACCTCCAGCCTGCTAAATTCCCCCTCAGGATGCAGTGTAGTCTGTGCCGGCATCGGTGCGGGGGAACTTAAGTAGGATTGGACGGTTAGACTATTTCTCTGCTTGCTTTTTAAAAAAAGTAGATGGCAGCTGTAGGGGGCCTTGATCAAACTGACTTTTAACCATCCCCTTTCTCTGTTCCTTTCTTGTCAGTGGTAAAAGGTGGCTGTGTTTTGTTGTTCTGTTGGGATTGCCTCCATTCAGGGCCCACCTTTTCCTCATACAGCATTAATGCTCCTCTACACCTTGCCACAGCAAGGGGTCACTATTTTCAAAGTATTTGAGCTGCTCCAGTTGTTTTCAAGCAGCTTCCGTTGTTTTTTGCTGATGTTTTACAGCTGCACCTGCTTCAAAGTCCCAGCCAAGCGTGTTCCTCAGTCAGACGTTTGTACCTTGAACGTCTATAAATCAAGGACCTTCAGTAGTAGGTTTGAATGAAAAGATCAGAGATCATTCAGCCAGGTGGCAGTGGGACTAGGATTTCTGCTCTACAGGGCAATTCATATCCACTCACCTGCTGCAGTAGGTAACCTATGACATGCTTGTCCTTCCTCAATTGGTTACACTGTTGCTACATCACCTCCACACCCTTTCCTCTGTCCATATTTGACTTTAGCCAGTCTAAACAACTGTTTCTTCATTTATAACTCCACAGTATAAATGTCTTGTGCTGGTACAACCCAGATTGTGATTAGCTGTGCAAGGAGAGCGGCTATGTTCAACTATTTAAGAGTCTTGATTGCAATCCAGTCCCATTCGTACAGCATAGGATTAGGATTGTGTCTGTAATTTCTTGGGAATAAATCATGAGCCAGTTAGTTGATTAGATCACTTATATCTCTATTATTTTGTATTTTTCTTGCTATTGAAATGTACTATATACCCTTGTACTTTAGATATACTTTTAAGGAGTGGGAACTTTTTTTGAGCGATAATGTCATTGTGTCATATGTAACATGAATAGTAAAACCGGTATGACATAATGTGAACCTTAATCCCTCTATAAAAAGCAGTTTCAGGGGTTTCTTTTTTTCAAATTACATTTGTTGGACCATGGGATAGTGAAGCAAACTACCAGTCTGAGCCTTATGAAAGTGGTAATATCAACACCATGCATTTGCTTAGATTCAAAGAACCGTGAGTGTTCTGCTTGAGTAATGGGGCTTCCTCTCTCCCACCACAGTTTTTCAGACCCCTGGAAAAGGCAAGCTTAGTGCAGTGGTGGGCAGGAATCAGTAGAAAATGGTCTTAATCACACACATGCACCCTTACATAAGAAGAGCCCTGCTGGATCAGGCCAAAGGCCCATCTAGTCCAGCTTCCTGTATCACACAGTGGCCCCACCAGATGCCTCAGGCCACCACCCTTGCCACCACCCTTCTGCAAGCAAAAGTTATTTCTGCTTGCTGAAGAGGCTCCTTGACACAATCTGGGAATTGTTGTCAAGACTTTCGCCTTCCCATTGTCATCCTCCTTTTCTATCCCATCCCTGTTGTGCTAGTCTTCCCTTTACTGAGAAGATTTTTACACTTGCATTTTAAACTGAACAAAAATACCTAATTTTAACTCATGTGCTGGTTATTTAATACAGTATATGTGGAATACTTTAGGTTTGATTTATACAAAAATTTCCATATTGAACAAATGGTCTCACTCAATACTTGGTGCCCTTTATTTAGTTGTGGGAGCTGTTGGATAGACATGAATTAGTTTTACAGTTGTATCACTCTTAGTTTAGTACGTATGCATTTTTTTCCCTTCCTTTTTTTGCTAGGTTTCTCAGTTTGGTTGCAGATCTTTTGCACTATTGTTTGATGATATTGATCACAACATGTGTGCAGCAGACAAAGAAGTATTCAGCTCCTTTGCCCATGCACAGATCTCAATCACTAATGAAATCTATCAGTATCTTGGAGAGCCAGAAACATTCCTGTTCTGCCCCACAGGTAAGATTTTTTTTGTAATACTTTTATTTACTACTAATATGCTACTCATTATAGTAGTCTACCTAAGAAAGTGTGTGTTGGTTCAACAGCCTCTGTCTATTGTTGCCATGATATGCTTCGAAGGAATTTGGCATGTCTGGGATTTGGGAGCTTTACACTTGTGCTTCATTTTGTATGTCATTTTCATCCATCTAACTATGCCATGGATAGAGGTTCCTCTTGGTGACTAGCCTCTTGGTGACTGCCTTTGATTTCACTCTTCAGATGCATCCAATCAATGGTTGCTGATTGTCATTGAATGCTGGGCAAGTGAAGTGGGGGGCAAAATTTACAAAGGAACAGTGTGCCATTAAAAGATAAAGCTGGCGATTGAGCAACTTATGCAGACCTCGCCAGCTTCCACTGCCTAGTTGGGCAGACTCGGGCAAAAGACTCAGGAAGGACAGTAACTATCTCTATGCCCTCCTGCAAGCCCCGACCAAACAATCTGCTCCCGCCACCGATGCGGCTGCCCTAAGAACGCAAATTCCTCTCCTTTCCTATCTATCCGGCTAATAGGCACAAAAGGGGGGAACAACACAACAAAAATAAGCATTTGGGTTGGAAACCCACAACGCTAGCGATCCTACCTACACAACACAATCCTTCCTACTAGCGAGGTAGGGCCAAACTGGGGAAACGGTCGTCCCTTGCGCAGATGAAGTGTCCATTTTAACTGACCCTACCTTGAGCTGGCACGCGGGCACTTCCCATTCTGTAGGGAATGCCCCTTCCTCTACCAGGAACAAGAGTTCACAGGTAAGGAAAACTCCTTATTTCACTCTTCAGATGCATCCAGTTAATGGTTGCTGACTGTCATTGAATGCTGGGCAAGTGAAGGGGTCGGGAAATGTTGGAAAAGAGCAAGGATAGAAAATCTGTTAGTGACAGTTGGAGAAGGGAGGAGGAGGTGGTAGGGAGAAACAAGAACAAGGGAGGAGGAGGTGGGAGGGAAAAACGAAAAGGCAGTTGCGCCGGCTCAATGTCGGCACAGAGGTCTACACCAGCCCCAGAGTGCCTGATCTGCGCAGCAGGTGGCGAGAAGCTGGTAAATCCGCACCACTTGCACGGAGGCGTTCTGGGACCGGGGGAAGGACGGGGGGGGGGAATTCCAGGGATGATGGGTGGACCGGACAGGATCAGCTGCAGAGGCACAAACCGAATCCTACCCCTTTCCCTGATTTGCCCTGCATGGGGCTCCCATATTTGCACCAGTGAAATAGCTGGTGTAGATCCAAGAAGACCCGTTTGGGTGGCTGGGGCTTTACCCAGGGGGTAAGGGAACAAACATTCTCTTCCTCCGAGGTGACCTCCAGCCCGCCACTTTGTGCCCAGGATGCAGTGTTGGCTGCACCAGCCTCGCTGCATCATAGGGTGTAAAGTTAGAGGCACGGTTGGGCTGACAGTGGACTAATAGGAGCTGCAGAAGTATTCTCACAATGCCTTCCAAACACTTCTAAAGACACTCTGCAATTGAATTTATTTTAAAACAATCTCAAATCTTTCTCGAAACAAACCCAAAATGTCTTACAAAATCATTAAAATGAATACAAAAAAGATAAATTGCATCAGTCAATAACTAAGCAGTAACAGATTTCATGTTTCAAGTTGTTAATGTCTTTCTCTGTTCCAGAATACTGTGGCACTTTCTGCTATCCAAATGTAGCTCAGTCTCCTTATTTACGAACTGTAGGAGAAAAATTATTACCTGGAATTGAAGTGTTATGGACAGGTAAGTATTGTGCTTGTTTCCAAGTTGAATTAAGTTGGAATCTTGCTTCAAATCAGCAATTTTATTGCATGCTCTTAGTACTTTTTAAACTTTCTCATACTGATCTCTTCTGTTGTTCAACTGTGTATTAGGTCCCAAAGTGGTATCTAAAGACATTCCAGTTGAATCCATTGAAGAAGTCTCAAAGATAATTCGCAGAGCTCCAGTTATCTGGGACAACATTCATGCTAATGACTATGATCAGAAAAGACTGTTTCTTGGGCCATACAAAGGTCGATCAACAGAACTTATCCCACGCTTGAAGGGTGTCCTGACTAATCCTAACTGTGAATTTGAAGCCAACTTTGTTGCTATTCACACCCTTGCAACCTGGTATAAATCCAACATGAATGGAGTGAGAAAAGATGTTGTGATGAGTAAGTTGATCAGAGAATGAGGTCGCTGTATGTGGTTTTTTTAATGCTTATATAAATAGTCTTGCATCCAGAAATCATTTTTACTTCAATTTACCAAGTAAGCCCTTCAGGAAATGTGACTTTATCCCAGTTTCAGCTGTTCCTTGTTTTTAGACACTAGTGAAAAGCCAACAATTAAAAAAAAAAATTCACATTTTTATACCGCCCTTCCTCCAAGGAGCTCAGAGTGGTGTACATATTTCCTCCGCCTCCTTTCTTGTCCTCACTACAACCCTGTGAGGTAGGTGGGGCTGAGAGATAGTGACTGGCCCAAGGTCACCCAGGAAGCTTCGTGGCTGAGCGGGGATTTGAACCTGGATCTTCCAGGTTTAAGTCCAACTCCCAAACCACTACACCATCCTGGCTTCTGCTCTGTAGGAATTGTTAACCCTGAGGCTTCATCCCTCAGTTGCTCTTAGGATGATCTTGATCAACTTGTGGTCACTTCATCTCAGTAGCTAGGCCAAACTACAGAACTTTGGTAAACTTAGTTTGTTTTTTTAAATGGCCAACTTGCATAATTTCATAAATCTGTCTTATTGTTGTCGTATTGTATTCATTTAAATAAAATTGGTCTGGAATGTAACTTTGATGTCCTGTTTTCCAAATTAACAAATTATTTTCTTAACATTCTGTACAGCTGATACTGAAGATAGTACGGTTTCAATCCAGATTAAATTGGAGAATGAAGGCAGTGATGAAGATATTGAAACGGATGTTCTCTATAGCCCACAAATGGCCTTGAAATTGTCATTAACAGAGTGGCTTCAAGAATTTGCAGTACCTCTTCAGTACAGTAGTAAGAATTTTGATTTTGTCAGAACTGAATCATTGGGGTGTATGAAGAACGTTCCTCAAACCAAATCGTGTTTAAACCCTCAGAAGGAACTCCTAAAGACAATTCTTAGAAATACTAATGTTTAGGTTCCATAATGTCCAACCATGCAGAACACGTAGGTTAGTTTAAACAAAAAATTTTTTTAAGGGAAAATAGGTGTGGGTTTCTGAGAGATGCTCAGGTTACTGAAGCTACCTGTTTTGCAGGAGATGTTGTAACCTTCGAAATAGACTCCACTTTGAAGCAATATTCTTTTAACAAGTTGCCATTATTGCTTATCATGGCTTGTAACTTGTCTGGCTTGGGTGTAATTTACACCACTTAAATGCCCAGTCTAAGAGTACTGATTCACTCTTTCTGTATGGCGATAACAAGGAAAAACTACGGTAGCTGGGGCTGTAGTTTAATGGTAAAGCATGTGCTTTGCATGCAGAAGGTCTTGGATTCAGTCCCTGACATCTTCAGGTAGGACTGGGAAAGACGTTTGTCTGAAATAACCCTGGAGAGCTGCCATTCTGTGGTGGTTCTCCACCAATTGGGAGACAATACCAACTTAGATGGACCAATGGTCTGACTCACTATAAAGCAACTTACTGTGTCCTAGAACAGAAGTGTCATGTGCACATTACACTATTTGTCAGTATATGTACTGTCGGTATATGTAACTTGCTGCAAAATAGACAATTGCATGATTTTCATACATGCTAGTATGCATTCTTTTTGTGCACAGAGGTGATATGCAGGGAAAAGGTTGTGTGAAATTGCTAAGTGGAAAGAGTTGAAACCATGTATCTGCTCTGTGTTCACAGGTAGGCAAGTGGCCCACAGTGGGGCTAAAGCAAGTGTGGTAGATGTACCTTTGGTTGCACCCTCCTCTTTAAATTCTACCACCGTGGTTACTACAGTTTACCAAGAGCCTATAATGAGCCAAGGCGCTGCACTGAGCAGTGAGCCACCAGCTCTGGTCAAAGAGGAGGAGGAGAAGAAGCAGTTAGATGAGGAACCAATGGACATGGTGGTGGAAAAGCAGGAGGATGGTGACAAGAACATCAATCAAATCTTGACTGATATTGCTGAAGCAAAAATGTCAGAAGAGTTGAAACCAATGGATACTGACAAAGAGAGCATAATTGAATCAAAATCTCCAGAGATGTCCATGCAGGATGATTTTGGTAGTGACATTGCACCTATGCAGACAGATGAGCAAACTAACAAAGAGCAGTTTGTGCCTGGTCCCCATGAGAAGCCTTTGTATGCAGTAGAACCAGTGACTCTAGAAGATCTACAGTTACTTGCAGACTTGTTCTACCTCCCATATGAGCATGGGCCCAAAGGGGCACAAATGTTACGAGAATTCCAGTGGCTCAGAGCAAATAGTAGTGTTGTTAGTGTAAATTGTAAAGGAAAAGACTCTGAAAAGGTGAGTAACGGCTTTATTTTCCTCTGATAGGTTTTCATATTTCCTAAAAACATAAAAGGAAACATTTTAGGCAGTTTCATAGGAAGCTGTTACCGTATTTCTTCGAGTCTAAGGCGCCATCGATTCTAAGGCGCACCTTTACGTTCAGTACCACCAGCAGGGAAAAAAAAATCCATCAGTTGTAAGACTCTCCTCCCTTCATTAAATCTACCTGCTCAGCACCAACTCTCCCCAGCATGTCTCCTGCAGCTGAGGATGACTGAGTGCACTGCCTTTGCATAGCATTTCTGGCCCCGTCAGAAAGTGCCATTTCCTTCGTTACCTGGGCTTGGGGGAGCTTCAGGGAGGCCTGCACAACCCTCTGCAGGCCTCCCTGATCTTCAGTTTGGCGAAAAACAGCGATTTTTGGCCATTTCTGGTTTTCGCAAAAACTGGAAATGGCTGAAAATCACCGTTTTTTGCCGAACTGAAGATCAGGGAGGCCTGCATAGGGTTGCGCAGGCCTCACTGAAGCTCCCGCAAGCCCCAGTAAGTAAGAAGATAGCATTTTGGGGTGCTTTTTGGAGACCTTCGATTCTAAGACGCACCCCATTTTTTGAAATGCTTAATTGGGAAAAAACATGCGTCTTAGAATTGAAGAAATACAGTAATATGCATCCAATTTGTGGAAAATTAAGCAGATTATACATGGAGAAAGACTGGTGAAAGGGTGTCTTGCACTATGGAATATATCTTCATGTTTTGGCAAGTGAGCCATTCCTTGGTCATTCTTGCTGTAGTTGCGGAAGTGATCGATATTAGGACAGTTAAGTATGTCTCTACATGAATGCTACTTTGGGGAAAAAATAGTGTCTTGAAATATGGTGTTGATTTCAGTCTTTTTTTTAAAATTAGATTGAAGAATGGCGTGCTCGAGCCACCAAGTTTGAAGAGATGTGTAGCTTGGTGATGGGCATGTTTACTCGTCTTTCCAACTGTGCCAACCGGACAATCCTCTATGATATGTACTCGTATGTCTGGGATATCAAGAGCATCATGTCAATGGTGAAATCTTTTGTGCAGTGGCTAGGTATGTTCTCTAGGAACCAATTATAGTGGCAGCTAGCATACATGATTGTCTTTAATTAGCCCACGGGGAAAAAAAAGTTAAATTTATTTAACAGTATTGGTCTGTTTGACCCTTAATCCTTTTCCTACTTCTTTTATGAGCCACTGATCATACTTGGCTATAAAACTTCCTATAAAAGTGGCTACATAGTGAATGTATCTTGATGTTTGATTTTTTTTCCCTTGGGCTATTAAGTCTTAAAATTGATTTCTAAAACATCAGTGTTGACTTAGACTGAATGCACACTGGACTATATCATGCAGTATCTTCTGGCCCTGTTACAAAATTGGAAACGACACTATGAAATGTGACCATATCTCGCCTATCTGCTGCTTGCTCTGTCTCAATAACATTATTGCTGTCTTCAACAGAACAATTGCAGATGTGACCTTTCAATGGGCTTGGCCAAGAGGGAGCCGAGCCTCCCAGCCCTTTCACTGCGCATGCGAGCTTTAGCATAAGGCTATTCTGGTGCAAAAGTGTTTTTGCTTTGACATTTGCAAATTGCCTGATTTTTGGCAAGGGTAGAAATACTAGAGCTCTGGAGTCTGCGCTTTCATACCAGACTGATGATCTCTACAGAGAAATTGAGGATGCTTTTTGTCTGCAGCCTTTTTTAAACTTTTTTTTGTTTTTTGTTTTTGGAATAGCACCAGCATGGCCTGGGTTCCTCTAGTGACCTCATTTCACTTTCAGGTTTCAATCCAACTGTAAGGAATATGCTGTGGACTTGCTTGATGTACACAGCAGGCAGCAAGGCTTGGGGTTCCCGGTCACGATTTCTGTAGTTGTCACAAACGTCTTAATGGATAAAACCCATTGCACAGTACTGGATCAGCCTACAGTATTGGATTACTTTAAGTCCTGGTAGCTTGTACATTCATATGTTAGTATGAAGTGTCTTGGGTTAGTTAAAAAGCTATTCAAGATTGCATTACTCTACAAAACGCTTTGAGTTTCTAGCATAAATTTGACTGCCTGAATTAGAGGAAGTTTTTTATTTGTAGTGAGAACATTTTTCTCCTGAAAGTAAGGCAGTCATTTGAATTTTGGGCCTTAAAATAGTGTGTAATGTGTTGACCTGGACTAATCTTGGAGAGTTCCCTCTCCTATTCTCATTGAATCCATCCAGGGGTCATGAATTATTTACAGAAAAGGAATAGGAAAATAGTCTTGTACTATCAGCCCCCTATTTTAAAGTTAGGAAAGGAGGCACAACTTGGTTATAAGCAGGGTAATTACTCTCATTACAGAATCTATATTCCTTTCATTTCTAGAACCATCAAATTATTCAGCTTCTCTCAAACCACTTCTTAAATATTGCGTAGCAGTTACTAGAGCAAGACCAGCAGTAGTCTAAGCCTTGGAAGCCACAGGGCATACTGAGAACCATCCAGCAAAATGGCAGGATGCTTTTATAGTATTAAGAGAAATATATATGCACAGAACTGAGCATACAAAGCAACAGAATAAAAATACAAGTTAAGTGAGACAAACCTTGATGCAGCTTGCTAAAGTGAAGACACAAGCTTCACTTACGTTAATGCTGAAATGTTCATGGTCGCCTTAGAGAGGATGCAGATCTTAACAAAAGAAAGAACACTCTTCCTTACTTCCAAGACAACAGTATGGATGAATTTCATCAATGACAGAGTCAAAGACCAGATTAGTCATATAAAAGATTTGAAGTAGATTTGTTGTGGGACGATGTAAAGGACCCAGATAAGGAACAACTGGAGGAATTTCTAGCCAACGTCAGACCTTCTTCCTTGGAATTTCCAAAAGCATATAAGATGTAAAATTTTCTATAGAATGGTGCACATATGACAAGATTTGCCAAATGTGAAACTCTGAACTGCTCATTTCTTTTAGCAAGAGGATTGGGTAACTTAACTAGTTACTTGTTAAAGAGAGACCCAGGACTTGATCAGATGTCTTGATTTGATCTAGAAATGAAACTATTGTAACATTCAAGAAACTCTTGAGAAGGAGGTGCTCCCCCCCTTTATTGGTGAATGATAAAACAATTATACAGTGACGGTGCAAAAGCAACAAATGTAAAAAGGAAAAAAAGAATTTTTTAAAAAGGAAATGTATACGTGCGATATATATTTAGTTAACGTACAAGTAAACCTGGCCATCCATAGAATAGATATTAATAGTCTATACATAAACGTCTAAAAAGGGCCTCCAAACATCCAAAAACATATCCATACTCAATTGTCTTCTATAAACCATTTTTAAATATTGATAAAGTTAAAACATCCTCAGTCCATTGGAGAATAGTGTGAGGGGACTTGTCTTTCCAATATTTCAATATGAGTCTTGTAGCTACAGTAAGGGCACAAAAAAGTCCATTTCTGTTGTCCTGCAGATAACTTCCACAGAGTAGGTAAATAATTCAAAAGAACATACATACCCACAAATAACAATGGTTGCTATAATACATGATTAATACAACTAATAACCTCCACCCAAAAGGGTTGTATGTGATGCAAGACCCCAAAACACAATGACTAAATTACTCCTTCAGATTCACTACATCAACTGTTAGATTCCTTAGCAAGCCCCTTACTATATAGTTGTTGTGGCATCCATAATTTTTTTTTGCTGATTCAGGGTTTAAGATCCATAGATGTTAATAGTAATAGTAGTTAACAGTGTTTTTCATTGATTATGTAAAGTAGGACATCCCAGCTCTTTATTCCACGTTTCTCTGGCTATGTATCATATTTAAGTGACATTAAATACTTATGTATCAATATTTTAAGCTTCTTTTTCTCAGTAGATTCTTGTAAATATTTCTAAAATTAGAGGCACTGTACTTGAGAAGCTGATAATGCAGCAGGTCCAAAGTTAGCCATTAGCAAATGCTGTAGTTGAAGATATTGCCATTCAGCCGATATAAGTAGATCATATTTACCCTTCAACCTAGTAAAAGAGAGAAACTCCTGATCTTGACCGAGCAATTGGTCCAAAGTAAAACATTTCTCTATCCATCCAATTCCACAAAAAAGATTTCTTCCTATTTTTAATTCAGGATTAACCAAAAGTGTTAACTTAGCATGACTAAATGGATCAAATGTATATTTCCTAGAAATTGTGGTCCACAAATATCTGATTGAAGAAATTGTAGGTAGAACTCTGTCCATTTTTTACCCATGTGGACTCCATACCATCCATTTAGAAAGAGGTGCCAGGAGGCTTCCAAGATGGCTTACTAGAATTTGGAAAGTGATCCCAGTAGTTAGTGGAAGTTAGAAGATATGCCTGTTATGAGAAACTGAGATCTGGGAATCCAAATCCACCTTCAATATATGGAAGTTGCATCCTCTTTAGGGAAATCCTTGATTTTAAAACTTAAGTTTTTAAACTTGCATTCTCCCTATACTAAGTTAGTGTTTCCCGGCACACTGTCTGAGCAGGGTAAATCTATGTGGCTTGCAACATATTAGACAATTAGTTCTATAGTATACAGGTAGGGTTTTCTCAGGAGTTTAAGTAACCCCATTTCATATGGAAAAATCTTAGTGTGATTACTGTGCCCAACCCAATGAAACATTTTTATGCTTGTATTTTACTCTTCCAGTAGTCTTCTGTTCAACAATTTGCCCAGGTCCATATCTCCTTAGCTTCAGCAATGCTGCAGCATGTTCCCAAACAATTCGCTGAGCTCAAAACATACAGTATTTTTAACCTAAGTCCGAAGGTGTAAATCAGAAAACAAAAGCATACCCAAATGAAACAAAATGGAGTCCCCACTAAAATATATAGACTTCATGTATTATGGTAGACAGAGATGCTTAGCATTGCTGCTGAATTTGTTGAACAGTAACCGTTTGATTTCTCAGCTACATCGTGCTGGCGGCCAGTTTTTAGAACTGGCTGCTATACTAAGCCATAAGTTTAGCTTCTTCTCTGAGTACTTGGGACTTATTGCTTCCCCCTCCTCCAACATTAACAGAAATGTTCCACTAAATTCATCCCCGCCCAAAAAACCCCCCACAAAGTCTCTCCATAGATCAGTTAACTCTACTGGCTTGATACCCTGGTCTCGCCAATACAGCTGCTACCATTATCTTTAGTGGCTAACACTGCTTATATTGCCGCAAAACTTGTATCATTTGATACAGATACATATAAAATAAGGTTTAGCCACTTAATGCTGATGTGTTTGATCCACTGAAGGCTGATCTTCTTATCCTCCCCTTCAATCCAGCTAGCATTCAGTCTATATAAGTAGTGTGGATAAATAATACTATGGATTACTAATGCCTTCTACTGTCTTCTTCCCCAATGTGTGCAGATGGGAGAATCTTCAGCACAAGTGTCTACTGCTATTGGATGGACCGCGCCAGATGCTTTCAGCGTGTCGTGATTAATAAATTTAAGATGGGAAGGTTCTGTCTGTGAGGCAGCTCAGATTAGGGCAATAGGCATGGGCTGAAGTCACATTTGCGCAGCGACTCAGGCATTAACTCTGATTTTCATTCATACAGCTCTTCATTCATGCAGCTCTGTAAAGTGTATAGTTGGAGTGCTAGTTACAGTGTAGTCTCAAAGGAGAAATACTCCAAGTCACCTGTGAAAAGGATATGTGTCACCTGTGAAGTCCTCTCTACATGAGAGAGACTGTTGTGGGAACAGTTGCAGCTCAAATTGGCATGTGTTGGGTCTTCTCTGCTAAAGGTTCACTTTTTACAATTAGGTGCTAAGCATCAGTATCTGGCTTGGTTCGCTTTGAGACTACCTGGCTAGCATGACACATTTGATTGTACTGATCTGAGATTGTTACTTGAACAGGAAGTAGATCGCTGTCCACAAGAGGAAACAAACTTGCGCAGCTTATCTTATCAGAAGACTAGGCAGGTCACTTAATCCCCCCATCAACAATTCACCTACCTATCCCCTCTCAAAGATGTTAGTTATGCAAATTGGTTTATAGCTCGCTAGGAGTGCCAAGCCAATTTTACTCAAATGACAGCCCAATTCTTGTGCACATGGCTTTAAATCCTATGGCAAGGCTGGTTGTCGGAAACTGTGGCATTTCTGACATGGTTGAGGGCGGGGGGAAATGCTGTAACCATAACTAAGGCGACTGTTACTTTTACTGGTAACAAAGCGTTCATTATGTTTGGTTGCAGTTCTATAAACAGAACCTCAAAAGTGGATGGGTGATCTCTAATTTTGTATAAAAGAGGTATCTGTTCAGTGTAGCTGTTTGGGCTATTTTATCCCATGCCGAACCTAGTTTTCTGGCAAGATTAAAACAATATGAAAATGTGACTTCAGACACATCCAAGTATTTTCAAGGGGCTGTGATAATAGCTAATATTATAACCCTTTGCTGGGTGAAACTTAGTAAGACAGCTAGTTCCCGTGTTCTGGATAACTTCTACGTGTTCTTTATGAAGAATGAAACAGGACTGGCAAGGTCACACCTTTGTGCATCTTATGCACCTATATGGAATGAAGCAAATTAGCAGCTTTTAATAGTATTGAATTGTCTGCTGTCCAAGGTTATCATCTAATGTCATTTTGGTTTTATTAACAAAAGGCGTAAGCACCTAGTCATTAGGAATTTTTTTATCAACTGCAATATTATCACAGCTCCACAAGTTCTTGGATTATAGCGAAGTTAGAGAGCTTTTCCCACAGTGTGTGTGAGCTTGTTGGACATTTTAGTATCTCAGGACAATCCCCCTTCTCGTAACGTTCTCCGCTTGGATCTGATCTCCACAGGGTGTCGTAGTCAATCTTCAGCACAATTCTTAAGTGGAGACCAAGAACCCTGGGCCTTTAGAGGTGGTCTAGCAGGAGAGTTCCAGGTATCAATATGAATTCACAACTGAATGACATTGTCTTTGTTTGAGAAATCTTTTATTGTGCGTCGGAGGGCTGGAAGGCTTGGTCTGCCGAAGGCTTTCTGGTCCAAAACCCAAATAGCCTGACAGCTTTGTTTTTAAATAATTTTCCTCCCATTTCTACAGTAATATCCCAAGGAGATGCTGCCATTCCCACGCGCCTGCGAAGCGCAGCGGCTTTAGTTGTACATTTTCACATTGTTTCTTTGCAGGTCGCACAGCGTTTTTATCTGCGCCCGCAATTGCACAATGCGCGCCTGCTTGTCTGCCAACGAGAACTCCATGAACAAAGAGACTGTCATGATGCTGTGTACTCTGGGATTTTGTCAAAGCAAAACTTGTACTTACATTTTTGGTAAATTCAATTGGCATATCAATCCTAAAGGTCTGTTTGGTGCTTAAATTTGCTCATGGATTTTTCTGGGGCTATACTTTCTTCCCCCTCACAGGTGCTCTCTGCGCACAGCCAATTGAGTCAGCACGTTGCTTTTGGGTTAGTGTCTCCTCTGGCCAGTTAACCCTCTTCAGACCAAACCTTTCCTCCTGATATGGCTATGTTATGCTGAGAGCATAGATGAGATTTGGTGAAATTATATTAAAGCAGACAGGAGCTTAATGCAACCTCCATTAAGTGCTGTAACAGTTGTGCATTTAAAAAAAACTTCTATTCGGATAAAATGGTCCTTACATTGTAAAGCTTGCAAAAACCCTACCTTCCTCTGGGGTACCTGCAGTAGCAAAAGTTAACTTGGGAGTCTGGAATGCACGCCCAAGAATGTAATGCATCTGATGTCTCAAAAACTTACAAGAATTCTTTGTTTCCACAGCGTTTGCTGCCTATTGAAGGAGCAAATGACCTATTTTTTCAGCCACCTCCTCTGACTCCTACATCCAAAATCTACACCATCAGACCCTACTTTGCTAAAGATGAGGTAACAAGATTGATTTCTGCTGTTTGGTGGAGCACATTGATAGAACCAGCTGTGCCTTTACTACTTCAGGACTCTTTATCTCCAGTGAGCTTTCTCAACGCTTAGAAGTGTGGTTCATAGGGAAAAACGGCTGCTGCAAAGATGTTGGGAGAATTGTTCCAATACTTTAATATTATACAAGATTTTCCTAGTTAACTCTCTTTCTAGAAAAGAATGTAAACAGGAAACAAATTGTTCTCCCACCCCCGTTAGCTGCCTTGATAAGGACCTCAAGTTAAGCAGGTTTAGCTAAAAAATTATGCATTTACAACAAATAACTTATATAGGTCTTTTAATTTATAGAGTGACTCTTACCTCCCTAATCCTCCTAATCTTATGTGAGAGGTCAGTATCCCCACTTTATAGACTGTTTATAGACTGTTTTCAGGGTCTATTCAACTTTTTCAAGGCCACCTTTCCTGGATTCGTTCAAATATTCTGTTTGCTGGACCACTGTAATGGAGGAGACCTGGATTCATGTTGTAGGAGGGACATGGCGTGTAGGGAAGGATGTTATGTAGGATGTAGCACAATTGTTTTCCAAATGTTTGAATAAATACATATTCCATATAGTTTTGATTTCCAAAGCAAGGGATGCGATTTTCCTGTTGCTCCAGGCAAAGGACAATACATTTCAATAGACAATATCCATAACCAATTCTGTGAAAAAGACCATGGGTTGCATCCAGAGTTTTTGTTCTGTGAAAGAAAGGAGAACTGTGCTTGCCAAAGGACTCTGTAAGTAGCAGTGCCTCTTCATGGAGTAAAAACTTTGGATTCAACCCTATATCGTGTATAGCATAGTTAACAATAGTCTGTTTTTATATTAGTTGCTTGGGATGGCCTTTGTGATGCTATCTTAACTCTTTCATTGTCACTCAGTGAGCTTCATGGCTGAGCAGGAATTTGAACCCATGTCTGCCTAGCCCAAATCTAGCACACTGTTGATCACATTATCTGTGTTTGTATTGGGTTGTGTCCTAACCCTCATTTCTAAGAACATAAGGCACTTCTGTTCATGCAAGGGGAGAAAGCAATCATTGCCCATCTTCCCAGAAAACCCGGAGCCCTCCACACCCCACAGAATTTCACTTTGGAGGGGCTCCCTGCCCTTCCAGAGTGTATTTTTTTTGGGGGGGAGTGCTGTGGACTATCAAGCAGAGGAGAGGGCAGGGTTGTTTACTTCCACATGCGCCCAATAGGATACAGTCCATTGTTTGTCAGATACAAATTGTAACAGTTATATAGCCATGGAATCTCATAAAGGAATGAGAATTATTAGAGCAGCGTGGCTGTAAAGTAACATTGCAGTTATATATCTGGGGAAGCAGTTGTAAAATGCTTTTTTATGTATGCCCTTAGGCATCCGTCTACAAGATCTGCCGAGAAATGTATGATGATGGAACTGATCAGCCTTTCCATAGTCAGCCAGACTTAATTGGAGACAAGTATGTACATGCTCAATGTAGGCTTATGTGTTGAATACGTACTCGTTAACAGCAATGTGCTTCTTGTGAGTGGAAATGGAGCATTCAGCGCAACTGAAAAAGTTAGACACCTCCACAGAACAATTTGTTGCCTTTACCACTGGATACAGCACAAATTAACAATCTGGTTTTGTAGGGTTGGGACTGGAATTTCATCATGCTGTGTTTGAAAACTAATGCTAATTGATTAGATGCTCTCCAAAAGTGTTCTATAGACAGATTTTAGAATTTCCAGATTTTATACAACTTTGCCTCCAGACGCTTCAAATGGGCAACAAAGCTGGAAGAGCAGAGCAGAACTGATACCTCATAAAGTTTTAGGAAAATAAAGGCAGTTTGGCTTGCCCTTTGTGAAAGACTCTAGATGTGCTTCTGAATTGAGTCTGAATTCCAAAGAAATTGTCAGTTTCTCTTGATGCCTAATGGGCATTGGGGTGCATTAGTGGGAATTTTTTAATTACCTGGATTCTTGGTCTAACGTCTCCATTCTCGTTCAAGTAGCACCAGGCAGCACTACCAAGCAATGACCCTCTGTCCCATTCTCATTCACTCATAGATATGTTAATAGTGATGCAAACAGTCCAGGAAAGGGTACTAGTCTATCACCTGCCCTCTTGAGGAAGTAGTACAAATGTAACAATGTGCAAAAAAGAGATGCTCTTTTATCACATAACGCATCTGGCTTATCTTGTCCTCTCTGTGTGGCAAAGTTCACAAAGCAGTTTACAGACAAAATCAAATGATTAAATGGCTCCCTGTCCCCAAAAGGGCTCACAATCTAAAAAAGATGCAGAACACCACCAGCAACAGCCACCAGAAAAGACACTGTGCTGGGGTGAAAGGGGGCAGTTACTCTCTCCCTGCTAAATATAAAAGGAGCACCAATTGAAAAGGTGCCTCTTGCCCATGTATGGAAGTTTATAGCTCACATTCTAATCCTACACTCATATCAGTAGCCTTATGCTTCCTAATTCCATTTTAAAACTGGCATCCCAAGGTTAATGGGATAGCTTATTCAGGCTTTTTGACAAGCCCGTGACTGAGCCGGGATTTGAACTACAGACTGGCAGAGGTTGTTTGGTTATTTGCTGCTTCAGCTTCCAAGGCTATGCCACACAATATGGGATTAAAATAATTGAACCATTGGTCACACTTTAAGCTTATCTGTGCATGCCTTGAAGGACAGGGTAAGCACCTTCCCAGTTATCTTTGGACTCTTGTAGCCACTCCATGGATCTCTTTCTTATAGCAACCTTTAGTCTTGCTTCTGTTTTTTATGCAGAAAACCTTTCTGTCTTAAGCATGTCACTAACTTGGATATCACCCCTCATTTTGGATTACTTGTGGGTGGTAAGATAGCGGTAGCTACTATTTTGGATCATGGAGCCCCTGGCTGTAAGTACAGACCAAAATGTTGGTTCTGTCTTGGTTCCATTGATTTTCTAAAGCCATCCCTGCCTTGAGCTTTGACACACCACTTTGAGAGCCCCAAACACTGTAGCCTTTCCTCATAAGGGAGGTTCTCCAGCCCTTTAATCATTTTGGTCGCTCTTTTCTGCACCTTTTCCAATTCAACTATATCTTTTTTGAGGTGTGGTGACCAGAACTGTACACAACATCCAGTCATCTCCAATCCAGGGCACGACTGAGCTAGTCTCGTCTTAGCTATCTTCAGGCAGGCGGCAGCTCAACTACCATTCTACATCTTCTAGACCACAAGAATGTCTAGCTTTGTAATCATTAAATACTTGGGGAATGTTCATACCCCCTCAAGATATCTTGAGATAACAAAAGCATTAGGACACTTAATTGCTGCTTGTTTCTCGCAAACCACAAAATAGAAATGATAGAAATAGAAATCTATTCCATCTATTAAATCTAGATCTATTAAATCTCCATCTAAATAGCCCATAACATAATTTTATTGTCTTTTTATTGTATATGAAGATCATCACAGGAGTGCATTATAATTATCTTAATAACTTTGAAAAAAGTCACAAGCTTATAAATACTTATTAGGAAGTCGTTTAATAAACACTACAATACAAATTTAGCCGACTCGGTTAAAAAAAAAAACTACGGTAATCACTGTAGGTTAGGGCTATAGAAATTCAGACCAAGTTCATCATTTCATAGCCTACAACACCTTAATATTCAATAGATTCCTCAAATACTAAACCACTATTTTCCCATTATTGCCTGGAACAACCTTCCTAGCTGTTTGCCAACTCACTTCTTCACATCCTCCTGATGTGCAGGCTTTTCTAAACTTACTTCTGTGCAGGCTTTCCTAAATTACAATAGTCTCATCTTTTTTTTGCTTCACCTTCCCTACACAATCCTTACTACTTCATCTTCTCTGCACAATCCTTACTACTACAGTATTAATCAAATATTGTAATTCCTTTTACCTTTTTATTACCCACCTGGTTTTTATGGAATTCCAACTGGATGGGTACTTTGTTACTTATGTGCTCTGCACAGTGCCTGACCCAGGGGCATTTAAAAAGTTTTAGATAGTGGTAGTCTGTTTCTTAGATTGCAGGATTTATAGCTTTAGACCTTTCATTTGTGACTGGGTGGTTCATTAATTCATCTCCAATGGCCTCTTGCTCTCATTATGAGACCTCCCTGGTTTAACTGTTTTATAAGTATATTTAGGTCAGGGCTTGACAAATTCAGGTCTCCTCCATGGCAACTCAGCATTTGTTCCCAGTGCCTAGGGAATGGATGCAAGGCTGCAACTGAAGGGTAGCTCAATGGCTGATGGCTCAGCTGTTGGAGCAGTTGGATTTTGTCCTGGAAAAATCAGCAGCAACAGTGAGAGCCGCCAAACTGGGGTGAGGTGTAAGAGGAGCCCTTACCGGAGAAGGGAGGGATCACATGGAACACACACCCTCTACTTTCCTCCCTCCAATAGGTTCTCTCTCCCTCCCCCACTTAACACTTATTTACACAGAAGTAAGCCCACTGAGTTCATTGGGACTCGCTCCCAAGTAAGCGTGTGTAACATTGCAGCTTTGATGCCATGAATATTAAATTAAAAAACAAACCTTGATGCATCTTTTTGGTTCTAAACGTTTAGATCTTTTTGTTGTCTCCTTGAAATTTGCTAAGTTTTCTTACCACCACAAGAGTTGAAAATGTGCTTTTCAAATGCTTGTTTGTATGTAAAATCTAAATTGTACCTTTCACTGGTGTCACGTGGTCTTTTATGGCCAGTGTTAAAACATTAAAAAGATGACAAATTTGCCTAGCTTCTACATTTTTGGGCTGGCTCTGAGTTCCAAAGCAAATTTGTCAAGTCCTCATTTATGTGTCACATCTATCTAATGTTTGCATGATTTCTGCTTTTTGTGGGCCATCAGTTCAGTTGACCATTCCTTTCCCTGCAGGCTGGTAGGTGGTTTGCTCTCCCTCAGCCCGGATTACTGCTTTGTGCTAGAAGATGAAGATGGCATCTGTGGCTATGCACTGGGCACCGTTGATGTAACTCCTTTCATTAAGAAATGCAAAATTGCCTGGATTCCTTTCATGCAGGAGAAATATAGCAAGCCAAGCAGTGATAAGGAGCTGTCGGAGGCAGAGGTTAGTCTTGCAGGTGTATGCTTTGGTTGTCAAAAGTTTATATGTCCAGGTTCTCAGTTCAATTTGCCCCAAACCTTTCTAGTAGCAGTGCCCCAGGCATATAGCATGATACTTTGGCCAAGGAGTCTCTAGAATTAGTTTTGTTTATATGCTTCTTGGAATCCCCATTCACAGTTAGCTATGAATTATATAGGTTTTGTGTTGAATGTAGTCATCCATACAAAATTAACTACTGTATAACAATTCAACAAAGAAGGAAAAGCCAGCAAAACGATGAGTAACCATTGCCACCATTATCTGCTGTTGCCTTTTTAAAGTATCATCTACCCCGTGAGAGAGAGGAGAAGCCAGATGTGCATTACTCCTCTTTCGCCTTTTCCTTCTGTATTCTACTAATATGTATAAAAATAGGTATACAGGCCCCCCCCGCTATCCGCGGATTCACTTATCCGCACATAGCGATCCCCCCACGCCCCACCGGGCATTATGTTACCTTAATTAGGGACTCGATGTCTTCCTTTAAACAGATGCTATAATCAGCAGCATGCTGAAGACATGGACAGCTAATTAAAATAAAATAATGCTCCCCCCATGTGTGCCCCTGGCCATTCTCTTACCTACCTTAGCTGTTCCGTGCCTTCCTTGCAACACACTATAAGCAGCAACATGCTGCTTATTGCACAGATGCTGTGCACTGTTTATAGCACAGACTCTGGCTGAGTGCTAGAGAGGTTCAGCTGAAGAACAGGAAGTTCCTGTTCTTTGGCTGACCCTCTCTAGCACTCAGCCAGCGTCTGTGCTATAAGCTGCATGCTGCTGCTTATAGCGTCGGTTTAAAGGAAGGCATCGAGTCCCTAATTAAGGTAACATAATGCCTGGTGGGGCGTGGGGGGGGCATCCGCTATGCACGGATAAGTGAATCCATGGATAGCGGGGGGGGGCTGTATACCTATTTTTATACTTATTATAGTGTCTGTCGCATGGAAGACACCGAGCAGCTAATGAAGGTAAGAGAATGGCTGTGGAGGGTTCACCCCTATCCGCGGACTTCTGTATCTGCAGGGGACCTGGAATGGATCCCCACAGCTACCAGGGTCCCCCTGTACTATAAGTCATATTGGGCACCTCTCAATCAGGAGGGGAAAGACAGGAAATCAACCAATCAATTACCTGATAGCTTTGTTTTCTAGTCCAATGATCAGTCAGTGCTTTACAGTATCATTATTGTCTGACATAATTTAAAATTACAGAATTTTGGTTTTGTCTACAGAATACGGTTTATTTAATTTCAGAGACCACCTGACTTGTAATACATGTGTACATAAACTGAAGGGCTTCAAAACGTTGATGACAGTGTAGTGCTCGAAAATCACCTTCCTCCCTATTGAAATCTCCTGAGCTTTGCTTGCGGTTCCCTCCCACCTTCCACAGATACCCTGCCTCTGCCAAGAGTCCTCCAACATTCTACAGTGGCTTTTGGCAGGGAGGCTCAGTGTTTCAGAAGGAAGGAGAAGGAGTATAGCTTCCACAGATCCTAGGCTCTGGATGCTACCCAGTGTCTTTAAATTGGGACACTCGGAATGGTGTCCAGGAGAGGCTGGATGAGTGCTTCATCTGTTCTTGTCTCTCTCGAACCCAAGGCGAAATGCTCTGCTTTCCCATCAATTGTGACGCTCATGCCCCTTCTCCCTTATGCATTTGGAATTACTTAGCCTAGAGGTTCTCAAACTCCCGGGTAGAGCTTACCTTGGTGTAAGTTGCTGCAGGGGCCCCCGACACCAGCTACAGCACACCTGTTGAAGGCTTTTTTCGACCTTCCTGAGGGCTGTGGTGGTCCTCCAGGGGATGTGGGGAGCCTGCGGACTATGCAGCAGGTCTCCCTGTGCCCCGAATGACTCTCTGACGTGATTGCGACCCACTTTCGGTTTTGTCAGAAAACCAGAAGTGGGTCGCGATCATGTCTGAGAGCCGTTCAGAAGCGTGGGGAGTCCTGCAGATGGGTCCACAGGCTCCCCGCACCCCCTGGAGGGCCACCACACCCCTCAGGAAGGTTGAAAACACTTTTTCCCCGTAGTGGTGACAGCAGCAGCACAATCTCGGACGCACCGTCGATGTTACCACAGGTCGCCACTCCCCTTAAGGGAGTAGCAACCTATTGTTCCCAGCTGGGGCATCGCGATGCCCCAGTTTTGGAACCTCTGATCATGGGGTGCTATAAACTGGGGTTTAGATAAATTAACTACTTTTTGCAGTTGCTGAATGAAATTGCTCTAAATGTTTCTGAGATTTGGATTTTTGGAATCAAATCTATTAGAGCAAATAGTTGCATAACTTCTGTTTTGCACACTTTGCTCAGTTTGGAGAATTTGGACTTCTTTATTACAGTATGTGGAATTTTCAACATTGACTTGAAATAAAGTAAGATCCCTAATGTGAGCACTCTTTTAAAAAAAAATTAGCATTACCTGTAAGATGTAGAGAACAACTTTCGGAGAGAACGGAACCCATCTGTTTTTCCAGCATCAGCTATCCAGTTTAAAATCGGTATACTGTACTTGTCTCAGAGTCACATAAAGAGAAGGATTGATCCATGGTGGGATGAAGCCATGAAAACCCACCGCATTTAGCTGCTATAATTTCATATGTTTGAGGATTAAAGCGATTAGGATACCTCAAATCTGTGTCGTCGCCCATCTTCTGTAATTGCACACAATGTATGCAACATTGATCTTTGAACCCATTATGATGCTGATAGACTTGTTTCTATTGCATATGTTCTAGAAAATCATGCTCAGTTTCCATGAAGAGCAAGAAGTGCTGCCAGAAACATTCCTTGCCAACTTTCCATCACTGATAAAGATGGACATCCATAAAAAGGTGACTGATCCAAGTGTGGCTAAAAGCATGATGGCCTGCCTCCTCTCCTCCCTCAAGGCAAATGGTGAGTTTCTGCTGGTCAGCTATAACTTTGGTGGAAGGCAGTTAGGAAGGTGAGTCCAGAGCTAATGGCTCAAGTGAAAGGGCTGATTATGACTTTTACAGCGCAATCCTTTCGCCGGCATAGGCTGGTGTAGCACAGCTGTGCCAGCCTATGGTGTTGCAAATGTGCCATAAGGCACATTTGCAGCACCCGGTGAATAGGCAGCACTGAGGTCTGTGCTGCTCTCCTGCCGAGCAGCAGAAGACCCTGTGCCGTGGAGCAGGTAAGTGCCGCTTCGAGCGGTGCAGGGCCTGTGGAAGGGAGCATAATGGGGCAGTGGGCAGGTCGGCCCTGGGAATGGGGTGGGACCAGCGTCCATGTTGGATGCTGTATTCTATTCCCCCCCCCCCTCCCAGGCCACAAGCCCTGACACGAGACTGCTTGATTCTCCACCAGCTAAGGAGCTGGTGGAAAACTCAGTAGCCCCATTGCGGCGGCTGGAGTTTCGCCCAAATGCCAAATTACCCCGAATAGACCTCCAGCCACTCCCCTGAATAGGATTCAGCATGGGCTGTGCAGCCCACGCTGAATCACCTACACTGGGAGAGGATTGGGCTGTTGAAGTCATAAATAGTGTCTTTTAAAAAATAAATGCTCTGGCTCTGGGAGGGCTTCCTTCCATATGTTTGTCCTCCCAGCTTAGGATCTGTCTGGGGAGGCACTGCTTTGGTTGCCTTCATTACCAGAAAAGGGTTGATGGTGGTATCTCTACTGTGGAACTTGCAAGGTCTTTCTGTACTCTGGGAAATCAGTCAAGTTGTTCAGGAGGGCTTTGAGGTGCTACAGTTTGCTTGGTATTGTGAATCTTCTGCTTGAATCTGTATGTCTGGTCCCATTCTTAATGAAAAATTAAAATCTGTCCTATGATCAACTGTTCCTGTTGTAAGGTGCTGTGACAACACATTCGGTTTAGATGGCAAATAATAAAATTATTAGGAACAGAAAATACCAATATTTGTAGAAACCCTATTGGTTATTGTGTTCCATTGCAGGAGTTGACATTAATATAGCAATCATTTTGGGCACTGCTTCTAGCTTAGCAGTCTGCATGATCCATTCCTGCAAGTCCCAGACAACATTTAAATGTGAAACATATAGGTTGAATTATATTGTGCATCTATGGAGCTTCCTGAGTGGCCTGGTGGGTGCCACCCAGTAGAGGAGAACCGAAAAAACTATGCAGCAGGCTTATTTGGGGTTTGAGCTTCTTGGACATCTCCCCTTGCTTCATTGAAAACTTCTTTTGAAATTGGAAGGATTGCAAAGCAGCTTGCAATATGGCATGGCAATCTGCTTTGCCGGTAAAGGATTAAAATTCTGTTGAACATGCCTTAAGTTGCTTCTTGATCTCCACCAGCGGGATCATTGGCTTTCCTTAAAATACCCAAAATGCTGGACATTCTGCAGCATAATGGACTTGGGGGATTGAATTATGGCAATGTAAACAGACTGGTAGGATGGAGTACGCAAGGAGATGCAAGTACCCTCCAGGGTGAGGTCACCCATACTGTTATACATCTGATCACTCAGGGTCCTGAATCGAGTCAGAAACTGGCTAATGGGGTGGAATCAGTGAGAGAAATCAGTGTTTTCAATGTTTCATTTTTATTCCACTAACTCCTTTCTGTTTTCATCCCATCCCAAATATCCTTTTTTGTGTGTTCTTCAGGCTCCCGTGGGGCTTTCTGTGAAGTGAGACCAGATGATAAAAGAATCCTGGAATTTTACAGCAAACTGGGATGCTTTGAAATAGCTAAGATGGAGGGATTTCCAAAGGATGTTGTTATCCTTGGAAGAAGTTTGTAAGGAGATTTTCAGTGAACCTTTGATACTGTAATCCCCTGACTGCTGGGGAACAGTGAGCCCTGAGGTTTATCTTATTGTGTCTCCATATAAAGGCAGCAGTCAGCTGGCCTGACAGAAGGAGCTATGTGAAAATTCACCCATTACTCAGAACCACTGTTTGGAAAATGGATACTGGTCATCCTCATTTCCTGGTCTTAAACAAAGTGCCAAGGAATACTGCATTTGTAGCCTTGGGAACAGACTTACATGGATTCTCAGAGGTGCTGGTGACACTTCCACGTGTCCACTTCTGTACTCAGCAAAATGGTTGTCTTCTCCAGAAAGTCCTAAACTTGGAATACGTCCTTTTCCCCATGTCATGAAGTGAGATGAGAGAAGTGAAAAGTGGGATCTCTCCTTTTACAGAGGAATGGAGGATGTCTGTGGCTGTCAACTAGTGAAAGATCAATACTGACAAGTCTAGGTGTTGTCAGCTGTCATGCTTGCTGATAGAGAATGAATAGCCACCACCTCTAAAGAATATCGGTTAAGCTTTGTGCTTTGTAGGGATAAACTGTGCATTTGTCTGTGGCAAAGTCGCTCAGTGACAGAAGTGTAAATTTCAGTGTGTAAATATATATAAACTCTCTGTATGCTGACACGTTGTGTTTAATCGTTTTGTAATTCTTTTGCTTTTCAAAATAAAGCAGTATTCTGAGACAGCACTTTGAATAATGTCAAACCACAAGAGAGGCTGATGCCAACTTCACTACTGGCCTTTTCTGCTGTGCCTCATGCCCTTTGCTAGAAATGTCACTTGGGAAAAGAAGTGCTGCTCTAGAAGGGTCATTCCTTTAGGACAAGTTCTTAAAAGGCAGTAGACACTGCCTCCTACTGGAGAAAACTGTTCCAAGGGCAACCCAGTGAGATCATTAATGCTACTGACAACCAGCCAATTGTCCACTCAGGCCGGGTGGGTGGAAGGGGGGGGGGATCCTGCAGTTTACAGTGCCCCAGAGTCAGTCAGTCTAAATCAGGGTCTTCAAGACATGCACGTCCGTGGGCAAAAAAAAAAGCACATTTTACAAATTATTTAAGTGGTTACCTAATTTTAATATTACTGCCTGTTCCAAGCATTTACAGTTTTTACCAAAATCCAACAGATGGAATCTGCATGGCTAGGAATTGTAGTAAGAAGGTAGCTGCTCCACTTGGGGTGTGTGTGTGTGGAGGTGTTGCTATTTCTTTTAATGCCTTGTTCTTGAGAGGCAATCATCCAACACCACACCTCATTTTTCTCATCTGCTACAATCAACAATTTTTGCTTCCTTTGAAAATAGTCACTCTTTGGAAGAATGGAAATTGAGTTGATCTTTTTAAAAACCCTTCCATATGTGTCGAGTTTGAAGAAGTTTTATACACTTTTTCAAATAGCATTTGACTGCCGAAATGTAGTTTACAGCCTCTACTGAGAAGCTGATGTTTGGCCTTTGTTATAGTACACTTGCAGATTTTTGATTTTCACTGTGTGAACAGTTTGAATTGCAAATTATTTAAGCTGCAGCAAGCACATTTCACTTGGGGAGTGAGGCAGTGAACTACAATAATAGTTCTTATGTAGTCCAAGCGGACTTTCATGAGGTTTCTATGGCTTTGAGTGTATGCAAAGCAGCTAGCCACTTGGTTTAGTTTTAATTAGATGCTAGAGAAAACATCTGGATCTATGGCATTATACACTTTGGATGAGGGGGTACTTGTTTTTTATACAGTTAACACATTTATGAATTTATCACTGTTTTAAGTTAATTGTTAGTCTTGAAAATCTGAGTCAGTTCCTTGCTCTGGAGTTGCAAAGCAATGCATTGACGCACATTTCATGGTTATCAGTTTTCATTGTGTACAGTTGGAATGCCACTTTCATGTCTTTAGACCTACTGTATCTGTAGCAGAACGGACTATGTAAAATTGTATTTGAAGACCATGTGAGAAATAGAATAAATTGCAAAGTGAATGTAAGATATGTCTCTGTGTAATGCTTCTGATAAAGGAAAGTGGGTATAGAGAATATTTTTCTTGATGCTTGTATATCGGAGCACTCTACTAATTATGTTGCAGAGGTGGGTAGTTGATTATGGCCCCCAGAGTGTATAGCAAATCTGCCTCAGAGGTGTGTTCATTGCTGTTGAATCGTAAATGATTGATTGACCACCTTCTGTGTCCCTTATCTGCACATTGAATGTTCTCAAGTTGTACATGGAAGCTTGAGTACCACCACTAATCCCACTATTAGGTTCCACATATAGTGGCCAAGTTTCCATGCACAGGCTGAGATGTGTGGTATACAAGTCAAAATGACCCACAATATTGGTTGAACACTGAGCTCCTAATGGCTTTTTAGGCCAGCATCTTTTCTCTGTGATCCTGCACTGTAATGAGCACCAATGCAATAGCTCTAGAGCAGGGGTTCTCAACCTTTGGAGACCTGGGTACCCCCTATCACCCAGGGGTTCTCAACCAAGGAGACCTGGGTACCCCTATCACATTCCAATTTTCTGAAGTACCCCTGCTAATTAACTGCTAACTAATTGAATTAATCAATCAATTAGATAATTAATCATTAGATAAAAAGTACTAAAACAATTTTAAATGTAAAAAAATGTCTTATTTAATTGTGTGTGTGTGGGGGGGGAGAGACACACACATGCAAGGATCTGTTTTTTCTCCAAGTAACACTTCCCAAAATCAGCGCCTCCCTCCCCCACCCCACCAAAGTACATTTTCCAAAGGACAAAAATAAGCCCAAAACCAAAATCAGAGAGACAGAAGGGCTTCGAAAATAATTACAATTTAAAATCCATGTTAATTAACACTTAATTAGCTGCTGATAGGGCAGATAAGGAGTAGGGCTTGGCGTACCCCCAGCAAGAAGTCAGTGTACCCCTAGGGGTACCCGTACTACAGGTTGAGAACCTCTGCTCTAGAGTAAATTATCCTTTTTCATAAAAGAACAAACTTGCTACCCTGTGTGTCAGAGTAACTGAGCACATACTTCCAATGAAGACAAGATGTGACCAAATCCACCAGGACAGGTATCAACTGAGGGGAAGTGTAGCTGCCCCTTTTCCTAAGGTATGCATAGTTCACATAGCACTACTGTGTTTCCTTTGCTATCTTTAAGTCTTGCGTGTTTACAGACCTTGACTGTAGTGTCATGCTTTATATGTTCATGCTCTCTCACAGCAGTAGCCGAGGTCATCCTTAACCTAGTAACATAGGGCTTTCCAAAGCCAAAAATAATCTTGGGCATCTGGTTCTGGAAGAAGAGAGTGGTCTGTTGAAAAAGTTACTCATTTGTTGGTTGCCTTGGGGAATAATTCATTAAGTTTCAAGTCTCTTATGGAGCAGCAAAGGAATTGTAGTTTATAATGGCATGTAGTCAAAAATTAAAACAAAATATGCTCTTCTGTGAACCTGGTTTTGTTTCTGGCCAAAAGAATGTGTATGGGGAAAGGTTAGCCCTCCTACCAGAGGCCTGCAGAGAGAGCAGTAGTGAGAAGCAGTCATATGGTTGAGGGAAATGATATGGAAATGTAATACAACTGTGTTCTGTGTGGTATCTTCCTCCCACCCCCCATCACTTTCAAAGAGAAATGATGAACCCTGGAAGGAGAGGGAAAGAGATGGATTCATTGGATATAGCACAACTATTCCAGATGTCAAGGAGCTGAGCAGGAGAACATTCTTGAACTGAAAAGGAAGAGGTCAGGCTGAAGAGAGAGGGATATGGGTACCCTAGAGTAGAAGGACCTTTTATTCAAGCTATAAATAGATTTTGCAATTCATGCTTATTTGTTATGATTTAAGGTCTTTCAACTATAAAGTAATTATAGTGCTGCTGTGCTGGTTAGCAAGAGACTACCGGTAGTTCTAATTTAACAGTGCAACCCTTTGCATGTTACTTAGACACTGTGTTCAATGCAGCTCACAGATACTGTAAGACCTCACAGGATTACAACCTTAGTCATTTGAGGTCTCCTGTGTTGGTCTCTTAGGTTCCTGATCTGGGACCCAGACATCTGACTTAGCCACTCACCCTTCCACTGCTACCAGTCCCTAGCTTGCCACAGCCTCGCTCTCTGCAAGGCCTTGAGGGATTGGGGATACTCCCTTCTGAGTTCTCGGCTCCTGAGTCCTGTTCAATCAGTGTCCTGTCATTTCCCTAATGTTTTTGCAGTCATTTGGGGCCCTGCAGCCCTATGGAAAAGACCTCAAGGGCCATTTAGTTCAAACCATAGTCTCAAGGAAAATCATATGCCTAATATTTGTCCACTCTTATTTAGGGTCAATCTACATAATACAACCCCCAAGTAGAGGCTCTTATCATATAGAGCAGCTCACCACATGGATCACCTTCCTTGTGGATCATTTTCACACCATCAGATTGTCATTTCGCTGATACTTAAGGAGTTCTTGTTTTTGTTTTTTTAACATGAGGGCTCTGCTGGATCAGATCAAAATCTAGCATTGTGTTTCCTACAGTGGTCAACCTGATGTTTCTAGGAAGGCCACAAACAGAGCATGAAGACACTTTTCTGTTGCTGCCCCACAGAACAATATTCAGTGGTATCTTGCTCCTGATCCTGGATGCCGCACATAGCCATCCTGACCACTAGTCATTGTCAGACCTGTCTTTCATGACTTTGTCTAATCCCTTTTTAGACTGTGAGCCTCTTGGGGCAGGGACCCGTCTTCTGTTATAAAATGTCATACACGTTGAATGAAGCCATCTAAGCTGGCCATCACCGCATGACATGGCTGCAAGTGCCATAAATTAATGATTGGTTGTGTAAAGTAGTAGTACCTTCCCTCCATCTGTCCAGAATATCCTGCCAATCCGCTTCATTGAGTCTCCCAGAGTTCTAACATTTGTGAGAGGGGAAAAAACACTTTCTCTCCAACTGTTACACGGACCAATGGGAGGTGCAAAACAAACGCTCTTCAGAACTAGCAGGCCTCTTTCTCTGACAACAGGAAGGAAACTGCTGCACTGCAAAGAGGATATGATGTCTGCTTCTTCTGTCTGGTAGCTTTGGGATTGCTCCATCTTCAGCACTTGTGAGTTCCCCTTCCATCTTTTAACATTTGACAGCAGAAACCAGTTACCAGGAAAACTCATCAGTATCCCACTGGGGTAATAACCCTTTTGTTTTTACTGCAAAGAAATAAAATACTATAAATATGACATTCAGCAAACTACCCCCTGCCTTCACTCACAGCTGGGAAATCGACCAGGCCTCACCAAAAATCCTTTTTGAGTGAGAAAATCCAGTGAGCAGTGAAGAGCTACAATTTCTGGGCTTGGTTTGGGATTTTTAAATCTCTAGCAAACAGCAAGTCCTAGCATAGCTTTGGCCTCCACAAGAAGATAAGGCTGGTGGTTTTCAAAATCACACAGATGGCAAAACACAAAGGCTCCTGGAAGCTACTACAGAACAATGACAGGTGAGTGAATAATAATAACCTCAGATTATTAATACTGAGAAGTAGAATCTTAATTACCTAAACAGATGGTTGCAAGTGAGGTAGGATTGCTGAATAGCGGGGTAGGCCAGGCCATTAATGTGTGCTAGAAGTAAGTGGTGATTACATAATTGCCATTTTGGGTGGTCCGTCAGAACCCTGCTCCAACATGACTGCTTTGCAGCTGCATTTTCGATACCAAGCAGCTTTGGCATTGGCCAAGTCTCTCGGGTGTCGCCTGATATGGGGCAGGGGGCCTCAGGGCGCAGGGCTCTGGGGTGGGGCGGGGCTTAGGTTTCAGGGGGGTTTCTGTATTTTTCTAGGGTTTTTTTACTGTTTTCGGGGTTTTTTAAGTGTTAACGAGAAGTTCTCTGGAGTGTTGCGAAGGGCCCTCCCGGTTGCCCTGATCGTCCTTTGTTTTCTGACCTAAAACCAGAAGTAGGTGGCGATTACATAATTGCCACTTTGGGTGGTACGCCGGCAGAGGCTGGTCCTGGAGGTGGTACACATCCTGTTGGGTGTTGAGAACCCCTGTTCTAGATCTTCTTATTTGGGAAGGCTGCTCTAGGATCTTTACTGTAAAGTTCCTTCTTAGGTCCATCAACGATCTTTCCAGCCTTTTAACTCTTTTTCTTTGTTACCCCTTCCTTTTCTGAGGTAAGTATGGCTGGTAAGTAGCTCTGAAAAGCCAAAGCAGGGATTTTAATCCAAATGAGTACTGAATGCAACTCAAAAAGATAGTAGCATGCTTATACGTGCAGAGCAGAGCAGACTACAATTGATAGAAAAATCAGGTTTCCCTGTCTCTGCCTAGTTTAACCTCTGGCCTGGGGAGAAACAGCACTGCCCTCCTTGTATTTGCTTACACTACGTCTGTCGTAATAATGCTTTTTTTTTTTTTTGCCAGATTGCTTCCCTCCTTTTTTCCCCTTTTCCGTAGACTAAATTTGTTTTCGATACTCGTGTTTTTGAATAGTACAACAATTTAAGACGAGGGGAGAACCCCCGTTTTAAGCCAAGTCGCCCGTCTGAGATTCTTTTAAATTAAAAGATGCACAATGAAACTTCTCAAAGTACTGTACTGTAAATACAATTGTCCCTCCGCAAGTTCTAATTCGAAGGGCTCTGTCTCCTCCTACCTTGCCTAGACCCGGTTTCCTATTGGGAAAGGATCGGCGAGGGCCGGCTTGAGCCGTTGGGCGGTCCTAGCCACGCCGGGTAGCGGGAAGTACCAAAGCGTGAGCTTCTTCCTGTCTCCTCCTCCTCCACCTTTCGTTGCAGGCATGGCTGATTTCTTGGAGCTGGAGAGCGTTACCGATGGAGCTGAAGTCCCGTTTTGCACCGGCAATTTTGTGTTCGGTGGGTGTTGGGATTGTCCTGTTTAAGAATAGAAAGTTGGGGTTGGCGGCCACGTGTTGGAGAGTGGGGCGATCTGTGCCTAGCTCGGGCGGGGGGGGGGGCGTGCAGAAGTATCGGCTACCGGGATATGTGGAGTTTGCGAGAAGGGCTCGATTGGAACGGTGGTGTTCGAACGCAGTTGTCAAGTTGAGAACCTGCTCCAGAAGCCCGAAAAACCCTGGAAGCTGGTGGCGGCGCATAGATTGCCGAGCTACCCACGTGCAGTGCTGAGGCCATAAACGCTTCCACGTGGCTTGTGGCTTTGGAGGAGAAGGAAGAGCTCTCTGCCGTTGGCTCTATTCGATCGAGTTTGCCCTCTAAACAAGTAAACGGCGAAGTGATCCTTGATCCCAGGGCTGCTAATAATAATGTAAATATCCTAAAATAAAATGTAAATAGCCTAAAATAAAAATATCTATTTCTGGTAATCCCAAAACTGAAGCTGTTGAATGAAACTATGTAAATTGGTTTTTACAGTTACTACTTGCTACCTTACCAATTCTTTAGTCATTTATTGGGGTGGTTAAAATGGAATATACAGTAGATAAGACATGGGAAGTTTATATTTATTATTTATATGTACCTCTTTTCAACCAAAAAAAGTTGATCCAGAAGAAACAACACTACATCCACTAGTAGCAAATAATAGTATCTACAAAAGTTTTTAAAAAAAGCTTTTGTTGGAAATTGAAACCAATCCTAAAGTAGAAGATTGGTTAAAAAGAATAAGAAAAAAGACATGATTCATTAAAAAAAACGCAAACAAGAAATGAAGACAACTTTTGGAATGGTAGATATAAATAAACAGTAGGTATGAATCCAAGATGGATGAATGAATGAATGAAACCTTTATTGGCATAAAGAATCCAAGATATTAATTAAAGATGTTTAAGAAGTATTGGCAGATTTGAATCAAATTGGAACTCTGTAGTATATGCTATTAAAAACAAACCGCACCATCTCTTCTGCAACCCCCCCCCCCTCCCAAAAGCTATCTGAGGCAGAGGCTAAGCTTCCACCCAAGACCTTCCCTAGGAACAAAGCTCACCCTTTTTCTGTTGAGCTCTCACTGGCTTTGCATCTATGGCTCTAGTAATTGGGGGCATGTTGGTTCCAAGTGAACAGAAGGCAATTGCTCCTGGAGGAGCAAGGAAAATGTTACAACCTCAGCATAAGAGTTTTCTCTTGGAGATTCCACAGCTTTGCAATTTTTGTTGTGCTTTCCCCAGGATGTGAGCTGAACAGCAGTGCCCGATCTTACACTTTTAAGGTGTCTGAAGAGGATGACTCTGATCATATCCTGGGCCTGAGTACGGTAAGACGGGGCTCATGCTGTGGGGGGGGGGGGGAAGGCTAGCAAGTGTACCCATTAGCTTTCAAGCTCTTCCTCCAAGGACTTGTTCCAGGGGGTGGGGCCGGAGGTGGATGCTATTTCCCGTTCTCTGTGCTCTTGTACTATACAGGTCAGCACAGAAATGAAGCACAAAGATGTCAGCTGCTTTACCCACAATACTGCTTTCTCTGGTTTGTCAGTCAAATAGTTGCATGGCTGGACAACCATGATGCAGGGATTGCAGTTTTAGTGTGGGATTTAACTCCTCAGCATTTGGGGAAGTAGATTATGATCCCAGCTCTCCTTTTTCACTCTCACTAGAACTAGTTGGACTAGCCTCTGGCATGCATAGGTCATGACCAGTCTGAGTTATTTTCCCCAAGAATAAAGACCTTAAGCACCTAAAAAACAAAGTGCTGTACGAATGTGAGGTTATTGGGAACGACAAAACCCTCCTTGTGGGCTGTTAAGTTTTTGCTTTGTTAGTATCGGATCGGAGAGAGCCATTCCCGGAAGTCATTGAGCGGGCAGCCTGTTCCTGTGCTCTATTTCTTCTGCTCCCAACACTTCGTGTGTTCATGTGCGTTCAGCATTGATGGCTGTGGAAGATATTACTCAAGTGTTACTGAATAGCTCGTTTATTTGGTTTTTTTACTCTTCTATCTCCTTTGTGCTGTTCGTCATCAAGGTTTGCCTCTCAGAGGGTGCCAAGGATGAATGCAACATTGTGGAAGTTGTGGGACGTGACTATCAGAACCAGGAGATTGCTGTGCAATTAGCCAATCTGAAGCTGTGTCAGCCCTGGGTAATGTGATCTTCTAGGGTTTGGGACTTGGGAGGAGACAAGTGTGGGATGGCTACAGAGTATTCACCTGGGAGAGGTGACCAAAAGTCAGATAGGGAAAAATGCTTCACTTGAACAGTCTGAATTTGCCATACCTAGGATCACCCGATTGTGTCAGACTTGGTAACATACAAGGAATACTGCAGCATTTGTGTGAGATCCTGGAGTCCTGAGTTCTCCTTTAACCGAGAAGTCGCTGCTCATGTATGCCTATAGATTCCTTTCAACCTAGAGCACGCGTCTTCACATTTCAAATGTGTGGTTTTATGCAGTAGTTGTGCCATAGCTGTGGGAGTATCACTGTGGATTGAAAGACATTAGCAGAGCTGATTTTGCAGGCTGAGAAATAAGGGTTGTCTATTTAGGGGTGTTGGGTTTGCACTTGCAAACCCATCAGAGTTTCGGGAACGGAGAATAAAGTCAAGAGTTCCGCTTACCTGACTGGGATCTGGGGACGGTCCTTCCTCCATCATGCTTGTTGTGTTTCTAACCTTTCGCTTTTCACCACAGTTAGGTTTAGATGGTTTTCATCTCCAACCACCAGTGACCTTCCGCCTGCGCTCAGGATCAGGCCCTGTTCACCTGGCAGGGCAACATCAGATCTGTAAGCAACCCTGACTGGGGATTTGGGGACCTATTGAGAGCAAAGGTGGTGCCTTAGAAATTAAGGGATGGGGAAAGATGGGTGCCTCTTAAGAAGGGATGTGCTAGCTACCAGGTAGGCTACTTCTAGGAATATTACCTCTATAGAATCATCCGTCAGTAGCTTATGTTACTCTACTGTGGCTGTGTTCATGGTTGTATATTGCTTGGTCATCAGTAGCTCTGTTCAGGTGTTCATGGAGAGCTAAAGCAGGAGGGGCTTCTCCAGAGCCACCCACCAATGATGTGTGCATCAGCTCCATCCCTAGGATTTCAGGGGATCCAGTCATAGGAAGAAATTCCCCATGTGCAACATTTGTCTTTGTAGGCAAATGCTGGATAGTGCTGGAGCAAATGTGTGCCCATCTTTGGCAGGGTTGAGGCTATAGTGCATATTCCTGTAAAGCCGCTTATACGTTTGCTCCCCATGGGAGAGCAAATGTCAGAAGAGGGTTTAAATCATCCTGTCAATACATCCTGCAGATGCATTACTCCTGCTTGATGCCAGCCAATGGTCTAGATCAGGGGTGGTCAACCTTCCAGCATTAGGGCCTCTGTGTTCTTAAGAGTTGTGTAGAAGACAGAATCTGGGCAGCTGCAGTTGCTGATGCAAAAGCAGCTGCACCTGCTGAAATGCCCTCGCCTATACAACCATTAAAGGTCCAGGAGCATTCATGTTGAAAGGTTGGCCACCTCTGGTCTAGATGTGTGCATGTGCGTGAGCTCTCCTCTCCATTCACTAGGAGGCAGAAAGACGTGGCAGAAGGCGGATGGACTTAAGAGGCATCTCCTACTTCCTAAAGAGGCATCTCCTACTTCCTAATTAGTCTTTCTCCTGTCTCTTTAGCAAAGGGATGCGGGTTGTTGGGCTGCTCCTTTTTTTGAAGAGGTATTTTTTGAAGGTATTCTTTTTAGCATCCTGTGGACGGGGGGAGTACTAGTAGATCTAAAAGACCTGACGAATCGTGCCACAAATAACAGACCAGTTTGTGTTCCAGTTCACAGACAGGATCTCTCGGATGATGAATTGAGTGAGGATGAGGAGGAAGAAGATTTTAGCGAGGATGATGAGCTGATTGAAGAAGAGGAGCTCTCCCCCATCAAGCCAGCCAAGAAGCAACGGAAGTCTTAGCCCTGGAGATATGTGTTGGTGGGGGAGTCTGAACAGGTAGGAAGCCAGAGGATAATCTTACCATAGTGGAGCATCATCTTGTCCTTAGGTTGCTAGAAGTAAGCTTTTCACAGCCTCATGAGCCATAATGGGCACCCTTCAGTTCACATCACCATAGCAAAAACGTTGAAGCTTCTAAGTAAAAATGCTCCAGGGCAAAGGAGACATTCTGCAACCATGGCTCTTCCCCTCTAGTTGAAGATCAGTAGTCCTGCAGTCGTTCATTTTCTCACCCTGCTGCAGAGCAGCACTTGAGTAGCACTTGGTGGATCAGGTAGAACGAGATTATGGCCACCTGGACCTCTGCAGTGCTAAAGCAAGAGATGTTGCACCTGAAAATGTTTGCCTTGTCCTGATGCTCTTTAAACCCCCAAGAACCAACTTTGGGTGTGGGAGGTGGCAACCACATCTCCAGATGGACGTTTTAGTGCAGTTGGTCTGGCAGCCCTACCTTGTTGATTTCAAACCTTGGCATGAGGTGAAGCCAACCATCTGTGGCTAGCTCTGGCGATGAGAGTGAGAGGGCTCTACCCATTCCCTTGATGTGTAGATGTGAGGTCTACTTCGCTATGTTTAGACATTTTTTTTTCTCCCAGTTCCTGCAGATTTTATTTTTCCCTGAAATGCACTGTTACCACTGTTCTGGATTTCGTGGAAAGGTTGTCCCTGGAACTCAAAACTGACACACATAGCTGTGGGACACTGGGAAAAGCTGTAGTTTGAAGAATCAAAGAAGACTTAAACATGCACGTTTCAGGAGTGTGTTGCTGTTTCAACCTTGGAGAACTGGTAGCTGAGGCCTTCTGTTCAGATTTATAGGGTACCCAAACATAAGCTGATGTCTGTATTAAGTTTTCCTTTTTCATATGAGACTGTAGGAGACAGGGAGTGAGTCCTTATTTCCTCTGGATTTTACACTTCTAAGGATGTTTCCTTGGAGCACAAATGCTGCGCCGGCCTAGGTTGTCACAAACATGCAGTAAAGCACATGCAGCATCCCACCGGCACTGAAGCCAGGGACACACACACACACACACACACACACACACACACACACACACACACACACACACACACACGATGGAGCAGGTAAGGCCACTCCAAGCGACGGGGGGTGGGCTGATCGGGCCTGGGAGGGGGAGGGATCAGTGACGCTGCCTTGCGCTGTACCTTATCCCCCTCCCGGGCCTTTTCTCCTGACACGGGGCTGCTTGGTTCTCTGCTTGGCTCTTTAGCCGGCAGGGAATCAGGTAGCCCCATTCTGGCTGGGGGTTTACCCAGCTTACCCCAAATAGACCTCCAGCCGCCTCTTTCCCTGGATAGGATACCGTGTGGGCCATGCAGCCCACGCTGCACCGCCTATGCCATGGAAGGATAGGATTGGGCTGTCTGCCTCTTTCCTTGAAACCTGAGTGTCTGTGGAGCGTGTTTCTGGCACTAACTCGGTTTGGCCCTGTCCGTGGACAGATATAAATCTGTCAGTCACCATAGATGCTAACAGGTTTCACTTTCTGAAAAAAGGCATAGATTTTTATGTTCTAATTTTTATGTTCTGCTCCCTCAGTCACCACAGATGCTAAGAGGTTTCACTTTCTGAAAAAAGGCATAGATTTTTATGTTCTAATTGTGCTAACCACATTGTAAATTATTATGTGGATGTTTTTATCAGAACAGTGAAGGATTGTTTACCTGCTTCATCAGTTTGCATCAGTGAGAACGAACACAAATCGTGTGTGTTCCTCTGTCCTGTTCTTTAACTGTCAAGAACTGTGTGTGAATTTTTCAAAGGGTGGCAGTGTCCATGCTGTGGCTCAGACTTGTGTTCTCAGTTGTTTCTCTCTTGTGCTACCTCTCTTTTACAAGGTCTTTTGCTTTTTAAAATAAACATATTTGTATTTTGTGGCTGCTCTGACTTGTTTTCTTTGCAAATTGAATTAGGAATGTTGGAGTAACATTACTTTTCACATAATAGTCTTTGTATGACACTTTCAAGAGCTTAAAAGTGCTTCACATGTATTACCTTGTTGTTGTCCTCAAAAAGCTATAAGGTAAGTAAGCATTATTATCCCCATATTGCAGCTGAGGCTGAGAGGGAGCTGCCTAATGAGTTAACGGCAGAGAGATAATATACAAACCAGGGTAGCTCATAGCTCAGTCTCTTAGCTGCTATTCTACGTGATGGGTTTTGCCCTCTCCTTCCTTCCCCACCATATGCAGTAGGTATGAAGGGTAACTTGTGCTGTTGCATGCTCTTTTTTCCCCAAAGAGGTTACATATGATATGTGACTTCTCTCCTACCTTGTTGGGTGAAAGGGGTTACATAGTCAGGGGTCTTGTTTGTTTGCTGCCTTGGGAGAATCAGGCCTGCACTGCTTGTTTTCTTTGGTTTTGTCACATGCTTGTAGACAGTTCACCCAGTCAGTGCGATATCCTTATGAGGCCATAATGATTTACGTTTTATGAGACTATGGCCAGCCTGCAGACTATTGCAACACTTTTTGGTCATGAAAAGTTTAAAAGGCAACCACCTTTCAAGTAGTGCTCCTCCTCTTATGGTATTTAGTAGGAAGAGAACAACTGCCCCTATTCACCCTAGCATGGCTTTTTCCAGCAGCTGTTTGCTGGTGTCTCTTGTGTCTTTTTTGTGTCCTCCGGCTTCATATTATGGATCCATGTCAAAACTTGTTTTGCTACATAAACTGTTTTTTTGTGAACCATTTTGGTTGAAAAGTAGTATATAAGTGTGTTTATAAGTTCTGGCAGTTCAGTGTGGAGTGATCCTTGCACATGATAGGAACTGAAAGCGGATTTGCTTCACTGGGTAGTGAAAAGGGCCACCATAAGGCCTGTGCTGTTTTAGATCATGGAGCTTTAGGTTTGGGGGAGCTTCTTGCACTGAATTTAAATTCACCATAAAATAAGCAGCAGTTCCTCTGATGGCTAGTTTGTAAAAAAGTCCCCTAGAGTGCGCACACTGGCTGGTGCGTTGCTATGCCCCTACCCCAGAGGTAACTGCCTACTTTCTGACATAACACTTGCACCTTCTTACAGCGCAATCCTGTGTAAGTATACGCAGCCGGCCTAAAGGGCTGACCGCTGTATCCTATCATTCATGGAGGTGGTGGCAGGGCGGTGCGGGCTGGGAAGGGGCCTAGGATATTGCTGCCAATATCCCAGCCCAGGTCATCCAATGGCCCCCCTTGCGCGCCGTCCCGCCCTCCCACCGACCGGTGCGGGGCTTACCTGCAGCAGCCAAAGACAGGTGAGTTATGCGGCGAAGTGAGCAGCTCTGGCCTCTGCGTTGGCACCACTTACTCTCCGGGTGTCAAACGTGCCTTATGGCATGTTTACAGCACCCAAGACTGTCAGCGCGCTAGGCCTGCCGGTCTATAGTTAGACAGGATTGCGCCGTTACCTTAAAGGACTCTTATCCATATAATAGAGAGCCTTCTAGTTCTTAAGTTGATTTCTAAGAGTGGCCAGTTTCCTTAATGAATGGGGATTTCTTCCCAGCTTGCAAATGGGAGCAGTACAGCCAATGGGCACCTCGATGGAAGCTACAAAAGCCTCCCACTGTTTTGGGTGGTGGTGGTGAAAGCAGGTCCTGTGTGCAGCCACAAGGTGGCAGTCTTGTCAGCATGATAGGGACACAAGATGGCTTTGAACTGGCTTTGTTTGGGAGGGATTGGAACAAGGGTTTTTGTTTCTTAATTTCCTTGTATGTCGAGGAAGAAGGTCCCTGCTCAAAATGTATAAAAGAAAAAGCACAGTCTAAAGTTTTGACTGGGCCGTAATAGTAGCATGGTCCTGATGTAGTAAAGAGCAAAGGTTTCAGGAAACGTTCACCAGCTGACTCATTCCAAATCTTTGCATCACCTATCAAACTTGCAGAGCAATTTGAAAAACACTTTTACTAACAGTTTTAGGAAACCTGCATGGACGTGAGTGTCCATGTAGTCTTCATTCATTGCTCACCTTCCCAGCATACTTGATATCGTTTAAAGCTGTTTCCTGTGACTCCACAAGGAAACTTCTTTTAGTAGTATCCTGCTAGGCTTGAATGTATAGGACCATGGGGTGTATCTCATATCAGTGAGTTTCTGTTTTCAACAGTATCCTATTCCCAGTGCTTTAAGAGAGAGCCTATAATACTACAATGCACTACTAAACAGAATGCTGTAGTCCCTCTGTGTCTTGTTTTTATTTATTTATTTTTCACATTTTATACCGCCCTTCCTCCAAGGAGCTCAGGGTGATATACATGGTTCCTTCCCTCCTTTTGTCCTCACAACAACCCTGTGAGGTAAGTTAGGCTGAGGGATAGTGACTGGCCCTCCTCCATGTTCAATCCATGTGCCTATCTCTTACAATAAATAGTTTCTGCAGCAGTTGGTGGGCACAGGCATGGGGGGGGGGGGCTTGGAGACATGCAGATAGGCTTACTTGAGACCTCACATTCTGCTGCCATCAACCTACCTGAATTTGAAGAACCTGCCCTCACAACCACTGGCCTGTTCGTTTGTGGTTTCTCTGGGCTTTTTCTAAAGCCTAAAGCTTTGAAGAACTGAACAGTGTGGACTGGAAAGGAAGGAAACATGAGGTCCCAGATACCAACTCATTCTGTTACTATGGATGCAAGAGAATGGGGAATGCAGCTACCCCATGTTTTTAAGAGGAGAAGAAATTGATCTATCCTGCTTTTAGGAGCATAAGACCACCTTAACAGAATCTCCATGACTGACATTCAGCCTGCTTCAAAGCAGCAATAATGGGGATGTTGCGGCCAGCTATAATTCCGCTTGACCCACACTAGCTACATTAAGTAATGATGTGACTGGTTTGGGGGACCTATTGTTATAGGAATGCCTTTGCTCACTGTTTTCCTGAAAAACTGCAGGGTTGAGAATATTTTTTGGATGAAAAATGATGCCTTATGACATTTCCTTTTTTAAGGGGAAGTTTGTTAGTGATCAAACTGGATGCACTCCCTTTTCAGTGGCACAAAGAAACATTATTGTGTTTGTAAGAAATAGGGAACACGGGTTTAGATGCCATGTTAGAAAATGTATTTAACAGAACACAAAACACACAACGTTTCGTCCACTTCTGTGGACGTCTTCTGGTGTACAGCAGCACCATCTCATGAACAGACAACATGAACTGTCTTTCATAGATAAAATCTGGCACCTCTGAGCCACATCCTTGCAGGGTTATTTCAGGTCACCACCAAGATTCCATTCTTCTGTTACTGTTGACAGTTAAAGCCTTCTTCAGTGGCACCCAGTGCATTTTACATCTTGCTAGCACGGTGCTGCTGTACACCAGAAGACGTCCACAGAAGTGGACGAAACGTCGTGTGTTTTGTGTTTTGTTAAATACATTTTCTAACATGGCATCTAAACCCGTGTTCCCTATTTCTTACAAAATTGTTGCTGGCCATGAAAGCTATCGCTCTTTATTATTGTGCTTTTCAAGAATCAACTACCTTGTGACTGTATCATGCTCCTTTGAAAGCTGAGAAATATATGTTTGGGGTGAGGTTTTTTGTTTTCAAATGACTGGTTTCTGATCAGTCTTTTATTGCAGCTTCAGAAATCCGCTCCAGAGCAGCAGCCATGTTTGTCAAGCAAAAACAGTCTTGTAGACCATAGAGGCTAACCAAATTATTTCAGCTAAAGATTTGTGGATTACCATTCCCTTCTTCAGAGTCATGTAGTGAATCCTCAGTGGGCAGGTGTATCTACAGACACAGCATCATCATACAGCATACAGACACAGGGATAAAGAAACGGGAAAAGAAGTGAGAGTTGAGGTCAAAGAGCTATGTCATAGAGGAGGTAAAGTCATTGTGTAAAGTACAATGATGATTCATGCACGTCTTGAATAACCAAGTTCAGTCTGATCTCATGCATTTGGCTTCACATAAGAATAGTCACACACACACCCCATTGCATTTCATGGTATAGGTTCTAATTGACATCCATCTTCTGCAATACTCCAATTAGCTCAGCACAGGCAGACTGATTGCTTTAACTATGACTGTTGTTCCATCCTACAGCCCACCTTTCACAATTTTGTTGTTTCTCCGTTCCTGTGCGTTCATCTGCCCACTGAGGATTTCACTTCATGCTTCGGATGAAATAAACTATAGTTCATGAAAGCTAATGCTGAAATAAATTGGTTTAGTCATTTTAAGGTGCTACAAAATCATTTTGTTTTTTCATAAATCAGTGTGTAGTCCCCTCCCCGATTTCCATGGAACAGAAGATGTCACTGGAATGTATTCTGAGACCTGGAAAACTGGATATGTGGAAGTAAAATTCCACATATTTATGTTATATAAAAATATATATTTATATATACATATATCTTTAGCAGGGAGAGAATAACTGCCCCTTTCACCCCAGCACAGTGTCTTTTGTGGTGGCTATTTGCTGGTGGTGGTCTGTATCTTTTTTAGATTGTGAGCCCTTTTGGGGACAGGGAGCCATTTAATCATTTGATTTTGTCTGTAAACTGCTTTGTGAACTTTTTGTTGGAAAGTGGTATATAAATACTGTTGTTAATAATAATAATAAAATAATAAAATGCTTACAGTCCAATCATGACCTCAATAAACCTACCTGTTAGACTATCCAGGGCTTTGATTGGCTTAGCCATAACCTCGGTAACACTGTGCCTGCCTCGTGGTGGAACATTGCTGGGAATAGTTAGGTCATGGAATGATCTGACCTTTTAATCATGTATGGAATCAGTTCAGTTAGGCCTTGTTGTATTGGACCTGCAGCTTCCTTGGTGTGTCAGTCATGTTGTTCATGCACACACTTTGCCTCCAGCTGGTCCTGATGTATTCAGGATGGAAGGGGGTCATATTTAACTCTTGTGGATTAAAGCATCCATGTTGAGATTGTCATCAGGGGTGTGCGTGTGAGAGATCACACGTATAGACCGTGTCTAAGGGGGAAGAATAGGATTAGAGGGTCAGGCCAGGGCAATGGCTTCCCCTCTGGAGATGATGCTATCAAAACGGATTCAAATACCTTGTGCAAACAAACAGGATTGTATAGGAAAAGACGAGCTTGCTGTCACAGGTTGCTTTTAGTAAGCCTTGCCAAGACAAGGGGCTGTTAGTTTGTTTTTCCCAAGGAGAGAGGGGCAAGGTGTGTGTTTCTCTTCCTTTTAGTGAGACTAAGAAAAACAAAAAGGGAACTAAAGTAAATTTTTCAAGAGTGAGTGCAGATAGCTTGGCAAGAGCTCCTAGTGTGATGCTATGGCACAAAGAGCTAATGCAATTCCTGGATCTTTGGATCTTTTACTCCTGGTCTTTGGAGAAGTGCTGCTGGGATTCTGGTTCCAACAGCTCTAAAAAGATGTTGACATTTTGGTGAGGATGAATACAAGGACTAGAAGAAAAAAGCTGGGATATATATCTGGCAGCAGGAAACCAAGGAGCTCACACTAAAACTTGATGATCTGAAAAAGGTAGAAATGAACTCCGCAGAGGTAGGTGGAAACCATGCCGCTATTTGGAATAAGATTTTTTTTTTATCGGCAAAACGTATTAATCATGGGCATAGCCCATAAGGGGAAGGGGTGAATACTTTTGCAGTTGGGGCTTGCAAAGCAACACTGAGTCTCCCTCCCACTCCTAAAAGAAATATTGTAGGCAAATTATAGAGAACACTGGGTGTGTTTATGATTTGGCATAATGAACAGGTACATAACATTGTGTGTCCTCTCTAGCAGTTTGAGAAGAGGCAAGCCTTGCAAGGGCCGTGTATCTTTTGAGAGGGAAGCCGTGTTCCTCTTCTATCCCCTCTGCTGATTACTGGCTTGTTTCTAACTTAGAGATATCGGATATCTCTATCAACTGAGGGGAAAAAGAAATCCATGTTGATCAGAATGGGAAGAATGGCAGATGAAAGCAGGTTGGTTTTGGGTTGTGGGTAAATGACAGCACAATCCTAACCAACTTTCCAATGCCGGTGCAGCTGCAATGCAGCCCCGAGGTAAGGGAACAAATGTTCCCTCACCTTGAAGAGGCCTCCATGACTGCCCCTGCACTGCAAAATGCAGTGTGCGCCCTGTTGGCATGGCTACACCAGTGCTGGAAAGTTGGTTAGGATTGTGCTGTAACTGATATTCCTTTTAGGCTGCCACAGTGTCTGTGGTTGTCCATGGGCAAGTTACTCACAGCACAATCCTATGCTGCTGACTCAGGAGCACAATAAGGCTTACTCCCCAGTAAGTGTGCTTACGATTTCAGCCTCAGTCTAACTGGGCTTTGTTTTTGTCCCGCTGGCCATTTTAATGATCTTAAAATCTGAGTCTGAGAGTACAACTTTCAGCTTTACACTGGACTTTAAACTACCTATAGAAAGTACCAGGGAGACTATACAAGAATTTCTTCCAAGATCTGGGAGAGTAGTTAGTGAGCCATCTTCTAGGTCTATGTACAGCAAGTCCTCACTTAAAGTTGTCAATAGGTTCTTCAACTGCGACTTTAAGCAAAACAACTTACAATGAAACCAATTTTACCATAGGCTAACTGATAAACATAAACATTCCTATGGCATTTTCCCATGAACTTTAAAACGAAACGACTTTAAGTGAGGACTTACTGTACTTCCCAAAGTCAATTTTCAGTTTAGTATTTTGTGGTTTTTGTAAATCACTCCCTCTTTCTACCCAGTATATCTTATCCCCTCTCCATCCTGTAAGTGAAGGTGCCTGTATATTATTTCTCATCACTTCTTGATCAACAGCTGAATATGTGCAATGGAAAGTGTTGCATTTAAGGTAACTTCCACTAATATGAAAGTTCTTTCTAGTGTTAGATTTCCAGTTTATTCACACATTCATATCAGCACTTTAAGTTCAAAGGATGAACATGCTTGCGTGAACTCGTCTCAAGTGTTATTGCCTTGGGCTGAGGTAACAACTGCAAATTATAAACCTTTGTAAAGATCCTTTGACGTATGATCATGTGTATCATGTTGCCTGGAGTTTTGCATACATACCCTTAAGTACTTGGAGCCTTAAATTCATTCGCCGAAGGACCTGCAAGAGGAACCATTGGTCTGAGTAAAAGGGCTTTTTACTGGTGAACAAACATTAAAAGCCTCATTTGAAGAGAGCACAGCTCTTGACCTCTATGCAAAGTTTGGCTTCTATTTGTTCTGTTATTGTCCAGAGCAGGATTAAACATGTTTGTCTCGAGTACTAAGAAGAGTTATTTGCCCCCTCTTTCTAGTTAGGAAGCTCTTGTTGATATGGCAAGAGAATGGCTGTGTGCCTGAGTGCAGAAGACTCCCACAAATGCACTGCCTTCAATCAATGTAGTGGATTAGAGATTGAGCTGTGATCCAGTAAGTTCCTGTTTCACCAGTCACCTCTGCCATGCTCGCTAGGTGGGCTTGGGCAAGCCCCTGTCTCTCATGGGTAGGTACCTATGGGTTGGACTTTGTTCGAAGCTGGTGGGAAGACTGGCAAGAAAGATTTTCAGTTTTCTTGAAAGTGGAGCTCTTGTTTCAGAGTTAATGATCAATGTAGATGGAGGTCATGTGTACATTTTGGGTTTCCATCTCTCCCAAAGGAAAATGAATGCTTGTTATACGTGGTTAATTTAAATAATTGAGTGTTGAGAACTTCCCACTCGAAAAATGCCTCGCATTGAGAATGAAGTCCATGACAGAAAAGGGAAGGTGGAGTGTGCAGCTTGATGACAATCCAGTGATTTTTGGAACTGGGTGAACATCCTTGGCCACCAAACATAACCCTGAGTCCTGATATCTGGAGATTCTCAAGTCCAGAGTCGCAAATTACAGGATAGACTGGGTTGTTAAGGAAACCATATTTACCCTTCATGACCCAGAAAGACAGGGCAGCTGGGTGTGAGCTACAACGTCTCATCCTAATGATGGCCACCATCCTCCCTAAATTTAGGAAAGCCGCTTGGAGATCCTTTCATTTAAAGAGGAAGCAAACTTTTGGAGAGCAACGTCAAGTAGGGTTAAGTCTTCTTCCATAGTTTCCATACACACCAAACAAATGTAAATTTATTTCATTTAAATGTTTTATATACCACCTTTTCACCCTTAGAAAGGCAATTTAAGTCAGTTACTATAATCATAATAACAGTAATAAAGCACCACATGAAAGCGTAATCAAAAAGCAAAGGCACAAAGCAACCGACAAAAAGCCCTTATCGATTCGACAGACCCCCACACTAATCTTTGCATGTAGAGCAGAAAAGTGTTGTTTTTACGAGCCTCTGGAAGGCAATTATAGTATATAAATGATACTCTTGTCACATTCCCAGGCACACCGACCAGACATTGCCGTGAGGTAAGCCCGAATGCCAGGCTCATCCATCAAATTTCAAGTTTGTGACAATGTGTAATGGACGTGCATAGGGTGTGCTTAAACTGGTCCTGCACATCATAAGGTCCATGGGCTGAATGCAGGTCACTCTCCATCTGTCTACAGGTACTATGGCAGTGTTTCCCAAACTTTTTTGACCTGCGGCTCCCTTGACCATTGACGACTATGGGCCGTGACTCCGCATTACATTATGTTGATGCCTGCCAATTGGCATTGCACTGTTTTCCGAGAGGATTCTGTGGCACTCCGCGGCTCCCCTGGCTGGTTTCCGTGGCTCCCCTGGGAGCACAGCCATGCCTCCCAGTTTGGGAATCGCTGTGCTATGGGATACATAAAGAAAAAGAGGAGATAACTGAGAAATAGGTTTGCAGAGAGCCTTGTAGATGGGTAAACAAAAAGAGGGAAGGGTGACTAAGATGCATTTGGACCTGTGCTGGTGCACGCAGAAGGAGGGGGGGAGCACATTGTGGAGTGGAGGGAGGGGCTCAGAGAGACCTGTCATAGTGCAGAGAGAGGAGAGCACACAGAGAAAAAGGTGTTTAATAATTATTTTAAAAAAAACTGGGACAAACATTCTCTTCAGTGGTTAACATTCACTCTCAAGCGCCAACGGCACCCACATAAGAGCCTAAGAAGCGGTCTTTGAGCATCACTTATGTGCTTTGGTACCCTTTGTGAATATTATAACAAAACCTGAAATTTGTGTACGTTCTCACCAAAGTTTTTTTTACACCTGCATGACAGATAGTTGTAATGGTGAAAGCTGGTTTAAGCCTCCCGTACAAAAGTGCCTTTAGACACCTAATGTAAGAGAGTGATGCTACCAAATCACAAGTAGCTCTCAGAACAAACTGGGCTGTGTTGGAAACTTTGAGGAAACAAAGAACCTTCACCCACTGCTTTTTTTCTGCTTTGATTTGAGGAAATAGATGTAGTCACCGTGAACTGACTAGGCAAAGGGCTATTTTCAGAATATGCAGCATCACTTGAGGCTAGGATGGCAGTAGTGTAGCCTCAATGTTTTGCCAACTCTCAGGGTCAGTAGTTCAACCATTGCTGGAGTAGGAGTCCCTGAAGGCCATGTGGTAGCAGTTGCTTAGGCCTACTGGCAAGCAAACACATAGTTACACCTGCTTCCACTCTGAAATTAGCTGGGCCACCCTCAATTCCAGGGTTAATGACATATCCCAAACCATACAGTCACACTGAAGCAATAAACTATAGGGGTTTATAATACAGCTGATTCTGTGAGACAAATTTGAACTGTTATGAACAAGTTAAAAAGCACTGACAGATCCTTGGGGCATCCCACTTCTTTCATCCACTGTGAAAATTGCCCATTCCTACTCTCTGCTTCCTATTCTTTAACCAGTTAAAAATCCTTGCAAGAAGACCAAGTGAGTCAGAGCGGTCCAGATGCCCTGCCCCGAGCCTGGGCAGCACGGTGTCACCCCCTCATTGGGTGTCACTCAGTGCAGGGTGCACCCCCTTAGCGGGAAATACTCAAAATACCTTCTCCTCGGTGTATGCTGTATGCTAGGAGAGCGAGGAGGGCACCGAACTTCCAAAATTAGAAACTTGAGAGAGGAAAAGGTGCTGGGGTCACAGACGAGGCTGCAAGGTTTCGGCCAATCAGCGCGCTTGTGTTTAACCAATCACAGCTGCGCTTTCTTAAGAAGGAGGGACAACAGGCGGGAAGACACTACCCAGCTCCAAGCACTTAGGCAGAGGCAGAGGTTTAGCGTGTAATGTAGTTCCGGCCTCAGGGCTGGCCCAAGACCTCACAAGGCAGCATGCCAAATGCTGTTGTCCCCCGTCTCTTCCTGGTGGTGTGCCAGCTCTGCTCCTCCAACTCCCTAGATTGGAAAAGAGGGAGACAGACCAGAAGAGAGTGGAGGAGAGCATCTTTGATGCTCTAGCTAGCCCACCACTCTCTTCTCCCCCACATCCTCTACTACTCCCACCTCTTTTTTTCCAATACAAGAAGTGAGAGGAAGGAGGAGCAGTGAGTGGAGATGAGTCGGCAGATGGAGGTGGCTGTGTGTCCCATCCCCCGCCAATCTGTTGCCTGAGGCGACTGCCTCAGTCTGTCACATGGATGGGTCAACCCTGGCACAAGCAGCTTACCTTAGACAGGGGTGCAGTGCAGCCCTTTTTCAGATGCTTCCCTGCATACAGGAATGCAAATAGAAAAAGTAACATGGAAAGTAGTCCATGATGATGGCCTTGCTAGTGCTCCTGCCTTCTCCGACCCCCGAATAGTATCACTGCTTTGGCTTGGGACAGTGCTCCCATTATGGGCACCCAGCTTGGAGCAGGGTGGGAAGGGGGGGGATCAAGGCGATTCCGCCATAGTTGACTCCTTACCTGGGGAACATGGCTTTTGTGTTCTGCTACTGATAATCAAAGAGTGTGAGCAAGGGCCGCTCCCATGGATGAATGCTGCTGCCCCTAGGGCAGGTTTGTGCTGTGGGTATAAACAACAAGGTCATTCCCATGGAACATGCCCTGGAAGGCTGGGTTAGGGAAGTCTCTGAGCCTGAGAGAGAGGGGATGTTAATTGGGTCCCACAGTCTTGCCTGGGGCAGACTGGAGCTGCTCAGCTGTAGCAAAGGTGCTGTTATCAGCATTAATACAGGATCCCTGTGTTGAGATGGGGAGAGAGGACTCTGCCTGTGCTGTGAACTCTGAGATTGTTGTTTTCATTGGCCAAGTCTCACTGCCAGCCTGCCTGAGTGCCTTTCTGGCAAAGGTATAAATCTGGCTTGAGCTGCCATTGTCACACCCTCTTGCTTTTTATGATGAGGGGTGTGTGGGTCAGGGCTGGTGGGGAGGAAAAGACAGCAGTCAGGTTGACTACCCATCTCCTCAAAAGGTTTAGCCTGTAGATTTGAATTCGTGCTGAGCTGGGTGCCTGTGAGGACATGCTAGTTCCTACAAGCTCCCCACCTGTTCCCCTTGGGAAGTAGGAGATTCTGAACACTGACCTGCCCATAAAGTTGCATTGATCCAAGCCAGGGTTGCCTGATCTGAAAGTGGAAGAATGAGGTTAGAGATCAACTTTGGTTGTGTTCCAAAAGGGAAAGGGTGGGTTTACCAGACCAGAGTGTAAGTGAACCATCCTCTTGGGAATTGCTTTCAGGCTATTTTAATACACCTTGTTGTTCTTCCATTTAATGTTGTGATAAACCCTGAGCCTTTGCAGTGGTGCAAGTCAGAAATGTACTGGTAATAACTGAAGATGTTGTGAAGCCCAGTCTGCCAATGGGGTCTTAAAAGGATTAAACAAATTCATGTAAGATAGAAAGGTCTGAAACTAGGGGCTAAAGGCTCATGAAAGTCTTCCTTGGGGTGTTCATAAATGACTGACTACTAAAATGAACCAACAGGAGATGGCTTACCCTTCTAACTGCTCTTCAGTTGAACTCTCCACCCTGAAGTAATAGCTTGTTCACTCGAAATCAAGAAGTCATGAGTGGGAGAAAATTGCACAACTGGTAAAAAAAAAAAAGTCTTAGACTTTGGACCAATTCCGGTACTTTATACTGAGTTAACTTTTTAAAATTATTTCCAGCTTTTCAGGTTTAAGGAGTACTGCATTTTCCTTTATTTCTGCCGTCTTGCAGGAACAGGCCTATGAGTTCTGAATTGTGCTAGACACAGGGATGGTTTCCTCCAGTTTTTTATATTTTCCAAGGGAGTTCCATTGTTTCTTCATGCTTCTGTGTAACCTGAGACCCTACTCCACATGGCAAAATTCTAACCTAATAGTCTATGAAGACTTCTACCCTTCCACCTTGGACTGAAACAAACTGCAGACAAAGCTGAGGGGAAGATTAAATGCAAACATTCATCAGAAATATTTTTTCCCCTTTGGAAAGGGATATTTTTCTTGAACATTACGTCTGAGGAAGAATCCTTTAATTCAAAAGCTGGCATATTTATTTGCACCGTGAACATTGAATAGCCCTAATACAAGGATTCTATTATTGACTTTAGCCAAGATCCAAAGAACTGCGCAACCTGTCCTGAACACTCCAGAGGGCTTTTCCCCATGCATGTCCCATGGCAAACAGTTTTGGAAACTGAAGGGGTTTGCAAAAGTAGTTCTTGATACACTGGGAGGTTCTGCTGTCCAAAGGAAAAAAAGTCACAATAACCCATTGGGCATGCCTGAAATAGTTCTGGACCCACTTTTTACAATACTAAGTGGTATATAATCCAGGAAAAACTGTGTGACTTGATCCTGCTGGATGTAGGAATTGGGTTCAGGCGTTGTCTCTATGATACTTCAGGCATTACAAAGTTGAAAGGAAAGAACAGTTATTTACAGTGCAATCCTGTGTAAGTATGCGCGGCAGGCCTAAAGGTTCAGTCACTGCATCCGGAGCCCATTGCGGTCTGCACTGGTGCAGCCTGGGCTCTCCTCAGGGGAAGGGGACATTCGTCCCCTTCCCCCGGTGTAAGTGGTGTGGGCCGCAATGAGCCTCCTTGAATGCACGCCAGCTCTGAAGCTGGCATGCTTCCGGGGAGGCCGTGTAAGGCTGGCCTGGGCTGCGATGGGGCTCAGCACCAATATTCCTGCCCCCTTCCAGCCCGGGCCGGCCGATGGCCACTCTCTTTAGCCACCCCTGCTCGCTCTCCCCACGCCCCGTGCACAGCACTCACCTGCAATTTAAGGCTACCAAGTTAATTATGACTCAAGTTTTCATGAGCAAGATCTTACTACATTAGATGCACATTTTATAAGTTTCTGGGAGTAGATCATATTGGAGCATTTGAGCACTCAAAAATGAGTTTTAAGAAAAATGTGTTTTTAAAGGTATTGTTGATAATGAAAGCAAAAGAACACCCCCACTGTAAACCTATCCTCTGACCAAATAAACTACTCTAGGAATAAGTAATGCATAATAAAATACACAATCTGAAGAATATGATAGTTTTAGGTAGTAGTAATAAATACTTCGTATTTATATAGTGCTGTTGTCTAAGTGTGTAAAGTGCTTCACATGTAAAGACTACACCAAGATAATTAGGGCTACCAGATCGTCGACCAGGACGGAGCGATCGCCCCTTAAGGGGGAGGAGCGCGGGCGGGGCCGATAATACTAGCGTTACCGGCCCCGCCTGTGCTCCTCCCCCTTAAGGGGTGATCGCTCCATCCAGGTCGACGATCTGGTAGCCCTAAAGATAATACAACAACCCTGTGAAGTAAGTAAGTAGTAGTATACCCATATTGCAGCTGCGGCTGAAAGGGAGTGAATTGCTTAAGGCCACTAGTGAAAATTCATGGCAGAGGGTGAGATTCAAACCAAGGAAGTCCTGATGCCTAGTTCATTGTCTTACTGCACATGCAGCTATAGACTAAAACGTGGTCCATTCTGATGATCAGAGGTTTACTCGTGTGTGTGTTTGTGTGTGTGTGTGTGTGTAAAAACACGCTCTGAGTGAACTGCTACTGAAAGATCAGAGAAAATCTTGTGAGAGTAAAAAGAAGCATTTTGGTTTTATTAAAACTACATACTTTATTGCCATCCTTCCTACAATGAGATGAGAGAATAGATCCCAAAGTTCTTATTAGCTATGCTCTCAATTTAGGCTACAGTTATAGAGTATGGTTTTGAGATTTCTAAGCATGGTTTTGAGACTGTGCTTTTCCACCCCCTCCCATTTGGTGGTGTCAATATGAAATGTACAGAAAATCTTTATTTAGAACGGGGGAAGGAATGATATTGTATTATGTGGTGTGTCCCAATTTGCAGTGGTGGAAAGGATGCTACTGAGAGTTATCAGTCTGTGAGTGGGAAGATAACGTTCCTTGGTGACGTTATTCTCCACTAGCCACGTTTAAGAGCTGACCTTGGGACACAGCTTATTCTATAAGTCTTTGTAAATTATTTTGGTCTTGAAATTCTAAGGAAAGTTACTGATGACATCAGGCGCAAAGATGTGTTCAGTAGAGAGGACTAGACATTTATCCTGGAAGAATATTATGAACTGAAGTACCAGAAATGGGATATTGTTTAGCAATACAGAGTGTGTTTTGATCTTTTTGCCACTGCAGATGAGTTGTTTTGCTAACTACAAAGATCTCCTTGGTGGGAAATGATAAAGAAAGAAATACAATGTTTCTATGACCTGTCAGCATGATAAGTGACCGTAAAATGCATGTCTAGTTTGGACAGGGAACCTGATAGCACAATACGAAGCTTTGTGCATGGATATTGTATCCACCGTGCCCTTTTTATCTGATGCCTCTTATGTATTTAAATTGCTAAACAGCTTTTTGACCAGGTTGGGTCCTCAAGGCATGTTGCAGCATAAAAAGTATATAACAGAACTCCGATGGGTCCCAATCCAGAGACAGTTGCATGCAACAAGATGGTGTTTGTATATGTGCAGCTGGTAGCCCAAGATAGCAAATGGAATGTGCATTCTTATCTGCCTTGCTAACTTTGTGCAACCCCATTAGTTTCTAATTTATTCCTCACTTATTTGTTGCTTGTTACTGTTCTGTTCCCTTTTCCATCTGTACTGAAAGTATATTCCTGAGTAAGTTTTCACTGGCTTACAGCACAATTCTAACCAACTTTCCAGCGCTGGTGCAGCCGCAGTGCTGCCCCAAGGTAAGGGAACAAATGTTCCCTCACCTTGAAGGGGCCTCCATGACTGCCCCTGCACTGTAAAATGCAGTGTGCACCCTGTTGGCACGGCTACAGTGGCGCTGGAACATGGGTTAGGATTGCACTGTTCCTATAATAAAGAACATTGAAGACCCTTGGTTGAAACTCACTGGGCAATCTTGACTTAATAAATCAGTAGTTTTAGGTGCATGAGGTAGTCACCTCACATCACGCAGTGGATTGGCAGGGAAAGCCTGCCGCTGCATGACCTTCCCTGCTCCTCCCACTGTCTGGATTGGAAAATGAAGAGGGGAACAGAGCAGAAGAGGAAGTGTGGAGGAGAGGAAGAGTTGGTTCAGGAGGATATACAGTAGCATATCTTGAGACCTGCAGATGGAAGGCTGGGGCACGTTGTAGTGCTGCTGTGTCTGTCTGTTGCAAGAGGTACGTACACTTGCAGAAAGGGAAAAGCTTTTTCCACTTAAGAATGATGTAAAAGAACAAATGGATAAATGTAATCTAGAAAAACAAACAATAATAAGGGATTAGGTCATCCAGTTAGCTGGCAAAGGGAATAAAAAGTGTTTGGTTTTGTCTCTGGCTTGGCTTTTCATGCTGTCTTCAGAGTGATATGAGTGCCACCTTGTGGACGCAGGTTGACTTAACAGCAAGAGTGGCTATGCATCAAAGCTGCTACCCAAGGGTCATATGTTGGAATAATGGCCAGGGGATCTCTAAAAAATAAAGGTCCATGATCACTGATGGTGCTGTATAAATGGAAATGATTAGCAAGGTCTCTCTAAAACTCTTGAAAAGATATCCTGTGAGGAGACAGGAAGAACTTCGAGGACCTCTCCCGGAGATTCAGCAAGTCGCATTACTGTATCTTTCCTGCTGCACTTGAAGAGGTACCGGCTGCCAGCTAAACAGAACAAGCTGGGATTCTGTGAATTTTGGTTGCCAAACTTTTCTGGCAGGCTTCTGCACCTTAAATAGTTGCAGGGCAAACAGAAATTCACAATGTAAAGTGCATCTTCAAGCCTGAACAATTGGATTCTCTACATTAGTGATTTTCAACCACTGGCATCGTTTGGGATGTGTGATAAGTGCGAGGTGCACCGGGTGACACCATTTTGGGGGGTGACACCTTGGGGCGGCCCACGCAATCAGAGACCATTTTCAGCCACTCCAAGTCCGTTTGTGTTCTCGTGAGCAAAGCGACTTGGAGCGGCCAAAAATGGCTGAGTCAAGGGGGTGTCACCCCTCCTTGGAACGGGTGACACCCCCTTGGCTTGTTCGGCAGCTTGCCTGTGCCCTGCGACCCATGCGGCTTTGACTTGCTAAACAAGAGCCGGGGAAAAAGCCGAAGGGGGTGGTGAAACCCCCTTGCCTGCCTTCAGCTCCATTTGGCGGGTCTGCCTGCAAGTCGCTTTCCAACTCATGCCTTCGGCTCACAGGCAGGAGCCACACACACACACACAAAAGGCCAGGCAGCCAAGAGACTGTCACCTCTTCCAGCTTCATCTTGCTTCGCTCCACTCTGAGCGGACTCACCCAGAGTGGAGCGAATAGTTCTGGGTTGCAGAGCTCTGCGACCTGGAAGTAATTGATGTGGCATATTGACATCATCATGCTACATCAGTTACTTCCAGCTTTTGGCTGGCGCAGCACACCAGGTGTGCAATAGGTAAGCTATGCCTCTGTTTTCAACCACTGTGTTGTGGCACATTGGTGTGCATCGAATGATCCACAGGTGTGCCCTGAGAGTTTGGGGGAGGGTCATTTGTTAGTAGGGCTATTGGGGATGTGAGCCCACAGCCAGCAGTGTGGTGTGCCTTGTCAATTGTCCAAAATTGATGGTGCACCTTGACAATTTTAATGCCTTATCAGTGTGCCATGAGATGAAAAAGATTGAAAATTGCTGCAATTGTTAAATATTGGGGGTTTGGAATATATTTGGGGAGGTTTGTTCCCACTTATTAGCAGAGTTCCCTCCACCACCCAGGCAGACTGCTTTACTTAGCTAAATAAAGACACGAGGCATAGGCTGATTGAAATTGCAAAAGAAAACATTTACGGTTCAGTTCATATATACAGCGTCTGGTTAACGACCAGAGGTTCATCCTAACTTAGTGATGCCATGCCCCTACAGCTGGCACAGCCTGCGTGAGGTGTGGCGGAAGATGGCCGCCAGGCATCAGAGCCAGCATGGCACATCTTCCTTCCTTGCAGGTCAGTAGAGGTAAGAGAGTGAGACAGGGTAGGAGAAGGAGGAAATAAGTTTACTTTAAAATACCATCACTTTAAGAGGAACCACACCCCTTCCTTGGACCATAGAGAGGTCAAGATAAAGCCCCTTTCAGGTGACCAGTAGAGCCAGTGTCCAAGCAGCCAATAGCTGCCCCATTTCCAACATTAAATACACAGAAGATCTGCAAAGGAAAAAAAGGGCAATCTTACTTATGAGTATTTTACTTTCTTAGAGTGTAAAATTCCTAATTGAGTGGCCTGCCTGTAGGAATGAAAAGAACCTTCAATTACTTACCAATTAATGTGAATTGGCATCACGTGCAGATTACAGTAATATGTCCGAGAACTTCATGTATACAGTAAATCCTCGCTTACTGTCATTTCACTATCCGTTGTTTCATTTTAACACCATCCTTCCGGGTTGCACTGAGCTCACAACCCACTTCTTGGTCCTCTTCGTGCCCCAGAATGCCTTGTAGGTAGCTTCTGCAAGGCATTCTGAGGCGTTCTGAGGACTGCAGCCCAAGGAAGTGGGCTGCAGTCCTGCGCAACCCAGAAGCAGCTTTGCAGAATGCAGTGAGCCTGCCAGAGCCCCCCAGAGCATCACTGAGCCCGCCGGTGAAAATTGGTTCATTATATGTTGTTTCATTTAAAGTTGCAGTTTCCAGGAACCTACCTATCTATGACATTAAGTGAGGACTTGCTGTATATGCAAGCAGGAGACAACATAGACTCTAGAAGAAGCAGAAGGTGACTTTCATGACAGCAGCACACTTGAAAATCAAGATCAGAGATGCCAGTAAAACACTAGACTAGTCCATAGCAATGACCAGGGATAACCAGTTGCTTTTAGGCCCCTGATTCTTCTCGGCCATCTGGACCCTTTTTTCTTATTAAGACATATATAATATAATATGCAGTATTTATATACCGCCTTTCTGGTCATTGGATTTCTCCTCCGACTTTAAGAACATAAGAACATAAGAAGAGCCCTGCTGGATCAGGCCAAAAGCCCATCTAGTCCAGCTTCCTGTGTCACACAGTGGCCCCACCAGATGCCTCAGGGAGCACACAAGACAACAAGATACCTGTGTCCAGTCGCCACTCCCTTGCACCTGGCACAGAGAAAACCCACTTCTAAAACCAGGAGGTTGCTTATGGCTTGTAACCTGTGATGGTCTTTTCCTCCATGAATCTGTCCAAACCCCTTTTAAAGGCATCTAGGCCAGATGCCATCACCACATCCTGTGGCAAGGAGTTCCACAGATGAATTACACGCTGGGTAAAGAAATATTTTCTTTTGTCTGTTCTAACTCTCCCTCCACTCAATTTTAGTGCATGTCCCCTGGTTCTGGTGTTGTGCGAGAGGGAGAAGAATTTCCCTCTATCCACTCTCTCCATCCCATGCATAATTTTATAAGTCTCAATCATGTCCCCCCTCAGGCGCCTTTTTTCTAGGCTGAAAAGCCCCAGACGCTGTAGCCTTTCCTCATAAGAGACGTGCTCCAGCCCACGAATCATTCTGTGAAATTTTGGTTTCTTGCCCCAATGTGCATCACTTTGCACTTACTTACATTGAAGCGCATCTGCCATTTTGCTGCCCATTCTCCCAGTTTGGAGAGGTCCTTCTGGAGCTCTTCACAATCCCTGCTGGTCTTCACCACCCGGAAAAGTTTAGTGTCATCTGCAAACTTGGCCACCTCACTACCTATCCCCGACTCCAGGTCATTTATGAATAAGTTGAAAAGCACCGGTCCCAAGACTGATCCTTGGGGCACACCGCTTTTCACCTCTCGCCATTGTGAAAATTGCCCATTGACTCCCACTCGCTGTTTCCTGGTCTTCAACCAGTTCCTAATCCACAAGAGGACCTGCCCTCTTATTCCCTGACTGTGGAGTTTTTTCAGGAGCCTTTCATGAGGGACCATGTCAAACGCCTTCTGAAAATCCAGATATATAATATCCACGGGTTCGCTCGCATCCACATGCCTGTTGACCTTTTCAAAAAATTCTAACAGGTTTGTGAGGCAAGACTTCCCCTTGCAGAAGCCATGCTGACTCTCCCTCAGCAGAGCTTGTTCTTCTATGTATTTTAAGATTTTATCCTTAATTCACTTCCGGCTGACTTTATTCAAGGTGGTGTACATGGGCAGGCTATTCTAAACCCCAAAGGGTTTTTACATATAATGACATTCTAATCTTTCATAGAATCCTTCATTCGAGATGTTACTTTCACAGTCCAGCTCTCTCTCTGACGCTTCAGCTGACACAGACAACCTTGACTGCCACTCAAGTGCTGTAGCTTGCAGCTCCACTCCCCCACAGAGGATCTGCAGCTTATCAGCTCGGCGTGCCAGCAGCTCTCCGACAGACTTCCGGACGTCTTGAACTGCTGTCCTGCAGATCTTCAGGCATTTGTGAGACGAACGCTCTACCAACTGAGCCAGATGTCCTGCCATCTTGGTTTTCTCATTGCATTTCTCCTTGAGCCAAGATGACTGGGCACAGAACCTGGGATCTTGCACTGAGAACTGTAGATGTAAGGAGGTTTTAATGCCCAGAAATCAGAAAAAGGAAAGAGATGGTATCACTGGTTTGCTGCCAGCAAGCACACAAGATCTGTGAGGCTCAGGCTGAACTCTGAAGTCATGACAATGTGTGAGAAAGACACTCCAAAGTCATGAGAACAAGCAGTCCCTGCCTGTAGCCAAGCTCAAACGTGGGGATACAAGGAGAATCCTCATCAAGTCTTAAAGTGTTCCTGGTTTCTATGTCTGTTAATAAGAACACAAGAAGAGCCCTGCTGGATCAGGCCAAAAGCCCATCTAGTCCAGCTTCCTGTATCACACAGTGGCCGCACCAGATGCCTCAGGGAGCACACAGCCAACAAGATAACCTGTTTCCCGTTGACACTCCCTTGCACCTGGCACAGAGAAAACCCACTTCTAAAACCAGGAGGTTGCTTATGGCTTGTAACCTGTGATGGTCTTTTCCTCCATGAATCTGTCCAAACCCCTTTTAAAGGCATCTAGGCCAGGTGTCATCACCACATCCTGTGGCAAGGAGTTCCACAGATGAATTACACGCTGGGTAAAGAAATATTTTCTTTTGTCCGTTCTAACTCTCCCTCCACTCAATTTTAGTGCATGTCCCCTGGTTCTGGTGTTGTGTGAGAGGGAGAAGAATTTCCCTCTATCCACTCTCTCCATCCCATGCATAATTTTATACGTCTCAATCATGTCCCCCCTCAGGCGCCTTTTTTCTAGGCTGAAAAGCCCCAGACGCTGTAGCCTTTCCTCATAAGAGAGGTGCTCCAGTCCACGAATCATTCTGGTCACTCTTTTCTGCACCTTTTCCAATTCAACTATATCCTTTTTGAGGTGTGGTGACCAGAACTGGACACAATACTCCAGATGTGGCCTTACCATCGATTTGTACAAAGGCAGAATGATATTGGCCGTTTTATTCTCAATCCCTTTTTTAATGATCCCGAGCATGGAATTGGCCTTCTTCACAGCCGCCGCACACTGGGTCGACACTTTCATCGACCTGTCCACCAGCACCCCAAGATCTCTCTCTTAATCCGTCACAGACAACTCAGAACCCATTAGCGTATATGTGAAATTTTGGTTTCTTGCCCCAATGTGCATCTCTTTGCACTTACTTACATTGAAGCACATCTGCCATTTTGCTGCCCATTCTCCCAGTTTGGAGAGGTCCTTCTGGATCTCTTCACAATCCCTGCTGGTCTTCACCACCCGGAAAAGTTTAGTGTCATCTGCAAACTTGGCCACCTCACTGCCTATCCCCGACTCCAGGTCATTTATGAATAAGTTGAAAAGCACCGGTCCCAAGACCGATCCTTGGGGCCCACTGCTTTTCATCTCTCGCCATTGTGAAAATTGCCCATTGACTCCCACTCGCTGTTTCCTGGTCTTCAACCAGTTCCTAATCCACAAGAGGACCTGCCCTCTTATTCCCTGACTGTGGAGTTTTCTCAGAAGCCTTTCATGAGGGACCATGTCAAACGCCTTCTGAAAATCCAGATATATAATATCCACGGGTTCGCTCGCATCCACATGCCTGTTGACCTTTTCAAAAAATTCTAACAGGTTTGTGAGGCAAGACTTCCCCTTGCAGAAGCCATGCTGACTCTCCCTCAGCAGAGCTTGTTCTTCTATGTATTTTAAGATTTTATCCTTAATGAGACTTTCCACCATCTTCCCTGGAACAGACGTTAGGCTGACTGGCCTGTAGTTTCCCGGGTCCCCCCTCCTTCCTTTTTTAAAGATTGGCGTGACATTAGCTATCTTCCAATCCTCTGGCACAGTGGCCGTTTTAAGGGACAAGTTGCATATTTTGGTCAATAGGTCAGTTGTTGTGTAGTACTCCCCATCTAATGTGGGTTATTTAGAAAATCTATGAACAACTGGTGGGCCAACACATAGACAATAAATAGCAAGGAAAGGATGAAAAGAATCGGGATCTGTCTTTGAATTTCTGAAGAGACAACTTGGCAGCTTTCTTGCTTCTTCATCCATTTATTGATCATCTAGATCTGCTGTTCTCAAAGTCCCCACTGCTGCAACTCACCTGTGGCTGCTTCCCCATCGCATCCCCTCCTGGATGGCCTCCACAGGCCTCAGAAAGGCCTCTGGATGCGACCATAAGTCGCATCGGCAAAACCGGAACTGACCCGGAAGTCACTTCCGGAGGCCTTCCAAGGCCTGCAGAAGCCTCCAGAGGCCACCCTGGACCTGGTGCAACAGGGGAGCAGCTGCAGAAGGTTAGTCACGACCCAGAAGTGGCCTCCGGTTGCTTCCATTTGGCTCTGATTTGGAGCTTTCCCTCCCAAGCCTTTCCCTACACAACCTTTCTCTCCTGCTTGTGGGCTTCCTTGAATGGCGGGCCACTGTAGGAAACAGGATGCTGGATTAGATGAGTCTCTGGCCTGATCCAGCAGGGCTTTACAGTATGTTCTGGGTATTCACATGAATCAGAAGGTCAAACGGTATGAGGTGAAGCTTCCATGTATCCCTGGCTCTGACGTACAATCTAAGGTTCTCGTGGCCTATTAGTATTGCAATAAGAATTATTCAGGCTTGTTGGCCACTGTCCTGAATAGTTCTTACTGCAATAACATTCCTGTCTCTATGTGAATTCAGTCTCAGATATACTGTGCAATGCAGGAGTCAACTATGCTTTCCTTCAGAAGCTTATATAATTAGCAAACAAGCAGATCTACTCATAAGTAAGACATACTTCTTAGATAAGGAACATTATATTTATGATCCAAATAACATGAATAATACATCAGATTTATCTAGTTTGTTTCAAGTGACCCATGCAGTTTATGTATGTTATCTCAGTAATTCTCACAACAGCCCTATATGGAAGAATGCTATTATCATTCCCATATTGTGTATGGGAGAGCAATGAGAATGCTGTTTCATCTAGACTGAATTGAGATTTGAACTAGTGTCTTCCTGGCTAGATCCAAAATTATAGATATGTCCATTGATCTAATTTTTTAAAAAAAAATCTAAGGGGGAAGTGTGAATCACATTTTATTTGTGTTGCTGAAGAAAAGATAAAGAAATGTTGGAAGGCCACCTTGGCCAAGGGCCTGTGTATTAGTGATAGAATGGGGTGGAGAGAGAGAGAGAGAGAGAGAGAGAGAGAGAGAGAGAGAGAGAGAGAGAGAGAGAGAGCCTTTAATCTGTCACTCATGGCTCAGGCTGACAGGAGCTGTTTTGGTGGCAAAAAGCACTGATTGCTGATTTGAGGAAACAAAATAGCAATTGTAATTATGGGCTTTGATAAGATAAGGTCTTGGGAGGGAGTCCTAAGCAATCACTAGCCATTTACACTGAATTAGTAGCTGTCATTCATCCTGGACTGGGGCAGGAGTGGAGGCAACAACATTCTTAACTGGATAATTTCTCTGCAAAGCAGAAGGGCTAAGACATCCTAACCAGACCTCCTCCTCCTGGGATCCCCTCCCTCCAACTCCTCCATGTTTTGTCATATTGCACAAGTGACTGTCATACCTGATTTGTGATAGATAAGACAGCACACTTTTTCTGTGTGGACAACAGTGGCATTCCCTTGTGTTTTTTTTACCAGTTCACCCACACCCATGTTGCCTTCCATTTCATAATGTTGCCTTCATGCCCTCATCAAAGGTAAGCTATCTTTTTTTTTAACATTTAAGAGCAATTTGCAGCATGTCTCCATCTTGTTGCTGGTATCTTCTGCACAGTCAGTCTCCTTAGTCTTTTTGTTTCCTTTAGGTTTTTCTGTATGGTGAGAGCTTTCTTGCTGGGTCATGTTTGCCCTGAAAGCACCTTGTTTTGTTTTTTTCCATCTTGCTGGGCACCTGCCCAAAGGTGGATACAGTGGAATTTGCAAAATGTTGAAAGATGCATAAAAATCTGACCTTTTTTATTTTGTGTTGCACAGCCCAATCCTTTGGACCTTTACTCGGACGTAAGTTCCATTTGTGCTCCCTGGTTGGGAGCATGTTCTGCTGAACTGGATTGAACCAAAGGGGGAACTGAATTTTCTTTAGGTAACTTGGCTTCAGTTTTGTGCAACGATCCTGCAGCAAGGTGTATTTGAGACTCTTCCTAATTTTTTGTTTTTAAAACTGGAGGATCTACCTGGATTGCACAAATGCTGTTAGAGAACAAATCTTCAGAAGGAAACAATTCCTTTGTTACTTCATTCTTCAAAGAAATAATTTCAGTGATCTTGGGGGGGGGGGGTTTTCAGGTATGAAGTACCGTACTTAGGAGTTGGGTGATGAAAATGATCAGTGAGATAGAGTTGCAGAAAAATAACTCTTGATAAGAATGTAAAATCATGTGAATGTCATGTGTTATGCAAGTTCCCTTTAAATCCATTCATTTCCTGTTGTGGTGTTACATCTGCGCTAGGCATGTCCTAATGTGCTGTGTATTTTCTTTTCCTTCTCCTAGCTTTAGAATTATTGCTCTAGGATGGCAAAACTTTTTTATTTTAAATGATTAGAGAAAAGGTTATTGTATTGTCTGTCCTGAGCCTCCAACCTGAGTTGTGCGTGTCTGTTGTGTGTGTGTGGGAGGGGGGAGGGGACTCTTCTTGAGTTCAACAGAGGAGCTGCAAATACAGGTGTCCAGGTCTCTCTCTCTCTCTCAGCATTCCTGCCCACCTCACTTTTTCGGCAGATGAATTGTACACCCCTGTGCTGCTTATGTTTTCTTCTCTTGTACATAGCCTGCTGCACAGGCCCATCAATCACTTGCCAGCTCAAGTAAGAAAATGCCTTTTCTTAAAAACAACAACCAAAAGCTAGTCTATTGCAAAACTAGAAAGAAAATTTTTTAAAGGCCTGTTTCTGCCCAATTGCCTTTTCTCCCTGCCATGAATAAACCATGCCCTGTAGACAAGATTGATTTTGTATGTCCCATACAAAGAAGAATCAAACATTTGCCCTATAAAGAAAGAAATCTGTCCATGGCCCAAACCCCATATGAATAGTCCATGACTTTGAGTGCCCCGCAAGAAGATGCCCCTCTTGAGATGCGCCAAACTTGGCTTAACACAAAATGCTACCAGTCCTGTTAGACCTGTACAGTGTGATCGTTTTATAACAGATCCACTGGAGCTCATTCTTTTGTCAGATGTAAGATTTATTTATTTATTTTGTCTTCCACTCTATAGCAAAGCTCTCTGCATGGTTTACGTTAAAATCTAATAAAATGCTAGAAAATGCTAGACATATAGAACACGTTAAAGGGAGGGGGGTTGGCGGCGGCGATAGTATAAAAAACTAAAAAGTCTAGCCAGCTTAAAAAATCCCCCTCCCCTCAATTCGGTTGGTTGAAAACTCTCTGAAATTTTTCACCTGCTGTCTGAAAGCCAGTAGGGAGGGAATCAATCAAGCTCGCTGCATTGTTCAAGCAATAGTCTTGCTCAATGGTCTCTATGAAAACAGTCCCAGGAGAAGTAACTGTGTGAGGTATGTAGACAAGAGAGGCTGCTCCATTGTATGCCTGGGACCCGGTGATACGTAGTGAAACAAAGTCACAACAAGTGGAAGAGCTGTGCCTTTTTAAGAAGTTGCTCCAACGCCAGTATTCATTTTCAGTGAATATTGCGTCTCTTGTTCCCTGCTGCTGTTTCCTCCTGATAGGCAATTGGTTAAAAACCCCATCCTGATATAAACTGAAAACAGAAAGCTAGGAGACTGAAATTACTTTTTTTTTAAGCAGGTGGGTTCTGTTCTTACTATGCCCCTACCAGGAGTTGGTTGAAAATTTATGATCCTATTTTTAACTGGCATTCAAGGTGTCACCACATTTCAAGAAGCAACAGGTAAGGAATGAGTCTGGTGGCCCTGTGGTTTCTCATGTGTGTGTTAAGTGCTCTGTTCTGGAGACAGGATACTGGGTTGAGTGAGCTGAACTCACCTGGCAGGGAATATTTCATCAGAAAAACATTAGGCTTTGCAAACCTTTCCTTTGATTTTCCAGTTTGCTCAGACTTTATACTACTTCTGATTATTTTTAGCAGCTGAAGTTTGTTCTAAAACCAAATGATTTTGGGATTTGAAAACAAAGGGATAAATCTAAAAAAAAAAAAAAAACACAATGTCAAATATGGTACTAATTTCTCCAAATGGCAGAGGGTGCCCGGCAGGCAGGTGGGGCAGTATCCAGTTTGCTGCAGTATCCAAAGCATTCAGATAATCAGATTTGGCTAGAAGGGAGTATTATTTCCAGTGCAGAGAGAGAGCAAAGAGAAAACAACAAGTCTTGTAGTATTCTAGAGGTGAGCAGATTCATTGTGGCACAAGTTGTTGTGGGTGAGCACTTGTGCCACAAAAAAATCTGTTGCTCTTTAAGGTGCCATTAGAGAGACTGTCACTTTTGCTGCAACAGACTAACACAGCCACCCTCTCTAGAAACTGGCAAAGAACTCCAGGGAAGAGAAGCATTTTTTCTAGAGAGCTTAAAGTTCCCAGCAGACATGGTGACATAGGAAGCAGGCACTCTCCTATGTTTTCTCCCACTCCCCCACCTTCTTCTGTTTCCAGTGCTCTGGAAGTTAGTGAGGTTGCAACCTTATCAGTGTGCAGAGCAGATAGAGTTACCTCTCAAACAGAAGGTGTGCTGCTTCTGAACCCTCCTGGGGCTTTCACCCTTCTCTCCCTGTTACGCTTGCGCTTGGCTTCAGATAGCAGCAGAGGGGGGGAATTACTGTGTTTTGGGAAGTACTTTCGTGATTTCAATAGGTGTTTGTGCCACCAAAGTTCCCCAAATGGTTTTGCCTTGAAAGTGGAGGGAGAGAGGATGGGTAAGTGGATAATGGGACTTAGTGAAGATAATGGGCACTGTAGCTTATTTATTTATTTAGCAGTGTGTTTTTCCCCTCCTGAAACTCTTGTTAAAGAGTTTTAATCCTTTTAATGTCTCTCACTTGCTGTTGTTAGCTTGCACTGCCTGTCTCAATCCACAAAACCAAATGTCCCTAACCCATGCATAATAGCTTCAGTCCAGACCCATGCTTAAGTCGCTGTGGTATGGCGGGAGAGGAAGAGGCCCAAAACCACACCGCTTATCAAGTGCCAGGTTTCCCACTTTGGATGAAATTGGTCATTAGACCCTTCTTGGAGGCACATGGATTTCCTTCTCTAGAACACATATAGAAGTTGCTCTCCTTACCAGGAATAAATTGCACTATGGCCGTGGTCCCGATAAACTAGGCAATAACTCTCCTTGAAACCAAGTTGAAGTGTAGAACTCGTGCAATGTGTTAGAAGTCATTCTGTGAATTAATCCACATTGAAAAATTATGCCCAAATAATTGGGACACACACACACACACGACAATCTTGTGAATGAGTTCTTGGGTTCCTGTGTTGGATGTATGTGAGATTGTGGGCAAACGTCGTCTGGCCAAGGTTTTCTGGTGTAACTTTGCTATGTATATATGCAAGATACTGGTCCCATTCCGGAGGTCTGTCCGGAAGTTGGAACATATATATTTCAAAACAGCCAGCTCTTGCCAGCCTGGTACTATCACACAAAAGCACCACAAGGGACTTACTGTGCCTACATGAAAAGCACCAATGCAGCTGTCTGTAAGTTGGGGAGCCAGCGTATATTCACAGGGAGGGTGATTTCATAAAGTGACAGCATGAGCAGGCGGTATATGGGGTTATTCTGTGATGCATATACAGTAGTGTTTTGAGGAAGAGAATACTGAGATTGATCTGACAAATGGCCATGCCTCTGCCAAGCAGGTAGTTGCTAAGGTCCAACCAGCTTCTGAATCCTGTTAAGAAGAACTGTGATTTGGGTACAAGAGAGTCAGTTTTAGGCATAAAGCAGCTTGCTTTTCCAAAACAACAAGAAGAAAGGCAGGACGTCTGGCTCAGTTGGTAGAGCGTTCGTCTCACAAATGCCTGAAGATCTGAAGGACAGCAGTTCAAGACAGCCGGAGTCGGAGAGCTGCTGGCACGCCGAGCTGATAAGCTGCAGAGCCTCTGTGGGGGAGTGGAACTGCAAGCTGAGCACTTGAGTGGCAGTCAAGGTTGTCTGTGTCAGCTGAAGCGTGCTGAGACAAACGTCAGAGAGAGAGAGAGAGAGAGAGAGAGAGAGAGAGAGAGAGCAACATCTTGAATGAAGAGTTCTATGAAAGATTAGAACGTTATTATATTGTAAAAACTCCTTGGGGTTTAGAACAGCCTGCCCATGTACACCGCCTTGAATAAAGTCGGAGGAGAAATCCAATGACCAGAAAGGCGGTATATAAATACTGTTTATTATTATTATTATTATTATTATTATTATTATTATTATTATTATTATTATTATTATTATATATTCTCTCTAATTATCTTAGATAAGTATGGATTCACAAATTTTCAAAAGCTGAGGATTCAAGCGGAGAATCTGACCGTGGAGTGCATTAGATGTGTCTTTGACCTTTCGATGCTCTTTGCAGTCTGGAACAAAGGAGTACCGCCTGCTCCCATATATATGATATAAACCTACCTGTGTGTTAAGGCCCTGTTACAGCTGACCTCACTTCAAAGGTGCGATTGGTGGCTTCCCCTGTGGCAGGACTTTTCTGCGGTGGCACCCGGATTGTAGAGCATTCTCCCCAGGCACATTTGGCAGGCACCTGTGTTACTGTCTTCTTGGCACCAGACTGAAGCTATTTGCTCTAGCTTTGGCAGCATTTAACTTTTCATAGGTTTTATTCATTATCTATCTGGACTTTCACTAGCTGCTGTTTCTAATAGATAGTTATAATAGATAGTAAGGTAAAGGTAAAGGTGACCCCTGACAATTAAGTCCAGTTGTGTCCGACTCTAGGGTGTGGTGCTCATCCCCATTTCAAAGCCGAAGAGCCAGCGTTGTCCGAAGACACCTCCGTGGTCATGTGGCCGGCATGACTCTCCTTGCTGCAGCGTGTAGCATGCGGCTGGAACACGGAGCGCTGTTTACCTTCCCGCAAGCGGTACCTATTTATCTACTCACATTAACATGCTTTAGTACCTGTATACTTATTGTAAGCTGCCCTAGGGCCCGGTTTTGGGGAAAGGCAGATATGATTGTTTTAAATAAATTAAATTAGCATATACAGTACAAGCATATGAATCTGTCTTATACTGAGTGGGATCACCGGCCCGTCTAGCTTCAGTATCAGTCTATGCTGACTGGTTCTAGACAGGGACATTTCTTAGTCCTATTTGCAGATGCCAGGGTTTGAACCTGGGACCTTCTGAATGCAAAACAGGTGCTCTACAGCCCCTTCCGCAGCGCTCAGTGTGTTTCATCCTTTTTTCCCTGATGTACCACTTCTCATATCTCATGTTCTAATTATCCACCAATACCTAACATTCTAAAGGCTATCAAGGGTAAATAATATTTTCAAGACTGAATCGTATTGTGAAAAATAATATATTCATGCTATGAATATTATTGTGAAAAATATCTTCATCTCTCAGGAGAGACTCTGCCCCATCACCTCCCCCCTCTGTCTTCCTCATGTTCCCGCCACCTGTGCGGCCTGTGGTTGGCCCCTGTGTCTCTCCCCCGTCGCTGTTGTGGGCTTGTGGACCCAAGCGCGGGCAAGCAAACGCCAGCTCCTGGGCGCCCCTTGGGTTCCCCGCCTCCTTGGCAGGGGTTGAGGCATGCCCCAGAATGCCCTGCACTCAGTCGGGAAGCTGGTTTCCATATTACTGGACAACACCTCGTGTACCACAGGTGATACACATACCACTGGTTGAAAAACACTGTTTTACATAGCCCCATCTGTATATTTTACATTTATTGGCTTTCTTTATGCTGTGCAAATAGAGATTGTGTCTTCTTTGACTGTTGTTCACCCTTGTATGTTGGATCAGATGAACAGTTCATCTAGTGAGGCATGCTATTTATCACAGTGGCCGGCCAGATATCTGCAGGGTCCACAAGCAAAGTACAAAAGCAGCACAGCCTTCTCCTGATGTTTCTGAATGCCAGCACCTGCTATTCAGAGGACTCTCAGCTTGGCAGCTATGTTTAGCTATTGTGGCTAGTAGATCTAACATTCATGAGTGTCTCAAATTGCCTTTTAAAGGCATCTAAACCTGTGGCCATCATTGTGTTTTGTGACAGTGAAGTCTATTAATTATGCACTGTGTGAAAAAAAGTACTACTTCAGTCAGATCTCTTAGGATTGGCCATTGCAGCCCTGGACGGACCAGTGAAGGAAAGAGTAAATTGTTGCTGAGTTGCCTGTGATAATGTCCTCCTTGGACCTGCCCCTTTTTTTGCCACCACACTCTCCCCTGTGTTTTTCTCATTCCGTTTTAGGGAACTTCTGACTTTGGAGGAAGGGGTGCATATTTCTCTTTTTCTACATGCTTAATTTCAAAAATGAAATGGGTTCAAGCCTTTCTAGAAATTGCACCTTCTTCCCCTAATAGACCTCTCTCTCTCTGCTGTAATCTTGATTTACTCATTTGCTGAGGGAAAGGAATTCTGTGTGTGCTCAAAGGTACTGCCACCACTTCAATATTAATAAGGCACCTTTGGATGCTTCCGCATAATGCTTATGTGTAGGTTTACCATATCTCCAACCGGGCCAGAGTGCTAGACCTTTAGGAGAAGGAATGTGGGCAGGTGTAGCTTGTTAAACCTTAGAGCACAATCCTAGGCATGTCTACTCAGAAGCAAGCCCCACTGAATACAATGGGGCTTGCTTCTGTTACCAGATCTCCAACCAGGACAGAGTGCTAGACCCTTAGGAGAAGGAATGTGGGCAGGTGTAGCTAGTTAAACCCTTAGAGCAGAGGTTCTCAACCTGTGGTACGGGTATCCCTAGGGGTACGTGGACCTCTTGCTGGGGGTACGCCAAGCCCTGCCCTTTATTTATTTATTTTTCACATTTTTATACCACCCTTCCTCCAAGGAGCTCAGAGTGGTGTACATATTTCCTCCCCTCCTTTTTGTCCTCACAACAACCCTGTGAGGTAGGTGGGGCTGAGAGATAGTGACTGGCCCAAGGTCACCCAGGAAGCTTCGTGGCTGAGCGGGGATTTGAACCTGGATCTTCCAATTCTAAGTCCGACTCCCAAACCACTACACCATCCTGGCTCCTTTATCTGTCCCACCAGCAGCTAATTAAGTGTTAATTAACATGGATTTTAAATTTTAATTATTTTCTCTCTGATTTTGGTTTTGGGCTTATTTTTGTACTTTGGAAAATGTACCACCTCCAATTGGTGGGGTGGGGGAGGGAGGAGCTGATTTGGGGAAGTGTGACTTGGAGAAAAAAGATCCTTGCATCTCTCTCACTCACAGACAGACATTTTTTCACATTTAAATTTGTTTTAGTACTTTTTATTTAATGATTAATTACCTAATTAATTGATTAATCCAATTAATTAGCAGGAGGTACTTCAGAAAATTGGACCGTGATAGGGGGTACCTGGGCCTCCAAAGGTTGAGAACCCCTGCCTTAGAGCACAATCCTAGGCATGTCTTCTCAGAAGCAAGCCCCATTGTGTTGAGTGGGGCTTGCTTCTGAGTAGACATGCCTAGGTTTGTGCTCTAAGGTTTAACAAGCTACACCTGCCCACATTCCTTCTCCTAAAGGTCTAGCACTCTGTCCCTGTTGGAGATCTGGTAAGCCTGTGTAAGACCCACTGTGCTTACTTCCAGGTAAGTATGCGTAGGAGGATTGTAGCCATATTTTTTATTACACACTGCACCATCCCATCTCTGCATCTTTAGTGCCACAAAGCACTGTGTGTGTGCATACGCGCACACACACGGCACTGCCACATATATAGAACACTGTACTACTTCTGTAAAACACAACCACCACACAAGCATGCTCAGGTACACCTACACAATAGTGGCCCATGTGTGCAACCAATCTTCTGCATACTGTAGTTATTTGGCAGCAAGTCCTCCTACTATGTTCCATTATGGTTACTCCCAAGTCAGCACTCATAGGATTACAGCTTTCCATTGATTTTGGTGCGGCAGTGAGTGAGTGACACGGACACGCAGGCTTCTACTGTGAAGCAAAACCACCCCGGCGTCGTGTAGGCAGCGGCACTTTTGCGCTGTAAACGCAGAGCCGCGTGTGTCTGTTCGACTATGTTCCCACACAGTTGTCTCTTGCTTGCCGCCAAGCTCCTAGTGTGTGATTGTGTGATTGCGTACGAGAGTTTTCCCTAGAAGGTGCACCCTTCCCTCCCCTCTGCCGCCGGGATGCTTTCAAGTGCTGCCGGCCGGTCCCGCCGGGGGGGGGGATGGGGGGAGCTGGTCGAGAGCCATCCCCGGACAGATGAGAAGGGGCTGGCACATTGGCGAGCAGCGCACAAGAGGAGGGACCAGGGCCGAGCCGGTGCCCATTCCCCCCCGGGCGCTGCAAGAGAGGCGCACACCCACCCACCTTTCCGCCTTCCACCGCAGCAGTGCAACGCTCCAAGCTCGGCAGCCCGCAATCCGGGCTGTGAGCGGATAGCCGGCAGCAAGCAGCAGATCGCCGGCCCCCTCCCCAGCCCAGCCTTCCCTCCCCCGGGAGCTGTCAGCGCTGCCCGTGCGCCTCGCCTCGCCAGTCCTGTCTTCCTTGTTCCCGGAGCTTCCCTGACAGCAGCGTCTTGCTCTGCTCGCTTATTCCGTGCGCCGTCGGTCGGACGGGACCCTTGTCCGTCGCCGGCTACCCCGCGAGCCTGCCTCTCTCTCTCTCTCTCGCCGCCGCCGCCTTGTAAATTTCACACAGCTGGAGCCCCTGGAGCAGCCCCGGGAAGGTCGCTGCCGGCGCCGCCGCCGCCGCTGCTCTTCCACCACCGCCATCCCCACGGACGGGTCGCGGCGGGTCTCTCAAGGGCATGGGCTGGCCAGGCAGCGGAGCCCCCTCGCGCTGAGGAGTCGCTTCTGGGACCCGCAGGACGAGCGCCGCGCTGGGAAGTGGCAAAGACGCACGGGGGGCGAGGAGGCAACAGCTAGTTGCGATCAACAAAAGGGGAAGGGGGGAGGACACGCAGAAGAAGCCAGCACTCGCCCTCACACAAGCCCGGAGCCCCAGGCTCCAATTTCGGCCCCGGAACCGCGCAAGTTCCAGCACCGCGTAAAATCGCTCAGGATGAATCTCTTCTCGTCCATATTTAGCTATTTGTAAGTAACCGCTGATTATTTGGGTTTCCCGGCTTCCCCTTCCCCGCCCCCTCCCACCCCAACCCCCCCCCTCAATTTTCCATCTTTATTTCTGCTCCATTTCAAAGGCAAAAATCACCTCACCATCTACTTTGTTTTTTCCCCCTTTTCCCTTTTCCATCATTCTAGGCTACTGCACTTGTTTGCTTTCTGCTTGCAGGCACAGGTAAGGAACTGCTTTCTTTCTTACTTTAAAGAAAAAAAACTTCTTTTGTTTTATTTAATGCTTATAGACAAATCTCTGACCTTTTTAACACTTTTAAAAAATGTTTAAAAATGATAACAAAAGAAGTTTCCTTTTAATAGAAATATGGGTGAGCAAACACACACATGACAGGGAATGAAATGCAAAAGGTTAGATTAAAGAGCTGGACTGAAGAAAAGTAGAAGAAAAACAGATTGCAGGCATCAGAAGTATTGCAGGAAATAAGAGGCTGATTAGTTTGAACTATATAGTCGTATTTCTCAAACTAGTATTTTTTTAAAATATGTTTAAATTGCATGGACTTTTGTTCAATTACTTTTTTAAATTAATAAGATACCAAAATTCCAGTAATACTTGAACAATATAAAAGATCCTAGTATTATTCATTCTTTATTGCTAGTAATTAGATGGCCCACTAATATATTAAACAACACAGTCTGATACTCTGGAAATCTATAACCCTTCTGGTGCAGTATTGATTGCAAAGCCAGAGAGCAAAAGGCAAACGCTTGCACAAAAATTCCCTCACAGGAGTGCGAGAGAGATAACAGGTGTAAGATTTGGGAGTTAAAATTGGAGCAATCCCTTAATTGTGCAAGCCTGAGAAACTGAAGTGAGGGGGGAACATGGAGTAGAAAGCAGCACTGCAATATTTGGGAGCATCAGATCGAGAGCAAAGAGCCCTACGATTGTCCACATGGTCCCCTCATCAGAGCTGGCAAGGGAATCCAGAGATATTATCAAAAGCACTGTCTGTCGGAAACATGCGCACACAAAGGAAAAGAGAGCAAAATTGTCAAGGGAAGACCTCTGTAAACTCCAGCTTTGATGGGGGGAGGCTGCTTTCCTATTTGCATGGAAGAACCTTAGTGCTTGACATGGGGGCTGGGGGGGGAGAGAGAGGTTACTTCGTGAACTGCCACCCCGTGAGGTTGAAAGGAACAAATCTCCTCAACATTTGTTCAGAATACGTCTTTATAAATGTCAGGGGCAAACTAAACCCCTTCAGAGTTAAAAGAGGAATTGGAGATGTAGAGGGGGTGGAAGAATTCTCCTAAGACCAGGCTGCGAGAAGAGAGAAACAGACTTGGGTAGTGGCAAAATCATTGTACAACAGCAGTTATGCAGCCCAAACCATTCCATAACTGAACCTACTGCTAACAGGCTTACGGTTACTTTGAATGTGTGTGTGCGTGTGTGGGGGGTGGGAAGCCAACAGCCAGCCTCAGTGTGTATGGAAGGGCTCATAAATATTAGCTGGAAAGACAATTCTAAACTGCCTTGGCTGCTGACACAACTGATCCCTGTTTAAAGAGGATAAAATACGGCTGTCCTTTTTTTTTTTTTTTTGCCACTGGTTACTCTGGTCCAGAGCACGGATCCCTTGTAGCACCACCAGGCAAAACTCTCAAATGGATCGTTTGAAATAGCAGGAAAGCAAAGAAACTCAGTCATTGAAAGTCCTTGGATTATAATTACCTACTTAGAGAAGTACATGGCAGCACCATGTGATTGTACGTAAGGCACATTCAGTGAGTACGTTGCCCTGAATGAGATGGAGACGAATGTCAGAGCAAACTAAATTTTCCTCTTTGCTCTGGTGGTAATTCTAGAGTAATTCTAGCAATTCGTGTTTTGTTTTCCAGGGTTTTAATTGGCACAAACAAGTTTGGACCCATGTTTTATATAGCTCCATTATCTTTGTAACCTGGTTTAACTTGGAATAAATTGGTTTGCAATCTGAGGCGCCATATTTGTTGTGAAACAAGAGCCCAAGGCAACTGATTCTGCCAGAGTGCTTGAAGATCACCTATGCATCTTCCCCTGTTCCCTGCTTGTTGTCCAGCAATAAATGACTGGACAGCATTATAATTTCTCTGTCATAACTAGCATGCCAGGGTTTCTTACAGCAACCCATAATGATCCTGGCTGTGCCCTGCACCAGTTCAGTGTCCTCTCAAAACGCACCAGGAACATGCCAATATAGCCTTTCTCAGAGGAGTAGAGATTATAATGGTGTGTTGTATATTTTTTAATTTCCTAAAGGTAACTGTTCAGTCCCCACCTAATTTTACACAGCATGTGAGGGAGCAGAGCCTGGTGACCGACCAACTAAGCCGGCGGCTCGTCCGGACCTATCAGCTGTACAGTCGGACCAGTGGGAAGCACGTGCAAATCCTGGACAACAAGAAAATCAATGCCATGGCAGAGGATGGAGACACTCACGGTAAGGCTATACGTGCGGGCAGCAGGGCTGGGGGAGGGAGTCGCGCAGCACAGTAATTGATGATTTCCGTCCCCTTTGTTAGCCAGAAATCATTACAAGCATTCAAGAGGCAGGGGGCTTGTGATGGAAGAATGTGGAGATCAATATTTGTAATAATAGGACATCGCTTTCCCTCTGAGAATCGGAATAAAAGCTCTGCTTATGATGAGGGACAGTCATGAGGTTTTATTTTTACACCTGATCTTTGGCTGTTCAAATGCTGGAGCAGGTTGCAGATTAAGAAAAGATGTCAATTTTTGTGTACGTGGGGTGGGGGGGCCCGAGACTAATCAATGTGATCGTGAAACAGTGCTCTAGCTCCAGTATCTCGATGTTACAAAAATGAAGAAGCTTGGAAGATGTTTTCAGACAGATCTCAGGACACAAAACACCAGGAGAGAGCTGGCTTCTAATTCTGAGTGCAGCCTGGAAGCTGAGCTCCAGCAACAGGAGTCCTTGGGATGTGTGTCAGGTCCTGGCAGTAGATCTCCTTCTCCAGGGGGAAGGGGGTGTGACAGGGAGCCTGGGCAGTGTGAAAGTTTTAGATACTTTGATTCCAAGTGTTAACTACACTTTCAAATGGTCAAAGGCATACAAGAGGACAGAGGTGTCAGTAACGGGGGCTTCAATGAATGGTAGGCCTTTGGCCTCCTCTTTGTAACTTTCTCTACATAGATGAGACACAAATGAGGTTTGGTGAGATGTTACATGCTCAATCTTGCTCTGTTTTCAACATGTTGGCAAACACGCGCAATCCGCTGTTGGATGTACACACATTTGTACAAGGTGGGCATCATGATTATAATTCTTGGTCTTCCGCATTCACTGCGATTTCCGCTTCTCTCTTGGAGCTGTTATACTCGGAACACACATTCCCCTATAGCTTTGGGTTGGCAGATGATTTTACGACAAGCTTTAATAGCTGAGGCTAAGTGGATTGAACACACACTGAAATATATTTTACCCTTTCCAGAAAAATATCTCAACTGTAAAGCAGCCTAAATCTGAAGGAGGTTAGTTTGTTTCCAATAGAAAAAGTTTTTAAAAAAACGTCTTGAAAGACAGAGTAGTTCCTGAAGATTTAAATAATGTTGAAAAAGGGAAGAATGAAGCAAGGGGAGCGGCTCAAAAAAAGAAAAGACCTCTATTAAAACATAATAAAAAGGTTAAGCATTTGAAGAGCTAAGAAAAGAAGCAAACTGAGCAATGATCTAAAACTGAGAGAGACGAGAGAGAGAACACAAGCAGTTTTTCAGATGTAAAGTTTTAAAAGAGTCACAAGTCTGTAAATGTTAAAATAGAGGTTCAGGATTGTTCTATATGAATCTCTGGAGAGACCCCCATGTCTGGAAGAGCTATTAAAACTCTTCTTACTTTCACCTTTTTTAACATTTCCTGAATACTTTCTCCTCTTCGCAGTCCAGTTAGGGGATCAAGTGTGCCTCGCCGCATTTTTCCTGCATCTACGTAGCCACTTTCCTTCAAAGTTTGAGCATGAAACATAATTTTACTGGGATAAATCTGTCACTGAAGTGAAAGAATAGAGTTGAAAATGTTAAGCTTTCCCCCCCGCCCAAACAAAATCAAACTTTCACACCATTAACATCTTATATTAAAACCTCAAGTATTATTATTATTAGTATTATAAATATCAGTTTGGCTTTACTTTTATTTTAAGTTTTTGGCTATAGATTAAAAAAAAACAGAAAAAAGTGATTTATTTCCGCCAATGACCGTTTTCTCTGCTGTGACATTTTTACGGCTGACTTAATGTCAGGTCCATTTTTCTCGGTTATCTGTCTTGATTGTCAATATCTGACTCAGTTTTCTAATTAGGAGCAAAGCCCCATGGATCATAAAGCTTGGTCCACCTCTCTGAACGTTGTTTAGCCACCTATAATCTGGATTAAAATGGTCTTTATCTGTGTGAGTGAGAGTAAGATAGTTTTGGAAGTGAATAATAATGACTGTGTTTATTTCTGGCTGTGCTTGTGCAGGGTATGGGGTGGGGAAATTGAAGGCTACAGTTTGTTCCTGGGGACAAGCACATTTTGTTGAGTTTGGGGTCTCTGCCTTTTGCTGGTATGTCTTCTAGGCAGGTTATCCTTACTCCTTGCATTTACTGCCCCATTCTTTATCCACCCACCCCACATCTCTGCCTCCAGAGCAGAGTTCCAGACCAGCGGGAGCCTGCCAAGCAAGCAGGGATTCATCGTTGGAGACCGGTCACCAAAGAGCCTCGTGTGGCAAGGCAAAGCCCACCAATAGGCAATAAATCAGAAGGAGCCTTTGAAAAGGTGGAAAAAGGAGGGGGGGGGAGCATGTGTTGTTGAGCCTCTGTTCAGGGCTGCTTTTCTATGTCTTTCCATCAGTCAGCAGAGGAGAGCATGAAAACTGATGCTCTTTAAACCTTTTACTGCTCTCTTGATCGACCTCCCTTGCTCGTGCCCCCCAAAGACAGATAAATAAGGGGACCTTGTCTATGTGGCTCAATGAAGAGGAGTCGGGGGTCCAATTGCTCTTTGGCAGGGGGCTTTACAGATGTTAATATTTTATAGGCAAGAGAAGTGCTAAAATTAAAGGGGTTGTAATGGGTCGGAAGACGTGATGTGATGCTGTAATTCATATACAACCCAACTTGCACACAAGGGAGAGAGTCAGTCCGCCAGGGTTTGGCGCACCAAGAGCTGACTGTGTTACGAAAAGGCTTATGGCCTAGTTGAAAAGATTAGATAGCTAAATGACAGAAAATGTGTCAGCTCATTTCTGCTGGTGTGTCCCAGGCCACAGTTGTTTCCCCAGCCTTTCCCCTTTCACATATCATGTAGTCTTTCTCTGTTATGTGGGTGTTTCTGCTGAGGAAATATACGATTTTTGCCTCAGAGGCAAAGGGGAGGAGAAGCTTCTCTACAGAGACTGCTGTAGATTTTGTACTGCTATGGATATCTGGTTCTGGCCTCGTGTAGCAAAACATGTTCAATGGAAGAGATGGAACTGTTGCCTGAGGGAGACTTCTCGTTAAAAAGTGTTCTGTGGTGAGGCTGTGCTTCTGTTGAAAAGCATATAGGTTCCTTCCTGTTGTTCTGTCCACTCTGGTCAAATCTTCAGGGCAGGGTCAGCCCATCCATGATGCTGACATGAGGTGACAAGATCACCTCAGGCAGCAGATTGTTGGAAGTATCCACCTGCTACAGTCCATTCATCTCCACTGCTCCTCTTCCTTCCACTCTCTGGATTGGAAAAGTGGGATGGAACCGAAGAGGAAATGTGGAGGAGAGGAGACTAGTAGGCTAGAACAGGAGTGGAGACAACAGGAATGGGAAGAGTGGAGGCTGGCTCATCACCAAGTAAGGGGGGGGGAGCATTTGGTCCACTGTGTCGAGCACCACGAGGACCAGGGCCAACTTTGCTTCCGGGTTCTTTTCTCTGGGATTCTGTCCAGCCAAGCGTAGTTTTCCTTGTACCTGTCTGCACTGTAATGGACAGTAAGTGCCACAGTGTCTCCTGACGACCAATGAGGAAGACACAGTGGTGTGCCAAGCCAAAAGCCTGGGGGGGGGGGAGCTTTTTCAGACTGTCGGTTCATAATGCATCAAATGTGCAGTAGTTGCTTGTTGGTTGCATGGTTGCATGGCATGAAAGCACCTTCTTACCTCAAGGAACCACTCCTCTTTCAGGCATTTTGCATTTTCTCTGCCCTCAAATCACAATACATTGTTGCTGAGAAAAACATTTCCACAAGTGATGCTTGAATCATTTATCACTCATTTCTGGTGTCTGTAATTCAAATGAAAAATCCATGCTGACTAAAACATATATTCTATTTTAACAATGGCTCTCTTCCATTTCCTTTCCCACATTGGCAATATTCATAAGTGACACATTCTGGGGTAAAAGATGTTCTTAGGATAGAGCTGCATGTTACCTCTGCAAACATGCATTTATTTTTCATGTTCTTATTTTATTAAATTTATATCTCACCTTTCTTTCGTTATGTAATTCAAGGTGATGTGCATGGAGTTCCCAGATGGCCACCCATCTAGACACTGACCAGATCCAGACCTGACTAGCTTCAGCAACATGGCTGTATCGCATGCCCTCAGACATTGCCCTTAGAATCCAAACCCACATTTGCTGAGGGTATCAAGACAGAATTGGCAGGTAGAAAGAAGGGATACTTAACCCTCCTAGCACTTGACTGGCAAATGACCCCTAAGGCCATTTTATCCCCAGCCAGGTTTATTTCAGGCTTATTAAAGCTAGGGTGAAGCAAAAATGGTTAAATGGCTGATAAGGAACATTTGCCAGGGAGAATCAGCAGATGGGGGACATTAAACATCCCCTGTCTACTCTGCAAATCACGGAATCTGCCCTGATCACATAAAGTGAGTGGGGGAGGGCCATTTTTAAGAACAAAATGAGCACATAAATGAGGGGAGCTGAGCCCTCCCCCCCCCACTGACCCTGCAACTTGCCTCTTTGCTGGAACTCCCCCCCCCCCCCAGTCTCTGATTCTTGAAGTCTGCCACCATCACATATAGTTTGAGCCTCCACATCACAACACCAGAACCCCTGACAGGCCTAGCAGAGGGACCACCCTAAACCTTTATCAGAAACTGACCACATCCATTTAAAACTGTGTCTGTATTAACAATGGTAGGAAATACAGTATATACAGAGAGAGAGAGAGAGAGAGAGAGAGAGAGAGAGAGCCCAAAACTTCTTGGATTCTGCAGGAGCCACAGCTGAGCAAAGTAGTTGGGATTCTGGCTCAAGGAAGAAGCAGCAAACTAGAACTAAAATCACCTAGGCCTGTAGGTTTGCCTTCTCAGAAAGGAGAGAGAGAGAGAGAGAGAGAGAGAGAGAGAGAGAGAGAGAGAGAGAGAGAGAGAGCGCGCACGAGCACGAGCACCCTAGGTCTCCTCCTGGCTTTGATTTGTATGTAGGTGAGAGGGTGATGAGGATCAAATGTTGATTACAGAAGAAGGATGGGCTTCTCTGTTTTGAACCCAAGACATTGTGAATTCCACTTGCTGACGTTGCTTGGTAGAATAATTCCTCATAACTGACACTGCTTCAGTTAAGGGAGCCAAGCACTGCAGTGCTCATGCATTTTTGGAAAAATGGTGGCCTCTGTTCTGACTTAGGAAAGCATCTTCCTTTTTTAAGGTCATAAAGGACAAACTAGATTTTCAGTCTGTCATAGAAGTCTGGAGCACCTTGAGTCCTAAACCAAAAATGCTGCATGGTCGGACCGCACATGTTGCCGCAAATTCTTTGTCTCTTTCATGCAAAATGAAGGAGAAAGGCTGGGGTGAGTCAGGTGGCCCTTTGGGGCTGGCTGGCTCCAGTTCTTTGGGGTTCATGCAGCAGCAAGAAGAAGGGGACAAGTCATTGATCTGTGATCTGCATAGCTGCTTCGAAAGTCAATCAATGCCTCCATTAAAAAAGCGGAGACTAAATCAATATGCCCTCTCAACTCTCACAAAGGTGAAATGCATTAAGGGACCGGCCTTATCCTTCATGGTTTCCACTGCCAGCTGCAAAGTCGGCATCAGAGCAGAGAGCGACAGAGGGAACCTAAACCATTTTCCTGACCTACACAAAACAGAGAGGCCATGAGAGCAGGAGGGCCAAAATATGAACAACACAAAATGCGGATCAAATCCCCCCCCCCCCATTACTTCCCTGGCCAAATCATATGGCTTGCTTTTAAAAAGACGATTCTTAGGCGGCGGCTGACCAAGGCTTTATCAAATTTTGTGTTGTGAACCATAGTTGCACCTCCACAACTTAGGGGACTGTAGATCATTTGATCTATCTAAATACCAAACTGGGAATCCCTTGGTTGCAGGATAAGTCAAGAGAGAGCAATTGGTACTACTGGGAGATTTGTAATAGTGACCTTTTCTGGTAGCCTTGTGGAAATGGGGTCTGACTCTGATCCTTGCTTGGCTTTAGGATTGATGCGTCCTGAAAATATTCTGTAATGTTTTGATTGGCCTTTTTTTTTTTTTTTTTTGCTCTTGGGCTTTTTTTTTTTGCTATGGACAGATAGGTCAAGAAACTGATGCACACAGTGACTCCAATCCTTGAACACACAGTAAAGAAATACTCATGCTACCATTCATGTCTCTGATGTGTGTGATGTGGGCCATATAGTTATCTGTGAAATATCTCTCAATCTGCCTTTGCTTCCCGGGCCAAACCAGATGTGTTGTCTTTGCCTCAGTTTAATATAAAAGTTATTCCGTTTTGTAGGCTGGGTTGAACATACTCCCCCCCCCCCCCAGTCTAAATGCATAAATTGAGCTTTGCATAACTGTTCCCCTCATGTGATGTTTAAGATTTCACAGAGTTTTGATTATTTTAAAAAGAAGAGAGTGGGTGGGTCGGGACAAGGAAGGTGGGTGATGATGGTGGTGACCAGGTAATGCAGGAAAAGAACTAGCTGAGAATGGAAACTGCATTGTGCTGGAAATCTAAATTCAAGGTCCAAGGTGTGGCTTCCAATTTGATTTTCAATTTGGCTTTTGTTATGCAGGTCTTAGGCTCCCACTACTGAATGCCTGCTAACTAACTGGGCAAAAAGGCACCTTCTAAAGTAGTGCTCCTCTTATATTTAGCAAGGGGAGAGCAATTGTCCCTATTCATCCAGCATGATGTGTTTTCTATTGGCTTTTACTGTTGAGTCTTTTTTTAGATTGTGAGCCCTTTTGGGACAGGGCATCATTTATTTTGCTCTGTAAACTGCTTTGTGAACGTTTCTGTTGAAAAGCAGCGTGTAAATCTTTTATAATAACAGCAACTATGGGTCTTTATTATCTATGTATATTTCTAAAGTTCCCATCCCACCCTCATGCTGATAGTAGGACCACCCACAAAGAAGATGAAGGTTTCTGGGTACTTGCTGAAGTCCAGGGGTTGGTACCCAAAAAACCAGGGAAAGAAAAAGACAGCTGGTTTTAGGGGGCAAAAAACCCACAAAGCACTTTGCTTCCAGTGGAGTGTAAGGGTTAAAGAGAGAAAATCTGGATTCCTAGAGAGACATCACTTCCTGCCACTTGTAAAGGAATGGACTTTTAGTTTGATTTTCAGCTTTTTACCAGCAAGATGTTGCACAGTACAGTACTTATGTTTTTGTTTGTGAACAGTGGGGGAGGGGGGAAAGCGTAAGTTCGAGACAGAGGGTGGGACTGGGAAGATGAGAGAGAGAGAGAGAGAGAGAGGGAGAGGTAAGACTGTTCGATATGAAGACAGCATCCTAACAGTGTGAACCAGAGCTCTAAAGTAAGCCCCACTGAGTGCAATGGGACTTACTAACAGGAAGATGTGGATAGATACCACAACATTTCGTTGTGGGAGCCATCTTGGAGGCTCATATAACTGATCAGCCGTTGTCCCATCATCAGCATCCCATAGCAGAGGCTGCACTTCCGCAATACCCTCAGCTTCACCATATGGGTCATGTCGCCCCAGGAGATGTTCATTCAAAAAGATAACTTCTCTTCTTGGAACTCTGTTGTGCTCATTTTTAATGTTCACATTCATCTTTTATTTTTGCCCTGTTCCCTCCAGCCAAGCTCATTGTGGAGACTGACACATTTGGAAGCCGCGTGAGGATCAAGGGGGCTGAGACTGGTTTCTATATCTGCATGAACAAGAAAGGAAAGCTGATTGGCAAGGTAAGGAGGTGAGGAAGTGGTGTTGATGATGGGGCTTCAGGAGCGTGTTAGATTTGTGGTTGCAAATGGCCTACAGCGAGGCAGGGGAGGAGCACAATTGTCTTGAAGGGGCAAAATATGGGAATGCACGGACAAAAGGGCGTTAAACTGAAGGTGTGAGTCTTTCACACAATGTGTTGTCATTAACTGGTGGAAAGCCACTGCCACTAGATACAGTGAAAGCTACAAATGCAATGAAATCAAGCACATCTCTATAAATGGGGATGGTGGGCAAAGAGGGAAGGAAATGTGACTAAACATTCACCCATAATGGTTTTAGCATCTCATGGCAGAATATCTGGTGGGGTTTTGTGTCTAATCCTGAGAGCAGGCCAAATGTCGTTAGTTTGGTAGGAAAGAACAGTTTGCTTGCCTTTATGGTATAGGAAAGACATGTGAAACACTGCAAATAGCTTTTGCTTAATGCTTCAGAAATTGGTGGATGTTTGATGGTAATATTGTGTGATCAAGGGCTCTGAATTTAATGAAATTTATAGCATACAATTATTTTTATTTTTCACATTTTTTATACCGCCCTTCCTCCAAGGAGCTCAGAGTGGTGTACGTATTTCCTCCCCTCCTTTTTGTCCTCACAACAACCCTGTGAGGTAGGTGGGGCTGAGAGATAGTGACTGGCCCAAGGTCACCCAGGAAGCTTCGTGGCTGAGCGGGGATTTGAACCTGGATCTTCCAGGTCTAAGTCCGACTCCCAAACCACTACACCATCCTGTTCCGTGGTCCTGGTCCTTTCCCCCAACCTCAACATACACTGGATACTAGTGGACCCATAAGCTATCCTACAGCTTTCTGCTGCCTCAGCCTTGAGAAAAATGGCTCAAGTCAAGAAGTTTCTAATAAAGTCTATTATTATAATAATAATAGTTGTGTAATTTTTCAATTGCACAGGAACATAGGAAGCTGCCTTATACTGTTAGAGTGACCATTGGTTGGCAGCAACTGTTCAGGGTTTCAATCAGGAGTTTTTGTCTGTCCTACCTGGAGGCGGCACAGATTGAACCTGGGACCTTCTGCATGCAAAGCAGGTGCACTTTCAGTGAGCTACGGCCCCTCCCTTATGTCTAGGTGACAAAAAATGTCCAGAGTATGGAGAAGAAGCAATCAATCACGTTATTGATAAATTCTTCTCCACCATGAGCATGTTGGTCCTAAAAGAGAGAGACCATTTAAAAGGCTTGAACAGGGGGTTGTGACACTAATAAAGAATAATGGAAAGAAATAGCCCTGTACTTGTACATTCTCTTGCTGTAGAAGATACAGATGGCTTCTCCCTGGTCATGTCTTCATTGTGGGAGATCTGGGTTTTTTTTACTAGCACTCAACAGCAATTCTGTAGTACTGAGGAAACACTTTTCTGCTGCTAGCTAGTGCCTCCATTCCTATGATTACTGTGTAGATTGTGGTTGGGTGACCATCACATTACTATGACTGCCTGTGTCATTCATTGCTAATGACACAATTCCTCCCTCCCGCCCATGACCATTCCATTTTGGATGGTGTTGATAACTGTCCTCACAGGGAGCACCACGGGAAAACCTCTCTCCATTCTCCCATGAACGCAGCTATCAACAAACATCTCTCTTGTCTGTCATATCCTTGTCAGTTAGTTCTACCCTCCTTGTTAAACAGCTAGCAGTAGTCTTCCAGTTGGCACGTTGGTATTTGGTTGGTTGGTTACAGTTAATGTTTTTTTTTCTAGAGAAGGTATTTCCCCACTCTATCGACATGAGCGCTTGAAAAGAATAAACAAGTGACAGAAACAAATGAGGCTAGTCCTTCCCCTGCAGCAATGCCCTGGCCATTTCAGAACACTAAGGGCGCAATCCAAACCTACTTAGGCCGTCGTTGTAACCAGTGGCCCAGCAAAAACGGGAGGCCCCAGAACGGAAAGGGGATTCAAATCCCCTTTGAATTCCCCTTTTGGAGGGGATTTGAATCCCCTTTCTGTTCTGGAGCCTCCCGTTTTCGCTGGGCCGCTGGTTACAATGGCGGCCTAAGTAGGTTTGGATTGTACCCTATATCATCTATATTTTCCCCTGGTGGCATATGTACTCTTTAGCACTGGAATCCACTTCTCCCTTTTTGGTTTTTTGTGGTCTCCCTCCCCTATTCACTTCACCCACCCCATGCTATTTGCCAAAAGCTGGAAAAAAACTTTCATAGTTCAACTGAACTTACTTGGTATCCTCCCTGACTTGCTATTCGGGGTTCCTGTTTTGTTGTGAAGGAGCATTAAAATACGCAGTCTTTCACCTGCAGCCAGAAGTGGGATAGCCCAGCAAATGTTTTTCTTCTTGAATTGGGTTAATAAACTGTCCCTCAAAAAGACGCAGGTCTGAGACTTTTGTAAGCAGACCTTAGAAAATAGTGTTTGTTATTTGCATTTCTATGCTGTTTTTCTGCCCACAGTGAGCTTTCAAAGCAGCTTACAAATAGGGCAGTAAAACAAAATTAATTTTAAAAGACAATAAAATCACAATTAAAAAAAACTAACAAACAGCACTACACAAATATCAGGGTTACAGACCAGGATAAAACATAATCAACTCAGGCACCCATGCCTGGTAAAACAAAACTTTTTAAAATTTTAATTCTCTTTCATCACCAAGAGAAGTCAGTCATGCCTAACTTAGAGTTTCCAGAATAGAGCAATAGACTCAGCTTTAAAGATTGGTAATATGAAGTCTCTCTATGTTTTTCAGGGTATACTTAGGAGTATGGGTTATATTATATCCTAAGTTTAGCTTGGCATGACTAACAGCCCAGTCCTATTCAACTCTCCGTGTGATGATGATGCAGCTGTGCCAACGTGGTGCGCACTGAATCCGGGGGGGGTGGGGGAGTTTGGTCTCTTTGGGGTTACCCGGGGTAAGGGCGGAAACATGTTAAACTACATGTTACAGAAAGCAGATACTGTACTTAGTGCTTCTGTGACTTTTTACAGTAAATACCAACTGGATCCTCCCCTGTAGGGCCAAACTGTGGAGGGAAACTTCAATTCTACTCTCCACCATGGTTCCAGCTCAGATTGGGACCCCTGCAGCTACTATTTGTCAGGGCACAAAAAGCTCATTTTGTTTCCACAGGAGCTTTTTTCCCCTTGACAGATAATAACCACAGTGGTCTCTAGTATGAATCGTGACTATGGCAGGGGTAGACTTAAAGCTCTTCTCCCCCTGATGTGATCCTGATCCATGGGCCTCAATCCAGCTGTAATTCCCTGTAAAAAAGAAACACAAGCATGGAAGTATTAAACACATTCTTCCTGTAATGTGTAGCTTGACCCTAACTATGTGGATAAGATTTCATGTTACTGCCATGTCCTCCCTCCTCTCCTTCAACCCACAGCAAACTGCCTACAGTTGCTGTAGATAGAAGCAGGGGAATAGTTGGCAGTGGTGGTATAAGAGCAGTGGGCCTCTTACAGCCTAATCCTATTGAAAGGAAACACCAGTGGAACACATGTTCCACCAGTGCTGGCTACCACAAAAGTGCTGTAAATAGCTTTGCGGCAGTGCAGGAATCTTGCACGCTGGTGGGAAGGCTGGAGCCTTCCTGCGTGTGCTGGTGGATCAACAGAGGCCCACTGGAGCAGGCAGGGGGCAGAACAGGGAGGGTGGGCCCAGGAGAGGGGCAGGTGCGGCGGCGGCGCATACGACCGAATCCTAGCCTCCTTTCCAGACCTGATCTGCCTGCATGGATCAACTCGGACTTGCATGTGTAGGTCCGAGTTGACCCATAGTGGCTGCTGGGGACAAATGTTCCCTTACCCCAAGGAGAAGCTGAAAATCCCCTGTGGGATACAGCGTAGCCCGTGCTGGCGCTGCTGCATCACTGTGCAGGGATTTAGTTAGGATTGGGCTGCCCCTGACCCTCAGCCACTGAGATGCAAGGACATTGGTTCCTTGGATCTAAAGTCTATCTTTGCATACAGTACATGTCTGGCTTTTATTATTATTATTATTATTATTATTATTATTATTATTATTATTATTATTCATAATCATAACAGTATTTATATACCGCTTTTCAACAAAAAGTTCACAGAGCGGTTTATAGACAAGTCCTACATGCATTTAGTATTTTTGTAATGCATTTAGTATTTTTCACAATTTAAGAAAGCAAGAGTGAAGAGAGAGTTTGAATATTTAAGGGACAGAGTCTGCTAAAGTAGCAGAAACAGCAAAACCGGGCTTTATGGAGGGTTTCCATGATGAAGGGCCTGGGCATATCTGTGCCCTCCAAGATTTTCTTATCCTTCCTACAACTCTGAGGTGGTCCTCCTCCTACCACAGTGAACAGCCACTGCTCATCCTTCCTTGTTCCTAATACTTCAACCCTTGCCAAAATAGTTATAATTTTGAAAAAACTCAATTGTCTAACCAGACAAGTACAGTACATGCTCTTTCAGATTCACATTTCAATTGAAGAGTAGAGCAGAGAATTTCAAATCCAGGGTGGAACTGGGGTTCTCTTAGCAAATAATTTGTAGTCTCCCCCCCCCCCCCCGTTGGAGTAAACAAAGCCACAATTTATCTTGCTTTCCTAGCAGTGACTTTGTAGTTCCTCAGTAATTAGCTATATGACCTTTCCTCTTTCATCAGCCTCTCTGTCTTTTCTCTGACCTAGTTGTCCCCTTACTTCACTTTTGTCCTGAGTGTCGTATGCATGATCTACATGGGAAGGATTAGAAGCAGTCAGGGCTATTTGAAGACTGCAATTTTTTTGTATCCTGATGCCTGTTGGAGTGCTTGTTGACCTTGTTTCAGAGCTAGGAATAGGTCCCGAAGCAATCATGGCAGCTGATGAGGCTAGTACTTGAGGTGTCACTTGGTCTGTGATCCCTATATGCACCCTTCTGATAGTAAATCCCATTGAGTTCAATGGGACAGACTTTTGAGTAGACAGGCATGCATAGGATTGCGCTGTTAGTTTCCTAACACAACCATCTCCATCAATCAATAGCAGTCCCAACCTCTGCATTCTTAAGATTTGTGTAGAAGACAGAATCTTGACAGCTGCAATTGCTGATGGGGCTGCTACACCTATACGACCATTAAAGGGCCAGGAGCATTCATGTTGAAAGGTTGGCCACTCCTGGTCTAAAAAGTTCATGACTGTATTCATAGCTGCAGTGTTCTGCAGTTCCAGGTAAAACATGTTAATGTAAATTGAACAGGCTTCCTTGCATATACAGTTGGACCTCAACATCTGCAAGGGTTCCATTACACACCCACACCCCGTGGAAACTGAAATCCACGTAAAGCGAAATCGCTTTAGCACGGATACAGGGGCCACTGTAAAAACCTTTTAAAAAAGAAAGAAAAAAAGTTTAAAATAGCGTTCCTTACCTTTTCACTGGCAAACTGCTCTGTTTGCAGGGCTGTAGACAGTGAAATCGCACTCCTACACCCTCTTCTGGGTCACTTGACACCCCCCTCCCTTCCCCAGGCTCGCCCCAATGCATTCTGGGGTGACCTTGGGGAAGGGAGGGGGGTTGTCAAGAGACCCAGAAGAGGTTGTAGGAACGCAATTTCACTGTCTACAGCCCTGCAAACGGAGTGGTTTGCCAGCCAGCGAAAAGGTAAGGAATGCTATTTTTAACCTTCCCCCCCCCCTTATTTTAACGTTTTCACAGTGGCCCCTGTATCCACGTTGAGACAAATCCATAGGTGCTGGATCCACAGATAGCAAGGGGCTAAATGTTATTAGCCTGGTTTACACTCCTGTGTTGGTGGAAGACTAGGAATTTGCAGTCCAGATGATTCTTGGGGGGGGGGGGGAGGGGAGCTCTGAGTCTGCCAATTGGTGCAAAGTGTCAAGTTGAATGCCAATTGGTGCAAAGTGTCTATTTGAATCTTTAATGAGTTGGGTTGTATTCAAACAAAGTGACACTCATTAGAAAACTTGACAGACCTTGGATGTTGGTAATAAGTGCCAAGGATACTTTGCACCTTCAAGAAGTGGCATCTTCTCTTTTGCTTTAGGTTTGTGCATTAAGGTGGTGCAAGATGCATTTTAGCCTGACACAAACTTGACCAACTAATAAATAAATACGCAGAGAATCCACATCACCAAAGTCCATGGGGGGGGGGGGGGGGAGAATGACAAGTTAATAGCAAATACCCTTCTCAACTTCTATAGCTGAGGAGTCAAGAGACTTCTTGAAATAACTGTTTATTAAACGGAATGCTTAGATTGTCAAGCTGAGGTTATCATCAGTACTGGTGGATACCCCCTGGCTTTTCAACTCTGTTTTCACAAGCTTTGAATTTGATGTTTTGACAACTTTATATAAAGGGGGGGGAAAAGAAACTTAAAAGTATAATTTTAAAAGTGATTGTTGCTGTACATTAATGTAGGTTATATTAAGGATGACTGGCACAATGGAATTCAGGTCTTAATGCACTCAGCTTAGAAAGTAATCAAAGTGTGATTAGACATTATTACTTTTTAACAGAGGTGTTGCTACCCTGATTATGCAAGGCTGTTTGGGAAAGTAAGGGCACCGTCAGCTCAGCGTATGTTGTGGTCGACTATTGTGCCATTACTGTCTGAAACACATTCCTATTTGAACTTTATTCACCAATCTGCAGAGCAACGGCAAAGGCAAGGACTGTGTCTTCACTGAGATTGTGCTAGAGAACAACTACACAGCACTGCAGAATGCCAAATACGAAGGATGGTACATGGCCTTCACCCGAAAGGGACGTCCCCGCAAGGGTTCCAAGACTCGTCAACATCAGCGTGAGGTGCACTTCATGAAGAGGCTGCCCAAGGGTCACCAAACAACAGAGCCGCACAGACGCTTCGAATTTCTTAATTACCCTTTCAACCGAAGAAGTAAAAGGACTCGGAATTCCAGCCCCAAGCCGTCCCCCTGACCAGCCCTTCCAAGGGCCACTTAGGCCCACCCTCTTTCCTTTTGTTGGAGGACATTGTGTAGAGACTTAATTGATGGACAATGACTAGAGACTTACCTATGACGATAACTAAAAAGGGGGTGGAAGAAGAACAAAACAGAAACTTGATCTAGTTGTTTATAATTGTTTGTTTTTTGTGTTTTTTAAAAAAACAAGAGGCTCTATTTTTGTATTCCAACTTTATTGCTTTTTAAAGAAAAAGCAATAAGATGTTCAAAGACTCGTGAAGGGGAGCTCTTCACTTAGAAACGTATTGAGTCCATGGGTGGGTGGGGTGGGTATGTTATGTTTTAATAGATTTGGGTTTTTTTAATGTGGGGTGGGGGTGGGTAGGAGGTAGTTGATCTAGGGTAAAAATAGAATCTGCCCTCTTCAATCAAATAAATAAATTTGGGACCAGAGTGCTACCTCAAATAAAACAAATAATTGAATAGGATGCAATCCAGCAGGAACTTCTGCACACGCTCCATTTATTTCCATGTAGCCTGTGCAGGAAATACTCCCGGTGTCTACCGACTGCCACCTTGCTCAGACATATACATTTGTGCAAATCCCTTTGAAATCAATGAGACGTGCAGGCACTAACTTGGTGGGGTTTTCAGCCACAATTGTTTCCATTTTTCAGTAAGAGAAGGAAGAACAAGAAGAGCAATGAGACAAAAGCATGACCGCTCAGTGGTCCTGGGCGGGGAATAAAGTGTTATTTTGTTTGTTCTAAGCAAAGGTAATGTCTCCAGCAGTCTGCGTTTTTTATTGCTGTAGATTTTTTTTGTATTATTTGTTACGACAATAAAATCCCACTGAGTTAAAATTTATATTTTCCCCCTTAAACCCCCCCCCCCCAGTTTTCTTCTTTTTCCATGAGGGCGGGTAAAGTTCTTGCATACATTCTCGACATGAAAAAGCTGAGGCATTCTTATGGTCCTGAGGAAGTCAGAGGGAGGACAAGAAAGGAAGTCATGCTGTCTCTATTAATAATAATAATAATAATAATAATAATAATAATATTACAACAGTATTTATATACCGCTTTTCAACAAAAAGTTCACAAAGTGGTTTACAGACAAAATCAAAAGATTAAATGGCTCCCAGTCCCAAAAGGGCTCACAATCTAAAAAAGATGCAGAAGAACACTAGCAACAGCCACCAGAAAAGACACTGTGCAGGGGTGAAAGGGGGGCAGTTACTCTCCCCCTGCTAAATAGGGGGAGCACCAATTGAAAAGGTGCCTCTTGCCCAGTTAGCAGGGGACTGGGATACTCTAGGCTAGGTATCAGCAACTGACCCTGGGTCAAACTGGGCCTGGCCCTCCTCTTACCAGCATAGAGTCTGCAACTTTATTTTCAGCCCATCACTTCTCAATGTGATCCTTGAGGTGAACTAGTTGCTCAGCAGAGCACTAGGCTGATAGGTGGCCATCTCTCATCCCTGTCTAGCAGATTACAGTTGGCTTTCTCTATTCCTTCTGGTTAGAAGGATTATTCCTTCTGGTTAGGATTCTGATGATCCCACTGAAGATCTTGCCTGTCCGTCTGCATCTTGGTTTATTTCTCTGCATGAGGCTAAATTGAATCCAGGAACACAAATCTAGAGTGAGGTGGATGGCACCTTTTTGTCAAAACCAAAACGTCAGAAAGTTTAAATAATACTTTTAAAGCAGAGGGAGGAGTTCTATGCTAGTCATAGGATTTGAAAGAAGTCTTTGCAAAGGATTATTTAAATAGTAAGAGGAAAATATACTGTATTTTTTTAAGAACAAGCAAGCTCCATGTCTCAAAGCTGTGAACTGGCTTGTGTCCACAGCCCATCTTTTCCCAATAGCTTGTCTTTATCTTCTTGAGGGTTTTCTTAATTTGTTACTGTGTACAAATTAAATATGAAATGGTTTGAACTATTTATTTAATATGTGCATTAAAATTTGTACTAGTATCAATGAGGCTTGCTCTCTGGCTGTGTGATTTCCAGCAGGGATAGGAATTTTCCAGGAGATGAAGATGAGGATTGGGAGGGAAAATCTGCAAACAACAGAGGTGAGAAAAAAACTCTTCAGGCTGCAAATCCTTTAAGGATTGGCACCTGGCTTTGGCTCTCCAGGGACAGGTCATCACAGCAGCTGCTTGGAATCGAGTTGTGTTTCTTGTGGACATTTTAACAATATAACTAATTGTTTTCTTTTGAAAAGACTTGGAATGGAAGTGTTTTTCAAAGCTGGTTGTGGTGTCCTGGTTCTTTTGAAGGGTAGCGAGCATGGTTGCCGAAAACGTTTAGATGCTGACTTGGAAAAAACGGAATTAAATTATTTTGGATAATATTTTGGTTGTTTTAAATTAAAAAGTTTTAAGACAGGGTCTCAGATTTCACAAACATTTTAAAATTGACAAGGTCTAGTAGCTTGTCTCAAGGCCAGCGAGTGGCGCAGTGGGTTAAACCGCTGAACCATGAGCTGTCGATCGAAAGGTCAGCAGTTCGAATCCGCGATGGGGTGAGCTCTCGTTGCTTGGCCAGCTCCTGCCAACCTATCAGTTCCAAAGCATGTTAATGTGAGTAGATAAATAGGTACCGCTTGCGGGAAGGTAAACAGCGCTCCGTGTTCCAGCCGCATGCTACGCGCTGCGGCAAGGAGAGTCATGCCGGCCACATGACCACGGAGGCGTCTTCGGACAACACTGGCTCTTCGGCTTTGAAATGGGGATGAGCACCACACCCTAGAGTCAGACACGACTGGACTTAATTGTCAGGGGTCACCTTTACCTTTACCTTAGTAGCTTGTCTCACAGGAGTATTAACAGGGTTTTTGGTGAGCTCCATCACCAGAGGTGGTTTGTTTTAAACCAGGAATAGGTGAATTTCTTGGAGGACCTGAAAAATGTGCAATGCTTTGTTGCTATTTTTTATTAAAAGAAGGTGCAGTACATTTTATTGCTCTTCATATGCTCTTCACCCTTTTCAGAGAGAACTGGAGCAAATGATTAATGGCTCAATCTTCTGCTTATTGCCTTGGAAGTAAGTACTCCCAAGTTCAATGGGACTTACTTCCAGGAAAGTTTGTGTAGGATTGCAGCCTTTCGTCATTTGTATACTCTGGTCTACTTCGTTAGCCATCTGTGTCCATAGGTGTGAGGCTCAGGCCTTGACACTGTAATACGAATGCCATGCGAGTCTGAAGGGTGCCTGATAAATGCTTGTGTGTACATAAGCAACAGGTAATCCTTCTGTTTCCAGGTGGGAAGTGCTGGGTTTGAAGACCTCACAGAAATTTTACTGAATTAAACTGACAATTGAGGCCAAACTATAACATGCTTAGCCCTGATTTTTTTTATTGTCCTAAATAACAACCGTGGAGGGGCAGGGGCTTTGACACCCCACCCCCACCCCGGTCCCAGTTTGGATCAGTCTCCCTCTTCCTTCGATGGCAGCACTTTTAATATAGAAATTATTCAGCAGGCCCAAGTTTGTTAACACAATGTGAAGTTTGGGCCTCCAGGGTACCAAGAAGAGGGACTTAGCAGTTTTCAGAGATGAAATGTGATGTACAATTCAGACAAGAGAGAGGCTTAAGTAGCAGAATCCCTGCTGGGCCGGGATAGGACTTGTATCATCTTATTCAATCCCCAGTCAGACCTGAAAGTCACTTTCTCCCTTTTTCAATCTCATTATATCTGTTGAATTCAATAGTAACCTTTTCCCACCCCACACCCAACAAGCACATGGACATTTTATGCCAGCGCTTCTCAACCCCTGCCGCCCGACATACCATTTACCACGCTCCTTGTTGTCCCCTGGAGTATCACCAGAAGTAACTGGTGATGGTGTCATCGTCAGTTACTTCCAGGTTGGCTCGGCAAAGCTCGGAACGCACTTAGAAGGACTCGCGGAAGGATCAAAGCCAGCACCCATCAGCTGTGGGGCACTGGCTTGGATCCTTCCGTGAGGCTTTCCAGGTACGTTCTGAGTGGTCACCAGCACTTGGCAAAGCTTGGAACACAGAAGGCCTCGCGGAAGGATCAAAGCCAGCGCCTCACAGCTGATAGTAGCATCGTGTACCACCTGCCAGCTGTCCCAAGTATCACCTGTGGTACGTGTACCTCTGGTTGAGAAATGCTGTTTTATGCCACCAGAGTGGATTCTGAACGTCTAACAAAATGGGTATTGACCATTTGTGAGATTCCAGAGATCTTGTTTGCTGACATTTATCACCCGATGTTCCCTTGGGATGTTGAAACTGACCATGAAAGCCTAATAATGTAAGCAAGAGAAACTCGCATGTCTGAAAAAGATGCCTCACTTATGTCTTCTACATGCAAGGATACTCTTCAGACCCAGGCTGCTCTCGCTTCTCTCTGGGACAGCTTCCTTCTAATAGCCAATTCAGCCAGACAATTTTCCCTCCCTTGCTGCCTTCCCCCTCCTCTACATTTTATAATAATCAGCTTCTAATAGAACTGTGACCTAATATTGCTACTACTATTTTTCCCATGAGTGCCCAAAGCACTGTCACATGTTATATTTACACATCCTTAAAACAACCCTGTAAGGTAGGTCAGTATTATTCCCATATTACAGATTGGTGGGGAGGGGGCTGTGGCTGGAAGATAATACTTTGCCAAAGATCTCTCCCCCTGCAGTGAATGTACTGTATAGCCAAGGTGTAATTTGAGTTGGGGATTTCCCAGCTGCAATACACTTATTCTCTCTGCTATCTTTCGTGCAACGAAGAGAAGAAATCCTCAGATACACACACTTCACTTGCACACTCTTATTTTCTTTTTCTTTTTTAAATTATTATGGAATTAATATGCTGTTCTCTAGCACAGGCTCTAAGAGCGGCTAATGAAGTCTGAAATGGAATGGAAACGTTAAAAATACAGTTGCAGTCCTAAATGAATGCAATAAAAGCCAGTGGATAAAAAACTAGCAAGTTGATAAAGGTTGAAGGCCTGGAGCAATAAAACAGACATTTCATGGTGCTGGAAGGATATCAAATTTGGTGCCATCCAGGCCTGGGAGTTCCAGAGCTTACAGCACAATCCTATGCTTGTTTACTCAGAAGTATGTTCCACTGTGCACAGTGGGGCTTACTCTCAGGTAAGTGTGTATAGGATTGCAGCTTTAGAAAGCTATCTCTCCAATCGCCACCTGCCTAACAATTAGAAGGGGGGGGGGTCAGAGAAAGACCTTCAATGATGTAAGGAATGTTTGCACAGGTTCATGCAGGAGATATTGTTCTTAGGCCACCATTTTTCACACAGATGAAAATATGATGTGTACGGTAATTTTATAGAAGCAGCTCACAGAGGCAGCAGAGAAAGAGTCCATTTAAAGTCAATCAAAACGTCTCTGCTATATCACCTAAATCTTAGATGTGAATGGAAGGCACCTAGTCTAAAATGTTTAGATAGAGAGTTCAATTTACAATTGCCACTACTGTCTCTTTTGGTGGATTGTGATGAACAGCTCAGACAACAACCAATGTGGTGAAGACTGCATGGTGTTTTTTTTCTTGGTACAGTGGTGGTTTGACAACTGGCATGTCACAACCACAGGGCGCACATCCATGTCACTCCCTCCCAGGGATGTGGATCAAATCTCTGACTCCAAGTCTCGAGTCAAGTCCCAAGTCTTTGCCCCCAAGTCCCAAGTCTTTGGTTGCAAGTCCCTGTCTATTTAATGGGGAACATTGTTTTAAACCTGAATAAAATTTGACTTGTCGTAAAAGGTTTCAAGTCTCGAGTTGAGTCTTTCAAGTCTCTTACAATCACAGAGTCATGTCCGAGTCAAGTCATTGATCCGACTTGAGTCCGAGTTAATAGACGTGAGTCTGCATCACTGCTCCCTCCTCTAAAACATTTGAAAATGTGGGGTGTGCCTGGGAATGGTGAGCTTCAACCTTGCTTGCATGGTGTTGACCAGGCAGAACATTGAAAGAAGCATTCATTCACTGACCCCAAAATTGTCAAACACATACCCAAATCATATTGTGTCCTAACCCCACCATCTGTCTGTCTGAACCCAGGTTTTGCATCTCTTCAGTTTATCTCCCTGATACATGAGCTGTTCTCTCCCTACCCCATCTGAAAGAAAGCAAGTGCTGTTAATATCTGCAAAATGTTATGAGAGTATGAAGTACTTGCTTTTTGGGAGAGAGTCATGCACATATTTCCCTGTGGACACTTGAAGGGAGGATAGAGAGTAAGAATGTTCCTTGTTGAAAATCATGAGTATGAAGATGCTGCAAGAACCACTAGGGATGGAATGGCTCTCAGGGTCTACTCTGCTTGTTGGCTTGGTTTCCAGTTCAAACACAATGAGAACACCTATTTATTTACTACATGTGTATCCTGCTTTTCTTCCTTGGAAGAACTCAAGGTGATAGGCATGAGGTTCCCAAGGGGTCTTCCTCCCAGGCACTGACCACACCCGGACCTGAATAGCTTCAGCAAGGTGGTTGCATCATCATGTGTCACCAGACCATACCCATACTTGTAATACAACATGAACACCCCTGATGTTCTGACATCTGAGTGAAACCACAGAGAGCTGCTTCCAGGTAGTGTAGTAGAGACAATACTGAATGAGATGGACCAATGGTTTATAGGGTACACACAGGAACCTGGGCTGCTGGTAGAATCTGGAACAGGGCAAAGAAAACAATGTATTTAATGCAATGTATGATGAATCAGTTATATTGAGGCTTCTTCAATCATATTATGCAGGTGGAAGATGTTGGACCTCCCTTCCCACATTCGGTCAATAAAAAAGCCCACGTTTCTCCACCTTTTGCTATGGGTAGACCACAGTTCAGACAGCACTGTGTGGGAGGATGACATCTAGCCCTGTGCCCCTTTGGTGTCTGAATACTATGGTGTGGAGATGTGACAGTTTGCTAGGCATAATTAATAGCCTCCTTGCAAAGTGCTGCACTGATGAAAGGAGCTACAATGTCCACTGAACTCTGTTATTATGTAATAGCCAAATCCCCGGTAAAGTCAGCCTTAGATAAAGCGGACTAAAGTCTGTGGCCATTGTAATGTTACCTTTACTGATCTCTCTCTCTCTCTCTCTCTCTCTCTCTCTCTCTCTCTCTCTCTCTCTCTCTCTCTCTCTCTCTCTCTCTCTCTCACACACACACACACACACACACACACACACAAGTTTTTTGGGGGGAAATGTCCTCCAGTTGTGTAGGATTGCTTATACTTTTCATGCACTGACACTGGATATGGAGGATGTTAAGGTATCCTGATAGAAAATTCACAAAGAATTATCAGGAATTGTGGTACTTGTTCTATAGATGTGATAGTTGGAAATAAGGGAACCAGTATGTTTTATGACAAGTCCTTGAGCAGGCTGCTCTAATTTCATGCAATTATTTATTTTCTTTGGGATGGTGATATTTACAGGTCGCACACATTTGTTCTAAAATAAATTAATCTAGAATAAATGTCTCCATGTGTTTTTCTCATCTCACAATCATTGATGTGATTCAGAATGATGGTTTGTGCATTGTCAAGATAAGAACATGGATTAGGTAGCTTGTTGTATGCTTTAGCTACCTGTTTGCTCACCCTTTTTCCTAATTGTGTTGTAATAAATAACAGTGTGAAAATCAATGTGGATTCAATAATCACTCTATCCTTTGAATGCTTTAGGGAAGAGAAGGGAGAAAATCACACTACTGTTTTAATGACTTTAATTTTCATATACTAAGTATTTGAAGACAATTCTTATACCCACAGCGATGTTTCAAGTGTCTTTCTTTTCTCATAGCCACCATGGCTCCTTCTCAATGACTCCTGATCCTTTGAAAGTTCCCTCTGAGGAAAAAGGTCTGGTCCAATTTCCTTCTTGGCAGCACAGTGGAGTAAACCCTCAAAAACTGATTGTTGCCATATAGCTCCAAGCAAGCAACAGATGCATAGTTTGATCATTTCTCTTGGCCTGCAGGCTTCCTAGTTTCAGAGAAATCTTTACTAAATAACATGAAAGAGATCAAATACATTTCTCAGGTCCATCTGAATGTTCTGGAGTAGGGAGCTCCATAGAATGTCATTGGCCACAACGCCAGTAGCCCATGTCAAAGATGGAAGCTACTGGGGCAATCTCTGGGTTGCATTGATTTGCCAAGGAGGATGGGCCCAGAATGCTCCTTTATTGCACATGGCTCAGCTTTCAAACATCTTTCCTTCGTGCCTTGTGCCCTCCTCCCACTCTATTGGCCCTCCCCACTCCTTTCATTAATTCTAGTTACAAAGTGCTGCCTTTATTGTGCCATGGAGCCGAGGGCTCCCCCGTGGGAAAAGTCACACCTTCTGAACAGCTTCTGATGCCATGCAAATGAAGGAGAAGTCCAGGAAATGCTTTCATGTGGGACCTGTCCAGCCCCCTGGCCCATTAATTACGCACGTTTCATTTGTTTGAGAGCAATTCCAGTTGGGGGGAAGGGCAAGGAGATAGAGAGGTCCTGGGGTTTGCTGATCATTCCTGCTGGATTTTCTAAAGACCCCCTTCTTTTAAAGGGATTTATAGCTAAGAAGGGACTCTGTAAAAATCCCAGCAGGAGGATCCCATATTAATTCTCTCTCTCCATTACTCCAGATCAAACTGGCTCAGCTTGCAAAGGCTTGTCCCGGTCTTGCCAGCTGCTGAATGTTCCCAGCTCCTATTGTGTTCTTAGCACCTGTCAGAATGGAACCACCAAATTGTTCTTGCCACAGACCACCACCTCCTCCTCTGCAGCCACTACAACGTCAGCTCTGAAAATGTAGCTGGGAGCAGAGTTACTCTTTGGAAATAGGCAGGTGTTAAAGATCAGGAGGCAATCAGAATCCACCTCTCTTTTCTCAGAGGGCCTCTGCTCTTCTAGGATGGCTACAGGTTGTGTGTCAAAACTGAAAACGTTGTGTGTCTCAAAATTTTGAGGGGAGGGGGGAAGGAACTGGATTTGAAATGGAATCTGTGAAATGTGTTTTCTTCCCTCCACGCTGAATTGAAATACTTGGTTCTTCAGCCAAAGTAATGATTCTTCATTGACTCATCATGTCTGCACAGCATTAGTGCAATATATGGATGAATGACATTGTGCCTCTTTATCTTCATGGGAAACCTAGAGAAAAGCAGCCAGATGCCAGAGCTTCATTGCACATTGGTGTACAACCAACATAAAAACGAACACACAGATTTGCTACTGGGCAGGATCAAACTTAGATTATATGTTTCCTTCCTCACATCAGGATTTTCCATCAAGCTCAACTCCTACACAGCTTGAAGCTCTGGCCTGGGCCAACTGAAGACATTCATTTACATTTCCAAGCCCCCTCCCCACGTGTAGTTGCATAATTCAGTCCAAGTGTTGCACCCCAAGTGTTCTTTGTAACATTGCAAAGGATTCTGGAAGGCATCTCTCTCTTACGCCACTGGTGATGCGCAATGGGGGAAGCTCCTTCACATCTGGTATATTCCGTCCTGGGAGCTGCCGTCCAGGAAAAAGCAGACCAGAGGTTCTTAACCTGGGATCCTTGGACCCAAAGGGGGTCCATGAGTAGGCTTCAGGGGGCCTGTGAACTGGGTGCAATTTTTTTGTGTGTATGTGTTTATGTGCATTTTTCTGGGGAAGGAGTCCATAGCTTTCATCAGATTCTCAAAGAAGTCTGTGACTCAAAAAAAGTGAAGACCCACTGAGCTAGACCATTGGAAGATGGAGGTGACCCAGTGGGGCAATCCAGGCTTAGATTCAATCCCTTGCTCTGCACAACCCAGGGAAAATAATCGATCTTCATCTTTGCGCTTCTCTGCTGACACAAATGAAGTGAATTGTTTTGTGTTGACAGTGTGCTCGGAGGATAGGGCTGTCTGTTGGAATGGTGAGGAATGCATGCGGTGCGTGAATTATAACAACATTATAGAACATGGCAGAAATGGAACCAATTAGTCCAATGCACATTTGAAACCCGCTTGTGGGAAACTATTGTGTGTAACTTGACCTTTCCTCTTTCTTCATTTCCTAGGTTGGTTTATTTTCATGCTTATTGCTTCTTCTTTTTTTTCCAAATCAGTCAGTTTCTCACTTCCTCTTTGTTCTTCCCAAGCAATGGTGTCCTATATGGATTGGGACTTCCTTGCAGTTCACAGTTTGGCAGCAGGAGGTTTCCAAGAATGAGATTAGACTGTGGGTATAAGTGCTGAGACCATGGATGTAGAACACGGTGGTGTTTTCGCAGCCACTTTGCTAACAACTCTTAGTGCATCCAGTGTAAATTAAAACTGTCATGCCATCATTATCTAATTAATTAACTTGAATTGCACCCTCTTCTCTTCATGATAAAGGCTCAAAGGAAACTAAAGGAAGCAGACACACGCAGGTCCTTTCCAGACAATCTGGTTCTAATATGTTGACTGTACCATTCCCACCTATTTGTTATGCAGAGTCCAGATGTCCTCCCTTCAGACTGTGCTTCTATTACAGTGATTTGTAACACTGGTTGAATACCACTGGCAATACAATGTCTATTCAGAATATGTCCATAGTTATGCACACAGAAGACATTGGAAGGGGAAGATATTGCATCTCTGAGTGAAGTATAGCGCATATAGCCCAACTTGGGGTTGATCCATCCAACCAAACCAATGTGGTTTCCTATCTACCTCTCAACTCTGGGAAGTGAACATGGTACATTGCTGCTGTTTGGTCTTGGCCATTTGGTCTTTGTGTGAAATGTACTGTATAAAACTTCATGGCCACCAAAGACCAGTTCAACACAATCAAACGAAGATACAGTATTATTTTTGCTGATGGTGGTGGGATAGGGCACAGAAACGGTCACCACAACATTTGGTTTGGATATAGGACTTTTTTTTATTTGTCACCTGCCCTTCCTGCAAAAAGCTCAGAGCAGTGTGTATGGAGTTCCAAGGTGGTGGTCACCCAGCCAGATGCAGGACCACACCTGCTGATCTTCAGAAATGGAAGGTATCGGAGAGCTTGTTTCTTTGAGCAAAATCAGACCTGGCATTAATGGACATTCTTTCTGCTGGCTGACTATGGGAATGGATAGGGAAGCCAGAGGAGAGACATTATTAACTCTTTCAGTAGCTGTTAACGATCCATAATAAAACAATCAAACACAAGCAATCAAATACAAGGATTCATCTTTCATCTTTAAGGGATTGGGGTTTGCTGGTTACAGTCCACATAAAGTGACACCCAACTGGGAGAGAGAGAGACCGTTTGCTAACGGCTTGTGAACCTCTCTTTATTGCCCCTTATCAGTGCTTTGCCTGCTAATTTCAACACAGGGTAAATTGCTGAGCATCTTGGTCTCTGTGAAGCAAACCCTTGAAATCAGTCCTTACCACAATTAACAACCAGTTTGGCTTCAGTTCAGCCTGTTAACTATCAGGCTATCAAGAGCTGGTAATGATTGATTCCTCCGCTGTTGCTGCTTAGATGGAAGAGGCAAAGACTCCGGGACATGAAACGGGCAGAATGAGCCAGGACAACTCTGTGAAGGGCAGAGTTGGCTCACGCAGCAACACTGCAGCCCAGGGCTTGTCATCATCCGGCAAGCATCAAAAATGATCTTCCCTCCCTCAGCTTCAGTTAAACTAATAATTCAGTAATTATTACATTATAATTTTCACTGGGTCAAGAGCTTTGCTTTGATCTGTTGTCGCAACCACTTTGTGGAACTCCCTTCACAGGAGGACTGATTGGCTCCTTCCCATAATTTATGCCACCTATATAAAAAAAATGGTTCTAATCTTGAATGCATTTGTGTTGCTATTGCCTAGATGGTTTTTGTATTCTGTAGTTGCACTGGCTTTTAAAAATGTGAGTTTTTAATGTCTGTTATTTTGATTGTGGTTTTAAAGGATTGCTGTAGTAGCCATTTTTTGTGAGTTGCTTGGAGGGATCTTGATGAGATGGAAAAACATGACATACATTTTATAAAGAAAATAAATAAGTACAGTATATATTCCTCATTCAGGATCTCCCTTCGTGAGAAATGCTTCATTTTGATACAAGTCAAACACTGGCAAAAACAAGTGTTAAGAACATAAGAAGAGCCCTGCTGGATCAGGCCAAAAGCCCATCTAGTCCAGCTTCCTGTGTCACACAGTGGCCCCACCAGATGCCTCAGGGAGCACACGAGACAACAAGATACCTGTGTCCAGTCGCCACTCCCTTGCACCTGGCACAGAGAAAACCCACTTCTAAAAACCAGGAGGTTGCTTATGGCTTGTAACCTGTGATGGTCTTTTCCTCCATGAATTTGTCCAAACCCCTTTTAAAGGCATCTAGGCCAGGTGCCATCACCACATCCTGTGGCAAGGAGTTCCACAGATGAATCACACTGTCACTGATAAAGGCACTATGCTGGCTGGAGCACAAGTTGGATATTGAAACAGTTAACCCACTGTTATATGCCTGTGCAAATGCCTCAGAAAAATCCCATTTCATTAAGATGCTGAACTACAGATGGAAGCTGGCCCAAAAATGGTCCTTTAGTCTGATCTATCAGGATTTTTTTGTTTATATTTTAGAAGTTTCACTCCAGTTTTAAAATGTCCAGTTTTTAAATAGGACAGCAAACCTGAAGAAAGTTCAAATGTCTGGTTCTGCTGAGTGCCCTCAAACCTATGTGTTCCTCTACACTTGAGCTTCTTGCCTATGCAGAATTGAGCAGAATTCTTTAAAAACTGGGGTGATCATGTACCGTTCCAAGTGTTGAGAAATAAGATGAAATCCATAATGTGGTACGTGTATTTATTTAACACTTTACATTTATAACAATGTTATAAATGGCATTTCAATTAAAAAAAAAACACTTAAAGAAACCAAATTAACATGCTTACACTTCTGGTTGTGGGAGTTCCCAGGTATCATGAATACATAGCTACATAGCTCAGCAGTTGCTGGCAGTATTTTCTGTTAATGCATCCTAGCTGTGGGCAGATGTGTTTGTGTGTGAAGGAGAGTCTTTGTATATTTCTCTTTCTTTAGTTCAGAAGCTATAATGTAGCATTTCTACACACAAATGTATAGAGTACTGGTTTTATACCACTTATGGCACAATACTGGGTAGCGAAGCGTTGGGGGAGTGCGCGCTCCCCTGGCACAGGGTGTCGTAAACGTGCCATAAAGCATGTTTACGGCACCCAGCGAGTAAGGACCACCAGGACAGCGGCCAGTGGCCCTTACCCGGGCTCCTGCCCAACCCTATGCCCACTGGAGCAGGTGAGTCCTACCCTGGCTGGGGCAGGGGAGGGCAGACCGGGCGGGCAGGCCCCCGGGGCCTGGAGAGGACAGGGATATCGGCGGCGAGTTACACTGTATCCTAGGCCCTCTCCAGGCCCGGCGCAGCCTTACACAGCTGGCGCAAATGTACGCGAGCTCTGGAGCTCGTGTACATTTGAGGAGGCCCATCGGGCCTCCCGCCGCTTACACCCAGACGATCATCCCCCTCCCTTGAGGTGCACCAGGGCTGCCCCGGGGCAGCCCTGAACCTGCATAGGATACGACGTCCTTTAGGTTGGCCGCCGTATCTTACACAGGATTGGGCTGTTACAGTGCAATGTTTGTACAGAAGTAACTCCTACTATATTAGACAGGGCTTTCTCTCAGATGTGCATAGGATTGCAGCCTTAAGCTGCTTTGGTTTTTCCTCAAACAATCCTGTGAATTTGGTGCTGTGCTGAGAATTTTTTATTAGTGAACTCACTTTATTTATTCACTTTTATTAGTGAATAAAACTACAACTCCCAGTGTTCCCGGGGTAGAAGGAATGGCTGTTAAACCAATATAAATCCCCTGTGTAGTGGGGATATACCTGATAAAATGGAATACACTGGCTCCCAGAGTTACAGATGTCCGTGTTACACATGGCTACGTGAACACTTTTGTGCAGGCAGGCGCAGTATGTCAATTATGGTGTTTCTTGCAGGCATGATAGCGCTGGGCTGGCAAGAGCTGACTGTTTCAACCTGAACCTACATACGTTCCCACTTCCAGACAGGCCTCTGGAATGGAACCAGTACGTACGTTGGGGACTTAGTGTGTATCTGTGTATCTGTGTGTATCTGTGTATCTGGATCCATTCCAGTCTGGCTTCAGGCCGGGGTTCGGGACAGAGACGGCCTTGGTCACCTTGGTGGATGACCTGCACTGGGGACTGGACAGGGGGAGTGCGTTCCTGTTGGTCCTGCTGGACCTCTCGGCGGCTTTTGACACCATTGACCACGGTGTCCTCCTGGGTCGGTTGGCTGGGTTGGGGCTTGGAGGCACCATTCTGAGGTGGTTCCGCTCCTTCCTGGCTGACAGATCCCAGAAGGTGGTGCTGGGGGATGCTTGTTCGGCACCCTTGCCCTTGAGGTGTGGGGTGCCACAAGGGTCAATTCTATCCCCCATGCTGTTTAATATCTATATGAAGCTGCTAGGGACTTGAAACTTGAGGTACACTTAGGTGAGACATCCCCCTAAACACCCCTAAAGCCCTGGAGCTGTGTGTTAAACACAACTATGTTTGTTTGAGCATTTTCGTGCTGGACTCACAACAAAATCTGCGTATTTCAAGAATTTAAAGGGACATATTAAAAAAACCCTTGAAGGTAGGGACTTGAAACTTGAGGTACACTTAGGTGAGACTTCCCCCTAAACACCCCTAAAGCCCTGGAGCTGTGTGTTAAACACAACTATGTTTTTGTTTGAAATCATGTGTTTTCAGGTCCATGCTTTACATAGAAGTAAATGGACGAGTTGAGTTGACCTTAAGTCCCGTTGAGTCCCTAAAGCACCGCCTGTAGACCAGGTGCAAGGTGCACCTGCGAAATTTACTGCGGGTGATTCTTTCTACATGGGGGTTCGTTACAAATGTTGATCAAATTTGGGAAGTCTGGGAAGGTCATACCGCGGGACCAGATGGGTTGTTGTTGTTGTTATTAATAATATGTATATACCATACTGCTTTTCAACAAAAAATAGTTCACAAAGTAAATAAATCAATAAATGGTTCCCTGTCTACAAAGCGCTCACAATCTATAAAAGAAGAGATATCAGCAACAGTCACTGCTGGGGAGAATACACATACACACACAGTGCAATCCTGTGTAACTTTGCACGAGTGTAACAGCAGATGCACCGGTGTAAGTGCACTTACACTGGTGCATCTACTGTTACACTGGTGTAAGGTTACACAGGATTGCGCTCACACTCACACCACACACACACACACACACACACACACACACACAGAACAGTGGCTATCATCAAATAGTCACTAGAATTAGGCGCTATATTGGAACAAATAGGGACAGACTCTCTTCCACTGCTAAATATACGAGAACTACCACTTGAAAGGGGCCTCTGACCAGTTAGCAGGGATTACTTTACTGCAGATCTTAACAAATGTGATCATGATACAAGGTGATTTGTATTCCAGGGCTTGTCTTGATCCAGGAGGTAAAGGGGCATAGGGAAGAAATGAGTTTCATTTCTATTTCACCAGATGGGACTGTTTTTGTACTGCAGAAAGAACTGCTGTTTTAGAGAGTTTCTGGTCACCTGTTAATCTGTCCTAACCTGTTTCCTTCCCTTGTCTCCAGCTCTACTGTTGTATTGCTCAGACTGTTTAGCTCTACAACATTGTTGATGGTACTTAAGGGCTTTGCTTACACACATGATCAAAGCTACTGGTTCAAGCTGTAGCATGTAAAGGAGGGGAACGAGGCTGACACCTGTTTGGAAACACTTAGAAAACACAGAGAGAATGCACTGCAGTGATGGAATATTCCTTGACCTTGTAGAGACACACAAATGCCACCAGAAAAAAAACTGAAAAGAAGATGCACAATGAACTGGCACAAATCCAGCAATCAAGTCTTTTCTCAGGAATTAGTTGACATCCCACAGCACTGTCTTTGTGAATATACAGTAGTGCTTCAGGGACAACACTTGGAAAACAATAAAACTGCTATGCAGCTAGTGGCTTCAATTTGGACAAGGAACCTTATTTATTTGAGGGTTATTTCACACATTACAGGTGGGCCCCCATATCCACTGATCCGCTATTCATGGTTTCAGTTATCCACGGATCGCGGGGACCCCCCCAGGCTTTTACTTTTTCCCCAGTAAGCTTCATTTCTTCCTTAAACAAACAGGAGAAGCAGCCTCTAGCTGCTTATTGCAGGCAAGTAGAATGAGACTAAGTCCTAGAGAGGCTCTACCTACAAGGTTAACATAAACCTTGCAGAGCCTCTCTAGGACTTAGTCTCATTCTACTTGCCTGCAATGGAGGCTGCTGCTCTATTTGTTTTAAGGAAGAAACAAAGATTGGTGAAAGAAAAATAAGAGCTGGGGGGGGTGCATGCCTGCCCGCAGGGGAGGCAGGGCGGGGGGCTCTCAGGAAACCATGGAGGGGGTGTTCGCTCCTATCCACGGTTTCAAGTATCCACGGAGGGGCCTGGAACATATCCTCAGTGGATATGGGGGGAGTACTGTACTACATAACTGGGTTGGTTACTAAGAGCGTACATTCAACAGGGGGCAGCAACCAATCCTGATTCTCACTTTTTGAGGAATACCCTGGTTGATGCACAGCACATGATTCCAAACATGTGCTGGTCAAAGCCACATCTTGTGTTAAATTGTCAGGCATATGATGTTGTTCAACTGCTGAAGCTAAGGGGCCTCCTGGAGAGAGGCCACCTGAGAAGAGCTGGGTTTAAATATATGTAACAATTGCGGTGGAGGGGGAATGGGCATGCTTTCATTAGCCATTAGTTTTTGCAGGGGAAGAGACCAAGTATAATTATCACCCATCCCACATGATATTGTCTTACCCAAACATTTGCAGTCATGAAAGTGCACACATTGGGTAATATATGCAGGTAAGACCTCCTGGTCTTAGTAATAGGCTATCTCTTAAGGCCAGATGCAAGGGAGTGGCAACAGGATGCAGGTATCTTGTTGTCTTGAGTGCTCCGGCTCCCTGAGGCATCTGGTGGGGCCACTGTGAGATACAGGAAGCTGGACTAGATGGGCCTTTGGCCTGATCCAGCAGGGCTCTTCTTATGTTCTTAGGTAGGTCCCATTTAAAAAAAAATGGTTCCTGTTTGAGCAGAACAGCCTCTTCATGGGACTCAACCACAGCGGGAGGAGTCAATTATTCCCTGCCAACCTGGCAAAGAGGCACCAGAGGGATGATAGCAACTGTCTCTATTCATGCCAGCGTAGCATCCTTTTTAGTGGCTGCAGCCTGTGTTTTCTCTGTGTTAGTTTTTTTTTAAGATCAGGAGCCTCTCTGAGACTCCTGATCTTAAACAATTAAAACAAAAACATTTTACTACATAAACCACTTTGAATTTTTTTGTTTAATTGAAAAGCGGAATAATAGCATAAAGGCCCAAACTAGACTTTACAGGGGGAGCATGGCTATCATCACCAACCTATGACTCCTGCCCGCATGTCCCTGATAACTTCTAGTGAAACAAACCCTCATGACATCATCATGCTTTGGGTTTCCTTGCCCCTGCTCCATCTCATTGTCTGCCACTTCATGGCGCATGTGAGCGTACATTCTGATAACGATGATGTCATATCTTGCATCTTCTTTCACTAGACATTACAGGGAGATGAGTGTTGATGGCGCAACCATGGGGTCTCCCTAGTATCTTGTTTGGGCCTTATTTTAAAATGCTCCCTCATGGATTGTGCATATGGAGTATAATTTTTCTATGGGGACAGTTTCAAAAAATAATTCTTCATGTGAAAATGAAGTAGTACACTTCCGTGAGAGGAAATTGTCTGGCAGGGAAGGAACAAAGGAAAAAAAAATGCTCAGAACATAGCATGTGAGATTTATAGGTTTCTGAAAGTAGATTGTGGCAAACTAATTTGAAAATCTTGTTAACAGAAATGCATTGAGTAGAGCCTATTTGCAAAATATATTTTAGCAAAATATTTGGTATCACAAATTGTTACTCAAGGTAAAAGGGTTTTGCTAACCAACAAACTTTCTGTTTGGAGAGAAATAATCAGTTGAGTCTCTCAGGGACCAGTCTTTGGGTCTGTTATATTCAGTAATAAAATGCTGGGGGAGGAAAGTAGGTTGATGAAATCTGCAGATAACTCAGAGGCATTGCTACTGTACTGCAAGACCAGGAAATTATGCAGTATGAATTAGATGATCTCACAAACTGGAGAAGCAGAAACTGAATGAAATCCAGTAGCAAAAAAAAAAAAAAAAAAGTATGATCATGCATTTGGGAACAGAGAATTGGTTTTCAGCTGGGGCTCATCAACGGAAAACAACAGAGGAGGAAATGGGTCTTGAGGTACTGGTTGCCCACAAGATTGCTATGAGCTGTCAAGCATGGTTGCAAAAAGGTCAAATTCAATTCCTGGCTGTAGTATGGGAGGCATTTGGACTAAAGATGAGAAATCCCTATGTGTAAAAGGCATTGGTGAGGCCACATCTGGAATGCTGTATCCAGTTTTGGTCTGGAAGGACACATTCAAATGCATCAAAGGATGCATTCAGAAGGTGCAAAGAAGAGCAACCAAAAAGATCACCGGAATAAAGAATTTTCTGAATCAACTTGGATACAAAAGTCTGGATGTATCTTCACCTGTGCCTTTTACGGACAGGAATTTTCTTTCCTGACTTGAACTGCCTCACCTAATAAACTTCCTAGCTAGTGGCAGGTTAAAGGAATCATATATTATTATATTACAGGGTTGAGTATATTACAGGGTTGAGTATATAGTACAGGGTTGAGTATCCTTATCCGGACAGGAAGTTGTCTGGATTTCGGATTTGTCTGGATTTTGGAATATTTGCATAAATATAATGAGATATCTTGGGGGTGGGACCCAAGTCTAAACACGAAATTCATTTATGTCTCATATACACCTTATACACATAGACTGAAGGTAATTTTATACAATATTTTAAATATTTTTGTGCCCCAGCATGCCTTGCACTATGCTAGCCAGGTGCTGAAAAAAGATTTTTTTTTTTAAAGTCACAGCCTCAAAAATGTCTGGATTTCGGAATAGTCTGGATTTCGGATGGCTGGATAAGGGGTAATCAACCTGTAATACAGAAAGAATCATGAGTGATCTAGGCTAAAATGGTTATGAGTACAAAAATCAATACCTACAAAACATGAACATTAATATACATTAACAATTATGGATTATATAGAATGTCTAGGAGCACACTGACAAGTCCCTTGCTGGTGCCCAGCATTCTATATCACAGGGCTGTCCTCTTGTTGAGAATAGTGTTTGTCTCTTCAGACAAATGTTGTCCCCAGGGAGAGACAAGCAGGGGGAACTATGAAGTACTGTGCAGTGGTGGGGTCATGGCTTCCTAGTGTGCTCTCAAATGTTCTAGATTAGACAGGTCCACACTTACAGAATATCTGAACAGGGCTAGAATGAAAAACAGATTGGTATATAAGCAAGGCTCCCCACATATGCTATTTATATTATATACAACAAAATACAACAAAATATACAACATCTTCCAACAAAATGTTAACTGAAAGCAGTTAACACAGTAAGATTGGACAACAATTAAAATATTCCCACCAACACCACCAAAGCATCAATCCTTTTCAGAGCACTTACTGTAGTCATAAATATATTAACGTCAAATTAAAACATGGACAAGAGGACTTGTTTTGTCAGTGTAGATCATATAATTTTTTTTAAAACCTGAGATTAAACAGGCTTGTTGTTACCTATTGTTCTGAGGACTATTGCCTGTCAGTGGTTGAACCTTCACCTGGATATCAGGGCTCATAGAGCTCTCATTCCTGTGATCTGAAATGAGCCCTCTTCCTTGGTTCCCAACAGTCATTTGCTGAGCTGCTGTGATGACACAGAATGTTCATAAACATTCTAACTTTTCCAACAGTAAAAAAAATCAGAAGAGTAAGAGGCTTAGGGCGCAATCCAAACCTACTTAGGCTCCAAAAGGGGGATTCAAAGGGGATCAGCTACTAACAGTGCAATCCAACTTTTTTGTGCTGGTTTAACCAGCGGCGCAGCAGGAATGGGAGGTCCCAGAATGGAAAAGGGATTCAAATCCCCTTTGAATTCCTCTTTTGGAGGGGATTTGAATCCCCTTTCCGTTCTGGGGCTTCCCGTTTTCGCTGGGCTGCTGGTTACAACGGCGGCCTAAATAGGTTTGGATTGCGCCCTTAGAATTCTAAGCACAAAAGGCTTAGAATCAGAAGATGATGTTTGCTCCTGTTGAGAAGGATTTATAGAGGTGTAAGGCAAGGACATATTTTTTTGATGCATATTCTGCTACCTTGAGGACTTGCTTCATCTCCCAATGGCTGGCATCATTAGAGAAAAACCGAACAGAGTTTATTTGGAAGATTATTTCAACATAAGCCCATATGCTATTGTTGAGAAGAGGTATTGAAGGGCGGAAGGGCGGACTGAATTTAGAGTAAGTAAGCAATGTGGATTTTTGTGGGCTTCTGCATGTATACATTAATATCTACTCTGTGCAGTATTCAGAGGAGTCCTCTTCATGCCATTTTAATTGTTTGTTCTCATGACAGCTACCTGATGTTTCTGCAAGAATAAAAAAAAAACGTATGTGAGAACTCAAAATGATGTTTCCGTGGGAGGCCTTTTAAAGAGATATTATACTTTGACGATGTGTTATGTATTATATTGTGGGAACAAAAGAAATAAACTGGAACACTTTAGTGCTTAACTATTTATTTGTTACAAAACTAACTGCAAGTTTCAATGCCAAATGCAGACTGGTGCAATCAAAAATAGCCCAGCAGTTAGGTGTCTTCAGTTTAGTCCACTCCTAAATCCTTCAGACAATAAAGAGGCAGCTCCTACTATCTTAACTGAATTAATGTGCTGCAAAACTGCTATAAAATGCTTGAACTTAGTTCTGCGGGTATGGAAAATTCTGCCATAAAGTCAGGGCTGACTTTAAGCCAATTGGACCAATTGAGCCCCCTGCCCAAGGGCCCCCCACACTAGGGTAATCTACTCTAGTCTTGTCAAATACACACGACGACACATATTAAAATGTGCTTAGATCCATTCGGTCCATTAACTCACATGCACTTTTTAAGTGCACATTTTGATTGCTTTCCATTCTATCATAGAAATATAAAGTCTATAATAAATTTTATCTATATATCTCAAAGATACTACAGACCTTGGCTGTGAATCTGGGGCCCCGCAAAAAATTCCCAATTGGGCCCCGCAGCTCCTAAGGCTGGTTCTGCATCAGTGGCATAGGAATGAGGGGGCAGGGAGGCGGTTCGCCCCTGGGCGGCACGCGGGGTGGTGGTGCACAAGCAGAGTCTGCATAAAGAGGCAGTGATACATGACTCTATACAGCAGGACCTCAGAAACTCCAGCCCACATGAGGGCATCTCAATGTGTAGATTATATGACCTATAACAAGGAAAATTGAAAAACAAAGGGAACTACAGTAATGTCTAGAGGTGTTTGTTTTTGTTGAATACGAGAGGATTACAGCCTAACAGCACAATCCTACCCAGTTCCTCCACTGGTGCAGCAATGGTGGAGGGCTTTGGAAGGGAAAGGGGATTTAAATCCCCTTTACATTCTCCTTTAAAGAGGATTTAAGTCCCCTTTCCCTTCCAAAGCCTTCCGTTCTCCCTCCACCATTGCTGCACCAGTGGAGGAGCTGGGTAGGACTGCGCTGTAAGTCTTACTGAACACAATGGGCTTACTTATGAGTAAAATAAATAACACCATTTTCAGACACCTCTACTAATAATGGCATTTGTCTCAATGTCACTCTCATCTTGGTCTAAGAAGAGATGACACCATTTTAGTCACAGAAGAATTGGTATTCAAAGAATATTGCTAGGCTTTAGGACCATTCCATCAATATGAATCTGCAGTCATTTGGCCTTGACCTTGCTTGGATTTGCACCAATTTAAATGAGAGTAGGACACACTGAAGTGAAAGTAACAGTTTGCCAAGATTTGTACAGGAAGGAGCAGTGAAAGCAGAGAGCATAAGTACATGAAAGAAGTTAAGAACCTCAGCAGAAGCCTACACCAACCTCTAAAGACCTGACATCAATCTTCTACCCTCCTCCAACCATGATTAACTGAGCTATTAGGGGATAGGAGTCCCATAGAGAGGGGCTAACATGCTCTGGCAGCAGCTGTTAAATACAGTACCATTGGCACGGATTCCAAGGAATGAGAGAGACAGCATGGGTAAGACGATATGACCACTGCAGGTAAGAGTTTGCAAGCTTCTTAGTTTCAAAGAGCTCTGTGAACCAGGAAAGAACGCAAGTTCTCGCCATAGATGTCAGTCCAATAAAAAGTATCACTTTCCATGCTTTGTGTCTGACAACCTACTGACCAAGTGAAAGCATCTTGAGAGATCGAGCAAATTCATATTACAAAGGGAGATGCACAGAGGCAGCAATGGACAAACCTCACTTCAGTGGGCTCGGTTGCCTTTGGAGCAGAGGTCACGGCATTCCTTAGCTGCTGATATCTTCATGTCCTGCTGCCCAGGATGACCAGATGCAGCTGAGGTGAGGACAGAGCTCCTGGACGTAATTATTTCCAGAGGGGTAAGCCATGTTAGTCTGTTCCAGCAAAAACAACAAGAAGCCTTTTAGCACCTTAAAGGCTAATGAATTCATTCCAGCATAATCTTTCATGGATTTAATCAGATGCAACTTTGTACTGTACCTAATTATATGTAACTTGGGTCGAAGAGAGCATTGTGGCATGTCTAGCTTGTTATGTAAGGGGTCAGAAAAGCTGTACCTCTTCTACACAACAGCTAATGGTACAGGAGCCACAACCTTCTGTGCATCTGGTTACCCTCTTCCTAGCCAGTGATGCCAAGTGTTATGGGCACTATCTAGCAAAAATGATTGGTTCCTGTTGAAAACAATGGAATGGTGTTTAGTTGTGACCAACGTAACCCCCAGTGATTTCATTGGCATTTACAGTCCAATCCTATTGAGCTTTAATGCTGGTGGTATGCATATTCAGCCAGTGTTGTTAACTGCCTTACGGCAGTGACGTGTAGTGAGGTCCAGGCCCAGGGAGGCACAGCCACATGAATACACACACTCACTCTTTCCCACCCTCGTCTCTTTCAGTGGATCTTACCTTCCTTGAAGTTCATTCTCTCTCTCTCTCTCTCTCTGGTAGGTGTTATGGGCAGGTCAGCTGTGGGAAAAGGGTGGGTTTGGCAGCAGCCGCCGCCACTGAATCCTAGCCTCCTTCCCAAACCTGATCCCATGGCCTGCATCCACATGGACCTGTGCCAGTAATTTTGCTAGCATAGGACAGTGTAGACCCCTCCACGCTGCAGAGGCTTACCCCTGGGTAAGGGAATGAATGTTCCCTTACCCAGAGGAGTCCTCCGCGACTGCCCCTGCCCCTGGATGCAGTGGTAACCATTTTGGCATTGTTGCATTGGCGGGGGGCACCATAGAATTGGGCTGTATGTCATGGCTAATTTGTTCTCTATTGGGATTGTTGAGAGGACAACAAGATTCTTACCTGTTCCAAATAATAATAACGTTTGCAATTGTATTGGGAAGTATGGGTTCCATAGCCATGTATATAAAAAGACCGGTATGACTTTGGCATCTTGACATCTCATCAGGAAGGTTAGCGTAGTTTTCAACTTCATTTTCCGCAAGCGGTGCTTCTCTAGTCTTCTTAGTTCCCGGAAAATGTCCTCCCCATAAAGGCATTTCAATGTTACGTGGAGATTTTCATGACTGGATACGATTGCAATTGTATTGGGAAGTATGGGTTCCATAAGGTAAAGGTATCCCCTAACAATTAAGTCCAGTCGTGTCCGACTCTAGGGTGTGGTGCTCATCTCCATTTCAAAGCCGAAGAGCCAGCGTTGTCCGAAGACGCCTCCATGGTCATGTGGCCGGCATGACTCTCCTTGCCGCAGCGCGTAGCATGCAGCTGGAACACGGAGCGCTGTTTACCTTCCTGCAAGCGGTACCTATTTATCTACTCGCATTGACATGCTTTGGAACTGCTAGGTTGGCAGGAGCTGGCCAAGCAACGAGCGCTCACCCCGTCGCGGGAATCGAACCGCCGACCTTTCGATCGACAGCTTATGGTTCAGCGGTTTAACCCACATGGCTATGGAACCCATACTTCCCAATACAATTGCAATTGTATCCAGTCATGAAAATCTTCACGTAACATAATAGCGTTTATATAGCATTTTCTGATATGTATATAACGTTGCAAAGCACTTCACATGTGTTATCTTGATGTTGTCATAATACCCCTGTAAGGTGTTATTATATACTGCAGCTGGGTAGCTGAGGCTGAGAGGGAGTGACTTACTTAAGGCCTAATTAGAATTCCTAAAGTTCATGGCAAAGATGATATTTGAACTTCTGATTTGTAGCTCATCCCTTTAACCACTACACAACACTACACTACACTACACTACATCACACCAAGTCTATCTTTTTTTTTTCTCCTGGTCAGGCTCTTGTGCCTTTAGGTGACCTCATTTAAATTTACTCATTTAACAGTGGCAAATTCTTTTATCACAGAGTTGGATAGCCAACTTTTTTTTCTTGGCAGAACTGCTCCTGGGCCTTGAGCAATGGTGTGACCAACAGAAATTCAATAGGACTCCTTGTCTCACATCTGTGAAAAGCATAGGAGCCCTGCATGAATAAAAGTCCTCCCAAAGAAAATAATGGAATCACTCTCTTAGATGAATGTGTTAATTTATTTAAATAGACACAAATTCAAAAATTAGTAGTACATTCTTATTCCTCGGGGAAAACTGACAACTTTTGTCATAATGGCAAAGTCAGTGCAGGTGACAACCTCAGAGAAAGTTTCTACAATATATGTATAGAGAAGAAAGTAGATCCTGTATGGCAAGGAAGGTCCTTTCTAGTCACAAGTGCCTGAGAAGAGTTTCTTTAGGACACAAGCTGTTCCGTATTGGTCGAGTGTTTTGTAGAAACAACCCCAATTCTTGCCTCTTGGCTGGTGCTGAGAGCTTGGTAAGGAAGGAGTGGAGGGGATTGAGACATGGTGGGGATTTTTGTTGCAAACCACTCTACATATATATAGGGAAGGGATGGGCCATGGATGGGGAACAAACTCAGTATGAAAAATTCACCTCAACGATCAGAAGATGTGTTAAAATCTCCTGGCACCTCAAGAATTCCTGTAAGCCTAAGGGATAAACTTGGAAGCACAGCTATTGAAAACCAGATACTGTACCTCCACTGGGGCTCTTTAGGAGCAAACTGAGGACAGGAATCAACTAAACACCCTTGAAGCTCAACGTCTTTGGGAGCTGGCCACCTGGTGGCTAAGGCGAAGGAGAGTGTACTACTGAGTGGATGGGGACTTGCTTTTTCCTCTTGCTTCCACATCCTAAGCAGCGATACTAACAGATGGCTTGGTTCTGACATAATGCTACACCACGGTTTAGAGACATAAACCTTGTGCTCATGTGTTGCACCTTCTCTCTTCCTCAATCCTTCACACATGAGGAGGGGAAGCTTGTATTCTTTAAAGCTTCCATTTGCAGTTTGGAAAAAATTGCAGTCAGGACCAGCCCAAGACATCATGCCTAAGACAACATGCTACATGCTGCCCCTTTTACCCAATAATGTACCAGCCCCGGTGGCTCCTCCCACTCTCTAATGTTCTAGCTCTGCACTCTCCTCCTCTCCCTATTTCCTCTTTCTCTCTGTTCCTCTCTTTTCCAATCCAAGGAGTAGAAGTAGGGAAGCAGTAATGAGGGCAAGTAGGAGGACAGAAATGGGTTCCCCAACCTATCTGCTGCATGAGGTAACCATTTCAGTTGGCCTCATGGATGGGCCAGCCCTGATTGCAGTTTCCCACTGCACCCAAATATACAGATGGTTAATAAACCGGGATATCAAACCAAGGCTATGGCTTAGGGTTAAAGTAGACCACCTGACTTCAAGCATGTGATTGGGGCTAGTGGGTCTGCTTTTTATTCAGTACATATAGTAGCCAGATTTTCAGGTCCCCCCCCCGGGGGGGGCAGGACTATATCAGGCCCAATCTGGGTGCAATTTATTGAATACAAAGCAAGCATATTAGGCCAAATTAAAGAACCTCTAGTTTGGCTCTTGGTGTTATGTCTGAACCAAGCCAATAAGTGGTACATCAAGTCTGTCCATTTCACTTGTATTTTGCACCCAAGGTACATCAGTATATTTTGTCAATCCGAGGAAAGATGGTAACCTGCTGATGGGTGGTTGTGCCTAATTTTTGACCTTGCCACCTGCTCACCACTAGTCCTTTTGTTTATTGAACATATGCATCAAAATGTGAGCTTGAACACTTGTTTCCCCCTTCCTGCCCCAGCTGGTACTTAACTGGGATGACTTTTCACAACATAACACTGTATCCTTTGCAGAAGTAATTTCTTTGGCCATTGCTTCTGCAGGATGCTGCCACAAAATAACAGTGAGTCAAGTAACTATTTGGAAAAAAAAATGTGTGTGTTTTTATCTCCTAGGACTCAGGGGTGGCCAACCTTCCAGCATTAGGGCCTCTGTGTTCTTAAGAGTTGTATAGAAGACAGAATCTGGGCAGCTGCAATTTATGATGGTGCTGCTAAAGCAGCTGCACCTGCTGAAATTCCCTCACCTATACAACCATTTAAGGTTCAGGAGCATTCACATTGAAAGGTTGGCCACCTGTCCTAGGTCTACCAACAATTTCTTCCATTTCTTTTCTATTCTGTCTTATGACAGTTTTCCTGACTTCTCTTTATCAAAGTCCTGGGCCTGGTCCACCCTCCTCCCTACCCCCATCACTGCCCCATTCTGTTGACACACATGGGGAATTGTGAGGTGTGAATGGGCTGCACAGTGCACATGGGGGAAGAGGCAATGTTGAGGCAAAAAGCCTCCATGCTACAGTATATTGTATCCCCCCCCCACACGATTCTGCTTTTCGTGCTTCATGCTGTGGGCTAGAACCAAAAGCAGGAAATGTTCCAAAGTGGATTGACTCACCCATAATTAAGTCACTCAGCTGTTACTGCCCTGTGAGAATCCTTGATGGCAAAAGTTGGAGAAGCATCAAGTCAGTTAGACTTGTAGAATTATAAATAGCTGGGTGTGGGGAAACAGAAGTACCATCACTGGATATCAGAAGTGTATCAGTGGCTACCCTGCTAGGAAAAGCAGTACTGTACTGGTATGTTGTTTTCTTTACCAGCAGAGGGAGCACTGCATCATTGACAAACATCATTTACCCACCCTGATGTTTGAAATAACCTGAGAAGGTACAGTCAGTTATTAGAAGTAAAACACCTTGAATCTGGGCCATGCACTCTGAGTAGAGGATGATGTTGGTGGGAGGGAGAAGAACCAGGAAGAAGTAGTACTGTCTCTGAGTGTGAACCACAATCAATGGGGGGGGGGGGGGAGGGAATCCATCAACAGTTCATGTATGTGCCTTAAAATAACCTAAGTGCACCAGCTCCTTAGAGACCCACAAGAAGCCATAAAGTTCAAAGATTAATGGGCCAAAAAGAGGCAAGAGAAAACATTGGAAAATGGAAAGATAAGACAAAGTAATAATGAAATAGATAATTATCATTTTGGTGGTGGAGTATTTTCTTCAAATACCTATTGGTACATACAATTTGCAGTTTTAAAACCTCATTTTTGAAACATTTATGTAATAGTTTAATACCCAAAATCATGAGGTAGGAATGGGGGTTATTAATACACAGGGTGTCTCTGCCCTGTAATTCCAGGTTCCCTGACTTTCTCTACCCATTATTAATGTTCTCCTTATTGCCCCCCCCACATCATTATGTTATTGTATTTGAATTATTATGGTTTAGCGTCAGATGTGGATAGGACATTTTGGATTTGTTTACAGGTCAATTTTTGGCCCATCTTGTTTTGTCAAAGTTGAACTCCGTTAAAAAAAAGTTACATGCATGCTGGCAACTCAGGTTTCCTTTCAGCATCTTGAATTATACTTAAGATTTTTCTATTCAGCCATGGACCTAGACATTTCTTTTCCCAATTTAAATTAGAAAAGCATTGGGTTTGAGCGGTCTTGCTTCATATATATTGCTTTGCACTGTATTCTGCATCTGTAAAATGGGCAGAGGGAGTGAGCTGGTGTTCAAACTTCAAATAGAAAAATTATGTTGTAAAATGACATTCTAAGGCCCCAATCCCTACAGCCATGCCCAAAAGGCATGCACTGCATCCGTGTGTGTGTGTGTGTGTGTGTGTGTGTGTGTGTGTGTGTGTGTGTGTGTGTGATTGGACAGCCTGCAGGAGGTATGTAAAACATTTCATACCTCCCAGTAGGCTGCCCAATCGCCAATGGCTCTCCTTGGACATATGTCACCTATATTGGTGACCTATATTGGTGGCATATGTCTGAGGAGAGGAAAGGGGTGGGGAGGCTTAAAAAGGGGATAAGATCCAGTGTGTGCCATTGCCACCAGATCAACCTCCTCCCTGCCGCTGGTTCCTCCCCCTTCCCTGCCCAGAAATGCCCGCATTCTCCCACTCTCTTCCTCATCCCTCTGCCCACCCCCACTGCCAACTCACCTGCTTTGCCAAACAGTGGCCTTGCTGCTGGCCAGCCTGCACATGCAGCTGCCAGTGGCTGAGCTTTGGTGGCCTTGTTGCACTTGCCAGTGGCACCAATGAGTGCAACAACATCTCGTGACAAATGCCAGGATCCAGGCACTTCTGCCTGGATCCTGGAGCTTCTGCCAATGGAACGCACGTTCTGCTGGGATTGGGCTGTTACTTTCATTGTGATATTTCAATGCTCATATTGCACTACATTGTGTTTTCCTTGTTACCTACATCCTTAGAAATGGGTGCAGGAATGAAGCTTGGTTGCTAACATGAAATGAACATGCATACCAACTTTTTATTCCAATCTCAGTCTTCAAGGCAATATATTTTGCATTTTCCTCCCATTTTGAGAATGGGCAGCAGGAGGTTGAGCTGATGTTATGAACATTTGAAGCTACCTTGTACTGAGTCAGATCATTGATTCATCTAGCTCAGTACTGTTTATACTGATAGTGGTTCTCCAGGGCTCCAAACAGGGGTCTTCCCCAGCCCTATCTGGAGATGCCGGGAAGCGAATCTGGGACCTTCTGCAAGAAAAAAGCAAGTGCTCTACCACTGAGATACAGCCCTGCCCTAATGTTTGACCTTAAGACATAGAATTGTATCTTGAATGTGTGTAGGAAGTTCCACTTTGATTGTCACTCTTCAGTGGAGTTATATTACAAGCAACACACAGACAAGCTTATAAACAAAAGGAAAACCAAACAGAACGAGTTAAACCAAATCTCACTTTGCTTGACCAATAAAGCCTTCATCTTTTTGAACTTTGTCAGTTTTACAAAACTTTGAGTAAATTCACCTGAGCTAGCAGCACCATTTCCTACCTGTTCTTATTTACTCTACCATTCACACTGAGGAACAGCTGAGGGCAGGCTGAGAAATTCGCAAGATGCAAGACCGATGAAGTGGACTGTAGTTCACAAAAAATATTGTAAAATAGCTACTACTTAGGTATCACAAGCCTCTGATGTTTTTGCTGCAAAAGGCTAACACAGCTTGTTGTTGTTGTTCAGTCGTTAAGTCGTGTCCGACCCTTCGTGATCCCATGAACCATATCCCGCCAGGCCTTCCTGTCCTCCACTATCTTCCTGAGTTCGCTCATTTTCATGTTTGTTGCATCGGTGATGCTGTCTAACCATCTCATCCTTGGCCTTCCCCTTCTCCTTTTGCCTTCAATCTTTCCTAGCATCAGAGTCTTTTCCAGAGAGTCCTCTCTTCGCATTAGGTGGCCAAAATATTTGAGTTTCAGCCTTAGTACCTGTCCTTCCAGGGAACAGTCAGGCTTGATTTCATTTAGAATTGACTGATTTGATCTCCTAGCAGTCCAAGGGACTCTCAGGAGTCTTCTCCAGCACCACAGTTCAAAAGCATCTATTCTTCGGCGCTCAGCCTTCCTTATGGTCCAACTCTCGCAACCATACATTGCTACTGGGAACACCATCGCCCTGACTATGCGAACTTTTGTTGGCATGGTGATATCTCTGCTTTTTATTATGCTGTCTAAGTTTGCCATAGCTTTCCTTCCAAGGAGTAAGCGTCTTTTAATTTCATGGCTGCTGTCTCCGTCTGCAGTGATCTTGGAGCCCAGAAAAGTAAAATCTGTTACTGCTTCCATTTCTGCCCCTTCTATTTGCCACCCCTCAGTAAGTTAGTACTTTATTTTATTGTCCCAGCCTTTGTGTTCAAGTATGAATCACATACTCAAACATACACATTCATTCACACCCACCACATTATCCTATTACAACAGCCAATTTGATGTCAGAAATATATTATTTTCACACTTCCACTCCAGTCTTCATGAAAAACACAATTAATTTGGAGCACCATTTAAAATACCATGGATTGCAACATGAAAACCTCTCTTAAACTCCAATGAGCTGAATCAAGTTAACCCACTGCCAAACTAGACTTTATATGAAGATGTGTGTTGCATTCTCCCCAAATCCGTTTAGAAAAAAATTAATCATGGGGAGTGATTGGGAATCATGGAAAAGCAGCAGGGAACGGGCTTAACCACTTCTGCACCAGACATTTTTCCACTAGAAATCACCCCCCCACACACACACACACACTGCCATCCCCACCCCCAGAGTTCCAAATATTTGTTTGGTTCTTGCTGAATTTAAAAGTAAAACAATTCAATGAGTTTCATGTATAAAAAGTATTATTATTTTTTTGCACTTCTGACATACTGAATGTCTGATGTGCATGCACCCTCTTGGATGAATCTTCAGTTATTCACAATATATCGTAAATGTTAGAAATAGGACTGTCACCCGATTGGTTGTTCTTTCTTTCTTCTTTAGTTTAAGTTACTTCCCATTCACAGTCTGTTCAAAATCCACTTTACCGTGTCTTAGTACAAATCATATTTTGAGGATATACATGAAGATAAGCGTTCCTTTTGTCTAAATGTATAAAGAAATTATTTTTCCTCTCGCTCTCAAGCAGCAGTGAAGCACTTGACATCCTAAGGCCACAGACAATTTCTAGAGCACATCCTGTTCTGATATGAGCACATGCTTGTGGTGTGATTATTTATTTATCTTCTTTCTGTCCTTTTGGTAGGGAATGATGTGTGGGGAGTGGGAGGTGGGAACTGAGGTACTAACGGGCAGCCCAATCCTGCCTAGGGCCGCTGCAACAAGCAAAAGCATGCTGCGCTGGATCCTAGGCAGGAGAAGTCCAGTGCCGGAGGAGCTGGAGTACACCTTGGCGGAAAGAGATGTTCATCTCTTTCCCCTGGGGAGAGCCCCAGCGGCCCCTATGGGCTTCCTTGGATGTGCCGCCGATAAACCCTCCCCTGTCTCTGGCCTGGCAGGCCAATCACACACACCCCCGGCCCTCCCTGGTCCACCCTCCCCACCCCCCTGTCCCAACCAGCGCAGGACTTGCCTGTGTCCGCCAGTGCTGACTGCGGCCCTGGGCTGAGTGAACGGCGCTGGCCTCTCCATCGGCACCACTTACTTGCCTGGTGTTAAAATCGTGCCAAGGCACTTTTACGTCACCAGCACCGGCGGAGTTGTCGCTCTGCCAGTGTAGAGTTAGTGTGGATTGCGCCGCAAGTTAACAAGGTTGAGTAGCTAGTATAGACAACTTTATTCTTCCCATCCTGAGCAAATCATCATCTCTGGATTTGATAGTTTAAAATTTTTATTATTTTTTTGTATGCATAGGAGAGGGGGAGTTTTGTGTTACCTTGTAAAATGAAAGACACTTTCAATAAAATTACAAGAAGAAAAAGTTGAGTAAGATATATTCCAAAGATGACGTTATTACCACACCTCTTGTATTGTTCAATGTACAAGTCAGGTATCTTACGCAACTTGCTTTGATCCAGATATCTGTTGTGGACCATAATGCACACATGGAATTCTTGCACCTTCCGCTTTCCTCATTCATTAATGGAGGGAGCAGCTCTACACATAAGGAATGCATGCAGGGAGTTGCCCCATCCATTGAAATGAATGGTGCTTTCGGGGTGGGAAAGCTTTGTGCCCATATCAGGAGCTCTTTGCAATAGATTGTTGGATTGAGATGATTGTGTTTAAGAAATTCAGACTGTTTCCTACAATCATCCCTAAACTTCCTTCTACACAGAATACAAACATTTTAGTCACATTTTTAGTCTAAAGCTAATGAATTAATAGGCCCATCTGCTGATTAATCATGTAATGCTTTCAGCCTTTATTACGAGGGCGTGACACTCAGCCAGGCAGGATGGAAAGCAGCAGACAGATGATTTTCCAACCTGACTTTTGAAAGGGAGGTTTGGTTTCTTCCAGATAAGATGAGCTGAAGTGAGCTGGAATGCCTCGCTAACCCCTTGAGTCCATCACTGTGATAACAGCTGTTGTGCTGGAAATCTAATGCCAATGAAAGAGTTAAATGCTGGACGATGGGCAATATCAGTGACATGCCTCTGAATTGAGCATGCTCCCGGAGTGAGACTGTGGACTGGTGTTCCTCAATGAATAGGGGCCACTCCAAGGGAGTTTTCCCTTGAATAGAATGGGGTCAGGGAGCCGCTTTGGCGAACAATGGTTACCACCGGCAAGCTGAATTTCTTACAATCACACACCATACCCCCTGATCAAATAGCTCCTTTGTCAGCCTGATATAAAAACATGTCATACAATGATGATCTGGAAGAATGACATGGGCTCGCCTTTCATGGAGATCAGAAGGGCTTGTTGTGCACAAAAGGGAGCCCCCGTCAGAGTCAAGAAAGGGGGAAAAGAAACAGAGAATAAAGGGGAGCGAATGGAAACAAACAGTAACAGCAACTGCAACAACAACAACAGAAAAGGGAGCGAGCTGGAAAGCCATGCCTGGTTTTGCTGCAAGGCACTCTGCAGGATTGGGAAATGCAGCAAAATTGCACCAGATCTGCTTTGGTGTAAATGGTGTATGTGGGGGGTGATTCCAGTTGCTTTGCCATCGGGATTCCATTGTCATTCTGCACTGGGACAGAAGAAATTGCTGGATGGGAAAAGGTCAACAGCCCCAACAAACCTCCCCCAATCTTATTTTTAAACTTTGTGAGTTTCCAATTCCTAAGACATCAGCATTCAAAGAGCAGCAATATAAAGGGCTTGGAGTTTGTCATATTACAAAGGGAAGAATATCCTTAGTTTAGCAAAAGGATGGCAGTTTTCAAAAGCTAGTATTAATTAGCAGAGGCAGAGACTGGACTTTAGGAGAAACAGTTGGACAGTGAAGCTAATTGCTAGAGAAACGGTGGAAGTTCCATCACCAGAGGTTTTAAAGAAAAATCTAAACAGATCTCTTTCAGGCTTCCTTTTAGATGCAAGTTACCCTCTGTCAGGACAGGGTGTGGAGTGGACTATATGATCCAGGTCGCAGGCCCAGTCAGAGCTTGGGTACTCCCTGAGGCAGTCCAATTCTGCTACCCTCTGAGCACTGCTGCCTCAGGGTGTGGGCAAGCAAGGTGCAAAGATCCAGAGCCTTCTTACCTAGAGTTCTGGTGCTGCCTTCTTCCTCCCTGCCCATCCTGTTTCAAAACACAGAAAGAAAAAACAAGAGCTCCCAGGATGCTCCATTCATCTTGCCTATTTGAAACAGGGCGGACGTAGAAGAAGGTGGCAGCGCTGGAGCTCCAGGTAGGGGGGCTGGGCTCCAGATTGCCATGCCGCCTTCTCCTTAGTCACATCCAACTTCTTTCCTAAGTGGTGCGCAGGAGGTTCTCCCCCCCCCCGACTTCCTCCACCGGCACAGGAGGAAGAGCTGGCCTGATCCCGCTTACTCTCAGTGCCTTTGGGTGCAGGATTGGGTGAAACCATTGGAGTACTGAGTTTATATATACTGAGGGAAGAGAGACAAAGGTAACAAGTGCTGAATATAAGAAAGTGCAACTTCAGCATTCCAGCTGGAGAGAAGAAAGAATTTGACACACGAGTTTGTCTTAAGGTGGATCCACACCACACGCGGCTCGGGGCGTTGCGTCCAGCCGAGTCCGCGTGCGTCCGGTGTGGTGCTATATGTGCGTGATGGCTTTCACCTGCTGGCTGGTAGCATCCCATCCCGTCTCAAGTGGAGTCCGAGGCGACGTTTGGCACGATGTGCCGGAACGCGACCAACGCAAACGCGTGCGATGTGGATCCGCCTTTATGCCGAGTCAGGGCTTCTAGCCCAGCATTATCATCAACACAGGTTGGCAGTGGCTGTCCTAGGTCATGGGCACAGATCTTTCTCAGCCCTGGAATCTTTGAAGTGGAGATGGTGGTGGTGGGGGTTTGAGTCTGGGGCTCTACTGGGGGGTTGAGTCTATGTGTGCTCTACTGCTCAACTATGTTTGCTTCTGCAAACTGAGGTAGGACTACACCAAAGGCGTACACAGAAAGGTAAAACTGAGAATAGTCAATGTTGACAACACTGTGCTTCATAGACTGATTTAGCCACTCTTTCAGCAACAAGTAAATCCTAACAGACAGGGGGAGGGAAGAGAAGCCATTCTTGGGGGGCCATTCTGTATGTTATGCTGCAATATGTCTTTGCTGGGGCTATCCTGATGTTTCCCACAGGAAACAGGTAAAGTGCAAAGGGGGGGGGAGAGGCTTGGCATTAGCATGTGGCACCCTCAGGCAGCTGCTGGGGCTCTCACATCCTGGCATAACCCATCGCTGACACATGTACCAAAAAGAAAAGAAAAATCAAATTTTCTTTTAGTGCCGTGCAGCAGCTGCCATGTCAGTTTCCCATAATGACCTGGACGGCGTCATTGTGGTGGCCCTACTGACATAGGCTTTTTCCCACAATGCCCATGAGCAATTCAACATTTGATTTGGGACATGTGGGAAAGAAAGATGGGCAGCCACCACCAGCTACCTGGCATTGAGTGTACTGGCTGGCAGTGGAAAGAAAAAGACCGACTGCTGCTGCCACCAAGGTAAGTCCCCTGGGCTCCCATGAACTTAGGGGAGCCCACTGATGTAGGAGGGCATCATGACACTTTTTGCCGAGGGCACCCCTCATGGAGCTGCTTTTTTCCCCATGCTAACCCCAGCAACAGCCAAAGCCCAAAGACATGTTGATATCTGAGGCAGCCATCCCAAATGATGCTTTCCCCTAGCATTCCAAAAAATATAATAGACTAAATACAGTAATGGACAACTTGTTGCTATTCAATAATATCCTAAAAACTAATGTCCAAGGTGGTCTGTTTCACCCTGCCTGAGACCAGTAGCCCTGCGTAATCCCGCCAGCCTCTGAAAGCATATATAATTTTGCATTTTTAAATGGAAGAACATTTCCTCTTTGTATAATATTTACTGTACATTATTAAGATGAAACAAAATTATAGCATGTACAAACAGATACTGTTGTTTTCATAACCTTGAGATTGTTGTTCAGTCGTTAAGTCGTGTCCGACCCTTCGTGATCCCATGAACCATATCCCGCCAGGCCTTCCTGTCCTCCACGATCTTCCTGAGTTCGTTCATTTTCATGTTCGTTGCATCGGTGATGCTGTCTAACCATCTCATCCTTTGCCTTCCCCTTCTCCTTTTGCCTTCAATCTTTCCCAGCATCAGAGTCTTCTCCAGAGAGTCCTCTCTTCGCATTAGGTGGCCAAAATATTTGAGCTTCAGCCTCAGTACCTGTCCTTCCAGGGAACCGTCAGGGTTGATTTCATTTAGGATTGACTGATTTGATCTCCTAGCAGTCCAAGGGACTCTCAGGAGTCTTCTCCAGCACCACAGTTCAAAAGCATCTATTCTTCGGTACTCAGCCTTCCTTATGGTCCAACTCTCGCAACCATACATTGCTACTGGGAACACCATCGCCCTGACTATACGAACTTTTGTTGGCATGGTGATATCTCTGCTTTTTATTATGCTATCTAAATTTGCCATAGCTTTCCTTCCAAGGAGTAAGCGTCTTTTAATTTCATGGCTGCTGTCTCTGTCTGCAGTGATCTTGGAACCCAAAAAAGTAAAATCTGTTACTGCTTCCATTTCTGCCCCTTCTATTTGCCAGGAATTGATGGGACCAGATGCCATGATCTTAGTTTTATTAATGTTGAGTTTCAAGCCAACGTTTGCACTCTCCTCTTACACTCTCATCAAGAGGCTCTTTAGTTCTTCTTCACTTTCTGCCATTAGGGTGTTATCGTCTGCATATCTGAGGTTGTTGATATTTCTCCCGGCAATCTTGATTCTGGCTTGCAATTCATTCAGCCCTGCATTTCTCATCATGTACTCTGCATATAAGTTAAATAAGCAGGGTGACAATATACAGCCTTGCCATACTCCCTTCCCAATTTTGAACCAATCGGTTGTTCCATGGCCAGTTCAAACTGTTGCTTCTTGACCAGGTTTCTCAGGAGACAGGTACGGTGGTCTGGTACCCCCATCTCTTTAAGAATTTGCCACAGTTTGTTGTGATCCTTGAGATTAGACTACTGTAATTAGCTCATCATGGTTGTTCCAACTATAATCAACCCCTTGATGATTATTCAGTAGCTTTAGATGATGCAGAATGCAGTGGCAATCTTCCAGGTGAGTCACTGGGAGCACATCGTCTCAGGGCACCTGTATCCTCACTGATTCCCTTTTATCTTTGCAACAGAGAAAAGTGCTGATTTTCTCTTATAAAGCCATTAGCACTTTGGGCCAAAAATACCTATGAAGCCACTTCCTCCCTTACACCCTTGTTTCTGTGTCTGCACAAGCTATTTATCAAAAAAGGAAACTGGTTTTGACCCCTGTAATACCTGCATGATATGAACTGTACCCAACATTTGCCAGTAGCAACCAATTCAGTGGAAGCAACCATGCTCTAGTGGAAGGAGCCAGGGTCCTCCGAGGTGTCACATTGCTGTGTTAAGTTGTATGCTTGCTGCTGCAGACAGGCACATTTCTGCATTCCTCCTTCTGGCGGCCCATTGGCTCCAAATTAGCACAGTGTGATGACTGTTGCCTGCCTGCCCACCTTCCTTCCCCACTTTTTGATTTGTGCAATTTTTGCAAAAACTATTTAGATGAAATTAGGAAAGGCACAGTTGTGTAATTTTTGATGTAATTAATATATAAATGAAAGGTGTAAATGTATGAAATGATCGCCAGTGGCAGCCCAGTTGGCCTGAGTGCCCCAAACGGTGTTAGGTTCAGGTGGTGGTCTAGCTGTTGCAAATTTGTCTGACATTTGTACCAAAACAGCTCCCATTGTAAGAGCAAGGTCAGCAGCAATCTTCAGCATTTGACTTTCTTTCAAGGAGCCAGTTGCTCTGCGGTGAACCAACTTTCAAAAATTCCCCTTCTTATTCTTTTTAGGTTTCTGCGCTGCTCTAAGCTGATGTGAGACAAGGAACTTGAAGCAAGAAAGGAAACAGAGAGAAAAGGAACAAAAAGCAGAAGCATTTAGACATTAGCCTGGTGTGGATCCATCCAGGTGACTTTGGATAATGGTGCTTAACCGGGACAATAATTTTGTGGGTTTAAATACATGTGGGTTTAAATCTTGGCAAGATCAATCCACTTCTGTAGAATCCTAGATCCATTTAATTCAACTGAGAATGTTGTATTGACTTCAGTAGACCCCAAATATTAGCCTTGGACATTGACTACATTGAACGATATTTACAAACACACACATTGTGAATATGTGTGTATTATATACTTACTTTCTAGAATCTCTGCAAGTAATTTTCAAGGAACTCTGATTTGGCGTTCTATACCACAATGGATTCCTGGTGCCATGCATTATATTGATACAAAAGCACTCAGATACCATGGTGATGAGTGCATTAGAAATCCTTAAAACAGCTGCATTCGGATTCTGCAAACTGCAGCTCCCTACTCTCTGGGTATTTTGAACTGACGAGGCACTTGAGCCCCATGAAAAAGACCCTGTGTTTTTACAAGAAACAGAAGCTGCTGGACACTTCATTGCTATGGGGATGTAACTAAACTGGGCTTGTTTAAGGCAGAGGGCACAAACTAAGAGGAACAAAAAAAAGACACAAGGGAGGGAGGTAGAAGGAGGGAGCTGCATTGATTTCAGTCTGTTCAGGTCTAGCTGGAAAACACAATGCAACGAAACGGTCCCTTGGTCGGCAAGGCTCTTTAGTGAGGTTTTTCCCAGGGTTTGAAGTGGAGTGGGGAGGGATGGTGCAAGAGAGATGAGGCAGAGAGATGAGAAGCATACCTTGAAAGGGTGTAAAACAGTACCTTCCTTCTGGAAAGGGGGCAAACATTTATGTCAGTGTCTTTAGCCTTAAAGGAGCAGCCTCAGGTGAAGACTCAGATACACAAAGACCTCCACCTTTTCTCATTATACATAAATAATAGATGTACTGTACCCTTTTCAAAGTCTGATACCTGTGAGCAAATCCATTGGAAAAAGTGGTCTAGCAAAATTTGTGTTTAATAACAGCCCCACCACCTGTGTAGATGTATATGCAGAACAACACCAAACACATGGACATCTATCAGGTCTGATTTTGGTGACGTGACTGTGGGCACAACACGGCATGGGAAATAGCCAGGATGATGTAGTGGTTCCATGGAAAAAGAAAATATTTCATGTAGTCAAACCACATTGTCTCTGATATGTTGAAAGCCTTGCAGTCTCTCTATGAGGTAGGCTGAAAAATACTTAATGTGATTTTCACTCTTTGGTCAAAGAAAGTGAAACCTTTCACTTGCCAGGTGAAAGTTTATTCATATTTTGCAACCCATCTGTTGTGGATAGGGCTCACCCGACTGAAGAAACCAAGTGAGTTTTAATCACCCATATGATTAACACAATGGTTTTGAAGACAGTACCACCCCTTGTTTCTGTAGGGTGAATGTATATGGCATAGCAAATGCTATCTTAGAAGAGGCATCCCCTCCAGTGTGAGAGTAGACTGGTAGCAGGGGTGATTACGAAAGGCGGTCTGAAATTCTGAAGAGCTCCTGCCAATCAATGAAGACAATACTGGGCTTGATAGAATAATGGCAGCTTCATATGGTCACCCTATCACTCCTCCGCAGATCATGCCACTGCCTCCCATTATCATTTTCTTCCTTCCCCACTGGAGTCCCTTGATGAGATGAGCATTCTGTGATCCACCTCTAACCTCTGCACATATTCCCTTGATCCTTTTCCCTCCTGACTCCCAGTTTCCATTTCCACTCCTAGTATATCCCCTCCAACACCTCATCAACCCCTCTTTCTCTTCTTTGGCTTTTCCTCAGCTGTGTTCAAATATAGCAACGTCTTTCCCATTCTAATAAAAAAAGAAAAAGAAAAAAATCCTTGACCCATCCTCATCCTTTTTTTTTTAACAACAATCTTACTTCTTCCCTTTGCCTCGACTCCTGAAGTGTCTGAAGTCCTGAAGACTCACACTGTCTTCACTTATCTTTCTCTCAACTCTACTCTTGATCCCTTAGAAGCTAGCTCTGCACTTCACTGACACTGCTCTTGCTAAAACGACAGATGATTTTCTCATTGCCAAACTGAAATAACTCTATTCTGTCTTTGTCCTCTCTGCTCCATTGGTACAGTTGACCACCTTCTCCTTCTTCTCTCCAGGATTCCACAACTCCTGTTCGCAGCTGGTTCTTCTCCTATCTGCTAGCATAGGTGACCAACCCACGGTATGGGTGCCACTTAGTGGCACACCGAGCCTTTTGAAGTGGCACTCGCCACCGTTTCTGCCCAAGTCGAGCGCTGAAGTCCATCTCTCTTTCGCAACCCCAGCGCACCTTTCCAAGCCTGTGGCACTAGAGGAGGTCTCTGTACCCTACTGCACCCCGTTCTTCTTGCACTGTCACGGTGCTTTATATATTTTCATTACCTTAGAGATATTTGTTTGTTTGTTTAAGTGGCACGCTTAAGATTATCTACATAAAATGTGGCAATGGCGTGCCACAGGTTGGCCACCACTGTAGAGATTGCTCATGCAATGTTTCCACTGAGAGAAACTCCATCCCCTTTCTGTTAGGTTCCCTCAGGTTTCTGTTCATGGTTCCCTACTGTTCTCTGTTTGCACTCTTTTCTGGAGTGACCCTATCAAATCATTTTTTTAGTAGATGACACCCAGCAATACAGTACCTATCTCAGGCCTTTCCTTTCTGTTCACACCACCGCTTTGCAATGAGACTTGGATGTCTCACTGCTGCCTCAGACTCAGCGTGTGCAAGACTGAGCTCCTCATTTTCCTCCAAAGCCTTCCTCTCCTTGATAACTCTCCATATCATTTTATATCACCCTTCACCCAGCTGATGAGGCACACAGCCTTGACTTGCACTTTAATTTTTCTCCTGCTTTTGTTCACCACACTCACTCACTCACTCACTCACTCAATCAATCAATCAATCAATCAATCAAATCAGTTGTGTTTCTTCTCCCTATATTGTAAAAATCCACCCATTGCTCTTAAACTCCTTGTCCTTACCTTTAAACCTCTTCTTGGTTTTGCCTCACTATATTTTTCAGCCCCCTTACATCCCTGCTTCTACTCTTCCACCCTCAGATGTCTTAAAGGTCTTTTGCTGTCTGTCATAATTATTCCACTCATTATTCCATGTATGGAACACCCGTCCTGAACAGTAACACCTCCCTTCTTTCAGATCCCTCCTTAAAACCCACCTTTTCTGTGAGGCCTCTGGTTTAACCCCTTAATCCTCACTCCCAGATATAGCTAAGTTTAAAGTACACGCAACTGTATTTTCCCCACATTCTTCACTTGCTATTCTTGTCTCTCCCTCTACTTCCATTTTGTTACTTTTATTGTTTGTTTTAGATTGTACGCTCCTTGGGAGCAGGGACCTTTCTATTTTTGCCTTGAAACTATGTAAGGCACCACCATGTACACTGTTGGTGCTGAATCACTAATATACAACAACAACAGTAACACAGAGCTGCAAGTTTGCAAAGCACTCCTTTGGACACTGTAAACATTCTTAACTTAAGTGTCCATTGCATTTCAATAAATCAACACAATCCAAAATGAATGAATGCACTGCAAAAACTGCACACACAAGGCCAAATATGTCCCTGATGTAACCTCACTGATGTCAATGGAATTCCCCCCAGGAAAATTATGGCCTGAAGTGTATGCTGTTGTGCCTATCCCATATTGCTACAAAAAACTATTTAAGATTTATACACCATACCACCAGTGCACAAAGCGATATAACAGGGAGAGCTTTTGAACTCAAGGTGTAACTTGCATTGGTAAGAAGGCAACATTGTATGCATGCTGAATTCTCATTCATACATATTAATACATTAACAGCCCAATCCTGACGAAAACACCGGCGCCGGAACAAGTGTTCCGGCGCCGGGAGTAGTCGCAAACGTGCCCTAAAGCACATTTGTGACTACTCTAGAGCAGGGAAGGCTGGCCTCCCCTGCTCCAGCGACTGAGCTCCCGATGGCTGCCGGACCCAGGTAAGACAGGATCCAGTGGGCGGGGGGGGGGGGGTTGCCGGTGCAGGGAGGGGGCCCATTGGCCCAGCTGGCCCGGGAGGGGGAGGGGGACGGCTTTGGTCATATCCTGACCCCCATCAGGTGCCAGGGCCTTTACACAGCCTACCCCTTACTTTCGCCAGCAAAATTGCTGGCGGAAATCCTAGGAGGCCAATAGGGCCTGGCCCCGGTTACACTCGGGGAAGGGGACGAGTGTCCCCTTCCCTGAGTAGACCTCCGCCCAGCGGCAGCCTGGCTGCGGCAGAGCACAGGATCCAGTGGGTGGCCTTGGGCCGCTGGCTGGATCCTAGTCAGGATCGCGCCGTAAAGCAGGATCAAAAACAGTGAACAAATTGGTCCAGTAAACATCAGGTCTGAAGATAAGAATCCTGGTGACGCAATGAGCTCTCGCATTGGGTGATGCAAACCCTAGTGACACATCTGATCCTTGGACTCTGTTGGACACAATGCAAGAACTTGCTGCAGATGTTCAGGACTATAAACCACTTTCCTTGGACCTGGTGAAATTCAAGGAATGGAGCCCTCAAGAATCTGACATTTTCCCCCAGCTGTATATATGTTCCTGTTCCAGTAGAGAGATTTAAAGTAGTCAAGGGTGGGCTAGGAAAGGGGGCCTAATCACCCTTTTCCAGAATTTATAATCTGACATGCTGCACACACGTGCGTGTCCAAAAATTGTGTGACCTGCCCACCCGTACACTGGACAGCAGACGCTAAAGCCATCAGGAATGTTTACAGTACTCACAGTCCCCAAGGAAAACATCCTCCATTTAGGGATGGAGGTTCTTTTCTGATCTAAACAAACAAACACAAAAATAGCTTCTTCCACAGGAGATTTGACACATGACATGGCTTGTTCGTAAGGAAGATGTGCCATCTATCAATGGTTCTCAGCTGTATCATCAACTATTTCTGCCTGTAATCTATTCCTAAAAAATTAAAGGCTGGACTGAGTGCCTTTTAAAAATCAAGGGTACTTCATCATAGTACACCCCATGAGATACCATGAAGTCTATATTACTCCAGAGTGAACTGGTTGCACAGGTTATCTATGCATCTCCATGGTGTTATTCATACGGAAAAAATACCGACCCCTAAATCCAAAAAACTACTAAACACTGAGGAACAGATTATTTTCGTGTAAAACTTAAAATAGCTTGTGGAAGGATGAGGGCGCATATGACTGAATCACAGCCTTTTTTTTTTTTTTTTTTTTGGCTACATGACACCCTTTAGCTTATATATGGGCTGTGCACCCCACCCAACAAGGATAAAGTAGGTTTTTTAAAAAAAAATATTGATAGAATATTTATCCTATTTGCCTCTTTGCATGCTGAGCATGAATACTACCTAATTTCCTCGGATATAAATTAGTTTTCATTATTTATTACTTAAGCCTTAAATTTAATATATATCTTTGCAAACAAATCTTAATTAAACACTGAATAAAATTTAAAGGTGTTTTTTTTTTTAAAGTTTGCAAATATTCTTAAAAACCTCCGTTGCAGAATCAGGGCAAATGTTAAGAGCTATTATATAGAAAAAGTGAAATAAAATATTATAATGCACACTTCTATTTTTAAAATTAGAAAGTCTTCTGCCTCCAATCCTATTTTGAATATATATTTTAACAAAAGGTTTCTAGAGGCAGATACCAGCCACCTTGATCAGCAAAACTTTGGGAGAATATACACAATGAAAATGACACAACAGTCCTATGCACAGGAATAAGTCCCACTGTGTTCAATAGGGTTTACTCCCAGGTAGGTGTGCACAGGATCACAGCCTAAGCCATTCATCCTTGGGAAAGTATCAAAATTGCCAGCCAACAGCACTGAATCAATTCCTGTTCCTTAATATAGGCGTTTGTAGATCAATCATGCAAGAAGCAAGGTTAGAGCTTATAATTTTGTGTTTGAAGGAGAAGCACCCAACCAAACTAGCCCAAATGAGTAGCAGTGAAAGGGCTGTAGCTTCTCGAAGGAAGAAAAAAAATCAATCTATGGACTGTTTCTTTGACTCTTGCCTCTGCAATAAATAAGAGGTAGGCTCAAGCAGTCTTTCTGTGAAGTTCTAATTGTTTGTGACAAAAGCTTTCGGCAACCCACAAAAACCCATGAAAAAACCCATAAAGAATGTTTCACTGAAATGGGCCCCAATTCTGCTACCAAAGGAGTAGATGGGAGTTTTGCTATTGATTTCTAGAAAAGCAAGGTCAGGCTTCAAGTGTGAAAGGGGAAAAAAAAACCCTCTCCTAAAATAAATATCTTTGTAAGAGCCCACTAAAAAGACCCAGGATTCAAACACATTCCTTTTGGAGATCAAGGATGTCCGGCCTTTGAAGCCTGAAGGGTTGGGGCGTTTCGCAATCTGTGTGGCAGTCACACTGTGGCATTAGAAATTGTGCATTTGGAATTGTAAAGCATTTTAAATGGAATCTTTCAGAATTCCACAGCTGGCTGGTGAGTGACAGCCTGATATAGCCTGGGGCAGAGAGAGAGAGAGAGAATGACATTGCTTGGATTAAAGTTAAAATGATCTCCTTGTGAAGAGATGCTTAAGAACATTTTGGTAAAAAGAGACAAAGTAAAATGGAATAAATGGCTGAATTCAGGTTTGTGTGGTGATTAAGAAGCCTTATCCACAAACAAATTAAGCTGGAGTATTTGAATTTCAGCCAATTCAGTACCATTAGACAGTTTAGGTAACTACAGTCATATGATTTAGAACCCTGTCTAAATTGATCTGGGGACTGAAGCCAAAATTATTCATACACTCTTGCTAATTTTGGGCGCCATCTTGAGTCGACTGGGAGGTGAGGAAATTATTAGACCATTGACCAATACAGTCCACAGCTTTAAGCTCTGTCATACCTCTCTTTAGCCATCTTCACTAAGGGGCTAATGCCACTTCTCCATTGTTGCATTAATCTTTCGGAAAAATGTGCCTGAATAAGTGGGAGATGGCAAAAAGTGGGAAGGGCCGGCCATCTTGGACGGACCATTTGATATAAATCCTTGCCATAGTGATAACAAGAGAAAGTGGATGAGGCAATGGGTTTTATCCTATGTTTAGTTCAGGGATGGCCAACCATTCAACATGAATGCTCCTGGTCCTTTTAACAGTTGTATAGGTGAGGGCCTTTCAGCAGGTGCAGCTGCTTTAGCAGCACCATCAGCACTTGCAGCTGCCAAGATTCTGTCTTCTACACAACTCTTAAGAATGCACAGGTGGAAGGTTGGCCACCCTTGGTTTAGTTAGTCATGACTAAGTCCCATTGAAATCAATGGGACTAAGGCCCAAGTCCCAATGGGTATTCAAGCATTCTGGCAGCACGAGGCCCTTCATAGCACCGCAAAGACAGGCTGCTGTCATGTGCTTCTGGGTCGTTGCTGCAAATGGGCAGTGGTGCGGCGTGCCCAGCAGTGGCTCCAAAAGCCTCCGCTGGGGCCAGTAGTTGGCAGTGGAGGTGTGTCGTGGGTGAGGAGGGGGAAGGCAGGAGTTTTGGAGTGGATTGGGAGATAGCAGGGGTGGGGAGGGAGGAGGTGGATCTCGGTGGCACAGACATACGCCAGATCCTATCCCCTCTTTTCCAGGCTACCCCACCACTTTTCTCTCCTTGGATGTAAGTCAGCAAAATGGCTGGCATAGATCTGAGGAGACCCATAGGCAATCAAGCAGCCTACCAGGGGGTAAGAAAAAATGTTTTAACATACCTCCTGCTGGCTGATCCTCCCCCACCCCCCTTGGATGTAGTGTGTGCTTCATCAGTGCAGCTGCATCGATGCCAATGGTGGGGGATAGGATTGGGCAGTAAGACAGCATCCTATGCATATTTACTGTTCAAAAAGGTTTACTCCCTAGTAAGTGTGGTTAAGATTGCAACCTTAGTTGTGACTAATGGCCCAATCCTATACCCCTCCTCTGCCGGTGTAACTAGCATTGCACTGCTGGAGGCTGCTTTACTGCAGTCACAAAGCAGCCGACGCATGCTACAGGACCGCTGGTGGGGAGGCAGGTGATTAAAATGGCGCAGGTCTGAATTGCCACATAGCGGCTGCTGGGACTTACCCTGAGGCAAGGGGACAAATTTAGGATACAATCCAAGAACTTTTATTGCTCCAAATTCTATTGTTACAGGAATATGCATGTTAATAAGTTTTGTGTGTTTTTCTCTGGACAGCCAGAGGTTTTTAAAAATCATTTGTAGTTTTTATTCCTTAATGAAAAGCATTACAAAATAAGAGGCCTGGTCTTGCGGTTGATTGATCGGTTATCATTGTCGTGAGCTGTCCTCAGAAAGCTAAACTGACGAACTGCATACAAATCATGCAAGTAAAAAAAAATAAAGTAACTCAGCAATATGCAGTTATCCAACATCTCAGAGCACAGAACACAACCAAGCATTATTTTAGTAGCAATAAATGCCATATACGCAGAAGAACTTTTTGCTCAGATTTATCTTGGGCTTCTTCTGTGGAGAATCAAAACCCATGAAGCATGATTTGGAGAAGACTGCACCCCAAATTCAATGAAACCTTTTTTATCCCCCTTAATCCCTTGATAATTTTTTTGTGCTTCTCTTGTAGAAAAGCAATTTTGCTAATCACCTTTGTGCCGATGCCTGCATTCCTGACAATAGCGTGAACAACTTCCATCAAAGTCTTTGATGTGGGAAAGACACACACACACACACACACACACACACACACACAATCTGAAAACAATTCCATTCCTTGCCACTCTATGGAGAGCACTCTGCTTTAATAGAGAGCAGAGTCTGTGGAAGTTTCTAATCCTTTCTGCCAAAGAAGAGAGAGACTCAGCCAGGTAGCCCACCTTATTCAGGAGTTAAAATAACATGGTTTTGCTCTCAGAGAAAATCAAAACAACTCAAGATCAAAACCAGATTTTCCCAACCCTAACAGGACAGCCTCTCTACTCAGATAACTCTTGATCTAAGTGTGTAACAAGTAACTGGCCTTAATCCCTCAAAGTGATGGCGTTACAGATAAGTACCTTCCTAGTATCAGAGGTGTCTTGAGTTTCAGAAATACACAAAAGTGTTAGCTGGAAAGAAAACAAAACAGAAAAATCTCATCCGCATGACCTGTGTATTTTGCCGAAAAGGTACAAGGCTTGAGCAATATAAAGATAAAGAGGAAGCCTTTGAAAAGAAGGGAGTGCAGAAAGATGGCAGTCAGGTAATGGAGAGGTCGTTCTTCAGTCCCACTGCGGTTGGTGTTTGATTAGCAGCTTTGTGAACCACTTGGTGTGCTGTTCTACACAAGTGTCTGTATTGGGATATCCATGCATGACATAATAAGAGAAATCTTGCTGTGTGTACCTTTTTGTCTATAGGATACTCACAAATTTAAAGAAACATCTTCATGGGACATGCCATCTACTTATGCATGCAGCATGCAGGATGAGGTGATAGCCTATAAAGCAGGAAGTCCTCTTTCCCACGGAAGCATGTAGGGTCAGGAACAGCACCCAAGAACACAAATGGAAAGCTATGGTTTGGCTCCTCCTGTAATCTGATTTGGAAAAGGAAAACCCCCCATTAGGCTGAAGCAGAAGGAAATGCTGGACCATACAAATATGGAGTGACCTTTCCATTTTTTTTAGTGCCAGTATCCTGTACTTTTCTGCCAGTTTCTAAACTTTATTTTTCTTTTAAGGACTAATCTCTCCAGTGTGAAATAGATGGGCACTTGTTCCCATAAAAGGGTCTGGCTTACAGCATCCATTACCTTCCACAAAGGGAAAGTTAAAGTCTCAAATCTCTTTGCAATGCATATTATGATGTGAAAGCCATCAAGAGAGGTATTTATCTGAAACATTTTTACCCCAATCTTCAGCTGACAAGATTCCCAGAGCCGTTTACATAAAATCAATAAAAATAGCAAATCATTAAAACAAAAGGCATTTTGTTTTTCACCCCACTTTGATGGCTTCTCCTCCTCCTCTTATTCATAGGTGATCTTCCTGGCCTCTGTAAGGGGAGAAGGGGCCCAGTCCCAGCTGAAACAGTAGATAGAAATGGTGACAGTGATATTTTGCCTTGGTGGCTTTGTCTAAGATAAGGATATTGTGCTTAGAGCAGAATAAAGAGGCAAAAGCCAGGGAACTTGTTTCTGTAGAGGCAATACATTACAGATACAATTCCTAAGAGAGTGGTGAGGTAATGTGTCAGATACATTTTGCCTCCACCATCCCAGAAATTGGCTTTAGCAGAGCGGGAAGCAAAACCAGAGGGGAGGGTCAGGAAAGCCAACGATATACGAATATATCCTGCCAGGCGGTATAATTTAACCTCTCCTGCAAATGTTGCTGCTGATTGACCTGGTCAGATCTCCATGCCCAGCCTCACCCCTCTCCATTCAGCAGGAGTGGCAACTTCCATGGCCAGTGGAACTTCCATGGTTGTGGGTGGTGGTCGGCTGCTCTGCCGCTCTGGAGTGTCGTAAACGTGCCGTAAGGCACGTTTTTGACATCCAGAGAGTATGTGGCGCCGGTCTCACCACTATATGTCTCACCACTATATGTGGAGTAAGTGGCGCCGGTCTCACCACTCACTCCCTGCTGGAGAGAGGACACCACCAGCGAACACAGGTACGTCCTGTGCTGGGAGGCGTGGGAAGGGGGGAACGGAGCAGAATGGGAAGGGGTGATTGGGTGGCCGGGCCTGGGAGGGGGGAAGGATTCTCAGCGACATGCTCCGCTGAATCCTATCCCTACACGGGCTCCTCGGATTTGTGCTGGCCATTTTGCCAGCACACATCCTAGGAGACCCATAAGGGCAGCTGGGGCATTACCCGGACATTTCTCCCATAAAAGCCAATGAAGATACATGAAGATGCCTTATGTTTCCTCTCTTGTGACAATACGGCCACCAGAATGTGAGGTGGTTTACTCCCATCTTAACTGAAATCAGCCTTTTTACTGTCTCCTGCAATTTTTACTGTCAATGGGAGCTTTTTACTGTCAATGGGAGCTATTTACTTCAGTGGAAGGAACTGCAATCAGGTGCATTGCTGAGGTGTGGCAAGACCTAGTTCTTGCTCCAGGCACGAATGATCTGAATGCTAGGCAACTGGCCAAGTTTGCCCATCTCAACTATGTTCTCAATAGCAACCTCTTTTTTTTCTCCCAAAAAGCCAATGGAAATCACTCACATAATGGGAGAAAGAAAATCCAGCCTGTCATATTGATGAGCGCTGTGCTGGTGTTTTAACAATAATGAGCCTGACTATATTTAAGAACATTCTTGCGTTTGGCCTATGGACAGATCTTTTTCACACTGGGAGGGTAGGTGGAGGTATTTACAGTCTGATGGCAAAAAACTCTCACTGGTTGAGAAAAATACTCATTATTCGTACTTATTTTACCATTTATATTCCACCTTCCCAATCACAAGATAGCTCAAGCTGGCAACTTACTACCTGTATACTGTACAGGTAGAAATGCAAGGGACACAAAGGACATCTGCCTTTGCACCAAGGTGCAGAGGTCTCCATTTCAAGAAACCCTTAACAAATTTGCCTGTAAATGGTCACATCAAAATCAGACATGAAGATACATGATGCCAGAGTTTCTGCAAGACAAGGCTTGTGTTTAATATAGCAGAAAGTTACTATACTAACTACTGTGACTAGTTGTGGATGTAGAAAAGGGATCATCTAAGTAATTCACCATCAGCAGAGATTGTGGTGAGCCCAGTTTGAACTGATAAATGTTTCATGTTGTTCAGCACAGTGTTATTGGCAATGTGCCCCTTGCAGTGAACCCTGTTATCAGAAGTCTTTAAATCAGAGGTGGCCAACCTTCCACCATTAGGGCCTCTGCGTTCTTAGGACTTGTGTAGAAGACAGAAACTTGGCAGCTGCAATTGCTGATGATGGTGCTGCTAAAGCAACTGCACCTGCTGAAATGCTTTCTCCTCTATGCCCATTAAAGGACCAGAAGCATTTATGTTGAAAGGTTGGCCACCCCTGCTTTAAACTTATCAGGTCTTGAATTCACCTTTAATCTCAACCTGTAAGACAGGGCTCATTTTCAATTTCTTTTTATATATGCCCATCTTCTTTTTCTAGGGTGGCCAGGCAAAGGAGGACAGGACACCTCTACTTTTGATTAATGTACAGTATATACAGGCTTAACAGATCGCCGACCGGGACATTCCTTTTTGCCCTTAAGGGAGGCGGGGGGGAGGGGCGATAGAAACCGGAGCGTCGCTCCGGCTTCTATCGCCCCTCCCCCCGCCTCCCTTAAGGGCAAAAAGGAACGTCCTGGTCGGCGATCTGGTAAGCCTGAGTATATAATGAATGTCTATGTCAACATGCGATAATAACCACAAAATCCTCTGTCCCAGGGTGAATTTGGGTACATCTTGTGTTGTAAGATATAGGGGTAGCTTTTAAAACAATGACTCAGAAATTATAAGGATTTCCAACTATTTGATGTGATGATACAGCATACAAGAAATGCATGGGTCTAGGGAGGGGTTGGCCTTGTATCTCTCCAGCAGCAGTCCTCCATGCCTCGTAGCAGATCACTTCTGAACATCAGTTTGCTTTCCAACGTAGTTTGTGATATGGCTTGGGAGTTCAAAGACAAAAAATAATTAAAAAACCACTGGGCATACCACAAATAGCTATTTGGATCCTGGCCAGGAAATGGAACTGAACATATGGTTGGGTACCAATGTAGATAAAGTCACTCCAGAGAAACAATAGCAAAGCATGAAGCTCACCTATGTCAGAAGAAATTACTGTATGTTTTATATTGAAAACAAATTCTCAAAGAAAGTAGTGCTCTGGAAGGAAAGGCAGGATATAAATCATTTAAATACTAAATAAAGTATAAAAAGATTGTTTTTATTGTTAAATGAGTAACACAAACTTTCATTTTATTCTTAAAGTTTCAAATATACAAGACCCCCGTTAACAAAGCTTCAACTTTCCGAGTAAACTGATTATCTCAATACATGCTGATTTCCTCATGTCATTGTGAGTCACAACTTTATGAAACAGCTTGCACATTTCTAATTATGTGAGAACATAACCTACGGGAACAAATCTTTAAAAAGAAAATGGAGCCAAGAAGACAATTTTTTGCAAACACACCTTCAGTGTAACAAGAACAAAAACTACCAAAATAATAGTCACTGGCTTTGTAACCCATTCTGGATGCCTATTATAAGACTATAAATAACTGTAGTTGTTTTTAGCTTGTCCTGTGGGAACCAACACAAAGGTTACTTAGCTTCAGTGGATATCTCTCTCTTCCTGTATGTAAAAGCCAGTTTGCAACAGGTCACCACACTCTAGAACAGCGTTTCCCAAACTTTATTGTGACCATAAATGCAATTTTTGGCCCAAGGAGTTGGTACATGTTAATAATAGTTTAAAAGTTTTAATTTGGATAATAAAATAAAATAAAAATTACTGAGTTTTTGCAGCAGCTACCTTAATACTGCTTTATTTTGTGGGTGAGCTCTTCAAGTCTTGGTTTTATGTTGATGGATAAAGCACAATGCAAGCCATGCTGAGGATCCACATCATTCCTTGATTTGGTTTTCATTGCGAAATGAGCTGAAAATCCTTGTTCACAGAGGTATATTGTGGGAAATGGAAGAAGAGCCTTTTCAGCTTCCCAAGTCAGAATGGGCTTATCTATGAGCTGGGTTCAAAATTTTGAATATGGAAGGCTTTCAAAAAGTTCCTTCTATATTTGATTTCCGTGGAGATCTATCAATTCTTGAAATCCTGGGATATCTTCTCCGACCTCATTCACAGTCACACTGAATACATTCCTGACCCAGCTATGTTGCATGATGTCAACATGTTCCAGCGGCGTAGGTACACCCCCAGCGGGTGGGGGCCCACTCACCATGCAACCTCCATGATGTCACAAGCTCTGCCCCTTGGGGCACGGCATCACAAGCACCGCCCCTTGGGGGCATGGCATCATTTTCGCAACGCCGCGGCAAACCGGAAGCGCAAAAGTCCCCCCCCGGGTTTTTTTGGGCCTGTTTTTGGGTGCCGACCTGGCATGTATCACGGAGACCTGGTTGGATGCGGCTGGTGGCATGAGCCTTTCCGAGCTGTGTCCACAGGGTTACCGGGTAATGCAGCAGCCACGGCTACAAGGGCAAGGGGGTGGTGTTGCTGTGGTCTAGCAGGATTGGAAAATTGGAGATATCAAGGGAACGTTTTGTGCAAAGATGGGCATGATAAAGGACAAAAAAGGCAGAGACCTAACAGAAGCAGAAGAGATGGCAAGAATACACAGAAGAACTATACAAGAAAGATCTTAATGTTCCTGATGACCACGCTGGTGTGGTCACTGACCCAGAGCCGGACATCCTAGTGAGTGAAGTCAAGTGGGCCTTAGGTAGCATTACTAACAACAAAGCTAGTGGAGATGATAATATCCCAGCTGAGCTACTTAAAATCCTAAATGATGATGCTGTGAAAGTGCTGCACTCAATATGCCAACAAATTTGGAAAACTCAGCAGTGGCCAAAGGATTGGAAAAGGTCAGTTTACGTTCCAATTCCAAAGAAGGGCAGTGCCAAAGAGTGTTCAAACTACCGCACAATTGCACTCACTTCACATGCTAGCAAGGTTATGCTCAAAATTCTACAAGCTAGGCTTCAGCAGTACGTGGACCGAGAACTACCGGAAGTACAAGCTGGGTTTCGAAGAGGCAGAGGAACTAGAGATCAAATTGCCAACATGCGCTGGATCATGGAGAAAGCCCGAGAGTTCCAAAAAACCACCTACTTCTGCTTCATTGACTACGCAAAAGCCTTTGATTGTGTGGATCACAACAAAGTGTGGCAAATTCTTAAAGAGATGGGGGTATCAGACCACCTTACCTGTCTCCTGAGAAACCTGTATGCGGATCAAGAATCAACAGTTCGGACCGGCCATGGAACAACTGATTGGTTCAAAATTGGGAAGGGAGTACGGCAAGGCTGTATATTGCCACCCTGCTTATTTAACTTATATGCAGAGTACATGATGAGAAATGCAGGGCTGAATGAATCGCAAGCCGGAATCAAGATTGCCGGGAGAAACATAAACAACCTCAGATATGCAGACGATACCACCCTAATGGCAGAAAGTGAAGAAGAACTAAAGAGCCTCTTGATGAGAGTGAAAGAGGAGAGTGCAAACGTTGGCTTGAAACTCAACATTAATAAAACTAAGATCATGGCATCTGGTCCCATCAATTCCTGGCAAATAGAAGGGGCAGAAATGGAAGCAGTAACAGATTTTACTTTTTTGGGTTCCAAGATCACTGCAGACGGAGACAGCAGCCATGAAATTAAAAGACGCTTACTCCTTGGAAGGAAAGCTATGGCAAATTTAGATAGCATAATAAAAAGCAGAGATATCACCATGCCAACAAAAGTTCGTATAGTCAGGGCGATGGTGTTCCCAGTAGCAATGTATGGTTGCGAGAGTTGGACCATAAGGAAGGCTGAGCGCCGAAGAATAGATGCTTTTGAACTGTGGTGCTGGAGAAGACTCCTGAGAGTCCCTTGGACTGCTAGGAGATCAAATCAGTCAATCCTAAATGAAATCAACCCTGACTGTTCCCTGGAAGGACAAGTACTAAGGCTGAAACTCAAATATTTTGGCCACCTAATGCGAAGAGAGGACTCTCTGGAGAAGACTCTGATGCTGGGAAAGATTGAAGGCAAAAGGAGAAGGGGAAGGCAAAGGATGAGATGGTTAGACAGCATCACCGATGCAACGAACATGAAAATGAGCGAACTCAGGAAGAAAGTGGAGGATAGGAAGTCCTGGCGGGATATGGTTCATGGGATCACGAAGGGTCGGACACGACTTAACGACTGAACAACAAATCGGGATTACATCTCCATAACCGGATACCCTGTCCCACAGTGTGTTGGGTTTGAGTGTCTCTGCATCGTGCTACAGGGGCGAGACAGGATTGGGATGCTGCTGGTGTACCGTCCACCTGGTTGCCCAGCGGCTTCCCTACCTGAGCTGACCAAGGTGATCTCGGCGGTGGCATTGGAGTCCCCACGCCTCTTAGTGCTGGGGGACTTCAATGTTCATGCCGAGGATACAGTGGTGACGACCATGGGCCTGTCTCAGTGGATCACGGCCCCAACGCATGGTGCGGGGCACACCTTGGACTTGGTGTTCACTGGTGGGTACAAGGATGGTGATCTGCCCATGGAGGAGATTAAGATCACTCATCTGTCTTGGACAGATCACTATGTGGTGAGCTTTAGACTGGCAACATTTAATCACCCCTGTAGAGCTGGGAGACCGAATTGTATGGTCCGCCCCCGGAGACTGATGGATCCGAATGGTTTCCTGAGGGCTCTGGGGGATTTCCCAGCTTCCCGGGTCAGTGATTCATCTGATGCTCTGGCTGCCCTGTGGTATGGGGAGGCAGCTAGAGCCTTGGATCAGATCGCTCCCGAACAACCATGGCCTTGCCGTCGAGCCAAGGTAGCTCCATGGCTCACTGAGGAGCTGCCGGCAATGAAACGACTGGGCCGACGCCTAGAGCGACGGTGGAGGAAAACTTGTGATGAATCTGACCGAACACGGGCTAGAGCCCATTTTAGGGCCTACTTCGTGGCAGTGATGGCAGCGAAGAAGGCGTTTTTCTCTGCCACCATTGCGTCTGTGAGCAGCCGACCAGCAGAGCTCTTTCAAGTTGTTCGGGATTTACTCCACTCGGCTCCTGTAGCGAGTGAGTTGGAGTGCTTGACGGACCGCTGCAATGAGATCACACGGCACTTTGCAGATAAAATCGCTCAGATTTGCCATGACTTGGACTCTGGTTTAACAGTTCCAGAAGTTGTCCCTACGGCATCTGTCAATTCCATCATTATGGATTCTTTTCACCATATACAGCCTGAGGATGTGGATAGGGTCCTCTGTAGTTTGAGACAGTCTTCCTGCCCACTTGACCCTTGCCCAGCTTGGTTAATACGATCTGCACGGGTTGGTCTGGCCGATTGGGTGGAACCTATTGTGAATTCATCTTTGCGGGAGGGAGTGATGCCTAGCATCTTGAAGACCGCAATTGTGCGCCCCCTCCTGAAAAAACCATCTCTGGATTCCTCCAATTTAAATAACTATCGGCCAGTTTCCAATCTGCCCTTCTTGGGTAAGGTGATTGAGCAGGTGGTGGTGTCTCAGCTCCAGGGGATACTAGATGAAGGAGTATCTGGACCCCTTTCAGTCTGGCTTCAGGCTGGGCTTTGGGATGGAGACAGCCTTGGTCGCCCTGCTGGATGATCTTCACCAGGGACTGGATAGGGGGAGTGCATCCCTGCTGGTCCTTTTGGACCTCTCGGCAGCTTTCAATACCATTGACCATGGTATCCTTCTGGGTCGGCTGGCCGAGTTGGGACTTGGGGGCACTGCCTTGCAGTGGTTCCGTTCCTACTTGGCTGACAGGTCCCAGATGGTGATGCTGGGAGATGCCTGTTCGGCGCCCTGCCCTATACAGTGTGGGGTGCCACATGGTTCTATTCTGTCTCCCATGCTTTTTAACATCTACATGAAACTGCTGGGGGAGATCATCCGGGGATTTGGAGTTGGGTGTCACCAATATGCCGATGATACCCAGCTCTCTCTCTCCTTGCCGCCTTATTCCAGGGAGGCTGTGGAAGTCCTGGAGCGCTGTCTGGAGGCGGTTGGGGTCTGGATGAGGGCTAATAGGTTGAGAATGAATCCAGAAAAGACAGAGGTCCTACTGGTCAGGAAAGCCTCGATGCAGGTACTGAGTCATCTGCCCGTTCTGAATGGGGTTGCACTCCCTCTGCAGGAACGGGTGTGCAGTTTGGGAGTACTTCTGGACTCACAGCTCTCCCTGGAAAACCAGGTGGCAGCTGTGGCCAGGGGTGCATTTGCCCAGCTTTGGCTGGTGCGCCAGCTGCGGCCGTACTTGAGTCGATCGGACCTGACCACGGTGGTCCATGCCTTAAGGCTGATTCACACCAGCCCTTTCCGTGCGCGTTTTGGCTTCTTTTCGTGCGTTTTTCATGCTTGCGTCTGACGCAGCATGAGCTTACGACGCAGCCAGGAGAGATGGTTTCGTTTTATCTTTTTTGCTGCGCTCGCGTTTAAGCTAGCGTTTATGCTCCCGGTGCTAGGCAGCTCACCAATCAGAGAAGCGCATTTCTCTTCACCAAATCACAGCTGCGCTTTCTTCAAGAAGGCGGGCAAACGTTCAGAGAACTGCTAGACGCACGTACAGACGCTAGAGTAGAGCAAACGTGCACGGAAGGGCTAGTGTGAATCAGCCTTAAGTGACTTCCAGACTGGATTACTGTAATGCGCTCTACGTGGGGCTGCCCTTGAAGACGGTCTGGAAGCTGCAATTAGTGCAGAATGCAGCGGCCCGGGTGGTTGTTGGAGCTAGGTGGTTTGACTCTGTTGAACCGCTGCTTCAGCGGCTGCACTGGCTGCCCATTCGTTTCCGGGCCCAATTCAAGGTGCTGCTAATGACCTTTAAAGCCCTTCACGGTTTGGGTCCAGGATATCTGAGGGACCGCCTTCTCCCATACATTCCGGCCCGCTCTCTTAGGTCATCTGAGGGGGCTCTCCTGCGAGTGCTACCTCTATTGCAAGTTAGGGGAGTGGCAACACGTGGGCGAGCCTTCTCTGCTGTGGCGCCACAACTGTGGAACTCCCTGCCAGGGGATCTGAGAACTACCCCCTCCCTCATGACTTTTCGGCGAGGGCTCAAAACGTTTCTGTTTTGTCTTGCGTTTGGGTGATGGGTAGTTGTCTGCCTCCAGTGCCTCAGTATGTTCTACCGTGCTGTTTTTCTGCTCCACATTGTTACCCCCCAGTAGATTTTATTGTTTTTTAATTTATGTTATGTATTGTTTTTAAATTATGTATTTTAACTGTTGTAAGCCGCCTTGGGCATCTGCCTCGGTATAGGAAAAGGCGGGGTATAATTTTTTTAAATAAATAAATAAATAAAAAGGCCCCGGGAGGGTGCACTGGAGGGGGGGGTTGCACGAAGGCCGGGGGGGGGGGGTTGCACGAGCAGACACCACTTACCCAGCCTTCGTTTGTCGTGCCTCCTCTGCCTCTGTGCGGCATCTCTGGCCTTGTCTATTCGCTGGCCAGAGATGTCCCTAGAGAGGTTGCGCCTGTGCAATTGGTGCAGAGCCTCTCTAGCCCCTAGTCTCGCTGGCTGAAAGACTGGAGGTTTTTTTTAAAGCTACTCTAGGGAACTAGTGGACACTGGCATCGCTCGAGGTGGGGCGGAAAGCTAAGTTCTGCAGCTTTCCGCCCCACCGTTACTCTCCGGTACGAGGCGCCCCGCCCCTTCGTCATAGGAGCCCGACAGTGGAGAGAAAGCAACACACAGGAGAGTCCCTGTGCGTTGCTTTATCTCCGCTGACGGGCTCCTATGACGAAGGGGCGGGGCACCTCGTAACGGTGGGGCGGAAAGCTGCAGAACTTGGCTTTCCGCCCCACCTCGAGCGACGCCAATGCTAGTGGATCCATTCTGTGTTGCCTTATGGACCCAAAACTGTGGAGTCATATGTATTGTCTCTTGTGTTGGGTTATTTGGAGCTTCAAGATGCACAATGCGGCTGTGCTGGTTTGAAATTAGGGAGATGGTTTCTTTCTTCTAAGAACCTTAGGCTTCAATTCTACACACTTTTCCTGGGAGTAAGCCCCATTGAATATAGTGGGACTTGCTTCTGAGTAGATATACATAGGATTGTGCTGTTAAAGGGTTACCACTTATTCCAGGTCATAATGCCATAGAGTACAATAGGGCCCTCTTATTTCACAGAACATAACATCATGTCCTTTATTTTAGATATCACAATTTCAAAAAGGCAAAAAAAAAATTAATGACAATTTAGAATAGGGTTTATGGATTCAGCTCGTGTGCTTTTAGTACCAGCGTAACTTGGAGAAGTAAACATATTTCTGCCAGGAAAAGCATCAGTGTTGATTTCAGCTTGTTATGCAGGGGTAGATACCATAAAAAGGTGGCAATTATGCCTCAAGGTCAAACTGTATGTTAGTCATGGTGGACTAACATACAGTTTGACCTTGAGGCATAATTGCCACCTTTTAATGGTATATTTGCGATATTTTTTCTTCTTCTGAAAGCAGCAGCAGCAACAGTCCTCTAATTTTAATTGGAGCTGCAGAATGGGAACAAGCTAGTTTCCAAACCCTTTCCTGCATTGTGCCCCTGAGCTGCTATGGGGCACAGAAGAGAATATATGTGGGCTTAAGGCCGAGACACACCAAACACGTCGGTGTGCGTCCCGTCCGGTGCGTTGCAGGTAGCAGATGTGCCACAATGCAACAGCAATGCACCCAAGGCACATCGGAGAACAGTTGTGCCTTGCGGTCTGCAATGATTGGTCGCTTGTGGTGGAGGAGGAGCACTGAGAGAGCACAGAGGAGAACTTGTAGTTGGAGAAAAGAAGGAACTGTAGTGCATCTCTCCACGCCCTCCTCCAATACACACATTCTATTTTCTTCAATGCATGCCCCACATGCAGCATTCTACTACAATTATAAATGCTACAATCCTGCACACTCTGTTTGTGCTATTGAACCCGGGCAGGGGACGGACAGATGGACACACACACAGACTTTCCAACTAAAAAATTGCACAGAACCAGATTAACCAGGGCAACAATTAAGCAAGGGCAGCAAGTTTCTAAGTCCCTGGAAATGCTTTCCAGGCAGCACATAGAGAGTAGAGCATCTCCGCTGAGTGATTTTGGATTGCTTAAAAGTAGCTTCAAACAACTCGATTCCGATTGGCTAGAAAAACTCCTGAACTCTGATTGGCTACCGCGTTTGCTCTGCATCCCGCCTCCAGTTCCAAATACTGCCTGATTGACTGAACGTCACAAAAGTCAGCAAATGTGAGCAATGGGTCAACTTAGTGCTCACTGGAACATCGCTAACAATGCTCCTGTGCATTCCAGCCAGAGAGAAGACAGGATTTTTTGAGCTGCACACGGATGCTGCTGGACAACAGGTTTGGTGTGTCATAGCCTTTAGGCTGCAATCCTATTCACACTTTCTTGAGAGTAAGCCCCAATGGGACTGGCTTCTGAGTAGATATGCAAATATGCACATAATTGCACATTAAAAAAAACTACATTTTTCTATCTGCCGCTAATAGCAGCTGGGGCTGGTTGGTTCAGATCCATTGTTGGGGGGGGGGAAGGTTGGACCCTTCCCATCAAAATCAAATCTCCCATTGCCTCTTTTTGATGAAAAACAATGTGTTAGGAACTTGAAACCCAAAGACCTAACATATACTGTACTGTATATAGTTTGGATCTTATAGACTTGGCTGCAGACCTATAGCACTTTCACTGAACACAATGTGACTTACTTCACAGAGAGTAGATATGCAAAGGGTTGCGCTGTTTGCATTGTGACACAAGCATTTACAGGCAGCCATCCTACCTCAGAAAGAACGAGGCGACTTTTCTTAGATCTGAAACAACATCCGCCTGGAAGTGTGAAGCCAAAGCTCACGCTTCCTAGTAGGGACCCCACACCATTCTCTTACCACTCAGCCTGCTTGCGTGGGCTGTTGCAAGGCAAGGCGTTTGCGAAATGTTGCTTGCTATATGATGATGATGCTCTCCGCGGAGAGAAAAGTGTGCGGGCCGCGGGGAGGAGAGCCATTCTGTTTCCGTCCCCGCTTTCCTCATCGCCGCTGTGAACTCCACGCTGAACCAATTAATGCATTACCGAGGGACAGGCTCCCGAGGGCGGGACACGCCCATGTGACTGCCCGACCGGGCGGGGAGAAACAGCCGCCCCGGACCAGCGGCGGCCTACCCGGGCCCAGCGGCGGCAGCTCCACGTTTGAGTTTGTCGCTGCCGGGCCCGGGCCGGCGAGGCCGCCGCCACTCCATGGGGAGACCGGGCAGCCCCCCGCCGCAGCCCGAGAACCGCTGCCTGTTGTGGGCGCTGCCGGAGGAACCGCTGCTGCTCATCTGCTCGTACCTGGACGCGCGGGCCTTGGGCCGCCTGGGCCAGACCTGCCGCCGCCTTTGGCACTTCACCTCCCGGAATGTGCTCTGGAGGCGTCTCGCCCGTTCCTGCCTCAACGCAGGCTTCAGCGCGCTGGGCGCCGACCTGTAAGTGCCTGGGTTGGGAAAAGGTGGCTGGGAAAATACGGGGCGTCGTCGCGGCCTAGTCGAATGATGAGGGGAGCTTCCGTCAAAGGCCACGCCCGCTCCTCCGGGGAGGAGGGACGTTCCTGGAGCGCGTTGGCCGGAGGGAGGGAGACCAGCAAGCCGGTAGATCCCTCCAGACTGGCTTCGCGGCGCAGAGGGTGGGGAATGGGGATATGTGCTGAAGGCACACTAGCCCTTTCCGTGCGCGTTTTGGCTTAACGTTTGGTCTTTTCTTGCGTTTTTCATGCTTGCGTCTGACGCAGCATGAGCTTACGCCGCAGCCAGGAGAAATGGTTTCGGTTTATCTTTTTGATGCGCTCGCGTTTAAGCTAGCGTTTATGCTCGCGGTGCTAGGCAGCCCACCAATCAGAGAAGTGCATTTCTCTTCACCAAATCACAGCTGCGCTTTCTTCAAGAAGGCGGGCAAACGTTCAGAGAACTGCTAGACGCACATACAGACGCTAGAGCAGGGCATGCGTGCCGGAAAAGGCTAGTGTGAATCAGCCTGAGAGGGGTTGGTTGTGCCTGGGACCACGAGTGCCCGGGATAGCCGGGGAGCATGGATTGATTGACCTGTGCCGTGCTGATCCACGCAGCCTGGGGTGCGGCTGGAAGCGCGCAAAGGGACTGAGCTGTGCCACACTTGTCGTGTTGCTAGGGTATTTGCCATGCTTTTGACACCACACCTATGGCACGGGGGTTCATTTGATGCTCCAAAAGAGAGGCATGTGCTTTTATGCCTGGCTGGACTCCCAAAACAAATGGGAGGCGTCTTTGCTACCACAGGATGGCCCAGTTAAATACAGTATATTGCTTCCTGCTGGACGTGTTCTCATTCATATCCTGCTTTGCAGCCATGGTTATCTTCAATCAAAATCTCCTCCTGTCACACCCCTCCTGCCTCAGACCGAGTCGGGGGGGGGCTCAAAATCCTCTGCTGCCTTGAAGTTTTCGAAAACGTGTCAAACTATCTATATATGCAACTTCCAGGTTTTAGAGGTAGCCCATCTCTGAATGCCAGATGCAAGTGAGTGACAACAGGATACAGGTATCTTGTTGTCTTGTGTGCTCCCTGAGGCATCTGATGGCCACTGTGAGATACAGGAAGCTGGACTAGATAAGCACTTGGCCTGATCCAACATGTTCTTAAGGGGTAGCTACCTTCAAGGAGCTCTGAAGTTTGGGCTTGGGGGGGGGTCACCTGGTACAGCTGATCCAATACCACTTTGTCTATGATCCTCGACTTGCTTTTGGACTTTGTCTATGATCCTTCCTGCTCTTGGCCATCAGGACCTGAGGGTGGTTGCTCTGCTTATAGTGGACCAAAACTTTAGGCGGAAGAAGTCTTCAGTGACTCTATAACGGTCAAGGATCGCCTCTTTGAGTTTTCAGATCCCAGGCAGATAGGATTTGGAGGCCGGCCTGAGCTGGCCCCATCAAATAGGGCCCCAAAATGTAGTTCCACTGGGGCCAGGGCCGCTGTGCTACCTTGGCAATTTGCTCAGTGGTCAGGAGTGCCTCTCTTCTGGGGCCAACTTGGTCAAGCAGAACAAGGGCCCTTGCCCAGTAGTGGTCTCCAGAGACATGCCTCTTGACAGGCAAATCTGGGAAGGTGGGGGAGGGGCTGCACTCACAGTCCTTACCTGGAGCCCATGGGGAAGCTACTTTGCCCTGGACCAAACAGTGTTCCCGTGTGATGTCCCAAAATGCCACATCTGAAATATGTTCCTTTTTTGAACTTATTAATGCAATATAGAAAGTGGAAGGAACCCATTTTAAAATTGAATGTACTTTCTGGTCAGTATTGTTCATCTGGTATGCATATGTGGGAGATGCAGATTTTCGTGTCACTTGTGTAAATGCCCTAAACCAGCGATTCTCAAAGTTCTCCCCACAAGTTCATAATCGCTCTGTGGCGATTATGACCATTTCTGGTTTTCATCGATCCACAGCAATCTACAGCTCGGGGAGGCCCGCAGAGGGTGCTGCGGATCTCCCTGAACCCTCTGGAGGGCTGCAGGACTCCCAGTAAGTATAAGAAGTACTTTTTTCTCCCGGTGGCGGCAGCGAACCCTGGGATCACCACCTCCATGCTGTCTCCGCCCCTTAAGGTGACAGGGGATAGCGTCTGGTTCTCCTGGTGGGTCACGACCCACCAGTTTGAGAAACAATGCCCTAAACCATGATAACTGTTGTGGGTCAACAGTGATTTATTATAGGGAATACCCATTGTAGAACTCTCTAGCCCCCCCCCCCCCACTTCATAATTTCAGATTGTTAGTTGAGGGAAGGTTGGGGCAAATTTTCCCAACAGCTAAGTTATATTTGGTCTTTTGGGGCTATGCTTAATTACTGATGTGTACAATTGTTCCAAGATCACTGCAGACGGAGACAGCAGCCATGAAATTGAAAGACGCTTACTCCTTGGAAGGAAAGCTATGGCAAATTTAGATAGCATAATAAAAAGCAGAGATATCACCATGCTAACAAAAGTTCGTATAAGGGCGATGGTGTTCCCAGTAGCAATGTATGGTTGCGAGAGTTGGACCATAAGGAAGGCTGAGCGCCGGAGAATAGATGCTTTTGAACTGTGGTGCTGGAGAAGACTCCTGAGAGTCCCTTGGACCGCCAGGAGATCAAATCAGTCAATCCTAAATGAAATCAACCCTGACTGTTCCCTGGAAGGACAGGTACTGAGGCTGAAACTCAAAATTTTGGCCACCTAATGCGAAGAGAGGACTCTCTGGAGAAGACTCTGATGCTGGGAAAGATTGAAGGCAAAAGGAGAAGGGGAAGGCAAAGGATGAGATGGTTAGACAGCATCACCAATGCAACGAACATGAAAATGAGCGAACTCAGGAAGATAGTGGAGGACAGGAAGTCCTGGCGGGATATGGTTCATGGGATCACGAAAGGTCGGACACGACTTAACGACTGAACAACAACACAATTGTTTATGCACCACTCAGATTAGTTCATGCCATATGGCATTGTTAAAATTCTACAATTAGTATATGAATTTACTGAGCATACAGCATATCGCTTACAGCAGCGGTTCTCAAAGTGGTGGTGTGTGACCCCACCTGGAGAACCGGATGCTTCCCCTGCCCCCTTAAGGGGCGGTGGCAGCATGGGGGTGGCTGTAGCGATCCCGGGGATCACTACTGCCAGGGGAATTTTTTTGCAAAAAATGGGTTTTCGTACTTTTACCGGGGGCCCCATAGGGTGCAGGGAGGCCTGTGGACCCCTCCGCAGCCTCCCTGAGCTTTAGATCGTTTTTTTCACGAAAAACTGGAAGTGGTTGTAAATCACCATGGAATGTTGCGAAAATGTTTTGCAGTACGTTTCTCCCAGTCTTGCAGACTTTACAACATCTTCCATTGATCTCAGTGGATTTTTCCAGTCGATAAATTTGCCAGAACTTTTTGTCTTAAACATGATCCAAGAGCCATGAAATAATTATCTGTCTAACTTGAGACAGTCAACTCAGGATCCGAGTACATTAGTTTTTAATTTTTGAAAAAGTCATTTGGGTGGCCCTGAACAGTTTTGACAGTAGCTTTAAAATTTAACTACTCTTTCCAGAATCTCCTATTATACTAATCTGTTTAAAATGCTCCTGAATGGAACACTAAGGAGACCTATCAAGGCCTTGGGTTGTGGGAGGTAGTAAAGGGAATTTTCTATGCACTAGTGTCTTAGGCAATGATTGCATTGAAATCGGCAGGGGTGAGGGCTGTAGGATTTGTTGTACCTTTCAACACCTGGGATCTGCTTGCTGTGCTATATTGTGTTTCCTTCTGAGGAAATGAATTTTTGTATTTTTCATTAAGAATAAGCTCTATGCTTGGTGAAGGGTTCAGGTGTACAGCACAACAGGTGCAGTAGTTGGCAAGGCCTCTACTCTTATTCCAGAGTGAAAGGCAGAACAATAAACTTAAAGGTTCAGTCAACTGAGGGGAACTTACAAATGTTGGCGAAAGCGCACACAAATTCTGGAGGTAATTCAAAATGTTAATGGATTTTATTTGAAGACTTTCTTTGATTTGCATATACTGATTTGCATATTTCCTCTTAAAATGTTTCTGTGGCTTTATGAGTATGATAGTATGCACAGTGGTGTGAAGATGGTGAGGCTTGGTCCCTTCCTGCATTTTGCTTCTGATATGAACCGCTTGCTGAAGGGTATCACGAGGCTTGCTGGGTTTGAGTGTGTGGTGGGGAAGTAGTATTGTCCTTCCACCTCTGGCTGTACAATGAACTGGTTACATGCTTCCTGCAGAAGGCATAAACAGTAAGAATGCATGTGCCTACCCATACCCACGCTCTGCAGCCCAACAATTGGGTGAATGGGGCTTGCTGAAAAATGGGAGGAGGAATGAATGGGATGATGTGGATCATGGTGACAGTGGTGCAGGAGCAGCCTTGGAATTTTTAAGTCATGTGTCGGTACAAGAGAAGGAGGTGGCTAAGGTTACTGTGTGGTAACTTCAGGTAAAATTTGAAAGTCTAAGGCTGTGATCCTATCCACATTTTCAAGGGAGTAAGCCCCATTAAATACAGTGGGACTTATGAGTAGACAGAGGATTTTGGAAAGAGAGGACAAGTGTTGAGAATAATTTGGGGTTGTGAGGCTCATAGCTGCTACTGTTATGGCCCAGTCTTATCTGCTGGTAGCGCTGGCATCCCATGAGTTACACCAGCACTGTGAGGGCCCCGCCATAGGGGCATGCCCTCTGCTGGCAGCTGCTGCATGGCTACTGGTGCAGCGGCCAGAAAGCTGTATGCTGCCAGGAGTGTGATGCAGACTGGCCGCCGGTGGGAAAGGGGCAGAGATCAGGGCAGAAGTGAGGCAAGACGGAGCCAGTGGCTGCTGGATCCCAAACCCCTATCCTGGGCCAGAAAGCCCCCTGTGACTCCTCAGAGTTACGCCAGCAATAGAGCTAGTGTAGCTCTGAGGAGTCCCATTGGGGACCATGTGGCAGCTGACATCCAGGTAAGCTTTTCCTCTTCCGACTTGCTGGTCTCCTCCCCGGGACAATATGTAGGATGCAGTGGATGTTGTGCTGGCAGCCCTGTATCCTACATGCCGTTGCCAGATAGGATTGGGCTGTTAGGCTGCAATACAGTTACCTGGGAGTAAGTCCCGTTGAATTTAATGAGACTTACTTCAGAGTACATATGCATAGGCTTGTGCTCTTAGTTGGCTTGCATTTTTTTAATATCATATTTTGACACTGTGGAACACCAAGTAACAGACATTTTAGAATAGGAGTTTAAAGTCCAGTTTTGCTAAGGAGTTTGTGGTATCCAGGTCAAGTTGCTCTGATTAGCAATCTTCAGCTTCTGTTCCCAGTCTTTAAAATGAGAATTTCAGTTGCTATGTGATAATGGGTGTGAAGCTTAATTAAACAAAGGAATAAATTCATGATACCACTACACATTTTATAAATGTGCCTCAAAGTCACTAAGCATTGTATTAAAAGAAATTAAAAATCCAAATTCACATAAAACCATTTGAGTCCTATGAAAAACAAAAAAACCACAGGCTATCAAAACATCCAATTAAAAATAATTGGACACAATAAGATCAGTAAGTTAAGAACTCTCAAGGGACTATCTAAATGTGCATTATTTCTAGAAGGCCAGGAGGGAGGAACAGTGACAGACTCTTTTAGAACAGGGCACAAGGATTAAAATAATTTCAGAACACCTTAACATTTGGGTGTCTGGTAGTTTCCAGACCTGTGTATGACTTAGAGCACAATTCTGCGTACGTTTAGAGCGGTGGAGTGCGTGCTCCGCTGTTCTAAACTGTTGCAAAAGTGCCGTAAAGCATGTTTGCGACTATTTTTGAGTAAGGGCCGCTGCTTCCACCGCTGGGAAAGGTAAGTCTCCCACTGGCGGGGGCAAGGGCGGACCGGGCGGCGAGGGAGGGCGGCGGTTGGCTGAGCCGGCCCAGGAGGGGGCGTGGATGTCGGCCACCACATCCCCATCCCATTCCCGGGCTCGGTGGCCATTACATGGCCGCCTCGGAGTTACGCCAGCTCTTGAGCCTCCCATCTCTAAACCGGGGGAAGGGGACGAACGTCCCCTTCCCCTGAGGAGACCTCCGGGCTGCTCCAGAGCGGCCCAGAACAAGCATAGGATCTTGCGGGTGACCCTAGGGCCGCCCGCGGATCTTTAGACAAGATTGCGCCACCCTTAATGTATTTCCTACTGTACTAGAGACACCTTACCTAGTAATAATCCTAGAAGAATGGAATTTTCCCTCTTTATGGCCATACAGTGATGGCTTCTGGTTTTCTTATATCAAGACCTCAGTTCTCTCTTTTACTCTCATTTTTAACATATGAATCACTACAAGGCAGAACTGGGAATAACTTTTGTACTGTGCATAGCCCTGTGTTACTTCCAACATTATCATGTGTGAACTGTGCAGTGCTCTGACTAATAAGGGGAAATTCTGTTTATGTCCATAGAAGTATTTGAACTTTTTGGGTTTGCAGGGTTGGTCAGAGAGCATATGACATCTTACAAGTCTAAAATCCATATGCATTTATTGTCTTCAGAATTTTCCAAAAAAGTTTTATTCAGTGGTTCCTTCCTGTAAGATGATAAAACAGAGTTTAACCTTTTGTCAAAAGGGCAAAACAGGGAGAGAGATTAAGATGGCTCAACTGCAGGAGCAGGAAATAGTCATTTGATGTTAATTAGTCTGTCTAAATAGTCTGTCTAAATATGTAAACTGCAGCAGGGTGGATGGCAGGCCTCATCTTACAAGGAATGGGTGTGTGCGTACAAGTGCACAGCCTCTGTATCTCCCTCCCTAAAACCAGCATCTCTAAAGTGCTTCCTGTCATTGTCAGACATGATCAGTTCCCTTCCATGAAGGCCAAAATGTTTTTTTGACACTGGTTTTATGACCAGCAATAACTTGGACTGTTTTATCCATTGTTGTTTTTGTTGTCCTATCTGTGACCCTAGTAGGGCCTAGTGGATTATCTCCCTTTTTAAGGAGCGTATTACAGAAGAAAACCTACCTTTCGAGTTTTCAAAACCAGGGGCGTAGGCTGATATGGGGCCCTGGGGCAGTGGGCCCCAGGGCGTAAGGGCGGAGAGGCTCCTGGGGGGGCGTAGAGGGCCTCTGGAGGGGCGGGAGACATCCTAGGTTTCAGTTTTTTCTTTTGTTTTTTCCCGTTTTTCCGGGTTTTTTAAAGGTTTTTTTTAGAAGTAACGGGGCTTTGTAGTCTCCCCCCCCCCTTGCATTGCAGCCTTGCCTAGCAGCCCAGGAGTCCTGATTCACCCCCCCCCAGAGGGCATTAAGGGGCAATACACTTTCAAGTTTATTCTGCAGAGCAAAATTCACAAAATTGATGTTTGGAACACTTTCAAGTTTATTCTGCAGAGCAAAATTCACATCATTATGAATGCCTCATCATGTGTGCTGCTGGAAATGGAGACAGGTGGTACAAAGTGGACAAGGAGGCTTCCAAACTGAAATCAAAAAATCCCAAAAAATTGCTGCGCAGCTGCGCTGTGGGGCGTAAAGGATTACGGCCGCGCGTTTTTATGGGGGGGGGCGTCAAGGGTTTGGGCCCCGGATCAAAAATGGTCTGGCTCCTCCTCTGTTCAAAACTTCAGTGTTTCCTGTCACAGTACAGATAGCATGTATGTAAATGCACTTGGGTACTCTGTTGGCACAGTCCTCAGATGCATGTACTGTACAGGGAATTTAAAGGGGTGTGTGTGTGTATTTGTATTGCTACAGGAAACACCAGTGTGCACAGAGAAGTCATATTTGCTGCTGAATATGTGCAGCTGCCTAAATTCCAGCAGCTAGAAAGTACAGTTCCTAAAGAAGCACTTTTTTTCTTGTGAAAAGTTGGAAGTGGGGCCATAATTTCAACCAAGTGTACATTTGTTTTAAGAAGCAAGGAGACAGAAGGAAAGTAAAGATTCAGTAGATCTGTTAAGAATATTTAACTGTGCAGTATGTGGTGGTGGTGTTTTTCTTACAGTTCAGTAATTCTTGTGAAAAGGAATTTTTCAAGTTCTGAGCACAGGTGACAGAAGGACTATTCCACCGTAATTGACATGAGAGTGCTTCTGGTGCCCTCACTCCAGTTATGAGTCCTTTGGTAACCATGTCCTTTGGTTTTACTACTCCTCTCCCCATCACCATATTACAGTACATTCTCTGCAAAATGAGACTGTCTCACACCAAAACACATGGATGCATTCTGCATAAGAACATTCTCCATTTCTCTTGTGCCCTAACTCCTGGTCGTGTATATGCGGCCATCAGTGTTGATAGAAATATCCATATATGTTGCCAGGCATGGGATTGGTGCTTCAAGGAGATAATGGAAATCCGGGACAATTTTTTCTCTTTAAAAACAGAGGCAAATTTGCATCTGTAGAATGCTAAGGAAGGCTTTGAAGTCAAATAAAGAAGTACATTTAAGGAGGCATTTAATCTGGAACCTTGATCTATTGTAGTATATATATTGATACTGCCCTCTGCACTCTAAGCAGTGATCCAGAGCTGCTCCCATGTAAACAACAAAACAAAATAACACCTTTTGCTGTGTGCTGCTGGAGGCAGATTTGAGTGGGAGTAGCTTTCCATGTTTAGGATAAGATATACCGGTAGGTAGGATGTTTCTGTGCGCAGTGGGATTCCAGTAGATGGTGGGTGCGCATTGGTAGGTGTGTAAAATCCACTCGCACATGGAATAGCTGGATCAGTCTGTTTACCTTGCAGCAGCACTGTGGCATTTGTTTGTAGGGATATCGGAGGCTGCATAAAAGTTTCCAACTGTTGAAGGGTCTAAGAAGGCCTTGCAAAATCAAAACCTTGTGTTTGTAGGAAGTGCTTTACAAATGAACACCCTGATCTAAGCATGTGTGCAGTATTTGAAATAAAATGTTGCTGATTTTGGTGAGACTTCCTCCCAAAGGGGAAGAGGTAATATGCAGTTTGCAGGTTGCATTTAATCCAAATGCATTTTGTGCTCTTCAAGGGCTCTTGCAAGAGTCTTATTCCAAGATTCATTTAAAATAGCAGCAGTAAAGTAAGATTCTAGCCCTAATGATTGTGAGGATTTATTTCAAAATGTGATGGCTGGCTTGGAAATGAGGGGGCAAATAAAAAGAAATCTCCTCTCCCACACTGCCTCTCAAATCTCATAATGTTTAGGTCTACATCTGACTACCCAAGGGGCTAACAAAACGCTTGCAAAATAAATGCAACATGACTAGAAGTTGTGTTTTGACATTTCACCATGACATGCAGATGCTATAGCATTGTGTTCTAGGTAGGTAGGTAAAAGAGCTAAAATAACACATCCCTGTGGTATATATTATATAATATATGCAATTCCAAGGTGACCCTTGGGGCTGAGCAAATTGACCATCGCTGTAAGCAGTAGTGAATAAATTAAGAGGTGAAGATGGAGGATGAATAAGTGGAAGATATCTGCCTCCTTCACATATCGGTTGCCACTTCCATCATGCTGCAAGGAACCTGTAGTGCGAGGGGTGAAAATAAGAATTAAATCTGATATCTGTGTGCTGTGTCCTCTGCGTTGCCTCCCTCTCCAGGTTCTACCAGTTTGGGACGTCTGTACTGTGTTGCTTAAATATGGAGTCTTGGAAAATAAAGGAAAATAAATACTTTGAGCTCCATTGAAATGCAGCAGAGCAGAGAGCTCTTTGGAGTGACAGGGTGGATAAATGGTAGATAAGAAAAGCCCCTGCCCCTTCCTAATGGGGACAGCAGGATGCCTGAGGGTATGATAGGCTTGCACTCCTATTTGGTTCAAGTACAGTCCTGTCTCTGTAAACATCCTAACTTGTGCTTTACTAGATTTAGGCTTTATTTGTTGTGTTAGCGCCATAGTATGAGGGAGACAATGTAAGGTAATAACTTTCCAGGCCAGGTTTTGCTGATAAAAGTGTGCAGGCTGCTTGAAGAAGTATGAAAAGCTGGTACATTAACTAGCAGGAGCAGATGCAATAAAGGACTTGTAAAGTATTTGCACGCCTGCTCATACATTCTTGCTATACAAGAAAGAGGTGCAGCTTAGATATGCCTCTCCTGAAGCTGTGTGAACAGGCTGAAAAAGTCTTACACTAAAAAACTTTGGTGATCCAAAATTACTAGTTAATATTGCATGCCTCTCATGTCAGTCCTTTCCAGTGAAGATTTCAAGATGCACCTGCCCTCTGTGAGATAGCCGATACGCACGGTTCATCCCTTTTTGTTCTCTAGAAGTTTCTTTGGCCCTTTTTTCTGCTTTATGTGTGTTCAGACCCCTACATCCATCTCTCTTTCTAGTGTTGATTCTGAAAGCTTGGTGCGCACTGGTTCTGACCCATGTGCAGACCTGTGATGCTTCTGGTTCTACTTCCAGTCCTTGCTTTTGTTGTCCACCGCACCGCTTCCTTATGGCTCTTGAGGTCAGAGACCTTGCACTTGCGTTGTTTCTTTGGCATTTTAGACTTGTGGATTTGGTTCTTCTGTCCTGTAGGACCTTTTTAGTGCTTCAGACTAGGATAGGGTTGTTCTCTTGGGGGGGTCTTTTTGGTGAGTAATGTGGAGTTGTCCCTCACCTCTGGTGGCCATGTTCACCTTGGGTAGCTGTATGAGGGCCAAAGTAGATGTGATGTGAGAGCTCCACATTTAGACCTCCCGAAATATCTTTCTTTTTTGAAAAGCAACTATGGAAGGCTCTGGTTTGGATTAGGGTCATGGCATGGGTGAAAGGTGTTTTTTTTTTAATTCTTTGCTCCGCAGGCTGATTCCCAGAGCTAAATCACCCCCCCCCCGACTGCTTTTTGAAAAAGACAAAGGTACTGAGAGTTCCAGTCATGGAATTCTCACATCAGATTTACCTCAGAAGCATTAATGAGAGTGCACACTCCATTTTTTTTTCTATAAATAACCATGAGGGATATAAAGTGTGTGTGTGTGTGTGTGTGTGTGTGTGTGTGTGTGTATCTAATTAATTAATTAAATAAATTAAATTACTTAATTAATGGAAAGGAAGACTTCTTAGGAGTTACTCCATATCATAATGAGCACAGACAGACAGTGCTCATGATGACGAATTTTACAACAATCCTTCCCTTCCTTTGCTATAATCCTTTGTTATAGAATATGAAAAATGCTGTTCTGAAAACAATACACTTCACACACAAAAAAAGTCTTGAGCAACAGAAAGGCAAAGAGTCCTGTGACTCCTCGGAAGTTGTTGTGAGATGAACTTGCATAGCCTATAGACTGTTTTATCAGGTACTTCATCAGTGGTGGACTTGGTGTGGGCAGACTTGGGTTCACATCCCTGCTTAGCCTTAATCTGAGAGGGAGTGACGGGCTCAGTGTTCCTCATGGGGTTGTTATTATCAGTGTCGACAGAGATAACCTCGACTATCTTTTTTGAGTTTCTTGGAAAAAGAGAGAAATATAAATGAGTACATAATGAATTAATTGTAACAAATACATCTAACCAAGGTGAACGGAACAGGTGGTTGTGATCCTTGTATTTGCCTTGCTTAATCAAATGAGTGAACTTTAATAGCTCAAGCCAGTTTTGGCATGAATCTTACCGAATGTCTTTTCCTGATGGTAAACGTGTACGCAGAAGAGGTTTCTAGGTGATGGAAATCTGTGTGTTGTTTTTGTTTAAAGTGGGTCACATGCCGAGGAATGCAGTCAAATTATAATGGTGACAAAGTGCCGGAAAGGGGAGGGGGTCTGAGGGGCAAAAAATGAGCCCTGGGCGATGGAGAGAGAGCTGGGAACACTAGAGTCTGGCCAGGCCTCAGGGCCAGGTTAGAGATTCCTCCATGCATTAACAGCTACAAGAGATGTTTGTTTAAGGGTGGCTAATTTTTTTCCTTTGGGGTGCTTTGTCACTTTTAAACAATACTAGTCTTTGGGAAAAGAGAGGGATAGGTGAGATAAGACGGATAGCTGCATTCCTGGGTGCACTTGTTCTTGTTACTTCTTTCTTTTCCATTCTGTACCTTATTGAACTTCTTCATGTTTTATAGTTATGAACACCACTTGGGAAAAAAGGAACTCCAGTTCCACCTTTTAATTAAGAGTCTTGCAATTATTACCTTACTTAACAAAGCAAAGGAAATGCGTGTCTTGCTTTTTGTGCTGGGGAAAAAATGTTTGACAGTGTAATCTTACTGAAGATAGTGGGAAGGGGAACATTGGTTAAAGTATATGAAAAAGGAAAAAGATGAAAAGTTTGAAATGGTATAATAAGGTAAACTTTCTGTGCTCCTGAAAATGGGAAAACTTCCCATGCTGATAGACTCAGAATCTACACTTAACTGGTTTGTTTAAAAAATCTATACAGTATTGTAAATACAGCTACTTTTGAGTCTTGATATTTGAGAGATTCCTCTGCTGGCAACTATTCTGGATGTATAGCAGGGAACTTCAAGTCCATCGGTGGCCAGTGATTAATATCCCTCCAGTATCATTTGTTCTATCATGGCTTATTAGGATAGGAAAAGAAACTGTTTAAAAGCAGCACCGTACTGTGCATCTCTGCCCATTGTTTTTCATCTATTCTCTGCCTCATGGTTTTTGAGTTCTGTTCACTGATGCATGAAAAGAGCTTTCTTCCCTGTTAGCCCTCACAACTAATGGGGGACCAGACATCTTCTATTCAGCCTCATGTTTGATGGATGGAATTGCTAGCAAATCTCCAGTTGCAGAGTTTTTTTTTCTTGTTTGGGGCAAAGTCCAGTTCATGTTTCCACTGCTAACCGTAAGGGTTAGCTTACTGTGATTTGGTAGAGACAGAGCAAGTGGTTCCAATTTAAGGCGGTGTCATGGGGAGGCAGTTGGTGTCTATTTGTTCTTTTTGAAAGTAGCCGAACTCTGGCCACAATCCAGCACTGGGTAAGGCAGGCATGCTTCAGTGCCAGTGAGATGTAGCTGCAGAGTGTCTCCTTGTGAGAATAGAATGCTCAACCACTACTGTTTGCCAGTACATGATTGAAGAAAGGCATGAACTATAAGGGTTTTAATGGAGAGGCGGTTTTCCTATATACTGTATTGACCTGCTTCTGTATTGAAGTTGACTTAGACTACTAGCCAGTACTTAATTTTAGCAATCTAGAAGGCCTGGCTATAAGGATTGTAAGAGGTAACCTTTGACTTTGACATTTAAAAAACAAATCGAATTATGACGCTCTGAGGTGTTTTGGTTGCACTATTGGGAGAGAAAATAGAATAGTTAGTAGGAAAGACTCTGCCTTGGCCAAGGCCTGTAGACCCAGAAGTCACTGGCAGATGGTGAGGCAAGCTACAAGTAGTTTTGCTGTTTGTGTATAGCACTACCAAATATATGCTGGCGTAACAAGGTTGGGGCCTGAGGGGCAGCTGCCCCGGGCGCAACCCTCAGGCTCCTCCATTTAATGTCTGTTCTCATGTGTGGCTTGGAACATTGGGAACAAAACGCCATTTGCCTGCTGCCTTCTTGCGCCATTCCTTCGCCTCACGATTGTGAAGAGAAGGGGCGGTGCGTGGAGGCAGCAAGCAATCGGCAGCCCTCACGTTCTGCTCGGACAGCTCTGAGCGGAACATGAGGACTACTGCTGATAGCGCCCGAACCGGAAGTGACGTCACTTCTGGAGCGCAGCACGCTCCCCGTGCCCCAGGCGGCACGGGAGCATGTTACGCTCCTCAGCTGTACAGTACAGAGTGGCATAAACAAAAATGTCATTGGTGCAAGGAGTGTATACATTTTAGCAGACCACATAGGGAGGAAAGAAAAGTGAGAGTTGAGGGTAAGCAAAATAAAGTTACACCTCCTTAGGCTACCCCCATTGAAATGGGCCCTAGCTAACTAGCCTGAATTTATCTTTTCTGGTTCCATGAGAACAAAAATCCCTTCCAAATTTGCGTTAATAATAAACAGCTCCAATAGCTCTAGTGCTGTAACCTGCCGTGCATTTGAAGGGTCGGTGCCCATGAGCCTGGTGCTGGAATGCACAGAGCCAGGACAAAAGCATTCCTGTAGTTTTGTTCCTCCCACTGTTGCACATGCCTGTCTAAAGTAGCCTTCTTTCAAACAGAGCTCTTAGGGGATTCTCTTTCTTTGCTTTATCAGTCCACTGGGTGCTAAATTTAGACTTGAACCGTTTTCTTGGTAGTGATGGTTAAAGTGAAGTCTCCTTGGTCTGATCCCGTTTGTCTATTATAAAAGCAATTCTTCTTGACTTCAAAAATGGAATTCATACATCTCTCCCTGTATACTACTGTACTGCTGGGGCGGCTCCCACCTTGCTGCCTGTGCACCTGGACCAGCTGATGGCTTCCAGCTTTGAGATTTTTTTTCCCAGGCTTGTGCCCCTATGTGAGAGTTTGGTACAAGTCGCATGCTTTGAGATGGAAACAAATTATTAATGTGGCTTAGAATTTGTGGCTTTTGCTTGAATGAGAAAAAAACAATCTGGCTTAGGTTTATTCAGTAAAATAGTATTTGTAAATTAGAACTCATGGAATATGTACCTGAGCTGTGCAAGCACAGCAAGTATGAGTGCTGTAATATAGAAGATAAAATGGGCATGTTTTTTCTTTTTTGTATTTCAAGAGCCATCTGAGAAGAGTATCACATGGAAAAACATTAAATTGGAAAAGATGGGGCTTGTTATTGTAACAGAGGCAATGGTCTTGTTCGAGGAAGTTGACAGTGGGTTGGATGGTGAATCCTGGAGGTTAGAGGAGACATTTTTGGAGGGTTATTCTCCGGGTACCCATTTTAACTGATATCCTTATTTAGTAGTGTTAGTTGCACATATACTTTGTCCTCCTCATGAGCTCAGAGTCATGTCTGAGCTTCCTAGGAAACCTGTGACATAGATTAGGCTGATATATTGACTTGAGCACCAGAGCCGAGTGGGGATTTGAACCTGGATATGTATCCAAATCTGATGTCCTAGCCATTGCAAACTAGCCTACACTGATCAGTCTATATAAGTGATCTGAGCAATAGAAATAAATATGTTGATAGTCTTTCTGTTGGCTCATTTGCACAAAAAGCTGCTTACATGAGTGGCCTGCTTGCATTTGCTGGTAGGAATACATGTATTCATGGAAGCTCCAATGGCAGCGCCAAAAACAAATTTCATGAATTCTGCAACCCACGCACCGAAGCAACTGCTTAGGTTTTCATGAGTGCTCCTTCATACAGCTCACATGAGCTATATTTTGCACAAATGAGCTAGCAAAAAGAGTATGTAAATTGGGTCAAAGATTACCTGCATAGATGTTGATATACTTTCTCCATTCCTTTGGATGTTCTTCCATCACAGGGACAACTATTATTTAATTGTCTGCTAGGGAGCCATAGCAAAACTAGTCTGTGGTTGCATGGATATACTTTGGACCTATTATGATGATGACCTGGTTTATAATCCATAGCATATTTGTAATGTGAGCTAGTAGGTCATCCTTTATTATGTTAATAATTTAAAGAGGCATAAACAATGCCATGTTGGTATGCTGGTGGAGTCCCACCCAAACCTTGCGGTATTTTTTCCTGTTCACTCTTTCTCTGCAGAGTGGCTGATGTTCCAGTGAAGGAAAGAGTCAAGGTTTCTCAGAACTGGAGGCATGGACGCTGTCGCAGAACCCCACTCCTCCGATGGAAGCGCAAGCAAGTGGCTCCTTTCTCTTTCTTCTTGCACCACGCTTAGGCACTTTTAACTTTGAGCACTCTGAGATTGGGTATCTGGTGAGGCTGCCTTGTCTGTGCCCTGATTTCATCTGTTAGTAGTGTAATTGCAACTCAGTTCTTCCTATTCAGATTCCCAATGAAGTCTATTTCTTATTTCTTCCATGGCAGTTTTTTGTGCCCAAGTTTCTTGCTGCTGTGCATGGTATCGACATGCAGAATGGATGATGAACCAGTTGGCATTAAACAGGCGTGGTTAAATACTATTAAAATCCAAATGGGTTAAGGGCTTTCCGATACAATTACTTTGTCATGCAACACGTGCTGTTTTCTTTATTTCTATTATCGCCAGCAAGGCTACTGAATCCTTTGCAGCAGTGTTTGCCACTACACTAGACACTGGCTTATGCAATATTATTTCAAATGTAATTCTTTGAGACTTGTGTGCTTCCCCCTCTCTAGCACTGGAGGGCACATTTCCCCCCAATATATTTTATTTTAAAAGAGCTCTATCAAACAGGAGTAATCTCCCTGCTGCAGTGCTGTCCCCTGTGCTTCAAGGACCCCTTCTCATTTCAAAGTGATTGAATCAACATTTGCAAAAATATAATATGATTTTGTTTTGTTGAAAAAGGAAGTCTAAAAACAAGGATGTAGGTGCTTAACATGGGTTTTTTTTAAGCATTTGGAAAAGCCCTAAGTTCAAGGACAACCAAGAATGCTAATTTAGGATGCTTGTTAATGGCCAGCATAGTTTCTGACACTTGCGGTATTTTTTTCCTCCCAGCTTAATGCCTTGGATGCAGCTAGATGATGACTACCTCTACCTATCTCAGGCAGAAGACATCCAAGTTTGGCTCCGTCCCAATGGCACCAGCTTGCAACGCTGTCCTCAGGCAGTCTTCTCTGGTCACCAGGAGGACGTTTGCCGCTTTGTGCTTGCTAACGACTACATTGTCAGTGGAGGAGGGTAAGCTCTTCTTCTTTAGGGAAAAAAGACCAGGGTGATAGTGGTGGCTAAAGTTCTAGCATTCTTTTATAGGTGCTCTTGAATGGGAGCTCAGCTGGGAGAACTTGGGTGTGACTTGCTTCGTTTTTAGGACCAAGCTACTTGTTTAAGCAAGGCATGTTTTGGCCAGTTCTTTTATTTATTTATTTTTCTTAGACTACTGCATGGCTACAGTGAAACTGCAGGGACAGGGGAGGACGTTCTTAATACAGTACTCCTGCTGTAGTTTCAATTCAGATTGTGCCACGCCCCTGCACACTATTTCCAGAAGGAAAAAAAGCTTCTACTGACTCTGGAGGACACTTTTTTTCCTTCTAGAAATGGGGCACATGAGAGAGTGCAATCCCAATCAAAACCACAGTGGGAGTGAAGTATTAAAGCCTCCCTGTTGCTCCCTCTCCCTGTGGTTTTTCTGAGTCCAGCATGCTATTTTAAGAGCAGCTTTTTAAAAACAACTGACCCAAACACACCTTTCTCATAACAAGTGGTCTGACCCTTGCCGGCTCTCCGTTTGGGGTTCACTCAGCAAATCTGGTGCCATGGCTAGGACTGAATGTGTGCTGTAGTTTTACAGGAGTGCAGGAACAGTGAAGAATGTGGCATGGTGTAGAATTCAGTTTCTTGAGAAGGCAGGTTTGTAGCCCTTATGACTGCAAAGATCTAGTGTATGGGGCAGTGTCTGTTGAAATCTCAGTAGCCAGAGGGATAGCTACTGCAACAGAGTTCCTGTAGTTGGGAGTGAGACTTCAGTGGCCTTTGTCGTTCCAAAATCAGAGTCAATTATGCAAAATAGCAAAAGAAATGAGAAATAAATTCTACAATATAAAAGGCATTCTTCAGTTTTGCTCAGTTTATACAGTTTATACAAGTGGTAGAAAACTTTTCTTGGTGCGGAATATGGATTGTTGTGGTCTGAATTTAAGCCTTCTTAAAATATAGTACACACAGCCTTGCCTTGGGCTCATCCAAGTGCAAGACCAAGGCTGGTAAAGTGCATGTGCACATTGCCCAAAGCTGGTACCCTGGATGTGATGTACATAAAGCTCTTTTGGTGGGGGGAAAAATAGGGCAAATTTACAGGGGCTCTGTTCTACCCACAGGCTTCGTTGTCGAATAAAAATATAATGTGCATTGTCTTTAGAGAAATGCTCTCTAAATACCTGTATAATAAATTATATAATTTATTTATAATAATACATTGAAGTAGCATGTATAATCTGTATATCAGTTCCTATCATTGTTGTGGCAAGAGTTCTCAAGGCTTATTGCTCTTAATTCAGAGGTGAAATTTCTCCTGCTCCCAGATGGTTGTACTGGGTTAAATGTATGTGTTTATTAGGGACAAGGTAGTTTCGTAGTGAATGCATTTTTGTGTGTTGAATAAATGGAAATTACTGCTGTACTAGTGTGTATAATGTAGCTCTGGTTGGGGGCTAAATAGCTCTTCAATCTGTCTTCTTCATACTCCTTCATATTGTACATTTTTATTGAATGTATTCTGGAATACAGGTATGCGTCGCTTAACGATGGGGATGCGGTCTGAGAAATGCATCGTTAGGTGATTTCATTGTTGTGTGAACATCATAGCGTCTAACGAGGCATTTCTCAGAACGTATCCCCATAGCACAAAGAACAGGGCTTAAATAGACAAAGTACAGGCACTCTCATTTTTCGTATTGCTGGGCCCTCCTTTGCTTATTTTCCTCCACCACGGATTCAGAAAAGAGTACACAGGACCCATCTTGGAATAGTTCCTGCTCCCTTATTGGGTAACTTTGCTCTTCTTCTAGTTCACCAAACAATGTTTCCTTTCATTGGCCATTCTCAAAACCAATCACTGTCTGCTCTGAGTGTCTTTGACATAGACCAGAAATTTACAAGACTTGCTTCCAACCAACATCTCCCATTTTCTGGATCCATTTTCTGGGGTAGGGGATTTAATAAGTTTAATCTTATGGGACCACCGTCGTATATGCGGTCTGTTGTTGCCCAGAACGTCATTATGCGATACTTACCTGTAATAAAAAAATGAAGCTGAGTGAAATGGCTCCTAGTGTTGGGGAGTAAGTGTCCTGTTTGGATATGATCATCTGTGGATATGCCAGTTTACATGTATGCAAAAGTATACATGTCTTGTGATAGTATTCTGAGGAGATGACACTTCTTACTTGAGGTTTTATTTTTCAGAGATGGCAATATTGTCCTCCATAAGCTGAACGAATCCTTTAGCTTCAAGTTCCTGGCACATGAACAAGAAGTGAACTGTGTGGATTGTCAGGGAGGCATCATTGTGACTGGTTCCCGGGACAGAACAGCAAAGGTGAGTTCACATACCTCACTTCACATGTATGCTTATAGATATATTATGGTTGTGCTTGGAAAGAAAATTGGAAGATACACTAAAGGAGTACTGTTCTCACCAGCGATGTTGCTAGCTCTGGTGTTGTCTGGTGCGGAAGCCGGAAGCAATTGCCTGACCGGAAGTAATTGGTGATGACATCACCGTGAATTACTTCTGGCTTGCTGAGACAAGAAGACCCACTTGTGTGTGTGTGTGTGTGTGTGTGTGTTTTAATTACCTTATTTTTAATAATTTTTATTGTATTTGTATATTTTAACATGTTTTAATCTTGTAAGCCGCCTGGATTGCCCTGTCGGGAGAAAGACGGAGTATAAATTCTTTAAATAAATAAATAAGACGGGTGATTCAAGGGGGTGTCGCCATCCTTGCAGCCTGCAGGGACGGGTGACACCCTTGACTCGCCTGTCTTAGCCGAAACTGAGTCACATCTTCGTGAAAAAGCGACTGGGCTTCAGCTTGGAGACGGTGGTGCTGAAGACAGGCAAGCCAGGGAAGGGAGTTCTTGGGTATCCCTCCAGCTCAATCAATCACTCTAGCACAATTCATTCATGCCCAGTGGAGGCAGATCAAGTATTTTTGTCCCTCTCAGCAGGGAGTCTCCAAACACTGCTACACGCTTCTTCCTTTTTGTTGGGGCAGCAATTATGGTCTTTAGTTGTGCTGGGGCTTCAGCATCCTCCACTGTGACTCCTGGGACCATGCAAGGTAGCCTTCTCTCTAGTGGCTCTGACTTTTGCTCCACAGAAAGGCCCTGGAAGTGGTTGGTCAATTCCAGGACCACAGTGGCTTTGTCCTTAGGGTGACATTCCTCCATTGGCTTGCCTCTTGCAAGTGTCTGTCTTTCTCCTTGGTGGAAGCCTGTGAGTTCTGCATCACTTCCCAAAGAGTTTCCTCTGTTCAATTCAGAAACTTCTCATTCTCTCTAATAAGCTGGAGGGTGGCCAGACACACCTCCAGGCCACACACCTTCTTCTCCTGAAGGGCCACCAACTTGCACTTACTGTATGTATTGTTCTCTATATCTGCTGGTAGAAACAAGATCATGCCACATTTAAAACAGTTTTGCCAAACTTTGGGTTATTCAAACTCTGTCTTACACAAACCAGTTCTAAACATTTCCAAATGTATCACTAGCTGCTCCAAAAAGAGTAGCTATTTTCTTGGTGAAAACTGGAGGAACAGTAAGATTATGGAGTTTCTGCAGTGTTTCCTAGATACTTTGTGGTGTTGTGGCCGATGATAAAGCTTTGTAAGCATCTGTCAGGCTCGGGATGTTTTGGTGATGCTCCCTTTTTTTGTTACTCAGTCACATGATACAGGATAGCTTTCTCCTTTCTCTTTCATCCCACCACTTAGATTTATCATTTATGATAATTTACCGGTATGTGGAGAGGCAGCTGCTGTGTTTATCTATAAGCTGAAAATCAACTACAGTACTCTATTTTCTGATGAAGACCTCTGTGTAACTTTGCGTAGTCTTCCATAGAAGATTGAAAAGGGGGGAGTTTATTTTGTATTTCTCATGGGTGTTATGAAGTGAATTAAACTATTAATATGTTGTGAAATGGCACCCTGCCGGATGGAAAAATATCCCATTAAGCTCACAAGCAAGTGTGCCTAAGGTAGGGGTTTTATTCTGTTTCTCACTATATTGGGTGCAGTTTTGCTATCTTAGTTTAGCGTTCTTATAAGCATTTTTTTTTAACTTCCCTTCTGAATGAGAGAGTATCCCTGTTCCTGAATCTAAAAACCATACTTCAGTCTTCCATTATTTAGGTTTCTGTAATGTCCAAGTGTGTCTGGTCTCCTGCTACTGGGAAGTTTGAAGGCATCTCATGACCTTGAGGGTAAACTCCTCAAAGTCAAAGAGAATTCTACTTTAATTATGCTCATTTGTGGGTTTTTTTTAAAGCAGAAATGGATCCTGGCTCACCTAACACTTGTGCAGTCTGATCCTTATGTGCAGGGAATAGCTTTTATTTTTACCAAGTGACATTTTCCTTGTGTTGACTCCTAGCTGGAAGGGAATCCCTAGTAGGTCTCTAATGGGAGTTGTAAGTGCATTGGGTGCTTTGGAGGGATAGTGAGTGTTGATTAGGACTGAGCTTTGAGTAGCTGCTAATGCACATTCCTCATTGATAGGCTCCAGATAGCATGCTCCCAGCAATATTTTTAACCTGTATGAGATAGGGGTGCATTAGAAGAGCTCAGCTTTTCTGCTGCTTTTGCTGACACTAGGTGCCAAATTCCCCACTGACACTGAATAGCCTGCAATCCTAAGCATTATCAACAAACAAACAAATACAACACTCCCAGCTTTGAAACTCCCTTAAGGCACTGGGAAATAGTGAGGGAGTCAGAAGCTGGAATCTTAGGATCCAGAGAATGGGAGATGTTGGTTGGAAGCAAGAAATGTTGGAATCTGAGAAGGTTTCAGAGACACAAGCTTAAGCTTATTCATTGCATCAATAATCAGTTTCTGAAAGTTCACAAACTTCATAAACTAGCTGTTTTAATCAGGTGGTCAAAAAGCATGCATTGTGGTTGAATGTGCATTCAAAGTATGTTTCTGCATTAAGGAGTTTGTGTATGTTTTGGTAGTGTACAATAAAGAAAGGAAACAAGACTGACCCATTCATCAAGTGTTTCTCTTGGTTTTGAGAAGTGCTGTGGAAGAAGATTTTCATAATTCACCTATAAAACAGCCCTCCTTCCCTCAAAGAGCGAGCTAGTAAACAAAATCTAAACTTATGCTGACGTACAGACCCTCAAGATAATTTGTGCTGATACACTTTGGGTGATGATACCTCCCCCCACGCCCCCAGAGCCTGAACTAAGACTGCTTTGATCAAACCCTGCTAATCTTGTATTTGCTTTCAATAAAGTCTTTGCCAACAAAGCTTCTGAGTGGGAGTAGTTTTGATTTAGGTGTACTTTGCTAATTTCAGATTGTGCTCAAAGGATTTCATTGGGAGGGATTATTTTCAAACACAGCTGCTGTTAACCCCTGCATTTTGTACCTTTTATTGTCTTCATTCATTCATTCATTCTTTCTTTCTCTCTAGGTTTGGTCCTTGTCACCAGGCAAAGCTGGGCAGTGCCTGCATACTATACAGACTGAAGACCGGGTCTGGTCCATTGCCATTAGTCCATTATCAAGGTAACAAAAAGGACTTTTAAACATTTTATGTTTTAATATATGGTCACCTCATGTTTACTCTTGTTTTTCTTTAATTGCAAAGCTGCATATCTACTACTATACAGAAGGTTTACAGCTCAGTATTAAAATATTGCCTGTCTTATGACCCAAAAACCATATTCCTTGGAAAACAACTATGCAGATGAAGATTTTAAAAAAAGAATACTTTGCTGACTGATGCATCTTTAGTTTTTTGTGGAATTTGGAGAGGTTTGTCCTATTTTTTTTTCTTCAGGGGCTAGAAAAGGAAGGTTTGAACTTGTGCAACAATCTGGACTGTAATGTGGGTTAGGTAAAGAACTACATGAATTAGAAATGATACCAAATTCAGACTTATGGTATATCCTTTCCCCTGGAATCTATTCCCAAAACATTTCTGGTACGTAAACCATACTTTACGTAGCTGGATTGCCCATATTTGTTTACCTTTTTTACTGTTTAACTGTAGGAGCTAGGAATGTGTTCATTCTTTTAAAGTGAAAGCTGGAGACATTGTCATATGTTCCCAGAGCTTGCCACAGCATTTTTTAGCCATTCTCAGTGCTCCTTTAAGTGTCGTTCTTGCATCAGTAGCACAGTGTCCAATCTACACATACTAGATAATAAGCACAGTAGGGGAATTTTGTTGCTGGGGGGGGGGTGTTTGCTGCTCTTAACTGACTTATTAAAAAATATTTCTAACCCACGATTTGCTTTTCTGCTTAGGAGTTGTGCAGTGAGGAAGTGAACATGCTGAAAGCAATGTAGTTTTTGCTTTGTTTCAAAAGCTTGAAAAAATGGCGCAGTATGTTGGAGCATCTAATAGAATGCGATTGAGCATGAAAGGAGGCATTCTGTCGGTTCTCACTAGTTAAGTCACAAACTGTATCCTATTGATGCCACTCGTACAACTGTATTAATTGTGGAATTACAATCTGCAAAGTACAGTACCACATTTTCTTAAGCATAAAGTAATAGCGCTTTGCTCAGACAGTGCAAGTTGGAAAGAGCTTAGAATGGGAACTAGCTGAGTGAGTACCAGGAAACTGGAGGAGACTTTGAGCAGGCAACTAAATTAGCACTAGCAAGTTGGTCAGTTGAAAGATCAGGTAAAATGGAGGCTGTCAAGGAATGTTGATGTAACTATGTCCGTGACCGCATGTGACCTGCTCCCCATGTGGTGTTTCAATGCACATAATTGTTTATGGCCATGGAGTAGCTGAATGGCAAAAATCCACAAGGAATGGGAGAAACAGAAAGCTGCAGCAAGAGCAAAGATGTACCAGTGTCAACATTAAAGTCATTTTCTATTCAGTTGGATGATTGATGGGTAGAATGCGACACTAGACACAGGGCACAATCTTGTCGTAAACTAGGGCGGCGTAACGAGTGTTCCGCTGCTCGGAGTAGTCGCAAATGTGCCGTAAAGCACATTTGCGCCTACTTTCGAGCCGGGAAGGCCGGCGCAAGGCCAGCCTTCCCAGCTCCGCCGGCCGAGGACTTGGCCCACCACTGGAACCAAGTAAGTCTGGATCGAGTGGGCGTCGGGGGAGGGGTGTTGGCGGACAGGGAGGAGGGACGGCGGAGCTGGGGGAGGGAGGCGGAGCTGGGAGGGCGACCATAGGCCCAGCCGCCCCAGGTGGGGGTATGGTGTCTGCCATATCCTGGTCCTCGCTGGGCGGCTGGGCCGTTACACGGCCTCCTCCGACTTCCTCCAGCAAAATAGCTGGCGGAAATCCAGCCGTTGTTACACTCGGGGAAGGGGATGAGCATCCCCTTCCCCAAGTAGACTTTCCGCCGTGGGCTGCCTGCTGCAGGCTGCCTGCGGTGGAGATCATGATTAGGTGGATGGCCTCGGCTGCCTGCCCGATCTTTACGCAGGATTGGGCTGACAGCCAATCTTTGGTAGACTAACGGAATATGGAAGTCTGTCTGCTTCTAAGTAGTGTGCTTACTTTAGTGCTGTTGCAAAAGGGAGAACCAATTTTTAACTGACACTGTTTTTATATATGTCTTGATCTCAGAATATTGTGGTTCCATTAATAGAGTTGACTGTAAAAAATGATTCCATGTTGATGCTCTCTAAGTGGATCCTTTCCATCCGTGGATCTGGGTCCTGCGGATTTGTTACACCGCGGGGTCCTGGATCTGCGGGGTCCATGTTAAAAACAGTTAAAAAAGAAGAAAAAAGGCAAAAACGTTGGGTTTTTGTACCTTTAGCAGCAAACCACGCCGTTTCCAAACCTCTGGAGGGCTTCTTGAAGTTTACGACCCACTTCCTAGTTGCGCGAAGGCTCTTCCCCCCCCCCCCAGCCTTGTCCCAGACGTTCTGGGACAAGGCTGGGAGGAGGGAAGAGCCTTCGCATGACCCGGAAGTGGGTTGGTAAACTTCGAGAAGACCTCCAGAGGCTTGGAAATGGCACGGTTTGCTGCTAAAGGTAAAAAAAAAATTATTCGGGTTTTGTTCCCTTTTTTACTGATTTTAGCACAGACCCCGGTATAAGCGGATCCTCGCTATCTGTGGGTGGGTGGGTTCAAAACGCCCCCCCCCCCGCGGATAGCGAGGTCCGACTTCTGAAGAGGAAATCTTCCTTTTGCTATGTAAACTGCTTTGAGAGCTTTTTGTTTGAAAAGTGGTGTATAAATGTTCTAAATAAGTGGGATTTTTTCAGCAAGCAAAACTAAAATGTCAGGTCCCTAGCAACTTTTGCAGTAACTAAAGCAGATTATTTTGGCATACAGTACTGTCTAGTCCCACAGTTCGGTTCTGTTTCAGGCTGTCCTTTCTGCTGATGGTGCACAAATGACACCTCTGCATTTTCTGAAGCTGCACTGTTCTGTTGGGCTACTGGAGGAGCATTCATTTTCTGTGGAAATGTTGGAGCTCCTAAAACACATGGGAATATAGTCTGGCTACTGTTCTTAGCATAACTGGGCCCCTGTGAATGCAATCTGATGTGTTAAGGCCATATATTTTTTTTGGAAAGAGGTACACAGAGGAAATTAAACTGCCCTGATGAGTGATTTTGGGTAATTGTATTGTCATTATTCTGCTAAAGAACTGAAGGCTGACAAAAGGTTTATTTTGTATAATAGTGGTAACAAGATGGTTCTACTACCCAAAACGTGAGCAGTGCCTTGTATCTTGAAGAATTCTGATGAGTTTTATACTCTGGTTCCTGTCTTGTTTTTGAGACCTGACATTAATCACAGTAGCTGTTTGTAAAAAGACAATTATCCTTTGAGTAAGTTCATTTTCTCTTTGGGATTATAACAGGATTCAAACTGTGAATTTTTCTGTGACAAATTGAATTTGGAGCAAAGCCTAGTTTTGCAGAAATCTTTGGAACCCTATACTAAATTGCTGAGGATGATAATTTTGTTTGTTTAAATATTTCTATCCTGCCCTTTCCTCCCTCAATGGACCACCAGAGTGGCTCATAGTATTTTAAAAACAACAAATCATAATACAAAAATTAAAATGAGACATGAGAGTGAAACTAAAGAGCAACAATAAAAATATTTTCATTGTCTGCTTAAAATCTCTCCAATGACTGAGTGAGCCAGGTCTCCTGAGGGCAGGAGTTGTTGTATAATCTGGGAGCAGCCACCAAAAAAGCCTTGTCTTGCATTCCTATCAGCTGAGCCTTTCCACGCATCAGGATACGGACCAGGGTTTCTTATGAAGAATGTAGTGTATGGGCAGACTTATGTGGGAAAAGGCAGCTCTTCAAATATGTTCCATTCCTTTTGCATTCAAAGATCCTAAATTGGGCTGTTTATGAGGACTAGTCCTGCCGCTTCTGTATCCTAGCTTCATTGTTCTTTCCAGTTCTCATCAACAATTTGTCTTATTGGCCTCTAATATATTGAGTGGATTTGTTTCATTTGATGATTGTTTTTAATTGGTGAACGCGAAAACTTCCACAGTGGCTCCACATTGCCAACACTAACCGGTGGACGTATCTCCTTTAAAAAAAAGTGCTTTCATATAAACTAGACAAGAACTAACAGCCCAATTCTACCTAAATCCCTGCATGCTGATGCAGTGGTGCCGGCGTGGGCTACGCTGCATTCCATGGGGTTTTTGGGGCTTCTGGAGGTCTCCTTGGGGTAAGCAAACATTTGTCCCCTTGCCCCTGGGGTAAGCCTCAGCAGCTGCAATGGGTCAACTTGGACCTGCACTAGCAATATTGCTGGCACAAGTCGCGTTGATCCATGCAGGTGGTGCTGATCCCACCCCCTGGCCCGTCGCTGCCCCGTTCCACCCCGCCCTCTCCCCACCCCATATCACTTACTTGCTCTGGTGGGCCTCTGTCACTCCACCGGCGCCAGTGGGATGGCTAGGGCCTTCCGGTGCTTTTGCGACAGCATGTGTTAGTGGAACGTGCGTTCCACCGGTGCAGGCCCTCATTAGGATTGGCCTGTAAGGACCTTTAGGCTGCCTGTTCAAAGTGCTTCCCCTTGAGCTATAGAAGGTATGCATTGGGTGTACTGCTGTGGCTGGGAGAGCACCTTGCACAGCACACTCTTTTATTCTTCTAAGTGATGACCTGCAGGGCTGGCCTCTTGTCAGAACACTGACTTCTCTCCTTGGAGCAAACACACTCTCTCTGTCACAATATTTACCTAGCGTCTTATTCCCCCCACTGGGTGATAAATGGAAGCTTGCAGAGAGGCTTCTCCATCAGCAGCCAGGTTTGGATCACTCACTTGTTTTATGAGACTGCTGATCCCACAACACCTCTCTTCCCTCCCCACCCCCAAGTATTAGAGCCGATTAGCCACGTCATTAATTCTTCAATTTGACGGCTGATATAGCAAGGCCTGAAACACGCTGGTGACCCCGTATAATAGAACCCTTGCTCCTTAACATATTAATGATGGGAGAAGTTAATTAAAATTCCACAGAGCGAAGGTGTCAGCTAACCTATAAACCTGTCGCTTCCAAGAAAATGTCGTTGCTATCCTAGAAGAGAGTGAGATGGGGGCAAGTGGAGGCACTATTGGTGCAGGGTAAGATTCTCCCCCCCCCCCAACTGATTGTTTGGTCTCTCAATGGCCTTGTCTGATTTTTGGTCTTGTTCTTGTCTCTGTGTACACAAATTTAGGAGGCTACATTTTGAATGGAGCAGAAGATTACTAATTAATGAATTAATTGCTAGCTTGCTGACAGTTTTTGCTTCACTCTAAAATACATCATATGTTTGGTTCACTTGACAGTTCTCTTATCATCCATAGGTTCATGGAAACTGTGGCAGTATAACTGTGGTCCCTGCTAACTGGGCAAGAGGCACTTTTTCAATTGGTGCTCCTCTTATATTTAGCAGGGAGAGAGTAACTGCCCCCCCTTTCACCCGAGCACAGTGTCTTTTCTGGTGGCTGTTGCTAGTGTTCTTCTGCATCTTTTTAAGATTGTGAGCCCTTTTGGGACAGGGAGCCATTTAATCATTTGATTTTTGTCTGTAAACCGCTTTGTGAACTTTTTGTTGAAAAGTGGTATATAAATACTGTTAATAATAATAATATTTCAGTTACTTGTCCCATTTTAATTTGGGTACCTGGTATTTTATTTAATTATAAAACATTTGTATCCTGCCATTCCTCTTTTTAACAAAAGTGCCCATGGTGGATTTGCAGCTACTTCTCTGCAGGGATGGAGAGAAGAGACAGAGCTGTAGGTCAAGACAGAGCTGTAGGTCAAGACTGCACTGGTAACAGGTTTGCCTCCATGGATAAGAGATGATTGCAGGCTGAAGATCTGTTCTAGCCATTGTGCCTGGCATGTGTTAACTGCGTATCTGATCTTCCGCAAATCCTGTGCAGATTCACCCTTGTTTGTTTCTGTGGTCTGCTTGTGATATGTAGTAATCCAGTTGATGACAGAATGCAGCCTTTTGTTCTATGGCCTAAATCTGTTAAGGCTGTTTTACACTGCTGATCCACCATATTCAGTGAATAGGACTAGATATTCTTGTCTTTTTTAACCTTATGATTCTAGGATAATGCTAGCTCCATAATGGCAGCAGGACAATAGGAATGGTTCTGCCTTTTTTCTTCTGCCTCTCAAAGGAAAGGAACTGAAGTGAGAGTTCATGAGAAGTATTTTCCGCAGTTGTCCCCAAGAAGTGGAACTCTCTGTGTTGGGAAACCTGTTTGGTGCTCAGTCTGCCTATCGCTTAGCCTGGTTGGTTCAGCAGGCCTTGTATATGAACTTTGATTTGCTGGCTTTCATGTCTTTGGCTTGTTCAATACAGTTTGTAGAACCGACTGCTTCCCAATAGAAGGATAACAGTCATGTGGAACCTGACATAGCTGCTTTCTACTTAACAATTTTAGTTTTTCCTGTGAAATGGAAATACAGTAATTTTTCCAGATTTTTTTTCTTACTTTCTCTTCCTTATGATGAAGAATGGTAGTTGCATCTTTCTGCCTTTCTTCTTCTTGCCTGGTTACTTGAAGCAATAGCTTTAGATTTTTTGCACAACTAAGGACCAAACTACACATGGTGATAGAGATGCATGAATGCATCTCTGTCTCTCTTTAGAATTTTTCAAATACTGTAGCAGTAGGGAATGGGATTACAGTGCAGGGTGGGGGGAGGGGTTTAACGCTTTTTCCCCTGTACCATTTTCCTGATAAAAATCCCCTACCCCACCCTAGAAGCTATGAAAGATGCATGTACCGCATCTCAACCATCATGCCTAGTTTGGCCCTGAGTCAAATACAGTTTTAAATACTTGGTGATATTCTGCATTGTGGAGTTTTCTTTTTGAGAACGTGTAGGTACATGCTGTTTTACCAAATCAACAAACTGAATTTGATTTTTTTTTTGAAGGGGGTGGGAGAGAAATAATTTTAGTTCCCTGTCTTGTTGTCATAGGAGTGTTGTAAAGAGGAGACCACTTTTCTGAAAGACTTTACTAAGAGGTTGACTGCTATGTCAAATTCTCCTTTAATTCAATGTTGCAAGTTCTGTGTTATGGCTGCTGCTGTGATTCTAATTTCTCGTTTCCAAGAGGAGAGAGGATCTTCCTCAGAGGCTAAGGGAGAAACCCATCTCTTGTACCGTTTTTTGCACAGTGAAAGAGAAAATGTCCATGTCAGGTTCTTCTGTCACATTGATTACAGTTCAGGGGTTCAGCAGTCGTAGGACTGCAGGTTTCCATTTCCAGTTAGTGATCTTTCTCCTCCATTTTTCAAACTTCCAAGGGGAGGGATAGAGAAGGTAATTTTCCTGGGCCATGGCTGCTGTTTACTTTTGCTTGACTGTGCAGTGTGCCTTTGTTTTTCCACCTTTGATCAGTGTCCTGCCAGCAGATAATTTAGCAATTGCATCCCAGGGTGGAAGTGTGGAGTTAATGTTAAAATTAGGTTTTTCTTTCTTTTTTTAAAAAAAAACTTCACTGGCTGATGAAGCAGGGATAGTAAGAGGGGGAGGCGACGGGGACCATAAATTCTACTGCTGGTGTATCTGCTTCTTGCAGAAAATGTAGCCCTCTGATGTCTCCACAGCACTTTCATTAACATTTAAATTAAGGGTTTGTTTTTTAGGGACTAGGCCTTTCATGGTCTGACTCGTGCAAGGCTTCCTTACCAGTTGGCTACAATAGTAATCATTGCTTTATTTATTTATTTCCCCCCATCTTTCTCTGGGGAGGGCAGCGACCTGCCAAATGTTCAAAGAGAATTCGCAACAGACCTGCACAGGTACCCAGGCAACAGGATGCTTCTTTCCTACAATTAAAGAGTTGTTGCCCATGTTTCTTGTCTTCTTTTTTTTCTCCTTTCTCTTCCCTTCCCCTTCAAAGACTTGTTTGGGGCCCGTTTGATATGTGATTGCCTCAGGTGTAACTACTACTGGACACCCCTCGTTCTTCAAACAACAACTTGTGGGGACAAAGGGTGTGTATGGAAAGTAGAAAACAAACCTGTAATACTCTTCAACAAGGACAGCCTGACTCCGTTCTGCTTCCCTTAGCTCTGGTGACAACATCCAGCTTCTTGGTGGTGCTCTCAAGTGAGAAATGTTTGTGGGGACTGTATACGAGCTAAATAAATGAGCACGGAATTGGGCTTTGCTGTTGCACAGGCATTTGGTGCGCCAGTTTAGTACCAGTGAGGGAAAGCACATTATAGCGTGTTTAGCAGAATATGTGGAAAATATCTTGCAGCGCAATCCTGTGCAAATACAGGCCAGTAGAGGCCAAATATAAGCTCCGCCAGCCTATGGTGTTGTGAAAGTGTCGTAAGCACTTTTGCTGCACCCTTGGAGTAAGTGGTGCCGGGCCGGCACCAAGGTCTGCACCACTCAGGTAAGTGCTGCTCCAGGCGGCGGGAGGGCATGGGGAAGGGGTGGGGTGGGGGATTGGCCGGCCAGGCCAGGGAAGGATTATCAGCGGCACGCTCTACCATATCCCAACCCCCTTCCCAGGCCTGGCCAGCCTTACACGGCCTCCCTGGATGTGTGCCAGCAAAATAGCTGGCACGGATCCGAGGAGGCCCATTGGGGCTGCTGGACACCAAGGGAAAGGGACAATTTAGGCCGGTTGGTGCAATTTAAGCAGGATTGGGCTGCCCAAGACTCAAGTAATGAATGTCCAGATTATCTTAGAGATCTTTGGTATGCGACAGTAGTATATGAAAATGGACCTGGGGAGACTGTGGTGTGGGTCTCAGTTCATCCATGAATTGAGATGTAAGCTGCAAGCAGCTCGCACTCAGCCTGAACTTTACCTCTGTAAACTGAGAACTACTTGCCTGAGAGGCTGAATGGGCTCAGGCTGCAGTTCTGTGCACACTTACCTGGGTGTAAGCACCATTGAATATAATGAGGCTTACCCTCTGAGTAGGCATGCATAGGATTGCACTGTTAGTACATCAGAAGCACTAGTGCATAACTGATTTTTAAAGGCTGGTTAGGAAGTGGCTTCATGTTGCAGTAGAAGCAGCTGAATATTCAAAGTTTAGCATGTACCATGGCACATGTTACCATATGCCACTTGACCCTTAGCCCCTTTATTATTCTGCAGCTAAGCCTAAGGACGTCTATAGGAAATGATTGCATTTTATTCCATGCTTTCCCTGGCATCAATCCCCACCCCTTCCTCTGTCATTTTCCTTTGTCTTGTCTTTCAGGTTCCAGATTGTGAAACTTTCAGGACAGGGACTTGACTTCTCTTTTGTTTTATGGAGCCACATGTATTGACAATGCTATATAAATAATAATTATAATAATGCCTTCTTATTACCTCAAATACATCTTAAAGTGTGAGGTAGCTCCCCCCCCCACAACTGTACCTTTATTCAGTGAAAATGTGCTAACAATATAGAAATGGGTACATGCTAAACTGTAAATGTTTCGCTGATTCTAATGCAAAGTGTGAAACAGTTCTAAAAGATTTGGCATTGATCTTAAGCACTTACCATACACCTTTCTTTCTGTTTGGGCCATTGTGGCCATGTAATGCCAGTTGCTTTCTAAAGTAGCATCATATAGTGGGGAGCAGTGTCATGTGGCAAAATTGTTTTGGTAGCCCACATGTTGCATCAGTTCCAGGAAATTTGATCAGAAGTGCAGGCACTTACAGTAACAAGGAGGGGAAAGCTGCCAGCCTGCGTCTCTGCAGGTGTTAGCAGGATCAAGTTGCAGGGCTGCCATTAAAACTATCCTGGCCGTGATTAATGTAGGACACGGGGCATACACATTCTTATTCTGGCACTGTGAAGACCAGAAAGCTAAATCAGTCTCTGAATTTTAGGGGTTTCCTGCTCCTTTCAGACTGTCAACTACTACTTGGCTGTAATGAGTGAGTCTTGAGGAAAATCTTTGTCATCACTGACCTGTTACAGTTGCATAATCTCTCTGTATCACTTTCAGCAGTGTTGTTTGATCCTGAGAAGGGCATCTTTATGTGTCCTGTTTCCCATGCAGCAGCTTATCTTTACACTGTAGCTTTCATTGACTGAAGGATCAGGACAATATAGCATGTTTCGATAAGCAGAATCTGCTTTTATGTATGTATTGAAATAGGAAGGGGATAAAATCAATACAGTAGTTGTACATATACATTCTGACTCTATTGTGAGAGACTTGGGAGCTCAAGCCTTGATTTTTAGATTGGGATTTATGTGTCTCTGATTGTACTGTTCTTCTATGTATTGAGGAATCCTTCAAGAACACTATTTTTCTCTTGATTGTTTAGTCTGGCATTTTCCACAAGAAGGGGCTAGCACTGAATGCTTTAGGTAAGAGGGTATCAGGCAAGTCTGCACAACATATGGCTCAAAGGCAAAATGCAGCCCCATTTTCATAAGCTGGTGGCCTGCCAGGGCTTGTACTCAACCTCATTATGTGTGGCCCACATACTGTAAAAGTGGTTGAGGGAAGTGGCCCATTAAGCACTCACTGTTTTGCATGAGATGTGCGAGAGAAATAGCTACACAGCTATAGCTATCTGAGAAGTATGTGGAGAAGCCTAGGGCATGCCTCTTTATTGTGCACTGATATGGCACAGCTTGGCCAGCTCCTGCCAAATAATGCGAGTAGATAAATAGGTACCGCTTGCGGGAAGGTAAACAGCGCTCCGTGTTCCAGCCGCATGCTACGCGCTGCGGCAAGGAGAGTCATGCCGGCCACATGACCACGGAGGCGTCTTCGGACAACGCTGGCTCTTCGGCTTTGAAATGGGAATGAGCACCACACCCTAGAGTCGGACACGACTGGACTTAATTGTCAGGGGATACCTTTACATTTACTTATATCATAGTACAGGTATATTGTATGTATTAATAATTCAGCTATAGCAAGGGTCCTCAACTATAACCTATGGATGATATCTGGCCCACCAACACATTTTGTCCAGCCTGCTGAGCCCATTGGTGCTATAATTAGGTGAGCCCCTCCTCCTCCTCCACCTCTTCTTCTTCACAGAGCGAGAGTGAGCGAGCGAACAATGATTTGCACTTTTTTTCTCTTGATTTTTTTGGGGGGGTTATGTACAAAATGTTTATATTTTCTATAATTGACCCACTCCAGCTCACTGTAAGAGCACAACTGAGTGATGTGGCCCTAGCAGCTGAAAGTTTGGGAATCCCTGAGCTGTAGTGTTAAGAATACAAGATGGCATATTGGTTTAATCAATGTGTGAATCCAGTGGGTGCAATTGATATAGCAAAAGCCCTAAAAATATATTAAACTGCTGTGAACCCCCCCCCCCCCCCGATGCAGATTTTGGATTGTTTCCTACTCCTCACAGAAGTGCTTTGTGCAGTCTTGTTCTAAGTGAATTACAATCTCACTTGAATTCAAATGGGATGGTCTGGTCCAGGAACCAAGTGTGGATGGTCTGGTCCAGGAACAATATATGAAGAAAATAGTGTTCTCTTTGTAGTTGCTGTGGTGATACTGTGTTGTATACTTCGAGGAGAAACACAGAATGGCTTTGGGAACTTCAGAAGGCACTTGGTTGACTTGTATGTTGCCTACCTTCCTACCTTATGTGATTGTGACTTGATTACAACTTGTTTTATAGCTCACTCTGTGTCTCAGGCCCGTGTGTCTGTTGACCAAGTTACCCTGGGCCTTTACTTGACTCTAATCCAGGCTCTCTGAGATGTTCTGGCTTTCTCTTGATTTGAACGCTCCAGTCATTCACCACAACATAACTCAGTTGACTGAACTGGGGAGGTAACATCAGCTAAGATCTGTTCCATAGTATTTGTGGGTGAGAAGAAAGACCTATGGGTCCCACCTTCCTCTATGGTTTGTAAAAGTCCAATTTATCTTTGATTAGATGTAGGTCAAAATTTTCTACATTGTGACCTCAATAAGTGGGGTTGATTGGCAGGCAGAAAGGGCGGCCAGTCCCTTTCATCTCTTCTTGTGTTGCTTGGAGACAATTGGCCCAGCATATTTTCCTTGTTTCTCCTCTGAAAAGGGCCTGGTATCTCTACTAGGTACCTGTGACATGGCGGTCTTGATTGGGGTCTCATAAAGGGTCTTGCCAGTGTGTCCAAAGGCCAAGAAGACAAAAGCGATCAGTAGGTGGGGATCTCAGCTGACCGCCGAAGAAGGGAGGGGAGGGTCCTGGAAGCAGTGAAGGGAGAAGCGGCTCCTGTTGGGAGCTCTTCGAGAAGGGAGGGGGAGAGGAGTGGCCCATTTTTGTCCCAAACTCATCAAGCACATCTGCAGAATTGTCCCAGCTGCTGCCTCCCAGTTTCAAAAGAAAATGATCGTTTGATAAACCGGCCTGATTTACCGCTTTCTCACAAGGAAGGGAGGCCCACCTTTGACCTCTATGATTTCACATCAGACCCGGCTTTTCTTTTCCCTTCCAGTTCTTGGAGAAACTTTGAAATGCATCCCTTGCTTTTTCTTTCTATCCTTTTACTCTTCTGCCCCCCCCTTTCACTTGCTTTGTGGGGGGGGGGAGAACAGGCGTGCGGCTTTGGACTTTAGGCCAGTAATTAGTAAAATCTTCCTACAGCACAATAAACTCAGAGCACCCATCCTGTATATTCCCACCATTTACATGCTTGTGGGCATCTGAGAGAACAGGTGGCATTCTTATTGCAGCGTATCTTGTGCCGGCACCCTCCGCGCCTCTGTGCCTGCTAACTATAGGAATGCACATGAATATATTAAAATATTTTCACACAATGCATGTATTTTCCAGTGGGAAAGGGCATTTCCTGGATGAAAGGCAGCGGGCCCCATTGGAACGCTCGTTCCCACTCGGGCACTTGTTCACATGGACTAGATAGGAAAAGGGGAGGGAAAAATGGATTTCCTCTGAGAAGAGTGAAGCTTTGTGTTTCCTACTCACTCACCATGTTTTGGGGGGACCACTAAGGTTTACGTGGAGGTTTTTTTGGCACTGGAGAATTTTTATTACTTTAACCAGTTTATTTTGTGGCCAGAGAAAAAAAAACAGCAAATCATAATAGTTTTACAATTCAACAAATAGTCATTTGGTGGGTACAGCTGATGGGCATTATGAGTACCAAGGTATGTTGGAATATCTTTGGGTGGAGCTCTTAGTGCTTGGTTTCTTTGACACCCTTAGTAGCAGAAGAAAACTACTCACAACTTTCCATTTCATGGTTACTGTGCAAAGAGGGACATGCATGGCAAATCCAGGAACTTGCAGCTGCTCTTAAGTTACCATAATTTTACATATCCCAAAATCTGCTACCAAGAACACTCATTATAGGACTGTGGCGGATTGAGCTGAAATCAGATAATTGATTTAAGTATCCAAGAAAAGGGGACAGATAAATCATTTATTTAAATAAGTTTTCAACTGCCCAATTTGTACATTTACCGAAGAAGCCTGTGCATGCTAATTGGTTGCTGTATAAGTTAAAACAAATTGCAAACACAGCGTTTGCAACTAAATAGGACCTTTATATTATCCAGGAGAATAATCCAAAACCTCTGGTCATGTAGCCCACATGCTTTTTACATGAAGGAATTTATCTTTCCTTAGGGAAGCAGTTATGACATTCAGGTATTCTGTTTGTTTTTCTCTATACATCCATAAGGATGCTAAGCAGGGTCATTGTTTGAAGACTTATGTTCCCAGAACTTCCAAAACTCATGACTGGTTATTGCTGGGCAGAACAGTATTTCTCCATCACATGAAAAAGTAAACTTCTGAGCTGTTTGGTTGACAGCGCCTAGATATTAATACATTGAACAATAAGAAATGATTGCTTGTGTCATATTTGTAATAATTGACCTCAAACGTCTCATACACCATTCTCTTACAAAGAAAAGTAGGGTAAATCAATGTGCTTGATATGGCGGGAGTGGTAATGGATTCAATTTTATGAGGTGTTAGCATACCTAAAGTCTAGGTGTTAGAGTAGGGGTGTGAAGTTCATTTCATCCAGCGGGCCGAATAGCATTCATGGTGCCTGCTGAGGGCCAGAAGTCATGTCATTAAGCAGGAGCTGACATGAAGCAGGTGATGACCAGAAATAAGCACTTTTTTCTCACTTAACTGAAAGTGACAGATAAGAAAATATGCAAATCTTGATCATATTTTCAAGATATGGGAACCCAATTATCATGTGGGCTGCCCTTTCAGCAACGCTGCTTCTGCCGAGGCATCACTTTGTAGCTCAGCAACTGAGAGGTGCTCTGCAAAGTGATGCCTCAGCAGAAGCGGCTCTGCTGAAAGGGTGGCCTTCATGACAATTGGGCTCTCCCAGTGCCTTGGCAGTTTCCCCCTTCTTCCTTTCTCATCCCTCTTGGTCTGCCCCTTTCCCCCTATACCATTTATCACCTTCTGAGGCCTCCTTCCTTCTCTCTCTCTCCCAGCACCTTGGCAGAAGTGACACTGCTGAAAGGGTGGCCGCATGATAATTGGTTCTCCCAGCACTGCCCTTTCAGCAGTGCCACTTCTACCAATGCCTCACTTTGAAGCTCAGCAGCTGAAAGCAGCTAATGGTGGTGCTGAGAGAGCACAATTATCCCGGAGGGCGGTGTGGATAAAGAGCTTATTTGTGTGAAAACCACAATATGAGGTACTGGAAAGATCTGCTGTTAGTTCCAGAAGATTCCTGAATGAATCGAATGAATGAATGAAACCTTACCTGGCTGAATTAGGGATTTCTATAAAGAAGTTGCTCAGCTGACAAAGGAGCAATTAGAACTAAACACCACTAGTCTATTCCATTTTTAAAGTATCATTCCCATGTGGAATTGCTCCCCAAGCTTCACTGACTACAGTATAGAGCAACTGTATGGAATATATAGGGTCCTTGGCACAGAAACGTATTTCTTTTCTTGGCCTTTGAAGAAAAACATACTTCTTCAGAAAATAAAATAGGACTGTGTCTTGGAAAGTAAGAATATGTACTGGATGTGGTCTCCTTTTTCCTTTGTCTCCTTGCATGCTGCAAAAAGCCTGGGCAGTTTTCTTTTTATATGGTTCTGGGGTGGTTTCTGCTAGAGTGTGGATCAAAAATAACCTGGGCCTAAGAAGCACTGTACATGACCTCAAGGCTAAGGCCATGACCATGCTGGGCTTTCTCTACACTGGGGACTGTTGTGAGGAGATGTTGTTTTTAGTATTCTTTTGCACATTACCATGCTATAGGACTATGGTGCTATCATGTTAGTCCCATGCTTAAGGATTGTAAGCTTTAAAGTTATACCAGTCCAGTTTACTATCTAGCACAGGATTTGGTATCCTGAGAATCTGCAGTTTCCTTTTTAAAATTGGTTTCTGGTCATTTATGGTAGAGTGAAAAGACTGGAAGAACGTACCGGTAGATAATTTCTTGAGGGTTTAGTTTCAGAAACCAAATGGGGCAGGACTTCTGCTGATTTAGCAGGTGGCTTAGTCATAGGTGTTTTGTGCATCATGTCCCTATTTCAACCCCAACCCCCCCATTTCTCTTCCTCCCCTCCTCCCCACTTCATTTTTTATACTTGTCTTGCCATCCCAGTTTCTTTTTTTGGGGGGGGGGGGACCAAAACAGGCACATGCTTAGAACCCCACATCTTCAGAAGAAATTGTGTTAGGCTAAGGAGATAGAAATAAGGCCAGCGGGTGGCACAGTGGGTTAAACCGCTGAACCATGAGCTGTTGATCGAAAGGTCAGCAGTTCGAATCCGCAACAGGGTGAGCTCTCGTTGCTTGGCCAGCTCCTGCCAACCTAGCAGTTCCAAAGCATGTTAATGCGAGTAGGTAAATAGGTACCGCTTGCGGGAAGGTAAACAGCGCTCCGTCTTCCAGCTGCATGCTACGCGCTGCAGCAAGGAGAGTCATGCCGGCCACATGACCACGGAGGCGTCTTCGGACAACGCTGGCTCTTCGGCTTTGAAATGGGGATGAGCACCACACCCTAGAGTTGGACACGACTGGACTTAATTGTCAGGGGTCACCTTCACCTTTTTAAGGAGATAGAAACAAATTTGCACAATCCATTCTTAACATAGAATTTAGATTGTCTTTGGTGCAAAATTTGATTTTGGGGAGGACGAGGGAAGAATGCAGACTTCATGCACCCTTCAGTGTAACCTGAGGAGCCTCCTGGTGTGATTCAGAGTTGCTCTTCAGCAGGATTAAGATTTTGGCATTGATGCTGGGAAAACAATTCAGCTTTTGCCTGAAGGTGAGCCCTATGAAGCTTGGGGAAACGTGCACTCTTTCACCATTTGAAATTGGTCTGCTAAAAGGTGTCACCTTCCCTATTTCATGTCTCTTAGAGAATTCATGAGCACCCAATCTGGTGGTATTATGGATTATTTTCCTTCAGATTTTCCTGCTTGCTCTCCTCTCTGCCCCCCTCCCCTAGGCAGGAAAAAATAGCTTTGGTTTTTGTTTAGGACAGAGGTTAGAAAGGTTGCAGGGGGCACATAGCCCTCTCATAGGGGTGTCTTGTCAGGGCGCAGCATGAAGGGCACAAACAGATCATAACCTTTAAATGAAAACGCAATGGAGGGGAGAGATGAAAGCATTGAAACAAATTAGATACATCTATAGGGGGTGCTCAACTGGAGAAAATTAGCATTTCTTCCTAATTGGAGTGCAGGGCATTCCATTACAGGGATTCATTACCAGGGGGAGAAGGTTCTGGGCCTCTTCACAGAATACCTTTTTTTTTTGTTGTTTAAAGGAACTCCTAGTTTACATTTATAAAAGATTAAGGAAAAATTGGGGAGAGAACTTTGGAATTGGTGTCTGCCCTTTTGCATTCACAGAGCTATACAATTCCCAGTGGGTTTAAACTTTCTAACGGAGCAGAAGAGAACCGTTTCTATATTTTGCCTTCCCTTTCTTTGTGTTCGGTGGCACCCACACCAGAACGTATTTGCATGATAGGTAAATATAAGGTGAGTGGTGTTCTAACATAATAGAATATATATTGTGCAAGCAACAAGTGTTTAAATGCTTGTTACAAAACTACTACGTGCTTAGAAACATCTTAGATCTTACACCTGCCTAAACATAGATATTATATGCCTAGAGCCCAGTATAGTGATTTATAGCAACTAGTTCTCTCAGAGCTAGGAAAAGCTACAGCTGGTCATTAAAGGAAGTACTGAGGTCATTTCAAGGTGCCAGATTCTTGGTTGATGTGTAGTTTTCCTGCACAATTTGCACTGGTCAATCAGGGAAAACTTCTGTGAGCTGTAAATGCTGGAACATTGGCTATATCAGTCACACAAAAATGGGGACCATAACACCATTTAACGGTCAAAATGATAATTATATGCTGCTTTTTGCTGGTGTGAATGTAAAACGGTTTCCCAGAAGTCCTTTTAAAATGTTTTCTTTCAATTCTTCTGTCCAAAGGCCATACAGTTCGTCCTACATTCCCTCTATTGACTAACTTTGTACCTTTCTATCATTGTATTATTATAAAAGACTTGGGGGATGGGGGTGTAGCTCAGTGGTAGAGCACATATTTTGCTTGCAGAAGGTCCCAGCTTCAATTCCTGATATCTCCAGGTAGGACTTGGAAAGACCCATGTCCGAAACCCTGGACAAACTGCTACCTGTCAGTGCAGGCAATACTGAGCTAGATGGTCCAGCTGTCCAACTCAGTTTAAGGCAACTCCATTCAGGGCCGGTCCAGCTTTGAGGCTGACTGAAGCGGCTACTTTGAGTGGCAAATGGGAGGGGAAGAGGCAACTGATGAGGAATGTCCCACCCCCTGTGTCTGCCTGTTGCTCCCATCCGGCCTGCCTATCACCCAGCCACTTCAGTTGGCTCTCCTATTCTCTTCTCATTTGCTGGATCAGGGCACTGGCAGCCAACCTCTGTTGGCAGCGGCAGCAGCAGCTCTGGATAAACTTGCAACAAGAATTTGGGCAAGGAGGAAAAGGTAGAGCTCCCCCACGCCTCCTTCCTCTTATCTTGATGTCTGTCGCCACCTTTCCCACTTACTCTGATTTACCTCGTTGAAACAAATGCAATGGGCAGAGCATGCTGAGAAAGCTCTTAGACCCACGGGAGCAAGTGCTTGGCGGCAGCGATGGACCTCAAGGTAAGGAGGAGGGGAAGCTCCGGATTGCTGCACTTTGCTCCGCCCCACCCAGCTCCACTCTCCTTGTCCACCTGCCCGCTTCCCTAAGCAGCTGGGCAGGCGAGAAGGAGGTAACAACAGTGGTGGCTAGGGTGTGCAAGGTTGTTTTTTTTTAATTAAAGGAGAAGTTCAAACAGTTGAGGCAACTGCCCCAACTGAGGTAGCAGACCTACTTAGACTGTTCCTGATTTCCTATGTAAGTGGCTTAGACAGACTATTGTATGTAAAAGCCAGGGCTAGAGCTTATGTAGTGGATTAATCTGTCACAAAAATTTGCCATTTTAATAGCTGCTGTTGAATTGTATATGTAAATAACTTTGAAATAGTGCTTTCTTAAAAAAAATTACCTGCTGTGTAGGTAATATTTAAAATCCTGAAAATTGTGGTTTGGAAAACTTTATGCTCTGTTCCTATTTGTCACCTTTGGACGACAGTGTAGTTGAAAGGTAGAGAGAGCATGGTTTCTTCTATATTAGATTAGTTTAACAAGAGTTAAACTCATGCTGCTTTTGTTGAGAACTCGTGTAGGTAATAGCTAAGTCTGTAAGTTGTGAGCCAGGAAGTCCCCTGATCAAATCTCAGCTCCATACTACAAACACACTTGGTGACCTTAGGCAAGCTGCTGGTTTTTTCAGCCAGGATGGTGTAGTGGTTTGGGAGTCGGACTTAGACCTGGAAGATCCAGGTTCAAATCCCCGCTCAGCCACGAAGCTTCCTGGGTGACCTTGGGCCAGTCACTATCTCTCAGCCCCACCTACCTCACAGGGTTGTTGTGAGGACAAAAAGGAGGGGAGGAAATATGTACACCACTCTGAGCTCTGTGGAGGAAGGGCGGTATAAAAATTTGAAAAATAAATAAATAATAAAAATAGGGATGATAATAATACTGACCTACCTTAAGAAATGTGAATTATTATCCATGAGAAAGAGAAATAATGGGATGGTGGGTCTATAGTTAAATGCATAAAGCTCTTGTGTTGAAAAACATTGATAGGAATCAAAGGGAATATGGCAAACTGAAGAGAGAAAATTGTTAAGATGAGGTTAGTGCTGTAGAAGGGTTTAGATTACTTTGGAGTCTTTCCCAGTGCAGGGTACATTCTGAATGGGCATCAGAAACACAAATCCAGGCCCACTCCTTGCCCCTTGTTCATTTCTAGGTGGTACCCTCACAGGGTCTCCGTTTTTATTCTCTCTCTCTCTCTCTCTCTCTCTCTCTCTCTCTCTCTCTCTATCTATCTATCTATCTATCTATCTATCTATCTATCTATCTATCTATCTATCTATCTATCTATCTATCTATCTATCTATCTATCTATCTAATCAACTGTTTGCTTTGATTAATAAGTCTGTGACTCCTTCTCCATCCCTTAATATGGCAGTGCCTGTGTTTGTCAACTTTTCCACCTGTCAAAGGAAAGTTCATTGAAGATTATTCTATGGTTGATGCACACAGGCTGCTAATTGGGGGGAGAGAGTCCATTTCCTTTAGGAGTGCAGGCTGGGCAAAGGTGATGGATGGATTGGAGATTTATTAGCACCTGTTTGGTGGCTTAAAAATAGGACCAACAGCTTGTTTTCTTCAGAGAAGAAGGCAGGAACTAGTGCCTGTCCTCATCCCCTATTCTAGAAAGAGAGGTAAAGGGGAAATGGATAATTTGAAGGAACATCTGTTTGAACAGAACTACTTTTACTTCTTAGTCTCTTGCATTTTGAGACTGATTCTGATATTTCAAAATAAAAAGAAGGTATTTGGTGTCATGTCTGTTTGCATTGCAGCGTATTTCCTAAAGGCCAGCCACATAGTAGCAGGGGCACAAGCAAGCAGTTTGTTTTGGTCTTCTTTCATTCTCGGTGTGTTCCCTGTACACCTAACAGAGCTATGCAGTCTTGGGGCCCTGTTAGCATTGTACTGGATTTCCTGAACAGTGATGTACAGTAGCTAGTAGAACAGCTTGATCTAGAAAAGAAGGGAACTTAAATGTGTGTGCGTTTCCATACACATTTAGCCTGATAGAGGGGGAATGCCTGGGAGCATACTATGATGTAACCTCTGTGCCAGTGTGCTCCATGGCCACACCCTTTGCTCTCCTGCCAGGGTTCTAGAACGCAGGGATAAATTCTCCCAGATTTCAATGCTTGCTTCTGCAGACAAGTGTTAAATGTGGGGAGAGCAGGGGAATGCATCTAAGGAGCATGTTTGCACAGGGAGCATGCTTCTATTTCCCATCTATTCAGGTTCTGGCTAAATGCAGGAACAAGGCTCAAATCTTCTGATTTGAGTTGGCAGGGGACTGCAGCAGGTCATTCTTTTATTCTGGGTTTGGTAGAAGAATTGCTGGTTCCGTATCAGATTCCATGAAGTAACACTGTGGATCCCTCAGCACCCCCCCCCCCCCGGGCTGCTCCTAGTCTTGCTAAATTCGCAGCCCCTTTCCCCACTGTTTCTCCACTGTTTCCAAATTCAGACTTGCTGCCAGCTGTTTCTTTGTTCCTCCCACTACTAGGGAAAGAGTGTCACTTTCCAAAGGCTGGAGAGAGGGACCAGGCCTTAAGCCCCCCATTGAAGAAATGTCAACCAATCATCCTTGATTAGCAGCAAGCAATCTGTTTAACAAAGGATGGTCACTCAGCAACAGTACAATATGAATTGCTATGAGCAGACAGTAAAAGCCTAAGAATTGCTTTGTTGGATCAGACTGTCTTACCTAGAGTCCTGTTTCCAGGAGCAGTGAGCCAGATGCTTCTGCAAGCATTTCCAGCAGTGACCATAACTCTCATTCTGGTGACTGCCTGCTCCCAGATGCTCAGCACAAAGTGAGAGAGCCCTCCTTTGGCAATGTGCAAAGAACTCGGGGGAAAAGAGTCTTTTGCTTTGTGCCAAAAGAAACAGATGCCATGACTCTCTGGTCCTGTAGTATCATGCAGATAACGGGGGGAGGAACGTTGGACCAGGCTTTGGAGTGGCTCAGAAGCAGCAAGAGAGATGCCACTCTTGAGTGTCTCCAAAGCTTGGCTGAAAGTGAGACTGATAGTTCCCTCCCCTCAAGTTCTCTGTGTGCTCCAGAGCGGGGGGGGGGGGGTCACAAATAATGGCTGGCTAGGCCAGACAAAATTTGTGGACAGCTGTCAAAAACGCCTTCTAAGCTAGTAGTTGTCATCGCTACTACTTGTAGTAGCAAAATCTACGTTGGTCTGTGAATGAAGGAGGAATACTTCCGCACTAATTGCATGATTGAACTGAACTCAGAGGATGTTCTGATTACCTCCTCTGCAAGAGCAAAATGCATTTTTAGGTGGGGAAGGGATGGTGGTGGAATTTTTGACAGAATTTTTGTAAATTAAAAAAAAATTAAACTATCTCTTTCAGCTGTCCCAGTGTTTCTCCCAGAGACTTTCTGATGACATGTTAGAAACTTTTTGATAGATTAGGGAAACCTGTTCTAAACTGGGCAGATTTGGTATTCTGAATGTTAAAATATACTTTTCATAATTGTAAAAAAAGGAAAAGAAAAGGATTATTGAATATTTACAGATGACAGACCTGCACATTTATTTCTTCCTATTAATATCTTTGCCCATGGAGACTGTAGTAACATTTATGATTTGTATTAGCTGCTGACAATGCAAGAGATTGGACGGCATGAGCCTTTTGGGTCCCTTCCATCTCTAATGTTGTTCCTTGCGCTGCTTAGCTGTTAAAAGAGATGTACAGTCATACTTTAATTCTACTTCCTGGAGTATCTCCTCTTGAGTACCAAAAATAGTTTGTTTCTGATTGAGGACCACTTCATGCATAATTTTTTCCCCTCTAAGTTGAGCTTGGGGGTGGGGTAGCCTTTTCCGAAGTGCAGCCAGGTCAAAATATCTTAGTATGTGGATAGCTTGCATGGCAAGGAGAAGTCTCTAGTGCCCGCATTTGCATATGCTTTCTCAAAATTTTTTTTTAAAGATTGATCCACGTTGACTTGCAGCTGAAAAGTACTGCTTTTGCAAGCTCTGTTCATTTGCTCCAGCATGTGTCCTGTAATAATTTGTCCTCAGTGCTGTCTTGTAGGACCAGGTAACTAGTACGTCTTCAAAGGGTAGCAAAAGTCTTTGCCCACACCCACTTTTTCTGTTTTTGGGATGTCTGGAATTCAGTATAAGAGCCAGGAGAGGTTGTGGTTCTGGGGTGGTACCTGTGTCTTTGCAGAGAACTCTGGGTGGAGGCGCCGCTTCTCTTTGCTTGCCTCTTGAACAGGTTGGACCCCCAAGAAACTTTTGTCTGCATACTGCGTGCGTGTCTGGGCCTGCCATTCCCACATGGTGCACCCTCCCTTGGCAAAGTCTCACCATTCAGTGATGGTGGCTGAAAGAACCTTGCTAATTATGCTGGACTGGAAATTACCACTTTGCTGTGCACTCCTGCTGCTGGGGCTATTTGTTCAGGGGCTGTATTTAGGGGGAACAAAGCCCCCCCACAGAGCGAGTCCAGCCCCAAGTGTGAAGCTACAGGTAGGAGTTTAAAATAAAGGGGTTAATTACCAGTGTCTCCAGGTGGAAGCCCCACTAAACTTCAATAACCCAATTTAGCCTTTGGGGGGGAGGGAAGAATCCCCCTCCCCAAATAAATGATTCCCACCAGGCAATTAAAGGAAACATAATTTCACCCAGGGAAGGGGGTAGTGAACTGCTGCTTAGAAATCGTGGCTTTTTTTTTCCTTGCCCTTGTTTGTCTTTGGGTGGGGAAGCAAAATGCCTTTATTGAGAGAGGAGGGATGATTCCCACATACATATGCCCCAACCTCCCTGCTCGTTAAGTGGCTTGAATGTACCTAGTGGGAAGCAGGGGAGGGAGAGAACAAATAAGTCAGAAAAAGGAATCGCTGGAGCTTTACACCTGAGCAAGCTTTGAAAAATTCGACAATGCCATTCACAGCCTCTTGTAAGGTGCTTGTGTGTGTGGGCATGGGGACCCATCTAAGCAGTGGAACAGAAATTGTGTTCTTTGTCCACAGATCTATTGAAGCTTAGGACAACCCACATTCCCCTCTACTGTCTCATCTCTGGGTAGCTGCTGGAACTGCTGAGTGTATGGGTAGAAGAGCAGAGAGAGAGAAAAAGAGATTGAGGCTTACTAAAGGCGCTAGAAGGTGACACATTGGAAATCGAAGAGCTTCTTTCCTATGCAGTTTGCCATTGAGAATATAGCAGTGTCTCCCTTTATTTAGTTTGTGTTTTACTCAGACTATTCCATCCAGGCAGTGGTGGTGATGATGATAGAATTTGTGTAGTGCTTTTGAGCATTCAGAGTGCTTCACATGTGTTATCTTCCTAGCCTTACAAGGGAAGCACATACTATTATCCCCATATTGTGGCTGGGAAGAAACAGCTTGTGTAAGGCCACCTAGTGAGTTCGTGGCAGAGGTGAGAATTGGACCAGGGAAATTCTGATTTGCAGTTCAGTCTCTTAGCACTACACCCCTCTCTCACAGAGCTTGACTTTTCCATACGACATATTAGTGTAGATCAGTATTTTAATTTCTTTTAACAATAGTTTGATAAAACTTTTAAGAAGGAAGATTCTACTACTTTGTCTTCCCTTTCAAGGGTCAGTTTTCAATGTACTGTACTTGCTTTTTGGTTTTGTTCTGGAAGATGTCCAAACACTGCTCATATTGCATTTGTATTCTGTTAATTTGTAACAGTGGCCTATGTGTTGGTGCATAGCTGTTTCATTTCAGGATTAGAATGAATTTGTGTAGACATCTGTGGAAAAAGAGGCCAGTACCCGGAATGTACTTCAGTAGCCTTTCCTGCTTTCTCAATTATGAGAAAACAGTGCAGTTTACTGTGATGAATTTAATTTATATTTGTTTTGCCAACTGAAATATGGTGTCCTAACCACTGCCTATGATTTCTTTTTCTGTGGTTTTTTTTAAAGTCGTAACCAGGGCAGTTCTTAAGAGAGCTACAGTATACATGCAGCAGGCAATGTATGGACAATTTCTCCTGGTTTTCTGCTCCATTTGAGGCATTTCACTACATTGCATTCAATTTGGCTTCCAAATGGAATGCTGGAGTCTTCAAGATACCAAGCCTAATCTCATGATAATTCTTTCAATTTTGTTTTAAATATTTTTCTTTAGTCACCAGTAGCTCGGATTCACTTGCACAGCGAACCACCTACAGTTTTTTTAATAGTTTATGACTCAGTAAAGGGCCTGTAATAGAGATGGCTCTGGGAATGTGGTGGTCCAAAATGACAGTATTTATGTATGTTCCCTCAGCAAGCCTTGTCAGAATCTAACTGTCTGGAAGCAATTGCATGATAGAACACCGGGTCACTTCAGAAGTAACTCCAGCCCATCATTTGATGCTCTGTGAATGAGTCCCATGCTTGTATGCTCTCTCATCCCCTTGTGCTCTGGTTTCCTCCAGCGTTTGTGGCAAAATGTGGTTTGCTGTTGCATCTTGCCTGACAAACTTTGGTTTGCCACTGAGGGGAGGAAATTGGTGTAAGGGATGACAGGAGAGAGTGCGCTAGCACAGAGCCTGTTCATGTAGCAAACAAACTCTGGTTTTGCATTATGGCTCCGCTGACCCCACTGTCCAGCCCTTGTAATTAAGAAACAAAATCCTATTGTATAGGTAGCATAGGTACTACCTATAGTAGTAAAGTGTAGTGTAGGTACTACCTATACCTATATTACCTATAGTAGTATAGGTAACAGGAACCCGTGGGATCCATGTAGCCACCCTAAATTACTTGGTTCCATGGTTATGCCACAGGTGCTCCTCTTAAAAGGGCTGTTGCACACCATCAAGAATAGGAACAGATTCCAGTTGTAACTTCAGGGTATGTTACTAATATCATACATGTTCAAGGCACATGGTTCTGTTTCCTTTTCCCAAATGCAGTCAGTTAATCTTGTGTGGAGATGGAAGCCAACACATCCTGGTATTTTTAAATTTGTTTGGAACTGTTCAGGCACAAGGAAACGGGAAATGGTGTACTAGCAAGAGAGCCATGGCTTAGGATTGACATTTTGTGGGTGGCTGAAAATGGAAATTTTTAAGTGCCCTTTGTTTTAAGTACGTTGAGCGTGGTCACTTGTTTCTCTTATACAAAATAGGAAAGGCCTTGTATGATATTAGACCTTGGCTTACTAAGGGCCCAATCCTATCCCCCACCAGCCCATAGTGTGTACCGCTGCTGATGGAGCATGCGTTGCATGCTATGGGGGAGGGCAACCAGATGGCTCAGGAGAGGCAAGTAAAACATTTTCTTACCTCCCCATAGGCTGCCTAGCCTTCAGTGGGTCTCCTTGGACCTACTCTAGCTATTTTACAAGGAGACTTAGGGTGGTTCAGGGCGCGGAAACGAGGATCAGATCTTGGCATGCACTGCTGCCGCTGAGATCGTGCTCCCCCAACTGTACCCACTGCCAATCTACCTGCTCTAGCGGGGCACCTCTTACGTTATATCTTATGTTATGGCCCAATCCTATGCAGTTCTGCCACCTCCGGAACTAGTGTTCTGGTGGCAGTATGCACTTTATAGTGCTGTAAATGCTGGTCCAGAAGCGCGCATAGCTGTGTGCTTCCAGGCTGCAGCTGCAGATGGTGGGGAGGACCCTGAGGCAAAGGTGGCAGCAAAGAGGAACTGCACTGACGTTGGTAAGTTGGGAGGATTGGGGTGGATCAGTTGGAAGGCTGGGGGTGTGTCTGAGGCAGGAGGGGGTGACACCTGGCGCGAACGACTTGTGCCGGATGCTATTGTCTCCAGAGCGAGCTGACATGCCCAAGGAGCAGTTCCAAGGAGACCCTTTGGCAATCATGGGGCTTACAGAGAGGGTTAAGGGAAATGTTTTCCTTTATCTCTCCCAATCTTCTCAGTCTCCCCCCTCCCATAGCATACAGCACAGTCTGTTTTGGTACGACTGCATGCTATGGTGGGAAAAAGGATAGGATTGGGCTGTTAGCCATGATGCTAAGCCACTGTAGTGGGCAATGGACTATATATGCATATAAAAGGTAAAGGTGACCCCTGACAATTAAGTCCAGTCGTGTCCGACTCTAGGGTGTGGTGCTCATCCCCATTTCAAAGCCGAAGAGCCAGCGTTGTCCGAAGACGCCTCCGTGGTCATGTGGCCAGCATGACTCTCCTTGCCGCAGTGCGTAGCATGCAGCTGGAACATGGAGCGCTGTTTACCTTCCCGCAAGCGGTACCTATTTATCTACTCACATTAACATGCTTTGGAACTCCTAGGTTGGCAGGAGTTGGCCAAGCAACGAGAGCTCACCCCGTCGCGGATTCAAACTGCCGACTTTTCGATCGACAGCTCATGCATAATGCATATAATATATATATTAAATATACCGGGGTGAGTGTGTGTGTGTGTGTGTGTGTGTGTGTATATATATATATTTTTTTTTTCTGAACCTGGTGAAATCATTGACTCTAGTCTGTTTAAAATAGGACTGGAAAAACATTTTCATAGGGCTAGAAAAATGTGCACAGGGCTAAAAAATTGTTTCAGATTCCTAAGAGTGAGGCCCAGCTTTTAGGCACGAGAGCTATCAGGCTCCTGGGATTTTTTCCCCCCAGTCCTGCTCTAAAAGGTTGCAGTGGGACAAATTCCCATACATGGGGATTGTGTCTTTGTGCCAGAAACTGAAGATGATGATTCTGGTCAGCAATACAGGCTTGAAACAATGAAGCAACTGGGGCCAAAGAAACAATGAAGCAACCTAGCATGGGCTGTGAGGCATCTTTGTTCTAGCCCTGCCTCCTGAATTATGGATTTTCCCCCATCTCCATAATACTACTTTTAGCATGAAATGCAAAAACCCATTTCCAGGGGCCAGTGTTCCAATCCAGGTGGGTATCAGCAGATTAGTAGTATCCTTCTTTGCTTCTGTTGTTGGTTCTCCCTACCATTTCCTTGTCAGGGGAAAATGCTGTAAATCCTGGAAACACATTCGTGTCTCCTTGCCCAAGATTTGTTCCCTCTTTATGCCTAATGCCTCAATCAGGGCGCCTTGAAGAACCAGGCCGAGTTCGTCTGTAGCTCCTCTGTGTACAATTTATGAAGCATGCCCCAGGAGTAATTCCACCTCAAACCATGAGACCTATGAAATAACACCATAGCGGTGCATAAATCTGTATATGTGTGAAGACTTTATACAGCTCGTTCATAATTCTGGTAATGTAATGACCCTGTCATGTGCATTCACTCTTCTTTAGTAAATTTGCATTAAAATATGTGACAGGTAAGCTTTAAGAGACCAATTGGACTTCACAAAACAGAAAGAGCTCTAGTTTTTGGCTTTGGGAAAAGAAAGCTGTAGAAGAACCACAGTTAAAGGGAAGCAAAGAAGACCTGGAGCTGCAGTGAGATTGGACTAAGGTTAGGGGATAGTGACAGAGTTAAAGGAATACGGAAATGGGGCTGGAGCTGGACTAGCAAGAAGGCTTACAGCCCAATCCTACCTAAATCCCCATGTGGCGATGCAGCAGCGCTGGCGTGGCTTCCGCTTCATCCCATGGGGGATTTTCGGCTGCTGGAGGTCTCCTCGGGGTAAGGAGACATTTGTCCCTTTGCCTGGGGGTAAGCCCCAGCACTTGGACCTGCACCATCTCAATTGCTGGCGCAAGTCTGTGTTGATCCATGAAGGTGGGTCAGGCCTGGGAAGGGGGTCGGGATTTGGCGTGCACTGCTGCCACTGATCCTTCTCCCTCCCAGGCCAGATCCGCCCATACCCTTCCCCATTCCACCCTGTTCTAACCCCTTTGCCAGCTCACCTCTGGTGGGCATCTGGCATACATCGGTGCATGGAGCTGGCTGCTGGCAGCTTGTGGCAGCAACCAGCCTGTGCACACAGGCTTAATCACATTTGTGACAGCCGTCAAGAAGGTTACACTGGCAGAACGCAAGTTCTGCCAGTGTAATCCTTCAATATGATTAGGCCGTCTTACTTTTGTATACTATTATTAATCCAACAAGGCCAAAGTGGTCTTCTAGTGCCCCAACACATTGTGCCACAGTTACATATGCCTTTGATAATCTCCAGTTTATTGGGTAACTTCTAGGTTTTTCGTAACCTGCTGTATGCAGGGCAAATGAAAACTAAAGATTCATTCAAATGGATTTAATTTGGGGATTATGGGTCTTATTTTAGCATTTCTCACCGTCTTAATCCAGCATGCTTGGTGCTTAAGTCACTATTATGTCCCATGGCCAACAGGAACCAGTATGGGCTTTATGATCTTCCTATACTTGCTAGAAGGATGTCCTTGGAGATTGCCACTTTTGCCAGGGATATGTCTCATGCTGTTGTCTTGATGTGGCCTAAATACCTCTGCAATAATAGTACACACTAGGACGATATTATTTTGATTATGATGCTACTATACAAAAAGCACTTGCCCATATAGGTGCTCCTTGTGGTCAGTGTTTCATCTAAAAGGCAGCTTCCAGAAGGGTCGCTGAGACAGTCTCTGGCTGCAAAATCCACCGTTGTCCCCTTGCACTGGCCTTACATACTTGTCTACTTGTAGGGAGGGGCCCCCCCATGGGGGAACTTTCAAAAATGGTATCCTCAACTTGCAATAGTACAGTCCATTCTACCAGTACTTCATTCTGCTGCATGTGTAGATCTCACCTCAATTCTGGGCAGTGTCCCATGCTAGCTGACTGTGGTGGTTTTTTTGGGGTGTGTGTGTGTTGGGTTCTTTTGGAGATTCTGATCCTTTTACAGCTTACCTGTTAAGATGTCTTGCCTTTTGATTCTGTTTTTCCATTCGTGCTCTTGTCTGAGTTGAGGGTGACCTGGAAGTGGTCAATTAAAATTAAGCTGATAATAGTTGCATTTGTTCCATTTGTTGGGTGATGTTTCCTGGGAGAGAAGAACATTCTCACCCTATTCTGTGTGTGCGTGTGCACGCAGTTAGAAAGGTTCCATGGTGTAAACTGTGCTGTGGAACATCTGCTACAGTGCATGGCCCTCTCCTAATTTTTACAATTTGTTACTGTTGGGGGAGGGGGGCTTCTCCCATCACGCAGGATGGGGCGTAGAATGTTTGTGTGACCTTAGCACTAAATTCAGACTACAGGAGTTACATTCTATAATGATGTCAACTGATTAGGTTAGCAGGGCTGGTGGCAGCCACGATAAGACGTGACATGTTCTAATGATTCACTTTAGCGGGGGCACAGGAGCAGTGAGGAGGAAGAGGCAGGGAGGCGGGGGGCCCACAGGTGCCGACAAAGACTTTGACCTTTGCTGCTATAATATCAGTGTTTCACAGGCCAGGCGGTTTGGTAACCCACTTCCAGACCATCAAAAATTGATTTAATTGCAATTTTTCCCCCAATTCGGAGCGCTGGAGCTTGACTAATTGGAGTAATAGAGAGTAATAAGGCTATGATTAAAAAAAAGCTTTCCCCTGCCTCCTTTTGTATCCTGTGTCATTGCCTGTCAGAGGTCAGGGAGCCTGCATATTCTATTAGGCCGAGTTGCCTTCATTTGGACAAATTAGTTTACCCAACAGTAATTAAAATGCCAATGCGGGTCGGGAAGAGCTGAATGCAATTGATGGGCACGTTGGTGAAGGATTTGACAGCTTTGGTGGCCGCCCTTGCCAGAGTGTGTTGGTGCAGACTCGAAAGCAGCACAAGTTTGGGTCTCTGTGGCTAGAACAGCTCTGTGGTTGAAAGAGACTCAGGCAGTGTGTCCTTCTCTTTGGTCTCCTCTTTCTGTTCTCAATTCCTCCTCTTGTTTCTTTATGACACTTAGGTTCATTCCTCCATACCCAGGCTCTTTGTCCCAATGAGACCCCCTCAGCCCCCTCTGTCGTACCCCCCATTTCCCAGCTGCAAGCTGTACTAAGTAATAGCTTCTTTGTTTCTTTGATGGTTCTTCATATAGAATAATTTTCCAAGATGGGAGGATAACATCCCGTTTAAATGATTTGAGAATGGGAGAGAGGGAAGACTGAGACTGAAACTTGCATGCGTCAACCAAATTTTGGAGTCCAATATATAAAGAGCAATTTGTTTGAAACCAATCATTTGTAGAATGTGATGAGATAGAATTACCCTGGGATATAATGGAAGGAAACTGAGAAATGGTTAATTGGATATGTCTTGGGCTATGCATGCACGATATTTAGAAAAGTGCAATCAGTCCTTGTCCTGATAACCTGAAGATGGCCTAGATATTTGGAAATCAAGTGCAATGCACTTGCTAGGTTGTGAATGCTTTTGGTTTGAAGATTGGACTGTGTTGAGGCCAGTGAAGTCTAACCCTGGTTACATGGCCAGATCTTTAACTTTGTTAATATGGTAGTGCCCAGTTTATGGGAGAGCACTTTGCTTGATGAAGCTATTGCACACTACCCTAGATTGTCTTCTTAGTGTTGCAAACCCATCTAACAGTGCAATCCTATCCAGCTCTCCCACTGGTGCAGCCAGTGGGGGAGGGCAGAACTGGAGGCTTTGGAAGGGAAAGGGGATTTAAATCCCCTTTCCCTTCCAAAGCCTCTGGTTCTGCCCTCCCGCACTGGCTGCACCAGTGGGGATAGGATTGCACTACCCATATGCGTTTATTTTAACATGCAAAACAGTCTGGGTCATGGCAGCCATTTCGTGTGAGTAGACTACCACAAGATGGGAGCTACCCTGTGCCTTGGCTTTGTCTGCATCATTGCTTAGAAGAAGATGTTAAAGTTGCAACCCTTCATTTATGGCAAGGAATGAATAACCTTTTGTTCAGTGTAAGCAGATGTTCGTAGTGGACATGTTTTGTATAACCGCATGCACTGTATGTGTCTACTATTTCCCCCCCCCCCCCAGCCCAAAGTCCAAATTCTTTGTCAAGGGAACCTAAATTCTATGCCTAGAATTGAGTGCAAAAGTTTAATTGATTTTTTTCTTTGCATGATTCTCATTTAAGGATTCAGATTTTCAAAGAATTTGGAATTGTTTGACAAGGAATGGACTGATAGATTGATTGCTAGTAAGGACAAGGAGTAGTAGCTGTAGTAGGAGACTAATAGTGGGCACTCCCTCATCACACTTGAGGTATTCTTTCTGGGTAGCCTTCAGACTCTGGCTCAATATATTTTGAAAAGAAAGTTGAGTTTGAAAAGTCTTTAACTTCTAGTCTACAAGCATGGTGTTCATGGTGTTCATGCTCAGCCCTTTTCTGTATTCTCAAGGTCAGTCCTAAAGTGCTTCATACACTGTCCAATTAGCATCACCCATTCCCTCTATTTTAAATAATTGTCATGTTGTTTAATAGTCCCAGCTATTTAGAGCAGTTATCAAGAAGGGAGGCTTATGATCAGCTATCAGAGGTGTTTAGAACGGCAAAATGGTGTTGTCCCATTTGGCTTTAACAAGCCAGGATATTTCAGTGCCTGTTGAACATGCCACTAGATATTTGATAATAGCAGGTCAGATTGCAAAGAGAAACTGACTTTGCATCTGCCTGTGCCTAAGATATAGTACTTTCCCATTCATACTTGGGAAAATCAGGTGCTCTCTTTCACGGGAAATGCTCTCTTTCACGAGTGTGCAAGTGAGACAACCTATACAGCTACCTATTTTGAATTACTTCAGTTGAATGTGAATACCTTCAGAATGATCAGGCAGGCTAGTGAGATAAGACAACCCCCCCCTCCCCCCCAGATGACATCTCAATGCTATATACTGCTACTCGGAGCTTTAAGACTAGGAAACTCTTCATTTGCAAGTTTTTGTCATTCACTGTTATTAGGCCAATGGTAGACATTTATATCATTTAGGCCAGAGGGTGGCGCAGTGGGTTAAACGGCTGAACCATGAGCTGTCGATTGAAAGGTTGGCAGTTCGAATCCGTGACGGGGTGAGCTCTCGTTGCTTGGCCAGCTCCTGCCAACCTATCAGTTCCAAAGCATGTTAATGTGAGTAGATAAATAGGTACCGCTTGCGGGAAGGTAAACAGCGCTCCGTGTTCCAGCCGCATGCTACGCGCTGCGGCAAGGAGAGTCATGCCGGCCACATGACCATGGAGGCATCTTTGGACAACGCTGGCTCTTTGGCTTTGAAATGGGGATGAGCACCACACGCTAGAGTCGGACACGACTGGACTTAATTGTCAGGGGTCACCTTTACCTTTACTAGACATTTATGTAGTGTTTCAGAGTACCCAAAGTGCTTCATGCTTCACATACTTATTGGGTTGTAATCCTTTTCATTATTATCCCCAGACTGCAGATGGAGGGGAGCACTAAGGCTGAGAGAGAGTGGAGTATCTAAGGTCACCTAGTGAGTTTGTGACAGGGCAATCTTTGAACACTGGGGGCTCTATACAAAAGTGCTTCCAGTCAATTGTGCTGTTTGTACTGTGGAAGATGACTTGCTGCTCAAGGAGAGAATATTGAACGGGATGGGGTGTTTGTTTATTTTGACACTGTCATTGTTCACGTAAGAAGACCTGTCTGTTATGGGTAACCTCTTTCTGAATACTGGTGTTTCTGTATCTTTATTTCATTCCAGAAAAAGGTGCATTGCAGCAATAATAGAAAGTGTAAGAGGCAACTAATCATCACATTCTGTCCTGTACAATATTATGATTCCTTTTTCCACCAGTACTTTGACCTTCAAGTTCTGTGTCTTTTGTTTCTTGGTCTTCATGGACAGTTTGCTGCTTCTTCCAATAATGTTTCTGGCATCTTTATTACAAAGGGGTCAGCAGTGTGGGGGCAGCACATGACTTTTCCTTTTCAGAAATATTGTTTCAGGAACCTGAAACTATAAATATCCCTTTTATGCCTCAGAACAATAGCAACAAACCATAGTTTTAGAATTGGAAGTGCATTAAAGGATGTCACTCTTCTTGCTCTTGACATTTTGAAATGTTCCGAGTATGAGGGCTATAGACCCTTCTCTGGCGTAGGATGGCAGGGTGAATTAGAGAACAGTGATCAAGAGCTGTGTAGCTGGAGGGTAGCAGTGCTAAGTTAAGGAGCAATTTGGATGCAAGCTGCTGAGAAATTTCTAATCCTTACTACAGACTGGCTTGGAGGCTGTATTGGCAGGGATTAGTGTTGGTGGTCTCCACCCACAGCTCCTTTCCTATTGACATACCTTGATGCTAATTTAGACCTGTACAGCCTCTGGAGGGATGCTGCATACCTTCTTCTGAAAGATCTGTGTGTCTGCATTGAGCAAAAGAGGGGGGGGGGGAATCTTACAATCCCAATTGCCCACTTCAGTGATTTCCAAGCTGCTATTATGTTTCTAACCACGGTAATTGGCTTTACCATTTATTAATGGCTTATGGTAAAGGGGAAAAAAGAGACAAAACCCAGCACCTAGCTTTGTAGTTCTGGGCTCCATTGACCATAGAGCTGCTTGCTGACTTGGGGGTCAATTGATGTGCCGCTCTGTACTTAAGAGCTTGTCAGTGTTCTGACAGCTCCATCCTTGATAGCTCACAAGGTGTTGGGTGGATTCTAGGCATCAGCTAGACAACTTGGACCACCAGTTTGTTTAGTCAAGAGAACATATTGCTGACTTTCTTTATGCTGGCTTTTAAACCAGCGCTTGCCTACTAAATGTAAAAAAAAAAAAAGTTATGTTAAAGAGGCTCTCTTGAACTTACCTGAAGTAGCTCTCTGAATTGTGGTCCTGATTGACAAATCGATGAAGGCACAAAACTTGGGATCAGTCCGTACATGATTTTTATCCCAGTTGTCTTTTTAAAATTGGTAATAAATGCCATGACCATAGAGAAGCCTGCCTCATAAAAGGAGCCTATTCATGCTTTACATTTTTTCCCAATATGGTGATTAAAGCCATAATTTTTGAGAGAGGCCCTGCTCATGACAACCTAAAATATGGTTTAGATTATCATGAACAAACTGTGGTGAGCTTCGGGCTCAGAAGCTCCCCCTCTCCTCTCCCTTTGCACACAAAAGAATGAGATTAAAAGCTTCCACTTTTGATTTTGAATAAACTACAGTTTCCCAGGTGAAAGTGGGAGCTTTAAGTCTTCACCCCTTGCACACAAAAGAGAAGGATACAGAGCATACAAGCCAGAGGTTCATCACAGCTCATTTGCAGTAATCTTAAATCATGTTTAGACGTCTGAACAGGACTAGTGCTTTGTCTGTCTGTTTTATTTTTTAACTGTGGTTACATGATGAAGCCAGTGCAAGAGGCGGCCTTCTGATCTATATAGTCATAGTGAAAAAGGCAATTGGACTGCTATTCAAACATTACAAAGTACACACTTATTAAATACTGCAGAGATGGGGTAAAAACAGTGCATGAAGCAGCCCTTAGGTCAGTTATGCTAATTTTTTTGCCTACTAAATGTAAAAAAATTGATGAAAGTAATGGATGTTAAGAACTACTCTACAGTATTATGATTTTAGTCCTGGCATATGTCTTTCCATCTAGGTAATATGGACCAGCACAACTCATCTCCACATGCTCGCACAACTATTTAGTAGTACCAGGAGGATATCTAATGTTTGTTTTTTCCTTTGATTGACAGTTCTTTTGTAACGGGAACAGCATGCTGTGGACATACTTCACCTCTGAGAATCTGGGACTTAGGGAGGTAAGACTCCTGCGATGGGGGCAAGGGGTGGGTACCGAAATCTGCCTGGGGAACGAATGCCCGTGGAAACCTTGTTAGCTGATTATTGCTAGAGGTCAGTGTTTACCAATAACATAGAAGAATATGGGTTTTCAAGTCATCTAGTTCAGTTGTTGTTGTTGTTGTTGTTAATAATAATAATAATAATAATAATAATAATAATTGTTTATATATAATATAATATAATATAATATAATATAATATAATATAATATAATATAATATAATATAATATAATATAATATAATATAATATAATATAATATAATATAATATAATATAATATAATATAATATAATATAAACAATCTAAAAATGTCAGTTCTGGGCATTGAACTCCAGACCTAAATCCTACCTTATTGGACTTATTGTTGAAACACACACACATACAGTACACATGCTAATGAATAAAATGCCACAATTTGCCTGAGCAGTTTCTTCTATTGACCTGTTGCTGCTATTATTTTATTTAGTGCCATCGATGTGCATGGCATTTTCCAATAAAATGCCCTTAGGCACAAGAGAGACAAAGTCCTTAGGTACAAAGTCCTTAGGCACAAGAGACAACAGAGGATGGAGACGGGAATAGTTGCAGGGAAGATGGGGAAGAATATGCGGTTATTTCATGTACATGTACTTAGGTTTTGTTGCTGTAACATAGAGGGAGTAGGGGAAAGGCATCACAGAAAAGGTGGTTTTTGAGGAGTGATTTGAAGGAAGTGAGGGACCATCCCTCAGGTGATCAGGGAGGGGATTCTAGGCATAAGGGGCAGCAAGAGAAAGGGTGAAACTATTTAAAGGAGCAGGAGACCTTCAGGCAACTCACAGCCCAATCCTATGCTGGACTGGGCTGCCAGCCGGAGCGCTTTGTGACAGTGGAACATAGTTCTGCTGTCACAAAAGGGCACTCCGTCGGTGGCCATTTTGGGAGTACTGCTGTAAGAGGCGGCAGCATGCCATGAATGTCGCCGGACCACGTCACAGCCGCCAGAGCAGGTAAGGGGCAGGGAGGGAGGGGCAAAATTAGGTGGGGAGAGGGAAATGGGGGCGGGAGGGGGTGGATCTGGTGGCGATTGTGTACGCTGGATCCTATCCCCTCATTTTGCAGCCTCCCTACCCCTTTTTTCTCAGATGTGCACCAGAGCTGGCGCAGGTTCGAAAAGATCCATTGTGGAGTGGGAGGCTTACGGAGGGGTAAGGGGATTTAAATCTCCTTTCCCCTCCAAAGCCTCCCAATCCCCCCTCCCCCTGCTGGATACAGTGCACTCCTTTTTGGCATGGCTGCACCCGCAGGGGAGGGGGGAGGATAGGATTGGGCCCTGAGTATGGTTGAGCCAAAGGAATGAAGGTCACGGTAGAAGTACAGAGCAGAAAGGTAAGGACAAGCAAGGTCATGGAGGTCTTTGCCAGTAAGGACCAGGAAATTGTGCTGAATCTGGCAGCAGGCAGGATGGGACAAAAATAACTATTATAATTAGGATATGTTCCCTAAATTTTGTCTCAGATCCGCCTCCCTGCAGCTGATACCCATTTCCTCTTCTGTTGTAAAGGCAAGGAAGGCCGATTGGCCTTACCTTTTGAATTGTCCTCCTTGCTAGAGAGCAGGAGCAGATAATCTATTTTTGGTTTTGATTTCCCATTTGATATTGGTAAGAATCCCAGACCTACTTTGGTCATTTACTGTTCATTGAACCATAGGTAATTGTTGCCAATTTGCCTTCCCCACCCCATCCTGTGCAGAACTATATAGGCATCAAAACAGATGGGGCTGTTCCTTGTCTCAACTTACTACTTGTCATTAGCTGAGTCTGTTTCCAAGTGATGATTGAAAGGGCCGTACATCATTTACAAAGCTGCAGCCCAGGGTTGCTTCCAGGAGGAAGAGGTGAGGACCACTTTTCAGTCTTAAAGTACTTTCATATTCAGAACACGATAAGGCGTATTTCTTTATCACAAGAGATTCTATGAGACCCTTTCTCTGTATCCACATTCAGATGTACATAGATAGTGTGACACTTGCAGTTCTCTTCAAATTCAGGGAGTAACTTGGTGTGTTCAGTCGTTAAGTCGTGTCCGACCCTTCGTGATCCCATGAACCATATCCCGCCAGGCCTTCCTGTCCTCCACTATCTTCCTGAGTTCGCTCATTTTCATGTTTGTTGCATCGGTGATGCTGTCTAACCATCTCATCCTTTGCTTTCCCCTTTTCCTTTTGCCTTCAATCTTTCCCAGCATCAGAGTCTTCTCCAGAGAGTCCTCTCTTCGCATTAGGTGGCCAAAATATTTGAGCTTCAGCCTCAGTACCTGTCCTTCCAGGGAACAGTCAGGGTTCATTTCCTTTAGGATTGACTGATTTGATCTCCTAGCAGTCCAAGGGACTCTCAGGAGTCTTCTCCAGCACCACAGTTCGAAAGCATCTATTCTTCGGCGCTCAGCCTTCCTTATGGTCCAACTCTCGCAACCATACATTGCTACTGGGAACACCATCGCCCTGACTATACGAACTTTTGTTGGCATAGTGATATCTCTGCATTTTATTATGCTATCTAAATTTGCCATAGCTTTCCTTCCAAGGAGTAAGCGTCTTTTAATTTCATGGCTGCTGTCTCCGTCTGCAGAGATCTTGGAATCCAAAAAAGTAAAATCTGTTACTGCTTCCATTTCTGCCCCTTCTATTTGCCAGGAATTGATGGGACCAGATGCCATGATCTTAGTTTTATTAATGTTGAATTTCAAGACAACTTTTGCACTCTCCTCTTTCACTCTCATCAAGAGGCTCTTTAGTTCTTCTTCACTTTCTGCCATTAGGGTGGTATCATCTGCATATCTGAGGTTGTTGATATTTCTCCTGGCAATCTTGATTCCGGCTTGCGATTCATTCAGCCTTGCATTTCTCATCATGTACTCTGCATATAAGTTAAATAAGCAGGGTGACAATATACAGCCTTGCCGTACTCCCTTCCCAATTTTGAACCAATCTGTTGTTCCGTGGCCGGTTCGAACTGTTGCTTCTTGACCCGCATACAGGTTTCTCAGGAGACAGGTAAGGTGGTCTGGTACCACCTTACCACTTGGTGTACAAGCATTCAAACATCTCCAATTAATAGTATCCTATCCATAGTCCTTTCTTTAATTTGTCTTAGGATCAGCAAACCTTTCAACATCTTGTAATAATCCTTCTGTTCCATTTTCATAGTGCCTGAAATGTTGCCTCTTGTCTATTCTGTTGTTTTATATAACCTGTGGGTTTCTACCTTTGCTTTCTCCTTCAGCCAAATTACTAAAAATCCAGTATGATTTCTTTAGCCAATGGTCTGTACTATTGAATCTTGATGCATCAACTTATAGTTTGCAAACCTGTCCCTAAATTTGGTATGTATCTATCATACTTTGTGGCTTATGTTCTTCAGTTGCTTTAGGGCTGTCTCATTCTCTCAGATGTGTGACAGTGAATAGTGTTGGATAGACTGGGAGGTGGTGGTGGTGATGGTGGTGGAAGTGGATCTAGTTTGCATTTTTGCAGCATTGGGGAAGACGCTATCTCCTTGTCTGTGTTCCCCATCTGTAAAATAGCAACAAGATTGTGGGCCCAATCCTATCAAACTTTCCAGCACAAATGCAGCCGTGCCAACAGGACGTGCACTGCATCCTATGGGGGGGGGAGTCACGGAGTCCCCCTCAAGGTCAGGGAATGTTTGTTCCCTTTCCTCATGGCTGCATTGTGACAGCCCTAAAGCAGAGAATGAGACATCCCTAAAGCAACTGAAGAACATAAGTCACAAAGTATGATATATACGGTACACACCAAATTGTATATATTTGGAAAGTTGAATAAGATTGGACTCTGTGAGGCTTAACAGCTTTCTCATTTCTTCCCATCTTGTCAGGATTGACGTGTTTGTAATATTTTTCAGTAGAGTTATATAGTCACGGTAAGCTTTCTACAAAGTGATGGCTGTGTAGAATTTGTGTTTGGTAATAAAATGCCAACATGGTTTGCTAATGAACAGTCTCAGTGTTTGGAGGACTGCATGTAACGTGGTCCCTGAATTTAGACTGAAGGAAGAAGGATGTTCAGCTTGGGTCCCACCTCTTCCCCCCCCCCCCCATTGGTTCATCTTCCTTGTCCGTGAACTTGACCAGGGTTACCTCAAACAGAAGAAGCTCTTAGGAACAAGTGGGGAGTGGCTCTGTCACCTTTTCTGCCTTTCCCAAGGAAGCCTTCACAGATAATAAAGCTATGAAGAAAATAGGATTAAGGTAATGAACAGACAGGATGGAGTTTGATCTTTCAATAAGGCAAAAGCCTGACTGACAGGCAGAGCTAAAGCCTGAAGCTATCCAACCAATGAGATGCTACCTACAGTGGCTGCTGAGTGTCACGGATTCCTCCCTTTTCCCTTGTCGTAGTGGAATGCAATGTGCCACTGGGCTGCCCCTCTCCAGCCTCACGTGGGGAGGAGCGGAAGTCTGCACAGTTTGAGCATCTTGCATATACATTAGTTGGTGGGGCACCTTAACATGGGAAGAGCAGTTACAGAAGGAAAGAATCGGAAGAGAGTGATTGTGCGCATGCATGTCTCTCCTCGCAGCTTTGTTTCCTCATGTACAGAATGGCTTCTTTCAGCCAAGTGCTTATCTTCATGTGTGTTGGGGTCTCTCTGAGCCTCCCAGTGTTACCCTCACAGTGTCCAAAAGAATAATTGCTGAACAGCTGCAAGCATTCACTCCATTACTGTACTCCAGAATGATGCTATGTGGTAAAGCAGCAACTGATTATTTTGCCCCCTCTGGCCCATCTCATTACTAAAACATACAAGAGATAATAGAAAGGACTAGTGTGGACTAACTGATTTTGCAATCTGAAAAATTCATGCATTCCTGGAAACAAAGGAACATGCTATCTGGTGGTTCTCTGATGAACCTGTGCTATTTTCCTGAGAGATGTTGGGCCCCCTCTCTCATCCACTGCTTCAAGAAGTTAGAATGTGCTACAAGAGTACATCAAACTTGTAGCTTCTGTTTGTGGCTGAGTTGGTGGTGGGATGACCTTTGCTTTTCTCCGACCCTGTGCTTCTAACACTTCATATGTGTGAAAAGCTATGCTGTGCTGTTTGGACACCAAACACTGTAGTGTCTTAAAGGGAGGTTAGGAGGCTCCCACCCTCAGGGGGATGGGAAACAGATGCAGTTTTCTGCAAGTTGCTGTTTAACTCCCTGTGTGCTTCACCATCTTTGGAAGTGTGCAGTGGTAACACATTTGGTGTGAGTGCTCAGTCCCATGTTTCAGTGGTACTTGTGTAAGACCTGTGCCATTGTTGCTTGTTCTGAGTCTCTTATCCCTTCCATATAAATGTAGAATATAGATGTCTTCCAGAAGAAAACATGTAGATGTGTTTGGATAGCAGTGTATGTAATGTACATAACTACTGCTAGATGGAATCAATCCATGGCTGGGAAATACTCAAATATTGCAGCAGTCCACATTTAAGCCTTGTATAGTGGGTCTCTAGTACTGTGAAAGTTCTGGTCACCTCCTTTTAAAAAAGATATAGCAGACAATGGGGAAAGCCCTGAGAAGGGCTACAATAACTCCTGGATATACAAAGTACCTTACATAAGAAAACAAGCTAAGAAGGTTAGTATTTTTCCACTTAGAAAAGAAGTGGCCAAAGGGAGACCTGGTAAGATGTTTGTATGATGATAGGCTGCAAGAGTGAGCAAGAAAGCAATGTCTGCATGGGTGTATAGCTGTTGGACAAACATTTGAGGAGTACTACTCTCGTGTAAAACAGTAAATAGCAGTTTTTGTACTACTCGCAGTTGTTTCATGGATCTGGTTGCTATAGGCTATAATAATGTCCAACAGTGTTCGGGAACTCAAAACTAGACAAATTCATGAGCGTTAAAGACAATGGCAATATACAGTATCTTCTCTGGATGGAGGAAGGAGGGCATTCACAACAACATGGGTATGCCCCCCCCACTCCAGGAGGCGGGACCGGATCTTCAAGCAAGACTCCTCCTAGTGGAGGGCATCCCCTCTTGCCCCAGTCCGGTTCTGCCTCCTCAGAGAAAGGACGGATCTCTCTTGAGCTCCTGTGAGCTCTGTGTTTTTATTCAAAAGATAGACTTTGTGACTCCTTCGTGTTTTCTGTTTGTTTGTCTTCAACGTTTGTCCATTGTGTTGTGTGTCCTCCCCTGCCCTTGTTTCTCCCAGCGACGATCCTAGCCAGGATAGGACGTTGCTTTGAGGGGGGCCTGTCAGTTGAAAGGGGGCCTTTGTGTGCGAGCCGCTTCAGCGAGGCACCTCCCACGCGCCCGCCACGGCGATAGCGCTACCGGCCGCTTTTTAAGAGATCTTCAGCCGGCGCCTCTTCAAAGGCCAGGGGAGCGAAGGCGAGCAGTTGAGGGCCTCTCCAGAGGCTACCGCCGCTCTTTTTACCTCAGCCGACGATCGGCCCAGTGCGCGCCAAAATCAAGGGGTGTGGCCAGCCGCTTGCTGAGTCGTTTTTGGCCTGTTTTTACCTCAGCGGGACGCCAGATAACAGCAGGGCGCAGCCGTTTGAAGTGTTTTCACTGCTCGTCAGGACCAGGCAAGTGATGGCTGAGCGGGCAGGTTCCTCCAAAGGGGCTACCCAGGTGGCTAAGGGGGGAGAGTCCTCGCAACCCAAGCAGATTGATCCCGCATTAGAAGCTCGAATTGTGGAGCTAATTAAGTGGCTATGGACGGAGCGAGTAAGGACAAGCCTGCTCCTGACCCAAGTCATCTTCTCATAAGGATAAGAGGCGTAGGTCCCCAAGCTCTGCGGGGAGGGGGTCCTCTTCGGAGGAGTATGTCCAGACCCCACACAAAAGGTCTAAACATTCTAAGTCCCATAAAAGGAGCAGAAGCCACAGGAGCAAGAAGCATTCCCATAGAGAGAAGAGGGACGCACGCCTTGGTTCCCCTGTCTCTGAGGAGTGGCTGTCCTCAGGATCTAGCATGGAGGAGGGGGAGCTGTCAGGGAACGAGTTTGAGGATAAGGAACAGCATCTTAACCGACTCTTCCCAGCTGATCTCTTCCGCAAGATGCTGGACAAGGTTTCTAGCACATTGGATCTGGCGCCTGAGCCAGAGGCCCCAGAGTCTTCCACCAGTAGGACCACCTCCTCCAAGCTGTTGCTACGGGGTCCCTCCAAACCCTCGATTGTCCCTCTCCCGGATGACTTCCAGAGGGTGATTGACTCCGAATGGGCCAACCCCATTCACCCCAAACACTCCGCTCGGCTGGTGAATAAATTCTATACCTTGCCGGAAACAGCGATGGAGCGGCTGAAGGTGCCCACAGTCGACCCCCCTGTTGCCGCCCTTTCGTCCGTGGCGGTTCTCCCCACCGAAGGAGAGGGGGCCCCAAAGGACCCATGTGACAGGCGGGTGGACACCTCCCTCAAAAAGAGTTTTGAGGCTTCTTCTCACGCTCTCAGGGCTGCGGCTGCCAATTCCCTGATGGCGAGAGCTTCGGTCTCTTGGGCTGAGGAGTTGGCATCTGAGAAGGGGCTCTCTAAGCGGGTCAAGGCTACTCTGAGAAAAATCGCCTTGGCCTCTGCCTTTTCTGCAGACGCATCCCTGGACTCCATGCAGTTCTGTGCCAGAGCTGTTGCATCTAATGTGGCAGCCAGACGCAACATCTGGCTCAGGAATTGGCAGAGTGACTCAGTTTCACAATCCAGATTAGTTGGCGTGCCCTTCCACGGTACGAAGCTGTTCGGTCAAGCCTTGGAGCCTCTCCTGGTGGAGGATAAGGAGAAGCGCAAGGTCCTCCCCTCTAGTAAAAAGGACCTTCCCAAGCCCAGACCCCCTCAGACTCAGTCCTTTCGTGCCAGCTACAGGCAGGAGGATAGAAACAGGGGTACGAATAGATGGAACAAGTCCAGGGTCTTCCCCAAGGGGCGACCCCAGGGAAGCCAGGACCCCAGCCAGTCCAAGCCCCACAAGGATCATCGGGGGGCGTGACTTTGGGCCGGGAGGATCCTCCTCAAATATAGGGGGAAGACTTTTGGGATTCGCGCCTCGCTGGGAAAACATCACCAGCGACGCGTGGGTTCTTCAGACCGCACAAAATGGCTAAGCTCTGGAATTCGCCAAAATGCCACGGGACAGGTATTGGAGGGTGCCAGCCTCCAAGGACAAGAGCAAACATTCCCTCAAATTGCAGGCAATTCGGCATCTTCTGGACATCAGGGCGGTCGAGGCGGTTCCCCGCTCCCAGAGAGGGCGGGGGGTCTACTCGGTTCTGTTCCTGGTGCCCAAGAAGGGCGGCGAGTGGAGAGCGATTTTAGACTTGAAGTGGCTAAACCGCTTCATTCGGAAGAAGAAATTCAAGATGGAGATGTGGAGGACCATCATGGCAGCCCTGGAGCAGGGCGATTTTCTAACATCCATCGACCTCTCGGAGGCCTACCTCCACGTCCCCATCTTGCCTCGCCATCGTCGCTTCCTAAGATTTTGCTATGGGGACCTGCACCTCCAGTACAGAGCCTTACCCTTCGGGCTAAGGTCCGCCCCCCGTGTGTTTTCCAAGCTCCTCATCGCTCCAGTGGCCTTTCTTCGCCAGCAGGGGATAGCGATCTTCCCCTATCTGGACGATATTCTGGTCAAGTCTCTGTCCCAGAGACTTGCGGAAGTCCAGGTTCAGCGAACCATGGCCTGTCTCCAGGACCTGGGCTTCGTCATCAACATGAGGAAAAGCACCCTTGTCCCGACCTAACAGTTGGAACATCTGGGGGTCTGGTGGATACCAGAGCATTCAGGATTGCCCTGTCCCAGGAGAAGCGCTTGAAGCTCCGTGGAGCTGTCCAGCGAGTCCTGGGATCGCAGCAGGTAGACTTAATGTTTCTGGCATCCATCCTGGGGATGATGGTGTCCTGCCAGGATGTGGTAGAATGGGCACGCGCCAGGATGTGGCCCCTGCAAGCTATCCTTGCTCCCTACCAACATCACATCGAACAGCAGAGGCATCGCAGTCTTCCAGTCTCGGCGGAAGTCCTAGGCTCCCTCCGATGGTGGAACAGCGAGCGTCGTCTGTCCCGGGGAACCAGTCTCCACCAGCCTGCCCGACTGGTGATCACCACCGATGCCAGCCTACTCGGCTGGGGGGCATTCACGCAAGGGGTGACTGCTCAGGGTACCTGGTCGCCAAAGGAAGCTTCCAGGAGTATCAACTTCCTGGAACTCAGGGCGGTCAAGCTCGCCCTGAAGCAGTTTTGGAACTTGGTCCAGGGCCGTCATGTCCTGGTAAGGACAGACAATACGACGACCAAAGCTTATCTGAATCGTCAGGGGGGCATCCGTTCCGCTCGGCTGAGTCGGGAAGCGGGGCGCATAATGCTATGGGCAGAGAAACATCTGGGATCCATCAGGGCGGAACACCTGGCCGGGACCCTGAATGTCTCGGCGGATTGGTTGAGCAGGAGGCGTCTATTGGAAGCGGAATGGAGACTGCATCCACAGACGTTCGCCTGGATCGTCCAAAGATTGGGTCGGCCCATGGTCGATCTATTCGCCACGGGCGCAAACGCTCAGCTGCCCTGCTTTTTCTCTCGGACGGCAGAGCCGGGGGCAGAAGGCGTGGACGCGCTTCAGTGCGGGTGGCCTCGGGGCCTCCTCTATGCCTTTCCCCTGGTGGCAGTTCTACCTTTGGTTCTGCGCAGGGTAAAAGACCTAGGAGCGGAGGTCATCCTTGTCGCTCCGAGGTGGCCGCGCAGACCTTGGTTCCCAGACCTGGTAACCCTATCCAGCGAGCCGGCCCTTCCCCTTCCTCTTCGGGTGGACCTGCTCACGCAGGGCCCCATTCGTCATCCTCAACCACAAATGTTCCAACTAACAGCTTGGAGGTTGAGCGGAGGGCTCTCCAAAACTGTGGCTACTCAGATAAGGTGATAGACACAATGTTAGCCTCTCGTAGGGACTCTACCAAACAGTCCTATGGTGCAACTTGGAGGAGGTTTTCTGACCTGGTGCGGCTCAAAAGGGGTGGACCCCGTCAAGCCCAAAGTTCGAAATATCCTTGCTTTCCTTCAGGATGGGTTAGAGATGGGTTTAAGTACCAACACGCTCAAGAGGCAAGTGGCAGCATTGAACAGCACTCTTGGTGTGGATAGGGGGGTCTGTGTGTCCACTCACCCACATGTTAAAAGGTTTCTCAGGGGGGTTAATTTGATCAACCCTCCCCTGATCCATCGGACCCCTACTTGGGATCTGAACACGGTCCTCAATGCTCTCACGTCACGACCCTTCGAACCACTGGCTACGGTCTTTCTCCGGGAATTGACTCTGAAATCTGTCTTCCTGGTGGCCATCACCTCTGCCCGACGGGTGTCTGAGCTGGGTTCTCTTTCCATCAACTCTGGGTTGTGCATTTTTCATGAGGACAGGGTAGTGCTGCGCCCTGACCCTGCCTTCATGCCCAAAGTGAATTCAGTATTCCATAGGGCCCAGGAGGTGATCCTGCCCTCCTTCTGCCCAAAACCTGTCCACGCTAGGGAGAAACTTTGGCACACTCTAGACGTGCGTAGGGCTCTCAGGTTTTATATGGACAGGACCAAAGAGTTCAGGTCGTCAGAATCCCTCTTCATAACTCATAGGGGTTCGTCCCGGGGAGCCAGGGCTTTGGCTTCTTCCCTAGCTAGGTGGTTGAGAGCTGCAATAGTGTTAGCGTACCAAGCATCTGGCCTAGTGCCCCCAGAAGGGATCACGGCCCACTCTACCAGAGGAGCGGCTGCTTCGGCAGCATTTGAGGGCTCTAGTTCGGTGCCAGAGATCTGCAGAGCAGCCACCTGGTCTTCGGTCCACACCTTCGTTAAACATTATCGGGTGGACCTGGTGGGGGCTTCACAAGCCTGTTTTGGACGATGGGTGCTTCAGCATGTGGTGGCACAGTAGTAGGTGCTGCCGCGTCTGACCCACCCTAGTTCCGTTACTGCTCTGTCATGTCCCATGTTGTTGTGAATGCCCTCCTTCCTCCATCCAGAGAACATAGGAATTCCTTACCTGGGAATATCCTCTTCTGGGGGGAGGAAGGAGGGCATTCACCCCGCCACTCTTTGGCGCGGCAGCTCATGGTGACTGTGCCTGCCCTTTGTGCGGGCGTATATGCGGATCCTGTTGCTGGACGGGGTGGGGTCTTCCCTTCACCCTATTCCTGAGGTCGTTTGTCTGAGCCACGCCTGTTGGCAGAGGCGTTGTTTTTTGTTTGTTCTGTGTGATTATTGTGTTCTCACAGTTTTGGGCATACCACCCTGTAGCCTGCTCTCAGTTTGTTTTTGTGGAGGTGTTTTTTCTCCTTTAGCTCTTCAGTTCCGGACTGGGGCAAGAGGGGATGCCCTCCACTAGGAGGAGTCTTGCTTGAAGATCCGGTCCCGCCTCCTGGAGTGGGAGGGGCATATCCATGTTGTTGTGAATGCCCTCCTTCCTCCCCCCAGAGGAGGATATTCCCAGGTAAGGAATTCCTATGTTCTTGCAAAATGTCTTGAAATCAACTCTCAGAGACTGGATGAGAGTAAGGGAAAGATGCATTTTACATACACACATGTACTGGATGTGGAGATTTTATTTTTGGTTCCGTAGTGATAAGACACTTTATCTAAAGCAACTGGAACTGAACTAGAAATTGCCACTGTTGAAATGGACTATCAGGCTGACTGACTGGACCATTCATCTGATCTAGAGAGGTTTAACATGCACCTGGATCCCATAACTCAGTAGAGACCTGTGAACACAAGTCAGAGTTAGCTATATTATCTCCCAACAGCAATTCTTTCCCCCTCTCTTCTAAACAATCTATTTCCTAACAGTACTTGTGACAGGTTTTTCTTTTTTAAAGAACCCTCTAATTTTTCCTCTTCAGTTCTCTGTCTTCTTAACTCTTTGAAATTGGCTTCATGCCATCTCTGACACCAAACCGACACCTTTGCCTTTCCCCACTTCTTATCCCTTTATAGCAACAGATGTTGAAATTTTGTATCCCTTTTATCTGCCCCTCTTTAACCTCTTCCTGTAATTAGGTTTCCCTTGTTAGCAGTACAAAGTGGGCTGGTCCGCTACCTAGCCTGCCTTTTGAGCCATTGTGTCTGAGCACATGTGGTTTTGGGTTGTTTAGAAAAGTCCCTTCCCCCTTAGGTAATAGCGGTGGGCGGATGGACAAAGATTGCGGTGTGTTTTGTTCTTCATTTATCTTTGCCAAGGGAAGAAAAAAGGGAGGAGGGGTAGGGAGCACATATGAAGGGAAAGCCACGGACCTTCACTTCTCATCAAGTTCAGTTTCCTGTTCCTTTCCTCTTTGGTGTCTTCCCCCCCCCCCTTCAGGTGCTTAGGACAAGCCCCTTTTGATGTCCTCAGGGAGCTAGTATAGTACATGCAATCAGTTAAAAGGAGTGTGCGCGGACATGTGTGTGTGGATTTAAGAACACTGGTGACTTTTCAGATGCATTTTACACATTATGGTCGAGATAGGAAACCACAAACTCTTACATATTACCTTGATTGACATGGCATGTTACAGAAGCAGCAGCAGCAGAGGATGCGCAAATGACTCCCACAACCATTCTTGGTATGTCACACATTTTCCCTTCACACCAGAAACCTAAAGAGGGGTTGTGGGAGTTAACTCATTATTTCTGGTATAGATGTGCGATGTGCAAGCCTTCCATATGAGCTTTCTGGTATAGATGTGCGATGTGCAAGCCTTCCATATGAGCTTTCTAAGAGGCTATTGTATATTTAAGCAAAAATCCTATTTGCTTGTTCTATTTGTTCTTTTTTATATTGCATTTTCTCAAAATGGGGCCTGATGACCTTGACCCTGGAGACATTTCTTCTAACCGTTTTTTCTGCTGCTCGATTTCTGCTCAGATCAAGTTCAGTATTCTTTTTAACAATGCCTGCATCTAACCTTTCTCAAGTACAACTTGCAGATCCTCAAAGGAGCTGGGCTTGCTATACCAGCCATCTGCCTTCTCCTTTGACACAATGTGGTAGTTACTATTCAGAATAGCATTCTCATTTACCCAAATATCTCTTGGCATTTGTGAAGCTAAAAGACAATTTATCTATGTTTGTTCCCCCCCTCCCCCCGTTAAAAAAATTGTGACACCCGTATATAGATTTTGGGAAACTGAAATAAAACATGATCATAAACATGTATCACTGTTCTTCAGTTTTAGTGTTAATTTAAGTCTTTGTATAACTGCTTTTGAATTTGTATGCTTTAAACTGCTTGTTGTTATAAACCACTTGTCCTCTCCTTGGGGAGAGTGGACATAGCTCCATGGTAAAGTACCTGTTGCATGCAGAGGGTCCCAGGTTCAGTCCTTGGTATCTGTAGATAGAACTGGGAGAGACCCCTAGGGGAATCCTTGGAGATCCACTGCCCATCAGGTTAGGCAATATAGAACTAGACTGATGAGGGGTCTGACTCTTGAGGTAACGTCATATATTCCATTTTGTAACACCAATTCAAGCTTATTTGGATTTTTTTGATTTGTAACTGCAGTGGAAACAGTCTGAAGTGGAAAGCATGTTTTGTATTGCTTTTCTTTATTTTAAATGCAATTAAAAATAAATATTCAAAGAATAGCATGTTGTGGTAAATGTCTGTATAAAAAGTGTCATTGTCATTGTTAACATTTATATAAATCTTGTGAAGGGCAGGCAGTCTGACACTGTAGCACTAGAACTGTCATTTGCTGATAGAAATCCAGCCCTTTCAGTACACCTTGTGTACGATTCTGCAAGAGTTTAATGCCAGTTCAGACGTAGGAAGCTGCCATCTAGTTCAGCACTTACCCCAGGGGTGTCAAACATAAGGCCCACGGGCTGGATTCTTTATCTGGCCCCTGTTATAATTGGGCTCTCCCAGAGCCGCCCTTTCAGCAGCACCGCTTCTGCTGAGGCTCTGGGAGGGAGAGACGGAAGGAGGCCTCAGAAGGCAAGGAATGCCAAGGAGAAAGACACAGACCGAGAGAGGGAGATGCTGCCGAGGTGCTGGCAGAGCCCAATTATCACGCGGGCCGCCCTTTCAGCAGAGCCACTTCTGCCAAGGCATCACTTCATAGACTGCCTTTCAGCTGCTGAGCTGCAAAGTGACACTGCCACGGAAGCAGCGCTGCTGTAAGGGTGAACTGCTTGAAAATTGGGCTGAAAATATGATCAAAATTTGCACGTTTTCTCTTCTGTTGTTTGCAGCTAATGAGTTTCTGAGTGAGAACAAAGTGCTTTTTTCTGGCCATCATCTGCTTAATGACAACACTTCCTGCTTAATGCTGTCACTTCTGGCCCTTAGCAACCCCCCTGATTGCGATTCGGCCCAGTATATGAAACAGGTTTGACACCCGTAGACTACACTGAATGGCTTTCCAGGGTTTCAGACTATTGGGATTACCTCTATTTGGGAGGTTATCTAGGAGATTTTTAGCAGAGTTTGTTCCCTCTTACACCCAGGCAGACTGCTATTAGCTAAATAAACACACGAGGCATATGCTGAGTTAAGTTGCAAAAAAGAAGAAGTTTACTCACGGTTTCAGTTCACATATACAGCATCTGATTAAGATCAGAGGTTATTCTAACTTAAAGGATGAAGCTCCCCCTACAGCTGGGAGCCTCCTGCATGGGGTCTGCTTGGATCATGGCCGCCATTCATCAGAGCTCAGGCATGCCACGTCCTTCTTGCTTGGAGTCAAGATAGTAAGAGAGTGAGAGAGAGCATGAAGAAGGAGGAAATAGGTCAGGGGCCACACCCCTTCCTTTTGACACAGAGAGGTCAAAGTAAAGAAGGTCTCTCAGGTGACCAGGCTATACACTCCCCCCCCCCCCCAGTGTCCAAACAGCCAAAAGCTGCCCATCTCCAACACAGACAACAGTCTTTTTCAGCCGTACCTGAAGGCTTATGCCTTCATGAGATAAGGACTTCCAGTACAATTGTTTTGGATATGAACATACCTGGGAATGGAAGCTGTATTCCTGCACAGATGCTGTTTGTTAGACTCCTTGCAAGAATATTGCATGATCCATTCCTCATCTCCTATATTCAGTTTCTCTTGCCCTCGCTCTGCTGTTCTTCTCATGTGCCATGCCTACCGGTACTTTAGATTATAAGTCAGCAGGCCAGGACTGTCTTGTTCTGTCTGGTGCCTTGCTGCTGTAGGCATTCAGTATCTAAACAAGAGGTGTACAAATGTTGCTTAGAGCAGTGTTACCTGTGTGGAGGAGCCTTTCAGGCACAATTATGATTTTAAAATCTATAGTTTTTAATGTGCTGAAAATAAAATGACCAGCTAATTATGCTGGTGAATTTCACCCCTAGTGTATAAATGCATACATGTTTGCATGGCAGACTGTAATGCATATACTGTATAGATGTTGGGTGGTGATAAATTCCTGGAAGAATCATACAGAAAGAATTCAAAAAGAGTTCAGTTGCTCAAAAGTAGAAGTAGAACAGTGTGGATTTCGTGCTCAGCTCAAGGTAAGTGAGTTCTATCCTTAAATATTCATCTTACTGGTAAAAAAATAACCTTGGATCAGGATTGAGACAAATTTATTTTTGAGAGCATGGTCTGATTCAAAGATTGCACGAAACAATAGCCTATGCTTCTTGTTGCTGTGCTGGAGAGTGACAGAGGAGACAGTTTTCTCCTCTGAAGCTTTATACAGGTGTCCCCCATATCTGCGGGGGATACGTTCCCACTGCCACCGTGGATACCTGAAACAGCGGATAGTAGCGAACCCTATACTTACTGTGACGCCACAAGTCATTCTGGGGTGCTACTAGTGTAATTGACTAGAGCTGTAGAATGGCCGCAGATGCAGCGAAGGGCCCCAGATACAGCGAATACCTTCAAAATGGCCACCGCGAATAGCTTCAGGATGTGAACTGCTTCAGGAATTTGTGAACTGCAGATAACTGAAATGGCAGATATGGGACCTGCGGATACGGGGTGGTGGTGGTGACTGTATAGTGGGCTGCTAACAGGAGCAGGATATGCCGGTTTATCCAATGGGCATCGAGAGGAGTCTGATAAATAGAGCTTTTCTCCAGGTATACTTAGAGAGGATTGGTGAATCATCAGTTGTGTCATTGTCTTCTTGTTTTGCATTATTGGGACATTCTGTAAGTACGTTCTTTGAGTTACAGTCAAGCTCTAATATGGTCACTCTTTCGATAAAGCTGTCCCTTTTAGTACTGTTTTATTACAGCACTCGTCATCCCACGACAGCCATTGTAGCCAATGGGAGCAGTGCATTCTGGGCAGGACGGAGCCTATCAGCTCCCCTTGCCTTCAATGACATCTCCTTTAGCACTGTTCCATGCAGCACTAGGCTTCAGAAGTATGTATCCCCCAAGTTAAAGCAGGTATTACTGTAATTTCAATAGAAACAATGCTGATATATACCCAAGGTTTTAGGTACCATGTTCTAAGCTTATTTCCCTTCAACCCCATGACTATTTATTCTGTCCTTTGATTAAATTGTGTTTATTTTTTTATGAATATCCCATTTTTGAAAGTTTTATTCTGATTGCAATATTTGTATTACTGTCACATTTTTAGCAGTTCTTGTCAATGTCTGGGCTCAACAGATTGAAAAAATTGTACACAGAAGCAATGTTTATGGGATTTCCAGCCATGTGATATCAGCTCTTAAATTGAAGAAATAAAGAATATTCTTACAACTTTGTCTGTTGAGATTCCTGTCCTCTGATCCTACCGGTATGCCTTACATGTTGCAGAATCAGGGCATGAAATTGACTTTCAGAACACCCGGTCTCTTTTCTATGAATCAAGACATAGACAACGCCTGAACCTTGAAGCTATTGCAATTTCTCAGAGGAAATCAAAATTTCTTATGAATCGTCAACAGGATCTAACTTATATCAATCGCATTTGGTTTCCCTCTCTACACAAAGCCTTTCAGCAACGGAATGATCTAAGGAAGCGAAACGCGACAGAAGGGTTACTATCGGTCACCACGGAGAGGAGCGAAACAGAGAAAGGAAATGAGGCAGAGAGGTTACTATCGGTCAACTAGAGACCCATGACTCCCGGTGCCTGTCTAATTAAACAATCAACAGGCTCATGTGCTACCATCATCAATTAAACAATCAACGGGCTCATGTGCTACCATCATCAATGAAGAACCTGGGACTTCTGTATTCAATTATCTAATCAAGGGGCCTCCTGTGCTTCAGATGCCTGCTCAATATATCAGTCTAGTGCTCCAGGACAAGGTTAACAACATCTTTCAGCCTGTGGCTGAGTTCTCCAATTTTTCTGCTTTTGAAAAAATCCCAAGTGTTTGGGGATGAAACGTTAAGCAAGGAAGACTCAAGACTTTTTTATTGCTGCGTCTGATCTGGATAATCCGCTCTGGTCGCCCGCTTCTGCATACCGGTAGGATCAGAGGACAGGAATCTCAACAGACAAAGTTGTAAGAATATTCTTTATTTCTTCAATTTAAGAGCTGATATCGCATGGCTGGAAATCCCATAAACATTGCTTCTGTGTACATAGTAAAAAGCCATGAAAATCTACAAGATTGAAAAAAGGAGGGATTAATTGTTAGTGGGGGCTGGAAATAGGAGACAGTGGAGGAAATGGAGAATTCTGCATGACGCACAACCTAGTTTCCTAATTATTAATTGGAAGCCTTTTGGTATCTGAACCTTTACCAGGAAGTTTTTTTTTATGATCAGAGGAACCGTAAAAATGAAAATCCACTTTTGTGCTAAAAATGTTCCAGAATTTACGTATATGATACATGTGTGGATTTGCAGAACACACACAGCATATAAAACTCCTGCTGTCTTGCCCTTTAGTGCAACTTATACACAGTCCTTGATACCACCTTTATTTGGAAGTAAGTTTTATTTATGCCAGTGGAGATTATTTCCAAGTAAGTGTGCTTAGGATCGTGGAATTGAGCCTTTGATGTTCTTAGACATTTTTTTGTAACGCTGGGATTTTTTTCCTATGCAGGCTAAAGAGCAGCCTTTACCCTTGGATCTGTCTTAGTCTCATTGTGACTTCTGGCCTTTCTTTGCTCCCCTTCAGATGCTCACACAGCATTTCTGCTACACCCATAACAAAATCCTCCAATGTGTGTGTGGGGAGCCTCGCTGGCTCTGATCAGGTTCGTGCCAGGCAATCTTTATTTTCCCCTCGGTTGCAAGAGAATCAACAGAAGCTATAAAGAATATCAAATATATAAAGAACACACGAACATGCATCCTGAGTCCCCCCCCACCACTGGTTTGGGCTGGCTCGTTTAAACAGATGGCTTTGTTTTGATTTGGAATCTCCATTTTTCTTTTTCTTTTCTCCTTTTTCTTTTTTTTTTGTCTGCCAGCCGAAGGAGACCTCCAAAGTGCTGTCTGTTCAAAAAGAAGCTATACAGTGGCTTATTCCCACACAACTCCCCGCCGTTCTCCTTGCTGCCCCCCCAATTTGAGAGAATTTCCCCCACCTTTGAGACATTCTTCACATTCTTTGCAGAGAAAAGGGGTTAAACGTCTGAATTTGGGGGTCACCATGTTATACAAATTGCAATCTAATCGTTTTTACAAGAACACACGTGTGCTAAGAAAAAGGACCCTGAACAAGAAAGACAAGGAGACAGACAGCTTGCTTTGTCCTTCCTCCCCCGAATGTTTCTTGCCATTGTCATATTGCCGTGTCTCTCTCCCCTCCTTGCCTCTGGGAGGGAGCGAGTTGGTTTGATAGTTAAATTGGCCCGTAAAGCAGAAGGGCTTGGTGCCATTTCTGTTTGTTTTCCCAAATAAAAGCCCCAGAGGGGTCTCTTTTGCACCGTTGTGGCTTTATTTGAGGAAACTGGCTTTTTCCCATAGCTAGCGTGTCAGTTTATCCTCTGAACTTAACCTTACGACAACCCGGACAACAAAAAACTTCCAGTGTCCCAGAGCCAAGAAAGGTAAAGAAATTGTATCTCTTTATTGGACCCTTTAAAGTGTGTGTGGGCCAGTTCAGAGTCACCAGAAGAAAAGAGAGCAAAGCTTCTCCATCCCTGCCACCGCCACTATCATTGCCACCCTTGCCGAAGCTGAAGGCAGGCATGGTCTCCAGCTGGCGCAGGGAGCATTGTGAGCAGGGTGCTGTCCAGGGTTAACTTAAAAAAACAAAGTCTGTTTTCAAGAAACCAGTTATTCTTACACCCCAGAGGGCTTTTCTCTGTGGTTTATATGTGGTCCACGAATACTTGATTCTTTATTAATAAACTCTTCACTGTGAAAGTTCATCAAAGTGATAGACTGCTTACTCATTCCAATGTGCTTCTTGCCATCTGTGTTGTGAGGATGTGTTGTATTCCTGCAATATTCATTAGTGCATTGTAAACAAAACAGATAGTGACACCCACCCACCCACCGTGTAACATATTGGCAAGTGTCAAGACAGAGACACACTCCTTGGCTCCTACACCTAAGTGTGGGGCAAAATATGATCATAGGTGCATAGCAAGAATTTTGGATGATGTTGCCTTTGAGAAAAGCCTTGTGAATTTGATTCTAGTTAAAATGTAACATCAATTAGATTAGAGTTGGTATTCAGTAGGCGGAGGATATAGGTCCTGGCTCTTTTTCAGTTGTTTATTTGCAGTTGGCTGAAACAAAGTATTTGGCAGTTCAAAGCAACTCCATCTGCAACTTTTAACTACACAGACATTTTATCTTCCCTGATTGTGTGATCGGGAGTCATTGGGAAGGGGACAAAAAGAAACTTTCTTGGGTAGGCGCATATCTTGTATATCCTATATCACTTGATGAACAAGCTGGGGATGAACAGGAGAAGAGTGGACCAATAATTTTATTTGTGCACAGAAGCCATGACTGCCTTGGCAGTTGGAGAGAGAAGAAAAAGCAGAGGAAATGCAGGGGAAAGAAAGCTTCTCCCTTGCAAACCTGAAGTGCCCTCCAATGCTTGGAAGGGAACATTTTTGTGAACCTAAGCTTGTCCCATGAAAAGCAGTCTGCTACTGCTGCCTCTTGATCATGTGGAATGTTTGGCGTGTCTTGTGCACATCCCAGGGGGAGAGAGAATGTAACCCTGCTACTATCTGGGCCATCCCAGTTGAGGTCTTCTGCTACAGCCTGTTGGGGGCAGCAGGATTTAAATCCATGTGAATTGTAGCTGAGAGCCCTCTCAGATGCACCTACTGAAGTTGGCTTTGCCTGCTCATGCCTAGATCTGTTTGCCTTTAAGGTGCCACAAGCTTCTCTGTGGCCTTTGGCTGGTGCCTAACTGGGTCGTGGAATGCACTCTTAAAGCTAGCCTTGGGTAAGAGTTAATCTGTTCTGGCTTTTTAGACACGGCTGTGCCATTGTTTCCCCAGTATAATTAGTATGCTTAGAAAGCTGTTTCAGGGAAAGTTGAAGTTATGGCAAAGGAGGAAAACTGCTGGCAAAATAAATTCGCTCTCCCCATCCGTGCCCTGTGATGTATACATTCAACTCTGTTGAGCAGGCAGCTCTCCGCCCAGTAAGATTAGGATTATATCATTCGGACGGGACTCGGCTGATTGTAAGAGCCTCTTGCCAGCTGAAGGAGTCTCTTGGTTGGAATCCAAATGTACCTTTCTGTGAATAGCATCCAGTGGGTTGAACCCCCACAGTCTTGGCTTCCTTGCCTACTGCCAGGTGACATGTAACCAAATGAGGTTGAATTAGGCTGTGGTTTACATCTTTACTATCCATGATGTTGAATTGGAGAGCCGGATGAGAAAGGTGGCAGTGGTGGAATGCGTAAATTGTTAGTGCTGGTGCAACGCGACTGCAGCCTGTTTCCTGCAGAAATGACCCTTCACATGAATGGTCTTCTTGCATGAACAGTGTAACAAGCAGGTCACTTACATGAGCCCCTGTTTCTGGGTAAACTGACTGTGTGTGTAGTAATATCTGCATTGGCTCTCAGAGCCTAGAGAGTTTGCCTTTGGCCTGGAACATATAAATGCTTTGGAAGGCAAATAGGAATCTCTCAGAAATAAGAGCCTGAAGAGAAGCTATTTTGGTGCTAGAGCGAGAAAATAACTTTCTTTGTTCACAGTTCTGCAGATGGGATTAAAAGCCATGTATCTTTAAGAAAATTATTTATGTTTTTAAAACAAGTAAAAGGTTGAAGTTAAAACAAATTAAAAACACAACTAAAAACCAAACATAGTTTAAAAACAACAATAACAACGTTTCACCCAAGCCTATGGGCATCCTCGGGTAAGTAAAAGAGCCATGCTGGCTGTTTTACAGATTTTATAGCCGGCACGGCTCTTTCTACTTACCTGAGGATGCTCATAGGCTTGGGTGAAACGCCGTACTGTTGTTTTTTAACATATTGTTGTTTTTTAAACTGTGTGTTTGGTTTTTAGTTGTGTTTTTAATTTGTTTTAACTTTTTTAACCTTTTACTTGTTTTAAAAACAAATAATTTTCTTAAAGATACATGGCTTTTAATCCCATCTGCAAAACTGTGAACATTACTGCTGGCCATAAGAGTTTTACAGCACAATCCGACTTAACTTTTGTGCCAGTGTGGGTTAAACCGCTGAACCATGAGCTGTCGATCGAAAGGTCGGCAGTTCGAATCCGCGACGGGGTGAGGTCTCGTTGCTTGGCCAGCTCCTGCCAACCTAGCAGTTCCAAACCATGTTAATGCGAGTAGATAAATAGGTACAGTTTGCGGGAAGGTAAACAGCGCTCCGTGTTCCAGCCGCATGCTACGCGCTGTGGCAAGGAGAGTCATGCCGGCTACATGACCACGGAGGCGTCTTCGGACAACGCTGGCTCTTCGGCTTTGAAATGGGGATGAGCACCACACCCTAGAGTCAGACACGACTGGACTTAATTGTCAGGGGTCACATTTACATTTTTAACCAGCGGCACAGCGAGAACGGGAGCCCCCAGAACGGAAAACGGATTCAAATCCACTTTGAATTCCTCTTTTGGAGGGGATTTGAATCCCTTTTCCATTCTGGGGCCTCCCGTTCTCGCTGCGCCGCTGGTTACACCAGCACAAAAGTTAAGTTGGATTGCGCTGTTAGATAACTTTCTTTGTTTCATCCAGCTCTCATCCAACATGATTCAGTGCAAGAATAATCTCTCCTGGTCTGTTACTCGCCCAGCATTTGATGATTGCCCCTTCTTTGGCAGACGTCATGTTGTAGTAGTGATACCTACTAGGACTGAATCGTAAACTCATCCGTGCTGCACATAGAATTGGGACACACCTACATTATCTTGCTTTTCTTAGCCTTGTGATCACATGGTATGTAACTGTGGTTTGGTTTAATTTGTGTCCATGTGCATATTAGACCAATTGAACTTTCTAGATTGCTCCATGCATCTGATGAAATGGGCTTCAGCCTACAAAAGGTTAAGCCACGATACATTTGTTATGGGGGAGATTTGTTCTTGCCAGTACAGAATGATGTGGCTCCCCGCTTTGAAGTACTGTACTTTTGTTAGTAAATGAGAGCCTTTAGGTTCAAGTCCAAGCAGAAGAGGCTGAACAGTCTCTATCTGCCAGCACATTTTGATTTTATCCTTTCCCAGCGTGGAAGGTAGGTGAGGTGCTGACGGAGGAGCTGTTTCTCGGACACAAGAGAGAGTGAGTGGGTCAGTTAAATGTAGCACTTGTAAGTGCTAAAGATCTCATGTCAGGATAACGGGTGAGGTGGCAAGCTCCTGTGGACTCTGCTACAGACAGAAAGCTCATTGCGCCTAACAGGCAGGCCAGAGGGAGCTTATAACACTGGCTCCTATAGAGACCAGCACTGGCCTGGTGCAGCCCCTCCCCACCTTCCCAGAGACTGCTTGCCCTGAGGGGAGGCAAGAAGAAGACACATGCCCAGGCCACAGGGTGCTTATAACGAACACCAGCTCCTATAGAGACCAGAGCTGGCCTGAGAGTTTTATTTTATTTTATTATTGTCTTGCACTTTTTAAAATGTTGTAAAGCTACCGTAGGGGCCTCTTCAGAGGTGGAACGTTGGGGTGTAAATACCTGGATAAATAATAAACAGGTTCTCCTTACAAATAGGGATGTGGCTTATATCAGTGTTAGAAGTGCTTCCTGATTGAAATTCCTCCATGTTTGTTTTGGTTTTTTTTTCCTGATGTGTCCTGTAAATGGCTCAGGGTAGGTTGCAGCATGACCTTGGCTTCCCTGGGATTATCTCAGTGTTACCATTTCACATGAGCCAGGCTTGAAAAGAGCTGTTTGTTTGAGAGGTTTGTTAGTGCTACATAGGGGGTTTCGAGACCAGTGGCCAACACAGTGTAGGCTTCCAGCTCCAGCTACCCTTTCTCTTACAGGAGATGTCTGATAAATGTTCTATAGTGTGTAATTTGAGACATTGGACATCTTATTATGAGAAGACCCCATTAAATACTGTCTTGAGGAATACAGGCTTGACTGGCATAACCCCTGACCTGTTGGACTTGCTTGTTTTTTCTCTGCCTACCTCCACCTGTCTTGTCTGAGCGTGTCGTCAATTTAATTCCTGGATGTGGTGATGGTAGTACTTTTACTACTGGTGTGCAAAGTGCATTGCCAACCTTAGAACAGCTGGTAGAAGCGCAATCCTATCCAACTTGCACCACTGGTGTAACCAGCAGGGGAGGGCAGGGCGGGAGGCTTTGGAGGGGAGATTTAAATCCCCTTTGAATCCCCCTTTGGAGGGGATTTGAATCCCCTTTCCATTCTGGGGCCTCCTGTTCTTGCTGCACCGCTGGTCACACCGGCGGTGTAAATTGGATAGGATTGCACTGGTAGTGACATACCAAAGGGTCATGTGGTGAGTCCATGGCAGGGCAGGGATTTGAAGCGAAGTCTCTAGGTTTTGGCCACAGGCCAACATTGCCCACTAGATCATGAGTGGAGTAGAGTGAAGTTGGTATAAAAGCCATGCATAGTTTATCTTCAGTGCAGGGAGAGGGATTATAGCAGGGGTGGGGAACCTCCGGCCTGCGGGCCTAATCCGGCCCGCGCGACGATCCGGCCCGCGCGGGACCGGACCGGAGGCTCCGCCGCCGCTTTCCCACGCCTCCTTGGTTTAAAAGCGGGCTTCGCACAGCGTTGCTGAAGCCGGGATTGCCCTCTCGGCAATCTCGGCTTCAGCGACGCTGTGCGCAGGTCCAGAAAGGCCGCTTCCTGGAAAGCGGCCTTCCTGGACCTGCGCACAGCGTTGCTGAAGCCGAGATTGCCCTCTCGGCAATTTCGGCGTCAGCGGCGCTGTGCGCAGGTCCAGGAAGGCCGCTTCCTGGAAAGCGGCCTTCCTGGACCTGCGCACAGCGTCGCTGACGCCGAAATTGCCGAGAGGGCAATCTCGGCTTCAGCAACGCTGTGCGAAGGCTGTTTTTAAACCAAGGAGGCACGGGAAAGCGGCGGCGGCGGCCCTGGCCCGGAGCCGAGGTAAGGAGAGCAGTGAGTGGGTGGGAGGGAGAGCGAGGGGTGGGTGAGAGGGAGGGAGAGCGAGCGAGCGATGGGAGGGAGGGTGAGCGAGCGAGCGGTGGGAGGAGGGAGGAGGGTGGGCGGGCGAGCGGTGGGTGGGAGGGCGAGCGAACGGTGGGTGGGTGGTAAATTCGTGGGGGGGGTCAAATTTGCAGGGGGGGGGAAATCGGCCGGCCTAATGGCCAGCCCGCAACAAATTTTCCCTATGGGAAAATGGCCCCCCACTGCAAATAGGTTCCCCACCCCTGGATTATAGGGTTACAATCTGCCATGCTTTTTAAGAGGCAGAACTGGATGTTCAAATGTATTCCACACTGTTGTTCATTACTCAGTTTGTTTTCCTCCCTCTGTATTCTATGAAGACTGCTTCATAGATTGTGCTTTTCCTACGGAAAGAGCATCCATGTAGGAAAATGCATTCATGCTCTTGTGTATGAAAAACATGCAAGCATTTGAGGACCTTTGGTCATGATTACATGTACTGGGAAGCTCGCATGTGTGGCAGTTGCTTCATTTTGTGAGTAGTTTTTATGTGGCCACTCACTATGTTGAAACACTGATTTCTGCCAGGCCAGAAGTCTTTTTTCTTTTAGATATAGTTAAAATCAGCATATCTGTGTGGAGAGTGGCTACACAGAAATGGATCGCTCTGTGGAGTAACCTGCATGCATCAGAGCAACCACTCGTACGATAGTTTGTTTGTGTGAAAGAGCCCTTGGAGGGTGTTGTTAAAATTTCAGTTATCTAAGCTATGTATCTCTAGCTCAGTGGTTCCCAACCTTTTTAGCACTGGGACCCCCTTTTGTAGAATGACAGTCTGTCAGGGACCCCCTAAGACGTAAGGTAGGAAGTGATGTCAGGAAGTGATGTCACAGGAAAGCAGAAAGTAACATAAGGTGAGCAGGCAAGCCCCAAGAGAGTATCAGACTCTTTCTCTGCAGGGGGGGGGGAGGAGTGAGCTGCTATCTTGGGTGTGGCCATCCAGCTGACATCCCGCAGCACCCCATAAATCGCTTCATGACCCCCTTGGGGGTCCCGACCCCCAGGTTGGGAACCACTGCTCTAACCTGTTCTGGAACATATAAGTCTTCAGTATTTTCATGGTGAAATGAAAATTGTTTTATTATGAATCTGCATGACTTGGTTGCCAAGGTGTGGTGTTTAGGGTCATGTCCCCACAACTGGGGGAGATATTCACATATGTGTTCTTCTTGCCAATTACCGTAATTGTCCAGCACACAGATGCTGAAGATCAGCATGTGGAAAGGGCCTGGGATTATCCATTTATACCTCATTTTCAAGTGGGGAATCACACCAGTCTCAGAAGATTATGCTTTTATGATCTCTCTCATTCCTTTTGCTATGTAAATTGCTTTAAGAACTTTTTTGTTGATACATAAATATTCTAAATAATATGTTTCATGTGGGGAACCATCCATACACTTATCCATTTTAACCCCCTCCTTCCTTCTCACACTTTGCCCCATTTTAACCAATGTTAAATCTATCCTTCATTACAACTTTGCAGTTCTCTCCCTTGACACACTAAGTTATGGAAGGGCTCATATGGATGTGGTATATGAACTGAAGTGGAATAAATCTGCGTGGAAATAAGCCTAGTTTTGCCTAAGAAAAATTAGCCCTCACTTAGCTGTCTTTGCTACCTACTTAATTTTCAGATTTCGTAATATGCATGGAAGCATATTAATGGATCGCGTTTGTCAAGCAGCTACCAGGTCTTGCTCTGCTATTGGTATAGCATTTTTTGCAGCTGGAAAGTTTTCCCGTAGAAATGTGTTTGTTCAGAATATAGGAAAAGAGAGCCTCTATGAAGTTCAGAAATCACCTAGGAATTGCGCATTCTTGGAAAAGCACCATTTTTTTGAAAATGTTTTGCCTTGCAAGCAATTTTGAGACCGCTCTCTGTCCCACAGTTGCTGCTATTGCTTCACTTGGATCAGTTGAAACACATAGGAAAACATTGCCAACTTGTCAGTGTGTCATGCCCAGCAGCTAAAGAATCATCTTCTAAGGGGTTTGTCCTTTTGAGGTGCAAAAACCCTGCTCACATCTCACCAAAAGGGAACTGAGGTTCAGCAGTTCAAGGACTTGGTTGAGGAATGTGGCAAAGCCAGGGCATGAATCTAGACTTTTTGGAAGCCAGGTCCACCTCCCTCTCTGCCCTAATGTGCCACTAGTGATGGCAACTAGAGCTCCCACTAGCCACAGTCCCCCTGCTTCCCTCCACCCAAACTGCTAGGAATGTTCAGGCCCACTTTCCTTTCTTGGCAGAGTCCTGCTTTCGCTAACTGATGGGAGCCCTGCCTCTCACTCCTGCCCTGCTCCTGTAAACGTCTTCACCTCTTGACCTACCTCCAGGTGCAGGATTTACAAAGCGGGCAAACTACACTCCTCCCCTCCAAGGGTTAATGTCTTAAGAACTTGTCCAGCAATTCCCTGCCTTGAGAAACACAAAGTAAGTGCAATAACACAGCACCCCTGGACTCAGGTTTTGGGGGCAGTGGGGAGGGTGGAGGATTAATTCCTGCACTTGATGTTAAAGCTTGTCCGAGAGGTTTGCCTTGGGGGGAGCATTGCTAGGGCCGACTGGTCTTGTTAAATGGTTGCTAAGGCCCTGGCATCGCGGCCTGATGGAGTGGCCCACAGTCACGGTCACGGAGGGAATTACACAGCCACAAAGAAATTGTTATTCTCCATAATCTGCTCTTTGGAGAGTGACTGGGGGAGATGGGCCGGCCCCAGCATGCCGCCAGTGCTGTGATCATGGAAGCGTGTTGGCTCTGGGGAGTGGGGCAGGGCTCACCTTCTGATCTGGGGGACACCAGTGTTGCTGGTGCTAATCTGCTTTCTCAGCAATTTTGCTCCTCTGACATAACGGTGTTTACTTGTTTGAACATCTCCTGGGACTCTATTTTGCCTATTGTGTGGTCTTTATCCCCCCACCCCCGATGGGGCTTTAGCCCAGATTACAGATGGAATTAAGGCCTCTGGCTCGGGTGCCCCAGAAAGACTGATACGGGATCAAGGAGCAGAAAGTAACAAAATAACTGGAAGGAGGGGGAGGTGCCACAGTTGCTTTAGGGAGTGGAGGCTGCATTGTCCCATGAAGTGAGAGCCAGGGCTGCAGGCTGAAAAGCAGGCGCTCGGTGCTTTGTGTCCAGTTCTGATTAGACCGTTAGGGAGGAGGAGAAGGGCTGGGAACATGTGGGTCTTTAGTGGCTGAATGGGCTTCATTGGATGCTGTTGTCTGAGTGGTAGTGAGAACTGTGGCAGCCTGGCTTTCTCTTGTTGGGGAGACGGGGGAGGACAGATGGGGCATGTTGGTCCTCAATTAGGAGTGTGTATTAATTAATCAGAGAGACCTGTACTAGATGGCGCTTGTGGCTGTAAGGAAGGAAGGAGACCACTCCGCTGTCTGGCTCAGTCTCTTTTTCCTTAGATCTTTTTTGCTTTTCATGCTCATTTGTTCTTCTCTTTGTCTGTTGACAAAGTTACATGCATGCACAGGGCAAGAGAATGTGTCCCCCTGTCAGGTATTCTCTTTTTGATATTTCAAGACGCCGTTGTTCTCCTTCCAAATCTGCAATGAGTGCTGCAGAATTAACCCTTGTTGTGTCGCTCGTAGAACACACAGTAGCAACCCAGCTCCAGAAAATGCAGCAGCCCAAGCCGTGGCTGTGAGGTTAGGTATCTGTGAAAGCAGCTATGAATGGTTCTTCCACAGTGAACCTGCTGCATAGAGACATAGAGATTCAGATTATGGGAATGAGTTCAGCCCCCCCCCCCTTTCAGAATTCTGGTTTTAGAATCAAGGCTTAGAAAACTTAAGCAAGGCCGAGGTAGTTTCCTTGGACTTGATTGCCTTGCAGTATGTAGAGACAGGGCAGAGGCATTGGTGGAAATGCAGTGATGTCTGCTCCTGAGCCCTTCTTTCTCTGGCACCCACATTTCATGCAAGAGGCAGGCTGGAAGAATGGAGCCAATCTGGGAGGACCAAAAGGAAGGACGTCTGAATGCATGGAGTGCATTTACCTGGAGAGTAGAGGCTATAGAATCTGGCTGGCTTTGAGAGGTGCGGACACCATGGGAAAAGGAGCTAGCCTTAGAGAAATGGGATCTTTGAGGAGTTAGTTCTTGGTATTGCGGAGAAGCTTCCTAAGATGCAGTGAGTTCAAAAATGTTTCCCAGGAAATGCATCATCTTTTGAAGGTCAGAGCTGGACAGAGCCAGAAACCAAATACTGCCACATGGCAGCAAATGCATATTTGCAATCATCTGCACATGTGGTAAGGGAACTGTGGTCATTACTGGCACCCTCGGATGTGTATCTGCCTGATGCACATGTTTCCAAGCCCTTTGTTTGCCATGTTCATGCTTTACATTTTCAAGTGTACAAGTAAACATAATGTGCAAAACTGTTCTAAGGACTGACTGGTAAAATGTAGCGTGCCTCTGGGGCTCACAGGCTTGATGAGAAAAGTTGTTGTAAACTTGATTCATCAGTGACCTTTAAGCCATAATGTGTGATCATGCTAAATGGGTGCCTCTTTTTTTGCTGTGCTGGTATTTTAAGGGTGAGAGGGGATTGCTTAGAGGGACTTTTAGCACAAATACAAAATACACTGAGCCTCTGCCGAAGCACAATTGTTTCCAGCATGTGCTGGTCTTCACTGTATCAAGTATCTTCAGTCTACCAGGGAGATCTTTTGCATGAGCCCTTGCGTGTTGAGAGCATGATGATGATGAAGAAGAATATTTATATACCACTTTTCAACAGGAGTAGTTCACAAAGCCGTTTACGCAGTAAAATGAATCAGTAAATGTCTTTAGCAAAGACTTTCTGTCCACTGAGTGGTTGCTGTCCCTGTCAGAGGAGCTATGGCTAGACATAGCAGCCCTGTGAAAGAGTTTGAGATCTCATAGGTAGTATTGCACTGTAGCTAAGCATGTATCCCTTCTTTACACTTGAAGAGTTAAGGTCACAACCATTAGGTAATACTACCCAATCTGGTGTCTATTGATTCTATACCAAGTATATCCTTTAACATTAATTGCTGCCTTTTCTAGTGTAAGGCCTGCCTTACATTAGAAAAATATTTCTTTACCTTTGCTCTCAGCTTTACAAGCAACCTGTGAGTTCTGATCAATGCTAGAGACTGATTTGAGTAATAGTTTATATACTTTTGAAGGGAAAGTGGCTATTGTTACTTTGTCCTAGTATGATGCATATGTTTTAAATTGGGCACAAACAAACATGCATTCTGCACTTTGCTGCTCTTTTTAGCATTTTTGTCCTGCCGATCTACTCTGGGAAAGAGCTGTGTCAAAACAAATGTTTTCTTGAAACTATGTGGTTGGAGATACCTGGCACCATAATTAATTCCTTCTTGGGCTCTCTTTCTAGTGGGCAGCTGGTCACCTGCCTTGGGACTGACTTCCACCGAGGAGCCGGTGTCTTGGACGTTTTCTATGAAACACCTTCTACCTTGCTCTCTTGTGGGTATGATACCTACATCCGGTACTGGGACTTAAGGACTAGCACAAGGTTAGTTTGGGGCTCTTCCCTGGTTCGTGAGATGGTTGGAAAAGCCTTTGTACTCAAGTTTCTGAATGCTCGCTTGGGCCATCAGGACTGTTCATGAGGGTGGGGAGCTAGTGTCTAGTGAATAATAGTCTACAATTCTCTCTTGTGACATCCCCCCCCCCCAGGGAGTGTGTCAAGAAATGGGAAGAACCACATGACAGTGCCCTGTACTGCATTAGAAGCAATGGAAATCACATGATCGCCAGTGGCTCTTCGTACTATGGCGTTGTCCGTCTTTGGGATAAACGGCAAAACAGGTGCTTGCAGGTGAGGCATGGCACTATGTTCCTGAAAGCGGGTTAAAGAGTAGATTATATTAAGGACCTCCATGAGGGACAGTGTGTATGTTACTTCTCATTCCTGATTGCTTCTTGTAATTGGTGTGGTATATTGGAGTATTGGACTTGGGAGACCTGAGCTCAAATCCCTTTTCAGTCATGAAGCTCAATACAGTAGGGCCCCGGTATTCTCAGGGGAAAGGTTCCTGCCTCCCCCCCCCCCCGCAGATACTGGGAACATGCAGATAGGGGGAACACTATCACTTGCGGGGCCCCTGCACCTATTACCTTATTTATGGTGGTATCACTGGTGCCAAGCAAGCGCGGGTCTTCCTTAAACAAAACGCAGTGTGTTGCCTATAGGACAGCGTCTGAATGCTTATAGCAAGCAGCCTCGGTGCTAGAGAGGCTGTTAACGTTCCTATTAACGTTCAGAGCCTCTCTAGCACTGAGGCTGCTTGCTATAAGCATTCAGATACTGTGCTATAAGCAGCAGCACACTGCTGCTTATAGCGTTTTGATTAAGGAAGACCTGCGCTTGCTTTTGTGCCAGCGATACCACCATAAATAAGGTAATGGGCACGGGGGTGCTGCGGATCCTGGATCTGCGGATTAGTGAATCTTTGGATCCCCCACCCCCCAGTATGTGGACTTGGATAAATCAAACTCTCATCTTAATCTACTTCACAGAGGGGTTTAAAAAATAGAGGGGGTTCACTTATGTCAACCTTGCTTTTCTTGGAGGAACAGTAGAATACAAATGTAACAACTGCCACCAAGCCCCAACCTTATGGGGCCAGAGCCACCCTCCCAGCATCTCTGCAGCATCATGGTAGTAGGATAGAAAACTGTTACTGTCTTTTTGAGAAAAGATCGATAGGGATAATTACATGTGTCTAAGGATCCATTTTGGAAGAGCTCTAGGCTCTCAAGTCTAACTCCAAATACTCTAGTTAGCCATATCATATCTCTAGTGATTTAAGCTATTACTGCTGTTTTGATCTAGCTTTGTTCAGATTCAGAAGGAATTGGCAGCACCCAGTCTTACCAGGATCTCAGCAGCACTATCCCCATATCATGATAGGAGATGCAGCTTTACAGAACTGAGTGGAATCCTGTGGATGCAGCATGATTGCCATCTTATCCAGGATAATGTTTATTTTCACTTTTCAGAGTTTCTCCTTGTCATCACCCACCAGCAGTCCTGTGTATTGCTTACGCTTCAACACCACCCATCTCTATGCCACCCTGGCATCTGCACTGCATGTCCTTGATTTCACCACCTCCTGACACAGCCAAGGACTGCAGATCTGATAAACCAGCTCAGGGAGCACCAAGAAGAGATAATGTCCTTGAGACAGCAAGCATCCTGAAAGTTACACTAAGTGCTAAGGAGCATCCCATGGCAGAGACTTCACCTGCCTTCTGATTTCAATAAAGGTGGATCTCCCCTTCACACTTTTTTGTACATTGGGGTAGGGGTGTTTGTATTTTTTTCCATTTTTTTCCAATTTCTCTGAAGGCATAGCATCCAGGACATTTGTTTGGGGATATGTTCTTTTCTGATACGAGCCATGTATTCTTTTTGAGCTTCTGCATGCTCCAAGTCCAGCTAAAAATGGTACTTTGTGTATTGGATTTACTTTGAGAAGGAACTGGACAGTGAAATAGCTGATGGCCTTTTACCTTTGCTTTACTGACACTTGTCACTGCCTCACAAATGAGCACTGGGCTGTAAAACTAGAACCCATAGCTAGCTCTGTAAATTGTACCAAATGTTGTTGTTTGGCACTGTATGAGGACTGCTGCATTGGATTGGTGCATCAGGCCAATGTGCTGAATAAATTCTTAAAGAAATACAGGATGTAAGTGTGTTGGATTTCAGAATCTGTAACTAACAGCAGTAGATTGTAGCCCAGATTACATTCCATGATTTGCTTATCTATAAAGCAAGTTATTCCCTCCTGCAGATATGAAATTCAGATAACTGGTGAGAACTTGAAATGTAGGTCTTTGACATCTAGCTGAAAGCAGAGAATGAAATGCTCTCATAAGAACAATAAAGGATCAGATCAATGGACCATTCGTTCCTAACACTCTGGGCAACATCCATCCCAGGGACTGTGGGGACTGACCATCAATCATTCCTAGCAAACATCTCACTATCAATGCGATACTGACCGGTCTTCAAGTGGCTTGTTGACAACTTTGCTGCAGTAAACAGTTGTTGTTGAAGCTGTATCTTAATACTATGATCCACATCATATAGAAGCCAGTTCCATTTTGGGTTGAAAATGATTATGCGTGTAGAAGTGGTTGTATTAGCACCACCTAAACTTTGTCTTTTGGACTTCACAACATATCACATTATCTTTTTCACTTGTGTGTCTGGCCTGGTTTATTTTAAATAATCCTTGCTACTCACATTTTGTATAAAGCTCTGATTTGAGATTTTTTTCTGTTCTGCCAGAAATACTAATAAGATTACAAGGTCTTCCATTTCATTCTTCTATGCATGTGGAATTGATATGAACTCTATTTTTAAAAGTAATACCAGATGGGGACACCAAGATGTGGCACAAACTGATGCATACAGTATGATAGTATGCTCAGAGAAAACAAGAGTAAGATGGACTCAATGCACATGTTGTATGGCAAGCTAGCAAAATGAGAATCGAATCCTTCATCCTTTGATTTGAAACAAGGCTGACATACCAAAGGAATACCTGGGAGTTGATACTAGGAGCTAACACTGTATTTGTCTCTTTGAGATTCAAAGTTAGTGGTAGACACACTTAAGAAGCATCAAGTTATTTGGCTGTTACACTTGCCTTTGAATTGACGGGAAATGCCCTGGAGCACAGGGAGTAATTATTAACTACTTTGTGTTCATGAACTACCTCAACAAATCACACTTGAGGACTAGAAACTTGACAAACCTCAAATGTTCAGATCCCTTAAAGTGAGTGATGTGGCTAATAAGGGAGCTTTTACTCACCAAGACTGTAGCTTGCCAAGCTACAAAGGCCTTGAGTTCTAAGAGTGCTCCTTCTCACTTGGACTGGCTACCAGAAAGAGATAATAATAATAATAATCTGTATTTATATACCACCTTTCTTGTCAGATTTCTCCTCAGATTTTATTCAAGGCGGCTTACATAGGCAGGCTCTTCTAAACCCCCATAAGATTTTTTACATAATGTTCTATTCGTATAAAACCCTTTTTCATTCTCCAGGTGTTTCTCTTCAACGGTGTGGTATCTCTCTGTGATCCAAGCCATTTGGAAGTTATCCCTCAGGACTCAGTTCACCAAGTCTTCCCCCACATAAGTTAACTTCCATTCAGTGCATTTATTTGTACAAGAAAAGTAGCAAAAGGAATATATACAATCAGGACATTCTGCAGTTATTGTGTCTTACATTCCCCATCTCCATCATTAGCTGCTTTGATCTTCTTTAGCTCCTTCTGCAGCTCCTCCTCTGCAGCCAGAATCTCCACTGGCTTCTGATACTGTAGAAGAGAAATAATTTGAATTTACTCCCAACACAAACAGAGCTGCCATTAACTCGTGCAAGAGAATAGTTAATAATGGTAAAAAGCATAGATAAAACCACCAGACCACCATAAAATAAATCACCCCTTCCAATATTTTCAGCCACTGAAGATTTAATGACAAACTAAGCATAAGGCTGTATCTCTAATGCACCTTATTAGTTCTCTCATCTCATCTTAGAATTTGCTTTACTTGTAACCCCCATTAGACTACTACACTTAGTTTACAACATCCTATAGCAAATTGTGTATACTATATAGGCTGTGCATATAATAATGTTATCCATTACTTACATTCTGAAGCATTAGGAATTCTAATTTTTCTTGCTAGGCCTCAAGAGCCTTATAAGCACAGCTCTAACTTTGTCACTTTCAGTGCTGGAAAGTGCCTTTATTTCCTTAACTTTTACAATGGAGGCAATGCTATAATGAAGACTAGGAGAAGCGATTTGTGTTTGGCTGAAAGATGGCTGCCAGGTGGTGTGATGCTGACAAATTAGCTCTGTGGGCACCTACCGTGATGATCAATGTGTTGTTGGCATGAGTGAAGCTCAGAGCATTGCTATTCAGGGGCAGTTGGAACCTGTCTAGGTCAGGAATGGAGAACTTCTTGTAATATCTGAAGGCAAACAAGATACAACGTGAGGATAAGACCAATTTCTATTATAACTTCTTATGGTAATGCTAGTTCATGAAGACTTAATACCCACAGATAACTGAATTCTTTTAAGTTAGAGACTGAACTATATTAAAGTGGTTTGGCCCATTCCATCTCAGCTCCAATATGTAGGTACCTGATACTGTCGAAACATGACTGCAAGGTGCTGGGTAAATGATGAACAGTAAACTTGAATGAGAAGGCAGACAGAGCCCTTTAAAAGCCTAAATGCCAGCTTACTTCTTGATCATTCTGAATCTACACTGGCTCATGCACCTTCATTATGTCCACTCAACACCTGCTGCATGGTCTTTCTTCTGCCAACCGTGATTTAATCAAGCTGGGTGGATTTTATTTGTATTTTTTTTTCTTCCCAGCAGTGCTGCAATTTGGCCTCTCTGTTACTTGGAAATCTTCCCTTGTGAAATGCCTTCCCTCCATCAATGACATGTTTCTGGTGCTCCAAACTGAGCAGAAGAATTTATTTCTTCGTATCAGACCCATAAGCAGTCCTTCTCTGCTAAGGCAGTTTTGTGTGGAGTTGACTGCTACACAAAACAGGAACCCTTTATTTTTCCAAGCCTTAACGAAAAGGCGTACAAAGGCCAACCAGCCCTTGCTTTACTTGCTCAGGGAAAGAATGTTACCGCAGGGCTCAGAGCCTTCTGCGTGTATTTGGGAAAGGTGGCAGACATGGATAATAATGGAGGTGTCAAAGGTTAAACAGCAAAGATTAGATGAACACAAAGACATGTTAAGGAAGTGTTAAGTTCTTACTGATTGAGACAATAAAAAAGCAGGTCCCAGAAGAAGCCCAGAGTTTCAAAGAGCCTAGGGAGCCCACTAGGAACACCAACTTTGCCCCCTCCCCCAAGATCACAGTGGGAAAAAGAATACCTGTTCTGGTCTCCAACTGAAATCTGTGAAAGATCAAAGGAAAACAGATCTGCTGCTTTGCCTCCTTCCAGTGCAACGTTAACTGCTACCTCACCCTGCAATAATTGAATCTGCTGTGGCCAGGGAGGCTTTGCATGTTTGTTTGGAAAGTTTGCTTTAATGGATTTGTTTTACAGCAAGAGGGCTGAAGCAAATCCCACTTGAGTAACCTTTTGCTGTGGCTGGAGGAGACAACAATGAATGAGTTAAAGTGGGTGGCAATACAGTATTTTCTGGTTTTGGGTCTCTTGGGTAACTGTTTTCTGGTGGGGATCCTGTGCCTTTAACAGTTGCATAGCAGACATTAAGTATGGTTCAATTTTCTCCCTTAGTATAATTCCCTACCAGAAGTTTCATCTGTTGAGTTTCAGCCTCATATACAGCTGTTAAAAGCATGGAAGCTCCCTAAAAAGCACAACGCTAATCTTATAACCTCTTTGGTGCAGGCAAGGAACCATGATTTATGGTTGCTCCAGGAACTTATGAGCTGTAACAGTTTATCTAGCCTAAACAAAAGCCTAGTTCCAGTAGACATCATAAAAGCAGAATAGTTATGTGGAAGGCCAAACAGCCTTATAGCACCTCTGCCCGCCTCTGTAAAAATGATACCACTAGCAAGAATAGCAGGTGCTTAGGAAACCTGAACTTTTTTCTCCTATTATTTAGGTCAGAAGACCCCATTGTAGATTCCAAGAAATCAAATTCCATAGTAGATTTCAATAAAATACCACCAAATATCAGGATTAAATTAGAGAGAGTGAACCATTGCCAACTATCTATAGTCCTAAATGTTGCCTAAGAAAGAATGGTCCTTACTAACCTGGAGGCTAGTAAGCCTTGCTGGAGAGGAAATCCCATAAGGAAGATGTAGCAAGGGATAAAGCCCTGTTCCTCTGGCAGCAGGAGCCAACCTGACTTCTGAAGGTATGTCAAGCTGACACTCCTCGGCTCTCAAGCTACAGAAAGCCTCATATGGAAGATGATGCTTCTTAAGAACGTCACCTTTAACTCAAGATGCTGAGCCAACTCCTGTCTCTTATTTTTCCATTAAACACCTTGCATATTAAGCATTGGACCTGGCACATAGTCAAAGGCCATGCACCTTGGTCATTTGTAATGAATGACTCATCTTTTTTATAACATGGCAGAAGCAAAAGCCAGGACAAGTTCCCAAAATGCCAGGCTGCACTGAAACTGGAGTGCTTTGCTGAACACTGGATGCCAACACCTATTATTGCTCTAGCTGCAGAACTGTTCTACAGAGATTTAACTTCCTATCCTCAGAATGTAAGAAGAGTCCCACTGATCAGGCCAAGGATTCATCTAATCCAGCATTGCATTTCCAAAAGCGGCTAGGCAGATGCTTTTGGCAAGCCCACAAGCAGAGCATGAATGCAACTGCCCTTCCACATTGAATATGAGTTGCTGGGAGTCAAACAGACTGTTTTGAAACATGGAGTCTCTCTTTACCCATCATGGCTAGTTGCCATTAATAGACCTCTCCTCCTTCATGAGCTTGTCTAATCCCCTTTTAAAGCCATTTAAGTTATTGACTATCAATGCATCTCGGGGGCAATGGACGACATTAAATTAATGTAGGTGTTGTGCGTGACAAGGTATTTGTCTGTCTGGAACCTACTACAAATCAGTTTCATTGAGTTTCACTGCAGTGTTATGAGACTGAGATTGTGCAGAAATCCAAGACTATCCAAGGACTGTTGAAGTCAACAACAGCCGCCTCCTACCTAGCAAGGGGAGGCTGGTAAGCAGCAGACAACTGAACCTGCACCTGCCAAATGCAGTCAGATAACCAGGTACTGAGTTGGACGGCCCACAGGATGATCCAGTCTGGTCATCTTTGTGAAGAGTCTGATAGCTCTTGACCATACCTATTACTATCACTGTTTAACCATACTTTTTGCCCTTAGAAGAACTTAGCTTAAAAACATAACTAGCCAACTAGAAATAAAGAGCTCTTTGCCAACAGCACCACCTCTAGGTAATTATCAGGGATTACACAAAAATGGGTTAGGAGCCTGAAAGCAAAAATCAAATGCTACTTTTTTCAAGGCAACATATTGACCCCGGCTGTCTGTATTCTTTACCAAAAACTGGGAGTGAAAAACACAGTTGCTTCTGTTTGTAGCTTGATTAGGGCTGTTCACACATTATGTTGTAACTGGGTATAATCATTCTCATGTTCCATTAAATGCAGTTACAGTCTGTGTACAGTGTACATAGATGGTTGGTCTGAACTCAGATACAACAACGTGAACCCAGATACAATAATTCACACAAATGTGTGTACCAGGGTGCAGCAGGACACGCAGACAGTCTTATTGTCGCCTGAAAAGGAGAGAAGTGGTAGAATGCAAAGTGCTGCCTTCAGGATCTGGGATTCATTTCAACCTGCAAACTACACCTGCTTCATCTCACCCTGAGCAATCCCACTCTAGTGAGCTTACTGACTTCTTGTTGGTCGTGTGGACCACACAACAGCGCTGAGCCTTCTCCACTGAAACACTGTAGACGTCCTTAGGATATGGCAGGTTCCGGATCCGCCACTGGAAACTGCTCTTGGTGTCTTTCCTCATAAAGACAGGCTACAGAAAAAGGCACATGTGGATCAGCCTGGTGCTGCTCAAGTGGGATAGCAACAGAATATAGCTTTCTTATGATGACATTCAGTGGAGAACCACGGCTTTGCATTCAGGTGCTCAGTCTCATTACATAGAGCCAAGTAGCAGTATTGAGGCTGGAATCTCCTTAGGTTCAGTCCCTCACCATCTCACTTGTGTTTATAGAGAATTCATGCTACACATACAACTAGGTGGGAGGGTTGCCAATCTTGGTACTTCACACTGACCAACACTGCAAAGCATCCAAGGGCCCATCCAGCATAAACAAATGAGATTTGTAAAGGGAAGAAGCTGTAAGAGAGTAACACCAGATGGGGAGATATCAATCTGGCAGCTCGATCCTGCCTAAAATGTGGCGGCTGGCCTAAAGGGCCGGTCGCTGCATCCTAGGCAGATTGTGGGCCGCACCAGCATGGTTCAGGCTCACCTCGGGGGAAGGGGACATTTGTCCCCTTCCCCCAGTGTAAGCGCCGCGGGCCCTGATGGGCCTCCTTGGAAGCACGCCAGCTCGAGCTGGCGTGTGTCTGGGGAGGCTGTGTAAGGCTGGCCCGGCCTGGAAAGGGGCATAGGATATCGGTGCAAGCCTGTGCCAATATCACTGCCCCCTCCCAGGCCAGCCAATGGCCCTCGCCACCCCTGCCCACCCTCTCCACAGCCCCGTGCTAACTGGTGCAGGCCTTACCTGCGTCAGCCGGCACAGGTCCAGGCAGATGTTGGAGTGAGCGGCTCCGGCCCCTGCACCAGCGCCGCTTACTCCAAAGGAGCCGCAAACGTGCTTTATGGATAGGGGAAAGAAAGTGGTGTCTCACAGAGGCGACAAGAACCCATTCCACAAGGAGTAGCTATCCCTGATCCTGAACGACATCCTAAAACCTTGTTCACCCCATTTCTCTTGGTCGGTATCAGAGCGAGAGGGAGAAAGAGTGCGAGAGAGCTGTTCACCTTAGGAAGGGGGCACAAATGCATATTTTTTTGCATGCAGAAGATCCCAGTTCAATTCCTGGCATCTCCAGCTATGCGATCCTAGCCAGCAGGGCTGGTTAACACCTCACCCTGACTGACAACAGCTTGCTCAGAATAGAGATAGATGGATCAATGGACTGATTTGGCATAAAGAAACATCAGGTGTTTAACTGCACTCACTGCATCAGGTGTTTAATAGCACACGTTCTCCAAGGCAAACGACATCACAGGATGGCTATGTGGGGGTTTGCAACCAAAAAACATCCCAAAGGAAGTAGAACCCTATGCCTTCGTTCTCTCTCTGCTCCTGGAATCATTATCTCCCAAACCTGGATATGCTACAAGACAGCACCCTGAAACTTGTTTGTTTTAAACTGTTCTCACTCAACGACTTAAGTTGCAACCTTGGATTCTAGAGCAGACTGGCTCCAGAGAATAAGATCCATTTTAATTTTAGATGCAACTTTCATCCTGTCAGGAGCATGGCTTGCTTACATTAGTACTGCTCTCCTTTATGAGCTCACGATCCAGTGCTCCCAACGCAGGCAAAGCTAGCTCTCCCACTTCAATCTGCCAGTTGCCATAAGCACCCAGGGCAGTCTTCTCTCTCCACTTCCTCACTGCAAAGAAAAGAAAGGGAAAAGGAAATAACTTTCTTAAACTGCCCTTTCAGGAAAAAAAAAATCTTCAGTGAGTTTGCAATGAGACAAAGTTTGTATTATTAATGTGAGTTATTTAAATACCATCATATAGGTACATGGCACCTTACAAGTAATTAGCAGATGGCGGTTCTCTTGAGGTAGCAAGGGATTACAGCAAATTCTGTATGGCTGGGAATGTTGACATTGCGCAAGACACTAAACCCGTGATGGCGAACCTATGACATGCGTGTCACAGGTGACACGCGTGAGGTCATTTTGGGTGACACGCCTGCATTTCCCCCAGGGCCCCGACACACCTTACATTTCCGCAAAAGTTTTACAGGCTTGTCTTGAACATTTAGAGCAGGGATTTTGGCAGACCTCTTTCAAATTATTATCTAGTAAAACTCAGCAACCAAAAAGTCACTAATTGATGTTAAATAAAATGCAATGTGTTCTATAGTCATTTTGTGTTCAGTTCAATTCAAAATTACTATTAAAAGTAGCAATAGTCAAAGTACTATTAAAAGTTGGGAGGGGGGGAGAGGGCAACACGCCAGCAGAGTCAAGTTAGGCATTTTCAAAAATGTGGACACACCAAGCCCAAATGGTTCACCATCACTGCACTAAACCCAATGTTGCAATTCTGTGCGTGTCTACTCATAGGGCCCCACTGAGTCTGGTGGGACTTACTCTCAGGTAAGTGCAATTCAGATTTCAGCTCTATACAGATGTTCGGAAACTATGGAGACTTCCCATGCTTCCAGAACATCCAGGAGCATGCCAACAAGCCCTTCCCCTGCTGCGCTCTGCAGTCCCACCCACCATACTTATAGTGTTTGCCTGAAGTGACAAATGCGGCACCCAGGGAGATCTCTTCTCCAAACTGCAGCATCCCTAATCACAGGGAGGATCTCTCCCCAGTACAGCACTTGCCACTTCAGGTAAATACTATAAGTGGGATGGATTGGGGGAGGGCTTGCCAGTGTGCTCCCTGCCCTGAAACAGTGGAGACACTGAAGTTTCAGAATGTCTGTAAAGGGTTAATGTGATAAATAAAAACTCTACTGGGCTGCAATGTGGGTTTCCTGGAACATTTCCAGATGACCCAAATCAAATGGGAACAGATCTTATCATGTTTGGATTATGTACTGTATTCCCATTTCCCACTCTCTCATTTACAAATGAATAAATCTAGCTGCTTGTGTGATTCTTATTTACACACACACACACACACACACACACACACACACACACACACACACACACACACTCCCTCCCAACTTGATTGGTATTACATCTACTCATTATGTTACTAATTCATGTATGAAACACTGCACTTTTAGACAGGGAAAATGTTCATAGGAAAAATACAGAACTGAAATTCCACCTTGTTTTCTAAAAGGTAATGCACAAACACATGCTAGATTATGAAGCATTTTGTTTACTGTCAAGTTGGTAAGAGCTCATATAATTTACAGCCCAATCCTTATGCAGTGATGTTCAGTGCAATGTCCACTGCATCCAACACATTGATGTTCCGATGGAGGCCAGTCAGAGGGGTGGGAAGGGGAAACGTACCTGAGTGTCAGTCACTGTATGGTTCCCTATGGGAGCCCTCTGAGCAATGTCAGCTTTGAGGACCTCTGGGGGGGATGTCTGGCCTAGGATGGGGGCTCGGGATCTGGTGGCCACCAGCTCTGCCTCATCACACCCTGTCCAACCCTGCTCCCCACCCCTTTGACACCTCTCCACTGATGGTGTTGTGCTGGTGGTCAGTCTGCACCATGCTGCCAGTGGTGGCATTATTAAAGCTACTGAACCAGCGGATGTGCACCAGCTTCCTGCAGAGGGGCTGCTGCAACAGTCTTTGCACTGGCATACCTGAAAGTGCTTCTGGATGATTGGTTTGAGTTGTTTGTGTCTTTCAGGGTGGGAAAAAACTAGATGCTGTTGCTTCATGTCTCTCTGTTCTGCCTTCCTCACAACATCTACTCCAAACACAACCTGCACAATAGCATCATCTTTCTGTGTGCCCACCCATGTTTTACATCATTGGAAGGCAGGGTGTGAAAATGACTAATGTTGTGAGGAAGAGAGAGCAAAAAAGCACAAAATGGTGAAAATACCATGTCTGTTATAATTCCTACTTCCATCCAGGGAGACCTTGAATTTCCTTCAGTCATGAAGATTGCTGGTTGACCTTGAGCCAGTTGTGATCCCTCAGCCTAACACCCCGCAAAGGTGTAATGACCATTCAAGAGAGGAGTTTCCCGCTTCAAACAGGATTATGTGGCCCTAAAGGCCACTTCCGACTCTATGATTCTTATGAAGGAAAAATATGAGATAGCTCTCACCTATGCCAACGCTGAGTTTCTTGGTGAAAGGGTGAAATTCAAATTGTAATACTGTCTCCTATTAATCAGAACAAATATTTCTGTCTTAACTAGGAAAGAAGGAAACCACCTGGAATGAGCATCCTATGAAAGATTATGACATTTGAAATATGTAAAAACCACTTCTGTTTAGATCGCCTGCCCATGTAAACCAACCTTGAATTAAAGTCAGAGGAGAAATCTGATGACCAGAAAAAGGCGGTATATAAATAATGTATTATTATTATCCTCCTTTGCACCCCTACAAAGCCTAACTGTAAGGCAGACGCGGTGGCTGGAGGGGGGGCAGGGGGCTCTGGGCAGCACGTGGGGGTGGTGGCAAAGCAGGCGGCGGGGGTGCCAATCGTGCCGTTTCATCTGCAGGAGGAGAGGGCGGCAGCGGCGGAGAGGGCGATTGTTTTGGCCCACCCTCCTGCCTTGCGTCTCTGAATGCATGTTGACGTTGCAGCGTCAGCAACGTCACTTCCGGCAGCGGCAGCAACGTCACTTCCGGTGGTGACATCACCGGGGAGTGGCATTGCTACGCCGCTGCTGTAAGGAATGGTATTTAACTGGGAACCTTTGCCTTGAACAATGCAACATCCCTGGTGACTTGCTCTGTGTGCAGCATCTACGAAAGGCTGCTATTCCTGAACAACTTATACCAGGTCTGAGTCAGGCTTTCACTGCCACTTTGAGCTGTAACCAAAGAAGAGTACTGGCTTACAAAGCAGCTGGTTGGTTGTCATGTCATACTCTTCAGCCATCTCCTTCCCATCCTCAAACAAGTAATGGATTTTCCGTTTACCTAAGCAGAATGCAAGATAGGTGAGAAACTGTGTTTACATTAGAACATAAGAAAAGTCCTGCTGGATCAGGCCAAAAACCCATCTAGTCCAGCATCCTGTTTCCCACAGTGGCCCATCACCTGCCTGTGGAAAGTCCATGAACAGCAGAGGAAGGCATTCTTCTGTCCCACCATTACTCCCCTGCAGCTGGTATTCATACTGCCATTCAATATGGAGGCAATGCATAGCCATCATGACCAATAGCCATCTTGTGGCAGTGAATTCCAACGTGCTAGGTGAAGAACTACCTCCTTTTGTCCCTCCTAAATCTCCCACTGATCAATTTCATTGGCTGACCCTTAGTTCTAGTTTTGTGAGGGAGAAAACCTTTTCTCTCTCTCCCCACCACACTTCATTTTACAACTCTCAACCATGTTTCCCCGCCCCCCTCCACTTAATCACTTGGTTAGGCAGGTGCTCCAACCCTCTAATCATTTTGGTTGTCCTCTTTGCATCTTTTCCAGCTCTACAATATCCTGGGATGTGGCAACCAAAACTGTACATAATATTCCAAATGAAGCTGCACCATAACGCGGGCATTATAATATTAGCAGTCTTATTCTTGAGCCCTTTCCTAATGACCCTAACATGGAATTTGCCTTCTTCACTGCTGCCCCACACTGGGTTGACATTGTTTTGCTATTCTTCTGTTAGCCACCTTGGAAACTTGAGCTGAAGTGCAGCCTCGCATCTTTGAAATCAATAAAAAGGGGAAAGTTCCACCCTGACTGGCCCCATAGCAGCTACTTCATGCTTGGCAGAAGACCCTCCCCCAGCTTGGTTAGGGCATCCATTTGGGGGGCCTTCGTAGGTCTCCCACACTTTCCACGCCCCAATTTCTACAGCTTCCTGCAGCCCGCCCCTATGAGGCTTTACTTGTAAGTTTCAATGGGGCTTCCTCCCAGGCGCACATCGGGGCGCGGGCGGAGGGTCCACTCAGGTTGCGCAAAGTGACTGGGAAGCGCACGCCGCGGGACTTCCTCCCAAGGCGTGCGACGGGGCCGTATGTATGTACTCCCGAAGGACATTCACTCCCCCGGCTCGACCACTACACGGTGCCGTCCCCTCTTCGTTCGGCTCCCAATTTACCGTCTCCGAGCAGCGCCGTCTTGCGCGCCGCACGCAGCTGCTCCAGCCACCCCGGCCCGGCCATGGTGCACCCAAACTCATCCCCAAGGCAACCACCCTATACTTCCGCTTCGCTGGACCTGACCCGGAAGGAAACGTCGTGCGTACCCTACTGCTCTTCCGCCTCTACTATTCCTCCCTGGTAAGTGAGAGGGGAAATAAAGCACCCCGCGCTCGCTCGCTCGCTCTCCCTCCCCTCTCATGGAGTTTCTGCTGCCTAAATCTAGACAGCGGGTTCTTCTCTGCCTGTCTTGATTTCCTTTCTTATGCACTGGCTCGCTGGGCTACTCCGCCCCTTCTCTTCCCCGTTAAGGCGGCAGGAATAGCTTTCCGGGAAATGCAGTAGCTTCTTCTCATCCCCGCTTCTCAGGATGGGTCGCCCAGTAGTTCTTCACACAATACATCATGACCTTGTGGGATTCGCTGCCGTATGATGTGTTGATGATGGCCACTGGCTCAGGTGGCTTTAAAGAGAAACTGACCAAGCTCATGGAGAAGAGACTTCTACAGTACAAAGTTATTCGCCATGATAGCTCAGTGCCCTCCACGTTCAGAGGTGGTATGCCACTGAATAATATCAGTGGGTGGGGAACTGTCGCCTTCCTGGCCGTATCGGGCTGGCCAGTGTTGGGAATAGGATGGTGGACTAGACACTGACAGACTTTTGGACTGATCCAATAGGGCTTATTTTCTTAGGCAGCACTTAACTGAAATCAGGATTCACTTCAGGGCTCAGCTCTGAAATGTGCAGTAAACCAGGGCCTCTGAGTATGTGCATTTTCTTATAGCCACATAGTCTAGGATGGAGGAGGTGAGAGGCTTCATGGTAAGAAGTTGTGGCATTCAGAAGCCCTAGTACCTCTCATTCTGGAAAGGCAGCACCACACTCACTACCCTTGAGTAGGGCTCTTCTCATGGATTTGTAGGATAAGGTAGCCAGCAGGGTCAGATTTCAGCAAGGGTTACAGGTTGCTTCAGGTTGCTTCACAAATGACTTCTTTTCTGCATAGGAAAAAAAACAGTGTACAGTAGTACAGTGTATTATTTCCAAAGTGTTATAAGTGTTGTTGTTTTTTGCACTCTGGGTGGGAAATGAAGTCTTATAGACACTATAGAGATAGTGTGTGTTCTGGAATCCTTGAAAGTCAGGACTGCTTGGCAGCCTTTGCCCAGAGGGTACAACATCCCTTGCTCCCTTGTGTCAAACTTCATTCTGCACATTGAGAATATTTGTTTAAATTGATAATGTGACTAGTGATTGTGATGTGTTTTTACTAGCCCCAAGCCTTCTCTGAAAGGATGGGATAAAAATCCAGCTTAATAAAGAAGGTCAGGGCAGGCAATATCACTTTCTTTTCATCCACCCTCAGACCAGCCCCTTAAGGAAGGTTCAAATAAAGAATGTATATTTCTGATTGATAGATCAAGATAATGAAATGTAAAATGTATCTTTATGACCTTCCCCAAAGCTGCTTATTCCTGCCTGGGAACAAGTCATCCATGTTCCATGGAGCCCCAAGGAATTGTCAAAGCTTTCCCCAAACGGAAGAAGGTGAGAGATGATTTACAGATAGCCTCAAAGGTACTGAAAAAAGAAGAAATCAGAAATGGTAAGTGTTCCATTTCCTTCGTTTGTTTTTGTGGGACTTAGCCAGGTGAAGCTGAAACAAGGTTCATGGCTCTGTTATATAATTACTGTGGGGGTAGCTTTAGACGTAAATAGTTTGCTTTGGGAGTAATCGGCTAACCCTGGGAGAGTCAACCTCAGCAGTGGCATTGTGCTTTAATGTCTTGATGATGTATTACAGAGCCCAATCCTATGCATGTCTACTCAGAAGTAAGTCCCATTACAGACAATGGGGCTTACTCCCAGGTAAGTGTGGATAGAATTGCAGCCACAGACAGCTAGCCTCCCCTGCACAAGTGTTGGCTTCAGACAAACAAATTCCAATCACTCGCATAAAGAATGAAACCCATCCTCGCTGTGCTAACTTTCTTTCCCTGTGACTTTCCTTAGCAGGGTGGTTGAAGCCAGTTGTGGCCTATGTACTGCAAGCAGGAATGGGCCTAGCCAGGGCTGAGATCTTCCGCAAGCAAATCTTCCAGAATGGGGGAACAGTCTGCAGCCAGCTTTCCCCAGATGTGACACATGTTATAGTGGATGAAGGCATGGACTGTGACCGGGCCTTCCGGCTTCTCAAACTATCCAAGTTACCCCAGGGATTGCAACTGGTGAAGGCTTCCTGGCTGAGTTCATGTATTGTAGCACAGCAGGTCCTGAGCACTACTGGCTACAGCCTCTTTATCCCAGATAAGTAAGGGCCTCTCCTATTTACTCTTTTCATACTGAGATACCATGGTGTATACACAAACGTATTTTTCCGCTTGGGATACAGAGAGAGGAAAGAGCTTTACTCAAGGACTTTAGTGGTGAAACCAAGAAATCCTGCTTACTTGTTTGCCACTGACATACATTTTTCTATCAATCCCTGTGTCCGCAGAATAGAGAGATATGTCGAATCTTTTGTTTTGCTTTCATAGGAGTCCAGGGTATTTGAAGGTAGAATTATATGGGCTTGTTATTGATCTACCTATGCCAGGTGCAAATGGGCCATCTGGATTGAGGGTGATATGAAGCTCTCTCCAGTCCTTGTCTAGGGCTGTTGTGGCATGGGACTAAACGGTGGTTTAAAAAAACCCTCTTTAATGGAGCAGACACTTGGACAGATTATTATTATTATTATTATTATTATTATTATTATTATTATTATTATTATTATTATTAATAATAATAATAATAATAATAATAATAATAAAAAAAAAAACAGTATTTCTATACCGCCTTTCTTGGTCATTGGATTTATCCTCCGACTTTAATCCAAGGCAGTGTACATGGGCAGGCTATCCTAACCCCCCTAATGAGAGGTTTTACAATATATAAATGTCCAATCTTTCATGAACGGCTACATTCCAGGTGGTATCCTTTTGCAGCTTGGCTTTTTTCTGCTGGCTGGCGCCTCCCACACTTGACCGACACAGCTGGAAGCTCTTATCTCTCCTCCCGGAGGCTTTTTACAGCTTTTTGTCGGCGGCGTGTCTCGAAATTGTCAAGTTCACCGGTCTTCAGGCTTACAAGATGGCAGCTCTCCCAACTGAGCCAGACTCTTCTGCCCAGAAACACAATTAGAAACACATTGTGTAATGACAGTTAATAAATGAGATGAGAACAAGTCTGTTTATGGAGAGTGATTTTCTGTGTGTTTAAATCAAGTTATGAATCTATCTTCCATCAAATCTTACTCCCATCCTAGTTTTTGAGCGTTTGATTATTTTTCCATTTTAAAACTTTAAAACATTTATCCGTGTCAGAACATCCATATTAATTTCATAATTCATTTTTGAGAGAAAATATATAATTTACAATTCAATAAGAATTCATTTATTGAACGTTTGAATGAGAGTTCAAGAAGAACCCAGAGTATTCACTACATTCGAAACATAAACACCTCCCCCCTCAACTCTTGTATCAAAACCTAGTTTTAGTAGAGTTTTCATGTTTATAAGAAGCGTGCCACCCACACAATTGCAAAAAAGAGCTTTAAAATGTGAAGATGCTATTTGTGTCTATTTGTGTCTATAATCCTACAAGAAGCTATGTTGGTGGAGTTTCCAGTAGTGGGGTGGGGGTGGGATTTTTTTTTACCCCACTCTCCACAGCTGCCTCATGCACCATGCTTCCTGCCAGTAACCCATGAGAGCTGCCTGCTATTCCACATTTGCATTATTTTGCAACTGAAGTAGGCGAATTATCCAGGCAAAAGTAGCTGCGAGAGAAATACAATGCTACTGTGTCATCTGATACTTGTATCCCCAATCTGACTGATCAGTTAAATATCACTGACCGAGCTATTCAAGCATATCAACAATTGGTGTACATTCTGGAGGATTTGCTGAGTTTTGTTTTTCTGGTTGTGACACCTGAAATTGCATGGGCAAAATCCTTGTGAAAAGTTTTTTCAAGAAAAGAGCTTGTACTCGCATATTTCACAGACATGTAATAAAAAGTAGTGACAGAGCTGCATGTCTAGCCAGGGCAGGTTAGCATTGCCGATTTGGTTAGCTTTGATAGCAGCATACATGGGTGTCAGGACATCGACACTCAGCCACAGAGTTAGCGTATGAGCTCTCCAATCTGATTTTTCTGCTTTCTCAGCCTGCCGCCCGTTATAGTGATTGTGCTTTGCTGTACTTGACAGGTACCTGGCTGTGACAGGCCTTTCAAAGGGGCAATCACAGTCTCTGGATAAGAAGATACAGCCGAAGATGGAAAGTGCAATCGTGGAACTGAAGGTGGAATCGCAGGCAGAGGCCAGCTCTCTGTGCAGCGCAACAAGCGTCTCAGGGCAGCAGGGAGCTAAAGTGGCAGGACTGGTCAGTGGCTTTTTTACTTTTGAACTGCTTTGTGTTAGGCTAGAGATTTCCTACTAAGGCTAACCAATCCCATGTTCTGTCTATATCCCAAACTTTCTGTGTTTGGGATATGTTACAACAAACGTAGCTGGTTAATACAGAGATCTTTTTCTCCTAAAATGAATTATTTTCCCCCCACTAGGCAAATTCTTAGCCCAGTTGTCTCTTTTGTAGGCCTTCTCCAGAATGCCTTCTTCCATTAGCCTGAATGGAACTCCAGCAAGTTTGGGTTCAAATGAAAATCATTCAAATATAAGAAAATATATGTGGGGCATTTGTCAAATTGTTGCATGAACATGCCATTATCTCTGTTTGCAAATCTGTTGAGGTTTGTTCTCAGTTCTCTGAAAATATTACTATTATTATTATTATTATTATTATTATTAGCAGCAGCAGCTTCTTCCAGAACATCTTCTGGGCTAAAAGCCCCTACATCCAGTTGCCTTAGCTGTCGTTCCATCTCCCCAGTTGAATGCAGTATTAGAACAAGGTAGTAGAATATTGATGCGACAATGTTTAAATGCCCTAAAGCCAGAAGACAGAGAGGGCATAATGCTCCCAGTACCAACTTAACTACACACATAATGAATGTGAGTCATTGCTCAACTTCCGAAGTACTGTATTCTATTACATTAGCTAGTCAATGAAATACTTAGTAGTGTGTTCATTATGGAATGTTGTTGCCCTCTAGTGGCTGCAGAATACAGAGGAAGAGAACTGTGCCACTACAGTTGAGACATCTTATTTCTAATACATCTTATTTCTAATACATCTTCTACATCCAGAACTTCATATGTTGTCTGACTCTATAGCATTTGGGTCAGTCTGGAAGTTCAGCCTGTCATGTTTCCTTGTTCTTGTAGATGGTCACCATAACTGCAAGAAGAAAATGTGAATAAGCTACTGTTAGTACTGCTGGCTTGCTATTTCTGACTCTGGGCCCTGATAACTGTTGCTGTGGATCCCAGTGGCCATTAGTGTTTTAACATCTTCCAGCTTTGCAATTGCTTGGATAAGTGGATGTGTTTATTCCATTGCTTCCTGTCTTTTTCCAAAGAGGGTCTCTGATGATGAGGGAAGTGATGGGGAAGAACCTGTCGTCACCCCAGGGGAACTGGAAGCTCTGAGGTCAGGCCGAGACCCGACCGCTTTGTCAGGAGACTCTTCAGTGGTGCTTCCTGCTGGCAAGTGGGTTTGTGCTCAGTCCTCTGAAAGCAAGAAGATTAATCATAATCAGTACATTACTGAGAAGCTGGAGCAGCTGGCAAAAGCCTACTCTGTCCAAGGAGACAAGTGGAGGGCTCTCAGTTACTCCAAAGCCATTAACGCACTCAAGAGCTACCACAAGCCTGTCACCTCTTATCAGGTAACTGGGATAGATCTTTACTGGAAAGGCAATAAATCCTTTTCATGCTGTGTCTCCACTTTCCTCTAAAGCGTTTTTTAACTTGCCCATGTTAGGAGCAGCTGCCAAGTGTATGGAGTAGCTGGTCTCTTCTGCCTCAGACTAGAAGCTCCTGGTTGCCTTTCTGGAGAGACAGCTAGCAGTTATGCTGTGCCAGCTGGTTGCAAGATCAGAGGCACTTGGGACTTATACCCTGCTTGTTTGCCACTGTTACACCCTTGCTACTTGGGCTGCTGTTCAGTGAGAATTTCTACAAGTGAAATTCAGAGATTCAAGAGCCTAATGCTACACTTCATTTTGGGGCTTCAGAAAAATGTTGGAATTTGATTTTTTAAAAAGGCCATTGGCTTAGCCGGCCTGGGAGGGGGCACAGGATGGCGTCGGCCATATCCCCGTCCCCGCCAGGCTGGCTACACTGTTACATGGCCTCCTCTACTTCCGCCAACTATTTAGCTGGCAGAAATCTGAGGAGGCCGATAGGGCCGGCTTGGGTTTACACTCGGAAGGGGACAAGCATCCCCTTCCCCGAGTAGACCTCCGACCTGCTGGTCAGACCGTGCACAGGATCCAGCGGGCGGCCCTGGACCACCTGCCAGATCCTTAGTCAGGATTGCGCTGTGTGACTTGTAGCCAGAGGCATCACTAGGATTTGCTTCACCCGGTACAAGAGCTCATTGTGTTCTATAGCCAGGAAATATTTTGTTTGCAGAGATTTCATAGTCTCCAAGTTCTCATTTGGGAAGAGGGCTTCTTAAGAGTGGTGTCAGTGTTAACAAGTTGGCAACATCTCAGGTATAAAAGAGCCTGAAGCTGAAGGTTATTTGGAAGCTAAAGTTAGACATGGCCAAGCTAGTACTATATAACATTTCCAGAGTGCATCAAACTTGCAGCCCTTTCTCCAGCCAACCATCCCTTTGCGGGTTTCTTTCAGGAAGCCTGTAAGATCACTGGAATTGGGAAGCTGATGGCAGAAAAAATTATGGAGATCCTGGAGAGTGGGCACCTTCGAAAGCTGGACCACATCAGTGAGACTGTGTCAGTACTGGAAGTGTTTTCCAATATCTGGGGAGCAGGAGTGAAGACAGCTCAAATGTGGTACCAGCAGGTATTTTTTTCCTCCTCTTTGCAGCAGAGTGGTCATTATTGCTGTATGATTGTCAGTTTTGTTTGCACTGTGGCATCCAGATTGAGATTTGACCTCTGTAAAGCATTATATCCGAGTTTGCACTTTATAGTCTTTCAGCACAACCCTATGCATGTTTACTTGAAAATAAGACACTGTGCACAGCAGGGCTTACTCCTAGGTAAGTGTGACTAGGATCGCAACCTTGCTATGGAGAATAACTACTAATATGCTAGAGCCACAGCCATTCTCCACCTTTTTTTGGCTATGGCCCCTTAGGAGCTCTTCTCAGGTTCCAGGTACCCTCTGTCAAATAAACATGACCATAAAATGCTGCTTGGGTATTTCATCGATTCAGTTTTCAGTCTGTGGCCCCCTTCAAATGTGCCAGGGCTCTGCAGGGGGCCATATGGCTCCCGTTGAGAATGGTTGTGCTAGAGGACTGCTGGGCTACCTACAGCAGATGTCTTGTCAGAGAAGTTGGAGATCTGCAACTGAATAGATTAAGCAGCAAGTCTCTCCTTGGCCGTCCTTGCCAAATCTCAGGTTGGGGGAAGAGGAAACTATGGGCAGTGTGACCTCCTTGGTCCAAGAAAGCCAACGTGTCTCAACTATGGATGCACAAAGCCGGTTTTAAGAAAAGCTGTGGTGTAATTTGTTTGTGTGGATTTTTGAGGTTTTGCAGAGCCTATGATGATCCACACAGTAGGTATGATGATGCTACCTGCCCTCTTCTTTGTCAGTAGCTATGTTGTGTCATGGTTAATTGTGTCACCCTTAGCTCTTGGTGGTTTTTATTGCAAAGGGCTATCACACGACTGGACTTAATTGTCAGGGGTCACCTTTACCTTTTTATCATCATTTTAGTTCACCTTGTGCCTTTCCTCTCTAGCAACACCATCATTGTGTATTTTTGTGTTACCCTAATTGGGCCCAGCAATGGTTTGAAGTTATGGGTGGCACCCTATCACCACTATAAGTCAGCTGCAAACACTAGGCTGAAGATAGGGCAATAAAATAAGGAAACCTGTTGAGATTTCTCATTCTAGTCCTATAATATCAATGACTGGGTTGGAGTTTCATATAGGTGCAAACAGTATCTCTTAGTGGGTACTACTAGAAGCAAAGTTCCTTTACCCAAGTGTTTTGTATACTCTGGTCAGGGCTTCCGCAGTCTGGATGACATCCGTGCTAAGGCTTCTCTCACCAGCCAGCAGGCCATTGGCTTGAAGCACTATGAGGACTTCTTGGAGCGCATGCCGCGGGAAGAAGCTGCAGAAATTGAACAGACTGTGAGTACCCCTGTTCCCTGTGAGAACTGTGAGCACCAGCAAAGTCTAGAAGGACACCATGGTCAGTAGTGTCAAAGGCTGCTGAGAGGTCCAGCAGGACCAACAGGGACACACTCCCCTTGTCTAGTCCCCAGTGCAGGACATCAATCAAGGCGACAAAGGCTGTCTCCATCCTGTAGCCTGGCCTGAAACCAGATTGGAAGGGGTCCAGATAATCCGCTTCTTCCAGAATTCCCTGGAGCTGAGATGCCGACGCCACCCACTCGATCACCTTGCCCCAAAATGGGAGGTTGAACACAGGTCGGAAATTATCCAGGACCATTGGGAGGGTTTCTTCAGAAGAGGGTGAACCACCACCACCTTTAAGGCTTTTGGCAGTACCCCTTCCCTGAGAGATTAATTTACTACCCTCCCTACCCAGTCAGCCAACCCCTTCCGGGCAGAACGTAATAACCACACTGGGCAAGGATCAAGAGGGCAAAACATTTTTATTAGTTTCGTACTCTAGAAACACTCCACTGTTATGCCAGTTCTTCCATAAAGGAATCTCAAGACTGTCTTATGGCAGGGCAGCAGTGTGAAAACACTTTGTGGATCTCTGTGATGCACCTCATCATGGTGGGAAAAGACTTTGCTAGCCTTCCAAGCAAGTACTTTTTCCTTCTCTTTGTGGGTCTGGCCAGGATCACACCCTGGACTTGTAAAGGCCATCAGGCAACTAATAAAAATGTTTTGCGTTTGAGTTGTAGGCTCATGGACCTAAGCCACAGGGGCCTTTGTCATTGCTCCCCTGTTTGCCGGCATCGCCATGGTAGCATTGGGCAGCATGATGCTGTCACTCAGTCACAGTGCCTGCCCCTGAAGAATACATAGTTGCCAGGTAGGGCATTGCCCCCTGCATAAGATTAAAGTTCTTTTGGGAGCCTTGGCCCTTGGGAGTGGGCCTATTGTGGGCTTGATGGGATTACCCATCTCTTGCCCACCTCGGGAAGAGACAAGAGAATGAGTGGATTAGCTGCTGTCTGTATGAGATCCAAGGTGCTGAGATACACCAGTGCGGGACAGGCTGCTTTCAAGAAAACTTCATTGAGGATGTGAAAGGGCCAGTGGGAGCAGATCTGCATTAGAAAAGCCGCAAGGCTATTCCAAATGTGGCAGGGCAAAGGTTAATGGGCTTATCCCTCACTAATGAAGGATGATCCTGGAGACTGACATGGGGCACTCACTTTCCAAGATGGCTCCCCCATCACCACCCTCTATGTTCTGAAATAGTCTTTGTTTAACAAAGATGGATGATTGGCACCATAATACCCATAATCCTGTATACTGAAGTCATCTTCAAATGCTTCTTTAATGAAGCCATCAGAGCTGCGCCAGTAAAGGGAAGCGGCTGGATAAGGAACTTGTCTTCTTTGGTTACAAGCTTGTTGGGTTGCGGGTTCCATCTCTTGGCCTATTTCTAGGACTTGACTGGAAGTGGGGAAGTTGGCTTCCCCCACTGCTAGAGTGTTCTTACACAAATAGAACTTCTGAAATGGCAGGCCTGCAGAAGGATAGTGCCAGAGCCAGCTTGCCCACTTCACTCAAGATCCAAGTCCAAAGACCAAAATTGGATTGTTCTCATGGCTGATCCTGTGTAACTATGCCACCTTGCAGCTGGTTCTCGTTTTCTCTTCCTGTCTAAAAGATTATAGCAAAGATTTCCCTACCCATTCCCGTTGCACTTGGCTTCATCACAGACTTCCTGCTAGACTTTTGTTTGGTTTCTGTTTCTCCAGGAGGCAGAACATTCCATGGTTTGGAAAGACTGTTGCTCTTAGACTGCAAATCACCAAAACTCAGATAGGTACATGAGAGGTTTAAGGCTATGGATATTCCATGATTCACATAATTTGTTATCTTCAGAGAGTCTGCTTTTATTTATCAGTTCTAGGGGTTGGAAGAAATGCTTGCAAGTATATGGGCAGTTTATGGTGAACTCTGCCAAACCAGAGTGGGGCTCAGTAGAATTTCCTGTGATCAAGGGGTACAATTCAAGTGCCCTGTCTTACATCCAGTGCCCTGTCTCCTTGCCCCTCCTCAAGTCTAGCAAAGGTAGAATCAATTGAATATTTTCTTGATTTGTATAATTTATGCATGGAGCAGAATTCACCCTTGTCACAGAATTTGGATCTCGCTCTTTTCTCTCTCTTTGCATGAAGTACACACAGAGGGTGGTAATTGAATTGTAAAAGAAGTGAATAAGCAGAGATGAAGTTGTTGAATGAATCCATCTAAACTGTCTTTCCTTGGAGGTCAGAGAAGCAGCCCAGTCTATCAAACCTGGTCTGGTGTGTGTGGCTTGCGGATCATTCCGGCGGGGAAAGTCCACTTGTGGCGATGTGGATGTGCTGGTGACTCATCCTGATGGGCACTCTCATCAAGGCGTATTCAGCAAGTTGCTTAACGGCCTCCGGAGAACTGGTATGGGGGCGTCTGCTGGACTGGAAAATGGTGACGGGTGGGGGGCACACTTTTGCATCTGTTGGCTCCTTAGCAGCTCTTTGAAATAGGAAGAATAGGAATTCATAGTGGGAACACGGAACACATTAGTGGGAACACGTTACATGGTCTCCTCTGACTTCCGCCAGCTGTTTAGCTGGCAGAAATCTGAGGAGGCTGATAGGGCCAGTCCTGGTTTACACCCGGGGAAGGGGACAAACCTCAGGACCTCTGCATGGCGGTCCGAATCCTTACACAGGATTTGGCTGTGTGAGGCCTACATGGTCTGATATAGGTACTCAGTTTCATTCTTTGCCCCAAGATACATGAGCAACTGAGCTGTTCTCTCCAATCAGTCCTTTGATGAGAGTTTGTTCTTGCCCTTCTCTATAGTACAGGGGCTACCTGAGTTATGAACATCTGACTTATGAACATCCTCACTTAGAGATGAAGTTGTAATAATAATAATAATAATAATAATAATAATTAATAATAAAATTAATGCAGTATATGAACACCAACTTGCACTTCTGAACAAGGACACGCACACATTTGATAGAGATCTGTGGTGACTTGTGATGTCACAAGCTACTACTGGCTCCAGGAGACCTGCAGATCTGATCTGGCAAAGAGGAGAGAAAGAGAAAGCAAAAGAAGAAGAAGAGGTAGAGGCAGGAGAAGAGAGAAAGTGGAAGAGGCCTTATGGGTTAAGTGGGATTTTGTGGGTTAGCATGAGAACCTAACAACATTAATAATATTGAAAATGCATTTTGAGTTCCAAACAACCGGACTACAAACAGACTCTTGTCACACAACCCGTTTGTAAGTTGAGGCTTACTTAGCTCAGGCTTAGCTAAGTCCCTTATGTTCTTTTTGGAAGGATATCCTTTGAGGGACTGGAATGCTAGTAATCATGATAGGAGTAGTTCAAGACACAACGTAGAAAAGTACCGTATTTCTTCGATTCTAAGACGCAGGTTTTTTCACAATTAAGCATTTAAAAAAATGGGGTTCGTCTTAGAATCGAAGGTCTCTAAAAAGCACCCCAAAATGCAATTTTTTGTGAAAACCGGAAATGGCCAAAAATCGCTGTTTTTTTACCGAACTGAAGATCGGGGAGGCTTGCAGAGGGTCGCGCAGGCCTCCCTGAAGCTCCCCCAAGCCCCAGTAAGTAAGGAAATTGCATTTTCTGGTCGACCGCAAAGGCACTGCTCAAATGCAGTGAGGAGATCATCAGCTGCAGCGCGGGGCATGCTGGGGCGAGCTCTCAGGTTCAGGAAGAGAGAGCTCGCCGCTGTGCAGAGGGGGCAAAATGGTGCGGTAAAAATCGGACTGCCGTGGCAGGCAAGCTGGGGAAAGTTGGTGCTGAGCAGGAAGGAGGTGCGTCTTGCAATTGATGTTTTTTGTTTTTTTTTTCTGCTGGTGTTCCTGAAATTAAGATGCGCCTTAGAATCGATGGCGCCTTAGACTCGAAGAAATACGGGTAATTGCCTCAAGCCAAGAGGCTATTCAAAAATCAGATAGCTGCTAATTGTCCTTCAAAGAGATGAGTTCCTACAATTTGCAAGATAGCTGCTAATTGCCCTGCAAAGAACTGAGCTCCTGCAGTTTGCAAGCTTGTGTAAATATAGGGAGATAAATGTCTTTTTATGGTGCATTTTTTTCGAAGTCCATCAATTACAGGTAGTGGGGACAGATGAAGGCTGGATCACATAACTAAGCCCCTCAAGCCTTGAGGTTATTCATTAGGGCTGCCTCATTATGAGAAATGGATTGAGGGTTTTTTTGCAGATAAAATAAAATATTACTTGTAAGTAAATAAAATAAATAAATAAAGTCTTGAAAAGCTAGGTGGGTCCCGATAGGGTGTCACTTTAAAAAGTGGGTCCTGGGTCTAAAAAGTTTGAGAACCACTGTTCTAGGCAACCTGCCATCCTCTCCTTGACTTGTGCCTTTTCCCCTCAGGCTTTCTCACCGATGACTTGGTGAGTCAGGAGGACAATGGAAACCAGAAGAAGTATTTGGGAGTCTGCCGACTGCCAGGCCCAGGCCGGCACCACCGCCGCCTTGACATCATTGTGGTACCCTACAGTGAGTTTGCCTGTGCCTTGCTCTACTTCACAGGCTCCGCTCACTTCAACCGCTCCATGCGAGCTCTTGCCAAGACCAAGGGCATGAGTCTGTCGGAGCATGCCCTCAGCAGTGGCGTAGTACGTGGACCTGGTGGCCTCAAAACAGGGCCTGGTCTTGCTCTTTCCACTCCCACCGAGAAGGATGTATTCATTTGTCTGGGGCTTCCATACCGGGAGCCACATGAGAGAGACTGGTGAGGGGGGGGGGGAGCAGTCCCAGTTGATGCTGGATGAGTGTTGGGTTTGCATGTGGCTCACCTAGTGCCTTCCAGCATATACACACTTGCCTGCTTTCCTTGGCAGATACTTGTGGGTACTAAAGGTGGAACTGCTGGGAGCAGCGGATTCTTTTCTGTGCTACTGGAAGCATTGAGCTTCTTGCCTGGGAAAAGCTCAAGGTTCTGAATGTATTTCATTGGCTTGGATGGATTACAGTGAGAGGGACGATTAAACATCTTATGAGAATGAATGAGAAAAGTATTGTAAAGCATTTTGCACACTGGAAATTCTATTTTAAGGTCTAACAGGTGGAACAGAGGGAAATGTGCAGGTTTTAAATATGTTCTTAAAACATTTTTGCAAAGGAAACATCCTTTGGATACAATGAAGGCTGCTAGCACCTTCCCATGGAAGACTGCTTTTCTATAGAAAGCTGCACAGCTGATTTCTCCGAATCTGTTGCTAAGATATGTGGAATTATGTATTTTCATTTGGAGACTAATCTCTTCTGGTTGACCCTAGATTCTTGTTCTGGTCTGGAAAATGTTTTCAGGGTTTTAGAATCATATACTAGAAATGACTATGAAGGCCACAATTGGTACAGATATGGTCTTTGCATAATATTTACTGATCATAGAGACTGGTATGGTTGTAGGATTTGGAACATCTTGCGCATACTCAGTGGCGATTCTACGACTGCCCCCTCCCCGCGCCAGAAGTGACGTAACGGCTGCAGCCATTATGCACCGTTCCAAGGCACAGGGCGGGCGGGAGGGCCAAACACGCCTCCGATGCTCCTCGCTCGCCCCAACGTACGGGACAATTCACGCCTCCGCCGGCTGCTGTGACACCCCCCACACACACACCTGTCTGCCACCGATGGGCCCACCGCCCCAAGGCCCCCTCCCTGACAACCCCTCTGTCCATACTTCATGAGAAACATGAAGGAGAAAATCCTCATGAACTGGACAGAGAGCTGTATGGAGTGAAGATGTTGCAGCAGGATCAATTTAGGCTGAATAACTAGAAGATGCTTTCCTAGCACTAAGGATTGGGCAGCAGAACAAGTTAATGGGATCTGCTTCCCTGACTATGAAAGTAGAGCTATCGCCCAGTTAAATAAATCTTAGTCAGTTCATTGATTTAAATTAGTATAGCAGGGAAAACAATAGTTTTAAAGCAGAAAGCATTCTTTCTGCATTTTCACTTCTGCATGCGTGTCATCATAGCAAGCATCGCTTCCAAGAGGCATTCCTTCCTGTATGAGAGAAAAAGAGGGATGCCTCTTCTAAGATGGTGTTTTGATGTCTGCAGTTTTTATAAGTACTTGTATTAATATTTGAGAAAAGGAATCTGCCCAGTTAAATGGGTGCCCCTTTTTTGTTGATAAAAAGTTTTTTAAAAAATCAATTCAACCTAGCCAACTAACCAATTAAATATTGCAGCCCTAATTAAAAAGAGCGTGGATGAACATCTATAGGAATGCTTTTGTTGTCCTGAAAGATCAATGTTCTGTGCCAAGGTAAATCGAGTTCTGTACTAATTAGTTATAACTAAGGCTGCAATCCTATGCACGCTTTCCTGGGAATAAACCTCATTGAACACAATGGAACTTACTTCTGAGTAGGCATGCATAGGAATGTGCTGTGAGTAAAATGAGCAGGGCACCAATGCTCCACTCATAACCACCAGAAATGCTGCTCAGAAAGATATACACTACTGAGATGTTGTCGTCATACTGGCAAGTCCATCTTCACAGCTTTCGTGGGTAGAAAAATGTCTTTTTCTTTTCTAAAATGGAAGTACGACGATTAGAGTGCTGAATTCTGGCTCAAATTCTGTTTCTGTGTGGTTTGATCAGGACGCAGTCTATGAATATTCCTTTGCCATGGCACAGAGTTTCCTAGGTTAGGTTTGGACTAGATCGGTGGTGGCCAACCCATGGTACGCCATGTGCCACATTTTATGTAGATAATCTTGAGCGTGCCAAATAAATAAATCCATGGTAGTTAAAATATTTAAAGCACAGTGACAGCACAAGAAGAATTAGGCACAGTGGGGTGCAGAGACCTCCTCTAGTGTCACAGGCTTGGAAAGGTGTGCTGAGGTTGAGAAAGAGAGAGGGACTTCAGCTCTCGGCTCGAGCAGGAACGGCAGTGCGTGCCACTTCAAAAGGCTCAGTGTGCCACTAAGTGGCACCCGTGCCGTGGGTTGGCCACCTATGGACTAGATGATCCATGCTTGTGGGACCTTCCAGTTCTGTTATTCTGGGGAGGCTACTCTGACCACTGAGAGTCCTGGCACAGGTTTTGTCTTATTTCTGAACATTTCAGTGACATTGCTCAAGCTTTTCCCCTACAAACACAAAAACTCGAAATATTTTTAAACCCATGAAAACTGAACATTGTGAGGGAGGAATGGAGGATGTATCTCAGTGTTCCATGTGAGAACGCTGTAGCACCACTACACCACTTTGTAGTGCTGGACAGCTGTAGTGCTGTGCTACAGCTGGACAGCTTCCTAGGGCCACCTGAACACCTTGTCACTCTGCACTTGGAAATCTAAGTATCTTTCTGCTCTGTACCTTTTTAAAACAAATTTTGCTGTCAACTGTGAAGGGCAATAAACTCTGCTCCCATGTTTTAAGTTCTCTTGTTATGACTATGGTTCTTCACTGGTGTAATGATGGAACAGGGGTGGCATTTTAAATATGTGTGCGTGCCCCCTTCTTGCTGTGTTTGGCTATGTACTGCCCCAGTGTTTTGGAGACCAAGGAAGTGCAGAAGAAGGGAGGCAATTTGACAGGAGACATCCTGCTTAGCTTGGCAAACTGACTGAAAGGTGGTTTGATCTAGCAGCTGTAAAGAAGAAATCGTTTCCCAAGGAAGAAGAGCCAAGAGAAACTCTGATCTATCTGGGAAATGCAGAAAAAAAGAACCTCTATGCTCTTTTATATAGAACCATAGAGGTTCTATGAGTATAGACTCTATACTGTATACTCATAGAACCTCTTTGGTTCTATATAAAATAACCATAGTTGAATTAATTCAGATTAGTACTTGTTTGCAACTGGATTCTGTGGGTTAGCTGTTGGGGATTGATGGTATCAGATTATGTATTCTTTAACTCTGCAGTTGTTCCTAGTGTGAATGGTCACAGGGAAGGCTGCCTGTGTTCGTAGTGCTTGTTGTCTGCATTTTTTTAGATGACTGGCTCAGTAAAACACACTGGGTACAGTGGGAATTCGAGGCCTACTCAAAGGTAAGGCTAGGTGTTACCTCCATCTGCCACCACCCTTGCCCTGAGTTCAGAAGAGACAACACTTTCCCCTGCCCTTTGTCAGAAGCTCTGCGCTGGTGGTAGGGAGCCACAATTCACAACCAAGCACTAACCACAGTCCTAAATCATCAAAGCCTTCAGCTCCTGCAGTGAAGGTTTTTTACAAGTGAGTGGGATGGGCAGTTGGGCAACCAGGTGGCAAGTGAAGAAAGGGGGGCAGTAGCATGTTTGCAGTTTCCCTAAGCCACAATGGAGTCTCTGCCCTGTATTTTATGATGGGCCTCAGTTTAACCCTGATGGGTGTAATCTTCTTTTATAATGGATTTTTGCTTCCAAGAGATTTGGCCGATGGTGAGGGGAAAAAGAGAGATCTGGCCGCTGTGAGAAATTTCACACTCTTAGATCACATATAGTTGTCAAAGTCATTAGCCACTAGTTGTATTTTCACTGTATCAAGGGCCTCCCTTCAATTCTTCAAGGAGCACCACCTTACATTCACTAGGGTAGTAAGTTGCCAGGGATTGTTTTAGTGGCATTCCAAGTTATATGGGTGCTGCTGCAGCTCAGAAGAACACAGCCGCTTCAGATAGGAATCAAAAGATGCCCCCAAAGTCTGGGACAGACTGCACACGTACAGCACAGCTGGATCTCTATGACCAACATTCATTGTAGCCCCTATTTATTGAATGTGTCTTCAGAACATTGTGCTTCCTAATGTGTCAGGCCATGTTTTTTGTCATTGCGCATAACTAACCTAGAACTGTCAGCATGGCACTATGAGCATGAAACTATAGCTACTCCAACAGAGTGTCTGCAGTTATTCAGCATGAGTTCAACTCTATTATTGTCCTTTTTCAGTTGTAGCAATTTCTTATAAAGAAAGCCAGGCCTAATGGTCCAATGCTGAGATGTCAGGTTATCATCCAATACTCTTCATGCGTTCAAATGATTAAATGTTTTGTAACACCACTGAAGAGCAGATTCTAGCCAAAGCTCCCATACATCAATTTACTCCTGGGCAAGGCAGGTCCAGAAGCTTTGTGCTTACTTTCTTCAGTGACTCTGCGTGCCTTTTCTGTTGCCAGCATTGATTTCCCCCCCCACACACACACCTTTAGTTGGCCATAGCTCCTATGGTTCATGTATCCATGAGCATGGGCATTACTTACAGAAGTAGCAGGGAGAATTCAATGTTTGTGGCTGAAGGCCACAGCAAGACCATAGTGTGGACAGCAGGTGTGATGGTCTGAACCAACAGAAGGTCCCATGACACTCGGTTGCCTGGTAAAGACCATGCATGAGTGGCAGCAGTGGGGGGGGGGGGTTTGCTGCAGCAGAGTCTTACCCTCTGGCTCCTGTTACAGTGTCATCACTGCACATGAAGGTTTAGGAGCCAGCTTTGGTTTCTCAAATTAGTTTCAGAGGAGAAGCAGGGATGGTGGTAGTCTATAAATCCAGGTGCTTTGAAGGGACAAGATATTCCCACATCCCTGCATTCTGTCATGTCTACGTCATTGGAGTGTTGGCCAATATGAAGTGGAATAAAGCATGCCCCCAATTTTTAATAAGAGATGTAAAAAAATTGTTGACAGACTGAGTGGTTGAGTTAGTTGCCCCTCACTACATGATATGAATAGTAACGTTTACTTGATGCAGCGGACACTTCTTTTTAATTTGTGCCAGAAAAACTGAACTAGCAGTGGCTGGAAGAGGAAGTGAAAGAAATTCAGCATTTGGGCGTGTGATGTTAACTACTGGGACCACTCCCCATGGAAGCTCCATTGCCTAGAGGTGTTAAATCAAGACTGAATATTCATCTAAAAACACTGCCTACTTAATGTTCCCTCATGAGACCATGGCTTTGTATACATGAACAAAGATGAAGAAGCATTTTCAATGGTGGACAAGTCTATAAACATTGGCAGGAGCTGGGCCACAATTTTGCCAGAGAAACCACAAAGGGTTCTTTTTGATTGGTAGTCCCTTTTGTCACTCTTGGCCTCAAATAGTGAGGCAAGCTGCTGTCAACTAGATATCCAGGCCAGGGCACTCCAATCTTACCTCCTGCATTGAGGGGAGAAATCAGGATGCTTCCATGTGTATTAATACTGAGCACTTTTCTTGAGCCCAAAGTACAGTACTTCACATCTCAGTAATCCTTACCACAATGCTGAGAAGTAGGCATCTAGTCTTTCTGAATATACTGCAGAAGACAGTGCAGGGATGAAAACACAATGTAAAGCTTGCCTAAAACCCCCACTGAGTTCATAGATGCACTGATCTATGCACTGGGGGACTTCCAGCTCAGGGCTTATAACCACTGTGCTACACCAGCTTTATACATTGTGAACTTAAAAAAACTTTTAAACATTTTTTAAAAAAACTTGTACTACTATTCATGTATTTACTTAATTTGTACATTATTTCTTGAGATATTATTAACAGTATTTATATACCGCTTTTCAACAAAAAGTTCACAAAGCGGTTTACAGACAAAATCAAATGATTAAATGGCTCCCTGTCCCAAAGGGCTCACAATCTAAAAAAGATGCAGAACACCACCAGCAAACAGCCACCAGAAAAGACACTGTGCTGGGGTGAAAGGGGGGCAAGTTACTCTCCCCCTGCTAAATATAAGAGGAGCACCAATTGAAAAAGTCCCTCTTGCCCAGTTAGCAGGAGATATCAAAAGAATTGACAAAAATCATCAGAAGCATATACTTAAAAATCTCTATAAGATGAAGACCCTATGCCACTCACATCTGTACCTTTTCTATAATGTGTAACATTAACGTTCTGAGCTGGTATCAAGATATTGCCCAGGCCCGAGTGAACCTACTGTATGTATCTTCCCTGTGCCTTTGGCAGCAAACCAAGCTACTTTCTTTTGCCAGATGACACAAGCCCTTTTCATAAGACTCAAGGCAAAATGCATGGCTCTGCAATGAAGACTGCATGCTGGGGTGGGTGGGTGTCCTCTTGTGGCCAATACCTGAAATGACGTGGTACAAAACATGTTAGTAACCTTCTCAGGACACTTCCAAATGTTGTTCTTGCAGCACCAGTCAGTCCTTCCTCTTCCACTTGCAGTCACATGTGGAAATTACAATGTTCCTTCACACCACAGTTAACGTTGCCTGTTTCTATTGCATCTGGGCATGCACACCTTAAAAAAAAAAAAGACAGGATGGAACAATAGCGCTAACCACAGTTCATACTTGCGGTTATGTCACTGCTATTCTCAAAAATATTCTCATTAAATAAAAATGTCAGATTTTCTGCAGTAATAAGTATGATGGTTTAAGCATGGAGAAAATGCATGTAGACAACAAGTGGATGACAACATTGTTCACTTACCTTTTTACAAGGGGTTCACGCAAAGTATGACAGTCCCATATTAAACACCCAATCTGGAAGTGCCCTTAGAGTTGGATCCAATGGACTTTTGCAACATTATACCACCACCCCTTAGATAAAAACATCATGTTAAAGATTACTCATAGCAGTTTTCCCCTGATTTTCTTAGCTCTTCCAAATCAGCCACTTCAGTCCTCAAGCACATGAAGCTGTTCTTCAAGAACCAATAAGTTATTCTACCAAGCACACATTTCTGTCCAACATTTGGCACTCAGTGCAAGCAATGGATAACCCACCTGCCCCCAGACCCTACCAGTTTTATAATTCTCCTAACTCAGGGGTTCTCAATCTTTGGAGGCCCAGGTACCCTCTATCATGGTCCAATTTTCTGAAGTACCCCTGCTAATTAACTGCTAATTAATTGGATTAATCAATTAATTAATTAGGTAATTAATCGTTAAATAAAAAAGTACTAAAACAATTTTAAATGTGAAAAATGTCTTATTTAACTGTGTGTGTGTGTGTGTGTGTGTGTGTGTGTGTGTGTGTGAGTGAGTGAGTGAGAGACAAACACACACATGCAAGGATCCCTTTTTTCTCCAAGTCACACTTCCCAAATCAGCTCCTCCCTCCCCCACCCCACCAAAGTACATTTTCCAAAGTACAAAAATAAGCCTAAAACCAAAATCAGAGACACAGAAGGGCTTCGAAAATAATTAAAATTTAAAATCCATGTTAATTAACACTTAATTAGCTGCTGATAGGGCAGATAAGGGGCAGGGCTTGGCGTACCCCCAGCAAGAGGTCCATGTACCCCTAGGGTTACCCGTACCACAGGTTGAGAACCCCTGTCCTAACTGATACCATTTTAAGCTTTTTCCAACTCCTGTGGTAGCCAATTAGGATAGAAGCCATAACTTGGAGGGCTGTGTGTGTTTGGCTAGCTTGCAGTTCAAATTACTCGGAGGAGCGCATATCTCAGCAAGTGCGGAACTAGATTCCAATCCAACTAGAGATGAATCAAGAGGGTTAAGGGTCATGTGAACTCCTTTGGGAGCACAGAAGTCTGACCCATTTTATGCTTGGCTAAATGTACACTTTCAAACCTTTTCTCTCTGGTCTCCCAGGGACTACACTAACAATTTATTCCATGACTACGGCTTCGCTAAATCTGCACTTAAGCAGTAGAACAAATTGTACCTCGCTGGAGGCCTATCCAGAGGGATGCTTCTACATGTCTGGTTCAGCATGGCAGCGCATAACCAGAGCGCAGAATTTGTTCTGGGGAAAGGAAGGCACTTTGTTGCTGCAGGGAGTATGGAAATCAGCTGTAGAATCTGCACATCCCCAGCTCATCCAGTATTAGTCCTTGTCATCAATGGGGACCAGAGCAGGCTAGAGCACACTGCACATCTGGGCTATCAGCCCTGGAAACACAGAAACTGCTCACTCAGCCGTCTCCCACAAACGAAAGGCACATGCAGCTGGATGCAGGATGTTCCAAGCCGGGTACTTTTCTGAATGCTTCTGTTAGTACGATACCAGCACTAGCCGTCCATAGCAGTATCCCCATTCCATGTAAAATGCAAAGGGCTCGTTCTGCTGCCTGTGTGCAACTTTGTTTAGGAGGGATGCCTATTTATAGGTTGAATGAGGTATGTGCTTGAGCAGGTGAGTGCAAGCTTGTTTTCCCTTTCTTTTTCAGAAAGAAACATAATCCAAGGCTGATTACATTACAAATGTAATCCACAAAGGGGTGTGGAGCTTTCAAAACTATCACGCGACTCCCATTGATGTCATACTTAACATCATCCAGTGTCGAGCAAACACAGCCACCTTCTCCACACGAAAGAATGTGAAGCAAATGCATAGCTTGAGTGCAAGAACTGACGGGATGGCAGTCAGAGGGAGCATGTGATAGGGCATGGTTTGGTTATGGCTGCGACTGGAACTATTTTGCATCCACCACTTCATTTATTTAGGTTTGACATTTTTGTCTCACCATTCTAAACTCAAGGTGGCGGTCAAAATTTTAAAATAGTAAATTAAAACATCTGCAATACATTAAAACCACAGTCAACAATCAACAGAAGGCAGAAGTAGTCAGAAATCATATTCCTCAAACTGTGCTGTAAAATGAAGGCTGCTCACCAAAAGGCAAGCTGTGATGGGGCCAAGTGAGCTTCATCTGGCAGGGAGGGCATTCCACTGTGGTGGTGTCATCACAGCAAAGGCCCTATCCTTTGTGCCCACCTGCAGAATGCAAGATGGCCGGGGGGGGGGGGGACAACACACACAGAAGATGAACTCAAGCATTGGGCATATTCACATGGGTGGAGGCAGTACTCTAATCCAAGGCTGTTTAGAGCTTTACTTTCAAGGTTGGAACCAACAGCTTGAAGTGAGCTTGGACATTAATTGGTAGCCACTGCAGACGATATAGCATTAGTGTTAAATGCTCCAGGCTGCCAGGTCCAGTAATAATTTTGGCAGCCACATTCTGAACCAACTGAAATCTCTAAATTGTCTTGAAAGGCAGCCTTGCATTGAATGCATTGGAAGCAACCAGGGCATGAATGACTGTGGCCAGGTCTCACTTTTTAAGGAGCAGCTGGAACCCCAAACTGAACTGGTAAGAGGCACCTTTCGGCTTTAGCCATTGCTGCTACCCTGTAATTCAGGCGCATGGCTAGGTTCCTTCTCTTTTCTCTCCCCTGCTAGACACTAGCTACCTGTAACACTCACTAAAGTGTTGAATGCTTATATGAATGTAAAGCTTACATTCATATAAGCATGGCCAAATATTCTATGAAGACAAAAATGCTCCTATTTAAATGGCTTGAGAAGTACAGAAAAGTTCTCTTGCATGTCTAGCACCTTCAGAGTCTAATAGGTCTGTGTAGACACCAGACAAAATTTTTTAGCACTCTGCAACTGGGAAATCCAACTTCACACAGGGTTCTGTAACAATTATGCAAATTGAATATATTTGCATAATTTATTTGAAGCAACAACCTTTTTTTTACTATTTTGCATAATCTGTTCTGGTTTTACTAGACAAAGGTAGGCAGCTAGGCAAACCCTGCCCCCTTCCACTGGACATCTTATTCAGTCCACTGTTCTGGCTTCCAAGATTGAAGCAGACATTGCCCAACACGCTCTCAGGTACATCTTCACAGTCATCAGGGCCACAACGTTGCTTCTGGAAATTGAGAGTCTCAAGAAGTGGAACTATGTGCCCAGTACCACATTTTGCATTTATTGTGCTTGCATGGAACTGTAGGGGTTGACCACAACCCCGGTCTGAGGGATCTATAGTAGCCATCAGTTCTATCCCATTGCTCTGAAGCTGAAAAGCCTAGGTCACTTCTGCCTGCCACTTCTTTAAACATCTCCAGAGAAGGGGATTCCTCATTTGTCCTGGCAGCCTTTTCCATTGCTTCTAGTCTATATCATTTATTATCTAGTTTCCAGAAACCCATATTGCACCACCATAAACCCCTCTTGCCTCTTGTCATTTCTTTTGTTGTAATGGAAGGTAGTTGCACTTCCTTTGCTTGAAGGCAGCTTTTACGTTTTTAAAAAGAGTTACCGGTACATTCCATTTCCAACTTAATCTGCCTTTATTTAAAATGTATGCAATTTTTTATTCTCTTTTCACATGTGTAAAGCATGGCTTAGATTATGGCCCGAACAACTCACCTCTGAGCCATAGACTACTAGAGCAACCATTGCTCTGGGTGATGGAGGTTTCTGGACTGGAGATATGGAGTAGAAGTGCTGGACTATGAAGATGAGTGAGCCATACTCTTTTCTGGAATAGTCCACAAGGACCTTCGATCAAAGACTTTGATTCAAAGTAAAATCAACAAGGAATAAGTAAGCAGAGAACCCTAGCGCTTAACTGTTGGGGCAACTATAAAGACGCCCATGCAGGTCAACGATGGCGAAGTGATGAGATGACCAGATCCTGCTCAAGGAACTAAAAAGAGAATTATGTGCCCAGTACCAGTATTGGTACTGGGCCCAGTATTATGTGCCCCAGTATTGGTATGACTGCCAATGTCCAGGGTTTCTCGCTGTTGCTGATTTTAGACCTCCACCTTTCCTAAGTGGAGAAATATGAAACTGGAGAGTAGACATTTTGTGCTATTGATATGTGGAGTTAGGAGGAGCAAATTTGAGACACACTGTTTATCTGTGCAAGTGTGTTGAGAAATTAAGATGGGTTTAAGGAGCTCTTTGGGTGGTCTTAGATGCTGGGTTGTTCTTTCCTGGGAAGTTTTTACTCCTGCCTATAGACTGTGAATCTGATGATCCTGAAAATTAAAATTCAGCTAAATGTTGCAGCAGATTAATGGGAGAAGAAGCCCAAGTAAATAAGGACTGGAGCTTCCTGGAGTGGATTAACAATTCAGGGCTCTAGTCCCAAGGAACACTGCTGCTCCATCTCCTCTTCCTATCCATCAATAGATATTGCTTGCATTTTAAGTACCCTTATACTAACTATCTGGGAAAAAAAGCATTTAGTATTGTACATTGCAAAGCGAATTTTCACTAGCCTTTGGTAAAAAAAAAAAGGGGGGGGAGCTACAGTTGGACCTTTTTATCCACGGTTTTCCACTCATGGGTTTGATTCAACATGGGTGACAAAACTGTGGAAGAAGGAGTCTGACCGCACCACATTACCTCTTTTTCAGTGTTGCTTCCCGCCTCCTGCGTGCGTCCAAACCACTGAAAAAAGAAAAAACCCACGACTGGGAATCTGTCGGGGGCGTGTTTAAACTGCTGAAAAAAATAAAAAAAATTGCAACCAGGAGTTTCTGGTGCCATCTGCAGGTTGCTTCCGGTAGCGGTTTTTCTTTTTTTTTCAGTCAGTTTAAACAAACTCAGGAGAAGAGAAGCGGCGAAGATGCTGGAAAAAAGGTAATGTGGCACCGCTCCACACCCCACACCCCAGTTTCCCTATAACACTGTTTTTTGTATCCACTGGGTTGTATCCACTGGAACCCCAGGGGATACAGAGGATCAACTGTAGTTGTCTAATGAAGTGCTATAGGGAGGAGGCTTTTCTGGGCACTGTTGACCAGGGCTTTTGGGCCTGACTGCTTATGGAAGGCTGCCTAATCCCAGCCTCAGGAATCAGAGGTTGGTCAGATTGGACAGTGGTTGAGGGCCCATGCCCATTCAGAAGACCCACCTGGCAAGACCAACCACTAAACCTGCAGTATCAATGACAGTGGTAGCGCCCAATGCACTCCTAAGGGGGGCAGTCAGAAGGTAGACATGGGCCCCATGGGGCCCCAGTGCAGGCCTTTGCTCCAAGGCCACGGGGAAAAGCTCTACACCGGAGTCGATACTGACCAGCCTCCTTCCACACAGATATCCATTTCTGTTGTCCCTCAATTCTAACTCACAGCACACTTGCTATCTTAGCTCATGGTTAGTCACACCACAGCTCTGGCAAACACCTCTCTGCTTCATCCAAGGATTTTAGACTGACTGTAGGCTCTGTGAGGCAGGGACCATAATCCATCCACGTTGAAACAGCAATTCAAGATCCCATAGTTTTCTCCATTGTTTTGGTGCTACTTAATTCCCTCCTTTCACCATGAGAACATGTGGTTATGCCACTTCCACCAGCAGCCCAATTCCAAACAGCACTGTTCACCATGACTCCAAAGCTGGCGCTTCCCTGCAGCTAAATCTCTCGCCGGAGCCGGACAGCCATCAATAGCGCTTGGTTAATTAATTTGATGGGAACAGCGGGGAGCGCCGTTTGCACTTAGTGAAGTTCCCAGAAACTTCCAAGCTCATCTCTGTAATTGGCCTCATAAATTTGAGGAAAGAGAGAGCTCAGCAAAGCACACAGGGAAGGAGAAGGGGGGAGCATAACGCCGTGGCGGCCTTAGTTAATTTTATTGGAGAAATCCATCTTCCCTTCCCCTGCCGCTTGCTCTCCCTCCTGATTTGCCTAATCATGATAAACTCCCATTCATATGTGCACCTACTGCACAACCATTCGCTGCCTTAAAATATTGACTCATGAATATTAAAAGCACCCTCATTAACATGCAAAACCAGTGGACGCCATCCCTTCTGCCTATCGGAGCACTTGTAATTAAAAACTGAGCTGGTATGTGGGAGTCTAATACAAGTATCCCAGGTTAGCTAAGAATCATCAGGTTGGGGTTGGAATGGGCTGTCAGACATGGTATGGAATGGTTCAGGGTTCCAATATGCAGGAGGACCTTCTCAAAGACTGTGCATATCAATGGGCAAGGGCCAAGTGCTGGATCAAGCTTGAGCCTTCAACAGGGGAAAAGTGAAGACTTTAAGAGTCTTAAGAGCCCAATCATATCTATTCCTCCCTGCCAATGCAGCACCGCCAAAATGGCTACTGCTGCATCCTGCAGGGGGGGGGGGCAGTTGCAGGGAGCATTTGTTCACTTACCTAGGGGGTAAGCCTCTGCAGTGCAGGGGGGGGGTCTACTTGGACCTGTGCTAGCAAATTTGCTGGCACAGATCTGCGTAGACCTGTGCTGCAGGGTCAGGTCCAGAAAGGGGGGGGGGCTAGGATTCAGTGCCAGCCGCTACCACCGAACCCACCCCCTTCCCAGACACGATCCACCTTTCCCTGCCCTCCCCCGCCCCATCGCTGCCTTGTTCTTCCCTCCCCCACCCGTCCCACCTTTTCACACCCCATCCCACCTCCCTTGCTGTCTTACCTGCCTCGGCGGGTGGCCAGCAATCCCCCAACGTGCGTGGGAAGGGTCCAGTCTTCCTGCCTGTGTTCTGGTAGCAAGTGAAGTAGCACGCTGCCGGAAGCACTTTTACAGTTGCTATAACGTTCCGCCAGCTCTACAAGCCCATAGGATTGGGCTGTAAAAGCTGCTTTTATCTGTCAAGTATTGGAACACACATTGTAACTTTATTTCTTTGAACGACAGGAAATCATTTTTGTAACCAAGAATCTTTCTTAATTAAAAACAAAGAAAGAATTAGCTTCACACATGGTATCTAGGGTGAACACTTTATGTGTAGTGTATGTGTATGCTCTTAAAATGTAATGTATATGTGTTCACACACTTGTGTCATGTGGAGTGGGGTTGCCGGTCATTCATAATTGTGTGGGTTTTTTTTAGATGCTTCATATTTTAGGAGCCTTGTCCAGTAGGTTGAAAATTTATGATGGGCTGTGTTTGTCCATACTCGCAGAATTGTGCTTCTAATAACACTTCTTCATAACTGCATTCAGACATAACGGCAAACCATGGTTTGCCATTATGAACACAAGCAGACTTGAGCTTGTGCATCTCCTCCTCCACACATGGTGGGGAGGAGATTGGGAGCTTCCATTTCAGGCTCGTGGCAAATCAGTTTCTTGTTTCACCCAAATCTGGCAAAGTATTCCAGGTTTGTTGCAGATTGTGGGGTGGGGGCCCGAGAGGCTGAGGTTGGGGGCTGGTCATGCTCATAATATGCCATAATAAGCCAGAAAACTATGGCTTGCTGAATGCAATGTGAGTTTCAAAACTATAGCTGAGAAGGTGGGGAGACATCCTGGAAACAGCAAAAACCAACAACATGTACGCAAGGAAAAGTATTAGTGAGGATAAATTGCATAATAATGTTATTTTGTTTGTCATACACCCTTTAAAACTGAAGTTGCTGCGAGACATCACAGCAGCCATTAGGGATTAGTGCACTGAATTCTAGTGCCATATTTAATAATGAAACCATGGGACAAAATCCAGGGAAAGTTAAACACTTACACCAAAATCAATGTGCTTAGTTTCAGCTGGATTCTGTCCAGTCTTATATGATACCCTTGACCGTATTATTTTACTTCTTGATTTCATTTGAATCCTACCTTTCTTCCATCCATCATGGAACTCTAGGCACTCTCCCAACCAGGCATTAACCAGCCCTCCGCAGCTATCAGCAAGGTTGTGGAATTATGTGCCTTCAAACCATGGTCTATGGTCATAATAAGCATTTTGAGAGGACCTAATAAGCATTTTGAGAGCATTTTGTTTGGAGCACTAATACAGTGAATATCTGGCCATGCATTATCTATCAGGTTGAAAAATGACTTTAAACTCCGATCATGAAGATTAGCCTTTGGGCTGTTTTGTATGTTGGCTCTTTAAATTAAGTCTGATTGAAGGGGCAGTAAGCTGAGAACCCTGGTTGGGAGTTTCATTTCCTTGGTATCTGCCTGGGGGACTTAACACTTCAGCCTTGCAACCTGTTTGGTCACTCAACTGCTCTTCATTCTGGCCAGCCAGCCAATGCACAATATCCTTCTCTGTCTTTCTGGCTCTTTAGCTTTTCTTTCCTGGCTCCGACAGCATGCCCATCTAGTGATCAATGATTTCTCATTTTGCTGGGAAAGTGGCACAAGCTGCAGAGTTTACAAACTCGTTGCCTTTCCAGTCAGGATAATAACTCAGTGCTTTGTCATCAGAGGAAATGGGGGCTTTGGTGCGGGCGCAGCAATATTTCTGATGGCTCCCCCGTCTCATAGCAAATCTGTTACTAGGGTATAATTCACCTGTTTAGGCCATGGCTCAATAATAAAGCTGAGCAGCTTTATGCATCTGTGTACACCCTGTGTCACACACACACACACACACACACACACACACACACACACACACACACACACACACACACACACACACACAAGAACATACAACTAGCAACGAACACTCTCCCCCAAAAAGTGCATTATTCCCACATCTTTATGGTTGTCTTTGTCTATAATTCCAAATCAATGTGACATTTAATCTGAAGGAAAAGGAAAGGTGAAATGAATGGGGGTGGGTGGTGGGTGGATTGATGACTCAAGTCCAATTATTTGTTTCCTCTAGTGAAAATACAATCTACTACTAATCCATGACAGAAGAATTGGGTTACATTTTATTAGCCCTCCTCTCATTTAATACTTCTTTATGCATTCCATTTTGTTCTTGGGAAACCAGGGCCAGGCCTAAGAATCAAGGCCCCCTAGACAGGGCACTGCACGTTGCCTTCCTGGGAGCCTGGACTGTCCTGCTTTGGTTTTTTTCACATTGCACCCAACCTGGTGACATGGCAGAGAGAACCAGGAGCATCGTCAACAGCAAGAGCACCTAGAAGCCAGCAGCCTGATGCCCTTCTAACCCTGTAGGGAAATGCCAGGGACAAACATCTCATTGGCCCTCAGGACAGAGAGGCGTTTCAGGAAATCTAGGACATTTAAATAGGTCGGTGATGTTTTGTGATAATGGAATGTGAGTAAAACTCCTGGTATCCCATCAGAACTAGCCCCCTTAATCGTGATAGGAAATAATAATAATAATAATAATAATAATAATAATAATAATAATTCCAGTATTTATATACCGCCTTTCTTGTCATTGGATTTCTCCTTTGACTTTAATTCAAGGCAGTTTACAATAGGCAGGCAAAACCAAATGGTTTTTACAATACAATAAATGTCCTAATCTTCGTAGGATGTTTCTTTCCAGGTGTTTTCCTTTCACAATCTGACCTCTCTCTGGCATTCCCCTCACATGCATTGACTAACAGGCAACTCCCCCTTACAGAGTGTCGGCTGCAGCTTCCTCTCTCTCTCACACACAGAGGGTTTTTTTGCAGCTTTGTCAGCGATGGCGGAGTCTCGAACTGCCGTACTTGGCCTTGATCTTCAGGAATGTAAGGCTGCAGCTCTTCCGACTGAGCCAAACCTCCTGCCATGCATGCACAGATACCCCAATTTAAATGGAAGGCATTTGTAAAGTAATCCAATCTAAATGCTTTTTGTGTGTGAATTTGTTAGAGTTCTTATATTGGTGCTGGACAGAAGGCTTTCCAAAGGACAAAGGGGATTAGCGAACAACGACAAGCCACAGCACTAGTACATTTTGATCACCTATCCCCTCCTATTTTTTGGTGGGATAAGAGAATTCTTCCTGAAACATTTTCACAATGTTAGTACCCAGCAGCCAATAAAGGATTCTGACTGACTGACTGACTGACTTTTGCAGATCCTCAGCAACACTCTGAAAAAAATGGCCAGGATGGAACATTAACATTGCCTAAGAAACCTACAGGCTTAATATGTCTGCAAATGTGTATACATTTCAAAGGCCTTGACCCTTCAAGTCTTTTGCCATCTTGGCCATTGCAAGGTAGTACAGTTGACCTGCACCTTACATGGACTTTACTTGCACAGATTCAAGTACTGGTGCTCAGCAAACAAACAAAAAAAGAGGGGAAAAAGAGTGCAGGTGATTCCTCGCCCACCATTCCATTTACTAAGTACAGGTATGGCCTGGAGTGAATATGAGGTGTGAGAATGAAGCTGCTGTTCCCATGTCTCTCACAGTGTGCTTTTAGTTCTTAAAGAGACAGTACATATTTTTCAGATATAAGGTAGTTTTGACTATATGCGATTTTCCCCTTACGCGCTGACTTCAGAACCTAACCCTTGCATAAGATGCAGGCCAACCTGTACATAGAATACAGATCTGCACAACTTCATCATACATTCCAACTGTCCCTATTTACCAGGAACATGCCTCTCCCTATGCTTGTGGGGCGCCTTGTTAACATTTTTGTTAGTGTTAGTTGCTAGCGTTTTCCATTCTCCAGAGCTCAGAGTGACAACTCTGCGTGTAGAGATGAGAGCGTAGAGATCTCAGAGCCACTCTCCAGAGTCTCTACAACTTCAACCCTCTGAACCAGGAACGGATGCATCTGGCCTCTGTCGAACAAGCATGTAAATGTACGTGCATGAACACCAAGGCATCATGCAGTGCACAGGATGCCATTGCATACATTGCAACTCCTGAGATGTATGTTGAACTATTTATAAAAAATTTTTAGGACAACTATGTCATTCTAGTATACTGTATATTTGACCAACAGAACCAAACAACCTCTTGACAGTGAAGGACAAGCTATGTATTACCGAATCAATGAATTCAGCATAAAGCAGGTGGAGCAGAGGCTTCACAGAGCAGGTGGGCCTAGGGAGTTGGTGTGAGAATCAGGATAAGTGTGTCCCTCCCTATTTTCAGCTTGTCACCCAACAAGCCAACTTCAGCCCAACAGCCATGGACTGCTAAGTGTTTGATGCCTGATTCTGCAGTCCTCCCAAGCAGGCAGCAGAAATTGGCAGGTTTATGGATCCCCTAGTGGTTGCTGGGCTGCATTCAGCATGGTAGGTCACTCTCATACTGTGCATACCTAGAGTCAACACCTCCACTCTGTCAGCTGTTGAGGTTCATGAATCATCATGGCCAGCCTAAATATGCTGCAAGAATATGAATCTACAGAACACACTCAAAGAGTCAATCCTTCCAACTTTAGACGGATAGTTAGATTCCTCCATCATTTCTACTTCCTGTAGCGGTTCTCCATCCCTTTTAAAACAGCTGCTGTAGAAAGGGGAGGAAGTCAAGCCCATGCAACAATGGACTCTCTCTTGCACGCACGCACGCACGCACGCACGCACGCACGCACGCACGCATGCATGCACGCACGCACGCACGCACAGAGAGAGAGAGAGAGAGAGAGAGAGAGAGAGAGAGAGAGAGAGAGAGAGAGAGGGTTTAAGAGCTCCTGAATCTAACTCATAACTAAGCACATCACATTTATAAAGCCCCTTCAGACCTGTTCTCATACATTAGGTAAAGGTGAAGGTGACCCCTGACAATTAAGTCCAGTCGTGTCCGACTCTAGGGTGTGGTGCTCATCCCCATTTCAAAGCCGAAGAGCCAGCGTTGTCCGAAGACGCCTCCGTGGTCATGTGGCCGGCATGACTTTCCTTGCCGCAGCGCATAGCATGCAGCTGGAACACGGAGCGCTGTTTACCTTCCCGCAAGCGGTACCTATTTATCTACTCGCATTAACATGCTTTGGAACTGCTAGGTTGGCAGGAGTCTTATACATTACAACCACCCTATAAGCAGGGATGTATCTAAGTAACTAGGTCACGAGTGCGAGTGCGAATATGAGTCATTTTTGCAAGAGTGCGAGTCCAAGTGCGAGTCAGTGTCAAATTTTTTGGGCAAGTACGAGTCAAGTGCGAGTCATTTTTGCACAAGTGCGAGTCGAGTACGAGTAAGGCCAGAAAACACGAGTCACAAGTCACGAGTCGAGTCACTTTGGGGAAAATAGCTTTCCCCCTGAAAATGGGGTGGGTGGGTGTCTGTGTGTGGGGTGTGTGTGGGGACCTCTGAGAATTTTAAAGCACCCACTTGGCTCCCCCTATGCCCTTTCCCTCACCTCTCAGTCTTGTCACCACCCATCTGGTTTGGGAAAACAAGTGTGTCTACATTCAAACCATTTATTATTCCCTCCCTGCACCTTCCCCTTGCTGAGCCAAGCATCCCTTGGGCTCGGAGTTTTGGTCAATGAGGAGGAACTGCTGCGGCAGGTTCGCCTTCCCTCACTCCTCCCCACCCCTCGCGCTCGGAGTTGTGGCCAATGCCAAACAGACAGCAACAAAAGGGGGAGGGACTCAGAGCCAGGCTTGCTTTCCCACCCCCTTGAAAACCCTTCCTCCCTGCTGCCCTCCTCCTCCGAGGTCTCCACTGCGCCTGCCTGCCTGCCTGCCTGTGTTGATGCCGGCCATTAAAGGAAAATGACTTGGAAATGGCAAGTCGTTACCCCCACGAGTGCAAGTCAAGTACGAGTCCCGTGGGTCACGAGTGCGAGTACGAGTGCAAGTCAGTGGGTCACGAGTACAAGTACGAGTACGAGTCAGGGAAAAAGTGGCTAAGTCACACTTGCGAGTCGAGTCATTTGACTCGAGTCCCCATCACTGCCTATAAGGTAGGTCAAGATGATTGTTTCCTATATTGTAGATGGGGCAGAGGCTGAGAGACAGGAGCTTGCCTAAGGCTAGTCAATGGGTTAATGACTTACAAGATCTGAATGGGGGAATTCCAGGTTTGGAGTCTCTTCAGCACTATGTTGTTGTTGTTCAGTCGTTAAGTCGTGTTCGACCCTTCGTGATCCCATGAAGCATATCCCGCCAGGCCTTCCTGTCCTCCACTATCTTCCTGAGTTCGCTCATTTTCATGTTCGTTGCATCGGTGATGCTGTCTAATCATCTCATCCTTTGCCTTCCCCTTCTCCTTTTGCCTTCAATTTTTCCCAGCATCAGAGTCTTCTCCAGAGACTCCGCATTAGGTGGCCAAAATATTTGAGCTTCAGCCTCAGTACCTGTCCTTCCAGGGAACAGTCAGGGTTGATTTCATTTAGGATTGACTGATTTGATCTCCTAGCAGTCCAAGGGACTCTCAGGAGTCTTCTCCAGCACCACAGTTCAAAAGCATCTATTCTTCGGCGCTCAGCCTTCCTTATGGTCCAACTCTCGCAACCATGCAGTGCTACTGGGAATACCATCGCCCTGACTATGCGAACTTTTGTTGGCATGGTGATATCTCTGCTTTTTATTATGCTGTCTAAATTTGCCATAGCTTTCCTTCCAAGGAGTAAGCGTCTTTTAATTTCATGGCTGCTGTCTCCGTCTGCAGTGATCTTGGAGCCCAGAAAAGTAAAATCTGTTACTGCTTCCATTTCTGCCCCTTCTATTTGCCAGGAATTGATGGGACCAGATGCCATGATCTTAGTTTTATTAATGTTGAGTTTCAAGCCAACTTTTGCACTCTCCTCTTTCACCCTCATCAAGAGGCTCTTTAGTTCTTCTTCACTTTCTGCCATTAGGGTGGTATCGTCTGCATATCTGAGGTTGTTGATATTTCTCCCGGCAATCTTGAACTGTACTAGTCAGCACTATGTACACTAACATTATTGCCAGGTAGAACATACTTAGGTGATTCCTTGGCATAGGTGGAAAGAAGAGATCCAGTCCTGAGAGTCTAATCTCCACGATCAGCTGAAATGGTTTTCGGCCTCCTCCCCTCCACACAGAACTGAGCCTGACATTCTTTTTAAAGCCTTGCAGAGTGTTTAAAAAACAACTCTGCTGCCCGAGAAGGTAGAGACCAAAGAGAATTTTCTTGCAGCTTTAGTGGCCACCAGAGGGAACTAGAGGACAAGATAATGCCCAAGCCAGCAGCAATGTCAGCAGCCTGTCCTTGCCATTGTGACAGCAAATCCCAGTTACCATATAATGTTCCTTATTACAGAATATCTAGGGCCATCCATTTGGTCAGAACCAGGTTGAGGCAGTCAGACACAGGCCTAGAGAAATAAATTGACCTCCCTTTCCTCTCCTCTCCATGCTGCCTTCTCAGAATTCATAGGCAAAGCAATGTGGATAATCTAACAAACTCAGAATCTAGAGCAGGGATAGCCAGTTTCCTAAATCTGGAAGTCCAGAACTTTCCTGACCAAGTTGCTACTGTCAGGCATACAGCCAACACTTATCCATACTGCGGACAGGGGAATGAGACACAAAGGTGGCCTTGGCTCCCTGTTCCAGTCCGCTACAAGAGAGTAGAAGCACTTGGGTGTCCTCACCAAAGCCGGCAGCTCTTTTGTGCACCTGGAGCAACGGACAATGCACTCTTGCTGAAGCTGGATAAGATTTTAAAAAAGCAGCCCAAAGCCATTTCTATCCCACACTGTCTTCCTGTGTACTCTGAGCAGCCAAGAAACAAATGAGAGATGGCAACCATTTACGGAAGGTGGAGAAATCCATTTGCAGGCCTTATTCTTACTTTTTCATTTATTTTAAAACATTTATACCCCACCTTTCTCATCAGTCCAACAACCCAAAGTGAATTACAACACCACAGTATAAATGATACGTCGTCCGTCGTTAGAAAACAGTGAACAAATAAAACATGAAAAGCATGAAATGCACAAATAAGCAGCAACACAACCACAGAACACAGAGACCCATCAGCCAACATCCAGCAGCTCTCTTCAACAATACCTCACCTTAGCACGCACATACCGGAAAAAAACCCCACCACAATTGAACAGTGCCTGAAGGAATATAACACGGGGGCCAAATGGACTACCAATACAAGGGTGCTCCATAGGATTGACCCCCCCACCACCAAGACCTTGTTCCTGTAGTTCTGCTGCTGCTTGTACCTGGTCATCCCTGATCAGGTTTTTACCTGCATGGCCAATTTTTTTGGGTGAGAATCAGATATGTTATTATAATGTATTTTAAAAAATACTACTGTAAAAAAATACATTTTGGCTCATTTTGGTCTCATGTCTGCCTGCACTACATACAGAGCATATATCATCCCAGGCCAACACAGGCAAAGGTTTATCTGTGTTTTTCAAGACATGTCTCATGCGGATGTTTCCACACTGTAAATGTATATTAGCTTCATATTGTTTTAACTGTCCTAGTTTATCCTCAAAGAATCCTGAGAATACGCTAGTTGGCAATTATCTGTTATAGGTTCCACAGCCCCCCCCCCCTTCGCAGAACTACAGTTCCCTGGAAAGAGGGCATGACTATTAAAGCCAGTTGATATCTGTAGTTTAGCTACACCCCGTGTTCCTGGTTTACTGCTGCTGTGCAAAGTGAAGATTACAGAATCTGTTCTTGGGCAGATGCAACCTAAATTCAGAAATACGGGACAGGAATGTATTTTTATTGGACTGAGCACACACCCTCAACTTCACCCCAGTTTTTGACAGTGGGGCTGTGTGATTTACAAGAAGAGAGAATAGAGCCTTCCTTTTTTGAATCCCTAGGATTCAATCCCTTTTCACACAGTGATCAATTGCAATGAACTGCAGCCATCTCACACCCTCTGCACCTCCAATGAAGCTGCATCCCTAGGCAACCCATGTGCTTCCTCCATCACCTTGTGACCTCTCTTTTTCCCGACCCCAAATTCATTCCCTGCCTGTATGTAACTGATTTATGGCAGGTGCCAATCTGCAGTGACCTTAGACTTTGCCTGATGTGTAATAATAAAGGGCAGCCTACAGTCAACTGCATTAGGGGTAAGTGAACAGGGTGGGTGTGAAGATCAGCAATGTGCGCACATGCAATGCATGTGTCTGTACAGGAACAGCCTTTCCTGCAGCTGATCTCAGCAGTGGTGGTCTAGTACCAGGTGAGCAGATGGGTTCATACAATACAATCTTGCAACAAGGGTCATCCTTGGCTAGAAATATATGAATGCCCCATCAGATGTGAAGTACAGTGTGTACACACACACACACGCGCGCGCACGCACACACACACACACACACACACACAGTTTATAGGTTGTTCTTTCCTGTGTTTTTGGGTGCAATTCCCTTTAAAATACACAAAAAGGGGTAATCTGGAAAAGATCAAGCCTCACTTGTTGTGTATCTTACAAGGGCAAGCACCAAAAAACACAAACATGCATACAGCACCTAACACAGCATGCAATATTTTGCACTCTGGTATTGTGCCCCCAAATCTCTCTTATGAGGCAACAGGGCTTTCTCAGCGGCGGTGCAAGCCAGAAGGTCACCTGATGCTGCTTCAGACGAGTCGACCCACCACCTCTGCACAGTTGCAAAGAAGAAGAAGAAGAAGAAGAAGAAGAAGAAGAAGAAGAAGAAGAAGAAGAAAGCAGCCACTTATACTCCTTGCAAAGTTTATTCAAATTGCAAAGTGCAGGACGTCTGGTTAGATTTTAAAGGGACAGTGCACACGAAGGAGCTCCTTGGTTTATGAGGTCCTTGTAAATCAAAACGTAAGTTCTGCACTTCCGTGTTTGAAAAAACCATGTCTGGAGCAAAGTAAAGAGGCAGATATCTACTTTATGCTCACTTTTAATGAGTTGCATCCATGGCAGGAGGCGGTGGGAGATTTGGGGTGAAGGGCACCCCAAATCTGCCACCCTGTCGTCGTCGTCCCTCCCACGATATGCCGCTGATGCAACCTGCATCATCTCGTCTAATGGATGGGCCGTCCTTGGGCTTCCCTCCTCTAAAAGAAAGGAGTAGTAAGGAGGACTAAGGAATAGTGATCAAGCCTGAAGATGAGAAAGAGGTGGAAGAAGAAATGAGGAACAAGGTGGACAATTGTGGAGCAGGAAGAGGGACAGGTGAAGGGAGGAGTAAGTTGTCTGTACAATTAATGGGAGAAAGCTGTTTTTGAAGCCTAAAACATTATGGAAACGTTTCTCTACTAGTGACAAAGCACGCTCCAAAAAGAGAGAGATAGAAATTGTGCTTCCGGTGGGCTGAAGGAGGGTGGTAGACATATTCAGGGTGCTCATTAGTTCGCCTTCGCCATCCCCCCCCCCCCAACTCATCACTCAACATGAGCCTTTTGGTCAGTTTCATAAGAAAGCTGGCCCTGGTTACATGCAAGGAGAATAAATAACAGTACCACCTTGGTGGGTTGGTGAAGGCTTAGGCTCAGTATTATGAATCCTAGCTGAACTAGAACCAGAGGCAGAGCTGGGCAGGGGGCGGTGGGCCCCCAGCGGTACTGTCGTGCCCTGGGCGGCAGGTGGGCGGGCAGGTTGTCAAAGCGGGCAGCGGCACGGCGATGTGGGCCATTTCAGCAGTGCGAGCGGACAACGGTGGCAATGAGTTTGGCCCTTCCACCCGCCCTGTGCCTCTGTGTGATGAAAAGCGGTGACGGAGGCAGCAACATAAGAACATAAGAACATAAGAAGAGCCCTGCTGGATCAGGCCAAAAGCCCATCTAGTCCAGCTTCCTGTGTCACACAGTGGCCCCACCAGATGCCTCAGGGAGCACACAAGACAACAAGATACCTGTGTCCAGTCGCCACTCCCTTGCACCTGGCACAGAGAAAACCCACTTCTAAAAACAAAACAAAACCAAAACAAAACAAAAAACCAGGAGGTTGCTTATGGCTTGTAACCTGTGATGGTATTTTCCTCCATGAATCTGTCCAAACCCCTTTTAAAGGCATCTAGGCCAGATGCCATCACCACATCCTGTGGCAAGGAGTTCCACAGATGAATTGCACGCTGGGTAAAGAAATATTTTCTTTTGTCTGTTCTAACTCTCCCTCCACTCAATTTTAGTACATGTCCCCTGGTTCTGGTGTTGTGCGAGAGGGAGAAGAATTTCCCTCTATCCACTCTCTCCATCCCATGCATAATTTTATAAGTCTCAATCATGTCCCCCCTCAGGCGCCTTTTTTCTAGGCTGAAAAGCCCCAGACGCTGTAGCCTTTCCTCATAAGGGAGGTGCTCCAGCCCACGAATCATTCTGGTCGCTCTTTTCTGCACCTTTTCCAATTCAACTATATCCTTTTTGAGGTGTGGTGACCAGAACTGGACACAATACTCCAGATGTGGCCTTACCATCGATTTGTACAAAGGCAGAATGATATTGGCCGTTTTATTCTCAATCCCTTTTTTAATGATCCCGAGCATGGAATTGGCCTTCTTCACAGCCGCCGCACACTGGGTCGACACTTTCATCGACCTGTCCACCAGCACCCCAAGATCTCTCTCTTGATCCGTCACAGACAACTCAGAACCCATTAGCGTATATGTGAAATTTTGGTTTCTTGCCCCAATGTGCATCACTTTGCACTTACTTACATTGAAGCGCATCTGACATTTTGCTGCCCATTCTCCCAGTTTGGAGAGATCCTTCTGGAGCTCTTCACAATCCCTGCTGGTCTTCACCACCCGGAAAAGCAACGTCACTTCCGGTGCAGGGGGGGGCGGTTGGAGCACCACCACTGCTAGAAACTACATTGTTTTAGTTCTAAGCAAACTTTTTGGATTCTTCTGATCCAAGCCACCCATAACTTCAAGGTTTTTATACCATACTTTCAACTGCAAGTAGGATAGTTGTCATTTTTAAAGTACAGTATGTGAACTTGCTAACACAGAGTTCTTTCACTCCAGTGAAGGGAGGAGGAAGTGCCCATGTGGACATGTGCTCCTCCTCCTCCCTTCCCTCCCCAGAGGTCAGCAGGGGTTGCTACCAGAAGCTATACAGTGCTCCAGGGAAAACCCCATTAGCTACTGTGAGCTCAGAAAATCTAGAGTCCAACACTGATGCTAGGTTTTCTTAACTCTACGTGCCTATGTTATCAACACACAGAATTAAGAAAATCTAGTCACTGCATTAAAGTTGACGTGAGAGAGAGAGAGAGAAAAAGCTGCAGCTGGCACTCTGAGTGGGAGTCAGGGTTACCGTCAGTCGAAGCGAAGCTTGAGAGATGAATGCCAGAGTGAGGCTGGACTGTGAAGGAAATCACCTGGAATGAAGAGTTCTATGCAAGACTAGAATATTTGTATTATTGTAAAAACCCCTTTGGGGGTTTAGCTAGCCTGCCTATGTAAACTGCCTTTGAATTAAAGTCAGAGGAGAAATCTGATGACCAAAGAAAAGGTGGTATATAAATACTGGTTGTTGTGGTTGTGGTTGTTGTTGTTGTTGTTGTTGTCGTCGTCGTCATCGTTTAGGTTGTTGTGAGTCCCATGGCAGCCACAGGGTGGATCAACGCAGCCCCTTGGGAGTCGTGGGTCCCTACCATGTGACTGGGTAGGTTCACCCTCTGGTGCCAGGGAGTCAACACATTTTAAATATTCCTGATGGATCCAAAGATTTAAAGTGTCCTTGTTCCACCCAAGGAAACTGATATATACACAGCAGCTAAATTTCAAATTGCTAGATATTGAAAAAGCAAGAGCCCCCCCTCCCCAACAATAGGATGGTATACAAAGGTGATGAAGAAAATATTTAATGAATACCTAATGAATACTTAATAAAATACTTAATGAATAAAATATTCGCCCAATTAAAGATGTCAAACCCCAGATATCCTGACTTTTTTTTTCATGAAGTGGGACCCTTTCTTCACTCATACTGATTCAGCAAAAAACATTTTTGTAGACATTGTAGACAATGCAAAGGCCCTGCATGCTTCTTTCTAAATTAGTGATTCAAATATCCAGTTTTACCCATCAGTATTTCTGTCATCATATATCATGCATAAGCAAGACATTGAAAATGTTGTCTCCTGTCTATGATTTTATTATTGTCGTTGAAAAACAAAAACAATAAAAATATAGTGGTTTTTTTTAAAGGCTTAGTGTTTTGCCTGTTCACACTACATAGGCTGATCCTGCAACTGCATTTTATTGTACCACAAATCAGATCTGAAAACAAATGGGAGAACATAGGAAAACCATGAATGCAGCTATTTGTCAATGATGTTATGTGGATCTCCGTAAAAAGTGAGTGAACAAGACGATAACAATTACAGATAAAAAGTGTAAAAGCAACTTGTGCATAAGACTGCACTGTAAGTCCCACTGAAATTTAGGGTCACTGAGACTTGGCATACAAGTAAGCTCACTTGGGAATAGCTCATGTCCTTTGCAGAAGGACCATCACACAAGAATGAAATCCTGACTCAATTTCAGGATGTAACCAGCACGAATCTCTCAGGAATTAAGGTTCCCCCAGCCAGACCATAAGAACATAAGAAGAGCCCTGCTGGATCAGGCCAAAGACCCATCTAGTCCAGCCTCCCGAATCTCACAGTGGCCCACCAGATGCATCTGGAAGCACACAAGACAACAAGATACAGGTATCCTGTTGTCACTCCATTGCATCTGACATTCAGAGATAGCCTACTTCAAAACCAGGATGTTTCATATACTGTACCCATCTTGGCTTGTAACCTGTGATGGACTTTTCCTCCATAAATCTGTCCAACCCCCTTTTAAAGGCATCCAGGCTAGGTGCCATCAACTGTGGCAAGGAGTTCCACAGATTAACTGCATGTTGGGTAAAGAAATATTTTCTTTTGTCTATTCTAACCCTCCCATAAGTCTAAATCATGTCCCCCCTCAGGCGCCTTTTTTCTAGACTGAAGAGCCCCGAACGCTGTAGCCTTTCCTCATAAGGGAGATGCCCCAGCCCACTAATCATTTTGGTCACTCTCTTCTGCACCTTTTCCAGTTCCACTATATCCTTTTTGAGATGTGGTGACCAGAACTGGACGCGATACTCCAGATGTCGCCTTTACCATCTATGTGTACAATGGCATAATGATATTGCCCAGTTTGTTCTCAATCCCTTTTTTAATGATCCCAAGCATGGAATTGGCCTTCTTCACAGCCGCCACACAGTAGGTCGATACTTTCATTGAACTGTCCACCAGTACCCCAAGATCTCTCTCCTGATCCGTCACAGACAGCTCAGAACCTGTTAGTGTATATGTGAAGTTTTGATTTCTTGCCCCAATGTGCATCACTTTACACTTACTTACATTGAAGCGCATCTGCCATTTTGCTGCCCATTCTCCCAGTTTGGAGAGATCCTTCTGGAGCTCTTCACAATCCCTGCTGGTCTTCACCACCCGGAAAAGTTTAGTGTCATCTGCAAAGTTGGTCACCTCGCTGCTTATCCCCAACTCCAGGTCATTTATATAAGACCACTGTTCTTGAGGCAGTGGGAGCTTGCATGAAAGACACAAATGCTTCTCAGGACATTCCATAATCCACTTTTCACTTTTCAGCTCCTCTCTAATGTTCAGCACAGTGGGCATCAAAACTCACCACACATCTTGTGAACAAGGTAAAAAAAATTAAAAAGGGAAAAGCTTCAGAAACAGACTACCATGCAGACTAACATGCAGAGCTAAGAAGAATGAATGTGAGAAGTGAACAGACACTGCAGTTTGTATGGATTATTTGTTCTGTTTGAATATTCACTGAATAAAAGATGCAACACAGCAGGAGGAAAGCATATAAAACGATGCTGAATACTGAATGTAAAGTTTAAAAACACTTGTTCACGTTGATTGGTAATAGAGGCATAATGCAATAAATATCTGTAGAGGCTCATCATCAATAGTAAGCTAATTCACAGCAGTTGAAGTTGAGTGACATCAGTTGAAACTGATGCCAACAAACAAGACAAGACTTCTGATACTTTATTCAAGCCTGGCTGTGCATCAGAATGAGTGGTTTCCAAGTCAACTACTGAATACAACTTCATTTGCAAACGGATGCCAAAACCATGACAGCAAACTGGTGACAACTCTGCCTGGGTTCCCCAGGCCATTTTGCTGTTACCCATCCCAGTACAACTCCTTAGATCCTTAGTCACATTTTAATTATTAAACATAGAAGTGGAAATCAGGTCACTAACAGCGCAATCCGACTTAACTTTTGTGCCGGTTTAACCAGTGGCGCAGCGAGAACGGGAGGTCCCAGAATGGAAAAGGGATTCAAATCCCCTTTGAATTCCTCTTTTGGAGGGGATTTGAATCCCTTTTATGTTCTGGGGCCTCCTGTTCTTGCTGCGCGCTGGTTAAACCGGCACAAAAGTTACATCGGATTGCGCTGTAAAGCAGATATATCTTGACAAGAGGGCATATCAATCAGCAGTGACAAATCTATCACCTGTGATTCATGTGAAATTTACAGTGCAATCCTATGCCCCAGCACCAGTGCCGAGTGTCACAAACGTGCCGTAAAACACATCTGCAACTACTTGAGAGGAGGTGATGCTGGCGCCAAGGCCTGCACCACAACCCTGCCGGCTGCTGCTGGACCCTGCACCGTGGAGCGGGTAAGTACCGCTCTGAGTGGCACAGAGCCTGGGGAGGGAGGAGTGGGGGGCGTAACAGGGCGGCGGCAGTTCGGACCTGGGAAGGGGAGGGATTGCAGAGAAGACCTCCGCCGTATCCTATCCCCCCTCACAGGCCTGGAAGCCCTACATGGGACTTCTTGGGCCTGCGCCAGCAACTTAGCTGGCGCAGATCCGAGTAGCCCCATTGAGCAGGCTGGGGTTCAACACGGGGTAAGAGGACAAGAGACTTCTAGCCTGCTCAATCCCGGTGCTGGATACAGTGTGGGCTGTGCGGCCCTGCTGCGCCAGCACTGGATAGGACTGGGCTGTTCCTGTTTTACATAGGAATTACGTTTATATGAGGAAAAAAAAAAACCTCACAACAATAGCCGTTATTCTTCCTTCAAATCCCTTTCTCAGCCTAACCTTCCTCAGGGTGGTTGTGAGAATACAAACCAAGTGGGGAAATCATGTATCTCCTGGAGAGAAGGACAGAACAAACATAAAAAACAAACGTCTAAATGGCTGTGTGGGCAACAAGGGGTGCTGTACCCTCCTTCCTCACATACTTTTTTCCCCTCGAAAGCGCCTCCCCCAGGTTTCCCCCCCAGTGAGGTTCATTATTGGTATCAGAACCAGGATGGAAGGAAAGTGCCTGGAGGGACAGACAACGGGTGTAAGAATGATGGTAGAGGCGAAGAAGCGCATTTGCTGCTATCAAATTTCATTTGGGCCTCACTCTTCCTCCCTAACTGAAATGAAAACTAAGTAGTATATATAACATTTCTACTTACATTCATCTCATTGCCCTTGTTCCTCCCTTGGTTTTTATCGTCCCCACCCCTATCAAAATTTAGACTGCAAGCACCTTGGGGCAGGGATTACCTTTGTTGTACTGTATATTACCACATGTACAGTGATGGCCCTAAATATGCCTGAACTGACTCCATCCATCATTAGGTTTTCTACCAATTATGATTAAAGTTCCAAAACACAAAGAAATCTATACAAATCACAAAGAAGTAGCAACCTTAACCTCCTAGTGCCAGGGGCACAAGCGGAATAAGCATGCACTAAGTTTCTTCCATAAGCCAAGCTACTTTTAGAAATAAATCATGCCTATTTCAGACCTTTTCTTCTGCATCTAGTCCTGCACTTCCAAATGTTTGTCTGATATTTCTACCAGTGTCTTATTACTTTTTCTAAATTAGTACTGCACTAAGCTTTCACAAGTGAATATTTTCATTGTGAAAGTAGGGCTCCTCTGAGGAGCAATATCCCGTTTGCAATCTCAGTTGGCTGCATGCTGGTTTATATGACCAGGCATGAAACCCTGGCTTTGATTTCTCCTCCTTTGTCATCTTATTCAAGCAGTTACCACACATTGTGACTCTTCTCTCTCTCTGTATAACATTGTGAAAGTTCACCCCTTTCGCTCCATTTCTTCCCCTAAAATTCTGGTACATCAGCTCTGGTCGTCTGAAAGCAAAGCTAGATGAGAACTTGGGAGATCTCATCCGTGATTACGGCTGTTTCATCAACATTTTAATAGCAGCGAAGAGGGGTTGAACTTTTTCCCCATGACATTTCCTAGGGGGGAAATAACCGCTCCCCCCACAGGTGCTATATACCCCACACAGGGCAAAAAAAAGCATTACAGGTAGACGCAGGATTTCTTCCACTCTCTGCAGCATCTATTAAACTTTTGAAAAACAGCAGGCAATCTGATCATCTCAGATCTCCTACGCAGTGTCTAGTTGCACCCTTGCACCCCTTGGCTTTTGTTACTTTCCTCTCTCTGACCTTTCCTTGTCACACTTCAATTCTTTCACAAGAATTCTGCCACTAAAATAATTCTTCTCTTCATCCAGTTCTCTCCTTAAATTCCAAAAAGAGCAATTAATTGCTTCAACAGTGTGCAGTTTTAATATGGAACATAGTATAAGGGGGAAAGGAGTTAAACCCTTTTCTCCAAGGCTGCAGTCCCAATCTGACCCCCCCTCCATGAATTATTGATTTATTTTTGAATGTGGGCGACACTAGTCATGGATCTCCTGCACTGCATCTAGTTTGGCTCTCAAATACCCCTCAAAATGGGAGGGAAATTATTTTTTTGCTAAGTCAACTTCTTTTAGAATTACAGGTGGGCCCCCATATCCACTGATTCGCTATCCACGGTTTCAGTTATCCACGGATTGTGGGGACCCCCCCCCAGGCTTTTACTTTTTTCCCAGTAAGCTTTGTTTCTTCCTTAAACAAACAGGAGAAGCAGCCTCTGGTTGTTTTTAATTGCTTTTAATTATTTTAATTCTTGATTTTAAATGTATTCATGTATTAATGTTTTTATTGTAAGCCGCCTTGGTTGCCCTGGTGGGAGAAAGGCGAGGTAAAAATTCTATAAATAAATAAATAAATAAATTATTGCAGGCAAGTAGATTAAGCCCTCGAGAGGCTCTTCAAGGTTAACAGAAACCTTGCAGAGCCTCTCTAGGACTGAGTCTCGTTCTACTTGCCTGCAATGGAGGCTGCTTCTCTGTTTGTTTTAAGGAAGAAACAAAGCTTGCTGAAAGAAAAATAAGAGCTGGGGGGGCAAGCATGCCTGCCTGCAGGGGAGGCAGGGTGGGGGGGCCCTCAGGAAACCATGGAGGGGGTGTTCGCTCTTATCCATGGTTTCAAGTGTCCATGGAGGGGCCTGGAATATATCCACAGCGGATATGGGGGGGGGGAGTACTGTAGAATACAAAAAGCTTTTCCATTATCAAAATTTCTTAAGTAAAGTAGAAAACTGAAAAACAGCTAATTCTCAACTCTATGCAGAACAAAGTTACTTTCTAAAGCAATTCTGCTTGTGCTATGTATAGTGCCTGGACCACCGGTGTTATTAAAATTAATTATTATTATTATTATTATTAAATAATAATAGTATTCAAGTCACTGTGGACAGACAGTGGCTCAATCACACATTATTATCACTTCAAACACATTATTACATGGGTCTGAATGCTAATCGTTTGCGATTGGGCCATTCAGAGGGGTCCATTCAGTCTCAATATATTATATAGGGCAATATGAAGCATCTTTTTATTTTCTGCTTTAAACACACAGTTAGGATTATGACTTTAAATAATACAAACATATAGACTTCTGATCTTTATTTTCACCATTGGTTGGGGTGTATAGAAATAAGATCAAGTCACTTCTGGAAGAAAACGGTACACAGGCAGGCATAAATTCTCCCACTCACAGCTAGCCCTGGCTAGCCTCTTCCCTCACCCCCATGTTGAATTATTTCTCCCACATTTCTCAACGGATGACCCTCCACAGCTGCCCTCCCTCTCCCAGCATACCAGCAAAGCACCTCCTGGAGGTGACACTTATCCTCCGAGAGGAACTGCTCTTCCCCCTCCCCCTCTCATTGCTATGGATGCTGGAGACACTGATTTGATTAAGCCCTTCACCTGATGGAGATAGAGCCAGGCAGATGCAGTGGGAGCTGCCAGAACAGGACTGAGGCAGCAGGGGGGGGTGGTATACAAACACATTTCCCAGGCCCATCTGTGCCATCCTTCTGTCCATGTCGCTGCCTCCCTGCTCCCCCAAAACAGCCTACAGTTCAGCACCCCACCTGGAACCAGGACTCTCTCCAGCCTTGGGATGTGTGTGTGTGTGTGTGTATGTATGTATGTGTATGATCCTGTTCCTTCAAGGTGATCTGACTCGATTAGTGCAGCGTTGGCAGGGAGGGCTGGGCACGCGTGTGTGCTCGCTTTCTGGGTCTCCTCCTCGCTCTCTCTTTTCTGCCTTAATTGGAACCCTCCGAGACCAGGCGAAATCGCATTAGCACCAGGCCCCGGCGCGCAAAGCCATCCATCTTTTTTTATTACAGCGTAATGGGGCTGCTCGTGAGGCGGCGTTCGATTTGTCACAGGCCTCGTTCGCTGATAACGGGCATTTGTCATCACTTTCTGCCTGTGTTAATGTCATCATCGGCGAGCTGACAGCCAGGCCCGTCGAGGGAGCGCTGGCGACACAGCACATCCGTCAAGCTAATATTTCCATGGCTGTGGGGACCGGGCGGGCCATGGACACACATTAAAGCAGTGAGGAGGGGACAGGAGAGAAAGCACCATTGTCATTAATTAAAATGTTAGGGTGGATGTGCAGATGTGTGCCATGCATGCCGTCCGCTTGAGTGTGCCACAGCGAGTGTGAGCATGACACGGCCTGTGGGTCTGCAGACTGGGGTGTGGTTGCGTGTCCCCTATTAACAAGCACCAGCTTGGATCGTGAAGTGCATTTAAAAGCTATTTGGGACTGGGGAATCCAGAGCATGGTGAGGAGGAAGGTCATTGTTAATAAGCGAGGGAGGGAGAGAGGGTGCGTGTAAGCAAGCAAGAGCATGTGCGTCTCTCCGATCCACCCCTGGAGTGTGTTTGCTCCTCTATCACATTAGTGTCGGTCAGTCACGGACACTCTAGTGTCGGATATTTGGCAGCCATGGCTCCATTCCACTCCATAACGTCAGTTGGAGGCTGCAAATGAGGTTTGGGACAAATACAGATTGAAAGAAGCTCTGCACCAGGAAAGCAGGGTTCAGGCTTCATCCTAGCTAAAACCAAAATAGATATGCACAAAGCCGATATTGAACTTGTGTGGCTGGCAATTTTAATATAGCAGTTTTTTACAAGGGATGGGATGGGGAGGATTGCAGGACAGGTTGAAAAGCTGTAGTGGCAGAGCTCAGAGGCACAAGTGATGAGCCGGAAGAGACTGGTTCAAATCACAGCACAGCCATTAAATTCACTGGGTGGCCATAAGCAAAGCCACTTTTTCAGCTTCAGAGCCACCCACTCCACATCTGTAATATTGGGACAATTAGAGTGGCCTGCTTTATAGGGTTGATGTTAACAGTACTGAGATAATGAAAATAAAGTGCTTTGAGGAGCCAAGAAAAATTCTATATAAATCCTCTAAAATTGGGGAGCGGAGGGGGAAGCAGCTATCAAAATAAGGGCCAACTATGAACAAAGGACGTAGAAACAAGGGGCACAATGATGGAGCTGAGGTATTGGGAGCAGAGATGATTATAAGGAAATTAGGGCTACAAACATATACACACTGACCTGAGAGTAACCCTCATTGAATGTAGTGGGACCTACTTCTAAGTAAACATGCACAGGTCTTACCTATTGGCTGAACTATTAATTTTTGGCTACTGATCCAATCTCCCCTTAAATCTAATTGGGGAAAGCAACTAAACATAGATCCCTGCACTGGTGTTTCATAGTTACCACTCAACACTGATCAGGTACAGGTAGGCAAAACATTCAGACGATTTTAGGGTACTCAAAGTTACAATATTTAAGGGATTTTCAGCCATGTGATTTCAGTTCTTAAAATTGAAGAAATAAAGATTTTAGGGTAAATCAAGAATGGAAGAACTGTCCAAGATGGTTGCAAATCAGCAATGTCTCTGAAAAGCAGGGGTCCTGAGAGAGGTATGTAGAACTAAGTGGAACTGAAGTGCTGTGGGTCAATGGCAGAGCTGCCAAGTTTGGAGATGGGATCATTTGTCACAAAAGAGGCTTCCTGTGGCAAGTGGGCATCTTGCACTTTTCTACTCTGCGCTGCCCAAGTGAAAACCTGGTGCAGCAATAAACCATGGCCAGCTCATCTGCTTTCTGTACCCCACAGGGTTTCTCAACCAGTGGTACCCGTACCACCAGCGGCACTTCGGCCGACTGCTGGTAGTACTTGGACCACCACACCGCTGGAACTCTGCCCTGATGTGGCGCTGTCAGCACCACATTTTCGCTACCGAGAGGCTCCTGCTTTGGGCCGAGCCTCTCAGGAATGCTGAGAAGGGCCCTCCCACCTGCCCAGAGCCTCCTACCTGCATTTTCTGGACTCCAAAAACTGAAAACCTGGAAGTAACTGGTGATCATGTCATCTCCACTCACTTCCGGTGGTACTCAGCAGGAGAGTGGCGCCGGAGGTGGTAACTGGCTGGGAAGAGGTTGAGAACCCCTGTACCCTCTTTGCAGTTGCCATGTTTTTGAGAAGAGGTTTCCCTTCCCTGGGCCTCTGCTTCTTTTGCATATACCAATCCATGGAAATCGGTTCAATGCGTACAAATGGCCGCCTGCAACCTGTAATTCAAAGCTGAGTTTTGAGGGAGCTAGTCAGGAAGTGTCTCCTTAAAAGTGCCCAGACATGCAGTGGTTGCAAGGTGGTCAAAATGATAGGTGGTAACTTGATACAGACTAAATGTGCCAGTTTGTTCCTCTTGCTTAGGGCCTCCCCAAGTCTGAACCTGGCTGGTTGTGGTGGGGAGACAAAAACCAAGATTATCTTCCTAAATGTGCCAGTTTGTTCCTCTTGCTTAGGGCCTCCCCAAGTCTGAACCTGGCTGGTTGTGGTGGGGAGACAAAAACCAAGATTATCTTCCTATAAGCTTTTAAGTATTTAACTCCTGTTTAATGTCATCAGCACTCCATGATAACCTCCTTGAAATATTGGAGCTTCACCTTAACCCATAAAATAACCCAGATCTCCTCAAAATGTACAGTATCTGTTAATACAAGTTGATTACCCCTTATCCAGACATCCGAAATCCAGACTATTCCGAAATCCAGACATTTGGGGGGGGGGGGGCTATGACTTTTTTTAAAAAAACACCTGTCTGGCATAGTGCAAGGCATGCTGGGGCACAAAATTATTAAAAAATATTGTATAAAATTACCTTCAGGCTATGTGTATAAGGTGTATATATGAGAGATAAATAAATTTCGTGTTTAGACTTGGGTCCAACCCCCAAGATATCTCATTATATTTATACAAATATTCCAAAATCCAGACAAATCCAAAATCCAGACAACTTCCCGTCCCAAGCATACTAAACCTGTACCAAGCTTTGAGCTGGAAGACTGAATAAAATAGCAAGCCCATGACCACTTCAGAAACTTGCAGAGGATACATGAAGCCCCGGAGTAATTTAGGTTGGCTTATTAATTGGACCTAAATCAGAACTAGTAGTGATGTTACGCAATTGCCCTCCATTGCCACAGCTGAGGACGTGATTTAAATAAAATTACAAGAAATCTGTTTGGGTTTGCGCGATAAATATGTATAGCTGCCAATGCAAGCTATTGCCTACTAAAGCTCATGCTACAATAAAAAAAGCTAGACCCGAATCATGTGTTTCATTGCACAGTCGACTTGGGACTTTTTACATATGAACCCTGGTGTGAACTAAAATAGTGTGCACTTACTGAGACCAGGTTGGTTGGTGGACATTATATTTATATTATATCCCCTTTCTATTTTGATAGAAGAGCTTTCTATACTCACTGTCCACCAGCCAAATGAATATATTGACACAGCACAGGTACCAAGTGCTTAGAGATTGATTAGGTCAGAGCTTTTGAACAGCCCAAGGCAAAACTTTTCCTTAAACAAAAGACAATATATACAACAACATTTAGGGGGAAACAGAATCTAAAATCAGGAACATACAAATGACCACAAAAAGGCATAAAAAGGTAAAGGTGACCCCTGACAATTACCATATTTTTCGCTCCATAAGACACACCTTCCCCCCCCCAAATAGGGGGAAATGTTAGTGCATCTTATGGAGCGAAGTTTAAAAATGTAAAAAAAATACTTACCGGGGCTTGTGGGGGCTTCGGGGAGGCCTGCGCGACCCTCTGCAGGCCTCCCCGATCTTCAGTTCATCGATAAATGGCTCTTTTCGGCCATTTCCGATTTTCCGGAAAACCGGAAATGGCCGAAAAGAGCCATTTATTGCCAAACTGAAGATCGGGGAGGCCTGCAGAGGGCCGCGCAGGCCTCCCCGAAGCCCCCACAAGCCCAGGTAAGTAAAAAACATTTTTTCCCTATTTTTTGCTCCATAGGATGCATGCGTCCTATGGTCCGATGCATCCTATGGAGCGAAAAATACGGTAAGTCCAGTTGTGTCCGACTCTAGGGTGTGGTGCTCATCCCCATTTCAAAGCCGAAGAGCCAGCGTTGTCCGAAGACACCTCCGTGGTCATGTGGCCAGCATGACTCTCCTTGCCGCAGCGCGTAGCATGCGGCTGGAACATGGAGGCATACTAACCAGTAACACTGGCCCAGACTATTTATTTATTCACTCAACTTGTATCTCGCTTTTCTCCTTGAAGGGCACCCAAAGCAATTTACAAAACGTAAAACCACATTTAAAACAGTAATTTACATGTGAACATTAAAATCTCCATAAACATTGAAAAAAACTTAAAAATATGGCAAATAAAACACAAAACCGGCAGCAGTTACCTTTAAGAAAGGGCAAAGCCCGTAAAATCTAATCAGCATAAAACCCAGATGTCTAGTACTGTATTAAAAAATGCCATAAACTCAGAAAATTAATCTGAAAACGTATTTTCTAGATTAGCTGTTCAGGGCTACAGAAACAGAGCACAATCCTTAGTTACGAGAAGACTACCTAAAGTTATTATATAACCTATTTCAGACAGGTGTATGTTTTCTCCTTAGGGAGCCCTTCATAGCTAACACCAAAACCACCATATTAAAGCCATTATACTGTTGAGTGCAAGATGGGGCAAACAATAGGAGGGGATAGTTTCCATCAATCTTACTTGGGAGCTTACCATGTGATGTGGCTGTCTGCTGCTGTTAATAATGCTGAACATTTATGTTGTGCTTTCTGTTTGTATGCAAGGCACCACTTCACATATATTACCTTGATGTAATCCTTACCATTTAAGGTAAGTTTTTGTAAACCTGTAAGGAAAGTACAGGAGGTCTGGCTCAGTTGGTAGAGTTGCCGTCTTGTAAGCCTGAAGATCGGTGAACGGCCAGTTCGAGACACACTGCTGAAAAAAAGCTGTGAAAAAAGCCTCTGTGAAGAGAGATAAGAGCTGCCAGCTGCATCGGCCGAGTGTGGGAGGCGACAACCAGGGAGAGGCCAGACTGCAAAGGATACCATCTGGAATGTAGTTGTTCATGAAAGATTGAACATTTATTTATATATGATTGTATATAATCATCCCCATATTGCAGCTGGGAAGGGAGTGAGAATTTATGGTAGAGCAGAGACTTGAACCTGGGAAGTCCCAATTTGCAGCTCAGTCTCATAGCCACTGTACTACATCAGCTGTCTTACTGCTGGGCATATAGACCAGCAGGCAATACTTCCGTTCATGCAAAGCCAGGCATTTGGAATCCAAAGGTGTACAAAACTGAAGGAGGCCTGCCAAAGGAGGTCCCTTCTGAAAATGAAGAATTCATGAGCCCATACAGTTTACAGCCAATCAAAAAGTGATTTGGTTACATTTCAAATTTTAAAAGAAACTTCGAAGCCGAGTCATTGTCATACGTGGCACATTAGAACAACTCAGAGGTAGTCTGATTTTGCAGAATGCATAACGTATGTAAACTGTGAACATTTCCTAGGAACATTTCCTAATCTCTTAACCTCAAGCAAATGGAGCAGGCCCTATGGAAATGTACAACCAAGAAAGACACAGTCACAATACTACAATACAAATTCATCATATTTTCATAAGTAATCATATTTCAACAACTGCATGACACTGCTTATTTCTGAAATGTAAAACATTAGGGTCTTCACAAGGGTGTCTGATGTGGAGGAGAAACAATGCAGGCCACAAAGACTCGAGCTGTGTCTAGAGAGCCTTGTTTGTTTATATTGCATTATTCTGGAACTAGCCTGTGAAACTTTTAGTTTATCCATTTAATCAAACAAACAGCGAAATACGCCATATCCAAAGCCGTCTCCAGGCCCGGCGCGTCCTTGCACGGACGGCGCAAATGTACGCGAGCTCTGGAGCTCATGTATATTCAAGGAGGTCCACATTGGGCCTCCCGCCACGTACACCTGGGAAAGGGGACGATTGTCCCCTTCCCTCGAGGTGCACCAGGGCTGCCCTGAACCTGCGTAGGATACAGCGGCTGGCCCTTTAGGCCCTTACACAGGATTGGGCTGCCCGTTTGGCCAAGGCCCTCCTTCGGAACCAAGCCTGGCAGCCTAAGCTTGCTTCTGTTTTCTCAAGTGTCCCAGGGATCTCTCTAGGTCTCCTGTGGTAGTAGGCAGGAGGTACGAGATCCCCTAATTTTCATACATTTAAGAAAAATTTGCAAAGCTAGAATTCTAGAAATGCAGAGCCCCCCTTGTAAAACAGAACTATCACGAAAGATGAAAAATCCTACCTACCTTGCAAGCAAAAATACCCCCTTACGTTTGTGAAGGGGAGAGGGGTAAGGGTAACCAGTGAGGGAGCCCCAATTCCCAATCAGCCCACTCCAGAAGTTGAAATACTTCTCCTGAGCATGCACAAAAGTCTCATTTCTTGCAGGAATCATAAGACTGGAATTCTTCTGCCCAGAGAAAACTATATCCTATAAACCTGACAGTAAATTACATTTATATGAATATACTTATTATATGTAAAGAGGGCAGACACAGGAATAAATAACATGGGACTGACTCATCTTGTTTGGCCCTAAGCCTCCTTGGTTTCCATCAAACCCTCCTCTACTGATGATGATACACCACACTGGCAAAAAGATCATGTTCTGCGCAGAAGAGCTGTTATTGCTTACGTGAAAGTGCCTTGATAGAATCAAAACAGTAATATAAAACAAAATAATATCTATCCAAGTACAATACTAGAATGAAACTGAGGCATTTGTGAAACTTGCAGGTGGGATTCTGTTTTTAAATTAGTTTTTCCTTCCCAAGCAGAAGATTTTCACAGAAAATCCCATTATGCTATTCAGCTTTTAGTCAGTTCAGTTTAGTCAGTCATTTCTTAGAGTCAATATTTCAATATTGTCAATGGCTATCTTTAATTAAAATACTTTGATTTTTTTGGGGGGGGTACTTTTTGGCTCACAGTAAAATTGCACAATGAAGTTTGTTGTATTAAGGCTGCATAGATCTTATGTGTGTGTTCTATTCACAGGACTGAAGGCAGTTTGGCTGGAAAGAGTTAAAATATTGAGAGTAGAGACAAATACGATTTAAAATTTTCACGACCAGCAACAATCTTGGAACAACTTGAGTTAGACGGGTAAAAAGCCATGACAAAAAACTTTAAAATGATAAAAACAGGCAACACAAATTCATTCAAAACAATTTTTTCACATGAATGAACTTGTGTTGCCTGTTTTTATCATTGTAAAGTTTTTTGCCATAGCTTTTTATCGAACGAGCAGCCCAATCCAGCGTAAAGATCAGGCGGGCGACCGAGGCCATCCGCCCAATCCTGTGCTCCACCACGGGCAGCCTGCAGCAGGCAGCCCGCAGCAGAAAGTCTACTTAGTGAAGGGGACACACGTCCCCTTCCCTGAATGTAATGGCAGCTGGGGCCGATAGGCCTCCTTGGATTTCCGCCAGCTATTTTGCTGGCGGAAGTCGGAGGAGGCTGTGTAACGGCCCTGCCGCCCGGCGGGGACCGAGATATGGCGGACAACATGCCCCCACCCCCGCCAGGGGCAGCTGGGCCTATGGCCGCCCTACCGGCTCCGCCGTCCCTCCCCCGCCTTGCGCCGGCCTCCCCGGCTCGAAAGTAGTCCGCAAACGTGCTTTACGGCACGTTTGTTTGCTACTACTCCGGGCAGCGGAACACTCGTTCCGCCGCCCTAGTTTAAGGCAGGATTGCGCCCTAACTCAAGTTGTTCCAAGAGAGAAGAGACAGTTTAGTGAGAATAGTGCAAATCAAATATTAATAGCATAACAATATATAATGTAAACATGACTTTTAAGATAATTTGTTGAAAAAATGTAGCAGATTCCGGAATGGCTGACAGGATTTTGGGACCAGGATTTGAAAATGGTGACACCACAATATTCATTCCAAATTAATTTATAAATGAATTGGCAACTTTGGAAATATTTGTGATGGCAAATATGGCATATTCATAGAAGTACATATACCAATCATGAATATCACACTCCCTTTGCAGGGATGCCAGGCCATTAAGCTTCTTGTATTTCTATCCTGTTCCTTGTCTTGCAGTCTAAAATAGCATAGCACTGGTAGTAGGTCTCGGCTGCAGGCTTTTTTTGCAAGTCTGGACTGGCCCTCTGTTTCGCGGCCAATTCAATCAGCATGGTCCCCTATATGGGGGTCTCTGAAAATCACTTTCAGTCCTGCAGGTTGGTACTGATGTGGAGATTCTTCACACAAGTAGACCAAACTACATGGAAAGCAGCTTCCAAACATCACAGTCAATGTGTGGTATATTCATCACCATGTGGAAATCATTTGGGTGGTCTTTGTATAGGCTGTAGCATGACCCTCGGCAGTAGGAGATGACAAATGTCAAATGTTAACATTAATATATACAAATAAGAAATAGTCATGCATTTCCCTCCTTTTGAAAGATGTGATGCAACCTGCCCAAACTTTGACAAGCAGAAAAAAAATCTGCTTGTGCAATTCTCTGTCCTCTCTTGTATTCAAACAAACCTGAATGCTCAGTGATACTTCTTTGACCAGGGGGCTTCAATCTAACGCACCTCTTCTAGAATGATCACTCTCTTCCCATTGACTGTTTGCTCTTCACTTTTCAGTTTAAGAGACAGGGTAATACACCAATTCATAAATTGAAAGTTAATTGTGCTTCTCATCAGGAAAGTCCATTTGTGGTATAAGCAGGGTAGAGAGAGCTGCAGATGAGGGAGGGGAGCCTCCCCAGTCCCCTCTCCTACCTTGCACGGTGTGCTAACGAGTCCGCCCCCTCCCCCTTCCCCGAGCCAAATCCGTAGAGACGGTAAGTACGGCGTATCCCCAGACGGGGAGTGTAAATGCTTGTTCTTTGTAAATGAAGAACATAATTAACATTAAATTAAGGTAATACAAATGAAGACAACCCAGAGCCTGACAGGATGAGTGTTTGGGGAGGCAGTAGAGAGAAGTGATTCATATTTTTAATTTACTGTGCAAATAGACTAGCAGGGCTTTGGGGGGAGGGGGAAGGGCCATCTAAGTGGAGTGGGGATTTTCCCCCCACTGTTGTTTTGCTGTGCTTTAAGCACACAATGACTATTAAAGTCAACTGCCCATATAATGGGACATCTCCTACATGACTGAGCTCCGAGAGGCAGCTTGGTGTAGCAATAAATCCTTTTAGTGCTGTCTGCCTGGTACACAACCTTGGGGGAGCAGCAAGAGATCACTAGGTAAATACACCTTCTTCCGCCACAAGGATGTCCAGGGGAAAGGACCACTGGCCTCTACCCATTGACTAGAATGAAGAAGAGACTCTCTACAGCATTACATGATTTGAGACTGCTCACAAGCAATGACTCGGAAATGGAATGGTTCCAGAAATTTAGACAAACATCTAGCCTAGATAAGATGGGGCTTTCTCAAGCTCCTGGTTTGTATTGTGTGCCACATGCAGCAAATCAATGCCACAAAAGAAACCCAAGCAAGGAACAACATGGTCCAGATGTTCTTTCTTATTATAGAAAATAGTGACTGAGGCACATTGTATGAGGTCCAGCTGTTTCCTCCATGCTTACCAAGGCCTGGCATCGTCCCTGCTTCTGTCACAGCAACACTTGGCAAACAAACAGATCCCATTCCAGAATGCATGGAAACAGTATTCATGTTATGGGCAGTTTTGAATGTGGCAGTTTTGGCCCATTACTGGGCCCATTCAGAACCAACTGAGAAGATTACGTGGGAAACAGCTCAACATGGAGACCCAGGACTCAGACTCGGGTTCTAGGCCTTGGAGAATCAGTCAGCTGAGCCTGGAATTGTGTTGGCTTCCAGTGTTCATTTCACCTTTGTTGAACTACCAGGATGTGCATTGGGTAGGTAGGTAAGATCAATTAACATATACTATTGCCCCACATTATTGCCATTGCTAACTGAGCACCTTTTAAAGTGGTAGTTTTCTTATATTTAGAAAGGGGTAAACAATTGTCCCTATTCACCTCATCATAGCGTGTTTTCTGGGGATGTTTGCTGCTGGTGTCTTTTTAAAAACAGAGAGTCTCTTTGGGACAAGGAACCATTTTTCCATTTGTTTTGCGAAGTAAACCACTTTAACATAAGAAGAGCCTTGCTGGATCAGGCCAAGGGTCCATCAGCTTCCTGTATCACATAGTGGCTCACCAGATGCATCTGGGGAGCACATAAAGACAACAAGATATATATTTATATTTAAAGGCAGCCCTTTTCCCTCAGTAACAGTCTGAGCATGCGCAAAAAGAACGGTATAAATATCGTTCTCGCAGCGGGCCTTCCTCAGAAGGCCCTGGGCAGCCGGCCAGGGAAGATGTCCCCAAGCCGGCTCTCCTGACTGAGGGGGCTCCCGGAGCCAGCCTGGCGAGGCGGACGGGAGGCCCCCAGGTGACGCGCGTGCACGCGCGCAGGGGACATTGACTTTCTGCGCGCACACGCACGCGCGTCACCTGGGGCCCCCCGCACACCTCGCCACGCCACAGCGACGCCTCTGCCTGGCCTAGATGCCTTTAAAAGGGGTTTGGACAGATTCATGGAGGAAAAGACCATCACAGGTTACAAGCCATAAGCAACCTCCTGGTTTTAGAAGTGGGTTTTCTCTGTGCCAGGTGCAAGGGAGTGTCAACGGGAAACATCAGATCAGTTCTGCCCAATAATGTCTAAATATCGTTCTCGCAGCGGGCCTTCCTCAGAAGGCCCCGGGCAGCCAGCCGGGGATGACGTCCCTGAGCCGGCTCTCCCGATTGAGGGGTCGCCTGGAGCGGGCGCCTGTCAGGCGCCCGGAGCGGCGACCCGTCGAGCGCCCCCCCAAAGGTTTATAAAGGGGGGGTGTTGGGGGAGGAGTCACTAGGTGATGCGCGCGCCCCGCTCTGGGGCAGCGCGCACCCTAGTGACGCCACTGAGGCCAGGTGCCATCACCACATCCTGTGGCAAGGAGTTCCACAGATGAATTACACGCTGGGTAAAGAAATATTTTCTTTTGTCTGTTCTAACTCTCCCTCCACTCAATTTTAGTGCATGTCCCCTGCTTCTGGTGTTGTGCGAGAGGGAGAAGAATTTCCCTCTATCCACTCTCTCCATCCCATGCATAATTTTATACGTCTCAATCATGTCCCACCTCAGGCCCCTTTTTTCTAGACTGAAAAGCCCCAGACGCTGTAGCCTTTCCTCATAAGGGAGGTGCTCCAGCCCACGAATCAATCTGGTCGCTCTTTTCTGCACCTTTTCCAATTCAACTATATCCTTTTTGAGGTGTGGTGACCAGAACTGGACACAATACTCCAGATGTGGCCTTACCATCGATTTGTACAAAGGCAGAATGATATTGGCCGTTTTATTCTCAATCCCTTTTTTAATGATCCCGAGCATGGAATTGGCCTTCCTCACAGCTGCCGCACACTGGGTCGACACTTTCATCGATCTGTCCACCAGCACCCCAAGATCTCTCTCTTGATCCGTCACAGACAACTCAGAACCCATTAGCGTATATGTGAAATTTTGGTTTCTTGCCCCAATGTGCATCACTTTGCACAGGGCACACACACACGCACGCTAAAAGCAAAATGTAAAAATGTTCAAATTTCTAAACACTGCATTTGAATTCTGAATTTTTGCCAAATTTCAACTTGATACAACATTTCATTTTCAACCCTATAGATCAGGAGTTCTCGACCCCTTCCCGGCCGAGTACTACCTCCAGTGCCACTCTCCTGCTGCGTACCACTGGAAGTGACTGGTGATGACATCATCAGCAGTTACATCCAGGTTTTCAGAGGCCAGAAAGCACAGGTAGGAGACTCTGGGCCGGCGGGTTTCCCGAGAGGCTTGGCCAAAGGCAGGAACCTCTCAGCAAATATGCGCCACCGAAAGCGCCATGTATGAGAAGGGTTCCAGTGGTCCAGCGTCCGAGTATCACCAGCAGTCGGCCTAAGTACCACTGGTGGTACTAGTACCACTGGTTGAGAACCCCTGCTATAGAGGGTGCTCCTCAAAGTTGCCTGACCTGCACTACAGAGCTGATAATTCCTATGAGGATAAGTACAAAAGATCCGTAGAAGTGCTGGATTTGATCTAACCTCCACCACCTGGGTCTTGGTTTTTAAAGTACCAAGTCTCTTCTGACCTGCCTCTCCCATTCTGGCTGCAGTGATAAGCACAGGACAGAAGAGACGAGACACTGGCTGCAATCCTATATACACTTTCCTGGGAGTAAGTTCCATTGAATTCAATGAGACTTACTTCTGTGTAGACATGCATAGGATTGTGCCAACTGGTCCGCAGCTAGAAACCTCCCTTTTGCCCTTTGCATCTCTCATTGTGCTTGCTTTGGGGGCAGAGTTCCAGTTCACAGGGACTTCAACGTTACTAAGTATGGCACCACAGAGAATGCTGGGCTCACTCTGGCAAAAATCAATAAATGAATAAATAAATACAGGCAGCAAAGAGGCCTGAAATGATTCTCGTTTGCTGGGAATGAGAGACACCAAGTGTAATTTAGGGTTTGATATTATGAAAGCCTTGCTGCTCTAAAGCAGCAGGATGCTCAGCGGCTCATTAATAAAGGATAAACTTGGAGTCTATTTACAAGGCACTTTTTGGGATTATTTACACTCCATTATACATATGTAATGTTGCACATATTTACCGCTTGGCTCCGTGGTGAACGTATGAATCAGGGAGAGGGCTAGAGGGGGTTACTCCCCTGTTGTCCCACCCCTTCCTCGTTGAGTGGTATCATTCCAGAGGTGGCAGCCAGATCTTCAGGGAAGTATGAAGCCAGAGTGGTTCTTGGTCTACTTTCTGAATGAAGAGGAGGAAGGGAACAGAAAACCTGGTTGGATCTGTGGCAATAGACAAAGATCTGCTTCGGGAGCAACCCATTTTTTGTTAAAGACACACATTTCTTCTCCCCCTGCCTTATCTTCAAGTAGTTTACTCTTAAGCATGCCAATATTATCGCACACACTGCATTTACACAAGTGGAACAGGTCAAACTTTGGCCCCAAACGATAAAGCAATTCCTAGAAGGAGCAGTTGTAGTACAGTGACGCTGTTACAAATCTGGTGGGGACACTGATGGCCTGACAAAAGATGTGAACATGGGTCCTTAGGGTCCATCTGAACTAAGACCATGTCTTGCTGCAGATCCATGTTGGTCTCAATGAACATCAGATCAGTTCTGCCCAATAATGTCTATATTGCTGCAGATGGGAGACAGAATAGGGGAGAGGATACCATGATCACATGCATCTTTGCACCTGGATAAAGATCCGTTTTTCTTGTTCCTACTTCTGTTTCCAGAAACAGTCAAGAACCCTCTCTAGATGGAGCTTTTTAAATGAAACCTATTTTTTTAAGTACGCATACGAAACTGAAACAATCACAAATGCTGTTTCCCCTGTTTGCCTTCACCCCCTTTCCTTCCTCTGTTGCCCCCTTGAGGCCACTTGGGGCAGGGACCCATATTGTCACTCTTTGTATAGAGCCATGTACATAGATGAGGCTATATAAACAAAATCAGTAAGAATAAAAGAGAGCCACAGCTGGAAGGCACACAGAACTTGCAACTCCAAACAAAACAATGATTGCTGACATGGCCAAAGAAACTTTGAAATCAGTCACAACTTCACTTTCTGTAGACTGGGGCCCTGAACGAAATCACAATTACCGTATATGTGCATGTGAATATGGGTGTGGTCAAGGTTTGGGATCATTCTAAATTTACCCAGATTCAGCCAGGCAGCAGCAGCAGCAGCAGCATGTAATTCTTCCCACCAGGGTGGTGGTGGTGTTATATCCCACAGGCTGTGGCCAACCCAGTAGTGTCACTGCAGGGGGGGCGGAGCTCCAAGTTCCGCCAGGCTCTGAGCCTCCGTTACACGACAGGAGAAAGCAGCCTCGCCCCCTCGCCTTTGGAGCCATTCCGGCTGACGAAAGCAAGTGCAGTGACGCTACTGGCCAACCCATCAGATGTCATAACATATAATATATATCAGGGATGGCCAAACTGAGCCACATGTGGCTCTTTGACCTATAATGTGCGGCTCTTGGAAATATGTTGGCTGAGCTCCTTTTTGCATCTCAATTCATATAAAAGGTAAATAAGAAATTTTCAAGCTTTATAATTATTTACCAGGTGTAAACTGAGAGTCCACTGGATTAAAACATAAGTTTAATGTTCATAGTGAGTAAATATATTTAAGAATTTAAATGCTTCTTAAATATTGAGGCTCTCAAACATCTGACGTTTACCGTATGTGGCTCTTACATCAAGCAAGTTTGGCCACCCCTGATTTATATCATACCTGCCTGCAGTGCCCCAGCATCATTTCTCTGGTCCCAATACAGACATGCAACTTGGGCTCCTTCCAGTGCGTGTTATGCATGGTGAAGTAACCCAGAGGAGAGGGTCAGGAGCCCCCCGCCTTTTTCTGTTGTTGTACCCATTGTCCAATACATCCCAAGGACTCAGCCAGCAGCTTGTTCGATTTCCTATTGTGACTCCCCCTCATGGCTATCCAAGTCCCCTGGGAGGTAGAGCTGCCCCCTTTGGAGGAGGACGGGGTTGATAGTACCAGTGATGTCAAAGTTGGCAGAACTACCATTGATGTTGATATTGCAGGGGGTGGAATAGCCTGACACTATGCTCAACACTAAGCTTGAGGTGGTGTCAAGATGGGGACTGTGCAAGACTGAATTGTTGTTGATCTCCATAGGTGGCATAAATACTGTAGCTAGTGGTGGTTCTCTTGGCCGTGCACTGCCAGCCGAGCATGACAACTGGAGTTGTAGCAGCAGTGATGATCTTTGTCCTCATATCAAGTGGTGCTGGCCCAAGGTGAGTGCCTATGACGATATGGTTAGGGAGAATATCTCGAACCAACAATGCAAGGCTCTTGCAATACGGTATCAGCATGGAATTCTATAGGCCTAGTAGTAAATTGGGCTTCTTCAAAACTGGTTGTGTTCCTGGCTCAGCAAAGGTGACGTCAGCATGCAATCTGTAAGGTAAAGGTGGTAATGGTGACCCCTGACAATTAAATCCAGTCGTGTCCGACTCTAGGGTGTGGTGCTCATCCCCATTTCAAAGCCGAAGAGCCAGCGTTGTCCGAAGACGCCTCCGTGGTCATGTGGCCGGCATGACTCTCCTTGCCGCAGCGCGTAGCATGCAGCTTCAACAACCTTACCCTCAGAGATCGTGTGGACCATAACAAGGTCCAATCCAGGAGATGAGTCCAGCAATGGTCCTCCTGAATTGATTATTCCAGCACTGGGTCACTGACAGGGATGACCTCTGAGACCAGAACCTTTGATGGTGTCAATGCTCAGAGTGGGCCTTAGAGCATTTGCCGTGCCCCTTGTGTGTTTCGACTCATCCTGACAGCTCTCTGAATATAGTTTGTGTGCCATCTGATGCTTCTGCTATGAGGAAGCCACTGCCAGTGGTAGAAAAAGAGGCAGGCTTGCAGGAGGTACCAACATGGCTGCCAAGGGGGTGGTGAGGGCTAACTCCAGAGCGCTGAATTGGGGCAAAGCTCCCTGTTCTTCCTTGCCTGCCTGGATTTTTTTTAACAACAGATGCAGGTGTCCGCAACATGACTCTCTCCCAAACACAAGAAATAAGTGTTGTTCCTGCCAGTGCATGGGGTTTTTGCCCCTTAATGGTGACACTTTTTAAAGGTGACCCTGCTCGCCATACAACAAGGCTAATCTAACAACTACGACTTTTTTGATTTTTCCGTAAATCTCTTCATGCTTTTGGGAACCCTGTGTGATCAAAGTTCCCTTGATAGTGATAGCATGGATAGCTGTACATGCATAAACTCACTTTGCTGCTTCACTGACCCCATGGAGGGCATATTGGGGCCCCACTCTCCCGCCATGTGATGAATAAATGCATGAAGGAATGGCTTTAGAATAAGGCTTCTGCCTCTCAGGGTTCACGTCCTAGGGACTTTCCTGTACAAGCTTTCTGTTCTAGAGAAGAGAGGAGGGCTTGGACAGCAGCAAGTCCAGTGCTCAGAATGTGGCTTGTTCTCAAGGGCTTGTCCCCTCCAAGCCCTTTCGCCAATTGAGACTGGGACCTGAAATGCCACCTGAAACACCAGCAGGGCAACGACCATCTGGCAAAAAGAAAGTGATCATTTCCTTTATGCTGGACAGTCCTTCTGTCCTGCTGCTGTTTACAAACCATAGGAGCGGGGGGGGGGGGGCTGGTTTTTCGTGACAATGAGGAGATGGCACTGCCAGTGAGGGGGAGGAGGTAGCTGCCTGGAATATGGCAGGGAACTGTCCCCCCAAAAGGGCAGCCCATCTTTTGGGACCCACTGGATCCCTTTAGTAGGCCAGCTGTACTACTTCTAATTGGCTCCAGCAAATCTCACAAGATGTTATGAGATGTGAATACCAGATATACATACAGGGAAGTAAGTTTGTATAAACATTCTCCAGCATGACCTACAATTTATCCTCAAGGTAATGAGCCTGCAGCCCAGCCGAGAACCCCTCGGGTTCCAGTACAGTGCACCCACTCCTCCCCCTACCATGCTTGCAGGGCTGGCCCATCCATGAGGACAACTGAAACGGTCACCTCAGGCAGCAGATTGGTGGAGGGTGCCCAACTCTGCCCACCTACTTGCCTCCACTGCTCCTCCTCCACCTCCTTTCACTGGGATTGGAAAAGGAAGAGGGGGACAGAGAGGAAGTGTGGAGGGGGGAGAGTGTGGAGTTTGGAGTGTGGGAGGAGCAGGGTCTGCCACATCATTGGGTAAGGGGTGTAGCATTTGGTATGCTGCCTCAGGAGTCCAGATGTCTTGGGCCATCCCTGCATGCTTGGGCCCCACCTGCCTGAAAACACCTGGCAACGTTAGACACCAGAAAACATCTGAAAACAGCACCAGCATCTGGCAAAGTTAGACATCAGATTGGGGCCTACTAAGTGAAGTCCCAGAAGACCTAATCTACTCTTTACTCCTCTTGTATTCAAGACGAGACCAGCCAAGTCAAACAAGTGCGATTTCAGCAAAGCCTATCTCTCCACATCAGCTTCCACTCTAATACCTAAACATGTTTGCAAGTCCCATCCCTATGTGAGTTAAATCATGCTTTCCAAACCCTCAAATTCATTCTGCCCCATTTTACTTACTGTAGACATCCACTTGAGATTACTGACCAACGGGGACATCTAGTGGTCACTCTCTGTAAATCCAGTCAGCATGGACAAAATTAACACTGAAGGTTGATGTAAAAATGTGGAACAAATGTACAGTATCCAGGGCCAGAGGATGTCACATACGCAACACCCCCACCCAGCTGCAGAGTGACCAGTCAGGAGGGCTAAGGAGATACACAGGTTGGATGAGCAGCAGAGCTGCTTGGACTGTGAAATTTTGCAGCTGAGAATGTGATTTGTAACCTTACATGTGCCTTAACTTGTAATCTGTCTGATAACTTGGTCATTTATTCTCACTCACAGGAGTCAGAATGTTTGAGGTCAGACATCTTTTTTTAAAGGGAGGGATAAGTGTTGCAAGATGGGATTTGATGGTGCAATTAACATGGCACTTGGGCCAGGCCCTGAGAGGTAATGCTTAGCCAGTTTGCCTGGAATCTACAAAAATGGGTTTAACAAATGTTAGTGGCGCCAAAAACTCCTTGAATTGGAGCCTCCATTGGGGCCCTCAGGACCCTCAAAAGTACATGTATGAAGGAAAAAAACAGAGGGGAAAATGGGTGCAACACCTACTAGTTAGTGACAACATTTTCTCGCTCTCTGCTTCACTCTTCTTACCTGTCAGATTGGTGTTACTGGGAAATTGGCTAAAAATAATTTCATTTGACTATCCTCTTTTAATGTTGTCATTCAGCTTTTCCTTGTTTTATTTCTCTGTGCTGCTGTTGTTTTGTCATTTTAATGCCATTTTTATTATTGATTGTATTTGCTTATACATTGGGTTGTTAGGAATCTTGGGGAAGTTAGTTAATATATTGGGCTGTTAGACATGCAAGGGGAAAGAACCTCCTTCCCTCGTGAGCCGAGAGTCCCAACAATCTGGTGACCCTTTCATCTGTTGATCCAACCCTTTTGTTTAGAAAAGAAGCAGTAGTGGAACTTAAGTGATTGGAGGTGGCATGGCCAACCCATCCCCTCCTGAATGAACCCGAGTCAAGCAGGTAAAATAGTCAAAATTCAAGAAGTTTATTAAAAGATTTAAGGAACAAAACAATTAAAAGGGGGGGAGAATATAAAAGGATCATAAGGTAAAGGTATCCCCTGACAATTAAGTCCAGTCGTGTCTGACTCTAGGGTGTGGTGCTCATCTCCATTTCAAAGCCGAAGAGCCAGCGTTGTCCGAAGACACCTCTGTGGTCATGTGGCCGGCATGACTCTCCTTGCCGCAGCGCGTAGCTGGAACACGGAGCGCTGTTTGGCCAGCGCGTAGCATGCAGCTGGAAAAGGATCATAGCAAGGTACATATAAAAACAAACAGGTGTGCTCAAAAGGAGAGGTGGTTGGCAAAGGTTGACAAGGAGATTAAAATGCAAGTGGCAAATAACACAAGTTCCCCATATGCAACTAACTGAATACTGGCCCTATTCTAGTTTACTCACGCTGTCCTAGAGACTGGTCCCTTCGCTCACCCAATGAGCAGGCACACCTTTGATAAAGCATTCGCTGCTTTCAACGACAGAGCAGGACAACATACAAGCATTGCTGTGTGTGATGTTATGAAACCTAGGGTTGAGGATGTCAAAAGGTCCATCCAGCTGAATAACTTATGATCACCTGGGCACCCCTACCTGCCCTTTGGAACTGGTCAGGTGGACTTTGATGTCCAATCAGTTGTTGCATGCCAATGCCAGCAGAAGGGCTGGCCAGGGTCTACTGTTCTGGGGAAAGCATGGCTATGAAGACAAGCAAGCTACAAAAGGACCTCCCTGTGATGTCATGTGGCTGTTCTGCAATGGCACTGAATTCAAAGATTCTCAGGAAAGCATCCCCAGGACAATGGTTATTAAAGCAGGATGTCTCAGAAGCCTGATTTAGGGTGCTGAGGCATCACAGAAGCCTCTGGGAGGGGTTAGAAAGGTCCAAAAAGAGGGGGAAAGGCCTAAAAGGGAGAAATCATGGGGGGGGGGGGTTGTCCTAAGGCATAAGGCAATTCCTCTCCTCCGCCCTTTCTGAGTTAGTGAGAAAAGCACGTACTACAAAGACACTGCAGACTTAGTGATCTTTCTTTCATAGGAGGGCAGAACCTGGGTAGTGTTGCAGCCCCTGGAACATCACACCACTTACGAATTGGGGTGTGAGCACATAACACTCCCACAACACCGAGAAGTGGCAAACGAAGAGGGAAATATAGAAGGGAAATGTTCCCAGGTTTGGCAAGCTCTCCAGTGGGAGGGGACACATTTCGCCCACTCATTTCTCCATACCACGTGTGGATATTGGGTGGGTGAGTGTATTTACCTTTTTTTAAGTGCTCCCCTTGTTGATGGATGCAGATGTGCATGTGTTGTTGCTATCACCTCATATTATCTTTGCTGCTGTGTGCCCTACATTGCTGCTCATTTGACAGACAGTCTGTTGAGTGGCATATCCCAGGAATGTATTGCTCTTGCTTTTTTAGGGGATAATTCTGTTACCAAGTGGGCATAGTTGTGTGCAGGATGTCCCCAAACACTAAGTCCCCAAAGTTACGTACCAGTTCTGTTCCAGGGTTTGTTCGGAAGTTGGAACATATGGAAGTTGGAACACATGTAAATTAAAATAGCCGGCTCTTGCCAACCCAGCGCTTTCGCACCTGTGTAAAAGCACCACAATGGACGATTCGTGCCTGCATGAAAGCACTGACATGGCCATCTTGGATACCTGTAACTCGGGGACCAAGTGTATTATTGTTGCATTTTTCCAAACGCATGTAGGTGCTGCATGGGCCCATCAGTCTGATTTTGATGCTCATATTTGATTCCAACACAGCAGGCTTGCCTTATTATTCTTGACCTCAGTGTAGCCTCAAGCCTCTGATACTCTGATGTGGCAGGGAAGCAGTGTGGTAGAGGTCCATAAAACCCTCTAAATGTTAGTCTTACAGGAAGAGGATGAGTCTCATTCATGACATTCCAGATTGTCTGTAGATATCAGTTTCCTGAATACAGTAGTACCCCAGGCAGGGCCCATGAGAGGGGGATAAAGGGGGTAAATTGTACCCAAGCCCAGGGTCAAAAAGGGGGCCCAGGAGCCAAAGGAGGAGGGCCAGAAATTTCTTGGGATCTCAGCTGGCCTCATGGAGAATGAAAAATAGAGGATGGGCTAACCAGGAGGCCAGGTCTACCAGGCAGGTAGACCTGGGCACTACATTGGGAAGCCTGGTAGACCTGGACTCCGGAGACTTTTCCACCCATTGCTGCCCTCTCCCCTTCCCGTTTTTTCCCCCCATCTTTGAGAAGGGGCCCAAAAGAAACGTTGTACTCCCTGATAAAATTCCTCTCATCAGAGGCCTCAGGTCATCTGATTTTCAGGCCCCAGGAGAAGGCAGTGAGAGAGGAAGAAAAGACTGAGGAAAGAAAGGCCTCAGCAATGCAGAGGCAGCTGGACTGGATCTGAATCAAGGGCCTCAAATTTCTCTCCATGTCCCTTTTGTATTGTTGGCCAAGGCAGTAAAGGAAGGAGCTGAAGAAAGGCAGTCAACATTAGCACTCCTGTCCCTTTGCCCAGTGATGGAAGACAGCTCACCAAGACTTTCCAAACTGGTGCAGCAATAATCTCCCAGAGCTGCGAATGGGAGGGCATCATTGTAGGGTGGATTCTGACCCAGAGAGCTCCAGGGAGCTATTCTCTAGGGCCCCATAGCCATTAAACTTGATCATCTTGACGTAATCAGGCAAGCTAGAGAGAAAGGAGTGGCGAGAGGCAAATATGTGGCTGATTTCCATAAATGTCTTGTTTTTGGTCTCTGGAATGATGAAATAGACATATAGCGCAACCAAAAAGCAGATGCCACAGAAGACCAGGTAGCAGAAGGCACCAGCTGACATCTAGGAACAGAAACAAAGTAAGGTCAGGACAATCAGAGAGAAACAGACTGTTCCCATCCTTATACAATCACTTGGCCAATGCAGAAGTAACCCTCAACATACTTATTCAGGATCTCATCTCTGCAGCAGGCTCTAATATCTCAGACCTGAGTACCTTTCCTGACCATCACAGGCTTTTTTCGACCTGCGGCTCCCTTGACCATTAGGCACCATTGGCTGCAGCTCTCCATTACATTATGTTGATGCCTGCCAATTGGCATGGCACTGTTTTCCGAGAGAATTCCGTGGCACTCTGTGGCTCCCCTGGGTGGTTTCTGCGGCTCCCCTGAGAGCCGCACGTCCCAGTTTGGGAACCACTGAGCTATGTAGTAGATGTGGTGCTTCTAATGGTGGTCTCTAGATCCTAAAGCAGTTGCACTAGTCCCTTCTCCTCTGTGTAGTCTACCAACCAAAGCCAGAAGAAACCCAACACCAGAGCCTCTCCATGTATTACTCACTGGTTTTTACTACCCTAGCTGTGCAGGCCTATATAGCACCACATGACTTAAGAATCTCTATCCCTATTGGGGGATCCTGGACCCTACCACCAGTTCAAAGGATCTGGTGTTACCTGCAGAAAGGGAAATACAAAGCCAACAGTGAAGTTGGAGAGCCAGTTGAGGGATCCACCCACAATGTAGGCAGATGGTCGGTGTGATTGCTTGAAGAGTTCAGCTGTCATCAAAAAGGGGACCCCGGCTGCAAGAGAGAGGTACTACTCAGAAACAGACAAGTCTGACTGGGCTTTTAGTCTTGAGTCCCTGTTGGTGAGGCCAAACTGTTAGCATACAGACAAAGCTGGATCTTGCAAATGTCTCTTTAGGGCTGTTCACCTTCTGTGGGGAAAAAGCAATTTTAACATACTTGACTCCCTAAAGATTGTGATTACCAAAGAGATTAGAAAAACAACATTGGCATAAGAGCGGCATTTGCAAGCCAATGACCTCTGCCAGGAAAAACTAGAACAGCCCCTGTGCAGATAGCTGTTTAAGTAGAGGTGCATCGAATTTTTACTCTCAAGCAGTTTCAAGGCAAAGAGTACATATATATTTGAGGGGGCAAAAATTATTCCCCACTATCCCTAGTTTCCCACTTTTTTTTTTACATCTGTTTAACGGAACAGAGCTTCAGAGTGAGCACCATGCAGCTTTGTTGCTGCAAAACCACGATGGTTGGCTCAACTTGTGCCTGGAAGCGCTTCCAACAATGCCTCCATGATGCCACCTCCCTCATTGCCTTCAAATCCTTCCCTCAAAACTTACCTTTTCCGTGAAGCCTTTGGCCCACACCCTCCCTAGTCCTTATACTACACTGTCACTAAGCCTCAATAAGTGTACACGATCAGGGCCCAAACCTATCCCAATATTCCAGCCCTGATGCAGCTGTACCAACAGGGCATGTGGGGCATCCGGTGGTGAGGGAGCAGTCACAAAGGCCTCCTCAAGGTAAGGGAACATCCCTTACCTCAGGGCTGCACTGCAGCTGCATCAGCACTGGAAAGTTGGATAGGATTGGGCCCTCAATTAATGTCATATTCTTCTTCAGTTTTTCCCTGCCTCTGCTTCCCCTTCCTTCCTCAGTTATCTCCCTTATGTCTTTGAATCCCTTCAGAACAGGGACCTATTATTTCACTCAGCGTAGAGTGCCATGAACAACAGTGACAGTTGCTGAGGTACCAGGAATGCAGTCCTTCTTCCCCCCCCCTCCCCTGCACATACAGTACTTTCATGTCCTTTTGCGTCCTGTGTCCTCCCCCCCCCCCTGAAATGTTGCTGAAAATGGGGCAGGCACTTTTCAAGGGACATCAAAACATTCATGAAACGTCACCACCCCCTACCCCAGTTCAGCTTAACTCTACATGACTTATACACCTTGATCCGGATCAGGAGACCTTCTTTAACACATGAAGTGGGGGGATGCGACGGGACCCTGCACAAGGCCCAAGGCCTGAACGTTTCAATTCTGTCTCTGCTATTTGCCCTGGTGCATTGAGAACTGCCTCTTTATCCTGTGGCAACTTGAGCTGCAACTCTTTCTTTCAAGAGCATACTGTACAGAACTGCTTTGTAAAAATTATTTTTTTTTAAAAAAACCTTAATAATAATAATAAAAAAAATCCATCCAGGGAGTGTTAAGAGAACCCCCTGAATGAGCATTGCCCACAGATCATCTAGAGTGGGAAGAGAGATATTTTTATTTTAAAAGTCAGATTCATCATTGTTTGTGAACAATGAGCCATTAAAATCCTAATTAAAGATGTAATTACAGCGAATAAATTCTGGGTCGACAATGAGTTATGGATCTGTTGGCGGCAGCGCTAATACATCAATTGGGTAAACCAGCAGCTGCCTCGTCCATCATATTTAGAGTGCTGTGCTTTTGGCCCTCTGTTAGCAAGCAAGCAAGCAAGCAAGCAAGCAAGCAAGCAAGCAAAGGAATTGCCTCTGCAACCCAAAGTAAGATGGCAGAGAGCCTCTGGAACTACTCTGAGGCAAGTCGTATCTCATCACTTTTAGGATATGACAGGAAGTTACAGAACCAGCGGATGCTATGCCACTTCCTCCCCTTGTCCCGCTGACCACTAGGGTTGTCAACCCCCCAGGATTGGCTTGGAGTCTCCAGGAATCAGCATCCATCTCCAGGTGACCACTGAAAGCAATGCTGGAGATTTTTATAGTGTCTCCAGAAATTTCCATTCATGGAAAAAGAATTCCATGAATAGGTTCTATCCGAGTTGGCAAGCCTACTGACCATAATCTTAGGTTCTTAAAATTCCACAGCCACGTCTACATTTTCATAACATCAACCAACTCGCAGGTGTAACAAAATGGAACAGCAAAGAGAACACATCCCACTGCTCATTATCTAGGCGGGCCAACTCAACTTTTCAATCCAAATTAACCTTCTCCTGTCAACCCTCTACTCTTGGTCAGCTGTCAGCCCTCAACCTCAGTTGGATTGACAGCTTTCGTTCAGGTCTCTGCTGTCTCAGCCCCAAACCCTTCCATAATTTTTCTGGAGCACAACTGTCTTGAATAGCAGCCTTGCCACCATGCTACTCCTTGGATAATCCCAACAGGTAGGAGGAACACACCTGGTCCCATGCAGAATCCCGCGATGATCCCAATGACACATGCCACACTGACATAACGCATCCAGGTCACAGTTGCCTGCAAGGAGGACAGTCAGTTGTTCAGAGAGTCCACAAAAGTGCAAATGAGTACCTTCCCTCAGTCCCAGTTCTTAGATTCCACCATTATCCAGCTCTACATGGCTCTCCATTCCAACTTGCAGGATTCTGGCTAAGCCAATACTCTCTCTTTCTCTCTCCTGTTTGTCTGGGCACCTCAGTTCTAGCTTCTGACCACAGCTCCCTGCTATCCCAGCTCTGTGCTTCTCTGTTCTCTCCTCCTACTTCCTAATTCAACTTATGAATTTGCATCTTCTGTATTTCAGAAAAAGTAGGAGCCTCTTTCGTCTCCTGAACGACTCACTCTCTGCTCTTGCGGTAAGGAATAATCCTGAATTTGTACTAATTTATGTAGCAGGCTAGTAGCACACAATTGTTATTTCTACGTTTAGCCACTAGAAGGAAGGAGAAAGTCCAGTGGAACCTCCAAGTGGAGAGTGGTATAGATGACAAGATGCTGAGGATCTCCCATCAATACTACAGCCTAAGCTAAGGCACAAACAGAGCCAGCCCACCCGCAAGACCAGTTGAAACATCTGCTTCAAATGTTGGGATGGGGGAGATGACAAACTGGCAGAGGTGCCTCTAACCTTGCGACTGCCCACGGTCTCCCTGAGCCCACCACCTGCCTGGCTGCCCACCCTGCCACCACTGCCCCATCATCTTCTTGCTCGCTCTCCTGGGGAGAAACCTGCTGTGTTAGCAGTACTTTGAGATGCCAGAGATTGAATCTGGAACTGTCTATATACAAAGCACGTGCTTTGAGTGATGGCCCCTTCCCTACACAACAGCATCCCTGCAGGCATCACTGCAGGGATGCTGTTACGCAGCCAGGTCACTGGGGATGTTCCTACCTGCAGCAGTAGGGAGAGGGTGATGCCTGCACAGCAGATGCCCATAAAGCAGAACCCAACAATGATGAGAGGGCGACGTCCCAACTTCTCAATGGTGAAGCACTACAAAAAAGTGGTTGGGGAAGGTGGATGTTGGTTGGTTACCTGTGGGTTGTGTGTGTATATTTCTTTCACTTGGATATTTGCACAAGGTATAGGGACAAGATGATTGTGTGGACGTAACATTAGTGCATGGAGGAACATCATACGTCACTAAAAAGAATGCACTGAAGCAGGAGAGCCTCATCCCTTTGCTCATAAACGGGGAAGGGGCTGGAATGCTGCCCTATTTATTTATTTTATTTATTTAATGGATTTCTACCCCGCCTTTCTCCCAATAAGGGCAATCAAGGCGGCTTACAGTTAAGAACATGTTAAAATACATAGTATACAATAAAAAATAATTAAAAACAAGTAATTAAAACAGTTAAAACAGACAACCCCTAGAAGTCCTTGGTTTGGTTCTCCACATCTAGGAACAGAATGGGATCCGGTGAAGAAGCAATGGGGGCATCAGGTGTCTGGAGTTATACAGACCTAATGGGTTAGGTTGAGAGCAGAGGTTCCTGGTTTTGTTTCCAACTTTGGGGAAGGGCCTTGCAGCTACTGCATTAGACACAGATGGTGCTGAGAACCAGAACGGATAAGTCCCGCTGGGAAAAGAGAAGGGTCTGCTTGATTAAAGTTGATGCAAAAAGGAGATTCAGACATAGGTATCTGTGGATCTTTCCCTGGAAGGGGAATGGGGCCTAGCAGATTAGCCGTGGCAGGCAGGATGATGAGGTTGATGAGGAGGCAGAACCCTGGCCCTGCTCCAGCTATGGGAGCAGACTGGGGTCTGATGGGGGAAGGGAGTGGGTGCCCTGGGATCCAGGAGCCTATGGTTGCCAGAATGGGGGGAAAGAAGCTGCCAGAAGGAAGCCAAAGCAGGAAGGCTGCTGACAGCAGAACAAATGCCTGTAATTTTATAACCAACCTCAGTGCATCCATTGGGGGCTGTTTCTGTCGGCACTCAGGAGCAATCAGGCTGATGGAGCGATGAGCTTGCCGGAGTTAGGCATTGCTGATGGGCAGCAACGGTGTTGGTGGGCGGGAGAGCTATGCCTTTGTGCAATAGGGAGAGGCACAGGTCCGACATTTGGGCAGCCCTGGGTGATGTCTGGCTGGAAACCTGTCCCAGCTATGCTGAGATTTGGACTCAAAGGGGCTGTGACAGAGCTGAGCGAGCCCCCCCCCCCCTAACAATAAGGTGGCTTCAAGATATATTAGGTATGGGATTATTCTATACTTTACTTCTCTGGTCTAAGAACAACAGCTCACTCACTATACTGTATATTGAATGTGCTCAGCAAACCTGTAGATGAGTTCATCAGTATTTGACAGATACGCGTAGATCCCGCAAAAGCCTTTGTCCTACTTCTCTCTGCTCCATGCAAACGTATGGACGATTCACAATAATCAGAGAAGTCCTTTTGAATTGCCTTCTAAGCCAGATTTCCATGTTACAAGTTCCTTCTTGTAGCAGGGAGCATTTGCTTAATCAACTTGTCTCCTCGCTTAACACTCCAGCTAGGAGGGAGCCTGTATGGCTCACCCACTCACAACACTCTCCATAGATGCCATTGATTACCCTTCCTTCCTCTCAATGGAAAGGGTAATGTACATAATTAAGTGCCTACATGACTCCCTAAGGAAGAGAAGTCTCTTTGGCTATGACTAAGTCATAACTATGATTGGACCCCTGAGTTTATGTGAAAATGCTAATAGGTTCTATGATACCTAATGCCCCTGATGCCAGAATATAAACCACCCCATCTCCATCTCCATCTCCTCCCTCTCTCCTTTAAATGCAGGGAAACCACAGGACCAGTTCATACACACTACCTGCTCGAGGAGGAAACATGTGGAACCATGCTCCACTCTGCCTAGCACAAGGCTCGTTGCCTCTTCTTTCTCCTTACTACCTTCCTCCTATGGGGAATAAGAGACAGCTGGAAAGCCTTTCGAAGCAGTCTCTTTTTGTTTTCCCTTTGCCTTGCCTGATGCTCTGGCAAGGAAAGCACAGCTGCCATTCACTCAGCCACAAGGTAAGTCCTACAAGCCCAAAAAAGCTGGAGAGTGTTGCAAGTGGGTGAGCCACACACAGCAGGCTCCCTCCTAGCTGGAGTGCTAGGCAAGGAGCGAGCAAGTCTTTGACAAGGGCTCTCTGTCTTACGTGAAAACAGTGTGTATGTACCCACTTTATGAGCTGGGAGAGAACTCTCGGAAACCAGACACAGCTTTTCTGAAAATTCTCCAAGAATGCTGGCAAATGCTAAGCCAATTCTGATTTGAGCTGGAGTGGGTGGATGGTGGGTGTTCATTGCTGGTCTCCCCAACTCTTTCAATTCTCTCTTGCTTCCAGCATCTGCTTCACTGCATTTCTTCACCTTAACTTTCCCTTAATATACAACCACAGCTTCCCTTTCAGAATGTCCTTATCTCTGGCTATCATCCAGGGCACAGCTTTCTCGATTCCCCTGCTCTTGAGTATTCTACTAGCACCAACCCTTTCCAGCCAATAGAGGTCACTCTGCTGCACTACAAACTCAGGGTGACAGAGACAAAGCAACCCAGAACATCTCATTTCACAGGTACCCACTGTTTTCCCACATGGATCAAGCCCAGAAATCTCCCCCTCTTGTTGGCACAAATTGGTGAGCATTAAACCTAGAAGCCAGAACCCAACAGCCCTGCCCAACCTACAAATTCTCTCCTTCCAATATGTGTGCCCTACACATGAGAAAGGATTTGATATTGAGGCAGGAAATTATTGGTCCATCTCACTGTAAAAATGACATACAAGTTTATTCTACTAGCCCACAGTTGATCCACATCTCCTTCAGGACAAACAGCCGCCGCCAATCCAGGCCTTTCCAAACTTACACCTATCAAGCCAGCAACCACCTCAATGGCACCGGTGCCCACCGTGGTGTAGGGGATCTCTGGGTCAGGGATGCCGGCATTCTGAAATATGACATTTGTGTAAAACCAGATCTGTCAACAAAGAGAAGATGTCATGAGCATACGTGGGCCTAGTTTGGTACAATGGGTAATTTTTCATACCTCTTGGGATTTGTCATGAGCAGGGGTAAAAACCGCTTCCTTTTCTGTTTGTGTAAAGTTACTTATGACAGGATATTGAAACAATAACTTGGGAATTCACAAGCAGGAACAGAACAAGTCATGTAGGGCATCAGAAGAAGAAGAAAAAGTGCTGTGTCATGCTGAGTGTTCAGAAGGTGATGCAACAGGATGAGGTAATGTCAAACCTGATTGGCTAACAGAAGTATAAAAGTAAAGTAACCTAGGACCATTATTGTAGTCATACCTCTCCGTGCTGTTGCTCTGTTGCTCTCTACCATTTCTGTATGGCTATGTGGCTGCAAGACTGCTATGCTTATCTGCTGTATATATTTGTATCTGAAAATAGACTTGGTTGGTGGTGTAAACTACCGTGTCTGCATTATTTCTTTGTCGTGGGAAAAGAAGGACTGGAAGGCTGCACGTCCTACATCATCTGCGCACTCTGACAAGTTAGAATTCAAACTACAGGTTTCCCTCCATAAACATTTATGTTAAACAAAAAAGGTGCGGGAAGGGCAGGTTGGCTTGAAATTCCCTCCCCAATGGTGAACTGAATGGGGGGGGGAGAGCTAAGCAGCCCCAAAGCGTATACAAGGGCAAGCTCCTAGCCATTCAGTGTGGGGAGTTGGAGCTGAAACATTGATCTGAATCACAGAGCTAAATCACTAAAATCCTTGAGCTGTATCACTGCTGAATCACATTGCTGAACGATTTCAGAATAAAGATTGCTACTGAAATGACCTTTGTAAATAAACCCAGTTTCATTGGAAGAGTTGTGTTGATTCTACTTCCATCCTGCCCTAAGGTCTGACGAGCATCAAGTTACTGAAAGGGAGTTTCTCTAATCCCTCAGTGCCTTGTAGAGATTGGGGCCCTGACAAGATAGGGACTGGTGGCAGTGGAAGAATGACTGGGTGGGTTGGCATGGGCTTCTCAGGTCCTAGGTCAGAAACCTATGAGAGCAACACAGGATTACATGGAAATCAGAGGCCTATCTTAGAGGCTGCTATACGATGCTTCAGGAGAGTCCTGGAATTCTTTGTCTGTCCTTCTCTCTGTGTGACAATATCCCACAGACAATATCTGCTTACTCTTTCAATACTAACCTAATTAATATAGTTTGAGGGCCTGGGTGGGTTCAAATCAAAATTAGCTGTGGCCAAGCCACTGTTTCTTTGTCCTCTGTTCTGTATCCCACTAGTAAAATAGGCATCATAATTCTGTGTCACACAGGGTTGTCGGGATAATGAACAATAGTAAATTACTTTTAGTGCATCATGTAAAAGATAAATAAAAATGTTGAGATGGGCAGCTCTTTCTCAGCTGTGACTCATGCCTTTTGGTTGCTTAGATGTTTTCAACCAGCTTAAAATAGGGGAGGAGCTGCTAGACTAGAGATACATAGGTAAAGGAAAGGTGACCCCTGACAATTAAGTCCAGTCGTGTCCGACTGTAGCGTGTGGTGCTCATCCCCATTTCAAAGCCGAAGAGCCAGTGTTGTCCGAAGACGCCTCCGTGGTCATGTGGCCGGCATGACTCTCCTTGCCGCAGCGCGTAGCATGCGGCTGGAACATGGAGCGCTGTTTACCTTCCCGCAAGCGGTACCTATTTATCTACTCGCATTAACATGCTTTGGAACTGCTAGGTTGGCAGGAGCTGGCCAAGCAACGAGAGCTCACCCCGTCGTGGATTCGAACTGCTGACCTTTCGATCGACAGCTCATGGTTCAGCGGTTTAACCCACTGAGCCACCCGCAGATACATGGGGAATGTCAAAACAGGTTTCAACAGGAAAAGAAAACAGTCGGGAAGGAGCAGTTGAGTTTGAAGATGTAGGAACCAAAGGGGAGTGGGAAACACAGAAGTATTGTGTCTGAGCTGCTAATCCTGGGGCTTATAATGTAGCAGCACTTACCGCATCGATTCCTGAAAGCTGCATGCCCATGTTGATCACCACAACAGAGAGCACCTGCCATCGCACAGAGTCATCTAAAAGCAGGTGCCACACAGACATGGTCTCCACAGAGGCCAGGGAACGCTTTTCCTCCTGCATCTCTTCAATCACATCCTCTACATCGTATTTGCCAAGGAACCAGCGCAATGCTGCATGAGTAAGGTGAGTTGGATGAGAATAATATTCTAGGCAGGATGGATGTCAGCCAATAGCACATGGGCCAACGTGTAGCCCCCGAAGCAAATGTCCGCACCTTCTGGAGAACAGAGAGGGCCCTGGTGGGGCTTCAACTGTTGACCATCCCTGCTCTATGGGAGGGCGAGGAGCAGACAGCATAATCATTCCATCAAGTCACAAGTACATGTGCAAAAACCTCTAGCAGTTGACCTTAATATCAGGGCTTTCTTCTATAGATCACACCTAAGAAAAGGCAAGAGCCCCCATTACTGTCCTACCAGAATTAGTTACCACACTTGTATCTAAGTTATAGCTGACTATGGCATAGGAATAGTTCCACCTACCAACAAGGAAGAAAGCAATGTACTGTACTTTGATATGCTTTAGTGCTGATAAATTAACTCTGATGCATTCTGGAGTAAACCATAGAGACTGCTGGGTGATGTGTTTAAGAAGTAACCTTAGTGGCTTAAAGACCAAAGCAGAAACCAGATAATCCAAATGACAGTTCTTTTAACTGGTGAGAATAATCCCACTGTACTTCTTTGTACTGCAAGAAGGTAGGAGGAAAGACTGCCATACCCTGGAGTGCCTCCAAAATTATTCATGCCCAATGGTTCTCATGAACATTAATATAGCTCCACTTGTGATTTACTAACAAATCTTTGAAACGGGTCACCCATGCCATGCTCAGACTGGGCATCACCAAACAATGCTCAGGAAAGTGTAGAAGCTTAGCGGCAATCACTCTAAGCCTCCACCATGAGCACAAGGACAGCAATAAAAACCCTTGGGGCATTCAGGAATGTTCCTTCCACCTTACTTAAATCTCCCTGAATGGAGCAAGCACAACACAAGCCTATTCTCAAAGTACAGCACTGTCCAACAAGAGGGGAAAGAATGGCTCAAACAGAGATCTGTCTCTTGCCCCAGGTGGCGGCAGCTTCTCTTCTTTTTTATGCTACCTTGAACAATGCCTCTGGTGCCAAATAATGCCAAACCGAGGTGAATGAGTAAAGCAAGGAGGACTTATGAGCTTGGCTTTTTAGCCTTAAGTTGAAAGTAGTCATGAGTATGAGAAGGTGGGGCTTGGTTGTCTCTCAGTTCTGGGCATGGTAAGCAATGTTGCATCCCAGTTTTAAACAAAACACCACTCACATCCCAGTTGGGGGCAAGTGCCAGAATGCATTTCACTCACCAACAACAGCTTCATGGATGTTGTTCTTCTCAATAAGCAGGAAACGGGGACTTTCCGGAAACCAGTGCAGCAACAACAGCTGCAGGAGGGCAGGAATAACTACCAGGGAGAGGAAGAGAGGCCAGTATGCGTCCTAGAAAGAGAGTGTCCCAAGAGGTGGGAGGAAATTTTGTTGTAGCTTGTTCCTGGCAAGGAGGACACACGAGGCAGGATTTCAAATGCAGGAAAATCTCAGTTTGTTATTAAATCCATCTCTATAGCCCTCACCCAACACAATCTTTCTCCTCGTTTTTCTCCTGCCCCTTTCTCCCGAAGTGCAAAGCCTAGTCCTCGGGTCCAGATCACAGATACATGGAAAGGGACAGACTTCAAAACATCCAGCTAGTAGTTCCCAAACTGGGAGGTGTGGCTCCCAAGGGAGCCGCGGATACCAGCCAGGGGAGCCGCGGAGGGCCACGGAATCCTCGCAGGAAACAGTGCAATGCCAGTTGGCAGACATCAACATAATGTAATGGGGAGCCACGGCCAATGGTTGCCAATGGTCAAGGGAGCCGCAGGTCGAAAAAGTTTGGGAAACACTGAGCTAGGGAATGAACTACTACAGCTATGAGGGCACAACAGGAGTATTGGGAGAGGCGTGTGTGTGGGTAGAAATGATTGTGACTTGGACAGCAACCTGCCCTCTCCCAAGATCCTTGATGGTGACTCCGTTTTTCTCCATGACAGAAACATTTTATCATATGGCTTTTATCCGACACTGTTAGAGTAGATCCGTGATTCCCAAACTGTGCACAATGGTGCACTGGGGCGACACAGCAAACTCAAAGGGGCACGGGAGGGGGAGTTAGTTTAAAAGCACTGTGGGATATTTAAAAGGGAAACAGTGAGGGGAGCCATGAAAAAATTACAATTGGCCTAGAGGTGCCTTGAAAAGGGAAAGTTTGGGAACCATTGGAGTAAACTATATTTTCTATTAATAAAGAGCGATAGCTTTCATGGCCAGCAACAATTTTGTAAGAAATAGGGAACACGGGTTTAGATGCCATGTTAGAAAATGTATTTAACAAAACACAAAACACACGACGTTTCGTCCACTTCTGTGGACGTCTTCTGGTGTACAGCAGCACCGTGCTAGCAAGATGTAAAATGCACTGGGTGCCACTGAAGAAGGCTTTAACTGTCAACAGTAACAGAAGAATGGAATCTTGGTGGTGACCTGAAATAACCCTGCAAGGATGTGGCTCAGAGGTGCCTGAGGCCATGCTGTAACTGCTAGGAGTGCTCTTTCTTATGCAATATGGGAAGCCAGATTTTATCTATGAAAGACAGTTCATGTTGTCTGTTCATGAGATCTTGGTTTTTTCGTCTGCTTATTTGTATTGCTTCATGGTTAAATCTTTGTCTATTCTCAGAAACATTGAATAAACACTTTGTCTTCTCAAATTGAATAGTATGACCTGTATTTTTTGCGTGGTCTGCCACAGCTGATCGTTCTGCTTGAAGCAATCTGGTGGCTCTCTCGTGCTCTGTAACTCTGGTGGCAATCGGGCGTTTAGTAGTGCCTATATAATCCTTTCCACACTCACATGGGATGCTGTAGACCCCAGGATTCGACAGAGGGGGTCTCGGATCTTTGGGGTTGCGAAGTAGTTGTTCCACTTTAACTGTTGGTTTAAAAATTCAGAGGTTCAGAGGGGGGGAATGGCGCCCCTAGAAGTAAAACCTTGGCGCCTCTAGAAGTAAAAGTAAAACGTGCTCCGGTGGTGGGGGCGGCATGATCCGGTGGTGGGGGCGGCGCTCCGGGAGGGGGGCGACCAGGCGGGACCCCTGCACCGGGCACTCCTCGCCAGCGCGGAGCCGGCCGGCTTACCTCCAGGCTCCACTCCAGCCTCCATTAATCCAGTTAAAAGCGCCGGCCACGCTGCAGCCGGCAGCACGGCAGGCACATAGGAAGTGACGTGCTGTGAAGTGACGGTGCGCAGGGAAAAGGAGTCCGTCACTTCACAGTCACGCGCGCAGCCGCAGAAGAAGGAAACAAGTTGCGGAGCGGAAGACAGTGAGTGTGCCCCGGCCCCGCTCCTTCAATGTCCCCGCCCCCTCCTTCAATGTCCCCGCCTCAAGTCGGACTCACGTATCTTGAGTCTGACTCGAGTATCTCGAGTCCGACTCTAGTCCGATGCCGACACCGCGGCTTCGCCGCGGCGCCCCTGAAGGGTGGGCGCCTGGTTCAACTGAACCACGCGCTCCACCCTAGTTACGTTAGTGCTGTTGACAGTTAAAGCCTTCTTCAGTGGCACCCAGTGCATTTTACATCTTGCTAGCACGGTGCTGCTGTACACCAGAAGACGTCCACAGAAGTGGATGAAACGTTGTGTGTTTTGTGTTCGATTAAATACATGTTCTAACATGGCATCTAAACCCGTGTTCCCTATTTCTTATATTTTCTATTGTCTATTTGGGTCCAAGAAGGCAAAGTCCACCTGGGTTCTGGATATCTATTGCTTCTCTGAACTAGAACAACAGCAGGATGCCTGCCCCCTCATCCTTTCTCAGTTTACATTCTGATGACAACTAAGTGGGCACTGTCTTACCCATTTCATGCCCATGGAATGAAGACACATGCACTTACCTCTCCCAACAGCTCTGGAAGACCCAAGACTTGGGCAGAGAAGACTCCTAAACAGATGAAGATGCTTGGTACAAGGCCCAGGAATCCACGTAGATTCTTGGGGGCGATTTCTCCCAAGTACATGGGCACCACACTGAGACAGATCCCTGGCAAGGAGGAGGAAAGAAAAGGAGGGCAGCTGGCAAAGGCAACCACATGGGGTGAAGGAAATAAAAAGGTTCCTTAGGACCAAGATGGTTCTCTTAGACCCAGCAGCTTCAGAGCTGAATACAAGCTAAGTATCTCCAGGAGTAATAATCTACATTTATTCCAAAAAAAGTAGCCACGTTAGTCTGTTGCAACAAAGAGGCAAAATCATGTGACATTTTAAGAACTTTTTTTAATGACATTTCACGGACAACAACAGCCTAATTCAGAAGGTGCATGAAATGGAAATGAATCTACATCCAGCATTTTCTAGGCAGGAATTCAACTATGACTTCTGGAGTAAAAAGTACAGTCTTTCTTAATCAAGCTCGACAGACAGCTTCATTCGCAAAAGAAACATTAATGGTTCTCAGGGCCAAACTACATGTCACAGAGAACATACAAGTTGGCCCAGGTATTATTTCTTTTTCTTTTTTAAATAGTGCAGAGATGGGCACAAGATAGGGGGAAACTGTGGGGAGAGGGAAGCAAGTGAGGTTAGTTAGAGCTTCCCCCCATCATGGTTTTAAGCCCAGCTGCATGCCGTATCACACTATTTATAGGAGCAAGAAATGTTTACATTGGTTTCCATGTGGGGACTCACATGATAGAGTGTCCCTGCATGGGGGGAAAACCCACATTCCTACACACAGAAATTCAGCCTAATCTTCTCCCTGACATGTTAGTTGTCTATGTGCAGGAATTGTTTGGGTCTGCAGAAGCATTCAGTCATGTGAGCCACCATTGGTCGTCGGAAGGGGTACTGTCTGGAAAGATGTGTACTATCTCACCTGCTGTTTAGAAAAAGTAGACCTAAACATTAGTGCAATATGAAACCTCGGATACTTCACTTCTGTAAACCCCCCCCCCAACACACACACACACACACACACACACACACACACACACACACACACACACACACACACACACACACCTGGGCAGAGTAGTGTCTCTTACCAGAGTGGATGCCAGTGATGAAGCGTCCAATGATGACCATCTCAGGTGATTCTAAGTACCGGCTCAATCCCATTAGCGTGCCAGCCAGGAAGACGAGGACGTTACTCCGTACTAAGGTGCCATTCCTGGTAGGGAGGAAATTGATTTTTATATATATTGCGAAATGTTCCCACCATGTTGTGTTATCCCCCGTCAGTTTCCCTAGCACTCCATGTCAACCAGTACAACATCCAGCATTCCATGGCATTCCAAAGGCTATCACGCCACTACTACTACTTCCTCCTTTTTCCTTGACATCCCAATAAAGTTGTGATGTCACTCCTTCCTCTTCTCAGTTCCTTTTTGAATGGCTTTATCATATCCTAATACATGTCATTAGACTGACTAGCCAGGTTGAATGTAGGTACCCGAGTGACTACCCAGCTGGTCAGATGACTACGATGTTCACAGCTTAAACTGAAATAGGGTTATTTGCTAGAGAATATGAATATGAAATGAGAATATTAAAATTGCTCTTACAGTAGAGTTGAGGATTATCAAAGCCTGAACCCAAATTAAATCCAGGACATGAGTTGAGAAGCAGGGAATGTATGTTTGACAATAATCATTTTATCCTGATTAACCAACTGATTCTTCTTTTCCAGTATTTATATACTGGAATATATATTTGTTTTAAATTGTTCCCAAGGCAGAACAGTTTACATTACAATAAAATAAAACAGAAAAACAATTTTGTACAGCCGAAAACAAATTTGGAACCAGCAACGGTAATATATATATATATATATATATATATATATATATATATATATATATATATATATATATATATATATATATATATATATATATATATATATATATATATATATATATATATTAATTCTCAGTTAATTCTCAAAGGCCTGGCAAAATAAAGTTTGTACCTGTCTCTGAAAGAGACCAAAGAAAAACATAAATGAACTGTTGACTTTTACACATATAGATTAAATCAGAGGGAAAGCCACCATTACCACCTCTGTGCAAAGAGGGCTGCTGAACTGCAACTGGCAACTTAGCCAGCAGGCATTTAGCAGACTTGATACTCAGTCATATTCTCTTTGACCTTTAGATCTTATCCCTCTGCAGTCTCTCTTGCCTTAATTGTTCTCTCCCACTGAATGTCAGCTCTTGTCCCTTTCTTAGGGTCACCATTCTAAAGGTTTGCAAACTGGTGACTTCCATAGAGAATCTTGCTTTCCCCAATGCTCAACAGGTTGTTGTGGCCATCCAACAGGATGGATACCCATCCATCTCTACTTCTATGCTGGCTTGGAGAAACACACGACCTGGTTGGCACCACTCTTACCTTCCATAGTGAGTTACCAGCATTCCCACAGGCAAGGACCCCACCAGGCCTCCCAGGGCAAAGATTGAGACTGTCAGCGAGTACATGAGGGTGAGTGGCCCCTGAGCCAAGCCCTGCCCATAGCGTCGGGACCATGTAGCATTATAGAAGGCTTTGATGTGCTGCAAAGGAGAGAGATACAGCATGGAGATGGGCTGAGTGTGAAAATAGGATGAGAGTTCTCTCCCTGCATACACTGTCATCAGATTTTAACAAAAGATAAACTGGAACTTCATGATGTCTGGAGGGAAAAGTGTCAACTAAAGTGAGTTACTGGGGAGGAAGAGAAGAGGGTATGTTCAACATGGAATATCAAGCCAGGAAGTGGGTAAAAGAGGCCTCTTCTAACAGCGTAGTGCTTTTGGGGAGAGGGATGGAAGACTATACAGTGTGCATGTGCAGGAACTTTCTATCCCAATCTTACCACTGCTGGAGAGTTCACCACAGCCAGATTGTAGCCATAGAGCATGGAGGATCCAAACGATGACAGGACAGTGACAGCCAGCAGGGGGAAGGTGAGGTGCTAGGAAGGACAAAAATGTGTGTCAGACAAGGAGGAGATGAAAGTAGATCAGGAGACATCCCAAACTTCTCATCTGACCCTCAAACGTTGCCCCAGATTTGCTAGGTTGGTGAAGTGACCTACACCACTGGTTCAAAATGGTGCTGAAAAAGTCCAAGAGGCAGCAAAGAAGAGCTACAAAGGTACTACAGAGGAAGCGGATGGTCTAGAAAACTGGAGCAAGTTGAAGTCTTACTATAAGCGTGTTTAATCAGAACTAAGTCTGCTCAAGTGCTACGGAATTTGAGCTCAGTGAGACTTATTAAGAATGTATTCAGCCGCGTGTTAGGGAAATTGATGGGAAAGCATCCCACATACTTCTCACATGCAGAACCAGTCCTGGGGTGATGTCAAACGAAATAAGTCCTTGCCTCGCTTCCCCCCTCCCCGGAGCTCTTGAACCTGGACCAGAAGCCCCATGTACTTCATGTCCAGATCAACATAGTAGATATGTATAAGTAGGCTTACCAGATCTCCAACCGGGACAGAGTGCTAGACCTTTAGGAGAAGGAATGTGGGCAGGTGTAGCTTGTTAATCCTTAGAGCACAATCCTAGGCATGTCTACTCAGAAGCAAGCTCCACTGAACACATGCTTCAGGATTGTGCTCTAAGGATTAACAAGCTACACCTGCCCACATTCCTTCTCCTAAAGGTCTAGCACTCTGTCCCGGTTGGAGATCTGGTAAGCCTATGTATAAGTATTTGGCTGCAAAGACCCTTCTGAACTATGTCCCTTCAATTCATCTCTGGCCTGTTGGTGGGATGAGTTCAGCATTTTTTCCCCCTGTTCTTTGCCTCAGAACATCCTCTCTAAATTCTGTGTGCCATGTGTGTGCATCTAGGATTCTTGATTCCCAGCCCCCCCTTACTGTACTTTTATCCCCACAATAAATACATTACTGTGTGGCTTCTCTAACTATCTTGATCTTGTTAAATGCCACGTTCCTTGGAGCGTGTCACAAACCAACTGTACATTTGGTCATGTGTCTTGGGCATGTCTGATAACAATATACACATACAGACAGATTAGAACAAATTGCTTTACCAGCGTGGCTGGAACATATAATGGAATTTAGGCCCTACAGAAAATAGAGGCTGGACAGTCTTTAGAAATCATGGTGAATATAGACCCTGTTTATGATTCTGTCTTACTACATATTTATGTCCTGCTGGGTAACGAATATCCTGGGGAAAAATGTGCCGCCGCCATGGGAACAAAGCGGTGCCATGGGAACAAAGTTTTTTTTAACCCTACCTGGGTTTTTTTTTGCTAGGCCTCTGGGGGATGTGGGGAGCCTGCAGACTCCTCCACAGGCCTCCCTGCACCTCAAAACAGCTTCAAATCGCAGTCGTGACCCACTTCCGTTTTTCAGATGAAACCGGAAGTGGTCACGATTGCAATCTGGAGCCATTTTGAGGTTTGGGGAGGCCTGCGGAGGTGTCCGCAGGATCTCCGCAACCCCCCCCCCCGAGGCCCAGCAGGTAGGGCTTTGTTCCCCCTGGTGGCACGATACTGGAAGCGCCGTTACTGCCAAAGTCACCCCCTGCAAATATGCATGGGGAGGGGGAACCTCTGGTCACCACTGACTGGTGGTGACTCTCCAGAGTATTTGACTTGGATCTTTCTAGCCCTACTTGGAGATGCCATACGCTCTACCAACAAGCTACAGACCCTCCTGACCCTCTGATTCGCTGTGCTTGCCTTGCCCTCTTTTACCCCAGAGTTCCTTTGAGAACCCACCTGCCTGCCTGGCCCTGACTAGGTCACTGCCTCTGTCTGCCCCCTCCTGATCATGTTTGTTGTGTTGGACCTTGACTTCTGCCTGCTCTGACTCCGTTATCTGCCTTCACCCCTCAGATCCCTTGTCTGCCTGACCCAGAACCTGACTCACCTGCTTGTCTCTGAAGGCCGCTGAGGCCTGAGACGTGATAGCACAAACAGAAATTATCCGAGTACTGATGTGAATGCCAAGCACCTTTTCCCATTTTAATATGGAGTTAATAAACCTAATCAGCCAGACTCCCAAAGAATAAGATCTAAGAACTAGGAAATGTCACATAAATGGTAAACATGTAAACCAAAGAACCAAGCAGAGAGCCTTATGTGAGTATGGGGCAGACCTTTTGAATGGCCAATGGCAAAATTCAAGAGTATTCTTTTAATGGAGGAAAAGGTTTATTCAGGAAAAACAGAAGAGAACATCCGCTAGATATAAAGATGCAGGCAAAAATCATACTAATGAATTAACACATTATACTAGCTTAGATATTAAAAGCTGAGGTACAGAATGCAGTGTTCAGACTGATTACTAGCCATTAGTAATCAAACATGTGCTAATTGTTCCTGCCAGGAATGCAAAATTGTGACCCTCCCCCCTTCAGTATCTCATCATTCTGGAATTCCCAAAATAAGCCTTTTGCCAGATCCCTGCCCCCTTCACCCTATTTCTAAGAGAAATTTCTCCATTCAGGTACAACCATTCAAGGGAAACCTCAGGGTCAAGTGGCTTTTTGGATACTATTTAGACTTTTTCAGTACATATTTGTCCTTCTAAGATAAGTGAAGAAGAAATTTTTAAATACTTTTCAGGTTACACAAAAGAGCCCAGAGCTGAATTGTGGGGTGTAAGGAAGAATTGTAGTTACCCAGGATGGAGAGAGCTGTGTCGGTGCCATTCGGGGAGAAAAGTGGGGTACACATTGATTAAATACATACATTTTTCTTAAATAGGAATTCATCTGACCTACAGAAAACAGATGCAAGTAAAAACCGAAACAACTAAGGTTGGTGTATGCAGGAAGCTTAATGTAAAGCAAATGCAGCAGCCGGAATGGAAACTTTACAGCAAAAATTAAGCTACTTTGTCTGGCAATACAAACAAAGCCTGTTTTTTATGGAGAAAGTAGGGAAAAGACAGAAGAACTTTTTATTCAAATGGAGAGAATTCCTAACAGCTTGAAGGTAAAGCTGCCGGAGAAGTTTGCATGAGAAACTACATATAATATTTTCCTAAAGGCAGAAATAGCAATTGAATTAGAACAGCACCCCCCCCCCCCGGGGGGGTGGATTCTCCAGCATTCACATATAACCTCAGACTATATCAGTGATGGCAAACCATTTTGGATTGGTGTGTCAAAGATTTTAAAAATGCCTAACTTGACTCTGCTGGTGTGTCCCCCCCCCCACCCCGAACTTTTAATAGTACTTTGACTATTGCTACTTTTAATAGTAATTTTGAACTGAACTGAAAACTATAGAACACATTGCATTTTATTTAACATCAATTAGTGACTTTTTTGTTGCTGAGTTTGACTAGAGAATAATTTGAAAGAGGTCTGCCAAAATTCCTGCCCTAAATGTTTAAGACAAGTCTGTAAAACTTTTGCGAAAATATAAGGTGTGTCAGGGCACTGGGGAAAAACGCTGGCGTGTCACCCAAAATGACCTTGCGTGTCACCTGTGATGTCATAGGTTCGCATGTCATAGGTTGACCATCACGGGACTATATGAAGAGTATCCAATCTATATGGGTCGGTAAAATATATCTTGGTACAGGAATAACTGGATGGGATTCCCTAGTTTAGCTCATCAAAAATAGACCAGGCAGATGGCTACAGCACCCCTTTATCATCAAGCAGCTAGAGAAATGCGAGGAGGAAATGGCTGAAGTCCTATCCGCTCCTAGCTTGAAGGCAAAAGATCAGTTTGATCTCAAAAACCCATTGATGACCAGGTGCCTTTCCAAGCCTGGATTCACAGCATTCAACTGTCATTTCAGCAAGGCCAGCTTCTCTCACTATGATCCCTTCTCTGGGCACAGAAAAAGGGATGGCAGCCTACTATGGATGGAGAGCGAAGGCACTGAGAAGACCTCAGGCTGAGGAAAGATTTATAAGAGAACTGGGGGAACAATTTTGGTTTTGCAACAGAAGCCTGTGTGATCTCTTCAAGGATCTGATCTGTTCTAGGCCCAGGTGGGCTAGAAACTAGGGGACAGTCAAAGCCAGAATGGAACAGAATGGGATGGGCCATTAATAAATGAAACAGATGCAAAACAAAAAAGAACCCAGCAGAATGCATTAGACAGCTAAATTCCTGTACCATTCCCAGCCAAAACCCATCCAGAACAGGACGGAACAAGCTGGAACGGACATTTTCTAATTCAGTATCATGCAAAACTCAGCAGCATATACCGGAGGTACATCGCATCAGAACAATATTTTGGAAATGACACCGATGGAGAATTGAAATTGTATTTGACTCCTCTTCTCAGCCAAAATTCCTTTTAAGCAAAAAACAGATTTGAATGTCTGCTCTTCAGGCACCAAACAAAGCAAGACTCATATACACTGACACTTTAGGTAGGAGTAAAAAAATGAGATCCCAGATGATCCCAAATTCCATCAGAACCCAATCCAGGCAAATAAACATTTTTCTGGAAAAGTGACAGAATCATAAATTTCTGAAATAGGCTGAGCACTCAAAATCATAGGGTCCATTGGAATAATTGGGACTGATATAACAAGTCACAACCTGCCCCCTTAAATTTCAGGTTCAAAATCCATCCTGGGCTATGAACAGTTTTCTGGGAAAAGTGGCCAGGATACCAACTTCCATTGGATTAATGGGGACGGATATAGTAAGCTACAAACTCCTCCAAATTCCATGTTCCAATATCCATTCTGGCTATAAACAGAAAAATCACAGATTCCATTGGACTAAATGGTACCTGTTCCGGGCTATGAACTGTCTTCCAGAAAAAGGGGCAACCAAAATCATAGGCAATCCTAAGTGCAGCTCAATGCCACCATTATGCTGTTGCATAACTGAAAGAATCAATGATTGGCTATGTTCCTTTAACACTCAATTAGAAAGCAATTGACTGTGAAAGCGAGGCCTTTATAAAGCCTGTAGCATTTTTAACTCAAGCCTGTGGCTTCTGTTGTGTTTAATACAATATCTTCATTGATACTGATAGAACTGAGAAATTTGGTATGCATGTTCAGAACATAATTCTCTCTTTCAGGTTTGATTATAGGCCCCAAAATTCACTTTTCCATTTTTAAGCAGCTCATAAAATTTAACCTCTCCCGTGAATATTAAGGAACAGAAATCACACCTAATCTGTGAAACATTTTGCTGATAAAGTTGCTCATATCTGTGTCAACTTGGATTCAACGTTGGAACTGGTCCTTGGCATTCTTAAGGCAACTGATTGTCCTGTATTGATGGACACATTCCAATTTATTCAGCCTGAGCATGTGGATAGGGTGCTTGGAAGTTTGAGATCGACCACATGCTCATGTAATACTTGCCTAACCTGGTTGTTTAAGGTAGCCAGCAGTGGCCATTTGGATGGGGGTTGTGAATGCCGCACTGGGATATGTAATATCTATATTTAGGGAGGCTCTATTGTATGACCCTTGTTGAAAAAACCCTCCTTGTACACTGCCACTTTGATAATTACCAGTCAGTACCAAGCATACCATTTTGGGGCAAGGTAATTGAGTGGGTTATGGATGGTGGACCAACTCCAGGCTTTCCTTGATGATACCGAGTCTGGGTTTCCAGTCTAGGTTCAGACCCAGTAGAATACTGAAGCAGACTAGTTGCCCCGGTAGATGACTTTTGCTGGGAACTAGACAGGTTGGTTCCTGTAGATCTCTTAGAGGCCTTTGATACAACCATCAACCAAAGTACAGAAAAGAACCCTTGATTTAAATGGATCTCTATTTAACAGACTTTGGAAATACCAGACACTGTCCGCTTTCCACTGTCTGCAGAGATCCCAGTTAAGCAAGGGTTCCCTTTAGAGATCCTGCCTGCCTCCAAGCGCCATCTAAGCCGCTTTCCACACATACCTACCTTATAGGGCTCTCTCGGTGCCTCCAATCCACCTTGCCTTTGCCTTCAGAAAGCAGAGGAGCGTTTCCATACCTAGAGCACTGTAGTGGAGAGGGAAGCTGCAGCGTGAAGAAGCTCTGTAAGGTAGATAAGTGTGGAAGGGGGCTCAGAGGGATTTTTTTTAATGGACTAGTGGGGGGGAGGGTACTGGAATTTAATGGATTTTCAGGATTAACAGACATCCCTGCCTCCATATCACTCCATTGCACTGGCGGTTCACTATATTCTTCTAGATCGCAATAGGAATGGGGTTGGGCAACATCACATGACATTGCAGTGATTCTGCTTCTACTGTCACGTAGATTCCATAAGGTGGTCTTGTGGGATTTGCATATCAAGTTTTTTTTTCCTTTGGAATGTTTGATTAACAGAACAGTTCAATAAATGTTACATAAAATAATAAATCTGTTCTGATGAGCTGTTTTTCCACTTGAAACCCACTCTGGAAGTATTTTTACATTGATGTGTAGGGCATAAATCAATAAGTCCACAGATAAATAATTGCTATTTCCCTCCCCACCATGGTGCAGAGGGGCAAGAGATTAACATTTTCCCCCTGCCATATTTTCCAATGACAATCTCATCAAAGCAGCTATTTGCTGCAAATAGACTGAGAGAGAGAGAGTGGAACTTTCACTAAGCCCTGGTGGAGAGCTGGGATCCCATGGCTTGGTCCCAATTAACAGCCTTGAAGTACTTCCTTAAAACAAACAGAGAAGCAGCCTCCATTGCAGGCAAGTAGATTGAGACTAAGTCCTAGAGAGGCTCTGCAAGGTTCTGTTAACCTTGCAGAGCCTCTCTAGGACTCAGTCTCGTTCTACTTGCCTGCAATAAGGAGCCAGAGGCTACTTCTCCTGTTTGTTTAAGGAAGAAGCGGAGCTTACTGGGAAAAAAGTAACAGCCTGGGGGGGGGGTCCCCATGATCCGTGGATAACTGAAACCGTGGATAGCAAATCCGTGGATACGGGGGCCCACCTGTATTACTGAGGACGTTTTAAAGCAATCTCAGTTTCATCATTCACAGATATAAAGGTTGACTTAGTCCTCAAATGAGATTGGGGGAAGTGATGGCAGCTGACCTGGCACAAGGCTGCCATAGCCCTTCTCTTCTGTTTTGCATTCTTGCTCACCCCTCCAAATTTGACCCAAACCCTCCAATGCCACATTGAGATTATACATGTGAAAAACAGACGAAATGGCAAATGGGCCTGTGTTGTTCTACTAAAGAAAAATCCAGAAGCAACAGAAGGACTGAGTACATTGAGCGAAACATCTTGGGATTTGGGTTATAAAACTTCAATTTATAAAATATCAAAATGTAAAATACATCAGCAAAAATCAGTAAAAACACAAAGTAAGCATATAATGCTAAAACCTCATGTAACAAATACTTTAAGATCACTGAGTAAAATACAATAAAGACATTTAAAAACTGCAAGGGCATGACGTTTCGTTTACCAATCTGTAAACTTTTTCAAATGCTAAAAAAAATGCTTTTTAAGCAGCAAGACTTTTATGCTTAAAAATGCTTTTTAAGCAGCAAGACTGCGATGTGTACTTGTAACATCTTCTTGCCTACTTAGGCTCTTTTTTTTTAGCATTTGAAAAAGTTTACAGATTGGTAAATGAAACGTCATGCCCTTGCAGTTTTTAAATGTCTTTATTGTATTTTACTCAGTGATCTTAAAGTATTTGTTACATGAGGTTTTAGCATTATATGCTTACTTTGTGTTTTTACTGATTTTTTCTGATGTATTTTACATTTTGATATTTTATAAATTGAAGTTTTATAACCCAAATCCCGAGCTGTTTCGCTCAATGTACATTGTTGCGGGTTATAACAGTCTTCGATCACTTCTAGAAGGACTGAGGCTTATTTTGCCCCAAACAACTTCTCTCCAAAGTGAGCTAGCTTCTCAGTTCTCCAAAGCGCTTCTTCAGGTTGGAGTAAAAGAAAAGGGAATGTCTTGCTCAAAGCCCCTGCCTTTTAAGCTGAGCCTGGAGGGATTTCAAACCTCACCTTGGAAACAGAACACCCTGTCTCCACAGGCATCACCAAATGAGGCCCTATTTTGCAGTTTTTGCCCCTCAGAAGTCCATTTGCTCGGGGCAGAGGGGAGCCACAACAGGCCCCAAACTCAACAAGATACTCTAAAAATGGTACTTTACAAAGCAAACTGAGATAGCCTGAATTAGAGCTCAGGCTTCTATTGGACAATCCATGGGAGCTGACGGGTGGGTGGGTGCAGGGAATCCTTCAATCGCTTGCTGTCTCCCCCATCCCACCGGCTGGAGTGAGAGGAACAGTTGGCTTCATGGCTGGGCCAGGGCCACCCTTTGTCTCTATAGAGAAATCAATAGAAGTTATAGTTGTCTTATCTACCGGTGAAAACCATTGGAGCATGTCGCTCTGACCCTGGACTTTGGTTATATGGCAGTAATGTCAGTGCCTTGAAAGATGGGTTTCAAGAAAGAAACACAGGCACTCCTCTTGATTTTAATTAGTTGAACTAAAATTACAGTAAGTTCCTATTTTATTATCCATATGCAGATCACATACAGACTGAACATTAGAAACCTTAGCCCGCAATAAAACAGGGAAGCAATGGCCATCAAGAAGCCATACAGTAGGCTAGTGGTCTGCCACTTATACAAAAGCAGTCTTGCTGCAATTTACTGAAAAGGGAGGGAAAACATCTATGAAGAAATAGAAAATAAGTACAGTAAATGCATTTAGTTGTGTGAAATATTTTTGACTATTTATTACCACAGTACAGGTCCTATATGCCATGTCAGTTTTGTTGGTATCTTAAAAAGGAGCTTTCTGACTCCACCCCCTTTTCTCTTTTGCTAAACGGTTTCTTGGCTAGAATAGGCACAGGGGCATAGACTCCTAAGCAGTTGTGTCGCTACGACGCGCGACACCCCAGAGCGGGGTCGCGCGTCGCCCTTAAGGGGGAGGCTCCGCCCCCACGCATGACGTCACGCGCAGGAGCAGAGCGCCCTCCCCGCTCCGTTTTCGGCTCATTTTGGAGCCAAACGGACACAGGGGAGGGCGGGCGGATCCGCCTCCAACTAAAAACTGTAAGTGGGGGGGATCGCGCGTCACCCCTATACGCGCGACGCCCCCCGGCGGCCCCCCCGCTTCCCCCTGTCGACGCCAGTGCTCCTAAGGCTTCATGGCTCATTCCATCACTCCCGCCCAAGTACTGCAGTGCGACCTACCATTTTCGTTGGTCTACCTGTTTAGAAATATGGTTTTCCAGCACCTTCTTTCCGGAAAACAGGTTGAAAATGTGGGGACTTTTTGTGGCCTCAAACATCAATTGTATTTCATTACATCAATATACTATATCAGTATTTTGGAAGTTGGTGTTCTGCCATGTTTTCTGGAACATTGTTTATAACCAGGACTGCATAGTGCAATGTGGAATGTAGGCTAGTTTTGTGGCTTCCTAAATAATTTCCAGTTAGTCCAATGGGACTTGTAATTTTGGTAGATCTCACTCGCTCAGAATTGGTGTTTCAGCCCCTTTTCCTGGAAAACAGCTTATAGCCTGGAACAGGTACTGGAAGCTGGAATTAGAGGACTTTTTGTGATATATTTTATCACACCAGTTAGTCCAGTGGGAACTGTGATTTTGGTTGCCCTGCCTACCTCGGAAGTATTGGTACCTCGGTTCTGGCCCCCTGTCCCACAAAATCATTCATAGCTCAGAGCGGGTATTGAAACCCAGACTTTGAGGTGGGGGAGCTGTGACTTACCGTACTATATCAGTCCCAATTATTCCAGTGGGCCCTGTGATTGCTGTTGCTCTGCCTGCTTCGGATGTTACAGTGACCCTGTACTTTTTCCCCCCTGAAAACTCTTTATTGCTTGGATCGGGTTTCCAAATGTGGAATTTGGGGCTCATTTCATCGCTCCCACCATAATATGTTGTTGTATGCAAATCTTGCTTTATTTAGTTTCTGAAGATCATTCATTCAAAGCTATTTGTTAAAAACAGGTTTTGGCTGAGAGAAGGAATTCATACAATTTCAATTCTGAATGGGTGTCATTTCCAAAATATTGTTCTTTGTATCTCTAATATATGCAGAGGTGTTTTACATGATACCGAGTTAGAAAATGTCCATTCCAGCTTGTTCCGTATGGAAAGGGGTTACTATTGGAACTGTTTCAAATCTAAAGTATTATTCTCAAATGTCTAACACATTCTGCTGTTGTTTTCTATTCATTTCATTTATGAATGGCCTGTTCCGATCTGGTTTTTATACTGTCCCAGAAACTACAGGCAGTCTTCAGATAACCTGTGCTTGTTTTTGTTCACCAATCCACATTTTAAGCACTGGGCTTTCCCAGCAAATTGCAATAGATAAGACATTAGAAGAGGTCTGGAGCCTGTTGTTGCTGTTCTCACTTATCCTAGATATGGCCATATCTCACATATGGCCTAGATGCCTTTAAAAGGGGTTTGGACAGATTCATGGAGGAAAAGACCATCACAGGTTACAAGCCATAAGCAACCTCTTGGTTTTAGAAGTGGGTTTTCTCTGTGCCAGGTGCAAGGGAGTGTCAACGGGAAACAGGTTATCTTGTTGTCTTGTGTGCTCCCTGAGGCATCTGGTGGGGCCACTGTGTGATACAGGAAGCTGGACTGGATGGGCTTTTGGCCTGATCCAGCAGGGCTCTTCTTATGTTCTTATGTTCTTATCCAACAAAGGAAAAGTCAATGAATAAGGGGGGAGCCAAAGGGTGTGTGGCCATGGGGACTGATGGTCAAGTGGTGCCCCTGCCATTGTCTCCTCCCAAACGTTGGCACCATATGAGCACTGGCGTTGACAGGGGGAAGCGGGGGGGCGGGCCGCCGGAGGGCGTCGCGCGTATAGGGGTGACACGCGATCCCCCCCACTTACAGTTTTTAGTTGGAGGTGGGCCCGCCTGCCCTCCCCTGTGTCTGTTCGGCTCCAAAATGAGCCGAAAACGGAGCGGGGAGGGTGCTCTGCTCCTACGCGTGACGTCACGCGCAGGGGCGGAACCTCCTCCTTAAGGGAGACGCGCGACCCCGCTCTGGGGTGTCGCGCGTCGTAGCGACGCGACTGCATATGAGAACATAGAGCCCACTAGTTATGCTACCAATCCTGGCTTACTGCCCAATCCTACCCAGCTCCTCCACTGGTGCAGCCACTGGCTTTGGAAGGGAAAGGGGATGTAAAGGGGATTTAAATCCCCTTTCCCTTCCAAAGCCTCCTGTTCTGCCCTCCACCACTGGCTGCACCAGTGGAGGAGCTGGGTAGGATGATTGCACTGTTAGTCTGCTGCACCTCTGTATCCCATTCAGGCACTTGTTGCTGGCAATTCCCCATATTAGAAGAGTTGACAGGGATACAATGGAAGCAACCGAACCTGGCTGATTTCTGTGGGATATTTAGAATTGCTCCCCTAGACAGTGGGAGATGGACAGTCTACTCTCCCCCTCTTGAGTTATAGCAGGGCTTATCAGCATTCCAAACTAAACAGAACCCTATTTCTAAACCAAGAATGGGTTGGCTTCTACCATTGCATGCTGTGCTGTGCTGAGTTAGGGATCCTTTAACACTTTTTCCCTAGGGATGTTTAGAAGGTTAGAATATTGGAGTTAGAGTGTTAGAGTCGGAGCAGGACTCTGAACTCCACCGAGAAACAATGGACTCTGAACTCCACCGAGAAACAATGCAAGGGTAGAAATGCAACCAACAACAACAATTGAAACTTTGTTGGTTTCGCTACAACAGATGAAAAAAAACTGCTCACTAGCACAGAGCAATTCCTTAGTAACACACTTAAATTAAGAACCACCCCGTGTCCAGCAAAAGGTATAGAAACCAAAACAAAGCTACATAGTCTAGTCAGACTGGTAAATTTAGGATAAGCGTAACTGGCCATCATTAAGCCTCAGGAAAGCATCATGAGAACAGACAACCAACAGAGCAAAATTAAGTTTGAATACCACCAAGGCTTGAAGATTTTCTAAAGGATTGATCTAAGTAGCACCAGCACCAAAGCACATTCTTCTCCCAACACAGTGGCATCTGCAATCTGGAAAGAACTTGAAACCGGACATGGAAAAATCCATCCAGACTAGGAAAAAGCCCCTCTTTGCTTCAGATTTCTTAGTCCACCAGCAAGCCCCATACCCAGGAGAGGCGGGAAACTATCACTCCACTTAGCCCAGAGCACAGTAGCTGGGAACGTAACCTTGACCACCGTTCTCAAGTCGGGTGCAATTAAAATCTCAGCTAATCCTTTCAGGAATGCCAGGCATAGCGGCAGGCTAGGCTGGAGGGAGACATCCCTTTGTGGCATGTTGGACGCTCTGAAAACCACTTACCCCAGTGACCTTCTTGTGGAAGACAAGAGGGGGACTGCTATCCATTGGGGTAAAGTGCCCCTCCATCTCTTAGGTCCGGACAGGATGATGCAGGGGTCTGGTGGCAAAGAGAAGTAAGGCTGCCTAGCTGTGGTCTGCTCGCTGATTTCGGTGACCCATGAAGAGAGCTGTTTCAGGAGAGAGGAAAAACTTGAGGGAGACAAAATGCACAACTATTTGATACTACAATGCCCTCCAGGGAGATCCAAACCAAGGAGAGATGGCACTCTCCCCCCCAGACTTTGCCAAGTGACGGGCAGGCAGAAAAAATAACTGGCACTGGTACCAAGCCAGTAAAGGGAGGGTCAGGAGAGAAAGATGTAGGAAGTGGGAGAAAAGTGTTCTTTTCTTAAGCTCTTCGAGGCAGCCTGCTGCAATCACATGATGGTTAATGTGATTTGCTTTGCTTCTTTGAGAAATAGATACATGGGTAGGAATCTGGAGCCGCTAGGACCTTCCAGCATTGGCAGCTGCCCAGGGCACTGTTAACTCTCTCCATTCGTGGAGAATGACCAGAGAGGGAGGCAGGTAGATGTTGGCACCTTGCCTAAATAAAGGGAAACAAGGGCCACCACAGAATGGTTCAATAGTCAGACGCATGTTCTAACCAGGGCTACAGGCCATGGGAGGCCCCATAAGTCTAAATTGTGTCATGTTTTCTACTTTCTCAGCATTCACATATCAAGGTGGAGGCTGAATGTATGTCCACTGGTCTCACCCCCCCTTATATCCACTGGTCTCACCCCCCCTCGCTTTATGCTCAACCTCTGCAGTAAAGGGACATGTTCTACTGCGCAAGCTGGCAAGATTATAGTGTTTTTTCCAGCTATGAACAAGATAACTGACTCAGATAAGGAAAGAGGCCCAAGTTTTTAGAAATCTGGATAGCACTCTCTACATGAAGAAAATACCACCAGGGCACAGAGTCTTATTTAATTAGGTCACTGCTCTGGCATTATTAATGTTAGTTAATTAAAAAGAACATTTATATTCTACCTTTCCCTTCAAGAAAAAAAGGCGCCCAAGGCAGCTTACAATATAGAACAAATTTAAAAAATACTCACATGATAAAACGACAAGAACCAGCATCAAAACCAAAAAAGTGAGTTCAGTATATTATGTGGGAATTCAGAATAGAACAAAAAAGCCCATAGGTGCTACTGGAAAGCCAGGAGTGACAGAGCCAACTTCAGCTCAAGAGTGAGGGAATTCTGCAACCATGATGCCACCACAAAGAAGGCCCTCTTTCACATTGTCACCAACCTAAGCTGAGCAAAGCCCCCCCCCCCCGGTCAATGCTGCTACCTAAAAATCCAGGAGCAACTCAGGATGCAGGAGGATGCCAAACTGCGAATCTGCCCTTTCAGGGGAGTACAATCCTATCTAGAGAAGACTGACAAAGCGATATCTGAGTTGCTGGTCTCCAAATCACCACCAGCACCTTTGTTTTACCCAGATTGAGTTTCAACTTGTTTGCCTTCATCCAGTCCCTTACTAGTGATTCATAATCCCCACCACATCACCAGTGGCGTAGTCATGCCCCCAGGAGGTTGGGCTGCAGCACGCGATGATGCCCCCGCCCACCCCAAGTGACATCAGTCTGAGCCAAACATCCCTTGGGGGTTGGGCGGAGGGCAGGGACCAACTCAAACAGCCATGCGAAGGCGGCGGACAGCTTCTCCAAGCTGTTCCGCTGCCTGTAGCGCCATCGCGTTCTCCGTCGCCATCTTCTCTCCCCCGCCTCCGGTGAGTCGCCCCCTGCCACACACTTGGGGGCTCCCGTCCCCCCCCCACACTATCCCTTCTTACACTGCTGCATATCACTGGTGTTCGATGGAATGGAGATGTAGAATTGGGTGTCATCATCAGCATATATTGGTGACACCCAGCTCCAGGCCCCCAGACGATCTCTCCCAGTGGTTTCATGTAGATGTGGGATAACATGCGGAATGAAATCAAGCCCTATTTGACTTCATCTTGATAGGCCAAGGTGCAGAGCAGAAGTGTCCCAATACCTCCTTCTGGGATCTGCCTGTCAGGAAAGATTGGAGCCATCATAAAACAGTGCCTGCCAATCTCACCAAGTGACCCAGAAGAATATCATGGTTCAGTTCTGGCCCCAAACCTCCTGACACCTGAGGTGGCATACCATGATGATGATGCCAGCTCTGACCCTCCCGCTATCCAGTATTCTAGCTCAGCTCTCCCTTCTACATTTCCTCTTCCTCTTGGTCCCCCTCTTCCCTTTCCAATCCAGGGAGTGGAAGCTCGATAAGGAGCAGTGGAGGCAATAAGGCAGAGATGCCCCCCTCCCATCTGCTGTCTGAGGCAACCACTTCAGTTGGTCTCATGTATGGGCTGGCCCTGCCATGGTTGATGGTGTCAGAAGCTGCTGGAAGGTCCATAGGACCAAATAGGGACACACTTGTCCAATTCCTGGCATAGATCATCGGTCAGGGCAACCAATCCTGTCCAGCAGCTGGAGTGAAAAGGATCCCGATAACCAGTTTCATCCAGGAAGTACTGAAGCTGGGACACCACCATTCACTCGAGCTCCTTGCCTAAATACAGGAGGTTCAAGAAAGGTTAGTAATTTCCCCACACAGTGGGATCCAAGGGCAGCTTTTTAAGGATGGGGACAGGGGTAGACAATAGTCACTTTTAAATAAGCTTGCACCACCCCCCTCTAGCAATGGTGAATTTATAGCCCTCCTAGTCCCCTTGGCCAGTTCCCCCCAAGCAGCTCTTACCAGCTAGGCTGGGCAAGGGGCAAGTAAGCAAGCAAGCAAATGGACTCTCACTCCAGAGAATTCTGTCAACTTCCTCAGGCTGTACAACAAGGTGAAAAGGATACAAAATAACAGGACTGAACATCCACAGACGCTGTCATGCCCGATGCAAGTGATTCTGCCCACAAAGTGTCTAGTGAATTATTCACAGCGGGTCACCGACTACCTCACTGCCCTGGAAGGCCAGATGTAGTAAGTGCTGGTCAGCTCTGAGCAGCTCTGCTGGACGATTCTCTATGCATGCAATGGTGGCAGAAAAATATGCTTCTTCACTGCCATGGAGTAGGTCTGAAGAGGGGCTCTAATCTGTGCCTTTGTCATGAGTTTTTCTCCACCATTGCTCAAGATGTCTGTCAAGATATTGCATGCAGCTCTGAGGAGCCACCTTAGGTCCAAAGAGCCATATTTGCTGTAGTCTACAACATGGCAGAGGTAGCTCAGGAGCGATGATATCAGTGGTCCTAGCTGTCTCTTCATTCTAGAAGCAGGTCAGAGCCTCCACTGAATCACCGACCCTAGCAGCAAAAAATTCCCCCCAAGAGGCCATCAGCAATCCTTGCGGATCCATAAGCCTCCATTTGAATTGTCTCCTGCCCCTGTGGAGGTAAGGTGCCATGATTAGCTTAAGCCCCACCAGGAAGTGATCTGCATTTGCCCATGCCAAAGGAGTGATCTTAATCTCCCCCAAACCCAGATCTTCCATGAACCCAGCAGGAAATATAAGGTTCAATGAATCATTTGCACAAAGGCAGTAATTACTTGAGATAAGGCCATGGTTGCCATGGCAGCTATGAAATCCTGAGTTGCTCTTCAACTAGGGGCTTCCATGTGGACTTTGAAGACCCCCAGGACCAATACTTTGAGGGACTTTAGCACCACACCTCAGATCACCTCAGTCAACTCAGGCAGGGAGAGGAGTGGGCAGCAGGGCGGACAGTACACCAACAGAATCCCTATCCTGACTGGCCCATTCAACAATAGGTGAAGGCATTCAAGCCCAGTGAACTGCTGGCTGAGGATGAAATCATGATAGACTAACTCAACCCCTTCCTCCCAACCCTTGAAGGCTTGGCTGAAGCACCTGGAAGAGGTGGGCAGCCAAATCTTGTCAAGCAGGACTCAGCGACGCAAATAAGGCACCTGCTGCATTCTATGCAGGACTGGGCCTGCACCGGCACAGCTGGAGGTCTCCTCGGGATAAAGGGATGTTTGTCCCCTTACTCCGAGTAGAGCCTCAGCCGCCCCAATGGGTCTACTTGAATGTGTGCCAGCTATTTTGCTGGTGCACATTCGAGCCGGCCATGTAACACCAGCCAGGCCTGGGAAGGGGGATAGGATTTGGCAGAGAGCGCCACCGCTGATCCCTCCCCCGTCCCGGACCTGGCTGACCAATCCCACCCACCCCTGGAATGCCCTGTTCTGCCCTCCCTATGCCCCTCCACTGCCCGGTGGGGATTGACTTCTCTGCCATGGTGCTCCACTATTCTGCAGCGTTGGCAGAGCAGTGCAAGCCTCTCTGCCAGCTCTGCTTACTTGTCAGGTGCTGCAAACATGTTTTCTGGCACGTTTGCGACACCTTAGACTGGCGGAGCAATAGTTTCACTGGTCTAATTGTAGACAGGATTGCACTGTAAGCTCTTTTGCCTCATGGAGTATACGTCTGGAGTATACGTCAGATTGGTGCCCTCATCCAGGATCAAGTCCCGAATGAGGCTGGTTATATTATTCAGTGATCTGACATCAAGCAGCATCACTTTCAGGCTGGAAAGGAGGCCATCAGGGGAACTGGTGGTCTGTTGGCTGGGGAAGGATGAGAAAGAAGCATAATCGTTACATGACTGATCCTCTTTCTCTAAACTTGTGTTTTGCAGAACTGAAGTGTTCCAGACAAACACCAACAGAGTTGCTGCCAAATTGTAGGAAACGTCAGGCATGATGGTAGATTTGGAGATCTGACTGTACTGAATCCACAGAGAATTTGCAAAAGTGGGTGTGCATGAGAACAAATTCTTTGGTGAATCTTTCAGGATCTGGAACTCCATTATATGAGGACTGCTCAATATAATTATATGAGGACTCCAGGATTGTCTTGGTGTCTTTGGAAATAAGCACGAATCTCCAGGTGACTATGGAAAGTAATCTATAGATTTTACCAGGGCCTCCTTGACTTAATGACATTGTCTTGTTGGGGATACAACACACACACACACAGGTCCAGGAATATCTTCAGTCAGAAGAACTGCCATAAGAACATAAGAACATAAGAAGAGCCCTGCTGGATCAGGCCAAAAGCCCATCTAGTCCAGCTTCCTGTATCACACAGTGGCCCCACCAGATGCCTCAGGGAGCACACAAGACAACAAGATAACCTGTTTCCCGTTGACACTCCCTTGCACCTGGCACAGAGAAAACCCACTTCTAAAACCAGGAGGTTGCTTATGGCTTGTAACCTGTGATGGTCTTTTCCTCCATGAATCTGTCCAAACCCCTTTTAAAGGCATCTAGGTCAGATGCCATCACCACATCCTGTGGCAAGGAGTTCCACAGATGAATTACACGCTGGGTAAAGAAATATTTTCTTTTGTCTGTTCTAACTCTCCCTCCACTCAATTTTAGTGCATGTCCCCTGGTTCTGGTATTGTGCGAGAGGGAAAACAACATCTCTCTATCCATCCCATGCATAATTTTATAAGTCTCAATCATGTCCCCCCTCAAGCGCCTTTTTTCTAGGCTGAAAAGCCCCAGACGCTGTAGCCTTTCCTCGTAAGGGAGGTGCTCCAGCCCACGAATCATTCTGGTCGCTCTTTTCTGCACCTTTTCCAATTCAACTATATCCTTTTTGAGGTGTGGTGACCAGAACTGGACACAATACTCCAGATGTGGCCTTACCATCAATTTGTACAAAGGCAGAATGACATTGGCCGTTTTATTCTCAATCCCTTTTTTAATGATCCCGAGCATGGAATTGGCCTTCTTCACAGCCGCCGCACACTGGGTCGACACTTTCATCGACCTGTCCACCAGCACCCCAAGATCTCTCTCTTGATCCGTCACAGACAACTCAGAACCCATTAGCGTATATGTGAAATTTTGGTTTTTTGCCCCAATGTGCATCACTTTGCACTTACTTACACTGAAGCGCATCTGCCATTTTGCTGCCCATTCTCCCAGTTTGGAGATATCCTTCTGGAGTTCTTCACAATCCCTTCTGGTCTTCACCACCCGGAAAAGTTTAGTGTCATCTGCAAACTTGGCCACCTCACTGCCTATCCCCAACTCCAGGTCATTTATGAATAAGTTGAAAAGCACCGGTCCCAAGACCGATCCTTGGGGCACACCGCTTTTCACCTCTCGCCATTGTGAAAATTGCCCATTGACTCCCACTCGCTGTTTCCTGGTCTTCAACCAGTTCCTAATCCACAAGAGGACCTGCCCTCTTATTCCCTGACTGTGGAGTTTTCTCAGGAGCCTTTCATGAGGTACTGTGTCAAACGCCTTCTGAAAATCCAGATATATAATATCCACGGGTTCACTCGCATCCACATGCCTGTTGACCTTTTCAAAGAATTCTAACAAGTTTGTGAGGCAAGACTTCCCCTTGCAGAAGCCATGCTGACTCTCCCTCAGCAGAGCTTGTTCTTCTATGTATTTTAAGATTTTATCCTTAATGAGACTTTCCACCATCTTCCCTGGAACAGATGTTAGGCTGACCGGCCTGTAGTTTCCCGGGTCCCCCCTCCTTCCTTTTTTAAAGATTGGCGTGACATTAGCTATCCTCCAATCCTCTGGCACAGTGGCCGATTTAAGGGACAAGTTGCATATTTTGGTCAAGAGGTCAGCAACTTCATTCTTGAGTTCCTTCAGAACTCTTGGGTGGATGCCATCCGGGCCTGGTGATTTATTGATCTTTATTTTGTCAATTAAGTCTGAGACGTCTTCTCTTTTAACCTCTATTTGACTTAATTCTTTAGTCAGGGGAGACCGTTCCGGCAGCGGTATTTGCCCGAGGTCTTCTGCCGTGAAGACAGATGCAAAGAACTCATTTAATTTCTCTGCAGTCTCCAAGTCCCCTTTTATCACCCCTTTCTCTCCCTCACCATCCAGCGGATCAACCGTTTCCCTGGCAGGTTTCCTGCTTCTAACATATTTGAAGTAGCTTTTATTATTCCCTTTTATGTAGCCTGCCATACGTTCCTCAAAGTCTTGCTTGGCCTCCTGTATCATCTTTTTACATTTCTTTTGCCACAGTTTGTGCTCCTGTTTATTTTCCTCATTAGGGCAAGACTTTCATTTACGGAAGGAAGCTTCCTTGCCTTTTATAGACTCCTTAACTGTGCTTGTTAGCCATGCCGGCATCCTCCTGGACTTGGTCGAGCCCTTCCTCCTTTGTGGGATACACTCCCGCTGGGCCTCTATGACTGTTGTTTTAAACAGCCTCCATGCACTCTGGAGCGATTGGACTCTTTTTACCTTCCCTTTCAGCTTTTTTTTTAACTAGTCTCCTCATTTTGGGGAAGTCTGCCCTTCGGAAGTCAAGGGTTTTTGTGTCAGATTTGCTCGGCACTCTCCCTCCGACATGCATGGCGAAACAGATCGCAGCATGGTCACCGTTCCCCAATAGTTTGGTAACATTTACCTCCCTGACCAGATCTTGAGTGCCACACAATATCAAATCCAGAGTCACCTGTCCTCTGGTCGGTTCCGTGACAAGCTGCTCTAAGGCGCAGTCATTTAACATATCCAGAAATCCAGTCTCTCTTTCATGACCTGAGCATGAATTGACCCAGTCGATGTGAGGATAATTGAAGTCCCCCATGACTACAACCCTGTCTCTCATTGACACCTCCCTGATTTGCTTCCTCATTTCAAGATCCCCTTCAGGTTTTTGATCTGGAGGACGGTAGCATGCCCCTACTATTACATCACTCTTTGAGCCTGGTAATCTAACCCACAGTGATTCTACGGAGGAGTCAGAGCCCCCCTCCAGCTCTACTCTGGTGGATTCTACCCCCTCTTTGACATAAATGGCCACCCCACCTCCAACACGCCCCTCTCTGTCCCTCCTATAGAGTTTATATCCTGGAATTGCAGTATCCCACTGGTTCTCCGCATTCCACCAGGTTTCTGTTATACCTACTATGTCAATGTTTTCCCTAGCCACCAAACATTCCAGTTCTCCCATCTTTGCCCGTAGACTTCGGGCATTTGCATAAAAGCACTTATATACCTGGTCCCCCAAGAAGGGCTGCATGTTTGCACCTTTATCCCTGCAGCCTTCTGTCCTGCTAGACTGGCTGTCATGTCCCATCACGCTACCACTCCCAATTCTTACTCTGTTATTACATGACCTGGAATGCTGGCCAGTGCTGAGTCAAATTTGCCATCTCTACACAACTTAAAAAAAAAAAAAAGCAGCCATGCTCCTTATGCAATTTCTTTGATTGTGGAAGTGCAGGACTTCCACGTTTGATTTAAAGGGACCATGCGAATAAAGAGCTCCTTCATTTTTGCAGTGAATCAGACTGGAAATCCTCACTTCCATGTTTGAAGAAGCTACATGAGAAGCATGGTAAGGAGGTAGGTGATCCACTTTCTGCTCGCTTTTAGCAGGTGGAAAGCAGACCTCTGTGGTCTGCATCCACAGCAGTCTGAAGGGAGATGGTGGTGGTGGCAGACTTGGGCTGGAGGGCACCCCAAACCCGCTGCCCTCTTGCCCCCCTGGCAAGCTGCTACTGATGCAACCTACATCACCTTGCCTAATGGATGGGCCATCCATGGGGACCACAATGGGATGGACCTGAACTGGTGCAGAGATTTTTCCTTTCACCATAGACACCAATCTGGATAAGGCCCTGCCATGACCACCATTTCCCCCTGAAACCACTGGGAGATTCCCTCCTAGAGGAAATGGCAGCTGTAGGTGAGGGGATTGATCTGGATCAGAACTATGGCAGAGGGAAAGGGTTAGCGCTCCATTCTCGTGGGAGGAAGAATTTTCTTATAGGACACTTGGCAAATCAGATGCAAGGGTTGTAGTTTAACGTCACACTTAAAAATGTGGACTAGCCAATAGAAAAACATTTTTTTAAGTAGGCCTACCAATTGCTGAAGACAGCAAAGTCAGGAAAGGAGATTGACATCTATTAAGATGTAATTATTGCCATTTACTGGGTTAGTTTGTTGACTGTGAAGCGTTCAGTTGCTTTTTAGTATTCTCCAAGGATTATGGAGATGTGTGTGCGTGTGCGTATGCGTGTGCGTGAGAGAGATAAACATGAGTCCAGAGCACTGATGGAGATAAAAGCAGCAGGAAGTTTCAAGAAGGGAAGTCCCTTCCTCTGATGTAAATCACGTCCTCCCAAGGGCACTGTGTTATGGGGATGTGTACGCTTATGGTACACTGGAGCTTACCCTGTAAAGTTTCATGGAACTGTAGTATTCTCAAGGGAGAAGCCTCTGGAATAAGGAGTCTACATTAAAATAACAGACATCTTACCAATCCTGATGGAAATCTCACAATAATACAAAATTGACATTTCTTTTCTCGGTCAGCAACACAGTTTGGGAGGGAGGAACAGTGGCATCGCCAAGCGCCCCTGCGTCTGGGGCCACCCCCCCAACGCCCCCCAATAAAACTGTCAAAAATTTTAGGTTTCGGTTTCGAAACCTATTTTTGACAGGGTTTTTTTTCTTTTTCCGGGCAATTTTAAGTGTAAAAACGGGATGTTAAAGTGTATGTGTGCTTTGCTGGCACTTATCTTGAATATGGGGCGTTCCAGGACATTCCAGCGACAATCTTCTTCCTGCACCCGGGCACAGCTTCTCCCTGCGCCCGGGTGCGGACTCCGTAACGCCCCCAGCAGCGGTTTCTGGAGTTTGCGCATGCGCAGAACCACGGAGTTTCCAGGGACGTTCTGCGCCTGTGCAAACTCCGGAAAGCGCTGCTGGGGGCGTTACGGAGTCCGCGCCCAGGCGCAGGGAGAAGTTGTGCCCGGGCGCAGGAAGATCGTCGCTGGAATGTCCTGGAACGCCCCATATTCAAGATAAGTGCCGGCAAAGCACACATACACTTTAACATGCCGTTTTAACACTTAAAATCGCCCGAAAACAGGAAAAAAAGTGGGGAAAAATGCAAATTTGAGGAGGCCCGCGCCCCCCCGAGCCTCAGCGCCCCTACGCCCTGGGGCCCACTGCCCCACCGCCCCATATCAGCCGACGCCTCGGGGGGGGGAAATGAATTCACGTGTCACAACAAAGTGAGGGGGGGGAATGGATACCCAATCCTATCCAACTTACACCACTGGTGTAACCAGTGGGGGAGGGCAGGGTGGGAGGCTTTGGAAGGGAGGGGAGATTTAAATCCCCTTTGAATCCCCCTTTAGATTGGATTTGAATCCCATTTCCGTTCTGGGGCCTCCCGTTCTTGCTGCACCGGTGGTGTAAGTTGGATAGGATTGCACTGTAAGTATCAGTTAGCTCTTGCGTTATAGGAGTGGTGCGACCGGTGGTCCTGTTGCGTTGGAATCCAGGAGATCACCTGGGAGGTGCCAACAGCATGACTGCCTCCCAAGTCAAGCGTGCCAAGTACACATATGGAGTAGGATGCTGCTGTGGAAACAGTCCTAACAGTCAGCTGGGCAGGACTAAGTGGTTCTGGATGAGGAAGACCGTGAGTATGAGTAACATAAAAAGGCTTCTTGTGTAATAGGACAGATCAGTTGATCTCAGGAGTGTCTGATTTTCAACATCCCCATATAGGTTCAAAGTGTGATATCACAACAGCATCAAGTCTTGAAGCACTGCCTCAGAAAATGCAGTAGGAAATCTGGTAGTTATATTCTACAGTGGACCTATTGTCCTGCTCACATAGCAATGTTTAGTCCTTTAAGCCATGATTCCTGAAGGGCGTGTCACTCAGCAGTTTGCGGCATTGGCCTCCCAAAACCAGAAGAAAACCATTTGCCTCACACTTCCCATGATAGATACGCTCATTGTGCTCTGAATACAGTGGGTTAATTATTGTTTGGGTGCTTAAGTGGAGACTTGTTCGGTGATGTCTGAGTAATGTGTGTGAACTGAGTAAACCCAGATTGATGGAGGTCTGTCATTTATTATTATTATTTATTATTTTTCACATTTTTATACCGCCCTTCCTCCAAGGAGCTCAGAGTGGTGTACATATTTCCTCCCCTCCTTTTTGTCCTCACAACAACCCTGTGAGGTAGGTGGGGTTGAGAGATAGTGACTGGCCCAAGGTCATGAAGGCCATGCTCTTCAGAACATTTCACTTTGGAAAGAGGCAGAAATACAGGGAATACTGAGACCTGCAGAGCTAGTAAGAAACTGGACTGGCAAGAAGAGGGAAAGTGTTGCAGGCTAGCACAGAGAGCAATCTCGGTCATTAGCAGGGGTGTAGGCAAGGGGGAGCAGAGCTCTGGGCTGCCTCCTACAACAGGAATGGCGACATCATCATCAGGAGCACTCAGCCGCTGCCTTTGATGCTTTTTTTGAAATAATTTTCTTACCCAATAAACATCAGGCTCAGCAAAAGGCCAACTGATAAATTTGCCTAGGGGCATACATTAATGTGTACTATAGGCCAGTGATGGCAAACCTTTTTGAGCCCAAGTGCCCAAACTGCAAACCAAAACGACTTATTTTTTTCAAAGTGCCAACACTGCAATTAAACCTGAATAACGAGGTTTTAGTTTAGAAAAAACAATTCGTACAGTTTTTCAAACTAATTAACAGCTTTTGTTTAAAAAGAAAAACACAATAACAGAGCTTCCAGGAAACTCACAAGCATCTCTCCCCTGTTTTTCACCCATCCCCACCCCCAGCAACTGCAGTGGTGGTGTCTTGAGATCCCAAACACAACTGATGAAGCAAAGACTGGTACAGTGGATTTTAGTGTTTGGCTACAGCAAGAAAAAAAAAACAGGCACGCACACCATTCGGGACAATCCTCCCGATGAGGATGTCTGTCAGCCGTCACGATCGGGGCATGGGTGGGAGGGAGAAGGGGCGGCGGCAGCACCAGCAACACAGCAGCTGCATGGACGCTCTTTAAATGGGGTGAAAGCGCGGCTGCGAGAGAGGTGAAAAGCTGCAGCGGGTGGGGAAGAGGAAAAGCAGGAAGGAGAAGAGAGAGCGCAACCTGCACGGGCCGGAAGAGGAAAACAGATGTCCATTTTCCCCTCTCAATATCCCCCCCCCCCCGTAGTGATCATGGCTCTCTCGCCCTAAGAAAGATTCCAGCGGGATTCCAGAGTGAGCAGAGGAGCTCTCCTCCCCCTCCGCCCGCCCCGTTCCCTTCCCCGAGGAGGAATCCCAGCACAGACCTCGCTGTTAAAAGCTTTCACGGTCTCCATGTTGTGGCGGAGGGAAAGGCTGGCGCCGAGCTGAGCGGGAGGGGGACAGGTTTGTTCCCCGCTGTGGTGACTCAAATCTTACTTGAGAGCTGGGTTGAATGAAGCAGTGAAGAACACCGAGGTAGGGGCTCCCTGGGGGCTCCCAGAGATAGATAGCCCCAGCGCAGTGAGGCTCCGTGGATCTTCCGAGCGCTCTTCAAAGCTACAAGTGCTCTTCCGATACAAGTGCGGACTTTTCTTCGGCTCTTCTTCTTGGCTCTGACCAACGCGGACAATAAGGCAACCAAACTGACCTGCCCTTAGGAAGCAAGCTTCCTCACTCCCTTCCTTCCCGCCTTTTTAGCCTCCTCCTGGGCAGCGCACGCACGCGCTCATTCGGCTCTTGGCTGAACGCCAGGAGACACAGCTGATTGGCGGCGATCAAAGCGCCGCCCGCAGGCTCCTGGCGTTCGGCGAGGAGCCGAATGAGCGCGCGAGCAGAGCAGAGAAAGAGCGGCCACAGAGAAACAGGAAAGAGCGCGCCGTATGTCGTGCACCCCTGGACTGTAGTCACGGTGTGCCCACAGAGACGGCACGGTGTGCCGGCAGCGGCACACGTGCCACGCATTCGCCATCACTGCTATAGGCCATCTTTCTTAAGGACTACCTGGGGGACAGCATGTAGTTCACGTTATAGTAATGCTACAATCCTATTCAAATATATGCAGACATAAGTCCTAATACAGCAAGACGTACTTGTGAGCAAACATGGTTAGCATTCTAACATACCTTATATTTATCTGGTATATTTTTATATCCCATTTTTCAATTTTTATACACTTGCTTTAAACTATTGCAACTCACTCCATGTATCTGGGATGCAACGAGCTAGATCTTTAAATGAAGTATATAAGAAGTTTCAAAGTAGAAATAAATGACAGAAGAAAACACTCAAAGAAATGTAAAGGTGTTCTCTCTCTCTTTTTTGCAATAGCCCTAATGGGGTGTGTCATGATGACAAGGTCCTGCCCTTTAGCATTTCCTGCTACACTACCAGACATTCACTGTGTGATTCAGAAGCCTGATGCTTCCTTCTGAAAGGGAGCTGTGGGCTATAGCAGCTGCTTGACTTCAAGGCACAGCCAGCCAGGCACAAGACAGTAAAATCACAGCGACAAAGGAATACTGTTTTCTCCATGCTGTGTGGCCACCAGTCTTCCGCTACCACTCAAATCTGAGGTTCTTCATTTTAGTCTTGAAAGCTTTGTGACCATGAGACCATGATGGTGGGAATTGGTGCAGACACCGAGAATACTGGCAACCAGGGACACTGCTTGCTGTTTCACAAAATCGACTCGGTGCCCCTTCAGTTACTTGGTACGTTATGATGTAGCCAAAGGCAGACAAACAAGTCTGGTTTTTTTTGTCAGTGCCATGTTGGTAGCCTACTGCTATTCTGGCATCAGGATCATTATGTATCATGCTTCTCTATTCCCAGCTTGCATGTTTCTTGCATATTTGAGCAATATCTCGATACTTCTTACATTTTCCCACTCGATGCCAATACACTAAACTGTATTGCATGTGCTCAACAGTGACGTTTTGCATTGTAATATAATAGCCATTATTTTGACTGTGGGAAGCTGATCACTTGCCCTGACAGTACACATCTTCAGACTGCACCTATTCATGATTATGTGCCTCTATGAATGTGTTAATTTGTATTAAGCGGTCATTTTAAAAAATACTGTTGTCCATGGCCTTATGTCAGGTAGTACATTAACCACAATCACAAGTCCATCCCCACCCCCGCCCTCTACCCTGTCCCAGTGCAGAAACCCATTCTTGGCATCCCTGCTGAAAGATGTCTTAAATTGCAAGACAAAAAGGGCAAACTCCAACAAAGGAGCATCTTATAGTCTACTGCAGTGGTTCCCAAACTGGGAGGGGCGACACCCAGGGGATCTGCAGAAACCAGCCAGGGGAGCTGCAGAGTGCAATGGAATCCTCTCGGAAAACAGTGCAATGCCAATTGACAGGCATCAACATAATGTAATGGGGAGCTGCAGCCAATTGTCTCCAATGGTCAAGGGAGCCACAGATCAAAAAGTTTGGGAAACACTGGTCTACAGCATGAACCATTTCAAGTCACTAGCTGCCGTGCATTGTATCTGCTGTGCAATGTATATTGTGACAAATGTCACAAACAATAATACCCTGAAAATTTAGATGCCCTTTTACTGCTCCGTCATTCAGGGCATCTTGAAAAACAGCATTCTGGCAGAAGAGTCTGGCTTAGTTGGGAGAGCTGTTGCCTTCAAAGCCCGAAGACCGGTGAACTCAGTAAGTTCGAGACACGCTGCCGCCAAAAAGCTGTGAAAGCCTCCAGGAGGAGAGATAAGAGCTTCCACCTGCGTCGGTCAAGTGTGGGAGGCGCCAGCCAGCAGAATTAAAAAGGATACCACCTGGAAAGTAGCCGTTCATGAAAGATTGGACATTTATATATATTGTAAAAAACCCCAAGGGGGGTTAGGACAGCCTGCCCATGTACAACGCCTTGGATTAAAGTCGGAGGAGAAATCCAATGACCGACAAAGGCGGTATGGTAAGCCAGGATGGTGTAGTGGTTTGGGAGTCGGACTTAGACCTGGAAGATCCAGGTTCAAATCCCTGCTCAGCCACAAAGCTTCCTGGGTGACCTTGGGCCAGTCACTATCTCTCAGCCCCACCTACCTCACAGGGTTGTTGTGAAGACAAAAAAGGAGGGGAGGAAATATGTACACCACTCTGAGCTCCATGCAGGAAGGGCGGTATAAAAATGTGAAAATAAAAAAATAAAATAAATAAATATATAAATACTGTATATTATTATATTATATATTATTATATTATCCTGGGTAGCAAAGGGAGAGAATTAGAATCAAAACCTCAGCAGGTTACTGCCCGGAATACACACGTGATGTCATCCAGATTTTGCCAGGTCACTTTCTGCAAGGCATGGGATTAAGTCACAAGATATAGATACAATCCAGAAAGGCATTTGAGCAAAGGAATACCCCCCCCCCCCCAGTACTTGAGTGGAAAGATGTCTATCAGTGTTTCTGGATGCAAGAGTAACAAAGAGGGAAAACAGGCTGTACTCTGTGTGATGTCCTCACCACCCCAACTCATGGCCTTTTGGAGACACAAAATAGGAACAAATAACCTTTTGAAAAATGAGTAAAAGAGAAAGAGCAATTTCAGTGCTGAAAATACAAAGGAAGACACGGTAAGCAGAGGGCAAGGAGGGGGCAGGGGACAGCGAGTGCTTAGGTAAATCATCAGGAAAGATATCCAATGACAGTGATGCAAGATGCTGCACTCCACCCCTTTTTCCTTGCTCCAAGCCTGGGGTGGGTAGAGAAGAGACCATTACAGACACCAGTTAGGGTAGTTTCGCAACACGACTGCGCCTCACTAAATCACCCAGCTGTGTGATTATGGATCACATATAAGACCCACTGAATTCCAAAAGCCTGGCCTTCATGGCCGCTGCTGCTCTCTGGTCACCACAAGAGTTTGAACTTCTGGTAAAATGCATCTTTTCCCCTGACCTTGTTTGGCTTCTTTTTAATTCCCCTGTATTTTCTTTCCCAGTGAAGTTATAAACACTTGCACAATCGACAGTTTTTCCAGAGTAAGACAGAAGCATAATCATAAGCAAAACAGATTTTATACCTTTACACCACTGCTGTTATGAGTGTGAGTGTACCTCCAACTCCCCTAGAATATTTTCCATTACTGCTTTTCTTTTTCCTCCAAGAAAATCTTGAAGAAAATGAGAGCAGCAGTCTCTGGCCTGTCAGGAAAGCATTTTCTTTACTCCTGCTGAATCGGAAACATGAGTCATCTACTATATTTGTTTTTTTTTTGCCATGTACTTGTGGTGTGTTAGTTGAAGCTCTTTTTTATTCTCTAAATTGAGCCCAATATAATGTATTTCAATGAACCAGGTACATGATCAGAGGAAGAAGCTGTCAAGATGCAAAACATACTAAAGCCGCAATCCGATACACACTGATATGGCACTTCAGTTCCTTGAACTGAATGGAAATGACTTTTGAGTAGACATGCATAGGATTGTGCTGCAAGAGGAAGGGAGCAGGGAAAGGTGAGCTGTATAAGTATAAGCACAATCAAAAAGCACACTTCTTTGGAGAAGTTGGACCAAAGTTTAAAACAAATTGGTGGGACCAATTCAATAGAGTGCATCCAATAGAAAGGTACAATCTGAATCACTTTGGATCTCATCCTCTTTGGTCCGAAACATTATTAAACAGCAATACTCAAGAGCATCTTCTAAAGGTAATTTTGTGATTTTTCAAGCAGTTTACTGCAGGATTTGTTTAGGAAAGAACACATGTTCTTTTTTTTTTTTTTTCAAAATGTGCTGCCTTGCTGTCACATGCATTCTGACCAAATTACAGTGCTCTAGCTGGAAGCCATCATCAATGAACTCTTTACAAAGTTTGCTGAGATGTTATGAATATGCTGCCCCAGTGGGAATGAATGACAGCCAGCATACATAACTAGACGCTGCTGAACTTCTGCACTTATTTAGCGGATTGCCAGAGTGCCTGGAAAACCACCTTTTCACTTAATATTCAGGAAATAAACACGCTTAGCGGGTTCACAGCTTAATCTTATTTCTGTATTTAAGTTATCTTCTGAACAGTTAAAATAATTTGTTTTAAAAAAACCACACTTGTTACCATGATCCTAGCTCGTGAACATTAGTACGTTAGCTACACATCACCAGAACATAATCACAAAATTCCAAAGCACTCATTACTTTAAGATTCTAGAGAACAAAGACAGCAGAGTTACAAATAAAGTTCAGAGATCATATGCTTTCTTTCTAACCTTCTGTGCCCACAATTCTCTGAGCTTCCAGGAGTTGCAATAGGCGTGGACTGGTCTGCTGGGTATTGGGAGATATTTTCACAGAGCACCCCGTTATTAGATTAGAGAAACTTATCAGACGCAGATTTTGTTTTGCCAAATCTTGGATGAAGTTGCACCCTCCCCCCACCCAACATGTGACACTAAAAGATAACAGAGTGACCAATGACCTCTTTAGAATGGAGATATAAACAGGTCCAGTAGTATATTTGGAGCAATATTTATGAAATGCAGCATCCTTTTGAATACACCAGAGCCTATAACTACCTTCCCTTTCTCACTCAACCAGAAAACGTTGCATGGTAAGCGAAAACTTGCAGTCATTTATTTAATTCCACGGAGCTAAGGAGACCAACAGCGCAATCCGACTTAACTTTTGTGCCGGTGTAACCAGCAGCCCAGCGAGAACGGGAGGCCCCAGAACGGAAAAGGGATTCAAATTTTGAATTCCTCTTTTGGAGGGGATTTGAATCCCTTTTCCGTTCTGGGGCCTCCTGTTCTCGCTGGGCCGCTGGTTACACTGGCACAAAAGTTAAGTCGGATTGCGCTGCAAAACTCTTAGCTTGGCAGCTAGGGGGATTACAACAGGATATTTGGAGTGTATAAATGGGGTACTTAGAAGCAACTTAGAATAGGGCCCTCTTCTTCTTTGTGACAAAGCATCTGCTTAGGCAATCATACTTAGGGCAGAGGTTTTCTGCACTTCTGCATCCACAGTGCATGTTTGATTCCTAATAATCTCAACTTCCTTTTTAACAAGTGAATGTGCTAGCCTTTGAAAACATGCAGGAATTATTGTAAATGCTCTGGTCAAAGGGGACAGTTTCTGTTTTCTGCAACTCACCCTCATGGCCCCAGTTTTGGTCTTTCCCATACAGCCATCCGTGCCCTCTTGCCACCCTTTGCCCAAAGTTTTAACATTGTGCAAGAACTCAAATGTTGAGTTCAGAACAAAGCATGCAAATTAATACAAAATTAAGCAAATTTATGTACATTTTATTGATTTGCACCATTTATTGTGAGCACTGAATCTGAGTTTTCTATGCAATGGACCACTTGCACCTTCTCCAGAAAAGCTGTGCACTCCAGAGGAAATATTTCTGCGTTTGGAAAGGTTACGTTAGATCAAAGAATCTGCAGGAGGTCGAGAGACATGAACCAGGAATAATGGTTTCTTGATAGAGTGAGACTTACGTTATGATCTAATGTTGGGGTTGGTGTGGATTTGTCTAGGACCCCCTTCCTCAACATACTTCACATCATCGAAATGTCACTAACAAGCAATTAAAAATCTTAGTACTATCATGGCCACTTTAGAGGATCTGAATTTAATTGAGCTACATTCCAATTACATTTTGAAGAACTAGGACATCCCTCGCAACATACAGCTATGCTCGAGACGAAGGATTCTGCAGAGCCTTGCTTTGATGTTGAGAAACAGATGGAGGATTTTCCAACCACAAGTATAGCTGGGGAGTCCTATAAAGGATGGGCTGCATCCGTGCTTTATTCCAGTAGCCAAGTCAGAGCTGTAGGAAGCTAGGAGTGTCATATGATAAGAGAAGGGTTGCTTTCAGAACATGCAACTCCCGGCATGCAGCATTTAACCCAAGTGGAGGCTGCCTGGGTCAAGATAGCCTATAGTGTGAATTGTGCTTCCAAGACTACAGTTGACTCGCTCCTGGCAGGGTACGTAGGATCTATTTCATAGGCAAGGCAGTTCATCCAGTAGTGCAACCTGAGGGGCAAGGAAGTGGGGGTCATTTGGAAAACTCTCTCAATTTCAGGAAAAGTAATTACTTAACCACTTAGCAAAGGGGAAATAAATAAATGAGGGCACAGTTCAACACTGTTAACGTGCATCACATGTGCCACTTAGGAACATGGAAATGCCTTGTGCTGTGGGGAGTTTCCCCAGTTCTTTCCAAATTCAAGAGTGCACACTAAATGGCAGGCATGCAATCTATTGCAAACATTGCTAACTTGCTAGATATCTCGGAGCTTGGCCTGCAGGGGAGGAAACCCAGAGAAAGGAACACATTTGTGGTGAAGCCCTCTCCTTTTTCTTCTACGAAGTCAAAATAGAGATTTTTTCCCCAGAAATAAGCATAAAACCTTAAAATGGTAATCAAAACTGCCATCTTTGCTTTGACATTTGATCAGGAAGAGTGAAACTGACTCGGTGCAATCCTGGAAACTCCGAGGGCAACGGAACGAGCATTCCGTCGCTGGAAGACGTAGCAAACATGCCATAAAGTACGTTCGCGACGACTCTGGAGTAAGGGAAGCCTGCGCAAGGCCAGCCTCCCTCACTCCGGCGCCAGATCTCCATGCGGCTGGCAGCAGAAGGTAAGAGCTCCGCTGCCGGCCGCATGGGCAGACCGACCCAGGAGGGAAGGGGGCCATTGGCTTAGCCGGCCCGGGAGGGCGGGGGATGGCGTTGGCCATATCCCCGTCCCCGCCAGGCCAGCCATGCCGTTAGACGGCCTCCTCTACTTCCGCCAGCTATTTAGCTGGCGGAAATCTGAGGAGGCCGAACGGGCTGGTCTGGATTTACACCCGGGGAAGGGGACGAGCGTCCCCTTCCCTGAGTAGACCTCCAGCCTGGTGCGCACCAGGCAGCCCGTGCACAGGGCCGCCGGCTAGATCGTTACGGTGTATTGCGCTGCCCGTGTGTATGACTGCAGGATTCCTATGCTACATATTCATTTCTGTACCCATATTTGGCTTACACATTTTAAAGCAGTCAACTGTCCCGGAGTTAATTGCACATTTTTACAGCAGGGATCTTTCCTATGGTTAAGAGTCCTTGTTCACTGTTATTCCTTCTGTGAATTCCTCCTGCAGAGTTCTCTGCTCCACAGAACAAGGCAAGCCTATTTGTCAGTAGTAATTCCAAGTTAACATTTCATTCCCAAGCAAAGATGCTAGGGTTCAAGCCCCAGATCACAGTTCTTTTTAGAAATGTAATTAAAATTCCCTTTTTAGCGTTCCAGTTGAGAATTACCTGCCCAGTCGATCCATTAAACGTCCATGAACAGAGATGACAAAACAGATTTAGAACCACCTCCTCTTCCAATGAAGGTCAAACCCCACCCAAATGGTTTGAGGTGCAGTAGAGTGAAGGCTGCAAGCTTCCAAATGTCCTTCAAGTTCATGCAACTTGAGTGGGGTAGAAGTTGGAAAACAAATATCATCTTTTTGCAGGAGCCTGGTGGCCCCCTATTTCGCCAGATAAGCATCATTTCAACTTCTTCCTTTGAAAAGGTTTACAAGAAAATCTCATTATTTTTCCCTTGAGAACATGTTTTACAGATTATGATCAATTCTCTGGTACCGTGCTTGTTTGAAGAAAAAAAAAAACCAACTACAGTGCTCAGAAATATTTGGGAACAGCAGCAGAAAAAGGTCAGGGCCATGACAGTCAAGGAAGAGAGGCAGAGTCTCTTCCCTGATCTCCAACTCCTCATAACTCAGCAAAAAAAGAAAAATAAAAAAGAAAAATAAGTGTTCTCACCAGAGCTACTGTCAAAGACACACAAGAACAATGCTAATCAACAGTCTACAGCATTCAGGGGAGAAAACACTGATCTTACAGCTCCGCTGGCAAGCAAGAGAAAGAGAATAACCTACTGATGCTCCAGCTGCAGCAGATCTGCAGTCTTGTTCCACAAACAGTCAACACTACAAACTTTGTAGGCATGGGACCCAAGGGAATAGTGCCTAAACAGTGTTAAGGGTGACAGTGAGCCTCTAAACATAATGAAGAGTAATATATGGTAAACTCTCTCTCATTTCCCCACGTGTTACGCTTGGAGGAGTAAACTAGAGTGCAAGGCCAAATCTCCCATCCCCTGAAGACCTTGGTAAGAACAGACTCCTCGCTGCAGCTCTGAATTTCTTTGCCTCTGTTTAAGCCACACTTCCAAAAAATAAAAAAACCAGAACTTCAGGAATACTGTAATACACATAATATCTTATCTGTTTTTCCCCGATAAGACACGTCTCTGACTATGCCATTGGTGCTAATACGGCCCTGGATCAGATGTAAGCTTGAAATCCATGGATCAAAAGCACACCTTTTGAACCAGTGTTGAAAACCACAGAGATAGAACCAGCTGCCCAATGATTTCTCATCGCATTCCAACTTTGTCCCCAAGCTTGAATTGCCATGCACCCTATTGGGGCAATGCTGCTCCTAAGTGCTAAAGAAAAGACAGGCCACAAAGGCTAGCCTGCCTGCCTAGCAGCAGAAAGTGAATCATTGTCTCCTGATTTCCAAACGCAAAACAAATTTTTGCCAAAAGTGACCCCCTCTTTGTTAAGAGGCAAAGAGTCTGATATTACCACTGGAAAGGGATGGGGGTTATCCAAAGTGTTCCCTAAGGTGATGGGAGGCTGCTTAGTATATGCCTGCTATTTTTCTTTCCTGCCTCTGGACGGGCCCAATTTGCCTTCTCTACTACTCTTTATAAATCTGCTGTGCAGTTTACAGGCGGAGACATGGAGTCGTCATACTCCCCTGTTCCTTCAGGAGTGCCCTTCCAACCACCTGGGTGTGACAACAGTGCACAAGTATTAGCCCCATGAACAAAAACACACTCAAGTTGGCAGGAAAAGTCCAAATTGCTATGTCACTCATTCAGTGGAGATGACGGCTTCAGTGAGAATGCTTTCCAACTCTGCTGGCATGATCTTTAGGGGATAACAAGTAAGGGTGCCACATAATGCCACCAAGAGGGACAAAAAGAAAAGGGCAGTAAGCACTTGGTGCTTTCTAGAAGAAGAAAAAAAAAGCTGGTCTCACTCCACCTTTGTGTAAACCACCCCCCCCCCCCACTGATAGTGAAATACTGTCCATAACCACCACAAACTTCTCGGGAATTTGATGTCATCAATAATTCTTCCCTCCTTTAAGCAATATTAGACTTTGGCAGAAGAAAACTTAACCTTTCACTTAACTGGCATCTGTCCCGCCAGACTAACATCTCACTTAGATGAATAACTGCAGAGTGTTATCTGAAATCGTTTGGACTTCCATCATGACCTACTAACTGGTTTCTGGCCACCAGGGCCTTCATTTGGCATTACTTTGGCCCTTCTACAGCTAAAGAGAGGTGCCCGTTATTTACAAGTCCCAAAAGATAGAGGCACCAGCCTGCTGCTCCCCTCCTCCCCACACATCACAAGGTGACTTTTCTGGCTTAATGAATGGTGGCAATGATTTTTCTGATTAAGAGCAAAGCAAGAAATTCGGGCAACATGTTAAATATAGGACGTCTGCACTCAGGACAAGAGAGGGAACGGAAGAGGAGAAGAATGTGAAGAGGGGAGGTTTAACACATCAGTCATTCAGGAAAGATAAAAGAAATCTTCCAATATAGCAGCACTTGATCAGTCAGCTGGGCTGAGAAGACCTTGTCCGAGATCAACCGCATGCCAACTTGATTCCAGAAGTGTGTCTGAGAGCTTCTCTCTTCTGTAATATCTGTTATGTGGATAATTCATTTGCCCTGGCATTGGCAGATAATTTAAATATCGCAGGTTAAATGAGTCCTGGGGAGGGGGGGGGGAGAAAACAAGAACCATTCTTCATTCACATCTTTGAAAATGAAACCCTGTGAATTAGCAAAAGGTTATTATTAACAGTTCTCGAGACTTACAAGTTAGACAAAACAGAGGTATGTGCTGCAAGTTCTAACATGCCCTCTGACCAAAACAGAAGTAGTTGCCCACTTCAAAATACCTTGCACAAATCTCAATTTCCAAAAATTATCCTTCAGCTGGTAACCACTATTTTTGGTGAACAAAGGAGAAAATCTCCCCCTGCACCCCCCCCCCCAAGTAGGAAGAAGGAACTGTCTCTATTAATGTAATAAAGGATACCTCTGCAATTACCTCAGAAACCCCCCCCCCCAACGTCTTCATAGCATTCCCAATACTGTCTCAGTGGAATTACTGCATCATCATCGATTTATTAACAGAATTTATATGCCGCTTTTCAACAAAAAGTAGCTTCCTCGTCTGTTCTTTATAACTGCAAATTAATCTCTCATGTGTTAATTCAATGGTACAGTCCTCTCTCAATCCTCTCTACATCAGCCTGCTGTCATCTCCAACACTCTTCTGGCTCCATGATTTACTTCGGGACATTGTAGCAACACTATCTCTCCCAAATATAAATTCTAATCAACTCGTTTTGGAAATGAATGAACTAAAGGTCTGTTACAATATCCAGTGATGTCTTTAGTTGACTACAAACCACCTAGTTAGAGAACTGTATGTCAGCGCAATCCTGTGTAACTCTTGCACCGGTGTAACAGTAGATCCACCGGTGTAAGTGCATTTATGCCAGTGTAACTTGCCATACGTCGATGAATGCAGGACGGACACCAGCGTAACCCCTCGGATGCTGTACATGCGCAGTTCAGACGCAGGACAGACACCAGTGCAATTCTGCCGGTGCAGGGAGCATTCTGGAGGCATTCAGACACCCCCAGAATGCCCCCTGCGTCGGTGCTTTGCTGGCGTCCGTCCTGCATCTGAACTGTGTGTGCACGGTGTCCAAGAGGGGTTACGCTGGTTTCTGTTTTGCGTCCATCGGCGTACAGCAAGGTACACTGGCATAAGTACACTTACACCGGTGGATCTACTGTTACACCGGTGCGAGAGTTACACAGGATTGCGCTGTGTAAGAGAAAGCATTTCCTAAGCACCAGCCAAGTCCTCACACACACCAGGCTGGCTGCTTGTTTGCGCATGGAAAGTAGATGCTAAGTGATGCCTAGAATCAGTTCTTTGAATTCTCCTCTTGGCTTGCTTTGCTCAATTCTTCCTCCAGTTGAAAAGGTCAGCATCTTATGAATGGGAAAACTAGGTGACAGCCTGGATAAACTGCTGAGATGATGACCCTGTAGTCTTGTGTGAGTTCTGTTAATAAGCTGTCAGGGAGAAGTTCCAGTTAAGGAACCAGCAGAGTCGTCGTGATGGTGGGGGCGGTGGGCCCCAAGCGGCGGATCGTGGGTGTGTGTGTGTGTACCTGCTGCTGGATCCGTGTACCTGACGCCGGATTCGTAACTGCTGCTGGTTCCACCTCGCAGCCGTTCTGTCTGCAAGTTTGGCCCTCCCATCCTCCCTGGTGCCGTTTGGCTCCAAAAAGGAGCCGAAAAGCGCTGTGTGTGTGTATTTCCGCGCTGCGGCGGTGCGTGAAGATGACATCACGCCCCCCAGAGGCGGGGCGTGTGGCGTTCTGTGGGGGGCGTATGGCATCCCATGGGGGGTTGTTGCGGCGGTGGCCCCCTCCCATGGGGGTGTGTGTGTAGGGCCGCTACTGGGAACCAGAAAGACTCCCAACTCGTACTAGGATACTGGGAATTATATGACCATTTACAATTCTTGCCTCTCCACCCAGAAGCTTGTCTCTAGGGTTTGTTAGTTTTTTACCTGTGCAAGTGTGAGGTACAGTGTAGTGCTATTTATCTGGAGATGTAAGTATACGTTCTGGAGGGGGAGCGGGTAGATTCTGCTTGGGTAGCTGGATCATTCAGGAAGTCCCAGATGAGGATAGTGTCGTCATGTGAGCTGCTGACAATCTGAAATTCATCAAACTGGAGCCGGAAAACTCTGCCAGAGTGCTCCTGGAAGGGGGAAGAGAGAGAAGTTCAGTTTGCTTTTTGAGAGCTGCTGAAGGCTTAAAGAGATGAATCGTATTTTCAATTTATTCACAACTTGGAAAGCTAACTGATTAATACATTTTTGAAAGCTAGCTTGCAACCCTGCCTTTCCAAGAGGTCCACCTCCTGAGACAAGGTGCGTGGGTGCATTCGCTAGGCATCACCGTACCTATCTGCTCGCTTGGAAATTTGATATGTTGAGAAACCAAATCTCAGTTTTTATTTATCTTAAGAATAGAGCACATTTCCAGCCTTCACACAGTTAAAGAGAATGCGGGCAGTGTCTTCAGAAGCCTTCGACTGCAATCTTATGCACACTTACCTGGGAGTAAGCCCCACTGAACACAATATAACTTATTTCCGAGGAATCATACATACGATTACGCTGTTAGAAGGTTGAGGTGGTCTTATGCAGGACTTACAGAAGGAAGGCCTTTTCTCTGACCCCCACATTTGTACACTGAAACCTCTTTTCTCCTAAACCAGGAGTTCCCACACTACACCCTGCGGGTCACCTCTGCCCAACAAAACATTTTAACGTGCGGGATCATTCCCTTCCTCTTCTTCCCCCCACCCCCAACCACCACAATGCTGGATGAAGCGACTGCTCAGATGGAGACAGAGAGCTAGCAAGCAGCCTTGCAGCACCAAATACAGGACAGTATTTCTCTCCGGTTGTGAAAGTTCTTAGTTCTACAATACCTAGTTACCAGGTATTCTATGTTGCAGATGTTCAATTTAGCATGTCTGCATTTAACATCAACACTGCAGAAATTTCCTACTTGTTCCTTCTGTTAAACAGCCAGTCTAATATTCTGCCATTTACTAACCAAGCACTATTCCTTACTTGCTAGTATACAGTAGGTAAGATTGTACAGTGTAATATGCCAAGAAAGGACATTCCCCCCAATGGCTTCTCACATTACCTTTAAAAAAGCAATGTAACAAAATGCATATAGGACTGCAGCCCAAGTCGCCAGGAATGCGCAATTTGCACACTGCACAAATTGTATATATTATTTTTTATAATTGACATGCCCCAGTCTACCATAAGAACAAGACTGTAGGCGCAATCCAGTCGAAGCTGCCAGTACCGGAGCGAGCGCTCCAGCAGCAGTCGCAAATGTGCCAGAAAGCACGTTTGCGACTACTCGGGAGCAAGGGAGGCCGGCCTCCCTCGCTCCGTCGCTGAAACGTCGGGGCAGCCGCCGGAGGAGGTGAGTCTGGATCTGGTGGGCGTGGGGGCGGTTTGGCGGGCCATTGGCCTAGCCGGTCTGGGAAGTGGTGGGGGATGGCCATATTCCTGTCCCCACCAGGCCGGCTAGGCCGTTACACAGCCTCCTCTACTTCAGCTAGCTATTTAGCTGGCGGAAATCCAAGGAGGCATATCTGACCGGCCCCAGTTTACACCTGGGGAAGGGGACAAGCATCCCCTTCCCTGAGTAGACCTCCGGCCCGCCACTGGACTGGCAGCCTGGGCGCAGGATCCAGCGGGTGGCCGTGGGCTGCTGGCCGGATCCTTAGTCAGGATTGCGCTGCCCGTGCTGTTTGGGGGCTGCTGCTCTAAACCATGGCATTGCAAGCTACTTTTGCAGGTTTTTTTTAAAACATATGTAACGCCCAGATTACCCGTTTACCTTCTCTCTTCCAAAATATCAGGCATATGTGTGAGGTTCCAAAATCTTCATGATTTTGTTAATGAAACCTGTTAGAAAGTTTATACAGGGTGTTTCTAATTCTATGCACATTTCATTATTTGCTATGATTTTGTTCCTGACTGCAGAGATATGAAATTTTAATACAGAAATCTAGATTGAGATACATTTTACTTATTCATTTAAAAAGATTTAGATCCCCCCCCCTTTCTACCCTTCCAGGATCTCAAGGCAGCTCACATAATAAAAAAGATAAAACAATAAAAACACTCAATTAAAAACAATACAATAAAAGTAGACAATAAAAGCCAGTATCATCCTAACTAAAAGCAATGAAACATTAGACGCTATAGTGTGTTGCAGACCAAACATCTAGTGCCTTGCTATAATCTTTTAAAAAAACTAAGAAAAGGTGGGCACTTTGGAGTTCCTATTGCTTCTATATATTTAGTCTTCTTCAGTTTTGGAAAGCTGCTGCATGTTGATGACCCCACACTATAAGAACTGTTCTGCAGTACCAGTTTCAGAAAGAAAGTGAAGCTAATGTTGCCTATCCAAGTGCTCCTGCATGGCAAAATCTCATTGTATGTAGAAAACTAGCACATCAGGGAGAAAGCTATCCTGGAAGCCTTCTTCTCAGCATCTTTCCATGGACAGGGAGTTTTTGATGCGAAGGAACATTCAATCATGCAGTGTACACTTGCACCTGAAAGGGTACACCCCAGGAGAACTATACCGAACACTTTTTCAGAACTACACCAAACACCTTTTCAGACTGGCCTTCCACATATATAAAATATGTTAAGCAGAACTATGAAAAGGCATTTTTTTTACTAAGCGGACACCTTTCAAGTAAGTCAAGAGGGTTCTTACTTATGCCACGTATTCACAATTGATTTTGTGTTTATTTTCCACTTCACAGCACTAAGATGGAGCCCTTTTTCAATACAATCATTGTTTCCCTTTGGATACTACTCATATAAAGAGCACGTTGGTAGATATTGGTATCTGAAAATGCATTTTATGTAAATGTTTCTTTCCTAAAGGGTTGCTTCTCAATTTGCATTTTACAGATATTGGGGCAATCTGGTGACTAACAACCCACATCTCGCAATATTACCACTACCCCTGTTTAACATTTAGTTAACCCCCCCTCCCCGGTGACAGACTGGGTGCTGTTCAGAACCCAGAAGTGATGAAATACCTCTTCTATTCAGGGGCCTTTCAATCTACAACAGACAGGGGCCAAGGGCTGATGGTCAGAGAGATGCAGGAAGAGGGGGAAGCCAACAGCGCTTTGATCCTGCTGGAAAGAGGGGGGAAGGTGCTGTCTGTTTATGTTACCCTATGTATGCCTACTCAGAAGTAAGTCCCATTGTGTTCAATGTGGCTTACTCCCAGGAAAGTGCATATAGGATTGCAGCCCAAGTCACCAGGAATGCTCAGTCTGACTCACAAACTACCACTTGTCCACTTCCATCGGTCTCCTTGCTGAAAGTACCAGCATCAAACATGTAGCTTCCTTACACGCACATGCTTTGCTCCCTTTCCTCCCCCACCCCTCCTCCCTGCCTGAGATTCCAACCAGATTCACAGAACATGGCAGGGAAAGGGACTTTCTGATACAATCCTATGCATACTTACTTAGAAGTAAGTTCCATTGTGTTCAATGGGACTTACTCCCAGGAAAATGTATAAATTACAATTATGTTTGGAATTAAGAACTCTTTGTCTGCTTCTCTGAGTGAGGGTGTGAAGAACAGCTTTTTGGGTGACTGTTCCCACATGCCTGCTTTGGGGCACGATCCTTTACACGCCGTACATGCCGGCACAGAAAACAAACAGCATAGGACTCCTCTTGCTGCCACTGGCAAGAGCAGGATGCTTTCTGCCCTCAGAAGGGTAAGCCCTCAGGGGAAAGCTCCCACCTCTTTCAGATGGCAAGTGCTGGTGGGATACATGCAGACACAGGAAGTCTGCCGGAGGATGACTGGCTGCATGGGAGGAGGGACTTGCGCAGCTTTTGCCTCAAAGAAAGCCCTGGATTGCAATGAGCGTGTTGTCACAAATCCCACATGGGTGGAAACTCACAGATGAGACTCACGGAAGTGTTTTCCCACAGAAACGTTGCACGTTTGGTCTGGGCCCAAGACATGGTCGTTAGGCCCCCCACAGACCTTCTGTCTTTAAAACAACAACAGAAAGTGACAAACAAGTCCAAAATCTCTCCCCCCCACGTGTTGGGAACTGTTGAACTGTACAAAATGAACTGTTGAAAAATAGAACTTGTGAGGAGTATTTTAAAGGGTAAGACATGCATGCATGCATGGAAGATAATGCATATTCTTTCTACAGACTTGTTCAGTGTGCTGGGTTCTACTCTATGGAGAAGCTCACTATATCTAGGGATATCAGAAAGAAGCTGTTGAACTGACCTACAATACACAAGTTGGTTTGGGGAAAAACAGAATTGTGTCCCCAGGGTTGGGTCAATATTAAGTCCAGATGAGGTAGCTGCCTTGGGTAATAGATGCCCCTATTGCCCATCAAACCTGATTGTATACCCTCGTGAGCACTGTCCTTGGAGCCAACCTTTAATGGAACTGAATTCGTTGGAATGACAGAGGTGAGGAAGACTGTATTGACTGCAGCTGCTCTTCACCAAACAAGATGAGATTTCACGACACATAAATACTGGGGCAAATCTTCCCAACCAATGGAAGGTTCTTACCACAAGAGTGCGCAGGCAGAGGGTTCCAGCAGGGGCACGAGGGTCCAAGGCAGCCACCAGATCCCACACTTTAATTTTCCTGATGGCAGGAAAAGAGAAAGATGAGCTAGGGTTCCAGTACTCAAGAATGCAAGGATATGGGGCTTTAGCAGGACACCAATTGTTGGACATGAAAATCAGTCAGTTCCCCTTTAAACCAGCACTGAAGACACTGCAGCTAATCAGTGTCACACGAACCTGGTGTCAATCACAACCCAGCTTAGCTGGAACACCTGTATAACTGAATATAACTGAAGTTTCATTTCTCCCAGAGACAGGGTGGTTTGGAGTACTTTGGTGCTCCCTCACCTTTGACAATGCCTGCCAAAGATGCAGGCGAAACATCAGGAGACAATGTTTTTATGAAACCGTGGCCATCAAGCCCGAATAATCTTAATCTGAACACAAATACCAGCTAGGGTTCCGTTCAAGAGAAAACATAAAAACACTAGATGAGATCTAAACTTAGTTTAGATGATAAAACCAGCGTGTGAGGCAAGAACTCTGCTCTTGCGACTGGCTTTCTCCATGTCTCTTCTATGGGGCATGGCGATCTTAATGGAGGAAAACAGAGGCGTTTCCATCACCTTCGCTGCGCGGAATGGCTCCGACAGCAAGGGGGCGGGGCCTCCTCGCTCCGGTTTGTAAACATGGTACTAGGACGGGGCGCAACTTAGGGTGCCGCCCCTACTGTAGAAACGCCTCTGGAGGAAAAAACTTATATGGTTTACATAACAAACTGAAAATTAAGAGAGGTGATAGCAGCTAAAGCAGAGGAAATGAAAGAGAGTGCACTGTTCTATAGTGCCTTAGCAGCAAGTGAAACAGCACTCTACAATCTGTGGAGGGAAACATGGTGACGTGGACTGAATATAACAATATCTTCAACAGTGCAGGGGGATACGGTCCCTGAAAGTTGAGCACTGCATGAAACACTGTGTAGAAAAGCTTTCAATAATGCCAGGACAAAGAGCTCTGTAATGACTGAATCAGCAGTAAAGGAACCTGCATTATTCAAGGTATGCATATATATTTAAAACCCCAGACTTCATATGAGAAGAAAGTAGTGCATGACTCCACATCTAGCAGTTCTAAACAATATCAGTCTGTGGAGAAGGGGCCATGAGAAAGACAGTGGCATGGTATAGCTTCCAAGTGCTGCTTTGGACAGACAAGCTGTCACCAAAAGTTCACTCCCTAGACTACAGGCATTTTGCAACGTTGCTGTGTCATCTGCCATCAAAATGGTGTTCAAGGAATAAATCCAGGCCAACACCATGAATGACTGAATGTGGACAAACCCAGGTTCAAATACCTGCTCAGCCATGACACCCACTGGGGCGCCATTTTACATGGCGCAAAAGCGGAATATCGTATACATGCAAGACAAAAAGGAGTACTGGAACACTTATATAAAAGCAGTTTTGAACATATAGGCTAGATTCCCCAAACAGCTGACTATTTATATGCAAATTCTACCTCCTCCCCTTTTGCAACAGTGAGGTTTATTTAATCAATGAAATTAATCTTGGGGAGTTGATGATCAATCTGCTCTTTACCAAACAAGAGCATGGTATGAGGATGGGAAGAAACTGTTATTGTAATGACAGTGGTTAGGTGATCAGGAAATGTATTTTTTTTTTACTATAAGTGTTTGTTTTTTCAAGATATATGTTATTATTCCCTACTTTATTTACTATTCTATGTATGTAAATTTTATATTTGCATTTTGAAAAGTAAAAATTGTCATCTTTTTTGAAAATCCATGTTGCACACAGGTTCCTTGTTACAGTGGAGCACTGGATCTGTCAGTAGAAAGTACTTCTCATATTCTAACTTGAGCATATGAATGACAGAACAGCGTGAGGCGAGGTGGGATGGGGAGATGAGAAAGAAACTGGGCACCTCTTCCCCCCAATTCTCACCCATCATAGGCCCCGCTGACTATCCTCTTGTTATCGAAGCGTATGCATCTCACCAGCTCCTCGTGGCCTTCTAGAACCCGCAAGCATGCTCCACATTCAATGTCCCATAACCTGGGAGAAGATAATACAATCATTATGCAATTGTTTTAAAATTCTAGGTTGGAGACACAAACTAAATTGAACTTGCCTGATTATTCAGGGCTGACAAGACTCTGAAACTCTATGTTCCCCTTAAATTCACGTTTCCCAGAAAACGTTTTAATCTGAAAATATGAATCCTCATTATTTTTCATTTCCATCAAATTCAGGAGCAACAGTGATATCCTGGAATCATGGCTTGGATACGAAGTACAAGTTACAGCATCTTGATTGTGCTAGATTCCTATAAGGCCGGGGTAGCAGTGGCAATGTAAATACAGGATGGGTGGACAGGGAGGAGCAAAATACACCCAGTCACTCATGTTTTCCCTGGAAACTACCTTTTCCCAGCCTTTTTTCTCCTGTAGGTGATTGACTGATTATATCTCATCTTAGAGTCCCACTAGGACAGTGTTTCTCAAGCTGTGGGTTGGGACTCACTTGGTGGGTTGCGACCTGATTTCTGGTGGGTCCCTGGGGGATGGAAAGATAAGATAAGTAATTGCCTCAAGCCCCGAGGCTATTCAAAAATCAGATAGCTGCTAATTGCCCTGCAAGGAGCTGAGCTCCTGCAGTGTGCAAGCTTGTGTAAATATAGGGAGATAAATGTTTGAGTGTCTTTTTTCTGGTGTTCCCCCCCCCCCCAAGTCTGTCAATGATAGGTAGTGGGGACATGTGAAGGCTGGGTCACATAACTAAGCCCCTCAAGCCTTGCGGCTATTCATTAGGGCTGCCTCATTATGAGAAATGGATTGAGTTTTTTTGCAAATAAATACATAAAGTACTACTCTTAAATAAATAATTTTTTTTCCTAGATCACTTTTTTTTAAAGTCTCGTAAAGCTAGGTGGTCCCAATTGAGTGTCATTTTAAAAAGTGGGTCCCGGTGCTAAAACGTTTGGGAACCACTGCACTAGGAGAAAAACGGCTGGAGTGAGGCAGCTTTGGGAGGTGGAAATCATAGGTGGTGGGAGGGTTCAGCTCCTCCCTCCTGCCCATCCGATTTGTGCTTTAAATGGCTCTGAACCATATGAATTTGGGGGCAACCTGATTCTTACACATAGCTTGTAAAATATAGTTTCTCTCTAAAGACAACCCCTGCTAACTGGGCAAGAGGCACTTTTTCAATTGGTGCTCCTCTTATCAGTGGAGGAGCCAGACCATTTCACACTTGGTGCCCAACCCTTTACACCCCCCCATAAAACCCACGGTGCCCAACCCTTTACGTCCCCCATAAAACCATTTACGCGCCGCAAATTTACGGGACAGAAGAAAGAAATGGTGCCTGTGTGAGCAATCCCTGCCCTTGCGTCTCTAATAGTGCATTTTTAGGGGTGTGTGTTTGTGGGCTTCAAATGTATCTTCCTGGGGGCAGTCCTGTATTGAGCCCCCCCCAGGAAAAGCTTCTCCTCTCCACACCTTCCTCAGCTGTACCCTCCTCCCTGCCTGCCCCTGCTGGGGTTTCAAATGTTGGCGCTTTCTTTGAAGCGATTGGCTCCCCTGCCCGTCAGTCTTACAATGCCCAGAGCAGCTTCCAACCCAATATTAAAAACAATCAAAGGGAAAAAAGGCCGAGTTCCTCTGAACAGCTGACAGCATCAAAGGGCATCATCAGCAGGAGCCGTCGTGTTCTCCCCGCCCCCGGGTGTGTGTGCTTTCGGGTACTTAACTTGTCTTTTCGGGGCGCAGGGCGGGCAGCATTTTTAACTCCAGCTGCTCCGGCATCCATCCATCATGGACACAGGCAGATTTTAACCATATCGCAAACTGCCACACCACCCGAGACATGCCAGCCTAACTCGTGAAGACAGCCTTACAGTCCAATCCTGCGCATGCTGCAGTGGCTGGACTAAATGGACAGCTGCTGCATCCTGCACAGGATGCGGCCCATGCCAGCATGGCCGGGGCTCACCTCGGGTGAAGGGACATTTGTCCCCTTCCCCTGGTATAAGCCCCAGGGGGCCCAATGAGCCTCCTCGGATGCACGCCAGCTCTTTAGCTGGCACACGTCCAAGAGAGGCCGTGTAAATGCCGATATCCTCACCCAGCGCCGATATCCTCTCCCCCTCCCAGGCCAGGTCAGTCAATGGCCCCCTCCCCGCCACCTCGGTTTGCTCTCCTGCCGACCGGCCTAGGACTTACCTGGGTCAGTCAATGCAGGTCCTGAGCGACAGCTATGTAAGCGGTGCCGGCCTTCACACTAGAGGAGCCACAAAAGTGCCTTATGGCACTTTTGCGACAACTTAGGCCGGCAGAGCGCTTGCTCCGCCATCCTAAGGTTACGGTGGATTGCACCCTTAGTCAGTAGTGCAATTTCACTGGAGTCATTTCAGTGGAATGGAGACATTTCGTACTAGTTTATACCTGGTCCACATCTTGTTATTCCTCAACAGAGATTAAAATCTAACAAAGGGTAAGCTGGTTTTCAAGACACTCCTCACGCTTGGCTACAGGTATAGAATTCTATTTAATTCAACAACTGAGAATTCAGTATAAATACCAACGTTTTAAATCTTTGCGATATTCACTAGTCGAGTGTGAGACACTGTACAGAACACAGAAGTTGTGCAGTCCCTGCTATGAAAGTTTGCAATCTACTGTACATTTAAACGATAAGGGGGGGGGGGGGGTTTGACAGACTAACATTTTGAACACCTCCAACTAAAATTTTTGAATACCAACCCCAGGAAGTGCACAGGCTGACTGTGCATCCTGTTCTGAAAGTCCCCCAACCTGGGCCGCTCTGAGAGACACTGCCAACCCTTGCAAAATTCTAGCAGAAGGATTTTATTCCGTGTAAGCATAAAAGTAATTGTATTCCCCTTTAAATTTATTACCATATTGACATTTATATTTGTTGGTTATTACTGTGTGTGGTGTTGTGGTTGTTTTTCTAAACCCTGCAATATTTAACTATTTCCTGCTTGGATTACTATTTATGTTTTGTGTCTTCCAACTTTTATGTCTGTGTGGGGCTGAGTGGAAAACATAGCTCTTTTTAGTTGGTTTATTATTATTTCCAAATCCAAGTGGCAGGCATGTTCTTTGCTACAATGGAATGTTGGTTCATGACATTTGACAAACTCAGTTTTCTCACAAGAGCTGTTGCTCTTACCAGCCCTTTGTTTAGCCATACCATGAAACCAACACCACCAAATTTGTACTTCTTCAAACAAAGCTGTGGTGCTATTTACAAGTCCTTTGATCTTTACAAGGCATTAAATAGAATGCAGCTGGTGAGTGAAGGCGATAATTGGTTAATGGCTTCAACTGTCCCATTCCAATTCCCCATGTCTCTTATTTAAATTGTCTGCTGCAGCACTCTGATCTGTTTGTTTTCATTACTCATGTTACCGCAATTATCTTCAGTAACTAGTTTTCTCTAAAGCTACACTAGTCAATTACCAGCCTCTAAAGTCTCTTAATGCTAGGATTTGTTTTGTTGTTGGGTATCTTTATTTGGACACTCCATGGTTTGGTACATTTGACCTTGGACCCAGAGAGTTACGCACACAGAAGAGGAAAGATGATACCATTCACTTGAGTGACCCCTGTTGGTTCGATTAAAGAGATCCCCTTACCAATTTTTTAATCTCTGCAAACTCACTAAAAGTTTACAGCTTTAGGTTGGCAGTGGCAACGTTATCCACTTTTTAAATTGTCCTCACAACAAAGAAGGTTGCCAACACATTTCCCGTGAGGGCTGGTGCTGAAACAGCGGCGGAACTGAAAGAAGCTTCTCATTGAAGAAATAGAGTATGACAAGGGCCGGGCAGACACTGCATGAAACATGAACGCATGAATGGAATACCTTTGGACAAGAGTGCCAATATTTACACACTGACAATGGGGACTGGACAGGAAAGCAGCATGTTATTGTGGAAGGAATGCATTGCCATTTTTACAAGCCTAGCTTTAGCGGATTACGGTTGAGCTACAGGAAGTCACTGCTTCCCACTTGTACAAATCTGACTAAGCAACGTCCATTTTTCAGTGATATTTGTCATGCTCCCCACTCTCCACTGAAAGCTATCAAGCCCCATCCAATTAGCACCATCTGAATGGTATCTCAAAAACCCACAGGTTCTCATAGTATGGAACGGATTAAAGCATGGACTGTTTCCGGCCAAGAGAAGCTGACTTCATGAGTACAAGCCACCTGTTTCAAAGGGTGCCTGCGGCCAAGCCATGAAAAGGGCTGGACTGGCAAGATCCCAGCAGGGTTTTGGTTTGGGATTAAAAGCCTCTTATTGCAAATCCAACTCTTTAAGTAGACACAGAGACCGTGAGGGGGAGCATCCTATGCAATAGCCCATTTCACGCTCTACATTTAAGAAAAGCCTTTAGTAAAGCTCACACAGGATATAAAGAAATCTATACAGCAACTGCATTTGTCAAAATTAACAAAACACCAACCAGATTAACTAAAAAAAACCTACAGTATATAACACCAAGCTCAACATTCACTATGAACTGTATGATTAACTTTGCTAATTGATGGCTCTGGGGCTTTGAATGATGAAAAACTGAGGCAACCACAGAAGCATTTTTGAATCCTCATTTCTACAGCAACAATGTCAGAACTGTGGTCATTTAGTGTGCATGGAATGTGATGCAGAAACTGGATTTTTGGAAGTGTAGTGGTGCTAAGAAACAAGTCAAGTTTCCCACTCCCACAAATGGGAAGAAAAGAGTTTGAAAATACGTAAACAGTGTCTGCCAACACAGTGTGGAAATATGTCAACAGTGTCAGAGTGGAAGGGGGGGAGGAGACCTTGGGACATTACTTCTAACAGTCAGGAAGTAGGTGTGTTTTACACAGCTTCATGTTCATTTCCAATGGTTCCTTGTCCTTGAACCTAAGGCTCTTACTGCCCATCTTCCATACTCCATGCATTATCTCCCTTCTTTGGTTCCCTACACTCAAATATTGAATTGGGTTATATTATGTAGACTAAATAAATATACAGTATATTCAATTATTCTGAACTCAGATTGTCAGGTTTCTTGAAATTTCTAGGCATACAGAGTAATCCAGTAATTTTTAAATCTTACTGGGTAACATTCAGGCAAGGTGTATACATGCAATGAAATGAGGTAGCAGAATGGACTGTATCAGTTCAAAGTGCAGGTGAGAGATGCCATGAAGGAAGCCATTGGGGAGGGCATGACATTTTTTTATTTTGAAAATACACACAACAATATAATTACAAAGTAAAAAGAACTTGCTGATTTTAGGTTATAGAAGTTTTTTAGATGAAGGTATGAGACATAAAACACATATACATGAAAAGACACGGAAATATGCCATTTTTGAATTTCCCCCCACATTAAAAAAACCCACTCCCAGGAAGTAAAAAACTAGCACATTTAAGACAAATGTGCCCAGGTCTCTCCCTGCTGGGCTAGTTTTCTATTTAAATGGTTGGAGGGGAGTTTCCAGAAAATGCACCACCTGAAGTCTGAAGTGGTACAGTCTATTCTTCAATTGTAGGAGTATATCATCACATCCTACCAGGGATGTATCTAAAGTCACTAGGTCACGAGTGCGAGTCATTTTTGCACAAGTGCGAGTCCGAGTGTGAGTCAGTGCCAAAACATTTTGGGCAAGTACGAGTCCTTTTGTACATGAGTACAAGTCAAGTGCAAGTCATTTTTGCACAAGTGCGAGTAAGGCCAACACCCCCCCCCCCCGAGTCATGAGTCGAGTCAATTTGGGGAAAAGGTTTTTTTTCCTGAAAATGGGGTGGGTGGGAGTCTGTGTGGGGTGTGTGTTGGGACCTCTGAGGCTTCTAAAGCACCCACTTGGCTTTCCCTATGCCCTTCCCCTCACCTCTCATTCTTGTCACCACCCATTTGGCTTGGGAAAAACAAGCATACTTGTGTCTACATTCAAACAATTTATTATTCCCTCCCGGCCCGCTCCCCTTGCCGAGCTGATCATCTCTTGGACTTGGAGTTTTGGCCAATAAAGAAGAACTGCTGTGGCAGCCTCGCCTTCCCTCATCCCTCCCCTCGCGTTTGGAGTTGTGGTCAATGGCGGACAGATGGTGAGAAGAAAAGGGAAAAACTCCAAGCCAGGCTTGCTTTCCCACCCCCTCGAAAACCCTCCCTCCCCATTGCCCTTCTCCTCCTAGGTCTCCACTGCGCCTGCCTGCCTGTGTTGATGCCGGTTATTAAAGGAAAACGACTCGGAAATGGCAAGTCTTTACCCCCACGAGTGCGAGTCCCGTGGGTCCGAGTCAGTGGATCATGAGTCCGAGAAAAAAGTGACTCAGTCGCACTTGTGAGTCGAGTCATTTGACTTGAGTCCCCATCCCTGCATCCTACTGTATCTGTAGATTAGACCAAGTTCACAGACACACACACAAGAGAGAGAGAGAGAGAGAGAGAGAGAGGCACGTGCCAAACTGCACATTACACACAAATGAATATAACAATAACCCAATTCTTCTCCCTGCTTTTCAGAGGCGTACAAATATATGGGGTTCAGGTGTGCAGCGCCCCAGGCGCGAGCGGGCACGCTACCTCCGAGGGGCGCCCGCTCGCGCCTCTTGTTCTTAGAAAAAAGTGCAGCCGAGCGGCTCCCAAGCAGACTGCCGCTGCTGCGCGCTCCTCCTCGTCCTCTCCCTCCTCCCGGCAGCTCGCAGATCAGCTGGCTGGCGCTAAAGTCAGCTTGCTCATGTCGGAGGTAGACCGCGGCCCTCCCCTCCGACATAAACAGCGCCAGCCAGCTGATCTGCCTCTAGCCTGGCTGACCGCGCGCCCGCTGCTTTCCCCTCGTCGTTCCTCGATCCATCCTTCGTCGTCTCCCTGAGTCCCTCCCTCCAGGGCAGCTCGGCCTAAAGCCGAGCCGACTTCAGCGCCAGCCAGCTGATCTGCTGGCTGCGCGCTCGCTCCTTCAAGCCGGTGACGCTGTGCTTGGGGGAGGCGGCAGCCGGGCTCTGGCGCGAGGGGGGCGCTCCAGCCCCCGCCCCCCCGGGCGCCGGAGTGGCTTAAAACGCCACTGCTGCTTTTTATAGGCAAGTGTTAGAGCAGGAGAGTTAGTCGACAGAGAAAGGGTGAAGTATGCATATGTGCACACACTGCATGTTACTGTGCATCAAAAGATTCCCAAGTCCTTTTCAGTGGGGGAGGAAGGCTTCCAGACTATTATCATACAATGTAATTGTGCAATGCATAGCCTGGCCCAGAGGGAGGAAACACATGACCCAAGCTTCTTACCTGATTGTGTTATCTGATGACCCACTCACTACTAGTCTATCTCTGTACTGCAGACATGCAATGCCTCGCTTGTGACCGTTTAAGGTACGCACGAATTCGCAAGTACTTGTGTTCCATACCTGAACAAAGAGAGGTACATACAAACCAAAGGAAATTAATTTTTGACAGCAGTTTATAGAGGAATTAATTTCGCATGTATGAGCAATTTTACTTGTTCAAAGTCATGAAGACTTCAAGGTTTGCACCTTTATAGTTCTATCACCTGACGCCGACACAATGTACTTGTCATCAAAGTCGACCACATTGACAGCTGCCCTGTGTCCAACTAGAACCCTTCGTAGAGTGATGTCTGTTGGGGAGGCCATGTCCCATACGGCAATGGAACGATCTTTGGAGCATGTCACCATCATGCCATTATTAAAGCGCAGGTGCAGTACCGCTTCGCAATGGTGGATCAGGGTGTTCAGCATCTCCCCCGTATTTACATCCCACACTCTGGAGTCATGATAGAAGAATGGTGGAGGAAAGGAAAAAGAAAAAAAAGATTGTATGTTTCCTGTTATAAGCAGGGTTCCAATACTTGAATACACTCCAAGGAAAATGTAGATTGCCAAACATTCCTTTAACAGATGTTTCAAACAAGCCTCTCCGATCATCAACTTATCAATTTCTCAGTAGCAGTAATTTATACAGTATAGCACTTTTGGTATATAAAAAAGTCTTTCTGTAAAAATCTCTGTCTTCCTTCCAGCAACTCTGTGAGGTAAGACATTCTTATATTTACTTGGTTATTTTTGGTTGGTCTTGAACAAAGCATTGCCTGACCTTGCGATTGTGAAAATGAGATGGTGTGTAATTTACTCAACATCATAGGAAACTGACTTACATTGAACTAGCTTGATACCTGTGCTTCGTTACTTTCATCGAGAATAAACATATATCTTATTACTGAATGTATGTAACTTCCAATACACATACTCACTTTTTCTATGACCGTATTGTTAATAAACTGAACATACTCACTTTTTTGTTAGTATAAGTACATACAGCTTGTGAACTATACTTTGTATAGAGTTAATTTGTTTGCGTTAAATTTGGCGCGGACTCAAAAAAAATTAAGAAAGGATTATAGCCGATTCTTCATTCTCCCTCGAATCCATTTTTTTCATGCAAAAGATCCAAACAATGGGTGTTGCATTAGATTCACTGGGAGCCCTTCCACCACTCCAAGCCTTCAAGCTTCTTAAGGGCAGGCTATTGGACATCGAGCAACAAGTTCTTTCTGCAGCAGCGCAGAAAATATGCTCCCCCCTGCATTTCCAACTAACTTCACCTGTATGTAAAATGGCCAAATATCTTGCACTATTGAAAAGTCCTCAGGAACGACGGGCCTTTACTTTAGCAAGATGCAATGTGCTCCCGTCTAATGTTACAACTGGCAGATATAAATCTGTGCCACATGAAGCACGGCTATGCCCTTGTAATAACACAGCTATTGAAACCTTGCCACATATGTTATTATATTGTGATCTTTACCAAGACTTACATTTATCCCATATAGGTCCGATTTTGATTAAATACACAGGATTTTCTGATTCAGAAGTCATATATTACCTATTGGTTGGTGACGATGAATTACGCACCAATCAAATAGCTAACTATCTGGATTTATTAATAAAACGTCAAAGTGATCTCACCTTCATATGACACAGATTCATTTGGCTATAGATGGCAGTTGGGGTCCCTAATATATCTTAATATCTAGATGGTCCGTTACAGTTGCTGTTGTTGTATCCACTTATTCTGACTGTCTTAGATATTGTTTTCTGTGTTTGGATTAGTCTGTGTTTTATGATATTGTTTGTCTGTTTGCTATTTATATTTTATGTATGTTTGTCTTTATGCCAATAAAGGTTTCATTCATTCATTCATTCATTCATTCAAGAAAGGATTATTTTTCACTTTAAGTGCGTTTTGTACCTTTTTTTGAAGTCGGTTTTATTTTAATTTTTTTAAAGTTTCTTAGCTTCATTGTTTCATTTGTAGAAAGATATGGATAAGCCTACAAAAAACTGTTAGGGGACCACCAGAGAAACGTCCTCTATCGAATAAAAAATACTCCCTTTTACCCCTTTAGGGGTGAAATTTTAAAAAACCGTTAAAACTCTAAAGATTTTAAAAAGACATCTATATGCCAAAAAAGAATGTTATAACTCAACACTCACAGGAGCTACGAAGGGTTCTATAATTCACCCCCGAATCTAGATTCGCCACTTTAGGGGTTGATTAGGGTAAAATCCTGAATTATGTTTTTAAGTATTTGTATGGTTTTAAGCATTTGTATGGTTACCCATATTTTTAAGCATTTGTATGGTTACTTTGTAAGCAAAAGCCAAGTTGATATTTCATTGGGCCCAAGAGATATTGAGGAATCTGTGAAAACACATTTTACCCCTTTTCACCCCTTTAGAGGTCAAATTTCTAAAAATCCGTTCTTAGTGGGTGCTTACATCATGGAAGGAATATACTCCCCAAATTTCATGTTTCTAGGTTCTCAGAAATTTCAGGCAGGAATTTTTCTCTGCCTACCTGCAGATGCCAGGGATTGAACCTGGGACCATCTGCATGCAAAGCAGATATTCTGCCACTAAGCCACAGGGGAATTCACAGCTGACCTGGAGTTTGAATCAAAGGCCAGTTGAAACATATCCACTGGGCTTTCTCTGGATTCACTCAACACAGTTACAGATTCCAGCTTGCAATACAGTTAATATTGTCAAAACCAAATAAGGCAAGGGAAAAAAGGCAAAACCCACAATTGAAGCCGATTTAACAGAGAAGATTAATGATCTGAGGTGAGGAAGTTTCTGTGCTTGCAAATGTAATATGAAATCATCTGGCGTCAGCTATAGAATTTGGTTTCCTACCTTCATTAAAAAGGGGGGAGGGGGGAATATTGGCTGCAGAGAAAAATACTGCCAGAGTTTTGTCAAAGGGGCAGGAGCTTCTATGTCCTTGGATATCTCACTATCACTCTGGTTTTTAAATCCCTGTTCCTCCAACTCAGTCTCCTCCTTGGCACATTTCACTGCTTTTGCTTTCTACTGATTAATATTAAAATACCACAATTTTCCCAAAATGTAATGGTGCAATAGACTCCAATAAACTCCAAAATGGATGTTTTCTCAGGACCTGGACGTTTGTGGAAACAGAGTAAATAGTACCATTTCTCTACCTCCCATTTCTTTTTAATTCTAGACTAGGGAGACTAGAAAAATTCTAGATGCTGAGTATCCTGAGCGCTTAAAAGTGCTCTCTCAGTTGCCCAAGTGCTTCACAGTGTTAAAATAGCACTCAAGATTTGAAAGTATTCCAGCTAGTACTTAAAATATATAGCAGCAGATGGCACCTAGGAATTTAAAATATTCTTCTAGCCCAGATAAACTAGACAGGATCTAACTGGATATTTTATGTAAGCCAAATCTGTAGGATCAAAATAACATGTTGACAGTTTTATCTTTTTCCAAGGAGAGAGAGAGAGAGAGTGAGTGAGCATGTACTGCAAACCCTAAATTCTATCCAGACAGAACCCAGCATTAGTACGGCTGAAGCACTCCTCAGGGGAAGGGGATGTTTGCCCTCTTACCTCGAGTTGAGCACCAGCCACCCCGATGGGTGGGTTTTGCTGGTGCACATTCAAGCAGGTCATGTAGTCCTGGGAAAGGGGATAGGATTTCAACGGAGCCACCGCTGCCGATCCCCCTTCCCGGGCCCAGCTGACCAACCCCCCCCCTCCCGGAATCCACTAGCAGGCTTTATTCGTGCAAAATTTCCATGTTGTTTGTTCCACACTTTATAATTGTTTCTCTCTCCCCCAGACGACAGAATCAAACTGGCGGTGTGGAAGGCACAGCTTACAGAGAATGGCAGAGTGTGTTATTGCTGGTCTCCGGGTTAGATAAGATTGTGCCATAAATTAATCTCTCTTGTCCCTCCTCTTGAGGGCTAGAGTAGTACAGTGGCCAAGAGCTAAGAAGTCCCCTAATTTAAATCTCAACTCAGTCATGAAATCACTAGGTGGTCTTCGCAAAATGTGGATTATACTTCTTGCCTGTTTGTAAAAGTCATGGAAAATGACTGGGTTGGGCCATCCCACCCACCCTTGCGCCAGTTTAGCTCCAAATTGGAGCCATTTGGGAAGCCCAATTACCAGGAGCTGGAGTAGGCCGCATCTGGAGAATTACATCCAGTTCTGGTCGCCACATCTCAAAAAGGATATAGTGGAACTGGAAAAGGTGCAGAGGAGAGCGACCAAAATGATTAGTGGGCTGGGGCATCTCTCTTATAAGGAAAGGCTACAGTGTTAGGGGCTCTTCAGTCTAGAAAAAAGGCGGCTGAGGGGGGACATGATTGAGACGTATAAAATTATGCATGGGATGGAGAGAGTGGATAGAGATAAGTTCTTTTCCCTCTCACACAACACTAGAACTAGGGGACATCCACTCAAATTGAGTGGAGGAAGTATTAAAACAGACAAAAGAAAATATTTCTTTACCCAGCGTGTAATTCATCTGTGGAACTCCTTGCCACAGGATGTGGTGATGGCACCTGGCCTGGATGCCTTTAAAAGGGGATTGGACAGATTTATGGAGGAAAAGTCCATCACAGCTTACAAGCCATGATGGGGAAAAGCAACCTCCTGGTTGTAGGAGTAGGTTTTCTCTGTGCCAGGTGCAAGGGAGTGGCGACTGGACACAGGTATCTTGTTGTCTTGTGTGTTCCCTGAGGCATCTGGTGGGGCCACTGTGTGATACAGGAAGCTGGACTAGATGGGCCTTTGGCCTGATCCAGCAGGGCTCTTCTTATGTTCTTATGAGCTCTGGTGGCCTCTTCCGGGTCACACTAAGCCCGTGGGCCTCAAAATAGCCCACAGAAGTGACAGAAATCTACTTCCAGTTTTTGAATGCAAATTCTGGTTTGCTTCGGAAAACTGGAAGTAGCTTTCAGACGCTTCTCCGGGCCATTCTGAGGCCCACGGATGCCAATAGAGTGGGCAACGGGCCTAGTGTGAATCGCGACCCACTGGGAAGGACAAGGTGGGTCAAAGCACAGAACAGTTTGGGACCCGTTGCCTTGGGAGATGAAGTGAGTGGCTATGGGTGATATGGCATTCTCCATGGTGCCCCCCACACTTTCAAATGCCCTCCCCAGCTTAATTTGTCAAGCACCTGCATTGTTATCTTTTAGATATTAATTAAAAACAGGACTTAAGCATTTGGTGGCACCTGTCAGATATCTGTGTTTATTTTTTTGCCAGTTCTTTTCAGTTTTATTATTTGTTTTTACTGCAAATGCAATGGATTGTCTTAACGGATTGCCGTCAGCTGCCTTGGAGGCCTATGTTTGTTAGAAAGGCAGGATATAAACATTTTCAATAACTGTAATCAATAAATTCATAAACAAATAGCTACCTGACAGTAGAATCTGACGATCCAGTGATGATCACCCGCTCATCATACTGGAGGCAAAGGACTGATCCCGTGTGTCCAGTCAGAATCCTCTTGCATTCTAGTGTATTCTTGTCCCAGATCTAAGGGGTACAAACTGATTTCATCACAAGGTAAGCAGACTGTACTGCTAGACTGGCTCTTTTGTTTTCTACAACACAGCATTTTATTTACCAAGGCGAGCAGAACTTCTTTAAGTGGCATGCAATGCACTTTGTATTCCACAGGCACTTTCAAGCAATATAAACTATCCTTAATATCTCTGTTTTTAATATGAACATAGTCTTTACCCTTCTCATTAGGGAACAGGAAGACTTTAATTACTGAAGGACCAATAACACGGCTAGCAATGAACAGAGCACAAGAAAATGAACCAGAGAATATAGATTTATCTCCTTGTTTGGAAAAGAGGGAGGAAAAGCAATGCACTTCAAAGTCAAACTTGAAGGGGGAAGCAGGGAAGAGGAAGAAAAGGATTAACCAAATCTCTCTCGGTTTTCTCTCCTGCATTGCACACCCAATTCTGTAACTGGATTGGGTGTTCCATCCTTGCCCACTGGGGACCTCTCACCTTGATGGTATTGTCTCGGAGGCCACTCACTATCTTTTGATCATCATATTGTAAACAATAAACCCCTTTGCTCGTTTCACTCCGGCAGTGGATTCTCTGTAAACTGTGCCTTCCACACCGCCAGTTTGATTCTATTGTCTGGGGGAGAGAGAAACAATTATAAAGTGTGGAACAAACAACATGGAAATTTTGCACCAATAAAGCCTACTAGACTCTCGGGACAACAGAAGCAGCTCTAATGCGAAAACCATTTATCATGAGATAGTCCCAGAGAGTGCTAGGGAGAAGAGGGACAGCCTGTTGTCCACCCCCCCCCCCCAAAGCCCCCAATCTATAACTTCCATAATATTGCAGACTCTTCTGAGGAACACAAGTATCTAGCACATGGTTTCTCAGTAATAGAAAGCAGGTCTACCTAGGGACACAGAAGCAATTGTCTGAGAAGGTGTGACTTCTTTTGAGGCTTCCCCTCTGCCTTGATAGGGTGAAAAAGCAGAATGTTAAATTCACCCATAAACTATGTATCCTTCCTTCTTGTGTTGAGTCAATCCTATCAACCCTCTTCCCCCTTCTGTTTCCCATGTATCTATGCCATGTCCCAAGGACCTTCAAGCATGCTATAGGTCAGATGTTTTCAACCGGTGGTACGTGTACCACCAGTGGTACTTGGGTACCTCTGGTGATACGTGGACCACTGGGAACCTCCAAACCACGCCAGGACCCCCCAAATCATGCGAAAACAGTGGGGAAGTGGGAAGGATAGGATTGGGCTGTTAGCTCACTGTGAGCATGGAAGTGGTAATACAGGTAACAGGAGTTGAACAGCCATGATTTATAGCATATATTGTAACTTTAATTGTGAAGCCAAGGTTTTGTAGATGATACTGTATTTTCAATTTTACACAAAATATTAGACAGACGGACAGGGCAGCCAGCCTATCACCAAAGCACCTGGCATCTTTTCCCTCCACCAAAGGACCCGTATATTGTTGCATGTAAATGTCTTAAGGGCCCATTCATATGCAATTTGTAACATGGGCATGACTTTGTACGTATGTAGGAAGGATGCGTACACAGTGTCACATACAAGCATTCACGATTCTCGTTTGCCCTGTGCACTTGCTAAAACTGACTATAATATCTGTGTACATAAACTGCTGTGTGTGAAACAACCCTAAGGAGCATCAGCTCAAGTGAAGGACTTTCCGCCAACTGGTGCATCATGATCTCTTCTGGCTCTTACCTCTATATCCTGTATAATTTTGGGATAAAGTGCTCTGTAGAAGGAATTGGGTGGGGCTATTCCATCGGGTGGCTTGTTTTTAAATAGATATTGTCCCCTAAAAAAGAAAGAAAAAAAAATACTCATCACTCAATCAGCTGCCTGGCCCTGGCTATGTTGTGAAAGAACTGATGAGGCACTCTGCAGTGCTCCAACTGCTGGGTAGATGGAAAAGGATGACTAGACAAGATTTAGAAGAGATTACGTTCCCTGCCTGTAATATTACTACCTTTAGACATGTTGCAGCTTCACAGGCTTACTTGCTGGTATTAAAAGGTAAAGGTATCCCCTGACAATTAAGTCCAGTCGTGTCCGACTCTAGGGTGTGGTGCTCATCTCCATTTCAAAGCTGAAGTGCCAGCGTTGTCCGAAGACGCCTCCGTGGTCATGTGGCCGGCATGACTCTCCTTGTCGCAGCGCATAGCTGGAACACGGAGCGCTGTTTGGCCAGCGGGTATACAGGCTTACTTGCCGGTATTAGGGCATACCTATCTTGATCTTTTAAAGGATAAATAAAACCGCCATAGCACAAGTGAGGGTGGGTAGCTAGGTGCCCTCAAAAGAACGGCAACAGAACAGCATCTCAGAGATAGGCAAATTCCCCAAAAACAATAAGATTGTTCCAAGCCAAAACATGATATGCCATTAAGCAGTTCATGGAATTGGCAAGAGTATTTTACTGCTGCTCCTGGCAAGCAGCGCTGGCGGCTTCTTTAACATTTCCTCCCAGCCCACAGGTGTATGTATTTAACTCCTGTTGCGTATATACACCCTTGGGTAAAAATGCCTTAACTTAGCCTAGATATGGAATCTACGTATCCCGTGCTAGAAAAAGAAAGAAAGAAATCGGTGAATGGCAATCACTTCCTGTTGTGTCACAAATAATAATAATAATAATAATAATAATAATAATTCCTCATCCTCAAGTTAAGGAGTCACCAAACACTGTGTGGAAGCAAGTAAAGCCCACCATGGGCGTACTAACGACTCCTCTGCCTGGCAACGTTCCTTACAAAGTGGAGATGGGCAGAAATGCCTTGGAGTATAATCCTGGCATCTGAGCCATGGCATTTAGCCTAGGCCAGCTCTCTGTTCCTCCTTCTGTTGCTACATTACAAATCGCTTTCTGACAGATTTTTCTATGCATCTCTTGCTTGCTATAAACTTTGAAACTATGCTAAGAAGCACTAATAGGACAGTTCCTTTGTGCAGGAGAGATGCCTCGGCAAAGACAGGGTGAACGCTGGTCTCAGAAATCACAATATGAGTGACCTGAACATTGTTATGGTTACAGCAGACTCAAAACAGGGAAAATATTTTGCCATCTATTCAAAACACTTTAGATGCCCAACATAGTAAAGCATAAAACCATAAGTTCTTTATTACTGTGAAGAATGTAAACTTAAAGAAAAGATGATTGAGATTTCCTGGAATTCTAGAACGTATATACCGATAAGTAAAACACTTAGCTAAATTATAATGCGACTTATCATCAGCATGTGCCTACAAGGTATATTCAAATATTCTTGCCTTATGGGTCTTTGACGGCCTATTACTAATTTACTGTCTTTTTGGTTTCGGGAAAAGGGCACAAACAGGCTGTAAACTTATATGATTATTCCTCAGTAGCTATAATGAATCAGTCTTATTAGATCCATTGTTGACCAAATCAATACAATTATTAATAAAAATAGTGAAGAGTGACAGAGGGGAAAAAAATTCTCATACATACATTTCTGGAAAATTAAGCTCTGTATGACAGTCTCCAATTTTTAAAATATGCTTTCTATTGATGACTTGCCTAAAGCAGTATCAAGTTTTTCAACCCTCTTTTCACTGTTCAGCATCCCTCTATAAAGAAGCAACTACATCTAGTGCAGATTGGCAGAGGTGAACCTGCTGCTGCAGTAGCTGCTGTCCTGAATGAGGATCAAAACAGCACCCAGCTACTCAACTGTTATCCAAGAATGTGGGGGCAATCCTGACTAAGATTGGAACGGTGGAGTGAGTGCTCTGCCGTTCCAAGACGTTGCAAACGTGCCGTAAAGCACGTCGCGATCACTCAAGAGTAAGGGAGGCCGGCCTCCCTCACTCCATTGCCGTACCGGGACACGGCCGCCGGAGGAAGGTAAGAGTTCCTGCCAGTGGCCACATGGGCGGTCTGCCAGGCGAGGGGCCATTGGCCTAGCTGGCCCGGGAGGGGATGGCACCTGCCATATCCCTGTCCCCGCCGGGCTGGCTACACCATTACACGGCCTCCTCTGACTTCCGCCACCTATTTAGCTGGCAGAAATCCGAGGAGGCCCATTGGGCCAGCGTCGATTTACACTTGGGGTTTACACTCCCCTTCCCCAGTAGATGGACGACGGGCACCCTTGGGCTCAGGATTCGGCAGGTGGCCCAGGGCTGTCGGACGGATCCTTAGTCAGGATTGCACTGTGTATCATATTAACTCATTTCCCTACTTCTTGAGGAAGACATATAGAACCCAGGGATGAGAACTGTAAAAAGGAAATGTCTACTATCTGAAAGTATTAGAAGCAAAGCATCCCTATTACTGCCCATTCATTCTGCCAATGTGCTGTTTGATATGTTAATTATGAACCACCAAGATCTTTACAGTTAGAACTCAGTTCATTAGAGGTTTATGAAATTATAGTCTCATGTCTTTCCTTTGTCTAACTGGGGTCATATTATCTAAAGTATTGAACAGGCATGCAGAGAGAACTGGATCAGTCTTTAAACTATTAATAAAACAATAAACTCTTTACAGTCAAGTAGAGGCCCTTCTCTTTAGGAAAATACCCATTTCTTGGGAATTCCATTCGTCCACAAAGAAGCTTCAGCTTCAAAAAAAGAAATAGAGCATTGGGTAAGGTTAAGGGAGTGCAAAAATACAGGAGTCGCTGCCCTTCACAATGAGGTACCGGTATGTTCTATTACAGATTTTGTATCAAGTATTTACCGTATTTTACGCACTATAAGACGCATTTTTTCCCCAAAAACATAGGGGGGAAAAGCGTGCATCCTATGGAGCGAACCCTGAAAAATACTTACCAGGGCTTCGGGGAGGCCCACGCGAGCCTCTGCAGGCCTCCCCGATCTTCAGTTCGGCTGAAAACAGTGATTTTCGGCCATTTCCGGTTTTCGCGAAAACTGGAAATGGCCGAAAATCGCTGTTTTTGGCCGAACTGAAGATCGGGGAGGCCTGCAGAGGCTTGCTCAGCCCCCCCGAAGCCTCCACAGGCCTCCCCGAAGCGCCCCCAAGCCCAGGTAAGTGAAAAAATTTTTTCTCTATTTTATGCTCCATAGGATGCATGCGTCCTATGGACCGATGCGTCCTATGGAGCGTAAAATATGGTATAATGCTCTTCAGCACCTAACCACTACAATCTCTCAAATATAAACCAAAACAGATATTCAGAAAGAGGGAGGATGCTATTTCTGGAGAACTAACAAGTGGGCTACCCTCAAACATAATGGAGAGCTGAAATTCAGCCATTTCCAATTTGATAGCTAAGACTGCCCTCACAATACACGTAACACAATGACCTCACAAAGCAGACTAGTAGCTTGTCTGTCACCAAAAAAGAGGCTATTGATCTCTTGACTTGAGTCCAAGGGCTGGCTGTTGATGGGAAACTGAACCATATATTCCTCACTCCAGATTTTGGAGACGCAGAAACAAAACGTGCCTTCTTGTTGTTAACAAAGTCCTAAAAAGGCTATCAACATACCTCTAGTAAACTGATACTCAATACAGAGCTACACTTTGGATCTTTAGAAGATCTAAAAACATTTCTCCAACATTAGTTACCCTCAAAATCTATACAACTACAACATATTCCTAATGCCAAAGCCCTTAATAGAATTTTCACTTGCAAGTTTGTCCCTTTATTTTTTTAATTTAATAGCTGCTAAAATGGCTTTGCTGTCACTTTTGTCTTGTTTATGAAATATTCATACCCAGCATTCTCACAGACAGGGTACTAGGGAGGCCCCTTGGATGGAAAATTATGTATTAAGGGGAATTACCCCAGAGAGGGAAGCATCTAATGAAATGTTAACAGAGCAGCTCGAGACTTGGGCAAGTCCTGCATAATAGAAAGAATATTCCATCTGATTAACTAATCTATCTGAATTTCCAAGTGCTTATCCTCAGTGGTCTGTATTCTGGGCTTTGTGACTGAAGATTAAACAGACCTCTAATTGCAGAAATCTGCTGAGGAAAACAGTGACATGCCATATTCATAACACATAAAAGACACCTACTTTTGACTTCTACAAGGTCACCTACTCCGTGTAACTGCTGAACGTGAAGAATTGCTTAGGTGTAAATCATGGATAGCTCCAAGTAACGGAAGGAAGTGTATCTCACACTGGATGCTGCTGCTTGTATCCACCATCCGGAAAATGTTGGCAATTGATGCATCATATTTGCAACACCGCGCTCAACAATATAGTTCTTTCTGAGCATGCATGTTACACTTTTTCTCCTGATATGCATACGGCATTGAACACGCAAACTGGAACATTCTATGCAGCAACCTCTCTGCACTTCAAGATGCAAAGTCTTTACTCTGCTGATGGATAGGATAAGGCTAAGTGTGAATGAGCAAAACAGGTCCATGAAAATGTTTTCGGTAAGTGAAGGGCCAGTTTAGATATCCACCAGCTGCCAGTGACATACACAGATTTCTAAGGAGAATGTGATAAACAGAATGGATTTTATATACTAAAGTATAAATAATAATAATAATAATAATAATAATAATAATAATAATAATAATACAGTATTAATATACCGCCTTTCTGGTCATTGGAGTTCTCCTCCGACTTCAAGGCGGTGTACATGGGCAGGCTGTTCTAAACCTCAAAGGGTTTTTACAATATAGTAACGTTCTAATCTTTCACAGAATCCTTCATTCGAGATGTTACTTTCACAGTCCAGCTCTCTCTCTCTGGCGTTCGCCTCAGCATGCTTCAGCTGGAGCTCCACTCCCCCACAGAGGCTCTGCAGCTTATCGGCTCGGTGTGCCAGCAGCTCTCAGACAGACTTCCGACCGTCTTGAACTGCTGTCCTGCAGATCTTCAGGCATTTGTGAGACGAACGCTCTACCAACTGAGCCAGATGTCCTGCCAGGTATATAGTGACATACCTCTGAGGCAGGAGTGCTTCTAGAGAAATTGAGGAATATATGGCAGAACGAAACGGACAAGTTCCCATTTTCAGGTAATATGAACTGTCAAACTGGGAACCATGCCATTACAAACGTGTAAAAACTCTAGTTGAAATAGGGCATTAAATCACCAGCACCTGCTTCCCTTATTGAGCTGGGAAAAACCTGCACATAATACGCGCTCACCATCCTCTCCGCTCTGCCAAACCCCTCCACAGTGAGTCTGTCCGGACCATTCTCTCAATCAGCTTCTTCCACAACATGCCATCAGACGTCACTCGGTACCACTCCTTACACACCAGCTCAACAGCACACAAAGACTTGGCATCCAGGTAGGACAGGATATTCTCAGCAATGTGATCCAGGCCTCGAGCTGGAAGAAAAGTACAAGCAGTCAGACATCACTGGGAAGTGCAATAGGAGCCTGTGACGGTTAAGAATGGAATTTCATCCCCATCATTGCTCATTTCCTTCTCTATAATACAGGGCCGGGATGATTAGGCAGAAAATAGTCTCCCATGAAGTTCAGAAACCAGCAGCATCTTTTGGTTAAGAAATACAACACATTAAAGACGATAAAGGATCCAAGACATTGTCCCAATCCATTTCTATGGGTTTTAGCACTAGGGGGACATAAGGAAAAGCTTTTCTTACTTGATGCAGCGCCCCCCCCCCCATTCCGCTATATTAGGACCATTTCTCATTTGGCTGCTACAGCTGTTCTTGTATTCCAACAGCTCAAAAGCTGGCTTTTTCTTTTGCTAGAATAGGAGCTTTTTGATGCAATGAAGAATGGAATACATATATATTCCTAATGTGCAGCCTGAAGGAAAGTGGTACCTGAAAATAGTGTTTGGGTGTGTGCGTATGCACAGATGTGTGGCATGAGACTGCTTGCACAAATAGAAGGAGGAAAAAAACAGTTTTACTGATGTCATTTATTTTGCCAGGTAGAAGAAAACATGCAACAAAATGCTAAAAACTGCATACATTTTTCAGCATGGCAATTAGAAGATCCTGAGAGCATCTCAATATCACTGCTGTTTACAAGGAAAAAAGACAGACAGCAAGAGAATAAATCTGAAAATGGGGCTGCAGCAGTAAGCTGATTAATGCCACATATAACAATAGGATGAATAGGAAAGTGGTGGCTGGGGCTCACTCTGGGCTGCTTGAACTGTATTGGGTTCTTCTATTAACGTACTGCTGTACACTCAAGTCTAATGTACGCAGAGGCCTCAGAAGAATAAGAGGCCTATAACATAAGATGATTTCATTAATAAAGCTTCACTTGACTGCTGCTGATATGCACAAGAGATATGGAGGTAGTCAGGACGGCATTTCTCTTTGCCAGCTGAACTGACAGACAGGTAAACCTGGCAGCCACTGTGTTAGCCCAGGCAACAGAAAGTTTTATCTAGATTATAAAATTAATGAATTAAAATCTCAGTCTTTATGTTTACAATAATGTCTCTGCCAGATCACAGACACAGTCCTGGAAGCAGAAGTGGAGTACTGTATATGCATCAGTTCGACTAGTATGCTACCACAGAGTAATATGCCTTGAATAGAAAAGCGGTACACAAACTGAAAAGAAAATGAGATGAAAAGAGGAAATTTTGTAGCATTACCTGTACCCTGCTCTAAACCCACCTGTGGGGAAAGCAAGGTGTCTGAAGGAGATGGAGAATTATGCTGTTCAAGCTTGAAAATAGCTTCCTAGAGCTCTTGGAACAGTTGCAAGGGATGACAGAGGTTCCAGGAAGGAGAGCAGATACACCAGTTACTGGTTTGTATGGTGAAGTCACATTTGGGCAGCCCAATCCTAACCAACTCCTCATCTGGTGATGCAGTGGCACCAACGCGGATTCCACTGTATCCTGTGGGGGTGTTATGGCATGTTGAGGCCTCCTTGGGACAAGGGAACATTTGTTCCCTTGCCCCAGAGTAAGCTCCAGAAGCTGCCATTGGTCTACTCAGACCTGTGCCAGCTAAAGAGTTGACACAAGTCCACATTGGCCTGTGAAGGCAGATCAGGCCCGGGAAGGGGGGGTTAGGATTCAGCGAGTGCTGCCACTGAACCCGCCCCTTCCCAGGCCTGATCCGCCTACCCCCACCTCCTCCCCATACCCCGCCTCCCTCCCTCCCCCCGAGTGACCTTACCTACTCCAATGGAAAGGCCTGGCTCATCTTTGTGTGGACCCGGCCACTCGCCACTTGCAGCATCAGTTAGACTGCATATGCCAGTGGTGTCGCATTTGCAACAGCCGTAAAGTGCGTTATGCCAGCGGAACACGTTCCGCCGGTATAACGAATCCATAGGATTGGGCCGTAACTTATCAAAATGTGAGATGGGGCCATGTAAGAACAGAATGTTGGCATGTTGGTAAGAACTGGATTCTTGAGGCATATAACTGAACCAAGCACTCACATGTTATCATTATGCATACTTTTCATATATGATTTTCTGTAAGGTGAAATTGGCACAGAGAAGACCTTAATGAAAATTAGCTAAATGGGGCTGGCGATATGAGGTGAATGAAAGACTAAAAGCCCTTTGCAAGATTAGAGAAAAAGGTAGGCGCTCTCAAACTGTGGAGAAGCTGCTGCCAAGAGTAGGGTGTTCATTAGTAAGAACTAAGAGCAATTCATAATTTGTGGTGGTATTGAGTAGGCAAGAACTACTAGATATTTTGAGTGGGCAGAGATTGTACAATTCCCAAAGTTACTTGAGACATTTGATCACCCGCCTGCAGTTCCACTTCGTAAAAGGGGCAAGCATGACACATTAGCATTACGGGCAAATTTCATCTCTTCCAAGTAAAAAACTACCCAACATCCGGGGAGAGATCAAATGCTCTGTGTGTCTTGCTCTTGTTACAGCCAACCCAAAGACTGAGCCTCATTTGTCAACAGCAGAGGCCCAGCGTAGGAAGCAGTAAATGCATTTTGGGCTGGCTGAGGGCACACATCTACACTTAGGCATTTCATGCATCTGTCTGTTTATCAGATGATTCTGATCAAGGACACCACGTACCCAGTTTTTATGCTTGCAATAGATTAGCAAAAAGGGGTTGTGAATGAAGAATGGCACAACAAGGCTGTTCATGGATTTTTAGCCATCTCTTTCATGTTCTCTGGGAAAAAAATCATTGTGTAAATGTAAAAAAACCCCAAAACCCTAGAACAGGGTTGTCAAACATAAGGCCCGTGGGCCAGACATGGCCCATGGAAGCTCTTTATCCAGCCCATGTGATAACTGGGCTCTCCCAGTGCCGCCCTTTCAGCAGCACAGCTTTTGCCAAGGCTCTAGGAGGGACAGAAGGAGGCCTAAGAAGGCAAAAAATGCTACAGGGGAAGGGGCAGACCAAGCGGGGTGAGAGAGAGACAGATGCTTATCAATTATCACATGGGCCACCCATTCAGCAGCTTCACTTCAGCCAAGGTGTCACTTTGCAGAACAACTCTCAGCAGAAGCGGTGTGGATACTTTCAAGATCAAGTACTGTACCTTTCTCTAAATTTAAAATATCTGGTATCCTATTTGAGGTCAACAAGCAGCTATTCATTATGAAAGACATCAGTGGCTTTCTGCAACATGGATTAATCTGACTTGGCCAATGTAACACAAAGCCCTAAAGGAAAATCCAAGAACTTTCAAGGTCAAGACTAATGCTCCTCCTTCCCTGATCCCACTGAAATACCTGGCAGAGCTGTGATGAAGTCCCTCTGTAGCATAGGTTTGAGGTATGAGTTGATGTGTCCGTGCTGATAGTGACACATCTGGGAAATGAGATGCTCCACAAATTCCACTTGGTCAGACTCTGACCACTGTTCAAAATACTTAATGCAGAGTTCCTTTTCCTTTTCATAGCTTGCAGATAGCTTCCTTTGCTTGGGCACAATCATGCTTGAAGTGCCATTGGCAAGTTTCGTCTATGGAAGGAAAGAAGAACATGTGCAAAATGAATTTTTGGAGACAGATAATTTAACATGCTTGAACAGCACTATGGTACAGAGTCTGCTAGAGATGTACCTACCTGGGTGACAGGGAAAGAAAATTAATCCAGGTGTTAATTACACACTACATAGACTAAACTGCCAGGTTCCTACTTCTCCAACACCACACATATTAACACATACACGCCCACACTTGCCTTTCAAACACTTAACTCCTAAAATATCTGCTTTAGGGCCACAATGAACTGCAGCTAAAATTAGCAGAAAATGCATTACGTATAAAAGACGAAGAAACTTCCCACAGGTGCTGTTCAGCATCATGCAGAACACAAAACCTGTGTGTCTAATACAAACACCACAAATGCAGTATAGTAAATTTTAAAAGACATTTTAGAAAACTATCCATTTATGGTTTTACAGTATCATGCCCAACATGAAGTTAGCTCCTGAAAGAGGAATTTCAGAGCCCAGAACACCCACATGCCACAAACCTACTCTGCTCTTAAGGAGAACCTACTCAAATGTTTTTGCAACAATTCAGCTAGACGTAAGGGTGCGAATCTTGCTTCTATGATATCCCATGACTTCAACAATCTAAATGGGCTACTGCTGTTGTTTCCAAGCTAGCAACTAAAGGTGATTTAGCATTTGTAGTTTTGGACTTTTCCCTCAGCAAAACAACAAACTAAAATATATCTAGGCAGTACAGCCTTGCATACCTGTACGTCCTGGAGGTTTCTAAAATATTAAAGTAATCCGAAGTTCAGATATTACACATTTAAAAGTATTATACAAGAAAGTGATTACATATTTAAAAGCAACACAATAACAATAGTTCAAAGAAGTCGGGTGGCTTGCTAAAAAGACGTATGTGCAGTGATAAAACAGGTTCCCAATCCAGTAAGCCCCTGTACTGAGGCAGTGCTTCACAGAATCATGTAGTCCCCTGTAGTATTGCTGGGACCCAGCCTGAGCTGCAGTGCTGATGCAGTTGCATATTTCAGTGGCTCTATCAAGCGATGGGTCTTGCGTAACTGAGTGAGGAAAGAATCACAAGGTGATCCAAAGCCCAGTATTCATTATGTAAAATACCTGCACCATGACAACCAGAAGCTTCCAAGATATACCTTTACCCCCAAGTGTCCAAGTCTGCAGCAGACATTAGCTGTTTTTTCTGTGCTACCCAAATATGAAGGGTAGAACCTTGCTGTTTTTAGAAAAAAAAACCAACGTTACATATTTCTTCAAATATGGAAATAATTAGTTCCTTGGTGTAAAAGTGCTGGGTTTCTCCGTACACAAATGTTGCTGGTGACTGTGCAACATCAAAGCTTGAAAACTGGACTCTATTGAACACTGGCCTGGGGGGATTTTGTGGCTGTTTTCACAGCAGTTCAGCTGTTTGCAGAACAGGAAAACCAATGAAACACTGGATGAAGATTTAGATAGTTGATAAATGGTGTATTTTATAAGCCTGACCTCATTTCATTTCCCATTTCATTTGCTGCACAGCCAATCTTACAGCAGGCTGTCCTCATCCAGCATATTTTAAAAACCACTGCATTCTTACCTACAACCCTCTAAGAAATATGTTCCTTTAAAGTATGAACACAAATGAGTCAACCCAATAACTTGTACAAGTACCAGTGTTACTACCAGGCTCAGAAGGATGACCTACGTCTAACGGCCTGCTTATACCTGAACTCATAGAATTGGAAGGGACTTACAAGACCATCAAGTCCTTGCCAATGCAAGCTGTCCACAACTATAACAGCTCTGATAGATGGCTATCCAGTCTCTGCTAAAAGATCTCCAACGATGAAGTGTCTACCACCATCCAAGTCAGGCTGGTCCATACTAAACAGTTTATACCAGAGGTGTCAAACACAAGGCCCGTGGGCCAGATACAGACCCTGGAAGCTCTTTATCAGGCCCACATGATATTTGGGCTCTCCCAGCACCACTCTTTCGGCAGCGCCGCTTCTGCTGAGGCTCTGAGAGGGAGAGACGGAAGGAAGCCTCAGAAGGCAAGAAATGCTACAGGGGAAGGGGCAGACCAAGAGGGATGAGAGAGGGAGATGCTGCTGAGGCACTGGGAGAGCCCAATTATCATGCAGGCCACCCTTTCAGTGGTGCTGCTTCTGCAGAGGCGTCACTTTGCAGAGCACCTGAGCTATGATGCTTTGGCAGAATTGGCATGGCTAAAAAGGCAGCCCACGTGATAATTGGACTCTCCCATATCTTGAAAGTATGATCAAGATTTGCATATTTTCTCTTCTGTCATTTGCAACTAATGAGTTCCTACACAAGAACAAAAGTGCTTATTTCTGGCCATCATTTGCTTAATGACAGAACTTCCTTCTTAATGATGTCACTTCCAGCCCTCAGCAGGTACCATGAATACTATTTGGCCACTGTAGAGTTTGACACTCCTGATGCTTTAGGAAGTTCTTCCTAAAATTTAATTGAAATCTCCTTTGCAATTTAAACCCATATGCCCTGGCTCTATCCTCTAGCAACCAAGAACAAATACGCTCCATCTTCCACGACAGCTCCACAGATATTTATAGATAGTTATGTCACCTCTTAACAGTTTCTTCTCCAAACTAAACAGGCCCGACTTCTACAACTTACATTTCTAGGACATGACCTCCAGCCCCCTTACCATCCTAGTTGTGTTCCTCTAGGCCCACTCCAGTATGCCTATATTCTTCAAACTGCAGCACCCAGAACTGGACAAAATATTCTAGGTGGGGTCTGACTAAGCAGAATACAGCGGTACCATTACTTCACATGATCTCAATACTATAGTATATTTTTGCTGATGCGCCTAAAATCACATTTGCCTTCTTTGCCGCCACATCATACTGCCGGCTCACATTTAGCTTCTTGTTTATTAAAAAACCTAGATCTTTTTCACACATACTACTTCACAGGCAAAAATCCTCAATCTTATATATGTGCTTTTGATTTTTCCTACTGAAATGCAAAACTTTACATTTCTTCCTACTGAAGCTCATTTTGTTCATATTTGCCAAGTTTTCCATCCAGGCAAGATTATCTTGGATCCTGTTCCTGTCCTCTAGAGCAGGGGTTCTCCACCTCTTGGGCCACTGCCGCACCAAGTACCACTGGAAGTATGTGTCTATGACGTAATCGCCATTTACCGGTACTTTCGGGTTTTTGCTATGCTAGAGCCCAGAAATCAAGCAGTAAGGGGGCAAGGGTGGGCAGGCCCTTCCCAGTGCAGGAAGCCCATGCACTCGAACTCTGCCGACTTGACAGAGCTCAGGCTGCCATTTTCAGGGCTCCGGCGCGGCTGCCATTTGCTGACTGGGGGTTCAAGTACCACCAGACGGCGGTCCACATACCACTAGTAGTATGCGTACCACTGGTTGAGAACCTCTGCTCTAGAGTATTAGCCACCTTTCCCAGTTTGCTGCCATCTGCACATCTGATGAGCAACCCCTCTATTCCCTCATCTAAGTCATTTATAAAATCACTTACAGCCTAATCCTGCCTAAGATGTGGCAGCTGGCCAAAATGGTCGGCCGGTGCATCCTAGGCAGGATGCGGCTTGGCGTGGCCCGGGCTCACCTCGGGGGAAGGGGATGTTCATTCCCTTCCCCCAGTGTAAACGCCGGAGGCCCAAATAGCTGCATCGGTGCTGGAAAGTTGGATAGGATTGGGCCTTCACACTAACCTTTCTCCACACAGTTTTGTGCCCATATACACAATCTATTTTGGAAAAAAATCACTACTGTGAACCAATCCTAAGTGGGCCATGGAGTGCTATATAATGTGGTCTGGAAGAGATATGAGCACATCTGTATTCATCAAAAGAGGACATAGTTTTGATGCTAATTAATTTGAACTGTTGGTTAGGAATCAGGCACTACAGGACATTTTGTGCCCTCTTACAGCATGTTCAGTGGCAGCTTCCCATACTTATGGTTTGGTTCTGTAGCATATAGCTTTCTCCTCTGTGACACCTCCATGTTCACTATGAGAGCTGCATCACAAACTGTGGACTAATTGGTTGAAAATCCCAGTGAAGATCAGGAAATGTCAGAATAGCTCTCGGCTTGTTCCCCTTTTCTTATCCCAAGATAAGCAATTATAAACAATAGCAGGGTTGTTACCTCTGATAGGTGGTTCCACAGAACGTGTGAGCAAGCCAAAACAGTCTGCATGGGTTTAAGACTGAAAAACCATGTGCAGATATTATCTCAAGAGGACAAACTTTGAACCCTGTTAACAAAATTCCAAGAGTATATTTTGCTCTTCAAAGACTGCCCTTGCCCTTCACTCAAATACTACTACCCTTTTGCTCTCTTCCTTATCCTATGTGCAGTTTCCTTCTATGACCTCAAATCAGACTCACCAATTGAACTGCAGCACATACAACTGCTCAGTACTGAGGGAATGAAGGAAGATCATAAATGTATGAGAGAGAGAGAGAGAGAGAGAGAGAGAGAGAGGAGTCCAGAGCATTGGTGGAGATAAAAGCAGTTGGAAGCTTCAACACGTGTGTGTGTGTGTTGGGGGGGGGGGTAGCAATTTGAAGAAACATTTGGAAGCTGGAACACCCCATTTGGTTACAGGCTGTTCATTTTGTGGCTTTGGGCAAGTCATTTCAACCCTCCCTGCCTCAGTTTATGGAAGGTACTCTGTAATTTCTAGACAGTATAACTCTTTATGACTACAAAAAGAGAGTCATCCCTACCCCTATACCTACAAAACTTCACTGCCTGCTCTTTAATCTCCACAGATGCAATAAAGCATAGCATTTCTCCCTCTCAAAGCATTCAGTTAAAATATTTTGAAATGTCTGGTAGGGAAAAAATAAAATAGTTATCCCTTCTTGAGTCAGGGCAGAGGGAACTTATAACTAGCAGTGAGATCATTTATTGCACTTTTGAGAGGTCCACTGATGACTCAACTCAACCACTTGTTTTTTACTGTCTCCAAATCTTGACAAAACACAATATACTAGTGGCAGAAAATTGTGTATGCCAACACTTGCTGACTCCTAAGGCCAACAAGGCAACTAAAAAGCAACATAAGAGGTTCAGTCATTGGTCCAAAACTACATGTAACAGCAACAAATTCAAACTTTGAACTGTAGTGTTACTGAACATGCGCTACAGGGATCAAAAACAGTGTAAGGGCACAACATGATAGCCTCACATGAAATGAGGAGTAAGTCAAAGATATAGGTGTGGCAATATACTGCATCACGTTTATTGTAGGGAAAACCAGGAAGGGGAATCAAAAAGATAATGCAACACAATATTCATGAACAGTCCCTAAAAGACAGACCAAGGAGTCTGGACTTCAACACCTACTCACACCAAACCAAAGAAAGAAGGCATAGAAACACGAACAGCCCAATCCTGTCTAGCTAGGCTACGGCATGGGTGTAGAGCCTGCACCGCAACCTAGCCAGATAGGACCCAGCACCGGCACAGCTGGAGGACTCCTTGGGGTAAGGAGACATTTGTCCCCTTACCCCGAGTAGAACTCCAGCTGCCCCGATGGTCTAATAAACTGTAAGCCAGCCATTTTGCTGGCACACATTCGAGCTGGTGGTGTAACACCGGGCAGGCATGGGAAGGGCGACAGGATCTTGGTATAGCCACTGATTCCTCTCCCTTCCTGGGCTTGGCCGACCAATCCCCCCTACCGGAACACCCCTGGAATGGAGCAGTGCTCTGCCGGTCTAAGAGTTACACACTGTATGTGTGTTGAAAATGTTATGGTACATGAGGCACAGAAGACAGTAGAGTTTGGGAGTCAGTGGTCAGAGGTAACCTTGGTCTTTGGTTACCATCTGTATCTGCTGAGATGAATATTCTGTTGTCGCAGGAATAATGGGGATAGTTTGCCAAGACATAGTGATCTCCTGATTCAGTGGTTCTCAAAGTGGTGGGTTGCGCCCTACCAGTGAAAACAAAAGCTGTCCCCTGCCCCCTTAAGGGGCGGGGGCAGCATGGTAGCGGTGGTGGGAAACAAAGGTAATTTGTGCACTTACCGGGGGTCCTGGTGCTCTCTGGAGGGTTCGGGGAGGCCTGCGCTACCCTCCACAACCCCCCCCCCCGAGCTTCAGATCATCACTCTGTGGTGATTTACGACCACTTTCAGTTTTCGCGAAAACTGGATGTGGTAGTAAACCACCGTGGAGCGGCAATCTGAAGCTCAGGGGGGCCTGCAGAGGGTAGCGCAGGCCTCCCCGAACCCTTCAGAGAGCACCAGGACCCCCGGTAAGTGCACAAATCACCTTTGTTTCCCAGCACTGGCGGCAATCTCATGGACTGCCGCCGCCACCACTGCCCCTGCCCCTGCAAGCACTCAAAGTTCTCCCCTGAACTTTGAGAACCATTGCCCTGATTCAAAAGTGGGAAAAAGGCAGATATGAGCTTGATAGGCAAACCCAGGGTGGCTGATATAGTAGCCTTAAGGGAGGTAAGCCAGCCAAGGAGGTAAGCCAGCCAAGGGAGGTAAGCCAAGGAGGTAAGCCAGCCAAAGGAGCTGAGATTCCGTGCCCCGGGGAAGGTTTCATGAAGGGCAGCTGTGGCTTGTAGTAGCATTGGAGGAAGAATGAGGGGAATAATGGAGAAAGACTAGAAAGAGAAGAGAGGGGTCTGATATCTATCCTGAGGGCCAGCTAGCACAGCTGTTCTTGGGTAGTAGAGGGAAGGAGGGTGCTTGATGCAGCACCCCCAGGTACCCGAGCAATCCATGAGTGGCAACTGAAGGAACACAGTGTAAGGAAGAACATGAGGGGCCTGTGACAGCGTTTTTATAAACAAAATTATAGGACAACATGGAGGCTATTTTGGGGAAAGTTCATCAAGAACTGTTTTTTTTGTGTGTGTGTGTCTTGATGGTCCATATCTGGTGTTTTTTTTGGGGGGGAGGGCTATTGATTTGCATCCTGAGGAAGGTGCAGCAAGCGTCCTCTTGGTGGCTCCAGAGTGCTTCAATTGGTGAGGGAAGCTAAAGTTGGAGACACACACTAATGAACATGTTTACCTAGTGACTCCTTTAATTCAGGAGGCTCCAGAACTGTGGTCTTGTTTACAGGTTTGAACTTGCTGACCAAGCAAGGCGAGGCGGGTCATGGAATTTTACAAATGGCAAGGCTTCTCTTAAGCCAGCCAAGGAGGTCGTGGGGGCCTTGCTCTAAAGAACCAAAGTGTTGCCTTCTCCCTAAAGGCCTAGGGGACCTGATACTTACTTTCCATTAGCCTGGAAGCAAAGTGAAACAAGACTAGTCTGGGTCATATTCTCCTGGCATGCACCCAGCACCATGAACACGTGCATATAAATGTGTCAAGCAACACTGGGCAATTTAATGGGCTAAAGCACTGATTCTCAAAGTCCTCCCCGCAAGGTGGGGATAACTCTGAGTGTTTGTGGGGACAGGGACAGTGGCAGCGGCAATCCTGGAGATCGCTGCTGCCGCCATGCTGTCCCTGCCCCTTACGGTGGCAGGGGCAGCATCCATTCTCCTGGTGGGTCTCGACACATCAGTTTGAGAACCGATGAGCTAAAGGAACATGGAGAGAGGAGTGCTGAAACACCTCCCCCCCAAAACCTGTCCCACATAACTGTACCGTTAATGCAGATTGTCAACTAGAAAGTTTGAAACACTGTAGCAATGGTGATGGATTCTTTGTCTCAGTACTAAATACCACCATAGAGAGAGACATCTCATATTAATTAGCAAAACCTCCAAAGTTCCTCCAAAGCTAGTTCAATCATTTTCCCCTTTCTTGCTTCTATTTCTGATGCAAGACATGACCGATTTGGACTATAAGCACCATCTTGCCATGCCCTGTCCCATCATATTATAATTGGACTTCACAAACTGCAGCTTTATGTTATTGAGGTGCCTTCTGGAGATAAATCGAACAGCACTGAACACAAGGGCATTCTATTGATCTCAAGGAGGACACAAGGTGTTTCTGCTGAGTTGTCTATTACAAGTTCCTTGAAGTAGAGGCTAAGATAAAAAAGAGGAACCTAATCAGCCAGCACTCTAGAAAGGGAAACGTTTAATGTCACAAACATTGAATAGGTCCTATAGTACTACCAAGAAATAACAGATTTTCTTCATGGTAAATTTCACAATGATTTTTCTATCCTTGCATCATAACCTAAGATTGAAGTAGAAATAAATTATAGTGTGCTGCTTACTGCACACTGGCCAAGCTCCACAGAAGTGTGTGGCTAGTTCCTCTGATACAAGGTTTCTTTCACCTCATCCACAGACTCCTACATTACAAGTTGTTTACAAGAGGCTGTAAAGGAATCTGTTCCCCACATTACTCAGAGCCTTCCCCTGTATAATTTTCTTATACAGGGGGCCCCATATCCACAGATCCGCTACCCACAGATTCACTTATCCGCGGATAGCGGGATGCCCCCCATCAGCCATTAGTTTACCTTAGCTGCTTGTGTGTGTGTGTGTGTGTGTGCGTGTGTGTGTGTGTGTGTGTGTGTGTGTGTGTGTGTCTTCCTTAAACGAACGCTGTAAGCAGCAGCATGCTCTATAAGCAGCAAACTATAAGCAGCATAAGCATGCTGCTTATAGCACTGAGGCCAACAGTGCTAGAGAGGCTCAGCCAAAGAACAGGAAGCAGGAACTGGAACTTCCTTTCATGCTGCTTATAGCGTTTGTTTAAAGGAAGACACACACAAGCTGCTAAGGTAAATTAACAGCTGGTGGGGAACGCAGGGGGGTTGCGGGGGACCGCGAAGGGTGTGTTTACCCCTATCCGTGGTTCTCTGGTATCCGCAGGGGGCCTGGAACGGATCCCCCGCTGATACCAGCCCTTCATATTTCTTCATATATAATGAAGAAGTCACTATTAGTCACATCCAAGTAATCCATCAAACTCCAGCAACAGTCTACGCCTCCCCAGTATATGCTCTGTTACCATGAAGCAGTGCCAGACTTTTGGTCTGGTTTCACAACTGAGGCTATCTTGATTGCCCTGGTGAATGATCTACACACCAAGAGCTGGAGTAGGAACACATCCCTATTGGTTCTCTTGGATCTATCATCATCTTTGGATGCCATCAATCATTATTTCCTTCTGGAGTGGTTGACAGGGTTAAGACTTGGAGAAATTGATTTGTACTGGTTCTGGTCCAGTCCAGAAGGAATATTCCAGAAGGTGATGCTGGGGGACTACTATTCTTCCCCTTGGCCAGTGGCCCATGGAGAGTCAGTCAGTCAGTCTCTCTCTCTCTAAATGGAACTGCTTTTGAACAGTAGGAAAGCAACTGGCCGAACAGGGTGATGCTTCTCTTGAAGGATCAGGTGTGCAATTTGGGTATGCCCCTGGATCCAGCTTTGATCTTGAATGCTCAAGTTATGCTGTGGCTGGGCGCCTTTGCACAGCTTTGGCCTGAGCATGCAACTTCAACACTTTTTGGTCTACGCTCGCACTCAGTATGTTTCCAAATCCAATTCAAGATGCTAGTTATCACCTGGTCTCTATCTCCATGCCCCATCACCATCTGAACTGCAGCTGGTGAGAACATGGAACGCTCCTTCTGGATCTAACTTGGGAAGGGAATCAAGGAGTAACATATTAACAATCATCCTACAACCAAATGCTCAGCACACACTTCAGGTTTCTATGCCTGGAGAGCATGAATTTGTTACTGAATGTATGAAGCTGCCTTATACCACTAGACGCCATTACTCCATCTAGGCCAGGCCTCTCTACACTGACAGGCAGAGGCTCTCCAGGGTCTCAGGCAGGAATCTTTCCCAGCCTTGCTACCTGAGATCCTTTTACTTGGAGATGCTGAGGACTGAACATAGGACTGTATGCATGAAGAGCATGAGCTCTAACCTGGCCACCACCATTCTGCACTATTTGCTTGCACCCACCTCAGTCTCCTTTTCACCCTGCTCTGTAGTTATAGCACTTAACTAGGCAAGGTCATTCCTGTACACATTGATGCAGCTTAGTTTTTGCCTTTTGTACATTTCAGGAACTACAAGGTTGTGCACATATGGAAGAGCAGCAGAAGGACTGACACCCAGGCATTCAGGTGACACCACCCTTTTGTGAGGCTCTTGTATAATGCCAGTGCTGGACAGAAATCTATGTCAATGTCAAGGATATTACCACGACCAGGAAGCAGGTAGCGCCCAATGCTGACTTTGAGGCCCAGGTAAGGCATCGGTAGTCTTCTGTTCTCAATGTCAGCATCAGGGTCAAAGCAAATTGTCCAAAAATCTTCTCAGCTATAGCTGCTTTGGTTTCTTTCTGCTAAACATGTCAATCTTAACAGAGCCACCTTAACATAATTTTTGGATGGGCCCAAGTGAAAGGAGTGGGGGGGGGAGAGGGAACGGGATGAGAGGACATAATGTTTAATTATAAGAAATGATTGAAATAGGCACAGACATACCCCGGGTGCCTCTGCACTGCAGCAAGCACTAAACTTGTTATCGTTAATGGTTTAAATTTCACTGTGCTAATCATTTCAGGACACAAGCCTTTCTTGATAATCTAATGAATTATTCCAACATCCTTCAGCAAAAAAAAAATCCTCCATGACAGCACTAATTACAAGACGTTTTCCCAGTGCTTATGTAAAATATGACAGAGCAGCAGCTTAGGGAATTGCAAAAAAACTGCTTCTAATTTCCACTGAGAAACTGACAAACACCTCTCTTGCATCTCTCCCAGCTCTCAAGTAAGATTTAACTTTCTCATTTAGTTAATTACCGAGTGAGGATCATCATTTTCCCGGATCGGAGCGGCACAGAGCCTTTATCGTGTTAACTTGTGAACTTGATCGATGGCTGCTGCTAAAACTTAATAACTTCACCCCCTGGCAAATTGTAAGATAAATATAATAGGAGAAACTCTGACAGTAAAAACCTGCCAGAAATGAGTGCTGTGTTTATGTTTCTTTGCAGGCAGCAAAAAAAAATCCCAACAAAACAGAAACAAAAAATGAACAAAAAAACTCCAACCAACAGCTTATTATTGGGTGCGTGTTACTTATATTTAAAAGACTCCAGGCAGTTAACTTTCTGCGTACTGCTCAAACTTTGCTGGGAAGATAAAGAACACGGGGGATGTTACCAAAGCAAAGGCAGGAGAAGAAAATGGGGAGAATAAACAGAAAGGGCAGCAGTTGATCCTGAAAGGAAACTTGATATGCTTCCTTAAAAATGCTTTGCAGTGTGGCAACCAAATGACCAACTTCACCACTGAGGTTAACTAACCTTAAGAACATTTAGCATTATCAACCCATAGGGGGCAATTGGGAACTCAGTGGTACGAATACAAAAAAAAAATCACTGGGAGGTCTTGGAAAGTCATTCTCGTTCAGCTTAGCCTCCCTCACAAAGTTGTCGTGAATGCAACGTTTGATAACGATAAAAGAGCAGCAGGAAACAAATGTGTGACTACAACTAGCAAACTGCTAGCCGCGACTAGGTCAGAGCAAAGACCTACCGGTATATATTACAAAGATTCCTGGGGGACGGGGACGACTGCATTTTTCCTATAGGGGACAATGATAGGTACTCACTTATAAAGGGAGAAAAGACTTAAACACACCATCACGGCCAGCCTTGCCATGAGGCTGACAAAAGTGCCTGCTTTGAGAGGCAAATGGTGTGTATGTGTGGCAAACTGAAGAGGAGTGCCCCATGCCTGTCCACTACTGCTCCCTGGCTCGCCACCAACCAAGCCACTTCAATACTACTCTCTCCGATCCCTCTTCTCTAAGCAGCTGGGTGGGTGAGGAAGTGGCGGTGGCAGCAACAGCATTTTTTTTTTTAAAGAGGGGGAGGTAGAATGGGTGGTGGATTTGCCCCAATTCAGGCAGCAGATCTGCTCAGGCTGCTCCTGCACACCATAATGGCAGCAGGTAAACCGGGTGATCTCAGTCCATTGTGTTACCTATTTCACCCTATTTTGTCCCATAGAATTCAATGGAATCGAGCCAGTCTCCATCAAAAAGCCCCTGCCCTCAAACCTTCACATCTCCATCTGTGGGGTGAGTGGATTTAAATGAAGGGAATTTAAGTCATTTATGTACATATTTAAATTAAGTTTCCATTTTTTCTAATTCATACATTTCCTGAACAACAAGGCATACTAATCAGTTCCTATAACAAACAAGACATAACTAGAAACTTTATATCAGTGATGTCACTGAACATCGAAGTGATCTGGTTTGAAACACAAATTTAGCAAGCCATAAAGAACACTAGTATCCCAAACTAGGGCAGTGTCCCCACTCCCCAATAGTTCTTCACTGGTTTGGATTTTAATCCAAGCCAGAAAAGAACTCCCCTCTCCAACACTTTGGTGTGACAGGAGGGAGGTCTCACCCTCCCCCGCCCTTGTGATGCTGCTGCTGCTGCCGCCGCCCCTCCCTCCCTCCATGCCCAGTGAAATAAATAATTTTAACCCCCTTCAGGAACCGTATAGAGAGGGGGCTAGCCTCAGATTTTCTGGTAGTTGGTTCCAGAGATGTGGTGCCACAGCAGAAAAAGCCATGCACCTTGCTGCCATCCCCTTTGCCTCAGACAGTGGCAGTATCCTAAGCAAGGCCCTGATGATCGTAGGGGATGTGCAGGATTATATGGGGGAAGGCAGTTCTTGGAGTCCTTCCAGTCCTATTCTTTAAAGGGCTTTAGGAATTGGGCTCGGAATGGAATGGTCAGCCAGTGTAGCCATTGGAGCAATGGCATAGGAGGCTTAGCCCGGCAAGCCCCGGTGATCAACAGGGTCACTACATTCTGCACTAACTGTAGCTTCCAGACAGTTTTCAAGAGTAGCCCTACATAGAGTGCATTACAGTGGTTTAAGCAAGATGTCACCAGGGCATGTAACACCGTAGCCAGATAGATCTAACTGACTCAGATACAGTCTCAGCTGATGCAGTAGCTGAAGCTGGGCAAAGGCCGCCCTGGCCACAGATGCCACCTGATCATCCAGGGCCAGCTGTGGATACAGGAGGACTCCCAGGCTCCGAACCTGCTCTTTCAGAGGGAGTGCTACCCCATCTACAGCAAGTTGTAGATCTAGTACCTGCATCATGGTCTTCCGGATCAGGAGGACCTCTGTCTTGTCTGGATTTAATTTAAGTTTATTAACTTTCAATCAGGCCTGAACCGCTTCCAGGCAGTGCCCCAGAACTTCGATCACCCCTTTGAAAGCTGGTGGAAAGGAGAGGCAGAGCTGGGTGTTATCCACATATTTGGGGACACCCAACTCCAAATCCCTGGATGGCCTTCCTCCAGTGGCATCATGTAGATGTTAAACAGCATGGGGGACAAAACAAATCCATGCGGCACCCCACAAGTCAGCAGCCAGGGTGCTGAACAGGTATCCCTCAGACTCGCCATCTGGGTCCAATCTTCCAGGAAGGAGCAGAACGATTGCAAAACAGTGCCTCCATGCCCCAACCTGGTCAGCCGGTCTAGAAGGACAGCATGGTTGATGGTGGGTGTCAAAGGCCTCTGAATTTTACTGAACAGACTCGTTTTGTTGACAGTCGACTTGACAGATTCAAAGAACCCATGTTACATTTTTTATCAACTCAGTTCATTTACTTTTATTTCAGATGCTCAGCTTGGAAGCTACCAATTTCTGTCTACCTCCCACTTTCATCCCAGCTTGTGCAAATTCGTTCCATGAAGTTAACTGATGAATGCATGGATCTGTTCAACCAGTGCTGAATTACCTTGTGAACTCACTGAAACACTGAAAAACCCAGTGCACCTTAAGAATAAGTCACCTAAGAGAGTCTAAATGCAGCACTGTGAAAAATGCCAGACTCAATTATTTCTTTCAAAAAGGAAATACAAAAGAAAACATACCAATGTTAATTTTTTTCTATCTATTCAAAGACCTAAGTATTTTGTGCCTAAGTGCAACTTCTAGAATTTTACTCAAGTAAAACAGGTTGGGGGGGGGGTGAGACTACACAGAGTTTAGCCCACAAGGGATGGCCGCTCTAAGGAAGGTGTGGGAATCCTTGTTTGCACCATTGACTCTCCAATGCTCTAAAACAGCGGTTCTCAAACTGTGGGTTGCGACCCACCATTGAGAACTTTAGCTGTCGCCTGCCCCTTAAGGGGCGGGGACAGCATGGCAGTGGCGGTGATCCCCCAGATCGCCAACACCGCTGCCGCAAAATTGCCTGAAACTGCCCCCCGCTGTACTTACTGGGGCTTGGGGGAGCTTCGGGGAGGCCTGCGCGACCCTCTGCAGGCCTCCCCAATTTTCAGATTGCCGCAAAACGGCGATCTCCAGGCGCTTCTGGTTTGTGCAGGCCTCCCCGAAGCTCCCCCAAGCCCCGGTAAGTACAGCGGTGGCGGTTTCGGTGGCAGCGACCCCCTGGATCGCCACTGCTGTCCCCGCCCCCGTAAACACTCAAAATTCTCCCCACCTCACAGGGAGAACTTTGAGAACCACTGCTCTAAAACCTAAATCCTCAGGTTGGAATGTTTGAATCAGAACATAAACACATTTTTGATATGCAGATACTAACAGATCTCAAGAATGAATCTAATGTTTACTAGTCCAGAAATTTCTGAACCTCTGCTGTAATGCATTCTTATTTAAACTTAAGGCCGAGCTACATTGTCCGTGTCTGCGTCCCGTGCGCGTCTGGTGTCCCGCCACCAGGTCAAACAGGCTCTGATTGGCCGGACGTAGCGCGGACGCAACAAAAGTCGAGGCCACCTTGACTTTTGCTGCGTCCGCGCTATGTCCAGCCAATCAGAGCCTGTTGTTTGACCTGGGGGCGGGACACCAGATGCGCACGGGACGCGGATGCGGACAATGTAGCTCGGGCTTTACTTTACTTTTAATTTATTCAGAGTTACACTTGGAAATATGACTACAAACGCCAATTCTTTTTGAAAGAAGCCAGTACAGTATTCTTGTGATTCCAAAAAGCGACCACAAGCTCTAGGGCTTCAGGCAGTCTGCATGTTCTCCACCACTCACTTAGAGATGCAAGGCAAGGCAATTCTTCGGAGTGTTGGCATAACCACACTTAAAGACCAGTCTTCGTTGCACTTTGTGGTGGACTACACACAGTCCAACAGCTGATTTTCTCCAGTGTCCAAGGAAAATGCATGCTTGCATGCCTGCAACGTAAGAGCAAAGCCTCTCCCACGCTGCTAAACAGTAAACAGCAACAGGGAGAAGAGATGAAAAACTGTTCTTTTAAGAGGCACTACTTTATGTTTCAGACAGACTAATAAAGTTTAATTGTCTGGAATCTGGTGACTCTTACTGTATAACTTCCCTTTGATATAAGTCTCCCATCTGGATTTTAAATGCTGGTGAAATCACTGAAATAAAATTTCTGTGATGTTGGGAAGGAAAAAGAATTGGACAGATTTTACCAACTCTTAACTCTAAGTGCATCTGAAATTGAATCCTCTCCTACAGATAAGAGCCAGGAAAACCTGGAGCGGTAGCATAAGGATATAGGTAGAATAAATAACTGGGGGGGGGGAGAATCTGGAGAACATGCTGCTCTGAAGATGATACACTAACTAGGGCATAGGCCCCACTGAACACAGTGGGACTTACGTCTACGTAGACATGCACAGAACTGCACTGTCATAGAGATGCCTCATATGAACAGAGCTCTTCATAGATACATCTTCCACACCTCTCAGGGCAATCCCCACTGCTTCAGAAGTAGAACTACATTGCTGAGAAGTAACACTCACATCCATGGAGCTCATAGTCCAAATGAAACATCCTGCATATGAAAACATCTCACACGACCCCCAAGGAGCACTACAGAGAGATAAAACTGATCATGTGAACCAGTCCGCAGACTCTGGATCTTCCTTGGGTTTTTGAAGATCACATTCTCTTTTGATCCATGACAACTGCAAAAGCAAACTTGAATGTGACAGGTGTTATATGGTGGTGGTGCCCACCCCTGAGGGTATCTACAGTACTTCAAAATGTTCCTGAGATGCCCCATAATTCAATCATCTGCTGGAACAGTTTCCTTTTCCTCTGATCCGACAGCAACTGATCATTAATCAAGGTAAAGCACCTTTGCTTTGCTGATGGGACACAGGAGCTGCTCTTGTACATATAGTTTTAACATCCCAATTCTCACCCCTCAACCAATTCTACTGAAGCTTTAACTACGTTTACTTCTGTAGTACCCATGTGTGCACAGGTCTATAGAGACTCAATGCTCTCAGTTCATGTCAAGAAAAACGTTACTGCTATCTCAGTCTATTGTTGTGAATAAGGGAATATAGATTATGCTACCATCAAAGCACTACTCATAACAATGGTGCAGACAAATGCAAAGTTATCATTCCTGCTCAATCACAAATGCCAACAAAGTACAAGAACTCCACCAGCATTTTTCCCATATCATCCATGTGCAATCGCTATCCAGCTTGCTGCTAAGATCAAAGCTATTCTTTTGAAAGATTTTCGTGTCACAGTTTTGCTTTTTGGTCAAACTTCTCTCTAATTTTTATCTAGCTTTCCTATCTAGAGTCATCAAAGCACATGGTGGTTTACAAACAGAACCCTGCCTGAGAGGCTCACAATCAAAGGAAAGACACAAGGGAGATAATGGAGGAAGGGAAGGGAATGCTGCTAGAGTAAACTAGGAAGAATATACACTTTCACATACCGTTTCCCTGAAAATAAGACCTCCCCCGAAAGTAAGACCTACCGTCAATTTTGCATGCTTTTTGCTGGCACTCATAAATATAAGACCTCCCCTGAAAATAAGACCTAGCTAGGATCATCAGCCAGACGCCCCCCCCCCCCGGCACTTACTTTGACCGATTTAAGCTTCATTCTTTCCTGAGGGTGCAAGGCTCTGCAAGGCCTGGAAGGCCTGCACTTGAGTCCTCCACCATAGAGACGACGTGCTAGAGAGGACAGCAAGGAGGTTGCAACCTTGCAGAGTCTCTCTAGCACGCTGTCTCCATGGTGGAGGACTCAAGTGCAGGCCTTCCAGAGCCTTGCACCCTCGGGAAAGAATGACGCTTTAATCGGTCAAAGTAAGTGCCGGGGTAAATTCTTACCACCTACCAATTTACTTTGGAATGCCCCAGAAGATGTGTCTGGATTAAGACACGAAACATCGGGCCTTTGGGTTCCAGTTTTTGATTTTAAATAATTTCTGTTTGTCCGGGTGTTTGGGCTGTTACAGTCTAAACCGGATAAAATTGTTGTTGTTTTTATCGGCTGGATCGCTATTTTTACTTTTGATTATGACCATGCTACCCGTGCTACCTTCTTCTATAAGTATAAGTGCCGGGGGGTTGCGTGTGTGTGTGTGTGTGTGTGTGTGTGTGTGTGTGTGTGTGTGTGTGTGTGTGTGTCATGCCACAGGTTGGGAAAATAAGACGTCCCTGAAAATGAGACCTACTGCATTTTTTGGAGCCAAAATTAATATAAGAAACTGTCTTATTTTTGGGGAAACACGGTACATGTACTGAGGTTCCTTAGGACAGGAAGGCCTGGCGGAATATGGTTCATGGGATCATGAAGGGTCGGACACGACTTAACAACTGAACAACAGGTACTTGGGTTTCACATACATGTACAGCCGAATCCTATCTGGGATGGGCTGTACTGCGGAGCCCATTATGATAGCAGAAGTTACTTCTGAAGTTGTAAAATGGCTGTTGACGGAGTGCAGACTCTTGCTGCAACTCTGCCACTGGATTCTGCTGTGCCCGCTGGATCAGGTAAGGCAGCAGCAGGGGCTGGGCAGGGAGGGGGGGAGGAACAGGGGGTGGGGTGGCAGCGGATGCAGCAGCAATGGCACATGCTGGATCCTATCCCTTCCCTTTTGAGGCTGCCCAGCCCTTTCTTATCTTTGTTTAATTTTACATCTTTGAGAAAAGGTTTGACAATTATGTTAGTGATGACAGAAGAACATCACTATAGTGTTTTCTAACTGGCCAAGTATCTGATCACAAAATGGCAACACCCACCTCACTACAAAAAATAAAGGACATTCGTACAAGACTCTTCCCTATTGAATATAGAGAAGGGACCAGGTCGACTAGACTTTTAGTTTCCCCAGAGATGTCCTACAAAAAAGGGGAAGGAGCCAGTCTATATCACAAATCCATTCAAAGTGGATTTTCTGGTTCTTATCTGTCACCGCAACTCTATTCAAGACTGTTATTTGTACTATTCTATCACACAGACTTGCTCTGTGTCTCAGATTTTCAAAGCTAGTTCACCCATTTCTTATTGCTACACCCAATGCACCTAGGAATTCCATTCTAGCACTCATGTTATGGCACCTTTTAATTTTCTCCTCAAGTTTATTTTTCAATGCCTTCTCTTCCTGCCCCAGCTCCCTACTATTAACATATATCCATAACTTTGTTCACAGTTTGATATATGATCTTATCTCTTCTCCCATCTGTCTCTCCCTACCATAGCAGGTCAATTCCTCCACACTGATAGCACAGTACATTGAAATATTTTCCCTCTCTTTAGGGTGCAATCCTGCCCACTCCTGGGTTGGTATAGTGTATACTGGGCTGGCCCAGAGCAGTTGCAAAAGTTTCCAGAGCAGAAGCCTGCATTGGCCTCTGTGCACCAGATCTGGCTGGCACATGACCCAGGAGGGTGCGTGTTGCGCTGCCTGGCGCAAGAGTGGGGTGGCGGTGTAAGGGGCTTTACCTGGGGTAAGGGAACAAAAGTTCCCTTCCTCACGACGTGACCTCCTAGCTCCTGTTTCATGCTCAGGATCCAGTGCTGCCTGCGCCAACCTTGCTGGATCCCTCAGTGCAAAGTTGGGGAGGATTGGGCTGTTAGTTGGAACACTGGCATTTATCACTTACAGTGCAATCTTGTGTAAGGATACACGGCCGACCTAAAGGGCTGGTCACTGTATCCTAAGCCTTATCCAGGGCTGCAGCAGCCCAGGAACACCTCGGGAGAAGGTGCCCGGTGCCTATGGACGTCCTCAGACGCAAGCCAGCTCTAAAGCTGGCGTGCATCCAAGGTAGCGGAGTAAGGCCAAACTGGGCTGGGAAAGGGCCTAGGATATCAGCGGAGCACGCCACCGGTATACCCGCCCTCCCCCAGCTCGGGCCGGCCAATGCCCCCTGGTGGCCCCTGCCCGCCCTCCCCCCGCCTCTGCACCGACCGGTGCAGGACTTACCTTCACTGGAGGCCGCGGGGCCTGGAGGCCAGTGGAGTAAGGGTTGCCAGCCTCCATGCCGCCAGCCCTTACTCCCGAGTTGTTGCAAACGTGCTTTATGGCTTGTTTGCGACAGCTTAGAGCGGCAGAACACGCGCTCCGCCCCTCTATACGTAGAGAGGATTGCGCCGTTAGAGAGCTAATACCAATAGATCCAAGTTCCCTAACCAGAAATGGCAACTTGTGTAAGGATCTACGTGAATATCTTATTCAAACTACCGTATGCCCGCCAACCCTCTGACTGTTGAGCAACCAAGATCTGAAATCTAAAAGCAAATGGCACTCTGTGTTTTTCATTTCTGAAGTTCCATGATTCTTCCTGATAGACACAGAACATTCTGACAGCTGCCTTAAAATCAATACCAATATGAAACCAGCTAACAAATTCCTGGAGTTCACAGAAGTGCCCTAGAGAGGCAGCACTTTAGTAAAGTTACCTTACTTATCACAGCAAGTTCGATATTTAACCACCAGGGGATTTCCAAACTTTGCTGAGTTTTGGAGTTAATGATTAATTTTTCTGCCATCTGGAGACAGAGAGAAAGTGATAAGTACAATAGGTTGTGTTAGGATAACCACAATTACATTTTTCTTTATTTTTTTCATCCCTCTTAGAACTTGATAGGTGAGACGACAAGTGACTGAAAACAACAGCTAGAGCCTAAGCTTCCAGGAGGCACTGCGCTGAAAACAATGGAAATCTCCCCCCCCTTATAGTACTTACTAATAAATTAGAAGTAGACCCAAGCTTTCCAGCTGTGTCGTCCTGTCCCCCATCCCTCCAGGTACCACCACTCAGTTTTCCTGGCAGACTAGCATTCATATTAGTGCTAAAGGGAAGAGTAGTACTTGGTGACACCATAAAAGGCATAATGGAGATAGAGCGGAATAAAACTTCAAGACCGTACACATATTCATTACAAAGACAGTACTGCAGAAGAGGACAACTCTGCTTCTTCCACTCAGCTTGTTTCAATCCTTCACTACAGTGTAGAATTGTTAGCCTTCTGTAAGGACAAATGCACATGGAGAGATTCGGGTACCCAATGACATTTTTTTTTAAAGTCTGAAAGAAAAAAGGAAAATTGTTCCATACGGCACTGATGTTTCAGACTTTGTGCCATAGCAGTCAGCTACATGGGTTTAAAAAAAAAAAGACATTCTCTAACACCCATCTTGCAATCAAGTACACAAAAGTCACTAGACCACAGCATAAAAATTAAGTAGCCTATTTGTCCATATATGCATCACTTGTGGTCTAAAAAGAAAATTACTAGTCAACTTTTGTACCACTTCCCTGTCCGATGACCTGGGGACAATTCTTAGTTAACCCAGGCAACTGGGTGAGTAATTCTTTAAGTATCTCTTAAGCTGTATTCCCCTTGCTGAGGGTATCTCAAAAACCTTAGACTGTGGAATGTTTTATGTGATCAGCTGGGCCTGGTTAGTGGATTTTGCTAGAGAAGCATCTGAAGAACACTGCGTCAGATGAGCCAAGTTGACATAGTTCTCTCCCTTCCCCACCCCCCAGTTTACAACACACCCAGTTTGTTCTAAACAAATATTAGGAGGACAAGGAGCCTAACTCATGCACTTTAAACATATGGGACTGGCGATCTTGAATCATGGTTTAAAGACAAGTGTTCCTTGTGAACCAATCTCCAAACTCTGCTTGAAATATAAGACAATTTAAAGAACCAAATCACAAGCTATGATGCGTGAACTTATGGTGTCGCTTAATTACATTTTTTTTTCTAAACACAGCATTCATATGCATCCCACCTAATCAATATTAAGTAATATAAATCATGACTTCGAATGGAAGTGACAGTCTTAAATTAAACAGCCGAGAGAATCATTCTGGTTCAGTTGTTTGATTTACTCATTTTACTCAGTTTTGTAAAATCTAAGGCTTCAAAAAGAACTCACACTGGCGTTAATTAAGCAACATTTTTATTACCTACTATCAAAGCATTACAAGGAAGGTTTACCAGTCAGCTTCGCTAAGGAATTACAAGCTTCAGTCAATTAACAATCTAACTTTTTTGTGGTGTCACTGCTAATTGAGGTATTTTTCATTTTTATATCTCCTAAATTAATGTTATACAGGAGAGCTCAGTCCAAGCACACAGGCAATCAGAAGAATCAACAGGAATCCTGAGGTCAGGAGAATTAACAGTGAAATATTTTAGTCATTAACTAAGTTTCAAAGATACTGGCATTGATAAAGGGAGCCTTTTATCTTGCGATGAGCAGATCCCAGGTCAATGGGAAGTATTTGCACACAAGAATATTTAAATCTCAAATGCAAAATCTGTTCACACAGTATTAGCAGGGATAGAGAACTGAAATTTCCAGAATTTTGCAGACCACAAGAGATGTTTCTTGGCTTTGGAGTATGTGTGGAATGTTGGGGAAAACAGGAGACACATGCACTGGTTATTCACTTAGCAACGTTCAGCTGTATTGTAGTCAATACCGTTTACAATGAGAAATTATATAGCAATGAATTATTTCAACATCAGTATTACTGTAAACTAAAAACATGATTTCTTTTCATCTGGAACCAACACAGGATAGCTCTGATATTTTCACATAGATATCACAAAAAGCCCTACGCTCATTTCTGGAAAACATTCAAATACCCTCTTGGCTAATATGGGGCTAAGAGGCAGTTGTTCCTCTTCACTACAGCATGGCATCTTTTCTAGTGGCTGTTGCTAGTCTCTCTCTCTCTCTCTCTCTCTCTCTCTCTCTCTCTCGAGACTTTTAGGGACAGGAAACCATTTATTGTTTTGCTATGCAAAACTACTGGTGAACTACTTTTTTGTTGAAAAGCAGTAACTATTAACAACAACCACGTCTCCCAGCTTCTCTTTTTCATCTATTCAGAAAATGTTTCCAAACTATCCGCAACTAGCAATTTTGAGCTTTCCCTACAATCTTCATGTAGGTTGGAAAACTGAAGCTAAGAATGTAGCTGTACTGTTTCCCAGGCAAGACCAAAGGAACCAAGCTCCCAATTCCCTGCAGGGATGTTGTCTTAGATGAGGGCTTCTCATTGGGGCATACCATAGAGCAACTCCTTGCCTTCTAGTAACATGGTTTCCACACCAAAGTCCCTTTGATGCAGGATAGAGGTCACCAGATAATGCAAGCAGTCATGTATAAACAGAAGGACTATAATAATGATAGAAGCATTTGCCTATCTGTTACATTAAGATGCACCACATAGCGACCCAGATTGAGTGTGGGAAACTACAGGAGAAGTGCAAGTGCCAACCACACTAACAAAATACTTAGGTAGCATGTAGAAGAGCTGCAGAGAATCATTCTATAAAGGTCACTGTCTCTTTGGAAACAGAATCCATATGATAGCTTGAAAAATGCCTATCATGTCTTCCTCAGACTTTTTTTTTTTTTTGGTCTAAGGCTTAGCATGGCCAGTTTCTTCCAACATTTGAATGCCATGTTTTTAAAGCCCAGCTTTAAAAACCAAAACCTTTGGTGCTCTCCTTCGCCTCATACATTTACTGTATTTCAAATCCTGATGACATTCTTGTTTCAAAATAAGAAATTACTAAACTAAAGCTAGTAGGTTCAGTTTTGATTAGTGAAGGCAAGTATTAAGCAGTAACATGGAGCTTAGGGCATATTTTTTTGAAGTTATTTTGGTTGCCTTGTGTTGCCTGCTTTAGAGTGAAAATGAAAATATATGGATTACCTTTCCCTCTAACAAAAAGCAGTACTAAGTTCTCAGAATTTTCAAAATCCACCAAAAAGCACCTATTAATTAAACAACTGATCAAATTTAACTGAAAAGTCTTTAAAATCAAGACCTAAATTTTCAAAAACCAAGGATACAGTGTCGAATTGGGATCTGTGGCATCTCAGTTCAAATGCCATTTCAGCATGGACTCAGAGTGTCCTTGCTACAGTAAAACAGACATAACAAACTAAACATACAAGGTGCTGCATAAATGGTAAAGATCACTTCAGACAAAGTGCAGCCACTTCTGGGGTAGAACACAATTACTTGGTTAGAGAGGATTTTTTTTAAGAAACAAAAAGTCACTCTCTCCAGCAGAAACTACAAAAGTCAATCTCTCTAGTGGAAACTACAAAAGTAATTTAGGTCGCGGAATGTAATCATCAGAGTTGAATTTGGCCAGAAGAACATCAGGGTTAATAACCTCACTCTTGTGATAAGCACCAAGGGATCCTTAATGACCAGTATAAATTGAACTCCTTCCCTCCTCTTTATTAACATACTATGGGGCTGATTCAAACCTACAAAAGCAAGAAATTAAGAAATGAAACTGCTAAATTCACCCTGTTGTGCTTATATGTTGAAACTATCAAGATCACCTACTGTTGTGAAGCAGCCCTTTCAAGACTCATAGCTTCTACAGCGCCTGTGCATGATGATGTGAAAAGCAACTCTAGCAGATGACTTCACAAGCTAGACTTTTCAAAGACAAGACCTTTTTGGGGGGGGGGGTTTAAGAAAATTTTGCAATCTTTCAAGTAAAGAGAGATTTGAACGATACATTCTAAGAATGCATGGTAATATACATCATTTTATTGTTGTTAGTTGTCAAATGGACTCAAATTGGGTGGAAATACACAGTATTCAGAGAACTCTTATGCTATGGCAGCGGTTCCCAAACTTACCGCAGGCATGGCGCACTTTGTGCCGCAGACGCAGAGCTCAGCACACGGAACTAACTGGCAATGGCACGATGACGTCATCACGCCACTGCCAATTACTTCCGAGTTGCAAGAACAAGACTGCTAACAGATGATCAGGGCAGACTGGTGGGTCTTTCAGGTAAGAAAATCCCCGGGCACAATGCTTTGCCCGCCGAGACAACACTCTGCTTGGCGGTCTGCAGAGTTGCTTCGTGTTCTCGCTGCCAAACGGTAAAAACTCTGACTCTGAGCAAAGGTTCAGATGGCAAGCTCCCTGTGGCACCCCTGTGCATGTGCTGCGGTACCCCAGGGCACCGCGGCACACACTTTGGGAACAACTGTGCTATGGACTCAAAAGTATGGCTTCCTGATGAAAAGTTCAAAATTCAGGAAAGGCTGGAATCAGAGATGGCCCCAAATCAAAACTTGCATTCTCCTTTTTCAAGACTACCTCACTGAAGCTATGAAACTACGTAGCTGCATGGGGTACACTTTAAACTGTACTGTGGGGACACTGACTCTGTGTGAAGAGGCATTAGTCTGGGGTGACACACTGCATACGAGAAGCTCAGTTACACCAAACCAGTACAAAATGCACAATTCAGCACATTTTTAGCAGCATGCTGTGCTAGGCTCCTCCATGCAACACAGTTGCTCCAAATGAACTCTCTACTTGGCGGTCTGCAGAGTTGCTTCGTGTTCTTCGTGTAGAGGCAGCCACCATGCACAGCAGTTTAGAGCAACCACCAGTTGGAAGCTGTTTGTGTGTATAACTCACAGATTACAGACTTTGAAGAGTTCAGATTGTTGTATAGGCAGAGTTGAACAAATTGCCTCAACGTTCCATCTTGAATTTCCAGGCATGAATATATAACTGGAAAATAATAATATAGGTATCCCAAAACCACTTTAAACAGTCAAAAGTCACATTTCTAGTTGGAGACAAAACTGGGGAAAATGTTAACTCAGAATGCTTTTACTGAAGGGCAAATGGCACATGAGAAAAAAAATAGATTATTATGAAATCAATTAGACCATTGTGTAATTAGGCTAGTGGTTCTCTGGTTTCCAGGCTAGAATGCGGCGTCTGTTTCTTCTGCCACATATTTCTGGTGAGCTTGGTGAAATCACTACAGTATTCCTCTTAGAGACATGGCTTTGTTTTCCTGCCTAACTGGGGCATAGTGTAGCAAATACAGATGCTGGGGGTAGAAATTAGTGAAAGGTACCTAAACTGAAAATCAGAATAGCAGAATCATAAGACTCAAAACTAATCTCCCAGATAATTAAATGGGCACAAAAAAGTAGACTTCTCCTGTCTAACAGAGCTACAGGACCGCTTTCTCTCTCAATTTCAAACTACGATGGGGAAGAGGTTATGTTTGCACTATTGCCAAATAGAACTGACACAGAAATAAACATGGATGACCAGATAAGTTGCATAATGCATCCCTTCAGGTTCAACACACACTAACAAAATTAATTACTTACCTGTAGAAAGCAGTAATTCTTTAAGAGACTCTTCACAGTCCCAAATATGGGAGGCACAGAGGCCCAGCAGCCATGTTGAGTATCTCAAAGAACAATGCTTCCAAGCATTACGCTGGAACAAACGTTCAAAGAGAAGTAAAAAGTTATAATACACAAGCAGCAATGCATTCTCCAAATTCAGCATATGCAAAGATATGCCTTCCTCATCTGGTCTTCTAAATTAGTCACAGGATAAGTAGCACCACCCTCCACTCATATTCCATTATGGAATCCCACAAGCAAAACCAATGTGTCAAGAGCCAAGTCAGCACACATTTATTCTTCCTGCCTCTAACTTCTTCAAAATAAAGTTATCTGTGGACAGAAAAATTCTCATTTAGTCACAGCCCACGGGTAAGTCTCTTTGCAAAGAATATAGTGATAAATAGTTTGTGTTTTGGAGTTGCAGAAAAAAACACCAGGTTGTGTTTTTTTTATACTGTATTAAAAAAAATTCCATAGAGGAGCAATTGAAAAAAGTATTTAAGTCTGTATTTGATGTAGGTGTCTATCAGGGAAATCTAAAGCAGATGTTTGTACGCTTTAATCTTTTGAAGATAGGGAGGCAAGTTCTTTAAACAGCATTTAGTAATGGTCTCCCACATAAGAATAAATGTTTCCATGGCACTTTTAAAAACTCTGGTAGTTTTCCAAGGGATTTACTGTATTAGGGAGGGCTCCTCTCACTCTTAACCCAGTACATACAGGTACTTCACATTAGTTAACACATTGAACGTGAGCTGCGCATGAATCAGAGGAGACATGAAGACATGTACAGCGTTGCATAACATTTCAGTTTCATTGTTCACAATTAGCATAGATGGGAGGAGGAGAAGCCAAGCACTGCTTTTGTGTCTGTTCGGGTTCTCTACCCACGGATGTACCGTACAGTGGCTGCCTAGGCAGTCCCGCCACTCCAGCCGCCACCAAAGGCTGAAAACCCCAGCCTCCGAGAGGAGTAGCTCCCCTGATCCAGCTGCCGTGGCCGAGCCCACCAGTCTGGGCTGCACTTAGGCTCTGCCTCCCAATCCAAGCCGGGGGAGCAGGCGAAAGCTGACAGGGGCAGAGCCAGAAGACGTGCCACTGGGTAGCAGAGGCACTCAGAGCATGCGGTTGATGGCCCCGGGGCAGGGAGGAGCCCTTTGAAACATTGCTGACCGAGCACGACCAAAAGGGTGAGTGGCCCCTTTAACTTGATCAGTCGGGTCTAAGGAAGAGAGTTGGCGCAACCAGGAAGGAAGGGGCAGGGCTAAGGGGCTCAGAGCTTGTATAAAAGAACCTGCCCAGGCCGATGAGGAGCTCAGTAGAGAGTAGGCAGCCGACAAGTCCTGTATTCCTGGCAGCCCATGGCCCCTGCAAAAGGAGCAAAAAGGCCGGAGAAGGGCTAAGGGTATGCTTACCGTCCGTACCGGAAAAACCGGGACTGCCTCGGTTTCCAGGGCTGTCCCGGTTTTCTGGGGCCGCCGCTCCTGCTGCTTTACAGACATTTTTAAAAGGTAAAGTTTTCCTGTCGGGCATCTTGGATCTCACAAAATCTCGCGAGATCCAAGATGGCGGTGCCCAAATCCCATGAGGGCACACGAAGCAGTGTGCCCTTCTAAAATCGTCTGTGAAGCAGCAGCAGCGGCAGGAGGGGGAGGTGGACAACCACCTTGCAGTTCTGGCTGGCCCGAGCAGCTGGCCAGCCAGGAATCGGACAGCGTTGACAACAGCAGGATGGATAGCAGGAGCAGCAAAAAAAAGGCAAGTGGGGGCAAAGGGGGCGAAAATGGGGGTTAAATAATTAAATTGAAAAATTCGACCTTCCTAACAGGTGGCGAGTAAGCACTTTGTACCCGCCCCAAAAAAAGAATCCCCCCCAAAACCTGGAAATAATAATATTTTTAAAAAATTATGGAGGGGGAAAAATTGAGGGGGAGGATGTCCCGGTTTGGGCACCTCAAAATATGGTAAGCCTAGCTAAGGGTGACTCAACCTCCTTCCCTTCCTAAACTGAGGCCAGAGCAGTGATGGGGCAGCCCACGACTATGGCGAGTCTGAGGTCTGCATGACCAGACCAGCAGGGGGTCCCCCACAGTGTCATTTGAAATCCCAAAACGGAAAGAGAAAGAACAATGTTAACAGAAATGGGAAAGCAACGCTATGTTAGAAAAATACCATAGGGGTGTCACAGCCTTTAAGTAGCATGAAGGCTCTCTCAAACTTGCTTCTTTTGAGTTCTTTATTGTGCAATCCTATGCATGTCTACACAGAATAAAGTCCCATTGTGTTCAATGGGATTTACTCTCAGGGAAGTGTGCATAGGATTGCAGCCTAAAAGTATTAAAATATGTTTCCTGTTTTTCTCAGCTTCAGCAATAAAAACCCAACCCTATTTCCTCATTATTGTCCTCCTCACTTTGTGCCTTGTTCGAACATCACTCCTAAAGGAGACCTTGGGATTTTTGTTGTTGTTCAGTCGTTAAGTCGTGTCCGACCCTTCGTGATCCCATGAACCATATCCCGCCAGGCCTTCCTGTCCTCCACTATCTTCCTGAGTTTGCTCATGTTCATGTTCGTTGCATCGGTGATGCTGTCTAACCATCTCATCCTTGGCCTTCCCCTTCTCCTTTTGCCTTCAATTTTTCCCAGCATCAGAGTCTTCTCCAGAGAGTCCTCTCTTCGCATTAGGTGGCCAAAATATTTGAGTTTCAGCCTTAGTATCTGTCCTTCCAGGGAACAGTCAGGGTTGATTTCATTTAGGATTGACTGATTTGATCTCCTAGCAGTCCAAGGGACTCTCAGGAGTCTTCTCCAGCACCACAGTTCAAAAGCATCTATTCTTCGGCACTCAGCCTTCCTTATGGTCCAACTCTCGACCTTGGGATAGGAAGTTATTAACTCCAATGCACCAGCTTGATAACTTTTTTTAATTTATATCTATCCTCTGCATACTACGCACAGCTGAACTTTTCACCTATAGCCTCCTATACTCTGAACCCATTTAACTCTAGAAAGCAAAAACACAAGTAGCAAGAAAAGGCGCAAACTGATTAGCAGGATAGACCATAATACAGTGCACATTCTGCCACTTTTCTCCCCCCCCCCCGTTGTTTTTGTCAAATGGCATGTCACTCCTTTGAATCGGAAAAAGACTTGCTATAAACAGCTGCTGAAATGCAAAAAGGGGGGCATGTGAGCCAGACTACTATAGCGTAAAACCACCCTCTCACCCAGTTCAGATGTGAAATATAGCAAAACTTTAAAAACAAAGCACATTTCCCTAAATGACCTGCAACAGAGGCGGATGCCAACACGGGTGTCAGGAAGGGACTTGTTTTCAGTACTCTAGTGAATGTAAGCATTGTTTGCAAACCTCTAAGAAAAGGGGTTGATACGAAGCTGCACTGCTATTGGGGACAAAACGCAGATCCAGTAATTTAAAACTCGTGCTTTTTCCTCCCCTTTGCAGGAGGCATGCCTGTGACTGCGCAGCTGTGCTGCCAGCGTCATCACTCCCTCCGTCTCCCGTCTTGCTAATTAAAAGGTTGATCACAGAACAATGCTCTTCTCATTAATTTCAGTGTTCCGATTGGGCAGGATCCCCGTTTGCTCCGCCTGATCTTTTCCACGCAGTTGAAGTTAATGTGACAGGAGCCTGAAGATGGATTACCTGCTGCCATATTGCCCATCGCTTCCAATCAGGAGCTATCTGTGTAAACTGATTGTTCTAATTTGCTCTCATTATTTTTACAATATCAGGAGAAAATAACGCACACAGCTCACTGTCAAAGCCATGAAAATCAGTCATTAGTTAAACCTAGACACTGAGTGGCTTTAAAGGGCACTGCAGCTTATTGATGTGTAGCTCCAACAAACTAAGATAGCCTTTTCTTTTCAAACAGAAGGAAGGAGGCTTCTGCTGAAAGGCAGTATTTATTAGACTAATTCCAGAAGCAGCAGAAAGCTTGCTGCCCTGACACAGTTAATTGGCATCTTGATGTGCACAGCAGATTAGGAACAATGAAAATGTTTCAGTTAAGGTGCTAGGAAAGGCGATATAGCAAATCTGGATGGGAATCTGCACACAAACCTGAGGGCAGATTGCCCGTGACCTTTTGTCTAGATTTCACACAACTATTACTTTGAAAATGGTCATATACAAGTCAATAAAAAAAGAAATCTATACTGCTATTCAAAATATCGTGTTAAGCAGTACCCCAGCACAATACAGGTCTTAAAAAGCATCAGCAACGCGTTGTATTTTCAGGAGTTGCTCCCAAGGTCAGACATTTTGTTGCGAGTACCCAGGAGTCTGCAGATTCTCTGAAGGTCAATACAGTTTTTCTTGATCAATAAGGTAGCAAGTTCAACTAGGACCTTGTGAAAAGATGGCTCAATGCAGGGTGCTACCCAGTGCCTCAACAGTACAGGGAAGCAGATGTTTTTCAGAGGGTAGAGAAAAATACATGTAGTCCATAGTGTAGAGCTGTGCTGCTATACCCTGCCAGAAACTAGCATCCACTAGCGTCCAAGGCCAAATGACTACATAAGGTATCAGTGCAGCAGCAAAACAGGAATTCTTAGATGCCAAGCATATCAATTTCAGAAACAGTCGTGTTCGCAGTGTGACAGACAAGGCATGGCAGACAGATTCTACACAAATATCTAAAATCAATTAGCTCTTTCTAGAGGCTTGGGCGGTGGAACAGTGGGGAGGCACAATACAGAGCTAACAAAGTTAACTCCAATGAGGGAAAGGGAAAGCAAGTCTATATGCAGCTACAAGCAACAAAAGGAAGGAACCAATGGATACCAGAAAAATCTACATTTATTTCACCACCAGTTATAACTTGGTTCAAGGCAGAGTCTTGGCCATTTATTATTCTCTGAACAGCACGCAGCAATAAGCCTTGTGAACAGTCACTCTTTAATTTTAATAAAAACAAAACAAAACACTAGTGCAGGCTGTTCTTTCTTGCCTTTACCTAATTTTCTGAAAGTAGTTTTTCCAGGGCGACTTTCCCCACCCTTCTGGGTAAATCAGAACAGTATGGTACCCTGTACTGTTTGTTCCCTCCCCTCCTAATGGACTCCTCTTTGGGTAGGCTTTGCCAGTCTTTACTCCTCAGAATTCCTGCATGGAAAATGGTGCACCATGCCACAGTCGGAGAAACGTGCTGATGGCACAAATTACAAGCCCCCAGCCGAATGCTCCAGCCCCCACCATTCGGGCAGATTTATGTGGGCTCTTGCCGACGTTATTACAAGTCAGAGTTTATTGGGAAATTGTTACATTATGCGGAGTGTCTAACAAATTGCTTATGCTGCTATAATTGGATTACAACAGCCGCTTGCTCCCACCGGTAAGATTAGGCAAGTAGGACTCCTGCCGATCTCTGAGCGTTAGCAGTAATTTTATTTGCCTTGCCTCTCTCTTTCCTAACAACATGCCTCTCTCCCTGCCAGCTGTCTGCTGAAAAGGCACAGGCTTGTTCCTTGGCCCTAACAATGCAATTACAGCCCTGCAGATCGCACTGTTTGTGCATTAACTACAGAGCCAAAACGAGGCGAATTGATCGTTTGACTTTTGGAGCGGTCACGTGATCCCTGTGTGCGGGTGATCTGGCATGCATCAACGGGCAATGCTGCAGTACACGCCTGATGAGGAACTTGCCTCTCATTATTACCCCTCCTAGGGACAAAGACACAAGAGCCCCTCTAGGATAACCCAGCCGGATTTATAAGAGTGCCTTGCTTGTAACATGGCAAAAAGGGCTAGCAAGGTCAGAATGAGCTTTCACTTTCAGACGCTTTGTTCAGATATCCATATCTGGTAATGCTCCTACAATGAACTGGGCTGCTATCCAATAAAGTCATTCCAATGTTTTGGCTTCAGTGCACTACATACAGAAAGCAGCATGTCTACAAGTAGAGTAGGCTGGGCAAAGTGACGTCAGTTTTGATGTTTCCTATTAAAACACCAAACTGACCAGGTAACCTATTCTTTCGCAAAGGACAGGAAGTTCTGTGTTAACATACCTTATTTGCCCATCTAGGCAGGGCTTCTAAACGTGCTGCTAATATTTTGAAGAAAATAATAATCAAGATGACAATAATGGGTCCAAGATGATCACTTTTACAGAACAAGGAACCTTTGTTTCAGCTAATGTAAATCAACGAGTAAAGGTTCCAAGTTATAAATACTGTATATATTTAGCACTTTAGCATCAAACATTTTACAGCCATAGTAATATTTTCACACCCACCTCATTAACTAAGTCATTTTTCTTCACACTTCACAGAAAGGAAAACCAAGAAAGCTAACAACTCGTCTGGAGTTACTCAATTCATTGCTGGGCTGAAATTCAAGTCCAAATCTTCAAGGTCAATGGACAGCATTCTTTCCACAAGACCACAAACAACACACCACCAGTAAAGCATGCATAAAAACCCACTCTTTCAATTATATTGCCTTCCAAAGACATATAGTAAAATAGACACCTGTGTGATTTTTGCATATACGCGACTGTACACGTTCCCCCTATACCCACACAGGAGAAATTCCATGTCTAAAGTAGCTCACAGAAGGTACATTCCTGTGAGGGAAGGATAAAAAAAGTCTGAATCACTGAAACTTCTGGTTCCTACTCCCAGTGCTATAAGCTTGAAAGGTTTAGAATGCCCATCCTTGTGCTTCCCCATCTGTTAATTGACTGTAAATGTTAGCTAACTCAACAGTAGCTTTATATCTGTAGAGAAGAGCAGAGGTACTTGGTTGAAAGCTGACTGGTGGAGGGAACAAAATTTGATGAACAGTTTGTGGGGTTTCCAGAGATGGCTGAAAAAAAGGACTTATGCCTTTCTTTAATTCATGATGAATCCAAGTAGCTTTCAAGATGGAGGGGGCAAAAATAAAGGCGATATACAATGTGTGCATTTTGGAGACTAAAGATGCCTGTTAACATGTAGTTTAACACTCAAAAGAAACTCCAAACAGCTGAAATACCTTATAAATAGCTCAGACCCAGAGGAAGTGCAAACGTCTGCATTGTGAATTGTAGATCTTAATTACAGACAATGGCTGGTACAGCAAGTACCACGGAAAAAAACACACAGTGAAACAGTTGCACTGTTCATGGCTGGCAATAACTCTTCAGGAAAATATTTACTATCAATCAGTTATGAGAAAAGGGACTCCATGCCCATAAAACAGCACGTTGCTTCTCATACCAGCACCATTTTGATTCAGCATAATCTGAATTTAAACGGCTTGTTTCCTGCGGATATAATTTTGGAAATAAATAAAACAAGCCTTCTATCAAAATCTGGAGAATGTAGAAAGGGGGAAGGAGGGGGAACTTGCACATTCTTGCTTCAATCCCTTTGCAAATAACTCTGACAAGTGGATGGGGGGGGGGAAGAGAAAGAAGGGACCATAAAAATGTAAAATATTCCAAAATTAAGACACCATAACCTCACTCACACCCAGATTTTGGCCACTGTCAAGATGAAAAGCCGAATACATTGAACATTTTAATGTTTTGTATAGGCAGGATATTGTGAATATTCACTGAAGCAGCGCTTTTCAACTTGTGTGTGTGTGTGTGTGTGTGTGTGTGTGTGCGCGCGCGCGCACGCGTGTAACTACCACCTTCACCAGGCAAGGCTGACCCAAGCCTTCCTGGTGCCTGAGGCAGTGTGCCAAATGCTGCTCCCCTTTTACCTGGTGATGTACCCACCTTTCCTCCACACTTTGTATTCTGTCTGTGCCTCCTCTTCCTTTTTCCAGGCCAGGGAGTGGGGAGAGGAGGGAGAGCCATGAATGGATGAAAGTGGGCAACTCTGGCCAATCTGCAGCCTGAGGGGACTGCTTCAATTGGCCTCATGGATGAGCTGGCCCTGCCACCAAAGATGGTAGCTGAGTACAAGAGTTGGAGTTTTGCTCTGGACCTTCACTAAACCATGCCTCTTCTGAAGGGCTAGGCAGCTGCACAGCCACATCTTGCCCACTGAATAGACTTACCAGATTTTGAAGTGCCCAAACCGGGACACCTCAAGTGCCCTCACAAGATTTGGGTGCCGTCATCTTAGATCTCATGAGATTTCGTGAGAATCAAAATGGCTGCACAGGAAAACTTTTACACTTTTAAAATCATGGAAGCAGCAGCGGCCCTGGTTCCAGGCCCAGTGGCCGGGACCAGGCTCTGGAAACCAGGGCAGTACTGGTTTTTCCAGGATGGATGGTAAGCGTACCACTGAAGTACCAGTGGTGCTTCTTCCCTTGTCTACTTCCAGCAGGGCCAGGTGAGGTAGGGCCACATGGGCACTATAGCTGTGTGGCCAAGTATCACCTGCCACATTGTGAAGTACCACTAGTTGAAAAGAACAGAAGTCAACCTCGTTAACACTTTTCATTTCCACTTAACAGAAGGGTACTCTCACTCAAAATATACTTTACATATTATTTCTAATATTTTTATCCCTCCTTTCCCCCCCACTAGCGTGGATGCCCAAAGTGGCTAACAAAAAACAAAAAACCCCACAATAAATAAAATAGAACAATAAAACTAAATACAAAAAATTAAAAGCAGCAATAAATAAAACAGTACATAGCATTATTGATAATAAAAATAGTAAAATAATAAAATGGCAGCAGAAATGTTAAAACACAAGTAATAAACAGTAAAAGAAAACTATTGTAATCCAATTATAGCAGCAGAGCCTCCTCTGAGGATCTAACGGGGTGGGCCGAAATGTACGGGAGCAGGCCATCCTCGTAAGTACCCTGGTCCCAAGCCATGAAGAGCTTTAAAGGTCAACATCAATACCTGTACCTTGAAGTGAGCCCGGAAACGAAATGGCAGCCAGTGCAGCCGCAGGAGCAGCGGCTCAACAGACTTGAACTGCTGAGCTCCAGTAATCACATGGGCTGCCATTATTATTACTGCCACTTCAATTCAGGAAGAGGGGGTATATTATTAATATTTATATACCACTTTTCAACAAAAAGTAGGTAGTTCACAAAAGTTTACATAGTAAAAATGAGAGACTTGATATCGATTCCACAACTCAAAAACCAATTCTGAATCAAGTATACCTCAACAGAAATGCCTCAGCATCATGAAGGGACAGCCGAGTTCATTTAAAGACAGTAAGTATGTTTGCCTTATTGTGGTGGTGTTTATTGTTTGAGCATCTTCTTCATTCCCCAACCAATTAGTTAAAGGACCTGACTTTGAGCCAGTTCATTGGATTGTGAAGCCCACCTGATTTCCAGAAGGAAATTCAAGTGGCTCAGATAAACTTCAGTATCCAATCCCACGAGTAAAGCAGAGTTTACATCCACAGGTTATAAAAAAGTAGAGTCATGTACCCCTTCCTCTGCACATTTTGTCCAGGTCCAACGTAAAAAGTATCCTGATGCTTCACCTTGCTGCAAGTGTTGATGCAAGGGCCAGGACTTTGAACCAGCATGCGCAAGTAGGGTTGGGATTGTATCCAGTACGATGTGCCTGGGCTGGTTTCATTTTATATTTGCCTTTTTGCTTCTTTACCAATCTCTGTTGTGATCTCCTGGTCTCTTTTTGTAAGGTTACTTGTGTCTCATTTTACCCTTACCATTTCCCTTCCATTGTCCGACTATATTGTATGGCCTTTAAAAAACACAAAAAACTATGGGCCTTTTCACTATTTCAGCACCTGGTCTCAGTTCACTTAAGAGGAGCAGGTTGCCATGTCTCTCAGAACATCATGTTCTGCTACTGTCTGGCTTTAAGGGAGCCCTTGACGCTTGGGATCCTTGGTCCTACTGAGCAGAGGTGTGCGTCACTAGGGTTTGCGTCACTCAAGAGCTCATTGTGCCATCCCAGTGGTGTCACTAGGGTTGGTGTCATCCGGTGTGGTAACTCATGGTATCATCCCAATTAACTTTATTTATGTTAATATATAACAGTACAGGACACCCAACAAATCAGTAACCAGCAAAAAACCAGTGGCCAACTTGATGACTCACACAACTGAATAAGAGTTCTAGTATTAGCTCTAGTATTAGCTCTGATACATGGGTGCCAGTCATTAACTGTTAGGCGCTGTACTGTTCTCTGTCTTCCCTTATACACCCCCTTCTAAACTTAATTCTCCCTCCCCTCCCAAATCCGCATCAACTACATGTTCACAATATCTCCACAAATCCAATGCTAAAGAACTTTCAACCTACCCACATCTTCACGGATCAGGGAGGGGACAAGGCACCATCTGCCTCAGCATCCTATTCTTCCCTGAACTTTGTACTCTCTATTGCACTAACAGGTATTTTTAGCTATGGACCATCCTACTGAACAGTTAAGTTCTCACAATCGCCAAAACCTAGCTTGGAGAGTCAAGCTTACAAAATAATGGAACAGCTGCTTGCTTGGCCAGCTTTCAATGAGCCTCATTAAAATCAACACCTTGGTTGTCCTTGAGCTATAGTAAAAACTGCTGGGAGATGCCTTATCTAAGCGAGTTTTGCCAGACTCTGGGGAGGCCACCCACCTATAATTAACTGCAATAGCCACACTGGTGGGAACATCTCAACAGTACATTCATGCCTTTTTAGGGTGCTGAATTCAGAGAAATTGGGTATGCTTAAGTACTGTAGCTACATTTTAAAATGAATAGGCTTAAAATCATAAGAGCATCTACAAGAGACAGAGGAGTCTGGAGGTACTTCGGCCTGAAATGTATTCATATATTTGTCATTCATTCTAGAACTGCAGGGGACATCGGACTGGCCCAGATGTCTGGTCTACCTAGGTACAGTAACTCATGTTTGACAGTGGCCAAAACTTTACTGCTTCTGACAAGTTGAACAACTACTGCGGTTGGCAGATGCACGTTAATTGTTAGAGACCAGTTTAAACCCCATCTGAGGTTTTAGCTCTCTTTCACAAGGTTTGGCAGACTGCATTTGTGGATTTTTTTCAGCGTACCAGCTATTCAATTCTTCTTGAAATCTCATTAGAATCTTCCTGTGGCAATGAGTGTCAAAAGTTAACTGTACTTTTTTAAAAAAATGAAAATGCATTTCCTTGAGTCAGTTTTAAGTTTCCCTTTCAGTGAAAGTCACAGTGATGTTCACGGCCATAAAAGCAAACAGATTCCTCTGTACAAAGGGAAGCCACAAGAGCTTTAAGTCTCAAGTTACACTCACTGAATTTCATATAGAAGAATGCAAGTCACCTGTGAAGCAACTACTCTTTGTGCATATTCACAGCTGCTACACAACTGGTATCAGTGCTGAGTGGCTATTTGGGCTTCAAAAATATTTGGCAGAGCATTTTCCAAGAAAAACCCTATTTCAAATCGAAAACAGTGACAGTTTTGCAATATCAGTGGCATTTCTACACCCCCATGGGGAGCGCCGACGTGACACCCCCACAAACCCCACCCAGGGGGTGATGGTACTTTTGCAGCACTCCACCGAATTTCGGCAGCACCACAGCATGAAAGCACCCCCCGCATTTTCATGGCCTTTTCTGGGACGTACGGAGCCAGGAAGGGTGAGAGGGTCGATCCTCCCTCCCAGGCTCCGTGCGGCCTAAAAAAGGCTGCAAAAACACATGGGTCCGCCGAAATTCGGCAGCGGTGCAGCAGAAGTGCACCCCCCGCTGCTCGACACCCCTGCTGCCCGGGGGCCCCTGCCCCCCCCAACGACGCCTCTGTGCAATATCTACCCCACCCAGGGAAATATCTACTTCCTACAAAAGCACAATGCCCCACTCCACCTCACCAAAACCACCAACCTATAAATATGCAGAACACCTACCAAAGTATAAACATCCTGGAGGAGCAGTGCTTGGAAGAAACTTGTCTTTTATCTGAGACTAGGATTCATTACCTAATTTTTGTCTCTGGCTTTCTTCTCATTGATAGTTATCAAGATCCCAGGGGAAATTAAGGGAGTTCTAATTTTTGTGGGCAACCATTTTGAGGGCACACCTTTAATTAAAGGTGCTACAAAACTACTTTTAGTCAGTGCTGCTCCCTCATGTTTTCCTGCCAGACACATGCGAGTTCTGGTCAAAACAATGAGGTCTGAACAAAAGCTAGTCTCTGGAAGAGCTGCATGCTGAGAACACTCTGCCAAGCCATTTCACAATTGCTTGGTAAGTACTGCAAATCTTGGGAGTTTCTCAAGAAGAGGCCTACACACTGACAATCAAGAGGACAGAATCCCCCTTTGTATGAAAACATAAGAAATGAGATTCAAGGCAACAGTTCTGTAATGCTCCGATACAACACTTTGTTAAATTCTACTCCAATTAAAAAAGGTCTTTATCACATTGGGAGCTATGTTCTGCGGCCTCCCATCTCCCACGGGAGGATTCAGACACGGATTCATGTTTTTGAGGGTGCTAGAAAATAGACATTCCAAGGCCTCACTCTTGCCCCGTTCAAGATATGGGCTCAATTCTCATCCCATATCCTCACATTCTAACAACTCCACTAGAGTCCTACAACGCAATGGAAAAGTGACTGTAGGAACTTCAAGCTGACCCATGTCTACTGCAGCATACCTACCATTAGCTATAGGTGTACTGTAATGTTACACCTATACTGTAACAAACTATAATGTATAGTCTATAGCATTAGTTCTCAAAGTTCTCCCCACGAGGAGAACTTCCCATGGAGTTCTCCTCCGCGGCGATTTACGACCACTTCCGATTTCTGCAAAACCAGGAAGTTGTTGTAAATCGCCACTCCATGGTGATCTGAAGCTCAGGAGGCTGAGGAGGGGTCTGAAGGCCTCCCCGCGCTCCCTGGAAGCTATCAGGACCCCCGGTAAGTGTAAAACTTGCAGTTTAAAACTTTTTCATGGGGCGGCAATCCCCAGGATCGCTACCACTGCCATGCTGTCGCCACCCCTTAAGGTGGCAGGGGACAGCATCTGGTTCTAGTGACTTTGAGTACCTCTGGTCTATAATCACTGAAGCGCCTGTCATACTGAAGCACAAACTGTGCAACAGCCTAGAGCACTGGTGGCCAACCTTTCAACATGAATGCTGGCCCTTTAAATGGTTGTATAGGTGAGGACATTTCAGCAGGTGCAACTGCTTTAGCAGCACCATCAGCACTTGCAGCTGCCAAGATTCTCTCTTCTACACAACTCTTAAGAACACAGAGGCCCTAATGGTGGAAGGTTGGCCACCCCTAGCCTAGAGGGATGAGCACAATTCTAGAGGTGGTTGTTCCACATAGCATGGCCTTCCATTGCGACTGTATGCACACATGTCAAAATAGAAACTAAGATTTCTGTCTTGCTTTGGAAGATTATTTTATTCTATCTGGAACTCATAGGCATCTCTCAAAAGCTCTGTATCACAGGTATTGACCAGGTTGCTCACACTCTTGCACCAGACACAATTAGACACTGGATTCCATACACTGACAGACTTTATGGAAAATCATTCAGTACAATGGGCAGTTTTACCAAAAGGGGGAGAAAATTTGCTTAATGTTATCACCTGCCAGGAGTACATAAAGGTGTGGGTTTTTTGGTACTGAAATGTAGCCTATGAAAGAAGCGTTGGATATGGTGCTTATGCAGGCTTATCATGAATACACTGAAAAATGGGAATTTCAGGAAGAAATTCCAAGGATGGAAGAGCGAGAAGCGGGTGCTTCCCTACCAAGCATTTTATTGGGGGTGGGAAGAGGAGAAAGCAGAGAAACTGCAACATTGCCAGCTGGTTTTGCTAACAGATGGCTGCATGCACTGATCTGTCCTGCAGGGCTATCCTGAACTTCCTTCCAATGGAAACATGAAGCTTAAGCAAGGCTAAACATGCCCTTTTTATACACACTATATCGTGGCTGGAATGTTTTCCAGTCAGTCATTCACAATCCCTCAGACACAGTTCTTGTTTTATAGGAGTTATATTTAGTTGAGGGAAAGCTAAGACAGGATGTGCATTTCCCCAAGAATGCCGCTTTTGATGAGGCAATAGAAAATGGAACATATCCGATTTGCCATCCTGTGCTTTTTTTTTTTTTAATAATCAGAGGCTTCTTCATTACTGTCCCTCCCAACCCTCACCATCAGCTGACAAAACCTCCACACGCCAATGAACAAGAATCTTGCCCCTCACCTTGGCTCCTACTGCACAAGCTCCAGGTACTGGCCAGCAGAGGGGGTGACTGAGTATCATGTGCCCAATGCCTCATTGTAGTAAAAGAGTTTAGAAACAGTGCCTTAAGAAAGAAGTAGGCTGAGTGCTGGTTTTCTATTTAAGACAAGAGGACATTCTCTCTCTCTCTCTCTCTCTCCTCTCTCTCTCTCTCTCTCTCTCTCTCTCTCACACACACACACACACACACACACACACAAGAACAGCACAGCTCTCCTCCTCATATTATAAAGTAATTGCTAGGCCAGACCTAGAAGATATGTAGCATTTACTCTGTTTAGTAGGTCTAGGTCATAAAATTTAAAAGTCAAAGTAACGCTTTTAAACTTGTCTACCCCCTTTTAAGCTTTTTAGCACGTTGCCATCATAATTTCAACAGAGACACTAAAGAGGGAGAGAAACTTAACAGTAGATAGTACTTGGAGTTAGTGTAAGAGTAATAATTGCAAGCTTTACTTACTTTGGCCACACAGTTTTCAGTCTTCATAGCAGTGCTTCCTAAGCACACTGCTTCTTGGTTTAAGCAGAGTCTTGTACAGCCGTTGTAGGTCTGTGAAGAGGGGAGGAAAAGTGATTCTGAATAAAGGAACTTGATTTGTTCAAAGGTATTCCACATTTAGTGCAGCTAACTGCAGAAAACAAACAGTCTACACTGTACAGCTGAACAGATGTGTTCTGCATATGATGTGCATCTCACTAACCCCAAATCATCTTCAAATAATTCTTTACATTTCAAAACATAATGAAAACATAATCCTGAGTTCTTAATTAAGAAGTCTAACAAAAGGCACAAAAAAACCACCCCCCAAACACGCAATGCATCTACAGTAGAGTCTTTCTATCCGCGGGTTTGGGATCCCGGACCTGCGAGGTCCACGTTAATGTCAGTTTAAAAAAAGGGGGAAGCAAAAAACGCAGGTTTTTTTAACCTTTAGCAGCAAACCGTGCCGTTTCCAAGTCTCTGAAGAACTTCTCTAAGCTTACCGACCCACTTCCGTGTCGCGCGAAGGTTCTTCCCCCCCCCCCCCCCGCTCCCAGCCTTGTCCCGGCTGTTGTTTGGCTTGTTTCTGGTTGTTTGGCTTGAGTCTTCCTGACTTACAATAGCATGCAATGATAATATTTGAGAAATCAAGGTCATGTACACGATGCGGACTATGCTGGGTTTTCAGATATACTCTGAGATTTAGCCTCCTCTTAGAGCTTCATTTGGAAATTAGAAATTATCCCTTGCGCTGGACAAATTTTCCCACATCTATTGTGGTTAAAACAATCTTACTAAGACAAAAGATCCAGAAATTATGAAATGGGTAGCATGTTTTGCGCTGACTGCAACCAACAGATTATGGATGGTGAAGGAATGATATGAACTTTTGTGAGTTATATATTACTTTACTCTTTGGGGGATATTATATCAGTTGCATTTTATTATGACTGGAAACATTAAACTTTATTTCTTCTGTTGCCATTTTGTACTTCACATATTTTGGTAAGTTTGTACATTTTGTCATGCAGTGGTAGAAGCAAAGGAACATAGGAGCTTTGGCAGGCATATATGAAATGGGTAAGGACTGACAATTACCTTTCTGATTTCTGAGCATTCAGATGAACTACTTATCTGTTTTCAAACCTTACTTTACAAGGAAGAGAACACGAAACTATTTTTTTATATGAAATCAATGTCTGTACTATGGTATATAAAATTCAGTGAAAGCAAGCATGTCATCTGATTCATTGTATGACTTAAATTAGCAGAAGAATTCTAAGAATGCTTATGCAGAAGTAATGCCATTACGTTCGATAGGATTTACTCTCTAGTAAGTAGGCTTACTAGGATTGCAGCCTAATTAACTGAGCAAAGCTGCATATAAACAAACAATGGTTCTGGAAACAAGAAGCCACACATTATTTGTGTTTAGATTATACCAGGGGTTATCAACCTTTTTCACCAAGTGTACCCCCTGGCACGGTCAAATTTTTTGAAGTACCCCCTGTGCCAATTAATTAATTAGCATTAATTAATTAAATTACTTATTAAAATGTAAAATTTATTCATTAAAATTACTCATCTTACACTGTTAGCCACCCTTTTCCCCCAATTTTTGCCACCCTTTTTATTTTAAAAGAAAATATCACCACAGGTCTCCCATCCAAAAATAAACCAAGGCAATTCCTTCTTAGCTTCCTTAAAAAGACAGAGAACCAGCTCAATCTGCCATAAGAGCTGCCTTCTTTAAATGGAAGAAACTATGTATTCTAAAACCCAGCATATAAATTGAACCAGCCAGTAGGAAAGCACTTAATTTGCATTCCACTTGGGAACACAGTCTGGGGGGAGAGAAGAAGTGGTTTTGTTGCACAACAATCTTTTATGTTCCCTTTCAATGAAGTTTTTCTTCTTAGTAATAAATTAGGGACCATTTAGTCAGAACACTTACTCACCCTAACTTGGATGTAAATGCTAGAAAGGGGTTTATACAGAGATTTGGCAGAGGTTTTTTTTTTAATATGGGAGCCTTGCAAGTCTGTGCCTTATCAGCTGTAAGTCAGCTGTGAGTCGGGAGTTTAAATTTAAAGAACTAAAAGCCGATAACTAAACTAAAAAACTAAAAGCTGATAAGACACAGCAAGCTGCGTACCCCTGCCTGTCGGCTCGCGTACCCCCACGGGTACACGTACCACAGGTTGAGAACCTCTGGATTACACATATGAGTTGCAAGAGGCATCATCTGAGAAGAGAGGATCCCGCCTGTGTGAGAGAAAAGAGGAAAAATATCTCACTTAAGGTGACCTGCTAATCATGGTTTTTGTAAATACTCATTTTTTAAAAGTAAATTTGCTGCCTAATTAACTGGGGCAGCTCTTAAATTGATCAAAAGGTTTTAATTATTAATCGACTGAATGTTGTAGCCCTCAGTGAAACAGCTTGAAATAGTCCAAGCTGAGGAAACACAACAGTCACTTGTCATTCCTTTTCTGCAGAACTCACAAAGGTCAGTCACACTTCCGACTGTCCCCCCTCCTCCAGGAGAAGTCCCAACTCCACGTTTTGGCTATAAGGATTTCTGATTTAACTGTAAACTTAGAAACCTGACCTGTCCAAGCACCTCTTCCTCCATCACCATTTCTAGGCCATGGGAAGCACTGTTTGAAATGGCAGCCTGTCTCTGTGCCAGAGGCTGATATAGCTTTGCGTTGGAGAGCTTTAATACGGTTTTATACGGCATAGAAAGAATGCAAGCATAAACCAGTTTGTTGAAAACTACCCTTTTGGTGAAAGCAGGCTGTAATTCTGAACAAGTTTTCAATTTTCACACTGCTGCTAGGGTAGAACATTTTAAAGAGTTTAATTTTTACAGTGGCTTCAATGACACAGGATTATCTAACAAAGTAATGGCTAATCAATAGAGGGTTTAGTTGTCAGGTGAAACATATAACACACTAAAAGGGATTGATTGCCAGGCTCCTCCTTATTTACTGGAAGGTATATATTTAAAATGACACAAACTTGTTACCAAGCCGCATTCCTTTAACCTTGCAAAAGCTGTTTGAGATGAGTGTTAAGCAGCCTATAGCAACACACACGCTAATGGAAAAAACACCAACAAACATATGGCCGCTTCAAATTATGTCAGAAACAGGAATGAGATGGAAGGAACTGGGAGGTGCAAAGCTGCACCCATCTCCGGACAAAGGTTTTTAAACTATGCACACAACTATTAAAAAAAATACTACATTTGCACTACCATAGAAAGTTACACAAATTGTGCAGTTTGTATGACTGTTCATATCTTGTGGTTATGCAATCTGGATTTTTCGCAAAAAATTATTCAGAATATTTTACACAGACTGAGGCAGTAAACAAAAGAGAGGCAGCGCAATCCTATCTAGAATGCAGCGACTGCGCACCTAAGGCGGCCACTGCATCCTAGGCACAATTGGGCCCACGCCAGCGGAGCTGGAGCAATCCTCGGAGAAAGGGACGATTGTCTCTTTACCCCGGGTAGAGCCCCAGCAGGCCCAATTGGCCTCCTCGGATGTGTGATGGAAAAATGGCCAGCGCAAATCCGAGGAGCCGGTGTAAGGCTGGCCAGGTCCAGGGGATACGATTTGGCGGAGCGCACCACTGATGATCCCTCCCCCCTCCCAGGCCCGATGAGCCAATCTGCCGTTCCTCCCTCCCCCCACCCCTGCCCCAAGCAGCTGAAAACTTACCTTCCCTGGCAGGCGCAGCTCCAAGTCTACAGGTGGGCCCCCATATCCACGGATTCGCTATCCACGGTTTCAGTTATCCACGGATCATGGGGACCCCCCCCCCCAGGCTGTTACTTTTTCCCCAGTAAGCTTCGTTTCTTCCTAAACAAACAGGAGAAGCAGCGTTTGGCTGCTTATTGCAGGCAAGTAGAACGAGACTAAGTCCTAGAGAGGTTCTGCAAGGTTAACAGAAACCTTGCAGAGCCTCTCTAGGACTTAGTCTCGTTCTACTTGCCTGCAATGGAGGCTGCTTCTCTGTTTGTTTTAAGGAAGAAACAAAGCTTGCTGAAAGAAAAATAAGAGCTTGGGGCGCGTGCACGCCTGCCCGCAGGGGAGGCAGGGTAGAGGGCCCACAGGAAACCATGGAGGTGGTGTTTGCTCCTATCCACGGTTTCAAGTATCCACGGAGGGGCCTGGAACATATCCCCAGCGGATATGGGGGGAGTACTGTACCGGATAATGCAGGTGCTGGCCTCTCCGCCAATGCCGCTTACTTGCCGGGTGTCGAAAATGTGCCTTACAGCACGTTTACAACACCCAGCGCCAGCAAAGCCATTGCTCTGCCGGCACTTCTTTAGGCAGAATTATGCCATCAAATACTTAAAAGATTAGTAAACAATGCAAAGCAGAAAGATCCAGTTTGATCCGAGTCTTGCGTAAGCATTAACAATACGCTTCCAACCTACTCTCTGCAGCCATAAGGACCAGAAGCTTGTTTTTTCTTTTTCTTTTTTAAACAGAAATTGCTTTTTTCTCCAGGTAATCAGATTTCACACTAGCAGCCAAATTCCATACAGTTGCATCGCTAGGCTGACTCCCACCCAGTGAGAAGCTTACGGAGGCTCCGCAGTCCAGAAGTAGGTTGGCAATGACATGACGTTGCCACGTCATCATGTCACCACTGGTTGGCTTGAAACTGAGTCACTTCGGAAGCAAATGGAGCCAAGGGCAGGCGGGAGGATCCTTCGAGCGGCAAACATGGAGCGGCAAACATGGAGCGGGAAACATGGCGCTTCGCTCGCCGCTCCAGGCCTTGTCGGAAGCAATGGCTTCACCCCCCGGAGGGCCGCTACACACACACCCCGGTGTGGCCTGCACCAATCACACCAGCCTAGCAACACGGCTAGTTCAATAATAGTACATTGTATAACCTACTTTCAGCCCTACTTACATCTCATCAGCATCTTAAGGACTTCTTCACATATTACATTTTTAGATGTACACCTAAGCTTTTTTATGTATATACTGTATTTCCTCAATTCTAAGACACCATCGATTCTAAGATGCACCTTAATTTCTGAACCACCCACAGGGAAAAAAAATACAATCAATGGTATGAGGGAAAGACACGCAGAAGCCAAGCACCTTGATCGTCAGCTGGAGCGCGGGGCAGGCACTTCAGCAGACAATTCTCCCCAGTATGCCCCGCACGACTTTGCTGAGAAGTGCAAAGGACTGGAGGCTGCAAAGGTTGGCAAGAGCTGGCAGCTGCTGGTGGAAGGTGGAGGGGGGACTGAGGTCACGCACACTTGCGGGGTGGCGAGCCAGGGTGCTTCCCAGGCTGGGCGCAAGTCGGCTGAAGCATCCCTCCCCCTTTAGGAAGAGGTTCCTAGTCCTAGGGAGAGTTCGTCACTGAAGTGCCTGCCTCAGTGCCTGCCTTGCATTCCAGTTGACGATCGGAAAGGCATTGCAGGCTTTGATCATCTTTGCAGGCTTTTCAGGAAAGACATGCAGGCTTTGATTAGGAGTGCGGGGCAGGCACGTCAGCAGAGGAACTCACCCGTATGCCCCGCCCGCCCTCGCTGACGAGTGCAAAGGCACTCAGCTTGAGCGTGATCTTCACTGATTCGTCAGCTGCAGTGCGGGGCATGCTGGGGCGAGCTCTCAAGTTCAGGAAGAGAGTGAGTCGGGCTAGCTGCCATGGGAGAGCGCTGCTGAGCAGAGGGGGCGAAATGGCGAGGTAAAATGCGGAGAAAGAACTCACAAAAAAGGAGGTAATCTATTCTAAGACGCACCCCATTTTTAGAGATGCTTATCTGAGAAAAAAAGTGTGTCTTAGAATCGAAGAAATACAGTAATTAAAAAGGTAACATGCGAATGTGACAAATAGTTGTTTGAAGCCAAACCTGACCTGCTGAGTATAGCTGTGATGTGTTTGTCTTCAAGCTTCCAGCTGCGTGTGTATGATGGCCAAGGCCAGGTTTTGTTGCTACATAATGTGTGAAATGGCCTCCAGGTTAAATCCTTCTAATGCCAGTGTGAAGTGGGTTTAATGATTGGAGCGTATCACCTCTGAATGTATTACAGTTTCCTAGCTTTCAATCTAAAACAGTGGAATGGACTTTTTACTTAATGTCATTTATTTGGCAATTCATTCAGAGGACCCCTATATCTGAATACATCACCAGTTTTTAATAGGTGCAGCAAAGTGTTCAATAAGACCCCCCCCCCACTAGTCAATAATTACATGATTTATCAGAGTAAGATCATATCATAATAAAAATGCCAGAAGAAAAAATAAAAAACAAATTCAGTATCACCACAACCTTCCTCCAAGTCATTTCCAGAGATTATTAGACTCTTATTCCCATTGCTCAAACAAGGGCTTTTGTAGCAAAGCACCAATTGCCAAATGGTAAGAAAATAGTTATTAGACTCTGAAGAATTCAGTGGAAGTGGGAAGTTATATAAACAAATCACTCCAGCAGATTCAGAAAGATCGCTTTCATCTCACTTACGGGGTCTTGAGAGACCTCCATTAATTACCCTTAAGGTTTTTCACGCAGACTATTAAAAAAAAGAAAGAAAAGATGGCAATTTATTTATTTATTTCCAACGAGGTGCTTCTTCCGAAAGCATTAAATAATGCCTGCAAATTTAAAAGCGTTTTTATAAATAGGTAATTAAAAAAAGGAAGATGAGAATTAAGTCAAGCTGCAAAGCATTACCCAGAATTCACTGTGATTATTATTTCTATATTTAAGGCCACATTCCTCGTCTCCATAGCTCAGAAAACTTGCGAGGAGGGAGAAAGATCTCTGCAGGAAGTCAGTAAGACAAAATATAGACTAGCCAAGCCAAAACCGAGAACATTTCCAGAAACATCCCCCAAAGCTCAGTTTGTCATATTGCAATTACACCTTGCCTACTGTGGAGCCAGAGTCCCTAGGTTTGCCACTAGGGGGAAGAATTGTCTCAACACATGGCAATGGTAGACAGGGAATGGGTTTTCTTGAGCAATTTCCATAACAATGCTCCCTTGGCTGTATGTACCTTCTAATTACTCAGTACAATTAAAATGACTAACCTAAAAACAAACAAGGTGGGGGGATGATCAGCCCATTTCTGAGACTTTATTATTTTAAGATTTTGTTCTCCTTCCCTTATCCATCAAAACAAGAAGGGCACTACCATTTTCTGCCTCCTCCCCCCTCCCCAAGTTATTCAGTGAAGCAACATTGACAAAAGCAAGGAGAATTGAATTGCTTGTAAAACAAAAACTGAAACAACCCAGAAAAAAAACCCACCCCAAAACAAAAGGGAAATGTCATGGTATTTAGCCATCTGGTAGCTGCTTGAAAACAAATTGTCCTCCAAAGAGCAGAAATACAGTATGTTTTTTCTCAGTTCACTGGCTTACGAATCTGGTCGTCTCCCCCCCCCCCCATTTTTTTTTAAAGCAGATAAGCTACTGTTGTTCTGTGTTGGCTACAGAAAACTTTTATTCCAGGGGTTCATTATTCAGAGGTCCTCCCAGCCAACCGGGCCACTGTATCTTTTCTCTGGAGAGTTATCTGCAGCAGCACCTACTGAAAATCCTCTGGATTTTCCTCCTTTCAATGACAGCTTGCCTTACGTTTGCCAATCTTAGGAGGTTTAAATCCTTCATTTTATAAGGCTAGTCATTAAAAGGGAAGATGGGAGCCAAGTCAGTCATTTTTCTTCCCACTGACAATTGGCGACATTTCTCCAGCAGCACACACAAGGTGTTGAAAACCTGGCAGCTGTTACCTCCTGGGACGGAGCTCCTTTTTTATCCTCCCCTTGACAGTTTAACTCAATGGGTCAGCACCTTTAAAGACTGAAAAGTATCGCTGAAGTGGACGGCCAGTGTTGAATTACTGCACCCTCCCTAATCAATGTAAACCCTCACTGCAGGTGATACTCTTCATCTATAGAGGTGCACGGGGGAGGAAAATGTAATGCCCTAAGCCAGATGGGTTTCATCTTGTGGTTTTTTTTTTTTTTTAAAGAAAGGAACAAGCTAACAAGGGGACAGCTACTTTGTTAGCTTCTTGGCCTCTCTCATGGCTCTGAGACCCCAGGGTTCCAGCCGCACAAGAGAAAAAGAATTCAGCATATACGTAAACAGTTAAAGAAATATAACTAGGGAGATGGCAACATGCTGTTTTCAAAGAGTTGAGAGTCCTGTTCAGAGCTTTATTTATCACTACCCATGTTCACTGAGCTGTAAGTGGACATGGAAACAAAAAGGTCAGGAGAATAGACAATGCCTGCAATTTACTCCGTTACAAAGGAATGCAGAAATGGTACACATCTGACAGACCTCATTAGCATTAAAAGCAGAGAACACACACACACACACACACACACACACACACACACACACGGGTTTCATGCTGCAAGACAACTGCTCTGCTGAGCAGTCTTGGATTTTTGCACAACCAATATTAGAGATAATTCCCTTTATACAAAAGGACAGAAACTCCAGAGACTCTTACTGGAAGGAAAGATACACACAGATTTTGAAAACATTTTAGACTGCAATCCTGTGCACAGTTTCCTTGGAGTAAGTCCCATTACATTCAATGTAGCTTACTTCTGAGTAAACATTGGGTCAGCTTTCCCTAACAAATATGGATAAAAATTAGATTTTTTTTTTTAGGTTGACACTTCATCTCTCAAACATATGTCCTCCACTTTAGAATAACTATTAGGTACTTGCCTCTCCTTGTAGAGTCTCAATAGTATTTTATTCTATACAGTATAAGCAGCTCTACAGTATAAGCACCTGAAGAGACACATTTATTTTTAAAAGCATAGCACAGAAAAGCCAAGGTCCCGTTGAACTGTTCAGCATGTTGAACTGCTGAAGGAAGAGTTCTTGAAATGCTGGGGGGGGGGGGGGGAAGAGGAAGAAAAAAAAGAGAAGCATCTTTGTGGCGGGGGAGACAGTGATGGCTGCCTTGCATTCATTCCATCTGGAAGCTCTGCAGAGAGAGACGATCAAAACAAAGTGTGATGCACGTCACTGCAATCCTGCTGTCGTCAGCACTTCTCCACATGGCACCTTTTGACAGAATTTCCTCTCCGCAGAGCCTGTCCCTCACCTCATAGAACAAATCTTGACAGCAAAAAGGCACTTCATTATTACCCCATTTGAGCAAAGAGGAGACACTTTCTTTAAACAACCTGAATTGTGCCAACCTTTTCAAAAAGACAGTAGGGTAATCAAGTTCAGGGCAGCCCCGGACAGCTGCCCTGTGACCTATGCCTGCTGACCCTTGCTGTTCATCACTTTCCTTTGGAGTAGGAGGGCAAGCTCCTGGGGAGTGACCACCACAATGGAAAGATACAAGCCAACAATAATATGGTTCCTGCAGAAAAAAAGGGGAAACCCAGATGGCACTGCAATAAATTTACAAATCTTCATTCATGGCTCTGTTTAACACACCCCAAAGCCAAAGGGCTCAAGGGTCTCTGGGGAGCTTCCCCCTCATTGGCTTCTAAAGGCCATCTCTCTCTCTCTCTCTCTCTCTCTCTCTCTCTCTCTCTCTCTCTCTCTCTCTACTAAGCCCAATTCTTCAGAAATGGAGACAAAGTCCTTAAAATAACAAATGCCCAAACTAATCAATCTACCATTCGGGTCCAATGCTAAATGATGGGTACTGAAAACTAATTACAGGTTTTGGCAAGGATGTTGAATTTAAAATGGGAACATACAGGTTAAAAAGGCACTGAAGCATCGGAGAATCGCTTTGAAAAAGGCTGCACACATGCACAAAACAGGTCTCAAACCAGGAGCCTGATTCAATAACTCACACATTTATTTTTAAAATGAATCAGATTAGTCCCACGTGTGACCTGCCAGTCCATCTGTATTCGCTGGACTTAATGGGCACTCTTTTCACACTAGCTTCAGTTTGAAGTATGAGAGAGATAAATTTAGTTTAATTTTCAACCGATCAAGCTATCCATTTTCCAAATGGACCATCTGGATCAGCCTATTAAAATTAATTTATAACTTAGCAGTGAGGAAATTCGTTTGTTAGCTTAAATATAGTTGCCAAAAACTTTGTCCCCTTCTCATGGTTTTCCAAGACTTCATGCGCAATCACACAACCCCCCTCCCCCCAGCTTTCAATGTTTATCCCAAATCTTTCTTCACAGAACAGCTGCTAATAGGGCCTACTTACATTTGCTTCTCTAACCTCACATAGCTTTAAATTAGGTTCTGTTTCTCTCTACTGACTTCTTCCATGCAAGAATAACGGAAAGTGGTCAAAATAAAAGGCCACCATATGTTACATCTCCATGCTGGAAAATGTGTTTCCATGTCAGAAAAAGTGTTAATTTTGTAATGCATACTGAGCACTGCTGTGTACCTGCCATGCGTACACTGATCAGGCAGGTGATATTTGCAAGTCCATGGCCAACGTACTTGCAGCAGAACAAAACACTGACGCTGTTCTTTGCGAGCTACAAAATGTACATTTTATTTTTTGACACGGCAATATTGAGTTGGCTCCAGTATGACCAGTTATAAAGTGCTGCTCATCAACTGTACAGTACCACCAGAGTTTTATGGGTCACCACCAGGTAAAAATGATGACGGGAAATGCCTTGGCGCTTGGCAAAAAGGGCAAATTCAGCATTCAGAGAAACTAGAGAAACTGTCAACAGGCCAAAAGAGAAAGTTGAAACTGAAGGACTGATAGGAATTCTATGGGCAGTTTAAGAAGTCTGTTTAAGGTTTGGCAATTACCGCAAAAGTAGGTGTTGGATGTTGACATTGTTACATAAAAATAATGTAAAAAGCCAACCCTGTCCTTTCTACTGTCTTGATTTTGGGTTCACAACAAACTTGATCTCTCCTGAGTGAAGGAGAACATAAATTTTGTCTATTTTCTACAAGAAATAATAGCTATCTTCATCAAAAGAGGAACACATTGATTTCTGTCTGTTAACATCTCCTCATTTACATCTCAAAGAGATAGTCTGCAGGCCAATTCAAATCAACCTGGCCTTTCCAACAGACAGCCAAACAACACACACACCCTTTTCATTCAACATTATCTCAGAAGTTCTCAACTGTTGTGAGCTAGCCTTATCCAACATGTTGTATTATGATACTGTGTTCATGTTCAAACTGGTAATCACTAGCGTCACTGCACGGGGGGGCGGAGCTCCAAGTTCCGTGGGGCTCTGACCCTCCGTTACACTTTCTCCCGTCAGTGCTGGTAATAGGAGTGGAAGGTCAAGGATACAGCCTAACTGTTGAAAATGTCAGATCAACCCATGTGGGTAAGCAAATGCACCCCATTTTTTGAAATCAATTATGAGATTTGGATCCCTCACAGATAACAAAATCTGAGGGTAATGAAACCCGCAGGGGAAGTGCCTTTCAGAAGTCTCCGGGAGGCCTTCCAAGGCGTGGGAAGGTTGTGCACAGCCTCAGAAGGCCTCCTGGAGGCTTCTGAAAGGTACTTCCGGTTTTCCTGAGAAACCAGAAGCACCTTTCAGAAGCCTCTGGGAGACCTTCTAACAAGAGCCAACAATAACTAAATGGCTCCCTGTTCCAAACGGTCTCACAATCTAAAAAGATACAGAAGAAACACTAGCAAAAAGCCACTACAAAAGACACTATGCTGGAGTGAATAGGGACAGTTAATTTTCCTCTGCTAAATATATAATAGGAGCACCACTTGAAAAAGTGCTTTGTCCAGTAAGCATTACACTTTATACTGGGCAAATGATGAGGAACCCAGAAGCAAAGCGACACCATCTTGGAAAAGAAAAACATCAACCACATGATCCACAAGACTACAGTTATTACTAAACCGCTGAACCATGAGCTGTCGATCAAAAGGTCGGCAGTTCGAATCCGCGACGGGGTGAGCTCTTGTTGCTTGGCCAGCTCCCTGCCAACCTAGCAGTTCCAAAGTATGTTAATGCGAGTAGATAAATAGGTACTGCTTGCAGGAAGGTAAACAGCGCTCCATGTTCCAGCTGCATGCAAAGGAGAGTCATGTCGGCCACATGACCACGGAGTTGTCTTCGGACAACGCTGGCTCTTCGGCTTTGAAATGGGGATGAGCACAACACCCTAGAGTCGGACACGACTGGACTTAATTGTCAGGGGTAACCTTTACCTTTACCTATAGGATCCACAGGGAACCAGCTCTCATGCTACTTTGAAGTATATGAATCTGCTTCAAGGTACCTTCTGAAGGGTATTGTGTAATTTCACAGCTTGCACACTCTTTCAGCAAAAGTACAAGACAAGTTCTTGTGTAAATTCTTGGGACAAGAAAAGAGTTGAAATGCCACATATGTTTCATACCTATTCAGTTACTAGATTAGGCCAGAGGACACTAGCAGCACAATCCTATCCAACTTACTCTGCCGGTGTAACCAGCGGTAAGAGAACGGGAGACCCCAGAACGGAAAGGGGATTTGAATCCCATCCAAACGGGGATTCAAAGGGGATTTAAATCTCCCCTCCCCTCCAAAGCCTCCCGCCCTGCCCTCCCTCGCTGGTTACACCGGTGGTGTAAGTTGGATAGGATTGCGCTGTAGATCTTTTAAGTAAAGGGCCTGGCTGGTTTCACAGACAGACCTGAATCAATTGCATACCTGCCTGAGTGCATTCTTCTCTGGAATGATCTTCCTGGGGGGCTCATCATTGTTACAATCTTCTCTCTCAGAAGAATTCTATGAAGAGGGAAAAGACAAAAGCATTAAGTGCAAGGTTTCTGCCAACAAAGCTGATGTCCCCAGTAGTGCCTTTTTTAAAAATAGTGGTTTAAATTAAATATAAATTTATTTATTTTTAACATACATTTGGGTAGATGAATTTGAATGAGTGTATGGCACATGTATTCCTGTAACATAACTTTCATATTTTGTTGAAAAAAGCAAGTCACTATAAATGGATCCCAGACACAATCCATGTTGATAGTCACCCATATACTGTAATTAAGCAGGCTTTCAAAATACTGCAGAAGCAGGAAATCTGTATTTCCAGAATCCAATCTAATACCCTGAAATTTGACTCTGTTACATAGCTCAACTGGGATGCCTTGGGTCATAACAATACCAGGTTTTAATACACTACTGTAATTACTGTCACCCAATGGGATTGGGATAATGCATTTTAGACCAATATTATAACAAAGCAACCATCCAATAGGGAAGGACCTATAACTAATCCAAACATTAAAATTCCTTGTTCATTAGCAGGAGATACTATAGTAATGCATATTTGATCACTTCAATTACTATGACCATTTTACTATGAAACTTGTCAAGGGCAACTTTGTTTAGACAAGGGGCACATACAATACATGGGGCCACGATTCAAAGAATAATGTGACTAGGTCCACATACATACAATGGGACTTTGGACTTGTTCTTTTCAAACATTTATACAGCGCTTTCTGAGTGTGCAAAGCGCTTCATACAAATTATCTTAATGTAGTCCTTACAACAACCCTGCAAAGTATTATTGTTCCCATATTGCGGATGGGTAACCAAGGTTGAAAGGGAATGGCTTGCCCAAGGCTACTTAATGAGTTCATGGCAGAGCAGAGATTCGCATCATGCTCCACAGTAAACAGCTTCAGAAACTACCGCATGCATCACAGTAGTTACACGACTACTAACAATTAGTAATGTAATTACTGAATGGATATACAGTATATCCCCGAGAAGTGTCAACAACATCGGTAACATACTGCTGGTATTACAGTGGAAATAGCTACCGTGTTTCCCTAAAAATAAGACAGTGTCTTATATTAATTTTGGGTCCAAAAAATGCAGTAGGTATTATTTTCAGGGAGGTCTTATTTCCCAACCTGTGGCGCGGGCACCCCCCTCGACCCCTCCCCAGCACTTACTTTGACCGATTAAACCTTAATTCTTTCCCAAAGGTGCAAGGCTCTGGAAGGCCTGCACTTGAGTCCTCCACCATGGAGACGACGTGCTAGAGAGACTCTGCAAGGTTGCAGCCTCCTTGCAGGCCTCTCTAGCACGTTGTCTCCATGGTGGAGGACTCAAACGCAGGTCTTCCAGGCCTTGCAGAGCCTTGCACCCTCAGGAAAGAATAAAGCTTTAATCGGTCAAAGTGCTGGGGGGGGGTCGTGTCCGTCTGGCTGATGATCCTAGCTAGGTCTTACTTTCAGGGAGGTCTTATACTGACGAGTACCAGCAAAAATCATGCAAAAATGATGGTAGGCCTTATTTTCGGGGGAGGTCTTATTTTGGGGAAAACAGGGTATATAAGAGGAAAATTCAGAAGGACTCTAGCCAGCCTGAAAGAAATGTGAACTTTCATGAACAGCTGTTCATATGCTCATTATACCCTACAAGTGTCAATCCTCTGCTACCATGGTACAGAAACATAGGAAACCTTTTACTGGGTCAGGATCGTATAGCCCAGTATTGCCTACTCTGGCTGGCAGCAGCTCTCCAAGATCTCAGGCAAAATTACTTTCCTAGCCTTGCTATCCAAGATCTTTTAACTGGAGATGCCAGAAACTGAATCCAGGACCTTCTGTGTGTAAAGCCTGTGTTCTACTATTGAATTATGGCCCCTCACAAACGTACCATTATTTTAAAGGTTAAATCAACTACAATCACCCCCAGACCTACCTCTCCCTCAAAAATCTCCCTTCCATCAACCAAAGTATGGTAATATCTCTATTAGGACCAGCTAAAATATCACAACATAGTGAGCAAATTTGCTTTGCTCACTACTTTGAGATACTTTTGTTGGTCCTAATAAAGGCATTACCCTACTTTCAGTGCAATCCTGTGTAACCTTGCACTGGTATAACAGTAGATGCACCGGAGTAACAGCAGATGCACCGGTGTAAGTATGGGTAGCAAGGTTACACAGGATTGCGCTGTTTGACATTTGGATTTTTTCCTAGGCAGCTACCTATAATTTGTTCAAATTGCTTCCAACAAGGGCATGCAACAGAAATGAACCTGGAAGGCAAGGCAACACGACAGGAAGAAGAAAATTATTGGGAGAAGGACACAAATTAAGACTTCCAAATTGCAGACTAAATACTGAGCTGACCACAAGATAATTCCAAAGCAATATGGCATCATGATGACACAACCATTCTTAGTGGTTTTCTATCTGTCATCAATACTAGGTGCTTCACAATTAGAGAATATAAAACATGCAACAAGATAGTTACCCAACAGGTTTTCAGATTACACCAAATTGAGAGAAAGGGAAGAAATGTCTTGAAGGAAATTCAATAGGAAGGAGTAGACAACACTTTACTGCCTATTGTCCTACCTTAAAAAATGTATATTTTAAAGGATCTGAAACATGATGTAGAGAGGATGTAGAAGGAAGATACAATCTACTTTTACAGCACAATCCTGTCTAGCAGGGCACAGCAGTGCACATAAGGTGCCCGCCACATCCTGAGGATTGGGCCTGCCCCGGCGCAGCTGGAGGCCTCCTCAGAGTAAAGGGACGTTTGTCCCTTTACATCAAGTAATGCGCCAGCCACCCCAATGGGGCTACTTGGATGTGTACCAGCTATTTTGCTGGCGCAAGTCCAAGAGCCCCTTGTAACGGCCAGGCCTGGGAAGGAGGATAGGATATGGCGGAGGAGGCTGACGACGATTCCACATTCCCGGGCCTTCCCTTCCTGGGACTGGCCAACCAATCCAACCCCTCGGAATGCCCTGTTCCGCCCTCCCCATGGCCCTCTGCCACCTGGCAGGGACTTACCTTCCTGCCACGGCACTGCTCTGCAGCGCAAGAGGAGCAGCGCAAGCCTCTCCACTGGTACCACTTACTCTCCGGGTGCTGCAAACGTGCTTTACGGCACATTTGTGACACCCTAGAATAAAATGTAGACAGGATTGGGCTGCCTGGCTAGTAACTGCACATTCAAATAGCAACACCTTAACAATTTAAATACATCTATTTTGGAGACCATCCTTTTCTTTGACCCTTAGTCTTCCTTCCAGGTTAAACACATTACCCAAAGTCATGGAATTCGACAGTCTTTTTTGTTGCCTGTCCCAACATGCTTCAAGTTTACCAATTTCTTCCTTGAAAGTAAACAGCTAATTTGAAGTCTTTGTTTTATTCATTATCTTTATAGGTGGCAAGACTAAGAGGTTGGCTGAACAAAGACCAGACAATGACTGCCAAGTGCATATGGTGGCTCACAGCTTGCCGCCGCCCCATTCTACTGCACCAACACAGCAGACTATTAAAGAGGAGCGCTGCTCATGCACTTTTGTCAGCAAGTTAAGTTACGCTTGGCAAAGGCTGAAAGACTGGAAAACATTATGCTCCTTAAGAAGCAGCAAAGATGGAACTGATTGCTTAGAACTTGGAAATCTTTTTTCCAGGAGGACAACAAGCTTTAGAACATTTCTGAATTATGTGCTGTGGGCAAAACAGAAAAGGGACAGAAAATTATTTTCAATGGTGAGCATTGTTCAGTTCTGCTATGTATCTTAGAAGTACAACTGATATAGGCCCATCTGTAGCTATCACTCTGTGCCAGGCTGCTCATTGAGTTCCTATACCTTCTATGGGCTGGGTGCTTTCTTCAGCAAGGTGGTAATGCACTCATACGTGCAAAAGTAAAAAAAAACCAAAAACCTGGTGCCCTTTAGTGATCAAAATGGGGTGCTTTATAGCAAAATTCACAAATGAGGAATATAACATCCAACAGCAAACACAAAGCGTGCATCAAAGGTCTTCAGGATCAGTGGCTGCACAAGGAAATTTGGACAGCCAAACAAGGTAAAGAAATCATACAGTAATACTGTATATGGGATCTCTCTCACAAGCAGGCATTGTACGCCAAGTGTGTTTACATTCTTGGATCACAGAGCACTATGAATCATAAAAACCTTTCTGACAATGTGTACTTCATAACATGTGCTCCGGTGATCTTCCTCCACACCTAGCACTGGGTAAGCACTGATCAGTGGAAAACCAATGCCTTAAGCTCCACCAACTGCTCAGAGTTATTCCACGATTGCCAAATACTGGTCAAGAAGACAATGGAATGTTATGAGTGGACTACAGAAAACATCCCCCCCCCCCCTAAAAATATCTACAACAAGGAACCATATGGAAAATCTGGCAAAAGCATGAACTAGCCTCTGGACTCTCTCATGACACACAATTTCAAGCACACATCTACTGAAATGCCTTACACACAGCATAGGACTAAAGATAAGATACCACCAGAAAATTATGGGAAAGCTAAACATGTGAATGGGGTTTGGTATCTTCATTCTCAACTCAATACGCAGGCAGGTCTATAAGCGCCAGCAGTGAGGTAAAGATAGCTTCTATTTCCCAGAGCTGACATGAAAGTGTGCCTTTGAGACAAACCTCTATTCTTAGAAAGTAACTATCCATAAGAGACTCTTGACAAATCTCATTTGTGTGAAAAGACTGCACCCAGTAATTAACAAAATGCACTTGCACGGTGTGTAGCAATCCCAAACATCCATTATAAAGTTTTGCTAATATGGATGTCATATGAAACCCACCCTAAACATCCCAGTGCTTTAGATACCTAAAGCATTTGAACTATAATATTCAGAATTTCTAAACAAATACTGAAATCAAATATAACGGATGGATGAAAGCATTCCAAAGGACTATCAACTGACAAGAGCCACCTTTAAGAGTGCTTCTTGTCTCACAGCAGGGATCACAAACATGCCAATGGGGAGGTGCCTACTTTTTTATTCCAGGGTAGGATAAGGAGATTGTGATTGCCAATGCTAATTATAAAGCCATAGAGATGCATCACTTTTCAAATATTCTGTGTGTGTGTGTGTGTGTGTGTGTGTGTGTGTGTGTGTGTGTGTGTGTGTGTGTGTGTGTGTGTGTGTGTGTGTGTGTGTGTGTGTGTGTGTGTGTGTGTGTGTGTGTGTGTGTATGAGAGAGAGAACACATGCACGCGCAAGAGAGAAACCACATCTATACAGAGAGCACTTTTTTATGCTTTCAAATCCTTAATCCTGTTTGGAGCTGTCAGTGGGGGTTAATGGAAGCTTTGGATAGGAGAATTCCAATCTGGTTGGCAGATGGATAGGTTGGTTATAGCTGCATAACTATGTCTTGCCTGCAGGCACAATTCAGAACACTGTTAAAGCAATATAAAGTCGCTGTCAAGCTGAACCATTTGGATCGGTAGCAAGGAGAAATAATAATAAAAGGAGTTCATTTCTGGGCCTTGTGCGTTCATGCTAGTATGCAGAAACTGATTAATTGTCATCGTGTGCTGGTCGGCTGTACCTCTGATTCCTACTTCTGGAGTAGATTTTGCATGCTAATATAATCATTCTCCCTCTTGAGACATTAGCAAATAATCAAATGAAAAACAGGATCATAATTTACTGAGATTCGGGCAATTCTCTATGCAAATTTGACTTGTTATTGCTGCTGCCTCGTTAATCTGAATGCCTTTGACAAACTCCTTTGATTTATGAACTCATGACAACTCCAATGTGTATATATTTTGCTAGATTGACATTATCATTAAGAGTGGGTGGACTGAGCTCACATGAATGGCTGATTTTATTCGCTGGTGTCGGCTGCTCAACAGCTGAGCATCTCCTTTGCACAAAGCCCCCGAGCGCAAGGCTCTTCCCATCTACTCATCCATTCATCATCTCGATGTTAATTGGCCCAGGCTTTAAGCAAATTTTCAACACGATTTAAAGGCACGATGACACTGATTACTGACCCTCTGCCATACGGTGCCTATTGATTAACCTGACAGAGATGATGAGCTGGAGGGAAACTAGGTGTGTGGGGACCTCAAAGGGGAAAAAATATATTGTTTATGCAGGCAAAACACTTGTCATTATCCCAGAGGCCAGAATTTGTGCAGAATTGGTCTTTAAAACAGGTTCTTGCCTTTAAAACCTGCATCCAATAAGGAAACGCATGTTGCTTTTGGGGAAGAAATTCAGTTACAAATGTCTTGTCATGTGCAGTCTCTATGTTAGCAAAGCTCCCGGTGACAAACAAATCTTTTCCAAACAAGTAGGACTTATGCAAGCCAATGTGTATGAATACACATTAGTTCAAAAGCAAAGCTAGAAGAGGAGAGGGGAAATGGAAGTGCACTGGTAGGGGCTAAATGTGTAGAATCCAACATGAACATTTCTGGTCTATAAAATTGACACACAGCAGCAGCACAATCAGTTTAAAACTAATTTCATAAGTAGCCCAAGGGCAATCGAAAGGTCAAACACAACATTCCAGATATGTCAGTAGGGTCATGTTTGGTTTCCCAGTATTCCAGGAGAGAGTTTTCTGTGCCCAAGTTGAATTTCATCACTCTGTAAGACAGCGCAGAGGATGCGCAAGAGGAGGCTGAAAAAAATTCATTTGAATGACTTTGCGACTCTGCTACAGTATGGATTAAAGAGGAGGAGGGAAATAAATGCCTGTCTCATGGCTGCAGGAAAGTAAAACTCCTATAGTCCCTTTCCAATAACCTTTGTAAGTGATAGATGAGTCCAAGAGCCTTGCTACTGTAAAGGGACTGTCAGCATCCCGATTTCATAAATGCAGTTTGGCAGTTTATAAATCTCAGCTATTTCAAAAAGCACTAGTATAAAAACTGACACAGCTCATGCCAAAGCAAACGTAAACATCATTTCAAACATTATGGGCTCAACTTCCAATTAAACCATTTAGAACCCACTCCTGAGAGGATAAGTACTTAAGTCCAAAAAACAGCCTTTGAAAACCCAATGTGCGTTGGAGAAAAGAATTGGGAGCCCAGTTCAAGCAGGCACAAACCTCAGAATAGCTTTGACCCATGGGGATTATGCTCAAGAAGAGGGATACGGCTCAAAGAAATTGTGTTTTCCAGTTTCTGTTCAAAAGATCCACCCACAGATCACTTGAGCATAGTGCAACAAACTTGGGATGTTCAGCTTTTATGAGTTTCATATAAACATAAGCTTTATTTGCAAGTATATTTAGGCTAAATCTGGCTACAATTTACATTATAATTGATTAAGAGGAGAGCATGGGGATGTAACAAACTTTACAGCTCTACCTGCCTTATCTGATCCACAGTTATAGTACATGAGGAAGCAAACAGTACTGTAATAGCACGTACTAGTTTATTGTCTACAGAACAAACAATGCAGTTACTCAAAGAGAGCCTAGTTTCTGAGTTAAGTCAAGCTTTTGAGAACCAAGCTTTTGGAAACAAAATACATTTTCTGAGGTGGTGGAGGATTTGATTATGCCATACCTTTTTTACTACACAGGATTTCAGGTTATTTTATGAAGTCAGTATCATACATATCTTATTTTGTAGCCCTTTCTAAAAATGCAATACTAGCATGATTCCAAACAACAGAGCAGGATATCAAAATGTCACAAAGTCACAGAGCAAGTCTATTAACTTCTCCATTCCTAGTTAATTAATAATTCACTGAAAGACCTAAGGTAAGATGGGAAGGCTTCAATATTCTGCATGGCAATGTCTAAAAGTCTGTATGACTGTGAAATGAATACAGATTTTCAAAATTGTTAGAAGGATCCAAAATTAACGTCAAGACTTTTAAAAAATAAAGCCTAGATTTTAATGCGAAAGATGTATCCAATGTCTCAAAAAGTAAGCTCTGTTTCATGTCATTCCCCTCCCCATCTAGGAACCTAAGAACAAAAAATGATGCATTTGAAAATAGTCAAGTTTTCAAACTTTGCAAACTAATTGGCTGATGGTCACTTAGATTGGTTTTGGTAGCATGTTATTCACACAAGTACATCCAGAAAGCCTTTGAATACAATTTTCCACATATTAAGAGAAGAACATTTGCTTCTGCTAATCAGGACATCTGGTTATTTTTGTAACTCAGACATCTGCATTAGACAGTGCTGTATCTTAATTTCTCCTAACAAGAGGTTAGATTAGAGCTACAAAAACCTCAAGGACTTTAAGGTATCATTTTTGGTATTACCCAACATCCTGTATGTGTTACAATATTATTTCAAAACTTCAAAATTTATTTTTCTTTCTAGACTATAGCTGAACAACATGAAAACATATTTAATGGTATATTCTTAGAATCATATGGTAGGTAAAATTTCAAGACGAAACAAGAGAGTTTTCTTACTCAGCTGACGTTCTTACAGCCCAATCCTATCCAGCACCAATCCAGCAGGGCTGTGCGGCCCTCGCTGTATCTAGTGCTGGCTAGGAGCAGGCTGGAGGTCTCCTCGGGGTAAGAGGACAATTTTTCCCTTAGCCCAGGTAAACCTCCAGCCTGCGCAATGGGGCTACTCAGACCTGCGTGATTGAGCTAGCGCAGAACTAGCGTGATTGAGCTAGTGCAGTGCAAGAAAAAAAACGGTAAGGAAGATAGGATTCAGCGTGCGCCAGCGGTGCCAATCCCGCCCCTCCCGGGACAATCCACCCACCCTGCCCTGTTATGCCCACTCCCTGTCCTCCGTCGGCCGCTCAGAGCGACCTTACCTGCTCCAGCATGCGGTGCTCCTGGATGCAGCGAAAGTGGGAAGATGCAGGCCCTACCGCCAGCGCTGCTTGCTCTCTTGGTGTTGCCAATATGCTTTACAGCACTTTTGTGACACCCTACGCGCTGGCGTAGCTCTTCAGTAGGATTGTGCCATTAGTACTGTTATTTTTAGTCACCTGATGGGTATAATAGTACTAACGGCACGATCCTACCGAAGAGCTACTTTGGCACGAAGGGTGTCGCAAAAGTGTCGCAAAAGTCACCTTCTATGTATGAATTCTGGTTTTTATTCTCCACATTTCTTGCATTTTCTCTTCCACTGTATTCTTCCTTCAAGTTCCCCTTTAAATTTACCATTGCCAACTGTAGTTTTGACTGATGTGTTTAAAACAGAAAGTTATTGAATGGAACAATGTGTGGGCTTAATGAAAACTTGGAGCAGCAATACAGAGGGGCCCCCATATCTGCGGATCCGTTATCTGCGGTTGGCTGGTGGCCCACACACACCCCTGCGCCCATTACCTTTCTATCTGTAAAGATCTGGTGCCAAGTCCGTGCCTTTCTTCCTTAAACAAAACGGTATAAGCAGCATGCTGCTCAAAGCGAAGAAGCGGGCAAGTACCCTGCGTGCTAGAGAGGCTGCTAACATTTAAACAGGAAGCCAACTGCTTCCTGTTTAATGTTAGGAGTCTCTCTAGCACACAGGCTGCTTGGCTGCTTCTTCGCTATAAGCAGCAAGCTTCCTTTTCTCTGCTCAGTATTTATTATGGCTTCATCTGCATGGGAATTGCAGGCACATGATAAATGGAGTATGAGGTTGGCTAGTTTCATGACACACTCTGTACCCTCTCTCTAAATATTATTTTCTAATTTCTACTCCCAAATCTCTAAATGAAACATGTATAATTGCTGCTTATAGTGTGTTGTTTAAGGAAGAAAGGCATGGACTTGGCACCAGCTCTTTACAGATAAAGGTAATGGGCACAGGTCGCCCTGCAGGATTTACCGTGGGGTTTTTTCCCCTGAGTTTTTTTATGTATCCACGGGGGGCCTTGAACGTATCCCCCGTAGATACAGCCCCCTCCTGTGTATTAAAAAAAACCCAAAACACCAGAGTACACACAACTGGAATGATTCTTTGCTTTCTTTCTTTGTACCCACAATATTTTAAAAAATACTGATTCTAGCATACAAAAATACCAGATTTTAGTTGCTTTCATTTTCCTTCCCTGTAGTTAACTCTACTTTATGGCAATCAATGAAAACTAAACTGAGCTGTTTTTCTTGAGTTGCCCAGAACTTATACGGAGTTCTGGGCAACTGTTTTCGGAAAAGAACAGTACAAAACCAAATTATGAACCTATACATGACATGCCAAATGGGTGTCAAAAACATATACAAGAGATAACTAACAAGACACAAAAAACACTAACAAGAGATAGCAGGAGCCAATAGGTCTGGGGAGGGTTTATTCCCCAACTTTTTATTAAAATTCTCTAGACACAGATTCCTTTTCTCTGCTCAGTATTTATAATGGCTTCATCTGTATGGAACTGAAGGCACATGATAAATGGAGTATGAGGTTGACTAGTTTCATGACACACTCTGTACTCTCTATCTAAATATTATTTTCTAACTTCTACTCCCAAATCTCTAAGTGAAACATGTATAGTTTCCATGCCCATTACTAAGATACCAAATCCAACTCACTAAATTAGATGGAGTAACCCCACCCATTCCGTTTCCTCCTGTAAAGCATATACTGTACAGAATTCCTTTGGCTGTTCCTGACATCATGTACTACCTTGCAGTTCCCTCCCATCACCATGTAACATACCATGGTTTGTCACATGCATGACAAACCTGCTTCCCTGCCTCATGTCCAATGCCAGTTCCCACTCTTCCCACACATGATCACCTTCCAAACGGATGACAACAATGGGATTGAGCCAAAGCAACTCCTGGAAGCCAGATCATTATACTAGGACCAAACTGCCAGTAAGGACGAGAAGTCAAACAAAGGTTGGCAGAACCGAATTCTCCAAGTGCACTAACTTCATTACTCAAGTATAGAGTAATGAAGCCTCTTATTAATGTAGCCTCTTATTACTGTAGCCTCCTTGTAGTGCAATGCTTCTACTGACACAGTTCCTTGAAAGCAGTTCCTCTAGTTCCTCTAGTTCCAAGCAGCTCTATCTTGCGGTTCCCTACTGGAAGTAACTGTTCTTGGGTGGTTGGTTCTTCAAATAAACATATTTCAAGTTCCTTTTGAGGGGTTCGCTTCCTGCCTGACTCTCAAAGCTCAGCTGCTCTTTATGCAAGACATCTGAACCATACCACAAACTAACATGTGACATATTGTCCTCAAAATGAAAACATAACTCAAAACCCCTAGCTTCCAACTACTGCTCCCATCCCCCCCCCCCAGCTTCTGATGTGGTGGCCCGTATTTTCTCTACTCTCATGCACACTAAACCACACATATCTGCCTCCTCTTACAGAAATCAGACCATCATCCAGTACTGTGGAATTACAAAGACCTCTCCAGGTTTACAATCTAGAAATCAGCTTCTCTTCTTGAAGTAAGGGGTAGGGTGACACGCTACTCAATTTTACTGCAACATTCAACCCTTATCCCATTCAGAAGAACATATCGAATGACAAGGTTCATGCATATTCCTTCAGAGCCTCATAAAAATGATTTATAATAAAGTAAAAGATCCCACTACAATGGAAGAAAGGATGGGGCTATGGCCCAGTGGCAGACGGCCTGCTTTGCATGCAGAATGTCTCATGTTCAATAATCCCTGGCATCTCTAAGTAGCACCAGGAAAGACCTGTCTTGAACCCCAGAGAGCCCCTGCCAGTGAATGTACAAGTACAGATGGGCTTATCAGATTTTCTGGGACCCTGAGGGGGGTGGAAGTGACATCACGGGGGCGGGTCAAGGAACCGTGATGTCACTTCTGCCAGAAGTAGGAGTGTCCTCCGGAAGTGGGACACGCAGGGGGCGTGTCCACGGATGTGGGCAGGTGACGTCACTGTTGGCAACATCACTGGGGCGTGTCCAGCCGGCTCAACATTATTAAATAAACACAGTATTTTACCTTTTTCCCATGCCTCTGAGCACATGTAGAGTGCCACCGCTGTTTTTGTGCCGGCCAGCCGGCTGCGTGAGGCGACCAGTCCTCTGTTGTGGCGGCCAGTCACTCGGATGTTTTTGGAGCCCTTCCAGCGCGTACTCGTGCAAGGCTGGAAGCACTTGGAAAACGTTCGAGTTCACTTGGACGTTTTCAGAGTGCTTCCAGCCTCGCACAGGCATGCGAGGCTAGGACGAAGAGGAAGAAGATTAAGTTGAGTGGGACAGTCGGGTCTGGCCGGGATGGCGGCCGCCCTTCCGGGATGGTGGTCGCCCGGAGAGTTCCGGGACTATGGTAAGCCTACAGTACAGAGTTCAATGGACCAACAGTCTGTCTCAGTATACGGCAGTTTCCCAAGCTATTTGAAAACACACAAACAAACTGGACTTTGTAGGGAAAGCCCCCTCACATTATTAAGGAGTAGAACTATTACTCCACCCTGCCCGTTGTGCAGTGATTAAGAGAGACTGCCTGACCATGTTAAGGGGGCAGCTGACCCCCCACCTCCAGCTACCAAGACAGCAGACTACTAATGCATTGTGCTTGGGGATGTGGCAAAGACACTGATTACCATGGCAGCAGATACAGGATTGTGTGCGCGCGCGCACGCACAGCAACTGCAGAACATATATATGGTTTCTTCTCCTCCAGTGCTAAAACTATTCTGCTACAGAATGTAGCATGTGAACAACTCTAAAGCAAAATAGTTACAGGCCAGTGGGGGACAGGACGTGGAGGGTGGAATCGGATATACTCAAGCCAGCATGGAACAAGATTCCATGTGAAGCAGATAATGGTGCCAACATAAGAAACAGAATTCCTAGACTGTGCTGGTGTTTAGCCACTGCATGTTTCACTGTGGCGTATCCCCCTACAGGACGTAAATTAAATCCTTATAAACAGGGATTTCAATTAACAAAACTTCAACTTTGGAACAGAGTCTATTCATCAGAGGTTCCAAAAGGTAAAAACATTTCCCACTGACTGGGATGGGGAATGTTCCTTTGAATCTTATAAAAGGAGCTGAGCAAACAATTGCAATATGAAAGGCAGGGGGATGCGCACAACAAAAGCTCCTATTCCTATACTTCAAGGCCAGTCAGATTTTGGGTTTCTAAAGGAAAGTGAACAGCTTTAATCCACTATTCACACTCTCTTGCTTGGACATGAATGGCCTATTAAACCTACAACATATCTGTTTTAGTTAACTTCTGGGTGGGGAGGGGGCCAGGAGAGAAACAAAATGTACTTAAATGCTGGGCTTTTTTTCCCTTGGGCTGAATGCCTTTCATCCAATAAGACATTCAAAGCAGTGACCCAGCAAATGGATTGAAAAAGCAATCTTCCGTCTGAGTGCCACATTATCCTTCCTATTCAGTATTCTCTGTGAGAGATCTCAATCAGCTGGGTGCGTGTGTAAGAGACAGCGCAGCCCATTGCTGGGTTAATTAAACATTTGACTTTAACACCCTCCCATCATTAAGCAAATAAAAACAGATAATTCAAACCACACTTCATACACAAGGTACACAACACACGTCAAAAATTAAGAGAGCCCCAGACCCCCTGGGAAGTTCCACTGGGGAGATAATCAGTTTAAATCTTAGCTGGTTTATCAATTATTCTATTGATTAAAGTAGGGCGATTATGCAAGACACTGTTTTGCCACATGGGAGAAACGTCAGAACAAGACAACACAGAAAACTCAAAATGGACTTGGAAAAAGGAGAAACTAATATGAGTTCATTATAGCTTACTTGATATGGACAGATAGGAAAATTGATATACTCGTATGCGCACGTACACACACACACACACACACACACACACACACACACGTACGTGTATTAAAAGGTGACAGACATGTTTCTGATCAGAGTACAAGTGTATGGTTATCTTAGTTGAACATTTAAAAATGCATATCATGGAATTTAGGCATATTTTCCTACAATTTTAAGTAGAAAACTAGTGCTTGATATGTTCTAGCTAGTTCTAAAAGTTCTAAAAAGTTCTTAGACGCAATAAGGACACAGTATTTCTTTTGCCTGATTATAATCACTTATGCATGACAACTGTAAGATGATGCATAAGGAAGTGCAAAGGATAACAATTAGATTTTTTCTCCAAAGACATCTTAAGTCAAGAGCTACATGCCTAATAATTTAAGAAAACCCAGTCTTAGAACAGGAGTTCTAAGCTAAGGTTACAAATAAATGACATCACCAAGTGCTGTAGGTGAATCCAGGCAAAAAAATATTTTAAAAAAGGAGAGGGCTACAATCGCTGTGGTGTGATCTCAATGAAGGGGAAGGGTCAGAAAAAAATCATGAAACAATGTTATTCAGTTTCTGAGGGAACTGATACAGGGAAAATTGAAATTTGGAGAAAAATTGGAACACACAGTTACGAATTTAGAATCAAAAGCTATCAGTCTTTCAGGCACAGATTCTCATTAGAAAAAGAAAATTATGACAGTATTTTTATGAATACATTATTACTGTGACACACTGGGCCAGTCAGAATTACGTGAAGCCATGGTTCATTTTTATCTAACTCTTGTTTGATTGATTATCTGAACCTTCAACTAACCATAGTTTACAGAACTAAACCACAACATAAACACATGGTCTGAATTTGGTTTTGTTAACCAGAGTTTGTCTTAACTATGGTTCCATGTTATGTTCAAACTGAGAATACCAGTTCAATCAGACCTTGTTTCAGTAGCTCTGCCCTCACACCACCGGCATCTACAGACACACCAGACTATTTCAGCAAACACAAGTACATTAAGTTGAAAGTTGCTCTTGCTAAACAGTTCCTGTCCTCTCTGTCTGACTAGCAACAGCTTTGCTCACACATTCCCCACCACCACAATGGAAATGCACAGGCAGACAGCTTCTCTGCTTAACCATTCTCCTTGCCAAACAAACAAGTGCAAAAGGAGCAAAGGCAACTCATCCTGAGTCTAATTATCTCAAACAAAAAACAATTCAGAACAGAGTAGTACAACTTGCAAATAAAAGTTGTTTGAATAATTCCAGAACACTTTTCCCCCTAATATTAACATCAGAGCACTTTTAATGTATTCATTGCAGGGAATGGGCAAGGAATAGTTAACTTTTCTTGAAAGGGGAGTGGAACCTTTGTACTTCTCACTGGGCTGTGTGAGAGCAGGCAGTAATGTCAGATCCGGCTAGTGATCACTTACAATGCCCCCTTTCTTCTCCTGACCAATAGCAAGAGCATAGCTGATGCTTTGCCAGCAGCTGGAAATAAATGAGGAGCTTGGAATTTCACCCAGAAACTTCTTGCGAGGATAGGCACTGGGGGTGGAGCTAAAACAAACCAGAAAGAGATGGAACTTGCCAGGATTTAGTATCATCTGTGGCTCCATTCTTAAACAAGCCACAGTAAAGATAAACCATGGCTCCATGTGATGTCTGAACCAGCCCACTGGTTCAGGACGGCTAATTTTGTCTGCAATTAATACAATTCTCAGTGCATATGATGATGACATTTTATTAAAGAATTCAGTTATAAAGTTTGCTAAATATTCACTTAGCGTGATCTGTCAATTAGAGGGGCATTCATTTTCAAATTTTTTTCTCTATGAACATGAGTTTCTTCCACTTCTGCCAGAGAATACTGAGGCCTATGTTCTGTATCTAAGCATGAATAAATACAATTTCTGTTTATATAATGTGGATGGTTTTATTAACAATTTTCTTTTCTATTTGCTGACTGGCAAAAATACATGCTGAGGTACCTTCAAGTACAGGAGCCAGCAACTTCACAAATACAGCAAGTCCTCACTTAAAGTCGTAAGTAGGCTCCTGAAAACTGCAACGTTAAGTGAAACAACATATAATGAACCTATTTTTCACTGGCGGGCGCAGTGACGGAGAGGGCTCTGGCGGGCTCGCTATGTGCCGCAAAGCCACTTCTGGGTTGCGCGGGCCAGGACTGCAACCCACTCCTTCGGCTTTGTTTTTGCCTCACAATGCCTTGCAGAAGCTATCTGCAAGGCATTCTGGGGCATGAATAGGACCAGGAAGTGGGTCGTGAGCCTGGCGCAACACAGAAGTAGCTGCAGCCACGGAGGACGATGTTAAAATGAAACAACGGATAGTGAAATGACTGTGAGGACTTACTGTACTAGTAATCTAGTGACAGAGAGAATCCCTGAGTAAAAAAGACCCCTAAAGAATGTACAGTATATAAACATGTTACCTAAGTTATATGTAACGTAGTTTACATTCTACAGAAAGAAGTTTAGATTTTCAAGAGTTGTATATAGCTCAGTTTTTTTCCTTCAAACACACTCATGGCTTCAACATTTACAGAAATTTTACATCTTCATTCTCTGATCCTTAATTAAAAGAAACAACTGTGATGACTCAGGCACTTGCCAGAGGACTTCAAGCAGATCTGCCAACCCCACGCAGGATTGAAGTCTCATCACGGGAACCTTCACTGAGCCAGCCTCATTCTCTCCAGGTTTCTTTGTTGCTTGTTTCCTTATTCTACCATTCCTAAAATTTAGAAAACCTTAGAAATGGTAACCATCTTGTTGAAAAAGTGTTTGGTGCACATATTGCTGCTATAAGAAAACCCATCATCCCAGATTAACCTAGGAAACCTGTCTTCTCAGGAAATAACCACTTGAAATCCAACTCTCAAAGCACTGAGCAAGTTAGCCCCGTCTTGGAACAATTTCAGAAGCATGAAAGCACAACAGACTACATTTTCATGTATAGTACTGCTTATCAAATTCAACAGGGACTGCTCAGAACATTAAAATTGGTCAAATCAACATTCCATCCAAAACAAGTCCTAATGTGAAGCAGTAGAAAATAATACTACCACTTAGCATTTGTATAGTGCTTTCTGAGCATGCAAATCATTTTACATGAATTATTTTGGTATTATACTTCTCACAACAACCCTGTAAAATATTATTATCCCCATATTGCAGCAGGGGAGTTGAGGCTTGGAGGAAGTGGTCTGCCCAAGGCCACCTAATAAGAAATCATGGCAGAGTCGAGATTTGGACCAGGTTAGTCTCTTAGCCACTATGCTACACGAGCTCTCATTACACGGACAGTAAACACCACATACTGCAAACGCCAGTGTGGGTGCCATTTTCTTGATTCCCACCTCTCTCATTTTATAAAATTAGCTTCAGTCCAACAGGGAAGTGTTATTTTGACATCTTGCTTCAGGGGCAAAGGAGTCCAAGGCCAGTATGCTATATTTACAAAAGCAGATCCTACTGGTAGATGCAGAGGAAGTCCCAGGGAAACTAAACAGTTACCCAGGCACTGCACTATTCACCTTCACCCAAGTTTAAAGGGCAGTGTGACCTTCCATTCCCCAAGTGGACTTGCTAACAGCAACTAATTACAGGGTATGTTGTTGTTCAGTCGTTAAGTCATGTCCGACCCTTCGTGATCCCATGAACCATATCCCGCCAGGCCTTCCTGTCCTCCACTATCTTCCTGAGTTCGCTCATTTTCATGTTCGTTGCATCGGTGATGCTGTATGCCATTATACAAACCAACCAAGAGCATTGTGACTGCCAAGCACGCTAATCCCATCAAGAGCCAAGGGCAGGAAAGATAAGGACTGAACCAAAGTACTGAATAACAGCTGAGCTTCACTACCAAGACCCTCCTGCTACCCCAGCCTAGTTGGAAACCTAAAGGAAAAGGTTAAGGTTTGACATAAGCAACACACTGAAACACAAGCCTACCCTTCATTACCTCTGGGAGTAAGTTCCACACACAAGCTGTACTGGAACTACATGCAAATCCAATTGTACTTTCAGGTCTTTCCCTCAAATCTCCCATCTCTTGCAAAGCCAGCTAAAAACCTTACATTAGCATGCTGTATTTCACCCTCACCACTAGAAATACTAAGGGTGCTATTTGTAATTGTATTCTTTTAAGAGGTTTGTTCTCTGCAGCTGTTTTCTGCTTGCAGTGTATTTTGTGTAATCAGCACATCATCATAAATACATTGGCTGTTCCCCTGAGGGGAGCTGTCAGTGTTTAATTTACAGAACAACCTGGCCAATGTGAATTCAAACGCTATAGCACTAAGGCAAAGAGTTACCACACTCGGGGAAGAAAAAAAAACAGGTTTCTATGAATTTTTATATCAAGAGCTGGTCCCAGGACAATTTAGGTTCAGAAATAGATTATTTTAAAAAAGCTTTTTGCACAGTGTATGAAATGGATTCTTTACCACTTACAGCTTAACACTCCCCTACAGGCATTCAGGCGACTTAGACTTTCTACCGAAAGATGCCGGTTTCAGTGAACCCCAACCAGCAGGAGGCAGTGAGGTTCCCTTAAGAAAAGAATGTTTTACTGAAATTAATGAAAGATACCACCCATGCCAAACACTGCTTTCTTATTCTGCTAAATGACTAAGGGGCTGCAAGTTGTAGGCTTCACCTGTACATTCTACAGAATTTTAAACCATACATTGTTGAAGGCAGTGGCGTTCCCAGCCCTCCCGGCGCCTGGGGGGGCGGGGGTTGGAGCGCCCCCCCAAGCAGCCGGGCTCGGGGCTGAGCGCCCACTCGGCACGTCCCCGGCCTCCGGAGGCTCCGCTCCGAAGGCAGGGGACAAGCCCTCCTCAAAATGACCGCCCAGTTCGGTGGTCGAGGGCTTTATGAGAAAGCCGAATGCGTCGCCAGCTTTTATATGTTTTGCGCATGCGCAAAACCTTTCTGAGGGCAAATGGGCTGCCCGAGTGGGCGCGCTGCTCCGGGGGTCGCGCCAGCCGGGCTCCGGTGCCGCGCCACTCTGCGCAGCCCCGAGCCCGGCTGCCGCGCCCACTTGGGGCCTGGGGTGGAGCACACCAGCTCCCCCCATTAAAGAACGCCACTGGTTGAAGGATAATACTGGAAGTGGCACACCCCCTCTTCTGTTTGAAAAACAGCTCCTTGCTATTAGTTGGGCTTGGTAACTTTCCATTTCAGCTTAGTGGCGTACAGGTGTTTGGGAGAATTCTTGCCCACAAAGTCCCATGCATTTGGCAACTGGGAGACCACGACTGTTAACAGACGCAACAAATGTTGAAAATTAAGGCAGCAGCAACTCACTTAAAACAAGGTTGAAGCAATCACTTAAAATTGCTGTGGGTGCCTAGGTTACTTTTTTCCAAACCAATAAAGGAGCAGCTTCTAAAAATTAGACTTTTTAGATATCTGAAGTGTTTAAGCCCTCCTTAATCGACTGGCCAGCATACCCTGAAAATTTTTCTCTGAGAATTGGGAAGCAAGAATCTTACAGCATCTTACACATGTTTATTTTAAAATGATTTCTGCTAAATTTAATGGGGTTTACTTACTATGAAAGTGCGAATAGGGTCTAGTTTCCACCAAAGTTGTAAACTTCTGAGTTGTACCACTTGTGCTCACATGATTGAATACTCTTTCATGCCAAACAATTCCTCTTCAACAGAACATGTGATGTCAGGGAAAAGGGTTCTAGCCTAGCTTTATTTCTGTGATGCTTGTTACTCACTTATCTTACAGAGTTATTGTAAGGATTACAACCTGACAATACATGAAGCGCTCTGAACACCAAAGAGTGCTATACACATGCTAAGTATTACTGTTTAATATGTGAAGATATTTTTTGTATGGCAGAGCATTCAATCACATGAACCCCCACCTGCAGTTTGAAGTCGTAAAGCTCAATCCCAGATTTATCATCTCCGTGAAAACTAGGACTGCAATACTAGGTCAAAGCATTCTATACCAGGCAGAAAGTCCCATTGAATGCAGTAGACATTATTATCGAGTAATTGTCTTTAGGATTGGACTGTAAAAAGGACACCATTGCATGTCTGAATAATTCTGAGCTAATTCTCATTCAAGTTAATAATTCTGAATAATTCTAGTTTCAGTTCCACATAATCCGTTACCTAATAAACTTCTTCCTGAAGGAATATCTCAAAATAACCTCCACTTCAGTTGTCTAAATCAGGAGTTCTCAACCTTTTTTACCAAGTGTACCCCCTGGCACGGTCAAATTTTTTGAAGTATCCCCTGTGCCAATTAATTAATTAGGATTAATTAAATTATTAAAATGTAAAATTTATTCATTAAAATTACTCATCTTACACTGTTAGCCACCCTTTTCCCCCAATTTTTGCCACCCTTTTTATTTTAAAAGAAAATATCACCACAGGTCTCCCATCCAAAAATAAACCAAAGCAATTCCTTCTTAGCTTCCTTAAGAAGACAGAGAACCAGCTCAATCTGCCATAAGAGCTGCCTTCTTTAAATGGAAGAAACTATGTATTCTAAAACCCAGCATATAAATTGAACCAGCCAGTAGGAAAGCACTTAATTTGCATTCCACTTGGGAACACAGTCTGGGGGGAGAGAAGGGGTGGTTTTGTTGCACAAGAATCTTTTATGTTCACTGTCAATGAAGTTTTTCTTCTTAGTAATAAATTAGGGACTATTTAGTCAGAGAACTTACTCACCCTAACTTGGATATAAATGCTAGAAAGGGGTTTATATAGAGATTTGGCAGAGGTTTTTTTTTTTAATGGGAGCCTTGCGAGTCTGTGCCTTATCAGCTGTAAGTTAGCTGTGTCTCGGGAGTTTAAATTGAAAAAACTAAAAGCCGATGCGGACAAAGCAAGCCGCGTACCCCCGCCTGTTGGTTCGCGTACCCCCAGGGGTAAGCATACCACAGGTTGAGAACATCTGGTCTAAATCACAAAAAGTTTGGAACTGTGATTTTGGATCTTCCATTACCGAATGGTGAGCACAAAGTAAATTTACATTGCTTTATATTTAATTACTATAATTCTGAGTAATGTATTTTAACATTCTAATATGTAAAACTTGTAGAAATGAATCCTAACTGTTTCAAAGTCTCTATTAGATCCTTGAGAGATTATTTTGCAAGAACCATTAATCTGAAAAATAGCATTGTGGGAATTAGCCGAGCTACCCATTTCTAACTGCAATTACTCAATTATCTTAAGTAAATGTAGAAACATATTTAGCTATTTTTGTATCAAAACCAATAGCTTTGAAGAAAACAGTCCATTAAGAGGACAAATGTAACTATATTTGGAGGCTGAAATGCTTAGAGAAATATTCTATGAAGTAGTTCATTCTGTACTTGTGTGGAATGAGGTAGGATGTCTGCTATAGATGACTCAGTAATTGACAAACGCACTAACTTAAGAAGCAAGACAGTAAAACTTCAAGTTTGTAGCAAAATTAAATGTTAGTTTGTTGCCATTTCATAAGGGGATAAACAAGAGCTATTCCTGTGTTACAAATAAATGTCATTACAAAATCAAAAACATACTGTACTGGCTCTGGCTTCAGTTTTATAGAGAGTGGATACAAGTGGTTTCAACGAGAATCTTCCGTGCAATACATATCTCAGTTACCGTTTTCTATGAAATGAATGAAGGAACCGAGTACATTTAAGTGGAAAAATATTTACGTCAATACAATGGAGTGCAACTTGAAAAGTACATTGTATGAGAATGCTTTTTTATGACAAGTATTCACACAGAGAACCGGTTTAGTCAAGAACAAGTCCAGTGACTAAAGCTTTCAATCTTGTTAATTAAGCCTAAAGCTTCAAACCACTGGAATAAGCCCCGATGCTGCTGGTCCTTCCTTAGTTCGAAATGTTCTGTCTTTCAGAGCTCACACAATACCACAAACCACCATTAGGTAGCAGCACAGTACGCATGATCTCTAGTCATGCCTCTCCGTTCTTTCCTTTTCCGCCACAGCTTTGGTTTTGCTCATTTCAACATACACACTCTTGCACACATGCGCGTGCGCGCACAATAGCTGGTTCTAATTCAATTAGTGCAGTCTGCAACTCCAGAAAAAGAGTAATTCAATTAGTGCATTGTGGGGCTCTGCAATACCTCTAAGCAGATGTTCACAATGTTCAGAACTTGGAGCTAGCTTTAAAAGTACCTGTATGCCATCTGAGTGGCACTATATGTCATTTGTCGTAAGAGCTATGCATAGCTTTCTGACTTCTAACAAGGAAATGAAAAAAATCCACACTGTGATGGACACAGGAGGTTTAAAAAAAAACAAACATGATTGGGGGGCCCTACCAGGAAGATCTTGGAACACAGCTTCTCAGGAAGAACGAACAATCCATATTGCATAACATCAGACATGTAGGGTTGAAGTTGGGGTTATTGTATTGGGGAATCCATTGATTATGATCCATCAGTATTTATTTATTTATTTAAAAAATGTACCCCACCTTTTCCTATGCCAAGGCAAATGCCCAAGGCGGCTTACAACAAGTTAAAATACATAATTTAAAAACAATACATAAATTAAAAAACAATAAAATCCACTGGGGGGTGACAATGTAGAGCAGAACAACAAGGCAGAACATACTGAGGCACTGGGGGCAGACAACAACCCATCACCCAAACGCAAGACGAAACAGAAACGTTTTGAGCCCCCACCGAAAAGTCATGAGGGAGGGGGTTGTTCTCAAATCCCCTGGCAAGGAGTTCCACAATTGTGGCGCCACAACAGAGAAAGCTCGCCCACGAGCTGCCATTCCCCTAACTTGAGACAGAGGTGGCACTCGTAGGAGAGCCCCCTCAGATGATCTAAGAGAGTGGGCCGGAATGTATGGGAGAAGGCGGTACCTCAGATATCCTGGACCAAAACTGTGAAGGGCTTTAAAGGTCATTACCAGCACCTTGAATTGGGCTCGGAAACGAATGGGCAGCCAGTGCAGCCGCTGAAGCAGCGGTTCAACAGAGTCAAACCGCCTAGCTCCAGTGACGACCCGGGCCGCCGCATTCTGCACTAGTTGCAGCTTCCGAACAGTCTTCGAGGGCAGCCCCACATAGAGCGCATTACAGTAGTCCAGTCTGGAAGTCACTAAGGCATGGACCACCGTGGACCAGTATGTTAATGCCTTTTCATAAACATTTGTGCCAACACATTACTCAAGTGACAGAGGATTTTCATAAGAGCAGACACATTTTTATCATTCAGTTTAATGCCAACACTGGCAACACTAATGCTTTAAACATGCTAAATGCCTCTATGGACATTCGGGGGGGGGGGCTTGAATGAAATGGAGATTTAAGTGTCTTTTGTGACAATTTTAAATCCAACACAGTTTGCTTTTCAACAAGATGTACCTCCTGTGCTTTGGAATGTTAGACAACCCCCCCCCAAATTATGCTACCCCCCATCCTGTTCTGAAACAGCAGTTTAGCTATCCTAAAATGCAGTAACTTCGCAAAAGTGATTTATACATAAGGTTCCTTCACAGCGTAATGATGAATAATATGCAATTCTGGTTGCGAATATACAGAAAAAAGTCAAGGTCAGTGAAGGAATAAGAGAGATCAGCTTCCTTTAACATTCTTTGCGTCTTCTGCATCCATGATAAACAAAGGCACTACCTTTGCTTGTTCTCCAGCATACGCTAACAGAAACCACTAGGTTTCCTGCACATGCTCAATCGGCATACAAGAGGGAGTGAGAATGGAACAGGAAGGAAGGAAGTAACTATTCCAACTTTTGGCCATGGAAGTAATAGATAACTTGCTAGAAATGTACCTGCACATGTGTCATGGTTGCCTAGTATATTTCAGAGAGGGTAAAAATATAGGGTATAAACCTTCCCCTTTTTTATTATGCTTTAAATAGCACAGCACATACATTTCAACTACGCATTCCCTCAGGCAACATACTCACTCATTTTGCTCTATAAACTCTTGTACAGCTAATCTTCATGCACCACAGATGTGTTAGGTGTGACTATCAAACTGCGTATTTCTTTGCATTCCTGCCCTTCACAGTTACTACTTTCAGTTTTCTCAGTGCAAAGAGGGGTTGGGGGACAGAGAAGAGAGGATCTTACAGCCTGGATACAGTCCCTCTCAAATGAGGACCATTGCTTAAAACAGAGTGTCACACACCATTGGCAGTTCAATATTTCATAGCCAATACAAGGAATGCACAACACTGCTGCAACTTTAAATCTTGGTAAATCCCCTATGTCTGCCTCTCCCTCTCATTGAAATGCCAGAGGGAGCAGCAATCAGAGTGGAGATGTTCGACGTGATAGAGGTCAGGACACCAGTGGATCAACGTACCAGAAACACGACCTTGTTTATTTTTTCCCCCAGTATTATTGTTTACAGGGTGCTTTGTTCATGTACCTTGTGGTTCTTAGCTAAAAGATGAAATTACAGCCCAGGATGGCGCGCTCAGGCACACATCCAATTTGTGTTTCCATCTCAGAAAACAAAAAGCTTTGGAGGCCCTCAGGCTGCCATTCAAACTTGGAGAGGCTGACATTTTTAACAGCATGAACCAGAGACTGGCAGAGGGAATGATCGAATGCATTTCTAACTTGTCAATCAACGATCTCACCTCTGCTGTCTTGTAAACAGTTGGGAGCCACCTAAGTACATTCACAAATGGAGGACAGATGAGCCACTAGCTAGGGGGCTGAAGCCACAGGCTCTGGCTGCTAGCCCCCCAAATTAGGGTTTCTCACTGTAAATAACCTGCAGGTACTTGAGCAGAACCACTGGAGCAGAACCAGAGTGAGCAATACTATATGGGCTACAGTGGAACGTTCTACTATGCTGATGGAACCTTCTGACCATGGCATACACCCAATTATAAGCAGAGAACCTTTTGAACATTACAATACTCCTAATTATTTAACTTGCTCACTAAAGTTCTCCAAAGCGAAATCTCACCATTCGTAGAGCTTTGATGCCTCAGCACGAGCATGCCTGCCTAGCTTGGAGAAGGGAAATTGCCATGTCAGCAGTTATTTTGTTCATTGTACATGTGCAGAAGAGAAAGCAAGACAGACAGAAGGAGAAAAGAATATTGTACAAATGTACAAGAAAAAGTAGCAACTGAAAAATAACTTACAGTTCTACCCTTAAAAGATCTTTTGCCATTTTCACATTGTCAACTGATAGTGAAGGCGGCAAAGAAAAAACTCTGGAAAAAGCCAGTTTCTGAAGGTGTAGTCCATAGCCTCAGTCACTCTCATGGCTTGTTTACCTGTTACATTAGCGTACAATACTGAGCCAAAGTATTTCCATATTATGAATGATTCTGGGGTAAGCTGCCTTATACCAAGTTAGATCATTGGTCCATCTAGCTCAGTATCATTGGCAGCAGCTATCCAAGTTTCAGACAGGAATTTATTTCTGTCCGACGCTCTGTTTGTGCGCTCTGTTTGTGCAGAGTACTGGCCAAATTTGTCAGGCCTTTTTGTCACATTCCATAAGCCGAAGGTAGACCCTACAAAAAGGTCCAAGATGTCACCGTGGTTACAAGTTACAGGGGAAGATGGGAAATGGAAGTTGAACTGTCTTTCAAACAGTATCAAACTTCTCACAGAGGAACCTATGACAGCATACTTGGATGCAGAACAGTGTTTGTCCAACATAAACAAAGAGAATGCTACACAGAAACTACCTTTACAATGACCCTTACCACAAGCACCACATACAGACACTGTTCACCCTAAACTACTTCCCATGACTGCTAACTTTCACTGAATTGTGAAATAAAATATGCCCTGTTTTTAAAAGACTTACAGAAAGGCTTTTTGTCCCAATTTGTTGCCACCCATTCCCCTTCCACTCCCTTCTTATACAGCAATACCTTGCACTTTCATCTGGTTAGGGACCAAAGCATGGATGAAAGTAAAAAATGGATGAATGTCAAAGTGTAGCCTTATTTAGCTTGCAAATTTATTTTGGCTGGTGAAAAATGTAAACTACAGGGTCTGTCTCCCCCCCTCCCCTGCTATCCTCAAATTCACTTATCTATGGATAGTGGGAGCACCCTCCCCCCCCCCCCGGCAAAAATCTTGTTCATGTCTTGCTTTCAACTAACACTATAAGCAGCAGCATGCTGCTTATAGCACAGATGCCGGCTGAGTTCTAGAGAAGCTCAGCCAAAGAACAGGAAGCATGCTGCTGCTTATAGTGTTTGCTGAAAGCAAGACATGGACAAGATTTTAAGGTAAAATAATCACCGGGGGGCACATGGGGGCTGTGGAGGGGGCGTTCGCCCCTATCCGCGGGTCTCCCTTATCTGCGGGGGAGCCTGGAACAGATCCTGGAACATGGATACGGCCCCCCTGTATATAACACATGCAAATACATGCGAAACCTACACAAATAGAAATAAAAGAAAAATAAACATAAGAACGCTGACGAACATCGTGGCAGGTTGAATGAAATCGGATGAAAGAGGAAAACACGTGGTCAAAATTTTGAACATGGTTATAATTGAAAACAGCTGAATGAGCAAAGCTATGAAAGTCAAGTGGATGAAAGTCATGGTATTGCTGTACTGGCAAACATCCCACAACTGTGCTATGACATCCCATGACAGTGCTAAATCATTCCTTAAAAGTTCTCCTATAGAGCACCAGACTCAATTTATGCAAAATAACGTAGACAGCAGTCATGTGCACTTATGGAATAGAGATACACATGAAAGAAACAAGCAGGCTATTCTGGCCTTAAATTTTCAGATTCTTAAGTTGCCTCATAAGAACACAAACGTAGCCCTAGTAGCTCCTGCAAGGGCCCATCCAGACCAGCACCTGGTCCAACAGGGACTAGTCAAATGCCACCAGGAAGCCTACAAGCAGGGAAAGAAGGCCAACTTTCCCTTGCCTCCAAGCAGCCAATTTGCCAAGATACACTGCCTCTGAACACTGCCTCTGAACATGGAAGTTCTATACAGCCATTACAAAACAGCCATTGAATGTGACAAAGCCAACTACAGTGTACCCTTTTTATTCGCGGATTTGGGATCCGCGGATTTGATTTGTCATGGGTCCTGGATCTGCAAATGTCTACGCTAAAAACCCTGAAGAAAAAAAAAGCCCCCAAAGCGCCGTTTTACATTTAAATAGCAAAATCGAGGCGTTTCCAAGCATCCACGAGGCTTCTTGAAGCTTTACGACCCACTTCCTGGTCGCACATAGGTTCTTCTCACCACCCAGCCTTGTCTCAGAATGCACTCTGGGACAAGGCTGGGGGGGGGGGAGAGCCTTTGTGCGACCCAGAAGTGGGTCGTGAAGCTTCAAGAAGCCTTGTGGAGGCTTAAAAAGCCATGATTTTGCTATTTAAAGGTAAAACTGTGCTTTGAGGGCTTTCCCCTCCCTTTCTATAGGGTTTTTAATGTGGACCCCGGTATCCACGGATCTCGGCTATCCTGGAGGAGGGGGTCCGGAACAGATCCCCCGCAGATAGTGAGGTCCAACAGTATTTAAAAACATCTAAGCCACTGGCCACTATCATACCTTGTGAATGTTCATTGCTAGTGCAAGCTCACTAAGGGAAAGAAGTGGGTTTCGTTGTTCTTCAAGAGTTAAAATGTTGTTCTAAAAATAGCATTTGAGCTGAAATAGAATCATAGAATGTTAAGAGTTGGAAGGGGCAAAGATCATCTAGTCCAACCTTACCAGGAACGCGACACCGCTCCTCCGCCGGTGCCGGTTGCGGAACCTGGAAGTGCCAATGACGCGTGACATGATGACTTCATCGACATTTACTTCCAGGTTCCACGGCCTAAGAAGACCTTAAAATACAGTGTAAGGGGGTCAGGGAAGGCGGGGGGGGGGGGAACAGACGCGTGAAAATGTGGCAAGCAGCACACAGCAAAGCCCTGTTCTGTGATCACTTGCATCACGTTGTGGCCATGCTACCGAGAGGCTCAGCTGCCGGTGCTGCGCATCCTGAGACGCCCCTAGGGGCTTGTTGCGATGCACAGGGCATTGCAACGCGCAGATTGGGAACCTCTGAATTAAGGATTCCTTGGCTTTTGACTAATACACCCTGTATTGGAGCACATCAACTAAATGTGCACAGCAGTGACTAAGTGGCTCTTGAGTTTATATCTTCTTCATTGCTACGACCAAAGTCTATTGTTACTTCTCTCCAATTATTTCAAATGTACTAGGGAAAATGCCTAACCCAATGAGAGAAAATATGCTGGAAGTAGTATCTTACTATCTTGCAAACACATTTTAACCCACCACCCACATTCAAGTAAAGACAACTGAAAAAGGACCCCACACCTGGCATTCCTAACGGCATCCACCCTCCCATCTCACCTCCACTAAGTGAAAGGGCACATTTTAAGACTGTGACACACTGCCCCCGTCCGCCTCATCCAGCGGCGTCCAGAAGCGGTTGACACTCGCAACACACTCGAAGCACACCGAAGGCAAGCTGTTGCTTGTGGTCTCCCCGGATTGGTCACTTACTGGTCCCCAGTGATTGGTCGCTTGTGGTGGAGGAGGAGCACTGAGCAAGGATGGAGGAGAACTCAGGAGTTTTTTTTTTTTTTACTGCTCCGCGTCCCGACCCCAGACTTTCAAATTCGGGCTCTTATTGGCTGAACACGCCAAATGCGTGCCAAAAGCTGAACATAGGTCAGGTTGGAATGCAACTTCGGTCTGCCTTCCGGCGTTCCTGTACGTTCCGGCTGGAGATCAGACACACCAACATTTTGCTGACGAACGCGGACGCCACAGGACACACCGTATGTGGACGTGCTTGGTGTGTCACAGCCTTTATGCAAGCACTGATGAGAGTGAAGCAGCTCAGCGCAACACTTTGTTAATACCATACCTGTGCCTCAATGTGGTCAAATTACTCTTAGTGCAGAGCTGAGTTTCCATTATTCATAGTGAGGACAGCAATGGATTAGGATCAACACTTGAGATAAGGAAAGCCTCCAGCTGGGGTTTCCAACATACTGGTAGAGTGAGTTGCAGAACGCACAGCTCAAGGAGCAATATGAATTTCATTTCCCCTTTAGGGATTTAAAGCAACAGGTGGGTCTCAAGTCAACAGTTGTCTAAGCTACAGCTTAGAATCTCTCTGCCCTTCTAAAGTAGGCAACAGTTCCTTAAGTTCCACTGTTTATTTTTTATTTAGATAACCTGTGAATATATTGCTATAGTAAATAATGCATGTACATCCAGTTTGCAAAGGCACCTTTAGATATTTAATACATCTATGTTTTGTCAGGAAAACAAGCAATCATCCATTTCAGTAGACAAGCAGTATTGTCGAGTGTTACCAAGCACCTCTCCCAAACCAGAATTCAGAAGCCCTCAAGATGAATTCTTCCTGAAAAAAATACCTTTGATTTATTCAAACTGTGCAAATCAAGACAAGAATGTACAAATAATTTTTAATTCTTTCTGAATAATTCTTTCTGCTGTATTTCTGAACATGGAAAAGGATGACATTCCCATTCTCCTATTCCCTCCACCTGTGCCAGCTACTTGAAAGACTGAGAGGGCACCTTACAGAGTCCATGAATGCCAAGCATTAGCTCAACTAGAAGAGCTGCTGCAGAATGATCTAAGATGCATCAGCACTATTTTGACATCAGGCAGGGCAAGAAGCCAGATTTAAAATGAAGTCAAATCACAAGTTCTTGGCCACAAACCTATGGACTCATCCAGCGGACTGTCACAATGATTCATGAACTTTAGAAGCATGCTGGAGCAGCGATTCCACCAGGTTTCCCCAGGCACTGGCACCCTAGACTGATTTTTCTATCAAATTACTTATTGTTCCGAAATAATTTGCCACACCTATTTTTCTTAAGTCTGAATATACAGTAGTTGCTCAGGTCTTTCCAACTACATAAATGTAGCTTCCAGTACATCCTCCTGATCCTTAAACAGCCACCATGGTAATACTAACACACCTCTAATATATCCCCTCTCAGCTATGAAACTCACTGAGAGACCGTGGGCCAGTCGCCATCCCTTAGTCTAACCTATCTCGCAGGGTTGTTGTAAGGATAAAAGGAGGGGGAGTGGGTATTACCACCTTTGAGGAAGGGTAATAACAACACATAGCAATCATAATATCGAAAGGGTGAGTTGGGACGGTGCAGAGTAGACCGAAAGGGTGAGTTGGGACTGTGCGGAGTAGACCAATATTAATCTTATTTGGCCACAGATATTAAATACCAAAAATGGTATAACAGAAAAGCTCTGACAAAAGGTTTAAAGGCTACGTGATTCAGTGATATTGGCCCAGTTATGCAGCAAAACTAACTTCAATTACTTATAAGTTGCACAGACAATTCTTTGTAATAAGGGTCTCCCTAACGCATGGCGTAACACACACAATTTCCCTAGGAGTTCATTCATCAGGAGGTCTAAGAAGCTGAGAGAAATGCCCGTGAGGCTGATGACATGCTCACACAGCATTGTAGAACTCTTAACAGAGTGAAAGTCCACACACAGGACATACGCAGGGTCAGTTTGGAAATTTCTCATTTCCTCATGAGAATGTCACTCAACAAACCCTTGAGAACATATATATGCCTGCAGATTCCTTGTCTAGAAACTCTGCCTTCCTGTCTATATATCTGTTTCCATGAAGCTTGAACCTTAAAAGATTTGGGTTGGTTGTTTTTAACCCTACAAAAGATGGATCCTAACACACATTCCAGCAGGAAACATCTGGGTATTACAAGAGCCCTTTATACATGGGTCATCATAACTAGGCAAGAGAGAGAACGATGGGATCTTTTCAGTTGTGGTGGCGAGTATATGAAAACACACTCCTGAAGATCTGTTGGGATTCATCACTGCTCATCTTTCAGCAGACAATGAAAACTTGGCTGTTCTAATGAGCTTTTGGGACTTATGTCTGTAACTCTGTGAATTCTCTTTGTTTTCAAAAAGTGGTATAATCACTCTCATGGTCTATCGACTGAGTGAACAAACCATATATGTTTCATGAGGAGATGACGTCCTGGCCATGATGAGGAGAATTCACTTCTCTTGGCAGATCAAAGCCTAATGAAAGTGCAGTGTGAAGTTCATACTCCTCAGCATATGATCAACTATTTGCTTAGTGTTTTGTTAACATGATATAAGCTTCTGACTGCTATCAGAAAAACTAGGACAACGGGGAGTGCTTTGGGGCCCAAGAAAGACAAAATCCTGCCTGTAGAAGTAATCAGGTGAATGGAATGAGGGGAAAATCAAAAGACTACAGTATGCTACTGATTCTCCCTGCCCACTACTTTCGTTCACAACATTTTCATACAGCTATCTGAGAAAAGGAAAAAAAAAATGCACATGACAGCAGCAACAGGCCAGAGGCTCACCTGGCTTAAATTCAAGACATCAATTCTCAGTGTATCACTGTCCCTATTTAATAATCAAATGTGTGCCAAAAAACAAATCCAGAATAGTAAAGCATAGGCAACTATTAATACGTACAGTACATCTGGATCAAAGACTGCAAAACTGGTTATTTGCTTTTTGGCATTCTTACCAGGTTTGAGCAAAATGTATCAGATAATACCTGAATCACTGCACAAGTGATTCCGCACTAGTGGTCAATGCTAGAGCTATGCAAGATGAGGATGGTATCTAACTTTGAATGATATGAAGGAAGCAGACACTGTGAAGCAAAAATAATAATAAAAAAGGAAGAGTTAATGCAAGCAAGCACAAGCAGCAGACACACCCGGAGAGAGACACAGACAGACAGAGTGAGAGAGTACCTGGAAAGCTGTGAGTGCGCCAGTCCCTGGGTTATACAGGCATCGCAGCGAGGGCATGCTGTCCGCCAAGCTGGAGCAGCCCAGCCACAGAGACCGGGGCATAGAGCACTGCAGAGAAAGGACAACTATGAGATGGGACTGTATGAAACAGGATGGCACAGATTAAAGGAACTTCTGAGTCTGGAATTAAGTTCTCAGTAAAGCTAGAGTAGTTTTCACACATACACAGTACTGACCTGCATGTTCCCCTTAGAGAAAAGAAGAATAATGGGACAGAGGAGTCTCTCTCACCATTCCAATGCTTTGATTAAATATTACAGTACCGGTACTTGCTTTCTAACCAATTATCCAATTCAAACAAACAGTACAGTAGGCTAATGCAGAAATGATTCTGCTTATCCTTTAACCCTCCTCCCTTTCACACAAATTTCCCTTTCCCTTCTCTCACTGTCCTCTTTAGTTACCATACCTCCCTCTATTTTCATTATTACCAGTAACACTAACCAAGGTTTGCTCCTAACCAGGATTCTCATTGAACTCTTGCTAACTGGGCAAGAGAGGCACCTTTCAAAAGTAGAGTCCTCTTATATTTAGCAGGGGGAGAGCAACCAACACTCCTCACCCCAGTCTTTTCCAGTGGCTGTTGCTGGTGTCTCTTCTGTATTTATTTATTTTTAGATTGTGAGCCCTTTGAGGACAGAGAACCATTTATTGATTTATTTTACTTTGTAAACTGCTTTGTGAACTACTCCTGTTGAAAAGCAGTATATACATATTCATCATCATCATCATCAAAAACTATGATTAACACTGGTGCAGATACAACAGCTAACCTGGGTTAAGACCAAGAGATGAAGGATGGAATTACTTCCAAGATTCCATAGTCCATTTCCCTTAAGCATGCTAAGGGATGAATAGCATTACACAGGCACCAGTTCAGTATTTCAAAAACAGGTAATATTTTAAAGGTATTTAATGCAGGCAATAGTTTCTTTCTGCTGACTTACAACCACAGAGAATTTACTCTTTGGAGCACTGCCTCAAAGACAGAGCCTGTGAAAGAGATTCATGTAGATGTCATCTGTAGTCAACACACTGCATCTTTTTCTAGAGATTCTGAATCAATCCATTCACTGCACCAATTAATATTTTTAGCTCTTCCCTCCAGTTCATCTGCTGTCTTTTCCCAGGCAGAGTCACTATCTGGCATGGGGTGAATAATTCTGCAGTGTAAGCAGAAGGCGGGGTAGAAGCATCACACTGAGCACAAAAGGAAAGACTGAATTAGTGAAGAGATCTGAGAGAACCTTCAGCAGCCCTACTGCTTAGCTATCCTTGCTTGGATGTTTGTTAGTTTGAAAAACAAGAGCAGAAATCTTGCTAACTAAAAATGTGCAAGTCCACTGGGGGGGGGGGGTGGAGAAGAAAGCAACTGTTTCTCTTTTGATGCTGCATCAAGATTTCAATTAGTTGCATTGCTTAACTGAAACATAAGACTTCTGAAAGGACATTGGATTTTACCATAGAGAGGATTTTCATACAAGAATCCTGCAATATTTATTGGCCAAGCTGCTCAAATGCTGGCATATAAGTGGACAGATAGGACAACAATGAAACAAACTGATTATGCAATATGGCAAACCATTAATCTTCATCTCAGCAGCATTTTTATCTGTAGAAAGTATACTAAATGTAGTAGAGAACAGATGGGCAGACATTTATAGGGGAAATTCTTACCACAGCAATACTTTGATATCTTGTTGCCTTTGCTCCATTTTGAATCTCTTTCAGAGGCAAAAGGAGCCAATAAGTGGAAGAGAAACAAAGCAAGAGATGTACAGGAAACAAATCAGCATGGGTCTGTGCCCAGCTCCATACTTATGCTGTCTGCACTATATAGACAGGAAAGACAGGGAAAGTGAGCCTTTTGGTGGGCTCTCATCCCCCACCCCCACCCCGTCTTTCCTCACCTTTTTATATACATTTTCTTTTGTTTTTTTTTAAAGGGTGTCAAATGGCATCTGAATAGTCCAAAATTTTACATGTACATTTATTTAATGTTCACACACATTTGGGCCAAGCTTTCAAACAAGATCCGATATCTCATTAGACTTGGTTGGGTTGAAAAGCAAACAAGTTCAAAGCCCACATTCACTGGCATTGTGGAAAATCCATATTTAAGAGATATGATCAACTTGAGCATGGTCAACCTCACCATCAACTGAGGTTCTTGCTGTAAAAGGAAGCTAACAGTTTTACCCCTGAAAGCAAAGTCAGCAAACGTTTGAGGACAATCGGTGGGGGGGGGGGAGCTTTAAAATTATAGCAGGCCTTTCAAAAAGCCCTGAATCTTTATTTACTCCAGCCAATTAGTGGGAAAAATTTTTAATCACTGATGAAAGTTTTAGTGCAGGAGTTCTCAACCAGTGGTACTAGTATCACCAGTGGTACTTCGGCCAACTGCTGGTGGTACTCAGACTGCTGGACCACTGGAACCCCGCTCTAATGCGGTGCTTTTGGTGGAGCAGTTTTGTTTCCAAGAGGCTCCTGCCTTTGGCTGAGCCTCTCGAGAATGCTGAGAAGGGCCCTCCCACCTCCCCAGAGCCTCCTCCCTGCATTTTCTGGCCTCTGAAAACCAGGAAGTAACTGGTGATGTCATTGCCAGTCACTTCCGGTGGTATGCAGAAGGAGAGTGGTGCCGGAGGTGGTACTTGGCAGGGAAGGGGTTGAGAACCCCTGTTTTAGTGTATTATTGGCACCAACTAATGTACTAAAGTTTGTAGTCTGAAAACTAGGCAGAACTCCAACCTCAGAAGAGAGCCATTTCAAATATGCAGTTATCTATCTTTAGTAAATATCTGAGTAACAAGTGAATCATGACCTATCAGCGATAGAGGTTTTACTTGTAGATGTAAAAAACTACAAAGTCTGAAAAACATTTACAGCAATCTGAATCCTGCCCACATTATAGGACATCCCACAATTTACGTATTATATAGGTCAGTCAGCACTTGAAAACAGTTACACAGAAATGCCTGAAAGTCAATCATGATAAAGATTTGCATCTGTACTTAGGTTAGGCAACTTTGCTCTGTGGCAGTACCACTAGAGACACTTCACAGTAGGATAGGTGGTACTTAGCCCCACTGCCCAGAGAACTGCATGGCCACTGCTCTGCTGGGCTGCCCCTCCAGAATAAAGGTGACCGGGATGGCAGTGCACCGGCGGCAAGGTGTGGCTGTGCAGCAGCCCAGTCCTTCAAGAAGCATGAATTAGGTAAGGAGGGTACAGAGTGGAAGACAGAGAGGCAGCAATAATCAAAAGGTATCTTCTTTGTTGCAGGGAATGTTGCCCACTTCTGTGCACATATCTGGTACTATAAGTACAGGGGGACACCGGTATCCACTGATTCCTCAACAGCGGTTTCAATTATCCACGGTTGAGGAATCCCCCCGCACCCTCCACAGCCCCCCCACCCGGCACTTACTTTTAGCAGAAACCTCCGTTCTTTTCTTCAAAAGTTCCGAGTTTCCATCTCTTTTAGGCCTGACCAACTAGACTTAGGTGCTAGCTAGAGTGTCAGCAAGGTTGCAGAGACTCTAGCTATTAACTAAGTCTAGTTGGTCAGGCCTAAAAGAGATGGAAACTCGGAACTTTTGAAGAAAAGAACGGAGGTTTCTGCTAAAACTAAGTGCCTGGGGGGGCTGTGGAGGGCGCGGGGGGTCGCGCCCGCCCCCCCGCACTTACTTTTAACGGAGAAAGCTCCGTGTTTTTTTTCTTAAAAGCCTTCGTTGCAGGCCTTCTTACCAACAAGTCTTCGGTGCTAGAAAGTCTCAGCAACCTCTCAGCAAGGTTGCTGAGACACTCTAGCACCAAAGACTTGTTGGTAAGAAGGCCTGCTGCAACTAAGGTTCGACTTTTGAAGAAAAAAAACCGGAGCTTTCTCCGTTAAAAGTGCTGGGGGGGGTTGTGGAGGGTGGGGGGGTCGCGCAGGCCCGCGGGGGGGGGGTCGGAGGGCCCCCTGAAAAGAGGGGAAATGGGCATTCGCCGATTTCCGCGGTTTCAGGTATCCACGGTGGGGGCTGGAACGTATCCCCCGTGGATACCGGTGTCCCCCTGTACTGACAGTAGTACCGGTATTTATAAAGGTGGCACTTGCCAAAGGTTGAAAAGCCATGATTTAAGGTACTGCTGATAAGGAGGAAGTAAATGAACTGATATTATCAGATGTACCCATTTAGAATTTGTCATGTACCGTATTTATTGGCGTATAAGACGCACTTTTTTGTCTACATTTGTGACCCAAAATAGTAGGGTGTGTTTTATACGCCAATACTAAAAAATCCCTTTCCCCCCCGTTGCCCGTTTTAAAGCATTTTCGGGCTTACCGCGTTTTTCCGGAGCCTGAGAGCTCCCTTGTGCTTTCTTCCCTAACTAATCTATCCAATCTACAGCTGTTTGTCGGGTTTAATTTATGCACGTGCATGAGTTGAGCTTCTCAGCAGCCAGCAGAGGGCGCTGTGCTCAGTTCAGTTCAGCTGAGCTGCCGAGGGCCTGCTCTTGAATGCAGCATGGGTAAGCTTCTGAACTGGGCCTAGTTGGGAGGCTTTGAAAACTGCATAGGTGGGGTGGGGGAAAAGAGTTGAGTCTGGGGTTTTTGTGTTTGGGATTTATGTTGTTTAAGAGTTGGTAAGAGTTGAGTCTGGGGGTGGTAATGTGGTAAGAGTTGAGTCTGGGTTTTTTTTGTACTTTTATGTTTTTTACTGTGGAAGCTGCAGGGGTGGGGTGGGGGGAAAAAGAGTTGAGTCTGGGGGTTTTTTATTTGGGATTTATGTTTACTTTGGAAACTGTGCATTGGGTGGGTTGGGGGAAAAAGAGTTGAGTCTGGGTTTTTTTTGTACTTGGGATTTAAATTCTGGTGCATTTTGTTCATGTGTCTTATTGCTGTGTGTTTTAAAAGAGATCCTGGTATTTTTGTGCAATTTATGTAAATTAGCTAATTAAGCAGCCAAGCAGTAAGTGGCCAAGTGGCCCAAAAATGCTTTAAATCTTTTTTCTTGAAACCCAGGGCCAAAAGGAAGGTGCGTCTTATACGCCGGTGCGTTTTATACGTCGATAAATATGGTATATAGCAGGATTTATATTTATCTCTAGAGTTGTTGCTTTTGCTTCCCTCCACCCTATTCAAGAAAGCAACATTTATTGTCTTTAAAAGAGCATATACTGATGGAAAATGTCATGCCTGTTCTTGTTTTCTGCCTACCAAAGAAAGCAGAGGCTTTAAATTGCTGTTGGTGTCTGAAAAAAGCTTATTCACCAAGTCAAACAAAAGGCCTCAGGTGTTGCAATACAAAACACCATGCGTGTAAATCAGGAGTGACCCAACAGGACACCTTCATTTACAGCCTGAGTGCTAAGAACACTCAGTAAGCGGGCTCTGCTCAAAACTACTGGTCAAACAGCACACCTCAAATACTCTGCAACTCACTGATGCATTGATAGCTCCACAAACAAGCTCCACAAACAAGAACCTCGCCACACTGCTTAACAAACTGACAAAGTCTTCTCTTTGAACCCAAGTCAGCTACAGATATTTTGGGATCAAAACAAACAATGGAAACAGCAGTGAGTACAAGGGTGCCTGACAAGGAAGAAAGTTGTCAATGACACCACAAGGTAGGTGTTCCTCCCCTCCTCTACCCCCAAAAGTTCTCCGTTCCTGCTATTTGATCCAATTAATGCTTTGGTCTTTCTTGTTACCATTTGGGACCCCAAACAAGCACCAGCTCCAGGAAGCAAAAACCAATGCGGTCTAGAGGGTCACCAAGAACAACTACAAAGACAGAAGCAGAAATGAAATTTCCCTTTCTGTACCCTATTCTATGAGCACAAGAACTCACACCAACACCCTAGGGCACCCTACTGAATCATAAACACACCACCACTTTGTAAGGGAATCTCTTCTAACTGAGCAAAGAGCACCTTTTAAAGTGGTGTCCTCTCATATTTAGCAGGGGGAGAGCAACCAACCCTCTTCACCCCAGCATGGCATATTTTCATGTGGATGTTGCTGGTGTCTCTTCTGCACTTCTTTTTAGACTGGAAGCCCCTTGGGGAAAGAGAACCATTTATTGATTTATTGTTTTGCTATGTAAAAACTGTTCTGTAAACTACTTTTTGTTGAAAAGAGGTACTATATATAAATATTCTTAATAAACATATGCAAGGAATGCATGTATTTCTTCTACAACTATTTCTGGACTGAGGCAAGCAGCTTCTACAAAACAAACAGCTGACCTCAGTTTGGAGCATATTGTTTGGGCAGGACCTAGTCCTCAATGCATTTCAGTGAAGCCTAGTTCTTTAAAATGGCAGAGGTGATGGCAAACCTGTTTCTGGGCTGGGCCATTCAGAATAAGAGCCAGGGTGGCCTCACATGATTTTATATATACTGTACACAATAAATAGAAATAAAAAAAAATTCTTGCACACAGGAAGACTGGAATGCCAGAGAAACAGCTAGGCTAGAGCTCTTTTCTCCGATGGTTTCCTCTAGATTTCTATAATTTCATTGGATTGATATATTAGAGTGAAGGAGCAGAATTTTAATTTAAAAGCATTTCAAGTAACCTTTCAAACGGTGGCTAAGTGTATCAAACCAAGGTGTCCCCCAAGAACAAGCAAACCAGAATAGTTGCCTACAATGCAACAAAAAACTGCTTCATACAACAGAACATCTGAAATTCAAGAGCTGTCTGATTGGCTCATTATGTAATGTTTTCTCTGTGTACGCTCTTAATTGTGTATCTTCCTTTTGTGCGATATACTACATTATTCTTCCAACTTCTCATCCTTCTAAATCTCTTCTTTAAGGAAGACAATCCAATCTTTTGGAGTCTCCCTCATGCTGAAGCCTAAATCTCTCTTTCATTGTCTCGTCCGAGGACTTTCCACTTATGCCAGACTTCCTGAAGTAAAGGAACCTAACTGGAAAAAATTTACAATGTATTTCAATTACAAACACAGTCACACACACACACACACACACACACACACACACACACACACACACACACACACACGTATGCATCCTTCACGCACCTTCATTTCCTTTCTCACCATGACTGAATTCCAGAGCAAAGGCTTCTTTCAGTCACCGTGGTGGCATGCAAGACCATTTCTCCCAATTAAATATACTTTATTTTGAACCCCAAGTACATGCAAAATGAAGTTATCAGTAATTTTCATGCATCCCTCTTTGGCAGGTAGCACTAAAGTACAACCCCACCACACCAACATTGACTTTCCAACTGACTGACCTGAATAACATTTTGTCACCTGACATTTATTTTGCCACCACACTGCTCGCTTTCCTACAACAAAGAATACTGATGAAGTTAATTTAGAGGCCAAGCGGCCAAGCTAAATTTTAATACTACTCCAGCTTGATCATTTATTTTATTTTGCAGCTGGAGGATAAACCATGACAGGACTTTATCATGATAGACAAAATTACCCAGCAAGTCTCACAGTTCAATCCTATTCACCCCCCCCCTTCCTGACATCGTAGAGGTGCCAAAATGGGAACTGCTTGCATCATGTGTGTGTGTGTGCGGGGGGGGGGGGGGAGAACGATGGGACCGTGAAGCTTCTGCAGAGAAAGGGATACGTTTAATCCCCTTATCCCTGCATAAGCCTCATAGCCCGCAATGGGTCTCCTTGGACCTATGCTAGCAATTTTGCTAGCGTAAGTCTGAGAAAAGGGGTGGGGAGGCTGCAGGGAAAGGGGATAGGGTCCGACGTGGGCATTCCGCAATGGATCTTCCCCTCCTGCGGCATCCCTGCCCACTATACCCCCTCCTCATCCAGTTTTGCCCCCTCCCCACCCCATTCTGCCCTCCCGCCGTCTTACCTTTCCCGGCGCGCGTTTGAAGTTGCTCCGGTGCGACTGGGAAGGCACAGGCCTTCCCGCTGGCATCCCTGGCGGGGTGCTGACCAGCACACTATCGGGGAGGCTTTTGCAACTGGGGCAGACTGCTTTATGGCAGCCAGCGCGGGAGGTGCGCCGCCATCGGGCGGCACATTTAGGATTGGGCTCTCAGTTGATGAAATAATTAACAAATGATTCTGGCTTCTTCCAAAGTGTTTGTTGAGTATCAGAAGTTTCAAAAGAGTATTTAGTAAATTGTACTGAGTCATGTTGCATTTATGAAATTTTATGGGAAAGGGGGGAATAATCCACAACCACAGAGGAAAAAAAATCTCCTAACTTTCAGAAGTGCCTTATTTTATAACTATGGGCTGTAATCTAGCTAGCACTTGCCATTGACAAATGCACACAACCGCAGAGTGGATTGCAACCACAATTCCCCAGAGAGTGGAATTTCAGCCACAGCACCACAGTGTGTGTGAAAAACTGCATTTTTAAATGTGCTCTTAAAAGCATTAATACAAGAAAACAAAGCAATAGGTTGATGAAGTCAGCCTTATATGAAAGAATTTTAAAAGTTGACCAAGATACAGTATATTCCGTTAAAAAGGTATCCTGACATTAAATCAGTGATGCTAAAATTTCAACTCCAGAACAGGAAGATAAACCCATAGTGGACACAGGTTTTCATGAATGGCAGAGTCATCCTGCTTCATAAGCAGATACACAAATCATTTCTTACTGATAATAAATGTTTAGTTTGAATGCAAATGTGGAAAAAAATCTTTCAGATTCTTCAGCACCATCAGAATCATAGCCCTCCTGCACTACGTAGTGCCGTAGTGACAAGGTGCTTCTGATTTTCCTATTTTGCTACACTTTAATTACATTTGAAGAGGGCACAAAATTATAGCTGCTACCACTATTCACAGTGCAATCCTGTGTAACTTTGCACAGGTGTAACAGTAGATGTGTAAGTGCACTTATGCTGGTGTAAGTACACTTACACCAGTGCATCTGCTGTTACACCGGTGCAAAGCTACACAGGATTGCGCTGTCAGAGAAGTAATCTTACACAACACAAACAGGTCTGGAAAAAAAAATCCCAGGTGCTTGGTCAGTCACCCTTGGTGTCTAGAAGTGAGATAGCTGGTATAGCATACTGACTGAGAGACTGACCAGCAAAGCAGGACTTTCCCAGGTTAAATCTTACCTCTGTCATTAATTCTCACTAGGTCAGAGGTTCCCAACCTGTGGTACGTGGACCACAGGTTGGTGGTACACAGGCTGCCGGCAGCCATCTTGGCCATGTAGCACTGCGTCGGAGCCCGAAAAGAGGCACCTTGAGCTCTGCTGAGCTCTAGGCACAGGGAATGGCCCTCCTGCCCTCCCCTGTTCGTTACCTTGCCTTTCCAAGCTCAGATGTGGCCGCAAACCTGGAAGTGTCGATGACATCATCAACACTTTCTTCCGGTGGTACGCAGCCGGCTGGAGGCCTGCATAGCCCATAGGTGGTACACGGGCCAGAAAGGATGGGAACTGCTGCACTAGGTGGTCTTAGGCAAATCACTCCTCAACCAATATTGAGATATTACTTAAATTAACCATTTAAAGGTAAGAACAACATCAAAATAAAATATGTGAAGCACTTCATACACTCCAAGAAGTGCTATATAAATGTTAAGCATTAGAAGTGGGGAAAATTTCTTCAGTCTTTTATTTGTTAAATTCAGACAGGAAATGATAAGATTATGATTTGTAAAAGCAAGCACCTAGAATTATACACATTTTAACAAGAGGATGAAGCAGCTGGCACGCAATTGCATTGCTAAAATATAATATATGGGAACAGAAAAAGCCACAGCTGCATCATTCTTTCCGATTGTGCTTTGAAGGACTGGGAATGAGCTGTGTGCTTCCTCCTGTTCTTACATGCGGGCTAATAAATGACTTCCTGGTTTCATCAGATCATAGTTTGCCTTTATGTCTGAACCAGCAAATTATGGTTGGAGCAAGCCCTCAAAACCACGACTGCAAACGGAGATCAAACTATGGTCTGCTAATCCTAGTTTAAGAAGGCCTGCTCAAGTAATAATTTGCTGGTTCAGGTGTAAAGGCAAACTATGGTTTGAGGAGGTTCAGACATAACAAGAAATGTTGGTTTGATTGTACCAGGAAGACATTTGTTAAGCTGTGTGCAAGGAAAGAGCGTGTGAGTACATACATAGCTCATTCTCAAGCAACCTATAGTTTGTAGGATCAGAGATATGACATCTGATCCGAGTGAAGCCAGTGTTTGTGAATAGAACTAATCAATAGGCAGCTGAACAACTATTCTCAAGCCTTTTACCAGGAGAGTCCACATGATCCGAGAGGTTATACTTTGCCTTGTGTCCTTACAGAGAAATTACCCTATCACTTTGGCCCTTTTTGCTACAGTAATTCCTGAACACTCATTGTCTATCCTCAATAGGGCTGTTGAGAAACTGTGGTGGATCCTTCTCTTGCCGCTTGGTTTTAAAACATGGGTTACACCTTTAAAACAACATAATCCCCCAAATGTTGCACAATGATGGGAACAGAGAAGAAAACACACAGAACAACAATTACAGGGCTCATATGAACAATGTTAAACAGAGTCAAAAAATAAGTATTCCTATCTAGTATTTGTCCAAACAATTCTTTTTTATTCTGGTCTCTGTGGTAACAACAGGGTGCCTATATTATTGTTATAACTGCCTTTCCCTTTATAGAAGGACAAAGGTTAATTGCTTTTCTGGAGGTCAGCCAACGTCAGAGTCAAAAACAAGAACCAAACCTCCTTATTCCAAGACATTATTTAACCATTTCATTGTCACTCACCCTTGCTCTACTGCAGCATGTGTTATGTTCCATTCAGATACTCAAATCCATGAAACCTACTTGGTCACTTCATTCTCTTATGAAACAAGCTCACCCTCCTCAAAGACATTGGATAATTCACAAATGTAGCTTCGACCGCACCCCTTGGTAATCTGATTGTTCAAGGCATGCATATGGTACAATAAAAGCCAACGAAAACATCAGGCAATAACCACCACTGTCTAGCAACCATCTTATATCACAAAGCCCTATGTAAACAAAAGTATCTTTACCAGTCTCCAAAAAATAGTAACAAACTCCACAATATACAAAAGAGCCATTCCAGGGAATTGTGTCAATAAAATGACTTTTTAAAAGGAATATGCATGAACACAAACTTACCAGCTATGGCACAGTTATATATATACACAAGAGATGAGAATACATTTTTAAAAAAAACTTTAAAAAACTTACCTAATTATGAATTTGCTAAAGAGACTACAAAAGCCCAGAACAATTATTGGTATAATGTGAAGACACACTGTAGGCCATGGAAAAGATATCTACTGTAATAGATAAATTTAATATTACCTACACATTACCATCAATAGACTTTAATTTCACAATTTCAATCAAAAAGGGGAGAGGGGAAGAAACAGGTCCCTGCCCAAGAAGATTACAATCTCAATTGGTGTGATGGTGAAAGAGGTGCAACAGAAATCACTGCTGATATACCTAGTTAAGGCCTGGCATTCAGGTTCAGTTCTGAGAACTGTGTGTTCCTGGATATGGCAAAGAGTTAGAAACATAGTCAGTTCAGCAAGGAATTCTTGTAGTGCCCCCTTTACCATGGAAACATGGTTTTCATGATCGAACTTGCTGCAGGGAGTACCCCACTCCTTAATCTTCTGAGTGCATTCTGTAAAGGAGTCAATGTTCTATTGAGATAGGGCAAAGACTAAAAGCATAGGGATATTCCATTCAGGTAAGGGGCATGTGCTGCAATAAGGATGTCAAATGCAAAAAAAAAAATAAAGGCAATGCAAAATAAATTGCCCTTAATTTTGCAGTCTCACACAAGTTTTTGCCATTTATTCCAGACTAATTTTAACATCCTAGGAAATGTACTGCAGGGAATAATGCTACATTAGCAAGAAGCACAAACCTTTGAGTTATCTGTCTGCTCCATCTCCACCTATTATAATTCTATACATTTATTAGCAACCAATGCTGTTAACTGCCTATTTACACAAGAATGTTATGGGGGTTAATGTGGGCTCAGCACTTTGGATGAAATACTATTCATAGCCTATGCCAAATATTCTTTAGCCTCCATTTACCAATGTGGTTATTCAGGAGGTAATGTGACAACAAAAGATGCACTTATTTTTTATTCATTTTAAAAGTTTACATCCTGATTTCTACATTACCTGGGATTCTTGTGCTAACAGAAAGCACTTCTGTCCAGGGAAGAGCCCCCGGTTTCCATTCATTTCCCCCCTCAGGTTGCAATCCTCATGCACTGCATCCCATGCTGGTTTCCTGACCCTCAAGGGGCCAGTTCAGATGACCATTAATCCTCCAACCAGCCCCACAAAGTTAAGAAAGCTCACATTCTGACCCCTTCCCACACGCCCCCTTTGGATGAATTGCCCCACCCATGTGATTGAGAATCTGGAATTTAGAGGAGAGGTCGGGATAGGCACAAGCCATGAGAACGCTCATCTTTAAACGAGTAACATTTCTGCAGGGAAAGTACCAACCAACCAGCCCATAACTAGCTTTTAAAAGGGCTGCAGCAGAACGAAGATGGTAGAGAAGACCCACTTCTCTGGGCACACAGGAGCTTATAACAAAAATCAAACATACCCACACCCACAATTCTACCACCACCACAAAGACAACTACAACAAGGAAAAATCAATCGTTTGTAGGAAAATTTGCTGGTATAAGGAAGTTTTTATTTTTTATTTATCTTTAAGTTTTTATTTATCTTTTAAAAGTCAAGAGAGAGAAACACTAGGAGATCTCTCTGGGTAATGGCAGAGCAAGTCTGACAAACAGATAGAATTGATTTTAAAAGAAAAAGGAAGGCTAGTTTTAAAGAAAAGCTCACCGCAAAGGAAGATACAGTTTCTAGTGTATTCCAGTACTGGGTTTTTGTTTCATTCTCCATCTGACTTGGCTCAAATATATAGCATTGATATCGTAAATATCCAATCTCATAATATTTGCTTCTATTGATGTTGATCTAATTAGTGTAGTATCAAATTCCAGGACGAAACACTTTTGCAACCAATCAGTCAGTCAGTCGTTGAGTACCTGGGCTTAAGAATAAAACTAAACCCTAGGCCTCAGATAAGGTACACCTCTCAGTTCCACATTTTTTTTTTTAAACTGGAACAATGATGATGTACCATTTACCTCAAATGGATATTGCAAGCAGGAATAACTGCTTTACAATACATAGCTCATTAAAGATGAAAGACAAAGAATACTGCTTTGTACAGATACTGCTGGACATGTGTACATACACATGTGCTCATGTCCAGAACATTTTTTTAAAAAGGCACAGTGCAGCATTCCATGGAATGCGAGCACACCAAAATATATCTTTCAAAGAGATCCATTTATCTGTCCCTAAATAGGGACACAGCAACACAAGAGGCTAGCATACTGGTATCCTACCATCAGATAGGTGGGTTGAGCCAATTATATCTTTTTTAAAATGCTATGGTCTCAAAAACAAGGCGTACCCATTACATTAAAAATGGGCAAATCTACTGAGATGTACAGCGTGATACAACTAGACTCAGTGGGTAATGGAAAGTACATACCCAATTTGTACTTTAGAATGCCTGGCTGTGTAATGAGCCACACAAATGGTACCATGAGCTAGGCAGGCATTTCAACTCAATCAGTTCATTGTCTATGGCTCAACACGAACCAAACCATAGTTGGTATAAAACTGTGACCGTCCCCATGAGCTCATTCCAAGGGGGAAAATCAGCGTCAAACGTTTGGGCATGGCATTGGCCTTAGTGGAAGGGACCAATTGGGTTAATAAGCACACCTGCTCATGGTTGAGCTTGTGCTCTGAAATCCTGTTTATTGTCTTCAAAATAAGTTCATCCACTTTCCCCTCGTTGCCTAGGCAGGATGTGGCCTGCGCCGGCGTGGACAGGGCTCACCTCAGGGGAAGGAGACATCTGTCTCCTTCCTTTGGTGTGAGCCCGAGTCCCCAATGGGCCTCCTTGGATGCGCACCAGCTCTTTAAGCTGGCATGTATCCAGGGAGGCTGTGTAAGGTCAGCCCAGCCCAAGAAGGGGACAGGGGCCCCCTTCCCAGGCCGGGCCAGCCAACTGCCCCCTCCCTTGCCACCTTGATCCACCCTCCTGCCAACCAGTGCAGGACTTACCTGTGTCTGGCGGCACGGGTCGTGGAGGACGGCCCAATAAGCGCTGCCAGCCTCGGCACCAGTTACTCTCTGGGTGCTGTTCGACACTTTGGTGCTTTACGGCACTTTTGTGACACTCAACACCAACGGAGCAGGAGCTCCGCCGGCCTCAACAAACGCTGGATTGCACCGTTAATGATATAAATTATTAACAACCTGGGGGTGGGATATAGAAGGGGATTAAATCATGCTCAAGGACATAGAAAGAAGTGCAAGTGACCAGCTCTCTCCAAAAGGTGAGCTCATAAGACAACACAGAGACAACGAAGCTTTGCAGATAACTTGAAAGCTTGTTCTTGAAACTAGTGTGACTTTCTGGTCATTTGCAATGCACTTGTCGTAGCTCATGAACATTTCTTCACTCCAATACAACAGCACTGACTGTAAAAGCTTGATATTAGAGGGCAGAGGGTATCAGTATTAATGTAGGCCAGTGATTTTCAACCTTGGGGTCGTGACCCCAAGGTCTGGAGAGAGACAGTGTGTTTTCCCTTAAGGGGAGTGGACTCAGCTGTGATGTCAGGATGGTGGAGACGGCGCTGCTGGGATCGCACCGCCGCCGGGGTGGGGGGATGGTTTTTCAGCCCTATTTGGTGGTCTTGCTGGTCCTCCAGAGGGTGCAGGGAGCCTGAAGACCCTTTCGCATCCCCCCAGAGGACTAGCAAGACCCCCAGGTAGGGCTGAAAAACCACTTTTTCCCACGGCGGCAGAGGGATCCCAGCAGTGCCGTCACCGCCGTCCCACCAATTGCAAAGACTTACAGTGACCTTTACTTTCGGGTAAAGCTGGAGATCACTGATGTAGGCAAAACAAGTTCTGCTCAAGTGTTATCTTCCATTTAAGTAGCTGGAATTATGCAGATGTAGCACGCTCAGTTTTTAAATAAAAAAGACTGACGTCACTGAAACCTGCATACAAATTCGGTTTTCCAGCAACTATAAGGACCAGTCAAGGATAAGATGGAATTACTAATTAATTCTATACTGAAAGTTAAAGAGAAACAATCAGATGCATCTATCTAAAATTATTCTAAATTCAGCTTACTCTATAACTGAAACACTACCCAAAGAGGCATACCGTATTTTTCGCTCCATAACACGCACCGGACCATTAGACGCACGTGTATTTTGGAGGGAAAAATAGGGTAATAATGTCTTGCTTTAACAATTAATTTTAACGGCACTTGGCCGCTTACCGCGTTTCTGTAGCGCCTCCGATCTTCGTCCCGCGTTGCCGACTGCCCCCAGTCAGCAGCTCCAAAACCCGAGGCTCCCAGGCACTGGACGCGACCAGGGAGCCCTGCGCAAACATCACAGCAACTGCGATGTTTGCGCAGAGCCTGCAGTCGCGTTCAGCGCCTGTGCGAAGTTCCCAGGCGCTGGACGCGACCAGGGATCCCTGCACAAACATCGCAGCAACTGCGATGTTTGCGCAGAGCCTGCAGTCGCGTTCAGCGCCTGTGCGAAGTTCCCAGGCACTGGACGCGACCAGCAGCTGCGATGTTTGCGCAGGGCTCCCTGATCGCGTCCAGCGCCTGGGAGCCTCGCGTCTTGGAGCTGCTGACTGGGGGCAGTCCCGGCAACGCGGGACGAAGATCAGAGGTGCTACAGAAACGCGGTAAGCAGCCAAGCACCGTTAAAATTAATTGTTAAAGCAAGATTTTTCCCATTATTTTTACAGCATTTGGTCCATAAGACGCACAGACATTTCCCCCTATTGGGGGTGGGAGTGCGTCTTATGGAGCGAAAAATACGGTATATGGAGTCAGATTTTTCTCCATTTAAAATTGATGTTTTTACAGATAGTAAGATATGTATGTACCTTATCTAGTATGTGGCTTAGTTATTTACTTATACATTTGCGGGGTGACGGGACTAGAAATATTTCTGGGGGAAAATATTGAGAGAATATTCACCACCACCCCTTTCACTCCTGTTAGCTTCCACCATTTCCCCCCTTTTTTTTCCTTTCAGTTTCTGCTCCTACCTTCTTTCTGGATTAGTTACAAGTGATCCTACCAATTGGAGTTCATATTGTGAACAGGATGACATCACAATGCTATGTAGCCAATGATATTTAGGGCAAACTAAGTCAACAGAGAGGAGAGTAACCATAAGCATGAGAGAAGGTAACATAAAAGAACAGGCAGACATTTTCACAGGCACTGTAGAAAAATCATCAAAACAGCAGAGACACTAACGCTACTAAAAGCTTTCCTGAAAAACAATAAGCAGTTTCTCCTTGGCCCTATTTACTCCCCATTTTAAACCAATACAAAATCCCTGTGCAAGTCCTAAAAGATGTAACTGTGTCTCTGCCTGGAAAAATAATTCCCCAATAAGACTGTACAATATTTAATACCTGGTCAGATACACCAGTCACTTCTTCCACTGGCTGAATGCCAATGATTTTTTTAAAAATGAGAAAAGTACAGGTTCAGTTCTAGTTTGTGCACAAATTCGAGCCCCATATAAAGTATTTTTAATAAATACAGTCAGGTTGCATCATATGTGTGCATTTAACTTGCAATTCAAGTACTGTATATGCAATCAGCCAAAAAAAAAAAAAAAGAGAGAGAGAGAGAAAACCAACAGTTTAAATAGTGCACGCAATGGCCATTCCACTCACTGAGTGCATGCCCCAGAGTGAGCCTGAGATGGGAGAATGAAGCTGCTGTTCCCTCAGTTCCTGCATGTCTCACAGCACGATCCTCCGTAACTAAGGAACGGCGGAGTAAGCGCTCCACCGTTCGAAGCCATCCCAAACATGCCATAAAGCACATTTGCGACGACTTTAGAGTAAGGGCGGTCAGCGCATAGGCCAGCCGCCCTCACTCTGCCGCTGGATCGTATTTATTATTGTGTAATCTGAAATATGCATGCAGTACATTTCTTGTGGGCATCTATACCTACATGTACTTTTTTTAGTGAGCAGCTGGTCGATCCAAACTTGCCAAGTATTAAACACAGGAACTGAATTGAATAAGACCTCAACAGAACCTTGCTACAGAACAGGAAAAGTAAAAGCCAGCCACTCATGTCTATCAAGATAACAGGTAGCATTCTTGCATGGGCAACTTGGCAGTAATTAACCTGAAAACTGATGAAAGGATCGAGGTGCAGTTGCACTGATTTAACCAATGGGTAATGGGTGGTATCAGCAAAAGACGTTTTAGAGAGAGAGAGAGAGAGAGAGAGAGAATGAAAACGAGAACTACGGAGGGTCCCTGTATCCGCTATCTGTGGATCGCAGGGGGGGCTGCCTCCTCCGCCCATTATCTTCCTTTTAGCAGATATTGCTGGTGCCAGGTCAGGTGGCTTCTTGCTTCACCAACTAAGCAGCCAAGCAGCCTGTGTACTAGAAAGTCTCTGTTAAACAGGAAGCAGTATGCTTCCTACTTCCTGTTTAATGGAGCCTCTCTAGCAAGCAGGATGCTTGCCTGCTTCATTGGTATAAGCAGCTTGCTTATAAGCTTGCTGCTTATAGTGTTTTAGTGAAGCAAGAAGCCCCCTGACCTGGCGCCAGCAATATCAGCTAAAAGGAAGGTAATGGGCGGGGGGCCACCCGGTATCCGTGGGGAATAGCGTTCCCCCCCATCCGCTGGTTCCCAGTATCTGCAGGGGGGGGGCAGGAACCAATCCCCTGTGGATACCAGGACCCTACTCTACTTATGACAGAAACATTTTTTAGCTCAGTTCTACTAGTTTACCTCCTGCATAGAAAAGGAAAACATATCCCATTGGTCAATACATGATTTCCAATGCACAAGGTGTAAATTCTATCACTCTTGTCTAACCTGTCATTGCAAATAGCCCTGCATATTACTAGCTGGCTAGAGATGATATTGAAGATGTCACTTATATCCTAATATAATAAGGATTCCAAGAGTAATTTCTTAGAGAAAGAAACCCTACATTCCTTTGATTGATCTCTTCACAAAGTATATTTTCTTATCACTGAAAATAAGATGTTTAGGCTGCTATACCGCTTGCCGAGCGGGATATACATGTTGCTCAGTTAATCAGAAAAGGCTTGAGACACATGACTCTGCCCCACCACTACTTTAAACTACTGTACAAAGTTTATTTTATTTCCTCCCAGTCAATCCAAAGGTTCTTTGTCCATTTGTTCCATTAGGTTTAAGAGCATCAAAAAGACTTCCGTTCTGTCAGTCATCTTCACAACTGTGGTTGCCCCAACAAGAGGATACAACTTATCTGCATGGCCTTCATTTGTCAACACCATGGCACAATCATTACAAGGTTTTACAGTGCAGCAATTCTGCATATCCACTTCAAGGATACTGAATTATCCCACAAAGATACATACGAGTCGTGAACGTGCATGTGTCTACATGCAAAGTTTAAAACAAGATTCTTTGGGGAGAATTGTTATACTAGATTTGAGATGCTGACAGCAATTGCTAGAGCCGGGCTGCCGAAACATCTAACGCTTGGCCTTTAATAATCACCAAAGTAATATAGCACCAGACCACGTCTGAGCAGGGACTCCCAATAGTGTCAGATTGTGTCAAACTGCAGGATTGTTATGGGATGCGAGCAAATGTCCACACTTGTTTTACCCAATCAAATCTGAATTAGGCTCTAGATGCAAGCCTCCTGTGTATTAACCCACTGGCCTCCCCGTTATTACCACTACCACAGACCTTCACATTTGAAGGCTAATTTTAATTCAGCAATTTGAGTTGTTGCTGCAGATCCTTCTAAAAATTGTCCCACTCTCCCTTCTCATCATCCTTGTTTGAACTTTTACTCATGAGAAGTGCAAAAAGATGCATACAACATGCAAACATACAACACACAATATGAGAGAGAGAGAGAGATATGGTGGTGAAATATTAGGTTACACAGCACCATGACAGTGTTGAACTTTATGTGTACTTTACTAATGAAACAAGCACACATTTCTGGTGCAGTCCCTCACAAGAGATGAGAAACAGTAATACAATCCAACCTGCTTTAGCCATGCTTGGTATCCAGAAGAGGTAAGTTGGAATCCATCTTTAGGCATGTGTATTCTGGGCTAGGAGAGAATAGACACAAGAGACTTCCTTTTATATTGGAACCTGGCTAACCTAGCCTAATTTCCAGGTGATAGAAAACACCACACACATTCTCAGTCATACTTACAAGGATTAATTCCTCGGGACACTACAGATAGGTTATTACTCTAGATATCCTAGAATAATAGAACTGTAGGTATACAAGGAGTATGAAGCACATCTAGCCTAACTCACACAGGATTCTGCATAGCTAACCACTTCTACAGAATTAAACATTGTAACATAATTGCAGATCTCAAAGCCTTAAAAAAATACAGATGGATATTAATGGAAATGAATGCTAAGAGACTTTGTGCTTGGGTCTTATTTGGGGCCAGATTGATAGAAGAATGCAACCTATGATCATCCAACTTATTGTATACCATATGCAGAGATAGGGTGAAGGTACACCTGCCAGATAAAAATAACAAGTTTAGTAAAAAAAAAAAAAACATGACAAAATCCTACAAGATACTCACATACTAAACACGAATGATAAGAATCAATCAGAGTGAGACATTGAAGACCCTTTCTCTTTCCATTCATCATTTTGTGTGTTTCACTCTACTGTTTCTTTGCTACATTTGTATAACAGCCCTTTTCTAAGAAGCAGGAGAAGGCAAACTGAGGTGTCTAGGAAATCTCCCATCCAGAGACATGGCAGGCCCTTCCAATCATTTTCTGGAACCATTTTCTCCCCAAAGACTTTCACTTCAGATCAAGAGCACTGATAGAGAAAGCATCTTTACCCTGATAGAAGCAAAATAAAAATACAGCAATACCTCGACTTTCATCACTTTGCTCTTTCAGCCATTTTCAATTATAACCACATTTCAAATGTCGTCCACGTGCTTTCATCCAACCTTCCATGACATTCATCGACATCTGGCATTAATGGACACCCCTTCCCCCCATTAGTCCACAGGCAATGTAATCCACTGCAAAGATCCGCGGGTAGCCCTAGGGCCACCCGCTGGATCCTATCCCCGTTCCGGGCCGATCGTGATGGGCCCGGAGGTCTACTCGGGAGGGGGGGTGTTTGTCCGGTAGTGGGGGAGACCCCAATGGGCCTCCTCAGATTTCCGCCAGCTATTGAGCTGGCGTAAGTCCGAGGAGGCCGTGTAAGGGCCACACTGGCCCGGGAACGGGACAGGGATATGGCGGCTGCCATTCCCACCCTCGCCGCCCGACCCGCCCCCACTGGCAGGAGACTTACCTTCCCCGGCGGCCGCAGTGTTCAGAGGGCGGCGGACTGAGGCCTGCTGGCCTGCGCGCCAGCGGGCCTTACTCCAAAGTAGTCACAAACGTGCTTTATGGCACGTTTGTGACTACTTTGGAGTAAGGCCCGCTGGCGTGCTTTATGGCACGTTTGTGACACTATCGAACAGAGGAGCGCACACTCCGCCATTTGATACTTATGGAGGATTGCGCTCTTAATTGAGGATTCAGTGTGCAGTGCTTCCAGTATTGTAGTACTTGATTTATCTGCTTGGTACCCAGAGGAGTTGCTCGCACAGTCAACTGGGATGGAAGGAAAGCTTGAGCAGTTGCACAAATGTGATAACACTGAAAACGTCCATCACTTTACTGGGTGTAGAATTCCAATACTGTATTATAGAACCAGTTCTTTATAATATGCTTTAGATAGAAGAAAACAGTCAGTTGTCTACTGTTTATAACACCACAACATAAGAATAGGATGGCTGTATCCACTACATTTTAAGAGGAATCCTTTGAGTTTGAGGTGAATGCCATGGACCTCGAATCCACTATCTGGGATATCTTCTTTTGGTAAATTCATTGTGACAGTCTGACCTCTGATTGTTGCAGGAGGAACCAACTCCTGTTGGGGTAAGACAACCTCTATTCTCACAAACGTGCAGGAACTGTTTTCCTTTGCCATGCCTAACCTAAAGCTCTGTACAAAAGTGAGTACCAACATTAGACACTCTTGTCACATGGGAATTATTTTTGGGAGAGGTTCCAAGCCCTCATATAACACCAGTGGTTTACAGCAGTGATTTTCAAACTGTGTTCTGGGATTTCTTGCAAGACTATCAAGGATTCTCAAGGACGAGACCAGTAAAGGGTGACAAACTTCCCTGAAAGGCAGCTTGCCTACCACCACTGATCTTCCCCTGTAACGTACAATGACAGGGCAGTGAGGGTTGCATTCCAGGGTGCACACTCAGTTCATGAAGGGCAATAATATGGCCCAAAAGGCAAGGTCAGAACTCCATGCGACCCAATTGTGCACTTTATCTTATGCCTCAGAACATTCCACAACATGCACAGCAGACCGGCTAATTTGGAAATGGTTCACTGAAGGCTGAAATTTGAAAACCACTAGTTTAGAGAATGAGCTTTGAGCCCCCTACCCCCACCCACCTCCTTCAAATCTCAGCTGAGGCATGAACTCACTTGGCAGACCCAGGTAAGCTACTCTCTCTGCTTTATCCCCATATTATTAATAGGGGGACAATTACATTGGCCTACTTTACAGGATTGTTGTAAGGATTATTGGGCAAATGTATGCAAACTGAGAGCTCACAGGAAAACCACTACACAATTACTTTTTTTGTAATGTAACCACTACACATGTTTGTTTACTGACATCAGCTTACAGAAGCAATAGCAGATATAAGGCATGGTGGTAGATAAAAACCTAAATGTAAGCATTCCGTACAAGTATGATCTCATGGGGGAACCTCCCCCCCCATCATAATTCAGTGTATTACCCAGCCTAACACTTGCCAAATTCCAATTCCACAATGCACTGCAACCTACCGGTAAATGTTTCATGTTGTACATAACCTACATCTTCTAGTGCTGCCTTCTCAACAGTCTCCTTCCTGCAATGTACTAAAGCCATTAGCTCATTCCGGTTTCATACCGGCCATTTTCCTGCAATCTTTAACTGACTTTTTGTTTTATTACCTTCCTTTACCCCTTCTTCCATTTTTAACTTAATGGATCAGAGTAGTCTCTAGTGACGTCTGAAAAGGCTGTTTTCTCAGAATGAGTCAATATTTTAAATTCTATAGAATGCATTTGTTTTCGCCCCCTAAAAACAACAAAAAACGAAATGCAGCCTTTAAAAGACAGACATTAAATTACAGGCCTCAGTTCCTATTTTCTAAGCCTAACACAACCCCTGAAGGCTTACAATATTTGAATCACAGCTGGAGCCGTGGTTACCATACAGTTTAAATATCAGCTTCTTTACTGTGCAATTTGTTTTAAAAATCAAATCAGAGGCTGTGTCATAAACAAGTGCTAATTAAGTAGCAAGCAAGGATAGGGCTTTCTGTGCAAGAAAGGTTCTTAAATATCTGCCTCGCCACTCTCATGCGAAAGGATAAATAAAGCCAGCTGGGAAAATTATGGGCCAAAACTGGCATGGGACACAGAACAAATGGGGCTGGCATTAACCCTCCAGTGTTATTCCTTTCACATGAGAGTCAGGGGGCTATGGATTATGAAAAACATCCTGCTTTAGGTGAACAATGCCAAGTTAGCTCGGCAATGTGAGCTTGAGCACATAATTCTTGAAGGATATAAGCCTATTCCCACCCAGCCTCTCCTGCTTCAAGCCATTCAATTCTGAAACGATCGAAATCAAAACTACAGCTCCCTTTTGGTACCACAGAACAACTGCTGGGATGGCAGAATATTTATTATTTTTATGTAGGCCTTTGGACAGACGTATTTCTTAACAACAAGAATGCTGTAATTTATTATAATCCCCCTATTTGGTAAATTCATTTATTCTTAGCTAAATGCTTAGCTAAGAATAAATGAATTTTTAATACAGTTTTTAGAAACACTTGTCACTGCTTCAGCATTTCCATTTAGTGAATAGGACTGATGTTTCTCTCAGCAGGGGGTGATATTTTAATGATGCAATGCTGCACTTCCTAGAAGACAGACAAGCCTCATGAGGCAGATTATAGGACTAAAGAAACTCAGAACCCATTAAAAGCAGACAGCTCCAGACCATTTTTAAAATTAATTTTGTTTAATGATAAAATGTATTATAACAGGTGGGTAGCCAATTGTAAAATTAACCAAAACATAGTTAAAGGAACAGAAGAGTGCTGGGAAAGCAAATACAATAGCGCTCCCGCCATTAATTTACTGGATAGCTCTGTGGAAATATTGGCACCTTTCTATATCTTCTTATCCCTATTCGTAAAGCAGAGGCAACATCCTCACTCCTTTAAGCTGTCACAGTAGCTAAGTCGTAACTGGGAGCATGTACATCAACTTGGAGGCCACTTCTCATGGTGGTTTGTAAAAATCATGGGTGCACTTCTGCAAAATGTCTGAATACACCTACGTGCAAAGCACTAACTACAATTATTTCCAACTTGACAACAGCCAATTGCCTTCAATATGGCAAGTAAGAGTCACCCCCTGGTGCCCAGATGAAAGCATTTGATTTGGGTCTTTTTTCTCATTTTATGCCAGTGATATGCTGCAAATGACTAACAAATCAATGTGGCAGATAGGCTAGTAAAATTTTCTATGGACTAGTAACTTCTGCAGACTTATCTGCAAAGTTGAAATATAAATATTGTACCACATGATGCCTCTCACTCATGGAATCTTTGTTTTGTTTTGTTTTTTTGAGGGAGGAGTATTCTCATATATTTGCCTGTATCTTTAAATACTAGGGTGTGACAGCCGGAGAATGCACCCATGTCTTTGACAAAATGAGAATGGGCTCCCAAGTCTCACGCAATGCAAGTATCTCAAGCTACCCCAGATCTATTAGGTTAGCGATGTCACGTCACTCTAGCTTACGAAAGGCTATAGAACCTAGTGCCTTTTAACCATACCAATGACCCACAAACTGTTTAGAAAGGTCTTTCCCAGACAGGTCAAAGGGTAGGAACCAGATGGAGAAGTGTGGAACAGCTAAAACTACCTTCAAAGGCAAATAATGTAACAAATAACTCCAAAGAAGACCCAACTCCCAAAGAAAAGAGTGTGTGCAAAAACATTTAAAGTACGGCATGAACAACAGTAAGGAAACACCACCAGACAGAAAACAATAGAGACTACAGGCAGTTCGATTTCCACGGCGGTTACGTTCCCTGGAAAATGGCGCATATATTGAAAACATATAAATTAAAATGCCTTTTCACATAGGAAACAATGGGATTGGTATGGGTTAGGGAAAAGGCAGTGATCACTCATGTTGGCAACTGGTAATTATGGAAGGGGGTTACTGGGAGTGGGACAGCGAAGCTGCCGATGTCTTTGGCTCAAACAGTTCATTGTCAGGGGGGAAAGACTGAGAAAAATGTATTTTCCCCGGACAACGAATTAACACTCATGCTGACAACTGGTGACTTCTGTTTGCCCAAGATGGTGTAGTAGAGGGGGGTTTGAGGAGGGAGGCTACTGATCTCAATGGCTAAGAAAGCAATGAGGAAAACATAGATGCAGACAAGGCAACTGAGAAAGTGGTAAGTGACAGCTCTGTGAATGCATTTTCTTTGTTCTTTTTTATCTTCTGGTTTAAGAGACCCCCCACACACACACACACACACACACACACAGGAAGCCGCCAGCATCTAACAGGGTTGCTCATTAGCAAATAATTAGCAGCTAATTGACCGCGTTATTTCAAAAATTGCCAGCATAAATTAGACTATCAGTATTAATTTGCATATCACGCTATTTTGAAAATGTGCAAATTAAGACAGCACTAAGCGAGAGCTGCCTGTACTTGAAAAGGGGGCAAGAAGCCAACTGAAGTGATAGTGCAGCATCACTTATAATTCTAATATCTACAAATTAACTCTGCAGTAATCTACCCCGTATTTCTTCAAGTCTAAGGTGCCATCGATTCTAAGGTGCACCTTTACTTTCAGTACCACCAGCAGGGGGAAAAAAATCCATCGATTGTAAGACTCGCCTCCCTTCATTGAATCTACCCGCTCAGCACCAACTCTCCCCAGAATGTCTCCTGCAGCTGAGGATGACTGAGTGCACTGCCTTTGCGTAGCATTTCTGGCCCCGCCAGAAAGTGCCATTTCCTTCGTTACCTGGGCTTGGGGGAGCTTCAGGGAGGCCTGTGCAACCCTCTGCAGGCCTCCCTGATCTTCAGTTCGGTGAAAAACAGTGATTTTTGGCCATTTCTGGTTTTCGCGAAAACTGGTTTTCGCGAAATCGGGGAGGTCTGCAGAGGGTCGCACAGGTCTCCCTGAAGCTCTCCCAAGCTCCAGTAAGTAAGAAGATAGCATTTTGGGGTGCTTTTTGGAGACCTTCGATTCTAAGACGCACCTCAGTTTTTGAAATGCGTAATTGGGAAAAAAAACATGCGTCTTAGAATTGAAGTCCAGACGTCGAAATCCTGGGTAAGTCCTGTTGAGTCCCGTTGAGTCCTTTGTGGTACGCCCAAAAGTAAATAGTTTAAAAAAATGGCTTCCCCCAAATTTTCTGGAATTTTTTTGTGGAAAGTAGACAGATGAAACTATGTTTTAAAACAATTTTCAGAGTTCTAGGGTCACCCCACTGACCCCCCCCCCAGAGGAGCAAAGATCACTGTTTTTAGGGAAAATGAGGCCCCGGAATTGGGTGCAGGGCACCCCCTCCTCAATGAAATTAAAAATGAAACTCTGGCTTTGTTTTCATAGCCAGGGCCCTGGCTTTTGAATCCACCTTGTTTGGAGCACCTCAGGTGCAGGGGAGCAGCTGTACACAGCTGTAAATATGTGCAACATCAGGCGTATCTCAAAGGACTCAACGGATCTTAATGGGTGGCAGAATTGGCCTGTATAGACCTGAACTCACAACTAAAGCTGCAGGATTTCAAGGATTTGAAGGGTCATTAAAAAAAAAAACCCTTGAAGGAAGGGACTTGAAACTTGAGGTACACTTAGGTGAGACATCCCCCTAAACACCCCTAAAGCCCTGGAGCTGTGTGTAAAACACAACTATGTTTGTTTGAGCATTTTCGTGCTGAACTCACAACTAAAACTGCGTATTTCAAGAATTTAAAGGGTCATTAAAAAAAAACCCTTGAAGGAAGGGACTTGAAACTTGAGGTACACTTAGGTGAGACATCCCCCTAAACACCCCTAAAGCCCTGGAGCTGTGTGTTAAACACAACTATGTGTTTGTTTGAAATCTTGTGTTGTCAGGTCCATGCTTTACATAGGAATGAATGGACGAATTGGCTTAACCTTAAGTCCCGTTGAGTCCCGAAAGCACCGCCTCTGCTCCAGGTGCATGGTACACCTGGGAATTTTTCTGCAGGTGGTTTTTTCTACATGGGGTCCCTTAGACATGTGGATCACACTGACATTTGGGAATTCTGGGAAAATCATACCGCGGGACCAAATGGGTTCAGTTTTGCTTTTGTGGAATCTGCTGATTATTGTTGCATCTGAACTGCCAAACTGTGGCTTGCACAATCCCTGCAAACCAGGACTATAAACTAGAATCACACTATGGTTTGCAATCCTAGTTTGGAGAGATTGCGCAAACCAGTTTGCCAGTTCAGGTGCAGCAATAAATAGAAGCTTCCACAAAAGCAAAGCAAACTGATTAAAACAGAGTGTAAGGGTAGGAAGAGGAGCGTAAGGCAATATTCATGTTATTTATTTATTTATTTATTTATTTATAGAATTTATACCCCGCCTTTCTCCCACAAGGGCAACCAAGGCGGCTTACAATAAAAACATTAAAATACATATATACATTTAAAATCAAGAATTAAAACAATTAAAACAATTAAAACAAATAGCCCCAGTAGGTCATCCACATTTACATCTGTCAAAAGCCATCTATCAAAAAGCCAGCCCGCCATGTCAGACATCAAATGCTGATCTAAATAAAAATGTCTTAAGGCCCCACCGAAAGGTCTCTAAGGAGGGAGCCATTCTCAATTCCAGGGGGAGGGAATTCCACAATTGGGGCACCACTTCCGAGAAGGCCCTATTCCACACCACCATCCCCCTCACCTCTGTCAGTGGCAGCATGGTTAACAGGGCCCCCCCGATGACCTCAGAGTACAGGTCAGATTATAAGGAAGGAGGTGGTCCCTCAAATACCCTGGACCCGAGCTGTTAGGGGCTTTTAAAAGTCAAAACTAGCACTTTGAATTGTGCCCGGAAACGAACCGGCAGCCAGTGTAGCCGCCGAAGCAATGGTCCGACTGAGTCGAACCGGCAGGCCCCGGCAACCACCCGGGCTGCCGCATTCTACACTAGTTGCAGTTTCCGAACAGTCTTCAAAGGCAGCCCCACGTAGAGTGTATTGCAGTAATGCCAAAGCATGTTTTGGTATTACATATAAACCAGTCCATTTTTTTTTAGTCTTTTCCACCCCATTCCTTCTCTCACCATCACTCACCCCTTCACACAAGAGCACTCTCTCTCACCTCTATCTTCTCAAAACTCCTAGCAAATCAAAAAGTTAGGAGCTACAATTGTTTTGATTTATTTCACAAACAAGAACTATAATTTAACACTAACTACTCATGAGGAATTATAATGCTGCTGGCTGGCGAGTAATTTGCCAAGGAAGATAACTTTAGCTACATAAAATAAATATCCACCTGCATATAGTAGCACTAATCAGGGCGTGAAATTAAACTTTTTATTCAGTAGAAAATAACTGCTGCAAGGCGGCGATTTAGTCTAGAAAGCAAATATTAAGGTCGGCCTATTCTTCCTGGCAACTGCAGCATACGTGCTTAAAAGAGAGGGCATGGAGCACCAAATTCTGCTTTTCTAAATCCATGAAGCTAAATACTTCAATGATGCATTAGTAAAAGCAAATGGTATATTTGCTAATTGCATATATTTAATGAAGCAAACAAAACAAAAGGCTAACACAAAACATCATTAACTTGAACCCTGCACTTCCCTTGTACTGCACCTATAGTAACTGAAGAATAGGCTCAATCAAACAGTTAAATTGGGGGCAGCGGAAGGGACATCAGCACAGTCCTTCATGTAAATGTTAACATGAGGGTCCAAGGCATTCATTGCTTAATTGGTGCAAATACAGTATACCACAAATTTTAAAAATCCATTTTAATCAAATCTTTCCTCTGTTAAAAATTAAAAAAGAAAGGCTGTCATGTGTTGTCACTGATTGATGCAACATGCATAAATGTGGATACTGTCAGCAGTCTCTTCCAGAGTATAGAAGTCCTCTTGCCACAAAGAGCTCTCCCATTCATTACTATGGAAGAAGCCTATGAACACAAGCGAATCAGCTCCCTTGAAATAAACAGGACTCCCCACGTGTGAAAGAGATCCACATATACAAGAGCACAGATCAAGGCAACTGTGTTTATGTTCATTTTCCAAATGGTTTGTCTGTTACTAAGTAGCAAGTAACATATGTTCATTAGATATTTGCAAAACATGTACTGACAGTGTGATATTTATTCTAATCCAACTGTTAACATTTATATTTACAGCCCACTCTTTCCCAAAGGCTTAAGATAAACAGCAAATCTGGAATTCCCATTAGAAGTAACATAAGTTAAAAAAAAAAAAGAGACTGCTTTGCTCTCAGAATCTAAAATAGCATCCTGTCTAAAAAGAAATAAATATTGTTCTACACAAGACAAGACCGCTGGTCTCACTGCAAAATCTGGGCAATTTACTTCATTGGCTCAAGATTCTCCTGTAGCTTAAGTTCTAACATGGTACCTATGAACTTCTAAACTAGTGGGTGGGATCAGACTCAAAGACTCTTATAGTCTTGGATCAGCTCATAGAGTAGCTACAGCTACTCTATGGAGGTGATCCAAGATGCCATTAGCGCAGCAGTGTGAATCAACAGAATTGTTGTAAACAGCAAGCACTGTCAGATATATCAGCAGTATGCAAAGCCCTTACAGAAGTGGGTTGAGAGGCATCAGAATTGGGAAGGGCTGAAGACAGCTTGCAAACAACCCTAAAAGCCACCACAGCTACCTTGTCACAATTCTGGTCATCTGACATACTGTACTAACTGACCAGCAGCTCAGCTTCTTTATACGTATTAACAAAAAAACACTCCATGTTCTCTCACAGACACACAACATCTGTATGATCTACTGGCTGACTTGGTAAAAATCAGGTGACAAACTCTAGTAATACTGTCAGATTTGTCAAGGTTTTTGAGCTATGCTGTGACAAAGCCTTCCCTTTTTGAAGGATACAGGGGTAAGAGAACAGCAGCACATTTTACAATTTGCACTAGCAAAGTCCCTCTACTGACAGAACATGGAAGAGAGACAAGACACTCAGCAAGAGCAGATATAAAGATACAATCTATGACCTGGTAGAAGAAGATATTCCACAGCCAAAATAACCAGGATTTTCATCTCCTTAAAAGCTAGGTTCTTAAGAGTCGTCTAAAATGAAATCCTATAAAATTTGAGTCTCAAAAAGGAAATGGAATCTGAGTGAGGAAAAGAAGGATACAAAGTTAATGCTTTCCCATTAGTTACCCATTGCATAAATTCCATTGCAAAAAAAGAAAAAAATGAATATTCAAACCTACCAAACTGAAAAGATCAGGAGGGGGGACGGGACAAAACAAGATGTTACAGGTAGTTGCAAAGGTATTCAATTAGTAGTCTAAACTAATAAGGTTTAGCTCCATGTACTGGTAATTAGATGGAACTGAGGATGTTGCTAGTCCATTCATGAAACAGATGTTGCTTCACAGAACCTTGATATCTTTCTTAAATACCTCTGAAAACAAGGATCAGAAAATATGAACTCTTATAAAAGGGGCTTTATTGTATTTTTATAGCATATTACATACCTTGTAAGAATCAGTTTGTTAAGTGCGAATGTCAGTTTTATTTTCTGTCCCCTTTTTTCTTGGCTATTTACAAGCTTTGTAAGAAATTGTTCTTTAATTAAGTCTAAACATAGTTTTATATAAATGGATTCCTGGAATTAAAAACGTTCAGACTTAAGAAATGATTGTTACAGAGACTGTAAGAGGCCGTAAAAAAAGAATGCCACTTTAAACAAAGATTTCTCATTTTAATTAAAAAGATAATCATCAGAACATTCCTACATTTAACAGAACCATTTGAAGCTACTTTGGAAAAAAAATCTTATATTTGATGCAGGCATATGTAGTGTAGTTTAGATGCTATTTAATCAAAGTCCCAGCCAAGGCTATTCTATTGTGTTTTTAAGGACTGTATCTGCATTTTTAGTAGTTTATTCAAATACATATATTGCTTATTAAACTCATCCACAGTATGCCTGCAAACGGTTACAACAACATAATCCAATGCTAATTTAAGGAATTATCTTGGGTTTTGTGGATTTCCTAAATTAAAGACTTCAAAACAGAACTTTTGATTCTTCGGTATCAGCAGCACACGCTATGCATCTCACATAGTGCGCGCTGCTGTTGTAAGCTACTTAAGAGTCCATCATTGGGAAAAAAACCGAAAAAGCCACAGCATCTTCAGTCAGCTGATGTACATACAAATCCACTGAAATATATCTTCCTATGTAGGTATTACTGTTTATGAGATCAAGAGTATTTTTATCTGCCAGGTTTATAAATGTCACACAGTGTATGAGACAGCAAAATCACTACTCCAGAGGTTCCCAAACTCCCAGGCAGAGCTTTCCGTGCTGCAAGTTGCTGCGAGCCCCCCCCCCCCGACAGCAGCTGCAGCACTCCAGGGATTGCGCTGGAACCAGGGGGAAAAGGGGCTTTTTTTTTTTACCCACAAGAGGTTGTGCTGGCCCTACGGAGGGTGCAACGGGGCCACAAACCCCTCTGTGGGCCTCCCTGCACCGCAGATCAGCTTCTAAAAGCGATTTAAAGCTACTTCCTGGTTTTGGCAAAAAACGGAAGTAAAACAGAAGTAGCTTTAAATAGTTTTTAGAAGCTAATCTGGGATGCGGGGAGGCCTGCAGAGGGGTCCGCGGCCCTCCTGCACTCTCCGGAGGGCCAGCACAACCCCTGGTGAGTCAAAAAAGACCCCCTTTCCCTGGTTCCAGCACGATCCCTGGAGTGCTATTGCACGTCACTGCACGTTGTCAACCTCCCCCCTTAAGGGGGTAGCAAACAATTCTTCCTGACTGGGGCGTCGTGACACCCCACTTTGGGAACCTCTGCACTACTCTAACAGCCCAAATCCTGTGTAAGATGCGGCTGCCGGCCTAGAGGGCCGGCCGCTGCATCCTATCCCATTCTCAGGCTGCCCCGGGGCAGCCCGGGAGCACCTAGAGGGAAGGGGACAATCTGGGTGCAACCTGGGTGCAAGCGGCCTGACGCCCTATGGGCCTACTTGAATGTACGTCAGCTCTGGAGCTGGGTTACATTCGAGGTCAGTGTGCGACGCCAAACCGGGCTGGAAAAGGGTTTAGGATATCGACGGAGCTCGCCAACAATATCTCTGCCCTCCCCCAGCCCAGGCCAGCCAATGGCCATCCCCTGGGCTGCCCCGTTCTGCCCTCCCCCTCCCCCTCAGTGCAGGGCTTACCTTGTCTGGCGGGCGTAAAGACAGTCCTCCGAGGGAGAGAGGGCCACCGTCTCCAGCGCAAGAGGGCATGCTCCCGCAGCGCTTTTCTACACAGGATTGCGTCGTAAATTGCTTAAATTAGTATACTGTACATTGGCTTTAGCTGTACATTGGAATTAAAAAAATCAAAATAATTTCTATAAAATTAGGTTAATGGTAAACTACAGATGAAAATATACATGTCTTTTTCAGGCAAACGGCTGCTAATGGAATAATTCCTAAATTAGACCAAGTAAGCAACTCATCTAGTCCGGTGTCTCATTTCCAATAGTCACCGGGCATGTATAACGTTTCAGGTGAAGCTGAAGACTCCAAATAAAACCACGATGGAGTAATCCATCCATTGTGGCTCAAGCTTCCAGATTCAAGTTTCCAGTATTGCCAAATTTAGCAATAACTTGAGAATACAGAAGATGGGGGTAGGCAGAAAGTAGATTGGAATCTACTTGTAAATCACTAGAGGATTTGCAGAAGATCCACAAAGGTTTCTCGCTCCCAATTTTTTAACAATAGCAATTACACACACACACACACACACACACACACACACACACACACACACACCAATCCAGCGTAGTCCTAGAGTGGTGGAGCACAAGCTTCTCCACCCTAGGCTGTCACAAACTTGCCGTAAAGCACAGTTGCGAAGACTCTGGACTGAGTAAGGGCCGCCAGCACGAAGGTAGGCAGCCCTTACTCTGCCGCCCCCTGCATCCACTGGTGGAGGTAAGTCCTGCACCAGTCGGTGCAGGGGTAAGGGGAGGGCGGAACAGGCGATAAGGGAGGGAGGCCATTGGCCAAACAGGGGTGAGGGAGGGCGGGGATATCGGCGGTGCGCTCCACCGATATCCTCGGCCCTCTCCCAGCCCGATTTGGCCTTACCCCACCGCCTCGGATGTACGTCAGCTTCAGAGCTGGCATACATCTGAGAAGGTTCATAGGTCCTGGGCAGCCCTACATTAGGGGAAGGGGGACGAGCGTCCCCTTCTCCCGAGGTGTTCCTGGGCCACACCAGTGAGGCCCGGGAATGGGCTCAGGATACGGCAGCCATCCCTTTAGGTCTGTCACGGAAAGTTACGCAGGATTGCGCTGTTCACCTGGCTGTTAGAACTCCTATTCTGAAGTAACTCAGATTTAGAGTTGTCCTTGTATATGTGAATCACCATAGCATAGAAGTGTTTGAAAATGGTGATAACGAAATAAAAACACATAACACCACTTTCTGCTAAAAGTTTTGCAAAAAAATAAAAAACTAAACTAAACTAAACCATGTATTTTTGTGTCATTCTACATCTGCTGACACTGTCAAACCTATACCACAAACCTAGTACACTTTTAAAGCATTTACAATTGATAAAAATGGGAAAATTTGGAATAAAAACACATAACACCGCTTTCTGCTATTCCATTTTGGTTAAACATCGAAATCTATGAAAAAATAAAACCATTTTCAAACACCTCTACATATGGCTCATGGGGTGTAAGAGGTAATTGGCTCTGCCGCCTGAGTCACCATTTTGCACCTGGCTCTGGTTGGTGGACCTTAGGATTCTAGAAAAAACGAAGTACCCACGAAAACGAAGTATATCCCACAAACCCAAAGTCTGCTCACATCTGTTTTACACAACTAAACTGAAGTATAACAGGGCTAACATCTCCTATACAGTCTTCAAACTGCAAAAGGAATTTGGGACGACAAAATGAAGTGATTTAAAAAATTTAATGCTATTCAAGAAACACCCAGAAATTGCACACTATTTTAAACATATAGTATACAGCTATGCTTCAAGCAATCCAGCACTGAGAACTCTTCAAAGAAGGTTTTCCTTAACTGACAAAAGAAGAAAACAAATATTGTCGTCTTATCTAAGATACTTTAGATAAGAGACTGGTTTACAGTCATTGCTGAGGATTAGGTGCACACATTTTAGAATGTGAACAGATCGGGACAACAACTGTTATCAGTCTATCTACACAGCGTCCCATATGTCCCTATTACTTATGCCAATGAACTACAAATATGCAATAATAATATCAACCTACGAGACAGAATACAACCTGTAAAAAGATCAATTTAAAGCAAAGTCACCGTCCAAGCTATCTAAATAAAAATGAGACTGTGTACCTATGGCAATGGCCTAAAACACTTTCAAACCATCTACCAATACCAGGCTATATTCAAGCCCAATTAAAAACAACTTGCACCAAGAAAACTTCAGCAACTATATCACTTCTCAGGCAGACACGGTTTCAGAGATAAAACAGATAAAAATTAATTACCCACATGAGATTGTTTTACTACTTCACACATCTCCAAGTATGTCTTCCACCATGAGTGGATTCTGCATACATCTGAATTACTAACCCCCCATTTAGCCATCTCAAAAGGGAGAGAGAAAGGAATAAAGACAGCACAGACGCTAATGAAGAAGAGGTGGCCTAACTGTTGTGCAAGTTTCATTACATGAGGTTTAACATATTAGATAACTATCAAGGGTGTGCTACATTTTGCTTGCAGCCTTCAGACAGCAGGCTGGACATGGTGACACCAGTGGCCTCCCTTCCAACTCCATATTTCTAGGTTTGCAAGTAGGACAGAATAAAAAACCTACCCAGGATAATGTATTACAAGAAGCAGGTTAGAAGCTTTAGAAACAATTTATGAATGAAAATACTACAGAACTTTGAGACAGAGTTCTAATAATTCAGCTGTGATGCTCTGGGTGGTCTCTGGGGTTCCCATTCTTGGCAAAAAATAATAAAAATTAATAGGCCAGGAATTTACCCTCAGCTCTTTATCGGCTGTGTTAAGCAGCTACTTTTATCTACCATTCTTTCTGTCTGAGAAATTCCACTGCCAGCTGAGTACTAAAAAGACAAAACTGCCTTTGTGACTGTCCTAGCAGAAGGGGAAAGTGACTGTCCTAGCAGAAGGGGGAAATGACAAAGAGTTTAATAGAGATTCCTCATGGAAGAACGAACGAGCAAGGGGCAGGGAGAACCTATGGAGCTTAGCTGGAATAAAATTCAAAACTTGCCAGGAACCTGACAGTTAAGTAAGTGCTCTAAACCGTAGAAGACCCTGTACCTCACCATGACAGGTCAGTATGCCACTGAATCTCTAGCCTAGCGGTAGAATAGCAGCATATTCATTTCTGTTCCACTGCGACATTTTATTCATCTTCATTCTTTGTATAATGTTCTTTCTAATAGACTCCTTTGATTTACTATAGTTGGGCTCAAAGCAATAACGGGTGGAGGCACCCAAGTCTACTCCATATTAGGGTAATTGGGGCAAATGTTCTTTCATCTGATTTCAGATCAGTTTTCATATATCTGAAAATGAATCTGAACTCCAAAATGGATCTGGTCCCTAAACCCTATGGCGCAGCTACGCCATCTGGGACTAGGGACCCATCATAAAATTCCTGGGAGTTCTCACCTCCATCATCTTATCTTGTCCCAGAAAATTGTGCAATGCATAGGGTAGTGGTGGCAGGGAATGCTTCCAGAATACCACAGCAAAACATGGGCAAACTACAGATCAGGAGGGACACCTAGGGGGAGCAGGAGCAATCCCTAAAATCTGGTGTCTAAATCACATTCCCCTTCCCTGGGGTCTTTGCCTTTTCACCAGCTTGAAGGGATGCATGGTTAAGGGATGAACTGGGGTGAGCAAGTCCACTCTGGGGCATTTCATGCTCTCTGGAAGTGGCATATCTAACCCCAAGGCTCGGAGTTTGAAACAGTTGGATTCCCCAGGAAATAAAGGCCAATCTGGCAAAAGCCTGACTAGAGTTTACTCACGTTAGGGTGCCCAGATTCAATAAGGGACAAGGTGCCTATGCCTTTAACCATTGTAAAAAGAGGGAATTTGGGCAGCTGTAGCTTGTTGCACCCTTCCATGATGAGCTGCACCTGCCCAAATTCCAATGGTTAAAGGTATAGGCACCCTGTCCCTTATTGAATCTAAACACCCTATCTCACGCCTTACAGTGGCTGTAGTCAAGGACCTGACACCCAGAAAAGTACAAGAGAGAGCGAGTTTGTGCTGGTTCAAGGAACAGTAGGGCTCATGTGGACTCTTGCAAAGTACAAAAAGGATCTTAGTTTTACCAACTTAAGATGTTCAACTAGCACAAGGGCCAATGAGTACCAAGACTAGACTCTGAGCAAGAAAAGACGTATTCTTTTTCCAACGAATATTAGTAATTGCTGCACAAGTTCAGAGCATGCTGGTGGAGCTATTTCAGACTAACGATGCCCTTGGTCATTCTCATTTCCTATAGTGTAACTTCAGCTGTTGTGCTCTAGATCCTAGAAAAAGTTCATCTACACTGACTAAGTTCTCCCTGTTGGTTAGCAGTTTTATTACTACTACTACAGCAGATTGTGGCTAGGATGTTTTCAGGAGACTGTATATTCCCCAGAACAGTATCAATCTTATGAAAGGCTTTGAATGTTAAGACAAGAACGGAACGGAACTCATTCCATGGGAGTTAATACCCAGAAGGCAAAACAAACATTTGTGGGTCTCTGCATGAAATGCTAGGATGTAGAGCTACAATTGTTGTTTGTCATAAGAAATCAATACTACAGTAACTTTTGTTCTCTACCCTGAGGGAGATAATCTTCAACCAATGAAAAATTGCTGCAAGTATTTTCTGTCCCAGTAGCCTTTGGCATCAGTTTTACCTTTCTTATCTGATAGGCATGCATGCTTGCAAAATACTCCAAGCTTTCTGCAAGGCTAGTAGTCTGAAGGAAAAGTATTAACTTTGTCAATTCTAGAAGATAAGAGTTAGAGCTAAGAATATGTCAATCACACTCAACTCTGCATTTCTTTTTCCATCTAGATATAATGGTGGTCTCCTTGAGCCAAAGTCTACACACTGCCATGGACCTAAACAGGAAAAAAAATGGAGGCTGAATCCAGACAAGACAGAAAAATTGATGACTAACAGACCTATGGACTTGAGGATACAGAACCTTCTCCAGGTCTTCCCATTCTGAGATGGGTGACAACCAAGGAAAAGGCCTTTACGGCAGTGGTGCCCTGCCTCTGAAATTCTCTCCACAGAGAGGCTCACCTGGCACTAAATCTAAAGGCCGACCCATACCGCAGGAGATCAGGCGCGGAAGCGTGTGAGCGTAGGTTCCTGGCCACCCGCCTCCAAGTGCTGCCCTGCTCTCCGCGAGTGTCGTCCTGCAATTAGTCCCTCCTGATTGTCCCGCCTTCTAATCGCTGATTGGATAAAACATAAGAGCGCACCAATTGGCTGAAACCCCCTCTAATCCTATTGGTTAAAGCAGTAGCTCCCCGCTCCCGCCCCTCAAAATCTTGGGCAAGAAACAATTCTGCTCGCGCCGGAACTCGGGAGACCAGAGGTCTCCTGCGTTCAGATGCCCATCTCTCAAACTGGTGGCCACACAGCTCCGCACGCGTCTGGGACGCGCCAGAACTCGTGTGGTGTGGTTCGACCTTAATGTCTTTTCAATGCCAGGGAAGATCTTTTTATTTACTTAGATCTTTTAATCCTCTACTGTATTTTAATCTGGTCATGATACTGCTGATTTTTCAGGTTATACTTTGCAGTTTATTGTATCTTGGTGCCAGTGAACTTGTTTGTATCTTATTTTTGGTAAGCTGCCTTGGACATTTTTGTGGGGGGGAGGGGGAGATTCATTTTATTTATTTAATTTAACAGAAAAATTAAAAAAAATCAGCCAATACATTTCATGGCTCCATAGCTTTTTAATGAGAAACAAAGACCACACACATAACAGTTTTAGCTTACCTACATTGGCTCCAAATTCCTGCCATGCTCAAATCAAAGTGCTGATTATTACTATTAATACTGTACTAGCTATACATACCTTCAATTAACGTGGACCCCTAGGATTTAGGGAACATCGTTGCCCAAATACACCTCCCCAACTCTTCAAATCAGGAGATGAAGCCCTGCTTCATGTTCCTTCTTAGTTTAAGCAGATGCTAATTCCCCCCCCCCCCCCCAGGTTCACCAGGCCATTCCCCTGCCTCTTCCTTCTGCCAGAAAAGTAAATACTTCTATATTTTCAAAAACAATACCAAAACCTTTGCCTGGCTTCTCTGTGCCAGCTTTATAGCTGCTGCTGTTTTCATTCTACTGTGACATCATTTTAATAAAAAACTAAAGTTAATAATGAGAGGTAATTTTTGCTTTGAGTGTACAGTATCAGATTTTACGCTTCCTGTATGTTGCTTTGCGAGTTCCTTACTGGAGCAGAAACACATGCAATTCATTAATAAACAATAATAAGTTTATCAGTCTCAAATTGCAACTACTACTAAAGATGTATCAGTGTTTTAGTATTTTCACTATAAAAGAATTTAAAAGAACCCAGAGCTAACCAATACTGGTGATGAATGTAGATTTCTGCATTATAAAAACCATTAATCTATAATAGACAAACTTTTAGCAAATGTGGCTAGTCACTTCAAATATTATGTAAGTGACCTAACAAGTAAGACATTTGTGATTAGCATTCAATGCCAGTTAAGGTTGCATTAAGCACTTACCGGTACTTGCGTTTGTGCTGCTGCTTTCCAGCCAAATCACCAATATCAGTCTGTCATATTCTAACAGCAAAATAAATTGGGCAGCCCAAACCTGTCTAGCTAGGCTGCAGCGCGGGCATAGAGCCTGTGCTGCATCCTGTCCAGATAGGATCCAGCGCCAGTGCAGCAGGAGCTCTCCTCAGGGGAAAGGGATGTTAGTCTCCTTTCCCGAGTAGAGCCCCAGCCACCCCGATGGGTCTAGAACGTGCGTTAGCTATTTTGCTGGCGCACATTTGAGCTGGCTGTGTAATGGGGGCCAGGCCTGGGAAGGGGGATAGGATCCAGTAGAGGAGGCTGCTGCTGATCCCTCCCCCTTCCTGGGCCTAGACAACCAATCCCACCCACCCCAGAACACTTTGTTCCACCCTCCCCATGCCCCTCCGTCACCTGGGAGGGACTCACTTTCTTCGCCACGGTACTCCACCATTCTGCGGTATAGGAGGAGCAGCGCAAGCCTCTCCACCGGCGCTGCTTACTCTTAGGGTGATGCAAACATGCTTTACGGCACCTTTGTGATACCCTGGACTGGAGAGTAGATAGCATTGTGCCGTAAGGGTTGAACTAACTGTAAACAGAGTAGCCGACACCTGAACGCTGTTCTCCATTTCAGAGCTCTAAAAATACGGTCTAGGTTACAGCCACATTATAATCCAACACAAATGGAAAGCTGGACTTACCCATAGGGTTCCCTTCTGTTTTGCAAGGAGCAAAGGACTAGCCCCTCCACCACCATAAGGCAGGGCTAGTAAGACAAAACTTGACTTTCAGTCAAAGAGGAGAGCCTTCTCAGTGTTAGGACCTGGCTGCTGCTGAGAAATTTACCATAGGCAAAAAATAACCCCTAGACTAAAAAAAAAACGAGTTTTAAAGACACCCAAATTATGGTGAACAAGAAAGAAAAGAGAGGGAAAAATTATTATTATTATTATTAACAACAGTATTTATATACCGCTTTTCAACAAAACGTTCACAAAGCGGTTTACAGACAAAATCAAATGATTAAATGGCTCCCTGTCCCAAAAGGGCTCACAATCTAAAGAGGAAGAGATAAAAAGTATTAAGGGACACTGGGGAGTAGTTGTAGTTGGATAAATCTGCACAAGGGTGATTATGCCCCCTTCCCAAACAACATGGCAAGTGTGCCGGCTCTCTATCTCTGGCATAGAAGGGAACCTCAAAGCAAGTCTTGCTTCCCATTCTCATTCAGCCAGCAGGACTCCCAAAGGAGGATCTCATACTCCAGAGTATGTAGCACCTGCTGGCAAATTCCTTAGAGAAGGAGACATACATGGAGGAAAATATGTCTTTTCTGTAGTACCTTATGAAGGTAAAGTGCAGGGCCCAGGTGACAATTGTCAAAATATTCTTCTGGGAAGCACATATACTCAAGGCCGTCAGTGGCTTTCTCATGAACTGTGGACTGTGATTGACCCTTCAACCAGTGATACATCCATCATCTTTAAAAAGAAGTCACTTTGGCACTGAATTTGGTTGCATACCAACTGACAATCTATGTCCTCCACCGGAGGGTGAGTAGCTGGGAAAACCTGTGAATTGAAAGACCCATTCACTGTTCCAAGGTCTTCCAATTCAAGTGTTTTACAAGCCCTGGACAAACTCTACAGTAATGCGTCAGAGGCTTTCCTCTGCCCAAGGCAGAATATAGCATTTCTCCCTCCTGCACACTGCCCAACGACTGATGCAGGCATTAGCGGTTATATTATTCATCTGAAACATTATGTGCTTGAGATGGATCCTCTCCAAGAAGCCTGGAGGGAGACTGTGGCTGCCCTCAGTTCTAACCAAACTGATCAGATGAGCTCCTTCTTTGATGGACAACTGGCCTTGAGCCACAATCTTCTGACAGTACACACCCACCATTCTGAGCCTTGCATTGGTGGTAGACTGCACACACAGGGGTTACCTCACTGAGTAGGTGATCGTGGTTCAGCAACTAGTGGAGTAAGAATTCTGGGGGGACTCCTAGCTGAACTGACTGTGGACCCAATCCTACCCAGCTTTCGAGAGCTGATGCAGCTGTGTCAACAGGGCGCGCACTGCATCCTGCGGTGGGGAGGGCAGTCACAGAGGCCTCCTCAAGCTAAGGGAATGTTTGTTCCCTTACCCTGGGGCTGCCCTGCATTGCAGCTGCATCGGCACTGGAAAGTTGGATAGGATTGCGCCCTAAGTCCATGCAGGCTAAGGTCACAAAGTTTTAACAGACACATTTTCCAAGATTCTGCATGGCATGAATTTTGCTTGCCAGTCCTAGGATATAAGAAGATTATCTTTGAAGCTATGTCATCTGCTGGTCCAGTGGCATCTGCTGGTCCAGTGTTGTGGGACTCTTTTCAGCTTGTATAGCTTGAGGATGTGGACAGGCTCCTTTGGAGTGTGAGGCCGACTGCCTGCCTGCTTGACCCTTGCCCGGCTTGGCTAATCAGATATGCCCGGGAGGGGCTGGCTGAGTGGACGGTGGGGGTGGTCAACTCTTCGTTGGTGGAGGGGGTGCTGCCGCTCGCTTTGAGGTGGGCGGTGGTTCAACTCCTTCTGAAGAAGCCCTCCCTTGATTCCACAGTAATGGACAACTACCGGCCCGTTTCAAACCTCCCGTTCTTGGGCAAGGTAATTGAGCGGATGGTGGCGTCTCAACTCCAGAGGGTCCTGGATGAAGTGGATTATCTAGATCCCTTTCAATCTGGTTTCAGGCCGGGCTTTGGGACGGAAACGGCCTTGGTCGCCTTGGTGGATGATCTATGCCGAGGACTGGACAGGGGGAGTGTGTCCCTGTTGGTTATGCTGGACCTCTCAGCGGCTTTCGACACCATTGACCATGGTGTCCTTCTGGGCCGACTGGCCGAGCTGGGGGTCGGGGGCACCGTTTTGCGGTGGTTCCGCTCCTACTTGGCAGATAGGTCCCAGATGGTGGTGCTGGGGGACACCTGTTCGGCATCCTGGCCCTTGAGGTGTGGGGTGCCACAGGGTTCCATCTTGTCCCCCATGCTATTTAACATCTACATGAAACCGCTGGGAGAGGTCATCCAGGGATTTGGAGTTGGGTGCTACCAATATGCTGATGACACCCAGCTCTATCTCTCCTTTCCACCTGATTCCAGGGTGGCTGTTGAGGTTCTGGAGCGCTGCCTGGAGGCGGTTGGGACCTGGATGAGGGCTAATAAGCTGAAACTAAACCCGGACAAGACAGAGGTTCTCCTGGTCCGGAAATCCACGATGCAGGTGCCAGAGTATCATCCTGCTCTGAATGGAGTTACACTCCCTCTGAAGGAGCAGGTCCGCAGCTTGGGGGTCCGCCTGGATCCACAGCTGCTCCTGGATTCCCAGGTGGCGGCTGTGGCCGGGGGGGCTTTGCCCAGCTTCGGCTGGTGCGCCAGCTGCGGCCGTACTTGGATCGCGCAGACCTGACCACAGTGATCCATGCCACGGTGACATCGCGATTAGATTATTATAACGCGCGCTACGTGGGGCTGCCCTTGAAGACGGTTCGGAAACTGCAATTAGTGCAGAATGCAGCGGCCCGTGTAGTCACCGGAGGTAGGCGGTTCGACTCTGTTGGGCCGCTCGTCCGATGGCTGCACTGGCTGCCGATTCGTTTCCGGGCCCAATTCAAAGTGCTGGTTTTGACCTTTAAAGTCCTAAACGGGTTGGGGCCAGGATATTAGAGAGACCACCTACTTCTATATAATCCGGCTCGTCTCCTTAGATCATCAGAGAAGTCCTTTTTGCGGGTGCCATCGCCCAGGGAGGTGCGAGGGGCGGCGGCCAGAAACAGGGCCTTCTCAGTAGTGGCACCAACCTTATGGAATTCCCTGCCCTTTGACTTACGAACTGCTCCCTCCTTGGACACTTTCCGGCGAGGCCTAAAAACCTTCTTGTTCAAAGAAGCCTTCCGAGTCCTTGCCTTTTTTAACATTCTGCTGGTACTGGTGGGGCGCTGCTGTTTTTATGATCTGTTTTAATTGTAATATTTTTATTTAGATCAGCATTTGATGTCTGACATGGTGGGCTGGCTTTTTTACAAATTGCTTTTAACAAATGTGGATGACCCACTGGGGCTGTTTGTTTTAATTGTTTTTAATTATTTTAATTCTTGATTTTAAATGTACTTATGTATTTTAATATTTTTGTTGTAAGCCGCCTTGGTTGCCCTGGTGGGAGAAAGGCGGGGTAAAAATTCTATAAATAAATAAAATAAAATAATAATTTTTAAATCAATTTTTAGATGTTGTTTTTATTAGTTTTTGTTAACTGTTTTTTATTGTTTTGAAACTAACTATTTATGTATGTATTTTTTTTTGGTTTGTATTATAGTTGAAGACCCACACCATGCTCAATGGACTCCTCTCCTATGGAAAAAGCTGATCCAATATCATGGGAGTCGCTGCGACTAAGGTGGGGAGGGGGAACTAGGAGGGTTATCCCTCTCCCCCTCTGAAGGAAGACCAAAGGTGCACGTTCCCAAAACTTTGGGAGGTTATTTAGGAATGCATGGAGCAACACAGGATAAGCAGAACACAGAAGCATCCCTGTGGAATCTGGATGCCACTCCCTGGGATCCAACTAGCTGGCTGAGGATCCAACTAGCTGGCTATCTATGCCAGTGACCGCACCTACTCAGGCACGTGAGCCAAAAGGAGAGCAAGTCTCCAAGTCAGAGGAATCCACCACCACCCCTCCTCTTCCACTTGCATGCTTTGGGTGCTTAGCCAAGGCAACTGCAGCATTCCTGACAACTGTTTTGCTGACCCACCAAACACAATCTGGTTGAAGCATCTCTCCAAATTATAAAGGGCAAACATGGGGGGCTGGGTCAGGGCTGCAGGCCGCTGTTCATCCATTTGGAATTCCCAGGCATCTGGCAGGCCTGTCTTGCTCAAGGAGATCCTCCCTTGCCTGCCAAGGAGCATTAAGGTGAGGGATAAAAGGAAAAGACTGCTGCATTGGGGGGGGGGGGGGGAGATATGTCCCTGGCTAGAGCTCAGGAACAGCAGTGAACCCACCTTTCTTTTCAAAGGCAGAACCAGAACACTGAACCTGGGAGGGTTCGCTCACCAGGATGGGATGTCCCATTTTGCTAGTTCTGTCAAAGGAGTTAACCTTTTGCTGCCTGCTCCTCTGCCAGTCGAACAAGGAGGAGTACTTTTACTTACAATGACTGGTGACAAACGTTAACAATGTGCAATGAAACAACACGAAGCCACATGATAACCTTTTTAAATTCAGCCACATGGAGACTGTTTCACAGGTGAAGCTAGTCACACATGCCAACTCAAAACACAGAACTGCAATGCTAGGAAGTTTTGAACCCAGAGTTCTAAGTACTGAGGAGTGAGATACAGATACTTCCACATCATGAACCAAACAGAAGGCAGTATTTATGGAGAATGCTGCTTTAGTTAAATGAATGTAATATTAAGGACGTTGGCCCTTGTTTTTTACTACATCAATCATTTGTTGTCAATTTTTAATTTTTAGGATAGAGGAATTTATGCCACCTGCAAAAATGTCTGCCTTCCAAACAGTTCCTCTGCCTACAGTTCCTCTCAGAAACATTACAGTATATTATGCCAGCTTATATGGACCTCCCACCTTCCCAAAACAAATGTAACAGACATAGTAATAGCCCTGACGCCCAAGCATTCATGACCTGAGTACCTCTGAGCATGTGCAGAGGTTCTTTCTCCCTCAGAGAGAAGGAGCATTTAAAAAAGAGGAACAGATGTGCAGAGTGCCTTTTTCTGTGTGGAGGGAATACTTTGTCTGTCTAGAGCAGTGGTTCCAAAAGTGGGTGTTACTGCCCCTTAGGGAGCCGTGGGATTACCTGGGGACACTAAGAAGCAAGGGGCAGCAAGGGGCACTGGAGGTGTTGGGATTATGGCACATTGCTGGCAAGTGGCAGTTCACGTTTCTGCATCTGCATAGTGCTGAAATCTGGCAGAAATTATCAGAATTATTAGTAAATACGCCACCAGAGTTCTAGTCAGACCAATACATCACATCTGGAGAAACTGTCGTCACTGCATGCGTTTTTGTCTCTTTGTCATTGAATAGAAATGGCAGAAGCAGAAAAAAAGCAAAGAAGAAATGTAGACAATGTAGTTTGAAATATCTGAAGTATGGATTTATACCAGCACCAACAAACCAGCAGCTGCCAACGTGCCTAATATGTGAAAGGTCTTTTTGGTAATGAAGCCTTCCAGACTGACTGAACATTTGAAGAAGGCACATCCTGACAAGGCAGGCATGAACTTAACTTTTTTTTTCAATAACTTAAAGACAAATTTCAAAAGTGGCCAACACTGTCAAGCATGTTTTGCAATGCTTCATGACACAACACCGATGGTTTGCGTTCATCATACAACATTTCACTGTTGATCTGGAATGACACAGACAATTGGTGAAAACTCATCCTAACAACAGTTAGTGAGGTTCCGAGTACTGTTTTGCATAACTCACCACATGGTATAATTAAGACAATTCCTCTCAGCAACAATTCAGTGCAAAGACGCATAGATGAAATGGCTAAAAATGTAGATACATTGTGCAGCATAATGACAATGGAATTTGCATTACAACTGAATGAGTCAACTTTGCAAGGCAATGAATCTTTGCTTCTTGCTTATGTGTGCTTTATAAGAGAAAAGCGTTTGGCTCAAGACTTATTATTTACAGGGCAACTAAGAACAGATACTAAAGGGTCAATATGTCATGTTGTTGAGCAGTTCAAAGACAAGGAAATTCCACTTACTAACCTACATGCTTGTGCAACTGATAGAGCACCATTAATGACTAGTTGCTACCATGGGTGTGCTGCTTACTTGAAAAAAAGCAGTGCCAAAATGTCTTTATCATTCACTATGTCACACTCATCACCAACATCTGGTTGCAAAAAACCTCAGTGATTGCCTGCAGAACTCATTACACACTGTAATTACTGCAGTGAATAAAATTAAAGCCCATTCTCTCAATGAGCGACTATTCCAGGAGCTCTGTGTTGAAAATGATGAAGATTTTGAACATTTGCGGTTTCATACTGAAGTTCATTGGCTATCAACAGGCAACTGTGTGAGACGCTTTTATAACCTTTTTAACACTGTTGTTAAAAAAAAAACACTGTTGTGGAGTTTTTCAAAGATACAAATGCTTTGCTCAGTGATGAACTCAAAGAGATCAGGCATTACATTGCTTATCAGAACTATTTGCAAAGTTCAATGAAATGAATTTGCAGTTGCAAGGAAAGGAGGTCGATCTTATTAAGGCCAAATCTGAACGTTGGGCTCACTTGTCCAGCCGTGGTTTCTAACAATTTCTGTTTCACCGGGAATACATCGTAAAACCCGTATTAAATCGTCATTGTTTTTAAACTTCGGTCGGATTGCTGTGTTTTTTACATGGATATGGCTGCGTTACCCGTACTACCTGTTTCACTAACTGTAAGGCCAAATCTGTTGCCTCTCAAAGTTAACTCTATTCAAGCACAATATAGGCCAACGTGAGCTATTCCAATGTCTGAGCTAGAAGGGAAAGGTGGGATACAAGATGATGATCTGCAAGTTTTTTGTGACCATTTGGATATGTTGCATGAAAGTATGTCCGAGCGATTTGAGGAACTTTGTTTGATGGAAATTCCAGACTGGGTGATAAATCCATTTTCAGATACTGAGAAAACTGCGGTAGTGGAAGAACTATCTGAGCTATGAAATGACAATGAGTTGAAGCCAAAGTTTAAGAAACAGTGCCAAGAGTTTTTGGTCACAGAAAATAAATTTCTGATTGCTGTCTTGCACTATGGACTGTGCTGAAGAAGCTCCTTGCTGCACTTCCAACATCATATTTGGTGGAACATGGTTTTAGTGTGGTCATCCAACTTCTCTCCAAGCAAAGAAATAGGGTCCACATTACTAAATGTGACAATTTAAGACTCCTGCTAAATGACTTTAAGCCAGACATTGGGAAACTGGTATTACTTCATGAAGCCCATCCATCACATTAAATAATGTACTGAACTGTGAAGTACCTAAATGTGATATCTAAGATTCTTGCTAGATGACCATCAGAATTTGAAAAGCTGGTATTATTGGATCAAGTTCATCAATTTCGTTGAATAAATTAAACTAAAAAGTTTTAATTGGATTTTGAACAAACAACATGCATGCTCAAAGATACAATAGGTATGGGTTTTTCAGCCATGTGATTTCAGATCTTAAAATTGAAGAAATAAAGATCGATCTTACAGTTGTCAGTAGAAATTCCACTTCCTGGTTTTACCACGATGTAGATCGGGTAAGCGAGACGAATTATCCAAAGCTGACAACGATGAAATTCTTTAGAGTCTTCTAGCGCTTAACGTTTCTCCCCAAGCATTAGGGGCTTCTTCGGAAGCAAAGTAGGCAGGCTGTGGGTGAAGCAGAAGCTACCAGCTTCTACTGCCTCCGAAGAAGCCCCTAATGCTTGGAGAGAAACGTTAAGCGCTAGAAGACTCTAAAGAATTTCATTGTTGTCAGCTTTGGATAATTCGTCTCGCTTACCCGATCTACATCGTGGTAAAACCAGGAAGTGGAATTTCTACTGACAACTGTAAGATCGATCTTTATTTCTTCAATTTTAAGATCTGAAATCACATGGCTGAAAAACCCATACCTATTGTATCTTTGAGCATAACAACTGGCCATGAAAACCTGCATGTATAAACAACATGCAATTAATTATTACTGTTTTGATTTTTATTATTATCTTCCTTAGTGCATCGTGCAAACCTCTATTCTGAATAGTAATGCTTTTTATAGGGTAGGGGGCACTGGGAATAAGTTTATGGAATGGAACCAAGGAGGTGGTGCCCGAAAATGTTTGGGAACTACTAGTCTTGAGGCAGTAGAAGCTGGTAGCTTGTGCTTCACCCACAGCCTGCCTACTTAGATAGGGTGACACAGAGATGACCCGAGACAATTATTCATTCAACAGAAGGGGAGAAGTTTGGGCTCCACTATCAGGTTACCAGTTTTTGCATGTATCCACAAGACCAACACACACACACACACACACACACACACACACACACACACACACACACACACACTGTATAAGATGTGCTAACCATCTCAATGTTTCACTTAAGAGGTCAAGGTGCACGAAGCAGCACAATGTCCGTGCATTTCCATCCACGGCACAAAACTTTGATAAAGCACACGTTATACACTACACTACAACCCCTATGCTATGCCTTTTCATTATGTATATGCTATGACAGCACGCACATGCACATTCGTAACGAAATCAGCTCAATCTGAATCAGCTTTTCTAGTTTTGCATTCTAAAATGCAAAATGCAGTTGTCAGATGACAAAAGGCCAAGACAAGAGGATACAAATCTGGCTAGCTAGAAATCCTAGACCTGTACCATTCAGATGACTGTTTCTACACCAGTTGGCTTCCTGCCTCCTTCCTGACCCTTGTGTCCCTGTTCCTATGAGATACCTGCAGTTACAACACATGGCCAGGATGAGAAACTGGGCCATATGACTACACTGGGGTTGGAGAGGGCAGAAGCTCTCTGGAAAGATACCCAGACCCCTGTAGAGCAAGGGGCCTCCTGCCTTTGCTATTAGATGACACTAAGATGCAATAAGGAAGGCTGCCACTTACAAAAGGAAGCACTTGACTACAGTACTGTATAACTATAAAGCCATCAGTTGAAATACTTGGTTTTGGTTAATGACAGCCAGGTTGTTGCCTGAAACATCTTTCACAAATAGGCCCCCCTTCGAGTGCAATACCTGCTTACATATATAAGCCTTCCAGCAACTGCTCCAGGCCTCAACATTTTCCTTGTTCATAACAAATGTAATGGCTCATTCAGAGCACAGCACATTCTCCAAGACTCTTCCCACTGTGTCCCTGCCCCTATATACTTCTCTAACTAAACCAGAAGACCAGAATCCTTCAAAACTGATCCAACACCATTCTTTATCTTACAAGCAGATTCCACCTTTAAATAAATAAAAAGCTTGTTTCACACCTATTATTCTTTTCTCTCCAATTGTATATTGGAGAGAATATAACCACCTCACGCCACTCTCAAAAATGCCAATCTCCCTTTCATTCACTCCCCCCCCCCCCGTCCAGTTTTCTCCTCTTCCACCAAACCCTCTATTTAGGTCCTCTTCTTCAGCCTTCTTTCAGAAAGTCCCCAAGGATGACAACCTTCCTCCTCTTTCACCCGCCTCACCCATCCCAAATCTCAGCCTTCCAACCGCCACTACCACCGACTAGCATTAAAAGAAAGCCCCGCACCTCCAGTCCAGAATGATCAAATCCGTCGTTTTAAGAGACATTCTCTTTTTCCACATCCGAGCCAGAACACAGAAGACCATACCTTCAAGAAGGGACAGGGCAATGCATGGTCTGCGGGGGCCCCTCTTTCCTCCCCACACCCCAGGACCTTCAGCCCTCTACCAATCCTTTCCTCCCGTAGCCCTCCCGACATACTATCACTCCGTACGTATCTGAGGGTCGCCAGCAGTTTATCCCACAGAATCTCTCCATTCCTTCCCCCACCCTCCTTCTCCTGCCTCAACACAGCAGCACCCCAACACCTCTCCCTCCTCACCATGAACTTGAGGGCCTTCTCCTGCACCACCGCCTCGGCGGGGTCCATAGCCCCCCCGATCCGCCTCTGCTGTGGCTGCTGTTCCCCCGCCAGCTCCGGGCCTCAGCCGGGGCCTTGGCCACCCCCCTCTCTCCCTCTGGCCCGCAATACAAGGCCTCGCGACCAACGCCGAAACAGGCTGGAGGAAACCTCCGTTTTCCTTCAGGTCTGGTAAATGGGAAATGTAGTCTCCGATCGTTCTCCGTCGAAGCATCCAAGAGGACAATGCGGACTACAATCCCCAGTAAACCCTGCGAAAGGATAGACGCGGTGCCTGCCGACGCTTGTGAAGTGATAAGAAGGGGGGATGATGGAAGTGGTAGTATGTATAGTCGAACACGTTTAGGTGGGTTTCTTTAAGAAGTGACGGGGGGTGAAGGGTTTGGGTCCAGAGCTTCTTCTCGAAGAGTGAAGAGGTTGATGGAAGTTGTAGTTTCCAAAGGCGCAGGACTGGGCTGGTTACTTTAACCGGTAGACAGAGGCAATTTGGCAAAGTAGGGACTAGTCTCAGCCTTTGTTTCTTCCTTTCGTAAGGCTTGAGGAATGCAAGCTTTGTCATGTAGCCTCATGTTATCCAGGAGAACTTCCCTGCTTATTTAGACATGTTTTAGGCATAAAATCCTGTAGGTTTCTGGTTCATATTAACTTGTATACCACAGCAAGGTCTAGCTTATCGAGAACGAACGAGACTCAAATTTGTGAAAGCCAACGCGACACTGTGACTTCAGTAACTTTAAAGGAGCAGACACTTCTGTTCATACACCTGCTCTGCTCCCATTCTCTCTCTCTCTCCCGAATGGCAACGGGGATTGGGCCCAGCACTGTGATCAGGGAAGCAGAGACGGCAGCTGCTTATGCAGGCAAGCAGCAAGTGATGATTGCAAAGAGGCTGTTTCCTCTGCTCGTTCACCTTTGTCCTTGGCACAGTGTGTACAGGACACACCTATAAAAATTAGCCCTTCCTTCACGTGCTTGCCCTCTCCTTCTGGGTGGCACCATGGGAAAGAATGGACCTGCTGCACCTAACCCCCAACCACTGTACAGCTCAGAGAGACAGCAGAGATAGTGGCAGATGCGCCTTACAGCCACCTCGGCTACCTGCTTAGGTGGGCAAGTGGCAGCTGCCGCTGTAAGGAACTGCTCTCTTCCTCTGGCTGGCTTGGTGGACTCATTCCCAACTGCTGAATGGGGTGCGGGGTGAGCGGATGATCAGGCCCGGGAGGGGGGTGGGATTGTCGGCGCTGGCATGCGCTGTATCCTATCCTCCTTCCGCTAACACGGATCAATGCAGACTTGCGCCAGCTATAGAGCTGGCGCAGGTCCAAGTTGACCTGTTGCACCTGCTTACCCAGGGGTAAGGGGACAAATGAGGGGACAAATGTTGCTTATCCCGGGGCAAGGGGACAAATGAGGAGACCTCCAGCATGCTAAATTCCCTAACGGGATGTAGTGTAGCCTATGCCAACTTCGTCTTCATTCATCACTGCACAGGAATTTAGTTAGGATTGGGCTGTTACAATGTTATCAACAGTGGTTGATAATAATAGCAGAAGAGGGGGAAAGGAAGGAAAAGGCAACCTTAACAATACAGAGAGGACATGAATGGAAAACGCAAGGGATGTATGTAAGCAAATGCAAGTATCCATACTTTGCATTGTGTTTCATCTGGCAAATGCATCTGGGGGGACCTGGATTCAAGTCTTAGTTCAGCCATGGTACTAATTGGCTGGCCTTGGGCAGGTTGCTGTCTTTTAGCATCAGTCCCCATCTGTCAAATTAGAATAAGAATGATGTACTGCAAAAGATTTTTCTGACAATGAACAAGATGGACTGTAATGCACTCTGCTTGCTAAAAGTGCTATGTGAATGTTAAATAATAGTGCCATAAATGGCCTTCCAAATATCTTTTTTTTAATGGCCTTCCAAAAATTTTACAGTCTGGTTAACCTACTTAAATTGTAATCAGTTTATCCTATAATTCTCAAAACCTTGGATCTTATTAGTCTGAGGCTCATAATTTTTAATGAGCCTTGTAGCAATGGAACATTTTTGAAGATCAGTTGTTAATTTATAATAGCATAGCTAATTTAGATGAAAACTGGTATAGTGGCTAAGAACATGAGCCAGTCACCTTTTGCATCTTCCCCACTCCTTCCCACATATGGGGGTTTTCTGCCACCCTTCTGAGAGTGCAGAGAGCAGTATTCCTGAGACAGATGCATGCACCCAACAGCACACATAACTAAGGGATAGACTGGACTGAACCTAGGAGTGTGAATGGGGAAGTCCGGCTCAAATTTCAGCCTTGAATTTACTTGGTAGTCTAGCAATGCCCTATCTCTCACCCTCAAGTCTCCCCAGCAATATGGAGATAAAAATACCGATCTACCTTACAGGTTATTGTGAGGTTAATGACATAATGTAAATGCAGGAATTGCTATGTAGAGTAGCAAATAGCGATTAAAAAGCAATGAAGAAAGTTTTCTTATGACAGATACACCATAGAAACTTTGCTGAGTGCTCTTCCCTTCCCTGAAGTGCTCTTAAGAATGTCAGGCCACAGGTAGGAACACTTTCTGCTTCCCCAGAAGTGTGAAGTACCCTTGAGTGCCCTTCTGGGAGAAAAAGTTGGATATAGCTAAATAAAGTATCTGCCATGCTATCTAGTATAGTAGCAGCTGTAACTGTCCAGTCAGGATCAATTAAAGCAGGGGTTCTCAACCTGTGATACGGGTACCCCTAGGGGTACGCGGACCTCTTGTTGGGGGTACGCCAAGCCCTGCCACTTATATGCTCCATCAGCAGCTAATTAAGTGTTAATTAACATGGATTTTAAATTGTAATTATTTTCGGAGCCCTTCTGTCTCTCTGATTTTGGTTTTGGGCTTATTTTTGTACAGTACTTTGGAAAATGTACTTTGGTGGGGTGGGGGAGGGAGGAGCTGATTTTGGGAAGTGTGACTTGGAGGAAAAAAGAGATCCTTGCATCTCTCTCTCTCTCTCTCTCTCTCTCTCTCTCTCTCTCTCTCTCTCTCTCTCTCTCTCTCTCTCTCTCTCTCTCTCACACACACACACACACACACACACACACACACACACACACACACACACACACACACAGAGTTAAATAAGACATTTATTCACATTTAAAATTGTTTTAGTACTTTTTTACTTAACAATTAATTACCTAATTAATGGATTGATTAATCCAATTAATTAGCAGTTAATTAGCAGGGGGTACTTCAGAAAATTGGACCATTGCCTTGTCGTGGCAAAGGGGCTTGCGTAACTCAATGAAGCCATCAGCTATGCCGTGCAGCGCCACCCAAGACGGACAGGTCATAGCGGAGAGTTCTGACTAAAAGTGATCCACTGGAGAAGGAAATGGCAACCCACTCCAGTAACCTTGCCAAGAAAATCCCATGAACAGTACCAAAAGGCTAAAAGATATAATGCCGGAAGATGAGCCCCTCAGGTCGGAAGGTGTCCAATATGCTACTGAGGAAGAGCGGAGGACTATTCCAAATAGACCCAGAAAGGATGAAGCGGTTGGGCCAAGGCCAATAGGACGTTCAGCTGTGGATGTGTCTGAGGATGAAAGGAAAATCCAATGCTGCAATGAGCAATACTGCTTAGGAACATGGAATATGAGGTCTATGAATCAAGGCAAGCTGGATGTGGTTAAAAATGAGATGATAAGATTGAACATTGACATCTTGGGAATCAGCGAACTAAAATGGACGGGCATGGCCGAATTTAAGTCAGGTGACCATCATATCTACTACTGTGGGCATGAATCCCTTAGAAGAAATGGAGTAGCCCTCATAGTCAATAAAAGAGTGGGAAAGGCAGTACTGGGGTGCAACCTCAAAAACGACAGAATGATTTCAGTTCGAATCCAAGGAAAACCATTCAACATTACAGTAATCCAAGTGTATGCCCCAACCACTGATGCCGAAGAAGATGAAGTTGACCAGTTCTATGAAGACCTACAACACCTTCTAGAACTAGCACCCAAAAAAGATGTCCTTTACATCATAGGAGACTGGAATGCTAAAGTCGGAAATCAAGAAATAAACGGAACAACAGGCAAGTTTGGCCTTGGAGCAAAATGAAGCAAGGCAAAGGCTAACGGAGTTCTGTCAAGAGAACACACTGGTCATAGCAAACACTCTTTTCCAACAACACAAGAGGCGACTCTACACATGGACATCACCAGATGGTCAATACCGAAACTAGATAGATTATGTGCTTTGCAGCCAAAGATGGAGAAGCTCTATACGGTCAGTAAAAACAAGACCTGGAGCTGACTGTGACTCAGATCATGAACTTCTTATTGCAAAATTCAGGCTTAAATTGAAGAATATATGGAAAACCACTAGACCAGTCAGATATGACCCAAATCATATCCCTTATGAGTATACAATGGAGGTGAAGAATAGATTTAGGGCATTAGACCTGGTAGACAGAGTGCCTGAAGAACTATGGACGGAGGTTCGTAACATTGTACAGGAGGCAGCAACTAAAACCATCCCAAAGAAAAAGAAATGCAAGAAAGCAAAGTGGCTGTCAGATGAGGCTTTACAAATAGCTGTGGAAAGAAGGAATGTGAAAAGCAAGGGTGAAAGGGAAAGATATAAACAACTGAATGCAGATTTCCAGAGAATAGCAAGGAGAGATAAGAAGGCCTTCTTAAATGAACAATGCAAAGAAATAGAGGAAAACAACAGAATGGGGAGGACTAGAGATCTCTTCAAGAAAATTGGAGATATCAAGGGAACGTTTTGTGCAAAGATGGGCATGATAAAGAACAAAAAAGGCAGGGACCTAACAGAAGCAGAAGAGATTAAGAAGAGATGGCAAGAATACACAGAAGAACTATACAAGAAAGATCTTAATGTTCCTGATGACCAAGCTGGTGTGGTCACTGAGGCTGGCGGAGCCTCTGGTCTGCTCGCGCGGGCCGGACCTGATTGACTCGGGTCCGGTCTCGCGCGGACCGGATCGCTCCGGGGGCCGGATCTGGCCCGCGGGCCGCCGGTTCCCCACCCCTGTCCTAGTGAGTGAAGTCAAGTGGGCCTTAGGTAGCATTACTAACAACAAAGCTAGCGGAGATGATATTATCCCAGCTGAGCTACTTAAAATCCTAAATGATGATGCTGTTAAAGTGCTGCACTTAATATGCCAACAAATTTGGAAAACTCAGCAGTGGCCAAAGGATTGGAAAAGGTCAGTTTACGTTCCAATTCCAAAGAAGGGCAATGCCAAAGAGTGTTCAAACTACCGCACAATTGTACTCATTTCACATGCTAGCAAGGTTATGCTCAAAATCCTACAAGCTAGGCTTCAGCAGTACGTGAACTGAGAACTACCGGAAGTACAAGCTGGGTTTCGAAGAGGCAGAGGAACTAGAGATCAAATTGCCAACATGCGCTGGATCATGGAGAAAGCACGAGAGTTCCAAAAAAAATCTACTTCTGCTTCATTGACTACGCAAAAGCCTTTGATTGTGTGGATCACAACAAACTGTGGCAAATTCTTAAAGAGATGGGGGTACCAGACCACCTTACCTGTCTCCTGAGAAACCTGTATGCGGGTCAAGAAGCAACAGTTCAAACCGGCCATGGAACAACTGATTGGTTCAAAGTAACAGATTTTACTTTTTTGGGTTCCAAGATCACTGCAGACGGAGACAGCAGCCATGAAATTAAAAGACGCTTACTCCTTGGAAGGAAAGCTATGGCAAACTTAAACAGCATAATAAAAAGCAGAGATATCACCATGCCAACAAAAGTTCGTATAGTCAGGGCCATGGTGTTCCCAGTAGCAATGTATGGTTGCGAGAGTTGGACCATAAGGAAGGCTGAGCGCCGAAGAATAAATGCTTTCGAACTGTGGTGCTGGAGAAGACTCCTGAGAGTCCCTTGGACTGCTAGGAGATCAAATCAGTCAATCCTAAATGAAATCAACCCTGACTGTTCCCTGGAAGGACAGGTACTGAGGCTGAAGCTCAAATATTTTGGCCACCTAATGCGAAGAGAGGACTCTCTGGAGAAGACTCTGATGCTGGGAAAGATTGAAGGCAAAAGGAGAAGGGGAAGGCCAAGGATGAGATGGTTAGACAGCATCACCGATGCAACGAACATGAAAATGAGCGAACTCAGGAAAATAGTGGAGGACAGGGAGGCGGGATATGGCGGGATATGGTTCATGGGATCACGAAGGGTCGGACACGACTTAACGACTGAACAACAACAAGGGGTACCCGGGCCTCCAAAGGTTGAGAACCCCTGGATTAAAGTATTCCAATGCTGAAATGATCCCATGAAACATCTGTGGTAACACAAAGGGATCCATGTATGAATCTGGGGATGTATCTGCAGTGACTGGCCCATAGGAAAGGCCTGTGTTGTATCAGCTGATATGCAAGATTTATGATGAATTCTGGGTTTTGAATTTAGTCTAGAAAACCTTCCATACTTCAGGGCTTGGCAACTAGATCACTTCGTCCTATATTGATCTGTGGGAGCCAAAGACAATAGGTTCTTCTATTACAGACCTGCATCTGCAACTTCTTGCTTTTCCTGTTTGGCTTGAATCCTCCTTCACTGACTAAAAGAAAGTTGTGAGGTACAGTGATTTTAAAACTTTCTATCTTCAGAGAACATTGCCCATATCAACTCATCCTTAAAGGAATCCTGAGAGTCTGCTGTGGAACACCTGTGCATTGCAGAGGATCCTGAGATATGTTCTAGGGCAGGGATAAGGTGATGCAGGTTGCATCAGCGGCAGGTTGCGGGAGGCAAGAGGGCGGCGGGTTCGAGGTGCCCTTCATCCTACATCTGCTGCCACCACCGCCTCCCTTCAGCCTGAACTGATCCACTTCCCACTTGCTAAAAGCAAGCAGAAAGTGGATCACCTGCCTCCTCACCTTGCTCCAGGCGCAATTTCTTCAAACATGGAAGTGCAGGACTTCCAGTTTGATGTTTAGGAACTGCATAAATGAACTCCTTCATTTGTACAGTCCCTTTAAATCAAACCAGAAGTCCTGCGCTTCTGCAATTGAAGCTACCACATAAGAGGTGTGTGTGTGTATGTGTGTGTGTGTGTGTGTGTGTATGTATGTATGTATGTATGTATGTATGTATGTATGTATGTATGTATGTATGTATAAATGGTGCAGAGCCAGTGGACTCAAGGCAGCATCAGGCAATGTTCAGGGTCATACTGCCGCTGTTCTATAGTGCACACTCAGCTCACATAGGGAACTGGCCAGCCTTACTGAGCCTCGCTGTCACCTTGTGTGAACTACAAGGGAACCATTCGACACTCCTCAGTAGCTGTGTATGGCAGGAGAAGGTCCAAAGCAATGAGCAAACTATCTTCAGTTTTATCTGTCCATCATTACTCATCTCCTTGAAGGAATTCCCAATCGGCTTCCAAAAACTCCTAGGTTTCAGGCACAGTCTGAAAACCACTATACTAGTGTTTTGTGCACCTGTTCTTTATTTTATTTATTTTACTACGTAAACCACTTTGTGAACTACTCCTGTTGAAAAGTGGTACTGTATATAAATATTAATAATAATCAATTATTTTATTATCTTAATAATATTGGCATTGATATGGCGTTGATAGTAATGGCTCACAGCCCAATCCTAGGCATGTCTACTCTGAAGTAAGTGCCATTACGTTCAATGGGACCTCCACCCAAGTAAGTGTGTACTGTATAGGATTGCAGCCTCAGTTACTTATTATATGTGTTTGAATTAGGCATGTGTGTATGCATACAGTTCTTGAAGCATTGGAAGCATTTTAAACGTCTTCATCATCTGATTTTTATCAGATTCATCTGATTTTTTACATTGTTTTATTGATTATGGTATGGCTATAGATTTTACTAATGTATAATGTAAGCTACTTTGGATATTTGTAAACAGAATATCCAAAGTTGCTTACATTATTCATAAGTATAATCTATAAACATACAGTTAATTTATCTGTTCCATTTTTTAATCATCTGTGCAACTCAAAAGAAGGCTATATTTTAGTGCTGAAAGAAAGGGTGACCTTTGCTCTTCAGCAATCATCACAGAATCAACTGCTGCATTTACATAATGTTATTGTCTTGATGATTTTTGCAGCAGAATATCACTTAGTGCTTCCTAGACTCTATTGGCCTCCATCATCCCTGGGGTAAACCCAATGCTAATACATAGTGGCAATACTGAATTCAACAAGGAACCACTGCTGTTGGATTTTAAGTGAAGATTTTGGGGTTGGTAAATAGTTGATGGACTAGGAAAGCTACTGCATTAACCCCTGAATCACTGGGGAACTTCCATCATTTCAGTCCCTTTGGGCATTATTGCCTGAATTTCAATATTTTGAATAATAAAAAGGATGGTTTTAAATTAAATGTGTGGGCCTGCCATCTGCATGCATTCAGTCTTATTACCATCATTACAGGCAGGTCCTCTGGTTTACTTTCTTCAAAATGAAATGAGAAATCAAGGGAGTACTGTGCAGCCAAAGAGGAAGCTAATAAGATAGTTTCTTGCAATGCTTATTGTGAGGGGGCAGCATTAATTGGTGTGCATATGAAGTCAGCGCTAAACAGAAAATATAGGGCTATCTGAATTACGAAGAAGGGAAATTATTTCATAATGTGGATGCTTTGAATAGGGCCAATGGGAAACGACGTGTGGCCATCACATCCACTGTTCAGAATATATGCCCTCTTAGAAAGAGAAAAAAAAGAATAAAGGGACTGAAATAAACATAATGGGACAAAAGGAGGAAACTGAATGACTTCTGATAGTAGGGAGGTTATGAAACTATTACGGCCTTAAAGTCTAAAAGTGGCACATCATGAATAGACAATAGCAACACAAAATTAGCTGGATTGTAAGGAGATGGGTACACACAGTAACAGAAATGGCTCCATCATAGTTTCCTGAACCCTGCATTTCAATTATCTTTATGAGCTTTGTACAGTTTTTGCGTCTGCAATCTATGCATCCTTCTTGAGCTTGTTTTACAACTCCATCCCCAGTATCTGCCTATCCTACAGCACAATCCTATGCATGTTTACTCAGAAGTAAGTCCCACTGTGTTCAGTGGGGCTTAGTCCCACATAAGCGTGCATAGAATTCAGGGGCGTCACTAGACGCGCGTCACCCTAGTGCGGGGACGCGCGTCACCCCCCTAGGGGCGCGACGTTATAGGCGCGGGGGGAGGGGGCCACCCGGCTCCCCCCCCGCATCGCGTCGCCCCCTCCGGACGCTCTGAGGCCGGCCCGGGAGCCGGCCTCGGAGCGTCCGAACCCTTCGGCGCTCCAGGGCCTTCTGAAAGAAGGCCCAGGCAGCGCGTCAATCTGGGTATTTTCCGGATTTTCGCGCATGCGCAGACCCGTTTTGAGGGCTTTTTGCCCTCAAAACGGGTCTGGGCATGCGCGAAAATCCGGGAAATACCCGGATTGACGTGCTGCCTGGGCCTTCAGAAGGCCCTGGAGCGTCGACGGGGTCGGACGCTCCGAGGCCGGCTCCCGGGCCGGCCTCGGAGCGTCCGGAGGGCGACGCGCGTCACGTAAGTGACGCGCGAGGGGGTGCGCGCGTCACCCCATGACGCGCGTCACCCCCTGGCGGCCCGCCCCCCCGCCACGCTCCAGTGACGCCAGTGATAGAATTGCAGCCCTGAAATCCTTGAGAGCGAGTAGAGTGGCTAAAAGGCTGAGCAGGGAATTAGGCAGTCCATAGATTGCTTTTGCCATGAACTCACTAGGTGGCCTTAGCTATGCCACCCATTGTCAACCACACAGCCCAGTTCATGACGTATTGGGCTAATTCTACTTACCTCCCCGATAGGGTTGTTGCAGGGATTACCAACTTATATGTGAAGCACTTTGATCACTCAAGAAGGGCTAAATGCTATGACTCAAATATATCTGTCCCTCTCATCTGAACAGTATTTTGACTCTCCAAGGGCATAATGCAGGCTTTCATGTTTCATGTATTTGTGTGAAAGTTAATCAAGCATGGCTGCTACCCTGAGTACAGTCAGTTTGTTAATTCCTTGAAGTCAAGAAGATTTGGGCAGTCTAAAGGGTTGCCATATTCCAGTTCACCAAATTGGGGCTCTGTACTTGCGTATTATGCAAATCATTTACCAATTATGCAGTCTGAGTGGCAGATGGGGGAATGTTTAAGAATCACTGCCGCATTTCCATTCCAAATTGGCCCCTGCCAGTGGTATTTTGCAGCAAGGCGGTTGTCCATTGGGCTTTTTTTTTTTTTTTTGCACATCGTTGCATGTAACATACATGTATTTGTGTATCATAACACTTCTACTCTGCCTTTTGATGTAAAATGACCTCAAGGTAATTTAAAATAATAATATGTAGTTAAATCCTCAAAGGCTAAATAAAAGCTGAATATGGACAGTTGGATGTACAGTATACTCTGATACTCTTTGTAAAAATACCACTATCACTAAGTAGTAAGCCATGCAAATTTCATGCACATTTTTTCTACCCACATCTAGAACATAAATATTCACCCTCATGCACAGTACTTTCAGATAGGGGGTAGACTTTGGGACAGTGGGAAATCAAGGTTTTGGGGTCAGGATCACAGCAGCATTAAGATATGGGGTTAGAAGGATGGGGAAAGTTTGGGGTTTGTATCCACAGGCTTACTCCAGGAAACTGAAAGCCTTGATGATCACAAGAGGGCATTAGTTTTAGAAGCTAATTAAATATCTAGGAATCGTCAATGCACTGTACACAAGTTAGCATAAACAGTACTAATACAACTTCCTCTCAGAGCTCCGATAAGAAGGTGGGATCGTATTGATGTTACAATAAATTTGTAATAACTAGACTCACAGATACTTCCCAGATTCTTTGAAAGCTTCCCCCCCCCCTTCCAGGAACATAAAGATAGGTGTTTCTTTATTTTAGTACGAAAACTTTCATGGCCAGCAATTATCATCAAAGATTTGGGTAATACGGGTGACATGACCATGTATCAATAAAAGAAAACAGACTTGAATAAAAACGAAAATACAGTTCTACTTGCGTCTTTCGTTATTTACGTTTCAACAGGCAGACAGAAATCCATTAAAATCCGAAGTCTAATAATTAAAATTCCCATCACATCCTTCAATCTTTTAGATTGTTCCTAGATAATGTTTCCGGGAATGGAAACGAAACGTTGGAATTTTAATAATATATAATATAAAAACAGTGTAATAATAAATAATATAAAAACAGTATAAAAGCGGCAACCGAAGACCTATAGGTACTAAATTAAAAAGGGGTTCCTAGGAGGTTCCTCCCTCCTCAAATGCCAAGCGGAATAAATATGTTTTTAAACCTCACTGGAAACCATATAGAGAGGGGGCTGTTCTCAGATTATTTGGTAGTTCGTTCCAGAGATGTGGTGCCACAACAATCTTAAAATCACCATTGCAAAGCCAATGGCAATATAGTATATTGTGCCCATCGTACAGGTTGGGGAGCCCATGTTTAAGGGTAGTGATTTATGACAGCCCTGCAATGTGGCCCATTGCAGGCCAGAGGTGGAGCTGAGGTTGTTTTAAATGTTCAGCCAAATATGACTCCTGCAGAACACCCTTCACATTTTGCTACCTTTTTTGGAGGGGACAGAAACTGTTGTCCAATCACAGCTCTGCAAAAATCCCAGATTTCTTCATTATATTTTATGGGTAGTTCTCACTTCCTTCCCAAGGGACAGAAGAAACCCCAATAGCTTCATAAAGAAACCAGTAAGTTCCATTGTCAAACAACTGAACTGTGATTGTAGTCTTTTCCTAGCAATATAGGCCATGTATGTGAGAGGGAAAGAAAACACATTATAATGGCTTCCTTTACATGTCAATCCCAGCTCAGCCTTCTCCCATTGGTTAGAGCAGTGGTGGTCTGCCAAAACCTGAAAAGTGGTCTACGAGGTCTCACAAAAAAGAATTGGCCTTCGGTAATTTTAATAAGTGCCGACCCCCAGAGGCGTCGCTGCCTCTGTTGGCGCCTGGAGCAGGGGGGGGGTTGGTGCCCTTATCGCCGCGTCCGACAGGCCGCGTCGCGCTTCGGAGGGGCGGGGCGGCGCGCTCCGGAGGGGCGGGGCGGCACCCCCCTCCTCCCCCCCCTCAATCGGGAGAGCCGGCTCGGGGACGTCTTCCCCGGCCGGCTGCCCGGGGCCTTCTAAGGAAGGCCCGCGCGAGAACAGTATTTATACTGTTCTTTTTGCGCATGCTCAGACTGTTACTGAGGGAAAAGGGCAGCCTTTTCCCCTCAGTAACAGTCTGAGCATGCGCAAAAACAACGGTATAAATACCGTCCTCGCGCGGGCCTTCCTTAGAAGGCCCCGGGCAGCCGGCCGGGGAAGACGTTCCCGAGCCGGCTCTCCCGATTGAGGGGGCGGAGACTTGAGTCTCCGAGTCGGACTCGAGTCTCCGAGTCGGACTCGGACTCGCGTCTCCGAGTCGGACTCGGAGACTCGAGTCCGAGTCCGACTCGAGGGCGGGGCGGGCGGGGCGCCCTTTGGGCAATGGCGCCCGGAGTGGGTGCTCCGCTTGCTCCGCCCTAGATTCGCCTCTGCTGACCCCAAACCGCTGAACCATGAGCTGTCGATCGAAAGGTCGGCCGTTCAAATCCGCGACGGGGTGAGCTCTCATTGCTTGGCCAGCTCCTGCCAACCTAGCAGTTCCAAAGCATGTTAATGTGAGTAGATAAATAGGTACCGCTTGCGGGAAGGTAAACAGCACTCCGTGTTCCAGCTGCATGCTACGTGCTGCGGTAAGGAGAGTCATGCCGGCCACATGACCACAGAGGCGTCTTCGGACAATGCTGGCTCTTCGGCTTTGAAATGGGGATGAGCACCACACCCTAGAGTTGGACATGACTGGACTTAATTGTCAGGGGTCACCTACCTTTACCTTTTATCAACCTAAGAATTTCTCAGCTAGTGAGGCAAATGCAAGCGCAAACATTGCATTAAGATACCACATTAAGTTTTAATTTCTCATTTTCTTTTTTAAAATCACAATGCAAAATAATACATATTTACATATAAGAGTAAGTACAAATAATCTTCTCTAATTATTATTTAATTGTTTTTTTGTGTGCAAGGGGTGGGGGGGTTGGATATGATCCACGACCATTCCAATTTTTGCCTCAGTGGTTCGTGGTTTCCTAAAGGTTGGGAACCACTGGGTTAGAGAAATGGAAAGTGGGCCAGGATGGTGTAGTGGTTTGGGAGTCGGACTTAGACCTGGAAGATCGAGGTTCAAATCCCCGCTCAGCCACGAAGCTTCCTGGGTGACCTTGGGCCAGTCACTATCTCTCAGCCCCACCTACCTCACAGGGTTGTTGTGAGGACAAAAGGGGGGGAGGAAATATGTACACCACTCTGAGCTCCTTGGAGGAAGGGCGGTATAAAAAAAATGTGACTGTGTGAAAGTGGAAGCAAGTAATCCTCATGGAATGTCACACAAAATACTTCCTGTATCTTTTGGCTCATATCTCAGCTTTCAGAGCAGCTAGAAACCTGTTGTTGTTGTTTTTTCCAAAAACGAAAGCCGACAATCTAGGCCAGCTAATGGGCAAAACAGACACAGGGTGGGCTGCCTCAAATCCACAAAAAGCCTGCTGTTCCCAGTAATGTTGCCAAACAGCACAATCCTATGCTTGTCTAATCAGAAACCAAGTCCCATTGAGCTCAAGGAGTCTTACTCTGAAGTGTAGTATAGGATTGTGCTGTAAGCATTGCAACTCTGTACCCTGTGCATGCTGGTAACATCTAGGAGGGCACCTTCCCCTCTCACAATCAAACTCCCACCATGCCTAGCCTGCCACTGTTCTCTGAGGTATGGTACAAATAGGACACACAAGGCACTTGGAACCATGGCCCTCCCACCTATCTCCATATTTCCTCCTTGCATCATTTCCACACTTTTGCCTAATGCTAGCAATCATCACCAATTTCCCAGTCACCATATTTCCTTATGATACTGCACATACCATGGAAATAAATATGCTCCTGCCTTCATTTGTCTACATTCAGGGGGGCTATTTTTTAAAATGGTGTATGAATTATAACAGGCAGCATCATATGCAAATATTTCAATTAGCATTGGATCACCAGTGCCCAATAGGAACTGCAGGTGCACAGAACAGTTGATGATGACTGCTCAGGTGAGGGGTTGGGTCTGGTCCACGAACCATTCAATAGAGAGACCCTTCCATGGTGTATAAAAGTTGTCCAGTTTATTTCATATTTAAAATAACAAATGGGAGCAGATGAAAAGGGATGGAAATGGCTGAAAAGGGTAAAAGACTTTGCTTTGCTTTTCAAACAGAGCACAGAAAAAAACTAAAATGCCAGCTCAGTCCAACAGCACAAAAACAACCCCAGCAAGTCCCTTAGAGCCAGAAGAAGCTTTTTAAATCCTCATGAATATTTAGCTTGTCCTCATGTAAAATATATGACTTTGTGTAAGGATCAGGCGGAGGAGGTGCATGATTTTTTTCTGATTTATGGGCCCAGTGACGGATTATTCATAGCAGAGCAGCTGTGTGGAAAGATTCATCCACTGCAAAATGTGATTGTACATCAGGCAGTCTGAGGGAACGGAGCTATGACTAATGGCTACTTTACATATAAATGAGAAGGTTTGTGCTAGGAACTGTTAAAAAAATATAGTCTCTCTCTGATGGGGGGCCTGGCCTCTTTGATCTGAGTGAAGTACTGGGGCCAGGAGGAAGGAGGGACTAAAACTTGCCTGAAGACAGCATTGGCCTGGCCTGGCCAAACGCCAGCACATAATAAAGAAATGCTTGGGAACCAGGGGCAAAGTCAGCCTCTCCTTCTGGCACTGTTGAAGATGCTCAGCCATGAAGGAACGATGACCTTCCTACAGAATGATTCAGCTATATCAAACAAAAAAAGATGCAGAGGTTGGTGGTGGCAGCATGTTCCCTTTCTTTATATAATATTCCATCCTGTATAGCAGCAGCATCCCTGATTCACTGGAGTGAGAGGAACCACACAACCAAAGGGAGCAACACGTAGTATTTAGTGGTACGGACAATTCACAGGTAAGCAGGCCTAAAGGTGTTCAGAGAAGAGGTAGCAGAATGAGACTGAGGGGATGGTAAAAACAGAGAAGGAGGGGAGACGGGAGCAACTTGTGGCAGGCAGAACTTGAAAATGGAGTGGATATTGTGGGAGAGTTGTAGGAACAATGCAGTTGTGCTTGAGGGTTGAGATTGTAGTAGGAGTGTGTTGTGGGCGTCGGCAGCCTTCAGACTTGCAGAATCTTTTTTTTTTTTAACTAGATCCCCAAGGTCCAGTCCCTAGGCTAGAGCCAGGTGCAAAATAGTGGCCCAGGGAGGCAGGCATGTGCACTTAGCATTGAGGAGGAGGATGCACCTGAGCACATGCTCAGCCCAGGAATTTGTTTTCAGTATCAGAATTGAGTGTACACTCTTTTCTCTTACAAATCTACTCCTTGTTTTCTCCCAGACCTTTGTTTTGTTTTGTTTTGTTTTTTGTTTCAGCAGCCTAATTTGGAGGGGGGGGGGAAAGAGCCTTTTTGTTGTTGCTGTTGCTAAACTATTGCGCATCAAAAACCCTTGCCCACCTACTGCAAATCACCCAGAAATATACCAGCATATTCCTGAACTACCTTCTGCCAGCCCCTGCCTAGATGAAACCCCAATGCAGGGCTGTGTTGTAGAGCCCTGCCAGAGACTTACAGTGTATGAAAACTTGTTTGCTAAACCTGTTATACAGTATTACCACTGGGACTTGCACTGAGCAGTGTAGGGATCAAAATTCTTTGACGTTTTCTTCTTGTCGTGAGAATTCTCTAAATCTGTTTCTGAGTCTACCTGGAATGGACACAAACTAGATCTACCCAAGCAGATCCTGATTGCAATCTTATACTTCATATGGAAAGGAAAAGGTCCGTTTATTGGAAGCAAGGCTGCAGAATTTTTAGGCCCTCTCCCCCCAATCCCACCTCACCCCCTTCCTTATTCTTGTCTTTGTGACAAGCTGTCTAGACGTTGCAGATGTGGGCAGATGTTGGGCTTGTAATTTATAACAACGGCCTCCAGAAGGCAATTCCAATTTGTTTCGCTAATGTGCTAAGTTACAGACGCTGAAATCTCCTGTAAATACTGTTGGCTTACATATTAACTACCAATCAGGGTTTTGCTCAGCAAATACTAGCTAACTACAAAGAGATTCCATCTCTCTTTTGGTCTCAGAAGAAGATAGTAGATGCCATGGGGTTGATTTGGGCTTGCACATTTCTCAGGTCCCAAACACAGGAATTAGAAGACGTGAGCCACAGCACTATACTGTATATACTTACTTGATATTAAGTCCTGTTGAACTCAGCAGGACTTGCTTTGCAATGAAGACAGTTAGGATCAGCCTGCAAAAATTATAAATTGTGATGGTGGGACTTCTGTTCTGGAATTTCTGCTCATTTTCGTTTCCAGTCAGAGCTTCAAGATTGGGTTTTGTCCCTCTTCTCATGCTGAGTACAGAAGAAGAGGTGAGTGAGGAAGGCATCTTATGTCTAAGTTAGTACTAGGCGCATGGTACAAAAGGGCACAGTATGTGATCAGGGTACATGTCATATTGGATAGGTTCTTTCCCATCAAGCTGGAAGCTGTAATATGTGTCTTCAAAATAGCAGCTGCAGGAAGGAGAGGAGAATCAGCTGAATGAAGGGGTAAGGATGATGTGTGATGGATTTCCTCAGACCAATGCAGGAGTAGCATCAGAGATTGGGCATCGGCTATCGACCCACACCCATTAGAGAGCCCACCTGGCCAAGCCAACCCCTGAATCCTTAGCACCACCAGTGGCAGTGGTAGCACCCAATGAACCATCAGGGTAGGTGGGTGGGTGCCACAGGGGCCCCAGTGCAGGGCATTGCCCCAGGGACCTCAGCAACCTGGTGCTGAAACTGGACCAATAAGTTTGCAGGCTAGAGAGTCCTTGCTGTAAAAAGGTAAGGAATTATGGGCAGGAGATCAGGGTACAACCTGAGGAGAACTGAGTATTAATAGGGTTAATCACTGGTTTGCATCTGGAAGAGGACGTTCTTGTGACTAACAGCTGGTCAGGACATGTATGAGTGTCTCTACCTATGTGCTCTTGTCCCTACCACCACTTCCAGCTCATGCAATCTCCTTCCAGTGGTTGATCAACTGCATGAATGACTTCACTACCTTCATTTAAGACATTCTGCTTTTGCTCGGTAGAGGCTCTGTTCCTTTAACAGCTTGCATGACAGGGAGAACTCCAGAGGTGCATTTTTTTTTTCCTCATCACCATATCTCCATATGGGGAGAAAGATTTACAAATTAGGTATAGTATATGCCTGTCATTCAGCTATTACACTGAGAGTGGCAGGAGGGGGAGTTTGAAGGCAGGATCACCCAAAGTAATAAATAAATCGCAAGTAAAAGACCATAATCAACCAAATATGTTTTTATAAACAAATATGTAATAATTATAGCAAAGGACTTAAATGAGTGTAAAAACAATAATCTAGCCATAAAATGATCAAAAATAGGGCAGTGCAGCCCAATCTCATGCATGTTTTCTACAAGAAAATGCCCTTGCATTCCATGGAGCTTCATCCCAGTTATGGGTGCAAAGGATTGCTGCCATTGGTCATTATTTATGGCCCAATCCTATCGCCCTCACCTGCCAGCATAACTAGTGTTGTGCCAGCAGAGGCTGCATTACGGTAGTTGCAAAGCAGCCTCTGCTTGCATGTGCTGCAGATCCGTTGGCAGGGAGGCAGGAGCGGCCTCCCATGAGCCGAGCCAGTGGATCCACGAAGACCCACCAGAGCAGGTAAGCCCATTCAGGGGGCTGGAGGGAGGCGGGGAGGGGGTCGAAAGGGGAGGGGTGGGGGAACAGGGTGGTGATGGTGGAGGGGGAGAGGGCAGATCAGGGTTTCGCGGTGCACTGATTCCATGGCCTGATCCGCCTTCACGGAGCAACGCAGACTTGAGCCAGCAATATCGCTGGTGCAGGTCCAAGTTAACCCATAGCGGCGGCTGCAGCTTACCCTGGGGCAAGGGGACAAATGTCCCCTTACCCTGAGGAGATCTCCAGAAGCCAAAACTTCCTGGCGGGTTACAGCCGAGCGGCGATTTAGGTAGGATTGGGCTGTAAGTCCTATTGAAATTAACGGGGACTTAAGTTAGTGACAACTAACTTGTCTCCTTGTCCTCAGTGGTTTTTGGTCATGACTAGCTTTCTTTGGATACATACTGGTAAATCCTTGATTTGCTTCATAGTTTTCAAACACAAGGATTGAAGTATGTCATTTATTGACTCTGTTTGGTTTATAGATCAATGTGTCCTTAACCCTGTTCTCACCTTCTCCATGGAGGGGGAGAAGACTCCTGACCTTCACACATCCACTGACCCTACCTCAGCATCAGTGCATTCAGCAGAAGGTGAGGTGTGATTTCTACACACTCCCATGTACTGAAACCACATTCTCATCTTCCAATGAAGATGCAGATGTCAAGGTGGACATGTGTGGAATCAGCAGGTGAAATCCCTCTACTCTCTCTTTCATTCTCTCTATACAGTACATGGATTGTCAGGTATCCAGCCAGAAGTCTCCAGGAATCAGCATTAATCTCCAGGTGGCTACTGAAAGCAATTCTTGAGATTTTAACAGTACCTCCAGGAATTTCCAACATTACATCATGTTGGAAAACAAATCTCTAGGAATAGCTTCATTCAGCAATCCAGTGCCTGGCATGAAGGCGAGAACAGGACTAGGTCTTGGAAAGGGGCAACATATTGGAATACGTACGTCACTATATTTTGGGATGTTGCTATTGGATTACATTGTTTTGCTTTGATTTCTTTTGATGCAGAAGTTTACAGCCCAGGAGGAGCCCTGCCATAAGAAGAGGTGACAATATCCTAGTATATGTGGTGATCCATTTTTGCTGTGTTTGCCTGGGGCACTGACATCATTGGCTACTGAGCAGGAGCATCCCTTGTGTATATGCAGGTGGCTAGTACTGATAATACTGTTCTTGAATCTGTGCATGGAGCATATAGGTGCAGCCCCATCCTTCAATTTCAACAAGCCCTTTGAGCTTCCCTAGTGTTGCCTATGAGTTGACCTCATCCTTCATGTTTGGGGGGATCTAGTTTCCTTTACTTGACATGTCTGTGATATGTGTACATTGTGTGACTGCTATTTGATGTATTGCTGGCACTCGTGCATGTATCCCCGGGGTGTGTAGACTCTTTGCCCTAGGAATTAACTATTGAACTGTGTTTTTAGCATTCCTGTTTCCTGTGTACAGTGTTGCACTCTTACATGGAAGAGTTCTGATCCTGGCATTGTGGACTTCACCACAGCCACATCCATTCCATGCTATGCTTCTTCATTGCCCACTTCTGAGCAGAACACGAAGTCATAACTGTCTTATCTGTGTCCTTTGCACAGATGTAACATCACTATAGCTATGCAAGGTGGGAACCAGTGATGTACCAGAACTGAGCTCCATTCTAAGCATGCTTACTTGAAGTAAGTCCCATTGTTTTCAGTAGGATTTACTTCTCAGGAAATGCAATATCTCTTGCATATTGCTTGACAAGATCCCTTTTATTAATTTTTCAAAGATGCAAATGTTGAATGATAACAATATATGTAGGTATGTAAAAATGAAATGAGAGATCTTAAACAGATTGTATTGCCAAAAGAAGTCACAGGCATGTAGAGATCTCTTCTGTCACAAATATTGGTACATTATTTTCATATATATATTTTCATATACCTTCAGAGGTTTGCCTGACTCACATGCGTGTATCCAGGTCTTACAATGCCACATGTGAAGTGCTCCTTACAGACTGACCCTAAAGGTATTTACTTGGAAATAGGTTTGGTGAGACCACTTCCCTCGTTCAGCTACAGTCCCAACCCTACTGTTTAGGCCCCAATCCTGTTCCCCCCACTGCATTCAATGGTGGTGATGATGGGGGGGGGGGGTCAGGAGGCCTGCCAGAGGTAAATAAAAACATTTTCTACTTACCTCTGAGTAGGCCTTCTGGAGGCCTATGGGTCTCCTTGGACCTATGCCAGCTATATATCTAGTGAGGAGAGAAATGTGCAGGGTAGGTTCAAAAAGAGAGGATAAGATCCTAGTGCATGCTGCTGGGATCATCATCTACCCCTTCTCTCCTTCCCACCCAACACCCCCTGCCCTACCCCCACCCATTACAAGCCTCCACCGCTGACTTACTAGAGTCAGAGCAGCCCAGGCTCTGCGGTGGCGGAGGTGCAAAGCTGCTGTCACTGGGCCTTTTACGACAACGGAATGCTCATTCTGTCATAAAAGGCTCATAGGACTGGGCTGTAACGGTGCAATCCACCGTAAATTTAGGCCAGCGGAGTGAGAGCTCCACCGGCCTAAGGTGTCGTGAAAGTGCCATAAAGCACTTTCGGCACCTCAGGAGTAAGTGGTGCCGGCACCCACTCCACTGTTGCCCAGGACCTGTGCTGGCCGACCCAGGTAAGTCCAGGCGTGGGGAGATTGGGCCGGGTGGTGATGGAGGGGGCCATTGGCCAGCCCAGCCTGCGAGGGGGTGGGGATATTGGCACTGGGTTGCGCCGATCCAATGCCCCTGGCCAAGCCGGGCCGCCTTACATGGCCTCCCCAGACACGTGCCAGCTACAGAGCTGGTGCACATCCGATGAGGCCCATTGGGGCCTTCGGCGCTTACACCAGGGGAAGGGGACTTTGTCCCCTTTCCTGAAGTGAGTCTGGGCGGTGCTGGCGCAGCCCGCATCATGACTAGGATGCAGCGGCCAGCCGGCCCTTTAGGTCAGCCGCCGTATCGTAGGCAGGATCGGGCTGCCTGTCTCACAAAACTTGGTGAAATTTACTTCTTTGTTAATCTGTTTGGGATCAGACTGCAAGTATGTTTAAGATTATTAACCTGATGAGTGCAGGGACATTTGCAGCTGCAAATGCAAGAAAAATGAATAGCATTTGCAAAAAAGGGTGCGGTAATTTAATAATTTAATGTAATGACAACAGGACACTATAGTACAGCAGGTTGCTCACTTTATTCATTTACACGTGAAATAAACCCTTCAGTTGCTGAAATAAGCAGTTCTAATAGATAACTTTCCTGATGTGGATATAATCTCGCCAGGTTTGCAGCTCAGATGTTGCTACCTGTGCCAGTGCATGAAAGTTAAAAAGCAAAATGTGCCAGAAATGGATTTTTAAAACCTGAAATTGTCTTTTTTTACATTAGCATGAAGCAATAAAGGAAGCTTGGCTTAAAAATGTCTTTCACTGTTAGTGGAAGGCATCATTAGTTAATTCGAAATATTACATCCAAGCTTATAGCATCTAAGTAATTTCTCAGTTAGAAAGCTGCCACTGCGTAGGAATGAAATCAGGAGAAATGCCTCCTCAATTCATTAGAGGCTGTACAAGATGTGTCATCAAAAAGCAATGAGGAGAAGATGTGCCAGACTGCGGAAACAGGAGATAGATTATCATTTACCAGGTCAGAAATGTGCTGTGATGAACAATAGAGGGGGAGGATGAAACCTCAAAAAAGAATGAAAGCAGGGTGAGAGAGTGGAAAGTGTTTGCCTTTGAGCCTGGGAAATTTGGGTTCAAAACCTTGCTCTAATATGAACAAACTGGGTGGCCCTTATTTACTTTTTTAAAATCCATATATTTAAAGGAGTCCTCCTTATTCCAAAGACTAACAGCTGGCAACACAATTCTACATTTAAAAGACAGTTACTCATTGCCAAAGGACTCACAATCCAAGTCTGACAATGATAAGAGAACAAAGGGGGGGATCCAACGCTACAAAATGTAGCAAGCAAGATATTTTAACATTACCGTACTGATTAAATTATTTATATATCACTTTTCAAAAGAAAAGAAGCTCACTAATCAACTCACATTGCAAAATCAATGGGGAAAAAATATTTCCTGTCCCAGATGTCTGATCAGTCACAGTCTTAAAAAGATGCAAACAGAGACAGTCACTGGAAAAGACGCTATGCTGAGTGAATATTTTAAAAAGTCAAGAGAAAATAACAGAAGTGCAAACTTAAATGGCTGCTTAAATGTGGCCTATAGCTTTCTTTTGGCCCCAACCTGAAAATTGGTGATGAAGGGGGCTTTCCTGCAATTTTTTCTGTACAATAAATGTGGATTTGTTTTGCAGAGTCCAATTAGTGTTTCTCAAAGAAAGGTGTGTGTGTGCGTGCACGCGCACATATGTGTATCAGTTGAGCGAGTTGTGCCATTGCTGTCTGGTGGCTTCCACCTTGTGGGTTTCAAGGGTCAGCTGGGTGGGCTCTTGGAGGTCTGTGGGCCCTCAAGTGGTGTCCAACCTGGCTGACTCATGATGTCAGGTGAGGCAAACGCCAGAGAGAGAGAGAGAGAGAGAGAGAGAGAGAGAGAGAGAGAGAGTTGGATTGTGACATCTAGAATGAAGGGTTCTACGAAAGATAAGAACATTATATTGTAAAAAACCCTTGAGGTTTAGAAAGCCTGCCCATGTAAACCGCCTTTGAATTAAAGTTGGAGGAGAAATTCGATGACCAAAGAAAAGGCGGTATATAAATACTGGTTTATGATGATGATGATGATGATGATGATGATGATGATGATGTCGGCCCAGGGTGTGCGCATGTGTGCACACAGACAGTGTGTGTATAAACACAAGAGAGAGACTATTAGCACAATCCTATTCATGTTTATTCAGATGTAAGTCCCATTTTGTTAAAAAAATATATATATATTAGTGTGCATAGGATTGCAGCCTGTGAGTATGTGCTCTGTTGTATAATTCCTATGCAGAAATGCTCATTTAGCCATATTTTTTTAAAAAAATGGAGAATAGCTGCAAGGCTCTCCTTCCTGCTACCATTTCATGAACTTTAGTTTTGTTTTGTATTAATTCTTTGGAAGTTATGCACTTCCTTCCTGTACAACTTCTGCATGGCAGCACACCTCTTGTCAGAAATGTTGTGGTGAGGGTCTTTTGCCCCAAGGTCAGATTTTCCCAGAATTCCCAAATGTCAGTGTGTTCCACATGTTTAAGGGACCCCCAAAGAGATATAACCACCTGCAAAAAATGCTCAGGTGTTCCATATACCTGTAGCATAGGCGTTGCAATCTCCACTCATTGGGGTTTAAGGCATAACAAATTTGTCCATTCATTCCTATGTAAAGCATAGACCTGACAACACAAGATCTCAAAAAACAAAACAAAAAAACAATAACCACATAGTTGTGTTATGCACACAGCTTCTGTGCTTTAGGATTGTGTAGGGGGATGTCCCAGCACAGTGTACCCCAAGTTACAAGTCCCTGACTTCAAGTGTTTTTTTATGACCCTTCAAATCCTTGAAATGCTGCAGCTTTAGTTGTGAGTTCAGCACAAAAATGCTCAAAAAAACATAGTTGTGTTGTACACACAACTTTTGTGCTCTAGGGGTCTGTAGGGGTATGTCTCAGCACAGTGTACCCCAAGTTACAAGTCCCTGACTGCAATAGCTTTTTTATAGCTCTTAGAGTTAGATCGTCTTGGTTCTTGCCCTTTAATTTTTTAAAGAGACAGGTATTTAAATGCCTCGGCCATCAAACCTAATGGCAGCAATCAGTTATACAGAGAGGCAGCTGTTCCCCATTTAGCTGCAGGCTAGTTCCTGACCTTTGAATGCCCTTCTTAGTAGAAGAATGTCAATTGAAAAATACTATGTTTTTCAATGGTATATATCTTAGCAATGAGCTCACCGTAGCTGTGTTGCTCAAAAGCAACAGGCACCTTGCAGTAGCTGCATGAGGCTGGAGACAGAATTCTAATTACTCCAACCTTCACCCCCTGTCCTCAGCATGCCCTGGGCTCAGCCTAGGGGGGAAAGAACCCCCCCCCCCGAAATAAACAGCTAAACTGAGCTCCCTGCAACAATCCAGCTAAAAATCAGTATATAACGACAGCTACCTGCCAGGTTCTTGCAAACACTCAGTTGAGGCTAGAGACATAATTCTGAGTAGCCCAGCCTTCACCCCTGCCCTGATAGGCTCAGCCTGATGAGGGGGGAAAGAAAAAAAACCCTAGAAATAAACATCTACATTGAGCTGCCTGCAAACATCCTGCTGAAAATCAGTATAACACAGCCACCTGGCAGATCCCTGCAAACAGTCAGTTTGAGGCTGGAGACAGAATTCTTAGTACCCCAACCTTCACCCCCTGCTAGGCTCAGCCTGAGGGGAATAGAACCCCCCCCCCCCGAAACAAACAGCCAACTTACAGGAACAACATTAGATTACCCTCTAAGGACCAATGAGTTGTTTGAGCAATGCCTTGTGTTGCTCCTACTTACAGCTCTGTAAAACTAATCACCTGCACCTGAGGTGTTGGAAACAAAGTGGATTCAAAAGCCAGGGCCCTGGCCATGAGAAAAAAGCCAAAAATCCACTCACAAAGTATAGGAAATGATGCAATATGATCAGGCTTACCAGATCATCGCTGGGACGGGAGCGGTCTACCCTTAAGGGGGCTGGGCGTGGGGGCCCCAGAACGTGATGCGTTCTGCCCCCCTCCACGCCCCGCCCCCTTAAGGGTAGACCGCTCCCGTCCCGGCGACGATCTGGTAAGCCTGAATATGATGAAAATGGCTGCATAGGTCTATTCTGTTACCCATATAACCCCAATGAGTGCTTTGAGCAACTCCTGGTGTTGCTCCTGCTTACAGCTGTGTACAGCTGATCACCTGCACCTGAGGTGCTCCAAACAAACTGGATTCAAAAGCCAGGGCCCTGGCCATGAACAAAAAAGCCAAAGTTTCATTTCTAATTTCAGTGAGGAGGGGCTACCCTGCAACCAATTCCTGCACCTCATTTTCCCTAAAAACAGTGATCTTCGCTCTTTTGGGGGAGTCAGTGGGGTGACCCTAACATTCTGAAAAAATCTTTTAAAAATAGTTTCACCTGTCTAATTTCCACAAAAAAAAATTCCAGAAAAATTGGGGGAAGCCCTTTAAAAAAAAAAAAAACTATTTTCTTTCAGGCATTGCTCGAAGCACTCATTGGGGTAAAATGTATACACCACATTGTAAATTGGTGTGAAATAGCAGAGACCCTGTGGGGAATGGGACCCTTTACCCTCTCAGCAAAGCCCTTGTCTGTGTTTAAAATGGAGCTGGCCTGGCATAGGCAGTGCATGCAGCTCTGTCATTATGACCTCTGTAACCCTCATGGCCTCTGGTTGGCTTAAGCCAGAATATGTATTGGGCAGCACCAGTGTGGCTGACACCTGTCTCCTGTGGAATAATGGGCCAGGAAAGTTGCACTGGAGCCCCACTGGGTTTTGCTTGCACTTGTCCACTGAATAAGTCCATTCACCTGACCATGGTGGAGGGTCTGCACGAGGGTTTCTTATCATTGGACTACTAGCCAATGAGAAAGGTGGAACCCCAATTCTCCAACACCCCGTATTAGGCAACATTCTGAAATTAGGGAGACCAGATGTAAAGAAGGACAGGGCTCTTGTGCCTTGAAAGAGGGAATTTTGGCAGATGCCGCTTGTTATTCAGGAGTGGGAAAAGCTGCATCTGCTAACATTCCCTCTCTGATACACAACAATTAAGGGTACAGTTGCCTTGTCCTTCAGTGCATCTGATCACCTTACTTGCAATGGCTAAAATGCCCTTGTGGCCTGGTTTTCATGAAGAGATGGAAAAACCCTTTACTAATGACACCAAAGTGTATCTATTTTAATACCCTGCCCTATCACCATAGCATTTGGGTAGCTAACAACATGAGTGGAATAATAATTATGAATGGAATAATAATGGTGATGTACTTTGCTACTACTGAAAAATGTTTACAGCATGCTTCATATCTCATCTGCAGTCGTAGGTTCTGCAGCCATGAGGACTGAGATGCAGCGGCCCCTAGGAGATGCCCGAAGGGCATTTCTTCCTTTCTTACAGCTTGTCCTGCCAACGAACTGCACTGGATTTAATAATTTGGGCAATGAGCGATCACTTTCGGCAATGAGCGATCACAGGCCCAAACCCACTAGATGTATAGTATGTCTTGATCTCTTCTTCTTAGGCCTGCTTTTTGCAGCTTGTCCTCCCACTGAGGAGATGGGGCAGTGGGTAAGGATTTTTAGAGGAACTTAGCAGGACCCTCTTCCACCCCCTCTCAGCTCACTCATGCTATTTCAATTAAGCACTGCAGAATTTAATCTCCTGCTCTTAATAAAGTTTATTGTTGTCTTGCCAACTCGCCTCCGGACACCAAAATGCTATTACTCCTAACGCGACGGGAAGGGCTATTTTACTGCTGCAAACTTTCTGACTGAAGAGTCAGGGAAGAGAAACTCCCATCCCACAGCAGGCTGCAAGCCATTTGGATCCAGGGAAATTAACGGCAAGGAAATGTGCAGGAGGCTGCAGGAGTGAGCCAGAGGGCAGAAGGGTACTGCTGCAAAAGCAGACACATCCACATGCACAGCTCATGATGCAGATGCAGACACAGAGCAGCAGAATGGCACTTGCTCCAAAATGCATGCAGACATCCCTCCTGTAGTCATATCCTCCCGTCCCATTATGCAAACATGCAAGTGAACTTGCTACAAGGCGGGTATATCATTGGAATGAGAAGTTATTCAAGTGCAGGTGTTTGACAACTTACACACACCACTCCATCAGTGCCTGTTCCTCAGTATTGCCCATTCCTGCCTTACAGGAAGAGACTGATGCAGCACAATCCTATCTCTGTGATCTCCCGCCTTTCTTGTGGGGCAGGGCACAGTTTCTATCACTAATTTTGGGCAAGCTATTGACCTCTGATTCTTTCCTTCCCAACACCTTCTCAAGACAATAAAGACAACTATGTACCTCTCTCGATCACTTCCTCAACACATCTTACATGGTGGTTCTAATTGCAGGGAGAGTATGTCATTTGTAGGCTCTGAGGAAGGAAAGGAAGGCATCATTGCCATTTGCCAATATAGCATGAGGAGGTGAGACCTCAAAGGTACACTGGGACTGTGTTTTATTTTTGTGGGCACAATGCATTTCTAGAGTACCTCTCACTGTAGGCTCCAGCTATATGGCAAGCTAAGCGTTACCATGCCAAATCCCCCCATAAACATAAGTAAGCAAGGTGGTGGTAGTTAAACTTCTCTATAACCGCACTATGTTGTTGTTCAGTCGTTAAGTCATGTCCGACCCTTCGTGATCCCATGAACCACATCCCGCCAGGCCTTCCTGTCCTTCACTATCTTCCTGAGTTCTATAGAGTGCGGTTATTTTGTAAAGCAACAATGTGTAAAGTAATTATCTGCACCCTGTCTCATAGTTTTTATTATTATTATTATTATTATTATTATTATTATTATTATTATTATTATTAACAGTATTTATATACCGCTTTTCAACAAAAAGTTCACAAAGCGGTTTACAGACAAAATCAAATGACTAAATTGCTCTCCATTGATAGTTGGGATATTGAGGAAAGTATGTTTGTCTTGTCCTGTCTTTCTTCTCCTGCTGAGATGCCTCTCTCCAAGTTTGCACTAGACTAGAGTGTGCAGACACATCCACAAAGACAGAATAATTATCCCCCCCCCCCGCACACACAAAGCTTCTGTGATTCTTCGTACACGCTTGGAGGTCACTTGACTATTCCGCATGGCTGGGCACTTTTGTTTTCCTGCCCAGTTCACAGTACATTTATGGCAAACAGCTTATCTGACTTGATCCAAGCGCAAACCACGTTTTTTTCATTCCATCACAAACTTTCTAGATGGTTGGGATGTTTCAAGTGTCACAGAGTAGGGAGAAGTGCAAACCCATGATGATGAATTGTTCACACAGTCTGTTTGCCCCACAAATATGACGTGGCAAATAGGCAGGAGGTGAGGGTGGGGAAATCATCTAGCTGCGTTCTAAGTGGCTATGTGAACCGGCCTGCCCCCATATCATATGAGTTAACAGGGCAAAGTTGCCTCTTTGCACCCACCTATGTGTCCAAAGACACCATCCACTTGTCTGGCTCTCCACACTCCCATCTGCATTCCCCATGATGAACTTCACATCCACTCACCCCCTAGTAGTGTCTATAAAATCCAAAGATTCCTCCCCTCCCCTCTCCAGGCCCCTGCTCAGCAAAGCAGGCCCCGCTTCCTCGGCTCTCCTCTGCCTGACAGATGCCTCAGAGCCCGGGGCCGCAGTTAAGGTGACAAGATGCAGCCATTCTTTATGAACATTTCATTCCCGCTCGCTACACGACGTAAATTAGATTGGTGTGTTACATTCGGGCGAGAAGCAAGCGATGTCACCGCCGCGCCGGCCCATTGGATGGAGAGGCTAATCCTGCCGTGAATTTCATTACTGCTTTTATACCCTCGGAATTAGCTGGGCGGCGGTGAGCCTGATTGCCTTTCACTAGGGGTTTGCTGGGGAGCTGAACGGATTCCACTTCTGATGGGAGTGCTGCCGAGTGACCCCCAACTCCCCAGCCATTTTGATGATAGTGCCTTGTCTTTTTTGGGGGGGGGGATGATACACACTGGTTTTCTATCTATGGGTTTTATATCCCTCCCTGGCTGCACCATAATGGAAGGGGAAATGGAGCCCCTCCATGAGAAATGGTCCAGGCCTAGAGAGCATTAATTGCTCCCTGTGGGGGTGCAATATGTCAGTGGCTCCTCTACCTTGCTCTTGCAGTCTTTAACTCTGGAAACTCTTCCTTGATTGTTTCTCATTTACACCTTGGGCCCAGCATGGTAATTTTGCTCAAAATTTTGTCTCTAGAGAAATTAAGGTACCTGTACTAGTCCTCTTCATGTTTCTGTCACTGGTGTAGACACCAAAAGACATATCAGTAGTGGTGATGGGAAGCAAACAAAGTAAAGTAAGTTACCAGTTGTAGGGGGGGGGGCACATGACACCTGAGGTTTCTTTGACATGATCATCCCCCCCCCCCCCACAGTTTCTTGTCCTCCCAGCTCCCTCTCTGACCATGAACAATCACTGCTCCTTATTCCTGGACCTTCTTCTCTACCTTTGTGGCCTTCCTGCCAGGCTTATTTCCTGGCTCATTCACAAATGGGGCTGTAGCTGTGACCAGCCCATTACTCACAAGGAGACCTCATTCTGATTTCTTTATCATTTTAGGCTGCCATAGTTGGAGTGTCTCCCTTCTAAAGTGGCTGACGGGAAGTACTAGCTAACCACCACCACTCACCTCCATGGCAAGATTCCTGTTTCCCCAGGTTCTTCTCTCTGCTCTGTTCTTCGCCTTCTTCTTCATCTTCCCTTCATCATGAATGTTCTCCTGAATGAATCTGGTACCCTCTGCTAATGGGGAGCCCACACAACAGTACACAGAGATACCATATGTGGTCTGAGCCCAAGTGCTATTTGAGCAGAGCACAAATGCTGCCCCCTGTTGCCATGATCCTCACCATCAAATAAAGGGGGAGGAGAGGGAGGGGAGCTCCCTTCCCTTTGGGACCATAGCAGTGGTGCTGGAGAGAGAAGGGGAAAAACAGTGCCATGGCTGCTGCTGCTGCTACCATCGCCACCTCCTCATTCTCTGCCCACTCAGCTGCAGCCACAGGGAGAGGCAAGGAAGGATGATCCTGCCCCTTAGCTCCCCTTCTGTGCTAACTCCTTACTCAACCTTGTGTGGGGCTTTTTTTAATGAACAGGAGGAGCAGAGCATGCTGGGCTCTTCTTGTCCACTTTAATGAAGACTTGCATGGAGGACAAGCAAGGAGATAGCATGGAAGGGGAGAAATCGCCATGCCTCACCTCTCCCTGCCTGCTCAACTGCAGCTGAGTGGGCAAAGAGAGAGGGGGGGTGGCGACAACAGCAGCAGTGGCAGCACCTTTCCCCCTCTTCTCCATCCAGTTAGCTGCCACTGTCCCAATTCTTCTCTTGCTTGCTCTCAGCAAGCAGGATGAGGATGGAAGACTGACCAGAGGGGCTTTGTCCATGGCAGACTGGAAGACTGCGGCAGATAGATGGGAGGCCCTCATCAGTTTGCTGCCCCCCTCCAAGGTGCCACTTAATGAGATACATCCATGTTGCCTCATCTGTGGGCCGGCCCTGACCATATAGAATCACAACTCCACATACAGACATTCGCTGCTTGAGCCCCTGTGCTATTGGTTAATCACAGGAAGGTCCTCAAACCTCTTCCCCTTCATCCTAACCACATGTCGTCCCAGCTTACTGAGTTCTGTACTCTCTTTCTTCCTCCTGGAATGGTGATCAGCAAAATCTGCAACTGAGCACAACAGTCCTTACAACATGGACAAGATGTCTTTGATTGTACTTTACTTATTTCCCATCCTGTTCTAGACTGCTTTTGCTCTCACATATTTGCACTAATCCCTCAGACGTCACAGCTGGTTTTGAACTCTGTGAACTGCCCCATTCTTTGATAAGCCACCATGGACTTGTCTTCCTTTCCAAACTGCTACCTGCAGAAGCCTCCTTGAGCTTTCTTCATAACTCATCCCAATTTATCCCTTCATTTATCTTCTCTTTTTCTGCAGTCCCCTCTGCATCTTGTTTACCAAGTCACCTGTCTGTTTCATTAAAATGTCATTCCTTTTGTTCATTGCAGCCTGTTTGCCTGTTCATTTCTTTGTGGGTGTTTTAATATGAAAAAGAAAGGATCTCTGGATCATGATCCAATCGATGCTGGTTCTGTTCCCACTCCAGTGATACGTAGCCTCTTACAACCTTAGATTTACCCACTTGCGTTCCACATTTTGTGTCTCTCATAGACAGCATGGCATCCAAGAATGCTAAAACATCGACTCCTAGGTAGTCTACTATCTGCTATCAAATCTATCCAGTAGTGGACACACCCAGGCTCTCTTGGTTCCGAGGGCTGCTTTACACATACAGATTGAGCATATATCCAGAATACATTCCACAATATGGGAGGTAGAGCTATAGTTTCACATGTATTGGATACGTGGAGTACTCAGTGTTCTGTACCACATAAAGTACCCCTGGGACCAGAAGTTTCTTGGCATTGGAAATACTGTAACAGCTAAGATGGTGAAATCCGCGGATACATGACCCGCAGATGCGGATAGTCCACTGTATCTTGACTGATGAAATGTGCTTTTGTACTTATGGGGATGATTTCTTCCCCTGTAAAGGCTGTACTCCAAATGTAGAGTGACTGTCCAAGAAGGAGAGCCCCCATGAGACATTTCAGTAAGTTACTTACTACCTATCACTGTCTTGGTTCTGTAGCAGCAGAGAGAACACAAACAGGGGCAAGACAGGGTCAGGAATAGTAGGTCTTGGTAGCAGGAAGAGAAAGAGGGATCTGGACACACAGACACATGCTTCTTTGCAATTCAGTATAGCCAGCCTGTCAGAAATAGAACTGTTAAAAAGCTTCCATTGAAAACATAAGCAGTCACCCAAGACTTATTCCAGCCTTATGGCAAGAATACCTATGGAGAATGCAAAATCTATCTAGCTTTTTCAGAAAAGGTGCACAAGCACTTCTTTCCCATTCCTGCTCACGAATATTTCCTGCAAAATCCCTATAGAGATTTGTGTGATGACATAATCCTTTTCAACTGCATTCCTCCACAAATATTCATCCACAGCTGAAAAAACAAACACATGGAACTGGGTCTCAGTTCAATCAGTTCTTGAAGGTAGTGGTCTTTCAGTCTGAAAGTTTCAGAGGAATCAGAGGCTGCTCTTGGAGTGGAAACTGTGAACCTGGAATGATTTACCTGTCATCACAAAGATGAGCACAAAGAATGAGCTCCCAATGTAATGCTGTGGCAAGTAGCACTAATATGGTACATTATTAAGAAAAAGCGTTAACAGAGGGGAAAATGTAGGTACCTCTGGGCACAGAGAGTTTAGAAGTTACTGAGGTCACATACTCTGTTTTTCTGTTCACATTTATGAAAAAGACATCAAATAATTGATGGGGCAAAAAATAACTATGAGAATGATTCAAGGATTCAGTGGTACTGTAGCTAATGGCTTATGGCTGTTTTGTAAGGCCAATACCTTACAATACCATCCTTGCTGCTGAATAATGCTTCTGTGTGGTGGGTGCTATATATGGCTACTGTAACATAAGTAGCTCACCACATGGGATCAGCACCACATGCTATCATGTAGAAGGTCTCGTCACCCACATCAGCAGCCCCTAGTAAGGTATAGGGCTGGGGGCATTGAGACTTTTCATCCTAAACCACAGCATGAGCTCCTAACATATATTATGAACAAACACATGGAGTTTTTGCCACTTGGAAATGTTTTTCAGGAGCAGCAGTATGCAGCACAGCAATATGCACAAAGGCTACAGTCTTTGTACAATTTGTAACAAATAAGCCACTTTCAATTCGGTAGAAATCACATAAATATGCACAAGACTGTAGTCTTAGTGGACAAAATTCAGGCTGCAATCCATACTTATCTGGGAGTAAGTTCCATTGACTATAATGGGACTTGCGTCTAATAGACATGCATAGGATTGGGCTCTCAGTTTGTCAGAACAGCTAAGAAAAGAAATAGAGACTGGGAGGACATAATGGAGGACATGATGGACACTGAGTAAATTCTTGAATCTGTTGATTCTTTAAGATTAAACACCTGGATACATTCCAGTTTGAATGTCTCTGCTTAAAATGAATTAATCTCTCTTTAGATATTTTTTTACATAACTAATTAGCAATCCCTGAGCTGGATGTGACCCCCCAAAGAAATGTTTCTGGACATAGGTGGCCATCCTACCAAAAACTGTTTTCTAGTTGGAAGAAATAAAAAAAAAACCTACCTTTTTATGCTATAGCTGTCTTTTGGATTTTGTTTATAATAGATAAATTTGCATATTTCTATGTAATGCTATGCCAAGGAAGATATGTTCCACAACTGTGAAAACCCTTAATGCTAGATTGTGCAAAATGTATTATGAAGCTGACCACTCCAGCCCCCTCAAAACAATGTCTGGAGAATAAGGTTCTCAAGTTTACAGAAGTTCATAGAATCATAGAACGTTAGAGTTGGGGTGACCTTAGAGGTCATCTAGTCCAAGGCCCCACTAAGGGCAGCCACTACAGCATCCTTGACAGGTGGCCATTCAGCCTCTGCTTGGAAACCTCCAATGAGGGACAGTTCACTGCTGCACGAGGCAGACTGTTCCAGCTTTGAGGCTGGACAGCTCTTACACTTAGGAAATTCTTCCTCATCATGTCTAGCCTAAATCTGATTCCCTGTCGTTTCAACCCATTGGTTCTAGTCTAGTAGCCCCAGAGAGTAAGGCCCGTTCAGTACATCCTTGGGAAATCATATCCGTGAGTCACATCCGTGAGTGTCAACCCATGTGGGATTTGCAACCACATATTTTCTCCAATTCAGAGGTTTATCTGTGAAAAAAGTCATGCTAGTTCCTCCTCCAGCGCTGTCACTTATCCTTCAGCTGTCTTCCTGTGTCTGCACGTGTCTCAGCAGCACTTGCCCGCTGAAGGGGTGGGAGTTCCCCCCTGAGGGTTTGCCCTTCTGAGGCAGTAAACTTCCTGGTCCTCCAAACCCTCCCTGGGAGACAGTCTAGCCTATGATGCTGTCTCACTTCCTCTGACGACTCAAGTCAAAATTCATGATCAGACAACAACGTGAGTTTTCCAACCAGACATTCAAAACCCTCATGGAAGATTCGGAACTCACAGATCGTGTGCTACATCCATGGGAAATACTGATTTCCCTGTGGGTTTTTGCATGTTTGTTCTGGGCCTTAGTTCTCCCCTCCTTCTGTTTGATAGCCTATCAGACACTTGAACAGCCCATTCCAACCCAACTCCTCTCCAAGTCAGGCATAAGTGTGGCCTAAGTGCAGCCTAAGTTAGGCAGGAGTTATGTCTGAGTTAGGTCAGAGGTATGCCTGAGTTAGGCAGGCGGCAGTTTCTGTGGCCCAGCACCACCCCAGGATCCAGGCAACACTTACCTCCCAGGCAGGCAGGCTCTCCAGGCTTGGTGTCTGGCTCGGTCATGTGCAGGCATGTGTGTCTGCACATGTCAGCGTCCATCCATGGCAGCTGCTGCAGTGTCTGTCTCAGCCCGGTCGCAAAGGGGCTGACCGCAGGCAGGGGGGTTGCGCCAGTCATGTGGTGGACGCAGGGCAGGTGACAGGAGAGCGAGGTGCCCGAGCCAGCTGCCACAGGGCACCCTGTGCATCAGCCACCTGCTGCAGGGGAGAGTGGCCGTCCCCCCTCCTGCAGAAGGCGATGCCACCCCCATGCCACGTTGAGGCTGCACGTGGGAGTCATGGGGGGGAGCGGGGGAGGGAAGGGAAAGAGGGGGGTGGGAACGTCACACACAAGGGGGGGCTCATGATGTCTGGAACTGCCTCTGACATGACTTGCCCGTGCGCTGCCTGAAGCCCTGGACCTCCAGGGCCGGGGCAATGCCCACAAAGAAGGCATCCCGGCGTGCGTTCTGCTCTGTGCCCCGGCCAAGACCGAGAGATGCCTTGGGCTTGTCTGCTGAGAGCGTGAAGGGCTCACGCAGCTCATCACGCCCCCAGATGGGGCGACGACAGCGCCTCTCGGCAGGCGCTCTGGCAGGGTGGGGGGTGGCCAGCAGCCATCATCAGGGAGTGGGAGGCAGACACACAGGCAGGCAGACAGTGGGTGCTGGGGAGGGGCATGGGTGGGTCAGAGACAGACAGACAGACAGACAGACAGACAACAAGGCTGGTGGGAGAGAGATTCCGAGAGAGGGGTCTGCAGAGACCAATAGGGACACAGGGGTTGCTCCGCAGATGAAGGCAATGCAGAAACAGGTGCCTCTTATGCAGACGGACTGTGGGCGGAAGCGGCTGCATTACGGGCGGACCTTCGACGGAAGCGGCTGCATTACGGGCGGACGCCCTGGCTGGCAAGATCCCCGGTTGCTGAGCGGCCACTACACAGATGCAGCGGCCACTAGTGGCCCCGCTATGGGCTCCGTGGCGCCTGTCCCTGTTTGCCTGCCTGAGAGGGCCCCCCAACTCCCCCTCCCCTCTGTCCCATGGGGGTCTGGCAGCCTCCCTGCTGTGTTCTCCCTGGGAAGGAAGTGGCAGTCCCTGGAAGGGATTCATGCAGGGGCTTCAGTGCTGGGGGCTGTCTGTGTGTGGAGGGCAATGCTTGTGTAACACTGGGCACATATGTTTCAAGGAGGCTCTGCCCGAGGGGCATCTTTATTGTTCTGGAACGTTAGCAGAGATGGCCAGGCGAGGCTGCCAGGGGTAGTCACAGCAGCCAATCTGAAAGCAGCAGCAGCACACATGCCCCATGGACCTGGAGACGCAGGCTTTCCCCCTGTGGAACCACAGCCTGCTTCATAGAAAGGGGAGGGACAGCAAGAACGACAGCCAGGGAGGTGGAGCAGCAGGGAGGTGGAGGTGGAGCAGCAGCAGTGCCGGCAGCTGAGGGGGGTTGCAGGGCTGGCTCTCTGACCTCTGGCAGCAGCGAGGCAGAGGACTGTGGGGCAACCAGACTGCGGGCCCAGGGGTGCTCCCAGGAAGGTAGGTGGTAGTGGACGTTCCTGGGGAGACAAAAAACAAGGGGGTGTTACATGGCAGCTGGTGCGTGGTAGCAATCGCCAGTGAAGACAAGCCAGTGTGTCGGTTGCAAAAGCCTGCAGGGAGAGAAATAACACAGCTGATAGGTGTGACACACATAGCATGGTCTGAGCTGCTTACCCGGGTGTAAGGCAAGCATGATCCTGTAAGGGAAAAGGGTCAAAGAGAGAGAAGACAACACATATATTGGGTCACAACCATGGCAATCCTAGCAATACTGACCTGTCAGTTGACCCTGTGGAGAAAAAGGGGGGGGGGGAACAGCTGGTGTCTACAGACGGTTAACAGCACCACCACACTCGTGGTGTTGTATGCTCACATGACAACAGGCAGCAATCTGACACAATAGTGGTAAAGCGGCATGTATCCTATATATCATAGCAGGCATTGCAGGCAGGCATCTGACTACTCATTGGTAAAGAGGCATTTCAGAGAAGGCATTGCAGGCAGACATGAGAGGGCACATTGGTAAAGAGGCATATCATGGCAGGCTATGCAGGCAGACATGAGAGGGCACATTGCTAAAGAGGCATATCATGGCAGGCTATGCAGGCAGCTATGAGACAAGACATTGGTAAAGAGGCATATCATGGCAGGCTATGCAGGCAGCTATGAGACAACACATTGGTATAGAGGCATGTATCCTACCTATATTTCTATATGCAAAGAGGCAGATGTCAGAACACATGTCAGCACAACCCCTGCTCTTACCTGCACTTACCTGCTGGTGTTGTTGCCTGTGTGTGTGTGGGGGGAGAGGCTGGGAGAAAGACATGGGTTAGCAAATGGTAGCATGGAGACAGCTGCCCAGGCACAGCTGTAAACAGTTTGGCCAAAGCCAGAACAGCCCTCTCTGCCCTTGAGGGGGGGGGGAGAGGAGAAAAGAAGAGAGAAGTGGGGTGTTTGTGAATTTTGCCTCCACCGACAAAGTCCCACTTTGTGGCTGTGGGGGACAGAATCCCACGCCACGTGCTCAGAGAGAGAGAGAGACTGGGGGCCTGGGGCTGGGCTTTTGTGGGAAAGAGGCTGGGTGCTGATAGTCTCCCTATCTTAGGCATAACTCTGTCGGTTTCCAGACCTAGCAGGCCCAACTCCGTCCTAACTCTGACCTAACTCAGGAGTAGGGTGTTAGAAATTTTCAGGAGAGGGCTGGCTTGGGTAAGGTAAAATGGCTCCTATGGGTCTCCTCGAATTTGGGTCCACCTTTTTGGTCGACCTAAAATTTGTGTCAGCATTTGTGTTGGAGGAGGCGTGTCTGTGCTTCCCAGGGTCTGGAATCCAACGTTAATTGGTTGCCGCCCCCGTTACACCCACGGTCTGCCCATGGTCCGCCCACTTTTAGGTCAACTTTAGGTCTGACTTGTGCTGCTTAGCCCTTGGGTTGGAATGGGCTGTTCTTAGTCCGTCGGTCGTAACTTCGACCTAACTTTGACCTAACTTCGCCCTAAATGGTTGCGTTCCAGACCTAAAGTCGCCCTAAACGACTTGGGCTGACTTTAGGTCTGACTTGGGCTGCTTGGCCCTTGGGTTGGAATGGGCTGGAAGACAGATATTTTATCTCCCATTAGTTGTCGCTTCTCCATATTAAACCCCTGGCCACCTGGCTTTAGAACAACCTTCCCCTACTACTCTGACTTCAAACACAGGACCATTTTTCTATGTAGCCTTTGCCTCATATCTGGAATGATTATGCTGGATAGAGGAACCTGCATTGCGCCCATACAGAAAGAAGCCAGAACACTGCAGAAACTCATCATATTAAATTAGCTTTCAGATTCTGTTAGTAAAACAGGTTTGCTTTTCTGATTTTTAAATGAGTCCAGAGCACAACACAGTCGGGGTCATTCTGTTTGCCCATTGCACACATCATACTTAACATTCAGTGTCTGTTGCTTAATCTTCTCCATATCTCTGAGGGCACTGTGCTAACATTTTAAACCCTCTAAATGACAGCTGCATGATGAGGCATCGAGGGAAGACCCAAGGGCATTGAAAATGTACATGGTAGTTTGTGCACATATGCCTGCTGGCGACATGTGTTCACATAACAGCTACATGCATGTGCACATGAACACTCATAACTGTGTATACATGATCACATATGGTGAGTGTGTCTATTGTCAACCATATCATTAAGGGACAAATGACATGTTACAGTGAAGGCCTCCCCCTTTTTTGCTTTGTTTTTGAATGGGGACCTGAAAAACATGGTAAAACCATGGTGGAGGGTTGGGGGTCTTTAGTACTTTGCCCCACCACTATTCCAATCCTGATTACAGCCTTAGTGTGTGCAAACCCCCCCCCCACACACACACACACTGCATGCACTATTTCTATTGGGGGGAAAGTGATTGAATGTGCAATAAAAATAGCACATGGAGGTTGTGCAACTGAAATTGGAACCATGATGGGGGCAAAGTAATAAAGCCCCCCTACCCCCACCATGGTTTTGCCACATTTTGCAGCCTCCACATGTTGTTCATAAGACAGAACAACATTGCGCCATGTTATACATTCAGCATAATGTGTAGTTTGGCCCTAAGTTGTTGCCGCCCCCACACATAAAAAACACAAATTCTTTAAAGCATCTTGCTGTTTTCATCAGCAAAAGGCCTTTACACTTGTTGTTTGGTCTCCTGTTCAATATGGGATTGTATGGTTTGCTTCAGTGCTCTTGCATTGGGACTTTTCAGAAAGAGCATTTCACTTGCCACATTCAGAGAGTTGCGTTATCAAGACACTCAAAATTTGACTTCCAGATCTGAAAAGATGGTAGTACCATTTGAACCATAAAGTCAGGCCTGCAGTCATAAACAGGCCAGGAATTATATCCCCCCACATATCCCAGTGGTTGTTCACACTGTCCTTTGTCAATTTCAATTCACCATGGCTTAATCTCAGCAAGAACTCACTGAGGACCAGCCTTGGGATATACAAAAAACATTGTTTTTTGACATCGTTGTTTTGATATGCTCAGGCTCTCCAGTTTCTCCTCTTCCATGCATCCTGCAGCTTCTGAGGTCAAGAGCACACCAGGAATGGAATCTGCCTTGTAATAATAATAATAATAATAATAATAATAATAATAATAATAATAATAATAATAATTTTATTGGCTTTTGACGTAACTTAGCCAAGTCCATGTCTTCATATGACTTCCATGCCTTCAGAGGGGAAATTGTTGTGGCTTCTTCTACCACTGCAGTGCTCTAGTGGGAAAATTTGCAACTGGTAAAATTCACCCTCTATATCCCACTTAGAAGTTCAGAGGCTCTCTTTGGTTCCAAACTTAGCACCCCTAGCGCCTTCTAATATACCATAATAAGGGAAATTACCTTGAAAGAGAAGTCACCACCACCCCGAGTCAATGGCGTAGGGGACAGAGTGTTGGGGGGCCCACACAGATTCAGGTGCAAACCTCCACTTAGCTATGAAGCTCATTGGGCAGCCTTGGGCCAGAGATAGCGCAGGCATCTTGGTTCCTGAAGCAGAAGACCCCATATGGCACTCCCATGGTGGCGAAAATAGAATTGTAAACTAAAGAAGTAACACTGTGCTATGGTACCCAAACTCTGCCACCTGAGGTGGGCCTGGTTCTCCTACTGCCCAGTTCTGGGATAGCCTCTCTCCCTTACATGCACACCTAAACGTGTTCCACAGAATTGTTGTGAGGATAAAATGGGATAACCCCCCTTGAGCTTCATGGAGGAACGGCTGGATAGAAGTGATTCCCTCCTCCTTTTTTCAGAAGCCAGCGCTTTGAAAAAGAAGTACCGCAATCACTTAAGGGGAAAAAAGCTTCCCAGTTGGGCTTCTTCACTCTGCCCTGCTGCTCTTTTGTCATCTCTAAGCTGGCTCCAGGTGAGATGTGCAGTGCTGGCAGATGACACCCCCTTCTCCATCTGGGGCAGGTAAAGCCAGAACAACTCTCCAGTGTCTGAGTGCTGCTGAGCTGTCATTAGTATGCAAAGAATGTGAAGGGAGTGAAAGACAGAGAAAGTGAGAGAGAGAGAGAGGGAGCCAGTTGTTTTATTCATGGCTGGTGATATTACAGACTGAGTGAAAATCACATTATCGTAATGGGAAAGTTAGAGTTGCTGAGACGATGCCCTGAAGCCTGCACGCTGATTGGGGTGTGATTGCTATCTGTATTTATATGTAGAAAGCAAAGTTCACTCTCAGTTCAAGATGGTGGCGCCTGCCTCCTTCATGCTACATAATTCTTCAGCAGAGAGAAGGCTGGAAGAGAGAGGGATGCATGTGAGTGCCTAACTAGGCATGGGGTGGAGGGATTTCCAGAATGCACAGCATGTCCCTTCCTTTCTCTCCCCACCTCATCCTGTCCCCAGCTGCCCTGGTTCAGGTGCTGTCAAGATTCTGGCTCTTGTCAAAAGAGCAGGGGGAGAATGGCATTACAGATAAACTTGACAGGCAGCTGACAGGGGGAAAAAGCTGGAGAGAGAACAGAAAGGAGATAAGGCAGGGGACCCTTGGAGAGCTGTTTGGAAGCAATATACAGGCAGACGCAACTCTGAGCCTGTGCACAGGTGAATCACTTGACTTATGCTCTGCCAGCAGGACCCTGCGCACATGTCTAATACTGACCACTCACAAGGGGCATTATTACAAATCAATATGCACCAGAGACCTCATATTTTCTTCTCTGCCTTCCCTTGAAAGATCATCAACGGGTCAAAAACTCTGTATTGGCCTGGCCACATCTAAAACCAGGTGTTGATGCCTCAAGCCAATTATCAATCCAGAGGGTCAGCTCCATTTCCTGTCCAGTAGAGGGCACTGTGGCACTAGATAGCCAGGGTGTGGCCAGATAATAGCCCTTCATGTAGCTGTGGTAAAGAGGGGCTTGTTGCCTAACAACACAAGGTTTGCAAAACTGCAAGGTTTGCAAGGTGTAGCAAAACTGGGACTGTCATCTCTTGCTTGCTCCACGCCCAGCATTACCAATGTTGGCATACCATACAGTACATATTTTGCTGTCTGTAATAGGGCAGGTACAAAATACTGGATATAATTTGTCAGCCAACAAATTATCCCTGCCTGTTCCCATTAAAAACTCTGCAGCAACAGGGAAAACTCCATGATGATGTCAGGTAATCCATTCATTCCACATCATCTCCCACGCACAAGTCACAAACATGCTGCCAAAAAGAGTCCATGCTTATGCCATACATACCCCAATGGCTGAACAGGTGGATTCCTCTGGTCTCCGCTGCCTCTTCAGGCTGAGCCAGGTTTGTAATCTGCATTGCACTGAGTGTGGGGAAGATCCTTGTCTCTGCACTGGTTAATGGGGCCGCTGATTTGCCTGTGGAAACACAGGGATAAGAATAAATATTAGTCAACATCTACGACCGATAGTTTCTGTTTTACAGCTCAATCCTAACTAAATCCCCTCTGCCAATGCAGCTACCTCTTTTTCCTCTTTTTTTTTCCGGCCTCTAAGTGGCCGTCCTTTCCTCAATCGTCCGCTCCCCCCCCTTTTTTTCCACTGAGGAATTATTTTTTCCCTGCTGCAGAATTATTTATTTATTCCCCCCACTGCAAAGTGGTGGTTTTTTTCCTGATGGCTGGCTGAAATGCCGCTGCTGCTGTGTCTTCCTTTATGTCCCGGCCAGCAGGCTGCGTCCTTCGCAGCTGGCCGGGACTGAATACTGGCTTGCATGCCTACTGATTCATGCGGGCGCACACAACGCCTGGGAGCTCTGATGGTCCCGAAGAGCTCCCAGGCATTGCGTGCCTGTACCTGTACGAGGCTCACGCAGTGGTGTGAGCCAGTATTATTCAGTCCAGGCCAGCTGTGGAGGATGCAGCTGGCCAGCTGGGAAAGGCCAGGACAGTCTCAGTTTCCATGGCAGGCCAGGACAGTGGCCGGGATGGACCCCATAAACTGGGACTGTCCCAGTTTTTCTGGGATGGATAGTAAGGGGGACAGTATTTGGCATTCTACTTCAGGTGTCAGGAGGTCTTGGGCCAGCCCTGTCTACACAAACTGCACTTTTACCACAGTCCTCACCCCCAAAGTTTCCACTTGGATGCTCTAAGTTTAGCGGATATGAGGATAGGTAATCTAGCCCCATATTGCACACTTTGATATATGAGACAAGTGTTCCTTCTCTCAGTGTTTTCTTCTTCAACCCCAACCCCAACCCCCTTTCCCAGGTACATTCTTACTTCTGCTTACTCGCTACCCATGTTCATCTCTGCATGTAGCTCCTCTGGGATTTTCTCTTTCTATCAGAAAGGCTTAGGTTGGTAGAAAATTCAAAAGCCAATCCATTCCCCACCATCACCAAGAAAGAATTGTCATGGTTTATACACACTCTGTCTCTATCTCAGAACTAAAGTACTGATTATTTAACTGATGACTTCTAGTCTAGATATTAACATAAGGGCGGCAATCAAAGGAAGAAAGGGAGATGGAAGCAGGGGTAAACAAGGGAAGCATATGTGATTGTTTCCGTTACAGATATGCACTTTAACCTGTACTATATCCCTGACCTTAAACTAATGTTACAGTCTTGCCACCCTGGACAATTGTCTCTTTTGCCAAATGGTACATTTGACACTTGCTGTGTCCCAGCCCGGGTATCACATTTTCGTCATGTTGGCAAATCTGTAACTGAGCAACCTAGGAGAGCATTACATGGTACGTACAGGCAATGGGAAATCTGCATGATTGAACCCATGGAAATGTATGCAAATTGGGTAAAAGTAAAGGTGACCCCTGACAATTAAGTCCAGTCGTGTCCGACTCTAGGGTGTGGTGCTCATCCCCATTTCAAAGCCGAAGAGCCAGCGTTGTCCGAAGATGCCTCCGTGGTCATGTGGCCGGCATGACTCTCCTTGCCGCAGCGCATAGCATACGGCTGGAACACGGAGCGCTGTTTACCTTCCCGCAAGCGGTACCTATTTATCTACTCACATTAACATGCTTTGGAACTGCTAGGTTGGCAGGAGCTGGCCAAGCAACGAGAGCTCGCCCCATCGCGGATTCAAACTGCCGACCTTTCGATCGACAGCTCATGGTTCAGCGGTTTAACCCACTGCGCCACCCCCTGGCCTGTATGCAAATTAGACATGGCTAAATACTTTTTCCCTACACTTGTCTCCCCTCCAGGATGGCAATCCTAGCTATGTGCAGATGGGGATAAGTGCGCATAAAGGTTAACCCTGTCTTTGCTGGATTTTAAGTTAGCTCAAATTAATTCAAGGGCCTAACATTCTGCTATAGCTTTTTATTCTGTCTCTCCCATCACACAGTCCAGCATGGACTTCCAGAGCATTCCGTCCAATGGTTTTATCATGTAGTTGCAGTTTTATGACCAGACTTCTAGCCGCAAACCTCAAAAGTAGTTGAGTTGGTTTTTCTCACTCTACCATGTATCATGGAAGAAAAAGGACAAATTTTGTTGAACATTTTGGCCTGGATGTTGGACAATGCAGACGTAGCTGGCAAAAAGCAGGATCATTCTGAGCCGGTCCCTTGGCAGGAGGTAGAGTGGAGTCACTCATTACTGAGTAGTCAAACTGCCACAGCAGACTATCTTTAAAAAGGCATTAGAGAGATCATGGGAAGAAGAAAAAAACCATAAGACAGAGGTGACAGAGAAATGAGAATGTGAGAAGCAGAAAGAGGCCAGAGGGAGACTGGCACTGGCAGGCAGAGGAGAGATTGATGGAACTGTACCAGATTGCTTCACCATAGTGCCTGGCTTGAAATGTGAAGATGCTCAATGAATGGTGCCAGTTTCCTAACCAAGAAAACACAGCTTTGCCACCCTGGAGCCAAATATACAAACGCTAGGACAGGGGTGTCCAACCTTTTAACACGAATGCTCCCGGACCTTTATTGGTTGTATAGGTAAAGAAGGTATCCCCTGCTCGCAATCCAGTCGTGTGCGACTCTAGGGTGCAGTGCTCATCTCCATTTCTAAGGCTGCAGAGCCAGCACTGTCCAAAGATGCTTCCATGGTCATGTGGCCGGCATGACTAACAGAACACTGTTACCTTCCCGCTGCAGTGGTACCTATTTATCTACTTGCAATTTCTTGCTTTCGAACTGCTAGGTTGGCAGGAGCTGGGACAGGAGACGGGAGCTCATTCCATCACGCGGCACTCGGGTCTCGAACTGCTGTCCTACCGACCTTCTGGTCTGCAGTTCAGTATCTTAACCACACTAAGCAACTATGGTCCCATTATTGTTGGTTGTATAGGTGAGGGAATTTCAGCAGGTGCAGCTGCTTTAGCAGCACCATCAGCAATTGCAGCTGCCAAGATTCTGTTTTCTACACAACCCTTAAGAATGCAGAAGCCCTAATGGTGGAAAAGGTTGGCCACCTCTACGCTAGGAGCTCCTGAGTGGTAACAGCTTGGGAAAGGGATGATGAACTGAGTTCAGCTGTAATTGTCATATCTCTACATATCTCTGGAAATATGTCATCCTTGGTTCTAGGCTTGGTCCCAAGATAGTGAGATCGCAAAAGATGGGGACATTCATCAGTCATATATTCAAAGGGAACCCTCACCTAGTCTGCTTTTCACTTAGGCTCCTGCACTTAGGTGTTTTTGTACATGGTGGCACTGTGCTGGAAAAGTTCACAGTGAAACAATGAGTGTCTGATACACAATGGACTGTTTTGGAAATGTTTTGTGGAGACAATCTTCATTTTTGCCTTTTGCTGAAAGTCCACTCAAGTCAGCTCAGGTTCCACCAAAAGGGACTGGTCAGAGTGTTGCTACCACAGATAGAAATGAGATTTTTAAGGAGTTGGATCTCATGGATGTCTTTGTGGCATACCTTGGTTTCAGAGTTCTTTGGGCATGTTGGGAGGGAGACTGACATTCTCATGCACCCAACTTCCACCTCAACTGCAAAAGATGTGACTCAAGAGACATAGCACTTTTTCTTCAAAGAGGAGGATCCAAAAATATAACTTAGAGACCCATAGCCACTATACCTCCAAAGACATAGGCAAGGTTAATGTAGGAATGAACTTGCTTCACCATCAGTGGTATCTGCAAATGGTCCCAGGAGAGACATTGTCCTTGTTGTTGTAACATTTCCGTGTTGGTCAGAGATTCGTGGAGTGAGACTGGGCTGCTCACAGCACATGTCTCCCTCTCCATCCCCTTGAGTGGAAGTACTAAGCTCTGCAGTTAGGGATGTAAGAAATCCACATACACTAGAAGTCAACACAGAATAGGAATGTTATCTCCATGTATTACATACACAATAGCCTATATGGGGAAGAGAAAAACAAAACAAAACAGGAATACATCTTATTTCCAGCAACTCTTTATGTTTTTCAATATTGGATATATTATAATACAGAAATGATAATGTAACACATTTGATCATGATACAGTTTACACAAGCATACTGTCTCAATTCCTACATGGACTCCTTCATGGATATTTTGCAATATGCTAAGCAGTCTGATAATATCTTAGCCCAAAGGCCACAGAGATGCCATGTCTATATAACTAATTCAAAATCATTGTAAGTCAGTGCAATGTTGAAGCAACATGAACGATACACTGTAAGTTTCGTGGATGTTCCCTTTCCCAGCTTACCTTATGGAGCAGCCATGTATAATGTTAAAGCAAACCCTGAAACAATTTACATGGAGTTTAAAAACCGCAAAGCACTTTATGACCATTATTTCATCATTCTTCACTCTCTCTATTCCTCCGAGTATATGGTTGCCACCTGGCTGCTTTCAGGCTGGCCTGACTCTCTCTCTCTCAATCTGTGTGTGTGTGTGTGTGTGTGTGTGTGTGTGTGTGTGTGTGTGTGTGACAGAGAGAGAGAGAGAGAGAGAGAGAGAGAGAGAGAGAGAGAGAGAGAGAGAGAGAGAGAGAGAGAATTGGACTTTAAAAAAATCGCTGTTTGACTGCTAGTAAAGGAACTAGCACATACAGATGATGAGCAATGGCCTGTGTTGCTACCTTCTGAGTTTGCCACCCTATGAAAAGCAGGGCTAAGCCAAAACTGCTCAATGTTCCCTTGCAAACATTTTTAGCACAGCTGAAAAATGTTTTGCTTTTCCAACAATTTTTGGCATGCCTTGTAACAAATGTTCATCTCAGTCGCCTTCATTTGCCCTCAGTGATGTCATCAACATGCAGCCAAATCTGAGCAGCTATGTAGCATTGTGATGCCATCATGACCACAATGTGATCCAGGCTAGGGTGGGATTCCCTCTGTTACTAATCCAGTAAAGAGGAAGAAGAAACAACAGTCAGAAGGGGGTACATGGGGAAATGGTGCTGAAGAACTGATGGAACAATAGTGCTAATGCAACAGAATTGGGAAATTCTGGACAGGGCTGGCCCATGACCTCCTGATATGTGATGCCGCATGCTGCCCCCCTTACCCGATGATATACGAGCCTCTGCCCCTTCCACTCGCCAATGTTCCAGCTTAGCACTCTCCTCCCCTCCACATTACCTTTTCCTCTCTGTACCCTCTTCCTTTTCCAATCCAGGGAATGGAAGGAGAAGGAAAAGCAGTGGAGGTAAGTAGGTAGACAGAGATGGGTGCCCCTCACCAATCTGTTGCCTGAGGCGACTGCTTCAGTGGGCCTTCTAGATGGACCAGCCCTGATTCTGGGCATCAACAGTCTGTTGCATGGGGGAATGGCAAATTCCGATCTGCGCCAGAGGGGTAGCCATGTTAGTTTGTTGTAGCAAAACCAACAAGTGATCTTATGGTACCTTAAAGACAAACAATTTATGGTGGCTTAAGCTCCTATAGACTACTATCTGGGGATAACACTGATGAAGTGGGTTTTCATCCATGAAAGCTTACTTCATCATAAATCTAACAGATTTATGTTAGATCTCTTTAAGATGCCATTAGCATCTTTGCTAGTTTTTGCTGTGCCAGGTGCAAGGGAGTGGTGACAGGATACAAGTATCTTGTTGTCCTGTGCTTCCTGAGGCATCTGGTGGGGCCACTGTGTGATACAGGAAGCTGGACTAGATGGGCCTTTGGCCTGATCCAGCAGGGCTTTTCTTATGTTCTTATGACTTGAAAAGCAAAAGTGGAGAATATTTGCTTCTGCCCAATTATAGCATATTCTTACATTTTCAATTTTGGAGGCAAAGCTCAGAGATGGAAGTTTACAGAAGAAGACCCACAATGCTTTGGTGTGAGCATTTCTTCAGGGAGTAGAAATCTTCAGTCAATGCACTTGATCACCACAAGATATGGGTATCCAGAGCCTGTGGTAGTTTTCTGACCCTCTGAAAAACTGAGGTAGATCAAAACAGAAGGAAGCTGTGACTGTGTCATGGAAGGAAGAGATGCTGCAGAAAGCAAAAACTATTGGGTGCAAAAACAATACATTTCAATCATGCAAGTTCTTTCTAGGTCAGGGGTACAGTATATCTGGAATTCAAACCAGGCCAGGGAAAAACTGCTTAATAAAAACACAGGTTATGGTGGATTTCACTCTCTTCCCCTTCATGATCCTTTTGGTATAAAATATAGACCTCATTCTCAATTTATAGGTTGCCCCAAATATCTAGTTTGGTCAGTTCCTCCTTTTTCTTTTGTCATTCCCTTGTTGCTCTGTGTCTGTCCTCCCATCCCCCCAATAAGATTCCTTATTTGTACTCATTGAGTTCAATGGCAATAGGACCACAAGGCTTTCAGTCTCTCAGCAATTCACACAGTGAGGGATCGCAAACACAGCTGGCCTATGGAGCATGGTTGGCCAACTGCAAGAGGCTAGAAAGGTTGGTGCCAAGCCAACTTCATCGCATTCCTCTGAATCCATAGAGAGGAGACACAATGTAGACATAGTGATGCAGGAATTCTCCCTTCCCCAGTTTCTTTTTCGATGAGCTTAGGTGGGCCTTAGATGTTCACGAGAAGAGGTGGGAAGGCACTGCCAACAATGGGTACTTGAAATTCTCCCAGGGGGCTGCAAATAGTCAGGGAAGGTAACCCAAGAACCCATAGGCCTTATGTTGCACAGGCCTGCCCTAGGAGACAGCAGCTATTTGATAAACAAACAAACCCGACTCGAATGTTCAGTTTCATATGTGCTTACCGTAACTGTTGAACCATTTCCCATGGAGAAGAATGTACATGTTCTAAATGCAACGGGAATCAGATGGACATGAAATCTTTTGTTTTGCCTGGTGTTTTCCCCTTCTGCATCTTTGAGAGGAAAACCACAGCCAGCACAGGCCACACTACTAGTTGCAGAACAAAAGTTCAGATATTTCCAGGTGTGGGCTTCTCCTGTGCCACCGTGTACCTGTTTTTCAGAGAACTTCACACCCAAACTTCCAGTTTGCTGGAACACAGAACTCCTTGCCACAGGGGGTGGTGATGGCACCTTGGCCTGGATGCCTTTAAAAGGGGATTGGACAGATTTATGGAGGAAAAGTCCATCACAGCTTACAAGCCATGATGGGGATAAGCAACCTCCTGGTTGTAGGAGTAGGTTTTCTTTGTGCCAGGTGCAAGGGAGTGGCGACAGGATACAGGTATCTTGTTGTCTTGTGCTCCCTGAGGCATCTGGTGGGGCAACTGTGTGATGCAGGAAGCTGGACTAGATGGGCCTTTGGCCTGATCCAGCAGGGCTCTTCTTATGTTCTTATGTTAAATCCTTGTGATGCCATCCTTGTGATGCCATGCAAATGCCCATCCTCAGAGTCTGTATGTATGTGGAACATGAGCCCAACTCCTGGACTTTGTTCCATCTTTTGCAGCAATTTACCAAATTTCTCCCGCTTACTCGACAGGCTCTTCTCTTCCTGCTTTCCTTCTTATCTCATCCCCCTCTGCCCCCATTTCCGTGGTCTAACCAGATCAGCAGCTTCTTACACCTGCTGCTACCTGCTTCGCTGACTCTGCTGGAGCCCACAGATGTGTGCGTGTGATTAAATACAGAAAATGGAAGCTTAGTGGAGAAATGCCACTGAGGGGGCCCTTATGGTTGTGGAGCAAGCAGTACAGCTGCAATGAGATTTCCCTGTGCTCTCCTCACTGATTTTCATGATTGCGAGGGGTTGGGGGTTGGGGAGGGATGAAACAAGGGAGGAGAGATATGAAGGAGTAAGGCATTCGTCAAATTGGCATATGAAGATACAAAGGTTTTGTGCTTTGGCACAGGGTGATCTGAGGTATCCCAATTCAAGTGAAGTGGCCTGCAAGGAATGGAATGGGAAGCTCAGTTGAGCACCTGGGCTCTTGGGAAAAGAGCTGATGTTGGCAATTTTAAGCTCGCATTAGGAAGTAAGACTCAATCGGCGCATTACATGACAGAGTGAGGTGCCAAAACCCTGGACTGTTTCAGGTGGCAGATGGGGAGTCATTTTTTTGAATGCTTCTCATATTATTATTCCCATTTTTAGATGGGAGGGCTGAGACAGAGAGAAGGTGACTTGCCTATGGCCACCTAGTAGTGGGCTAGTGGCAGAGGAAAAATTCAAACTGGAGACTTCCTGACTCTAGTCTCTCAGCCAATATCCTGCAGCAGATCTCTTGCACTATACCAGTGATTTCCTGATACCACTGACTTGGAAAGCGGATTATTTTCTGGGGAAAATATCGTATTATTCCTTGTGACTGACGAGGAATATGTGCCAAATGTGCCAAATTGTTGGTATGCTATTAATCAGAAGTCAAAAGAAAGTATTAGCTTATTTTTTATTAATGTAGAACCAGTGAACATGGTGTTTTTCATTTTAAAAAAATCCCACTTTTTTGCATATGCTTTGCAAAATAACATAAAGAAAGAACAGCTCCCTGTCCCTAGGAAGGTACAATCAAAATTTGAACCACGGGGGAAGAAGCAACAGGGAAAGAGGAGAAAAGGGAGAGAGAGAGAGAGAGAGAGAGAGAGAGAGAGAGAGAGAGAGAGAGAGATGGAAGGGATGAGAGATGGAAGGGTAGCAAGGGGACTACCACATACACAAAAGCAGCCAATGGCCATTGTTAGTAGTCCTCTGAGAGGAAACAATGAATTGCAAGGAACAATTGTAGTGATTGTTTGTGTAAATATAAACCTTTGGACTCCGCAGACATGATCCTCCACATAGTCTCTTTTTTACTTCATCAGCAAAGGTTATGAGCGAGGTTTAGAATTCTCCTTCCAAATTCAACAACAGGATTTGAAGGTTTTCAATTCATGATGTAGTTTGATGCACACTTGATGATCCCAGTCAAAGTTACCGGCAGTGCTCTCGAGGCTCAGTCAGGCAGCTTTTCTTAAAAAAGAGCGGGTTGGTGTTTATTCAGATTCCACTGAATTTCAGACATCTTAAATACCCATGTCATCATCATCTGATCCATATTTTAGAATTAGATTTGGTGGTGATCTGAGTGCATTCCTCTCACTAACATACATCTGCTACAGTCCAGTCTCTACCAAGGGCATAGACAGCTGCCAATCTGTCACTAAGCCATCTATTACTTGAGTGAGAAGTATTCTTTGGATGGCTTCATCCTCTGTGTGCAATCCCTACCAACACACATTCAAAGTCCCTCTTTTTTCAATCGCTTCAGGTGCCCTCCTGCTTACACCTTTTAGCATGAAAAGTTATTAAGCTTCCTAATCTGCCTCCTCCTTTCTTCTCCTATGTCCTGCATCTTCCCACCCTACCATAAATCTTAATTGCATCTGTGATTTTCCCCCCCTGCAGCATTAATTAATCATATTTAGGCCTCTTACCAGCTGTTGCTACAAACCAACCTCCCCCAGCCCAAGGCAGGTGCCTCTTACTTTGCATAAGCCCAAGCAGTGGGAGGAGGGGATCCTTTTTTCCTCTTCTCTGGAGCTCTGAGATACTAATTCATCCACCTTGCTTGTCAATATCACGCTGTCTTCTCTATTCTGAGATGGGTCATCCACCTCTGCTCTTCTCTGCTTGCTCAGGATTTCAGCTCAATGCAGTCCCTTTCGAAATTCACAGCCAGCAAGATTAACGGCTCTAGCCTACCCAGGGCTGGCCTACCAAGACTAGTGTACCCAGGGCTGCTGGTTTGTGCAATGCAGCAGCGCCAAAACAGCCTCTGCTGCAGGCCAGTTGGGGCCCAGGCAGCAGCAGGGATGCAAGTACAGAATTTTTTTACTTACCTACTCTGCCGCTTCCTGGGCCCCAGTGGGCCTACTCGGATCCACACCAGCCATTTTGCTGGTGTAAATCCAGTAGGTCCAAGGGGGCATGTCAGGCTCGGGCCAGGGGCATAAGATATTGCAGGTACCACTGCCATCGAGATCCACCCCTGCCCTACCCCCAGCCTGGCTCGATCCCTTCCCCAATCCTCCCACCTCCACCAACCTATATGCTCCAGCAGAGGTTTGGCGTTCCACCACTGCTGGCACAGGGCTTCCTGGCTCTTGCACCATTGTAGTGAGCTGTCTGCTATCAGAGCAGCTCGTGCAACAGTAGGCTTGGCCTTATGCTGACGGATCGCGAGACCCATTAGTGTCAGGCCCTGATAGGACTGAACAGTAAGCCTTACTCTCAGAACAGATGTTCAAAATGATGGAAGCAAGGTTTTTAACTGCACAGAACTCTTCTTTAGGTACTCAAAGCCAAAACAAATAAAATAAGCTATTGCATGCATGCTCAGTTTGATGTCAACCTGGTAAGCAGAAGTGTTTTTAAAACAAAGGAGCAGAAACGTTTAACCAGGAGCTAGGTCAGGTGGATGTACATTACAAACTGCCTAGCTTTGCTGCAAGAATAAGTGTATACCCCTTCACCATGAAAGGAAGCAAATGATTTTAACATGACAATGGGGGGAGGGAATACAAAAATAATTACTTTTAAGAACATAGGAATAGCCCTGCTGGTCTGGATCAGGCCAAAGGCCCTTCTAGTCCAGTATCCTGTTATGCACTGTGGCCCACCAGCTGCCTCTGGGAGGTCCACGAGCAAGAGAGAAAAGCATTCCCCTCTCTCACTATTGCTCCCCTGAAACTTTAAATAACCAGGTGGATCTATTCTGTGGGCTAAAGCAGAAGTGGTCTCAGGGTTCCTCAGACTTGTGCCAGCTACAGAGCTGGTGCAGGTCTAAGGAGACCCATTGCGGAGCAAGAGGCTTATGGAGGGGTAAGGGGATTTAAATCCCCCAATACGCACGCCCCCCTGGATACAGCATACTCCTTTTTGGCATGGCTGCACCAGTGCAGGGGGATAGGATTGGGCTCCTAGTTAGAGATCTTTGTCATACCATGCGAGTTCAGACTCAGCCTTGCTGCTTCTCTGGATGCATAGCTACTTCTCTGTACTGTTTTCCTAGTTGTGTGTCCCATGCACAAGGACTTATTGCAGCCAAGCAGGATTGTTCTGGGGGTAAGGATTGCATTAGCCATAGTTAATGTCACAGGCGAATGTTCTCCCATGACATGTGATCCTTACATCACCCACTGTGACCCTGCATTTGATACCATGGAGTGATGCACAGGGAGAACCCTGTGAAGGCCACTACAGAGGACAGGAACTTGGCAACAAACCTATTTTCTACAGTCAGTTATCTGCATCCGTCATTTCCCTAATTCTCCCTCTTCTCACTACGACATGTCGAGTTGAGAATGCCTGGCATCTTCTTCCTTGTAAACTGAGATGCATAGAAGGAGCCCAGAATTTTTATAGTCAATGGTAGAGATGAGATTTGAGCCAAGAACTTTATATTTCATGGTTTCATCACTATACTACACTAGCAATCACCCTAAAGCCAACTCAGTGGGAAAAACAGCTATTGAATGCAAGCATTAAGTGCAGTGATGCTGCCCTCTGTCCATTGTACCACCCTTGCAGTGCCACTGTTGTGCCACTCAGACTTGCTGTTTTTACCCCTATCCAGCTCAAGCACCTTTCATTTCCCATTCTTTGTTTTATTTTCCTCATTCATTTTCTTCTGTTCTTGTGTCCAATTCAATAGTTATGCATTCTGTTCTTGGGCTGGATCAACCACCACCAAGTCCTAGACTGGCCAGTCCTTTTTGCAGTTGATGCACGTTCCTCAGGCATCAACTATCACATCATGTCCATTGACAGGGCGCCTCTATCTGGGACAGGCATAATTTTCTGAAATCCATCCTATTTACACCCCCATGTAAGCTCACTAAATAATCCTTCCTGCTCTTGGTTGCTAATAAGCCACAACTATTTGTAGCCGGCTGTCACTTCCCTTACTGACTCATTGTTCCCATAAACAGCACTTTAAAAATCTGTCTTGGTAAGTTATCCTCTCCAGCCCCCTCAGTCACTATATGATCTTCCGCTCTAACATCCTTCATTGTGAAGGACACTGAACATTTGGAAAAATTTGTACCTACCCTTGAAATGTTAAGAAGCTGTGTGGGTTGACAACAATTTATGAGCAAGTGGGACTTGAAAAAGGTAATGAAGGAAGGTGATTAGAGCTGTCATCAGGACGGAAAACCAATGGCAGATGTCCCTCATAACTAATGAACCTAATCCGAGGGTGCTGGTATATTTCTGGTAAAATGGAGCAGCATGGAACTCCACCTAGCATTCCAGGTTGTGCTCCAGAGAGACAGGGCTGGCCCAAAACCTTCTGGTTCCGGAGGTGCATGCCAAATGCTGCCTCCCATTACTGGGTGATGAGCCAGTCTTTGTTCCTCCTGCTTCCTGGATTGGAAAGAAGCGGGGGGGGGGGGGGGCAGAGTGGAAGAAGTGGAAAGGAGAGGAGAGTGGTGGGGTAGAGTATCTCTGATGCTCTTCTCTCCTCCGTACTTCCTATTCTACTCTGCCCCCTCTTCTTTTTCCAATCCAGGGAGCGGGAGGAGGAAGAGCAATGCAGGCAAGTGGGCAGACGGGCACTCATTGCTAATTTGCTGCCTGAAGCAACCACCTCAGTCAGCCTCATGAATGGGCTGGTCCTGCAGGGAGGCTTTAGGAGAGGCGGAATATGAGTACCTGCACATCCATGCTCCTTTAACTTGCACATCCTTGCTCCCTTAACATTTTTAGAGCAGAGATTGTCATAGCAAACCATCCGATGGCTGTGTTTGTTTTTCAACTTGGAAATAGCAGGAAGTGACGTTCCTAGCATGCTTGATATCGCTGCTACCGGGGGCTCCCAAAATGAACGGAAATGACCGAAAATCAGAATGGCTGCTATTGATTCTCGTCCCTCCCACTACATCTCCCAAGCTCCTTTGCAGCCAAGCAGCCTTCCTTTTGGTGCATGAGGCTGCCATCATTATTTTCTCGTCCCTCGTACTACATCTCCCAAGCTCCTTTGCAGCCAAGCAGCCTTCCTATTGGTGCATGAGGCCGCTATTTTTTTCTAGCTTCGAGCTTGGAGTTGAAACTTCTAGCGTGGTGAGCGGGCTGGAAGGAGAAAAAAATCGCAACCCGAGTGCACTACAAGGTGAATAAAACGGCTCTCAAGCGCTCCTAGCACTAGAAGCTGAAAAACAAACGCAGCCTATGATTACTCCACACATTTTACACTTTTCATGGCAACATGTGCAACTCATTTCATGTGTTCCTACAAAACTGTAGCGTAAGCACATGGCAAATGCCCATTTGGCATATGCAACCATGTAAAGTTTGACGTGGCTCTCAAAAGTGTGAATAAACACTGTTTAGTTAGTTGGTTGTGCTAGCCAAATGGACAGAGGCCATACAGCATTTGAAAAAAAAAACAGATAATACAAAATACAAATGGCAAGATACCAAAAGTACAGTACCCCAAACTCAACGATATTCATATCCATGAACAATGGCTTGTTCACTGTAATAAACTGGAACTAGCTCTTGGAACTTCAAGGAGCCCAATCCTAATATCAATCAATCTCAAGATCAGATGAGAGACAGGTGACAACTCCTCAGCCGTACTAGAATAAATCCACGGGGGAAGGGTGTCACTTGACTATTGGTGTCACAGGCAGTGGTCAACAGGTGGTTGCCATTTTCATGAAATCACATTAAAGTAGATGTTCTCTGTGGGGAAAGAATCATATTTTTCCACAATAAAAACATTGCTGTTTGCATACTGAAAAAATGCACTGTTCCCACATCCAATGTGTAACCTCATGGGATTAACTTGTGGGTTGTGTGCAGCAAATGTGCATTTGTTGCACAAATTCCCCTATCCATGTGGAAAGATGCTAAGTGACTAATCTAGGCCTCATAAATCTATAACGCTTCATAGTTCTCCTCCTCCACTCTTCCTTATGTTGTAATGTTATCCCTGGTGATAATTCTGTTGTACACTGAAGAGAGAGACAATCAAGGTGAAGGCAGACTGCCCAAAGTCACAGGGAATGCCTGTGGCAAAGAAGGGAATGCAGTCTGTGGTTTCCAATGTCTTTAGCTGGCATTTCTGCTGACTAGATCATTTCATTTCTAGTTCTCAGTGGTCACAACCCAAGAGAACCTGTACTAAGAAGAACTCTGCTACAAATGAGAAAATGAATGTATCTTGTTTTACATTTTTTTTCCTGCCTGGACTTGCTCTCTGATTGGGTCTAACCTAGCCTATCTAGGAAATCTGTTTGATTTGCAGATTTGTTTGCTTTTTTGCCACCTGATTAGTTTTCTTTAAAGCTTGATATTAGTTAATGTACAATTATAAATGTGTGTCTATTTAAAGGTATTAGTATATGCAAACAACAGAGGGAACTCTTGTGTGTACAGGCACTCACTACTGTACCTCAGTTTCCCTCATGCAACTGATTTAGAACGCTGTTGCCCATGAAAGTTCCTGCCACACAATGACCAGTTAGTTTCTAAGGTGCCCCAGCGTCCTTTGGTTTTTTCTTTTTTTTTCTGCTACAAATTAACATAGCTACTTTTTTGGAACATATGTTAGTGTCTTGTAATGACTTCTAGTACCAAGTGTTCCTAAAGCATATTGTTTTGGGCTGCTGCTGAAGACAGGACACTGGACAAGAATGTTCCTTTGGTCAACGCCAAGAGAGTAGTCTTCATGTTCTACAATACTGTATTGCAATAACTTAATCATCATCTTGTTTTTAACTGCTTAGAGTAGACTCTTAGAGAGCTTGCTAAAATATTACAGCACTTATGCCAATGTGACATTTTGAGGCTTTTAAATAAAAACAGTTTATCTCTATTGCAAAACACATAAATTAGCTGTTTCCAAATCTTAAAATGTGTTGTCTGAATTGAGGTATAAACCTAGATTGTATACAGTCCTTGCATTACAGCACTGAAACCTTTCACAGGGGACAATGCCAAGTAAAACTTGAATAAAATCTGTATTGTAAATTTGCAATTAGTGTGCTAATCAGTTAATTATGCTGATTAATCTACTAGAGTGGTTCACCAGTTTCCATCCACATGACACACAGGCCTCCCATTTTAACTTCACTTGTGATAAAACATTCTGTTTCACATTATTCCAAGCGTGCTGATTATTATGACTTTGTGACAGTAAATGAAGAACATGGTGAGAAAAGAAGCATTCACCCAGGATAAGATACTATAAGGATGCTTCCAGCGGTAAATTTATCAGGGTACCAGTATCAAAGCAACTGTCTTTTTTGAATGAACTGAAGCGCCAAGCTTTCAGCTTCTGTTTCAGCAAAGAATTTTCAGCCAAGTCTGCTGGAGTGGCAATAGACACAGTCTGTTATTAGTCTACTAATATCTCTCTCTCTCTCTCTCTCTCTCTCTCTCTCTCTCTCTCTCTCTCACACACACACACACACACACACACACACACACACACACACACACACACACCTTGCTATTTGATGAAAACATGGCTACACTCTAATTTTAAAGTCAGTCGTTTGGAACCATGATCAGTCCTTCCTAACTCTTCCAAATAATCACTGTTGGATGTTTTAGAGAAGAGACATAGCCTAGAGATCTATGGGGAGTGACTGGGCATTTGGGGACGAGATGAATCCCCACTGGAAGCCTGACCAAGGTCTCCTCAGTCTCCTCCTTGGCTTTCTCTCTCTTAGATCCTTCTGTTACGTTTTCAGATTGTTTTCTACATCTTGCAGGGATTGAACCTGGCTTTGCAAAAAAAAAAAATACAAACAAACATTATGGGCCACTAAAGGATGAACTATATTCTATGGTGGAAAACTGTGTCCATGTTTCATGATGCGATGGCTTCAGTACTTATGTCTGATTCATGGAGGAAAAGACCATCACAGGTTATAAGCCATAAGCAACCTCCTGGTTTTTAGAAGTGGGTTTTCTCTGTGCCAGGTGCAAGGGAGTGACAACAGGAAACAGGTTATTTTGTTGTCTTGTGCTCCCTGAGGCATCTGGTGGGGCCACTGTGTGATACAGGAGGCTGGACTAGATGGGCTTTTGGCCTGATCCAGCAGGGCTCTTCTTATGTTCTTATGTCTAGATTTCCCTGCCAATAGTATCAGAGGACAGGAGATGCACAGAAGGAACGGTGGTTGAGTGATGAATGACCTTTCTGACTCACACTACTGTGGGCAAAAAGACAGGTGTGATGACAGGAAGCTTAGTTGGGAGGATGGCCGTGCCGATGCAAAGGGCAGGGACAGCAGAAAGGTAGAAGATGATAGACGCCAGTGTCATCACCAACTTTTCCTCTTAGCCTCTTGCTGAACCCAATTACCTTAACTGAAAGGAATGTGTTGTAATATGACAGAGTTTTCACTTTGATTAAAGACCTCCAGCCTCTTTTGCAGGTGGCACATCTCATAATTCACTGTGGAGATGGCTGAATTTTATAACCAATGATAGGCTGAGCTCCTTCTCCTCTCCTTCTCCTCCTCCCTCCCTCTCTCCCCTCCTGCATCCACTTTCCAGTCGAGACCAAACTGGGTTTAACTAGGCCTGAATAATTTAAGAGAGTTATTATGCTCCTGTGTTTTTCCCTTACTGTCAACTGTAAAATCCATACAGTAGCTTCGGGAAATGGGGGTAATTTGAATTGATAATAGGAAGCTCTGGAAAAAGTCATCTATTGCCGTGCAATGGTGGAGCAGATGCGTGCTAAATCTTGTATAATGAAAGAATATGCCGATGTCAATTATGTAAGAAAACGACTTTACAGTGGTTTGAGGCAATGGGTTAGCATTCCGCCTGATATTATCACATAAAGAAACACCCATCAAAACCTCTCATAAATATGGAACGGCAAGTAAGATTACATTATAAATTTGAATGTTATGAATGTGTATGAGCAAGACAGATAGAGGCAGGACTGAAGCCCACCTCACAACCGAATAGTGTTTCAGAATTTACATAGAGACATTAAGAGTAGTATAGGAAGACAGCAAAAGCCTCTAGTCCAATGTTACCAAAATACACCTCTTGCAGTCAGTATCTTTACATCAGCCCTTGCTAATTGTGGTCCAGAAGTTCCACCTTTTGGCATAGAGGGGGAAGGAGGACAAAAGTGTGTGCCTGGAAGCTCTCTTGGTAAGGTTTATTTCTGAACCTCATTTCATTGCTGGTATTGCCTTTAATTGCTTTTAAAGAGCTCCAACGTCTTATTCTACCACCCTTATGATGGGGTAATTAGATGCTCTCTGGCATATATTGGGAGGTGCGTTCCCACTTATTAGCAGAGTTCCCTCCTCCACCCAGGCAGACTGCTTTGCTTAGCTAAATGAATACACACGAGGCATTGCTTTGTAGTTGTAAAAAGAAGAGTTTACTCACAGTTTAGTTTGCATATATACATAGCTTCTGACCATCAATCAGAGGTACATCCTAGACTTAAGATAGAACCCCCCTAGAGCTGGGGCTCCCTGCATGGGGTTAGGCTGCAAGATGGCCGCTGGGCTGCAGGAGCAGCGTTGGCATCATCCTACTCGGTGGGCATCAGGAGACGAAGAGAGTGAGTGAGGGGCAAGAAGGAGGAAATAACGGTCAGGGGCCACACCCCTTCCTGGAACACAGAGGGATTAGAGTAGGAGGTCTTTACATGTGACCAGGCAGTACACCACACCCCCAGTGGCCAGCAGCTAAACGCTGCCCATCCTCCAACACCTTATGAAGCTGTGAGGAAGTTCTCAGTTGGTACAAAGAGTCTCTCATTGGAGGAAGCTGCTTTCTAAGACAAGAGCGGCTTCACACCACTTGACAGAATGGATAGTGTTATGGGTAGTTCCGAGTGTTGAAGAATGAATGTAATGCTATTGGTGTACGTAAGAAGACTGGACCTAGATTGAATGTTCTAGGAATTTTGTCTCATCATAGCAGTCCCTGCCAAAAAACTATGATTTAGCAGTAAATAAAGGTTGCTATCAGAGGTATATTTTATTATTTAGTGAATCCAATATGTTTGTTTTATGACACAATGTTTCTTATGAATCATCAGAACAACCCTGTGAAATAGCATCATCTATACTGTAGAGCATAATGGTGGTGAAGCCTCTGATATCAATTACCTGAGCTGATATAGAATGTTTACAAATATTCGAATTGTCCAGGGAAAAAAGCAGTGGTAGGATGTTTACAGTCCAGCTTATGTGAGGGTAGGAAATGATGTCAGTTAACCTGGGATTAAAACCTCTCAGCCTTAGGGACGTGTAGCTTTGTGGGGCAGGCTAAGAACTTGGCAGAAGTTCTCAAAGGCAAGAAAGCTAAAGGGCAGGAAGCCCAGAAGCAAGATGACTGAATGTAGGCTCCAGCATTGACAAGGGTCTAAAAAGAAGATTCTGAGGGAAGCATAGGAGGAGGGAAAGGAGGTTTGAGAAAAAGGGAAGAGAGGAAACAGAGAACTGGGGCTAATAACGTGCAAGGAAGGAAGCATATAGGCAGGGCTACATCCAGTGCAGTCTTACCTGCATTATAGGCCCCCAGGCACCGAAACGATTGTGACCGGATGAAACCAGAAGTGGGTTGTGATTGCGTCAGAGGGCCATTCTGAGGTGCGGGGAGGCCTGCAGAGGGGTCCGCAGGCTCCCTGCACGCCCCAGAATACCAGCACACCCCTCAGGGAAGTAAAAAACACTTTTTCCCACGGTGGTGGTGGCGGAAGTGCAATCTCAGACTCACTGAAAATTATGGAGCCCCCTATGCTCATGGGGCCCCCGGGCAACTGCCCAGCATGCCCAATGGTTAAGATGCCCTTGGCTACATGAGGACTTTCTGATGCCTGAGGCGGCATGCCAAATGCTGGCCTGCCTCCACACACCCCACTCTCCAATGTTCTAGCTCAGCACTCTCCTCCCCTCCAAATTTCCTCTTCCTCTCTGTCTACCTCTTCCTTTTTCAGTCCAGGGAGTTGAAGGAGGAGGAGCACTGGAGGCAAGTAGGCAGACAGAGATGGGTGCCCACCACCAATCTGCTGCCTGAGGCAACCGCTTCAGCTTCATGAATGGGCTGGGCCTGCAAATAGGCAAGGATTATTTGGGGACTCAGGTCTGTGATGCAGGGAGTGTGGGATTGCTATGTATAAGGTTGCTGTGCCGTTAATGTTTGCACAGAACAGGAATTTGTCAATGGTGACTTAATCTCACTTGAGCATTGTGACCTGACCTGTAAATCCCAAGGATACAATGGAAGCTGATCAGTGAAGGGTGGGGTGAAGTGGGATAGGCTAGAATTCCATGTGCTGATTGGAACCAACCACCAGCCAGCTCATGGGCTGCCATGTTCTAGCACAGAGGTTCTCAACTGCTCCTCTGTGTGTGTTTTATTGATAGCAACTAGCCTGGGTGGTGGGATATATTTTTACCATAGGAAGGAGGTCCTTCCGCTGATTACTCTGCTACTTTCCCCTCTCCCTTCCAACAAGTACGTCAGGCACCCAATCATATAGTTCAAGATTCCTGCCCCTTCCCTAGCTGGCATGTGCTTGTACTTTACCTTGAAGGGGGGGGGCATATGGAGCTTCAGGCCCAGGTGCTCAGTCACATGATCTAGATCGGGTTCTCAGCCAATGGTACACGTACTACTAGTGGTATGCAGACAGAGTGTCAGTGGTACGCCGACATTCACCTGGCAAGATGGTTTCCCATGCTGGGAAATGCCCTCCCACCTGACCTGACCCCTTGACCATCGTTTTCAGGATCAGGGTTCCATCGTGGCCCAGAACCCGGAAGTAAGTAGCAATGACGTCATCGCCACTTACTTCCACTGGTATGCGACTGGATGGAGGCCCTGGAGGTGATATGCGGCCCTGACGGGGTTGAGAACCCCTAATCTAGATGCACTCAGGGAAATTAAAATTAAAAAGTTATTAAAGTACACGTAGGCTAGCCATAAATTTGTGATCTGTCATGGATCAACCCCATTGAAGAAGGTAACAGTGGTTACCCAGACCTTGTTGCCCCGGCCCCATAACAGTTCAAGCTTCAGGGCCCCAAAAACGTTGGTCTGACACTTGGTGCACTGAATTATTATTGTGTCCTCCCGGGGATGTACTTTTGAGATTCTACATTGTGCTTTGAAATCTGCAGGTATGAAGTGATGGCACAATTTGGCAAGTCCTGACATCTTTGAATGTTGTTCTGACCTCAAACTGCATTGGCTTTTATGGAGATATGGGAAGCACAGGGGAAGGGGGTGCGGGGGAAGAGTTGTATTTTGCAGTAGAAAGTAATTTAGGGCTCATTCATACTTGTTGCTTGGACTCATTACAATACAATAAAATGACTAGATTTAGTTAAGTTCATATTGATTGCTTAGGGGGAATTGTCACGCATCTTTTCATTACTCCATTGTGGGCAGCTTATCATAGGCTGTTGGCCTAAGCAGATCACAACGGGGGACTTACTGCTTAAGCAGCAAGCCCAGTGTGAACAAAAAACTAAGCCATTCACTTAAACTTTGCTCCTGGGCAGCTATCAGTCCACAGCTCTAAGGACACAGCAATCCTATATACAATTTCCTGGGAGTAAATCCCATTGAATACAATGGGACTTACTTCTGAGTAAAACTGTGTAGGATTGCACTGTAAGGGGTTGTGATCTTTTTTTACATACTCACCTGGAAGTCCTTGAGCACTTACTTCTGAGTAAAGATGCAGAAGATTAGGGGGCACGGGGTGTCAAGGGAAGTAGGATATACTGGTGACATTCTCCCTCTTTCTCAAGACATCTCTCTGTGGTTCAGCAGGGTCAGCGTGAAAGAGTCCTTAGGGTTCTTTCATGTTTTAAAGCCAAGGAGTAGCAACCTGATCTAGAATATGAGAATACTGGAGAAAGCTGTTCACATGCCTCTCCTGAGCACACTATTCCATAGACTACTATCAACTAAAGGGAACATGCATCTAAGGCAGGACTTAATTCTTGCGAGCAGGGGCGTCGCTGGAGCGTGGCAGGGTGGGCGGGGCGCCCCGGGTGACGCGCGCCACGGGGTGACGCGCGCACCACCCTTCGGACGCTCCGAGGCCGGCCCGGGAGCCGGCCTCGGAGCGTCCGAACCCGTCGGCGCTCCAGGGCCTTCTGAAAGAAGGCCCAGGCAGCACGTCCATCTGGGTACTTCCCGGATTTTCACGCATGCGCAGACCCGTTTTGAGAGCAAAAAGCCCTCAAAACAGGTCTGCGCATGCGTGAAAATCCGGAAAATACCCGGATGGATGCGGTGCCTGGGCCTTCTGAGCCTGGGTCTGCGCATGCGCGAAAATCCGGGAAATACCCAGATGGACGCGCTGCCTGGGCCTTCTTTCAGAAGGCCCTGGAGCGCCGACGGGGTCGGACGCTCCGAGGCTGGCTCCCAGGCCGGCCTCGGAGCATCCAGAGGGCGACGCGGGGGGGGGGGAGCTGGGTCGCCCCCCCCACGCCGCGATATCGTAGCGTCACTAGGGTGACGCGCGCCCCCTGCCCCAGGGTGACGCGCGTCCTAGTGACGCTACTGCTTGCGAGATAATGCATTCAGCTGGGAATGCCTTGGTGGACTGGGAAACAATTGCCTTTGACCCCCCAACCCTACATGGTTCAGCTTCATTGACAGAAATCCTGCAGGGATGCACACAATGTATTTCTGAATGCTGGGCCACCAGAGATGCACAGCACCACAGCCCCAAAGGGTCGTTATAATACATGAGCCTTCTCATTGTAATTAGGGGCATTTTGCTGAAGTCTTTGGCCGTGTATGATAAGCTCCAGTTGTCCCAATTTAGCCAAGACAGTCATAATTTTCAGAGCCATGTAACAGGGGAAAATCTTACTCCCCAACAGTTCTGATCTTAAAGTTGTAAATAGTAGTTTAGCCTTTTTTGTACACTATGTCTGACTAAGGCCGAAGTCCTCGGTTAGGCATCAGATAGAATGCCCTTACCCAGGCTTACCAGATCGTCGCCGGGACAGGAGCGGTCTACCCTTAAGGGGGCGGGGCATGGGGGGCCCAGAACGCTTCACGTTCTGGCCCCCCATGCTCCGCCCCCTTAAGGGTAGACCGCTCCCATCCCGGCGACGATCTGGTAAGCCTGCCCTTACCAAACATGTATATAAACTTCTACCATCATGGCACCTCTCATTTTTGGGTGATGCAAAACACTCTAAGTGGAGACGATCACATAAGTTTAAGTAATTATTAAACTTTTTATTTATTTTAAAACTCTTTATTTTAATTATTATTAAAATAATAATAAAATTATTATTTTAATTGCTGGGTTTGTAATTCAATTTTTTTCTCCCAAATGCCTAAATATAAATTAAATACTTTTTACTACCTGTAAGTCCTCCTTGTCCCTGCATAGACTTGTTAGTGAGAGAGAGAAAGATGGATAGGAGTTGGGTGTAACGCTCCTCCCAGCGTGTAATTCATCTCCCAGCGTGTAATTCATCTCCCAGCGTGTAATTCATCTGTGGAACTCCTTGCCACAGGATGTGGTGATGGCACCTGGCCTAGATACCTTTAAAAGGGGTTTGGACAGATTTATGGAAGAAAAGACCATCACAGGTTACAAGCCATAAGTAACCTCCTGGTTTTAGAAGTGGGTTTTCTCTGTGCCAGGTGCAGGGGAGTGGCAGCAGGAAACAGGATAGCTGTGTGCTCCCTGAGGCATCTGGTGGGGCCACTGTGTGATACAGGAAGCTGGACTAGATGGGCCTTTGGCCTGATCCAGCAGGGCTCTTCTTATGTTCTTATCTTCTTATGGGTGATCAGGGCTGGCCTGCTCGTTGATCTTGGTGGCAGGGAAAGCACCCACATAAGAAGAGCCCTGCTGGATCAGACCAAAGGCCCATCTAGTCCAGCTTCCTGTATCTCACAGTGGCCCCACCAGATGCCTCAGAGAGCACACAAGACAACAAGATACCTGTACCATGTTGCCACTCCCTTGCACCTGGCATTAAGAGATAGCCTATTACTAAGACCAGGAGGTTGCTTATCCCCATCATGGCTTGTAAGCTGTGATGGACTTTTCCTCCATAAATCTGTCTAATCCCCTTTTAAAGGCATCTAGGCCAGGTGCCATCATCATATCCTGTGGCAAGGAGTTCCACAAGCTAATTACAAGCTGGGTAAAGAAATATTTTATTTTGTCTGTTCTAATTCTCCCTCCACTCAATTTGAGTGGATGTCCCCTAGTTCTAGTGTTGTATGAGAGGGAAAAGAACTTCTCTCTATCCACTCTCTCCATCCCATGCATAATTTTATATGTCTCAATCATGTCCCCCCTCAGGCGCCTTTTTCTAGACTGAAGAGCCCCAAACGCTGTCGCCTTTCCTCCTAAGGGAGATACCCCAGCCCATTAATCATTTTGGTCACTCTCCTCTGCACCTTTTCCAGTTTTCACCACCTCCCCTGCTAGCTGGGCTCCTTAGAGGCCACCACTGCTGCTGCTGCCACCACCCTGTTCCTCCTGGCTCCCTGCCTGACTTTTAAAAGAGCTACCTGGACTCTTTTAAAAAAGGTAGAAAGGATGGGGGAGGGAGAGATGAAATGGGGAGAGGAACTGCTGTACACGCCTCAGGGGTGTAGCTAGGCGGCCCCATACTGGGGGGCTGCCAACCGAGATGATGCCCCCTGGGAGGCCACACCCTGGCCACGCCCTACTGCATGATGTTTCCCGGAAGCCACGCCCGTGGGGTGATGTCACGCGGCCCATCAGAGGCCCGGAAATGGATCCAGGGGCGGGAAGGAGGGCCAGAAACGCCTCCCACGGCCTCATGGACCCTTGGCAGCGGTGCTACGAGGCCCACTGCTGCGGCCCGAAAAAAGAAGAAAAAAAAGCAGCGCGCACGGAGCACCCGCTGTCGAAACAGCGGTCTGATGCCGCTGCGGGGGTTAGTGCTGTTGCCTGGGGGCGATCCGCCCCCCCATTCCTACGCCACTGGGTGGCACATCATTGTGCAAGTGGGGGGCCAGCATTTTGTATGCCACCTGAGATGTCAAGAGGTCTTGTGCCAACCCTGGGCCCGTCCCATGTAAAAGTTCAATTCCTCCCATGACAAGTCCCCAGAAAGTAAAGCTACATGTCGTTGCTGCGCAGTAATAGACTCATCATGCAACCACACAGCTTGTATATAGGCTGGGTTTGTACACATTCAATAGTTGTCTGTGCAAAGCAGGAGTTCTCCATTTCCCAGCAAGAGCTACTATCTTTTCAGAGACCCAGCACCATCCTGATTTGCAAGGCTGGCAAACTGTGGGGGACTTTAATCTTGGCTGTGACAAATGCAATAAAGGGAGCCATTTGACGATCAAACACAAGGAAGACACATTTACCAACCTGCAGCGGAAGAAAGGTTGGATGAGACTGTCAGAACGGCCGTGATTTGTGCCAGCGATTGGAAGGGGAAGAAAGACAGCTCTGGCTCCCTCTGGTCCTCTCCAGTCCCACGTCCCTCTCTTTCCTCAGATAAAACAAAGATGTTGGCTCTTAAATGTAGCTAACTTAGACGGAGAATGACAGCTTATCTGTCAGGCTAACATACGACCTTGTGTAGCAGTTATTGCCGGCAGCACAAAGCTGGATAATTTAATATTCCAATAGAATTCGAACGGCCCTTAAACTAACAGGGATAACAACTCTATTAGCTGGTACACTGAAGAGGGGAATAACGAAAAAGCATTGGAAATAACCAAGGATGCATCAAACTCTGACTTTGATCAAGGGACTCCCATCACCAAGTCACTCCCTGGCTCCTCTTCCTTAGTGTCTGTAATCTATTTCTTGAAGAATGGGAAGCATTAATGAGAAAGAGCCAAAAGACAATTTCAAAAGGAGGAGCCAGTATCCTGGGTCCCTAGGTCCAAATGCAAATGGGGTATAAGTTGGTGACTCTTCACTGACTTCCGGCACAATCCTGTGTAACTTTAGGCCGGTGGAGCTCTCTGGGAAGGGGCATGGATATCGGTGCAGCCTGGGCGCAGCCCGGAAAGGGCCTAGGATACAGCTGCCGGCCCTTTAGGCCACTTACACTAACACAGGATTTTGTGCTGCCCAGCTATGCTCTCTCTTTCCAGAGCTAAACTTTTGCCTGCTGGATCAGGTTCAGCATTAGCTAAATAGATACAATCAGTTCAAACTTTGACTTACCAGTGTGATGTAGTGGAGTGAGAGCTGGGCTTTTATTGGAAAGACCCAAGTTCAAATCCCTACTCAACTCACTGGGTACTCTTGAGCAAGTCGCCCATCTTTCAGCCTAAACTATCCCACAGGATTGTTGCAAGGATATAATGGGAAAGCCCTGTGGATAGACAGGATAGGGAAGGATAGACATGTGATAAGTGAAATCTCATTTTAAAATATACTGTTCAGCCCAGTTAGAAGACCTGAGAACTGTGGTAGAGTCAAAATGGGATTAAATTCTGTGGTGCTTTTCTGGATGGAAATGTGATGATGGAGGGTTAAACAACTGGGAATGATTCAGGCAACGCTTTTAGATTGTCAGCATGTGGGCAAACTCAGTTTGCATTGCAATGGTACCTGTGGTCATTGGAAGCACTTTGCTGCAACCTCAAGTCACCAGAAAGTGATGCTGAGCTGAATGACTCAGAGGCTAACTGCACATCACAAGCATAATTAAATTCCAACGCCTTGATTTACAATGAAAAATAATTTCAAGAGAGCTCAATTTGGAGTGGTGTGCAGGGAAGGGTTAAGTGCAAAGTAGCTGGCCAGCTGTGTCAGCAGGGTTAATGCAAACGACCAAGTGCTGAGCAGCAAGGGAATTGCCACAGGTGGGGCACAGCTAGAGCTAAGAATTGGTCTGTGGAGCTGTCACATCAGTGACTTCCAGTCCAGGCAGCAACGTAGGTTTTATGCAAACAGCCCAACAGCTCCACCCTTCTTGACATACTAGAGGAGGGACCCTGTTCCTGACTATATTTGTCCGGATTTCTCCTCCTGACAGGGGCTCCCAAATGGGGTGCTTCATGCTGCCAGAGGAGTGTTGTGCTGTCAGGTCCAATCTTCAGTTTGGGCTCATTCATTGCCATCGCTGTTCTTGAGGTCCCAGTGGAGATCGGGGTGGGCTTCAGCTTTGGGAGAGTTAATCCAGATAGGCACATTAGATCTTCTGATTTTGCCTGTTTACTGGGTGGAGTACACTCCTGGGATATGGTCTCAGGAGGAGTGCACTCAAAGTGCCCCATCTCCCCCTGCTTCTGGTTCATATTGGGGGGGGGGCTACAGAAAGGTCCTCCTCTGCCAGGGAACTCTGATCTGATTCTAGCTCTGGCAGCTGGGAGTTAGTTAGTTAGTTTTGCATAGAACCATGCAAAACAAACAATAGTTAGTTAGGACTCTTGACAATGATGACCAAATGGTCAAATGACCCAAGACCAGTGCTGTGAAATGGAACCCAAGATGCTGCTTTGCCTCCTAGGTCTCAGTTTATTGCTGTGCTTCAGCCTTGGTCAGCTACTTGGACTAGAAGCCAACAGAAACTCTTCCAATTGCTTTGGCTGGAGAAAAGTACCAAATCACCACATCTAAACTGCTCCCCTCCCCTTCTGCTTTTCAGTCCTACTAAAACAGGTTTCTTTCAGCAGTAATGGCAGTGAGATTTACATATCCTGGCTGTGCTTCGGAACAATAGTTCTGGAAAGAGCAGGGCCCTTGGGATTGTAGACACGACTAGACAGTATACAATGCAATGGCCCATCGGTTGGTCACTCACCGAGCACCCAGGAAACAGGCTTTGATCTGATCTGATCAAAACCTTTTTGTTGGCTGCTTGAGCTTCCTTTAAAAAAGATATAAGGATAATCAACAAAAATAATAAAGGGTGTAGTAGTACTTTGTTTTATAATGTTTGCAGAGAAAAATTAAAATTAAATCTATATGCCCTTTCTCATCATATTCCCTTGTGTCATCCCATGCAAAAACAAATCTACGTTTTTGGAAAGCTCAGTCATAGAACCATGCAAAACAAAACAAATGCATGCAAGTATACTTAATAATTTTCAATAATTAATTTGGATTTTGGGGGGACTTGCATGGGAATAAAGAAGGATGAAAAGAATGGAAATTATATTTTTAACAGCTTTCTGCATCTGAGTTGCCAGAGCAGAATATTGCTTGCAAGATATTGTGAAAATGTGTTGTTCTTTTGCCCCTGCTCTTGCATGAGGAATAAAATTGTTAACAACGTCAACCTCAGCGTCATCATCTCTGAGCATCTGTATTAACCCTATTACGGAGATGAATGGGGTAGCTTATGCCCAGAGATATTGCTACAGACTCTTTGAGGACACACACATTCTAGGTCAAGCCCATTAAACTAAATCACCTCTTTTAGCCTTGGTTTGCAAGGTGCAAGTGATAGAGAATCTATTCCCTTGCTGTGCCAGTGGTTAATCAGCCTCCCTGAATGTAAGAGTCAGGAAGAAGGGTAGGCAATGCCATTTATTTGACAGAATTATCTTGCAGAGCATTTTTGTAATGCTTGGAGTTGCAAAAGATTTCATAGGATATTATCAGACTCACATTGTGTTTCAAATTTAAGTTGTTCACATTAACTTCCAGGTATTAGTTCGTGTTTCATTCTATTCAAGAATCTTCTAGTACTAAATACTCCCCCACCGTACGTGTGCGCAGACGCACGCACACAGATGCACACACACACCATTACCTTCAATCCTGATTTTTGAGAGATTAAGCAAGCTTACTTATTTGCTATTCAGCCTTCACAAGATTCTTGTGCATCTTAATATCTGTGAAGACCATCACAGGTTACAAGCCATAAGCAACCTCCTGGTTTTAGAAGTGGGTTTTCTCTGTGCCAGGTGCAAGGGAGTGACAACGGGAAACAGATTATCTTGTTGTCTTGTACTCCCTGAGGCATCTGGTGGGGCCACTGTGTGATACAGGAAGCTGGACTGGATGGGCCTTTGGCCTGATCCAGCAGGGCTCTTCTTATGTTCTTATCTTCCTTGCAACCTTTTCAAATGGCCCTCCAATAACTGTTTTTAAAACCAAAACCGACTGAGGGACAATGTTCAGCAGAATTTCACAGTTGCTATCTATAGAAGTCTTTTCCTCCATGACCACCAGTATTGTACTGGGCCTTTCTACTGCAGTCTCTCACTGTGCCCTCATGTTTTACTACTTGCCCATTAGAGAACCCTAAGACTTTTTCATGATCTGTCCTTTCCTAAATACATCAGTCCCTGGGCTTGATTTTTGGAGGGATTTTTGTATGTTCCTATCATAGGAATTTAAAAAAATTCAGTTGAAATTCTCTGTCAATGCTAAAACCAAGTTTTTAAAGGAGCTAGAGGCAGGGAATCCTTCATGGATTGGAAATCCCCACCTGTCTAGTTTGTGAAGTCCAGTCAGTTTGTTTCTTACCTTGAGAAGCCTGTAAAAGCTGTCTTTTAGACTGCGTTTCAATTATTAGATTAGGGTTTAATATTATCTTTTATTGCCTATTTTGAACATGCTCATTCTTCACTAAAAGCATGTATCTGTGGTGTGTAGATGGCCAAACAGTCTTTGGGCACAGAAGAGGATATAAAATTATTTAAACAATATAATTAAAATAATATGAGTACGGATTTTCAATCAGAGCAGATACAGATTGAAGGGACAAACACAGGTAAACAAGCCCCATAGCAGACGGGTGGCAGAGCCAGGAATAGAATCCAGGTGTTTAGTCTGGGAAGCTCCCATGCTGTTAATTGGACACCCACAGAGCTCTCCTTGACTCTTTTACCGGCATGCTTATTCCTATTGCCTCTGTCTGCAGTTTGTGTTACTGAAAGCCGAGATATTGGCAAAGGGTTAGAATATGTAGCCCTGCACAGACAGATCTTTAGGTGTGTGCACAGCACCCATAAATAAGGGGAGTGCCACTGGATGTGATCATTGTTGTGCCCCAGGGAGGAAACGGCTATTAGAGCACTTACCGACATAGCAGTGTGTTACCTTGATAAGCCTGCTGGAGTTAGCGGTGGCTACAAGAACCAGAAAATTGCTGATTACTTCCTTCCCGCTGGGGCTGTTTGGAATTACCAGCCAATGCATCCTTGCAGTGCAATGAGAGTGCTGCTCTGCATGGAGAAGGAGAGGTGTGGTAGAAGGACGTGTGTGTGTGTGTGTGTAGGGGGGGTGTACTTCTCTAGCACCCCTGTGATGGATTGATTCTGTGATGGAAGAAGATTCTTTCCGGAGAATTGTTCCTTGGGCACTAAGGCATGGCCTTTTCCTCAAGGAACATGGTGGCTTCCCAGCTGTGGAGAGAAAGAGCATGTTAATAACTCTGATCTAAGGGCAGGGGTGGAATTCTGTTCAGGGTAGTTCCTCGTGATTAAAAATAAAAAGGTATGCCCCGACCATATTTCATTTATAGCATGATACTGCTGCAAGCTCCAATCCTGAAACAATATCCTATTCTCATGCAATGGATGGGGACAACAAAAAGAAAACTAATTATTTTGGAAGCCAAAACTAACAAGTAGCTTTCCGAAAACCATGCTTTCCAGACTTCATTTCCTTGGTTTGTGAAGATGTGATGGAGGAAGAAGGATGCTGATGTGTTCACGTCCCCACTAGGGGTACAGTCTGGCATAGGCTTGGGTTACTGATAGCTAGGTCTCTCCTAAATGGCAGCATCCATTCTTACAAACACCTTTGAGGTAGGGCCAGGACTAAATGTTGCAACACAGCAGCACCAAGTGTCTAGTTTTTCCTCTCCCTTCATATCACCTAGTAGAATTTACCCATGTCCTGATACCATGTTTTTGTGCATTTCCCCAATGACACTCCATATGATTGGCTGCCACTGGCAAAGGGTGGGGAAACACACAATAGTGGGACATCAGGAAGCAAGTAAGTTGTAGTCGGCATTATTGAGAGCAATGGGTGGCTAGAAATGTCTGTTGCTCTTTTACTGGTAGGTAGGTCTGTGTCCGAGCAAGAGAATCCAGTGTGGTGTAGGGGCTTGAGTGTTTGACTTAGAGCAAGGAGATCCAGGTTCAAATTACTGGGTGACCCTAGACCAGTCATTCTTTCTCTGCCTAACGTACCTCACAGGGTTGTTGTGAGAACAAAATAAAGGGGGTGAGGAGCTTTGTGTGATACCCTGAGCTTCTTGGAGGAAGGGTGAGATAAAAATGTAGCTAACAATAATTGTAAACTAAATCTTTTTTAAAAAAATTCACCATTTCTTAGTCCATAATCTACTCTGAGCTGGCCTTGCAGGCACAAGGCATACATTTTATGGTCGGACAGGAAAGAATGCAGACAGGAGAGAGAAAAAATCATTATTGCCACTACATCTTGATACTACTGTATTATAACAGAGGGTAAGAGTTTTCTGGGAGGGCTAAGGAGAATTTGCCAGGTGGGTCAGACGTAACTTTACTTTATCTGCCTGCAGCTGAATGCCCAGGTTCTGGTGACACCTGAGCAGCAAAGGATGGAAACAACAGCAACTGCAGTGCCTTCGGAAGCAAACTGGGGAAGAACAAATGGCTATTGTGGAAGGTATTTCATTTTGGAAGGGGTATCCACAGGACATGAGATCAGTATAAAATATTAACTGGTAAGGCTTGAAAGCTGGTCATGAGGCGGAAGAAATGGATGAAAAGCCAGCTTTGTGTCCAACAGCAAAGAACTCCCCCTCCTCCCGGTCAACTGATCAAGCCAAGTGTCACCTTACAGACAGCTTAATCCCTTTGGTCATGCGTCTCAAGTCAGGGGCCATTTGGGCCAAGACCAAGGTTTTGACAGCTCCGGCTACCTGAACATCATGTACTGCACAGACATCAGCCCTACGGATGAGTGATTGACACTGAGCTAGGATCTCTGCACCTGGGTCCTTGCATGTGGGATTCTCCAAGGCCTCCTTCCTCAACTCCAGATGCATGTTTTGATCTCTGCATGGATCACCTTCCACAGGGTTTCCCCCCTGCTTTGGGAAGGATCAACCTGATTTTATCTGGACATCTTGCACCCTGGCAGGTGTCACTCTCAGATCCTGAGGGATTTTGCCAGTGTGGGTGGTTTGTAAAAATGAATGTATTGCTCTCCTACCTGATCTTTCTGCCTTTAGGCGTATGTCGTACCGTAGCTTGCATGTTCATTCCTTGTCTCTGGAACCACTCCTTTCTCTGGCCCCTTCCGCCAGTACTCTAACTGTGAAGACAGCAGCTGCTCACATTTACCTATAGGAGGTAAAGTCCTGCAGGAAATGCCATTACAGAGGTTTCATTAGTGTCTTTACAAAACCAATGCACCCTGCAGCGATTAACGTAATACCGGCATTGCTTTCCCAGATCCCAGCTGCATGCCGATGCCTAAGAACAGCCTTACTGCCCTATACGGAAGGAACTAGACCGCCAACTCGGCGTGCTCAGAAATAGAAGCTGGACTGGATGAAGAGATTGAGTGACAGCCGTCGTTCCTGGAGGCTGGCACCCCCAACTGCGCGGCAGCCGCCAGTCACATGTCTGCACATGATTCCCATAGAATTAGAATTGGATGGACAGTTGCAATATGACACAAAACGATTTGACCTTGATAGGGGAATCCGTGCATCATGCATCGGTACTAGGTCTTTTCCGAAGTGGATTCCCAAGGTGGCTATACTTACTGGTAGGTACTACCATTAGACACATTATCATTGGGAAAGTTTGTGTCTGGTCATGGGCAGAAACCCATGAGGCATGAAGGAGCGATCAGGAACAGCACAGCAAGAGGACAGAACCTTAAATAGCTCCAAGTAAGCAAATTGATCCAACAAGGCCAAGAGGTGCTCAAGTCCCTTCAAGACTTACCTTATACATCCCTGCCTAGCCCTGTGGCCTGGAGTCTCACATTCCTTTTCAACAAGTTTCTCCTGGCCTGTGTGTAGGGCTCAGGGAACACAAGGTTCCTGGTGTGGAAGGAGTTGGTGCTTTGGGAGGCTCAGGCCCAGCCAGTGTTGCTGAGGCTCCTTACTGATAATAAGCCTAGGCTCTGACCGTCCTCACCTGGTGTCAGGGCCTGGAACTGGCTTTAGGGGCGGGCTGGTTCCTTCCCATCTGACTGCCCCTCCCCATCATCACAATTGGACGCCATGCCACTACTCAGGGCAGGACCATGACTTCCCTTCTTTCGACAAATATGCTTATATGCACATGTGCCATATGGGTGGTGAAAGGGCAGAGCATGGTGCAACCCTCAATGGAAGGTTGTGGCAGGTCACACAATATTGAATGTAAGTCAAGGCCATGATGGAAATGCTGTGTTCTGGAATGTAAACAATGAGAGCATCCCACGAACGTAGCTTATAACAGGGGTGGCCAAACATGCTTAACGTAAGAGCCACATACAATAAACTTCAGGTGTTTTGAGAGCCACAATATTTAAGCAGCATTTCTTCTTAAATATACCGTATTGACCTGAGTATAAGACTCACTTTTGTCCCCTAAGGAAAGTCTTTAAAGTAGGGGTGCGGCCTATAATCAAAGTCTAGCTTTTCTGCCAAGCGTCTTGTTTTCAAGCCTCTCCAAGTCTCTTTCAAAGGTAAAACGCCTTTTCTTTTTTAAAACGGCAAAGCTGTGTTTTCAGCACTTAATCACTTGCTAAATTGTCAGATCTCTCCAGCAGGCTCTAGCCTCAGGATGGAAGCATTTGAAAAAATTAACCCTTAAGTTCCAGCTCCAGGACTCTGTGGAAACTAAGACATTTATTGATCCTGCAGTTTGGAAGTTGAGAGCAAGAGCTCCTGCATAGGCTTATCATATCCAAAGGGGGACAGAGTGCCAACCTTTAGGCTGCAATCCTATGCACACTTTCCTGGGAGTAAGCCCCATTGAATGCAATGAGACTTACTTCTGAGTAGACATGCATAGGATTGTGCTGTTAACCATTGAAATGGGCAGGTGCAGCTCATCATCATGGAAGGGTGCAACAAGCTGCACCTGTCCAAATTCCAAGGTTAAAGGTAGGCACCCTGTCCCCCTTTGGATCTGGGAAGGTTACTTATACTAGGATGCCCAGATTCAATAAGGGACAGGGTGCCTATGCCTTTAACTGTACTAAAGCTGTACTGTTTTACTAATGTGTATATTTTAAGTTAAAAAAAGTTTAAAATGTATTTTTTTAAAAAATAGCACCAAACTTTAAGGGTGTGGCTTATAATCAGGAGCATCCTATACTCGGGGCAATACGGTAATTACTCAACATGAACATTAAAACTTAAGTTTTCTTCCAGTGGACTCTCAGCTTATACCTGGTAAATTATAAAGCTTGAAAATTTCTTATTTGCTTTTTATATTAAGTGTGATGCAAAAAGGAGCTCAGCCAACATCTTTCTGAGAGCCGCACATTATATGTGAAAGAGCCACATGTGGCTCAGGAGCCACAGTTTGGCCACCCCTGGCATATAATTTCATTTGTTCTGCTTTAGTTGGCAGTGGCCAGGCCTGTCCTGCAGTTCTGGTCTTCTTGGGCCTTTACCATTTTGGAATGATCATTTAAGAATTAGAAGATCTAGATAGCACCAAAGACCATAAAGGTGTTTACATTCCAGAAAAACAAGGACATATTGAAGGAACCTGAGTAATGACAATTAAATGCAGGTTTCAAATGTGTAAATGTTGCCCCAGAAACATGACAGGACTCCAAACTAGCCTCCTGACTGTGCAGTGGACGCTCTACTGTTAAGACAATTCTCAGAGAACAGTATTGGAAAATGTCAAGCCTCAATTTAGTTAATTAAACCTGGCCTGGACAGAATAAGAAGCCCCTTATGTAGTAGTGAACCTCAGAAGAAAGTAGGCCTTAACAAAATTCCCCTAGTTTGTGAATCTGTCTGCTTCTTTGCTTTAAAGTGTTTTTTTTCCCCTAGAGATGACCTTTGGCCAGCACAGTGTTTTGAAGGCCAGCCATGATGCACAAGCCTAAGCTTCCTGTACATTCTTGGTCTTCATTAGGTGTATACAATGGTATACAGACACGGCACTTTAAACAGGAAGAAAATGTGGAGTGTGCTGAGACTCCTTCCAGTATGTTCTGCACTCCCTGCTTTGTTTAAAGGCAGGGTGACCAGATATAATGGAGGACACAGTGCCTATACTGTTAACCATTGTATAGAAGAGGGAATTTTGGCATGTGCATCTTTTTGCACCCTTCCATGATGAGCTGCACCTGTCAAAATTCCCTCTTCTATACAATGGTTAAAGCCGGTATAGGCACTGTGTCCTCCATTGTATCTGGTCGCTCTGTTAAAGCGCCCGTGTGGAGAAGGTGCAAGGTGAGAGGACAGGGAGCCAGGTTGCCATGCTTCCAGTGTGCTCCACATTTCCTACTTTGTTTAAAAAGCCCATGCGGAGGAAAGAGCTAGGTAAGGGGTTTGGGGGGAGTGGCGGCAGTGGGGAGGGCAGCACTATTGGGGTGCTTTAGGCAGCCCATTAACTTCAACAGGTCCTGTGTACCGACATACATAATTTAAACAGTGAGCCCTCTTGAAATCACAACCACAATCCCACTTTCTCCACATTATCCAGACTCATTTGACTTTCTCAGAGCTGGATGATGGAAAGTCAAAAGTCAGGACCAGGATGTAAGCCAGGAATCAAAACAAGAAACAAAGCCAAAGGTGGAAACCAGAGATCCGAAACACTCCAGGGGTCAAAGCCAAGAGTCATATATGTAGATAAAGACCAAGAGACCTTGTTGCTCAAGCAAAGGCCCAGCTCAGACAGGAAGCTTTACAGCAGAGCAGAAGGATTCAATCACCAGCCTGATTAGGTGGGGTTAGTCCACTACCTTTCACTCTTGCTGTAGTTCTAGCAGCTTGCCACATGGGGCAGCTGTCAGCTCCAGTGCAGGGAGTCCCTGAGGACTTATGAGAGGCTTCCTGACAATACTGTTGTGTTGCCCAAATTGGAGGGTGTCTGGTGCATCAAAATGGTGCTGTTTGAAGGGCCATATCCTGAAAGGACTCAGAAAAAGAAGCGTAAAAAAGGCCTGTTCATACGACTGAATGTGGAGAATCACCTGATCGTGTACACAAGCATGTATGTTTGTAGGGAAAGGCTAACTAACTTGAACTGGATAGGAAACAAGGTAACTAAGGTAGCAGCACGTTGAGCCTGCAACTACTGTAACAAAAGTACAGTCATGATCACAGAAGTGGTTGCCAATTCTTTCTGCATGTATAGGCTTACCAGATCTTCAACCAGGACAGAGTGCTAGACCTTTAGGAGAAGGAATGTGGGCAGGTGTAGCTTGTTAAGTCCTAGAGCAGACTCCTAGGCATGTCTACTCAGAAGCAAGCCCCATTGTGTTCAATGGGGCTTGCTTCTGAGTAGACATGCCTAGGATTGTGCTCTAAGGTTTAACAAGCTACACCTGCCCACATTCCTTCTCCTAAAGGTCTAGCACTCTGTCCCGGTTGAAGATCTCGTAAGCCTATACATGTACAACTCAGTACAGCTCAGTCTCAGTGTACACTTTCCTAACCATGAGATCCTGTGTACAATTGTACTGTATGGAGCGATTTGACTGTTGAACCAACCTTAAGAAACCATTGCTATCCTCACACTGAGGCTGAGGTACAAGGAGGAGCCTCTAAATCCAATTAAATACTGATGCTCCTAGAATCCATGGAGGAGCCTAACAGGGAGGGAAGAGAGACGCGGCTTGTGTGCTAGGTGGTTTTAAAAGCATTTTCCTTCCACTGAGGCTTCATTTATTAAGAAAATGCTGCCAAGTCCACACCAAATGGTGCCCTTGTTTTGAGTGTCCCATCTAAAGTTACCGTGAATTGTGAGGCGAGCACGACTGCGTGGATCTCCGGCTCTAGCGCTTCCAGATTCCTGGCCTTTGACCCGCCGTGTCAACTGATCTCACAGCTGCTTGCCATGTAAAATGCCAATTGCTTTTCCTGCTCTGTTTTAAACCTTCAGTATGGAGACGGGAAGGTATTAAGCATACCCGTGAACTTTACCAGGCATAGATTGCTGAACTGCTCAAAGAGAGACAGCAAACAACAGGAGGTAGACTGTTCTGTGAAAGTCAGCAGCTACATTTTTTTCGGAGCGCCCCCCCCCCCCCAGGTCCAGTACTTGAACAAAGTATTTTGGTGACTCTCAACAGATGCAATGCTAAACATGAGATTCTTTCTTGTTGTTGTTGTTCAGTCGTTAAGTCGTGTCCGACCCTTCGTGATCCCATGAACCATATCCCGCCAGGCCTTCCTGTCCTCCACTATCTTCCTGAGTTCGCTCATTTTCATGTTCGTTGTATCGGTGATGCTGTCTAACCATCTCATCCTTTGCCTTCCCCTTCTCCTTTTGCCTTCAATTTTTCCCAGCATCAGAGTCTTCTCCAGAGAGTCCTCTCTTCGCATTAGGTGGCCAAAATATTTGAGTTTCAGCCTTAGTACCTGTCCTTCCAGGGAACAGTCAGGGTTGATTTCATTTAGGATTGACTGATTTGATCTCCTAGCAGTCCAATGGACTCTCAGGAGTCTTCTCCAGCACCACAGTTCAAAAGCATCTATTCTTCGGCGCTCAGCCTTCCTTATGGTCCAACTCTCGCAACCATACATTGCTACTGGGAACACCATGGCCCTGACTATACGAACTTTTGTTGGCATGGTGATATCTCTGCTTTTTATTATGCTATCTAAATTTGCCATAGCTTTCCTTCCAAGGAGTAAGCGTCTTTTAATTTCATGGCTGCTGTCTCCATCTGCAGTGATCTTGGAACCCAGAAAAGTAAAATCTGTTACTGCTTCCATTTCTGCCCCTTCTATTTGCCAGGAATTGATGGGACCCGATGCCATGATCTTAGTTTTATTAATGTTGAGTTTCAAGCCAACTTTTGCACTCTCCTCTTTCACTCTCATCAAGAGGCTCTTTAGTTCTTCTTCGCTTTCTGCCATTAGGGTGGTATCGTCTGCATATCTGAGATTCTTTCTAGTATGGATGAATATAGTATGGGGAAGATATTTCCCATTTCCAGGTGTTTGCTATGTTAATCTCTTGCTGTTGTCTTATTTTATTTTATTAAAAACATGTATTCACCACTTTCCCATCCTAAATTTGGGAGAGGTGGGGCCTGAGCATGCACAAGGATGGCAGACAGGCTGAAATCCTGTACAAACCTTCCTGGGAGTAAGCCCCATTGAACATAATGGGACTTACTTTTGAGTAGATATGCATAGGATTGTTCTGTCAGTCATGCAGATGCGTGAGGTCACAGCCTCAAACATTTAGTTAGCTGGTTTTGTGGCTTCACTATTTTGCATTTGTGTCCATGCAATGGACAAACGTTCTAGATAACATTTTTTTTATTTCCCCCTCGCATTGCCTCCACTACCCTTTTTTTCTCAAAATGAAGATGGAAGGGTAGAAGGAGGTGTCTTTTCAATTTGTTAAGAGGCAACTATAAAAAAGTGTTCCTAACAGTCATGGGAAAGGAGTGACAATGGGGGCATTAGAGGTGGCTTTCAAGTATTTATTATTTGGCAGTTCAAAAACTCAGAGAAATTCAGTGGCAAAGAACTTTAAAGTTGTGCTAATGACCAATAATCATGTTTCTATGTGCTTACTTTGCCAGAAATCGCTTTGTGGTATGAAATCTCCTAGAATATTGTCTCCAACTTCTAGTCTTTCATACTGTTCCACTACCAAACTGACCTTATTCTCAATATTGTACCTAAATTGGTGCAGGTCTGATTCCTCCCAGTAGGTGGCAGCAGTGGCATACTTAGACCTCCCAATAAGTCTTTATTGTGCCCCACTGCCATGGCATGACCTTTGGGTATCACAATGCCACCTTGTGGCAAGGTGATGAATTCAGACTCAGAATGCTTCTGAGGCTTTTGTGCTGAGCTGTGCAGTGTGCTTTATAGTAGCACCCCGTTGCATTCAGTGCTAGACAAAAGAACATTATGAAAGCCAGCTGTTTTCTTAAAGTTCTTGCAGTTCTAAGTGAATAAGGCAAGGGGTCAAAAAGAGGCTTAAAAGGGAGGAAAATGACCTGATAAAGTCCCAGCAATAGGATGTGTGTCTTTCAGGGACCCAATACACTGTTTATGCCACAAAAGCACAGTCATTTCACTTTCAATGCAGAAAGCTGCCTTATACTGAATCAGTCCATTGAGTTTGGTACTGTCAACACAGAGTGGCATCAACTCTGCAGGCTTTCAAATAGGTATTTTTCTCTGCCGTCCCTGGACATGCCAGAGATTGTACCTGGGACCTTCTGCATGTAAAACAGGTGCTCTACTACTGAGCTGCAGCCCCTCCCTGAACAGAAAAGGCACAATCCAACAAATGTCAGCTGCAACTAAAAACCAGTCCACACATGTCCCAGGGTGTGCATTGCACAAGTAAAAGAAGGAAGACCTCTTGATCACATGCACTTCACCACTATGTGTGCGACCTTTAATGTGAACCAGAGCTTATATACACATATCAATGTTCATGCGACTGGCACAGGATCTTCCAACTGCGAAAAGGGGGAAAACGGATCAGGTGAGTGAGCAGGGCTTACTTGAATCGGCATTGAGATGTTGTGCTCCTGTTCACATTATCCGGTGAGCCAAACTTTACCTGTACCTTGTGGTGGCTTTCAGTTCTGCAGGATGGACAAACCGAAGAGAGCAAAGTCTTTCCTTATCTGTGATATAATCCAGTTAAGCAAATGTCTGCCTGGGGATAGCAGGCATGGAGGAAATATTTTGTCGCATAGCCCACAAGGGTCTTAGAAATATCTCACAGTAAGGCCATCATGTTAGCGAAGTCTCACCCTTTTATTCTACATTGATTTATTTGGAATAACTGCCACCCCCTCAGGTCGTGTACTCAGTAACAGAGATTAGAATTCTCTTTTGATGCATGCATTGAAAAGACCCACTGATTTACTACTATTGAACATCCCTGATTGTGGTCTGGATGGAAGTGTCTCAAAATGGGATGCTGCCAAATTTTGTCAGAATTTGAACTACATTTTATGGCAGAATTGGGTTTGAATTGAACCAAGATCAGGTCTTACTAGAATGTTTCCACAGGTCCAGCATATTCTGGTAAATCCAGGGGCTGTGCTAGGTATGGTGATCTGGAGGGCAGGAAGCCACAGTTTCTTTGCTCTGGGCCTAGGAGGCGTTAAAATGTGTAATGCAGCCTTGCAAGAGCATACACAGAGTGCTGCTCTTATGACTCTGATGATCTTCAGAATCCACATTGATCCTGAATGAGAACAAAAAGACCAAAGATGCTTTGCCTATAATCCCTACTTTTTGTGTGCTAAACCACACTGTCTTCCTCCTAAAAGGGGGGGGGACCCCTTTAAATTGCCACAGGTCAAACAGCTTTTTGCCAGGGTAAAACGTTCATATTCCATCACTGCCACCATGTGGTGATCAGATGGGGGTGGGGCTGAAGCCAATGCCTTCCTCCTTTCCTCTGATCTGCCCTGATGCCAGGGCCATGATTGGTAGATTCTGCTGCCACCATGAGGACAAAGCCCCTGCAGAATGAGACCATCCTCAAAAGCCTCCCTCCCAATTATGTGGAGAATTCCCCTCCCCCCCCCCAAAAAATCCTAGCGAATAGCATGTAGCCCACGGTTGAGGAGGACTGAGGCAAGGCTCTGAATGAGTTCACCCAACCACAGGCATGTAAAGAGTTAATACATAAAAGGAGAGTTTATTAAAAATGCAAGGGAAAAGGAGTTTGATAAGGAAGGAATAAAACAAGGAAGCTTGAAAAATAGCTTGGGTGTTGGCAGCACCCAGGTGCAGATCTTAGCAAAAATACAGGCAGGTGATTACAGATGAAATCAAAAGTAAAATCAGAGGCGTCGCTCCGGTAGGGGCGGGGCTGTAAGTTTTGCTCGGTCGGAGTCCCGTTTACCGAACGAGCAGGAGGCGGCCCCGCCCCCTCACTGTCAGAGCCATTCCCCTGCGGAGAAAGCAGCAGGCAGGGTCTCTTGTAAAATAATTCTCTAATCAATGCATCTAAATCACACTGTTCTCTACTTATATTTACTCCAGTATCAGTCTGAAGGATCTATTAACACTGCTCTGATCTCTGGGGAGTGGATGAGAATTTGACCACACACAGATGCAGGAAGCTAAGCCAGAACACACACAAGCATCCCTGGGTTTGACCTTAAGAAATTAGGTTTGATGATGTCATTGGTCCATCTGATCAGATAGTTTGATTACCTGGCATCTCTACCTGCCCTCTGATCATGACAGTCCCAGCAGGTGAGCTGGACAAGACCTATTGTTAGGCTTACCATATCCAAAGGGGGACAGGGTGCCTACACCTTTAACCATTGTAAAAAGAGGGAATTTGGGCAGGTGCAGCTTGTTGCACCCTTCCATTATGAGCTGCACCTGCCCAAATTCCCTCTTTTTACAATGGTTAAAGGTGTAGGCACCCTGTCCCCCTTTGGATATGGTAAGCCTACCTATTGTTCTTGGGGAAACCAGACAAAGAAGACCAGAATATACAAACTGATCTGTCTGGCCATGTGGTCTTTCTGTAATGGTGCTGAATTCAAAGTGTCTCAGGGAAGCCTCTTTCCGACTGAACCTTACACTGAGAATTTCCTTATGGTAAACTTATGAGGGAAACGAATACAAATGTTATACTGATATTTGCTTTTTACCATGAACTAGCAGAGAGTCATGAGAGTCAGCTAGAGAGAGACAGTCTCTCCCCATGAGGCTGAGGCTGCCACAGTGCATGTCAGATATGATTGAATCAGCAAGAGGGATACAAAAAGTTCTAGCACTGACATTAGGGGACAGGTAGAGGATACAGAAAAAGCGAGTGATAAGAGGTAAAGAAGGGATAGACTTTGGCAGAGGGGTGAGAGCTGAGCTGGGGACCAAGATGAAGAGGTTTGCTGTGGTATCAGTACAGGTGTGCAGAGAGGCTAAACTTCATGGTTGATCACATCATGAATCATTTTGGTTGCATTCAGAAGCTTACGTAGTCTTGCAACTCTTTTGAAAACCTTTTTCCACTTGACATCCTGTCATCTATCCACAAGTGTATAATGTCTGGAAAGGCCCCTTGGAGTCAATGTGGACACCTCACTGAAAACATCTCATTGTAGCAAGCACCCATTCAAAGGCAAATTGGAATATCAGCAACTAGTCAGGAGGAATTGATAGAATTTAAAATTCCCATGTTCCAGGTTCTCAGATCGTTTTAATATTAAAACAATTCAAACAGTTAAAAAACCATTTAAAAGTTCAATCCTTTACATTTCACCAGCCTTGCTTGCCGATCGTGGAAGCTTAAAAATGTTATTCAGGAATTTTTTTTTAATTTAAATAAAAATTTAAATATCACAATATCACAATACACCAGAGGTATACATCAAGTATACAATACACAATGCCAACTATACATCACTTTCGGCTTTGTGCATAATTCTGGTGTATTCATATACCCCGTATTGTCCCGAGTATAAGACGCACCTGATTATAAGACACACCCTTAAAGTTTGGTGCTATTAAAAAAATTTAATTAAATCACTGGCATTAACTTGCAACAGCCTGATTATAAGACGCACCCCTAGTTTAAAAACTTAAATTAGGAGAAAAAAGTGAGTCTTATACTCAGACCAATACGGTAATTCTTGTGCATTCATATAATGGTCTCCCTCCAAAAATAAAAGCTCTGGAAAATGTACAGATAGAGGCACCACAAATGACCTGTCCTGTGGAAAGACTTGCAGGAACAGGACAAAATTAGATTCATTTATTTTATAGATAATAACTCTTTAAAGCTAAGGAAAATTCTGCAAAATAGAAGTATCACAAATGCATGTACAGTCATGTCAAACAAGATGAAAAAGAGCGCCTCCTCAATTGACTTAGTAAAGGTATTCTAGATAACATGGCCCTGACACAGCAGCATGTGAAATCAGCCAGTGGAAACAGTTTCTGCACCTGGCGTCCCCCTGGCTGGATCAGGATCTATGCACAGAGAACAGGCTACAGATGCATGTCCTGGTCGCCATCTGCAATGTGATGCACATTCAGATGCGACATATCCAGTGTGACCCCTGCACCCCTTTACACTATGTGGCATGGGTGGTGTGCTTTTCCACTCTCATTTCAAAGTGGATAGGAATGTACATTCGCACTGCTAACTTTGTGTGAATGACCATATCTGGGGGAGGGCTTGCACCCATCTACAAAAACCTGCCTACATAAAAAGGTCAAAGCTCCAACTTATATTCCATTTGAAATTTTAATTATGGGTAGGAGAGCTGTTTACTCATAATGCTGGAACCTGAGTCCACCTGATAAAATAGTTCTAGATTCTAAAATAAATTCAAAACAAACAAAAGCTCAGCTTATCATATAACTCATGACTGCTTCTGCTATTAGAGGAAGTTGAGCTTGCTAACCAGGGCCGACTAAACACCTCCTGATGATGCCCGAGGCGGCATATCAAATGCTGTTTCCCCCTTACCCAATGATGTGCCAGCCTCTGCTCCCTGCACTCTCCAATGTTCTAGCTTAGCACTCTCTTCCCCTCCACATTTCCTTTTCTTCTCTGAACTCTTCTTCCTTTTCCAATCCAGGGAATGGAAGGAGAAGGTGAAGCAGTGGAGGCAAGTAGGTAGAAAGAGATGGGTACCTCCCACAAATCTACAGCCTAAAGTGACCTTCAGTAGGCCTCATGGATTGATGGCCTTGTTGCCAGCAGCAGCAGCAGCAGCAGCATGTGACGATCCCAAAAGGATTAAGCAAACCTCGGGCTCCCCAACAGTACAATCCTATGTATCTCTACTCAGAAGTAAGTCCCATTTAGTTTAATGGGACTTACTCCCATATAAGTGTGTGTAGGATTTCAGCCCAAGAATATCAAGAGCTAATGGCTAACTTCAACCTTCTGGGAAGCTTCAAAATGGCATGGATAGCTTCTCTGCTGGCATTTGGAAGCTTCCAACTTCCATTTTAAACGGCTACATGCTACTCACGGGCACCATTTTGAAGGTTTTTGCTACATTCTGAAGGTCTCTGAATGCAGCAGATACCTTCAAAATGGCACAGAGCCCTTTAAAATGGCACCCATGAGTGCTGGGGAGCTCGTCAAACTGCGGATTTTGAAGATCTCTGATGGATCCTGCGGGCAGGTAGGCTGCCTCTTCACCTAACCCCATTTATCTCATTTGATCTGCAAAATCGGTATCTGTGTGGGGTTTCAGGAACTTTACCTCCACGGATACCGAGAACTGACAGTAGATGTTGCCATTACATGAGGTAGCAGAGTGGACCAGAAGCTTCATTGGCCTATCTCGGTAAGATGTGTTCAGAAGACCTCAGACTCCTTTGTGGCTTGGTTCTCTGGATAAGGGATAGAGAAGGGAAAGAGCAATCGAGAGGGGAAAGAGCGAGAGAACGATATTCACTATTCATTTGCCTTTGATGAGGGCCTTCCATTTCCTTCTTCATTTTCTCTTCTCCCTCCCACCTTTTTATTTCCTCTGGGAACATTTTTTCATTTTTTGATTCTAAGGGCAGGTTTAGTTGTGGGGCCTTGAGGAAGTTAACCTCTTTTAGCCTCTGATTAAAAAAAAAGAAGAAGTGCGCGCACACAATGCACAACAAACCAGAAATTCCCTAGAGGGCTGGAAACGGGTATATTAATCTCACCCAGGCGCAGGCGCGCGCACACGCACACCGCCTCTCTGTCAAGTTCCTTTTGTGCAGTTCTCACTCATCCTTACACCTATTCTCTGTCTCCTTGCCTTTATTTATACTAAAACTGCTGCCAGAATAAAACATCCATGTAAAATCCAATTTCCTCTGAATCTCTCTCAGAGACGAAGCCTTCAGACTGAGTAGGTAACCTCTACAGTAATTGCCTGAACCACTCCTGTTTGCTGGAAAGGTGAGATCCATTTTTCAATTATCTATCTGCTGTGACAGCAGCCAGCCACCCAGCTAAGAAGAAAGGGAGAGAGAGAGAATCCAGCCAAACAAGAGCCGTCTGTGTCAATCCTAGCAAACGGGAGGTAGGATAGATGCGGTCACAGCTCCCACCATCAATATCCTCTAATATAAATGTCAGCGATGCCATTTTACCCACACTCATTTCCCACACTGCTGATTACATTATCGTCTAATAGAGGGGGCGCCGGTCTCACTGCTTTCTCTCCTAACCCTCCTCGCGGTAATGTGTCAATAGCCTGCCTCCATGAAACAAGTCAATTTTCTGCAGGCTTGGCAGAGGAATAAATCTGACGGATATCTGGAGAGCTGGAGATATTTATACACGCCTGCCTCTTGCTCCCCCCCCCCGTGTGTGTGTGTGTGTGTGTGTGTGTGTGTGTGTGTGTGTGTGTGTGTCTGTACGCAAACGCATATCTGTGTCCTCAGCAGAATTGAATGATTTTCAGCCCAGACTCAATAAGAAGAGAATTTAAAGCAGTCCCACAGCTTGGCTTCCAGTAACAGCCGTACACGTTTATTTTCTTTCGCTTAACAGGAAAGAGAGAATTATGGTGGGATTTATATGACAAGGGCAATGCTACCCAAATGTTTTTCTCTGAGCATTGCAGGAAGAAAAGGAGAAAGCAAGGAATGTATCAGACACAGAGAGAGGAGGAAAAACAGGGTTGGGAAGCTGAAGGATATGTTTTTTAACTAATGTCGGCAAAAACATCAGATAGTGTGTGCCTTGTGATGAAACAAATAGCCTTGACAAGTGCTTGATACATTCACAGGTTTTATAGCCAGATGAGGTCAGAGATAATCTAGTTTAAGGCCTCAATGTGAAGATAGCTTTCAATCACTCCATATGGCATATGTTACATCATGTGATGAGTGTTTCTGTGCAGTGGCAGTTTGTGTGCAGATGTGGTTTGTGTTGAGTTTTTGGGCAGCGGCAGTTGGAGTACTGTAATTGTCTCCCTGCAAGCACAATCAGTTCACTTTGGATGTTTTGTGTTGGCCTGGAGAAGCTCATCCAGATGTATGATAAGCTGCTGCACTTGATGGCTTATCATGGCCACATAGAACAATTTAGAGTGGTCCCTACCAGGGACATGAGGTATGGGTGGGGCAAGAGGTGAGGGACTCTTCCCCTTCCTACTCTACTGAAAATCGCCCCAACTGAAGTGTGATCACACACCACCCACTGCACTTGAGTAGCAGGCAATGTGCAAGCGCACTTCAAAGATTGGCTGCGGCGATTTTCGGTAGAGTAGGAAGGGACGGGATTCCTCCCCTGTGACGGAGGCACTGCACGTCCCTGGTCCCTATATGGAAGGCATAATGTGGACACCAACCCCAGTTTTCCGTTTGACTAATACACCTATGAATCCTCCTGTTCTTACAAGAAAAAGCTTCTAAGTAAGTTGCCAGACTGGATTTGCCTTCTAAGTAAAAGCTTTTTTGGCAAGCCGATATTTTAATTTCAACCAGGTACTCTCTTGAATTAGTTTAACCATTACAACATTTTATTACAGAAGGATTGCTGAACTATTGTTGTTTTTAATTGGCAGTTCCATTTCTGGAGGGGCAGAGGGTACATATGTACAATCCTAGGCATGTCTACTCAGAAGTAAGTCCCATTGAGTTCAATTTAACTTATTCCCAAATAAATGTGTATAGGATTTCAGCCTAAATAACATCAATGTGGGGCTGATTTTTCCTCCAGAAAGGAAAAAGAGCTCAACTAGGATTGAGTGTTAAGTCAGAACCACTTCAACTTCATCTGTTATACAGTATTTATTTATTTTATTTTATTTATTTTAAAAAAATTATATCCCGCCTTTTCCTATGCTGAAGGCAAATTTATGGAAGATTGTGTTTGTTTTTTACTTTCCTTTGTAGTGAGTGACTTGGCTCACTCACTTGAGTCACCTGACGGTAGCACTCCCTTTTTCAGGCACCTTGGCCCATACACTTCCTTCTCAACTTCTGTCGGGTTGAAGTCTGGGTCATGTGAGTAAATACAGGAGTGGCTGAAACATGTGCCCTGCCACACATTTGGCCATTTGCCTTGTTGGCCTTTGCTAGGATAGCATCAAAACAGAAGAAATATGAGCAAGTCATATGCTGATAATACATACCCGCATTGTCCCGAGTATAAGACGCACCTGATTATAAGACGCACCCTTAAAGTTTGGTGCTATTAAAAAAATTTAATCAAATCACTGGCATTAAATTGCAACAGCCTGATTATAAGACGCACCCCTAGTTTAAAAACTTAAATTAGGAGAAAAAAGTGAGTCTTATACTCAGACCAATACGGTATGTATATATATATATATATATATATATATATATATATATATATATATATATATATATATATATATATATATATATATATATATATATATATATAAATGAATGTAAAATGAATGTAAATGAAATGAATGTAAATGGAAAGTATGGAAAATATTAAGATAGTATTCCATCATATTCTGTATAATGGAAAAATATCAAGATGGATCATGTGTGTGATTAGCAAAGAGCTATTGCTATAGTTGTTTTCCTCTCTCCCCCTTTACATAATGCTGTATTGGCCTTTCCTTTCTAGTTTTTGATGAAAAGGGAAGCAAAAAAGAGAAAGAGGGAGGGGAATTCTTGGTATTAGATTATTATTTCATTGAGAATATTCAGCCTCATTGTCTACACATGCACGTACCGTAAGTGTTTGTGCTGAATAGTACGGCTGCACCTATGGAACACTGGTGTGACTATGAAAAGAAAGAAGCAATTGACCTTCTTTTCCAATTATATCCAGGTCAAAGGTGAACAACTTCCGCCTCCTGCTCTGCCATATCTTGTCGCACAAAAAAAACTTCCAGCAAAAGAGACTGGGGCAAAGATAAAAGGAGTGCATCCAAAATGGCATGTGACAGCAATCAGCTATCAATTAACAGTGATTGATTTCCCTAATCATAGATAAATATTAGCAAAGCTTGGCTGCCAAGTAAGTCTGTGTTTATGTTTGCTCTGATATGCAAGCAGGGAGCAAGTACTGTCTTCGGCGAGTGTTGATAGTTGCAGTTACATAAATTAGATTTCTCTTGACATGGGAGCAAGCAGCACAATGCAATGAGAGGGCATGTGGGGAACGAGCAGTTATGAACTGAAGAATGTTTTGGGTTGTTTTTAACCATTTTCTATAAGCATTTCTTGGTTTCCATGGGCACTGTGTAGGAGGCAGCAACTGTGTGAACTTACGAGGGAGTAAGTTCACTACCCAGGCACGTGGGGCTTCTTCATTTATTTATTTTATACAGAGATAATCCATAATCTTTCTGTAGGAAAAAACCCCCACATGCATTATCATGTGTGAATTGTGATGGAGGTATTGATTCACTGCAAGAATATGGAACGGGCAGCTGGTGCTGATTGTATAGGAAAACTGTAATGTATGAAGCATCCCTCACAGATCAGCGTTGTGGAGTCATCCAGGGATCCAACTCAATCAGTCTCTTGCTACTGTAATACAGGAGCAAGTGTGAAGATGCATTGCTGACCTCTGCAGGGCAGAATCAGAGGTGCCCAAGTGTGTACCATTCGGCCTGAGATGCTAAAAGCTTGTTCTCTCCAAGGGCTGTTTCACACACGAGTTTTTTTTTTCTACACGTCAGGAAAGCAACATACATCGTCATTTGTGAAGCTCCCATGAGCATATATTGTGCTGCATAAACACAGGAAGGAAAAATGTTGTGCGTTAACTTAAATAGCACTAATCGACACAGTAAAGTAAGACTTGATATTCCGTCTGATCTGGTTCGCTTATGTGTGAGTAACCCACAGGATGCAACGTCTGTTCATTTCAGAAATCTCTGGGATGAGTCCATGTTACAATGTGCACAAACCTCATGATTTGTCCTGCAGATGATACAGATGGCACCTATGCAGGTGTTATGTCTGCCATGTACAGTGCACTCATTATGGGGGAGAACAGGAACAAGCTATCTAGCCATACCCCAACAAGCCATACCCCAACACTAGTGCACTCCCTAGCAAGTGCTGAATGAGGAGTTCCCCCCCCCCCCCAAATTTCAAGCCCTAGCTGCCTGCCCATGATTCTAAATCATTGGGAGAAATGGCTCTGAAAGTGGGGGCACCTGGGAGGTATGACTAGAGAGTGCATCAGCGTGGTGGCAAAACATAGCCCATATGCACTCATTTTCTCTCACCAAGTACACTGTACATTTCAGGCATAACACCTTCATAGGCTTTCTTACTCTGGTTTATTCTGACGGCATCTGGGAGCAGGAAAAATTGTTCCTGCAGGCCAGACTGAAGCCAGACCTTCCCTGTGTTACTTGTGGCCTGTTTTTATTACTTGTCCTACCAGCATCTTTGCTGTTATAGCCCTTGACTCTCCTGCTCTCTTCTGGTGGCACACCATCATCCAGAATAGATTGCATTCTTCTGCTGAATGGGTTAATCGTTGGCGCATATTGGGATACACGGACAATCTTGGTTCAACTGTGAGAATATTCTTCTAATCTTATTAGTCTATGATTTTGTGAAGATTGCCCCAGATATCTCATTTATGAGTCTCACCTTCTTCCTCTGCCACTCTACCACAAATGGCCTCAGAATGGGACTACACTGTCATTTCCCTACTAGCCTGACACAGAGTGCAGCCACAGCTGAAACGCCTCCACGCCCAAAGCCATTTTTGCAAATGGCGTTCCCATTTTATATCCCTTATCTGGTCCAAAACCATCCAAATGATGCTTTCGTAGGTCAGCTGCCTGAATCTGCTCCAGGGCCAGCTGACTACCTCTGAGTCACATGAGTCTCTTGTAGGATAGCTCCCTACCCTCTGTCATAACTGCATGATGCATCACAGACTTAAACGATGTACCTATATTAAAAGGACTAGAACCCTTTGCTTAGACCAGGGGTGGGGAACCTTTTCCCTGCCAAGGGCCATTTTAAATATTGTATGCATGTGCAAAATCGCCGACGAGGGCCTGGTCAGAAGGGGCCGAGCCGGGTGGCCCTCTCCCGGCCTCCGGAGGTGACACACAGACCCGGTGGAGCCTCCGGGGGCCGGTTGGGCAGCCTCCTGGCAATCTCTCCGGGGGCTGGACCAGATGGCCTCGGGGTCTGGATCCGGCCCACAGGCCGGAGGTTCCCCACCCATGGCTTAGAGGCTGACACCACCTCACTGAAAACTGGCCTTTTATTCTGCCATTTAGATCCATTAAAAAAAAGTCAGACTGAGCAAGGACCAATTTTGTATCTGCATATATATTGTTAAATTAACATCTGCAAAGTGCAATGACTTGTTTTTGGCTTTCTGGAAGGTATAGCAATTCCACTACAGACAACTATTTACAACCTGGGATCAAGCTACCTCAAGGACTGCCTTAATCAGCTCCCTTAGCTGTTGGCCTGGCCACTGAGATCTGCTACTGAGGCCTGCTTCCTGGCCTGTTAGTAGAGATCTGTTGCTATGGGTACCATGGACAAGGCCTTCTTGGCAGTCATGGCTGTGGAATCCCCTTTCTAGGGAGAGCCCAATGGTTCCCTCACTTGCTGTTTGTAAAAATAATATTTAAAGGTTTTGCTTTTTGCAGAGCTTCCCATGAAATTATGCACCCAGGTAGCTGTGTTTTAAGCAGTTGTTTCTGTTTGCATTGGCTGCGGTATTTTTTAAATCTATTTTTACCTGTTTTATTGTAATTTTACAATATATTGGATTGTAAATTCTGTTTTTGTTTTATTTATAAGCCACTTTGAGTATTTCATCTAAATAAATAAATAGTAGATAAAACCTGAGGATTAAGAAGAGAACTTTCTTCAAACTTAGAACCGCTTCTCCCCCCCCCCCCCACTACACATGGGTACAACAAGCATGAGTGACATGCATCTTGTCTGGGCTGTCAAGGCTTGCTTATTCGGTCATTCCTTCTTCAGCTTCAGGAGACTCAGACAGGGACTCCTACAGAGAATGAGCAATTATTCGACAATGCTCATTGCCTTTTTACGCATTCCCTTGGAGACATCTCTCCAGCAAAAAGTATTGCTCCGGAGGGAGGGTTGCATCGTGTGGCATTAATATTCACCTCTCTCTGTCCTAATGAAAGGGGTGGTGGCAACCCACCTGTAGCAGTTGAACAGGTAATATCTCTGAGGGTGGGAGGACTGAAGGAGCAGAGGTGGTGATTTCCTGAGACATGGAAGTTAGAGAGTGGGGACGAGAGTGGATAGACTGGCTGTGTCCAGAGGCCCAAAGGGTGTGACTTCAGTGGACTGAGGCTTGTGCTGGCCGAGGCTAGAGTGGCAGCAGGACCGGGGTGGATGCTTGTGCACTGGATGAAACCTGGGTCTGTTGTGCGCTTCTGAAAGAGCAGGTGCTGCTGCAGCCACTATCAAAGACAGGAGAGTGAGCTGGCTGGCCCCCAGGCTGATCTGCTCTGGTCTGGCCTAGGATCTGTGTAGGAAGACAAGATTTTGAATGTTAAGGCAGAAGGCAAAGATGACAGGAATCTGCTAGCTCCCCCTACCCTGCCTCCCAGCACACAGAATGCTGACATTCCCTTTTTGTTTAGGCTGACAGCAAGCACCTGGCATGCTGTGTGCAATATTGCTGCTGCTGCTGCTGCTATTCTCCCCCACCCTTCCTTTACCCAGCACACACACACACACGCACGCACACACACACACACGCACACTCTTCCCCGCAGGTTTAAATAAATGCAAACATATGCTGCCATTAATGGGAGAATCACTCCTGTAAACATGAGTTCCTTTTTATTCACGGCTTCCTCTCCTGTCCCTTGTCAACTCCTCAGGGAAAAGAGAGGTCAAGTAGGGACTATTCTCATCCTTTTATTTAAAACCTCCCTCCCCCTTCTTGGAGTCTGAACAGGCAAGAGGAAAAATGAATTAAGCTAATTGGTGCGAGGGGGTGCTGGGACAATAGCTGGCCCTGTCCTTCTGGGGATTCTCTGGCTATCAGGAGCTGCACTGAGTCAACCACACAGGATTTCAGTCTTGCTTCACTTTCCTTTAACTGATCCTTTGAATTGTCTTCCAGGCCCAAGAGACAAAGGGCTCAATCTACTGAGTGGGAAGTTCTGTGCTAGAGCACAGCCTTTGGCTATTAGCCGTGTGTGTGTGTGTGTGTGTGTGTGTGTGTGTGTGTGAGAGAGAGAGAGAGAGAGAGAGAGAGAGAGAGAGAGAGAGAGAGAGAGAATCGTTTGTCGTTTGTGGTGCTGGATCACCCAGGCCCACCATGGAATAAAGAAGTGGATGAAATCAAAATACATTGGTTATGCAAATCATTGTATAGGGAAAAGCTAAAGCTGGGTGGTTTTCTAGCGCTTTGAAGCTGGAATGACTGTGCAATCCCATTACAGTGAAAGTAAATGCCAAGTATTAATCTAGTTACCAATATGCTCAAGTCAAATCAGATGCCAGAAAATGCTACCTGGCATGCTCAGGTCTGACTGTGCCAAGCCAAAACTACTTCTGGCAACATGACTATTCAGCCAGAAGATTCCTGACACACCCACTTTTTATTCACAACTAGGATTGCTACTGAATTCTGGAAATAGCACAAATCCAGAGGCACTCTGGGAATGATTCTTGTGGGTTTGTATAAGTACTATATACTTGAAGGCAGCGCCGTAACTACGGCGGAGCGGATGGAGCTCGTGCTCCAGGCACTCGTTTGGGGGAGGGCGGGGAACTCACCGAGGAGCGAAGAGCAGCAGCGTCGTTCGTTGGGCCCGCCCGCCCGCCCTGGAGCCGTTTGGCTCCGAAATGGGAGCAAAACGGGCGGGGGGGCGCGTCTATGTGACGCGAGGGCGTGACGCGACGCTGGCCCTGCCCCTCGCTCCGGGCGCCCTCCCGGTGCGTGGCGCCTCTGCTTGAAGGAACACCTTACTAGTCTGGAAAGGGTTGAAAAATCTTCCTTGAGAGCCTTACTACCCGTGTACTGACAACATCCCATGATCCGTGGATAACTGAAACTGTGGATAGCGAATCAGTGGATATGGGGGCCCACCTGTACTGTATTACCCAATGAAACAAATGTTTCTCCCCTTCCCTTTTTTCTTAGTCATAGCAAACAGAAAGGAACCTCCTCAGCTATTCTGTTCCTTGGAAATGTTCATGTCCCTATTTTGTGCCTTTTATAACAGAATGGTAAGGTGGAAAGGGGTAGCTAATTAATCAGATAATTAATCCCACTCTTTCTATCCAGCAAAGGGCAGACACATGAAAGCCAAGTGTATGTCACTATACCAGCTGCCAGAAAGCACAAGTAGGGGCCATAGGGAGACTACAGGCTCTTCCACAACACACCTCATGCTGTTGGCAACTTCATTAAAACATAGAAAGAACCCTTCTGGATCAGACCCCCGGTCCACTGAGCATCCAGCATCCTATTTTCAACAGTGGCCGCCAGTAAAATGTTTTTGAGAAGCCCACAAGTCCTACATGAAGGCAACAGTCTTCCTCCATTGTATGTGCCCAGCATCTGGTATTCAGAGGTACACTGTGCCTGAACATGGAGGTTCCATTTAGCTGTCATGCCACTGCATGATAGTCCCTCCTCCATAAACTTGTCCAACCCTTTGAAATAAGAGTGAAAAACTGAGAAACAGTACGAGAATTACAGACTCACAAGGACAAAATCATCACACCAAATTAAAAGCATGGAGAAATAGAAAAGTTTAGAACTTGCTAGAAAATAATCAATGAAGGGTCCAGGCAGCCCTCAAGTGGTATGGATTTCCATAACTTGGGTGCCGTGACTGAGAAGGCCCCATTATGCATCCCAACAAACACACTTCCAAAGATGAAGGAACATGGAACAGGGTTTCCAATGATGATTGAAGTGGGCTGGCAGATCCATGTGGGGAGAGTCAATCCTTCAGACTGCCTGGTTCCAATCCATAGAACAGCTGTTCTCAAACTGGTGAGTCGTGACACACCAGGAGAACCGGATGCTGTCCCCTCCCACCTTAAGGGGTGGCAGCAGAAGCAGCAATCCTGGGCATTGTGCTGCCGTCAGGAGAAAAAGCACTTTTTTAATTATCAGGGGTCCTGGCGGACTCCTGGAGGGTGGGAGGAGGCCCACGGCCCTCTCTGCGGGCCTCCCTGCTCTGTAAATCGCAGCTCTGTGGCAATTGCGACCACTTTCAGTTTTCAGACAAAAATCGCGGGCCTCCCCACACCTTCCAGAAGCCCACCAGCAACCCCTGGTAAGTAAAAAAAACCCCTACATTTTCCCCTGCCGGCGGCGCGATCCCTGGGATCACTGCCGCCCCCGCCCCCGCCCCCACCCTACAAACACTCAGAGTTCCCCTCATCTCGCGGGGAAAACTTTGAGAAACACTGCCATAGAGGTCTTTAAGGCCCCAATCCTATCTCCTGTCACCAGCACCAATGCAGCTGTGCCAAAAAGGCACGTGCTGCATCCAATGGGGTTTTTTTTTGACCTGTGGGTAAATAAATTTTACTTACCACCACATAAGTCTTGGGGCCACCTATGGGTCTCCTCAGACATACACCATTTCTTTTGGTGGCATATGTCTGAGGAAAGAAAAGGGGCAGGGGGGTTAAAATGGAGGGGATAAGATCCAGAGTGCACCATTGCCGCCGGATCCACCACTTCCCACCTCCTCCCTGCCTCCGGCTCCTCCCCACCCAGTTATACCCCCAGTCTTCCCACTCCCTCCTCCTCCCTGCCCCCACCATTGATTTACCATGCCTGGGGCTCCAGGTGGGCCACTGCTGCATGGTTGGCTCCTCTTGCCATTTCCGGCAGTGGCCCGCCCAGTCACATGCTATACAGTGCCGTGGCCGGAACGCTAGTTCCAGCGGTGCAGCCCGATCATAGGATTGGGTTGTTAAACTGATAGCTAGCACCTTGAATAGTGCCCAGAAACAAACTGGAAGTCAACACAGAACAAAAAGTGGAACAATGCAATGGAACAAAAAGGGCTTCACATGGTCCCAGGCAGACCAGGACCCCCCCCCCAAGACCCTAGCTGCCTTATTCTGTACCAGTGGAAGTTTCCAAACAGTGTTTGAGGGCAGCAGCCCCATGTTGCGTCCTTTGCAGTAAATGCATTTACCGGTAGATGTGACTGACTTAAGCAAGCAACACTGGTTAGAACTGTCTTCTCTAGGCAGGTACCCGGTTGACATATCAGGTGAAGCTGTGCACAAGCACTTGTGACCCCAGCTGCTATCCAGGAACAAAGCTGGTGATCCTTCAAGGGCAGCCCTCTCCAGACTTTACACCCAATCCAGAATTGGCTTTCCTACTGACCAGCAACAGCTCTATCTCCTTTGGATTAACCTTGTTTTCTCCTGAACCGACTGCTGAACGATTTTATTAGATCCCTCAAATTCAAGTCTTTGGAGAGAGGAAAAAATATTTCCATATCCGTTCTCCCTATATTATGCATAATTTTATAAACCTCTACAATTTCCCTACCAATTGTCTTTAAAAACACACACACCTAAACTAAAAGGCCCCAAATACTTTAATCTGTCCTCATACGATGGATCCACCAGCCTCTTGATAATTTTTGTTGCCCTTTTCTATAGAATTTCCAATATCCCTTTTGAGATGGGGTGAACAGAAATAAACCCAGTCCTCCAAATCCATCAGTTTATATAAAGGCATTATAATACCTGCATTTATTTTATACTATATTATTCTCAATCTTTTCCCTTTTTCACATTGCATGTTGAGTTGACATTTTCAGTGTGCCATCCACCATGACCCCCACATATCTTTCTTGATTGTCAGAATCAGTTCAGAACTCATCAGCACATATATGGCTCGGAATAGGATGTTCTTTTTGTCTCAGTCTGCATCACTTTACACTTAATTTGAATCTTATTTGACATTGTGCTGCAAATTCACCCAGTTTGGAGTTCTTCTGGAGTACTTCTGAAGTTCTTCAGAGTTACTCTGGATTTTACCGCCCTCCTGTGTAATTTTCAGCCCAATCCTATGTATGTCTACTCAGAAGTAAGTCCCATTGTGTTCAATGGGACTTACTCTCTGATAAGTGTATATAAAATGCAGTCTTGTGTCATCCACAAACTTGGTGATCTCACTTCTCTCCCCTGACTCTCAATAATTTGTGTAAAATGTCACTGGTCCCTGTACAGAGTCTTGTGGGACCAGACTGTTGTCTTCCCTCCATTGTAAAAATTATCTATTTTATTTCTGCAGTCTGATTCCTGTTGTTTAACCAGTTACCAATCCACAACAGGACCTATCCTTGCTGGGATATGACCCTTCTTATTTGGAGGTTTCTGGAAAAGTAGTAGGGTACACAAAATTTGATAAGAAAAGACTATCACTGGAAAGCTGTCTTATTTCTTCAGAAGTTCATGCACAAATGTTATACACAGCAGTTATTTGGAGTCACAGGAACTCACAAGAGCTGGAGATAGTTCAAAATAAACATTTAAGACCTGCCCTTCATTGACAACTGGATATATAATACAGGTCATGGAATGTTGTCGTTTTCTATGTCTGCGCCTAGAGGAACATCTCCCCCCCCCCCCAAAAAAAAAATGTCTCTGAAGAGTTCATGGTTGTAATTTCTTTGTAATCCTTTTCAGTCCTCTGGTACTGTTCCCCCCCCCTTTTTTTTTTCTTTTCATGACTGAGCTGGCCAGGCTCAAAGCAAAATCTGAGTTAAGTGCAGGATCCAAGATATCAGAACACGTCTTAGAAGTTATTAATGCCGCAAAGTTTTTGCTGTGGCTATATGAGGCACATAAAATCCAGCCACAGCTTTGAACACACTCTCTCTGATTTTTGCTGTAGGAAGTCTTTTACTGCTTTATGGTTTCAAACTCAGCCTACAATGTATTTGGAAGGGAGGTATGTAAGAAGAGCTAGCTATGAATCCTGCCTCTGTCTTTGTGGGTCAGGTCAAATGGAAGATCTGCCACATTATTTATGACATTGCGAGTTCTATGCCTAGTTAAGAAATGATCTGCTGATGCCATTTGGGGCAGGCTTGCTTTTCTTTCTATGCCCCAGAAAAACTGTTATTTGGCAAATGTATGAGCATGACTTTCGCTTGTGCAATCAGCAAAACAAAACAGCAGTTTTCAAAAGCGAGGGCTGTTGTCTTCTTAGGTGTTCTTTCTTTTGCAACGATTTGTCTTCACAGCCACTTAAAAATTAGACGCCAAACTAAAAACTAAAGCAACACTCTTCAAAGCATGATGGCTAGTCCCTTATTGCAAGATAAGTGCCCAATTATAGCAGCTGGCAAACCAATGAAGAATCCTGGCATCTTGGCCAACGTGAGGCCTGGGGACTCTTTTTTTAGAAAAAAAAAGGTGGGATGACGGATGAAGTAGAAGGGCATGAGAGAGGTTCTGTGTGTGTGTGTGTGTGTGTGTGTGTGTGTGTGTGTGTGTGTGTGTGTGTGCGAGCGTGCGTGAGTGTGTGTGTGTGTGTGTGTGTGTGTGTGTGTGTGTGTGTGTGTGTGTGTGTGTGCATGTGCATGCATCGGAAGTTGTCTTACAACGAGTCAGATCAGGTCCACCTAGCTCACTATTGTCAGAGGGTTCAAGAGAGGCGTCTTTATCTTCCCTAGAGATGTTGCATGCTAAGCAAGGTCCCATCCCCATAACAAATGCATATGCTTGCCAGCTATTATGTGTGAATGTAAACACAAGGGCAAGTGCACACAGGGCAGGTTGGCAAGGCCCACACAGTATGATTCAGCAGCAGCACAGGCCTCCATGCCCTTTAATCTGCCCCTGATGATTTCGTACACATTTGTGTGCAAAAGGCGGTCCAAATGCATTCCTAATCCTTGGGGTCCTCTACCATCTACATACAGCATGATTGTGATGGAGAGGCAGCTCCTGTTCCCCTTTTGGTTAGTGTGGTGCTTGCCGTTGAGTGTTTTATGCGGACTCTCATGTTTTCCCCTCTCCTCCACTGAGAGCCCTTCTTTAGTCTCTCATCTCTAGACCTGCAGGCCTGTCAGCCTGGGACGCCTGACTCCAGCTGCGAGCATTTGGGAGGCCAGCCTATCAGAGGGTGTTCAGAGGCATAACTCCAGATCCTAAATGACACTTTGGCACCATTTCCCTGATGTTCTGCCTTCTCCTTCCCTGGGTTTTTATAATGTGTCTTTGCACTGCTCATTGCTGGTAATGAGGCCCCACCTAATTGCCATTCAGTAAACTCCAGTTAAATTAACAGCTTCATCAGATGAGCATCAACATCTGCTCTGTGACAGCCACGGCTCTCCCCCGTCTCCCAGCCCTGATGCCCATGACATTCAATCCATTGACTGACTGACAGCCAATAAACCCAAAGATGAGCTGCTGTCTATAGCCTGAACTGTCACCCAATGGCCAATATGTCTCTGCATATAAATATAAATACATGCGTGTGTGTGTGTGTGCGAGTGTGCGTGCATGCATGAGAGAGAGAGAGAGAGAGAGAGAGAGAGAGAGAGGATGTTTTAAAGGGTGTGTGATGTCCAAAACATAGGAGATCTCTCTAAGTCACACTCAGCCAAAGTGTAAGTATAGGAAGAAAGTATGTATATATCTATTGGAGCCATACACCACCGGAATAAGTGTTCCAGCAGCATATGGCACTTTCTGGCAGTGGCAGTTGGGTTTGGTGGCAGTGGCATCTGCTGTAGTATCCAGCCCCCCTTCCTGGCCTTGATTTGCCTTCATGGGTCCACGCAGGCTTGTGCCAGCTATGGAGCTGGTGCAGGTCCAAGTAGACCCGGCAGCCTGGCATGGGGTTACCTCGGGGCAAGGGACCAAATATTGCCTTACCCCAAAGAGGCCTCCGGAGACCGAAACTCCCCCATGGGATTTAGTGGGCACCACTGTATCGCCACATAGGAAGTTAGTTTGGATTGGGCTACCCAATCAGATGTGACAAGTCATTGTATGTATCTTTCCCCCATGTTTTGTTTTTAAACTAAATAAATTGATTGGAGAAATAGCTGGAGAGAGGAGTCACATTTCCCCTCAAAATCACCCCCTATATAATCCAGGAATGATTGCAAGGTCTAAGAAAATAAAAACGTTTCAAAACAACATCAGAGTAGGTGCCAGGCAAGCCTCTCTGGGGAGAGCATTCCACAAAAGGGGTGCCACCACCAAGAAGGCCCTTTATCACCCACCTCAGCACAAACAAAGGGAGGTCTCCAAGGACAATCTCAGTGCATGGCAAACTCATGTGGAAGAAGGCAATCCTTTGGGTACCTAGGCTGTAAACCAAGCATGGCTGTAACAGTAGGTATCAGCACTTGTACCTGTGCCTGGAAAGCAGGCCAGGATATCCCTACTGAAGCAGAATTGCCCACATCCAAACCGAACATATTTATTATCATATTTCCTGTCGTACTATTTTGCCAAGTAACCTCCCCTCTCCGAATGTTGCCCATATATGCCCAACGATGGCTATAGAACAAAACCTGGTGTGAAATGGCCCTAAACGCTGGCACTTTCTGCCCAGAACAGGGAACATGGCACACTTTAATTGCTCTGCATGTCCCACATATTTGTAGTTAAACTTTAGCTAATATTAAGAGAGTGTTTTCTTTGTGCATAGGAAGGCCAAGCCAGCCATTCTGAAAGGTCACCTACATTATCAACTCCAAATTGAATTAGTTACTCTGCTTATCTATAATGAAGCCTTGTTCCTGGAGAACATGTTGGAAGAATGAACAGTTGCGAGGGGCTGGGAAAGGAACCAGAACGAAAGCCAAATTGGATTCCACCTTTTCATTTGAAGATGTGATCTTTACAGAATCATTCTCTTATTGAGATCAGAAACTTTTAAATCATATTTATTGATATACTGTACTTGTTTTCAATTTATAAAAGAGGAGAGTGTTTGAGGTTTTAGCAAAAGAAAATGTGTTGGCAACACCAACCTTTTCAGAAATTGTCAGTTTAAACTCACAGAAAACCCATGGTTTGAAGGTTCTAAGCACATCAATGCTTATGTTGTTGTGCAGAAAGGTACAGCATGTGCTTTGCATGCGCAGTGTCTTGGTTTCAATCCATAACATCTCCAGGTAGGACCAGAAAGGATTCCACTCTGAAACCCTGGAGTGATTCTACCAGTTGGTGTAGACAGTGCTGTGCTAAATGGATCAATGACCTGATCAATATAATAAGATGGCTTCATATGCTGTCCCTGAAGTTGCCTTACAAGGATTCAGGCCATTGCCCTATCTAACCCATATCTGACCCAATACTGTACTGTCTACTCTGCCTGGCTGTGGCTCTGCAGGGTTTTGGACAGGGGTCTTTCTCAGCTCCGTCACCCAAGACCCTAACTCGAGATGTCAGGGACTGAACTGTGGACCTTTTGCATGCACAACGGCACATACTCTGCCACTGAACTGTAGCTCTTGCCCAGGCAACAAATGAAACTATATAACCAGAAAGTCCTGTTAAACTTAAGGAAACCTTCTCCCAACTGATGTGTTTAAGCCAGGTCAACCTTTGAACCCTCAGTATTGGTTGTTGTTGTTGTTCAGTCGTTAAGTCGTGTCCGACCCTTCATGATCCCATGAACCATATCCCGCCAGGCCTTCCTGTCCTCCACTATCTTCCTGAGTTCGCTCATTTTCATGTTCGTTGCATCGGTGATGCTGTCTAACCATCTCATCCTTTGCCTTCCCCTTCTCCTTTTGCCTTTAATCTTTCCCAACATCAGAGTCTTCTCCAGAGAGTCCTCTCTTCGCATTAGGTGGCCAAAATATTTGAGCTTCAGCCTCAGTACCTGTCCTTCCAGGGAACAGTCAGGGTTGATTTCATTTAGGATTGACTGATTTGATCTCCTAGCAGTCCAAGGGACTCTCAGGAGTCTTCTCCAGCACCACAATTTGAAAGCATCTATTCTTCGGCGCTCAGCCTTCCTTATGGTCCAACTCTTGCAACCATACATTGCTACTGGGAACAGCATCGCCCTGACTATACGTACTTTTGTTGGCATGGTGATATCCCTGCTTTTTATTATGCTATCTAAATTTGCCATAGCTTTCCTTCCAAGGAGTAAGCGTATTGGTGGTAGCAGCACTCAATGAGCCATCAGGGGGGAAGCCAAGAAGGGGGTCAGTCAGTGAGGGCTTAGCTCCAGCAGGGCCTGCAGCAACCTGGTGCTGGGTGGTGTTTCTGGCTTTTCTGCATTGGCAATAAATATGTAATGATGAGAAAAGTAACTCAGCAGCACTGGATTGGACACTGAAGGCTGTGGGTCTTCAGGGAGATGTAGCCAATCACAGAAATGCATACATAAATATATGATTGATAAAACAGAGACAAGCACGTCTATGACCACCCAGAGAGCTTCATGGCTCAGTGGAGATTTAGACTCAATCCAAGGGCTCAGCAGACCAGTTTCACCCAGAAATCTGCCTTCAGTGCTGCGGCTCAGCCCTGGAAGGAGGAAAGTAGCAGGAAGAAAGTCTCCGAAGAGTGATCAAATCTCAACACTGCACACAACAGGGATTAGATCAGGGCTTCAAGGGGAGAAGGGATAACTAACTTGGTGACATCAGACTTTGATTCTGAAGGTAGTTCAACTGCAACTCTACTCACATGGACTGTAGTCACACTGATGCCAATGGGACTACTCCTAAAGTAGGCAGGATGACCTTTTGGCTCCTTTGAGGCTCCATTGGGGAGAAGCCTAACCAGTTTTGTTTAAAGGATTCCCCCCCCCCCCGATAAAGTGTCTTGGCTCTCTACTTACCTTTGTAAATAGGCAAGATGAAGACTGGAGCTGCCTCCTGTTTATAAGCAACTCTCCAGTTCAAGGGGGGGTCTCCCCATTTTCACCTCTCCTCGTCAGCTGAGTAATTTATAATACAGGTTAAAGCTGGTTAGCGTGTTGCATTCTAAACTCCCCTGTTCTCGCTTCCCACAGCAGGTGGTGTTATCATGAAGGGAAACATGCTTAAATCTCTCACATGGTGTTTTACAATCTCCCATCTGTGGCTAGACACAGGTGGACAGCTTTGCAATAATAGGCTGTGCAACCCTATGGATTTTCACAGCAATCCATTTCACGGTAATCCAAAAGGCTGCAATGTGATTTTGTTCGTAGCATCTGCCTTCAGCAAGGAAGGATACACTTTCAAAAGTACGCCCATCAGTCCATGGAGCTGCTGCCTGTTCACTTGGGAGCCATTGAAAGATATTCATGTTCTGTGTTAGCAGGAGAGCATGAACTAGAAAGGGGAACAACCATTTAAGCCGATTTAAAACTACAAGTTCCAGCAGACCCTAGGTTACATGTTGAACATGAACTATGGGAGTGCGTAATGTAACCAGGTAAACTGCAATCCAGTCAAAGGATTTACACACATCAGTTTGTTGCTTCAAGTTGGAAGACTGAAAAGGTGGTGGAATTTCTTTTGTGAGTTCTGCATTCAAAGCCAATACCAATGTCCATTTCCTACTAAGTAATTGAAAAGTTTTGTAGGGGAGGGAGTCTGCCTGAGCCATTACAGTAACACCAAAAATCCTCCACCATCCATTCTCTATCTTTCTTAACTTCTTGTGCATGCATATTTCATCCTGCCACACTGCATCATGGGATTGGTAGTCTTCAAGCTTCCCAAACACTTAGTCATTCTAATGCATGCATATTTTGCATTGGCGTGAAAGATTATATTGCACCTCCAGGGATGATGTCAGCAAGTCTATAGCACAGGATGAACTGAGGTTTATGAGGGATGCCAAAAACAACACAACAATGTCGTGCTGAGGCATAGAGTCCAAATCATGGGAAGTAATAGTCTCACTCTGATCTGCACATCAGACCTTACTTGGAATACTGCACAGAAGTGTCGTAACGTAGGGGGCCCTGGTGACCAGGACTCCAGGCGCCGATCTTCCGGGGGGCGCTCACCTCAGACTCGAAGCTGGAGCGCGGCGCCCGCCCGCAGCCATAGCGGGCGGGCGGCGCTCCAGCTTTCGAGTTCGAGGTGAGCAACAGCGTCGTCGTCTAGGCAACGCGCGCAGCGCGCGCCCAGACCCTGTGGCTGCGGGCGCGCGCTGTGCGCGTTGCCTAGACGACGAGACGCTCTCTCGCTCCTCGGACTCGAAAGCTGGAGCGCGGCGCCCGCCCGCAGCCATAGCAGGCAGCGCTCCAGCTTCCGAGTACTGAGCGCAGCGTAGTTTGACGTCACGTGACGTCCGGGGGCGCTCGGCCAGCCCCCGCTCCCCTAGCCCCAGGCGTCTGGAGGGCTGAAGATGCCACTGATACTGCATCCACTTTCAGGTACCGTACCACATTCTAAGAAGAAAACGGATAAGCTGGAACAAGTTCAGAAGGCAACTAAGATGATGAGGGGTCTGGAAAGCAAGTCCTATGAGGAATGGTTAAAACACTTTGATATGTTTAGCCTGGAGAAGGGACGACTACAGAGAGATATGATAGCTGTCTTCAAGTATCTGAAGAGCTGTCACACAGAAGAAGGTGATGACTTACTCTTTGTGGCTCCCAAGGGCAGGGCTAGAATCAGTGGGTTGAAATTACAGGGAAGCAGATTCCCGGCTAGACATGAGAAAGACTTTCCTAACTGTAAGAGCAGTCTGGCAAGTTTGGGGCCAAAAGGGGGAAGATCTTGACGGCAGCAGCAGAACACACCAAGATTCTATTCTCCTTTTCCCAGCCCGACCCCCTGACACTCCATAAGAACATAAGAAGAGCCCTGCTGCTGGATCAGGCCAAAGGCCCATCTAGTCCAGCTTCCTGTATCTCACAGTGGCCCCACCAGATGCCTCAGGGAGCACACGAGACAACAGGAGACCTGTATCCTGTCGCCACTCCCTTGCACCTGGCACTTACCTGGCAAAGAAAACCTACTCCCACAACCAGGAGGTTGCTTATCCCATCATGGCTTGTAAGCTGTCATGGACTTTTCCTCCATAAATCTGCCCAATCCCCTTTTAAAGGCATCCAGGCCAGGTGCCATCACCACCTCCTGTGGCAAGGAGTTTCACAAACCAATTACACGCTGGGTAAAGAAATATTTTCTTTTGTCTGTTTTAATACTCCCTCCACTCAATTTGAGTGGATGTCCCCTAGTTCTAGTGTTGTGTGAGGGGGAAAACAATTTCCCTCTATCCACTCTCTCCATCCCATGCATAATTTTATACGTCTCAATCATGTCCCCCCTCAACCGCCTTTTTTCTAGACTGAAGAGCCCCAAATGCTGTAGCCTTTCCTCATAAGGGAGGTGCCCCAACCCAGTAATCGTTTTGGTCGCTCTCTTCTGCACCTTTTCCAGTTCCACTATATCCTTTTTGAGATATGTCTCCTTGGACATATGCCAGCCAAACAGGTCCGAGGAGACCCATTGGAGGCCAGGCGGCCTACAGGGAGGTTACCCCTCCTGGGCCGTCTGTTCACCACCACCACCCACCACCACCATAGCATGCAGTGTACTCTCCATTGGCTCTGCTGCATGCAGTGAGTTCCTGCTTTTTCCTGTTTATTCATTCTGATTTCTTTTCTTTTCTAAGTTCACCTGTGTTTGAATGAAGAGTGGAGGAGAGCCAGAGTCACCCCTTTTGGGCCCACCTGATGGCGAAGCTCAGCCATGAAGTATTTCCACTTGTAAAATAAGAGACAGAGGAGGCAATGTTGGTAAATAGCCCATTAACACACCGAGTCACTCCATTAACTTCAAAGAGTAAACATCTCCTTCATTTTCCCTCCCACTCTCTCAGAGTAGAACTTGTGAGGCTGTGCAATGTCCAAAGCCGGTCTTGGTTACTGGTGGCAATGGGGGAGGGGTGAATCAAATCCACATCCCAAGTCATCAACATTTAAGTTGTTCCTTGTGGCACATGAAATTGAAACCCCAAATTTGTGACAACACTCAACATTTGCAACCCAGTTGTTAGTTGGAATGGAGGAATGCACCATTTATTTCTCCTTACATGGATGCAACAAAGCATCACTCTGATTAGCAAGACCACTCTCAGGGATGTCCTTGGCAATGCCTCTCACACTCTTCCCTCCACCCTCACTCTCAATAGCGGTGATACAAGCAGTGCCACAGTATTTAAACTATAGCACTCCTGCTGGCAGTAGTGCTGGTCAGAGGGAATTGCTTAGGGCAGGCAGTGCATTACCTAGAACAGTGGTTCCCAACCCCTTCCTGGCCGAGTACCATCTTCTGAGTACACCTTCTGAGTACTACCGGAAATGACTGGTGATGACATCATCACCAGTTACTTCCGGGTTTTCAGTGGCCAGAAAATGCAGGGAGGCGGCTCTGGGCAGGTGGGAGGGCCCTTCTCAGCATTTCTGAGAGGCTTGGCCAAAGGCAGGAGCTTCTTGGGAGCAAAAACATGCCACCAAAAGCGTCGTGTTGGAGTGGGGTTCCAGTGATCCAGCAGTCTGGTACCAACAGCAGTCAGCCAAAGTACCACTGGTGGTACTAGTATGGTGGTACTAGTACCACAGTTTGGGAACCCCTGACTTAGAGGGTGGTGAGAAAAGAAATTCTTAGGAGAAGCTACTGCTGCCTTACGGGCTCACAGAGTTGCATTGTCTTCCCCTGTTGCTCTGGTTGCTCGGTTTCTCTACTGCCCTATAATCTCAAATGCATCAGAGCCTATTATAGCTTCCCTACTTCTCTTTCCAGCCAAGGCAGGCAGCGTTTCCCTATGTCAGGAGCAAGAGACATACCAGAAAGAACCCAAAATTCACTGCTGGGGACACAGGGGCATACAAGATCCTTACCTCCAAAGTAGGGATAAAGGAGAACTTCTGCTCCTTTGTTTCAGCAATCTTTCTTTCCCTGGCCTGCTGTGGGTCCTACCACAACTATAGCACAGGCAGACTCTACCACCCACCGTACCTTATAGTCCTCATCCTCAATTGAGGTCTGAATTTGCCCCACAGCTCAGGATTGTCCACAAGGGAAGCTAAGCCAGGCTGTCTTAGTGAGAGTTGCATCAAGGTGCTCCACGGTGGAGCATACGGATTTCTATCATTTACCATTAATAATAATTATTAATCATAATGATGATTATGATTATTATAATCATCATAATCATATTGATTATGATGCAGTCATTTCTGATATTTAACAATAGATAAGAAACACCAATAAATAGCCCAATTTCACTCTAATTTCCATCATTTATTGGGAGATGTTGGCAATTTTCAGGGCTACTGTATCTTGGATTGTATCCCCTTCATGGATCATTGCCTTGTCGTGGCGAAGGGGCTTGCGTAACTCAATGAAGCCATCAGCTATGCCGTGCAGGGACACCCAAGACAGACAGGTCGTAGCAGAGAGTTCTGACTAAAAGTGATCCACTGGAGAAGGAAATGGCAACCCACTCCAGTAACCTTGCCAAGAAAATCCCATGAACAGTACCAAAAGGCAAAAAGATATGACGCCGGAAGATGAGCCCCTCAGGTTGGAAGGTGTCCAATATGCTACTGAGGAAGAGTGGAGGACTATTCCAAGTAGACCCAGAAAGGATGAAGCAGCTGGGCCAAAGCCAATAGGACGTCCAGCTGTGGATGTGTTTGAGGTTGAAAGGAAAATCCAATGCTGCAAGGAGCAATACTGCTTAGGAACATGGAATGTGAGGTCTATGAATCAAGGCAAGCTGGATGTGGTTAAAAATGAGATGATAAGATTGAACATCGACATCTTGGGAATCGGCGAACTAAAATGGACGGGCATGGCCGAATTTAAGTCAGGTGACCACCATATCTACTACTGTGGGCATGAATCCCTTAGAAGAAATGGAGTAGCCCTCATAGTCAATAAAAGAGTGGGAAAGGCAGTACTGGGGTGCAACCTCAAAAACGACAGAATGATTTCAGTTCGAATCCAAGGCAAACCATTCAACATTTCAGTAATCCAAGTGTATGCCCCAACCACTGATGCTGAAGAAGATGAAGTTGACCGGTTCTATGAAGACCTACAACACCTTCTAGAACTAGCACCCAAAAAAGATGTCCTTTACATCATAGGAGACTGGAATGCTAAAGTCGGAAATCAAGAAATAAACGGAACAACAGGCAAGTTTGGCCTTGGAGCGCAAAATGAAGCAAGGCAAAGGCTAACGGAGTTCTGTCAAGAGAACACGCTGGTCATAGCAAACACTCTTTTCCAACAACACAAGCGGCGACTCTACACATGGACATCACCAGATGGTCAATACCGAAACCAGATAGATTATGTGCTTTGCAGCCAAAGATGGAGAAGCTCTATACAGTCAGTAAAAACAAGACCTGGAGCTGACTGTGACTCAGATCATGAGCTTCTTATTGCAAAATTCAGGCTTAAATTGAAGAATGTAGGGAACACCACTAGACCAGTCAGATATGACCTAAACCATATCCCTTATGAGTATACAGTGGAGGTGAAGAATAGATTTAGGGCATTAGACCTGGTAGACAGAGTGCCTGAAGAACTATGGACGGAAGTTCGTAACATTGTACAGGAGGCAGCAACGAAAACCATCCCAAAGACAAAGAAATGCAAGAAAGCAAAGTGGCTGTCAGATGAGGCTTTACAAATAGCTGTGGAAAGAAGGAATGCAAAAAGCAAGGGTGAAAGGGAAAGATATAAACAACTGAATGCATATTTCCAGAGAACAGCAAGGAGAGATAAGAAGGCCTTCTTAAATGAACAATGCAAGGAAATCGAGGAAAACAACAGAATGGGGAGGACTAGAGATCTCTTCAAGAAAATTGGAGATATCAAGGGAACGTTTTGTGCAAAGATGGGCATGATAAAGGATAAAAAAGGCAGGGACCTAACAGAAGCAGATTAAGAAGAGATGGCAAGAATACACAGAAGAACTATACAAGAAAGATCTTAATGTTCCTGATGACCACGCTGGTGTGGTCACTGACCCAGAGCCAGACATCCTAGAGAGTGAAGTCAAGTGGGCCTTAGGTAGCATTACTAACAACAAAGCTAACGAAGATGATAATATCCCAGCTGAGCTACTTAAAATCCTAAATGATGATGCTGTGAAAGTGCTGCACTCAATGTGCCAACAAATTTGGAAAACTCAGCAGTGGCCAAAGGATTGGAAAAGGTCAGTTTACGTTCCAATTCCAAAGAAGGGCAGTGCCAAAGAGTGTTCAAACTACCGTACAATTGCACTCATTTCACATGCCAGCAAGGTTATGCTCAAAATCCTACAAGCTAGGCTTCACAGTACATGGACCGAGAACTACCGGACGTACAAGCTGGGTTTCGAAGAGGCAGAGGAACTAGAGATCAAATTGCCAACATGCGCTGGATCATGGAGAAAGCACGAGAGTTCCAAAAAAACACCTACTTCTGCTCCATTGACTACGCAAAAGCCTTTGATTGCGTGGATCACAACAAACTGTGGCAAATTCTTAAAGAGATGGGGGTACCAGACCACCTTACCTGTCTCCTGAGAAACCTGTATGCGGGTCAAGAAGCAACAGTTCGGACCGGCCATGGAACAACCGACTGGTTCAAAATTGGGAAGGGAGTACGGCAAGGCTGTATATTGTCACCCTGCCTATTTAACTTATATGCAGAGTACATTATGAGAAATGCAGGGCTGAATGAATCGCAAGCCGGAATCAAGATTGCCGGGAGAAATATCAACAACCTCAGATATGCAGACGATACCACCCTAATGGCAGAAAGTGAAGAAGGACTGAAGAGCCTCTTGATGAGGGTGAAAGAGGAGAGTGCAAAAGTTGGCTTGAAACTCAACATTAATAAAACTAAGATCATGGCATCTGGTCCCATCAATTCCTGGCAAATAGAAGGGGCAGAAATGGAAGCAGTAACAGATTTTACTTTTTTGGGCTCCAAGATCACTGCAGACGGAGACAGCAGCCATGAAATTAAAAGACGCTTACTCCTTGGAAGGAAAGCTATGGCAAACTTAGACAGCATAATAAAAAGCAGAGATATCACCATGCCAACAAAAGTTCGTATAGTCAGGCCGATGGTGTTCCCAGTAGCAATGTATGGTTGCAAGAGTTGGACCATAAGGAAGGCTGAGCGCTGAAGAATAGATGCTTTCGAACTGTGGTGCTGGAGAATACTCCTGAGAGTCCCTTGGACTGCTAGGAGATCAAATCAGTCAATCCTAAATGAAATCAACCCTGACTGTTCCCTGGAAGGACAGGTACTGAGGCTGAAGCTCAAATATTTTGGCCACCTAATGCGAAGAGAGGACTCTCTGGAGAAGACTCTGATGCTGGGAAAGATTGAAGGCAAAAGGAGAAGGGGAAGGCCAAGGATGAGATGGTTAGACAGCATCACCGATGCAACGAACATGAAAATGAGTGAACTCAGGAAGATAGTGGAGGACAGGAAGGCCTGGCGGGATATGGTTCATGGGATCACGAAGGGTCAGACACGACTTAACGACTGAACAACAACAACAACTGTATCTTGGAGATGTCTTGAACCTTGAAGAAATTCATGGTTCTTTTCCAGCATTGTGTTGCATGTATTATGATTTCATGAACATTGAAAGAATCTTCAGCTGCCTTGAAAAATACTGTCAAATATTAAAGAGTGTGCTGAATGATTCCTTCGAATGTTGCTTCTCCTTATGCTCCCCAATACCCATCTTTAACATCAGTTATTCCCCTCTTGCCCTACATTTTATAGTTGCAGATTTGCAGTTTCCTCCTCACAGATCCCAGTCACCTTCCCCATCCTAATCTCTCCACACTTTTGTAGTCCTTTTTCACCTATGGCAACCCTAAACTAACAGTATCCAAGCCTGAGTACAGGAAATCATAGCAGCTAGTTGGGACAATTCCATTATCCCATCTGCTATGCTCATTCCCACCCTTGGGCAGCGATATAGCTGCAGTTAAGGACTTCTTACCCTATTTACCAGAATTCTACAGTTAAGAATGATGATGATGATGATTAAGAATATTCATATACTAATTTTGAACAAAAATGTTCACAAAGCAGTTTACAGAGCAAATTAAAGAAATAAATGTTCTCCAGTCCCAAAATGTCTCACAATCTAAAAAGATGCAGAAGAAATACCAGCAGCAAACAGCCACAAGAAAAGATGCAATATTTGGGTGAATAGAGACAGTTGTGTGCTCTCCCCCCCCCCTCGCTAAATATGAGATGAACACCACTTTAAAAAGTGCCTCTTTATCCAGTTACCAATACTCATAGTGGTCTCCTACAATCAAAGAAGAAGGAAGACTTTGTATGTATCACATTTACAGAAATTGCTTCATCATCCTCACAGCTTTTCTGGAGTCGTCTGGTTTCCTATCCATGTTAGGAGCCTCTTCCATGCAGCTGGAAATAATATTTGCAGGACTCACAAGCATTTGCATGGTTTTGGGTGCCAAAAGCCCAGTTTAGGAGGCAAAGAGGTGAGGGAGAAGTCAATCTTTGATGTGTTAACCACACAAGCTTTTCATTCTGATTCTTTGAATTTTCCCTGGCAGTGGAGAAACAGCAAAAAGGACTCGTCGGTTCCTAGATAGTTCATAACAGGACATAAAACACCATCCCTAGATATTTATCTAAAGTGTTGTAAGAGCCTGATCCAAGGTTTAGGTTTCATGACTTCCTTTGGCAAACGTGACTTTTCACCGGGAAAGTGACAAAATCCCACTTCCCTTTGTTTCTGTGGGAATTGGCTCATGTTTGCAGCCTCTCATGTCTTACGCTTGTTATCAGATCTGACACGAATGCCTGCTGTTCAGCTATTTGATCCCTTCAAATATGGCTAATTTGTGTACGGTACCCTTTTGCCTGGCAAAATTCATAGGTTTTGATCCTTTTCCACTTTATTAATACATTGGACATTAAACCACAGGTGGGAGTAGAGTTTAAAAGCATCAGAATTTGGAAGCCAAGAACAATGAGGAAAGGATCAAGAAGCTGGACATGCTGCAAGTTTGGAAAACAAATGAGGATTGACACATAAGGGTGATTCTCAAACACGTAGGAGAATCTTGAAAGCTTTTACCATGAACTTTGTGTCTCCTTGTAAACCTTCTTTTTCAGTTTTAGATTTTTTTGAAACAAAGAGGTGGCAGTATAGTGTTCTGTCTTCATTACATATTTGAGTTAATCAGAAGGAAAACTTGAGATAAGAGAGAATGAAGGTGTCAGTGACAAATTCAAAAGCAAGGGATACAACCTCTGTAATACTTAGCAGCACTGTATAAAAAAGGATGCTTTTTTAAAATATAGCTACACATAAAAGCTCAGAATGTGGTATATCAATAGCTATCACGTAATACCAGCTTATGTTGGTGTTGTAGGGAAAAGCCATAGACAGATCAGCTATAGTATAGTTCTTCTGGACTGGTGTACTAATGAAAACACCTAAAATAAAAGGAGACCAACACAAATTGTGAGTGCGTACAGCCCTGTTTTGTTTCTGTTGTTTATCTGTAATGGAACGGAAGGGACCTGAAAGGCATTTTTTGGTTGCCTTGAACAGGTGTGATTCCTTAATCCTAATCATCCCTAACAGATATTTATCCAGTCTGCTTTCATTAAGATTGAATGATGGTCCTTTTTTCAAGATATATAACTCAGTGATGAGCTTTATGTTTGTTTATCAAATTACAACCAAGACTAAAAATACATTTGGAGAAAAAAAAAACTCATGACGATGATCAAGTGTAAAGGCATGGCTGTTTTTATTCATGGCTGTTAATAAGTTGGGAACATACATCTTAAGCAGAGATAGAAGTCAAACCATGAGATCACAGAGCATGACAACACAGAGACATCTCAAGAGCTCGTGATAGGAATTAGGAGGCTGCTGACTCCCAGCAGTCTTGTATCCCGAGGTGGTTTGGAGGATACGTCTTCTTGCCCTACCTCTTCAATCAAAAGCTGAGGATCCTCTCTTCTCCTGGTTTTCTGATGGAGTGTTGCTCTAAAATTAGGAGACAAAATGCAGCTGTCAGAACAAAGAGCTCAAGCTATGATGGATGGCCACCGAGATGACTCGGGCTGCTCGTTATCCCCTGCCCTGACTCGGCGCTCGACAAGGGGATGATGCAGTGGATTGCTACCAGCCATGGAGGAAGAAACCAGGGAGAGAAACAACAACAACAGTAGCAACAACAATACTGGCCGTAAACGGTTGCTTGAAAATTTAAATGGGAAAAATACCTACCAAGACTAGTAGTCCAATGGGTGAGGGGCCTATTAGATCAGATATGAACAGGTGACTTTTAGCTGCTAAGGTGGATTCAAAGGATTCTAAAATATTTGGCAGAGTTTCTTTTATCGTTATGCAGACTTTCCACCATTGTTCTGCTCCACTTTCATTAAACCAGTCTATTTTTTAATTCTTTTCCTTTCTTCTCTCTTTTTGGCTGATATGACATTCAGCAAAAGCCTTCCTTTAGGGTAGGGAGGAGGGGAAATAGAGAGGATGATAATGTACCGTGTGATGTTTTGGAAAAAAATATATAGTTGAAACCTTTTATAAACAATACCGGTAATTAAAACACACACACAATCAAGTTGCCATGGCTTCAGAAATGTGTTTTATACTTTTGAGATATATCCTACATTACAATTAACAACAAAATCTAAGAACATAGCATGAAAGCAAAACTAGAAGCATAGCAGCAGAAGGAGCAGGAGAGAAATGAAAAATGCAGGCAATCAACAAGATCCCCCCAAAGTAGGAGGGTTCCTAAGAAGCCTGGCCCAAAAAATATTATGTCACAGGCATTGCCAGAAGTCCTTTGCAATAGAGGGTTGACTTTTCCAGCCACTACACTGTTCTGAACAGTGAAACGTTTATCTGGATGCCTGCCTCCAACAGGGAAACGTGGAAACTGCAGGAGGAGCTAGCCCGCCCAGGACATTTTGAAAGCGCCTAGATCTGCTCCCTACTTTTCCTGTTGACTTTTTCTGCAACCTCTTCTCTTTTCCTGTACTCCCTATTGTAATGAATAGAAATAAGTCTTCTGGTGTGTGTGTGTGTGTGTGTGTGTGTGTGTGTGTGTGTGTGTGTGTGTGTGTGTGTGTGTGTGTGTGTGTGTGTGTGTGTGTGTGTGTGTGTGTGTGTGTGTAGTTTTCATTTTGGAGTCCGTAGGAAGCTGCCTTATACCAAGTCAGACCACTGGTTCATCTAGCTCAGGAGTGGCCAACCTTCCACCATGAGGATCTCTGTGTGTTCTTACTAGTTGTGTAGAAGTCAGAATCTTGGCAGCTGCCATTGCTGATGGTGCTGCTAAAGCAGCTGCACCTGCTGAATTGCCCTCACCTATGCAAGCATTAAGGGGCCAGGAGCATAAATGTTGAAAGGTTGACCACCACCCTGATCTAGCTCATTGCTGTCTGCCCTGGCTTGCAACAGCTCTCCAAAGTTTCCCAAAGAAACTTTCCCAGCTCTACCTTGCGATGCTGGCATTTCAAACTGGGACCTTCTGCAGCAAAACATGTGCTCATTAACATGCCCATCGATAGGCTTACCATATCCAAAGGGGGACAGGGTGCCTACACCTTTAACCATTGTAAAAAGAGGGAATTTGGGCAGGTGCAGCTCATAATGGAAGGGTGCAACAAGCTGCACCTGCCCAAATTCCCTCTTTTTACAATGGTTAAAGGTGTAGGCACCCTGTCCCCCTTTGGATATGGTAAGCCTACCCATCGACATGTTATTCTTCACTCCCTGCATGCATCATCTCTGATAGTTCTCTTTGAGACTTGGGATGGGCAGCAATCCCTGTCTCTTTCTTTCCTCCTTAAGGGGACCCCAGACAAAACGATTAGGCTGCACTGCTCACTGCTGTTGGCTGCAAGAAGCAACTCCGCCTCATGCTATAAATCAAAACTGGTGCCATTGCTTTTAGGTTACAGTAGCCATTGCACAAGGTTATCTTATAGCAGCAGATCTGAGGAGGTCTGAGCACCTCAAACTGTGTATGCATCAGCTCAAACTGTGTATGCCATGTATATACAGAACAAGTGGCCACTGCTTCCTGCGAAGGCTGACATGCTAAATTCTCAAGACCAATTGGCAGGTACAAAACAATCACAAGGAGGAAACGGTGACCCAGGTGTCCCCGTTCTGATAACACCAGTTGTAGTCATGACCTCTTCTAGAAGGTCCAAGGGGGAAAATAAAGCTTTTAGATATTTTTTTTTTTAAAAAAATCCTTCTAGCTCTCTGAGGTCCCAAATGAAAGGAACTAAAAACTCCAAAGGAATCTAGAAATGACCAGGAAAATAGACTTTGAATGGACAATGAGTATTTGCAGCAACATTATTACTTCTGCAGTTTGGGGGCTTCAGAAAGGTGATGAATCTTTCTGGTATTTCCAAGAAAACTTTAGTGATTATTTGGTTCTATGATCTGCTCCTCTCCGACAACTCATCTTATAGTAGATAATAGGAGAGAGCTGTCCATTTCTGGGATAGATTCACATTTTGAAAAAGATGAGCAAGAACCTTTCCATTTATTTCCCCCCTCTATACATCTGCTGGGGAAATTCTCAGCACCCCCTCGCCCTACATCCCCCAAACAGTGAGTCTGGGACACCTTGCGGACTCTGCGTCCCAAGCAGCCTCTCTTGCTGTTTTCTCTGATCATTACTGAGTGGCAGCACAGCAGGAGAACTTTGCAACTAGACAGTTAGTCTCTTGAGCTATCAAACATCTCAAGTGTGGAAGTCCTGGCATCCTGGACACCTTCCAGCTTGGGAAATTACCTTCTGCCTCCTGAAAACCCCCTGCAGTTTAAATTGGAAACAGTCTTCTTCCCTTTGCCTCTTCCAATTGCTCCACAGGGTTTTTGTGATGTGTAAAACAGCTGCCATTGGAGGTGGGGAAAGCAGTGAGTTGCTCGGGCCTTGGGGTTAGTATGGATTTGGATGATTGTCACCTGCTGACTTGTCAGCACCATTGCCTAGAAACGCCTTTGCACAGGATGCCTTCCAGAGCCAGTATTGACCAGGGCAGGCAACTATACTCAAGTCTGCCCAGATCAGGGCAAACAGGCATATTTTCATGCGTGTCAGATGTGCAGAGGGCATGGATTTTATTCTGTTCTACTCATCATTGGTACAATACCATGTGCAAAGCTCCTCTCAGTAGATCTAGTGTAACACTAAGATGAAGATCATGCTTACATTGGGTGTAACTGAGAACACCTTTGGTTGTATTCATCAGGGAGAAGATGTATTTTCATTTTCTACTGAACATTGTGTCAGCCAAGCCACCACTAAGTCTTAAGTAAAATGGGCCGAATCTTATCTGGACCCTGCACTAACGGAACTTACGCTCCATCAGCACAAGGCCTGAGCCACTGGTCTGGCAGCTGCTCTGACAGCACACAGGCAAGGCTGACAGCACAAACAGCTGGTGGCCCTGCACATGCGTCAACAAAGTGCCAAACCTCCACTGGAGCAGGTAGGTTGGCAGAGGGAGTGTTCCAGGGGTGGATCAGGGCAGGGAGTGGGCAGGGCCAGGAACATGCCAAGGGTGGGCTGGGGTGGCAGCACCAATATCCTATGCCCCTATCAGCAGCGGTGATCCTATGTCCCCAGCCTGGATTCAACACGCCCCCGTGGATCTACTCCGATTTACACCAGCAAAAGAGCTGTCATGGATCCAAATAGGTCCATTAGGGGCCCTAGCATAGTGAAGTAGGTAAATATAAACATTTTTACTGACCCAAGTACCGTAAGTACCGACGTGGATGAAAGCAGTACTCCTCAGGAGCAAGAAAGAACAACAACAGAGTGCCTGACAGTAGGCAATTAGAGCTCGGACTCCATACACAGCTGTTAACAATAACAGAACTTGACAGCTGAACAACATCCCATGTATATAAGCAACAGAAGAGCAACTAAGGACAACATCACCAGAATCTTTGGATTTTTTCCCCAGGAAGATGTTCTGAGGACAGAACGAAACGTTGGGACAGTGACTTGGATTTTATTTGTGTTTTTGTTCTGTAAAGCGGCTGCCTGCAAGGAAACCCGCTCACGGAGGTGGATATATTTAAAATACAAGCTTTTTAACCACATGGCGTCTGAACCCGTATACTTGAAACACTGTTGGACTATAGCGGGCCATGAGAGCTACAGAATGAAATTTTTACTGACCTCTCCACTACTCCCTGGTCCACAGCCAGCCCACAGCAGACAGTGGAGGCTGTCAGTGCTGCTGCATGCTCTGGGCTGGCCCTGGATAGGATTGGGCCAAAAGTCTGGTTGGCCACCTTCAAAACAGGATCTCAAAAACTGAAGAGGGTGCAGTGAAGAGCAACAAGCATGAGATCAAGGATGGAGGACAAGCCTGGCAGACAGCTGCTAAAGGCCATTTCTTTATCATAAAGAAGATAATGAGATGACTAAGAGGGCTGCCCAGTAGACCTTTGCTTGGACTGTAACGTGCACTTCACTGGCGTCACTGCAGGGGGGCGGGCGGAGCTGAAGGTTCCTCCGTGATCGGAGCCTCCCGTTACACGGAGGAACGAAGCGCCCCGCCCCCGCGCCTTCCGAACCAGCAGTGAAAACAACGAGCAGGAGACTCCCTGCGCGTTGTTTTCACCGCTTTGAATGGGTCGGAAGGCGTGGGGGCGGGGCGCTTCATTCCTCCATGTAACGGAGGCTCCGATCACGGAGGAACTTGCAGCTCCGCCCCCCTGCAGTGACGCCAGTGGTGCTCTTTAGCTGATCAGAGGGCAAACCAGAAACAATGTTTGGGAATTCAAGCTTGGTTCATTCAAGAGTGAGGTGTTCAATCAACTATTGGCCCAATCCTATTTGGATGCCGAGCTGAAGTCACATAGACACACATGTGATGTCCACATATCCTAAGCCTGTCCTGGCAATGCCACACCAATGGCACACTGACACTGACGCAACAAGGGCCAAATGCCAAGCCTGTCCTGGCAAAGCAACACTGGTGCAGCCCTTCCCAGTAACACCCCCAGGGTCCATGGAAACACCAACACAGCCAGGAGTGACGTCCTGACAGCAGCATGACATTGCTGTGACATCACTATGTTGTCACCGTGAAGGTGGCACGTTGTCGGTGTGACATCTGTGTGTCAATGCTGTGAAATTGGTGCGTCATCTGTGTGACATCTGTGTGTGATCAGTGTGATGTCCAAGGAGACAATCACTGCTTCCAATCAGCCCCAACACTTGCAGCCAGAGAATTGCTACCAGGATGAACTGAGCAGGGGGCAGGGGATGAGCCAATGAGTGGCCAATGCTGGGGACACACACCCCTGCCAGTCACTAAGAATGAATAACACAGCCACCACAGACATCATCTCAACCATGGGGAGATGCCCCAAGGACACATACAAGCATATACACATATAACATGACACAAGGATGCCACAGCAGCCCCAGCTCCTACCAGAGGCCCCTGTCCCCTTGCCACTGCCCACTATATACCATGGCAGCAGAGAAGAGGGGGCTCGTGATCACTGAGGAGTGTCCCCCCCTCGGAGTCTAGGAAGTCACAGAGTAGGGATGCTGCAGATTCTGATAACAGAGAGGTGCCTCCCCCCCACAGAGTCCCACCCCGAGGCCAGCTGCAGTAAGGAACAACTAGGGTGGGTAGAAGGGATCCCTATCTGCTTGCAAAGAGACAACAAGGAAGATGCAGCCAATAGTTTTATTGAACTGTATCAGTGACAGAGCAGCATCTGGAAGAGCAGCATACAGGTGGGGTTGCCAACCATCTCCTCCCAGCAGGGCTGTTCTGCCTTTGCAAGTTATCCAGCAGACATCCTGTGAGGTCTGGCTGCATCAGTTGGGTCACTGTCTGCCATGCAGTTTGAAAAGCCACAGCGGCCTGACTAAAACGAGTAGGTCAGCAACCTTACTGAACAACAGATAGGCTCACACCGATCACTTCAGGCAGGATGTAGGCTTCCCTTGGGATATGCATGATGCCTTCACCTGTGGGACAGCTGCCTGTCGGGTTCACAGTGAAACACAAAGAGAGTAACAGGGTCTTGACAACAGCATCAGTCATACCTGTTATCAAAGCAAAAGGAATTCTGTTGAGTGTTTGGCCAGCAGTCGCAATGGCTGGTGTCCCTAGAATTCACCAAAAGGGAGCAGACACTCTTAGCTGTTGCAAAAGGAAGGGATGGTTAGGCAACACACTTGATAGCACTAGCAGAGAAACGTGATAATCCTGAGGGGTCAGGAGGTAGGGGTAGAGATATGAGAGGGAGATGCAGCATCAATACATTGCAGCATGGAATCCCCCCCCCCCCATTTTCTTACCTGTGTGGGGTTCATTGTACAGTACTTGCTTTATCTGTTTGAGGTGGTGAGGTAGAGGTTCCAGTTGGGTCAGGTGTCTGTCTGTGGAGACCTTGTGGGGCAGAATACCTGCAATAAGAATTCTGAGAAGACAAGCGTTAACAAACTGTCTTGTCATACATGTTGTGAGGGTCAAGAGGTAGTTTGTGCAAAGTGCTCCCTTTGTGCACCAAGTGCTCTTTCACCATAGTTCCCCCATTACCAACATTCCCCTTGAGAGACCAGAGGTACAGTCCCATGCCATGTGCCCTATCATCTGAGCTGTAATCTCCCTTGCAGGGGTTTTAGTATTGGGGTGGCGGGTGTGGTGTGATTGACTGCCAAATGTAGTCTGTATCCTATGCTCTGTCGTAGGAAAGTGGGCGGGGCATAGGGATGGCAGGAGGTGTACTTTTTCTGCAGTTTTCCCCTTCCACATTGCTCCTTACAACAAGGTTACTCTTACCTACTCCAGGTCTGCTGTTGGCATAGCATTTTTGTGGTGCTGGGGTGTGTGACCATTGTCTGAAGAGGGGTTAGGATATGGTGTACAGTACATTGACTCCTTCTTGTCCCTCCTAGTCCCTCCCACGTTATGCCTGAATCCTGTTTTGGCCTCACCACCGGTGGAGTTGTGCCGGCCTCTGAGTGATCAGCATGGCATTTTTCTTCCATCATTCAACAGACACATGGGCTTCAACCCATGTTTGTGTGTCTGTATGTGTGTTTCAGTTTAAATCTTAGCTCAGGCATGAAGTTGTTGAAATCCAGCCCAATCCTACCTAAATCGTTGCATGGTGATGCAGCAGCACTGGCTGCTGAATGTCTCCTTGGGGTAAGGGGACATTTTTTGCCCTGGCGGGGCAAGCCCCATCAACCGATAATGGGGCAACTCGGACCTGTGCCAGCTCAGGCCCAAGAAGGGGCTCGGGATTCAGCGTGCACCGCCAATCCTGCTCCCCTCTCAGGCCTGATCCATCCTCCTCCCCGCCTCCCTCCAATCCCCTGCATGGACTTACCTGCTTTGGTGGGTGTCTGTTGGGCCGCCAACACATGGGAGGTTTCTGTGGACCCGCTGTGCTCATCGGCAGAGGCTGTTTTATGACAGCCATAAAGCAGCCTCCACTGGCGCAACACGAGTTATGCCGGTGGGGGAGGGAATAGGATTGGGTCAACAATCTAAGTATGTTCAGTTTTTTGCTTGTAAAGCCAGGATCTGTCTTGGAGCAAATGAATTAAATGGGCTATAACGTTTTTAAAACATGCTGTATAAAGTGTCAGTCATCATGTGCCTAAAATTGACATCATTTGAGGTTAAGAGAGGGTAAAACTAGGTGTGTACGGAAAGTAAACCTACCTAACATTTTTCATTATTGGTGTAGAAATATTAGTTTTGCTGGATTTAACTGGGTGGATTTGATGAAATATTGAATGACAAATTGCTCAGGAAGGGTACAGACTTATTGAATAGCATACTCCTGGTGCTGTTATCGCCTAAATCTCAGCTTGACAAAAACTTGTGACTGAAGTTTGGGGAAGCAATATTCTGAGATTTGTTGTGATTGGTATATTGTTATTGTATTTTGAAATATTCGTAATAAAATTATGAAACCTGCTTCTTAGCACTTTCCATTTTCAGATGCACATATGAGGAAGTTGCCACAGTAATGTCCCAATCCTATTCCTACCCTCCCCCACTGGTGCTGATGCAGCTCCACCACGGAGGCACATGCTGCATCGAATGGTAGGGGGTGATCAGGAGGCCTCCTAAAAGGGAACTTTTGTTCCCTTACCTCTGAGTAGGCCCCCTGATGGCCTATGGGTCTCCTTGGACCTATAGCACCTCTATAGCTGGTGTACGTCTGAGGAGAGTAAGGAGACAGCATGAGACAAAATAAGGGGGATAGGATCTGGTGTGCACATTTGCCGCCAAGATCTACCCCCCCCAGCCTGCTCCCCACCTCCTGTTGTTGTTGTTGTTGTTCAGTCGTTAAGTCGTGTCCGACCCTTCGTGATCCCATGAACCATATCCTGCCAGGCCTTCCTGTCCTCCACTATCTTCCTGAGTTCGCTCATTTTCATGTTTGTTGCATCGGTGATGCTGTCTAACCATCTCACCCTTTGCCGTCCCCTTCTCCATTTGCCTTCAATCTTTCCCAGCATCAGAGTCTTCTCCAGAGAGTCCTCTCTTCGCATTAGGTGGCCAAAATATTTGAGCTTCAGCCTCAGTACCTGTCCTTCCAGAGAACAGTCAGGGTTGATTTCATTTAGGATTGACTGATTTGATCTCCTAGCAGTCCAAGGGACTCTCAGGAGTCTTCTCCAGAACCACAGTTCGAAAGCATCTATTCTTCGGCGCTCAGCCTTCCTTATGGTCCAACTCTCGCAACCATACATTGCTACTGGGAACACCATCGGCCTGACTATACGAACTTTTGTTGGCATGGTAATATCTCTGCTTTTTATTATGCTATCTAAGTTTGCCATAGCTTTCCTTCCAAGGAGTAAGTGTCTTTTAATTTCATGGCTGCTGTCTCCGTCTGCAGTGATTTTGGAACCCAGAAAAGTAAAATCTGTAAAATCACCACCTCATGCCCTCCCCCAATCTGCCCAGAAACTCCCCTTGTCTTCCCCCTCTCTGCCCATGAAAGACAGTGCCAACTTACCAGCACTCACTGCCCATGAAAGACCATGCCAACTTACCAGCACTGGCCCAGTGGCCCGGCAGTGTGACTCTGATGCTGCCACTGATTTGTGGCACTGGCTCAGACTGGTCCGGCAGCATCACATTCTGCACTCCATCACCAGGCCTTTTATAAAAATGGGACACTGTCCTATTGTCGTAAAATGGGGGATAGGATTGGGCTGTGCATATGTTTGACCCTACTTATATAATAGAATCCAGGATGAATGTCATCGTAGCTAAGGGTGCACTCATATTAGACTACTGAAAATACCCTAATGGAAATGAGGGGTTTTGCAAATATTTTCCAACCTCCAGTTTTAATCTGAATGCTGCAAGAGAGGCAATATACCGACCCCCATATAGTAATGGCCAAGAATATCCTTGATATTCTCCTGGCACTCTGGAGCTCATGGCTGATGGACTCAGGTTGATTAAATGGCCCTTTAGCTGAACTTGTTTACAACCTTTTGAGGCTACCCAGCCCAATCAAATGCATCATTTTCCTATGCCAGAATACACAGGGCTGTATGTGGGAGCTTAAAATGCACTTTGCTCTGGCTGGGTGAGATGCTGAAATGAGAAACTAGCCTTGTGTGCTGCAGGATTTGCACTGAGTATGCGAAGCGTTGTGACAAACATTTCCGAACAATTCTATGACTGTTTCCCTATTTAACTGATCTTCACAACGCAACCCCAGGCCAGGGCTCTCTCCTAGAAGAGCCCAATCCTATCTTTCCCCCCACTCCCCGCTGGTGCAGCTGTGCCAAAAATGGGCGCACTGAATCCAGCGGGGAGGCTTCAGAGGCAAAAGGAGGTTTAAATGCCCTTAAATCTCTGTAAGCCCCTCACTCCACAATGGGTATCCTCAGACCTGCACTAGCAATTTCGCTAGTGCAAGTCCGAGGAGAGAAAGGGGGCGAAGAAGTTGCAGGAAAGGGGGGGGTAGGATCCGGTGTGCACCATCACCACCAGATCTGCTCCCTCCTGCAGCACCCCGCCCCACATTAGGCCCCCCTCTGCCCGGTTTCACTCCTCCCCGTTCTGCCCTCCTCCCGCCCCTCCCGCCTTTCCCACTCCTTTCCTTGTCTGCTCCAGCGGGCAGCGGGAAAGCCAACAACATGGGCAGGAAGGCACTGGCCTTCCCACTGTTGAAAAGCACTTTACGGCACTTTTGCAGCAGTTATTCTGGTGGAACATTAGTTCCACCAGCACTAAAGCCCAATAGTATTGGGCTGTAAGAGACTAATCTTTCAAAGAGAGCCCTGAACTTTCCACCTTTTCAGGAAAACCAAGCAAAACCAAATGTGAAAACTATATGCCAGTGTGTCCCAACTAACTGAAGAAATAATTTACTGGGGGGGGAATTAATTATACACATACATTTTCTCACTCAACTCTCAAAGCAATGCATCCTTCTTGAAACTACAGGGTAGTCAATGTTTGGGCTAAGCTGCAAAGAGGACATTTTTGTGAACATTTTCAGCAATGTTAGAAAGCACCCACTTTTGGTGATTTTTCAGGCCTTGTGATAAAAAAGGTAGTGTGTTCACCTACCAAAAGTGAGGGTAATAGTTCCCAAAGGCTCCCTTGTTGGGTCTCATAATTGGTATCCCATGGTATCCCATGGTCAAATCTGATTGGCTACATATTGTCATGATGTCATCCTGTTGACTTCTCAATTTCCAGTTGGCTGTGATTGCCATGTGATTATGCAATAAGAAGAAGATGACCAAGGTCTGAGTAATCCTAAGAAAAAATGACAGTGAAGCAGCTGGAGATTGTGGGAACAATGGAAGTGAATAAGCTCAAAAGTACCGGTACATTGAACATTGTCATTGCTGGGTGGGGTGGTGGATGGTGGAATATGCTCCCCTGCTAACACCACTTTTGCAATGAAAATAAAAATGGGTGAACATTTGGCACTGTTTGAGTTGTCTCCCAGAACCTTGTTCTCCCTTAGTCCAGTCAGTCAGGGCTAAGGGATGGGGCCATGCTAAATGGCCAATGCTGATCCTTCTAAAATTCCCCTTATGTCTGCTAGCCGTGGCACAGGCTACAGCGTGATCTGGGAATCCAGGTGTGTCCTTGCTCCCTCCGTCAGGATGATGACTGCCAGAGCTGGCTTTAAGCCAATTGGACCAATTGCTCCGCATTGGGCCCTGCGCCGAAGGGCCTCCCATGCTAGGGTAATCTACTCTAGTCTTGTCAAATACACATGCAATCTGCTTAGATCAATTTGGTCCATTAACTCACATAAACGTTTTAAGCACACATTTTGATTGCTTTCCATTCTACCATAGAGATATAAAGTCTACAGTAATTTTTATTTATATCTCTGAGATTCTACAGACCTTGGCTGTGAACCCAGGGCCCAGCAAAAATGTTTCCAGTTGGGCCCCACAGCTCCTAAGGCCAGCTCTGATGACTGCTCATTTATTGACAGAGTCAGGCTCAAATTATTAGATTCATGTGCTTGGTGTTTTTTTTTAAGTACATAGAGGCTGCAGGGGGGGGGGATCTGTAGGCTTTAACCTTTTTCTCCCATCCTGGTCCAGATCCAGATTCCTCCCCCATGGCTGTCATTTACCCCAGGAGTAAAGCCTAGGCAAATAGCAGTCACAGGAGGATCAGGACTGGTACAATCGTGAGGGGAAAGAGTTAAAGCCGTCTCCCTAATGCCACAGTGGATCAAAGCCCCTTTGAAGTGGCTATTATTTTTTAATCAAATGAAATTTTAAGGTGACCCATTAGCGCTTCTCTGGTTTTAATTGTTTGAACTGTTTTAACATTGTTTTAATTGTGTAAGCTGCCTTGGTTGCCCTGTTGGGAGAAAGGTAAGATATAAATTATTTAAACAAACAAATTCCATAAAAAACACAAATACCCAAGCCCTACTCCTGCAGTTCGTGCATGATCTAGTTTGGCCTTGAGAAGGGAATCACTTCCTGCCTCCTCCAAGAGATGGGCAGCGCAATCCTGGGGATGTTTCAAATGACGGAGCATATACTCCGCCATTCGAAAGTGTTTCAAACGTGCCGTAAAGCACATTTGCAACTACTCGGGAGTAAGGGAGGCCGGCACAAGGCTGGCCTCCCTCACTCCATCGTTGGACCAGGCAAGTGGCTGCCGGAGGAAGGTAAGCGCTCCCCTGGCAGCCGCGTGGGCGGTCCGGCGGGCAAGGAAGGGGGCGATTGGTCTAGTCAGCCTGGAAGGGGGTGGGGGACGGCGCCCACCATATTCCCATCCCCACCAGGTGGCTAGGCCGTTATACGGCCTCCTCTGACTTCCACCAGCTATTTAGCTGGCGGAAATCCAAGGAGGCCCATCGGGCCGGACCTGGTTTAAACCCGGTTTAAACCCAAACGTCCCCTTCCCCAAGTAGACCTCTGGCCTGCTGCACAGGATCTGGCGGGTGACCCTGGGCCACCGGCCGGATCCTTACACAGGATTGCGTCCATAAAGTAATAGATGCATCGAAGATGGTGGCTTAATTTTTTTAACACTGCAGTTCCTCTTGAGGCACACAGTTTGGGAATCACCATCCCATGCATCCAACTACCGGTATGTATGCTCAGCCTGTGGTTACAAGGGGAAGGAAACTCTTGAATAGTTGTTTGTTGCTGAGCTGGTGGTTGTTTCGAAAGAAGCCTATTCCGGTTCTGACGACTCCTGGAGAGCAAGCAGGCTATAAGCCAGAATGAATGGCCTTCGTTCTCAGTATATTCAGAAATCCACCCTGTACCGGCTGGGTAACGCAGCTGCCGCCGTGGTGTTCTTGCTAAGGAAGAAAGTACCATGTGACTGAAATGCAAAGACAGATGCGCTGACTGACAGCGATTTGTGGATGAGACACAGTCTAGTATAGCAGACGACATATTGGCTGCTTTTAATGAAGTGATATTGGAGCAGAGGGGCCAGGAGGAATTTAAAAAATCATGATTGGATTGTTTGCCCAGAAAGTGGTGAAAAATTCACTTCCCACCCCCTGCAGAAAGAATTGGAGCCCTTGCACACTGTCAGACTAAACTCTATCTTCTCTCAATGAATCATAACAAATGGATGAGGATCAGTGCGGATGTCGAATGCAGCAGTGGCGTGGCTCCCTCTGTCTTTTCCTCCCTCCTCCTGCGTCTTCTTTTCTCTCCCTCCCTCTGCTGCAGGATGACATTCATCCATCATCAGCATTTTAAATACAAGCACATCACTGAGTTCATCATCCTCTTTTTTTCTGCTCATGGCAGTGCTTGGCCTCACTCGCTGCCTTATTGCTCTCCATTGCCTGTTGAAGTTCTGGAATCCTCTGGTTGGTTTAGTTCCACTTGGTTTCATTGGGTACGGATGAAAGAATCCAATGGGAGAAGAGTAAATTACACTAAATAATAACGGGCAGCTTGCTCTGATAATTTTCATAATGGCAAAAAGGCATACACAGACTCAGATGCATAGAATCACACACACAGATCCTTCTGAGACATTCCATGCTCCAGATGTAAAAATGGAGGAATCCCATGGGAAATGGTGAATCCTGCTCATCATATTTGTACCTGATGGTGATGAGTCTTGAGAACCCAGTACTGTAATCCATAAACCTAATTATGTACAGTATTTAGATTTATAGCCTACTCTGCATTCCAAAGGCACAAGATATATAGTTTCCTCATCATATTCATTTTTACAACAACCCTGTAGAGAAGGACATTGTTATTCTCATTTTTAGATGGGAAAATGAGGCTTAGAGACAACAACCTGCCAATGATCAGACTATGGATTCAAGATTGAAACAGGCACAGAATTTTATCCTCTAGCCAGCAATTTTCAAACTTTTCAGTATCCAAACCTTTTATACTCCTAGAGGAGTCTCAGGGAGTCCCGCTGTTGTATGCAGTGAGTCTCGGGGAACCCCTGAACAGTGGCATAGCTAGCGTGTCCTGGGGGACATGGCGATAACACTTTTTGTGTCATCGCCCCGCCCCCTGCACTCCCGGAGGACTTCATTTGAAGTCTTCTAGGACTATGGGTGGGTGGAAGGCCCCCCTCAAAACTGCCGAAAATGGTGCGAAAAGACTCCACAGCTGCAAATGCAGCCATGGAGCAAAAAACCTGCCACCATGGTTCCTTCTCGCGAGGAGACTGCAGCTGTCACCTGGGGCACAGCATGGCCCTGGCCTGGCTATGCTATTTTATTTATTTATTTATTTAAAGAATTTATACCCCGCTTTTCTCCCAACAAGGGCACTCAAGGCAGCTTACAATAAAACATATATATTAAAATAATTAAAAACAATTAATTAAAACAATTTAAAATAAACAACCCCAGTGGGTCACCTGAATTTACTTTTGTTAAAAGCCATTTGTTAAAAAGTCAGCCCACCATGTCAGACATCAAAAGCTATCCTAAATAAAAACGTCTTAAGGCCCCGCCGAAAGGTCTCTAAAGAGGGAGCCGTTCTTAATTCCAGGAGGAGGGAATTCCATAATTGGGGCGCCACAGCCGAGAAGGCCCTATTCCGTGCCGCTCTGACTCTGCGGCTTGGTCGAGGACGCTCAGGAGTGATCAGATCCAGAGCCCTGGTCATTTCCCCATTCCAGAGGTCAACCAGGGCACTGGGTGAGTCGCCAACTCTGGCAACAGGAAAGTCCCCCAGAGCCCTCAGGAATCCATCCGGATCCATCATCCTCCAGGGGCGGACCATAGAATGAGGTCCCCCACCACTGTGGAGGCGACAAGCTGCGATAAGCCGAAATCCCACCAGGAAGTGACAAAGCGACAGATGTCATGACAAAGTGACAGTGACAGATGTCCATGACAAAGGAGTGATGTTAATTTCCTCCACATCCAGGTCACCATCCACCTGTCCAGCAGTAAACACCAGGTCCAGCGTGTATCCCGCATTGTGCGTCGGGGCAGATATTCTCTGAGACAGACCCATGGTTGCCATGGCAGCCATGAAGTCCTGAGCCGCAGCTGTCCTCGGGGCCTCAGCATGGACATTAAAGTCCTCCAACACCAATAGGCGAGGGCACTCCAACACCACCGCCGAGATCACCCTGGTCAGCTCAGGCAAGGAGACTGTTAGGCAGCATGGCGGGTGGTACACCAACAGAATCCCTATTCTGTCTCGCCCTTCCAACACGACATGGAAGCACTCAAACCCAGTGGAACGCGGGACAGGGTACCCAGTGAGATGGATGGTATCATGATAGACTATCGCAACTCCACCTCCCCGCCCCTGTAGTTGTGGCTGCTGCAATACCCGGAAACCCGGCGGGCACATCTGGGAGAGACTTACCCCTCCCGACTCATCCAGCCAGGTCTCCGTAATACACACCAGGTCAGCACCTTCATCCAGGATTAAATCCTGGACTAGGCAGATTTTATTGTTGACTGACCTGGCATTCAAGAGCAGCAGTTTCAGACTCAGGGGACTGTTGCCCAGACCGCCAAGGGTCAGAGGAATGGGAAAAGGGCCAGAAAGAGGGACAGTCGGCCTATGACTGACCCTTGTTCTCCTGAAACGGCCTGCCCAGCCCCCACCGCCATATCTTCCATGACCCGTCACTCTGCTAATGGTGGCTGCCCGCCCTTCCCCTAGACTCCCTCGAGGTGACAAACACATAGCCCTTCAGCGGAGCCTACTTCCTAACCACACAACCTAAGAATCTCACACACTCCCACACCACTCTCAATCACTACCACACTCCCCAGTCAATCCACTATCTAAAAGTGCTCCCTCCAAACCCCAACCACTCCTGTCCAGCAACCCCCGCCTCCCTCTCACCGAGGCTCGGGTCACTGCACCCCACACCCCTTGCCCCCCTCTCACAGGGGAAGAGGTCCCACTTGTCCCTCCTAGGCCTCCCTCTCACCGAGACCAAAACTATTGCTGCTGAACACCAGCGCATGAGTTGGTAATGAGCCCAATGCTGAATACTGGTGAAGAGTCGGAACAGGTGGAGAATGAGGAAGGAGGTGGGTATGAACAGGGGAGGTGGGAAGGATGGGCAAACAGATCAGGCAAGGTGCAGATGGTGGCCACATGTTGTGTTCATGGAGCCCCTGAAAGGGTCTCAGGGCTTCCCAGGGCTCCTAGGAGCCCACTTTGAGAAAGACTGCTCTAGATCACACTGGCTCATTCCATCTCTATCAGATTCTAGTCTACCATATCAGAACATGAGAGTCCTGCTGTTATTCTGAAGTAAAACCACTGAAATCCATAGGGTTTATGATTCCCAGATTCTAATCTCAGTTAACAGGATGTAAACATGGGAGTAATCCACTGAAGTTGTTTGGTGCTCTTCTGTTTCCAATCTGTTACTAATTAGAGCAATCAGACCAAGATCCGTTAACTTGATACACCACCTTTGATCCATTATAAGATATGCTGGTCTGGACCTACTGCTATCAAAAGAACCCGACACTCAGTTTCAGTTCTCCGTTACACCCTGTGCAGATTTGGAGTGACCTCCCTATTGAAACTTGTACTCCTGGATCTCAGATTCCAATCCTCGTTACACCAGGTGTAAATCCAAAATAACTCCACTGACTCCTTTGGAACCACCCTGGATTTACGAGGGGTGAAACTGAGCTTGCTATCTGTACTGATTGATTTACGGGCGTAAGTGATCTCTGAAATCCTGGCCTGGTATCTTTCCTAGCTGCATATGGAGAATGGGAGATGGAGACTGGCTTGCTTAGGAAAGTGAGTGTAGGGTGCCAGGGACACGTCATGTCACTGCCTCACTATCCATTTACCAAGGGGGTAGCATTTTGCTGAGCTCCATTTATTTCATCTAGTCAAATAACCATGGCTCCATGTCAAAAGTGTCCAGAAAAGAAATGCTCGGGGCCAGGGGGGAGAGGGATATGGCACAACTAATTGGTATATTCAATTGGTATATTCGGCATCTCCACCCCATAACCTTCCATTTCCCTTCTGCCAAATCACTTATTGGAAGGAACAGCTACCTTCCTTGAAATAGCTGGATTATGCTTGTAAAAAACACACACAGAAAAAACATCCCAGGATGCCATCCAAGCAAAATGAGCCGGAGCACCGCCTCTGTTGCGCACATACCTCCGAACTTCTGACAGGTCATGCATGGCTACTCGGATTTAAACAGAGTGGCTTATTTTAGCTGCAGTTTCTTTTCTCAGCGTGCCCCTTCAAAATAAAGGGAGGGAGAGGCTTATTTAAAGGGAAACCCCTGAAGTGGCAGACCTGAACACGACTAATTATAGGAAGCAGAAGGTGCACTGAAGCTAAAGGAAAGAAACTGTTTTTCTCAGCTAGTGGTCGGGATTGGCATTCTGTGGAGGCAGAGTCTCATTTAAGCGACATGAGGCCTAATGGAAAAGTACAGGATTGGCCATGTTGGGATAGAAGTCAGGCCTATGGAGAATCATCCTTAACCACTGGCAGGATGGCGGATCCATGGAGGGCCTGAGGCCTTGGGCTGAGAAGAGCCAGTCAGTTATGTAAATTGAAGCTAATGAAATCCAACCCAGGTGGCATCATTAATTAGAGTAAATCAGCCTGTGTTGCCCGGGTGCCAAAATAGGGAAAAGATGGTAGGGGGTGGGATGGGCATGGGACAGGACTAGGGGGAAATAAAGCTTGAGAAAGCCTGGATCCCAGCATGCCATGAGCCTACGGGTATCAATTCAAAATTCAATAGACACACAGTGGAGTTTGATGGCTGTTGCAGGGAATTCTGTGGAGTGGCTTTTTTCCTGAAGTCAGAGGTGCCTACTATTTATTTACTTACTATTTATTTAATATATTATTTCTACCCTACCTTTCCTCTACTTGCATGGATGCTTATGTTTTTATGTTTTATGGAATTTTGATGTTCTGAAATATGGGACTTAAAAAAAAAAAATCAGGCAACCCTACAGAGCAGTGGGTCCCAACCTTCTACCCCTTTAAGGGGAGGTTGAGACCCAACGAGGGACCCATAGGCGATATCTTAGCATTGATTCCGGGTCTCCCTACCACCGCCGAATCCCAGAAAGAAAGAAAAAACATTTTGTCTTACCCGGCTGTGGAGGGGAGACCTGAAAACGACATGCAGACATCGCCAACAGGTTAGCCACCCCCCTTAAAGGTCTAGTAATTTTCGAATGCCTAACGTGGGGAAGTCATGACTCCCAGGTTGGGAGCCACTGCTACACAGGTTGGCTTGGGGTGACGGAAGCATTAGACTCATCCTAAGACCTGGACAGGAAAGGGAAGACACAGACTTTGGCAGACATCGGGAAAGAAAGTGAAACAGCCAACTTAACCAGGTGATGCGCTGAGAAGAGCCTTGCTCTGGGCCGGCTGGCCCATGCTATCATCATGACCGTACAACTGGGGGATGAGGTGGATGAGTCCCAGGACAGGAGGAGGCAGAGTCAGGAACCCCCTAGGAGCAGACCCAAGGCCACTCTTCTCCAGAAGCTTCTGCATAGGAATTTAACTTAGCAGCCCCTTCCCAGGCAGAGGACAGAGCCCCCCCCTCTCTCCTCAGATTCAGAGGACTCCTCAGAGGAACCAAGTCAAGATGGGGGAGCTAGAGCAGTTGGCTGCAAAAGATAACTTTGATATAGTGGGCATAAGGGAAACCTGATGGAACAGAGAGAACCAGTGAGATATGGTTATTCCAGAATACAAACTCAATAGAAAGGACAGGGAGGGGTGTGTTGGGGGTGGTGTAGTTCTGTATAATGAAGGTTTAGAATTCAACAAAGTAGAAAACTTAGGGGGACCAGACTCCTCCACAGAATCAATATGGGTGGAAATACCAGGCCCAAGTAATAACGTAGTACTGGAGACAAACTATAGCGATCCTGATCAAAGTACTGAAGATGATCTTGACTTGGTGAAATAAATCAGGGAGGCATCTAGAGAAGAAATTGTTGTAGTGACTTCAATTACCCTCACGTGGACAGAGTAAATTCATGTTCAGGCCATTACAAGGACAGACAAATTCTAGATCTGTCCAGAGGTGGAACTTGCGCGGAGCGCATGGAGCTGCTCCGGGCGCGGGGGTGGGGGCGCATTCAGCGGGGGGCGTACTTACCCTCGCAATGTGCCGCCTCCGCTTTGGCTGACTTCGTTTCGGCCCTCCCGCCCTCCCTGGAGCCTGTTTGACACCAAAATGACACCAAAACCAGCGGGGGGGCGTCGATGTTACGTCAAGCAGGCCCCGCCCTTGCTCCCGGCGCCAGGAGGGCTTCCGTCATTTCTGATTGTGACCTAGAACAGTTGCTCATAGAACTGACCAGAAGAGAGATACCATAGACTTAATATGATGTGGCACCCAGGATCTTGTTCCCTTACCCAAGGGTAAGCCTCTGAGGCCCGGCCAGGCCTACTCAGATCTGCACCAGCGAAATTGATGATGGAAGTCCGGTTGGGCCTGGTCGGGGGATTAGGACAGGGAAGGGGGCTTGGATTTAGTGGACGCTGCTGCCACCGAAGCTGCCTCCTTCCTGGATCCAATCTGCCCCGTCGTCTCCCCATTCCACCCTTCCCCTCTCCTGCCCTCCCCCGCCATCTTACCTGAATCGGCAAGTCTATGCTGGTCCATCAGTGTGCAGGGGAAGGCTCCAGCCCCCCTCCCACCGGCGCTCTAGCAGCATGCGTCTCCACACACTGCTGGAATGTGTTTTATGACTGCCATAGTGAGGCAGTTAGTGTTCCGCCAGCAAGGCAGCCCAATAAGATTGGGCTGTGAGTTTGCTTTGATTGTAGTATCTGGCCTGGCCTGCAGTTCCCTTTGGAGCTGTCTGTGGTCCTGATTTTGGGTACTTGCAGAACCTCCTGCATTGTTGGAGGTCCAGCTCAATTGACTGAGCTTTCCCTGTGACTTTGGTTCCCTTATTGTTGTCAGCCTGTTTGCGACTGTGCCCAGAACAAGTTGCCTGAGATGGTCACCTCAGGTGGTAAGCTGACAGGAGACATCTCTGCCTTCATCCACCTGCCCACCTCCGCTGCTTCAATATTCCAGCCCACCACTCTCTCCTTGTCTTCCTTTCACCTCTTCCTTTCAAATCTAAGGAAAGAGTGGCAGAAGCAGTGGCTGGCATGTAGTGGGGCAAGGTGGGTGGCATTTGGTGCTGCTGCTGCCTCTGATGCTGGGAAGACTTGGCTCTTGGGCTGGCCCTAGCTGTAGCCCGAAAACTCAGGTAAATGAGGCAAGTGTTGGGCTTGCACACATCCCTGCTCAGATTAAATCTCTGTTTGTGGGGATTCTAAAGTGCCCACAGTGTCCTTTGGCAAACTGCTATCTTCCACCCTGATCTGTTCCACAGGGGCTGTTTTGAAGCTAAAATGCCACTCTGCGCTCCTCAGAAGATTGGATACAAATGTAACAAATCAGATATGAGTATTTGCAGCCCCTTATATATATATAAGTTTTCTGTTGAATGTAAGCTTGGTGGTAAATCGGTATGAAATGGTCCCAAGATCTTACTATAAAAGAATAAATGTTAAACTTTAAAACCTTCCTTGCAAGCTTCTGTTTCAATGAATGTCAATCCAGGAACAATTCCATAATTTCCCCAACACTATACTTTATGTACTCTGCTTTACCATCCCAAGGCAGCAAGAAGTTGGAGGAAGGGCTGCAAGGTACCACACAATCAACTAGCTGATGCATCAATACTTCAAGGTACTGCTCCATTTTGCTCTTGGTATTGCTTGCTTGCTTGCTTGCCCTTCATCCACAGGCTGCTGACTGTCTGCAGTTGTTCATAATGGCCACTAGGGGCTCTAACAATCATTGACAGTCAGCCCAATCCTACCTAACTTCAGGCCTGCGAGAGTCATCACAAAAGTGCTGTAAAGCACTTTTGCGGCTCCTCAGGAGTAAGCAGCGCCGGCGCAGAGACTGGAGCTACTCACTCTGCTGTTCCCCGGACTCCGTGCTAGCTGGCCCAGGTAAGTACTAGGCTGGTTGGGAGGGGGCGGAAATATTGGTACTGATATCCCAAGCCCCTTGCCAGGCCTGTGGGAAGGACGGGCCGGGATGGCGGGGGAGGGGTTAGGCCTGGGAGGAGGCGGGGATATTAGTGCTGATATCCCAAGCCCCTTGCCGGGCCAGGTCGGTATTACATGGCCTCCCCGGAAGTGCACCAGGAAGGGCTGCCCGTTTGCCCTCAGAAAGGTTCTGCGCATGCGCAAACCCATATAAAAGCCGGCTACGCATTTGGACTTCTCATAAAGCCCTCGACCACTGAACTGGGCGGTCACTTTGAGGAGGGCTTGTCCCCGGCCAGAGGCTGGGGACGTGCCGAGTGGGCGTGCTGCTTTGGGGGGGCGCCAGCTGGGCTCCGGTGCTGCGCCGCTCTGTGCGGCCCCGAGCCCGGCTGCCGCACCCCCGTGCCCACTCAGCGCCTGGGGTGGAGCACACCAGCTCCCCCCATGAAAGAACGCCACTGTTCTGACCTCGGACTGGCTTTTGGACTTTGATATTTGGACTTGGACTGCTAAACCTGTGAGTGGAAAAAGGGGAACTAATCAGCCCAGAGTGGGGCTAGACCTCTTAAAGGGACCAGACCAGGGATTTTCTGGGACAAAGCCGGCCGCCGCAACTTGCACAGGATTGTGCTGTGAGATAGGTCTTCCAACATACCCAAGATAAGTTGGAGAAAATGGTGGCTGACTTCAGCAACAGAGACTTCTCATGAGCTATTAGCCACTTGCTTTTCCCTCCATTGTATCTAGTTCCCTTCAGCATCACATATCTCTAGTCTTCCTAGTTTCACTCTCAGGCCTATTAGATGTCACTTATTTTGAGGGAATGTCCTTATTTCAGAACTCCCAAGCTCCACAGAGACTCATAAAACAAACCACCACCCCCTACACACAGAGCGCCAAAAGTGTCTTATATTGGGGAATTTCTGCCTGCTAAATCTAGCTTGCTCCTCTCCCCCCTCCTATACCAATGCTGTGGTATAGACTTCCATACGCTGACGCTGACACTGCCCAAACAGATGGAAAGGGGAGCTAATGTGTGTACATCAGCTGCATCCAGCCCCAGAAGCTGATCTATAAACTAATCCTACCCTGATCTATAGCCTAATTCCCCTAAAACACAATTACAATCTGGAGGAGAAAAATATTGATTTCAAAATTGCTTTGCAGCTGGCAAAACGGAGGGGGGGGGAGCATAGAATGGCAGTGGAAAGGGAGGGAGACGCAGACAAGTACCCAGGAGACTGCAAGCATGCTGGATGAGGGAGAACAAGCTGTGAGGTGGAAGCATGGCTGTCTAGCCTAATAATGAACAGCATCGAATCACAGCGTTGGAAGGGGACCTACAAGATCATTGAGTCCAACCCCCTGCCAATGCAGGTGATCCCCAGTGACAACATACCCACTAGGTGGTTTATCCAGGAATAAGGAAGGCATTGCTTCCTAAGGCCTCTAAATTAGAAGTCAGCAACTGGAAGCCCTTGAGCTAAATTCAGCCTGCAGACTAAGGGGATGCCAAAGACTAACAATGGGAACCGCAGTCGGAGTAGTGAACCTCCTTCCCATAATGGTCCCCACAGGTTGAGGATGAACAGCCATGGTTAGGTGCTCATAAAAGAGGAGGCTGTTGAGGGAAGCAAAGAAATATTGCACTGAATTGTAGCAGTGGCAGTTCCTCATGCACAGAGATAATCAGCTGGTTGGTTTGAAGGCAGGGATTTTTGGAACAAACCTCACATACAGCTGGGTTGGAAACCCTGCCAAAAGGTTCCTAAAATCTAGGTGCATCCATTCCAGATCCCAGCCCCACTATCTACAAGTGGCTCAAATTGCCTCATTCATTTGTTTGAATAACTTCCTAGAGGTCACGGTAAAGGTTATTGCCTCACTTCCAGGCTTTATACACCTACTACACAATCCCTGTTCTGAATGATGCATAAAGGAATGCAATAGAAGTGCCAGCAGAGAAGTAAAGGAGACCATCCAGCCCCAGCTCTACTCTGAGTAACAAGTAGAACTGAGGTCAGACCAGAGCATATATATCATGGAGGTGACTCATTCAATTGATAATCTCCCAAGGCCTCAAGTATTCATTCTCTTAAGCGCTTGCTTTTTCAGTGGTAAAACCATGTGGGATAACTTTATCTGGTATATCCTGAGGATGCTATGAAAACACTGATATTTACAAATTCATCACTTCTACATAGATTTCCGTCATATTTGAGTTGCTTTGTGGATCTTAGTGAGACAAAAAAATAATCAATCCAAATCTGAAGTTTTCTTGTCCTCTTCTGTTGGCGTGTCCAGTAACAAGGCTAGCCCTAAACTGTGGGTGATCTGGGTCGGGGTTAGGGTTGCCCTGGACTCTTCAAGAATCGACATTGATTTCCAAGTGACTACTAAAAGCAAACCTGGTGATTTCAGCAGTGTCTCCAGAAATTTCCAACATTGCATCATGTTCGGGAGAAAATATCTCCAAGAATAGCTTCAGTCAGAGTTGGCAACCCTAGATCTCATGGGGGCTCAGTTTTAATTCTACCTGAATTTCCTAAGACTTTACCTCTGCCTCTTTCTTCTGAATCAGGCACTATATCCAGGTTGGGTCTTTAGCAGCAGAGATGTCAAGCACATTCCAGAGAACAATAACAGGGAGGTATCTAGAAGCAGGTGGCTCAGTGGTCCCTGCAAGACAGATGTATGGAACATATACAGTCAGCGGACTTTACTTGTGCGAAATCAGTTACACTTGCTTTGCAAACAAACAAAAAAGAGGAAAAACGACAGTTTAAATCAGGGGTGGGGAACCTATTTGCGGTGGGGGGCCATTTCCCCATTGGGAAAATTGGCTGCGGGCTGCCCGTAAGGGCGGCTGAAATTTTTTGGGGCCCCCACCGCAAATTTGACACCCCCCCTGCGAATTTACCACTCACTCACTCCCACCCACCCTCTCACCCACGGACCACTCTCCCTCCCTCCCTCCCTCCCACCCACCCACGGCCGCATACCTGAGGCTCCGGGCGGTGGCGGCAGCAGCGGCGGTGGCAACTGGCGGTGGCGGCAGCAACTGCCGCCGCCGCCTTTCCCGCGTCACCTCCAGTTTAAATTGGCCTTTCTGCAGCTGCGCAGATCGCCGCTGAGGCCAAGAGGGCAATCTCTCGGCCTCAACGGCGATCTGCGCAGCTGCAGAAAGGCCGATTTCAGAAGGAGAAGGTGCCGACGTCACCTCGGCACCTTCTCCTTCTGAAAGCGGCCTTTCTGCAGCTGCGCAGATCGCCGTTGAGGCTGAGAGGGCAATCTCTCGGCCTCAACGGCGATCTGCGCAGCTGCAGAAAGGCCGACTTTAAAGGGACTAGGCGGGCGGTGGCAGAGCCTCCGGTCCCGCGGGCCGGATCGGTCTGGTCCCGCAGGGGCCGGACCAGATCGACCCGCGGGCCGGATCCGGGTTCCCCACCCCTGGTTTAAATAGTGCAGGCGATTCCGCCCGCCATTCTACTTAGTAAATACATACCCTGGAGAGAGCCTGAAATTGGAGGATGAAGCTGCTATTCTCTCCGTTGGTCTCAGTTTCTGTCTGCCTCATGTAGATTTTTAAAGAGACAGGACATATTTTTTTAGCTGTAAGAGACTTTCAAGGTAATTTTGAGTACAGTATATGCGATTTTGGCTTTAGGCACTGACTCTGGAACATAACCCTCATTATTAACAAGCCAGGATGGTGTAGTGGTTTGGGAGTCGGACTTAGACCTGGAAGATCCAGGTTCAAAATCCCCGCTCAGCCACGAAGCTTCCTGGGTGACCTTGGGCCAGTCACTATCTCTCAGCCCCACCTACCTCACAGGGTTGTTGTGAGGACAAAAAGGAGGGGAGGAAATATGTACACCACTCTGAGCTCCTTGGAGGAAGGGTGGTATAAAAATGTGAAAAATAAAAAAAAATAAAAAAATGTAAGGTGCAGGCCAACTGTATTTTATTTGTTTCATAAACTGTCTGATCCTGCTCATTCAGTAGTTTGTTAAGATTGTTCATTATATATAATAGCAGCAAATAATAGTAGAAACAAAGGAGAGAAAGGGTAACGAAAATAAGAACATAACCATAACATTTTAAAAAAGAGCTATATCATCTCTTTGGGTCAAACGTAAGTATTGGTAAAAGGAGAGGGTTCTAATAGCCGGTTGTCTGTTTTCAATCACATAAGTAGGATCATAAAGAATGGGTAATACATTCCAGTTTGCAAAGTATAAAGGACTCACCATCATGTGTATAACATGGAACCCAAAAAGGAAAAGTTAGGGTACTTGTGCATGCTTTTATGTATCAGTGTTGCTGGATTCTATCAACATCGACATACTTATCATTAACAAACCAAGTAAGATTGCAGTCTTTCAAAAGCGGTTCAGTAGTCAGTCAACTCTAGGCAGAGCTCTTTCTCCTGGCAGGCATTTGAAAGGATGATATATGGCATGCAAAGGGAGGAAGGATATATTTAATGGCAGGTGGAAGTGTTCTATTGATCACACAGACAAGACGTGAAATACTGTCATAGATGCCCTGTTATAGAATTTACCAAACATTTATGGAGAGCAGTGGAATAGTCAGAGGCACAGCACTCACAGACACTCGCTGCAGGAAAGAGCTGTGTGTTGTTGTTTTTTATCATCACCACTCAGTTATAAGGCTCACCCCAGCTTTGGTTCATGATCCTGACTAGCGATGCCCAGTTCACCTTCTGAATGGACAGAAAGGGTATCAGACAGCTGTAGCCCGGTCTGCTGTTCATGTTCACATCCTGGCTGTTGGTGTTACCAGCTCAGCTCTACAAACTAACAAAGCTAAAACCATCAGTAGCAGTTAGCCAGAGTGAGCAGGCAATACAACCGACTGTGTAGCACTTGGTAAGGACCCCTACAATTGTGTGGTGTAGCATTTAGAGGGTTGGTCTTGGATTGGAGAGATCCAGGTTCAAGTTCTGCTCAGTTATGAAGCTCACTATGTAACCCTGCGCCAGTCACCCAACCCATCACAGTGTCATTGTAAGGCTAAAATGAAGACAATGCTGCTTTTGCTGCCGAAATGGATCTGACAGCAAGTGGGAGGGGCCACTTTGCACCGCCGTATAGCACCGTGCAGCACTTACTATACCACCACCACCCTCTAGCTATTCTACTGGTCAGATATATGGTGTTATCAGCTCCTTAGGATGGGGTAAAAATCTAGATGCATTAACTCTGGTTATCCTATTGACCTTCACTATGTGTCTCATGGCAATGAGTTCCACAAGACAACCACGTACACAGTACAAACCTGTCATCTTGTTGCTGTTACATCAGTAGATACCTCCTAATTCTTCCATTATGAAAGCAAGTAAATAATAAAAAGGTAAAATGTGACCCCTGACGGTTCCAGGCTAATTTGATTCACACTGCTTATGACCTTGTGTAGCATCATGAACACTGTAGCCTCAGTAAGTGCCAGGTGAAGCTGCTGGATTGGTGGCTTTTATTTCACACCCTGCTTCTTAGCTTTTGTAGCTTTCTTTTTCATGCCTATCAGTATGGTATCAGTTCATTTGGCACTGAGATTGAAAGAGTAGCATGAAAGCAGCTGGTAAGACAACAGCATCAGATGCATATAATTTCTTTCAAAATTAGATTTATTGAAGTCCTGTCTGGTGGAAATCACTGTAGCATAGAACACTCAGCATATGGATTTGATCATTGACTTATGCCTGACTACATTTTTCATTAGGGGAAATATTGGCTGTGAATGTTTTGACCTCATAATCTCTGTATTTTAAACAATAACTAGTGGAAAACTAAACTGGAGGGGGGAGCAAGACATTTTGTCTCAAGTGCTTCATTGTGCTAGGAATGAGTGTTCCACCCCTATTTTTCGAAACGAAAACCCCTGCCTACAAAAAGTGGGAATTGGAGGATAGTGAAGAAGGGCTCTTTCTCTGCCTTACTGCAGGCAAGTGTAGGGTCACAGCCTCTGCAGCATGGTGGAAAATCTAGCAGCCTTTCTATGCTGGATAAATCAGTTGTTCTTATCACCATAGGTGATGTTCACACATTAAACTGCAGCTGACAACTTAGGAACAATAATTGTTCGTCTGCACCTGGGTACAGTTATTCACATGTTTCATTCAGTGCAGGTACAATCTGTGAACCGTACACATGGATCATTGATCTATAATAAACACGAACCTAGGTACAGTCCTTCATATGGTAATATGTACCCAAGTACAGACATTCAGTACCTTTGTACAGCATAATACAGTAAAACCTTGGATTGAGAGTAACTTGGTTTGAGAGTGTTTTGCATAACAAGCAAAAAATTTTTGCTCCGGGCGTGGGGCGCTACGCTCAGGCTCCACCACTGAACGGCTGCCTTCTCACGCCGCCCTCATGATCGTGCATAGAAGGAAAGGCGCGTGCAGGCAGCCCTGTGAGGAAAGGCGCCAGTGAGGCCCGTTATGCCTCTGCGAGTAGTCTCTCTCGCTGCGGGATTGTGGGTAATCGTCTCCCAGTCTCAGTCCAGTGAGCCAACAGATAGCAGTGATCCTGTTAGTGATAGACTTCCTACACAATAACGTCCTACACAATAACGTTCGTAATAGACGTCCTACACTCCTCCTTCTCTCCTCTCTCTCGTCTCCCTCACACCAGCCACGATTCTTTTCAAAGGTAAAGTGCAGGTTAATTTGTTTTATTTTGACTTTATACTGTATTTTGTATTACTGTAATCATTTTTAGATGATTAAATGGTTGTGGAACGAATCATCTGAGTTTCCATTATTTCTTATGGGGAAATTCGCTTTGATATACGAGTGCTTTGGATTACAAGCACGTTTCTGGAACGAATTGTGCTCGCAATCCAAGGTTTTACTGTATGCGAACAGCCCTCATGTTAATTGCTTTGCTTTTTGTAGCAGCTTTGACACCAACACTATGTCATAGCTTGCAATAGTTCCTCAAAGGAGTTGTGTGTCCCACTGTGCAGGGAATAGGCCATAGCACAGTGGAAGAGAATCTGCTTTGCATGCAGAAGGTCCTCAGTTCCACCCTCAACACCTCCAGGTAGGGCTGGGAAAGATCCCCTCTCTGAAACCCTGAAGAGCTGCTGCTGTCAGTGTTGGCAATATTGAGTTTTGCCAGTATGAGGCAGCCTCATATGTGCATTATAGAGACAAAATGGTACGGAAGCAAGCCCCACTCCAGGTGGCAAATGAACACACTGCTATGGAATATTGTGGACATCAGAAAGATGACAGGTCTTTAATAACAAATAAAAACCTTTATTCAGAAGGGTGAGACCCTATCCCCCCCCCATTCCCAGCCTGGACTTGCCCCCCAGGAATGTCCTTGGATTTACACCAGCAAAAGAGTTGGTGTAGGTCTAAGGAGACCTATTGGAGGCCAGGCAGCCTATGAGGAGGTAAGTAAAAAAGATTTCACTTATTATGTCTCCTGGGCCATCTGGTCACACCCCATTGCATGCAGTGCGGGCTCCATCAAATGTGGATTGACAGCGGATAGGGTTGGGCTGTCAGCGTAACAGTAGCTTCTGGACTGAGACTGCACAGGCTACTGGGAGCCAGGAGGGAGAAACTAGCAAGCATACACCACAGAAAGTTCCCCTAGTTTCTTCTAAATGTCTAAAGTGATATCAGTTAAACTCGGGAACCAATAATACCAACAATACATGTGAGGGTTTGAGTTTGGTTTCTGTTTTATACTGTATAATGTTTCAGCTAAGCAGGTGGATGGCTTTCCCTTGTAAAATGCCTGGGTGGTTTTTCATCAGCTGGCCACCAACGAATAATACTGGCTAGAAGCAGAGGCAGAGCACACTTTATCTTCTTGAGGATGACAGAAGACACAGGTTCCTCTACGTTCTCATTGCCAGCACTCTATTTCCAAGCGAGTGTTTAGCTGGGCTTTCCAAAACTTGGAGAGGTCCCTGCTTGGTTGTGTTGAAAGGCATCTCCCTGCATGTGTCTCTAGTAATACTTGGAGGCAGAGAGACTTGATCTGTCAGCTGATTCACATGTCTGGGAGCAATCCCTCCATTTTGTAAAGTGACAGAAGTGGACGTTGGACCAGTAACTGCTGTTATAGTAGCAGGTAGTCATGTTGGACATTGGTCAAAATTTCTAGCGTACAGTAGACTGTGTCACCTTCAATAAAGACCCATCTTTTTGCATGCCTGTCATATTGTTACTTCTGTTTCTTTTGTTTGGTGAGGTAGGGGTTCTTCCCGTCAACATCTCTGCTGGAGATAACCCAGTAATAGACAGAAGTGTAATTCTATAATTGACCAAATAATAAGCAAGACTTTCACCAGGTATTCTCATAATGCCTTCTTTAAAAGACTGCACTGCCCACTCTACCAGTCTGTCTAATGCTAGCTAGAAGATGATAGGGTGCAGATGTTACATGCTGAATGCCAGATTGTTCCATGAACTGTTTAAATTGTTGACTTGCAAATGAGCTTCCATTATCAGTTACAAGCATTGTAGTCAGTCTATGTATTCTAAAATATATCCATTACTTTTCAATAGTTAGAGGAAATGTCTATCCATTTAGAATCAGTATCTATCAGTATCAGGAACATTTTAAAATGGACCTGTATAATCCACATGTATAAGCCTCTTCCAAGGCTGACCTGACCACTCCCAAGGATGGAGAGGAGCCACACCAGGAATCTTATGGCTTTCTTGGCATACAACGCAGATCTGTATCATACATTCAATCAATAGGTCCATTCCAGGCCACCATAGGTAGGTCCTAGACAGATGGATGTTTTTAACGTACGACCATGGTCCTTAAACCCAGATATTTTAACTGTGTAAGTCTTTTCTTTCTGGTGATTCCAGGCTCAGCTTGATGTAGTTCTTTATATGGCTTCCTGTCCTTGCTTTGGGATTACCATGTGGGTTCAGTCATACTTGTGTAATTCCCAGCAACTCTGGTAATATGGTTCAAGTTCTTTCTCTTTTAAGAAATCAGGCCATCCTCTCAAAACAAACTCCCTGACTTTGGTTAAAATCTGCATCAGTCCAAGACTTTATGGCTGTCACAGAAAGAGCAGCAGCAATGCAATCCAAGCAGTACATGGGCCTCGTGTTATTCTGTTGCTAGCATCTTTCTCAGGCAATGGCAGGCGACTCCAAGCATCTGCATTACCCATGTCCTCACCTCTGTACACAAAGGTGTATTCATAGGCTCTCAAAGTCACTTCTCACATCTGGATCCTTAGTGTCAGGGGCGTCGCGATGACGCGCGACACCCCTGAGCGGGGGCGCGCGTCACCCTTAAGGGGGAGGCTCCGCCCCCGCGTGTGACATCACGCGCAGGAGCGGAGCGCCCTCCCCACTCCGTTTTTGGCTCATTTTGGAGCCAAACGGACCCAGGGGAGGGCGGGCGGGCCCACTTCCACAGCAAAAAATGTAAGTGAGGGGCATTGCGCGTCACCCCTATACGCGCGACGCCCCCCGCCGGCCCGCCCCCCCGCTTCCCCCCGTCGACGCTAGTGCTTAGTGTTGCCACCTGTGGTACTGCAGTACTTTCATTTCAATAAATAATTAAATCAGACGTAGGCTGGTTGTCAGTGCACACTGTCAATTTCCACTCTTCTTGTTTTTATAAAACTTTTAATTCCAAACCTAACAGCTTATACTTCCCAATCCAAGTGTGAATGATTGTGTTCAGCAAGTTACAACATTAGTGATACAAACCTCTTGGCTTCTCAATTCCATCTTCCTTCAGATTAGCCAGAATGAGCTGCATTATTAAGTTTAACATTTTTGTTGTTTTTGTGGTTCCTGTTGGAGGTATCCTGCCATGTTCCTGTTGGAGGTATCTTAACCTCTGAGTTCCTCCCCCACCCAGGTAGACTTGCTAATTTGCTTAGCTAGATTAAACACATGAGTCATAGGCTGATAGTAGTCATTGGCGTCACTACAGGGGGGGCGGAGCTGTAAGTTCTTCCGTGATCGGAGGCTCCGTTACACGGAAGAACGAAGCGCCCCGCCCCCGTGCCTTCAGACCCAGTCAAACCGGTGAAAACAACGTGCATTCACCGCTTTGACTGGGTCTGAAGGCGTAGTTTCTCCTAGAAGCTTCAGAACTTCTGTATATTTGTGCAATTTGATGTTACTGTGCTTTAGTAAAGGAGCATTTCCATAAGGCCTCATAGAAGGCATGACTCATAAGAATCACACTATGCTCTGTCTAGTTGCATGGTCACCTGTGTTTTGTTCATGTTCGGTGTAACCTGAAATGGGCCCACTTTAGGAAATATTGCATTTATATTATAGATGGCACATGCTGCTTCTTTGTGCATTGTTCCAAAACTTACCTCTAGTCTAGTCTGTAGATTCTGTGAGAATTAAATTGGTTTTTAACTTTGCTTTGCATTCTTGTTTCCTCTTTCTTACCTCTACAAATTCTTCTGATGTGACCAGTCAGGCTGCAAGTGTGACATTTTTGTATTTTGAAATCTAGAGGCCTGTGGTACATACTTCCCTCTACAACGATAATTACATTCCCGAGATCTATGCATTTCCTATTATTAATTATTATTATTAATAAGAATACTTATATACTGCTTTTCAACAAGAGTAGTTCACAAAGCAGTTTACATAGTAAAATAAATTAATAAATGATTCCTTGTCCCCAAAGGGCTTATAATCTAAATTAATAATAATAATAATAATAATAATAATAATAATAATAATAATAATAATAATAATAATAATAATAATAATACAGAGGAGACACCAGCAACAGCCACTGGAAAAGATGCCATGCTAGGGTGAAGAGGGACAGTTGCTCTCCCCCAGTTAATTATAAGAGGGCACCACTTTAAAAGGTGCCTCTTTGCCCAGTTAGCAGGGGTTTCCTTTTCAGATTCTTTTATTTCAAGGTTCAAGACACTTCTTTGCGTCCCCAGTGTCCTTTCCCCTCAATACCCAATAGAGGTGCCTGTAAAACCTGTCACTTTTATTTGCTGATTTCATAGCCAAGGCCAGTTTAAAGCCAATTTAAAGGCTAACTGTGATTCAAGTATTCATAGGCTATACCTGTCCATGCTGCATTTTGTCATTATTAATTCCAGTGGTTAGTTGATCCCATAACATCTCCATCAGAGTTGCACCATAGTTACAGTTTTGAGAAAGTTTTCTTAGTTCAGCCACCAACTCTCCAACCATTTCCCCAGACCTCCTGAACCATAAGTTAAATTTAAAGCGCTCCACTATCTCACTGGATGTTGCATTACAATTGTCATTTAATAGATCAACTACCTCTCGGGAGGTCTCCAGGTTTTTCCAGGGTTAACATATTTCTCATTAAGCTGTGGGTTGAAGCCCGCACACAACTGACCAGCATAGCTTTCTTTTTAACCTCATTTGTTATCTCATTATTAGCAAAAAAAAAAAAAAAAAAAAGTCGCTATTTCACAGTCCTCCTCTCAGATGTGCTTGTGCCGATCAATCTGTGAAACGTCAATCTGTGAAATGTTCTCCGCTGTGGCAGCCATCTTCTCTCAGCATCAACAAGTACTCACAAAAGAGCAGTCAGTGCACCTCTTCTCTGTGCCTTTCCAGAATCTGCTCTAGGATCCTCTGTGCTAAGAGGGAAGGGGGGGGGGGTTAAACTTACGCAGCACCCAATTCCTCCTCCTCCTGTATAGAACAGCCTCCTTTAGCCTCTGACTTCCCAAACTCAGCCAGAGCTCTAAGCTTTGCATCCTGCTCTTTCCTGCTCATCATGAGCTGTGACTGGGGTTTTAAACTCTCGCAGGCCTTGTAGGCATGCACAGTTCTGCTCTCCTACCCACCCAGAACCTGTGCCTGTCATTCCCATTGACCTGGCAACAGAGAGATCTGCACAAGAAGCCACTTGGGAGGTGGAGTTTGTTAGGACCTCTATCTGACCCCTTGAAGACAGGTAAAAAAGGTGACCCCTGACAATTAAGTCCAGTCGTGTCCGACTCTAGGGTCTGGTGCTCATCCCCATTTCAAAGCTGAAGAGCCAGCGTTGTCCGAAGACGCCTCCGTGGTCATGTGGCCGGCATGCCTCTCCTTGCCGCAGCACGTAGCATGCGGCTGGAACACGGAGCACTGTTTACCTTCCCGCAAGCGGCACCTATTTATCTACTCACATTAACATGCTTTGGAACTGCTAGGTTGGCAGGAGCTGGCCAAGCAACAAGCGCTCACCCCCGTCGCGGATTCGAACTGCCGACCTTTCGATCGACAGCTCATGGTTCAGCAGTTTAACCCACTGCGCCATCCACTGGCCTCTTGAAGACAGACCTTGCAGCAATAGGTTAAAGGTTGCTTTCCTGCCAATGGGCAGGAAATCTGTTGGTTGCAATGGGCACGGCGGTGGCAGATCTGTTGGTTATATTTCCAGTGTGTCCAGGGGCAGCAACCAAGGTGGCAACGGGTTGCTCCCAGACAGCAACTTCACATGTGCATTATTGGGCGAAAAGATGGCAAGAAGCATGGTAAGGAGACAGGTTTTCACCCTGTGGCAAATGAGAAGAACTCTGGGACTAGCTATCACATTCCAGCTCATGCAGGCTAGAAAAGGCCCTGCTATTCCCAACAGGAGTCATGAGCACAGAGGATAAAGCCACTTCTTGTCTCTTAACTTATTTTTCTCCATACAGAATTGAATGTAGTAAGAGAAAATGTCAGATAGAGGTCCTGTTAAGAGTCTGAAGAAGATGGGACTGAAATGAACAGAGGAGCCAAACAGATCCAACCAGTCCACTGAAAGGGTAGAAAGAAGTATGTGGCTTACAGAACTGGTCCAAGTCTTGCCCTAACACTTAGAACTACCGTATTTATCGGTGTATAAAATGCACCGGCATATAAGACGCACCTTCCTTTTGGCCCTAGGTTTCAAGAAAAAAAGATTTAAAGCATTTTTGGGCCACTTGGCCACTTACTGCTTGGCTGCTTAATTAGCTAATTTACATAAATTGCACAAAAATACCAGGATCTCTTTTAAAACACACAGCAATAAGACACATGAACAAAATGCACCAGAACATAGATCCCAAGTAAAAAAAAAACACCCAGACTCAACTATTTTTCCCCCAACCCACCCATGCACAGTTTCCAAAGTAAAAAACATTTACCCCAAGTAAAAAAAAACCCAGACTCAACTCTTTTCCCCCACCCCACCCCACCCCATGCACAGTTTCCTAAGTAAACAACATAAAAGTACAAAAAAAACACCCCAGACTCAACTCTTACCCCACCCCACCTATGCAGTTTCCAAAGCCTCCCCAACTAGGCCCAGTTCAGAAGCTTACCCTTCCGAGGAGAGGTGGAAAGAGCAGGCCCTCTGCAGCTCAGCTCAGCTAAACTGAACTGAGCACAGCACCCTCTGCTGGCTGCTAAGAAGCTCAACTCATGCATGTGCATAAATTAAACCCGACAAACAGCTGTAAATCGGATAGATTAGTTAGGGAAGAAAGCACAAGGGAGCTCTCTGGCTCCGGAAAAAAGTGGCAAGCCCAAAAATGCTTTAAAACGGGCAATGGGGGAAAAGGGATTTTTTAGTATTGGCGTATAAAACGCACCCTACTATTTTGGGTCACAAATGTAGACAAAAAAGTGCGTCTTATACGCCAATAAATACAGTAATTCTGACATAATTTGCATATGTCATTTACCTTTTGTTAAAAAAAAGCTATTTGTATATCCAAATGTACATAATTTTATATCTAATAATGCATCAATAGACAATTGCCATTGCCAATCACTCCCTAAATTTATCAGGGGATGTATCTGATTATGAGCGCAATCCGACTTAACTTTTTTGCCGGTTTAACCAGCGATGCAGCGAGAACGGGAGGCCCCAGAACAGAAAAGGGATTCAAATCCCCTCCAAAAGAGTTATTCAAAGGGGATTTGAATCCCTTTTCCGTTCTGGGGCCTCCCGTTCTCTCTGCGCCGCTGGTTAAACCGGCAAAAAAGTTAAGTCGGATTGTGCTGTATGTTGCCCAGACTATGGATAAACTGCATGATTTCTTCTGCTTCCAAATGATTCTATGATCATCTACTGCAGGAGGTCTGGCTCAAGAGGGCAGGAGGACTGGCTCAGTTGGTAGAGCGACCGTCTCATATGCCTGAAGATCTCAAGGACGGCAGTTCGGGACAGCCGGAAGTCTGTTGGAGAGCTGTCAACATGCCACTGATAAGCTGCAGAGCCTTTGCGAGGGAGAGAAGCTGCAGCTGACACCTTGAGTGGGAGTCAAGGTTGCCTGTCAGTTGAAACGTGATGAGACGAACGCCAGTTAGAAGCTGGACTGTGAAAGAAACCATCTAGAGTGAAGGGTTTTATGAAAGACTAGAACATATTGTATTGTTTTAATTATTTGTTTTTAATTATTTTAATGTATATATGTATTTTAATGTTTTATTGTAAGCCGCCTTGAGTGCCCTTGCTGGGAGAAAGGCGGGATATAAATTCTTTAAATAAATAAATAATTGTAAAACAGCCTTGGGGTTTAAAAAGCCTGCCTGTATAAAAAAGCCTACCTTTGAATTAAAGTCAAAGGAGAAATCCGATGAACAAAGAAAAGGCAGTATATAAATACTGGTTGTTGTTGTTGTTGTTGTTGTTGTTGTTGTTGTTGTTGTTGTTGTTGTTGTTGTTGTTACTGTGCTTGAGTTATAGGGTGGTAGTAGAACATGGACTGTTCACTTGAGTCACCAATAGCAGCCCAGTGCATTTTGGGATAGCATTCTGGAGTACCACCCAGTGATGCAACATCCAAATGTGCTGACATAATTGTAAGGGAATAATGGGAAAGGGATTAACACAACTCCTTGATTAAGAGCCCTAATAAAGTGTGTCTGAGCATTCACATGCATAGAAAGAGTTGACATCACACTCTGCTCATGTTTCCACTGGCGGTGGGGATGAAGCTGCCAAAGGTCACATCAAAACTGGCCATCAGAATAAAGGGCACTCTGAGTCCTGCCCTGTCTTAACCCTGGGGTGGGGGGTTTAGGTTGGTGAGGCCAACAGGGTACACAGTGACAAGACTTGAAGTCCAAGCTCTAATACACCATAGTGTTTGATTGATTCAATTGTGGGTGATGCATACTTATTCCTGACAAAGATCTGAGGGTTTCTCACTGAACTTATAGCATCAGCTGAAGAGAAGGAACAGGGTCAACATTTTTGGTTCCAGGCCCAAATGACCATGACTGAATACTACCATTTTTATAGCATCAGGAGGAAGTGAGATACACATCCTGCAGCTTGGTTTGCCACTCCAAGTTGTATAATAACAGACATTTTGATAGCAATAGCTCCAAGGTTAATACAATTTGCTTTCTGTTCTACCAGAGTGTTGTCCTTTTCTTTATCAGCATTTGTTTCATATTACAGAGGGAATTCTCAATCAGTATCACACTCTTGACAACTTTGGCTTGCTTTCCAAATTTTGACACAGCTATTTGTTATTGAGAGAAATTATTTCTGTTGTCATCATTAGATATTTTTTTAAAAACTGGCTCCAGGCAGCATCACAGAACAAAGAAACAAAATACCCGTGAAAAGAGTTAATCACAAACGGCTAATTATTTCCCCCCATCCTCCCTCCCCAAATCATGAAATATTATCCCCATGAAAAAAGGAAAAGGTCTCTTCACTCATGATCTTTTCATGGATTTTATGCACCTAATTCATCAAACTAGAAACACTTCCTGCTTGTCTCCAATCAGTTTAAGAATCAAGTCAGTGACCCCACTGATCCTAGCTGGCACAGGATGAAGGTACTAATTTATATCTCCCAGGACATAGCCAAAAGTTACAGACCTCCTAGCTCTGGCTGGCAGAGCTTTGTGGAACATTCCCGAATTGAGGAGCACATTGTCCCGTTTGTTTGGTTTATTGCTTACTGGTGTTGCCCACATTTGGCCTTGAAAGGTATGCCTGTGCCTTTAATAACTGCACGACAGTACAAACTTTGTACAGTGATGGGAGAAGCTATCCCTGCTACAGTTCTTTCCCGTTAAGCAACTATAAAACACCAGGAACCCAGACTGTGCTACTACAAGTTAATTATGTTCTTATTTTGGAATGAAACTGAAAATCAAAGAAAAAAATATTTATTTATCTATTTTTATATCCTGCCTTTCTCCCCGGAGGACACTCAAAGCGGCTTACAAAACATAAAACCACACTTTAAAAAAAAATCACATATTTATTTTATTTTAAAAAATTATAACCCGCCTTATCCCATGCCAAAGCAAATGCCCAAGGCGGCTTACAACATCAAAGATAAAAAATATACATAATTTAAAATAATACATAAAATAAATTGAAAACAATAAAATCCACCGGGGGGGGGGGGCGCAACCTGCAAAAACAAACCTGCAAAAAAACAGCCTAAAAAGAGGCTTAAAAAAACTTTTAGGCTGTTTTTTGCATGGGGTGCACTACCGGTGTGTGTGTGTGTGTGTCTTCTTACCATGTTCGTGCACACACCCCCGGGCAGCGGGTGGCCAGACGCATAATTCCTGGGTGGCCGGCAGTATCAAAGACGATGCTGGAGAGGTTGCGCCTGCGCAAACTAAGCGAGACTAAGGCAGCTAGAGAGGCTGCAGCAAGTTTGCGCAGGCGCAGCCTCTCCAGCATCGTCTTTGATACTGCCGGTCAGCCAGGAAGGACACGTCTGGCCGCCCGCCGCCCGGGGGTGCGTGCACGAATGTGGTAAGAAGAAACGCCCCCCCCCGGAGTGCACCATTCCCCGGCGGCTTTCGCCCCCGGTTCGTGTTGAGCTTGGGGGCATGTCGAGCCCCGGAGGGGGTGCACTGCCTCCGCCGCGCCACCGAAATAGTGCACCCCCTCCGAGCTCAACACCCCTGCACCTGGGGACCCATGTCCCCCGCCCCCACCCTAACGATGCCATTGGCCAGGGGTGCCGCGGAAGGGTGGCTTCAGGTTCCTTGTGGAGGGAAGACAGAAGGAAAAAGGGTCAACATACCCTCACAACACTTCTGATAGGGCCTATAGAAGGGGGAGAAATGACCTTCACAGAACTTATTCACAAAAGAGGTGAAATTGGGGGGAAAGCTTCACGTGGTGATTTTTTGCCTGTCAAATAATGTAATGGGAAGCCGCGGCCAATGGTCACCAATGGTCAAGGGAGCCGCAGGTCAAAAAAAATTGGGAAACACTGCCCTAGGCCTTCATAGCCAGAGCATAACAGTGATGGCTTTTCCCTGTTGCTTCCCCCCAGCATCTGATATTCAGACATGTTATGTTCCTGTATATGGAGACTCCATTTAAATGTCATGGCCTGATAGACCCGCCCTCCATGAGTTTATCTAATTCTTTTTATAAAACCATCTAAACTAGGGGTCATCAACCATGAGTTATGGTTGTAAACTCCATGTATTGTGTTTTTCAAAATTGTGTCTCACTTTGGACACCTTGTGATGGCGAGGCAATATGTAGAAATAATTAATGGACTAGTGAAGTATTATAAGAAGAGATGCTGCTATCTACGCTGTGAGAGGAGGTTAAATGTCAAAGTGTGTGTCTGGACGTAAGCCAAAACCACGACAGCATTTTGTGGCTTCTAGGAGGTGCAGCTGTAAAACGGAGTCGGCTGCCGAAACTTTAGCAAGCCTGCCAAAGCGTCACAGCGCAGGAAATGAGCACTAGAATGTCAATATGGCAGCATTTTAACAGCTTTTATTAATGTTTGAAAGCAAACAGCAGGTGTGGAATGGACAAGGAACAGCAATTGTATCAACAGAGTCATATAGCTTGTCATCTGCATACCTATAACTCACTGATCTTTGGGGTTTTGTTCTGCATTCAGTAGTTATGTTCTCATTTATTTGTTCCATTCTGCATTCAAAACATGATCTTACAAAGAAAAAGAGAATCCAGAAGCATGAAAACTTGGGGGGGGGGGGGAAGAGGACGAGTCCTGGTGGATTTCAGAGCGAAGGCTTGTTATATATTGCTTCCAGCACAAACCTTTTGTATCAAAAGCAAATGCAAAAGGGGACCATCTGGGGGAATGAAAATACATTTGAATCAATAGGATAAAGTTAACAGAATAAAAAAAAGTAAAATAGAATGAACCAAATGGGATAAAAAATTCCTGTGGATATATTAAGGCTCAGTAGCAGATTTCAAGGCAGCTGTGGAATTATAATTATGGGCCAAAACTTTTTAGAGTGTAACTCTTGACAGCTTTCATCACTGCTGCTGCTGCTTTACACCTGCTTAGATTTTTCTATGCTTTTTCATGGGAGGTTAAAGCGATGGGATCATGTGAGCTTCCAAACTACCCGAATGAATCACCTTTCTGGGTGGAACCCAGGCCCAACTGTGGCGGAGGGGTCTCTACAGCTGAAGAATGTTTGCTCTGCACTCCAGAACAGAGAGCCATAGCCAGGCAAAGGTTCCATGAGACCACAGAAGAGCTACCCTGATTGGGATGAGGCCGAATCCAGGATTTCAAAAGGTTTCTGTGGTGCAGATGGAGAGGGAGAGGACAGCAACATTAAGCAGAAGTGGAGATTCTCTGCTCCACTCCAGAGGTAGAGGAGGAGCCAATGATGGCTCCTCTTAAACCTGGGAAACCTGTTGCCTCAGCAAATCATTTCCCTCTCCCAAACGTGTATCTGCATTGCCATCTGCTGGTGGTCTCTGCTGGAACAAGGTATTTCGAACTGCCTTGCAAGTCGGCCATCTTTGTTCTCAATGAGGTAATCTAATCTGACCTCATGTGCTTGAAGAACGGGGCAGGAAATAAAGACAAGGACTTTCAATAGAGGGGAAATCTCCTCCCTGCAAACAGAAAAGAGAAGAAGTACTTCTGTGTGCTTACCCTCGACTCACAGTCTCTTCCACATGATTCCAACACTCATAGGTAGATATTTGGCATGTCCACAATGATTTTGGTAATTGGAATGAGGGCTTGGGCAGAGGACAGGAAGGTTGTAGGTACTTTTTCAGGCTAGCCAGGCCTTGCAGGTCACTGCAATGACCTACCCATGCCTGACCCCTGACCCCAATAGGACCTCCAGAGAGCAGGTCCTACTGTGGTCCGCAGCACAGACTGAGGGCCCCAGGGAGTTTAACATCCCTGAACGACAGTCAGAGGTTGACTCCAGATGACATCTTGCCTGAGGAGACAGATACTTCAAGGGACCCAATGCCTCCTATCTGTATAATGCCTCCCCTGTCACCCCTGGGACCTCAGGAGTGATGATAGTGACAAGTCAGTGTCAAAGTTCAGAACTGGAAATGCAGTACCTGTTGGCTGCCCAAAGCCTCCACTCCATCAGTACCACCGGAGAGGAGACAAGCACAAATGCCTACTCTGAATCAGGGCCCAGCTGAGATCTAGGAAGGGGTGGAGCATCTACTCGTGTGTGTGTGTGTGTGTGTGTGTGTGTGTGTGTGTGTGTGTGTGTGAGAGAGAGAGAGAGAGAGAGAGAGAGAGAGAGAGATCATTCAGTCTCTACTGTGGGGAAGCTCTTTTGCCTAGTCTTGTAACCCAACACCTGCTAACCAGACCTTGCTGGACAGCTCCCTGCTGGTCCAAGCCTCCTTGAGGAGCCTGTGCTCGCACTGCCTTGGGACATTGGATGGTTTCCTGGCTGGTTTGGTCTTCCTGCTACCCATGTCCTCTTGCACCGCTCAGAATATGTGGAAGCAGACAGCCATGCACAGGATGAGCTAATTGTGCCCTAGACTAGTTCCCCTCTCATCTGTGTCTCAGCAACAATGTCCAGCATACTCTGTGCTAGCAATAGCCCCCTCCCCTGGCTCAAACTGGATTGCCTCCCACTTGCCACTGCCAGAGCAGGAGAAGGGTAAGTGGGTTGGGGAAGGGGATTAGCACAACCAAGGTAGTTCCTTCCTGTCCTAAACCCAGGCCTGAAACTAGTTGAAATATCCAGACTATCAACTTCTTCCAAGAAAACCTGAAGCTGGCCAGTTGGCCACTTGCTTCACTTCTAACACTTTTCCGAGATATGGAGGACTGGAGGTTTCCCAGATCAGTCAGGGCCAGAGAGGGGGTTTTCAAGAGTGGCCTCATCATAACCTTCTTCAGAGAAGATGAGACCACTACTTCCCTTAAAGGCGTATTAACAATAAATAGATCTCATCGTCAGCTCAACAAGTTCTCCCCTGAAAAGCTACGGCCAGCCAGGAAGTGAAAGGCTGCAGGGACCGATGATCTTCCAGACAGCACCAAGTATTTTGTCCACATCCCCAGGCTTCATTAACCGAAACACACACAAACAAGTGCAATAGACAGAAGTTGTCAAGTACGGATAGGAGTTTATACTGGATCAGTATTAATACTGAAGTAAATTCTTGATGATGTGTATGTATATAGTACGTTGGCAACACTTCAGGAATTTGACATTGTGTTTGTGGTGCTGTCATGAGGTTCCTGACCCTGGACCCCCAGTTACCTGATTCCAACCCATCCAGTCTCTCTTTTGCTGCCACCAGTCCCTAGCTTGCTCTCTGAAAGGCCCGGAAGAATTAGGGACACTCCCTTCTGGGCTCTCAACCCCTGAGTCTGGTTTACCTTTCAATAACCTGCTGCTCTGCCAGAACTGAGGGCAAGACACTGTAGCTCTTCAGACAAAACTGGGTTTATTTACAAAGGACACTTCGGTAGCCATTTGTTTCTCAAATAGTTCAGCAGTGTGATTCAGCCGTGATGCAGCTCAGTGTTTCAGCTCCATCTCCAACTTCCCACACGGAATGGCTAGGAGCTTGCACTTACATACACATCTTTAGGGCTGCTTAGTTCCTTTCCCTTTCAGCTGAACCCCCATTTTTCAATGGGTTCACTTCAAATCACTTTAAAATGGACTCTCTCTGGTGAAACAAGGTTCACCACATGGTAAGTTATTCACTTTACAATGGGCTCATGAGTGCTGCCAACAGGACCTCTTGGGTGAGAGATAAGCCAATCAGTGATATGAATGCAGCATTTGGTAGCATCTCAGCCAATAGCATCTTTTTTAACATCATGGCTGTGTGTCATGGCTGTGTGTCTAGAGGGAAGGATATAGCCAATGCAAACACAAGCCTTCTAGGAAGCATCTCAGCCAGTAGCAGCGCTTTTTTTAACAACATGGCTGTGTGTATTGAGGGAAGGATACAACCTTGTAATTTGTGTTTTATAATTACAACGTTGCACAAACTGATAACCATGGCCCCTAAAGAGCTCAGTAGGCAACTTTGAAATCACCCTTTAGAGTGGGGAAATAGTTTAGTTTTGTGGCAGAAACTTCTGAGGTCTTGGAACAAATTACCCAAAAACAGTGCATTATTGCATTCACAATTACAGTACTATATTTTCATAATACGATGGCGTCTCCAGAACAGATTACCATCATAAAGCAGGGGTCTACTGTACTAACTACTGTACTCTTGTTTGAAAGCCTCCAGGATCTCGGGCAAAAGTTTCTTCAACCAGTCCTTCTGCCTGAGATCCTTTATCTGGAGATGCCAACTGAACCTTCTACATTAATTTCCCACTGAACTGTATTTTCCCCTTCCCCCACCAAAACAACAACAGTTAAAAACATTACATTAATTGCCTTCTACTAGAAGTGTAAGAAACTCTCCTGTGTGCTAGGAAGGGGGCATCCTGACAAGTATGGCTTGTTAATTCAACTGTACCATCTCTTGCTGCCCTGAGGGCATTCCCACCCTAATACTGACCTCGGAACATTAGAGCTCAGCTTAGGAGATCTGCTCAGACTGGAGTGGCTGCCAGTCATCAACTAAAATACTTTCTTGTCAGCATCTCCTTTGTCCAGAAAATACTTTGGAATACTACCCTCCAATGGCTTCAGTGAGGATATTTTTATACCCTGGTTTGAATGAATGATCTCAGCTTCAATGTATATTTCCTTTTATGTTCCCTTATCTCTTTCCCTCTTTCGGGACTGTATGCTGACTAGAGCCAAAAGCCTTATTCACTGGTTAATCAATATGATTAAATAACTGATTTGCTAGCCGAGGAAATTAAAAAATTTGAATTTAAATTTTTAATCAGGCTCCAGTTGGATTTGTTCCATTCGAGAAAGTGCTCATTGCAATGGCATTGTTGTAAACAACTGGTGTACGTTTATTGATTCAGGCAATAATGAATGGTTTGTCTGTGAGACTATTTTCATTAAAGATCCTCAGACAATATCACCTTTATTGAAATGCTCTAGTATTTCTCTTAATCAGTTAATTAATCAATTAATGGGTTAATAGCAAGAGAGGTAATTGACCAAATACTTCACTTGGTTGACACCTCTAGTGTTCTGCCCCTATTCTTTCATTTCTCCTGCTTTCTACTGATCGGAAGATGTTAACCATCTCCAAAAATAGTAGCTGTACAAGTGAGAACAATTCCCATGCCATGAAAACTTAAATGCTGTTATTTTCCACAGCACATCAAGAGGACAGAGATTTACAGTACTTTGTCTGGATCATATGCCATGCCTGGCTGGGGAAGAACTGGGATTTCATAATCAGATTTCAGTTGGACTTATTCTGTGTGAGAGGGTGTTCAGTTCCATGAGAGGGTGTTCCGTCATATAGAAATGGGTATCACATTGGACAAGCATATATAGAAACTGGACTGCCCAATTGACTACAGAGATTTCATAGGGCAGATCAACACAACAAATTGACACTTTTTAAAAAAAAAATTCTAGTCTATCTGATTCAGCTTCCCCAAGGAATCTGAGGATGGTGGGTTAGATACTTGTGCTGAGAAAAATCTGTTGTAGAAATTCTTAGCCCCTTCATGGAACTACAAATCCCAGGGTTCCCTAGGCTATTAAACCAGTTTGTCATACACGATACTGGATATACGGGTAAAGATGCCATGTATTTTTCCTTCAAGCCAAAATACGATTAAAAACAATTTCAAAACCTGAAACACAGATCCCAACTTAATAGAAGCTGTGAACAGGAATAAAATACATTTAAAATCCAGGCTGTAGATGTTGCAAAACACCGAAGTTTCATTCCTGGGCTTGGAACTTTTTCGAGGTACAATCACAAGGATTGGGAGTTGGGAACCAGTTTGTGTCTGTAGAATAAATATCCCCAATCCTTTCCTCCCCCCCCCCCCCCGCTGGTGCAGCCACGCCGAAATGGTGCGCTCTGTATCAAGGAGGAGGAGGCGTATTGGGAGGCTTTGGAAAGGAAAGGAAATTTCCCTTACCCCTTCATAAGCCTTCCACTCCACAATGGGTCTCCTTGGACCTGCACCAGCTGGTCAAGCTGGCACAGGTCTGAGGAGAGAAAGGGGGCGGAGAGGCGGTTGCCAGAAGGAATAGGATCCGTTGCTGATGGATCCACCCCCTCCCTTACCCCATTCCTCCCCCTCCCTGTCCAGTTTTGCCCCCTCCCTGCCCCCATTCTGCCCTCCCCCCCTCCCATCTCCCCTGCTAGCTTACCTGCTCTGGCGGGTGGCCAGAGATCCGGCGATGTATGCGGGAAGGCTCCAGCCTTCTCGCTGGTGCTCCGGCAGCATACTATTCAGCATGCTGCTGGAGCTCACTTTACGATTGCTTTGCAGCAGCCAGAACTAGCAGAACTCACATTCTGCCAGCGGGGCAGCCCAATTGGGCTGTTATTTTCTTTGACAGGGAGTCAATAGCTGGGACCAGGGCCATTCAGAGGAATTTTATCAGGGGGTACAAAGTTTCTTTTGGGCCCCTTCCCTACATATGAATTTGGCTCCTGGGCCCCCCTTTTTTTGCTCCAGGGCCCCCTTTTGACCCATTTTTCACCCTGGGCCCAGGTACAAATTACCCCCTTAACCCCCTCTCAGAGGCCCTGGCTGGGACTCTTGCTTAGTTTTCAACCTCCAGAGAGGCAGGATGTTTTTCAGGAGATGAGCTCACCCAGCATCTCTCTGAGTTCATGATTCTCAGTCTACGAGGAGGACCTTATAGACCTCCATAGTATAAGAGATGAAGGTACTTGCTATGGGAGGTACAAATCCTTCAATGATACTCTCCTACTCCAGCTTTCATATTTGTTTTGACTGGACCGAGAGACAGAATGTTGGCTTACTCCTTCTCCCAGTAACTCAATCAAAGTTACATGAGTGGTTGTGTGCCATAATCGCTGGGAATGAGAAGACATTTTGCCTCAGGTCAAACAGACAGGCATGCCTAGGCTGTTTTCTCTTTTTACTCTGGCAGGCAGCTCAGTGCACTTGCTTGAGCCATCTGGATGTGTTTTCACAAAACTTATTCCGTATCTCTTCCAAGCACTTCTGACATGAGGCACATAGTTCCCTATGCCCTAAGGGTGTGTCCAGAGGTCAGACATCATTCCAGTGGTCAGTCTGTTTATGGATGCTCACTCACTGGGTTTTGGGCAGACGTATAATCTTCGTGAACCCACTGCACAGGAGAGGAAACCAAACAAACACCCATGTAGGGATTCTGTACGCTCTCATAGTGGCTGCATAATTCTGCAATCTGGATTAATTTTTTTTTAGAAGCTTTTGGATATGTCCTGCCTTGGTGCAGTATTTGGACAAGATGACCTGTTTCTTTCATCCTTGATTCAGGTGTCCCAGTTTTGCATTTTAGTTGCAGCTGCCAGCTAAACTAGAATTTGGCCAGCTTGCCAAACATGACTCACGTTTGAATTTTTTTAAGTGTTTTTCACAAGTGGACAGGGAGCAGCAAAGGGCCATTTTTAGGTTGCTGATGGGTGTCGCCCCATATCAGGTGTCCCCCATGTTTCAAGGGTTGGCAACCTTCTGATATTACCAGGCCTCACTTTGTGATACCACCGTGTTGGGGGGAGGTGGTGGCGACCTCATGGGCTTTTCGGCAAGGTGCTGGTGTGGTGCTCCAGCTGCAGAGACTGGTACTTCAGTGAGCTGGGCTGCCGCGTGCTGCTTAGCCTCAACCTGCTCACCATCACTCAGTGATGTAGCTAGACTGGAGCGGAGGCAAGTAGTTCTGCAAGACTCCGTTACACCAGAGTCAACGGCCCCTCCCCCTTGCTGTTGGAGCCATTCTGGCGGCAATGGCAACACGCAGGACACTCTCCTGTCGCTGCCAGAATGGCTCCAACAGCAAAGGGGAGGGGCCACTGACTCCGGTGTAACGGAGTCTTGCAGAACTACTTGCCTCCGCTCCAGTCTAGTTTCACCTCTGCCATCACTGTTCCCTCTAATGTGAAGCTGAGCTCTGTGCGGAGCTTGGCAACCCGGACATTTGGCGATGACATGATGACATAATCGCCAAATGTTTGGAAGTGGCGTCGCAATGCAGTGGCCCATCATCCACTAACAGACATGGCCTCTGGCTGGTCCCTATGCCAGAGAAGGTTGCCGACTCCTGCTCTAAAGGTTCTCAGAATAGTGCACAGAAGCCCCTGCTCTACCCCTTTCTTCCCACAGCAGGTCCCTTGCCTGGCCCAGCTGAGATAAACATAAGGTAGCGGAAAGTCTTGGGACTGAAATGAACTGAAGTACATTTACTTGGAAGTATGTCCCACTGATTTCTGTGGCACTCCTCACTTCCAAATCGATGTGTTGCGTGCATTGCAGCCTTTGGCCCTTTCAGTCCTACAATTTTATAACACTGATTAAACAGTTCCTCAGATGAGCAGGACAAGTTTAGCCTTGAACCTCTGGAATTGGGGTCAAGCCCATCCTAAGGCTCAACAGAAGAACCTCCAGCCGCTTCTGCTTTAATTTCACACTGCTGTCCCCGTGTCCCATCCTTCCAAATACACAGGAGACAGACACCAGCAGGCCCTGATCATTGCCAAAAATGTCAGCAGGTCCTTGTCCTTCCAGTTAGAGGTGAATTGTTACTCTGAAAATATTTCATCTTTAATTCCTGTTGCATGAGCCGGAGCATGCATCTCCGTGGGGTTATGCTCTTTCTAATTTATCTGCTGTCCCAGCGTCCAGGTCAGATGTCTCCATTGCTCTCCACCCCCTGCCCTCCTCTCAGTTTTCAGAGACACTCCGTCTCCACTTACGCTCTCTCTCTTTCTTTTTTCTCCCATCAGCACAGCATTTCTCAGCCAATTGATGAATGAGGTCAGGAACGGCCTGACAGCCATGTTGAATTTGGAAGCAGTTTTGGGGGGAAACCTAGAAATTGGGGGACATGCTTCTCAAATGTCACATGCTTCTCAATGGGATGTCATTCATTGGAGTTCCAATATTCCCTGCTTTCTCTGCCTGCTTTAATGTTGCTGTGCTTTTGTGGCTGAAAAGTAGTGAATTAAGAATCAGGAAGGTGTGGACATTGGAAGTGCTCACAAGAGTTTTATGTACAACTGATGCGTGGGTTTGATGTTATTCAAGACAGTGAGATCCAGCACTCACGAAAGGTTGATGTGAGAGAAGTAATACACATTGGACAAAAAGTTGCCCTGATTAGGCACTCGTAGCAATGTGTTGTAAAATTAGTAGACCATCAAAATGTATAATCATAATGTTTGAAACTATTCAGAAACCAAACATTGTGCACTTCATAATCAGAATGTCACTAAGCAGAGAAACATCTTTCCTCTTAATGGTCTTTAAGAAGAATATAACAAAATTATAGAAAACTGCAAAGAGATAAAAATAGTGATACTGATAAGGTCCCATATGATGAAAGGTTTCAAAGGCTTATGGTACAGTCAATGACTCACCCTGCAGACTTTGATTTCACTGACCAATCAAAAGCAATTTATATAAATGTATTTATATTTCTTTGATTGATCTGTAGATCTCAATAGGCTGCAATTATGTGCACACTTATTTGGGACCCAAGTTCCACTGAATCCAATGGGACTTACTTCTGAGTAAGCATGGATAGGTTTGCAGGGCACAATTGTTAAAGGTAAGATACTGAGATAGATTGACCATGGCACAGTGATGTAGACTTGAGTCTATTGACGTGGACTTGAGTTGGACTCAGGGATGTCAATGACATCCCTGCCATGGTATGGTCTAGTATGACAAGTCTTTGTTACATACGTGAGTCATGCATTATAAGATGTAAGAATACATTTTCTTATAGAGTGGCAACAGAAATTCTGTCTTTGGCAATAGGCTGTATAGAATGTTTCCAAGGAAAAGACAGGAAAATCTGTGTGATGGTTATGGGTGACTTCATCCTTTTACAGCGTTTTGTAGTTCCAAAGTATACTATATATCAGACCTACAGAAGCCTTAATAAGATCCGGGAAAACTGAGTACTAATAAGAGACAAAAATCAGAATGAGGGAGTGAGGGGGGATATCAAATGGTCAAATGAGGCTACAGGCAACACTGTAATGGTAGCAGGAATCAAAATGTTCTATGAGTGAATGCAAGTGGGAATGGAAGGAGGTCTGGGGAACACCAGCAATCAACCTGGCCCAAGCCAAGCAAGAACCCAAAGTGATGACAAATTCTGCTGCCCATTATGCCCATATGTGTGCACAACCATATGCCAGCAGAATCCTCCTCCTCAGTCCTTTTCCTGATCAGAAGAGCAAACAGGAATAGGCTTTGTTGCAGTGGTGGCTACCTCTTCCTTCAACTCTGCTGCTGTGAGGAGGAGGTAAGTCATGCCCCAGTCCTCCTCTTGCTTGCTTTCCAAGGAGAACATATGAGAAGAGGATGGGACAGCAGCCGGGTGTAGCAACTGGACAGTTAGTTGGCCAAGGGATGTGGTGGGTGGCAGAATTCCTTGCCAGTTTGCCAGCTTCCTCAGCCCACCATTTGAAACAGACTCTTCTCCTGGCCTCGTGGGTGGGCCGCCCCTACCAGCAAAGAACTGCAAGCTAGGATGGGCCACAGAAACGTCGGCATGTGAATTGTAGTACAACTTGCAACGTTCAGAAAAGTTTGACTTTTCCACATCTCCAGTCTTCTCTGGCATCAGTTTGTAAAGTTTGCATCAGTATTGTGTGAGAAGAAAAACTGAAAGTAAAACTGTGAAGTAGGAAATGAACAAACCTTTCTGGAAAGTTCATGTCTGAGAACTGGAGAAGGTAGAAACAAGGATTTGATTTGTACTGCGTTGTAATTGGAGCAGATAAGAAAGATGAGAGACTTCAGGCAGGTGTGTTCCTTCTTTTGAAGGAATAGGTGAAGAAGTAAGTGATATACGGTATTTAATATAAAGGTATTTAATATGTTTCCGTTTGTTGACAATGCAGATAAAGAAAAACTCAAGTTTTGATCAATACACACTGTACATTGAGAAGAAGGGTCACATCTGAAAGGCAGGAATGCTTCACTAGAAAGAGTGAAAGAGAAATCATCAACCTGCATGCAACTGTTTTAAAGCTTTTTAGTTCAAACTTGTGAATCAGGGACTGTGTGAATCTCTTATTAAAGATTGTGTCATATATGACAATAATCTGAAAAAAACACAGAGAACCAGATTAGTTAGCATTCTTGGCCTAGTCAACAGAGTCATACTTTCTGCTTCCTGCAGTCTCCAGTTTCCAGCTCAAGCACCAACCTTGGGCTGGAGAACATACTTTCCAGGTCTAGATGTGACCGCCTATAACCCAGCCTGGCTCTCACTCTCATCTGTTCAATTTGTGACCCACCAAGCCAAATGCAGTCCACCAGCTATATATTATGGACTACCAGGTGCTTGACAACCATCCCTCATCGTGTTGCAGTCCCAGGCAATCAAGCCCTTGGTGAACCGCCATAAATGAGCATCATCATTACTGGTAGGTCAGAAGTTTGCGAGAGAGAGTGGAAAATCTTTACTATCTTCTAGTTTTGCCTCGCTGGCCTTCTTCCACCTGTCCACATACTGTGTGCCGTGCCCAACCCACCCTACATGCAACCTGAAAGTAACAAGGCATGTAAATGAATGTACTGTATATCTCTGATGCAGCAGTTTTTGTTTTTTTTTTCCTAAAGCTGTTCCAAAACTGAGAGAGATCTGTCCATTGATGCTCAGGGCATCTGCTGAAATATTTGAATGGATTTGATCCAGCTCCAAAAAGTTATTATACTGCAGACAGGCAGACAAAGAGATGCTGAGGGGAGGGCCTTGCTCTGCTCTGCCAATTAACTGTGAAGGCTGGCTCCAGAAGCCATGTGCAGATGCTTAAGCATTTAAAAGGCCAAGACAACCTGCTACAGCCATTTTGTGCAGCATCAAATTTTTACTCCTCTATTGGCAGCTCTCTTCTCATAAAGTAGTTAATTTCCCTTCCCCTTATGCCTGCCAGTTTAAAATGATCGGGTGTTAATGGTTCAGGCCAAAGCACATTTTTTAATTTTCCAAATTGTGGCTGCTCCTCTCATCTCCCAGCCATTCTTCCTGACCAAAGCCCAGCATGAGGTTGTTTGCGTTGATGTATTTTTAATCCCATCCTCCTCATTTCCCCAGTTTCACATGGCAGCCGACCACATTAGCCTGTGTAAAAGCTTTTCCTCTGGATTGCTGGCAGCCAAACTTCCAAGCCCAGCTTGCAGTTTTCCCCCAGAGTGGCTGGATTGATTGGCTACAGGCAGAATGGGCACGGTTCTCCACTGCTTGGACTGAAACGGAACCATCTGTTACACCTCTAGTTAAAAGTACATAAAGTTGAGCATTTGCGTGTAGACAATACCACCCCTGATACACTCCCCACCGCACATCTCACTCGCACTTTGGCAGAATCTCACACCATGATGGGGCCCAGTACAGGAAAACCGGCACTTCAGCTCTGCTGGAACGAGGCAGAGCTGAGACTCCCGTGCATAAATCAACCATTGCTTGTTTCATTAGAATCCTTGCCGCTGACAGGCCCACTATGCGGGGGGGGGGGTGTAGGCTTGGTATAACTTGAGTAGAGTCCATCATTTGGTGGACTTCTGCACCATGAGACTTAGGCAATATGTCACAGTCATAATAGAATTTCCAGTCTGTTTTGGAGGCACAAATGGAGCCACTTCTAATCAATGTGTCAACCTCTAATCAGGTCACTTAGATTGGCCCTAGAGAACACAGATTTGTCCCTGAAGGTCAGTGTATTTGTGGGTCTTATTTAATTCAGATAGTCAATGATTAAATCCAGTTGTTCCTTGACTGTTTCTCATGCAGGTCCAGAAGTCCATCACTGCCATCAGTAAGATGTTCTTCACCACCATGAAAGATAGAAATCACGTTTCTCTCGATAGTTATTGGTTAGCTTCATAAAGACCTTGCTATTGCCCTTTTGTTCCCTCAAGGGTCCCTTCCACTTTACTAGCGCACTGGACACTACCATATCTAATGTAAATGTTCTGCCCAATGGTGAAGATGATGATAAACTGTCAGGACTGGTATCAATTAGTACCAGTATGCATTTTAGCAGTGGTACACGTTGTACCCAAAAAAGCCATTACCACTCACCTATTGCCTTCCCAGAAGCTGCTGCAGTCTGTAGTGGTTTTGCACCATCTATGTGAAGCACAATGCAGCCCTGGACCTGATTGTTAGAGCTGCTGTTTTGCCAGATTTTAGAATGACAGCACAATCCACTGGCCAGATCCTGTGTATGGGCTGCCCATCCACCAGTGGGCTGGAGGTCTACTCAGGGAAGGGGATGCTCATCCCCTTCCCCAAGTGTAAACCCGGGCTGGCCCTATCGGCCTCCTCGGATTTCCGCCAGCTAAATAGCTGGCAGAAGTAGAGGAGGCCGTAGAACGGCCTAGCTGACCCGGCAGGGATGGGGATATTGCCGCCATCCCCCACCCCCTCCCGGGCCGGCTACATCAATAGCACCCCTCCCTCGCCCAGATGGACCGCCCACACAGTCGGTGACGGAGCACTTACCTTCCGCCGCCATCCGCGTGTAGATCCAGCACCGGAGTGAGGGAGGCTGGCCTTGTGCCAGCCTTTCTTACTCAGGAGGTGTTGTGAACGTGCTTTATGGCACATTTGCGACATCTTCCGGCAACAGAATGCTTGTTCCGGCGCCGTCTTTTTTTTCAGGATTTTTTCAGAATAACCCTGAATTATATTACTGGGAGTGGTTGGACAGCCCCACCCTACACTGCTCCAGCAAAGTTGGAAACAACCATGTTGTTACTTTCCTTGCCAGTATGGTCTTCACCCAAGTAAAGGAAGGAGTGAGGTTTAAATGGGCATGGCTAAAGAAGTGTAGGTCTAGATGACTATGCCCATAATACCTGCAAGATTTTTTTTTTCCTGATTCTAATGGAGAAGACTGTGGAAGCTCTGGCGTGCTCACAAAATCATTACATATGCAACTCCCCATTCACTTCAGTGCTAGTGCAATAATCCCACATACACAATGACATGTGCAATCGGAGTTGTCTGTCTCTACCATTGAAATGAACAGGGAAGTCCTTGCGGACATAGGAGCACAGCGGGCATAGCAGAGCTTCTGTATGGGCAAAGGCATGCTGAACCTGAATCCAGTTGACTTATTCAACTACAGGGAAAACAGGAGCCAATTAAATGCTCACTCCCACAACTGTTTCTGTAGCAAAGGCAAGGAGTTTCCAGCCCCCCTTCAGAAAAAAAGCACAGTAATCAGAAGCAAATTAAAAATAAAATAGCAAACACACACACACACACACACACACACACACACACACACACACAAACCTCAATACACGTTCCTAGATGGTATGGATCACGGCCTATCACAAGCTATATAATAGTCCCATAGTAGTCTGAGCATTTTTCAAATATTGTAAACCCTTAATAATACAGTTTTTGTCTGAACTGTCAAATCTAACTCACAAGTCAAATCTCCTATTGATATTCAGTGTCCAAAAATCAAGAGAAATGATACCGTTTGAACCAAATTAATGTACTGATGACCTGAACTGAAAAACTGTCTGTTGGCAATGGTGCTTTTCAATGGTGTTGGCAATGGTGCAATGGCAAGTGTACAATCATTGTTCTCTAAATTGAGACAATTGTGAGACATTTCCTTTGCTAAATATTCCAGTGAGTAAATGTCAGCTATTCACACCAATGAAACAATTAATCCATCTTCCCAAGTTATGGAGATGCTTAAAGACTTAAGATGTCATACATAATTTTTCTGTTACAGACAGTGATTCATTACAAATGCTATCGCTTTTTCATCATTAAGCAGTGATTGCGTCTGTGCAACACCAACGAAGTGGGTGGCTGCATTCTAAGAACCAAGACAAGAACCAATAGGAGATAATCGGATGATAGTTTCCCATGGAGATTTACAGAGTAGGGAAGAAGGAGATGCGACTCCTCCAAAGTGATACAAATTCAAAGGGGTAACCATGTTGTCTGTTGCAGCAAAACTAACAAAGGGTTTAAAGTTTAAACTATAATTTGACAATGTAATTTCCACTCCCCCCAAAATCCTGGTAACTGTAGTTTTATGAACAGGACTGGGGTTCTCCAGCAGAATTCTTAGCAACCTCACTAAGCTATCATTACTGGTCCTCTTCTTTAGTTGTCATGGCAGAGAAAGCCATGACAACTAAGCCAGTATAAAACCAATATACATTTGTAGTGTTATGCCCAAGATACTGTGGCACCTGAAAGACTCACATATTTATTTGCATCCAAACTTTCATGAGGACAGGAAGGCCTGGCGGGATATGGTTCATGGGATCACGAAGGGTCGGACACGACTTAACGACTGAACAACAACAACAAACTTTCATGAGCTTCATTTTCTTTGTTGCAAGGTTACCTAAAATTGTACAAGCATAATCAGATGCAAGGTTACTCCAGGTAGAATCACTCCCAGAACAAAGCCTGGTGTCCTAGCTCATACTCCCATGCTCTCTCAATTAGCAACTGTATGGTGCTTTGTGTTATCACTAGCACACTTGTCTTTCAGTGGTCCTTTGTGTTTGTGAAGATCTCTTCCCAGGTGTGTACCTCTTACCTTCCAGCATCTGCAACAATTGCAAAGGTCGCACAGGCTTAAAACCACTTCTGTAAGCACAAATAATGTCCAAGCCACTTTTATGATGCCACCAGCCCCCAATTTCCCCTTTGAATATGAGCTTTTATCTCCCAGCTCTATACAACACCCACCTGCATGGCGAGGCCATGAACCCAACCAATGTGAGAGTCCAAGGCTAATTGCTTTCTTGTGGATGCTGACACCTGATTTTCTGTGATTGCTCTACTATTGTATCTGAGTGACAGCTTACACACACCAGTCTGGGAACCTACAGTAGGACTGCAATCTCACCTTTTCACTCCCCCAAAGTGTTGTGATTTCTTTTAGCAGCTTCACTTCAGTTTTGCGTGGCTGCTATAGGTCACAGGGAGGGAGGTCAGCGGCTTGAATTTTAGTAAGCATCACTGGCACTTGCTTATTTCTCTCTCCATTGTGTCCTAGACAGCTCATCCCTTTCTCTTGACTCAAATAAAGCTACCTTTCAAGCTTTACACACACATTTTCCATTTATACCTTCCACATTTTTCAAAGGGGATGGACTTTTATTACAGTTTCTACAGTTTTTGCCTAGCTGTTTCTTGTTCTAATGCCAGCGGCTATGCCAGTGGGCTCCATCTCTGATTGGGACCTTTTATCTTTGACTGTTTACAACTTCCCCGTTTTTCCTTACACATTTGGTGCTTTCAGTTAGGTATTTTGTGCTATTGCTTGCAGCAGGCAGGAATATCTCACACAGGGGCACAGTTCTGCTCTGTCGTACTCTTACAGCACAATCCTATCCAACTTACACCACCAGTGTAACCAGCGGGGCAGGGCAGGGCAGGAGGTTTTGAAGGGCAGGGAAGATTTAAATTCCCTTTGAATCCCCCTTTGGAGGGGATTTGAATCCCCTTTCCATTCTGGGGCCTCCCGTTCTCGCTGCACCACTGGTTACACCAGTGGTGTAAGTTGGATAGGACTGCGCTGTTAGGAGATCTGTACTACAGATCCAGATTGTACAGAACATACATTTATAGTGTGGTCCAGTAGATGGCCAATATTATTATGCCGTTGTACAAATCGATGGTAAGGCCGCATCTGGAGTATTGCGGCCAGTTCTGGTCTCCACATCTCAAAAAGGATATAGTGGAACTGGAAAAGGTGCAGAAGAGAGCGACCAAAACGATTACTGGGTTGGGGCATCTCCCTTATGAGGAAAGGCTGCAGCATTTGGGGCTCTTCAGTCTAGAAAAAAGGCGGTTGAGGGGGGACATGATTGAGACGTATAAAATTATGCATGGGATGGAGAGAGTGGATAGAGAGAAGTTCTTTTCCCTCTCACACAACACTAGAACTAGGGGACATCCACTCAAATTGAATGGAGGGAGTATTAAAACAGACAAAAGAAAATATTTCTTTACCCAGCGTGTAATTGGTTTGTGGAACTCCTTGCCACAGGAGGTGGTGATGGCACCTGGCCTGGATGCCTTTAAAAGGGGATTGGACAGATTTATGGAGGAAAAGTCCATCACAGCTTACAAGCCATGATGGGGATAAGCAACCTCCTGGTTGTAGGAGTAGGTTTTCTTTGTGCCAGGTGTAAGGGAGTGGCGACAGGATACAAGTATCTTGTTGTCTTGTGCTCCCTGAGGCATCTGGTGGGGCCACTGTGTGATGCAGAAAGCTGGACTAGATGGGCCTTTGGCCTGATCCAGCAGGGCTCTTCTTATGTTCTTATGTTCTTATGATATTTTGACTGGGTTTTCAACATCGAATCCTAACGCTCTAGCCGCTTCACCACACAGTCTCCAATAGCAGAGGCTGCTAATAAAATACTCTTGTCCCTATAGTCATGTCCACCTTCAAACAATCAGCAGCAACAACAGTGGCATTCCTAGAGGGGTGGTGGTACTGTAAGTTGTGCACAGGTCTTCTCAGTGTTACATGGTGGCCCCACCCACTCGCCGTTGGAACCATTCCGAGCAGCGAAGGCAATGCACAAGGAGTCTCCTGCATGTTGCTTTTGCAGTTCGGAATGGTTCCAATGGCGAGTGGGCGGGGCCACTGTGTAATTCTGAGTAGACCTGTGCACATGTTACAGTACCGCCCCCCTCTAGGAACACCACTGAGCAGCAACATATATGTGTCAAGAAAGCATATGCCCCTGACCACTGCAGTCAATAATCACTGATACATCTATCTTCCATTAATTTATCCAGTCCTTTCTGAATTCATTTATATGATTGCCTGTCACCCGCCTCATAGCATGAGGAGGTCATGAAGAGCTCTACAAACACTAAGCCAACAAAATAAATGGAAATTTTCCATTTGGAGGCACGAGGGCCCTCTTTTCATCAAAGATCACTCTTGAAAACCAACACAACAAAGGGAAAGAGCAGCTCAGAGAGTCATCTGTGCAGCAGAGCTTCTGCCTAAGCTGATGGTTTTCATCATAAGGCATCAGGAAATCTATAAAATCCTGCACATGGCTTTATTTAGCAGCATGCCTTTTTTTGGCCCATGCTAGCTTTGGCCAGTGCAGCCATCAGCCATTTTTAATAGGAACATTAACTTAAGAATAGCTAACTGTACTATTCCTGGCAGTGGGGAAGCAGCATTTATTAAATGTTTCACACAGATCTTTTTTTTCTCTTTGCATAATAAAGATGAATATATTATATCCTCCTCCGCTCCCAGAGTGAAACAGTAATAGAAATGTAAAAAAATCCCACTACCAACAACAACAAACAATAAAGTGAAACATAAATAGAACATAATGGCTATAGTGGTGAACTGAACTGACTATATAACATCTGCCTTGTGAACGTAAGCATGAGTTCCTGCAAAGAAGAATGTTTATTAGCCGAACTTTTCTCCCCTACCCCCATGGAAAGCAATCAGTATTGGTACCCTAATGAGTCTAGTGCAAAGGATGACTTGCAAGAAGGTCCCATTCCAATTCGATGCTGACTCATTGTCTCAAGCACTGGCCAGCTATTGTTTGCCTGTTTTCCAAGATGTTGAGCCCTCAGCTCCTATGCAGAACTTCAAGTAGTATGTGTGGGCATTGCATTACCCAGAATACTCAGGACTATTGAGTCAGAAGGTCTTATGCAGGGACTGATAATTGCATTCACATGTATCAGAAATAATAGATGCAATGTTGGCATTGGACGGGGGGGGGGACTTGGATTCAAATCTGCATTCAGCCATGGAGCTCACTGGCTTAGCATCAGCCAGTGACTATATCAACAGGGTTTTTCAGCGCAATCCTAACCAACTTTCCAGCGCTGGTGCAGCTGCAATGCAGCCCTGAGGTAAGGGACCAAACGTTTCCTTTCCTTGAAGAGGCCTCCATGACTGCCCCTGCACTGCAAAATGCAGTGTGCGCCCTGTTGGTATGGCTACACTGGCGCTGGAAAGTTGGATAGGATTGCGCTGACAGTCAGGATGAAGTGGAGGAATTCCAGTGTATTGTCCCTTGAGCTCCTTGGAGGAATGTTTTCCCCATCAGGTTAGATACATTGTTGTAGGCCAGGGATGGGGAACCGGCGGCCCGCGGTCCGAAACTGGCCCCCGGAGAGATCTGGTCCGGCCTGCACGAGCCTGGACCCGATTCTATCGGGTCCTGCCCCCGCCCGCTCGGAGTGGAGCCTCCGGAGCCTCGGGAGGCCCCGCGCGCGCTCACATTGCCGGACTTACTCTCAACCCAGCTGTTATAGACATGCGCAGAAACAGCCGGGTTGAGAAGAGGGTCACGCAAGATCGCGCGACCTCTTCTCAACCCGGCTGTTTCTGCGCATGTCTATTACAGCCGGGTTGAGAGTAAGTCCGGCGATGTGAGCGCACGCGGGGCCGCTGCCGCTGCCGCTGCCACTGCCGCCAATGGCGGCGGCGGCTGAAGAGAAGGTAAGGAGGAGAGCTTGGGGTGGGGGTGCGCGCGTGCGTGTGAGCGCGCACGCACGCTTGGGGGGAGCCTGTTTGCAGTGGAGGGGACACGGCCCACGACCCATTTCCCCCATGGGGAAATGGCCCTCCACCGTAAATAGGTTCCCCACCCCTGCTGTAGGCTTTTGACCTCCCCTTATTATTCTGAATTTGTGACAACTTTTCTAGTTTGTCTTGTAACCAATGCATCTTCTGATGGATGAATATCTGTCTGTTCAATCCTATACACACTTTCCTGGGAGTAAGTCCCATTGAATATAATGGACCTTACTTCTGAGTAGTCATGCATAGGATTGTGCTGCTAAGGATTGAATTTAGAGAACAAAAATAATCAAATACTAGGTTGGATGCAGAAATTAAAAGTATTAAAATGCCCTTAACTTTTTTTTTGGGGGGGGGGGTTGACATCCTCTCCCATTCATCATTTTCCTTGGGAACTCTTGATCCCTGCTTGTAGTTTATTTATTTCTGCAATAAATTGTGCATATTGTTAATTAGACTAGTGTGACATCCCAAGGGGCTTTTGGCTATGGGGTGTCTGATATTTATTATTCATTATTTCTTCTTATTAATTATTATTTATGATCATGATTAGTTTTGCAAACAACCCTCTGCCTGGGGTGATAAGGATGCCATTTTGAGAACTATGGGCTGTATCCACCCACAATTTCAAGGACAGGACTCCTAGGGAAATCAGTGGGGCATGTTTATTCCCCTTTTTGTGTGATCAGAAATCAGTGATTGAGCTATCGGGGGGGGGGGCTGGGAAAAAAGTGATGTTCTACAGAGGGCTCTTTATCTATAGGTGTGGCAGCAGTGAACCCAGTGAGTTGATATGTGAGGATATGGATCCTATGGGAGACTTGAAAGAAATATTAGTTTTTGCTCCAGTGCCAGACGTAAGTCCAGGGATAATGAGACAAACCAGGAAGAGGTGTGAAGAGCCTTCTGTTTCCCATGTCTTCAAGATCTGGGCCAGAATGACCCAAATTCAATTCCCCAGCATCGATCACAGTCAAGCACCAGCCCACCATCTCAGGTATCCAGCTTCATTCTGGCCACCCATTGTAGGGCATTAGGGAGGAAAGAAAATATAGTGCCTTAGAATGGCAGTCTTATGTCCCAACATCCTGGGAGCTTTGATCTACAATGTTTCATGAACTGAATTTACAGTGCAATCCTAGGCATGTCTACTCAGAAGTAAGTCCCATTGAGTTCAATGGGACTTACTCCCAGGTAAGTGTGCATAAGATTGCAGCCTGACAGCCCAGTCCTACTGAGGGCCTGTGGTGATGGAATGCGGGTTCTGCCAGTGTGTGCTGTCGCAAAAGCCCTGCAAAGTGCTTTGCAACTGCGCAAGATCCAGGCGCACCAGCGGGAAGACCAGAGTCTTCCTGCTGGCGCCGGTGGTCATTGGGAGGCCTGCCAGAGCAGGTAAGTTCAGCGCAAGGGGCGGGGGGAGGCGGGGAGAGGGCAGGGGGTTGAACAGAACGGGAGGAGGGCAGAATAAGGCAACGACAACGAGGCAGGGTGGGTGGAGCAGGCCTGGGATTGGGAGGGAAACAGGATTGACAGCACCAGTGCACGCCGTATCCGAAACCCCTTCCTGGGCCTGATCCACCTGAAGTGAAGTGCCACCCACGCTAGTGTAGCCCACGACGCCAGCGCCACTGCATCGCCACATGGGATTTACATTGGCTTGGACTATTACTCTCCTTTGAGGTTTACAAATAGACACATTATATATGTGTAATCATATGTTAGAAGCTGAAGATACTAGCCAGTGGGAGGTGCCTTGAGATTTACTAGACATCCGACCTAGATAATATCTATATAGGATAGCTGTCCTGAAAATTCATAAATAAAAATATTTTCATGGCCCTTAGAATTTTGATTCTTTAGAGAGTTTCTCTCAAGCAGTTCCTGGTCTGGCTTACAAAGCCTTCTGTTTGCACCCTCTGATGTCACAGAAGGGCTTGCAATTCTAGGACCTTCCTAAGGAGATTCAGGTAGGTTTGGGGGGAATGGAGAAGCCACCACAAGCTTCTCTCTGCCCTCCCCTAACCAGTTTTGTGTGTTTGTAAAAGACTGGGAGGTGGAAGATGCATTGGCAACATGCCCTTCATTTGTTGTGGTGGTGAATGACAGCACTAGGGGCCAATGGGACACACATCTACCTACATACCTACGTGGTGCTGTTCCTTTTCTGTTCCCAAATGTGGGATAAAACTGATTGTTACCAGATGAGCTCCCCATTTTTAATTTGTCTTTGTTATCCCTGGGGAGGCTTGGATAGATTTTTTTTTTCTTGACATGAGGGGCTCACTATTACAAAGGATGAGAACTTCTATTTCAGCTCATCTTCTCCCCTGCCATTAAACCAGAAAGTATGAGAGTTTAACACAAATACCAGTGGGAGAGCAAAACTGTGCAAATTAAGGTCAGAGCTAAATCCTGCAGGTAATGAGATGTCAATATAAGGAGGACAAGCTTGCAGAGGGAAGCAGGGCAAGCTCATTATTGGGCTGCTTAAAAGGAAATGAATAAGAAGCCAGAGGTATACAAAAGAGAATAACCACAAAAGCCTGTATCTTACTGTGAAATGATGAGGTTTCTAAAGCTATTCTAACAGGTGATGGAGAATGGGAAAGAAGAGTAAAATGCGGGATTCAGAATATAGAAGACATGAAAATGCTGTTGAATGTTACTGCTGTTGGGTATAACTGCAGAATATAAATGCATCCATTTATTTATCAAATTCTACTGCTTTCGTTCAAAAATTGAGAGTGTTTCTCAATTTTAAAAACTTCCTCAATAGAATGCAAATGCAAAAATATATCAACTCTTGATCTCACTTATAGATCATAATCGTAACGGTGAAATACAAAATTAATTTTGCTTCAGCTTACTGATTTCAGTAGGTTTAAATGAACCCATAATCTGGAGTTGAATTAGGCCATTCAATATAAAATTAATCTAAAAATCTAACTTTACAAAAAAAAATCCCTTTGCAAAGTGGAAAGGATATTTATTTATATTCCACATTTTTATACCGCCCTTCCTCCAAGGAGCTCAGAGTGGTGTACATATTTCCTCCCCTCCTTTTGTCCTCACAACAACCCTGTGAGGTAGGTGGGGCTGAGAGATAGTGACTGGCCCAAGGTCACCCAGGAAGCTTTGTGGCTGAGCGGGGATTTGAACCTGGATCTTCCAGGTCTAAGTCGGACTCCCAAACCACTACACCATTACACTATACCTATTAAAAACACCTTCTGGGGAAAAAAACACCTTCACCTGTCTTCTGACACTCAAGAGAGGACAGCATTTGCAGGCTTCACTGGGGAAGGAATTTCAAGAGGTTGGAGCCATAGCTGTATTAGCCCACACAGGAAATACCTTCTTTTGCATTGGGGTGTGTGTATGTGTCTAGAAGTCTGTGCAGTTGATACAATTCGGGAGTGAAAGGAATTCTTCCTCATCAGAAATCAGGTCCTGGATTCCCTGTGAATGAATCACTGGCATTGTCCTTTGAATTAACATAATGTGCAAGGTTCCAGGAGGAAAACTTTACAAGATTTGGCAGCATTCTAAGGTTCAAGCATGATGTTTAGGATTGGGAACAGAGATTTTTTGGGGGGAGGAAAGACAAAGTGATAAATGCATTATCAGATTATTTTTCATTGCAATATAGTGGCAACCCATAAAGGATGTCAAACTCAGGTTTATCTAAATACAAAGGCTCTGACACAGTTGCAATGGCTATGTAGCTTCTTGCCTTGATTTTTGCACAAAGTTCTCTCTTCCAAATGAAGCCCCCAAGTATACATACACACACAACTGCAAGGTCCTTAAACTATACGCAAACCCAAGGTCATGTCATTTTGGGGTTAGGGTTAGCAAAACACACATGAGCAACATCTCTGGTACAAAGCACTACAGTGCTCTCTATTATCTGTTTATGTGTCAAGCTATTTTCTAGAATGGGATCACAGATCAGTCTACTAGGTCTGTGTTTTCAAACTTCAGTAAACCCTTTTCACTTTGACTTCTCTGCACACTGCTGTGGGATCCAGAGCACATTCTAGTAGTTTGTGTGCATGTTTCGTTAGTGTGGGATGTTCAGTGGGGCTTGCTTCTGAGTAGACATGCCTAGGATTGTGCTCTAAGGTTTAACAAGCTACACCTGCCCACATTCCTTCTCCTAAAGGTCTAGCACTCTGTCCCGGTTGGAGATCTGGTAAGCCTAATACTGGGGGTATCCTGGGGACTGGGCTACTATGTGTCCTTTAAGTGGGTCTTATTATTTAGTCCTGCATTTCTGTAATCCAGTTATTAAAGAAGCTTCAGATATGACAATAACCTTTAAGAAGCAGGGTCAATGAAGCATTCTTTAATGGGTTGATTGATCACAAACAACTTTGTTATCCCTGCATCCTATCAACAATTCCAGAGTAAACAACTAAAGCCAGGAACATGGTCTTCCCAGCATAGGGGGAAAAAACAGCTTTAATTTGCTCTGCCTTTTGGGCTTCTAGTACTATAGCTGGAAATTCTGCACTTCTTTCCATTGGGAATGAATGTTGCAGAGCTAAAATGCTTGGAGGAAAGGGCCACGAAATGACCAATTTAATTTTTCTCCATCATCTGCCTGTGAAGAGCTCCAGAACTTGGGCCCTTCAGGTCCTCTTGAGATGGCTCCAGCTGTGAGGGGACCCATTTTCATGCATTCTTGGTCTGACTGCCCTTCTTAACTCCAAATCCTTGTCAACATTGTCTGTGTCTAAAGTAAATAACATTGTGCTCAGTGCTTCCAAAGGAGATTAGCAACAGCTGTATTTTTCTTTTAAGGGAGAAACTTTATCAAAGGAGGGGAAAAGAGGTGAACTTTCCACTAACATTTTTAAAGGGGGAAACTAGATCCTACTCTGAATTCCTACACACTGAAGTGTAGCCTGGAGTGGCTTCTTTTTCATATAAAACAAAAACTGGCTTTGTTTTCTCTTTATAGTTAAGATTAAGGAAGAGTCACAACCATAAACAAAATATTTGTTGTATTGACTATTCCTGTATATTCTGATGTCGGGTGACTTTAGAAAACTTCAGTAGTGCAATCCTATGCATGTCTACTCAGAAGTAAGTCCCACTGTGTTCAATGGGGCTTACTCCCAGGAAAGTGTGTATAGGATTGCAGCAAGGTCTTTTTACTACTGAGCTGGGAATGTCGCAGTGGCTCTAGTCTAGAAGAAAAGCTCTTTCCTCATTTTTTTAATGATCTAAAATGGCAAATAGTTTGCATTTCAAAACTAATAGCTCAGAGTTGTGTGTGTGTGTGTGTGTGTGTGTGTGTGTGTGTGTGTGTGTGTGTGTGTGTGTGTAGAATTATTGTCTACCTTGGACAGGATAGTTTTTAATGGGCACAGCTACCTCTACTGTGAACATGAAGTATGTGAGGCAACCTTAACTGAGTTTGCATGTGTTTGACTACAAAAATAATACACGCTTTGAAAGGGGGAGGGTCAGAGGCTATTTGCATGATAATCCTGCTGAGACAGATGGGCTTATATCTGTGTAATTGCCTACTGAACTTCAGAATTCTTAGTCTGCAGTGCTAAACATGCTTACCTCTGAGTAACTCTTGCTAGAGCCAAAGTTGCAGAAAGAAATCTTAGTTATCCCATATGATTCTTGTCATTACATGCACACCCTCAAAACTCATGATGAAGGACTGGAATGGAAAAAAAATGTATATCCATTTTTATTTTTGTTTTTTAACTTCAGCACATTATTGATAGGTAAAAGGAAAAATGGCAAGACAGAGTGCTTGACTGTGTCCTCTGATTACAGGCTCACTAGGTTCCATTCCCCCCCCCCCAGATCACTTCCCTATCTAAAGGGAAAACTCCCCAAGGATAAAGTATGGGCTATAATTGTGTTGCTTTTTCTTCATTTGTGTGCTAATTACTCAGCACAAGGCTTTTAATTATGAGCATATGTCCAGTGGCCTTTTAACCCTGAGGGACATTTGCACAAGAGAAAACTTGCAACATATTTAACCCCTCCAGGTATGTGGCTGGAAAGGGCCCCTAGGAATCCCATCAACATTTCCTCATAAATAAGTACCATCAAATCAATTGAGGCTACTTTGTAATTCAAAATTTCAAAGGTGGAAAAGTCAAATAGAAATAGTTGTAATGGAACTACGCCTTCCTTTAATTGGTGAATAAGCAGCAACTACACAAATTGGAAATATTGTGTTTCCAAGTTATTAGTTTCCTGGTGATGATAGTGGTGTGTTTAGGGCTGACTGAGGGCCTTAATTGTTAATACTTGGCAAGCAACAATATTTTTACTGCTGCTGGTTCAAAAACTGAATTCTGAGATGGGGGATGAAAACAGAAATAGATTAGCAAAGGAACCAGAAAGGGGAGCAACCAAAGTTGGGCTTCCTTTGGTCTTAGAATCCACAAAGTTCTTATTAAATCTGGAGCAAATGTTGACAGTTAATTCAATTTCCAGTGTCTCACTTTGATTTCAGTGCGGGGAAAAATATTACTTTTTAATTAATTTCATCACTAGAGTTGTTAGAACTGCAAAAAGGAAATTAACGTGAAGGAGGTAGGAGCAGGGAGAGAAGCTCGCCTTAAAAGTAAGCAATAGAAAGAGCTACTAGAAGCGAGAACTTTTGCTGGGATAATTTATTGGAAGGTGAAATAAAATATTATTGCCCTGTCTGTCCGGATTGTCGTTGAAATGCATCAATTCTCATATTGCGATATAATTCGATGATTTGTTTATTTGGGAGTCCTGAATTATTAACGCCAGCTGTTTTATTATAAGAAGGTTTGGCTAGATTATTTCTTTGATTTCCCCCCCTGCTTATTTCCTCCCCAGTTTATTAAGTTTCCATTGATTTCAAACACATCTTCCTGCCCCTTAAAACAAAAGAAAATGAATAAAAAATCAGAGCATTCCATACACTAAACTCCTTAATTTCTTCAGGAAAAGCTAGTTGCATTTGGCACGCGGAATAAATTATTTACGCGTGTTCACAGTCGCCGGAAGAAGGAGATATTAAAGGTCTCAGAAATGAAATACTCATTCTGCATTTCGATCTATATTAGAATAACCATGCTGAAGGCAGCAGCATTTCCAAAATTGCCACCGTGGAGCACCTCTCAAAACAGCAAGAAAGACATTGTCCAATGTGCAGTCTTGTTTTCCTCAGCCCCCCCCCCTCGGAAGTTTCGCGTCCACTCCACTAGAAATTGATCGGTGAAGACCTGGACCCTCTTTTCTTCCAAGTAGACGAGAAAAAGGTACAGGCTAACCCTGCCAGGAAAACATTTCTTTTCAAAGGGGGATCGCTGCTATTCCCCCAACCTCGGGACACACACACACACACACACACACACACACACACACACACACACACACACACACACACACACACACACACACACACGAATACAGTTATTGCATCTAAGGGAAAATGAGTAATATTAAACTCTATTTGAAACCAAAAACATATATCTGTCTGATGAGGGTTGCAAGGGGCAAGATTGCAAGAAGATGTCCTTCTCTGCTAGTTAAAAAGCTTTGGATGCGAGTCAACAAGCAGCTCCTAATCTGAGAAGATCAAGACAGTTATCCAGCTTGGAAGGAATATGACAACCCAATACAATCGGTGTGTGTGGTGGCAGCTTCCACTCTTTGGGCAAAATTAGAAACAGAACTCTGTTGTCCTCCAAATGCTAGCAGAAGACTATGCTTCTCAGCTGTATTTTCATAGTATTTGCCTCAATTTTCGTATTAAAAAAAAATAAAAAAAAATCACCCTGATCATTGAAAATCTCACTGGGCCAAATTAACGTGCGAATAAATGGTTACTGTATTCATATAGGGCAACGTCTCTTGACAATGCCTGGGAAGGGTGTTGAAGAAAAGTTAGTGTTCAGATCCGTGTAACTTGAACACGACGTTCTTGCCCGCAAACAGCTTCGCTTTGAGGTACAGTTTTTATCTATAAATTAGTGGGACCTATTTTCGAGTTTAAATGGTCAGAATCCGGCTGCAAGTATTGCTAGGCTGTTAAACGGCAAAACTGGGAGTGAGCCCTGAAAAATGAAAGCAAAACTCAGAACATTCCCAAATACTGCATTATTCACTTCCTGGTCTGTAGTTTTTCTTGTTGCTGTTTGAGACTTACTGTGTGCACCATTTGCGAGAAAAGCGTCAGAAAAGCATCTCCTGGAAAAGTCTTCCTTGCAAATCCAAGTGTGCAGAAACACTTCGGATATAATTCGAAGTGCTGGACCGAAGTGACTGGAACAGTCAAAGGGCGTGATCCGAAGTGCTTCTGCGCACACCCAGACCAAGTTCAGTTGACAAGGGACACGTTTAGGGTATGGCTCAGACTTTCGGCTCTGGTTTGCGAAAAGCCCTCGCATGTTAATGGGAGGTAAACGAGAAGGTCCGTAAGACGATTTTCGCAGTGAAGCGCAGGGTTTTCAGTGAAAAATGATAAGAGGTTTAATCAGCCCTTTTTGAAAAATGAACTTTTCTTCTTTTTTTTAAGGAGAAAGAAAAGGTTACTATTTCATGAAACATTAAGCCGAGGTTAGAGTGTGTGTTATGTTCTATTGATTTCAATGCAGGAGCTTAATTGAAGTCTTACAAATGCTTAAGTTTGTTTGGGCTGCTAACTTTTAACAGTTAGGAAATGTTTTGCTGTCGAACCAGAGGTTTAAACTGCAAATAGAGATGGTTACGGAGTTAAGAATGTCCTGGGATTCATGTTTTTAAACTGATGAAATGCCTTGGTTGTCATCCATTAGTCTAACCATTCATATTTCATTCTGTTCCTAGTCAAACGATACTTGATAAAGACGGCGTCAGTTTAGACGGTGAGAGTGAGGTCTTGTCTTTTTTTTACTGATGGAATTCTGTAAAACAGCATGTACAGTGATTGGATAACAACAAGCAACTAAAATAGTAGTAATAAGAATAAGAATAATGCATAACTAAAAAACATTCTAAACTCATTGTTTGAATGAAGAGGTGCAGGCCAACTGCTTACAAGGATGCCATTAATGGAACTGACGAAATCTGTCTACCGTTAATGGATTGGTTGGACCAATTCCTCAGTTAATGTGCAGCTCTTGTTCATTTCAAGTTGGCCTTGCGCAGGAGAACTTCCCTGTGGGTTTGTGCCTGGAACTCTTCCATCCTTGCAGTCATATGGAAGGCTCTTCAAAGTGTCGAACCAACTTTGGTCAGAAACATTTGCAGCAGGTTAATAGGAAAAAAAATAGTCAACAGGAAAACGCGTTAGCTAAGCAGACTTACTGAGGGTTGGGTGGTTAGAGGAAGAGACTTCTCATCATGACAGTGTACAGTAGGCAACCCCAAGCTCACGATTATAAGCCCCCTGGATTCAGTGCGCGCGCTTAGGGACAACAAGGTATAAAGATGCTGAAGTACAGTAGTTTTAAAAGAATGTTCAATAACTTCAGCTTTGTGGCTCCTGACTCTGCTTTTTCCTTACACCCTTGGACTTGAAAGCTATTCCTTGGGAGAACAGGGCGTTTCATGATCTTCAGAGAGGGACATAGGGTGCTGCTGCTCAGTGTACAGTGTAATACGTTTTTAGGATCGGCGCTTCATCTTAGGATAAAAATGTTACTTGGGGGGGAGGAGTGGGAGAACGATCTCTTAAGGACGCATGTAGTTCCTGAAGAAATGTATTAGTTATCAAAAAACCTGAGCCAGGCCGGACAACACTGATAAAGAAAAGACAAGGAGAATGAAAAAAGGAAGAACAATATCCCTTCTTTGCTCAAGCAAAAGAAAAACAGCAAGAATACCATTGGGGGCTTTCAAGGAAGAGACATCCTAGTACTCTGGCTCACAAGAGTGCGGTTTTCACAAGCGAGATGCGTTCTATGGTTTAGAGTCGCTTGTGAAAAGCCCAAACTTTAGTTGGGAGAACCTGGAGGAAAAAAGCTGCAATTAAAAAAAAAAAAGGATTTTGAAGCAGCTGCCCTGATAGTCTGGGATTGAAGAAAGTTAATCCAGTCTTTCTTGGTCTCTCCATAGTGCGTTCTCCTGCCCTGGACTTCCACTGGCAAGAAAATGCAAGTGAGCGTCTGCGCTTGTTGGTCTTTGCGTGGCGAAAACAGCAACACGCGCCAGCGTTCTGGATGGATGGAAACCACGAAGGTGGCCTATTGTGGATCAAAACGAAACCAGAAATTGGCTCTACCTGTAATCTACCTTGATTACACTGGCGGATGGTGCGTCCAGGCCCTCGTTTTCTTGATCCTGTAGATCCTAATGGTTATACTAAGGTGCCTTTTCAAAAGTTCTCCGTCAGTCTGAATCTAAATCCTCGAAATGAAAAATCGAACTGGTTTGAAGACAAAATGCTGGGGATACGGATCTAACCCGCTTTCAGTCTGGTTTTTGTTTCCTGGGCATGCGCGCAGGGACACAGGCAGAGGTGGTGGGAAGCATCCTGGTTCCAGGCTAGGGGCCACTCGTGTACTCGCTCCCTCCTTCCCCACTATGATTGTCAGTCTCCAGCTAGATTTTCCTTGCCTGCTCCGTAAAAGCCCAGGGCTGTGAATCATTTTTCTTTCACCCAGATCACCACAAAGGGCAACAGTAATTGTCCTATTGTAGACGGGGTGGGGGTGGGAGAACCGGCATTATGAAAGCAAAAGGGAAAGCAAATCAGTTTTCGATTCCTTTTGAAGTTGATCTGGCGTTTTTGCGTTGGAAAGGAAAACAATCCTTTGTAGGTTACCTCTCTCACCTGCCTGTTTTAACCCCCTCCCCGCCAACCCCCTGAAAAGCAACTTAACATTGAACTTTCCTAAGCCTTGCGACCTCAGTTGCAAGGAATTGGAATTTGGAATCCGCTCTGTAAATCCGGGTTCACTTCGGTCTTGCGTGGCCTATTTGCTTTTCCCCTTTTTGCCAGAATGTCCGTTGTTGTCCACTGAAATATCCGAGGCCAGAGAGTGCAATGCGCTGCGCTGGAATCTCTTAACAAAAAGTTAGCTATGCTTAACTGGTAAGAGATCTTGACCATATACAAGTGAGATGCTGGATCCACCTAGCCCAACATTTTGCAAGAATCGCAGCGGATGCTCGGTGGTCTGCCAGAAAACTGGCCTGTGGACCACGATCTATCTTTTGCCCACTCCAGGATGGATCTATCTTTTGGTACAATGGGATAAGAGACTAAGCACAAATTTATGCATGTCTACTCAGAAGTAAGTCCCATTGTGTTCAATGGTAAGGGTGTATAGATTGCCGCCTTACCCTTCTTATTCAAAACTTGGCAGGGCGCTGCACTTATTTCAATTAAATTTACTTCTGTTCTGAGTAAAGTGACAAGGGTGTTGAATTAAGGATCGCAACCTTCCTTAACACAACTTCCCCAGGTTTGAAATGTGACGATGTACTGCTTTGAGTCTCCGTTTCAACTTTCTGATGGACTGCAGTCGCCTTTTGCCTGCTTGAAAACCCAGAGGAAGGGAGCTTCTCTCGCCCCTACCAGATTGAACCATTTCTGCTGAACTTTAAAAATGCAAAAAAAACTGCACAAACCAAATGAACTCTAAAACCGTTGGGCACTCTGTAGACAAAATTAGAAGTCCTGCTGAAATCACTGAACGCCTCAGTGTTGAATTCTGTGCTGATTGCCCGTGGATTTCAATGGGATTTACTCCCAGGTAAGTGTGCATAGGAGGATTTCAGCTTTAGCGCCATGATTACCTTTCTCTGGATTGCACTTCTGATGTAAAGCATGGTCTAAAGTCCGTGTTTCAACCACGAAGTGTGTGTGTGTGTGTGTGTGTGTGTGTGTGTGTGTGTGTGTGTGTGTGTGTGTGTGTTTTAATACGTTGCAAAATATTTAAGGAAAAGCATGACAAAGTTTTCTCCCAGCGTGCAAACGTAACAAGCAACGCTTACAAAAGACACGTGGATGATGATTCTGCCTTTTGCTTTCCATTCTTGCCAGTAGATAATTTTCCCTGGTCTTCTTTGCAACTGTTTTCTTATTTACATAATGTAAACTTAGTTTACATTGCTATAGCTTCTAAAGGCGTGGGATTACAGGGTTGATTGCAAACAAAGTTCCGAGTTTGCATTGAAATGGCTGGCTGGCTTCCTTTGTCTTTTAAAAGACGTTCTACCGACATGCTGTTATATTGATGAGGATACCTCCAGCAGCCGAAATGTTTCTTTAAAAAACAACACTGCACTGTAGCCATGAGGCCAGGGCACTGGGCAGCCAATGTGTTGTAGATACAGTTTTTTGAAAGTTTATATTTGGCCTAGCTGGAATCAGTTCAACTTCTGGTCATTTGAAAAAGGTCATGATGTAAACATTTTTCCTGCAATCTGCTCCTGTTTTCTACAGCATACAAATGTTTTGCTGGAAGAGTAGGTGACTTCAACTAAAACTAGTGGCTATCTGCTCTTCTCTCCTTCCTAGTTCTACTTTGTTTTTTTAATCCATAATCTGGAAACCTGACATAAGATCCATTGCCATTGCACAAACTCTATTGAAATGAAGGGGGAAGGTAACTATCATGTTTTTGCACAGTACAGTGCAGTACCCTCCCCATTTATTTCCTGCTTGGGTCAGAGAGTTTACCATAGGATTGTGATCCTTCTTATTAGTACTTCCTTAGATTATGATACTATGATATAATGTTAGTAGTTTCAAATGAATCTTCTGTAAGTTTTAGTCTCTTTCCCTGCTGCTGAAATAGGTGCCTATACTTTAAAAAGTAAAGGAAAGACAAGTTGCAAAAAGGAGCATTATCTGTACATTTTAATGCCCCTCCCCCTCAACTTCTGAAATTGAAACTTCTTAACTGAAAAATTAACAGCTTCTCTTATTTTGAAATGTTTTCATTGAGTGACTTATTATCCCAAACCGACCTCGCTCCCAGCTCCAGACGCTGGAGAATAATTTTTCTGCTTTGTGTAAAGGCTGTAAATTTGCACACTTACATGGCAGGAAAACCCACTGAAATCAGTAGGATTTACTTAAGTTCTGACTAAGTATGCATAGGATGCTTCTGTAAAACTGCAGTCCTATATACACTTACATGGGATTCCCATGAACATGGGACTTAGTATGCATGATAGGAGTAAGTCCCACTGAACTCAATGGGGCTAACTTCTGGGCAGGCAAGCATAGGATTGCACCATAAAACATTTTTTTTCAGATTGTAATTCAGTTCATCACAATCTAATGAGATTTCAGAGATGTGTTCATGTAGGACGTTCACACACACACACACACACACACACACACACACACACACACACACACACACACACACACACACACACACACGACAACCTAGACTGCCTGCATTACCCCTGATTCCATAGGCCCAAATTACTTCATTGATTTCATTCTCATTGGCTTCAGGCAAAGCTGAACCCTTGGTGTACCCCAGGGAATGACTGAAGGGTCTAAACAGCGACTCTACATATGGCTCTGCATAGCCAATTTGTTTAGAAAGTGACGGTTGGGATCCTCTGAAAGCCAGCTTCTTCTAGCTAGCAGAAGCATGCACGCGCAGAGTCCTGTGGCACCTTCATCAACAGAATTCCGTGTTGAAAGGGGGGACAGATGAGACGGACAGTCACGATGGTGGTGGGTGGGGAAAAAAGAGAATAACGAGGAGTATTTTTAGATAGTTTCCATGCCTATGGTTCTGAGGGGGAAGGACCGAGAAAATGAAGATGGAGAAACACCTGTGAAAGTAAGCTAGTAAAAGGCACTTTTAGAAAAGCACCTGGCCTCTCCAGGAAGGGCTGCAGTCCTATACACACTTACATGTGAAAGAGCTGCTGCCGGTCTGGTCACGGCAGATAATACTGAGCTAGATGGACCCAGTATAAGGCAGCCTCCTATCACTACACAACCACAAGAGGTATCAGGATATGAGCCGGACTAGAGGAAATGCCCTCTGACCTGGAAGCTTTTGCCCTATTTGGGCAAGGACTGGTGACTCAGAAATGAGTGGAAGGCACTCTGTGCATGGTCAATGGCTCTCTCCGCTTCGTTTTCAGATCGTGCGCTCCAGGCTGAGCCCAGATCCTGAATAAAATCAATAGAAACTCGAAAACAGGATACTAGAGGAATGAGTTCTCTCTCTCGCTCTATCCCCCTCCCTCCTCTGGGCCTCGGTGTACAGTATTTTCTCTGCTCGCCGTCTGTCTCCTAGTTTAGGGATCAGGAAGGGGTCGTCTGCGACTGGAAGGCGGCTCTCTCTTTTGCTCTACTCCTCCCGGCGCTCCAAGTCTCATTTTGGAGTTCCAGCGTGTGGTGGAGGGTTCCTTGCTGGCCAAAGATGTTAGTGTTTATCTCTGGTGTCCTGACAGGAGAAGTCAAAACATATTTGGGTGGCTCAACTAGGCAGACATAATAACTAACTGGGAGACAGGCAGGGATCAGCTTTGCTAGGAAAGGAGGTGTCACTTGTACGCAGTCACTTTGGTGATCAACACTTGAATGATTTATGTCTTCGACTTTAATTATATTTCTGTGACAGGTGGCACTTCCCTGGACAAAAGTTAGCAGAGGTCAGCCAAGATGAAATGTCCCTACCCTTTATCAGTACTGAAATACAACTGGACTGGCTGACGTCTGGGCAGTATATAACGTCAACTTGCCCTTTTGCCTCCCTCTCCCCAGTACATTTACAGTGGAGCTGGGGAAATGCAGGTCAAACCGTACATTTCCTTTAAAATAAATTCAATTTTTTTTCTTCCAGGTTCTTTCATGGTTAACAGGATGCAAAATCATCTGTCATCACATCTTCCCCCCAAAACTAAGCTTGCAACCTAAACTCACTTTGGTAGTTGGTGGAGAATACAACTGAGTACAAAGAAAAGTCTCCTTTCTCTACACGTTGGCAGAGGAAAACAGATCTGCTCTTTGGCTTCTTAATAATGAGTGATCCACAACCTGATCCACAACCCAGTTATGCAGAAATACCTGTATTTAATCTGAGTACATCCCACCGAAGTCAGTGTGTGGGGGGTGTTGGAATGGACCTGGCTCCAAGTGTGGGGTACCGTAGGGCTTGTTTGCACTGGGGTTTGCTGGAAATCAGCCAGAGCCCCAAAGGCTATAGTGTCTCCAACCCCTTTCAATAACAGTGCCATCAAATACTTTCTTCACTTTTACTGGACATCAATGAAGGCTTTTGAAAGTCTGCCCAAAGGGAATTTGGCTCAAAGTTTGCATTGGTATTTGAAAAAGCACACTTTTTTGAAAATGGTCATGGGATGTTGAGAGTTCTGCAGGCTTCTCTTTGAGCAAATGTATTTGCTCCAAAGTAAGTCTTACTGACTTCAGTGGGGATTACTATGACATAGTAAGTGAACTTGAAGGACTGCCTACCCTGGTCCTTAAATCATATTTTAGATACCAAATTCAGTTGGTGGAGCCAAAGAAAGGGCCTTTTTGGTGGTGGCTATGGACCTAAGGAATGCTTTGCCTGAGGAAAACCACCAGGTCTCCACATTACCCAGATTTAAGTGTTCCCTAAAAACACTCCCATTTCACCTTCCTATTGTAGTGTGATGTTTTTATTGAGAACATGGCTTTTACTGCTGATCAGTCTTGACTGATACATAACCTTTAGCTGTTATGTTGGCTTTACAGTGCTGTGTTTGTCTATTTTTGTTGTCTGTTTTATACTTTTATGTTTTATTGTGAAGTGCTTTGTGGCACAAAGTTTGTGCAGATTTTAAATTGGAAAAGGTTTATATGAATAAGTGAGTGAGTGAGTTGTTGAAAAAGTGGGCAACTTCCGTATGCTGGACACTGGAGGGTGTGTGAGTGTGTGTTGTTTGATCACCTAAGCACCTAAGTAGACCTTCTTGTCTTTGACCCCTCTTTGTCCTAAGGAAGGGGCGTGGCCCCAGACCCAGTTTCCTCCTTCTTCTCCCTTCTCTCAGACACTTCTATCCTGATGCCAGACTAGGTGAGATGATGCCAAGCTCCTCTGGAGCCCACCAGCGGCCATCTTACAGTATACTCCCACGCAGAGAGCCCCGGTTGTAGAGGAGTTCTGTCCTTTAAGTTTAGTGTATCCTCTGATCTTAATCAGAAGCTGTAAATATGAACATGAAACTGTGAGTAAACTTTTCTCTTTCTTTTTGCAACTTCAATCACTCTGTGCCTCGTATTTTTATCTAGCCAAGTAAGCTAGTAAGCAAGTCTGCCCGTGGGTGTAGAGGGGAAAGGAGATAACCCCAAATAGGTTATTATTCCATCAGAGTGGCGTTAAACCACTGAACCATGAGCTGTTGATCGAAAGGTCGGCAGTTCGATTCCGTGCGACGGCTCCTGCCAACCTAGCAGTTCGAAAGCAAGAAATTGCAAGTAGATTAATAGGTACCCGCGTCAGCGGGACGGTAACAGCGTTCCATGCGCCTCGGTGTTGAGTCATGCCGGCCACATGACCATGGAAACGTCTTCGGACAGCGCTGGCTCTTCGGCTTTGAAACGGAGATGAGCACCGCTCCCTAGAGTCGGACACGACTGGACTTAATTGTCAAGGGATACCTTTACCTTTACCTAAGTATGTTAGGACATGGTTGTCTTTCATGTTTATCTAGCCATCTGCTTAGATTTCTTGGTGGTCCTTAAAAGCCAAGAGAAGTCCCACAGAAGCTCTGCATTAAAGTCAGTGGGACCATATAGGGCAAGCACCTTGGTCATTAAATCCCATGCTTCTTGCAAATTGGAAACCTGTTTGGATGCCCACCACGCCCATGAGAATACATAGGCATCTGATGATGGCCCTGTCTGGACATGTGAGCTGAGACCCTGGATTGTCTCCATATGGCATCCCTGCTGCTCTGTGCTAAGGTGGTGAACTTGGTTTGTTCATCAAACCAAATTCCTCCCCACTCCTTTTATCTGTTGCATCCAGGTTCTTTGGAGAAAGGGTCCCTATTGTTTTCTTGTTGCAAAAAAAAAAAGTTTTTCCTCAAAAGGTGCATGCGAAGTTGACATCCTCCTGGAATAAATTGATACATGACCATGCATAGTGATTAGACTATTAGACAATCATTTGGCTGCATGGCAATATGAATGAGAGGGAAGGAATGGTGTTGGGGTGGACAGCCAACAGACTTGGGTTCCTTTGATCCCAGATGGCTGTGATCTTGACCCATCAATCCCTGTGGCCCAGTCAGCCTCTGGGAGCACAGCAACATTCTTGGAAACTCCCTATCACTATGAATGAACCAGAGCTGCAGGACTAATCCTGGAAGACACTCATATTTTCTCCAGGCGTTTACCTGTTTGACAGACAGCATGAAAACCTGGGTGTGAGTCACACCCAGGTTTTCATGCTGTCTGTCAAACAGGTAAACGCCTGGAGAATGGAAATGTTTCCCTCACCAGCAGCCAGCAGACAGTAATGTAGCATTATCTTTATAGTGGAATGAATGAAAAACAAAACCATTAATTATTATTACATTCAATTATTATTGGATTTAATTATTATGACGTTCAACTACTTAATATTACACTATTAAATCCAAAGGAATCAGGATCAAGAGTGCTTGGGAGCAAAACATCTTTATAGCAAATTTGTTTCACGTTCTCTGGTAGAAGGAGATGGCAAGAGCCAACTAGAGTAAGTCCCATCAATTTCAAGAATACTTCCAGTTAAGCATCGTGCTATTTCAAGAAATCATATTCAGGAATCTGTGTGCAGTTTCCTTAAAGATTAAACAATTTGTTTCAGTCAGCACCAGCTTTCATGGACTACAATCCACTTCATCAGATGGTGACCATGTGCTGGAAACACGTTGTGGTTCTTACTCTCTTTGGGTAATTTCTATTTTGCACCCATAAGTCTACTCTTTTTTATCTTTATTATGGTGCCCTCCCAGTTTGCTCAGTGCCAAACTGTAGCACTAGACAGATTCATTATCAACTGGAGTTTCACAGTTGGCTTCAGTGTGAAGAAAGTTGCACTCCAGAAGCCTAATCCCAACACCTTGACTATGAAGACCTATTGCTTTGGCTAGAACTCCTTTTAAGAAATTGGCCTTGAGATCATAGTGGTGCATCTCAGTATTATGCATGCTGCTTACTCAATGCCACTCGGTTAGAGCCTACTTCCCTAAGGAAGTGTGCACAGGACTGCAGCTTTAGTTGGTTGTCCGCAAGCCATCTTGTGGACACCTTATGAATTCCCTGTGGAAATTCAGGCTACTAAAATCAATGTGTGGTTTATGCCACTACTTCCGTGGAATGTAGATTGTACCCACGGACCTATTGCTTTGATTCTGCTCTTGATTCAGTAGTTTAAAGTGAGCAGTAATAGAAATCATGTCAAATTCACTTTCCTTTTTTACTCCTGTGATCCTACTTCTGCAGTAGCCCCAGAACAGTTTCCTTACTTCTGATGCATTTGCCTGGGCAATCCCATGAGGTATCCTGTTTCCCCTGTGTTTTCTTCTTGTGCCACCACCCCTCGTCCTCACTAAGAACACTTCAGCCTTCTCCTCTCCTCTCCCCAACAGCCCAACTTCCTCAGCAAGGAGAACAGATCTTGATTAAACTTACTTGATTGACTGGGCAAAGGGGCACCATTTAATTGGTGGGTCTCTCAAGTGAAGGGAATTGTCCCTACTCCCTATTCACACTACAGCACATAGAGTCTTTTTCAGGGGCTGTTTGCCCTGTTTGGGGCGGGGGACAGGGAACTACGGTATCTTTTAACTCCTTTTGCTATGTCAACTGCTTTGCAAAATTCTTTGTTAAAAAGGGTACATAAATATTCGAAATTCACAACCACCATCTCCCAGGAACTCAAAATGCTTTCAAGAGTTAAAACCAGTCATTAAAGTGTTCAGGAACGAACGCCCAGTGTGGCTGGTGTTCTACGCTCTCTAAGTGATGAAAGTGGGCGATTCCCCCCCCCCCACAACCGGAACTCCGTGACGTTTTCCTGTCTCTCCAGAGCTGTCCCTTCTTGCCCATTTTTCTCACTGATCAAAGCCAGCTATGGTGGGCTTGAGAAACAAGTCAATGGAAGGAAGAGAAATATGGTAGACACATTTCACGTCAAAAACCAATTGTGCCTGGTTTGGCTGTTAAGAGGCTTATACAGATAGATCCGTCTTTACACACAGAGAACCTCCGAGGAGAAGAACCTACTTTATTTCAGGTGACTTTTTAAGTATTACTCAAACGATTCGTTGAGCTATTTAAATATTACTCAAACGATTCTTCATGTATGCACCTCTTGTGCGCTTGAGAGTATGTCAGCTTGTGAGGGGACCCCAGTTTATATATTCTGTTCATATAACTGTTCAGGTATTTATGAGAGTATTTCAGCTATGTTCCAAACAACGGCACAAATTACATGTACGGTGCAAATATGATGTATTCGTTTACTTGGTTTTATTTTTAAGGATGCCTCCCATTATATCCCAAGGTCTCTGGCCACACATGCATACAGTTGCACGCTAATAATAATAATAATAATAATAATAATAATAATAATAATAATAATAATAATAATAATAATAATAATAATAAAATAGGCACCCTGAACCTAAACAGACTTAAACAGCAGTGAATTCCCCAGAGGCGTTGAAGGCTGGGCTGGTCCTTCCCCAGTCTCTAGCCCATTCTGCTGATAATGGGGTTAAGACACCCCCGTTCCGTTCCTGTCTTTAAGGGTGGATGGAGGAAGATCCGAAGGATCCTCCTCCCTCCCTTCTTCCACTTCCTTCTGCTCTTGGACGATGGAGCTCTCATTCTTTTTAATACCATTACTATATCACACACTATATAAACATATGATGAAGCTGCCGCATGGCGCCACACCATTGGCCCATCTCTAGGTCAGTATATTGCCACACTTAAAGTAAGAGTCTTTCCCAGCCTGGAAAAGCCGGGACCGAACCTGGGACCGTCTGCATGCATTTCACGAGCTCTACAGCTGAACAAAATCCCCTCCCCTATTCAAAAGCGCTTCCACGCATATACACGATCCTGTCTGAACCGACATTTCTTGGATCTCCCTCATTTGAACACCCCCCGCCTCCCCCCCCCCCCCGCGTTGCTGCCTCGGTTTAGAAAGGAGCAGCACCTCGGTTCCGAGATCTTCTCTCAAAGCTCTCTGGACGGCCAGACCTCAGTCGGCAACCACCCCCTTGATCGGTTCAGAGACCTGCCCACCGAGCCTCGTGTCAAGGCAGAGGAAACCACCAGCGATTACAGCGGACTCTGCTGATTGAGGTCCCAATCATTTGTCAAAGCAGGGAGCCAAAACAAGGGAAGGAAGGAGGGTTCCTCTCGGCAAAGCCAAGAAAGGCGTCTAACGATTGAGATGCAGCAGGGTAATTTCTCCCCTCCCCATCTCGCCGCCTCACAATATTTGATATGACAAATAACCCAATATAGGCCTTTAAAAATAGGTCACTGCATAAAGAGACTCCCAGAGAGCAATAAAAAAGGGGGATGAGGGCGCTTTAAGGAGAGAAGTCCTTTGGCTTTCTCTGTTTACCGTTTGGCAGCGAGCATCCGCAGAGGACAAACAGTGGTGGGGAGGAGAGATGGGGAGACAGGTCTGTCCCGTGTCCCCCATCTGCAACAGCTCCCCTCTGGCATGAAATATAGGTTACAGAGAATAAAAGAATTGAGTCCCTCCACCCTTTTCCTTGAGTCTGGTGAGTCTGATCCAATCCAATTCAATACATGATTACACCACTTATTTCGCATTAATTAATCCGGAATAACTATGCCATCACGTATTGTACCCACAATTACCTATGCTGATTCGAATCTCCCACTCTACCTATAATGGACAATACGGGAAACTTCTGCATCCCTCTTTTAGCTACTCTTGGTGTGAGAAGGACAGCGAAGTTACACGGTATTGCGGGGTAACTAATCCGCGGGAAGTGCTGTTGCCACTGAAACCTTGACTTTCAAGGCAATCACGCCGGTTTTGTTCAGTTTCTTTGTCCCTCCTGGAACTATATCATGTTTTATAAGCGCAGTTAACGTTTGCTGACGATGTGGAATAGAGAGCCACAGAGATCAGAAAGTCTCTTTCGTTAGGGCGGCGTTAAAATATTGCGCTTGTGCCTTTTCCTGTGTTGGCGAGAGGAGGTGTTGGAGAGATTTATTGAATTTGAGCTTTACAGACATGAAGTTTCAGGGACAGATAATAAATAAGAAGGGAGGGGGATTGGCCACCGGAATAGTATATTTCCTTTCACTAGAGTGAAATGGGGGGGTGGCAGGGGAGGCGGGGGAGGTAATCATTGAAGGAAAGGCTCACAAGAGCTACAACAAACATTGAAAATGTAGGTGGAAGAGTGATACACGTTGCATTCCAGACCCTAGTGCCCCCCCCTCTATATGCCCATCCCATCTCTACATCACCACCTTTACCAGTCTGGCCACTGATTTCAAGGCGGGGGGGACGACTGGTGGGGATCAGAAAGAATCCTAGTTTCTGTTTGTATAATTGGTGTCCACTGAAAGACCCTCTTGGTACTGGAGTTTCCTATGTTTATAAACAAAGGGCCTTGAAAAGAACGCGTGTCTCTTCCCCTCCCCCCCTCAAAACTCCTCATTTTCCCATCTTGAAAAAGATTGCTGCCTTTGCAGACTTAATAAAGGACATGTAGATATTGCGGTCTTGAGGTGCCCAATATACTGAGTATAATTTGGAAGGTGAGGTTTTAATACATTTAATGCCAAAGCAAAAATCACTCAACTAAAATGCTTTCTTCCTCTTCCCCCTACCCCCAATCTGCCAGTAAAATAATAGTAACCATAAAATACCTACCATGACAAACCCCCCCCCCCCAGATCCCACTAGATCACTCTCTGCCTGGCGCGCTCCTTTGCTCTGCTCCCGTCATTCAGGGAGCCTTTAAGAAAAAACAAGAAATGTCTCAATCCCGCTGCTCTCCAAGCTCTTCAACATTGAAGAAATTTTCTGTTAAGCTTTGAGAAAAGCCATAGACATAGAGAAAGGAGAGGGGGGGGGAGTCTTCCTTGTCAGGATCATCTGGAGTTTTTAAGGGAAATGAAATATGTCCCTCCCGTTCTTCGGTGGCCCTTTGCTCTTGAATTATAGCAGAGAAGGATTTCGCTAGCGCTATAGGGGGACTGTGCTGTGTTCTCGTTTGCTCTCCCTCTGCTGTCCTCTAGGTATTATCCGCGGTGATATATTTGCCTAAAGCTTATGCCCAGCTCTGTAAACGCAGCACCTTACCTGATACTCAGAGAAAACGACATAATAATAATAATAATAATAATAATAATAATAATAATAATAATAATAATAATAATAATAATAATAATAATAATAATAATAATAATAATAATAATAATAATAATAATAATACACCGCTGGAGCCCACACATTACTGAAAATAAACCGGTCACCACAGGAACCAGTAATAGATAGCATTTTGTTATCCTAATCCTGAAAGCAAGGAGGTCGCCATGTTATCTGGATCGGGGTGCAAACTCCAATGCATCAAACAATATATGTCAATATTAAATTCAAAGAGACGTGTTTTAAAAAAACCAAACATAAATTGCTGTAAAATTAGCCCACGAGCACACGTGCGCACCCCTCCCCTTCCCCTGTGGATACAATACAAACGATACTTCAGTCAGACCTTTTGAAACGTTTCTTAAAAATACAGAGGAAAAGAAAAAGTTTATTTTCTTAGCTCCTCGGTGTTTGCTAACGTTAAAACCTCAAGTGCATAAAAATAAGAGTTCGTGCCAAACAAAACGTACAATATAACTTCGACAAAAATAAGTAAATGTAAATTTGAAAGAGAGGCGAAATAACACACACAAAATATTATAATAAGCTTTCAACGATTTTTTCCCTTACCTGGTGATATGTTCGTTCCTTCTGCCTCTGGTTAGAAATAATAGCAAAAATTAAAAAGAGAGAGACTAATAATAATAATCATCAAAGACGGGGGTGGGTGGGGAAAGAGAAACTAGAAGGAAATATTGATGGGGTTTTGGAGGGTTATTTAATTTTTTTCCCAACCGCACTGTATTATCCTGATGCAATAAAGGCAGGCTGTAATGTAATTTTAAAATATATACGTCCAAGCAAATAGTGGGGACAGAATATGACAAGTGTATTTCGACATTATAATTCATGTGAGCTCCACCTACCATCCGCCTCCCAATTAATGGCCTAACCAAGTTGCAAGAGCCTGCATTGGCCAGACTTGAGAGGGAGCGAGAAAGAGACAGGCAGAGGGAGAGGGGGCGAAAAGTGTCATTGAGGCGAAGGGATCGCCTCCCAATCAACAATAACTTGTTAGCAAGAGTCAATTACCTCGCCTCTGCCTCTCGCCGTCTTTTTCTCCCCCCAGCCCGAGGAAGAGGCACCTCTTGCTCTTCCCTGACTCAGGAGGAGCCCCCTTTTTTGTTGGGGGAAGAGAGAGGTGGGGGTGAAAGATAGATCTGGGACGATTTGGGGGGTGTATCCTAAAATAGCAGCTGGAAAGAGCAGAGCACAGCAGAGCACAGCAGAGAGAGAGAGAAATAAAGTGGGACAGGAGCGCCTCAGTCACCTCTTTCCCAGGCAGGACTGCAGACCCTTGGCCGTCCAAGGACGGCTTCTACAAGCCTGCTGCCGTGCCCCGCTACCGTCCTTCTTTCTCCAAGGCCAGCAGCAGACCTGCCTCCTGGTGGAGTTGAGGACCCGAAGTTTCTTTTCTTTTTTCTTTTTTTTCTGCTCTGCCTCCTTTTTCGGTGTTCTGCGTTGGTGGTTGCAGAAAAGCGAGGGGGGTCACACGAGGCAGCGAGAGAGAGAGAGAGAGAGAGAGAGAGAGAGAGAGAGAGAGAGAGAGAGAGAGAGAGAGAGAGAGAGAGGTGAGGGGGTGTTCTGGTGGGGAAGGAGAAGGAATCCCCATCGCCCGCCAAGCATGACTTCCAAAGACGAAGGCAAAGCTGCCTCGGTGGAGGAGCGCAGGAGAAGCCCGCTGGACCACTTGCCCCCTCCGGCCAACTCCAACAAGCCCTTGACGCCGTTCAGCATCGAGGACATCCTCAACAAGCCCTCGGTGCGGAGAAGTTACACCATCTGCGGGACTGCCCACCTGCTCTCCGCCGCCGAGAAGCACCCTCCGGCCGCCCTGCCCCTCTCCAGCCGGGCGCTGCTCTCGCAAACCTCGCCTCTCTGCGCCCTCGAGGAGTTGGCCAGTAAGACCTTCAAGGGGCTGGAAGTCAGCGTCCTTCAAGCGGCCGAAGGTAAGCCCTCACAGCTCGCTCGTTCCTTTGCTGGTTTCCCTTCCTGCCTTCTGCCTGGCGGTGAGTGTGAAGTTGTTGGTGGTGGTGGTGTGGGGGGGAATGGTTGCGTTTGTAGAGAGAGCATCAGCTGAGAACTTCACCTGCTTTAGCAATGAGGATCAAGGGACGCCGGTTTCTTGGGGAGGACCAAGGATGGGGTCCTAGCGAAAGGACGGAAGGGTTCCGCTCTCCAAGACTTGGGCCATTTTGGAGGAATGTGGGAAGATTCCACAATCTATGCAATGTCACCCCCTACCACCAACACTTCCCCTCCCCCAAACAATGTATTTATAGATTAAGCAACCCACGCGTGAAATCTGTGTGACTATTGCAGCCCTGTTTGAGCGCTCAGTCGATTTCTCTCCCCCACCCCCAGTCACAATTTATCCATATTTCCTCAACGTAATAAACTCCCGATGGCCATTAAGATGCTGGAAAACATTAGGCCTAATTTCCTTCTGGGAGGGGAACCAGAGTCCTACTTGGTGAATCCGAATTGGCGCGCATAACACACACACACACACACACACACACACACACACACACACACACACACACACACACACACACACACACACACACACACACACACACACACACACACACACACACACACACACACACACACACACCTTTTTTTTGGTGGGAATCGTTTCTTAAAATGCACTTAAGGGAATGAGAGAGTGGGGTTGGGGAAATTGCAAGCGTTTGCTTAGGGGCCTGTTGCTGTTGGGGGGGGCGGGAGGTTATTGGATGGGTTTAAATGGATTTGCGAGCATCCTTAGCCTGGGGGAGAAAGGAAAAGGTGAACTCGTGTGTGTGTGTGTGTGTGTGTGTGTGTGTGTGTGTGTGAGAGAGAGAGAGAGAGAGAGAGAGAGAGAGAGAGAGAGAGAGAGAGAGAGAGAGAGAGAGAGAGACTGAAAAGAATTATTCTGCCTATTTGCAGGAAGGGATGGGATGACTATATTTGGCCAGAGACAGACTCCCAAGAAAAGGAGGAAGTCTAGAACAGCCTTTACAAACCACCAGATCTACGAACTGGAAAAAAGGTTTTTGTATCAGAAATATTTGTCCCCCGCGGACCGAGACCAGATAGCCCAGCAGTTGGGTTTGACCAATGCCCAGGTGATCACGTGGTTTCAGAATCGCAGGGCCAAGCTCAAGAGGGACCTGGAAGAGATGAAAGCAGACGTGGAGTCTGCCAAGAAACTGGGAACCAACACCCCGGTGGATCTTGTAGCCATTGCCGAGCTGGAGTCAACCCCCGAAGGGAGAGCGAAGTCCCGCTCCCTTTCGCCTACCACCCTCCCCAAACACGGACTGGAAGGCAGCGGCCACCTCCAGCTCTCCCCGGCCTCGCCACTCACGGACCAGGCGGGCAGCAGCAAGGACTGCTCGGAAGATGAAGAAGACGTGGAAATTGACGTGGATGACTGAGTGGTGGTGGTAGTGGTGGTGGTTGCTTCCTCCTCCTCCCCCCCCCTCGCCCGCCCTTCTTTTGCCCCACAAACAAAAACAAACGACGAAATTGACACATCTCTTCCCCCCCGTCGCCGCGCGCTCCCTTCCACACATACACAAGGAGAGAAGTATTTCCTCCTGCGCCTCTTCGTCAGCACCCGAAAAACGCCGGACTTTAGGGAGAACTGGAAATCAGCTTCCCTGGCAGCTCACAATTTCTTTTCAACAAAAGCAATAAGCAATATTAAAAAGAATCACAAACGAGAATTATTATTATTAAAGTAAGAATCAGTATCCCAATGGCTGCCAAACCAGGTGGCTATCATTTTTGGAATGGTGCAATTATGGGTAGCTTCTGTACAAATATTTAAGCATATCTATTGGGTATTTTCATTTTTTAAGGGTTTGAATGTTATTTTAAAAGAATTAAACGATCTAATTTTTGGTTTATAAAAGAACACATAACCCTATAATAAACGCCTTCTCTCTGATGCTTTGTTAGACAGTTGTTTTGAAAAGTTTTTCTTTTTCTTTTTTAATTCACTTTTTATGAACCATAAGTTAGGCTGTGGTGAGCAGTTGGTTTCCTTTTCTTGCATGTAACCAATATGCACGAGGTTTTTTTTTTGGGGGGGGGGGGTCGGTTGTTTCATTCTTTATTAATTGATTTTATTTTTCTTGGATACTGTGGGGGGTATGGGTTTCATTGCAAGTTTAAAATATATGCTTTCTCCCCCCCCCCCCACCTAGGACTTGGTCTCCAATGAGATTTCTGCCTCCTTTTACCAATTAAAAGCTATTTTTACCATTTACTGCTATTGTTGTGCTTTTATTAAAAAAGAAAAAGCTACCTTTCGTATTTTTATATGAAGGTGGTTTTAAGAAAAGAAATCTAGACTTATTTTTTACTCTTTTTTAGAATTGTTCTGCATGCTACCGAATGGTAATTATAATAAAATTACTGGTAATTATAATAAAAATAATAATAAAGAACAGATCCAACCATCAACCCATGGAAATATTAACGTTATACATACAAATGTACAGATTTAAAATGTTTTTTCTTTGATCTGTAAATTTTTTTAAAGGCCTGCTTATTTAAGTTACAACGGGGACAATGTTGCTTTATATCCTATCTCTTAGAGTTGTACAGACAAGTTTTTTCCGACACAATAAAACCTTTACAATTTTAATATATACTTTTTAAGGCTTTCTTTGGGGATGAAATTACTTTTAGAAGATACCCCGGCTGTTCATGGTTACAAGATGATGCATATCTTGTACTGAAGGAGTGTACAAATGAATGTATGTGTTCAGCTACAGGGAAGTGTACACAGGGAAGTGTACAGGAAGTTAGGTGCATGGGGGGGGGGGAATCTGAATTACCACCAAACAGCCCAAACCCAAGCAATCAAACTAAAGCTAGAAATCGACCTAGACCTAAAGCTAGGGGGAAAAAAAACTCTGTGTTTTGCGTGGCTTTATTAATTATATTGTAAAGTACTAATAACCCGTTATTTGGTGGGAGAGTCAACAAATGCTGAAGCATCTGAGGATATAAAAATATTGCACTAGATGCTAGATTAGAAAACAGAATGGGTTTACACACACGTTTATATCATGTGTATGTGTGTGTCCGTACATATATTTCTATTCGAAATATATTCTAAAGAAACGACAGTTATTTAACAATTGATGTATGCTTTTGAGTATAGTATAGCTTTTCGTAAGTTAAAGGCGCATCATCCTTCATTCCAAAGGCATCTACTGATTTAAAAACCGAGTCTTCTAGCCCTAAAGCACAAGAAAATCGCCCAGTTACAATAAAAGAAAAGGTTAAAACCGCTTGTTTTTGACAAGGGCGGGGGCCCGGGGGAAGTACCCAGAGGGCATAAAATGTTGATTTATATTTTTATCCGCAGGGTTGCAAAAAACAAACAAACAAAAAACCAACAAAAACCCCTTCAGGTAAATATTGCTTTCTTCACGATCATATTCAAGACCTTTTTTTAGTTGACAGTGCTTCTTTATGTCCTTCTAAACGTGTATCTCTCCTCCCCATAATAGCGCGCGCCTGCCTTTTTGACCCAGCAACGTGTGTTTCTCCATTCTTGGTAAAATTTATGTGAGAAACACAAATCTGGTGTATATAGTGACCGAGTTAAAAGAGAAAGGGGGAGGGAGAGAGAAAAAGGACTGAGTTCCAACTAAGGGGGGGACAGCACGGCTTGGATGGGGGGGGGAGAGAGTTTTTGGGGGGCCAGTTTCTCCGAGGCGAAATCAATCTTTCTCCTCTTTGAAAATGGATGGCGTTGTAATTTTTAGCGTAAAGCATGAAAACTGGGGACAAATGAGGCCTCTTCTGTGAAGTGACAAGCGACAATGGAGCATGCTCTGCCTCCTGCGGCTCGCCATGCTGAAACAAGCGTGCGCCTCCGTCGCAAAAAGGACCAAACCGCTTGGAGACCATATGGTTTTTGAATTTTCCTCACAATTTCCAGACAATTTGATGGATTAGGTTAACCCTCCCTTCCACTGTTTAACTCCACAATAATGGGAGTGGAGCTCTCTTTCCTCCCTCCGCCCCCCACCTCCATACCCCCCCTGCACTGGGGCATCTGTGCCTTTAGATGGGGCTCCCATTCTTCTCCTTTCTCTCTTGGCATTTGGAACAAGTCTATGAATTACAATGAAAGGCACTTTCTTTAGTATTATTGGGAGAGCACTTGTCTTTCTCTCCCCCCTCTTTCCTCCTTTTAAGGGGAAGTGGGGGTCTATTTGCAATGGATTTGTTTGACTTCTGTCCAGATATCACGCAAAGCCTTCAGTCTTGTCCTTAAGTGTTTTTATGCTAAGCAGGCAAATCGTAAAGGCTGAGAAACTGTGACATTTATGTGAAGATCTAGTTAAAGGGCTTTATTTGTTTTCTTTATCTGTTCCCCCCCCCCATTTTCTTTCTCTCGCCTCCCCCGAAAGCTTTTCTTCTTTTGTCTTCGAATAGATTTAATGAGGCTGCAAAAACGCTGCAATTCAGTGTAAGCAAGAAATGTGTTTTGCTTTTGTTTTGTATCCCCCCCCCCCTTGTTCCTTTCCAAAGCGCGGAGGTGGATGTGGGGGAGCTCAGAGCTGGAGTTCATTTGGACTTCAGAGCTATTGACTCCAGCGTGCAAACACAAGAGATGGATGGAGCCCGGAGCCCCGCACACAAGTTTGCCACACGTGGCTCCGAGGGGCTTTCGCTCAGGTTTGCAGCATGTTAATTTGGCTGGACCACAAAGACGTGGGGATTGTGCCGTGAGATCACTTGCACGGCTTGTCAACAACATTTCAAAGAGCGACACACGATCCTTGGAAGCCCCGTGGCTCTCAGTGGGACGTATTCCCCCCTCGAGCGTTTAAAGTGGAGAGGGAAGTGCTTGGCTTGGTGGTCGTCCACCCCAGACCGAGGGAATAAGACCTGTAAAACACTTAGAGAAGAAGGGGTGGGGGGTTCTCTTCTTTCTATAGAAGGGGTAGATTGTTCACCTTTGCATATTTTTTTCTTTTTCTTGTTTCCTCTAACAGGCTGAAATTAAGAGGGAGGCATGTTGGTGGTTAAATGCATGTGGGCTCTGAACTGATGCTGCTCCTAACCGAGCATTTTGCTCGCCCTGGCCCCGAAGTAGCCCAGCACGGTCCTAGCTGCAGCTGGCTCCAGACGAAACCAAACAAACCAGGAAAATTATAACCAGACAAAAAACAATTCATGTTTCAGTCTCAGGGTATATTGTATCTCTCTCCGGTAGCCCCGACTCGAAGCTGATGGGTTGTATATTTTCCGAGACAGACGGAGATTTGTGAAAAGGGGTGTTTCAGGCGAAACAAGAGACATCTTGACACTCAGACGTGCCAAAGCTGAGTGGACATTTGATGAAATCACCACTCGACACAAAAGCCCCGAGCAAGGGAGACTTTTATCTCTCGCCAAAAGAGGGAGGGGGTGGGAGGGAGGCCGGGAGGGAGGGGTGGCGTTGATGGGGGCGATCTGGCTTTAAAAAAAACACCAAACCCTATGGTGGTTGAGATGTCATTTTAAAAGAAATCGTGCGCGTTTAACTGAATATGTATTTCTGTGAGGGAGAGGGGTGGAAGTCTGATTAAAGAGGAATATCATTCGCTCACTCTGCCTCCTAGAAGGGGCGGGGGGAAGGACCGAGGACAGACAGTCTTGGAATTAAACAAAGAACAGCGTACTTAATATCCTTCTTGAAAAACTCAGGGCCTGGACGGGCCAGATTCTCAGAGATGTTGGAATATCCATAGTGGTTTGCGCGAGATACTCGTTGTAGTAGGACAAGATCTGAGTTTTAGCAGCTTCGCTAGACCCGCAGACCAGATCTGTTTCCTTTTGATAGGAACAACCTGGGGGATCCCAAACAGTCAGGCTGTTTAAGTCAGGCTGATCAGTGGCGCTGATTTCCAAGGGTGCTTAGGATTTCAACTTTTTAGCCGGGCCCTAGGCCTCCTTACTCAAAAGTAAGTTCCACTTTGTTCCAGGGGACTTACTTCAACTGTGCAAGAAATTGCATTCTCCTGATAGTTATTCAGAACTCTTCTTCATTAAATGAGATGTTGCATGGCTAGATCCAACCATTCTTTGCAGGACGATTTTAAAACTAATGCCAGGGGTACTTCTTTCCTCCCCCCGCCCCCCCCCATATACGAGGGTGATCCCTGTGCCATTGACCCTGGTGTAATTTTATTGGAGTGTATTGTAGGGTAGCTGCGACTCTCCTAACTATTGTCACCTTCAGTCCGTCGTCGTAGTCCCCCTTAGCTTAGGGAATTTGAGAGTCCCTATCCCGCCTGGCGTGAGGTCTGGGTTGGGGAGGGGCACAGAGACCTGTTTGGCGAGTGTCATCTAGAATCGCCGTTTTCCCCTAGCGTGCGGCGGGCGCTCGGCGAAGCAGCAGACAGGGGTCATTTGCGCTTGTAGGACGCGCTAGATTAGCTGCCGGTTCCGTGTTGGGAGCTTGTGTTTAGCCAACGGAATCCGCGCTGGGTGTTGTTCGCCACAAGCAGGTGCGCTCCGAACTGGGGCCGTGATCGCGCTGCTGCCAGTTGCGGGTGGTGGGTGCGAATTCAGACGAAGGACGGTGAAACAAAGGCTGCTTCAATCCGGATACCCTCCCCCCCCCCCTTTATGGCTCCCTTTCATTTTCACTGTGGCTCTGGTGTCTTGCCGGAATCCCCCTAACTTTTGGCCTGGTTCCGGTTCCTTAAAGTCTGTGTGTGTGTGTGTGTGTGTGTGTGTGTGTGTGTGTGTGTGTGTGTGTGAGAGAGAGAGAGAGAGAGAGAGAGAGAGAGAGAGGTGTTCCCCAAAACTCCTTCGTGTTTTGCTCACAGTTCTTACCCAGTTCTCTCCCTGGCCCTGAAAACGTGCCAGTACTGTCTCCCCCCCCCCCCTCCTTTGGGACAGAAGAGGTGTGCTTGTGCATCCCGCTCCTCCCCTTCAGCCCCCTGCTTTAATTTCGGGTCATCCTTCCTCAGCTTCTTCCTCCTCTTACCCCCGCCACCTTCTCTGCCTTTGGGGAGCGGAGGGAAGACCAGCATTCGACCCCCGCTGACTGTCTTGCAGGCTCGCCTTTGTTGCTCGGCTTCCCAGCGGGCTCCCCAAGGTAGCCGCGAGTCCCCCCTCCTGACGGGGCTGAGGGAGACGGTTGAGTCAGTGAAATTCAGTTCCTTATTTTATGAGGTGTCAGGGTTGATGTCAGACGTGGCAACGATAACTAATACTACCGTCTGAGAGACCAGAACGTGGTAATTAATCCCAAAGACTTAAGTGTATTTTAGTTCAGGAGGAAAAAAATCACTAATTCAATCGTCCGGAAAATTGAAGTTTGATGCATGAGTCCCTGTTGAAAGGGAAGGCTCTCTCTCTCTCTCTCTCTCTCTCTCTCTCTCTCTCTCTCTCTCTTTCTCTGATTCTGGGATTCATTTCAGGCTAAAGTCGCATCTGTTTTTCCTCCTTTCATTGCGTTCGTGTATATAGTATAGGTGTGGAGAGAGAGAGAGAGAGAGAGAGAGAGAGAGAGAGAGAGAGAGAGAGTCTAAATCACACACTACTTAATTCACACACAGGCAGCCAAATCAGTGGAAAAGACACTAGGGGCAGAATCCTATGTACACTTACTTGCAAGTAAGCCCCACTGAGAACAACAGCACAGGAAAAGGATTTTCAGTCATTGGGATTTTCTTCAGACTTATTTCTTTAGGAGTTCGCTGCACCATTGCAATCCTACGTACAATAAGTCCAAATGAACCCAGTGGGGAGTTACTTTTGAGTAACTTGCATGGAGATGCATGCCCGCACACGTATATAAGTGGTTTAAACGTAGGATGGCCATCCATCCACTGTTACAATGCACGCTGTATATCTAACCCACACACACAAGAATTCTCTCTCTCTCTCTCTCTCTCTCTCTCTCTCTCACACACACACACACACACACACACACACACACTTTATGTCACACACATAGTTGCAAGGCATCACCAATTCCACATGCCCTCTCATAACACAGCACACGCTAAGGTACCTAGACACCAACAGAGAGAGCGAGCGAGAGAGCGCAACAACAGCCCTGCTGCTGGCACACTGGCACAGTACACTGGTGTTTACGCAGACCCGAGCCCCTGCCATTCCCATTCCACAGCACACCTGTTTTACACTACAGGCTGCAAACACACACAACTCAAAGACTGAGCCTACCCAAAGACTGAGTATTTAGACATTTACTCGGGATTAGACTCACTCACTCACTCACTCACACAGAGCCGCAACTCCAACCAGAAGTAGTGGCCACTATTGGACACTTCCCCTTGATAGTTGCATAATCCTGACCCCGACCTCTCTCTCTCTCTCTCTCTCTCTCTCTCTCTCATGGCTGATGCCTGCGAGCAGATGCACAGGTTCCAAGGCATAACCTTTTACATCTGTTTCAATACATCAAAGGTATCATTTTTTGAGACGTAGATATTTGGCGTGCTTACTGTTGCTATTTGGGCTGCTAGAACAAGAGTCGATGGAGGGGGAGTCAAGTTACTCAGGGCTCCTTAATCCTTGCCTTCTCTCCTTCTTTGATAGATGGGCTTGGTTGTTTGTGCTGTGGGCGCGCGGGGCAAGTGTGCGCCTACGTGGGAATGCCCTTTGTGTCTGGAGAGGGAGTCGCCACGCACGGAAATGTACCAGGCAGACAAAAGTCGTCCTGGATCAGCTCAGCAGCCCAGCCCTTTCTTGACACAGATGCCTGCCACGTGGTTTGGGAGGTTGCCTCTTTTGGTCCAGCCAGTCCGGTTCCTTGGATGACACAACGGAGCTGGGCCCGCAGCGTTCGAATCCTACATCTGCCCCCACGGACTTATCGTGTAGCTTCGGTCAAGACACTCCATTTTCTCAGCCTCAGTTCCACATGTGTAAAACGGTCCACGTCCACTTTATATATGCAGCAGGAGCTTTTCCTGTACTGTACCACTTCAAAAGGCAGGTGGATTGGCGTGTTTGAATGCCACATACATACGTGTCATGGAGGAGCGTTCAGTCTGGCCATCTCCCGCCCTGGAAAGCTATTTTTCTATGTGCTTGGAGCTTTTCCACAGAGCAGCAGCACTGATTGATCGAACGAACTCCTGCCTGCAGGCTGAGGTGGTGGTACAGCCCAGGTAAAGGATTACCGGTAGATATCCGCTGCCTGTTTAAATTGGGCCTGGCTTACCCGAGAGTGAAGGCACAATAACTACTGTAAAGTTTTTTACAACTGAACAAAGACACAAACATAGTGGCTGTTTTTGGTTTTAGACTTTTGGTGTGTCAATAACGTTCTGCCTTCATTCAATGCACCCACCGTTTGCAATGGGAGCTCCAGATTTCTTCGGCTTATAGACTCACGTTGATCTCCGACAGGTGAGCTGCCTGCCAGGTCCTCCATGTTTGAAATGGCGAGTGTGTGTGTGCCCCATCAGTGGCGGCTACACTCATCTGTCGCTTTGCAGCTCGTCCGTAGGCATGCTTACTCGGGAGTAAGTCCCGCTGAGTTCCATGGGGAACGTTCCCAAGGAAGCGTGCGGACGAGTGCTGCTTTGTGCTCCTTTTCCCATCATATTCCCAGAGCTCGCTCCGAAGTCTATGACTTCTGATCCATCACACACACCCCTTCCCCGAATCCTCTGTACCCTGATGGAAGCGAGTGAATCCTTTTCCTCCTTCAGGCCTGCTCGGAGGCAGATTGATAAAATAAAATGCAACGGGAAGAAAGAGAACAGGAGACATGAGGAAGGTTGAATAAGCGCCAGGAAATCTCTAGCAATGGAAACAAAATTCTGTACTGGCCTAAAAGTGTGCTTTCTAAAGGTACAGGCGCTATTTCCAGGTTTGACATCATGTAAACATGTCAATACTACAATCTAGTTCTAAGTGAGGTGGACAACTTGTGTTTAGGTTGTATCAGTTCAGACGACAGGTGGGGGCTCTTGGAGCATGGAGGATTTTTAATAGCAGAGCGATAGCGGAAGAAACCTTTTCCTATGGTAAAAACGGAATTATCCCAAACACCCAGGCTAGCTTGCTATCAGTAAAAGAAACACACGAAGGCAGAGGCTTGTATAGTTATAGAAAAAACAAGTTTGGTTCAGTTTCATTTGTACAGCATCTGGTTTTGACCAGAGTTATTCTAACTTAGGAACAGCATACCCCTAGAGCTGGCACACTGTGCATGGTAGTTTGCAGGTAAGATGGCTGCTGAGCAGGGAGCCCAGCTAGACCACGTCTTACCATCTTGGAGTCTGGAAACAGAGAGAGGGAGAACACATGTGGCTAGGAAGAGGAAGTAGGAAAAGGTCAGGAGCCACGCCCCTTCCAGGGCACAGAGAGGACCAGGTAAAGGTCTTTTCAGGTGACCGGATCACACACACTGCCCCCCCCCAGTGATCAACAGTCAAACGCTGCCCAATTTCCAACAGGGGCTCCTGTGACGAAATGCTCTCACACGAAAAAAGGTGACCACTTACAGAAAACGACGACGTTAGACTGGGCGTTCTGCGCAGAGGGAAGTTTGGGGGGGGGGGCGGAGCTTTCTATCAAGTGAGCCCACACCGCTGCACCTGCAGTCTGAAGAGGTACATCCCAGGCATACCTTTGCCACCTCTGGGCGGAAGATACCTTATCTCCAGTCGGTACTGACCCCTTCATACTCCTTGAGTCTAACAACCATTGATTTCAAGGGAAGATATTTTCAAGTTCTGGGAAAGTCTACAATGAAATATCCTAGGAAGGCCCAACGGTAAAATGACTTGTGTAGTTGTGGGGGAGAAAGCTGTATAGTTTCTGAAATCGGGATGTTAAGTGGGAATGCAAACTGTTTCCCAGTGATCCCGTCCTACTGGAGTATTAAAATAAAATTGTAAGCCACCTTTGGGGGGGGCGGGGGTCTTTCTAAGGGCTGAAAGGCAAGAGTATAATCTCTTACTATAGTAAAATTAATGTGCAATTGCTCAACGAATTTTTCACATACCTGAGGGGAAAAAAGAATCGATTATTCCCACGACTAACTCATCACATAAAGCAAAACAAACAAAACCTCTGAGATTTTAATCATACTGACTCCTGCATGAAGAATACCTTTGCAAATTATATATCCCTTGGTGCCCTTATAATGAGTTTAAGGACGATTTTCCGGAAGAACACGTGGTTTGCCTATTATATCTAGTGGAACAGTCGTTATCTTCATTATCTACATATCACCGCAGCTCACATCCTCCAGTCTTTTAATCGGTTAATGAAAAGACTAATCTGTTAAGTAGGAAGGCATTTGTTCCTCTGAACAATTGCATCAGTTGTCAGCCACCCTTCTCAATTACTAGCAAATTTCCAGGAACAATGTTTAAGCAAATCCTTATCACCACGGAACTTCACATTAATGGTTAAAACTTAAGTCTGTTAGACTGTTCCTAAAATCTAACAGCGGTGCCTTGATGCCTTATTTTATGACCTTCAGGTGCCAGCTGCTTATCCAAAAAGGGCGTCTGAGTCTTTGAGGGCTTAATAGCAGGGGGGAAGTTCAGCAAATGCCGTTTCTCTCAGCTGCAATGAAGGGCGAAGAAGCCACGCCCATTCCACGTGAGGTTATTAGAGGCACAAGAGCGCCACCCCCCCCCCCTGGAAAGTCTGGTGATGGCAACAGTCCTGCTCTTGGGCTCTTGGTGCAGTGGGAACACATATCTATGCCAGGCATGATTACTCGAAGTAAGCCCCATTCTGTTCAATGGGACTTACTCCCATGTAAGTATGCATAGGATTGTAGCCTTAAGTGGGTTGACAGAAAGCCTGACTCACGTGACGTCAACATCCAAACGCATCCTGATCTTTTAACAGAGCGGTAAAAAGGTAAAGGTATCCCCTGACAATTAAGTCCAGTCGTGTCCGACTCTAGGGTGTGGTGCTCATCCCCATTTCAAAGCCGAAGAGCCAGCGTTGTCCGAAGACGCCTCCGTGGTCATGTGGCCGGCATGACTCTCCTTGCCGCAGCGCGTAGCATGCAGCTGGAACACGGAGCGCTGTTTACCTTCCCGCAAGCAGTACCTATTTATCTACTCGCATTGACATGCTTTGGAACTGCTAGGTTGGCAGGAGCTGGCCAAGCAACGAGCGCTCACCCCGTCGCGGGAATCGAACTGCCAACCTTTCAATCGACAGCTTATGGTTCAGCGGTTTAACCCGCTGCGCCACCCGCTGGCCTTAACAGAGCAGTACTTCTTCCTAATTCAGAGTTAGGAATGAGCAGCAACGCTAGACGGAGGAGAGGAAAGGGTTAAGAGTGCCTGTTTCTGGCCCCACTTCACGCATTGCCTAGCCTGAGATTCCTACCTCACCTATTGAGCCTTCCCTGCAGTTCATCTTTAGCTGGTATATCTAGGGAAAGTTAAGAGCCGGAAGTGGTCCCGGAGTTCATTGGGCCTTGTTTTTAGACAAAATACAGCCACGCCCCAAGCAGAAAGCATCCAGCAGGTAGGGCGGCTGCTGCTGCCGCCAACTGTCATTCTGACAGAGCTCCTGCGCTGGTAACAGCTTAGTGACTATCAGAAATTGAGCTGGTGAAATTCTCCGTGGTGAAGCAATTTTGGGGAATGCTTCAGCTGCTGCCTGTCTGACAGACATGCAGAAAATATTAAATATTCTCCTGGCTGAGAAAAAGCCATATCTGATGGTATCTCGGATAATTTCTGGTGGGTTTATGCTAAGTTAAGTCATTAATCCTCAATAAGTTTTCTTGGAAGAAAATAAGTTGCACTGTTTTCAATGGATTTTACCCATGTGCTCATTCTAAACAAATGTGCTTGGAATGAATTGGAAGTTAATATTGGAACTGTTTTGATTTTAACCAAGATTTTTGGAACTGTCTTGATTTTAATATTGGACCTGTCTTGAGTTTAATCAAGTTTTGTTTAACTTGTTTAAGTTAAAGAAACATACTCATATGATATGACTATCTACTGTTTTGCCTTAATACAAGTGATGTTTGGAAAATTGCCTACTGTTTTCTTCCAGCTACGAAATACAGATAAATCTATCCTTTGAAAAACTACCTTCTTGGACTCAAGGAATGAAAAGAGATCTTTACAACATCACCTTCCGCATGGAACATCTTTTTCCCCAGGGAATATTGCATTTTTTTTTACTTTCCAATCTGCTATAAATAAATGAATATATCAATTATGCCGATTAATCGACAATCGATCTCAGCTTTCCACAGGAATGAAGTGTTGCGAACTTGCGATTTATTTTTCCTAAATGTGGTACGTCGCCTTTTTCTTTGTTGATTTAGGTTACATTAAACAATCCTCTTCTGTCTATTTAGTATTCTTCATATTAATTTTGACTTTAAGGTTGTTCTTTATTTATCTTTCATCCTCACTTATTTTTCAGGTGTATATTTTCCCCTTCCCTCCGATTCTGTTGAAGATGGAGGAAACACCCGTTCCTGTATTATCAATGATTCAGACTGCCCCCTCACCGCAAGCAGGTTTCTGATTGGAAGGCGAATTCCAATTAGTACAACTGCATCTCTGTTAAGAGCACTTTTAATGTTAGGAGAAATTTTTTATAGTCTTCTACACAGTCTACGTTTATCCTCACAAGTGACTTGCCCAAGTCTATAATCAGTGACAGAGCTTGGATCTGAATCTATTGTAACTTTTATTCAGGTTCGGATCCAATCCACAAGACTACACTGATTCTCAAGGGCATACTCTCCTTCTCCTATGTTCAACATAGACTTTTATTTTCTTCTGAGCCTTAGAAAACAAGAGATGCCACAAAATTGGTCCAGATTTATATTAAGCAGATTGAGTTGTTATATCTCTGAAAGCCAGAACACAAGAAAAAAACTTTGTCCTTGTTTACTTTAACAAGTTAGATATGCATATATGTATAATAATGTTCTGAAGAGATTATTACTACCTCAATTAATCTGCACCCGATGTTATTTTAGTTTTAATGTCTGTCTCTGTCTGAAAAAGTAGAGAATTGAAGAAAGAAGACTCACATATAGTACCTAATCTTTTTATTCCCCAGATCCTTGCTCAAAATTCACAGATCTATCAAAGGTGAAATTCTTATAGGAGGACTAAGTAGTTCTTCAGATTCCTGGTGGATCCTGAAAAGCAGCATTTCATTGATGAGCCCTTTTCTCAAAAGGAAGGAGAACCTTTATCTGGCTATTGGCCCAGGTGGGCAAACTATTTTGGCTGGTGGCCACATTGCGGGATGAAAATGGGAGGGAGGGCTAGCTGCCACCATAACTTTGAGTCCAGCTCTGTATGTCTTTTCGACTTGCGCTGCTCCCAGACAGCAGGCGTGCTTGCTTATGCTCAGTCCTGCATGGTGAGTTGCTTGATATGCGCTTGCGCCCTTTTTCATGGGCGCGCACGCACACACACACACACACACACACACACACACACACACACACACACACACCGCTTGGGAGAGGCTGCTACATTTGGGGGCAATGTAGTATCTATGTACATGGTTTGAGGGACGGATAGTTAGCCAGGAACAGGAAGTAGTCAGAGGGCCATCCGCTCCCCACTCCTTTCCTTCTTCTCTATGCACTAAACTGTGCATAAAATGCACAGAAGCCCTCTTCTGTACCAGTCTGACTTTGCTCCACTGGCACAGCTTTGCTTTGCTGCAGCGTAGCTTCTCCAGTTAGAAAATGATGAGAAAAATGCACTTGTCAACTTAAGTCTTAAACCATATAAATAAATCAACGTTTCTTATACCGAGTCAGACCACAGACCCATGATCAACTGGCAGCGGCTCAAGCAGAGGTATTCCAATCCCAGCCCGCCAGGAAGAAGTGCCTGGGATTGATCCTGGAACCTTGTGTGTGCAAAGCAAATCCAACTTGAGGGATTTGTTCCACTAAGCAAATATCTTGCCTTGAGGGATTTTTTTTTCCTGGCGACTCCTTCACAAAAGGTGAATTAACAGCATAGCCTGATTTTTAAAACATTTTTGAGGGGGGAGCCTTTAGACATAATGTGTTTTTGTCTGTAGCTGTGTCTGTCTGTCTGTGGGTACATGTGTGCCCGCGCGTGCACGCTGTTGGAATGGGGCAACTTCTGCATGCTGGACACTGGGGGGGGGGGGGATGTATTGTCAAGTCACCTGAGTAGACCTTCTTGCTTTTGACCCCTCTTTGTCCAAAGGAAGGGGCGTGGCCCCCTGACCCTGTTTCCTTCTTCTCCACCCTTCTCTAATTCTCTTCTTCTCCTGATGCCCATGAGGTAGGATGATGCCAATGCTGCTCCAGCAGCCCAGCGGCCATCTTACAGCAGACCTCATGCAGGAAGTCCCCAGCTCTGGGGGGGGGGGGCTTCATCCTTTAAGTTACAGTAATCTCTGATCTTAATCAGATGCTGTACAAATGAACATGATACTGTGAGTAAACATTTCTTTCTTTTGCAACTACAACCAGCCTATGATTCGTGTTTTTATCTAGCTAAGTGGCAAAGCAAGTCTGCCTGGGTGGGGGAGGAACTCAGAGGTTAAGATACCTCCAACACACTCAAGGAGAGGACCAGGTGAAAGGTCTTTCAGGTGACCAGATAACACACACTGCCCCCCAGTGTCCCGCAGACGAAAGCTGCTTATTTCCAACAATGATTGCCTATGTATGAAACTGGGCCTCCCATTGCCATACTTGTCTTACCAAAGTTTGTCGTATCAAAAGTATGCCTAAAAGACAGGATATGGTAGTACTGTGAGACAGATTCTAGAACAGTCTGGAATTTGTAGCAGACCCTAACTGTGACGTCTGATCAGGCAGCGCTGTGAGGGAATCGTGTTCCAAAACACCGAGGAATTCTCTAGGATAGAATCTGGATCTAGAAGAAGGAACTTTTTCTTATAAATCTATCAACCCCAACACAATTTCTGTCAGATTTGTCCCAGATTTCAATATACAGATGAGAAATGTTATTAGACACTCAAAATAGGATTTAAATTCTGAGACCCAGCCATAAAGTACAAAATTCAGTAGGAACATAAGAAAAATTTGCTTTGCTGTTTTCCAGATTCTGCCTGGGTTCTCCTTATGTTCCCAAAGCTGTAAAGGCAGATAGATGAAATCATTTTGCAAAAGACTTGGCTGCACCTTCTGGTAAGGAAGGTACCCACCTTCACTCTGGTATATATTTGGATCAGGTGAAATGCAGAGAATCCATGCTTTTTAGATTACCGGTATATACAAATCCCTCCTTAGAGCACTGCTGCTATTGTTTGACTATTTAAAAAAAATAATATTATATGAAATAAGTACCCATTTATGTTGCTGCAAAACTTCCAGGAAAATTATGCCAGATGAGTATACTGGAAGTATTCTGGAGAGTTTCCCAACTGGTCTGAGTGAGGCCTGTACTGTATGTCTGTACCGAAGCAGCATCGTTGAATCCCCCCCCCCCCCGAATGTAATAACCACCCCATGGCCAAAACTGGTCTGTGCTCCCACAGAAAATCACCCTCTTTTGTCTGGTCTATGACCTTGTGTGAGGGTCCTGGCTAACATGGTTGTTCTTACTGTTGCTAGTTTGGGCTGTTGGGCGGTTTTCTTTTGGCTTATTCTCAGTGCTTTGTAAAAAGTAGGAAAGTGGTTTATAAAACTTCTAAATACTATAGATCAGTACTCTAAGGTAAGAGGAGCCCACCTAGGAATACAGGAAAACCAAATTCACTTGATGAGAGTTCTGGTTTTAGGACTCTGTTCAACTGAGATGGGGTAGTAGTCAACATGTTTCCTCCAATCAATGACTGAGTCCACTGTAGTAGATTAGTGCTTTTCTGGGTTGTCTTTGATTAAGTTTTTACAGTCTTACGCCAAAATTTCCCCTTGCAGTAACAACTGTTTTTGGTCCTAAAGGAGTACTCCTGTACCCTCGATGTCACAAAAGAGAAAGGGAACTGAAATTGGAGAGGTGAGGTGGCCTGGGATTGAACCAGCATCTGGCAACAGGGTAAGATAAAGCACTTATGAAGGTCCAGGTCAGTAGGAACTGAGAGGTTCCCTTGTTTTCCAAGGAGCTCAGACCAAGGCAGTTTTCGAAGTCTTACTGTTGCCTTGTCTTGGAACCTGTTTTTATCACCTAGCTTCAACCTGGAATATGGGAAGTGATAATATAATGCCTCTGAGCATATGCAGAATGCCTTTCCATCACTACTAAGTAATCAGCAAGTGTTGTGTAGGATCGCTGGTCACCTGAATCAACTTCATAAGGACATAATAACTAACTTGCTGGGTCAGAGAAACTTTATTTGAATCTTGAACCTGGGACTTTTTGCATGCTCTCTGCCACTCAACTGCAACCGCTTCGCTGCAGGTTAGAAAGTGCCTTTGAGACTTGGATTAACTGGCACGAAGGATCCAGGCTTCAGCATTCCGTATTTTCAGTCCCTTGGTAAGCTGCTCAGTGGGGAGAAAGGGATCTCAGCATTTCCTGTTCATCCTTGAAGAATCTCCTCTCCCATTTCACTGGTGGCTGGCTGAAGGTGAAACCGTAATGTCCACATAATGTAGGCACACAGACCCCTTTTCCTTATATGTCAATATCCAAGACAGTAATCAGAGAATCGATTGTAGGCAAGCGATGAACAGAAATTGATGCGTTGAGGGGGTCAAGAGAGCATCTTCTAAGAAAGGTGACAAAGAAAAGAGTAACCAACAACAACGACTCTGTGTTTTACTGCCACAACTGAACAGCAAGGATGTCAATACATTTGCATCCACGTTCTACATCCTGAAAATGTTATTCTTACTTCAAATGTACATGCGCCATAAGATACAAGCACACACATACACAAATATGTGTCTTTGCAGCTCTGGTATAGATTCCTTCCTCCCTCCCTGTATATATGGCCATAGTTTGTATGTATAGATAGCGGCACAGGGGCATATAAGATGCATGCATTAATGTAAGGCAGCATGCAACATTTAGAGAAATAAGAATGCATGGAATGTGCATGTGTATATAATTCTTACATATGTATGTGTAGTATATGTATATTTTTGTGCATTTTTGTTATAAACATAGTTTCTATAGCACGCTGTAGTGTGACAAACGTTTTAAAATAATGAGCTCATTAATTTTCTCAGTAACCCTGGCATCAACATACCCATTTTTCAGATGGGAGAAGTGAGGAGGCAAGCTTGCGATTTGGTCAAGAATGCAATTGTTCTGTTGCAGAGATGTATGTGTGCCATGCGCAGGCAACATAGACAGGATCAAAATATATTTATGGCTGTTGTCAACAGAAAGTGCATGTCTACTGCCATATCCAAAGAACAGATCATACCAAGTGACATCATAGCTTGAAGAGCCCCATATGTACTCATTCGATTCACTTTGGGGACTGTTCAATCTAAGAGGGTCACACTACTATTGCAGGGAGAAATGTAGCATGCTAATTTTCCCTCACTGCTTTAACCTCCTTGTCAGTTTCACGGGCCAAGAGCCCAATCCTATGCATGTCTACTCAGAAGTAAGTTCCATTATAGTCAATGGGGCTTACGTCCAGGTAAGTGTGAATAGGATTGCAGCCTTAATTTAAGTGAGTGAAAGGCCACAGCAACAGGAAAAAAGTGGCAACTATTACTATAGTCGAATAATCAATTCACTGTGGTAATTTTAATCTATCAGAAGGCATCTGTTTATTATTCTGTATCAGACAAAGATCTTGTTTTCATTAAACCTTTAAAAAGCTAGTCTGGGTGCACAGAATTCAAATCCCTGGTCACCTTTGAAGCTCACTCAGGACCTTGGACCAGACAGCCAGACCTACCTCTCAGGGTTGTTGTGAGGGAAAGGAGAAAAACCAGTACCTCTGAACCCGTCCAACGAAAGAGAGATAAAAATGAACTCAATAAGAAAGCTCATTCCTGCTCATGTTTACACGGAAGTAAGTCTCCTAGATTGCAACGGGACTCATTCCCAGTATTGTTAAAACTGCAGCCCGCCTCAGTCAAGGCGGGCGAATGCCAGACTCCCAGCCCTGCAACCCTTCCACCCGGGACAGCTCCGGTTTAAAAAACGAGTATTTGAGTAGGCGATTAATGACGTCATCGATTAACTGTACCTATTCATCAAGGAATGCTTTCAGTTCTTTTTTCTATTACTCTTCACGCGGGGGTGGGGGGTGGGGCGCATCCAGGCGAACGTTCTTTCCTAAGCGGGGAGGCGAAAAGGATGGAATCCATCCAGGCAAGGCTCTTGTGAGATGGGTCAGTGTTTTAAATCACAGCCACTTTGGCGGAGGTTGAGAAGGGAGATGAGGGAAATAATTGCATATTTAATGAGATGCTTTGCCAAACGAGAGCTTGCTGGAGTGTAACCTCCCGATGTTCAGGCTGGAAATGGCGTGAGTCAAGCTAAGGAAAGGAAGCTGGCTTGTGCGTGTATTGTATACCATGCACACACACTCACTCACACTCACACATCCGCACACGCGCCCCGCGTCCTGTGTGCAGGAGTCGTTATCATTTTTGTTAACTTTTTATCGACTGTTTGCTAGATGGCATGCCACTAAAGTGTATGATTTGAGATGAAAAATTAGACAGATTAACCCGAGGGGAGAGCTTGATTGATTACTAAATAGGATCAATTTGAAAGTTTTAGTCATAACGTTTCTGTAGAGCCCCTTAATACTTCAAACTTCAATTTTACGGGCTATTGAACTAAGCATGTTCCTGACAAAATTGATATATGTATTAATTTGCTTTAACTGTTGATTAATTACTCTCCACTGAAAGAATTATATGGAGCTGTTTGCCTCGGATTTGCATATTAATCAAATTCTAGTTGATAATTCAGTTGGTGCAATGGATTTCGGAGCGGGTGGGGGGAGCGATGTGGGGCTAAGGCGCTTAAGTGTATTGATCTAAGTCAGCCTCTGGTTTCTATTGTAAACTTGGGTCTTTCTTCCCCCCCCCTCCCCTCCCCACACACGCGCACCCTCCCTCTTTCGTTTTTGGTCCCTCACTGCTTAGCTGCCAGTTTAGTGCATTAAAATCAAAGATGCAGAACGCGTTAGCCTGGCTATTTGGTGAAAACAGAAATTGCCTGTCCAGTTTTTATGATGTTCTCAGCCTGAGCAGGCCGCACTTTAATGCGTCCTGTCAAAATGTCTGGGATTTAAAGGGGAAACAGCACAATTTAGCGCTGAGTAATTAATGACAAACTACCTGGGTAGTTAGAATTGTAGCAACACCTGCGTTTGCCCCAGAGTGTTACCAAGTATCTCTGCAGAGATGTGTCTTTGTGAACTGGGGGGAGGCTCTTAAATGAGCCAATCTAGTTTATTCCCCCCCCCTCCTCAAAGCACTGTATAAAAGGTTGGTACTTGTGTGTGGGGGGGGGCGCTCTCTCTCCCCCTTCTGAAAAGCAATATATTTCTTTTGTAGTCGTATGGGAGAAGTCTATATGGTCCGTGTTCCTAAATGGGGAGCAGATGAACAGTGAAATAAAAAGAACTGGAGAAAGCCTGGCTCGCAATGACCGGAGAAGTAGAACCAGAATCGGAATTCGTAAAGTGTGTCTTGTGTTGCTAAAAAGGTTGAGGGACTATAGGCTCAGGTGCTTTCTAGATGGGTGACATCTGGGGTTAGGAGACCTATGCAGAAATAGGGGAACCCAAATAGCCTTCTTGGCTTCACGAACCGGCTTCACTCCCCCGCCCCACAATCCGGAAATGGGGGGAAAAACACCATCTAGTCAATAAAGCCAGCTGGTTTGAGCGCGCCAGCTCGTTTTCTTTCCAAAACAAATATGAAATTTCAAAATCTGTCAAGCGGAATGTCTTCTTGCCTGTTTACCTTCCTCTCCCCCTATATTCCACTTTAAATGGAAAAACGTCATTGTGTTTATCTCCCCATTCACTCGCTTTTTACCCCCCTCCCCAATCCTAAGCCCTTTAGGGCCAACACACCCCATCCCTCCTACCACTAGTCTGTACCTGTAAAGCAGGAGGGGAAAATCCCCCCCTTTCCTTTTTCTAAAGAGTGTAGGAGGGTTTGGGAGGTGTAAACTCCCCCCTCGTATCTATGGATTCAAAGGGTAACAGTGTAATTAAAACCAGATAATTAATGAGACAATATTCCTACAGCTTACATCTTTAATGAACAAAACCCTTCAGGGCAGTGTGCTCTTCCAGGCTCATTAAAGAGAATAAAGTTGTGGGGCTTATATACTTCCCAGTGTGTTAATAATAACCCAGCGAGTGGATGCTTTAACCAAGCATAATAGCTTGGGCCTCCCATATACCTTGAAAGAGGCTCGCAGAGCGGCGGTGTGTGTGTGTGTGTTTTGTTTTTTGCAAGGGCTTAAATATTTTAAATGCAAAGTAGGGCACGTGGACACTTAATCGTTACACACAAAATAATAAAAAAGAAAAGGAAGGGGGGGGGGAAGCTTTGCTTAGCAAAGCTTTCTAAAATCTCCAGGCGATTCAGACTAGGACCAGCCCTTCCAAGGATGCAATAAATTCAAAACAGTTCAGGACAGGTCCTCCTGTGCAGAACAAACTTTCCGCCCTCTTCTTGAATGTGCCGTTGGCTTTGCACTAGCTCGAGTCCTCTCTCTTTTCCAATGCACGCAACCCAGCCAGGTCCTTTGTTTCTGCGGCAATCGGAGAATAACAACCTTACGTTTAATGATCAGAAATATACAGCCTGCGTCTCCACGGGTTTATTCCATACAGCCACGAAAATCCGGGCTTCCCACCCTTTCTTTTCCCCCTCCCCAATGGAGGATCCCGAGGTAATATTTCCTTTTTAGTACATCGCCAAGCTTCTAACTCAAATGGTTATTGCTTCCCATTTTTAAAGTTTACTTAGCAAAAGGCCCGGCTAACATGAGCTGCTTTGGCAAGCTCCGAAATAGACAAGGGGACTTTGCCTTCAGCGATACAGCGCAAAACGTAGAGGGGGAGGGAGCGGGGCTTTTAGGGATGAGTTATATTGCAATCAACTTAGTAAATCTGCATGCAGAAAAGGATGCTAATTAGTCTTAATAGTCTACCAATATGCCCCAAGACTGGAGACACAACAAACGTAAATCTGCTACCGATAAATATTTTTAATTGTTAAATTTACTGGAAAGAAAGTTTTATTTGCCTTGGCAAGCCCACGTGATGTGACAAAGCGAGGAGGGGGAAGAGGAGGACGACGAGAAGCTGTAATCTCGAAGGGGTCAGAGAGCTGCGACGCCAAGCACACTTCTGTGGGTCGGAAGCCCCATTGAACTCAATGGGACTTACTTCCGAGTAAGCAGGGTATAGGATCGAGCCTCATGTCTGCAGCGCGAGCCACACTTGCTTGGGGGAGGAAATCTTCAGAGGGACTACTTACTTCGTTCTCAGTAAGCATGCAGCGGATCGGGCCGCACAGGGATAATAATGGAGTTGCTTGGAGGGGCGGGGAGCGTTCTCGGCACCTCCTTCCAATCCTGACTAATCTGTCCCTGTCTCTCGGTCCTCCTCCCCCTTCCTAATTCTAATAGGCACGACGAGGTCTACCAAACGCGCATGCACGTAGCGAGTGCTTGGCAAAATTAGTGATGTATCACGTTAATTACCAATGTGATTTTCAAATGGTTGCAGGCAGGCCCAAGGAAAATTAATGGAAATCCAAATTCTAATTATGTGGCTGTTGTTAAAGAATTAAACTAAATACTCTGGGAGGGAGGGTTGGTTTAAGAGCAGAGAGGAAGAGGCTTCTAGTTGCATAATAAAAGCTACGATGATGCGCCAGCGACTCTAGATTGTTGGTGGAAAATACATACCTACGCACGCACACCTGGGAAATAGCTCGCGTCCTTTAAAGACATGCCAAGATCCATTAATTTTAAGAGCCAAAGATACAACAAGGCGAAACAAACGCATCCGAACGGGAATTTCGGATCGGAACAACAGACACAAGGACTTGTCTGGAAGGGAGTTGTGGGGTTTTTCTTTAAGTTTTTATTTGGTTCTTCCCTTCCCAGATTGATTTTTGGAAGGGCTGGAAGTACCAACGGATTGATGGAGTACACGTGGATGCGGATTTGAATCGGGGCTGCCTCTGTGAAAGGAGATCAGAGAAGCGAGGACCTGGCCCTTGCAAAACATGCGCCCGCACGCACACAAACACACACACATTACACCCACCCCCACCCACCCACCCCCACATAAGCCTGGAGCCTGGGCAAACCTGGCCAACAGAACCAACCCAGAAGTGTTTTTCCCTCCAGAATGAATCACACATGCTTGACATACATAAGGCCTTGATGCCTTTAAAAGGGGTTTGGATAGATTCATGGAGGAAAAGACCATCACAGGGTACAAGCCATAAGCAACCTCCTGGTTTGTTTTGTTTTTTTAGAAGTAGGTTTTCTCTGTGCCAGGTGCAAGGGAGTGACAGCAGGAAACAGGTTATCTTGTTGTCTTGTGTGCTCCCTGAGGCATCTGGTGGGGCCGCTGTGTGATACAGGAAGCTGGACTAGATGGGCCTTTGGCCTGATCCAGCAAGGCTCTTCTTATGTTCTTAAGGCATGGGGTGGGACTTCAGTTTTTAAACAAATCAGAGTAATTTGGAAGAAGTGGCTAGAAGGTAGAAGACAGACAGAGGGAAGACATGGGCTGGGGTGGCCATGAGTAAAGCCACAGGCAAGCAGAGCAGAGATGTTCTGACCCATCCACCCCCTAGCCATTGGCTTTGATGTCTGAGCTTCAATCATTTACTAAATTACTCTGAAGAATCCTGATTCTAGAAACTTATCCAGAACTCCTACTACTCTCAGGAAGTCAAATTTTGCACAGCTCTGGTGACGACAGTTGTCAACAGTCTACCTGCATCTTGTGACTGAGATGATGAGTTTAAGAGGGTTTTAAAAAATCCCAAATGATTTATTAGTAAAAAACAACAACACCCTGGCTATTTTCTTCAAAGTCCAATTCACATCCTAGTTCCGTCAAAATCCATGTGGATCTTAAAAAAACCTAAATACCCTGTGCATTATTTCAACAGGAGTGAATAAGCTTATCAAAATATTCAGTGTTTTGATGGTGGATAAAATGTTAATGAAAAGCAAGGCAGCTAATCAATAACAAAAATAACTTCATCCTAATATCTGAGTCCTAATATCTGGATGCATCTTCTACAATCAGGTGCAGGCAAATAGCCACCAACTGGAAGTCTAATTAAATAGGATTAGGAAGAAACGTCATTGTCTTGTACAAAAGGTCTTCTATTTTCTTTGGAACTGAAAATGAGATTTGGTCATGCACCACTAATACAGCCAACCCGTTTAGGCGCTGGGATAGTTACACTTACACAAAGACTATTTTCAAAGAGACATTTCAGCATTTGCTAAACAACACACAGTATAGATGGTTTCCAAATTTTAAAAAAGGGAGAGTGGGCAGGCATTTGGGCAAGTATGTGAATAATCCAGAAGATGTCGATAAAAGACAATTGCCTAAAGAGCTTTTGCCAATATCTTCTGGGATATTCATATATCTGCCCACCTTCTTCAAATTGCCTTAGAGAGTGAAGTGGCAAGAGACATGACTGCCTGGAAACAGATATCTTTGGATCCACTGTAACTCAGGAAGACTAGTGTTCTGAAATGCACTGGGTAGTCTTGGACAAGCCACGACATCTCAGTCTAACCTTTCTGGGGGTGGGGGTGGTAATTTGAAGAAATAACAGGTTAGGATAACCTCATCTACACTGTTCTGATTTCTTTGAAGAAAGATGAATTTACAAATAAATTCAGATGTGAAAGAGGCAGAGCACTGGTTTAAGTTTCAAATAGGTTGCATTAAGATGTATCAGTGAGAGAAATGTTGATCTGATCACCCTTACCTGCCCTCTCTGTCCAAACGTCATTGGAGAAAGATGAGTAAAAAGTGACCTACAGGCTATGTTGAGATCTAAGTTAACCCAAGACCATTGTCACTCATTACTGGTTAAGGCAGAGCAAGTTCACCAAATGTTCTTCTATGGAGATTCAATGTTGTGGTACTGCTCAGAATAGATAGTTGCAGGTGTTGGAGATAAGCAGCTTTCATCTGCAGGACACTGGGGGGCAGTGTGCGTTATCTGGTCACCTGAAATACCTTTCACCTGGTCCTCTCTATGATCCCTGGAAGGGGCGTGGCCCCTTGACCCCATTTCCTCCTTCCTCTTCCTAGCCTCATCTCTTTTTTCATCTGACTACCAACTGGGTAAGATGTGCTGGGCTCCCTGTCCTGTGGCCATCTTACCTGCATACCACATGCAGGGAGCTCCAGCTAGAGGGGGGCTCTGTCCTAAGTTAAGGCTAACCTTTGGTCATAACCAGAAGCTATACAAATGAACTGAACTGTGAGTAAACTTTCTTTTTATAACCTTTATCAGCCTCTGCCTCTGTGTCTCTTTTACTGATAGCAATCTAGCCTGGGTGTTTGGGATAATTCGTTTTACCATGGGAGAAGGGTTCTTCCGCTACTGCTCTGCTACTGAAACCCTCCATTCTCCAAGAGCAGGTTCTCTGGTTTCTTGGAATCTCCACTTTAGGCTCTGACCCATCTTGAGTAAGCAGCAGAAGATGAAGGGAGCCCTGCTTCATTCTGCAGGGACAACATTTAGAATGTGATCCACAAAAGCCAATTAACAGCGCAATCCTGGCTGGCTGGCTTAGTCGGTTGAGATGACGCCTTGCAAGCCTGAAGATCGGTGAATAGCAAGTTCGAGACACGCTGCCAACAAAAAGCGGTGAAAGCCTCTGTGAGGGAGATAAGAGCTGCCAGAAGATTGGACATTTATATATTGTAAAAAACAAACATTAGGGGGTTAGGAAAGCCTGCCCATGTACCTTGGATTAAAGTCAGAGGAGAAATCCAATGACCAAGAAAGGCGGTATATAAATACTTATATTTATAGTATAGTATTATAATTAAGTTTAGACTGGTGGAATGATTGCTCTGCCGGTCCAGGCTGTCGCAAACATGCTGTAAAGCACAACTGTAGCACCTGGAGAGTAAGCAGTGAGGCAGCGAGGGGGCATTCTGAGGGGCCGGATTGGCTTGCTGGGCCTGGGGGGGGGGATCAGAAGCTGCATGCTCCACCGAATCCTATCCCCCTTCCCGGGTTTGGCTGGTGTTACATGGCCAGCTCAATTGTGCGCGCACATTCAAGTAGATCCATTTGGGCAGCTGGGGCTCTACTCGGGGTAAGGGGTTGAATGTCCCTTTACCCTGAAGAGGCCTCGGGCTGTGCCGGAGCAGGCCCCATCCTGCATATGATGCGGTGGGCACCTTATTTGTGCCACTGCATCCTACTAGACAGGATTGGGCTGCCCATCAAAGGATTTGGATTTAAGCTGATTTGGTCCCATTGCTTCAGCAGAGACCACAGAGCTTTTTTATACATTATCTATTGTCAAATACAAGAATGAGGGACTAGTCACTGGCACCCCATTTCCAGAACAGATATGATAGTTAATTTGTGAGACTCCTGCTGCAATTCTATTAAAATGTAGGGCTGATTGCACTTGGCCAAACTGGGAGTTTATTTTCAATCAATACAGACATTCCCACATGGCACTGACATGCTCACAGTGAGCATAGCCTAATCCCAGAACAGGTTCACAGTTGTAGCGGGCTGCATAGGCTGAGATAAGGAGAAATAGTAATTGTGTGAAATGGTCCTCACATTGGCCAAGGTGGGCCCATGGATTATAAAGAATTAATGGATTTGTACTACAAAGGTATGGTTTTCTTTCCAGATCCATTAAACCTTGTTTCTGAAAACCTGACTCCAAAATGTGAAGGGTGGCTGAAAAGTGAATACATACTGTACCAACCAAAGGACACACTGCCTTAGTTACTTCCAAAAGTGAGGTTTCACGTCGGGGGCGGCATGACCCGGAATACCACCTGATGCTGCTTTAGGTCTGCGACTGCCTCCTCTGCACTATTAAAAAAAAAAAAAGCCCCTTAGCACTCTCCTTGCATGGCTTCTTCAGTTGCAGGAGTATGGAACTTCCAGTTTTATTTAAAGGGACTGTGCAAAGCAAGGCTCTCTTTCATTCGTGCAGTCCCAGTAAATCAAACCGGAAGTCCCAGACTTCTGCATTTGAAGAAACCGCTTGAGCAGCATGGTAAGTAGGCAGATGTTCTGCTTTCCACAAGTGGAGAGTGGATCAATGAGGCTTGCATCCGCAGCAGGCTGGAGGGAGGTGGCGACAGACTGGGGGTGGAGGGCACCCTGAATCCTTCACCCTTTCACCCCCTCAATCCACCACTGATGCAACCTGCCTGACCTAGCCTCATGAATGGGCCACCCTGTTTCATGTTTGTCCTCTGATCAATGCTCATGGTCTTCTATTTGCCCCTTATTATCTTCCTCCACACTTGGTCTGAACACTATATCCTACTAGCGCGCGTGCGTGTGTGTGTGTGTGTGCGCGCGCGCGTGCACACACACACACACACACACACACACACACACACACACACACACACACACACACACACACCTCCCTTTCTGAGAGTCCATACCTTTCACATCAACTTTCTATGATACAAGTTCTTCCTAATCTTTGGCATAATTGTCTAGAGACAAGCGGAATGCACATGTATGCCTGGGCCTGATGAATATGCCTAGTCTTTCCTGTCATCTCACAAAGCTCCATCCATCACCATGTGTCAGAATTGGGTACCAAAGTAGTTTATCCCTTCCCCATCATGAAAGAACAGCAACAACAAAAACCCTTACCAAACCAAGGTGAGTTTTCTTTGGGGGGCTTAACTCTTGCTTCACTGTTGATAAAGCAGATCACAGTGACAGACGCAGCTGGCAGTAGCTCACCCCATACATCTTAGCCCAAAACATCATTAATACTAATAAAAATATCACTATGGAAACCAATACACCCAAACAGACTCAGAGTAGCGACCCTTGAAAAAGGCAGGGTCCTCCAGCTTCAGCCAGACATGAATCATTTTTCTTTGCATACTTTAAAGGAATTACCAGTGATATGCAAGGTTGTCACTGCCAAGCACATCTATGGATCTGCAAGTCATTTTCATAAATCAGAAGCATTGGGTCCAGCAGAGAGGGGAGCCCTAGGAATATGATGGAACTCTCTTTGAACATATAATGAAGTGTTCCAGAGGCTGCAGTTATTTTTCTGCTTGTTAAGGATTTTTTTCTTTTGCAGCTTTTGAATTTGATTTTAAATTAAAATGTCGCCAAGAGAATGTTTTATTGGTGATCACCCTTATGATAAATTTATGCCTCAATAATTACTTTTCACATAGTATTGATCCCACTGGCAAGTTCTTTACCTTAGCTTAAAAAAATCCCCAACCCTTTCCAGCAGAAGGTTAAACAGAATTCTTTGAAATTTAGGTTGATGACCATGTAGGGGGGAGGCTGGAAGGAATTTCTTAGAATGAAAGACTTAGATCTGGGGAGGCGGATAGGGAGTGATTATATAAATACAAACTCAGTCAAAGCCACCTGAAAGGTGAAGGAATAAACTTCACCTCCTGCAAGAGAAAAAAAGAGAGTATCAAGTATACTTTAAAACCATGTGATCTTTATAGACAGCAAAAAAAAATCAAACTAGCATAGATATTAAACATAAAAAATTAATCTTAGTGGAAAATGAAAGACCATTAGAGGATATACAGGGATAAACAACTTTTGATTAGCTGTATGGGTATATTAGGTGATGGATCCAACCACCTATCCTATGGCTCAAAGCAATAATCTAATAACTGATTAAAAAGAAGAAGAAGGAGAAGAAGAAATAGACCTGCAATCTGGAGCCGTTAAAATCAATGGGAGTTTAAGCATTTACTTCAGCAGGATATGGATTGGACTCTTGTTTATTAATCAAATGTTAAAACATTGGATTTTAAAATTGGATTTAAATGATAGCAGCTGGCTGGAGCTCCTGTGAAAGGATTTTAGCACTGACACCATTGCTGTAAACAATCTACGTGTGTTTCTCTACTCAGAATGCCCTGATCACGCTGTTCCAGATGACAAATGATTTTTTCTTCTTATTTGATCAAGATAAATTACTATGCTAAATAGATTCCAATTATAACCTGTTGTAATGTACTGTAACATTTAAACTCTCAATTAATTAGTGGGTTTAAAGCAATGGTTCTCTAAGTGTGAGGTAGGCCTCCATAAGGAGGTGTAGACCATTGCCAAGAAGACAAGTATGTACCTCTCAGGCACCTCGCCACTCCCCAAGGCACTCGGTGACAGAGATGACCCCACCCAAGGCCACCCTCTCCCCAACACTTGAACAAATAAGGTTTATGTTTGTTGTCCTTTGGTATTTCTTCTGACTACAATTCCAGATAACCAGGATTCTCAGTGCCAACACACCCCAAATCCATCATTGCATTGTAAAAACTAGTAAAAACTGGAAGCTCCAGACAGTGTTGGAGGTTTCTAGGGCTGCCTAGGAAGAACTAGAAACAACTACCACATCTGTCGGGAACAACTAGGAGAAACTCCAGACATTTTCAAGGGAATTAAAATGGGTTTTTCCTAGTTGAAACTAGTTTTTCCCACCAGGCATGGTACTTTCTATTTTTTACGAAGCAATACTAGAAAACTGCAACACCTTCTGGACTCAGAGCTTCTAGTTTTCACTAGTTAGAACTAGTAATAACGGATTTCAGGTTTTTACTGAAACATATATAAAATATGCTTCCGAAAGTAGACATTCTCTCCCACCAAAATAGACTTTTGTCATGCAGTCACTTTGCCTTGAATCTGAATCTGAAGATCTTCCGCTAAGTGTTTAGAAGTGATGAATGAAGCGATAGATTGGTCTGACAGAGACACAAACAGTCATTTCACAGTGCTAGGATCACATCAAGATGCTGGGATGGAAGGCAGAACCCATTATGCAATTTATTTTTGTTTGTCTTCTTTTTTCCATGCTTATGAAAAAAAATAAAGATTTAACCATCCAATAATGGAGTGTGAGCCGAATAATCCAAGCTGGTGTGGAAATTTATTTATTTATTTTATTTATTTTTCACATTTTTATACCGCCCTTCCTCCAAGGAGCTCAGAGTGGTGTATATATTTCCTCCCCTCCTTTTGTCCTCACAACAACCCTGTGAGGTAGGTGGGGCTGAGAGATAGTGACTGGCCCAAGGTCACCCAGGAAGCTTTGTGACTGAGCGGGGATTTGAAATACCTTCTCCATATGATTTATTTTAAGGCGTGGCGCAGTGGGTTAAACCGCTGAACCATGAGCTGTTGATCGAAAGGTCGGCAGTTCGAATCCGCGACGGGGTGAGCTCTCGTTGCTTGGCCAGCTCCTGCCAACCTAGCAGTTCCAAAGCATGTTAATGCGAGTAGATAAATAGGTACCGCCTGCGGGAAGGTAAACAGCGCTCCGTGTTCCATCTGCATGCTACGCACTGTGGCAAGGAGAGTCATGCCGGCCACATGACCATGGAGGCGTCTTCGGACAATGCTGGCTCTTCGGCTTTGAAATGGGGATGAGCACCACACCCTAGAGTCGGACACGACTGGACTTAATTGTCAGGGGTCACCTTTACCTTTATGATTTATTTGGTGGTTCTGCAAAGAAATAAATATGATGTTCTGGCTGTTCTGAAAGTAACGGATTGGTAGGGCGCATTCACCGTTGTTATTGTCACTTGGGCTTTCAGCGTGTGAATCCACATGATCTGTGCTGGTGCTGGCACTCCCCAAACCAGCCTGAGAAAACTTCTACTTGTCCTGCTCCATGAATCAGGACTCAGCCGCTCCAAGGCACAAGCAAACTGTGCTCTCTCAGGTCCTTACTAATCAGATCTTTTGTCCCTGGGGAATGGTGCATTTGTGCCTGCCACAGATCCTGAACTCTTCTTGGTGCATGAGTAGAATTAGAATATTGGAAATGTTGGGACCACCCCAGTATTGACCTGCTCACCTTAGTCCATCACTGCTTACCTGTGCAACATTTCAAGCCCAATTCAAAGGAAAGTTTTATGTTCCATGGAATAAGGAGAAAGAGCAATTTGACAGTTGAAACAAGATGAAAACACACACCACTTCTAGCTACTGCTAATGGTACACTATCTTCCACTATACCATCTTCTGGAAAGCTGGAGTTTCTCCGAGTACAAGCCTTAGCCTATGACCAAATTGATTTAAGATGGAAAGATCAGACCTCAGCTTAAACATTTTGGTTTTATCAAACCCAAGCTTCATGGTTTTCCCATCTGTATATTTTATTGTGACCCACAGTGGCTTCTGAGTTGTCTCAGCAAAATGCCTTTGTTCACTATGTTATGGCCCAATCCTATTGGCACCATACGCTGCCAGAACGAGCATTCTGGTGGTGTATGGTGCTTTCCGGCTTTTGCAAATGGCAACACACCTGAGCACGCAGGCTGGCTGCCTTTGCAAGCGGTGAGTGGCCAACTCCACACGCCAGTGGACTCCAGATGCCCCCTGTAAGGGGTGGGAGGGAGGTGGGGAGTGGGCAGAATGGGGGCGGGAATGGGCAGAACAGGGCAGTAGCTGTCCCTGTTGAAGGCAAGTGTGGGAGATGGGCCCATGTGCAAGGAGCTCCAGCAGGGCACATCCTTCTCCTAAGATGTCTGGAAAGAAAAAGAGAATGAGAGAAGGACAGGAAGGAAATAGAGTTAAGGACCACACCTCCTGCAAGAACCACAGAGAGGGCAGGTAGGTGGTCTCAGGTGACTGGGCATTACACTGCCCTCCAGAGTCCTGCAGGAAGCATTGCACCAATTCCGAACTGTTGGCACTGCTGCATCCCCACAGGGGGAGTTAGGATTGGACTGTTAGTTAATTTCTGCTGCCTGGCTAGTTGTATCACTTGTAAATCAACCCCTTCATCCCTGCCCCCCCCATGTAAGAATCCATTCAGACCCTTTCACCCAAGGCCAGTGCATCCATGAGGACAACTAAAGCAGTTCAGGCAGCAGATTGGTAAGGGGGGGGGGGGCGCCCATCTTTGTCCACCTAATGACCTCCACTGCTCCACCTTCTCTTCCCATTCCTTGGGTTGAAAAAGAAGAGGGGGACAGAGAGGAACAGGAACTGTGGAGGAGAGAGGAGTGCTGAGGTGGAACCTTGGAGAGAGGGAGGAGCAGAGGCTGGCACATCATTGGGCAAGGAGGGCAGCATTTGGCATGTCACCTCAGACATCAGCAGGTCTTGGGTCAGCCCTGCTTTCACCAGACGTAGTTTAGTTACAGTTCTGCTTTTCATATGCACAACATGATTGGTTGGGGAAATATATCAGATATGAGGAATACAAGTTTTATCTCTGCAGAGCTGGGGGTGGATTCATGGCCTTTTAATGTATCTGATGACCTAAAGGAGTTGTAGAGATCAGAACAGATGATTTTCAGGAAAAGAAAACATGCTTTAAAGTCCATTGCAAAGCAGTGCCTTGTGTTGAATTAGTGTGAACTAAATGCAAGAAGACTTAAGTCTTGAATAAGTGTGTGTAGAATATGGGCCTTTTGGGGGACCTAATGATGCAACAGCTGAACCTGTGTAAGCTGAAATTTAGATATTAACTGGGCACCTCACTTTAAAATCTTCACAGGGAAGAAGAACAAAGATAGCAGATTCAATAGTTAGGCCTGAGCCATGCAAGATGCTGATCAGTCCAGGCATTTAATTTTCTGCTTGCCTAAATCCTGCAATCATAGATCTGTCCTCAGTGTCATTCACTATCCTGTAATCATAGGTCTGGAAAAAGCCCCAAGATCTGCTAGTCTGATCTTTTGCTCAAAGCCAAGAAGTTTCTTTATGCATTAAAATGCTTCCAGCCAGCTTACAGTGCGCCACAAGCAGAGGGCAGGAGCAAAGAAGGAACTCCTTGCCAAAAATGCCTGCCAAATTCAAGGAATGGCTTAGTAAATACAGGGTGAATTGTATGCTCTTGTGGGGGACTTCTTTTTATATTTGAGGGGAATGGGTAGGCTTACCAGATCTCCAACCGGGACAGAGTTCTAGACCTTTAGGAGAAGGAATGTGGGCAGGTGTAGCTTGTTAACTCCTAGAGCACAATACTAGGCATGTCTACTCAGAAGCAAGCCCCATTGTGTTCTCCAGGGATCAAACAGGCTTACCTGGTGATACAGGAATGGAACCTAAGACCTTTGGCACACCAAACAGGTGCTCAGCCACTGCACGATGGAGTAGGGATATGTTCCCGTGCTGACATTTGTTCTGTCTGGCCTATAAGCAGGCTTACCAGATCATCGCTGGGACGGGAGCGGTCTACCCTTAAGGGGGCGGGGCGTGGGGCCCCCATGCCCCGCCCTCTTAAGGGTAGACCACTCCCGTCCCGGCGACGATCTGGTAAGCCTGCCTATAAGGCTGTTCTCAATGTTAATAAAGACTGCAATGCTATACACTCTTACCTGGGAGTAAGTCCCATTGAACACATTCCACTAAGAGCTGGTAAGCCTAGGAATAGTAGACTTCCAGGCCGCTCGAGAGCGGCCCGGAACGTGGATAGGATCCAGCGGGCGGCCCTGGGCTGCCCGCCAGATAGTTAGTCAGGATTGGGCTGTAATTCAGGACAAGCAATCGAGAACTGTGCACCAAAAGGAAACAATATTTTTTTCCATTGAAGATGTCTTTTCTATTATTATTATTATTATTATTATTATTATTATTATTATTATTATTATTATTATTATTGTTATTGTTATTATTATTATAATATAAAAGAAATATCTTGGCCTGGGACATATAAGGAATAGGATGAGGGAGATAAAGAGAGTGACGACCTGGTGGGTTTTGTTTTTTAAACTCTTTGGCTTAGTAGTAACAGGGAGAATCAAAAACAGTCTTTCCCTGGTTCCTAGTAATACAGCATCAGCTGTCTGCAGCTTGCATGAGCTCTAATTTATTACTCACAAATAACTTCCTTCTTATGGCCGCTGTGATTCATGGGGCGCTGTGTCCGGGAGGATGGATTTGTGAGTGACGGCTTCTCTCCACAATTTACCAGGTACACAAACTGCAGGCCCATAGAGGTCTGATTTACAGCCAAATGCGAGGAAGGGGCTTTGGCTTTGTGCTTGCATGGATTTGGGCAGCTGCCTTCTGTAGGAAGGTTGGGAAGGATTGCAAGCCACCCTGCGAGTTAAGCTACCAGATTAAAAAGCCATCAAGTAGCAATGAAAATTCAGAAACAACTGTTCTCCCAGCCTGCTCTGCATCCAAATAGCAATTTAAAGACATAGACGCATTTCTTTGTTATTGCTGATGATGAGTTGGACTTTTTGTTTTCTTCATCTGAGAAGCAAGAGCATGAGTAATAACGGGATATAAACAAAAATACATTTAACACTCAGTGTCTCTATAAGATAGGAAAGCACTGCTTCCATTCTAGGGGAAAGACCACTGGGAACAAATTTGGACCTTGAGAAAGCAATTGCCTCATAGAATCATGGACATGGACAGGAAGGAACAAAAGGCCATGTGGTGCTTCACCACGTCTTCAAAGACAGAACCCCCTATTTAGCAAGGACTTCAGCAAGGTCACAAGCTTGTATAGGCTCAGACTATTCCTTAAGCCAATAGTAAACATATACAGAGAGGCCAGCAGGTGGCGCAGTGAGTTAAACCACTGAATCATGAGCTGTCGATCGAAAGTTCGGCAGTTCGAATCCGCGACGGGGTGAGCTCTCGTTGCTTGGCCAGCTCCTGCCAACCTAGCAGTTCCAAAGCATGTTAATGCGAGTAGATAAATAGGTACCGCTTGCGGGAAGGTAAACAGCGCTCCGTGTTCCAGCTGCATGCTACGCGCTGCGGCAAGGAGAGTCATGCCGGCCACATGACCACGGAGGCGTCTTCGGACAGCGCTGGCTCTTCAGCTTTGAAATGGAGATGAGCACCACACCCTAGAGTCGGACACGACTGGACTTAATTGTCAGGGGTCACCTTTACCACCTTTACCTTAAACATATACAGATGGTATTTTAACTCAAAAATCCATCTCAGGCTTGTTGACATTTCTTGGGTTATGTGATTTTGGCAAACTCAGTCAAACATGAAATTTCACAAGCTGTTGAATGTCGAATACTAAATCCCATTGCATGTCAGCCATCAAGTACTGTATTGTCAAATACCAAATAGCAGAGAAGGAAACTGCATGTGAAAAGTCTGTTTCTTCTGTGCCCCTGGACATCTTCCCGGGAAAAGCAAAGGGTGAAGGGAAAATGCTGGGTCCCAGGAGCGCTTCTTATCCACAGGTCTCACCTCTTTATAACGTCATTCAAGATGCCTGATGCATTTAAGATGGGGGAAAAAATGCAACAATCATCCTGCTTTCTACAATTCAGATAGACTGGAAAATCCCAGAAGTTGAAGAATAGCAAAACCCAGGGAATGGAGAGAGTTTTAAATCAGCACAGTTCATTAGGCCTATATACTTGACCAATTACCACCCACTGTAAGCAAATAGCACCAGAGTTATTTTTCTCCTGTGCAAATATTCAGTGAACAGTTGTTTTCTGCTTCTGTTGATAGTAATAACTATTTTGGTGCTAGCGTGTTTGAATGTCACCAGTTGAATACCATTACTGGTAATTAAACCTTGTTGGTTAAATTAAGCTCTGTCCTACTATGAAAAGCAGGGTGTCTTTTTGTCCTCCATCACAGACCATTCCTTGTTGTTCTACTGTTGCGATTGCTTTATTGCCAGCACCTGTCTATCTTCATAGAAGCAGTTTTATTTTTCACACAGCACAGTAGTTAGTGTCATCATCACTGATGATGATGACCTGGGTCAAATCAGAAGTCCTGGCAGAAAGTGGGATTACTTAGTGGAACACCAACAATTATTATTAGAATAGGAGGCCTCTGAGATCCCCTATAGTCAAGAGGAAGAAGATCCATATTGCATGGTGTGCCTTCATTCTCTCTTTGATGCCATTCTATAACCAAGAGGATCACAGGCTGTTTTAGATTATTATTTGGGCAAGTGTGTCTGGGTACAGTACCCAGACCAGTTTCAGTTTAATGGCTAGTCTGGTCTTCACTAATCTATAGCCTGATGAGATGATGCTATGGAAAAAGTTGCTACCAGTTCCCTCCCATGGCATTTGCTCCTAATCAGTACTGGGAACTCTAGAGAACAGTATTGGACTTGTACCTAAAATCAAATCTTTATGCAGTCATTTACCTCACTGGGCAGATCAGAGTGAATGTCATTCCCCCTGTCTCTGTTCCTTATCTATAACATGGGAGTAGTCATTCATGATTCCCCACAGGGTTGTAAGAAGGATAAACCTGACCATGACTGTAAAGCATTTTGCACCAGGAACTATTTAACTTGGTGATGATGAGAAGGTCCCAGAAGAAAAAAGTGTTGAAAAGCTTGAATGCCGAACTTCTGACAGCTCCTTGTCATGTTCCGCATCTAACAATCTGAGAATCTGCTACAGAAGGTTTGCTTTGTAATCCCATCTCTTTTTGCATACATGAAATCTCTAATCCTGTCTCATTGAGTGAAACAGGCTTTGCTGTTATATCCCCAGAAGAACCCAGACTGTCTTTATATGAGCCACTTGAATAAGGATAGAGTGCCACCTACTGAATCCAGTAGTGTGCTACATGTGATTGCAATCTCTCTCTCTCTCTCTCTCTCTCTCTCTCTCTCTCTCTCTCTCTCTCTCTCTCTGTGTGTGTGTGTGTGTGTGTGTGTGTGTGTGTGTGTGTGTGTGTGTGTGTGTGTGTGTGTGTGTGTGTGTGTGTAAAGGAATAGAATAGATTTGACTGAAAAGTTGAATAAATGTTGTTTGCACCACAGCATAATCATATGCATGTCTATTCAGAAGTAAGCTCCATTGTACTCAATGGGGTTTACTCCCAGGAATAGGATTGCAGCCTTAGGTTGGTAAGACTAGTCACACCACTAGCTAACATACCATTAGCAGCAGACTACTGCCTGCTCCTTTTGAATGGGTTCCATTTTTAGCATGGCAACATTATATTTCCAAGTTCCCACAAACAAACCATCATGACTATTGTTTTGTGCTGAGTCTGCTCTCTCCTTATTACCTCTCCTCATCACATACACATTAGCCCCCTCCCTTTTGTTTTCTGTTCCTTTTAAACACTGACAACCCAATCCTAACTAACTTTCCCGCGCTGATGCAGCCATGCCAACGGGTTGTGCGCTGCCTGCATCTGCAGTGGGGAGCAGTCACGGAGGCCTTCTCAAAGTAAGGAAATATTTGTTCCCTTACCTCAGGGCTGCATTGTGGCTGCATTGGAAAGTTGGTTAGGATTGGGCTGTAAATGCGGTAAGTTGACAAAAAGTCACTATGTAGCTGTGAACCCGGGAGGGCAGACTGAGGCCTGGAAGGGTGCTAGGATATCAGCAGCAGTACCCTCATCTCTGCCCTAATCTTTCCCCCATTTCTCCCCCTCCCCGTCCCATTCCACCCACACCCACCTCCCTCCCGCCTCTCGCGTTGACTTACCAGCACCAGAACTCTTTATCAGCTGGCACGTGGACCCAGCTGCTTACAGCAGCCGCCAGGCCATGCTATATGGTGTGTTGTGCTTTGCGACAGCCATAAAGGACCTTATTCTGCTGGAACACTAGTTCTGGCAGCATAAGGCCCTGTTAGGATTGGGCCATAAGTCTTTTGCAGCAAGAACAACAAAGGGTCTTATGCTAGCTTACAAATGAACAGATTTATTGTGACATAACTAAAGCCCTCTTCATCAGATGACTGCAACTCATTAACAGTGCAATCCTGTCTGCAGCCACCAGCTGCTCCTTGCACACCTGGGTGTTGTAAATATGCCGTAAGGCATGTTTACGACACCCGGAGAGTAAGCAGTGCCAGCGCTGAGGTTGGTGCCGCTCATTCTCCACCGGGCAGAGGACACTACCAGTGGACGCAGGTAAGTCCTGCATTGGGTGGCGGGGGGGGGGAGTGTGGGGAGGACAGAACAGGGCAGAACAGAAGGGGGGATTGGGTTGCCGGGCCTGGGAGGGAGGAGGGATAGCAGCGCGCTCCACCAAACCCTATCCCCTGTCCTGGGCCTGGCAAGCGCTACACGGGCTCCTTGGATTTGCGCTGGCCATTTTGCCAGTGTGCACATTCGAGAAGACCCATAGGGGCAGCTGGGGCATTCCCCGAGGGAAAGGGATGAGTGTCCCTTTCAATGAAATTACAGTATATTTCACATTAATGATCCTATCCTCAATCAGTAGTGTAGGTAGAGGGGGATGCGGGCGGGGAAATGTGTCATTGCCCTGCCCCCACCTCTGGAATGGTTTGGGATCAGGCTGGGGCAGGGCAATGACACGTTGCCCTGCCTGCAGCCCCCCCCCCAGCTATGCTACTGTTCTCAATAGAAAGGGAAGCGAGCCAATGGGGAACTGCTCTTTTTATAAATACGGATGCTCTTTTCAGTCAGTTGTTTGATTGATAATAAAGGAAAACTGTTGAGTCCCTTTCCTTGAATTAACCACAGGAGTCTAGCAATGCGGTTGGGGGACGGGTTACTTGGGGTGGTCCTTGCCTCTACTCTGGTGCCACCTGTGTCATTCAATACTGCGGCAAATTTTAAATGTTGGGGGGGGGTCACAGAAAGGGAACTTACTTCTCTGTATGACTAACGTTGTGGGTGCCTATACAAGCACTAGCTGGAAAGGAATCAGGGCTTATCGGTACCAGATATAACGTGGGGACCCAAGAATGTAGCTCAGCACAGCCCCATGTCCTTTTAACTAGCACTGCTCACTTCCCCAAGGTGAAAACAGAGATGGGCAACATGCCCTTCTTCGCTGTGACATTTTTTCCTCGCTTTTAATTGGCTTTCACCTCACACATAGCTCTCTAGATCATGTAAATAAATCTGATGCTACTCTGTGGTTATCCTTGAACAAATCATCATGAAAACAAGCCCTCAGAGCAAAGCATTTTCTGTTGTAACTGTCAAGGTCAGAGTCTTCTCCAGGACAATGAATCTATTTTTAGTTCAGGGGTGGTGAATTTAATTGCTGGGGAAAGCTATTGGCTTCAGCAACCTTGACAGCAATATCCAGCCTCTTAGTTCACAATGGCTCATTTTGGGGCTCAGACCCATTGCATTGACAAAGGCATTGTTTTGTGCATTTGGTCGCTGACAGTCATGCATGCCACTGAATTCAGCCCATGCTCATTTCTGAGCACAGCTGATGGGAGCAATTGCAGGCTCTGCACAAGGTGTGCAGTTTTCATGGCTGCCGCCCTAGTGTAGTGCCCTTCTTCAGCGACCTGCCCCACATGTGGAACTGTGTGCTAAATTGAGCATTTTGCTTCACCTCCCTTTTCCTGAATGAAGGGCAATATGATGGTGCTTGGTTTCCTTGGGAGGAAAGAGTTATGGAGTTTTACAATATCTGCTCATTTACAGATATATAGGTTGAACAGATAGTAAGTGAGCTGACATATATGTCCCAATGCAGAACTTCAAAGCAATGGGAGCATGCCCGCTCCTGCCAGCCAGCCAGCCCAAGCAGACACCAAGCCGACACCCTTCTCAGGACACCAGAGAGAGGTGGCATGTCTCCTTGCATGGATGGGTGTGCTGCATGCACATACACAGTCTCCCTTCCCCCCCCCCCCCCCCCAGAAATGCACCACCTCTTCCTACTGGGTTCCCAGGCTGGCAGAACCTGCAGACGTAGAGGGGAAGAAGAAGCAGTGCAGTGACTGGAGAATTGGATGATTCTCCGGTCAAAAGAGGCCTGAAAACTACCCAATTCAGAGGGAACAGGAAGAGAAGATAGTGGGATGCTCTGCGCTCCCCACTCTATCCTCTCTGTGTCTCCCTCTTCTTAGTGGAGGGATAATGGGATGGTTCTCAGGAATCTTTTGGCCTGAGACTTGTCGGATTCTCCAGCCACTGCTTCCTGAGCAGGCTGGGGGAGGTGGCATAAAGGTGGGGAGACTCTCCGTGCGTGCCAGCTTGCTACCTTCCCCAAGGCTGTTCAACCTGCCTCATGATCAGGCTGCCCCTGCATTCTTGTTCCTCCTTGAATCAATTTGCATGAATTGTTCCTTTTCACCCACATGACGAAACCTGTATTGTTGTGATTCCAGGAGCCCCAAGTAGCCACTCATCCTGGCCTGGTCTACCCACACAGGAGAATGAGATCATGCAATCAGAATCATGAGTAGTAGAATGGATTGTACCACTTGGGACGTAAGTGTGGGGGATCACAGTTTTGAATGCTTCCCTGTGTACAAAGGTTCCGTGCAAGTAGAAATTAGCACAGCTGGGAGAGGGTTGAGCTAGAACTTGTTTCTGTGATGTGCTCGTTTTTACTTGGAAATATGTATTGTTTTTTTATTAATTATTTAATAAATATTATTTTAAATAATTTAAATATATTTCAAATAATTATTTTATAATATTTATTATTTATTAAGTTTTTATATGGTGGCGCATTCGAAACAACAGCCTATACATGTAGTCCTATTGTGCTACACCCTCAAATGCCAGGCTATACCGAATCATGGCACTAGGAAAGCTCCCTGGGGCAGCCACAAGATAAGATTCCTGGAGATTTCTTCCAATTTATTTTCAGTTTAGATTTTCAAATTCCAGTCAAGGGCAAAACTGCAAATTTTCCATGGGTTTCCTCTGAGGCAAACCACAGAAACTGCATAGTTTTGTACAATGAAAAGGTGTGCTAGAAAAAGGTGTTAAGGAGAGATGCATGCAACTATTAAAAGTATAATTGAAAATGTTTAATTAATCTGCACTTGCATGACTGCATCTTTTGGGTCCATTTATGTCACTTTTTGTTGAGATAAATAAGGCTGCAATCCTATACACACTATCCTGGGAGTAAGCCCCATTGAACACAATGGGGCTCACTTCAGAGTAGACATGCATACGAGTGTACTATAAATCTCATAAGAATTGAACTTCTCTGGTTATAAAGTCCTAATATCCCAATAAATTAGGATGAACTTATATGGTACATAGTAAATCTCCATGATGTCTGGAGAGTTCCATAAATTTTTAAGTATGTGGCCAAATTTCAAATTAATTATTACATTTATCTTTAAAACACAGAATTTTAATTTAAATAATGTTTATGGTTTGGCTCTGTCTGCTCATGCTTACTAGTTACAAGTTTGAATTGGTGTCTCTTCATTCTTGAAATCTTATGCAAGAGGGCCCTCTGCTGGCATAACGTGGTGTTGCAAACACCCACCCACCCCTACAGTTCGAATATTGATGTCACAAATTGCTCCTTAGGTAGAGGAGGGACATAATTCCATAATAAATGCCAGTCTAGTGTATCTTCATATTTATAAAACCATGACATTCAGAGCATAGTTTTTACCGCACGCACGAACACACACCAAAAACATAACTTGCTAAGGTCCAAGTGCATCACTGGGAAGTTGTTACCCCAATTCCAGGTGTGGGGGGCAGGTTGTAGTTACTGAACTGGAAGAGAAAGGCTTTGCACATGCTCAGAGGCACTCATGCCTATCGTCCTTCCTCATGCTCCAGGGATGATCCCTGGTACCAGTTCAGGATGGAGCCCTTGGAAGGAGTGGCTCTGTATCCAAGACATTTGTGCCGCTGAAATAGACAGGCACCCCTGGATTTTGTCACCCCACATGATTACCTAGCTTGCATTTATTATCTGGCGGGCTAGCCCTCTCCCTTCAAAGCTTTCCAAGGTGCTTCAGCACTACTGAATCAGCAGACTTCAAAGTTTAGCTGCCCTGACAGGTCCTGATAATCAGCTTCATTTGATGGTTGTCTTCTTGCTGCAGAGCTCTCCAGCTTCTCCTTATTTATGTGGCTTGTGCCCTGCCTCACTTCCCTGTCCAATCACCTGGGTGCCTTGTAGTGTACTGCAGAGCACAGACATGTAGAACTGTGTTTGTTTTAGGTTTTTTCACACTGCCTACTACCTTTAACTGATTCATTCCTAAATGTCAGAAGTCTAACCCGTATGTTGCCTTCACTCACTTTGGATCTCTGAAGCTTTACTTCAAGTTGGCATGTTTAGAAGAACTTGCTACGCCCCTGTCAATGACATGAAGTTCTAGCAACCTGCACCTCTATTTTCTGTAATATCCCTGCCACTTTCCAATGGCTTAGGTGAGTTCTAAGAGTTCTTATTTCCTACATACATTGTCTTTTTTTGGAGATTCTGTGCCTGTTTTTGTAAACTGGCAAAACTATTTTATTTTCCAGCAAATCTACATATTGATCATACAGTGGTCCACACTATAATCACATCGTGTCTAGACTACTGTGACACACTGTACTTGTGGCTGCCCTTGAAGGCTGTTTGGAAGCTGCAACTGGGACTGTGCACATCAGTCAGGGTACTTTCAGATGCCTGCTGGTTGGAACATGTTACACCTATACACTATGAACTACATAGGCTTCCAGTGTGTTTCCAGCCGCAATTTAAGGTACCAGTTATATTACTGATAAAGCTTTATAAGGCTTGGTTCCTGAATACCTGAAGGACTGCCTTCTTCTACATCAACCTATCTACAGTTTACCTATGTGACCACAGGTAAGGTTGGTGGGACCACGGTTTAGGTATTTTTGGTGGTAGCCCCCCGAATTACGGAATTCCCTCCTCCAGAAGCTTGGTTGGTCCTATGAGGGCTGCTTTCAAGTGGGCAGTGAAAATTTCTGAGAATTTCATTCAACTTTCTCCTACGTTTTGTCCTTAGTTTGTATGTCATTTCTGTTGCCCTTAGGATTTCCTGGCTCACCTCTTTGTTTCTGATTACTGTTTTTGGTTTAATTATTGTTTGAACTGGTTTTAATATTATTTTATTTACCTGTTGTGAGCCCTTTGATGGGACCAAAGGCAGTCTATAAATATTTCAGCTAAATGCATAATACTATATATACCTATTATATGCTTTGATTTAGCACATCATTTATTTTTCTACAACTACAGCAAATTACCTAAAATACCATCTAATATGAAGTTGGAGGATTAGTAACAAATTCTGTATATTTAAAAATCTTTGGTTTTAATTTATGTTTGTTTCTACTCAATGGTAAAGAAAGCTACAGTGGACATATTATAAACGTAATATATCCAAAAGTGGACATATTGTAAGATCATCAATTTGAACTGCTAAACCACAAAATCTATAGCTAATCTGGCATACCTCTTTCATAATACAAGGAAAAACTCACACGTTTGTCACTTTTGTAGTTGCAGAGAAAAACCTGAAAGTGAAATAGTAGTGGCTGCTGAGTTCAGGAGCTAGAAAGAAGTTATATGACACCCTATATATCAGTGGTTCTCAAAGTGATGGGTCACGACCCACCACGAAAACTGGAAGCAGCTGCTACCTCCTTAAGGAGGTGGCGACATATGGTGACGTTGACGACGTCCCGCTACTGGCGGGAAAAAGTTTGTTTTAACTTACCGGGGGTCTCAATTGCTTCAGGGAGCCAATCTGAAGTGTAAAGGGGGTCATGGTCCCCCTGCACCCTGTGGAGGGCTGGTGTGCCCCCAGTAAGTTAAAAAAAAAACATTTTTGTCCTGGCAGTGGTGCAATCCTGGGAGTGCTGCCGCCCCTGCAAACACAACTTCCCAAACATGGGGAGAACTTTGAGAAGCGCTGGTAGCCCTATACCATCATCCCATATTCTATTACTCTCCAACCCAATTGCAGACCCATCCCACTCATTCTCTCTCTCCATCAAACCAGTGGCTACAAATCAAGTCCAGATTGTAGGAGATACCTCCCTCCCGTGCACACAATTTCCATCCAAAATTAACATTTTCAGTCTAAATGTATGTAACATTCTCATTCTTCTTAAGTTAAGAAGTTTATCAGTTAACATTAATTAGGGAAGCTGGGATTCTATACTATTTCAAAAAACAGTGCTTTAACCTGCAAAGCTCAACTGTCAATCATGATTTAAGTTAAATCATGATTGACAGTTGAGCTTTGCAGGTTAAAGCACTGTTTTTTGAAATAGTATAGAATCCCAGCTTCCCTAATTAATGTTAACTGATAAACTTGCAGAAGTCAGGTTTAACACGAAAACCATTGAAGAAACATCAAAAATTAAAAATGGTAGGAAAGGAGAGAGAAATATTTGGAGATATATATTCATATATAAATATTGGAGAATAAGGGCTATGCTTGCCTGTTTTATTATGAAGGTATTAAGGTATTGCTCACGACATGACATTACACCATGTGTGATTAAACCAATCTAAGAGTACAGGTTCACAAAATAATTTTTGTTCCCAAAGCTGTGATACTTTTCTCAGTGTGATACATGCCTCCTTGAGAAGTTTGGAATAAGACAAAATACACCACATTCAGCAAAAAAGTAAAACTCCTGTCATTCCAATTACCTCTTAATCCTTTTGAAACCTCATTAAGGTGTGGCATCCTGCCTTATTCCCAGAGAGTAACAATCCCTGTATGAAAACAGCTCACCTGAACCACTGTTCTTCCTTTGAGAAAACACAGTACAGTCGGACCTTTTTATCCACGGTTTTTTTATCCACGGATTTGACTCCACACAGATGGCAAAACTGTGGAAGAGGGAGTCCATCCACACTACACTGCCTCTTTTTTCAGCGTTGTCGGGGGCCTGCCAGCCGCTTCCCACCTCCTGCGCGCATCCAAACCGCTGAAAAATGCAGCCAGGAGTCTCTGGCGCCATTTACAGGTTGCTTCCAGTAGTGACCTTTGTTTTTTCAGTCAGTTTAAACAAACTCAGGAGAAGGGAAGCGGCGAAGATGCTGGAAAAAAGGTAATGTGGCACCGCTCCTGAACCCCCCCCCCCCGGATTTCATATAACACTGATTTTCTTATCCACTGTGGTTCCAGGAACAAAACCCCAGCGGATAAAAAAGTCTGACTGTATTTGACTCTCAAGCAAGGCTTGGGGGGGGGGCCTGTATATTATGCTGGGCCTATGAGGTTTCTACATATCGCCAAAGCACATTCCAGTGTAATTTCTGCTCTATCACTGCTAGACATATTCTTATAACTGGAGTTCATAATGGACATTTTCATGGATAAAGAAATTAGCGTAAATAAAAATCACACCAGTAACAACTTGTTGGAAGCGAAAGCTAAAGGCCGGTCTTTTTTTTTTCTCTCTCTCTCCTAGCTTTCAGGAGAAGTGAAATACAGACTGCAGCTAGTGGACTGTGAAATAATGCATTTACTCATGGTTAGAAATGATGTCACAGCCCATTTGCTCCCCCAAAGTGCACTCTTCTGGTCAAAAGATGGTATTGCAAATAAGAAAAAAAAGGGGGGGGAAATAGCTGCATTTCACAATCTTCAGTTTTTAAATACCAACTTCAGTTACATTGTTTTGTTTAAATGCAATGGTATTTCTACATAAAACGTACGCAGTGAAAAAAGCACCCTATTCTATCATGTTCTTTCTTTCTGTCAGGTTTGTGAAAACTATATCCCATGTACATTTGAGGGCTTAAAAAAAACTATTTTGCACTTTTTATAGATTAAAGAAATGGATTGCTATTTCTGGGTCACATATCATGGATACATACAATCTGTTTGCATTCAGGCTGCCTGGAAGGGGGCACCGATGCTGTGAGATACAAGTCTTTGCAGACATGTTGGACAGCTTCGCCCTTCTCCAACTGTAGATGGGGCACCATCCATTCTCCTTTCAGAAAGGGTTCCCTCATCACTTCAGCAGAGAGCGCTGCTGGCCCATCCATGAGGCCAACTGATGCAGGGCGCAATGGCGTCGGCTGATATGGGGTGGGGGGCGGGGGGCCCCAGGGCGTAGGGCGCTGAGGCTCTGGGGGGGTGCGGGCCTCCTTAACTTTCGTTTTTTTCCGTGGTATTTTTTAGTGTTTTTAGGGTTTTTTTTAGTGGTATCGCGGCTTCTCCGCATGTGTGTATGCTTTGTCCCCACTTAGCTTGTATATAGGTGCCTCCAGCGACGATCTCCAGCGACAACCGGGCTGCCAGGGCGCATCAGCAGCGGATTGCAAAGGGTCCGAGGGTGTGGCAGACTTGGAGCACCTTTCACCCTGAGTCTGCCGGTGCTGCCCCTGTCCAACCCATTACTCACGCAAACCACAACGAACTGCTTCCCACTCACTCGAGCAAGAAGCAGATCATTTCCCTCCTTATTACCATGATCCTTGCATGCTGCTGTCAAACCTGGAAGTGCAGGACCTCTGGTGACAACGCAAGGGGTGGGGGTGGGGGGTTGTAGCACAGAGGCGGCAGACCCGAGACGGCATCAGGCAGCGTTCCAGGTCGTGCCTCCCCTGGTGGAGAGGGTAGCTTTGTGCACAGATAGAAATGTCACTTACCAGGTGGAAGGATGCCTGAAGGAAATAGGGTAGATCCTAGGTTTGCAAAACACTCTATGCATCTCATGTTTCCAGAATGTTTGGGGATAAATAAAAGTTGAGTTAGTGGTACTCATTTAACGTCCAGGCCGAATTCCTGTGACAACAGCTTGCGACTTACGTAGTAGTCACAGTATGCAGATGTTACACACACAGATGAAAGTTATTTTAGTACAAGCAACAACCTCCATGGACCTTAGAGGAGCAATCCTTAGCTGCTCTCTGTCTGTCTTACAAGCTTAGGAGTTGTCAAGGTTTCCTGTTGCACAAGACATATCAAGGTAGAGGCGTCGTGACGGTGGGGGCGGTGGGCCCCAAGCGGCGGGTCGCGGGGGTGTACCTGGCGCCAGATCCGTGGCGCGTTCCAGCACTGGCTCCTCTTTATGCAGCCGTTCCTGGCTGCAAGTTTGGCTCTCCTGCTCTCCCGGGTGCCGTTCAGCTCCAAAAAGGGGCCGGAAAGCACCAGGGGGGGATTGTTTCCGTGCCGCCGCAGTGATGTCACGCCCCCAGGGGCAGCTGTGTGGCGTCCCGTGGGGGGCGTCTGGTGTCCTGTGGGGGTGGGGGTGTCATGGTGGCACCCTCCCACGGTGTATTAAGACCAACTGTATTAAGACCAACACAATGTTAGGGCAGGGAGAATAAAGGGGACTAAAAAGCACCCTAGAGGTACCAATCAAATGTATTCAATATTGTAATAAAAAAGGAATGATATTAAGTTAGGGTGGTTGAACATAATATTATATTGAAGATGGGGGGTTATACTGTAGGGGGTATTGGTTATATACTGTAAATCTGTCTGTATATATACTGTAAATCTGTAAATCTGTCTCTGATGGTATAGGCTGCAATCCTATACACACACTGACCTGGGAGGAAGTTCCATTAAACTCTGTGGGGCTTACTTGATGTGCATAGGATTGCACTGTAAGAGACTGAGCAGTGAATCAGGATTTCTACAGGGTTGTTATAAGGACATCAAGACAATACATGAGAAGCACTTTGCACACTCACTGCCCAATCCTATGGGTGTGATGCGCCATCGCCTCAGCCTCGCTGCCATTCTGTGTCCTGCTAGCAATGGTGTGGCAACCAGGAAGCCTGGCACTGCAAGCAGCGGACTGCAGATTGCCTGCCGGGAGGGACAGGTAAGGTGGTGGCAGGGGCAGTTCGGTGAAGGATCGTAGGCGGTTCGGGGGCAGGGACTGGGCCAGGCCAGGGGCTATTTGAGGGTGGGGGGATCTGAGCAGCTGTGGCACACACTAAGATCCTATCCCCCTTTTCCCGGTCTGACATGCTGCTCCTGACTCTCCTCGGACTTATGCCAGGTCAATAGCTGGCATGGGTCCAAGGAGACCCATTAAGGCCAGGTGCCCTATTTTTGCTGACCTCTCCCAGGCCATCTGGTTGCTCTCCCCTGCCATAGCATGAAACATGCGCTCTTTCAGCAGCGCTGTGTGCTATGGGCTGGTGGGGGACAGGATTGGGCTTTCAGAAAATGCTTTGCAAATGTTAAAATGTTGTTTAGCCCATTGATTATTATAATTAACTTTTTTAATTGTTTATCTAATAAAGTTTATATTAAAAACTATTTTTAAAAGACCAAAATAATTCAGCATTGCGCAGTCCCTAGTAGGTTTTAGGCCTATGGAAAAGACTATCTATTCTTACCAGCCTTTTGCCTGCAGTTTTTTCTGCTCTCTGCGCTTGTTATTCTGCTCTCTGATATTTGTTATTGCTGCTATTCTTTATAGTACTATAGGATGATGTTTTAGATTTTGTTTATTGATTTTAGGATTTGTTGTTTTTGCTTGTTTTAATTTGTTGTTTTAATAATTTCTGAAGGTTGCCCTGGTGGCCTTGGGCGGGGTAGGAGTAGAATTTTTTAAAATAAATAAAAAAACTGATGACCATTGACTCTCCCCTGATAAATGCCACTCAAATATCATGTTTTCAAATGGTATTTTTTATTTATTTCAAGCTTAAGTCAGAAACAAACTCTAATATTTATTCCAAGAAATACCATTTTGTGATTAAACAGATTTTTTTAAAATAAAATATTTATTTGCTTGAACTTTGTTTGTCACCTCTTATAGAAAACAGGGTGGCAAACGGGAAGAATAGCCACATCAGACTCCCGTAAGGCAGCTTCATAAAGACAGGAAATGTCATCAATGTTGTAAACAGCTGACAGCCCCATTTTTCCTTACATCTTTCAGTGGGTTTTATGTTCCAATAATTTCTTACCTTGATAGCTCTCTTCTTTCCCCATGTCATTGTGCACCTGTTCTTAATTTCATGGTAATTGTTTCTATTCTAGTTCCTTATCTTCTCAACTCCATTATTGTAGAAGAACAGAAATCGCCACAGCTAAGGCTGTGAAACACTCTTTGTACTTGATCATCACTTACTTTCTATTCCATAAGGCAACCTAGAAGTGATGGCAAGGCTGCAACAACCTGCCAATGTCTTGACTTTTAATGCCTTAATAATAATAATAATAATAATAATAATAATAATAATAATAGAACAAAAAGAGAAAATTATGAATATGGGTTAATATTATTCTGTTATTTATCACCCTGGTACAGCATGAAAATTATTATTTTCCAAAACTTGCTTATTTTACTGTTCTGAAATACAGTGCTGTATGTTGATTTTGCATCAGTGCAACTAAAGGTCTTTCTGGCATAAGATCACTAAGTACTTGAATGTGGCACCTTGAACGAATCTACACATACTACTGGCTGATTGTGGTTTTCAAACAGTGGGTAATTGATCAATTCAGCTGTTCTGGTTTGAATCGTTTCATTCCTGTGCTCTAGAAGGATAAAATATCCAGTGCTACTGTTAACCTGTAACATCCTTCAATCTTTTAGATTGTTCCTAGATAATGTTTCCGGGAATGGAAACGAAACGTTGGAATTTTAATCATTAGACTTCGGATTTTAATGGATTTCTGTCTGCCTGTTGAAACGTAAATAATGAAAGATGCAAGTAGAACTGTATTTTCGTTTTTATTCAAGTCTGCTTTCTTTTATTGATACATGGTCATGTCACCCGTATTACCTAAATCTTTAATGAAAAGTCTTTAACTTTTCCCTATTGGCCACAATAAACAATTTAGCCCAGGAGTTCTGTGAGTGCTTGCAGGGGTGGGGACAGCGGCGAGGGGTGCTCCCAGGGATCATGCCGCAGCAGGGGAAAAAGTGGTCTTAGCAGCCCTCCGGAGAGTGCGGGGAGGCCCATGGCCCCCTCTGCGGGCCTCCCTGCGCTGTAAATCACTGCTCCGACGCATTTGCGACCACTTCCAGTTTTCATTAAAAAAACAGAAGTGGTTGCAAACATGTTGGAGCTGTGATCTACAGCACAAGAGGCCTGCAGTGGGGGCTGCGGGCTTCCCCACACCCTCCGGAGGGCCGCCAGGACCCCCAGTAAGTTAAAAAAAAGAGCACTTTTTCCCTGGTGGCAGTGCAATCCCTGGGAGCGCTGCCAATGTCATGCTGTCCCCGTCCCTTAAGGGGGCAAAGGCCAGCATCCGGTTCTCCTGGTGGGTCATGACCCACCAGTTTGAGAACAACTGATTTAGCCTAATACTAATTCTAAGCCTGGTTTCTGAGCTTTTTTGACATCACAATTTGATACAGGTCTGTCTTTCTGTGTTCAATGCAGCTTACTCCCAGGAAAGGTTTGTGACCATAGCCTAAGTAACTAGCAAGACAACATTAGGATCATAAGAAACTCTACAATGCATCGATCATTCTTAGTCCTGTTTCTTCTAATATTATATTTCCAGATATTTCTAAAATATATGAATAAAATCAGCATGAGTAATATTAGATCTGCTTGGGGCAGAAAATATTATTATTGTACATATTTTATGTACTACTTTTCAACAAAAGTGCACAAAGCAGTTTACAAAGCAAAATAAAAATTGGAACCTGTTCCCGAAGACACACAGCCCAGTCCTCACTAACTCCCTGTGGAGCAATGCAGTGGTGCCAATGCAGCTACCCCGTGGGGGAATTTTGGCCACTGGAGGCCTCCTCAGGGTAAGGGAAGAACATTAGTTCCCTTGCCCTGTGGTAAGCACCAGTAGGTGCTATGGGTCAATTCAGACCTGTGCCAGCTCAGTCGCTGGTGCAAGTCCGAGTTGATCCATGAAGACGAATCAGGTTCAGGACCAGGATTCCTTGTGGGCCGCCACCACCAAACCCACCCCCCTCCCGGGCCTGATCTGCCCTCCTCCTCGTTCTGCCCCCCCCCGCCCTGTTCAACCCCTCCCTGCCTCCTTCCAACCCCCTGCACCGGCGGGTGTCCAGTGTCTGTCTTTGCGCAGACCCAGTTGCTTGTGGCTTGCAGAGGCAGCCAGGTCCTGTGGACTTGCCTAGTCACACTGACCTAGTTACGATGGCCACAAAGCTGTTTATGCTGATGGAACACACGTTTCGCCAGCATATACGGCAGATAGGATTGGGCCGACAATGTAAAAAAAAGACATAAAAGAGACCCTAGCAAATAGTCAGTGGAAAAGATGCTATGTTGTGGTGAATTGGGACAGTTGCTCTTTCCCTTCTGAATATGAGAGAACCACCACCTAAACCAGGGCCGGCCATCCTTTCAACATGAATGATCCTGGAACTTTTAATGGTTGTATAGGTGCGGGCATTTCAGCAGGTGCAGCTGCTTTAGCAGCACCATCAGCACTTGCAGCTGCCAAGATTCTGTCTTCTACACAACTCTTAAGAATGCAGAGGTAGGCTTACCAGATCCATACCAGGACAGAGTGCTAGACCTTGAGGAGAAGGAATGTAGGCAGGTGTAGCTTGTTAAACCCTTAGAACACAATCCTAGGCATGTCTACTCAGAAGCAAGCCCCATCAATGGTTATTTGGCCATAACATTTGATAGAATACAGATATCGGTAATTCCAATTCTTCATGAAATTACATATCAAATGATATTGTTGGGGTTCGCGTTCAGGGGACCCCGGCAGTGGGGTGTCCCAGGCAAGCTCCGTGCCTGGGACGGTCACCTCTGGCGGGTCGACCTCCAGTCCCTGGCCGGCTCAGGCCTACACTCCCAGGTAAGCCTACCAGTGCCTCAGGATAGGGTCGGGGTGGGGGTTCTCAGTAGCACCCAGTTCCACCTCCGTGCCTGGGTTTGTTGGAGCTAGGTCTGGCTCTCCAACTTAGCGTGGCCAGCCTGCTCCTCCACCTCCTTCATCATTGGCACTGTGGAGTCTCTTTCATCGCTGCGGCTGGTCCGGCTTCAGGCGGTGTCTCGGCTGGACCTCTCGGGTGAGTCAAGTGTTGTCCAGGAATGGCGGCATCGGCGAGGGAGAGGCGGTCCATGTCCGAACACGGGAGGTCAGACTGGGGGACGGGCTGGCCAGGACAGATATATAACATGATGGTAAATACTGTACAAAGTTTTCACAATTTTGGCAACGAGTGCTCTCTCTCTCTCTCTCTCTCTCTCTCTCTCTCTCTCTCTCTCTCTCTCTCTCTCTCTCTCACACACACACACACACACACACACACACACACACACACACACACCCCGAGGGTGTCACCCGGGGCGGTCCACCCCTGCCACCAGTCCACCCCCCCGCCCCCCTAGTGACACCACTGGCAGCATCACCATGGGTTATATGGCAGCCAGCAGCACCCACTTCCCTGTTGCGGCTGCTGTTGGCTCTGCCCTTGGCTCTGGTGGCAATGATGAATGTCCCCTGTCTTGCCTGAGTTTGAACCTGTCCGTTGAGTAATATCATGATGTACGACATTCCTACAAAACAACTTCACCTTATTCATCCTTTTTTAGAGTGTACTTGTTCCTTTTTTGCTGCCTCTGGAAGCCTTTACTTCTGCAAACATATTTCTTCAAAATGAAGTTTGTTTGAACACACTGTTCTACCTTCACACATCAAATATGGACAAGTCTATCCTTAAGTTTTCTTATTATTATTATTATTATGGATTCATTTTCCAAAGTAGGTACAATTCAAAACCATGAATAGGCACCAGCCCTAGTTGACCTTCTTGCTGGGAGTGGACGATCCCTTGCAGATGGCGGTTCTGTCCAGGAGGTTCGACTCAGTTTCCATCTGGCTATAGGGTCACAAGCACTCCACCAACAGAGTTCGCACCTTGAGACCACAGCCTCTTTGAGGTCAAACTTCCTTGGTAAATGAGAAAGCAGCTAACTGCAAGAATCTTTTATCTACTTACACAAATTATACTTTCACAGGTTTGAAAGTAGGGGAATCACCTGCAATTGGATAAATTAAAAATGCAAAATATGACATTCTTATAACAATGAGACTAAGATGTTCACTATGCTGGGAGCAGCAATGCTGATGATGCAGAGTATAAATGTATAAACCACTGTTCTTCAACCTTGGGGTTGGGACCCCAATGGGGTCGCGAAGCCTCGTTTGTGGGGTCATGGCAACTTACAGGAACCAAAATGGCCACTAGGGGGCAATGCTGGGGGTGGTGGTGAGGAATCTGCTGGGGGGGGGCTTCCACAGGGATTTCATCCCACTTCTCCCCTCCCTCTTTCGATTTGATGGGGAGGCGGTGGGGAACCGCAGCTTGGCTCTCCTGTTCCAAAATGACCCCACCGCTGGTGGTGCAGGCAGGGTGAGCTCGGCAGGACGAGGCTGCCGGTGCCGAGGTGGGGGCTGATGACAGGAGCAGGGGGTGGGCAGATCAGGTCCTGGGACGGGGCTGGATCAATGGTGGGTCCCCAGCCTCATACTTTATTTATTTGTTTATTGGGGTCGTGGCACAGAAAAGGTTGAAGACCACTGGTATAAATTTAACGCCGCCAAGAGTTTTTAGGGGTTTTGCTGACACTCTTCCTCTATTTTCACATTAGCTACATTGTTCCAGAACTTTGCTAGTTCAACTAGTTAGCTGCTGCAATTTCCCCTCCCTTTCTTAGGAGTACTGATAGTCTAATTTTGCTGAACCCATTATTAGGGAATTAAGTGAAATGAATTAAGCCTAATTCAATTGTTATTTTAAGCCTTCTCCTTATCACAGTTTTCTGAAGAGTTTCATTCCCTAACTTGCTGCAGACTGGCAATAACAAGCACACCCCTGCTGAGTTGCTCCTGCAAATCCCAACCCTACCCCAGTGGAAGTTTTACTTAATGCTAAGGGGTGTGTTTGGCTGGTGCATTTTAGGCTGAATATTCTTTCTTTAGAGTAGAAGGGATGGTGAGGTGACATGTCACCGCTATGGATCATAAGAGACAGGAACCCATTTGTCATCTAAATTTTAAATGGATATTTAGGGAACCTGGCCAGCATTCCTCAGAGTAGCTGGCAGTTTCTGCCCCAGAAATCTGAAAGGTGATATCAGTTGATATTGGGCCTGAGGGTCATCCTAAGCAGACCTGAATGGGTGTCTTAGACTGGAATAGCATGAAAGACTGGTGATCATATAAGGGATGGGATACCAGGAGCCCCGGACTTGAATCGATATGGGAAAGTGGGTTCAGATTGTGGCATCCACTTAGCCCAGCAAAAGGGAGTGAGCCAGAAGTGTGTGTGTGTGTGTGTGTGTGTGTGTGTGTGTGTGTGTGTGTGTGTGTGTGTGTGTGTGTGTGTGTACGCGTGCACGCAGAACTGCAAATGAAGGGGACAGGATGGTACTTTGTTTATAAACGGAAGAACCAGGCCTTTCTGGAAGTCCCCTACTTCCAGATGTACGTCTAAAAACAAAAATGAATGGCAGTCTACAGGGGAGTTTCCATGGAAAAAGAACGGGGCTTTTTTTTTTTTTTTTTGCACATCACCTGGCTTCTTTCCACAGCATGCAGGCTCTATTATTTTTTCCCCACAGCTACTGAACACCAAGTCTTAAACATTCTTTCCTGTTCAAGACCAAGAACTACAGCAGGTTGGGGAGAGTTCCATGAGGCCCTAGCAATTGGTGGTGGGCTTTTCAGAGATAGGCAGGCCAGCCACAGAAATGAGGCTCGATAAGCAGGTAGCCTTGAACACTGAACTGCTCTTGGTGGGTCCCAACTCACAAATGGGTTATATTTGAACCTAAGGTGAGTTTACACACCAGTGGCACCACCACTTTTTCCTTTTTGTCTAGGTTTATTTTGAGAGAGAGAGAGAGAGAGAGAGAGAGAGAGAGAGAGAGAGAGAGAGAGAGAGAGAGAGAGAGAGCACAAAGAAGGACAGAGTTCCTTTAGTAGTTGTGTAGACTGTAGAAGAAAATTAGCTCAACAGGGAGCAGCTTTTACTTCCTAGACTTAGCAAAATTCCCCCTTCTGTAAAAGTACTGGGGTCTTGCCCTCATTTGCATATCATTGTCCTAAAGAGAGGCAGGAGATAGATGATTTTTTAAAATAAGTAGAAGGGGTCCTGTGTTACAATTTGGGATGAAATGTGAGCTGAGTCTGAAAAGGTTAAGGATCATATTGCTCCAGTACTGCTCAGAAGCCCACATACCATTGTTGCAAATTGCTGCAGGAAGATATGTGGTCCTGGCCTTACCTCTCTGGAGAAGAACAGTCCCGGATTAGTGTAGTGCAGGAGTAGTGCAGCTACTAAAGAATATTCTCCCATGACTTTCTGTGTGAGAATGACTGTGATGGATCAAGGCTGCTGTTGATCAATGTGGACTAGTCACTAGTCCCAACTCTACTTTGTCCATCCTAATTGCCACCACCAGCTCTATGTGAAATACTTTTGAAATCTCTACTCTAAGTCTAGAACTATCTTAGGGAAGAGTTTAGATTCAGGACTGTTGGGAACAAGCAGCCTAACTCTGTGGAGTGAATCTTCTGGCTGTCTCCTCTTCTCTGCCCCTTAGCTAGCAAGAAGGAGCCACCTGGCTTGTGAGTCACTTTGTCATAACTGGTGATGGGTCTCAAAACCGGACTTGAGAAATGCAGTGGTTGGATATTGGGCAACAATTGTAATTATGAGGAGTTCAGGTGATCTTTCAGAGTTTGTTCTGCCTGCCTGCTCAGTAAAGCCTGGAGTTCAGATGAGCTTCACCAGTTAGTCTGCCTGCCTGTTTATTTAGCAAGACCTGGGAGCCACATATTCATAACTGTTGTTTCCTATAAGCAGTAGCTAGCAGAAGTTATCTCACTGCATAGTTTAGAAACAGCTCAGAGGGGGGGGGAGACACATCTCTGTGAGAAAAACATTATTATTATTGATAAGAATATTTATATACCACCTTTCAACAACAAAAAAATCACAGTCATTTACAGAGAAAATAAAATAACTTAATTATCATAATTTCTGAGTAAAGGGTCCAAATAAAGAGCAAATAAAATAAGGGTAAAGTGATAGCCATACCTGCTACTTTCTTTCCATTGCCTAGAGGTGGAACTCTTTAAAGACCATCTATTGATCATGTACAAATGAAGTCAAACTTATTTTGTCAAGTAATTAAAAAAAAATCCACTCCAAGCAGTCAAAGGACTTCTCAGTATCTGGTAACTTTGTTTTGGCTAGTGTGACTAATGATATTTAGGATTCTATGAATATTATCTCCTGGATGCCTCATTGGAATGAAACACAACATATTGAGTCTCAAGTGGGAGGAGAAAATTTTTCATGTACTGAATAAGAAATCATCTCAATCTTTATGACAGTCTAGAAAAGAAATACAGTATCTTTACCAGGCTTGACACTATGTTTGCCTATTTCCCGGAATCCAGCATTTTGCTAGTCTGCAAAAACTGGTTGAACAACGAGATGAAACAAGAGGACATCTGAAAATCTTTTATAAAATCCAGCAGAGGAATCACCCCTTCCCAGAAGATTTATTTTAACTGCTTAACTGTATCTTTAATTTCCTCTTCAGTATATCTTTGTTAAAGAAAATTCATATGTTCTTCTTTTAGATTCAACCTCTGTAGCCAAGTTTAAATAGTTTATGATTTCTTCTAAGTTCTGTTTTTCCTGTTGGATATTGAGTGTAAAGACATTTTGGAAAAAAAAATACAGAAAAGATTTGGGATCCAAATCCAAAGGTTTTCTTCCTCCAATGTAAGGTCTCCTTCCATTGGGAGAAGTTGCCTTTCATCAGAGGACGGGAACCTGCAGTGAGAACGTTTATTTACAGATATGCTGGATTTGCTTTGTTTGATTCGCATGCCAGAAAGTGAACAGTCATTTCTTTTTCATAAGATTTTTTATTCTCGTAAATTAACATTTTCTCAGCTTTGCAGCATCTAATATGAACAATTTCTTTTATAAAACAATTAGTTGTTTGTAAACTTAAATAGATATATTGCATTTATTTCTATCTTCGAATCTAACTACACCAGCCAGAAAATTTCACCTGTCTCCTTCCTTTAAAGTTTGTTATAGGAATGCACTGATGTTCTCTGCATGCAACCTTCAGAGCATCTCATACTTTCTGGCAAGACATATCAGGGGTGTTAAGATTTCAAAGTTGTTATCTAGATACTGGCCCTATATTTCCAACAATTGTGAAATAGCAACTGGTTCATAGTACATCTCTCAGACCTACTGTTTTGTTTAGATTTAACTCTCCTTTAATTCAGAGATGGTCCAACTGACTATTTCATGAAGGTCTGATGTTGTATCATAGCTGGCCGAGGATTAGGAAATGAAAAGCATATCCAACCTAGACTTATGTGTTGGAAAGTTGTGAATAAAAAAGTAGTCCCATATCTACAGATCTTATACATGTCCGCATTAGGTCTAGCCTTTTAAAGAGCTCCCATAGGGAATACTCAAACTCAGAGACTTCTAAAGTTTAGAACTCTTCCTGTCAAGACAAGTTATTCATACAGTCCCCACCAATAAGAGGTCAGGAAAGTTGGTCAAAAAGAGTTCTTGTATGGAATTTTGAATTCCCTTTACCATTATACATCTGCCATCATTGTCACTTGAAACAGGTTACAATGATGAAAGATTAACTAGAAAAATTGATACCTTGCTGATGACCTTGGAGTTGCCTGATTTCACAAACTGGTCCCTGAAGCATGGTGACTTACCTGCCTTTGTCTTCTAATAGGTCTCCTGAAGGAACATGGCGCCAAATTGCTTCTGTCTTAGAATCCAAGAGGCTTTCTTATGTTGGATTGGAGAGTTCAGGCCATGAACTCAAAATAGTTAGTTAACGGTTCTCTTATGGCTCCCCCACAGGCTCTCTAGCTTATCGTATTAGCAAAGCTGTGTAATGGAGCAACTGAGCACTTCAATTTTAAAGCTCTCTAACACTGAAAAGCAAATAAAGACATAAGGACCCCTTGGAAATAATATGTTCAATATAGTAATGCCATCTAGCGGATTTAACAGAGAACATCAACTCGAAAAACCCAGGACCTGTGATTCTAACTGCAAATAAAGAAATAAGGAAAAGAAACTCCAGGCTCCTAGCCAGTCATGATGCACAGAACGAAAGCCCCATTGCTTGAATATTACTGACCTTAAGTCCTAAATCAAGAATGAAACTTTAGTCAAATTAAAAGCATTTGGATACAGTGAAAAGCAACCCAGAAACAAAACCTAGCCTTGTGCTCCTTATCCAGCAAAACTGTTCTTCAAGATCAGTGAAGTCCACCCTGAGATCCAAGAGTTTTTCGAGTGAGTCATCCTGTTGCTCCCAACTCCTGTTCCTTTCCTGTGGCTCTGCACCTGTACAGGCATTTGGGTGAATGCTCTTTTGCAGTGTGATGGGGGGGGGGGGCGTCAGGGAGAATTGTGGGAACCCCAAATGTCTAGAGGTATCGGCTGGAGGCTGGATGGCCTGAAGCCTCTACTGAGTCAGCCTTCTTGACATGTCCCTTGAAAGGTAGGAGAATATATCAGTCCATCTGTAGCACAGATTTGCCTTGTTCTTTCAAATGTCAAACTAAGTGTGCATGCAAACACATGTGCTATAGAGGAGTGTTGCAACCCCAGTTAGAACCAGGGCATCATTTTCCCTGCAGCAAATTGCCCCCCTAAAGTGGCGATCTCAAAATAAATGTATCGTAGACTCAAGAGTTTGCCTTTTTGTGATTCATTCAGTTGAATCAGTGTTGGAAAACCTGTAGATCAGCATTCTGGATTTTAAACTGGCAACCTTTCCTCATGCTTCCCAGCAGAGCCAGAGCCATCAAAGGGGTGTGGAGGGACCTGACCCCCCCCCTTTGGGAGATTTCAGCCCCTTCCCTGACCAGCTTTCAATGCCCAGCTTTCAATGAAAGAGAAATATGAGCTTCTGAAGAGATAAGGAAAAGCAGAGGTGGAAGCTCTCATGGCCAGCAACAATTTGTAGAGAAGTAAAAGTCACGGGTATAAAAGCCATGTAGAAAACTTTAAAATCCAGCCGAATAGAAATAACAATCAATCGATCCTGTCAGCAGTCTCCGGGTTTCCCCAGCACTGTAGTCAGACAAAAAATCGTTAAAATCCGAAGCTAAGACAAATTATAACCTGACGTTTCGTTTCTTGCATCTAGAAACATTTTTGAAGGGCAGTCAAAAGACTGGTAGATGGTATCTGGAGTCAGCACATCAGCTCGTCATTTTGAATGGTGAAAGCACGGAAACGGAGCGATCTCAAGCGGAACTTCCGCGGAAGTTCCGCTTGAAATCGCTCCGTTTCCCGCGCTTTCACCATTCAAAATGACGAGCTGATGTGCTGACTCCAGATACCATCTACCAGTCTTTTGACTGCCCTTCAAAAATGTTTCTAGATGCAAGAAACGAAACGTCAGGTTATAATTTGTCTTAGCTTCGGATTTTAACGATTTTTTGTCTGACTACAGTGCTGGGGAAACCCGGAGACTGCTGACAGGATCGATTGATTGTTATTTCTATTCGGCTGGATTTTAAAGTTTTCTACATGGCTTTTATACCTGTGACTTTTACTTCTCTATGAAAAGCAGAGGATAAGAATTCTACCCAATTGCTCAGTAAGAAGTAAACCTGCATCTACCTCTCACTGTTCCAGCAGTCAGTGAGTGCAAAAGTCCTCGGAGTGCAATCCTGCACAAAGGAGTGACTGCTCTGCCGGTGCCAAGGCCAGTGGCGACCTACCCACCCAACATCCAGCCCGTTTGCTGCACCGAGCAGGTAAGTAGTACCTGTCAGTTGGCAGAGGGGGAGGGCAGACCGGGTTGGCATGGGAGGGGCTGATTTGCTCGTTGGGCCAGGGACAGGGGAGGGCTTATCAGCGGTGTGCTCCGCTGTATCCTATTCACCGTCCTGGACCTGGCCGGCCTTACACTGGCTCCTCGGATTTGCGTAAGCCATTTTGCTGGCACACATCCAAGGAGGCCCATAGGGGCTGCTGGGGCTCTACCTGGGAGAAAGGGACAAATGTCCCTTTTCTTGGATATTGTTTTTGTTCCCTCTTATACCCAGGCAGACGGCTACAGTTAGCTAAATAAACACACGAGGCATAGGCTGAGTGAAGTTGCAAAAGAAAATAGTTTACTCACGGTTCCAGTTCATATATACAGCATCTGGCTAAGACCAGAGATCACTCTAACTTAGGATGGCGTGCCCCTACAGCTGGCACGCCCTGCATGAGGTATGCTGGAAGATGGCCGCTGGGCAGCAGAGCCCAGCATGGCATGTCCTCCCAGGTTGGCAGTCAGTAGAAGAAGAGAACGAGACTGGGAAGGAGAAGGAGGAAATAGGGTCAGGGACCACACCCCTTCCTTGGATCACAGAGAGGTCAAGGTAAAAGGTCTTTCAGGTGACCAGATGACACACTGCCCCCCAGTGTCCAGCAGCCGAACACTGCCTATCTCCAACACCTTTCTCCCGAGGTGTGCTCCAGCTCCGCTGACACTGGCTTGATCCTGCTTAGGATCCGGCACAGCATGCTTTTGCATGCTGTGGCGGCCCTAGACAGGATTGGGCCACCCAAGGGATAAGTGATGAGCACTAGGCACTTATTTTTAAAGCTTATAAACTTAAGATGTTTTAGTGATAATATAATTAATAATTGTAGCCATTTTAAGTGGCCTATACAGTATTGAGATTCTGGCTGTTCTGCGCTGATTCTCCCCCATCCCCATTTACCTTTAGATTGCCTCACCCCAAAGTTTCTCTCTATAGGGCTGCTTCCCACCATGAACTCATTCACTCTGGGATTAAGGAACCTAGCTATAATATCTTTAGCAAAGCAAGGAGAAGGAAGTCTCCAAACGGAGGTATGCAGAGAGAAAAAAAATACTCCATAATGTTCCTGCATTGTTGTTGTTGTTGACTCCGCGTGTTTTAGCATATTGCCTTCTTCTGTGGCATTTCCTGCAAAAGTCAATGCTCACAAATGAGGACTTTTCTCTGCACTTGTGGAGAGAGTTCCTCCGTTCTTTATTTATTTTATTTTATTTATTTTCTGTATTTATATACCGCCTTTCTCATCATCAGATTTCTCATCAGATTTATTCAAGGCGGTTTACATAGGCAGGCTATCTTTAGACCTGATAAGGGTCTTTACAGTATTGTTCTATTCCTATATAGAACCTTCCATGCTCGAGATGTTTTTTCCCTTCCGAGTGCAGCCCTCCTTCTGGCTTGTGCTTTGCACTTCCAAGCTTCACAGTTCACCGCAGTTCACCCTCGGACAGTTATCTTACATGTTCTCTCTCTAGCTGACTCCTCCGCATTCCACCCTCTCACGATGCCTTCTCAGTGTCTTTGCGAGGTTCATCAGCAGCTTCCGTCTCCCATCCAAGCGGGAACAAAGGTTGACTCTGCTTAGCTTCTTCAGGCAGGGCACCGTCTCAAACCTCCAGGCCACACCTCTGCTCTGTTATTGCTCTGTTCTTTCAGGCACTGCTCCTTGTCTGTCTTCCTTCCTTCCTTCCTTCCTTTCTGCTGTTGCTATAATAGGTCTAGGAAACTTCCAATTCTGACTGTACAGGGTGCTTACATTTATTTATTTATTTATAATATGTTTTCATACAACCTTTTAAAATTAAGTGTTCATAAGATGCTGCACACAATAAAAATAGAACCAAGCCATGAGTGCATGAAACGTTGATTTTAGCCACGTTTTGAAGACATCCAACTGCTTTCCCTTCTTCTCCCTCCTTAGGAAAATGTCTAAAGTGCCGGTTCTATCGGCACGCTGCACTTCATGGTTGAGCTATTCCAGTTGGTCTTCTTGGATGAGATACTGTCCTTGGTTGGTAACCGCAGCATTGTGGCCACCATGGCACATAGTAGTACATTTTAAACCTCATTTTTCAGCTCTGGTTTCAAGGCAGCCAGCATGGATGACTCGTCCTCCTTAGCCGGAGCTGCTGGAGTTGAGGACTGAGGCTGTGGTGGGATCTGCAGCTTTGGTGTCATTTAACGGCATTGCTCCCTGCTGCCCTGGGCTATTCATGAAGTAAGATCCACTCTCTGTTAGAGGGAATTCCTGAGTTAATGAACTCACCCCCCTAATAGCCTCCCTCAGCAGGGATCCCAAAGAGATTATTGTCCTCACCATAAAGCCTGTGACACACCGCACATTGCGTGTCTGTGTGTGGCTGGAAAATCCCGGTGTGTGTTCTTTTTTACAAGATCACACAAGAGCGCAGGAGAGCTGCGTTCTGGTGCATGCAAAGTTGAACAAGTCGAACTTTGGTCAATGAGAGGCCGTGTTTGGTGTTGTGGGGGCGGGGCGGTAGCAATGCATTGGGCCAATCAGAATCAAGTCTGAAAATTCTGTAAAGTCTGAAAATCAAGTCTGAAAAACAAGTTTAAAAAGACTCGATTCTGATTGGCTAACAGAGAGTGGTGGCAGGACGTCTTATTCTTCTAAAATCCACAGGTCCGGTATAGACAGGGTGCATTGTGACATGTCGCCTACTCTAGCAACGCACCGGGACGTGACGCAGTCAGACATGTGAGGTGTGTCACAGGCTTTATGGTGGTGTGTGCGTGCTTGTGTGTGTGCGCACACACAGAGGGAGTCATTATAGTTTGGCAGAGTCTGTAGCTTCACATTCAGACTGCTTTCCTGCTCACTTCCCCCTTCCATCTGAAGTTTTTGCTGCTGTTAAGAAGATGTGGCCCTTTTGAGATCACATGTGTATTGCCCCAAGGAGGAACTTGAACCCATGTCTCCTGCTTCTCAGTTGCATTGATTGTTCTCACTAAACTAAAAGTGTTCCCTGGCTTGAGCTTGCTGTTCCAATTTCTGTTCTTCCTTATGCGTGTAGCTCCCACCCCTCTCCTGTGCCAAAGACAGCAATGCAAATATTTTATGGAACGTGCCCTCATAATGGGGCTCTCAACATGTGATGAGTCTGTTGTTGTGCATTCAGACTTTCTACCCACATGTGATGTTGCCTCTTTCTGGCTGCCTGCTAGTGTGTTCTGTGTGAACTGAATTGGTTAAAGTTATAGGGTCATTCTGCCATGACCCTGCATTGATTGGTGCTTTCCATGCATGGCTAATGTGGGGCATTGTTGGTTCACAGCACTGTGATCATTGAATGGAGGTGAAGTTGCCAGGGGGTTCTGTTAGAGTGTCTAATGGTGCTCTTCCCATGATCTGGTCCATAATCAACCCACCTCCTCTCCTCAGATGTACGCCAGCACAATAGCTGACCTGGGTCCGAAGAGAGCATCGGTGACTAGAAATCCACTGTAAACTTTCAGCGCCGGAGCGAGCACTCTGGTGCCGGAAGGCATCGCAAACGTGCCATATGACACATTTGCGCCAACTCGGGAGTGAGGAAGGCTGGCGCAAGGTCAGCCTCCCTCACTCCATCGCCGGACCGAGCATGCTCAACTGGCAGTGGAAGGTAAGTCTCCATCGCTGGCTGCATGGGTGGTCTGACCAGCAAGGGAGGGGGGCCATTGGGAGAGCTGGCCCGGGAGGGGGCAGGGATGGTGTCGGCCATATCCTCATCCTCGCTGGACCGGCTCGGCCGTTACATGACCTCCTCCAAATTCTGCCAGCTTTTTATCTGATGGAAATCCGAGGAGGCCAATAGGGCCGGCCCCGGTTTACACCCGGGGAAGGGAACGAATATCTCCTTCCCCGAGTAGACCTCCGGACCGCCGCATGGCAGTCCGGATGTCCAAATCCTGTGTAAGGATCCGCCGCTGGATCCTTACACAGGATTTGGCTGTTAGTTACATTGGTGACTAGCTGGCCTACTAGGAGGTAAGTAAAATATATATATTACTTATCTCTTGCTGGCTGTCTGATTCCCCCCCCCCCCCATTGCATGCAGTGTGTGCACTGTCAGCGTGGCAGAAGATGACGGGAGAAAGGGTTGGGTCATAGATAATACTGATTCCTTTCATTTATTTTATGTTAGATTTGCAATGCCACCTTTCAGTATTGGCTTCAGTGATGCCCATTTAATCATTTACCCTTATCTTGTAATAAAATTAAGCAGTTGTTTTTCTTTTACCCCTTGGGCAATGGGGAAGAAGGCAGCATTGCAAAAGTGGGAAGGTGTAAGGAGCTGAGATACCATTTCCAGTTTGCCAGGTCTGCAGTAGGAGCAGGGTGGCTTTTCAAAAAGAATATGGCGGTCTTGGGAGTGGTGTCAGCCAGTTGTATATGGCGTTACTTACAGATGTGATTCATAGTGCGCCATTCAAAGACACTGTTGAATATATGTATGATCATCATCATGTGTGTCGGCCCTACTGGATAGTGTGCTTATTGGGGTGATCTAATAGTGATGGTTCTCTTTGGAACTTGTTTTTAATCATCGTTTTGTCCCTTTTCTTGCGTAGGTCTTAAGGTTTGACACTCTGGGGCAATTCACAGAGTTCTACAGAAACATGCTGTAAAATTTTGCCCCAGTGCACCATTTTCTGAGAATATTTCCATGTGCATATGGAATCTGCTCAAGATATTACAGCTTATGGGTGCCGTTGAATTTATTTGAGCCTTTTGCACCCATTTAAATCAAATGGTGGAGCTTGCTTGCGGAATGAATAATAAGATGTTTTCTAGCATGGACAAGTCAATCACATCTGAGCTCTCTAGCTCTGAATAGGTCTCAATAGCCTTGAATCACACAGTTCAGGAGTAATGAAATAGGAGCTCACTACTAACATCTGAACCACTCCAGCACCATGTCCAGATGCTGATGGCATTACAGTGTAATTTATTGCCAGAGGAGCGGCTGGGCAGCCCTGGCTAAAAGATTGCTTGCAATAGTTCTAGAGTTTATACCTAGTTCTCTGCTTCAGGAAGGATTTGCAGCTATGATTTGTTCTCTGTGTAGCTCTATAAATACTGATCCCAGCCTGTTATATACGATGACAGCTCTACACCTCTCTGGGTGATATATCCCCAGCCTGTGTACTTGTCTGCAAATAATTTTGCTTTCAGCTGTATTGTGCTGTTGAGTACAAGGAAGAGATAAAACAGAAGAGTGATCCAAAAACCAGATAACAGCAGCAGCAAAGGCCATAGCGAAGGCTAGTGGCAACCTCCTCGCTCGTTGTGGGACTGTTGGTGCAATCTCAAAGCAAAATGGGCTGTCACCTGTTTCCCTAGAAAGAGGACCACATGAGAATCTCTCTCAGAGCTCCATCAGGCATCAGATAATAAGCTTCATGGACCACCTCCCTTAGGGCATAATCTTATGCATGTCTACTCAGAAGTAAGTCCCATTATATTCACTGTAGCTTACTCCCAGGAAAATGTGTATAGGATTGCAGCCATCCATCCCACAAAAACACCGCATCCTAAATTTTTAGCACGTTCAGGACCAAAACGGATGTGACCTTAAATGCAGTCATTGTCTAATTTGGGAAATGTTTTCACTTCCAAATAGCTGTTGCACAGGGCCCTGATCTGGATTGGGATTTGGGAACCACAGACACAGGTAGAGGGTTAAACTCTGTAATTCTGCACCATTTCCCATCATAAAATTGTCCCCTGGTGCTGCTATAGATCCCCGAAGGTTCCATTTGCTGCAATAGCACTTTCAGGGGCCTGGAACAGTTTTGGTGTGCGTGTGTGTATATGGGGGGCTTCTGACAGGAAAACAACATGGGATGAACCTTGAACACCCTGTACCTCCACGCAAGGGTGGCATCAGTGGTCCGCCAGGGCAAGCACAGCCTGAAGGCCCATTCCTATTGGTCTACTTGGCCACATTATCACCAATGCATTTTTCAACTATTTTTTCTTAAATCACCTATAAAGTTGGCACTCAAAATTGAGTCATTATTAAACACAGTGCAAATTTATAGCACTGACATTGTAATTGACTTTGGATTGGAAAAGTGTCCAACACTGTCAATAAACAGAGGGAAATTGGCAAATAGCGAAATTGGCAAAAATGCCCAATGGCATTGGAACCGCTGCAAAAGAATAATATTCCAGTGATCAAAAATTGGTGGAACCACAAAGCTGAAGAGGTTATTGACAATGGACAAGTGAATTTTCTTTTGGGGGGGGGGGTCATATTCAAACAAACACCTAGCCCACAACACCCCTGATTTGACAATTGTTGAAAGAATCAGGTCTCTCTGGATAGTGGATGTAGCAATACCTGGAGATGCAAGAATTGAAGAGAAAGAACAGGAAAAGATCATGAAGTATAAAGATTTGCAAATTGAAGTCAAATGCCTATAGCAGAAAAAGGTGAAATTGCACCAATCATTGTCGGCGCTCTAGACACAATACCAAAAGACTTTGAAAAACACCTGAACATCGGTGTCAGTGAAATACACTGTCCTAAACCCTCATGTATGTTCCTGGGGCCTAAATAACTCATCATTGCTCTCTCCAGTAACCTCCTCCAGTGGATTAACCATCAAATTATTTGTACTACCTGCTTCCTTTTCTGCAGCATCCAGCATTAAACTGGTTAGACCAGGACAACACAACTGGGAGTTCATGTGAGTAAAATTCTCTAGACACTAGGTAAGCATCAACCTTGCCCTAGGAAGATGCGTGAACACAGGTACTCATGTCCATAGAAATGAAACACTCTCAGCGCAATCCTATCCAACTTACACAAACCGGTGTAACCAGCGGTGTAACAAGAATGGGAGGCCCCAGAACAGAAAGGGGATTCAGATCCCCTCCAAGGGGGGATTCAAATGGGATTTAAATCTCCCCTCCCTTCTAAAGCCTCCTGCCCTCCCCTCCCCTGCTGGTTACACTGGTGGGGGAAGTTGGATAGGATTGTGCTGTCTGCACCTTAGCACTGCTGGCCAATCACTCACCGGTGCCCTTTTCCTTCTTTGCAGCACAGGAAAACAGCAAAGGAGCAAGCAGTAAATCAAACAGTGACTGGCGGCAGGTGCGGAGGCCAGAAGCTCTGTAGGCAAGGTGAATAAATGATCAATGTCCGGAATAGCATTAGGAAGAGTCCATTCACTACGCGGGGGGGGGGGGAGTTGCTGCTGCTATTCTGTGATCGTTTTAACAGAAAACTTAAAATGGGGGAGGGAGGCAAGGAAGAACTGTGAGAAGAATCCGCATTTGTCTTCTTCCATAAAGAACAACCTCACTTTATCCTCAAGAGCTTATCTAGGGACAAAAAGGAGCCACGCTGCTCCCATAACTCATGAGATGGCAGATTGCAGATTATTGGGTCAAGAGCACCTTCACTCATGATAATATACTTTTAACTTTTAAAACTTTTAACTGTTTTAAAACTAGGGAATTATTTTTATATTTTTATATTGTGTACATAGCTTTTAATACCGTAATTAAAACCTTTCCTAGTAATTATCTATTTAGTTCAGAGGCCACTCATTGGAGGAAATATAGTGATGGGCAGCAGCCCAATCCTATCCCCCACCAGCCTGTGCAATGCAGAGGCGCCGACAGAGTGTGCGCTGCATCCTGGGGCGACCAGATAGCCCAGGACAGGTAAGTAAAAATCATTTTTACTTACATCCCTGTAAGCCGCCTGTTCGCCAATGGGTCTCCTCAGGTCTACATCAGCTAAACCCGAGAAGCCTCAGTGGGCATGTTGGAAAAGTTGGGCCCAGTCCAGCTGAGAGAATGCAAGACGGGGGGGGGGGGAATGCCGTACCTAGCCCCAGAACAGGGTGGGGGGTGGGGCCCACCCCCCTTGACGCCCCCAAGTAATTAGCATAATTACTAATTAACATAATTATGCTAATTACTTTTGTTTATTTTCTCCTTTTTCCGGTTTTTTTTTTTTTGCTTTTTTAAAAGGTTTTTTAGGGGTAACGGGGCTTCTAGGTGTATATGTTTGATTTGCGCCACTTATCTTGTGTTTAAACGGGCCTCCAGCGACGATCTCCTCAGACGATCTCTTCAGGGGCGCAGAGTTCACGCATGCGTGATGGCTGAACTTTACAGAGTTCACGCATGAGCATAGCAAACAGCCATCACAGAGTTCACGCATGCGTGATGGCTGTTTGCTATGTGCATGCGTGAACTCTGTAAAGTTCAGCCATCACGCATGCGTGAACTCTGCGCCCCTGAAGAGATCGTCTGAGGAGATCGTCGCTGGAGGCCCGTTTAAACACAAGATAAGTGGCGCAAATCAAACATATACACCTAGAAGCCCCGTTACCACTAAAAAACCTTTTAAAAAGGCCAAAAAAAAAAAACGGAAAAAAGGAAAAAAAGAAAACGAAACTTAAGATGTCTCCCGCACCCCCGCACCCCCTCCCGCCCTTGCGCCCTGGGGCCCACCGCCCCAGGGCACCACATCAGAGGACGCCCCTGGGGGGGGGATCCCCGGTCCAGCAACAGCCTCTTCAGCACTGTGTTTTGGCTCCCAAGAGGATCCGGCCTTTAGCCAAACCTCTCAGGAATGCTGGGCGAACGATGTCAAGAACGATGTCATCGCCAGTCACTTCCAGTGGTACGCAGCAGGAGAGTGGCGCTGGAGGTGGTACTCGGGTAGGAAGGGGTTGAGAACCCCTGCACTAGTGTAATACTGTCTCATACTTTGGGCTCTTACTTATTACATATACATACCATTCTTCCTCCAAGACTCTCAGGATGATGCATGTGGTTATTCTCCCCCCCTTCCTCCTTACAACAGTCCTATAAGGTAGGTTAGGCTAAGGTAGGTTATAACTAGTGGTATAGTGGTAAGTTTGATGTGCAGGAGCTTGTCATGATACCTCCTCAGCCACGCCCCCAAAGCCATACCCACTAAGACCATACAACCAAGAAAATCTTCAAATGTTTTAGAGTGTTTTCTCTTCCTGCCACTTATTTCTTTCATAGTTCATTTAAAGATTCTCTCATTTCATCCCAAATTCTTGGAGTGGATTGCAATAGTTTAAAACAGGGGTTCTCAACCTGTGGTACGGGTACCCCTAGGGTACCACCCCCTCAACTACTCTCCTGAGGATGACAGGCCCACAGTCACCCCTGGAACCGCATATGTTTGAGGGGGGATTTGAACCCTGGTCTTCCTAGCCCTAACCCAACACCACTACACGACCTCTGAACTGGAACGTTTGTTCATTTTAAAATCAGTTCCCTTCTACTTTTTGTCCTACATTAACAATGTGCACAAGTGAAACTTCCCAGATTAAAATCAGGGCTGGCCCATCCATGAGGCCAACTGAAGTGGTTGCCTCAGGCAGCAGACTGGCAGGGCATGCCCACTTCCGCCCACCTGCTCCCCCTCCCTGGACTGGAAAGAGGGACAAAACCGTGCAATCCTGATAAGACAGAGGTTCTTCTGGTCCAGAAGTCTACGACTCAGGTACTGGATCATCGTCCTGCTCTGAATGGGGTTGTACTCCCTCTGAAGGAGCAGGTCCGCAGCTTGGGGGTTCTCCTGGATGCGCAGCTGCTCCTGGATTCCCAGGTAGCGGCTGTGGCCAGGGGGGCTTTTGCCCAGCTTTGGCTGGTGCACCAGCTGTGACCGTACTTGGATCGTGCAGACCTGGCCACAGTGACCCATGCCCTAGTGACATCTAGACTAGATTACTGTAATGCGCTCTACGTGGGGCTGCCTTTGAAGACTGTTCGGAAACTGCAACTAGTGCAGAATGCGGCGGCCCGGGTGGTTGCCGGGGCTTGTCGGTTCGACTCAGTCGGACCGTTGCTTCGGCGGCTACACTGGCTACCGGTTCGTTTCCGGGCACAATTCAAAGTGCTAGTTTTGACTTTTAAAGCCCTTAACGGCTCGGGTCCAGGGTATTTGAGGGACCGCCTCCTTCCTTATAATCCGACCTGTACTCTGAGGTCATCAGGGGGGGCCCTGTTGACCGTGCCGCCATTGGCGGAAGTGAGGGGGATGGCGACGCGGAGTAGGGCCTTCTCGGCGGTGGCGCCCCAATTGTGGAATTCCCTCCCCTTGGAATTAAGAACGACTCCCTCTTTAGAGGCTTTTCAGCGGGGCCTTAAGACATTTTTATTCAGGACTGCTTTTAATGTCAGACATGGTGGGCTGACTTTTTAACTTTTTAACAAATGGTTATATATGTAAATGCTGGTGACCCATTGGGGTTGTTTTTAATCTCAAGTGTTTTTAATTATTTTAATGTGTTTGTTTAATTGTTTTAAAGTTGTTTATATGTATTTTAATATGTTGTAAGCCGCCTTGAGTGCCTTCGGGAGAAAGGCGGGCTACAAATTCTTTAAATAAATAAATAAATAAACTGAAGTGTGGAGGGCTAGAGTGTCCAAGGAGCAGAGGATGGCACTTCACTAGGGGAGAGGAGAAGCATTTGGCACACGGCGTCAGGCATCAGGAGGTCTTTGGCCGGCCCTGACTAAAAGGTATTCTTAGGCCTACCTTTCACTGGGGTGGTAAACGTTTGTCTGGAGTTGCACCACTTCAGGCTCACGTGATGAAATGCAAAATAAATAAATAAATAAACCCTGCACATAGAAAACTAGGGTGTCAGGGGAAATCATTCTAGCCTAGCCTTCTCTTTCACATGCTAGTTTTATATATGCAGGATTTTTTTTCTTAGTAGAATATTCCATCATGTTACACATACAAAGCTGCAATCTGCAAGACTGTCAGTTATTACGGTATCAGCTAGTACAATTCTTGTTGGTAAAAGCACTGGACATTACTGTACTTTTTTTTGTTCTAGCTGAAGTATTTTAGCTATATCTAGCAGGCTCTCTTTCATTGAAATTGGTTGTAATTGCGGAGCGATGATGGTGACATGAGTCCAATTAGTGCTGTTCCGAATATGACTACATATAGCCACCAGAGGGAGCCATAAGCCCATATTTTATTGAAAGTTTTGCTGCGGAGTTGGAAATTGCACACCAACTTCTGCATTTCGTAATTGCCTAGGCCAGGGGGTAGACGGTGAAACTGCCAGTAACAGTGAAACTGCCAGTAACAGTAAGGGATATAAAAAGAAAGAGGTTCCCTTCACCCTTGTGTAAATAAACCATAGATGAAGAATCAGGATAATTAAAGAGACATCTGCCTTTGTTGTCAGAATTTCTTATACGCCAACATCTTCACCCTAAACACTCAATTACATACACCTTTAATGACATGTCTTGTCAAATGTTGTTCTAGCATGTCTCCTAGTGCAGAAAAGAACTATTTGTGTTTCTCTAAAAGCAATTAAAAATTACATAAAGTTTACACTTGCCCCAGGTCTGGAAGTAGGTGCATGCATATAAATATATTCTTTAAAAAAGCTGCTAGATTTTCCTCTGCTAACTGGACAAAAAGTCACCCTTTAAGTGGTGGTTATCTTATATTTAGCAGCATGAGAACAACTGTCCCTATTCACCCCAGCATATAATCTTTTCCAGTGGCTGTTTGCTGCTGTCGACCTTGTGTTTTTTTAAAATTATGATTTGTAGTGAGCCCCTTTTGGAGAAGGAACCATCTTTTCATTTATTCTGCTATGCAAACCACTTTGAGATTGAGAACTTTTTCTTAGTTGAAAAGCAGTATATAAAATATTTTAAAACAACAACAAATGCTGGAATGTATTGTATTGTAATTTAGGAGTCCAATGGGAAATGTCAGAACATTTTGACATGTATGCATAAATTTCAAAAAGCAATCAAGTGCTTCTAGTAAATTATGAAGTATCATTGTCATTATTTGCCAGTAAAAGACAGTCTCTGCCATGGCCTGGCCTGGGTGCCAATGTCAAGGGCAAACCTCATGATGAACATTCAAAGAACGGTGAATGCCTCCTTCAGGAAAGGACTCATAGTCACTCTGATTTCTATCCAGTACCACAAAATATCCAGGATTGTGCATTGGTTTTCAGACTTTTTGGGCATATAGTACTCCTCTTAGATTTATCTCAGATATACTAATGAATTTGACTTTTCCAACAAGCAATGACAGAAGATATGTTAAAAGAACAATACAGAGACAAGAGTCAAAGAAGCAAGCAACAAAGACGACCTCCTCTGCGGCCCAGGGCAGTGACTCATGGCATCACCCCACCAAACGCGCAGACACAGATGTAATTGGCAGTGATGTGATGTGATGATGCCACCACATCGCCGCCATTTCCGGGCTGCAAACCACTGACTCAGATGCTTTTACGTTGTGCTCTGCTCTTAGAAGAAACACTCAAAGAAACACTTAGAGGTGGTGGTGGCTTCATGATCTCAAGAGCCTCCGAAGGAGGAGGAAGGGGGCGGCAGGCAGATCGTGAAACCACCAGAAGAAGACCATAGCCGGCCGCCATCTTGGCTTGGCCTCACTTGGCAACCTCCCTCATGTGACGCTCCAGCTTGGTACTCGGGGTGGCCTGCCCCCCACTTGCCTACACTACTGGATGGATGTGACAACCTTCCACTTGAAATGCCTCACTGTAGTGCTTCTTTGCAAATAGAGTTGTGTTGGAATAGTTTGCCAGACAAGTATTTGAAATGTTCAGCTGGTGTGCTTTTCAATTAGCAGATGTGGGTAGGAACCACCAGACTATTGATTGGCATGCTAAACTGAGATGCTGACTCCTGAGCAGATGCACTTGCAGGTAGATCATGTGCTTAAGGGGATGGTCCCAGGAAGTGGTTTTTGTGTGTGATTATTTTTCCTCTTCATGGTACATTCCTTTTTAACCGTTCTATAAAACTACTGGAAGATAGCAGCTGTTTCATGGCTGTTTCAGCTAATCAAACCAGAACGTTGCTTTTGTGTTTTCATCATTGAACAGTTTCCCCTGACAAAACCTTTGTAGGTTTGATGCACATTGGGATTCATCTTATTAAAATTAGTAATAGGCATTTTTGTTTTTACTGGTTTTTGTCACAATTTTCTTGAACGAAATGAATGGAAATAAACTGAAGTGTTGGTAAGTGGAAGTCCATGGAATGCAACAAAAAGAAGCTCTTCAGTAATTAACGGGGTAGCTCCTTTATGGTAAACCAGATGTTTTTGTTTAGCCTGAATATTACAGTATTTTGTTCCAACATTGTCTCAGAGATGCATCCCCAGGGCAGTAACTCAGAATGTAATTTTATAATAGCATTTGGTGTAAAGGCTCCATCCGTTGAGGGAGGCTGAGCTGAGGACCCAGCCAGGATCATACAATTTGTACAAATTCTAGAGCTGATTACCTTGGCGTGCTCTGCAGTGGGCAGCTCTCAAACGTCTATGGAAACTTGTGCCTCCAGCTTCTTCTTGAGGGTAGGATAGCATGTGTTGAAAAATCTTCAGCCACTTCCCATTAATTTCTGACATATTCCAAGGTGTTGACAAAGACCTCGGTGGTCTGGACCATAGGAAAAAATGCCTCTCCCCCTATGTGCTCTCCTCCTACCCACAGAGAGCTGATTAGGACGCATTGCTCCACCCACCACTGGAACAATTAGAATCCTAAGGCTGCAGTCCTGTGCACATTTTCCTGAGAGTAAATCCCATTGAACTCAGTAGGACTTACTTCTGAGTAGACATGCATAGGATTGTGCTGTAAGTTGGGTTCTCTGTCTAACACAATCCCATCCCAGTGGAATGTCCTTCCAAGGAAAACCCCACAAAGCCCATTGCCACAAGAAGCACTATAAAGCAATGCCTCCATGATGGGGCCATTTGGTGTGTGCTGGAGCTGTGCATTGTGCCCAGTGGGCAAATTAGTCTTTCTGTTCCCCTCAGAAGTGACTCCCCCCCCACCAACACCAACACACATATTTTAGAGCAAAAGTCTACCTTTGCTTGTTGTTGCTGATGTGAATGGCAGTTTCTCTCAGCCCCAGAACCTTGTTTTTGCCTAGAGCCTTAAATCCAGACATTACAGAGAGAGACTCACCAAATGCCAAAAATATACAGGGAGAGAGATGCTGCTGTCCGCATGACTTTAGGAGGTGTTGGAGGATGGGCAGTGTTTAGCTGCTGGACACTGGGGGTGTGGTGTACTGCCTGGTCACATGTAAAGACCTCCTACTCTAATCCCTCTGTGTTCCAGGAAGGGGTGTGGCCCCTGACCCTTATTTCCTCCTTCTTGCCCCTCACTCACTCTCTTCGTCTCCTGATGCCCACCGAGTAGGATGATGCCAACGCTGCTCCTGCAGCCCAGTGGCCATTTTACAGCTAATCTCATGCAGGGAGCCCCAGCTCTAGGGGGGTTCTATCTTAAGTCTAGGACGTACCTCTGATTGATGGTCAGATGCTGTATATATGCAAAACTGAACTGTAAGTAAACTTCTTTTTGCAACTTCAAAGCAATGCCTCGTGTGTATTCATTTAGCTAAGCAAAGCAGTCTGCCTGGATGGAGGAGGGAACTCTGCTAATAAGTGGGAACGCACCTCCCAATATATGCCTGAGAGCATCTAATCACCCCAATAGGAGGTTCTTATTCTCTCCATCAGTCAGCCAATGGGGGGGGGGGAGAGATGTGTGAATGTCCTCTGTCCTTTTAAACTTTTTGATCCACATTGGGGAGGGGTTTAGCCCTTTCCCCCCACTACCATTTTCCTGATGAAAATTTGATCTCCCAAACTGTTCTTTGCCCCAGCAGGAAAAACATATGTGATCATTGTCTCGGATCAGACTAGACACTTTTCAAAGACAGAGGATCATCTTTTAAAACTGGGGTTTCTTATTTTCCTGTCCCTGCTCTGACTGGTGCCTTTAAAGGTATCCTGACGTGCAGAAATGCAGCAGGTGAAGCTTTCCTTGGCATAGGGAAAAGTCTCGGAGAAACTATCACTTGCTACATGGCTACATGTCAGGCTGCTGTGCTGTTAAAGATGCAGGGGCAAGGGGGGGGCAGTGCAACAGAACCAAGTGGCACAGATCCCCTGGCTGCACAGCTGCCAGCAGTGACAAATACCCATTCAACCTGAAGTAGGAGAACAGCCCCAGTGAGCTGAATGGGGCTGTTTGTGTTCACAAGTACTTTGCTGAATCAGAACGGAGCACTCAGCATCTTGAAGGGTTGGACTCTGCTGGCAGCCAGCTCTGCTGGACCATTAAGCCCAGTCCTTTTCGGTGACAAGCATGATCTGCTTCCTGAAAGCCTTTATAAAAGTTCTACTATGTGGAAAAGGAGGTAAATCTAAAGGTGGATATTAAAAAGCTACCAAGAAGTATGATATTTATACAGGCACTGCTTTTTTTCAACAAAAAACCTCTCAGAATTGTTTATCCTGAGGATATTGCTGCCTTCTCCATATTTTGATGAATGTCTCATTTTGACACTCTCTTATCAGCCTGTTTTTACATCTTGATTCTCTCCCCAGCTCAGCCTTTGAAATCTCTTGGTTTTTATTATTTTCCATCTGGAGCAGCCCCTGAGAGACAGGCAGCAGAGATAACAGAAACCCTGCTCAAGTGACAAGGGATTGGCACATTCTTGAGAAGGCCAGTTAGAGCAAGTTGGCCCCAGCCAGAGCCGGCACCAGTGCAAACCTGAAGCAATCTGAAGGCCGCCAGACAGACAGAGCCGCTCCGTTGTTGTCGTCGCTTCCTGATCATTTGAGCATTTCTCAAAAAGGCATGAAGCCGCTTATACTCAGTCACATCCTCTGAATTGGGGAGGATAACTGTTGCAAAAAGTAAGTGGCGGGTAGTAACTGTGGCAAAGAATGGACTAAAAAACAAAGAGGAAACTGACATCAATAGAAATGGGAAACATCTAGCAGAGTTGCAACCAGCAGGAATTCAGGAGGACACATCCTCTGCTAGTTCTGTAGTCCTGGGGCATCTTTGTGCCAAAGGTCTGGTTTGTGCTAAAGGCCAATGGGTACTTTGCAATGTGTGCTCTCTGCTGTTTCACCTCCTTGTAGTGCAGCAGCCCTTTCTCATCCCTGGCCCTCTTCTTATATCCCCTTGGCTTTGGCTGGCCCCTCCTCCCTTCCTGGTTCCACCCACTTGGCCTGGTCCTAAGCCTCCTCTCCTGAGAGGGGGAGGCTCCGCCTCCTGCGGACACTTGTCATACCTTGCTGCTCCTTTTTGTGCAGCCGTGCTCTGCTCAATGGTCTGATGGCTCATCATGTCCTGCCTCGCTGAAGCCTTTCCAGCCTCTACCAGCCTGTACCTAGCCCTGTGCCTGCCAGGTAGGCCACTCCCTGGGTCAGGTAAAAACAGCCCTGGACAATTAAAAAACAACAACACAACAAACATGGGATGACACCTAGGGGAAAAAAATTGAAAAGCAACTGTGATGAATCCTCAAAATCCAGAAGGTATTTTTTTAATGTACAGTATTTTGAAATGTCATGGATTTTTACACAAATCTTGCCATATTGGAATCCTGCACCAAATGGAGTGGATAATTCCAAGGCTGTCAGGCGGTGATGGATGCTGCAACGCAACTGGTACCCCTCTCATGCAGAAGAACCAATCCTCTGCTTTTCCCTAGTCTAGTGCTTGGATGTGAAAATGTCCCGACAGCAACCTTCCCACAGGCCAGGAGATAATTTTAGTCCATTGTCTTCAAACTGCTGGGAATGATGATGCAAATATAATCAAAAGATTACTCCGCCCTATGCCAACAAGGATTCTCTAGACCTGCAGGGTCTAATGTATACAATGACAGTGTTTTCATACACACTGTTTAAATTCTGTCTCCTGAGATTCTTGAGTTATGTCTGATCAAGGAAGGGAAAGTTGAAGAGAGGCGTTTCCAAGGGGAATGAACATTCTGGCAAATAGGAGTTTTGCATTTTCACTGCAAACCTGATGGAATCAAAGACCATTTTAAACCGCATGTGTAAAGAACACATGAGACTACAACATATTGCCCTAGCTGTTGCCTATTACTTGCACTCCTCCCATGTAAATATATAATCTACACATTTGCTTAAGTTAAATTTATGTATTCTTAAGTGCATGACTGTCAAGGAATGTAACTGCATGGAATCTGCAAAACTGGAGTTAAAAATTACTGCATATTCCTATATGATGCTGACCTTGCAATATGTGTGTCTCCATTTATACTTCATAGTAGATCTTGTGGGCAATTGCACATTGCTGTATGATTCCCAAGGCCATGTCCTCTAGAGAAATCAGCACAAAAACCACAGAGGAATTTTTTATACCTATCCAGTAGCCTGAACTGATTTTTTTTCTCCCTTTTATTCATTTTTTCCACATAAATTACACAAACACTTTATAAAATGAGTACACAAAAAACCATCTTATAAGTGCATAACTTAAAAAAACAAACTGATGAATGCATTACCTAAACTCAGTGAAAATATTCTTTTTCTGATAAATTGTCCGATTGACTATTTGTACCATCGGATTTAAAATGGCAGTGATGCGTAGGTTAAAAGTAACAGAAAACTATATATTGTAGATATCTTTGTATATTCTTGGAGTTTGCGATAAGAAGTGTTGAAATTAATCACAAGCTTTCTCCCACACAATGAAAAGAAAATTGTGGAACTGCTGGTTGGGAAATGGAAGAGGTGCATTCCCCCCCCCCCCCCATCGGAAAGCTGACTTCTCGAGCAAACAAGTAAATAAAATATTGAACAATATCATAAATGATACCAAAATAATCCATCAAGTGAAACTGCATTACCCCTGCAAAAATGCCACAGAAGCCTCAGAGTTATTAAAATATAAGTTGATCAATGCAAGGTCTGTGGTAGCCTGGGAAACCATCAAGCACTGCCTTCACCGAATGGTTTGCAATGTGACACTTACATTCAACAAGAATCCCTGTTTCATTCCTTCAGCAGGGAGAAGAGCATGAGAAAAAAGCAAAGAGGTCCGAAGAATTAATATTTGAAAATTAAAAAAAGAAGAAGTGGTGAGTTCTTGTTTGTTTGTTTGTTTGTAGAATCTAAAGGGTCTTGGCTGGAGATGCACAGGTTGTTAAAGACATTTCAAACACTCCATTCAACTTGGAAGCATGTTTTTGTTTTCTTAAAAATGATCAGTCTGAAAACATATCTGTGATAGAATCCAAACTGTTGCCACCAAACTGAATGATATGAAAGGTTTCTGAAAATTGCTGAAAAAATTGCTGAACATCAGGTTGTTTTCTCCTTAGAAGAGTCTTAAGAGGGCCTTGCATAATTGTTCAGGTTCATTATCTGGCCTTAGATGCTTTAGAAAGGAAAACAATAAAACCCAGAATGAAAGCGATGCCCTTTTATGAAAATATTCCCATGGATCACCATGTGGGTACTTTGCCCAGTAAGGGAATATTTGCTTGCATAGGGCGATGGACCTAGTCTGGTTGCTGGTTCATTCCCTTTTATGGGACATAGATCTTCTGCCAATGGTGTTAAATAAGGCCAGCCATCGTAACACAATAGTCCATGCATGAGCAAGGTCAGGGCTTCACTCACAAGCAGAGGCTACAGAAGTAACGCTGGTTATTTTAGAAGTGTCATCTGACCATGGCTGGAGGTTCTGGAGGGCAAAAAGGGAGGAGTTGTGAACACAGATGGGGTCTGCTTGGATGGGCTGGTTGATAGTTTTCTGGAAGGCTTCTTGCTGGAGTTGCATGAGGATCCGATTAGCTTGCTGCCTCTCTGCCTCCCGCTCCTCTGCAGTTTGCCGCCTGCAAGAAATATATTGCATTAGGTTACACTCGCTCAACAGATAACAAAAGAAACTAGAATCCCAACTAGACCTTGTCCCTTATTCCAGTATATCCTAGGGCCTACTAGACACGGATACAAGTTGAACCTACTCTATTTTAGTAACATACAGAGCAATCCTAACCACTGGCGTCACTACGGGGGGGGGGGGTGAAGCTGTAAGTTCTTCCGTGATCGGAGCCTCCGTTACACGGAAGAACGAAGCGCCCCACCCCCGCGCCTTCCGACCCAGTCAAAGCAGTGAATGCGCGTTGTTTTCACCGCTTTGACTGGGTTGGAAGGCGCGGGGGCGGGACGCTTCGTTCTTCCGTGTAACGGAGGCTCTGATCACGGAAGAACTTACAGCTCCGCCCCCCCCTGTAGTAACACCAGTGATCCTAACCAACTTTCCAGCGCCGGTGCAGCCGCAATGCAGCCTCGAGGTAAGGGAACAAATGTTCCCTCACCTTGAAGAGGCCTCCATGACTGCCCCTGCACTGCAAAATACAGTGTGCGCCCTGTTGGCATGGCTACACCAGCGCTGGAACGTTGGTTAGGATTGTGCTGATAATCTCTTGTTTTTGGTTCTTTTCAGCCACTCTGTTAATCTAGTGACATCACCATCATTTACCAACATGGATATTTCCACCACACTTGAATTCAAGAATACAGTATTATCCTGTTATTGAAGAGGAGCACAGAATGCAAGTTGTTAAATATTTTGGCTGATAATATACCACATAAAAATACCACTACCACAATTACACAGATAGTCAAACTTAGAAAACATGGATTTTATCTTCAAAATATTTTTCTCACTCAAATGTTTTCAGTTACTACAACGTTGAAAAAAGACGTTAATATCAATGTTTTGTATGTAAAGTAGCAACAAAATGAAAATTCTGTAAAAATGTCACAGTGAATACTAACACCAGACAGGTGTTAACAGGTAAGGTCTAAGGTGGGAGTGGTACTGGGGGGAGGTGATTTTGCCATTATAGCCCTTGCATTTGGGGTATGTGAACTTGTAGACAGATTTGTTCTGCTACCTGAAGCAGACAACTGGTGCTCCATCAAACATCTGGCTGTCTGAATTCAGAACCTGGCCAATCAAAAAGTGTCACCTACTACTTCACATTAGTTGAAGGAGCACAGGAAGAGGCCACTTGTGAATGGAAGAAATGTGGATGAGCTGAAGTCATAATGGCAATGTTCAATCTGAGTGATATTTAAAGACACAATCAAAGTACCGGTATTTATGGAAAGGCCAATTCTGTAGCATTATGAAGAAAACACATACTGCAATATTAGTATTGTGTGAAAAAGCCTCTAGTGTCTCTTATGAACACTAGACAAATGTAGTAACAGTGGGATGTATAAGATTGCTTATTATACATGTCTATTCAGAAGTAAGTCCCACTGTGTGCAATGGGGCATACTCCCTGGAAAATGTGTATAGGACTAAGGCCTTGTTGTAGCACAAATGTTCATAAGCAATATATTATAATAAGCTACTGCCTGCTTTATCAGATACATGAGATTTTGGAGAAAGGTTGTACCACAATAGATCAGTCTAGAGCAGCGGTTCCTCAACTTTTCAGTCACTGGAGTCCTTTACACTCCTAAAAAGGAGTCTCGGGGACCCCTGCCAGTGCCAGCACATGCAGGGAGCCCCAGAGTGCCAGCACAAACCAGGCAGGGGAGGGGACCACTTATGGTGTGCTCTGGAGCTCCCGAAGGGGTCTTGGGGAGCCACAGGACTCCTACCAGCACACTTTGAGAAATCACACAGCACCTTTTGTCTTCTTTCTGCTGAGACACACACTGCTACTCTTCTAGAATGTGAATAGATCCTGGCCTAATCTAAATGGCCCAGATTTGAGTTGAAAACAATGAAAGACCATGGAGGAGAGGAGCACAGAAAGGGAGAGGAGAGGAGGGGAGGGGAGAGAGCTGGAACAAAGACCTTTCAAAGAGAAAAGAGGTTGAAAGGGATTCAAAAGGAAATGAATGCCAGAATGAGGAGCTTATCAGGTGTGCTGAAGATTCTCACCCTTCCCCCCCCCCATTCCCTTCTTCTCCCACAGAGTCCAAGCAAGATCCAGTCCTGGCTGGGTCTTCCAGGGTGTGGACAAAGGTGCCTTGGAAAAGAATGAGGTGGCTGCTCCTCCTTGCAGTCATTTCCAAATTGCGTGCATATGTTCTAATTATTTTTTACAACAATTGCAAATCTTTCAACTTAAGTTTCAGAAGGGAGTTCTTAAAGCCCCACCCCCACCCCTTTCAGTTGCTGCATTAGATGAAGAAGATACTTTAAAACAGAATAGAAAGCATTTCTGTTTAAGCTACAGCATTGACAAAAATGTCCCAGTCTATGGTCTTTTGTGATAGACTCAGCCTTCTTGTTCTGTCCCAAGGACCCCCTAAACTTTCAGCTGCAAGGGACATATCACTCACAGCCCAATCCTATGCATGTCTACTCAGACATCAGTCCCATTATAACCAACGGGGCTTACTCCCAGGTAAGTGTGGATAGGATTGCAACCACAGTCTTGCTCCTATGGTGGGCCAGAGTGGGTCAATTATAAAAAAGAATATACAGTATATGTTTTCTTTATAACTTGAAGAATTTTCACAATAGGAGGAAAATATTTGCAATACAGTATTTGCAGCTACAGGGCTTGCTACTTGATATCTCTCTCTCTCTCTCTCTCTCTCTCTCTCTCTCTCTCTCTCTCTCTCTCTCTCTCTCTCAGCCCAGCAGTTGCAGGGGCAGCAGGCAGTGGTAGGGGGGGAAAGAGGAGGAAGTGGGCAAACCATATGTAATTATCATGCCACTGGACTCAACAAACGAGTCTAATGGCCCAATCCTATACCACCACTGCACAAGTAGAACACTAGTTCTGCTGGCATGCACTGTCACACAAAAGCACCATAAAGTACTTTGCGATATCGCAGGGCCTTGCTGTGCCAGTGGGAAGGCTGGAGCTTTCCTGCTGGTGCTGGCAGCGGCCACATGGATGCCTGCCAGAGCAGGTAAATCTGGGCAGGGGCGGGGGAGGGCAGGAAGGGGGCTGAACAGGGAGGGTGGGGGAGGGTGACGAAGGTGGCAGAGGTGGTCAGATTTGGCCAGTGAGGGGGGGATCAGCGGCGCCAACACGCACCATACACTATCCCCCTGGGCCTGAACCACCAACATGGATGAACGTGGACTTGTGCCAGCTATAGATCTGGTGCAGGTCCGGGTTGACCCATTGTGCATACTTGGGCTTACCCCGGGGCAAGGGGGAAAATGTCCCCTTACCCCAAGGAGACCTCCAGTATGCAGAACTACCCCACAGGATGCAGTGTAGCCCGTGCTAGTGCTGCTACATCATTGTGCAGGAGCTTAGTTAGGATTTGGCTGCCCATATGTTGGTGGGCAAGGTGTGGTCTGTGGGCCATAATTTGGAGACCCTTGCTCTATCCCTTCCTGAGCTTACCAAGTTCTTTTTCCAACAGAAACTGGTCCAGTAATTAAAAATGTTTACACATTACCTCTGTGGTATACTATTCTCTACAGCCAACACAGAACCAACAGTTGTCCCAAAACATCTTAGCTATTAAACTAGGCTTGCAAAAGGTGAGAGGGGAAACTGAGGCACAGAGAGGTAAGTGGTCTTGCCTGCCCTCTCAAACATGATATAGAGCTAGTCTTAAACTCTCCAGGACTTGTTAGCCCAGAACTCTCAATGTTAGACCACAATGTGAGATCAGTCAGATGGGGAAATACCAGGCCCAGGCTTGGCACTAATTCATTCCCTGCTGAGGTTCTCCCCCCCCCCCCCAACACTCTCAGATACTTCCTGTCTTTTTATCAAGCCACTCTGATGGGGATTAGGAGGTTGAATGATTTGCTCCTCTATCAATCTATCAACTCCCTCCACTTCTCTCCCACTTGGTAATAAATTGCTTTGAAAATCAGTTTATAACGAAACTATAGAAGAAGATCCCTTTTTATTATCTTTATTGGTATTGACCTTCTTACAGTGTTTCAGCTCATAAACCATTAGAGTTTGGGTAACAACATAAAACGGTTACTGTGTGGGATGTTTGTACATCTTGAGACTTGAGCAATCCCACCAGCTTTTAGAACAGTGAGGGTGGGGGAGACTATATGGGGCAAGAGCATTTTGTGGCAAGGAGGCAAACTTTGTTTCTCATGTTATACATCTGAAAAAAAAATAATAGGGATGTTTTGCATGTGTATAGCACTCCAAAGTATTTCATATGAATTGCTGTAACCCTTACGACTTTATATGGTATTAGTATCTCCATATTGCAGATGGGGAATTGTTGAGGTTGAAAAAGAGTGATCTATTCTAAGGCCATTTAGTGAGTTCAGGGCAGAGGCAAGATGGAAACCAAGGAAGCCCTGATTCACAGCTCAGGGCCCAATCCTATCCAACTTTCCAGCAGTGATACAGCCACAATGCAGCCCCGAGGTAAGGGAATAAACATTCTCCTACCTTGAAGGGGCCTCTGTGACTCCCCCCCCCCCCACTGCAGGATGCAGCACACATGATGCATGGCTGCATCGGTGCTGGAAGGTTGGATAGGATTGGGCCCTCAGTATCTTAGGCTGCAGTCCTACACTTACCTGGGAGTAGGTCCCATTGAACTCAATTAGACTGACTACTTAGTAGATATGCATAGGACTGGGCTGTTCACTTCTACGCTACACGCACCTGCTCCATTGTGGGAGAAAAATAAGAGCACATTTCCCATCACATTAATGCTCTCATCTCAATTTCAAATATACATGGAAGTGAATCCACAGAGTAGATAGATAGATAGATAGATAGATAGATAGATAGATAGATAGATAGATAGATAGATAGATAGATAGATAGATAGATAGATAGATAGATAGATCATTTTTAATCTACTGATCATGACAATAAAAACCACTCTGAACATGTAGGAAGCCCCTGTCCTTTAAATCAGCACAGAGGCTCAGCAATGGTGGCTGCATCGGTGACTGGGGGTGGGAGCTACTCATCTGAGGGGGCACTTGCCACCCCTCCCCTTAGCTGTATAAAAAGATCATGCGTAGTACTGCCAAGGCACTGGGAAAAGATCATGCGTAGTACTGCCAAGGCACAGCCTCGCTCACGTGTATTTTCTTTTAGTAAACACCAGAAACTGCTCAGGTCCGCTCTGAAGACTAAGTGGAGTGGGTGGGTGGGTGGGGGGACTGCGTAGGGGGCCCATCGTGGAGAATGTTTACTCTTAGTATGGGAAAGAGCTAGCGGCTGATGTGATTTATGATTACTGTATGAATATTGTTGGAGATGGGCAGCGTTCGTCTGCTGGACACTGGGGGGCAGTGTGTCATCTGGTCACCTGAAAGACCTTTTTACCTTGACCTCTCTGTGTTCCAAGGAAGGGGCGTGGCTCCCTGACTCTATTTCCTCCTTCTTCCTACCCTTCTTAGCTCTCTTCTTCTTCTGACTGCCAGCAAGGTAAGATGTGCCATGCTTGGGCTCTGCTGCCCAGCGGCCATCTTACAGCACACCTCATGCAGGGAGCGCCAGCTGAAGGGGCGCTCCATCCTAAGTTAGAGTAACCTCTGGGCTTAACCAGATGCTGTATATATGAACTGAACCGTGAGTAAACTATTTTCTTTTGCAACTTCACTCAGCCTATGCCTCGTGTGTTTATTTAGCTAAGTATAGCAGTCTGCCTAGGTGTAAGGGGGAACAAAACTCAAATAACCAACCAATAAATATTTGATATTCTGCACGTTCAGTGACATTCCAATCTTTAAACACTTTTCAGCAAACAAAGCCAGTTGAAAAAGGCCCATGGGAAGAGGGGTAAAGGGGGTAAATTGTACCCAGGCCCAGAGTCACAAAAGGAGCCTAGGAACCAAAAGAGGGGCCCCAGAAAGTTCCTAGGTTCCCAGCTGGCCTCATGGAAAATGAAAGACAGAAGCCAGGCGGCAGCCAACTGGGAGTCCAGGTCTACCGGACAGGTAGACCTGGACGTCACATTGGGAAGCCTGGTAGACCTGGACTCCAGAGACTTTTCCAGCCATTGCTGCCGTTCCCCTGGCCTGTTTTGCCATGCCACCCTCCCCCTTCAAGAAGGGGCTCAAAAGAAACTTCATCCCCCCTGATAAAATGCCTCTCTGAGGCCCTGCGGTTGAGTTGGAGGGCGCTTACTATGAAAGATTAGGAATTAAATGTAAATGCAACTCTGCACAATGCAGCAGCAAGGACTAAGAAGAAGAAGAGCATGTTTAAGTCCCATCGATGTCGGTGGAGTGTTTTGCTTTGCAGCCTGATACTGTGCCGGTTTACGTCGAAGTACTCAGTCTCACTGCTGAGGTCAGTGGCGTTTACTCTCCAGTAGTATGCAGGCCAGGCACGGAATTGCTGCCTTATGCACGTTCTCTGCGTGAGGTCAGTGAGAAGTCAAAAGCTCTCAGCTGGATCGTGCCCTTAATAAATATCTCCATCTACCGCAATTGCCATGTGAATGTCTGCTGGGTGCTACTCATAGTGTAAACCACTGTGCAGCCACTACAAGTCAGGGCTAAGCAACGAGCAGTTTGCCAAGAGCCAGGCACCAAGAGCGCCACTTCCCTACTGCGCGCACGACGACCCGCCCAATTTGAAAGAGCAGAGCTGGCCTGTGCCATTAGCTACCGATTTGCTCTCAGCTGTGTTATTTTCTCTAACATTTAGCTGTGCTGCTGTTAATTCAGCCTGGAGAAGGGAATACAGTACAGTGAAGGGAGCGGATGAATGAAGTCAGGGTATTGTTTTCTGGAAATCCTCACTGGGTCAAGAAGAGAAAAGCCAGGAGGAGACATTCTCCCCCAACCACTGGGGTGACGGTACCCCGCCCAGGGCCTCTGAGAGGGGGGTTAACTTAAGGGGGGTACAATCGTACCAGGCCCAGGGCCAAAAAGGGGTCCCAGGAGCAAAAAAGGGGGGCACAGGACAGGAGCCAAATTTACATGAAGGGAAGGGGCCCAAAAAGAAACTTTGTACCCCCTGATAAAATTCCTCTGAGTGGCCCTGACCCCACCCCGCCAGTCTAGCGTGTTGCTGTTTCAGTCCCAGAGATTCCAATAGAAAACTGAAGCACGTTCTCCCACTGAGCACAGGATCAGATCTCTGGCTGAAATCAAGATGCCTCCAAGTTCCGAACCGGAGCCGGATTGGGGGGGGGGGCTTCCCAGGCACTCTTCCCATCCTCAGTCCGACCGGAGAAAGCGTGGCTGCATGAATAATGCACCGGCTTTGCTTCCACCACAAATTTACTGCCGATGCATATTTAATATTGTTTTGACTTCGTGGAGAAATGCGACCCAGCCGCCTTCCTTGTTTTTTGTTATAATTAGTGATAACAGATTATTAATTTCGGTCTGGGGCATTTTTCTCAGCGAGCAGCACCACTTGGCGGGCAAAAGGAGTAATTTGTCAAAGGAAAGAGAGAAACCGAGCCCGCGCCTCGCGAAGGCAGGCAAGCAAGCTCTGCGCGTCCCAGCCCAATTTGTTTCAAGATCGCCACGGAAAGAGAACAGCTTAGTTACAGCTCGTCCAGACCAGAATGCCTTAATTGCAAATATGCTAATTCAACGAGCACCAGTATTAACTGCACCAGCACCAGTATTAAATGTCTCACAGGAGATGTCCCAGTCAGGCCCCGATGGGACCGGTGGAAATGTCTTTCCCTGCCTGGATTCCACAATCCAGAAGTCAGTCACAATGGGATTCAGTTGTAATTCCCACCCCATTGCTTCCCCGCAGACTTAGGGGAAGTGTACATAGGGGGTAATCCTATGTACACTTCTCTGGAATAAGCCCATTGAATACAATGGGACTTACTTCCGAGTAAACATGACATGTGTACGCTGCAAACATATGCAATGCACTCTTACTTGGGTATAAGCCTTGTCCCGGACAGTGGGGCTTACTTCCGAGTAAGTATGCATCGGATCCGGCTGCACCTTTGGCTGGAGTCAATCATTAACATTTTAGTCGATTATCATCAAGCTTTAAACAGATTAATTACTTGCCTGACTCCATTAAATATTATAGTGCTTTTCAACACAGGTGGCATTTTAGAACTTCAGAATTAAGTTAATCGAGATGATCTCTCTCTCTCTCTCTCTCTCTCTCTCTCTCTCACACACACACACACACACACACACACACACACACACACACACACTCCTTCTTCAGCCGCCACCGCCGCCCCCCAGCCAACTCATTGGGATTCTGGAGGAGAATCCCTGAAACTAGTCCCACAGTGAATGCATTATTTGAGGAATGTATCCTGCTTTCAAAGATGCAGTTATTCCTGATTTTTGTTTGTCTTTTGTTTGTTTGCTTGCTTGCTTGCTTGCTTGTTTTAGGCATTCTATCTTGTGTACACCCAAAGGAGGGCATTTCAAGGTATTCATCCGAGCCTCCTCCACCCCTGCAAGAAGTGCTGCTCCCGGATCTCGCTCAGTCTCAGGAAAGAAGCCGGTGAGAATGTTAATTCCAAAAATTATGCTGCTGCTGCTGCTGCTTTCCCCATTAATTCTTTGGGGCACCTTGAGTTGAACAGACAACTGCAGCGTATAACCACCTTCCCGAAGTTGTTTTAGTGCTGCAGCTGAGCCCAAGGAGGACTGCATATTTTAACTGCAACCTAAAATAAATGTCATTGTTAGCTATTTTGGGCTATTGGGGGGGGGGGGAGCAGGATATAAATGTATAGCAACTAACAACCAAACAAATAAAATCCCCACATAGAGAAAACCAATCCCATTGTAAAGAAACAATAGATCTCAATGCCTGTCCTGTAGAACTAATGTTCTATCCAACATTAATTAATTCTATACTGGGGTGGGGTGGGGGTTCCTATTGGACCACATCAATCCTTACAATGGTTTGAATAGAATGAGACTTCTGAGTAAACATACATAGGATTGCGCTGTAAACCACTTTACAATATTTAAAACAGAATCAGTTGAAATGAAAAGAAGAAAAGAAAAAAGGGGGGAACTCAAAAACCACACCAATTAAGAAAATGAAAAGCTGCTTTTTCTTCCTATAAATGTTAATGCACGCCATAAGAACATTTTTTCGTTGCTGTAGTTTGAAGAAAGGATTTTCCCTCTCTCTCTCTCTCTCTCTCTATTTATTTATTTATTTATTTATTTATTTATTTATTTATTTATATGCCACTTTTCAGCAAAAAATTCTCAAAGTGCTTTACATAGTAAAGGTACCTGAACTCCATTCAGGTATACAACAGAAGTCTAGAATGCTTACAGGCAATCCTCTCCAATTTACACCACTGGTGTTGTAACCAGCAGGGGAGGGCAGGGTGGGAAGGGAGATTTAAATCCCCTTTGAATCCCCCTTTGGGGGGATTTGAATCCCTTCTGGGGCCTCCCGTTCTCACTGCACTGCTGGTTACACTATGGTGTAAATTGGATAAGATTACCCTGTATCTCTCTCCCTAGAAAAGGGAGGGAGGCGTGTTAAAGTACTTTCAGAGCACTCGGAAAGCTGAAATGTGGTGCGCCCATAGGAATACAGTATGAGAAAAGCCCTTCTGAATCAGGTCAAAGCAGGAGAGAAAGGAAGGCATGTTTCTCTCCAGTCACTGCTCTTCTGCAACTGGTATTAAGTATACACGGACTTTTGCAAGGTTAACTTGCAAAGCTTGCATATGAAAACCGACTCCGGATGCTCAATGGTCAAAATTTAGGACATTCTAGCAGAGAGCCAAGCAAACCACGCCAGGGACCAAATGATGTGGACTGTCCGAGTTGGGTAATTTTCAGTCAGATTAAAACTGATGATAGATTATAGATAGGCGCATGGACACCCCGAGTAGTTGACTATTTGCAAGAATACTTAATATCAAATAATATTTACAAGCAAAATAAGCCCCTCTCCCAAACCGGAACTGATTCATCCTCCCATTAAAATAGTTTCAGTTGTAGACAAAATAGTCAAAAGAATGTGGGTGTGTCTGCATATTTTCAAGCTTGTTTGTTTATTTTAAAATAACAGGTTTCCATTTAAGTGTCAACGTGAAAATAAATCCAACTCTTCTTTTGATTTCTTCTTTCAACACGCTTGTTTTAACCCAGATTTCATTTCCTATGAAGAGTTTCATTGGTGGAATTGAAAAATTCCAAAAGTATCCCTTTGTCTTTTTCCAGGGCACCTTTCAATTCTTTCCAGCAAACGCTTCAGATCATCGTTCAATGGAATCAGGGTTCCTCGGGCTTTTGTTTGGATTTTAAAACCACGCCTTTCTGTCATAACCCGCCCCCAAACGCGGTGTTTAGATCCAGATTCAGCACGGAATCCCAGCTTTCGAGCTCATTTTCCACAAACGGGTTTCAGAATCGAAACCTCCTGGGTCCTCCTGGGAAAGCTCAGCACCTCAAGAGGAAATAAAGCGCACAGGAGACATACAGACAACCATGCTCTGTAATCCGCTTGGGGAATGATGGGCCTTCTCCATTTATACACGCTGTGGAGAGAAAGTTTGCTGCCTATTCTGGCCATAAAATCAGGACACCGCAAGGACCAAGAGGGAGAGGGAGCCAGGCGGGTTAGCTTCAAACATTTAACTAGTGAGCCTGTGCTCTATGAACACGTGTTTAAACTTGCTTTCCTGAAAACTTTAGTCAGTTGCAAGAAAGTCATTAGAACACCTTGTCTAAAAGTATTTGAGAGGCTTCTCATAAATAGACCCCTTCTTAGATTCAAACTGGAGATCCAAATTTTGCCTGTGAATCTGTAATCTTTAGAGAGCAGGAAACTAGGAAAGTACAGTTTAATTATTGGGTCTTCGTCGAAGAAGTGTCTTTGACAGACATTAGCAAACCCCCCCCCCCCCTTGGGAGCTGCTGTGTAAATGCTTTCTCGTCCTCAAACCATCTACTCCTGATTACTTCTCTCTTCCCTCTTGACGCCTCTGCTCTTTAGTCAGAATGTCCCTTATGACTGGTTTTTGGTAGCCCCCTCTTGTAGGGGGGCCAGAGGAGATAACTTTCTTTTCCTAGGGTGGGGCAGAACTTTGAAGGGGGATGCTTGCGTGTGCGTGTTTAAACGCTCTGCCAGCAAGGGCACCCACATATGCAACGTCTTTCTACGGCGATATAAGAGAGGAAGAAGAAGAACCAAACTGCAGAGCACCGCTGACATGGGCTCACCTTGGCTCAGTTGTTCGCTCAAACCAAGACTGGTGAAGAAGAGCACACACTCACACCGCCGGAGACAGTTCGCCTCGCTCGGACGCTCGCAATACAAAAGCTCTCCGTTACTTTCTGCCACTATAGCAACAAACCTGACTCTTCTGCAACAAACGTGCTCCCTCTTGTTATTTTTAGAGGCAACCCTGAATACGACCGAGTCCACCCGGTAACGCGATTAACAGACTGGGGGTGGGGGGCGCACCCGTTAGCCCTCTCACCAACAGATCCGACTTCTTCTACAAGCTGAAAATGGGCACCAGAAAGAACGTCTGGATTTGAAACCAAGTGAATTGAGACTGGCTACGGAGCAGTGACACATGATGACAGGCTGTCATTGACAGCCTACAGTGCAGACAAGACACCACCACCCGCAGCGGCAAGGAGAAAACCGGGATCACGCCATAGGCAGGCACGCACGTGGATGACGGGCGCTTTGGACAGGAACCGCGCGATCCAAAGCATGACTACTCTGAAGTATGTCCCATTCTGTAAGTAAGCCCCATTTACCTGGGAGTAAGCCCCATTCTGTTCAATGGGGCTTACTCCCAGCAGGTAAATGTGTACCGGATTGCAGCTGGTTTTGCCTACAATATACAATGCTTCGGACACAAAAGGCCTATAAAGAGGCAGATGTGGGGATGGAAATGTAATCACAAATCCCACCAAGCAGCAGACTCTCCGAATTGGAGCCCACGCACAATACGACTGCTTCGTATTGGAGGAAACGTACTAGGTGGCAGAAATGAGGCAGGTAGCTGGGAGGGAGGCTGAGCTCTAGGCAGGTAGAGAGAATAGATCCCTAAGCAGGATACATAATACATGATGTAGTAACAAATAAGCAATTTGGACAGACGAGTCTGAGACGACATACAGATGAAGTGATGTAGGTAACGGATTGTTTAAAAGGGATAAAATAATTCAGATAGAGATGGATGAATATATTCAAGCTTAGATGATAAATAGATCTCAAACCTCATCGTCGTAACGTAATAGACATCACCTGAGGAGGTGACATCTTGACAGCGGCCCAGGCAGCCATTAATAAACATGAACAACAAACCCTCCCCCTTTAGCGCTCCTCCGGAACGATTCTGGAAGACAATACAATGGCGCCTGCCTGCCTGCCCTCTCTCTCCCTCTCTCTCTCTCTCTCTCTCTCTCACACACACACACACACACACACACACACACACACACGCACGCACGCACACGCACAGAGAGAGAGAGAGAGAGAGAGAGAGAGAGAGAGAGAGAGAGAGAGAGAGAGAGAGAGAGAGAGCACCCGCCAAGTGTTACTAACACGACTTCAGGCCCTAGTCTGGGCACGAAGTAAGTGGCACACACCTCCAGGTTCAGACACTTCCAGGTTCGGCCCGGGCCCTCGAAGGCCAGGAAAAGGCGCAGGGGGCAGGGCCCGCAAGAGTTACAGAGTCCCGTTGACCCTAATGGGAAGGAAGTTGCTTGGAAGTGTGTCCCACTGAGTGCAAGCGGAGCATGCTCCAGATGGTAGACCTCGGCTGGGCACATCGCAGCCGGTTAAGCTGCGCGCGCGCGCGCACACACACACACACACACACACACACACACACACACACACACACACACACACACACACACACACACACACACACCAGCCCCGCCTGACCGCCGCTCACCTCCACTTTGTCCTCCTGTTCTGGAACCAGGTCTTGACTTGGGCGTCGGTCATTTTCAGGGCCTTGGCCAGAGCCGCCCTCTCGGCAGAGGCCAGGTACTTCTGCCGGTGGAAGCGCTTCTCCAGCTCGCAGATCTGCAGGCGGGTGAAGGAAGTGCGGGGTTTCTTCTTCTTGGGGGGCGTCCGGTTCTGGTAGGGGTGACCTATACGGCGTGTTACAGTGAACGGTGAGAGGGCCACTGGAGGGGGAGACAGGGCGGGCGGGGTGGGGGGCAAAGAAGCAAGCGGCGACATGATCAGGAGGGGTTCCACAAGCGTCAGCAGCGGAGAGACAGAAAGACACACAGACAGTCAGAGAGCGAGGCTGGCTGGGGAGGGGGAGAGGAGCCCCCTGAGGGTCTCACCCCACAGGGATGCCCCTAACACTCAAGGTGGGTTGTCACCCGCAGTCCCATTCAGTGGGAAGGTGAACCCAACCCAGGCACTGGGCAAGGCTGGCTCTCCATCCTAACAATTCAGAGGGAGCCCCTAATTTGCAGACCTTCTCCTGCTTGTGAACTCGCCCCCTCACAGTTTCTCTGGGTGGGAGATCACATTGAAAACACGGCCTTACCCTGTGCGACTACTATAAACGACCACAGTCCCATGGCTACTTCAGTGGTTTCAGGGCTTCAGTCTCTTGGGGGGGGGGTGAGATTAGGGGGGAAAGAAGTGGGAGGAATGGGATATTTCTTCAGTGGAGTGGAGAGGCCCTAAACGAGCTGTCTCTTGGTGGGTGAAACAAGGATTCACACCCACACCCACCCCAAGTCACAACAATGTCTGAATCTTAACAATGTATGTTATGGAGGCCTTTGCCAGCGTTTCAACTACAGAAGGAGCAGAGGGGCCCCTTAGATTTTGTGATAGCTCCCCTTAGGGAGCTTGGTTGGTCTAAAACTGGGGAGTCTCAGGCGATGGGGGCATGATGGGGGCCGGGGCTTATGGATTTCACGAAGGACCCCCCTACGTCTTCCCCCAGAATTTCAACACTGGCAGTTGCAATCTTTGGAAAATCCACACAACACCTAGGTCTCTTTCACCAGTTCGGGAATCGATCCTAAAGAAGGACTTGCATGCCCACCAAGAGATTCTGGGCTGTTAGGGCTCCAGGGCCAAAGCTTTGTGCCTCGAGTAACCCTGCTTCGGTAAAAACCCATTGCACCAGGTTCAGAATCTCCTTCCTCTCAAAAACAAACAAAAACAAAAAGCGAGTGGGGAAGATAAATTAACGGGGAAAGCTGCCTTGGTTTTGCCGGCTTCTTTGTATTGTGGGCAACGTGATCAGAAAAATGAAGATCGTCATGGTGAGGTTTATGAAGATGTTGTTTACTAACAACCGAACACCCTTTGTTGCTCGTGGCTGCGTTTCCTAATAACGACCCAGAAAAGTTGTGTGTTTCTCCCTCGCGGGAGCAGGGACAAAAACATAAAACTGAGCATAAAACCATTCTACCCATCAATTGCAGCAGCAATTAGACTTTTTGAATATCCCTTCCATCTGGAAACCTAAGCACACGTGCAGCTCGATGCTAAGCGCGTAAATTCAGAATTAAGCCGCAATAAGATCACAATCTTATGCACACTTACTTGGCAGTAAGTTCCATTGAACTCAGTGTGTCTTACTTTTGATTTAACTCATCCTAAATCAATAATAAGTTTAACACATAATTAAGTCAATATTTTAACGCTAAACAGAAGGGGCTGCTTGCTTCTCCCTCTTTTCTTTATAAGCATCCAGGTTCTACTTGATTTTATGTATCAGGTATTTTAACGCAGTGGGATGAAATTCACAGCAATTGATGCCATGCTTTCTGAACGACAGGAACACTTTGTAACATTTTATTTAAAAATAAAATTCGTTCCCTCCACAAGAAAGTTCAGCAGCTGGCCTTAAACCGAAAATGCAAGTAGAAAATCGCCAGGTAAAAGAGGCGGTGCAGGTAAAAGGAGCACCACTATTATGGAAACTGGACCGGGTTGGACGCCGTTCGCTGAACATTCAATATGGTTTGATTTCTCATTTATTTATCGAGTTCATTTTAAACCGAGAGAACGTGACAGATTTTTTTCAGCGTTCTCTTCTTAGGGGGTTCTTGGAGCGAAATAATTATTCACTCTTTTTTAAATCTTTAAAAATAAAGTGTAGTAAGTGAAAAACATAACAAAACTCCTATCATTTGGGATTCACATCCCAGTAGGAAAACGCTGAAGGACTGATCATTTTTTTCTAAATGCTTTTTGAGAATGCCTTTTGTCCTTTTGCGTCACTTCTGAATACAGTTAAAGTCGTTTTCCACAATCGTTGTACCCCAGTTATACATTACAATTACCGATGTGGCAAATAAAAATGCGATTTAAGAATCTCTTGCAGACCTTCCCCCACCCTTGAATTTTGCCAGAGGCTCCACGTTTGAATTCTACCTATGGACCTTAACCCCTTCTCTACAAATACAGGAGCAATATGGCTTTCAACTGTGGTCAGTTTTTTTAAAAAAAAATAAATCTATTTGGAGGCTTTAACTGGGGCAAAGCGAGGGGTGCTTAAAATATCTGTTGGCATTTAATTTGCCTGTTTGATTTTTTTCTGTTGTAAAAATAATTTCTTATTTATGATTTCGTGGCAGGTCCAATCCAAGAACACAGGAGATCAAAATATACTCATTTTCGATGCCTTATAAAGTAAAAAAAATGCATTGCACCAGGGAAGCAAAGGAAATAACAATACTCTTTGTTTGCTAAATAAATGTCCAAACGTACAGCAGGGATTTTATCTCTGTTATCACCACCATCATTACTACTGTACCTAGTTTTTTGTCCCAAGTCTCACACCAATAATTTGCCAGTCTTTCCAGGAAGGCCTCTCGCCTCTGGCAGGCCTCCAGGTAGGAACCATCTGTAAAGAACAACAAGGCTTCGAAAAATACCCTCGTCTCAAAAATCAGAAGGGGGTGATGTTGTTGGGGTAGGATGAGGAAACGGGTCTGCTTTTGTTGCCATTCAAAGCAGCACAACAGCCGTTTCTGTACTAGTCGCCTCCACCGGAACGAAGCGCCGGGCCTCAGTCAGAGATGGGGGTGGGGTGGGGGGGCCGCCTATTACTAGGAAGTAAATCGAGCCATACCTGGACAAAGAAGAGAAGGAAGAATCTGGACTGCAGAAGTCAAGCTACGCATGGACGCACTTCTATAGACGAACAGAATAGGTTTGGTGGAGTCGCCAGAAATAAATACTAACTAAACTATGGACTAAATACTAACTAAACTTCTGGGGTTCTGAGCTTCTCCAACAAACTCCGAGATTCTCCTTCTTCCTCTCCTTCCGTTCCTGCTTACTGGTTTTTTCCGTAGGTGAACATCGAAGCCCCAATGAAACCGGGGTGAAGACAGTGGAGAAGGGGTTTGGTGTTCAGTCCGTTCCAAACCGGTTTTCAGGCCTACAACCCCGCAGGACCATCTTTGGCTTCGGCCCGATCGTACACTTTTCACTAGGAAACGCATCTAACCTTTCGGATGTCTATTTGTCCATCTGTCTTGTTTGGGGCTCTCCAAACAGTCATTAGTTTGAACTTTAGGACCCCCTGGGAAAAGGTAAGATGCCAACCCTGGGGATATCATACCCTTCTCGAGCGTAAGGAAATGGGAGCGTTATTGATGAAGCTCAGGTTTCATTTTTTAAATTAAAACTGAAACATTACTGCCGTGAAGACGTCATTATTTGCACTGAGGGGCGGGAAATCCCGAAGCTCTTCTGAAAGGCCGTGAAATGTTGCTGGTTTTCTTTAATAGATCTGTCACTAAGCTATGCCTATGCATTGTCATTCACGTTGATTATCACTTTTCTATTTAATGCAACGTGTGTAACAGTGCAGATCCCTCATAGCATTCGGGAGACCCCACGAAAAGCTGGATCCCAAAAGAGGCACAAAGGGGGGCATAGTCCCCAGGACTGAGCTACTATCGATCGTCCTCTATCATCCCTCCTAGCCACATCTGGATTCTGCCTTTTCATTATTTATATTACAGATCACTATCACTTTATACCGTCTGTCCTAGGAAAAGTTTTGTATAGAATAGATAAAATCTCTCTCTCTCTCTCTCTCTCTCTCTCTCTCTCTCTCTCTCTCTCTCTCTCTCTCTCTCTCTCTCCCCCCCACACACACACACACACACACACTTAGAGAGAGATTTATATATACACAACTTACAATAATGCATAAAAACAGCCATTAGATTTTTAAAAATGCACATAGAAAATCCCAGGGATGGCTGGTTTTTTATCTAGTTTATCAGCCTAGCAATTTGGTTAAGTTGGGATATTAAAGATTGTCTATCAAATTAAAATAGTTTGTGTGCATTGTATATTATTATTATTATTATTATTATTATTATTATTATTATTATTTCTCTCGGGGAGAAGAATAATTCACTTGCATGACTGAATTGTTAAGATGTTGTTAAGACTTGTACAATCTATTAAGAATTGTTAAGAATCTATAGAAAAATCTGGGGGCTGAAATGGTGGGGCCGATAATCCCATTATTTTTTTTTTAAAAAATGCTGTTTAATCAAGGTCTGTGAGATTGGTTTTTACAAAGCATTGAAATAAATAATGGACAAACAATAGATTATCTGCATGCCAACTCAGTTTTGGAGAGAAATTTTAACATCTAAGGCGCTGAGATACTCTCTTTTACGGAAGTTTCCACAAAATTAGAACCTCGTGCAAACAATATAACGTAAAATATCGTCAATAATCCAGTGATAATCCAGTTCATTAGGTTTGTCGTCTGCGATGGAAACTCACCCGTCACCCCCAAATCACAGGCAGAGAAGCTGCTCTAATGGGCCATAAATCTAAACTCAATCCATCAACGGTGTTTATAAATCAAGCCAATCGATGCAATTAAACAAGTTACAGATCGTGCCCGGAGCCAGCCCAGGGGTCTGTCGCTGCAGAGTAGGAAAGGCACTGAGGCAGAGGCAGTAGCTTGTCTGGGGATACAGAGAAGAGAGAGCGAGAGAGCCGGAGGGAGTCGGTGACTTGCGAAGCGTGGAGGAGCAGAAGGGAGAGAGACTGACCCACCACTCACCTGTGAACCTGTCCTTGGTGTACCGCCTGTTGCTCTCCATCCAAGGGAAAGTCAGCCCCGTGAGGTTGTTCACCGAGGGCACCGTGGGCATGGCGGTGGAGAGCGGCTGATGAACACCTCCTGTCAGAGGTCTGTGCGCCGGGACCCGGATCACGCCCCCGGCCGAGTTGAGGTTATTTCCGTTCATGGCCCCGACCCCCAGGTTCACGTTATAGGAGCCCGCCAGCGAAGCCATGCTGCAAGCCCCGCCGTTGTTGTAAGCCCCGGAGGAGGAGGACCCCCCACCGCCGGTGGCCGAGCCGTAGTGGCCAGCCATGGTGTTGTAAGCGCTGCTCACCACGCATCCTCCCAGGCCGTAGTCCGCCGTGTCCTGCAGCCGCGCGCTGGAGATCATGCAGCTGCCTTGGTCCGGGTTGTTGAGGATCTGGTCGATTCCAAAGCTGATGGGCTCGGTGTGGCTCGGGTGGAGGTGGTGCGCCCCTAAGTGATCCATGACGGGCCGAGAGCCACCCCAAAGAGGGTGACTTTCCCCCCCTCCACCTCCGCCTCCGCCTCCCTGTTCCAAGCAAGAGATTTTTTAAAAATACGCGCAGCTTTTTCTGGTCTCGCTTCACTTGCTCCCAAAGAGGTAAAAAGGAGGATGGAAGTGGAGGAAGGAAAAGCTGGGGGAGGGGTGGGTGGGGGGAATGTACGCGCCCGTGGGCTCCCTCTCTCCTCTCGCCTTGCTGCAAAGGCATCAATCATGTTAGCCCAAAGCCTGGCGCTGCTAGGCCCTGCTTCTCCATTGGCTGGAGCCTGGAGAAGCAGGATGAATGACAGTGGGGAGAGAGAGAGAGAGAGAGAGAGAGAGAGAGAGAGAGAGAGAGAGAGAGAGAGAGAGAGAGAGAGAGAGAATTACTCTCACAGCCAGTCAAACCCAAGCGAGGAGCCCCGGCAGGACCTCATAAAGTCAAATCACCCACGCCATGGAGGCACTAGGCAGAACCCTTTCACTACTGGGGTTGGTCGTGAAACTGACTAGCAATCCCTAAAGCTCCTGTCTGTTTCACTCCAGGGCATCTAATCGTGTGTAAAATGATCAGTAGGAGCTACGGGAGTTCTGGCCCATTGGGGTAATTAAAAGGAGCTATCTTGGGGGGGGGTCGTGAAATGCAGGGCCACAGGAAGCAGGCTGACGTCCACGCATGAAACCCCTGGTGGGGTACACTCTTCATGGACGTGACTGGGGCCTCCAAGGACACATTTCGATGACAATAACTCTCTTTGACATTGGCTAGAAGTGGAGGAGATGACACGCTACGGTGGACGGAGGGAGAATGCATTTCTTTAAGTTGATGTAGTCTTGCCAGTGGGGTAGGTTTTGTGATTTGCCTAAGGGATGTTTGACGGACATGTAATGAGGTTGTGGCAGTGTAGGTTGTTTGAAAACTCTTCAGAGAGGCAAGCCTATCTATGCACACTTACTTGAGAGAAAGCCCCAGTGAACACAGTGGGACTTACTTCCGAGTGAGCACGTATGCTATATACAGTATGTATACATTGTATAGGATCGCCCGGTTCGGCATTTGGCATCCTGAATTAATCCTGGCCCTTAAAAGCCACCCCGCCGCTACAGTATTGCATTTTTAAACTTATTCATACTCCCGAGTTCTATATTTTTATTTGAAGTCCATGTAAAAAACTACAAAATTAAGAGTCGAAACAAAAATTGATTTTCCCCCCAATTTGCAAATGTATCAGGTGAAAGGGGGGGGGGAGCATTTTTTACAGGACGTGTTGATAGTGAAATTTCTCACACAGAGTGTAAAACATTCGAATTGGCCTCTTTCCTCGGAAATGAAATCGACGACCAGATAGATTCGAAACATTTTTGCTTTGGACGTTCTGCTGAATCTGATTTCCGTGGCGTGGGACTGATGTCCAAGTAATATGTTTTTGGGGGCGGGCGGGGTGTGTGACCTTCTCCAGAGGTTGCTTGTCTCCTTTTCAATACGGTGTTTTTCGTTTGCGTTTTGTCCCGTGTGTCTCACAGGCAGATGCCCGCGCCCCTGCTTGCCAGCCTTGTGGGGCTGCAGGTTAAGGGCTTCCTAGTTCCCACCTTGCTTCCCACAGTCTATTCGCCCGGCCTCCTGTAAAGCGCATCAGTGCTCTTCGTGGCTCTCTCATGGCCGTTCTCAGGGGCACGTTTGCTCAGCAGCAGCTCTCTATTAGCAGGACACATGTACTGATCAACGCGAAAATTGTTGAGAATAGACGTTCCCAGGAGCTGGGCTACCTCGAGCTTTAGCAATAGGGAGCCGGGATGCAGCTCCCAGTCCTGGGTTAGTCCATGAGAAACTCAAAACAAGGGTGCTGCACTGCTGCTACTGCTAGACCTGGTAGCAGGGAGTCCGTGGCCTTGGCGCTAGCTGTCCCGTTTTCTCCGTAATGCAAGGTGGAAGAAGTCCTTGACGGTTTGAATGGATCCATCCATCCCCAACCCTCCCAGCTCTTCCTATTGTACAGTAATCGAAGAATAGCTCTAGTATTACTCTTCCGAAAGTATGTGTGCGATGATGATGACGTTGCAGGAGATAGACAATAATAGAATCTCTCCTCCTGCCGCCAACCAGGCAAGTTGTATCTGGAATTCCTAGCGAGACTTTCCCCCCCTCCCCCAAAAACCGGATCAGAGTTTGTTCTCTAAAAAGGTTGTGGCAAAATCCCTGAGATGGAAGGGATCCCACTAATATGAGGATCGCAGTTTTTTCAGCTGCAGTCCCAGCGCTCTTGCTGCGACCGGAAAGTACGAGGAAGAATTCAGAATGTCACTTTAGAACGAGCCCGTTTTAAAACATGTTTTAGTACGCAGAAGGTTAAAAGAGCATTGTATACAGTGTATAGATTGTTAGATAATGTTGAAAATATCAGAACTAACAACACGCACAGCTTAATCCCCTTCAGGCATCATCCCACTGACAGCACAATCCTGAGCATGTCTACTCAGAAGTAAGCCCCATTGAGTTCAATGGGGCTTACTCCCAGGAAAGTGTTTGTAGGATTTCAGTTTAAGTCTCATCGCTCTTCCTTCCAGGGAAGTGTGCGTGGCACAGGATTGCAGCCAAAGGGTGACATTTCGAAACGTCACACTTCTGAGGAATTATGTCCATGACATTTTGCTTTAGAAAGGAGCAAGAGAAACACAGAGTAGATATTTGCCAGATATTTTCAAAACCAGCTCGGACTTATTCGCTTTAAACAGGGCATATTAGCACTTTCCCACTCTAGGTTTTTTATAATTCGGATTTCCGCTGCACTTGTTTCTGGCTCCACTCAATGTCGACTGCTGGCATCCTCGGTGATCCAAGAATCCCACCCCTCCGATCCCAACTCCCCTTTGAGAGTCAGTCTTCCCCTCACCAGAATTACTCCCTGAAGAAATAGTTGGCATATTTTCCAGACGTGTAGGCCAGTAGCTTCCCGACATATTAATAGGGGGCTGGTTGACAACAAGAGTATGCTTCTATACCAGACCATATCCACCGGTGTTTCCAAACCACAGTATGGCTAACTCAGTACAACTTCATGACCTGGGCTTGTCATCATGTATTTTTTTTCCACATTTATCAATCTATTTCATTTCTATATTTCTAACAAATGTGAGAAAAAAATGATTCTGTGCCAGACAAGGAGGGCTCCTAGGTGATGTCAGCCGGATCCTTTCCAAAGGGTGACATTTGTCCTGATGTTAACAACTCTGACATAGCTGGAACCGAATTTGCCCCCAAATCCCAAAAGAAGCCATCTCTCTCATTTAACATTGCTCCAATAAGAGCAAAGTAGACCGAAAGAGCAGAGTTTGACCTGAGCAGCACAAAGGATCCCATTTCTACCCAACTGGATTTAGAACACAAGCCTATGCTTGTCTATTCAGAAGTAAATCCCATTGTCTTCAATGGGGCTCACTCGAAAGTGTGCATAGAAATTTAACTGAAATGAATTTGTGACCAAAAGGTACAGTCTGATCCTTGCCATGTTTTACTTGAAAGCAATTCCAACTGCTTTCATCTGAGTTTGCACCTGCGTAAGTGTGTCTAGAGTTGAATCCCGAAACTCTGTATTGCATATCTAACAATTCCTCATCTATTTCACCCAAATCAGTTTCCAAAAGACATTTCTAATTCAAATTATGTTCCTGGATTTAAACTGGTTCAGTCTCTTAGAGATCAATGACACAACTGGCATACATTTAAATCCAAATGTTGGTTCTTAATCTAATTCGAATGTGAGGGAAATGCAAGCTTTTCTTGAGAATATGGTTTCAGATCCTCATGTAATAAATCAAACTATTATTTATTTTAGTACAATTAAACTTTGTTGAGAGCAGGCAGGCAGCCTTTCCCTTCTCAAAACGTGGAACCTGGAGCAGCTTCTGTTCAAACCATCATATCGATGAATATCTAACAGAAAGTCAAGTAAACCTCTCAGCTTGGGGGGCAAAATGAATACATTCAAGTCGATTGTCCTTTTGCTCAGACGAAGTGTGTTCAGTGTTACTCAGCAAGGAGATCTGCGCGAGTTTCACCTCAGCAAATCAACACACGCCATATCTTTTTGCTCGCTTGCTTATTATTACTTTTTTTTCCTAGAGAACTTCTGTCTGTTTGAATTTGACCAGACCCAATGGCAGAGTTTCAAGCAGCTCAAGAAGTATTTCAGTTTGAAATCATTGATTTAAACGGAATGAAAGGGCCTATATTTCGCTTGCTAAATTAGCACGTCAACAAGCGTATGTCTGGGAAGATAAAGCAGCGATTCAAAGTCTTAACTTCAAAATACCTAACTGGAGCAATCGGAGCGTGTCTGGTTATCGTTGGGGAGACAGATATCGCCATATTCCCCCCCCCCCTCTATTAAATGGGAACGAGTATGCGAGTGTGAAAAGCGTATCCTCGGGTTTAAGAGCGAGAGAGTACAGTCAGACGGAGCTCTCAGCAACCATAGCAGAATCGATTACTGGATATGGACAGCACTTGTCTACACTCATGTCACGTGTTGCTCTCCAATTTGTTAATATTTTCATATCATTTCAACTTTTTGAGACCCCACCCCACACCCCAGGTCTCTCTTAGCAAATGTCTAGTTCCACCCCGCCTCCAGTTAAGAAAAGAAAGTTGGGAAAGTTGTACTGTGTTGACTCCCTCCCAGTCCCCCCCCCTTTCGGTTCGAGTTTTAGAAAAAAAAAAAAGAATTGTTTTGCCTCTTGAAAATGACTTGCTAATCTTTCGGAATGTTTCAAAGCAGCTCTATAAGCGCAGTCAAACAGAAATCCTCCCATGTATGTTAATGGGTCAATACTAAACAAATGTATATATCTTCTGCAATAGCCAGGTTTCTTTTCCGTTGCTCTTCTTCTCAGTTAGCCAAGTGCTTTAGGACAGCCCTGGAGAGACCTGCCGACCTCACAATGTGAGCCTGTATGGCTGCGGTTAGGGAGACCAGCTCCAAGCCATTCTTTTCCAATATACTTACTGGGAAGGCAGTTCCGCTACATTTACTTTAGAATCAGGCTGTCACTTGCCACTCACTGATATCATATAGGCTCTCCGTGTACACCTTTCTCTGGTCTTGTTCTGCAGGAGAATGAGGTGAGAATGTGGTACACTCCTGAGGTTCCCGGACTGGACTGTACCACTTTAGAATGCAGCGGAGGGAAACCACATCTTGGAATGATCCCATTATCAGAGCAGTCGCGGCATTCTCCTAGAACCTTTTTTCCCCCTGGTTCTGCTAATTTTTACTTTTCCATGCGGAAGAGGTGCCTTTATACACCCAGGAGAGCATTCGAAAATGGCATATAGTCAGGAAGTGGTACAGTCCAAGATACCACCTCAGGAAGCTACCAGTCATCCTACCACTTCATTCTGTTGCAGGTGAAGATAAGGATTTAAGACGTTTAAGATTATATTTGACCCAAACAAAAGTGTTTAGGCTGAATGGGTCTGCGCTCTTCCCCTCCCTCCCTGGCTCCGTTCTAGCGCCTCTTCCTCCTTCCATGTATCCAAGATTGCCAATGACTATTGCCTGTTACCACCCGGCGGGCAGCCCCAGGGTTCACGCCACGGCATTCCTCGCTTCGGTGTTGGCTTTCCAACGAACCGAGAGAGAGGGTTTCTCTTTCCAAAGCCTTTTCCTCCTCTCGCCAGCACTAATTGGGTGAGCAATTGACATAAGTTAATAATAGTGTAAGAAAAATGTCTCCGAGCCGGTGGCCAAATGAGGAGTGCATTATGGCGAATTGATTTGGGGCGCTCGGGGGCCTGGCTTATTTAACAGCAAGCATTAAAGTATTAATATTTTAGATGGGATCCGAGTCTATATTTTTTTATGTCGGGCAATTGACGGACATTAAATTTTAATGAAATGATCTGCTGGCCAGATTTAGAAGGCTTGTCAGCCCAATGGAGCAGGGAACCATTAGCGCAAAAAAGGGAGGGGAAAAGTAGCACTTTCACTAACAGGTAAATAATTAAAAAGAAATGCTAGCCTACCGGGTCAGGGAGATTATTTAGAGCCGGGAGCCATTATCACACAGGCATAAGAATCCAACCCTTGGGGGGGGGGCAGGGAAGATAGGCGCATATAGATGCACGCACACACAGGCGGGCAGGCAGCTATGGACTGAGAAACGCGACTTGGAGTAGGGTTGATGAGGGCAACATGCAGACAGGGCAGGAGGAGAGGAGTTCATTCCACGCGCGTCCAGAAAGAGCGTCGGCGGCCGGAGCGCGCAGAGCTATCGGTCTTCTTCCCACCTCCACCCACAGGTAGCTAGCAGGAAATAGTTCCAGGAGTCAAGGGTGTCCTGCCACACTTTTTCGTCAGGCTCCTCCAGTTGTGTTGGAAGATAGTGCGGTGACAGCGGCAGATAAATAGGTGGGGGAGAGAAGATTTAAAACGGGGTGGCTGGATTCTATAGAACGAATTTGTATTTATTGATCCATTGAGCAGTTAAAATTATGTGATAGAAACAGCTTGTGTTAAAATGCTCCTTCCTTCCTGATGTATAATTGTGGCTCGAATCCTCCTAATATAGTCTCCTCAGAAGTAAAGTCCCATTGAAATCAATTGGACTTCAGAGAAATTAAGATCCGAGAGCTAAGGAACGTCGAACTTTTCCTCTTTGGTGGAAAAGTAGTTTTGCATTGATCATAAACATTGATCATAAACACATCTACAGCCAGGGTGATTTTTTAAAAGTGTCACTCCAGAGTTATTAACTGGGTTGACAGTATTACTCGATGAATTGGTAGAATAGCCAGTTCATTCGTTGGCTACATCCGATGTGATCGTAAATCCGATTTTAAGGTATCTGAACCGTCCCCTGTGAAAGCATATTGAGCGCTGTTTGTGAACTTCTCTGTACATCTCTTCATTTAGGCAATAAATTTTGAATGGTGCTTTTTAAAAAGTTAATTTAAAAATTAATTCCTCTGATTTAAAAAAAATCTATTATTTCTGCTTTTCCATACATTAAATTCCATACATTCTGCATTAAAATATTCTCTAAGTGTCGACTGTACTGAATTTATTAATTGTAATCGATTTAAAGCCAGAGAATTATCGATTAATACATAATTTTACATTAGCTGCCTGTTCTGGCTGTTCATACTGAGGGTGAAGAAGATTCATTCAGTATTTACTGTATTATGAGTGGGATCTGTACTTGGACTGAAACCATCCGGACAGAAAGTTTGAACTTTTAATTGGAAAGCAGAATTCGAAAATGTAAAACAGACCATGGTCAATTATTTGAGAGGGATTAGAAAAAAATATTGAGGTCAAGTTATTTTCCTTTCTAGGTCTGCACCACTGTTCTTGGGTGTTTTTTTTTTTTACCATATCATCGCAATCTTCTATTGTTTGTAATGATTCTTCGATTCCCAGTTGCTCAGCACCCCCAAATTTTACGTGTGCCCCCCAGGCTATAGAATAACAGGCCTTCACCAGATGGTCTCTTGCTTTGCCGATGCTAAGTGATGGAGAGAGGATATTATTGGGAAAAGAGCATCTGTTCAGGAACACCCCCTCCCCCAACCCCTCACTTGGGAAACGTGGCGTCGCCTCTCCCCCTCATCAAAGGCCCTCTTCTGAGCATTCTCAAGTGTCCTGAGCGAGGAACCCCCAACTAGGGCTTCCTAAGTGCTAAATAAATATTTGCAAGGATGTTTTGTTCCGTGTCAGTTCCAATTTATAAGAAATGTCCCCGCAGCCGTTCATTTCAAGCATCTCACAGTCGGCGCCACCCAACAGCAGAGAGTAGAAACATCGTGGGAAAGAGAAAGTGGGTGTACAAAAGAGTCATGATGTCGTATGTTCCCCCCCCCCTCCATGTTATTTTGTTAACTATCGGTTTTCCGTTTTGGCAACTGAGTTTGCCAAAAACACACAGAAAACCCCAGGCTTTAGATAAAAAAAAAAAAGTTAACACGGGTAAGCGAGCTCACACAACCCAGATTGAAGAGTTCACTTTTGTCTTCTTAGGCATCAGGAACATCTACAAACTTTAAACTTACACCGTTAGCTGTGTATATATACTATAGAAATGCGGGTGTTTTTAAAGGCAAGATACTTTTAGTGTTGATGAAAATTATGCTCCCTTTTGTTTATGTTCCACAGAGTTTTTCATCAAGCAGAAGTTTCTGTGCATGACTGAGTGGATTTGTAGGTAGGTCACCTGCAATCCGATTCTATGCCTGGAAGGAAAAGGAAATTCCACTGTTTACATAGGATTCTGCTTGTGAACTGTTAAGTTCGCTGCTAAGATCTGAGGAGTTCTTGTCTCATGTGGTCTTTCACCTGTGATCTCTCATCTCACAACACAAACACGCTGGCCTGGCTGGGGTCGACTAGCGTGGTTGCTCAGTGGTCATGCGCTCTAGCTCGCTTCGTGTTCCGGGGCTCCGCGTTCCAAGGTTGCAGAAAGCTGAAGGCGGAACCGGGATCAAATGGAGCCGTGGACCTCTCATGCAGAGGGAAGTTCTGCTTCGGAGTGCTTCCTCCTCTCCCCCCCCCCCACAACGGACTCTCACAATCACAGCCAAAAGCAAACTAACCTCCTTCTCAGGCACTGATCACTCACATAACACACACAGTGACACACAGGACTGCAAACTTGGTCTACCCATTTGCTCGCAAACGTGTATGTTACCACCGCTCAGGATTGTCCAGTCCCTGAAGATCGAATAATAACTTCAGTATGCCCATGGACTAGGCGCGATTATTAGCCGTGTTCCTCTCTATTTCCCTCTGCTTTTCACAGCTCCGTGATAGGCAGGAGTTCAACAGGGTCAGCGTTTCACATTACTGAGTTTCTACGCCAGGCAAAACTGACGTCTCTCTAGAATTTCTGTTTGGCATGCATCACAGGGGGTTGGCAGTGGCGGGTGGAGATCGATGCGCCCCTTCCTATGGAAAGTCCTGTGGCAACTCAGGCAAGCAGGAGGGGCCCCGAGAAACGAGGGTGTCATGTCAGGCTTACCACAGTAGCTCAGCTGCCTGGGCTCTGGCAGTGGATGCACTCACTCTGTTGTTTATCCCCTCCGGAGAGAAAGGGCCCTGATTCTTTCCCTCTCTTCTCCACCAGGATCTTCCCTTTCTCTTCCTTCCTGTAGTAGCGTCTGCTCTGTGGCTGATCGGGTTTCCCCCGCCACCCCTCCCTACCTGCCTGAAGTTCTTGACTTCTGAACTCTGTAGGGAACCTGCTGGCGCCAGTTCCATCATCCACAAAGTCCTTGTGGTTTGGGAGCGCAGAAGCGCTGGGATGGAGAGGAAGGAAGGAGCTGATGACGACTTCAAGAGAGTCCCCCCAAGGGCTTAATTGCACTCCCAGAGGCTGCTGTTGGGGGGATTTGACTGGGGGTGTTATGTAATGGGATGCCCATCCCCAGAAAGAGGGATAAACAGGCACTCCACCTCTCTGGGAAAAATGCAAGCACAGCCAGCAGCAAAAAGAAGACATCAAATCGACAGCCTGTGCCAGAATTGTGCACCTTTGATGGGAGATTGGTTCTCACCAGCCAACTCATGGCCTCCTGCTTAATGTGCCAAAGTGGTACATCTCAGCACAGAAAGTGCTGAGATTTTTTTCCCCATGGTTTGCTTTTTGAGGAGTAAAGTTGAGGAAAGTTGTGCTTTCAAAGAGGGCAAAAATAAACAAACCACCACCTTTGGGGGGGAAAACTACCCCACTATGGTAGTGGTCTTTCAGACTTTTTTCACCCCTGTTATGCTGGGCCAATGAAGACTGCTGATACCCCCCACTCTGAACAGGAGGAAAGGGGACTCATTCTGCATGCACAGGAACTGATGCACTTTCAATGCCCACCAAGACTTCAGAGCAAGACTTTGGCTCTCACATGACTAGTGGGGTCAAATGCGGGTGGGGATGTGCATACAGATGCACAACCAATGAGAACCCTACTGAAAGCGATGCAGTAAGGATGCATCCGCATTCAGAGACTCTTCTGGATTCTTTTCAATGGGGATATCCAAATGTGCACCCCCTTCCCCCCTTCTGCAACAACTAGTCAACCATACATGACTAATGAAGAAAGGGGGGCATGGCCTCTTTTGCCTCAGCAACAACAAGGATGCATTTCCTCTTCTTCCTGAGAGACCCAGCTCCTTGTGGAACAATTTCTCACCCTTCTGCAAAGAGAGCTGAAAAATCAACCAAAAGAAATGGGGGCTGCATTATATGGGGACCCTTTTTTTTTTTCCACACAATGTACAATCCTTTTAGGCTAAGGTCTTCATAGCTTCACTTGAAAACCTTCAGTAAGATGATGGCTTTCAATTTCTGTTGAGAAAAAGTTCTGTTCAGAAAAAAAAATCCCTTTCAGTTCTTCTGGCAATATAGAGTCATATATTATACACAAACAGAAGTATGAACATACATCCATCCATCCATCCATCCATCCATCCATACATACATACATACATACATACATACTCCTTTATTAGTGTACATAAACAGACAAATGAACAAAACAAAAGGAATAAAAATATTTACAAACAAATCACCCTATTATTATTATTAATATTATTATTAATAAAAATAACAGTATTTATATACTGCTTTTCAACAAAAAGTTCACAAAGCGGTTTACAGAGAACATCAAATGATTAAATGGCTCCCTGTCCCAAAAGGGCTCACAATCTAAAAAAGATGCAGAAGAACACCAGCAAACGGCCACCAGAAAAGACACTGTGCTCGGGTGAAAGGGGACAGTTACTCTCTCCCCCCCCCCGCTAAATATAAGAGGAGCACCAATTGAAAAAGTGCCTCTTGCCCAGTTAGCAGGGGCAAGACTACATTACTTATGGCAAATAAATCAGTTCACAGATGGAACAACATAGTATACAGATTGACCGACCCGTCTGCCCTGTCAATCAATGTTTCTTAAAGTTTGGGAGAAATATTGAATACAGTTTGATGTCATTGGACAACTAATAGGAGATACTCGACAATATAATAAATAAAAACATAGGATTCTGCCGCCAATAGTGACCGGATGCAGGATTCATTCATATTCACTTCATGTGCTGAAAGGTGAGAATACAAATAGGTATGACGCAAATCCTCATAAATAGGCCAGCGTAAAAGAATATGAAATAAGTCTTCTATAACTCCCCTATTGCAAATAGTAGGACCATCATTCCTACTATCAGTAGAGGCTCTAAAGCCGGCTTTTAGAACGTTAGAAGAAAAGATATTACAACTTGCCAACCTAAGAGCCCATCGCGCCTGCGGGTTCTCAAAAACAAACACCTTGGTTTGCAAGAGCATATACTGGTGCAGTGGGTTAAACCGCTGAACCATGAGCTGTCGATCGAAAGGTCGGCAGTTCGAATCCGCGACGGGGTGAGCTCTCGTTGCTTGGCCAGCTCCTGCCAACCTAGCAGTTCCAAAGCATGTTAATGTGAGTAGATAGATAGGTACCGCTTGCGGGAAGGTAAACAGCGCTCCGTGTTCCAGCCGCATGCTACGCGCTGCAGCAAGGAGAGTCATGCCGGCCACATGACCACGGAGGCGTCTTCGGACAACGCTGGCTCTTCGGCTTTGAAATGGGGATGAGTTGTTGTTGTTCAGTCGTTAAGTCGTGTCCGACCCTTCGTGATCCCATGAACCATATCCCGCCAGGCCTTCCTGTCCTCCACTATCTTCCTGAGTTCGCTCATTTTCATGTTCGTTGCATCGGTGATGCTGTCTAACCATCTCATCCTTGGCCTTCCCCTTCTCCTTTTGCCTTCAATCTTTCCCAGCATCAGAGTCTTCTCCAGAGAGTCCTCTCTTCGCATTAGGTGGCCAAAATATTTGAGTTTCAGCCTCAGTACCTGTCCTTCCAGGGAACAGTCAGGCTTGATTTCATTTAGAATTGACTGATTTGATCTCCTAGCAGTCCAAGGGACTCTCAGGAGTCTTCTCCAGCACCACAGTTCAAAAGCATCTATTCTTCGGCGCTCAGCCTTCCTTATGGTCCAACTCTCGCAACCATACATTGCTACTGGGAACACCATCGCCCTGACTATACGAACTTTTGTTGGCATGGTGATATCTCTGCTTTTTATTATGCTGTCTAAGTTTGCCATAGCTTTCCTTCCAAGGAGTAAGCGTCTTTTAATTTCATGGCTGCTGTCTCCGTCTGCAGTGATCTTGGAGCCCAGAAAAGTAAAATCTGTTACTGCTTCCATTTCTGCCCCTTCTATTTGCCAGGAATTGATGGGACCAGATGCCATGATCTTAGTTTTATTAATGTTGAGTTTCAAGCCAACTTTTGCACTCTCCTCTTTCACTCTCCTCAAGAGGCTCTTTAGTTCTTCTTCACTTTCTGCCATTAGGGTGGTATCGTCTGCATATCTGAGGTTGTTGATATTTCTCCCGGCAATCTTGATTCCGGCTTGCGATTCATTCAGCCCTGCATTTCTCATAATGTACTCTGCATATAAGTTAAATAGGCAGGGTGACAATATACAGCCTTGCCGCACTCCCTTCCCAATTTTGAACCAGTCAGTTGTTCCATGGCCGGTCCGAACTGTTGCTTCTTGACCCACATACAGGTTTCTCAGGAGACAGGTAAGGTGGTCTGGTACCCCCATCTCTTTAAGAATTTGCCACAGTTTGTTGTGATCCACACAATCAAAGGCTTTTGCGTAGTCAATGAAGCAGAAGTAGGTGTTTTTTTGGAACTCTCGTGCTTTCTCCATGATCCACCGCATGTTGGCAATTTGATCTCTAGTTCCTCTGCCTCTTCGAAACCCAGCTTGTACGTCCGGTAGTTCTCGGTCCACGTACTGCTGAAGCCTAGCTTGTAGGATTTTGAGCATAACCTTGCTAGCATGTGAAATGAGTGCAATTGTGCGGTAGTTTGAACACTCTTTGGCACTGCCCTTCTTTGGAATTGGAACGTAAACTGACCTTTTCCAATCCTTTGGCCACTGCTGAGTTTTCCAAATTTGTTGGCATATTGAGTGCAGCACTTTCACAGCATCATCATTTAGGATTTTAAGTAGCTCAGCTGGGATATTATCATCTCCACTAGCTTTGTTGTTAGTAATGCTACCTAAGGCCCACTTGACTTCACTCTCTAGGATGTCCGGCTCTGGGTCAGTGACCACACCAGCGTGGTCATCAGGAACATTCAGATCTTTCTTGTATAGTTCTTCTGTGTATTCTTGCCATCTCTTCTTAATCTCTTCTGCTTCTGTTAGGTCTCTGCCTTTTTTGTCCTTTATCATGCCCATCTTTGCACAAAACGTTCCCTTGATATCTCCAATTTTCTTGAAGAGATCTCTAGTCCTCCCCATTCTGTTGTTTTCCTCAATTTCCTTGCATTGTTCATTTAAGAAGGCCTTCTTATCTCTCCTTGCTATTCTCTGGAACTCTGCATTCAGTTGTTTATATCTTTCCCTTTCACCCTTGCTTTTTGCATTCCTTCTTTCCACAGCTATTTGTAAAGCCTCATCTGACAGCCACTTTGCTTTCTTGCATTTCTTTTTCTTTGGGATGGTTTTCGTTGCTGCCTCCTGTACAATGTTACGAACTTCCGTCCATAGTTCTTCAGGCACTCTGTCTACCAGGTCTAATGCCCTAAATCTATTCTTCACCTCCACTGTATACTCATAAGGGATATGGTTTAGGTCATATCTGACTGGTCTAGTGGTGTTCCCTACATTCTTCAGTTTAAGCCTGAATTTTGCAATAAGAAGCTCATGATCTGAGCCACAGTCAGCTCCAGGTCTTGTTTTTACTGATTGTATAGAGCTTCTCCATCTTTGGCTGCAAAGCACATAATCTATCTGGTTTCGGTATTGACCATCTGGTGATGTCCATGTGTAGAGTCGCCTCTTGTGTTGTTGGAAAAGAGTGTTTGCTATGAGTACCACACCCTAGAGTCGGACACGACTGGACTTAATTGTCAGGGGTCACCTTTACCTTTACCTTTATACTGGTAGTAGGGGTAGATGGAACGTTAAAGGGGAACAAACCCTCACTGCCTCAACAAATTGCTCCTGCCTATCGAGAAACAGAAGTTCCAGCCTCAGTTCAACTTCTGTTCTATGCTTTCCCACTAATCTGGGTCTTTTACCTTTACCTTGAGAACGAATGTGATGTAGTGACTAGGAAACTGAGGTATGAGCCAGAATATCCCTGGTTCAGATCTTGCCTCTGTCATGAACTCACTAGCTATTCTTAGCCCAGGCAACATTCTATCTTGTCTTCCCTCCCACCCACCCCATCTCCAATATGGAAAGAACAATTGTGACATAACCTACAGGGCTGTTGCAAGGTTATTGATTTAGCTTGACTTCCCAATCTAGTTCTTCCATAAACAAGATTCAAGCAGACTTTGGCATTATAGCAACTGATTAAAAAAAATGAAGACAGTGAGGTCATATTTGCATAAAGCCTTTAAACAGTGATCTCTACCTTTTTTTGTACTGATGCTTTTCTTTAGTTCTGTAGGCCTGTGGTATGACAAGAGGCTCAACTGGTTCAACTATGGCACTACAAAACCCATTCAATGTGCTCTTGGAATAAGGATTTGGGATTCAGTCACTCCCATCACGGAAGAAAAACTAACATGATTGTTGACAACTTTATGCCAATGTGATTGACCTGTCCTAATAATACAATTGTCTGATTTTGAGTGCACAGCTCTTTAGATTGGCTCAAAATCAAGCTGCATACTGATTGGTTTATAATAGCTGTGCTTTCAGAAGAACATTTCTATATCATTTATACTGTATCTTTGTGTTAGAATTCAAGGTTACAGAAAGGGTTTACAATGCTTATGGTCATATACAGTAGATTATATGCAACTGTGTGGAACAATCCTCTCTCTCTCTCTCTCTCTCTCTCTCTCTCTCTCTCTCTCTCTCTCTCACACACACACACACACACACACACACACACACACACACACACACACACACACACACAGAGCCTCTGGAAGATGCAATGGCGGAGGAAAAGATGGGGACTGACTAGCCATTCCAGATACTTTTGCTGCTAGCTCCAGTTCTGCTGTGACTCTGCAGTTTTACAGTGATAAATGGAAGGGTGGAAACTGTGTCATTACAATGACATGTCTTAAAAAGACATTACACTTCTTAACACATGCTACTACAGTTTCTCTGTGTGTGAATATGCAGCTTATCAATACAGCGACTCTGATCCAAGGCCAAGATTTTGGCAGGTTGTAGTTAAAATGTTCTCACCTATGCAGACTCATCCTCCAAATGGCACCTCTCTCTCCCTCTGCAGCAGTAGATTTGGAGATAGGAAATTAAGGTAATGTTGTGGTTTTGTTTCCCCTGGCAGGACTCTCATGTCATATCCGTCATTGCTGCAGGTCAGGCAGAAATTTTGCAAGTGAAGCTTTTTCCAGGCATAAAAGCATTGCTGGCACACAGCTGTTAAAGATACAGGAGCACTGGCAAGAAAAAGAATTGGCAAATTTTGTTGGAGATGGGCAGCGTTCATCTACTGGACACTGGGGGGGACACTGGGGGGCAGTGTGTCATCTGGTTACCTGAAAGACCTTTTGCCTTGACCTCTCTGTGTTCCAAGGAAGGGGCATGGCCCCTGGCTCTATTTCCTCCTTCTCCTATCTCAGTATCACTCTCACTCTCTTCTTCTTCTGAATGCCAACAAGGTAAGATGTGCCATGCTTGGGCTTTGCTGCCCAGCGGCCATCTTACAGCACACCTCATGCAGGGAGCACCAGCTATAGGGGTGTTCCATCCTAAGTTAGAGCGAACCTCTGGTCTTAACCAGATGCTGTATATATGAACTGAAACCGTGAGTAAACCTTCTCTTTTGCAACTTCACTCAGCCTATGCCTAGGCTTACCATATCGCCGACCGGGACGCTCCGTTTTGCCCTTAAGGGGCGGGGCCTTAAGGGCAAAACGGAGCGTCCCGGTCGGCGATATGGTAAGCCTACCTATGCCTTGTGTGTTTATTTAGCTAAGTATAAGCAAGTCTGCCTTGGGTGTAAGGGGGAAAAAAACTCAGACAACCCCAATAGGTTATCCAATAAATTTAAGGTGGGACTTCCTGTTAGTTTGACTGCCTAACCATTTAGGACTCCAGAAGTATGGAATGGCTCTGCTCCTCGTTCAATCTCTCGTAATCAGTCAGTTCTTTATAGCCTGGTCTGTACAGCAATGTTTTGAATAACAGAAGGTAGATAGTACTCTTTAACTTTCTGCTGCTGTTTTCTTTTAAGGACAATGTTAGTAGTGGGAGTGAGAAAGTGTTCAGAAGTCTGTGCATTAGACATTTTGTGATTTACAGATCTTTCAGGTACTGTGTAGGGATTTGTTTATTGCATTGCATGTGAGTGATCCATAGATCAAAACACTGAAAATGGACTAACTATATAAAATAAGCCCCACTGATTTCCGTGGGACTTGCTCCCAAGTATAAATGTTTAGGATGGCAGACTAAGCATTAACACCAACTGTCCTGTTGGTGATTCATAGTGAAGTTCTTTATTTTTAGCAGGGGACATGGGAAGAGGGGATTTAAAAGACCATTACAAATGCAGCTGTGTCTCAAGGCTGATTCACACTAGCCTTTTCCGGCGCGCATGCCCTGCTCTAGCGTCTGTACGTGCGTCTAGCAGTTCTCTGAACGTTTGCCCGCCTTCTTGAAGAAAGCGCAGCTGTGATTTGGTGAAGAGAAATGCGCTTCTCTGATTGGTGGGCTGCCTAGCACCGCGAGCATAAACGCTAGCTTAAATGCGAGCCCATCAAAAAGATAAACCGAAACCATCTCTCCTGGCTGCGTCGTAAGCTCATGCTGCATCAGACACAAGCATGAAAAACGCATGAAAAGACCAAACGTTAAGCCAAAACGCGCACGGAAAGGGCTAGTGTGAATCAGCCTTCAGTCTTTGCCATTATTGCATTCACTACGTTTGCCAAAATCCAGCTCCAAAGTCTCGTCCATTCTCACCCTGGCTAAGCCTGGCTACATCTGTGGTCTTTTTAATAACCCTTTACACCTGTTGATAACAAGCACTGAGTGATTGTCAAAACCTCTCCTCTCCATAAAAATAGCTGTGATGGCAAACTGGATTTCTCTAGTGCTAGAGTTAGGTTGGGAAATAGCATAGCAGATCACTGGCACAAACCCAGTCTAACATGATGAGATGAGGAGTTGTGACTCAGATGTGTTCTTTTCGATCATGCAAAGTCTAACAGAGGCAAAACTGGTTAATTCTTTTAGATGGGGGGGAAGTGTGAACATATTCTAAAACTACATGGTCAAGTTGGTGTTTAATACTAAATGTGACAGTGAACTGACAACCTGAACAGAGCAACCAAAGAGGCCTCCCTTCATCTCCACGTAGTTGGATATTATTTCTCGAAGGTCAGAATGCCGAGCACCAAAGTGGTCAGAGTCAGACTGTAATCAGGAGTGCTTAGATTTTTATTTTTATTTTTATTGTAAATAGCTACAGTATGTAGCCTTTGTTGTTGTTGTTGTTGTTCAGTCATTAAGTCGTGTCCGACCCTTCGTGATCCCATGAACCATATCCTGCCAGGCTTTCCTGTCCTCCACTATCTTCCTGAGTTCGCTCATTTTCATGTTCGTTGCAACAGTGATGCTGTCTAACCATCTCATCCTTGGCCTTCCCCTTCTCCTTTTGCCTTCAATCTTTCCCAGCATCAGAGTCTTCTCCAGAGAGTCCTCTCTTCACATTAGATGGCCAAAATATTGAGCTTCAGCCTCAGTACCTGTCCTTCCAGGGAACAGTCAGGGTTGATTTCATTTAGGATTGAATGATTTGATCTCCTAGCAGTCCAAGGGACTCTCAGGAGTCTTCTCCAGCACCACAGTTGGAAAGCATCTATTCTTCGGCGCTCCGCCTTCCTTATGGTCCAACTCTCGCAACCATACATTGCTACTGGGAACACCATCGCCCTGACTATGCGAACTTTTGTTGGCATGGTGATATCTCTGCTTTTTATTATGCTGTCTAAGTTTGCCATAGCTTTCCTTCCAAGGAGTAAGCGTCTTTTAATTTCATGGCTGCTGTCTCCGTCTGCAGTGATCTTGGAACCCAAAAAAGTAAAATCTGTTACTGCTTCCATTTCTGCCCCTTCTATTTGCCAGGAACTGATGGGACCAGATGCCATGATCTTGGTTTTATTAATGTTGAGTTTCAAGCCAACTTTTGCACTCTCCTCTTTCACTCTCATCAAGAGGCTCTTTAGTTCTTCTTCACTTTCTGCCATTAGGGTGGTATCGTCTGCATATCTGAGGTTGTATGTAACAAGGTTGCATATCTGAGATTGTATGTAGCCTTACATTCATGTAAGGCTACATGAATGTAGCCAGAAGAGTTTAAAGCTGGGAGGACTTCCTCTCTGTTTATAAGCAATGCTCACTTTTGCAAGATGTCTTGTAAATACTTAGAAATCATATGCTGCTTCTTTTTAAGGAAGGGAGACTCTGTCAGCTTCTCTGATATACATGGAGATCTCTTGAGAACCTCCCCTCACATTAATATTTCTCTGCAATTCTTTTTCTGACTTTGCCTCGTGATTTGGAGAGACATTTTAAAGTCGGAAAAGCTTTCAGATTCTGTGTTAAGAGTAGAAAGTAGCAATCATAGAGGAGTTAATGGAGGAATCCTGGCACACGGGGTTGTATATCCTGGTTGTATGACAAACCAATATCCAGAGAATATTGTTTTTATACCACTTTAATAGTCTTAACTCCTAAAATGGATCCTGGGAATTGTATTTGGGTGAGGTGCTAAGAATTCTCTGTTAATGGTCTCTAGCTACCCCTCACAGAACTAGCACTGTGCCAAATTTTCTCCCTATTTTGATGATTGGACTGCTCCTCACCCCAGATCCCTTAATTGTGAGGGGTAGCTAGAGACCATTAACAGAGAATTATTTTGACACCTTTTGTCAATCCTATTTCTTTCCATTGTTTCCCCACACACTATTAAGACAGCCCTATTCCTAATAACTGCATCTTTATCTTCCTGGACGTATGGGCAAACCCAATCACAGCGCAATCCTGTGTAACTTTACACTGGTGTAACAGTAGATGCACTGGTGTAAGTGCACGTACACCGGTGCATCTGCTGTTACACTGGTGCAAAGTTACACAGGATTGCACTGTCAGTCAAGGATCACATGAATGGGATGATGTCACAACTAATGTTCCCTCAAATTTCTTCCCAGAGTGCACAGAGCCCTACGGTGGTTGCGCAGGGCAGTTGCGGAGTGCTCAGTGATTACATCATTGCTGAGCTCCAGAGAGCCAAGGCAGAAGCTGTGTGGGGCTTCATTTAGAGCTGCTTGGCCACATGACTGCATAGCTTACAGGGAAGCCTGGTCACAACACTAAGTAGATAATCAGATTTGACTATGTGAAAACTTAGACTGAGGCTGCAATCTTGAGGTTACTCCTAGGAGTGATAGCACAATCCTATATGTGTGTCTACTGTACTCAGAAGTGTCCCACTGTATTCAGAAGGGCAGTGGTTCTCAAAGTTCTCCCCGTGAGGCGGGGAGAACTTTGAGTATTTGCGTGGGTGGGGACAGCAGTGGCAATCCCCAGGTTCACCGCCACTGTAGGGATAAAAGGTAATTTTGGCACTTACCAGGCCTCCCCGAGCCATCTGGAGGGTTCGGGGAGGCCCACGTTCCACTCTGCAGGCCTCCCTGAGCTATAGATTGCCATAGAATGGCCTTCTTGGCTAGCTAACACTTGTTTATAGAGATTTTAGTATCGCATCTGATGCAGTGCCATGCACTTTTTCATATTTTAAATTCTGGTTTGGTATATCCATTGATAAAGTGCCTGCTATATATGGTCGGGATTAATCTAGTACACAGAAAGCTGTTTTATTCTAAGTCAGACCATTGGTCTATATAGCTCATTGTCTTGTCTACAGTGACTGGCAGCAGGTCTCCAGGGTTTAGGTAAGCAGTCTTGCCCAACCCTACCTGGAGTCACCAAGGATTGGCCCTAGGATTTTTTACATGCAAGGTATGTGATCTATCTTTGATCCATTATCCCTCCTGTAAATGTGTGTACCAATGAGAGATACAGTCATTTCAACATTGGAGTGACACCGTATCCAGAAGCATCGCCAGGGGGGCGGGGGGGGGGACAAAGTGACTGGTGGCAGGCAAGCAGGAAGGTGGTAGTGCGAACGTTCGGCCCATCTGCCTGCCTTGCGCCTGGGAAGCCCTTTGCGGCAGTGGTGATGTCAGTTCCGGTGGCGACGTCATGAGGGTGACATTTTTTTGCTGCAGCCCCCCCCCCCCCGCAGTCATTAGCGGTACCATCTCCAAGACAGTTAATAATCTGGGGATTAAAAATAATAAATAATCTGGGGATCCAAGGCCATCTGATGTAATCTTGAGACCATGAACCAGGGATGACTCATTGCAACCATTTGATCAGGACTGGTAATTTTAAAAATATGCACACAATCACAGAAATATCCCATTCTGCTAACCTACAGAAATAGCCCACTCTGCAATATCCCACTCTGCTTACCCTACCACTTTCCAGAGGATGAAGAAGCAGCCATCTTCTGTCCTCCCCCTTCAGGTTGACAACCCTGTGAGGTAGGTGGGGCTAAGAGATCGTGACTGGCCCAAGGTCACCCAGGAAGCTTCGTGGCTGAGCGGGGATTTGAAATTGGATCTTCCAGGTCTTAAGTCCGACTCCCAAACCACTACACCATCCTGGCTTTGTTCACTTGAGTTTGTACACTTTGTACACTTTGTACACTTGAGTTTGTGGTTGAGGTGCTTTTGCTGTGAATACTGAGTGCATCTTCAACTTTCCCAGCACCTGACAAAATGAAACCAATGTGCTGATAGGAAGTATCTCTAGCAATCATCTGATCAACACTAGTTGCACAGCCAGAACCAGAACAAATATCTCATTCTTCCATAGGGCAGACTAGCTTTTCACTGAAAGTAATTAGCTTTTTGTTTCCCTATATTAGGATGTGAATGTGTTTAGCAGACACAAGTTTGCTTTTAAAAATAATACTTTTAACTTGTATTAAGTCATGATGTAGGCTCCCCTGGAGGCCTTTAGTGGGAATTATGCCTGCATAAGGACAGCTCAGACCATCAAATGGATGGGCTACATTAGTGGAAACAAGCAATACACCACTGGGAAATGTAATTTACATCCACTCTCATTGGCAGGTAGGTGAGTTTCAGCCAGCATTAGATTATAAACCACCAACCAATAATCCATTTCCATTAAACTTTGAGCAAGGAGAGATCTGCAAGCAATCTTATATAATTGGGGGTTTGAGTATAAGAGAGCCAGAGGGCAATAAGGCAATCTGAGTGTGGCAGGCATTTGAAACTCTAGTAATTACTGTGCCTTGTTGCTTTTATTAAATGAGAAGGCATCAAGTTGGGTTGGCGGAGCTCATGTCAGCATATTGCCTTCTTGGAGAGTGTGGCTGTTGCAAAGAGCTAGCAATCCATTTTCAATGCTTCTGTTTATTTATTAGACTCCTATGGAACCCGTGGAAGTCCGTCAACAGATAAGATCCTAGTTCTCTTTCTCCACCCCCACTCTCCAGCTCCTGAGGGAGTGTTTAGAATCCCTCCTTCAATCTGGATTAATAAAGTCACTGGAGAGGAATCTGTCAGTTTGATTAAGGCAGCCCTGAAAGGCTCTTCCATGCATTTCCCACTGCAGATGAAGAACACTGCAAAGTAGGGTCAATTTATTTCCAAAAGATGCTAATGAAGGCATGGACAAACAACTTTCCTTGAACTACTAGTACAAACACAAATGCAGATCAATTACTGTATAAGCGATAGAAATATTTAACAAATAATGTGGAGCCAAATTCAAACCCAGTCAGTGATTGTTTTATGTTATGTTATTATGACTAGTGTCTCGGGACCATGAAGGTACCACTTAAATCTTTCTTTGAACTTTGTCCCCATTTAGTTTTGTGAGAAAAATGCCTGAATGTCCCACTCTTATTGTAAACAATCACTTTTCTGTTTTAGATGCAGAAGGTCCAAGATGCAATCCCTGGGATCTTCAGATAGGGCTGGGAAAGACTCCTGTCTGAAAACGTAGCGAGCTGCTGTCAGTCTGTGTAGAGAACACAGTCCCAGATGGAGCAGTGGTCTGACTCCATATAGAGCCATTTCATATATGGGGAGGAAGTGGTGACTGTCTAAGAATATTTATGGGTCATCTCTCTACTCAAAGGCATCCAAAATGGCATTTAAAGAAACAACTCAGTACTGTACTATACTATTCCAAAGTAAGGGGCAAAATCATTACAAGAATAAATTAAGACCATTGCATAGAGCAAAGGCCTGTGAGGTCCACCCACGTCAATACTGGTGGTCCATGTCCCTTACTCATTGCTTCTGTGGTTTTCTCTATATGATGACCCTTTCCTCAGTGCTCCCTCTGTTCCTCCATCTCAAATGTGATGTGAGAGGCTCCAACACATTCAAAACACCATGGAGAAAAAGAGGGTGTGCTGCTGCTGCTCAAGAAGAGTATCCAGATATCTGTATAAATGAGTACGTCAGATTTATGTGTTCACTTTGTGCCTCATTTCCTTGCAGAGTTTCAGATTTGCACCAGGTTTTCCTATACTTGAACCAATTCAGTGCCAGGTTGCTGGGTGCTCTTGGGCAAAGCTCTGCACTAGACCCCACAGGGCGCTCCTTGCATGCCTCCTGATAGTATATTAGGTACTGCCACTGGTCCCAGGGGGTCAGGGGTTGGATCAGCTGGAGTGGGGCATCAGCCAGTGCTCCATCTGATCAACCTTTGACACCAGCCCATGGCCAATAAGGGTACCTCTTGTTTTGTAATCAGGCAAGTCAGCTTGTTTTTATTCTACACCAGAGGTTCTCAACCTGTGGTCCGGGTACCCCTAGGGGTATGCGGACCTCTTGCTGGGTGTACTCCAAGCCCTGCCCCATCAGCAGCTAATTAAGTGTTAATTAACATGGATTTTAAATTTTAATTATTTTTGGAGCCCTTCTATCTCTCTGATTTTGGTTTTGGGCTTATTTTTGTACTTTGGAAAATGTACTTTGGTGGGGTGGGGGAGAGAGGAGCTGATTTTGGGACGTGTGACTTGGAGAAAAAAGAGATCCTTGTATCTCTCTCTCTCTCTCTCTCTCTCTCTCTCTCTCTCTCTCTCTCTCTCTCTCTCTCTCTCTCTCACACACACACACACACACACACACACACACACTTAAATAAGACATTTTTCACATTTAAAATTGTTTTAGTACATTTTTATTTAACAATTAGTTACCTAATTAATTAATTGATTAATCCAATTAATTAGCAGTTAATTAGCAGGGGGTACTTCAGAAAATTGGACCATGATAGGGGGTACCCGGGCCTCCAAAGGTTGAGAACCCCGTTCTACACTCTTGGGCGTCTAGTCATCTGAACAGTTGTGCTCACCATAGTGAGGTTTTCAAAGGAATGTAAAACCCTATTCTAGATAGCCTCCAATGGAAATTGGGTGAGAGCACCCATAGACGGGTCTCTGAAGAAGAGCTCAACCTCCAGGCAGGTTTTTATGGGAGCAGGAGGTCTGTTAGATAAGATACCCAGGTTCCAAGCCATCATGGGTACTAAAGTCAGCACCAGCACTCACTTGGACTTGGAACGCACAGGAAGTCCATGGAGGTCTTTAATGCCGATTAGATACGTTCCATGTGGCTCAATTTAGTCAAAAAATCTAGTCACCATATTTTGTACAAGCTGAAGTTCATGAATAGTCTTCAAAGGAAGTCCTACGTATGGTGATGAATATTACATTGAATTACTGCAATCTTACTAATGCAAGCTGAGCTATGGACAGGCAATTGCCATCGAGGAATGGCTGCAGCTGGTGTGTACCAGCCGAAACTGGTACTACATAGATTTCCCAGCAACTGGAAAGTTTCTCCTTCTTAATGCCTTTTTATAAGAAAAGTAATCCTCAGATTTGGGCACAGTGGAGTGTAGGGATTTCTGCTAATACCAATACTGAATTGTTCCTAATCTAATAAATAACTTTGGAGGAGAACTGTGTTTGGGGGTAAGTGTATGTGTGGATTTAGTTTGGAGTTCTGAATATGTTACTATTTGTTTCAATCATCCATGCCACATGTTCATATTGACAGGTGAAACAAAGGGTGACAAAGAGATTCTCAAGAACAGACTGTAATTTGAAAGGCACGGAAAATAACTCCTCTTTAGCAACAGAACACAAGAGCAACAGATGAGGGAAGATGGCCTGGACTGAATCAGGGTGAATTCACACATACATTTTATAACTGAACTGCAGTAATGACTTGTAGAACAGTGTTCACGCATCAAATAAACTTTCTATTTTATTGTTAGTTGTATGATTTCTAAACTCTGCAGGTAGCTGTTATTTTATTCATTGTAAATAAGGAAAAAAATTACCCCATCCATCTCCCACTCTGCTTCCACGGGAAGTGAGAACACTTGGGACAACTTCGCACCTGAATATTTTGCCTATATTTATTTATTTACTCGTTTTGTATCCCACTTTTCACCCAAAAGGGAACCCTAAGCAACTCACAGAGCCATAAAATTACCACACTTAAAATGATAATTCATAAGTATAAACATTAAAACAACCTTAAAACATCACAAATAAAATACAAATCAGCAGCAGTCACCTCTAAAAGAATCAGCATTAAAAAACACCCTAGTTTGAAGGCTACTAAGGGCTGGAACAATCCTGCATGGAGATTTATTTATTTATTTATTTATTTTTATTTTTCACATTTCTATACTGCCCTTCCTCCAAGGAGCTCAGAGTGGTGTACATATTTCCTCCCCTCCTTTTTGTCCTCACAACAACCCTGTGAGGTAGGTGGGGCTGAGATATAGTGACTGGCCCAAGGTCACCCAGGAAGCTTCGTGGCTGAGTGGGGATTTGAACCTGGATCTTCCAGGTCTAAGTCCGACTCCCAAACCACTATACCATCCTGGCTCTCGTATCCAGGAGATATGTGTTCTTATGACTGAGCAAAAATGCCCCCCATTTGCCCCCCCATTCACATGTGGCAAATTGCTGACATGCCTCCCAATGATAAGAGAAGGGGTGAACATTTCCTAAACATTGGGGGCAGGGCAGCAGGCAGCAGGCTTACCAGGGTGGCATCCCCCCATCTGCTGTCTGAGGCGACAGCTTCAGTTGGCCTCATGGATGGGCCGGCCCTGCTTCAGAGAGACTGTTAGCACAGCAAGGTTGATTGTTAAACTTAGCTCTTGGCATGCATTGTGAAGTGCTTTCTTTCATTGACAGGAGCAGGTTTTGAAAAGACTGTTCTTGGAGTTACCACTGTAGAGATGTCTCAGCTACACTGAAGGACAAAGAGAGACTCCAGTCCAAGGAAGGGTAAGAGGAACTTGATGGACAGATGTCTCCGAGGGGTTCTACAAAGAGTAACATTAGAAATAATGTTCACACAGAAACGTACAAAAACATCATGATTTTGTTGTTTTAAACCATTGTCTTTCTCGGTGTTGAAAAAGATGAAAAACAAATACGCTTTTAGCCAGCAAGTTAAGACAACACTAAAACAGATGAGCTTTCCTCAGCCAAATAAACAAACACTGTATGTGAATGAAAACAAAAAGCCACCCAAATTCTTTCTGCAGGGCCTTTCGTTGCTTTGCTGAGTTCTCCCAAACAGCAGGAGCAGTTTGGCATCTTGTCCGTTCCAGAATTCTGGCATATAGTGGCACTTCTTTCCTCCCTGGGTGAAAACTGATCTGTTAAAGTAGGGAGGAGGGAACAAAATTAGTACAGTAAGTTGTATAAGTACTTGCACTTTCATAGATGAACTTGGTAAATAGGTCTGGATCCCTGAATGTTTTATTTCAGGCCTGTGGGGCGGGGGGGTGGGCACCCATGTTTTTTTTTTTTTCTCCACAGTGCCCCACGTTGCATTGGCTGAGGGCATTTCAGGAAATAAAAATGGCCTCTGCCACAAAAACATGACAACCCTCACTGGTGGTGGCCATGTTTTTCCACAGCATGCCTCAGATCAATGCAATCCACAGGACCTTGTGAGAGAGAAACACATGGCCACTGCTAGATGTGATCTCTGCCACTACAAAGTAACCCTACCCACGCAATTGAAAACGAACAGTGTCCTGAATGGTATGGCATACATTCCATTTGTTCTATCAATTAAAGCCCTTCTACTTTCATTTTGGAACAAATGAAAAATGGACCAAACACGTCCAATTAGGCTCATTTTTTTTAATTCATTCTAAAAGAAACATACATTCCAGTGAGAGAAACAAGCTTGGTGTGGCATGGTTTCATGGTCCACTATCCAGGACATCCCAGGTGGTTTCCAGGTTCAAGAAGCTTTGCAGCACAGTCCATGATGGATAACACTGAAGCTGCGGGGAGACACTGCCACATTTATGAGAAGGGCGACGGAGAAGCTGAAGAGGAAACCAGCACAGCTGATCATAACAGCCTCATAAACAAATAATAATTATTAAGAATATTTATATATTTTCAACAAAAGTTGACAAAGTGGTTTACAGAGAAAATCAAATGACTAAATGGCTCCCTGTTCCAAAAGGGCTCACAATCTAAAAGGATGCAGAACACCACCAGCAACACCCACTAGGAAAAAAACACTGTGCAGGGGTGAAGAGGGACAGTAACTCTTCCCCTGTTTAAGATAAGAGGAGCACCACTTGAAAAAGTGCCTCTTTGCCCAGTTAGCAGGGTAATTGACATTAGAGAGTGAATTACATGATAACTTTGCACTCTTCTCATAGAATCATGTGGCCAGGAAGGCTTCTGGGAGGAAGGCATTCCAAAGCATAGATGATATAACTGAGAAGGCTGCAAGATAATTTTTGTTCAGTACAGCAACCAAATGCCCTTTTGCCCATGGAATGGGTCACACTCTTGTACTAGCCAGTAATGTGTGGATGGACTGTGTGTGTACATGTATGTATGCACACACATAGGTGCGCGCGCGCACAGACACAGACACAGACACAGACACAGACACACACACACACACACACACACACACACACACACACACGGCACCAGAGGACCAGCCTCTAGTACTCATAATGTGCATTCCATATAGATGGTTCAGGATCCAAATTGCTGGCTCTGTCATAGACATTTTAACAACAAGGTTCACAGCATTTCAGAGCAGAAATGTCTGAAGTTCAATGATGATATTTTGTCAAATTTCAGATGTACATGAAACTTCATTTCTGCTATGGATTGTGGCTGGGGAAGTGGTGCTAAATTAAGAATGGTCTTCCACAAATGGAAGATGCCCAAGAGTGGCAGTATTATTTTAGCACATGCCAGGGGCATCACGGTTAATACACTTTAAAAGTTCTGACTTACAGAACAGGGCAAGAAATTGTGGAGAGGGGGGGGGGTACAAAGTAAATATTTTATTTTAAAAAAACAAGTTAAGAAAATCTTTGCAGAGCAACATTTCTGCTAAACACTCACTTGAAAGCCAGACAGCACTTCCTGCACATTAAAAGCTATTAACACCATTTGGGGAATTTTTAATTGCTCTATAAAGCATGCTGTAAATAATTATTCCCAGCCCTGTGGATCCCTTGAACACTCTCCCTGACAGTTGTAATTTATGGGGCCTGAAGCATGGCTCTTTTTATTCAGCAGATATCCTTATTACAATAATGACTTAGCACTCTGGTGCCCTTAATGAGTATAAAGAGCCCTGTGCACATGGGAGGGGGGGGGACTGCAATATTTTAAGAACTTGACCAAACACCATTTTTCCCCCTTATTGTTACAAATTGTTAAGCAGTTATGCAGACTACTAAATGATCAAGTCTTGGTGGGACAGAAGCCTGAATACATTGGTGAATAAGGCTGGCTGGGTGCAATTCATACATGAAATGATTTGCCGTTAGGTGTTCTTGTTGTAGATTCAAAAGGCCAAGTAACTCCAGATCTCACTCCCATGGGAGCAAGATTTAGGGTGGGAGTAATGCAAAACATATGAAAGTGCCTTGCATGGAGGCAGACTATTGGTTCATCAAAGTATTGCCTTGGACTGTGGCCCTTCAAGGTATCTGATGTGGGCGACTTTCCTAGCCCCTACCTGGCAATCGGGGGACTTGAATTTGTCCATCAAAGCCAGCATAACCTGTGCCAAGTTTGAGGATCTAATAAGCTACTTTATAGGCTGAAACTAATGTTAAGCAGACCTCACTCTGGCCAACGTCCGGATGGGAGAATACCGGGAAGCCTCAGTTAAGTGTTCTGGGGTTTCCAAAGCAATGTATTCCAAAACAGCTTCATTGAAATCCTGTTGACATTGATTGGATCAACCCCAGCGTGGCTTCTGTGGATGGTTTAAAAACTGCAGGCTGATGGTTTTTATAAATACAACTAGCAAAATGCCCATCATCATGACAGATAAGTTGGGTGTGCGGAAACCAGGTACTCTGCAACAGAGAACACATTGCTTCTACCAGTGGAATCGTTGTCAGTGAAGGCTGGACCAGTTTGTGTCACAAGAACATAAGAACCACCCTTCTGGATCAGACAACAGGTTCATCTAGTTGGTCTAGCATCCTGTTTCCCAAAGTAGCAAGCCCAATGTTTCTGGGAAGCCCACAAGCAGGAGGTGAAGACAAACAGCCCTCTCCGATCATTGTACCCTGGCCAGCAACTGGCATTTAGAGGCATACTGCCTCTCTCAACCAAGAACCAAAAAGAAGCACACAGCCATCAGGACTAGTAGCCACCCATTGTGAAGGATAAAGGGAAAATTTTGTCCTCACAACAGTGTTTCCAAGTGTGGCACTTTACTTTTCCCCATTCAGTGAATGACAGTCATTTACTCATATGACAGAAAGTAAAGAGATGCACTCAACAACAACATTTGGGTGTCCGCAGGAGTGTAGTCAAGGGGGGAGTAGGGGAGTGCTAGGATTTTTCCTACAGCAAGAGAAGTGACATCAGGAGCACTCAGGTGCTGTCTTCAAGACTTTTTCAAAGAACTAGAGCTGCAAACACATCAGACTCAGCAGGAGGCAAACTGAAAAAATTGCCTAGGGGCATATTAAAATCTAGACCAGGGGTTCTCAACCTTTGGAAGTCCGGGTACCCCCTATGACGGTCAAATTTTTTGAAGTACCCCCTGCTAATTAATTGCTAATTAATTAGCTAACTAATCAAATTAATTGATTAATTAGCTAATTAATCAGGTAAAATAAAATAGTATTAAAACAATTTTAAATGTGAAAAAATGTCTTCTTAAACTCTCTCTCTCTCTGTGTGTGTGTGTGTGTGTGTGTGTGTGTGTGTGTGTGTGTGTGTGTGTGTGTGTGTGTGTGTGTGTAAGCCACAAAACAAACTGTATATCCAAACCAAAGAGGAACAAGAAGTGGGATGAGCTGCGGGTGTGTGTGTATATATAACAGAGAACATCTGCATGCTGGCATTATCTTTCTCACTCTTCTCTCTTAAGGAGCAGATTTTTTAAAAAGGAAGAAAAGTGGCAGGAGCTGCAAAGGATTGAAGGGCAGGGATTCTAGACCACACTGTCTTTTCCAAGGACTACCTGACAGATAATCCATTGTTCATCATTACATTAACATCATCATTGCGTTAAGGTCCTATGCATGTTTACCTGGGAGTAAGTCCAACTGAACACAGTAGTACTTATTTCTGAGTAAACATGCATAGGCTAGCACTCTACATACTTTTTGTATTTCTTTGGGAAATATAAAGAAATATATTTTTAATTCAATTCTATTTTTCAATTATTAGACATTTGTTTTTAAACACTGCAACCCTTCCAAGAGTTTGGAATAAAATAAGCTACATCTCGGGCAGTGCAACCCACCATAACTTTCGAACAGCAGAGTGTGCGCTCCGCCTTCAAAAGTGTCACAAACGTGCCATAAAGCATTTTTGCGACTACTTCCAAGTAAGGGCCACCGGCGCACAGCTGCCAGCCCTCACTCTAGCACCGCCGGTAAGGGATTCACCAGCGGGCGCGGGGGCAATCCGGGTGGTGAGGGAGGGCGGCCATTGGCCAGGCCGGCCCGGGAGGGGGCGGAGATGGTGGCTACCATATCCTTGTCCCGGGCCGGGCCAGCGCGACCATTACACCGCCTCCTCAGACTTATGCCAGCTCAATAGTTGGCAAAAATAGCTGGCAAAAAAATAGCTGGGACCCGCCTTGGAGACCTCTGGACCGCTCACAATTGGCCCAGAACGGGAATAGGATCCAGCCCTAGGGCCACCCTTGGATCTTTAGTCAGGATTGCGCTCTGAATGAAGTATAAGAAGTTTCTAAGTAGAAATAAGCAACAAGAGAACAGTCTATTGAAGGAATTTAATCCCCCCCCCCCAATTGGCACTGTGTATGGAAAATAGCGGAAAATAGCTTTGGGGCATAGCTATGGGGTGTATCTCATGATGACTAGCTCCTGGACGTCAAAATTTACCACTACGCTACTGATGGGGCCTGATCCTCTTCTCTACCCTGCTGATCCCAGCCATTGAGAATCAAACTTATAGCTGTCTGCATAGCCCCACCTCAGGTTGTGTTTCTTGGCCCAGATAACTATTCATGAAATTAGAGCTGGTTCTTGATCCATTTCCAATGTTTATACCGGCTTCTATTTCACCAGTGTTTGCTTTTTTCATGCACCGACACCACTTCAGAAAAGTTATGCTAATTCTGCCAAGCAGCTACTTTTCAGTGGAAACATAAAGCAAGTTGCTACTGGACAGCTGACTAGTGTTTGGTGCAATATCTAGTAACAAGGGGCAATTTCAGACACCACTGAGGTTGGACATGAAGCCATGAGCTAAACAGATAAGAACAACAAGAACTTAGTAGTGCTCACAAAGCCCTAGAGCTCCATTTATATCCAAAGAGCAAGGTGGCAGCCCATGATCACAGGCTACTAGGACATCAAAGCTCTAGTTGTTGGGCCTTCTAATAAATATTAATAGCTTCTTCCCTTCCAAAGAGCATCTGCCGTCAAAGTTATTGTCTTTGGCCAACACCACCTACTTCCAGTGTGAAAAATAAGCAACTCCGTTTAATTTAATCAGTTTGGTTCCTGTGCCACCTCTCCCCAGCACCAGCCAGTCACCATTAAGAAACAATACGTCTGCCTGACACTGCTTCTAGTAATGGTGCCCCAGGCAAGGCTCAGCTCACCCCTCCTTTGCCTGTAACAAATTAAATTTGTGCCATCAGCTCAAAGACAAGTTAGGCACAAGGGGAAGCCCAAACGGACAGTGACAGTGTGATGAATGGAGGCACTGAGAAGAATGACACAGAAAGAGAGAAGAAAGGCAGGGAAAGCCAACCAGCTTTCAGCTGCTGGTCTACATCAGGTGCCGAACTTTTATTTGTCTCCTTCACGCTCTTTCAGAGAAACAGAGATTGATTACCCTGACTCTTGATATTAACTTCCTGCTTAAATTACTCCATGCCCCCCTTGCTCCTCCTGTGATAATGTGGCCTTTGCTGTTTGCCCATATGTAGGGTAGGCTAAAACTGCTCTTGTTTGCTCTGTGCAACAATAGGAATGCACAGCCTCAGTCTTGCAGTTTCTGAGTTCTTTTTCTTATCCTTGCCAGTGAATGAGAGCCAGTTCACATGACCCTTTGAGCACGGAAAGAGGTCAGTTGACTTGACTGCCACTGACTTGGTCTCATGCCCTGCCATGAAGGAGGAAAAGTCCATCACAGCTTACAAGCCACGATGGGGATAAGCAACCTCCTGGTTGGAGGAGTAGGTTTTCTCTGTGCCAGGTACAAGGGAGTGGTGACAGGAATCAGGTATCTTGTTGTCTTGTGTGCTCCCTGAGGCATCTGGTGGGGCCACTGTGTGATACAGGAAGCTGAACTAGATGGGCCTTTGGCCTGATCCAGCAGGGCTCTTCTTATGTTCTTATGAAGGAGGATGAAGCAGGTGACAGGTTGCAAACCAGTTCTTGAGGGCAATATGGCAAGTCTAGCCAGCCAGCACTTCCTCCTCTTCTGAATGGCCTGTAGAGGAAGGAAGGTGAAATGGCACACATTGCTTTTTTCCTTCCTAATAAAAGATTCCTGTGCCAAATACGTAGTAAATAAGAGAAACAGGAAGGAAGAGAGGGGTGTAATTTGGTGCCCTGCTCCAGAGAGCAAAATGTCATGGACCAGCACTAATTTCCAAGGAGCACATTGTGCTTTTCAAGGCTTATAGCGCAATCTTAGGTATGTCTATTCAGAAGACAGTCCCATTATAGTCAATTGGACTATACAGTCCCAGGTAAGTACGGATAGGATTTCAGCCTTAGAGCCCAATCCTATCCAACGTTGCAGCACTGATGCAGCCACAATGCAGCCCCAAAGTAAGGGCCCGAAACTAAGAGTAATGTTCCATTACCTTGAGGAGGCCTCCACGACAGCCCCCACCACTACTACCACCACCACCACCACCACCACCACCACAGGATGCAGCACATGCCCCCTTGGTACGACTGTATCAGCACTGGAAAGTTGGATAAGAATGGTGATGTGATTAGAGTTTTACGTCCTCTGAGTGCACACTGAAGCAATAGCATGGCCACATCTTCAAATCCTAATTTCCCCCCAAATGAGATTATATTTGACTATGTTATGAAGGCTGATTGAATAAAAACTTGCAATCAACTATAAAGATGCCCTCACTTTATCAGGGAGCACATTTTATATATAATTTTTAACAGAAGCATTTATAAAAACTGCAGAGGACAATATCTTAGAAGGGTGTATTTTTTGTTTGTTTGTTTTTTGGTGGTATTCCCTTACACTAATTGGCACCTGCTATGACATCATCTCAAAACCAAAAAGAATATTTCTTCCAAAATATCATTTTACCCATATGAAAATACATTTAAACACAAATTTGAATTCAAATTAAATTCAACTTTAACTGACAGATTCACTAACTAAAATCTTTTAATTGGGCTGTAGGCCTAGCTACTGCTCAATCTGCTTTGCAGTGGTATGCGACAAGAGCATTGGTCTTGAACTGGAACTCTTACCGTAGACTAGTTGCTGCGGCTCCACTCTGCATGGATCTACCTCAAGGTGTGCGGTTGGCCATTGCGGACCTCAGATGGGTATCCAGGGCACAGGGGCATTCCTAGGGTTTGCGTCACCTGGTGCGGGAGGTCAGTGCATCACCCCCATGATGGACCTCCTCCCATGCAGTGGGCGGGGCAATGTATCATCGCCCCTCCCCCGCGCCATTGCCTCGTCTCCTGCATAATCAAAATTACACCATTGAATTACAATATTATACAGTAGTAGCACAGCTTAAATGTATGTTTGCAGCCTAAGGGCAACGTGCACCCTTTGCCTGAGTAACATTACTTTACCTGGTTAAGTCCTCCTCCTGATGCTATGTCTTCCTTCTTTGGTCATTGTTGCTCTTCACCCTCCTAAACCGTTTCCATCTGTGCCTACATGCATTTTGTCTCAGGACTGAGTGTTGGGGTACAAACCCTGCCTCATCCCCCCCCCCTGCTCTCACATTTGTACTCTGAATAAACTTAACTGTTGCTAATCTTCTGCATATCCTAGATCTCACCACCTTCACCTCTTGAATAGACCTCCCAGATGCCAAGCCCTGATCTCTCTCTAGGCCATTCCTTGTTCCTGTCTGCATGTTTTAGGTTCAATACTGAAACCATTAACAGTTGTGGGAAACAATCACAGGCCATTTACAAGTCAAGTTATGAAAAACTAAACTTTTAGAGGACAGTAGAAGCAGTTGCACTTCATCACACTCTAAGAAACTCCAACTGCATCCCCTCACTCTTAAATAGTCTCACTCTAAGTGGTCTTGTGAATTGACCCTGAAATCTGAACTCAAATTGCATAGGTCAAGTCAGCAAACCCATATCCTGCCATGTGAACATGGAATATAACCTAAAGTAAGTAAGAACAGCTTTGAGGGGGGCTAGCACCAGCAGCTTATTCCCTCTAGCTTTCAATATTTTTGCATTACTTGTCTAATTTTCTTGAAGGGTCTTTGGGACAATGACAGTTTCTTACAGTGAATTATGTCAAAGCATATAAGAGTTGCCAGTCTGGGCCAGGTCAATAGCCCCTCTACTCCATATTTCTAAATGTATAAAGTATAAATGTTAGAAACAGGAACTCAAAAGCACATGCATCACAGGCAAGTACACTTGTCAGAGAAGCCAGGACTTTTTGCAATCCTCTGTTTAAAGCACACTTATAAAGCAAACCTGTTTTCATTGTTCTCCAGTCTGTGAAATTGCCATAAGATGTCCCAGCATGTGCTGTACTGCTCAGGTTGCCACCAACCCTTAATTTGCTAGCGAGTGGGAGTAGAGCAGTACTTCTCAAACTCCTACAGGGGAGTAAGAGAAACTGTAAGTCGTCATGGACTCAGTGGTGACATTGGCGATGGCACTTTGGGGGTCCTGCCACTGCAGAAAAAGGGTCTTTTTTCACTTACCAGGGGTCATGTTGGCCCTCTGGGGGTTGCAGGGGGCGTGACCCCCTCTACTGGTCCCCCCGCACCTCAGAAGAGCTTTCAATTGCACTTGGAAGCTACTTCCGGTTTTTGACGAAAACTAGAAGTAGCTCCCAAATGTAATTGGAACCTCTCCTGAGGTGCAGGGGGGCATAGAGGGCTCCGTATGGATGGCATAAGTGAAAATACCCCATTTTTCCAAGGTAGGTAGTGGGCCCTCGAACATGTTGTCACGCCCTTTAAGTGGCTAGTGACTGCTTCCAATTTTTGTGGTGGGTTGTGACTCACTAGTTTGAGAACCACTGGAGTAGAGGATAGGAAATGTGTTACTCCAATTTTCTTATCTTTTGTACATTTTTGGCCATGATGCCATGAACGTTCAGTTGGAAATAATTTAGCATTGACATCAATAGGACTTACTTCCAAATAAATGTGTTTTGGAAGAACTTGGGTGTTTTTGTCTCTATAGCATCCTGTATTGGCTAGTCATTTCAGATAAGAGACAGGAATAGTTGAAGTACTCTGCTATCATTTTTTAAAAGAACTAATTTTCTGGTGCAAAAGAGAAGTAGGAACATTTTCAAATTACATAATCTTTATCCTCAGGCCAAGTGAGAAGCAGCTAATTTCTCAGAAGCAAAACTAAACTTTGTGTCAAGTGCACAGCGGCCTGTTCACAAAACTCCCCTTCCCTTTAACCTATGTGAAACACCCTTCAAGAGGTTACAGTGGTTCCCAAAGTGGGAGGCGCGGCTCCCAGCGGAGCCGCAGATACCAGCCAGGGGAGCTGCGGAGTGCCACGCCACAGAATCCTCTCCGATTCAATGCAACGCCAATTGGCAGGCATCAACATAATGGCCACAGCCAAGGGAGCCCCGGGTCAAAAAGTTTGGGAAACACTGGGTTACAGAATACAGACCAACCCTTTTAGAGTTAGAGATTTTGTCCAATAGGAAGAAGAAGCCCTTAATCCTTTATAACTGGAGAGCTCCTAACACAAAAAGTTGGTCCCATAAAAGATACCGTAGTAGCAATTTTGTCTTTCTTTTTACTGTATAGGTATATCAGTCTCGTGGTTGCAATCCTATGTACTTTTACCTGGGTTTAACTTCTATTTAGTTCACCAAGATGCATGGAATGATGGAATTGCACCACTTCCTTGCCTTATGTTTGCACTTTCCCCAGGAAGGATGGCTGAAACAGCGGTGAAGAATAATTAACCTACGTTTCCCTTTGCACACTTCGGATTCAATTCCACGGAACACAGTGCGGCTCGCTTGCTTGCTAGGGAAGGGCTGCAACAAGTAATCTTGAATGGGCGCCCCCCTTGTTTTCCGGAACTATCAAAGAAATACTGTGAGTTGTCAAGAAGTAGTAGAAGGGACCACATCATCGTGGTTCTCAATCAGGGATTGAAAAGAGGCGTCTTCCCAGGTTCTCCTAAGCTGAAACTGCACGCAATGCGCTGCAGCGTTAGCTGAGTACTGTACAGTAGTTTGAAGAGGAAACAGCCGCCTCAGGCCCCCCCCCCAAAAAAAAAACCCTGAGCGGGAGACTAAATTAAATACGGCAAGGTCTTGGATCCTGTCGCCCTTTCGCATTTCAGCCACTCTGGAAGGAATATTAAGTCATTTATCACAATCGTGGCTGGCCATTTCCTCTTTTAAACAAGGACTGCCGCCTTTCGCTGATCGAAGACACGTTTCCTTCCATTTGTCACTGGCTGCTGTAGCTGCTGGGAAGTTTGGCAGAGAGAAGCCCCACGTTTCTGTGCAGAGCCGCCTAACAGGTTATGCTCTCCATTCCTGTCCGGCACGGCACCAAGGAAAATGAAAGATAAAATTAGAATATTATTAACATTCCCCGGGAAATGTCCACTTCTGAATACCGTTTGTGAGGAATAGCTACTGTGTTCTCATCATTATTAAGAGCAAGGGAGATGGATAGGAGAGCCGCAGGAAATCCGTCTTGCCAGAGGGCTGGGTTCTACTAAATGTAATGCATTTTAATGTTAATGTATGTATTTAAAACAGAGCTCTGTTTTATGGAGATCGTCCATAAAGTCATGGCGCCCCCCCCCCAAAAGCAGCCAACAATTTGAGGCTGTAACCCCCTGCTTGCAAGTTCCATGGGGAGAAATAGGGCGCTTACACATGCAAGGAAATGTGTTTAAAATTAGGGCCACGGTGTCGTTAAAGTCAGTGGGCAGCCTTAAGCTCTCGCAAGTCACTGTACGACCTGCTCTTAGGCGGGTTTACTCAGAAGAAAGTTCCACGAAGTTCAGTGCAATTTTCTCCCCAGTCGGTGTGCTTAGCAGCATTGAGTTTTGTGACTTGAAAATTATTTGTACACTTAATAGATGGGACACACACACCCCAGGGGAAGGGGTTACATCCAACTGAGTTCAGCGAGATCGTCTCCCCCAGTAAGAGCGCATATAGGATTGCAATGCAGCCGAGGTTATTTTCCTGTCCTGCTAAAAATGTGCAGTGATGATGCAGAGATACGGTCCACGTCTATGTACATTTGCTGACAAGGAAGTCCCACTGAGTTCAATGGAGTTTCCTTGCATGTAAAGTGCGCACAGGGTTGCAACCCCAGGGTCCAGGATTGTGAGCAGAGTGGTGACAGAACTGAGGGCAAGTTATTCCAAACTAACTGGAAAAGGCTACATAGCCTTGTGTCGGGCTGACCACGGGATACAAGGACGTACAGTGTTTCATTTTAAACAGGTTGTGACTCAGGCTGTCGGTATTTGGGGAATTCTGGATTCTAAACTTTCTTATTCAGAAAATTTACTGGAAGTACAAAAAAAAAGTAACCTGTGGACACACGTCATTGCTTTGAAGAATGTCATGCCAGAATAATTTAACTATTTCAATTAGACAATTCGTTTCTATCCAGCCCTCCCCGCTCAAGTATTTTACAACAAAGGTGCGAGGCAGCAGCAGCCATTTCGTTCAGCCCAATTCGTAAGCGTGTCTGTAAGTAAGTCCCCTGAAGTTCGATGGTACAGAATTGCCACCTTAGCCCCGCCGTGATGTTGTGTAGATAGACGATCCGAAGTATGCTTACTCAAAAGTAAAGTCCGATATCATTTCCTTCCGAGCAAATCTGCTTCGGATTGTGGCTTTCGCGGTGGCTATAATCGGCCCCAGAAGCCAAGATGTTCCTGCTTTTTTTCATCCCCCGCTAACAGCAATTTCAACAACATAGAAATCAGATGAATTGTGGTGAATCAGTTAGAAAAAAACAGAGAAATGGGATTTCCCTCCCTTCCCTCGGAAAATACTCCCTACAGAAGGGCAAACTGCTTGAAGACCACAGCTGACATAATAATAATAATAATAATAATAATAATAATAATAATAATAATAATAATAATAATAATAATAATAATATCTGGACAACATTCCGTTTCTCCCCTCCTAAATTGTCCAGGTGTTTAGCAAATACAGTATCTCGTTTTCCATCGTCAGCTGCATCAAGATGGCAGTATCTTTCCTTAACTCCAGTCAGTGAGGGAAACAAGCAGTGTATTTTCTCTAGGGCGGGACTGACACTGCCAGGATCTGCGGACCGGTCAAGGATCCTTATGAATTTCCGTTTCCGACCAACCTCATTCCAGAAAGAGGGAAGATCAACGCGCGCAGCCGCGCGCGCCACCCCTCTGCCTTTCCAGCTCCGCGAGGTGGAGGCACATCCAGCAACAGTTGCCCTTAGGCGAAACGTGAAGGTGGAGGTCGCCGAGTGTCTCCTTTCCTGGCTTACGTCCCCGCAGGAATGTGCTGCTAAGACGCACCGGGGCTGTTGGGAAAGACGCTCAAGTGCTTCGTTCGCACTCCCGGGGGCTGAGATGAAGCCTCCAGGTTTGGCGCGTCAACTTAATTGTTGGGGGTGGGAAGGAAGAAGCAGCAAAGAAGACGCGAGAGCTGATGGTCCCCTCCTTACCCCCCCCTATAGGGGAAGCTGGCAGCGCCAACACTTTCTCCTCCCCTTCCCTTTCTACTCAATCCCAATACAAACCATTATCCGCTGCGCTTCACCCGCGAGAGTTCTCACGCAGCTGCTGCAACCAACGTAGGTTCGCCCAATTTAGCACGCACTGAACAAGACGCCGCAGCTAGTCCTGGTTCTTTGATGAGCTTCCCTATATAAAACACGTGTTTTCAAATCGCCTTCGGTGCATTCACACGTAACATATTTAGATGCACGCCTTTAAAGAAAAAAGCCTAATGGCACATTCTTAGGTGTGTCTACTCAGAAGCAAGTCTCATTGTGTTCAATGGGATTTACTTCCAGGAAAGTGTGTATAGGATTGCAGCCCAAGGCCCACATCTCACTAGCTTGCGTCAAACTTTTTATTCAGTGTAGGTAGGGGTATATGTAGGCTTATGCGATGTGTGGGAAGAAGTATCCTCTTCTTGAGCTGTCTGAAAAAGGCCTCGGGCTCTTTAAAGGAACAACCTTTCCCTTGTGAAGGAAGAAAGGCGATAATGAAGTGGACTCCAGGAATAACTGGCTCTTTTAAAGTCGTGTGTATCGTATGTTCCATTCAGCCTGCAAACGATCTCCAACCCCTTGATAGTCTCATTCGCGAAGACAATCACAGGATCTCTAACTACTCCACCAAACCGCGTGGAGAGGACAGGGTCAAACGTTTTGGTTCGGGACCTCAGTTACTAGACAAAAACTTAAAATTTCACTTTCTGACCCTAAAATTGTCTCGCGCACATTATACACCACTCGTGGTCCACTGTGCTGCAGAACAGACGACAGCGGCACTTTTTCCATCCGCTTCGTTTTCTGCGGTGGGTGGGCGGGAGTTGTCCTCGCTGCTCTTCCCAACACCTGACAGACATAACTGTATGCGCCTGAAGGCGTTTTCCGATCGTGACTCCTGAATATGTTCTTGGCTTTCTTGTGCCCGGAAAGGAATACTGTGTACTTAGATAGAGCCATTCCATTTTTTAAATGTCTCTCTTCCGCTTTAAGTCTTGCATTACAGACAAGGTATTTTGGAGATGAACATTCCCCCCCCCCCCCCCATTGAACTCAGTGTCAGTGAGACTTAACGTTCGAGTAAATCTACGTAAGATCAGGCTTCCCCAGATGGGCAAGCTGTAAAAGGCGAATTTTGAGGGAAAGAAAAAGCTCAACATTCACACGTTCCTTCAGCCAGCCCTGTAGCCGCTTTAATTTAACGTCCACGCACACAAGCCAGCCGGAGATTGTTACAAGCGCTTGCCCTAAGGTGATGACTTCTGCTCTTGAAAAGTGATTGCAACATTCATCGGTAGGTTTATATATATAATTCAGCAACCAAGCCCCATTGATGTTGATAGGACTTTCTCAGCATTTTGACGCAGAATGGGGCTTATGCCTTAACAAAGTACTGTACTTTTAGGGTTGCAACTTCTGCATACCAAGGAAAAATAGACCCAGGGTGTCAACATTTTAAAACACATAAATACTTTGAATAGAAACAGCAGCAAGCAGCTGAAAGAGAGGGCCATCTCGATTTCCACGTAAGTGTTTTCTCTAGTCCCACCAGCGTCCACTTGATTTTCACTTCATCTGATGAAGTGGACTATATAGTCCAGGAAAGCGTGTGCTGGGGGAAGGTTGGCCGCCACTTCAACCTATGGCCAAAAGAAAGGCGGCAATATAAAGGAAAAAGTCATGGAGCACAACCTCTTTATTACTCAGAAGTACGTCCCCCACTCTGATCATTAGGACCTGCTTCTTTGTAAGCGCGCATACCATTGCAGCCCCAGTGGTAGTTAGAACCGAGGGCTGAGGCTGCCCCTTTTTGAACCAGTTCTTGCAGCTTCCCCTTTAAGAGCAATTAGCAGCTACTGTATACTGTGTTTAGATCTGTGTCAGGACAAGGCGATTTCTGTGTATCCACCTTCTCTGAAAAGTACTGGGGGAGGCCAAGGCCTTTCTTTTCTGGACGCTTGGCAAATCTGTTTAGGGAGGGCTTAGCGCCTCCCCCTTCCTTTCCCTCCAGGATTTAGGTTGAACTGAAACTGAATACCTTTCAGGGCCCTGAACTTCAAGAGAGACTGAGCCCTCCTGCTCCCCGTCTAGCAAGTCGCTCTGTTGGCTTATTCACCGCCTCTTGTTTGTTTGTCTTTGCACAGCCCGTGGGGATCCGAGGAGGAGACGGGTGATCTCCTTTGTTTGCTTCCCAAATCAGGCAAACCCTTGTTTTGCCAACGGAACTTCAGCAACCGGCTGAGCAGATCAAAGGAAAGGCTGAGTAATGGATGTAGGGGGGGGGGACAACAAAAACCCCACAGATGGGGAAAGGTTGGTGTTGTTGTTTCTGCTACTGTCAAGGTAGCGTTTCCTAATTACCAAGCAAATCGAAGCCTATCATTTTAATTATTGCAAGCTTACAGCTGGATGATAAACTCTCACCGGTGAATCTTTTAATTTTTATGGAGGTTAATTAGCATACAAAACAATGAGAGCACGCTGAAGGGGTGAACTTAAATCCAATGTTAACTTCTGGAGACCAGAGGTAATAGGAAGAATAACTAAGCGCATGAACATCCATGTGTATCTGAAACCCTTCTGGTTTTGGCAGGTTTTAAAAATGTATTTTAATATTGCTTAACTTGAGGTAGTATAAAATGATCACTTGAAATATTCTAAAACTATAACATTGCTCTTTAAAAACACGAATAAAGTTATTAATAGAAAACAAAAGCCCTTCTGTTACAGCCATTGCAATGGTGAGTCAGCAAATGACAACATTAGAAAACACATCAAATATGACATCTTGGATGAGAACTTGTGGCATGCCAGGAGAACCTTGTCAATGACTTTTTGTAAGATCCCTTTTCTGACCTCTTTTACCAGAAGTACTAAGAACGTGTCCAGTTCATGTGTAGGTATTTATCTAAAAACTGGGGTGTTTTCATAAGTGACCTCGAGAGTGCTTACAAGTCTCCCTCTCAATGCTTAGCAACTGAATGTGTAGTAAAGATTCACTTTAAATGCCAGCTGAAGAAGGGTTTAATGCACTTTTACCTATGAATTGATAGGTCTTGAAAAGGTGCACTAGCATCATTATTATTGGGTATATTTAACACCCATACTCCTCTCCTAGAACTGTGGCCCCTTCTGATGATCCCATTGTGTCATGCAGTAGTAAAATATTTAAACAGAAGTGTAAAATTCACAGAAAAGCGGGTCGATTTCTGAGAACTAACATGGAGAATACTGTGCAAGAGTTCTGCTGCAATATCTACTAGGTCTTGGACTGTGGATTCCTTGAATTCCAAGAAATTGAAGCTTGTGGTCAAGATGTCATTCAGATTCCTGCTCTGCTAGAATTTGACTATCAAGCCACAGTTCCTACAGCTGTGGTGTATCCGCCAGGCATGTGGAAAGCAGCCCCATCTAATGCAATTTTGTTCCCGGACTTTTACTGCTCCATGGAGATGAGCTGTGACATTTCCTTTTCCCTTTCATAAATATTGCATCTACCAAATGCAATTACCAAAGGCGAAGCAGCACCAAGTGTTTACTAAATAAGATTATGTGATAATGTTAATGTGTTTTATGTCTGTGTTCTGACACCAGACAAACTCCCTATTAATAACAGCTCAATGAGATGCTGAGGTTTTTTGCAGGATACAGTAGGAGGCTTGAGATTGCATGGTAGCTGTTAAATACCTAGAGAGGAAAAGGAAGTTGCTCATTTAAAACACCTGCAGATGTCTATGGCTTCAAATAGACCAGGTACAGTTCAAACAGGCATCTCAGTCCATGACAAAACAGATTGGTACCATTATGTTTTAGGACTATCCAATGAAAGGTGGGAGGGAGGGAGGTAGAATGAAGTCAGGAAGTGTGTCTAAGGCATTGCTCATAAGTACAAGGTGCTAAAGGAAAGAGTGCAAAGTCCAGAAAACGGAATTCTGAAGCCCAACTCTGTATAGCTGGTCTAAAGATCCCTGTATTTACCAAATTGCCATATTTAAAGCTATTTCCCCATAATATCAAAGGCAATTTGGCTAACATAGGTGTACCTAGCACAATCAGTAACTTGGTCAAGGAAAAGCAAGAACCACCAGCTCAAGAGAGCCACAAATCTTAGTATTGCTCTTCACCAGGGGTGTGTGAGGACAGCGCACTATTTCACCCAACAAACTGAATTGAAGAACCAAGGAACTGAATCCTGCTATTCACAGTATCCTGCTGAATTGTGCATCCGTGGAACCATTCTCCCTGCTGTACCAAAGGCTATGGCTGCAATACAGCATGGAGTTCAGTGCACGGAAACTCATTGTTTCTGGTGAGTTGGGCAGCCCAATCCTATTCTACGCTCTGATCAGTGAACCAGCTATGCCAGCACCAGCAAAGCTGCATCCTGAGCAGAGGGGGGAGGGGGTTGGAAGTCTCCTCGGGGTAAGGGAACCTTTGTTCCCTTATCCCAGTTAAAGCCCTAGTCCCCGCAACGGGCTTCCTCAGATCTGCGCCTGCTATTTCAGCAGCGCAAATCAGGGCTGGCTGTGTCAGGTGAAACAGGCCTGAGAGGATAGGATACGGCGTACACCACTGCTGCCGAAAATGTGTGGAAGATCTATACCACTTGGTATAGATCCCCAAAGTTAACATGCGTGATAATGTTGTATGCAATTTTTCTGCCACATGAACTTAATGTTATGGATAACTAAGCTGCTATGTGGTAAAAAAAAAAACAACAACCCTGTAGTAGTAGTAGTAGTAGAAGAAGAAGAAGATGATGACAGATGGGTGCAGGGCACAGCACCTAGGAACTGGCACCCACTGCCAGCCTGACCCATCGTATAACTGAGTTTAAACCAGGACAGTTGTTTTTGCTGTCACTATCCAAGGCCAGGGAAAACCAGGCAGAAAGAGGCTGCCTTGGGAAAACCTCCCTTCCAGAAGAATGGAGAGCCCCCCCACCCGCCACCCAAGTTGGACAGAAATGGAGGCTGGCAGTCTGGGAAGACAGGGTAATTTCCAGGGATGTGGATCAAGTCTCTGACTCCAAGTCTCGAGTCAAGTCCCAAATCTCTGGGCCCAAGTCTTAATTCAAGTCCCCAAGTATTTGCCCCCAAGTCCTGAGTCTTTGGTTATGAGTCCCTATCTATTTAATGGGGAAAGCAGATTTGAACATGAATAAAATTGGACTTGTAAAAAGCTCCAAGTCTCGAGTAGAGTCTTTTGAGTCTTACAATCGCCAAGTCAAGTCATTGACGTGACTTAAGTCCAAGTCAATAGCCTCAAGTCTACATCACTGGTAATTTCATGCATTTGGTGTAATGAAAACAAAGGACAAAACACATTATAAGTCATGTGCAGTTTTGCCCTAAAACTGATTTTGAGTGAATACAAAGTAAACCACCCTGCTTTCCCCCACGACCGACCTGTCCATGATGCAAACGATGACACCCACATCCAGCGGCAGATTGGCAGAAGTAGCAAACAGCCCTCCAGACTGCCACCAGCAGAGCCAGCTGGCCCTTTAAACCAAACAGGAATTGTGGAGCATGCTGGGAGCTCTCTCAGTGTGTTTTCACACTTCCTGCTTTGTTTAAAGGGCCTGTGCGGAGGAAGGATCAAGGTGAGAGGATAGGAGACCACATTGCCATGCTCTAAGCATTAGACCATAGCAATCTTGCTGCCTAAACTTGCTCTTTCTTCCACCTGGGCCCTTTAAACAAAGCAGGAAGTGTGGAATGCTCTGGGAGTGCTCCCAGCATGCTCTGCATTTTATGCCTTGTTTAAAGGGCCTGCATGGAGGACGGCAAGGGAAAGGGTGCACAGGCTTTGGAGGGGTGCGGCAGTGGCAGCAAGGACAACCCAACAGCTTCAGTTAGTAGGTGGCAGGGAAGCTATGATACCCCACGCACACACACTACATTAGGTCCCCTACTTACGGAGAGGTTAGGTTCCATAGGTCCATATGTAACTTGAAACCAACATAGGTCGGAACAGCTGGTTCTTGCTGACCCAGCACAATCTAGTCTCCTTGGAAGCACCAACAAAGGTCAAATTTTGTCTGTGCGAAAGCGCCAACACAGCTGTCAACTTGGATGTCCATAACTCAGGAATTGTGTGTATTTACAATAGGAAAAAATGGAATTGGCAGAAATGGACAAACTGACCAGTGAAAGAGAAATCTGTAGATACTTTTGTGAAGAATTGGAAACTATTTATAGATCTTTTACATGTAAGGGAAAATAAGAATGATTTAATGATATGTGGCTTCGTTGAGTAGGACAATTTGCTTTTAGATGTAAATAGTAAGAAATTGAGGTACATAAGAAGAGCCCTCCTGGATCAGGCCAAAAGCCCATCTAGTCCAGCTTCCTGTATCACACAGTGGCCCCACCAGATGCCTCAGGGAGCACAAGACAACAAGATAACCTGTTTCCCGTTGTCACTCCCTTGCACCTGGCACAGAGAAAACCTAAAACCAGGAGGTTGCTTATGGCTTGTAACCTGTGATGGTCTTTTCCTCCATGAATCTGTCCAAACCCCTTTTAAAGGCATCTAGGCCAGGTGCCATCACCACATCCTGTGGCAAGGAGTTCCACAGATGAATTACACGCTAGGTAAAGTTTTTAATTAAGGGTAATTAGTTTTTAATTAAGGGTAGTATTAGGTTAGTTGATGTATGATAATAAGAAGAATAGATTACTCTGCAGTTAGGCAGGGTACAAGTAGTTATAAGAATTAATTTAAGTATAAATGTTATTGGCTAAATTGGATCTTTTCTGTTCTGTACTATTCTTTTTTCTTTTTCTGTTTTTTAATGTATTAAAATAAAATATAAAATAACTTTCTACAATAGGAAAAAAATGTTAATTGAAAGTCAAGATTGTGGGTAGGGCAAATTGTATATCATTTAGAAGACACTTATGTATTTTAGACCAGTACTTTACTCAAATTACAGGGTGGGAACTTAGCCTCCTTACCTTATGTAATTGCTTACTTAGGTACTGTTTTAGATTGACTAAAATTGGAGGGAGTCAGAGGTTGGGGCTTGCAGATTTAATGGTGCCTCCCTACATTTTCCTGATAATTTGAGTGTCTGGGATCGCCCGTGCTTAACCCCATGGAGATTCCACAAGAACCTGAGTGGCAGCAGCGTTCGCTCGTAGACGCCAACCCTGCACCCGATGGGGGAGCGCCAACGCTGCGCCAACCGGACAGCCCTCTCGCACCCATGGAGGGGAACAGGCTACCTCCTAAGCTGGGGTACCCCGGTGGTTGTCTATGGTGGCACACCGACTGGAGGACGGGGCCCAGGATGCCATGGAGTGCCCTCGCCCCCAGGGGCAAGAGAGGGGAGGAGCAGAAGGTGGGGGAAGTACAGAAAACCGGTAATGACAGGGGTAAGGTGGTGCAGGAACGGGTTCACAGGGATGGCACGGGAGTAGGTAATGATGGGATAAGGTGGTGCAGGATCGGGCTCACAGAAACGACACAGTGACAGGAGAAAGCCTGGGTGATGAGGCTAATGAGGGTGATGAGAGGCTAACAGCTGATGAGGGGCGGATCTTTTAAGGGACAGGGCCAAGAGCAGGTCTGGCTATATATAAACTCGTAGATTTTCATGGCTTTTTACTATGTACACTATGTAAATCTTCAATTTAAGAGCTGATATCACATGGCTGGAAATCCCATAAACATTGCTTCTGTGTATATATAAACTCCTTCATTTGGCTGATGAGGAAGCTGGCAGCAGTGCAGGCCTAGGCTCTCTGCTGGAGCACGGCTGAAGCAACCCCCTTCCCCAGCAGCATCTGAGGCCCTTGTAAAGGAAAACCGAACGCCAGTGCGACTAAGGCAAGACTTCGCTCAAGGCCTGGAGCTCGAGAGCCCCAATGTCGTCGACCACAATCTTTGTATTGCCCTGGTCACTCCCCTGCCAGGGTCCCCCAAGTGACCCCGTGGGCATTGAGCACTGCTTTATATATAAATAATAAAAATATAAATTATGGAAACATTCTTACTGGAAGAATGTGTACTAGATCTACATTTTGTTCTTAAATGCCAATACATTCAAATACACGCATGCAAATACAATGCAATGGGCAGGGGGTCTGGCTCAGTTGGTAGAGTGGCCGCCTCATGCCTGAAGATCTGAGGATGGCAGTTGAAGACCCGTCAAGAGCTGTTGACATGCCGCTGACAAGCTGCAGAAGACTTGGTGGGAGAGAGAATTCTGCAGCTGGCACACTGAGTGGGAGGCAGTGTTGCCGTCAAGTCAATGCTTGGGAGACGAATGCCAGAGAGAGGCCAAACCGTGAAGGAAACCACCTGGAATGAGCAATTCTATGTGGTTAAAACTGCTTCAGTTTAGATAGCCTGCCTATGTAAACCGTCTTGAATTAAAGTTGGAGGAGAAATCTGATGACCAGAGAAAGTCGGTATATAAATACTGTTGTTGTTGTTGTTGTTGTTGTTGTTGTTGTTACATTTGTATTGTATTAATGCATTAGTATTTATATCACATGAAGATATTCAGTGAGTTTCTTGAAGTCCTGCAGCCTGATCCTCTCCATGTTTACTCTGAAATAAGATCCACTGAAGTCAGTGAGTCTTAAGATTCATAGTCCTATGGATTCCACAGGATACAGATTCATAGGACTTTGTGTTTTTTAAATCAGTTTTTAGGAAGTTCAATACCACAGCATCTAAAGGTTTCTAGTACGGGCCTCTATGTGGCCTGAACAACATTCAATCTGCGAGCTTTACAAGGGGCACTTTCTGGGCCAAAGAGCCACATCGCATCCACGTAGCTTGCACATGCAAGGAGAGGGGGAAAGCACTCTTTATCTCATCACATATGTATGCATTGTAGCATCATTTGGAGTCTTCTGAATTCACATCAGAGTGTTTATATTTGATCTTTGACCCTAAAGGTGGAAGGTCATCTGTTAATTTACTTTGGTTCCAGGGTTCCCTGTTCATCCATGTCCATTTCAACTTTTTGTTATAATGGAAACAATTTTCTTCTCCACCTAAATCACTTCACATTCACAGAGACTAGCTGACATCTGATCCCCCTCTGCTATTAAGCAGCAGCTGCCCCTAAAAACATCACTATGCTCTTAAATAAGTCCTAGAAAGTCACAATAAGCCTCTCTGGCCAATTTTCTGCTTGCAAGTTAATGATCCCATATTGGTGCATCTTAATTCGGCAAGGATCAAAAATGGAAGATTTGAAATACCTTCAGACAAAGGATAGATCGGGCTGTTAAATCCTAATTACTCTGTTGATTTTTCTAATTTTAAAACTTCTGTAATTGCATTAACCTTAAAGGAAAGGTGGAACTGCAGTCAGTTAAGAAAGACAGAAGATTTGCAGTGCAGATAAGTTCTGAATTCAGATCTTAACTGTAGGACGAACCATTTGTGAAAACTCAGTCAAACTTTATTTCCTTACTCTGTGCTTCAGTCTTCCCCTCTGTAATATGAAATTATTACTACATCTATATTTGATGGGTGTGTTGCAAAGATACATATGTTCATGCTTGTGAAAAACTCAAATGCTGTGTTGACAAGACTCGGAAACATCTAACACAGAAATTGTGCTCACAGTCATCTCTCTCTCTTTCTTTTTCTCTTTCTAAATGTGTTGAAAGAGTACACTAACCACTCTCTAAAATTGCCTTAATCTTCTATTTTTTTTAATTCACACAAGCCAAACAGAAAATACCTGCACTGCAGAAAGAGAAGAGCCTTTCAACTATGGCTTCAAGGCATAATGAAATTCCCTCAACAATTAGCCTGTGCCATTCCCCAAACTGTCCTTTATTTTATTGCTTTGATATATCATGTATATAAACAAATAAGATTATTAAATATTAGAACATCTATCCTCACAGAATGCAAGGATGCCGTAGGAAATCCCCTCACTCCAATTTGAAGATTGTTACATTGTGCAAAGGAGGAATTCCCAACCCCCTTGCATTCCATCTCATGCGCGGCTTACTGTAGCTTGCTATCTGTTAGTACTAGCCACTATTATGAGGGAGACATTGCATATATAATGTACAGCAACCATTAAATGTAAAAACATTCTCTTTTCAGCCTTTTCCAATGAGCCATCCATTTCGCACCCCACATGCACCACCACATTTCAGTGTTCTTTTCTTTTTTTGATATATATTTTATTTTATTAATATAATATTAAAACATAAGAAAACCAATACATATTTCATAAGGTTATAGCAAGTGCGAAGCAATATATCCTACTAGCATACTATTCACTGTTTTCTACATATAATATCCAACTAAGCCAAAATATCAACCAACATTTTATTCATTAAATCTGCATATCATCACATCATTCCACATTTGTTTTCTATCTGTTGTGGACATACCTCTTACAATTCTGATATTCTGATAAAGGAAGCTGAACTTTTTTTTTAGATTTCTAAAAAAAAGTATTGTGATAAAAACCATAGGTTTCTACCTTGGTCTGTTAGAAAAAAAATCAAAAGCCCCTGTTTGGTATTGCTACTGTTAGGACCAACAGAAATGATGCAAACTTCTAAGCTACAAACTTTCAAGTTCTCCAGAACTATTCATGAGGCTGGATGCGAAACAAAGTACAGCACAAAAAAGGGGGTGGTCCAGGCATGATGTTATAGTCCCCAAGTTTGCAGCATATAACTTCAAAAGGTGTTACAAATACTTAAATTGATTAGCCTTACTAGGTAGGTGCCAAGACATTGATTTCAGGATGCACTCCAGACCAATGGGGCAAAGAAACGTTGATGGCTCTTCCCTGATTTTTAGAAATGATAACAGCATAACAGTAACTCCGTTCCATCTCCAGCACGAATTGAAACACACAGGCTCCTTGAAAAGCAAAAAGAAGAAGTAAAAGAGAAATGTAATAGAATTGTATTGTGAAATATCCATAATGAGGCTAGCAGATTTTAGCAGCAAAAATCTCTTATCTACTTATTGATCTGTGATATATCATCTTGTGCTTTCTCCAGTAACTTGATCTGAATCTACAGTATAATTGGTATGACATTATTTTTGGCATACACAGTTTTAGCAGGTTTCATATAGAATTTTCATTAATCTATGAACATTTCTACAAGTGTTTCTTTCTCTTTGTCTAGATTTAAAAATTACAAGCAGGAAAGTCACAGTTACACCTATCAAGGGGCGGAAGGGTTAACCTCATTTGCTTAAAATAGCACATTCACATTAAACTAAGAAAGATATGGGTTTAGCTGGCACACACTTTTCTCATTGTTTATTCAGGCATCCAGGAGCTAGGAACTTTCCCAGAGAACAATGTGGTTAACCCGGAAAGATGTGTCCGTCTTTAACTTCAGGAGGCCTTTGTGCAAAGAAGTGTGAAGTTCTAGTCAAGGAGGTATTCCCTGGGTGGTTGAGTGACAGACTGCTTGGCCAGCATTATTGTTGGACTCAATTGTTGATGATGCATGTTGACAACCTGTTGTCACCACAGCACCCTCAACCCTTTCCGTTTCCCTTTGGAAACTTATTGCCATTTGTTGGAGTCGACTCTGCGTGTTGAATAGAGCTGGTTACACTATTTTCTGCCAACAACTTAATGGAGACAGAACAAAGACTGTCGCCTTAGAAGAAGAGGACAAGGTTTTAAAGGTCTGAGCGCTCTAATTTGACATTGGAACTACAGCCTTGCTTCTATCACTGATTTGGATTCATCAAATCCTTCTCTTGAATACTGACTGCCCTGCTGATGGCTGTAGTTGACTTCATTACGGTAAAGCACTGCACTGTTCAAGTCAGTCACAATATTGGGTCAGACAGGGACTAGTGTTGGGCAACTAGAATGCACCTTGTTCAAGGGGCTGTTTTAGTATTGCCCACTAATGTACAAAGTCTCCATAAGACTAGTGGATATAGTCATAAAAGCCAGTTTCCAGCATTCTGCCCCATTCTACCATGACAAAGTTTCAATTCTCACATATGTGCACTACAGTGAGTGACGAGGCCTGACCCAAAGTGAAGGGGTACCCCCCCCCCATTTTGTGTGTGTGCATCAACACATGCATGGCACAACCCTTACCTCTTCCACCAAACTGCTTCTTTCATTCCTGCCCAGCCACCAAAACAGGCCAGGCAAAGCATGCTGGGAGTGGAAAGGAAGTCCTTGGGATAAGGCAGCTTCCTGTGTTTACAGGGCTGGTGTCAAAAGCGTGTCTTTCCCTCCTGATGATTACCTCCCTTCCATTATACTTTCCAAATCAAGATGTGGAAGTCAAAGCCCCCTATACCTCAGTCCCAATGCAATTTGGAGGACCTACCAAATAGCTACAGTATACATTTATAAAGAATACACAGGTCCAAATGAAGTGATTAACTTCACATCAGATGTGGTGAATGAGTAGCCTTTGTCAATGCAAGAGATCCATTTTATCCCTGCAAGTGTTTGTCGTACAATCACCAAATATAATATTGACTATTTACAGGGGTTATGGAATTTCCTTTACACTCTGCTTGCTTTTTTATTCCTGTTTGGAAGGGAGTGTTCTTTTTGGCTTTGGCTGCATGTTGGTTCACCCCATCTCCTTCCTTTTGTTGTAGCTGTCTAAAAGGTGCCATGTACTGTACTATGATTCATTATAGCTGCACTATGACTGTCACCAGGGAGATGTTAAGGGATTTCTCTCTTTCAAATGTATGAAAGTTTACTGAGGATCCAGAATAGAGGAGAGACACTTCTGTCCTCCAAGCTCTGAGGCTGCATGCCAAATGCTGCCCCTTACCCGATGATGTGCCAGCCTCTGCTCCTCCCACTCTTTAATACCTTAGTTCAGCACTCTCCTCCCTCCACATTTCCTCTTTCTCTCTGTCCTCGTCTTCCTTTTCAAATCCAGGGAGTGAGAGGAGGAGCAGCAGCAGCCGTGGAGGAAAGTAGGTCAGCAGAGAAGAGCACACCCTGCCAATCTGCTGCCTGATGCAACAATTTCAGTTGGCCTCATGGATGGGCTGGCCCTGTCTGTCCTCTATCAGTCAGGTCATCCATAGTCAAAACCTTGGGATCCAAGACACATACACACAACCCTTTGGGGACAAGGCTAGTTTAACATCAGAAGTACCTGTGCAGTGTTTTGTGATGATACGGGGGTCAAATGGGAGTGCAATTAAGGTAAAGGTTAATTAGGAAGACTTGAAATTCCGAGTCAGCAAAGGGCTCTGATTATCTGTCCCTTGGTGCACGAGGAGAAACTGCTCAGACAAGCAAGAGCCTGCTACTCTTCTCCAGGAGGCAGCCTGCAAATGTGAAAGAGCAGCAACTTTGGATGGAGCTTGTCCCTGTTAGACTTTGAAGTTTGACAAAACAAGAAGATACTAATAAAACTCTCGGTGATATATAGCAACTAGCAAATGTGGGGGTCAGAACTCTTTATGTGTTAGTTTTGGTCAATGTTAGTTGCTCAATTTTGCAGATGGAGATGCTGAGAAAGTGCATTGAAGCAGAGTCAACTTTGGGCTTTTGAGCCTTCTCAGTAAATCCTTTTACCTTGGATGATCCAGGTGATTTTGTGGCAATAGGCAACATGGTTAGGATTGGAAGCCAGGGCAAAGAGATGCAATGGGAAGAGAGCTAAAGATTCAACCCTGTACTAAAAGTAGCAGCTGCATGCGTGGGTGGCAAGGAATCTGTCCACACTGCACCCTGGGCTCCATTTGTCCAGTCTTGGAGTCTCTCCAGGATTAGATTAAGGCTGCAATCCTATGCGTATGTACCTGGGAGTAAGTCACATCGAATGCATTGGGACTTCTTTCTAAGTAGACAGCATAGGCGATTTAAATCTCCCCTCTCCTTCAAAGACTGTCATTGTGCAGTCTCTTTCCAGCCATCCTTTTGGTAAGCGATGCTAAAGAGATCTCGTATGTTCAATCGACTACTACAGTGCGAAAGCGAAACAATAACAACAGGGAGGGACTATATAAATAACTAGGAGCTGGCTGCTCAGAAAACAAGGGCCACGTCCGTCCTTCTGTTGTATATAAGGCCATGATGATGTCCTGGAACGTGGGTGCTTTAAACTCTTTAAAAGAAGAGGTGCCTGGCTGGGGAGTAGGTCACAGGCTCTGAACTGCTGGCTTTCTGTTTGTTTCAACTCTCGGGGCCAGGTTCTCCTCACTCACTGTAGGAGAGTGACTTTGCCCGCTCACTGGTGGTACGTACGTCCGGCCGGCCGATCCCACCGGTCTTCTCTTACCCCCGCCTGAAACATTTTCCCGCGCCGCGAGCGTTCTGGCTCAGAAATCGACCTGCTGCAATTCCGCTGCTGTTCAGCCGAGAACTTGCTGTGCCGAGTGATCTCGCGAGATCACAGTACAGCCGATTTCGTCCGACCTCTCCCGAATCGCTGTGATCTCGTAGTGCAGAGTGATCTCGCGAGATCTGAGTGCAGGTCGGGCGAGGCGAACTCGGCACAACGAGATCACGGCGTAGCGCGGCCGGGTCAGAAGGCCCCGGTTGGATGGAGCGAGAGCGCTGGCAGACTACAGGTACTTGGCGGACGATGGTACAGACGTTCGGCAGAGAATAGGGGCAGTTTGGGACCCTCCCCATTCCTCCTTGTTTCACAAAACCGTCCCCCCGTCGTGATCCCCTCGCGTCAGACTTAACCATGGATACAGGGCTATCATCATCTCCTCCTCCTGGAAAAAAGCCAAAATGGGACACTAGGAGTGAAAGTAGTGGTTCTGAAACACCAAGGCCTGATTCCCTTGAAGCAGTTGCAACAACTAGTGGAGCAGCTTCACCCTCCTTCCCTCCACTCCTTTTAACTCCAAAGCGAAGCAAACCTAAGCGCCGGAAATATAACCCTTCTTATTTAGCCTTTGGCTTTACCTATACGGGCAGGGATAGCGATCCTATTCCCCAATGCGTGATTTGTCGTGAAACATTGGCCAATGGCTGCATGAAACCATCTTTACTCCAGCGACACTTCAAAACAAAGCATGAGAATTTACAGAACCAGACGTTGGAATTTTTCCAAATGAAGGAACGTGAATTAAAGGCCAACAAGAGTGAAAAAAGTCCCTCTTTTTCTGCTGTGAATGAGAGGGCACTTGAGGCATCTTTCAAAGCAAGCTTAAAAATTGCACAGTCAGGAAAATCTTTCACCATTGGGGAAAAATTAATTTTGCCAGCTGTGAAGGACATTGTTTCCTCAGTCCTGGGAGAATCAGCAGCTAAACAACTTGATGCAGTTCCCCTGTCGAATAATACCGTGTCACGAAGAATAGCTGCCATGGCAGACAATGTTAAGGAGCAAGTGCTTGAAAAACTGAAGCGTAGTAAGTTCTTTGCTCTCCAGTTTGATGAGTCGGCTGATGTGGCAAACTTTGCCCAGCTTATGTGCTTTGTAAGATTTGAAGATCGAGAGACTGTCTGTGAAGAGTTCTTATTCTGTGAACCAATGACTGCCCATACAACTTCTGTAGACATCTTCTGGCTTATTGATGGTTTCATAAACACAAACAATCTGGATTGGAGTAAATGTGTGGGGGTTTGCACCGACGGGGCACGTGCTATGACCGGAAAACACAGCGGTGTGGTAGCGAAAATAAAGGATGTTGCTCCTGAAGCCCAATTCACGCACTGCAGCATACACCGAGAACATCTGGTAGCCAAAAATCTGTCACCAACTTTGAAAACGGTTCTCGATGAGGCTGTCAAAGTGGTGAATTTCATAAAATCCCACGGTCTCAGAACAAGGTTGTTTGCATTGTTATGTGATGAGATGGGGAATGACCACAAAAAGTTACTGTACCATACAGAAGTATGGTGGCTTTCAAGGGGAAATGTGCTGCTTAGGCTTTTTGAACTGCGGCACGAAGTGCAGATGTTTCTGGTTGATTTGAAAGACAGATGTGGACTTCATGGTAGATTTCTTGATCTGTTGTGGCTGTGCAGAGTTGCATACCTAGCAGACATTTTCAGCTTACTGAACAACCTCAGCAGAAGCTTGCAAGGAACCAACATCACTCCCTTTCGTGTCCAAGATAAGGTGAAGGCCATGAAACTCAAGCTTCAATATGCAGGCACAGAGGCTGAAAAAGGCGGCGTGCCTTTCTTCCCACTCCTTCAAGGGTTCGTACAAGAGAATGAACTCCTACTTCACCCTGATGTGTTGGACGACATTAGAAACCACTGCCAAAACTTGGTTGAAGACTTCACAGCTTACTTCACTGAAAATCTGGACTCTTACGACTGGATCAGGGATCCATTTTGTGATCGAGAAACTTTGCCAGAGATGCTGACAAATCGAGAGAAAGAGCAGCTCATTGACCTTTCCTGTGACACCGAACTGAAAACCATTTGTTCCAAACTTCCTCTTTCTGATTTCTGGATCAAAGTACGCCGTGGCTATCCTGAGCTTGCCGAGAGGGCAATCAAGTTCTTGTTGTCCTTTTCCACAACATACTTGTGTGAGCAGGGATTCTCTGCGCTTGTGTTTCTTAAAGACAAGTTCCGGAGCAGACTGCAGGTGGACGCTGACCTGAGGCTAAAACTGAGCCAAACTCAGCCTGACATTAAGAAAATGGTGTCCATGATGCAGCCCCAACCATCTCATTAGTAATACGTAAGTAACCTTTACCTACTAAGTCATATTTATATATATAAATTCAGAGTGCAAATCAGTCTTCACAATTATTTATTTGTTTATTAGGCACTGGTGGTACTTCAGAAAATTTGAGCATGATAGGGGGTACAACTGGAGACAACGGTTGAGAATGCTACAGTTTGAACTTTAACTTTATTTTATGCCCCGAACAAATGTGCAATAATGCACATGGAAATCCGCATTTCTCACAGATGAAGCGCACATTTGGATGTAAACAGAGACATTCTTACCTGGTGCGGCAGCCTGAAGCCGGAAGTAACTGATGTGGTGTGATGACATCATCACGCCACCCCAGTAACTTCCAGGTTGCAGAGCTCTGCAACCCCAAACTATTTGCTCCACTCCGAGTGTGTCCAACACTTTGGCACCCCTTTGGCTCTGTTCGGCGGCTCCGCCTGAGAGCTGAATGCATGAGTCGGAAGTGACTTGTGTGGCTTTGGCTCGCAGGCAGAGCCACTGAACAGAACCGATGGGGTGTCACCCCTTTGGCTTTTTTCATGTCTCCGCCTGCGAGCCAAAGCCACATGAGTCACTTCTGACTCACACATATTCAGCACACAGGGTGTCAGTGGTGTGTCACCTTACCCAGCATGTCACTGAGTGCAGGCTGCACCCCCCGCTGTAGTGATGGTACACCAGTGGATGTAAAACCCAAGGTTTCCTCACCTGTGAGTCTTTTTCCCACGGAATAAGCTAGGTACCTTTTCCACTTCTTCGTTTGTGAGTTCTGAATCTTCCACGTGGGTTTTAGACATCTGGTAGGAAAACTCATGTGGTTGTCTAACATCCATGAGTTTTGAGTCTTCAGAGGAAGTTCGTCTGCATCTTAGACTGTCTTCTTGGAAGAATTTGCAGGACCAGGAAGTTTACTGCCTGAAAGGACAAAATCTCAGGGGGAAACTCTCACTCCTTTCAGCAGGCAAGTGCTGCTGGGATACATGAAGACACAGGAAGATAGTGAAAGGATGATTGACAACGCGAGAGGGAGGGACTGGCTTTGCTTTTTCCATAGATAAACCCCTGAATTGAACCCACCACAGATAAAACCCCCATATGAACCCCTGAATTGAACATGTGGTTGCAAATCCCTCGTAAGCTGACACACATGGATGTACAGATTTCCCACAGATGTGCTGCGCGTTTGGTCTGGGCCTCAGACACATTGCACTTTGCTGGTGCTGGTTCACACAGTGAGCCATGGCACAAGCCCTGATCGCTTCTCACCCCTAATATATTTGGTGAATACATGAGAAGGAAACAAGACCATGCCAACTAGCTACGCCACTAACAGCCCAATCCTAACCAACTTTCTAGTGCCGATGCAGCCAAGCCAACAGGGCGCACACTGCATTTTGCAGTACAGGGACAGTCATGGAGACCTCTTCAAGGTGAGGGATCATTTGTTCCCTTACCTCGGGGCTGCATTGCAGCTGCACCGGCATTGGAAAGTTGGTTCGGATTGCGCTGCACATTTGGTATTAGTATGAAAGGGGTCCTGTGTGCATACAGATCCTCACTACATGCATAGTGTAAGGCAGCTTCATATTTTCAATCAGCCTAAGAATCACAAGCATTATTTAGAACATTATCAGTGATCAATAAATACATAAGAACCTATATTTGTACCAATAAATACATAACCTATATTTTCTCTCTGACTAAGCTGCTCGTCTTATTCTTGAGTGCCTCTCCCTCTTCTCCTGTAGAGAACATCTACTCAGAGTAGACTAACACAGGCATAATGGAGCTCCTCATTTGTTCACTCAGCTCAGACTTATTTTCCCTAATGCCATGCATTATTTATGTACAAGACAAAGGAGACAATAAATCAGAGGCTATGATTAACATGAGTTATTTTACAAGCAAGGAAGATCTATTGCCACCAGCTTGCAGTTGGTGAATGCAACTCTGCTCCCGCTGCACAGAAGCCCAGCTACACAGTTACAAGCTCTGGTTGGGACCTGGGCAGAGAAACAAAAGACTGATACATAGGGGCTCCTTGTCATCCCAGAATTCAGGTGAACTGCTGAGCTCTTATTACTCTACATGAAGCCCAGATGTGATTATGGGCAACTAGGAGCACAAGCCTATACATGTCTGCTCAGAAGTAAGTCCTGTAGTGTTCAATGGGGTTTCTTCCCAGGTAAGTGTGTATATGATTGCAGCCTAACAGCCCAATCCTATCCTCGAGATAAGCCAGTGTATGTTCACATATCATGGCCCACTGGTGCAGAAGTCCGCCTGTGGATGAAAGCACCATGGATGGCAGTGCTGGCAAAATGCCTCGCCAACATAGCTCAGATGCCAGCACAACTCAGCCAGTAGAGAGGCCAAAACAGGGAGGAGATTGGGGTGTAACATGAGAGGGACAAGGAGGCATACCATAACCCCCCTTCAGATGACAGACATGCCCCTGATGCCAATAAAGTGCTGCACCAACAGCAGCTGGTGTAGGTAGGAGTAACTTTGTAAGGAACAATGGGGAAGGGGAAAACACCAGAACATTTCACCTCCTCCCCCCCCCCCCGCACTTTCCCCCACTTTCCTACAGTGGACCATAGGGTACAAGCTACATTTGACAGCCAATCACGCCATACCCACACCATTACTAAAGCCCCTGCCAGGAAGACTTCAGCTCAGATGATAAAGCGTGCAGCACAGGGCTATTCCTTTCTGGTCTCTCAAAGGGGAACTTTGGTAATGGGAACCAAGGTGAACTTAGTGCACAAAGAGAGCACTTTGCACCAGTGGTGTGGTACCCGGGGCAGACTGCTCCCACTGCCCCACTCTTGCCTGCTCAAAACCTGGCCTCTGCCTCGAGATTCCCCACAGAGGACGCCAGGTCTACCTGGCATTCAAAGGGACAGGCACGCTGGCACCCCCTTATGGTGTGCACCCCCACCCGCCCGGCCCTTAGCATGCTACTGCTTTGCACAAACAACCTCGTGAGCCTCACAACATGTATGGCAAGATAGTTGCTTAATGCTGATCTTCTCAGAATTCTTAATGCAGATATTCTGCTGCAGAAGGACTCCACAAACAAACATGCAAACTCTACCTCACCACCCCAACAGGGGAAGCAAGCACAATGCACCCCACACAGATAAGCAAGGGAGGGGGGAATCTCACGCTGCAATGAATTAATGCTGCACCTCTGTTCCATGGCTCTACCCTCCGCCCCGATACTGGCCCTTCAGGATTATCAATGTGTCTTTGCTACAAACTGTGTTGTCTAACCATTCATTCCTTTTGCTACAGCTATGAGCGGGGTGTGTGTGTGCGTGCGCGCTCTTCCCTTCCCTGGTGAATGCCACACACTCCAGCCATTGGTACTGCTGCCAAACACTCATCAGACTCCTTTTTGTTTTTCAGGACTGCACCGTCGCTCGCCACAAGGGCTGAACGGTGATTCTCCTCAGAGTCCCACTGCAGCCCCTCCCCCAGAGGGAAAGATAATGTTCCAAGCCAACGTCCTCTCACCCCCAGCAGGGCACCACTGCATATGCACTGTAGTGGCACCAGTCTCCCTCACAAACACGAAGTATGTATCTCAATCCAGAGAACATGTGTTACTGATGCTGTTGTCAATTCCTTGTTATTCTCTCTGTGTTTCTCCTTGCTCCCCACAGGCAGATTTCCCACAGGTGAAGGCACTGTGCAGACCCCAAGAGAAACCTACTGCCTGCCTTCCTGCAGTGGCCAGTGTGAGCCCAGCTGCTGCTCACTTCGGTTGCAATCAGACCCGTTCCAGTCAGGCCCCTGCTGTGGCTTTGCAAAGTCGGACAGACAGTGAGCCAACTGGTGCAACCTGACCTCATTGGCACCTATTACTTGGCTGTCTGTTGGATAATATGCAGTGGCACAACAGCCTTGCTAGGAGGAGATGGTTGGCAACCCCACTCGTGTGTTTCTCTTTCAGTATTTCTGCTGTATCACTGATACTGTTCAATAAAAACTTTGACTAGATCACTGACAGTCAAAAGCATCTCTTTTAACAAATAGGGATCCCTTTATCCCACCCTAGTTTAGTTGCAGTCAGGGTGGGACTGGGGGGGGGGGCTCTCTGCTCTTGGGGTCCGCAGCATCCTTGATCCATGACTCCTTGGGTTCCAAGGAGTGAATGCGCTTCAGTGGTCATGAGTCCCCTGTTCTCTGCTGCTGTGGTGTCTGGCAGACAGTTGCAAGGGAACAGGGAGGGCAGTATGGTGACGGCCACACCAGCAGGTGCCAGCAAAGGGCATGGATGGGTGTGTGTGTGGTTGTGGTTGTGGCTGTGGGTGGACCTCGTCAGTAGTTCCACTGTATCACATGCCAGCCCAATGATTGGCCCATGCAGTCTGATAGGTTCATGTGCTACAACCTCCCAGCCAGGTGTGCCTGTTTTCAAGGTGTTAAATGCTGGATGGGGTGCTCTTTGTCTGCTTCCTGCTGTGGCTGGGTGATTTGAGAGCAGCTTTGTGGAGTAGCTGGTATGGATTTTAGACCTTCCTTCTCTTGTTTCTGGCCAATCATATGAAAGGTCCAGGTGAGTGTGCTGCTGGTTAGGACAAACCTCATGGGTGGGCAGTGGGCTCAAACTCATCTTTGTGCAGTATGCTACCAGCACCTTGCTTTGCTTGAGCGCTGTTGAGGCTCTCTTGTGACTTATCCCAGGCCCGCCCCTGGCAAAACGGATTCCTTCCAGTTGGTGAATGCCCCCACAGGGACTTGAAGCCTTGTCATGAAGAGACTTGTGAGTTTGCCTCACATGGCCTCCCTCTTCTGAGGGAGCTATCTTTCTACCTTTGTTCTGCTTTGCTCAAAAAGGTATTGCTGTATGTGTTTGGGATAAGGGGACTTTGGTGCAGGAATTCCTAGGAGTTAGTTGCTTCTGTCCCTGTGGTGCTGATGCCACAGTAGCCTCTGTACAGGGTCTGGGAGCTGTGGCATCCTTGTGTCATGTGTGTCCTTGGAGCATCTTCTGATGAGTGGTGGGCGTGACGTTTGCTGTGAGGATCATTCCTAGAGGCTGACTGGTGGTCACTCATTGGCCTAACCCCCCCCCCCGCCCCTGCTCGGTTCACCCTGGCAGCACTTCTCTGGCTGTCAGCATTGGGGCTGGGTAGATGGGGTGATTGGCTCCTTGGACGTTGCACCAATGACACACCAACATCAGGACATTGCTCCATAGAAGCTATTGGCATTACTGGGAAGGGCTGTACCGGCATGACAATGCCTGAGTGGGCTTAGGAAATGGTAGTGGTTGCACCAGCGTCGATATGCCATTGGTGCGGCATCTAAGTAGGATGGGGCCATTAGTGGAGGAAAGGCATTGGGGTATAACTTAAGAGAGAGAGAGAGTGTGTGTGTTAATTACTTGCTCTCCCAAATCTATGTTCTGATCATTATAATTACCATAATCTCATTAATAGGTGGATGCTGTAAGCATTGCCCTTCATTCAATGTTCAAGGTTTGTATGAACACAATCCTTCTGTGCAGATGCAGTCAAGTCTCTGCAAGTCCTGCACCTCAGTATTTGTCAGCATGGTGGCCAGGACACCTAAACTGCCCACCCACTAGCAATCTCTTTCAAGAATAAAAGTCATTGGATATACAGTATATATTGAAGGCAATGTGGTTCTTTATATACATATTCGAAGAACAGAGGCATACATTGACTAGCTAATAGCCAAGGAGACACTAAAACGGGTCCCCAAATGTTCAGTGGCCAGAACCACATCACTCAGTTCTGCTCTTATTTTGCACCGAGTGTCATGGTTGAGAGAAGCATTTGATCTCCCTGGTCCAAATCTGTAATCCTATACAGTGGACCCCTGTTGCCCGTGGATCCGGCATCCACGGATTCTCAATGCAGATATGAGAGTCTACTATAAAGTGTCATCAAAAAAACAGTTAAAACACGGTTTCCTTACCTTTTAGATGCAAACCATTGTGTGTTCTTGCTTGTAGAAGCTTCAGTCGTGCTCCGGAAGAGGCTTCCAGAGCGCGATTTAACTTCTACAATCAAGAACGTGCAACGGTTTGCGTCTAAAAGGTAAGGAAACCGTGTTTTTGTTGTTGTTCAGTCGTTAAGTCGTGTCCGACCCTTCGTGATCCCATGAACCATATCCCGCCAGGCCTTCCTATCCTCCACTATCTTCCTGAGTTCGCTCATTTTCATGTTCGTTGCATCGGTGATGCTGTCTAACCATCTCATCCTTGGCCTTCCCCTTCTCCTTTTGCCTTCAGTCTTTCCCAGCATCAGAGTCTTCTCCAGAGAGTCCTCTCTTCGCATTAGGTGGCCAAAATATTTGAGTTTCAGCCTTAGTACCTGTCCTTCCAGGGAACAGTCAGGGTTGACTTCATTTAGGATTGACTGATTTGATCTCCTAGCAGTCCAAGAGACTCTCAGGAGTCTTCTCCAGCACCGTGTTTTAACTGGGGATTTTTGATGTTTTATGGTTGGCCCTGTGAGTAAGCCCTATTGAACACAATGGGATTTGCTTCTGAGTAGACGTGCATAGGATTGCACTACCAGTCCTACGTATATTCTCTCCATTGTGCCACACTGGCTTGCTCTTGTCGTTTATCCACCTGGGATATGCTGAATCACTCAGAGTGGTGAAGATACTTTGTTGTCCAAATGCTTTCCCCTCCCCCCAAATGTTGGTGGTTTTTCTTCTGTCTTTGAGGAAAGGACTATCGGGGTAGAGGAGGATTTCTGTTTATACTGAAACCATATGCAACTTTAATAGAGGAAAATATTGGATACCGGTGATCTTGGTTCAGACCCAAAGTTCAGTGAAGGAATTACTGCCCTAGTAACTATAGAAGACCTAGGGCAGGTCATGCTCCATCACAAATTGGTAAAATGGAAATAAGAATTGTCCTAACATTGCTGAACACTAAAAATGCTGGCTGCCCTCAAGGTTGTCCAAGCTAAATTGAGTGTAGGGCTGCTGACAAATTCATTTACTTGTACATTCACCTATACAGAGTTTTGCAGGGTAAGGTGAGTGGTTTTGGGGTGGGGTGGGGTGGGGTTTTGCATTTTTGGGGGAGAATATTCTCATTTGGGTTTGATAAACTATTAGTACAAAAATCCCACTTTAAAATCACAAAAATTTGATCCATCACTCATGCAGTTAGGAACACACCCTGCAACAAGCATACAATTCTGTCATTATATCATAACTTTCACCATAAGTTATAAGGTATATAAAAAAGGTAAAGGTATCCCCTGACAATTAAGTCCAGTCGTGTCCGACTCTAGGGTGTGGTGCTCATCTCCATTTCAAAGCCAAAGAGCCAGCGTTGTCCGAAGACGCCTCCGTGGTCATGTGGCCGGCATGACTCTCCTTGCTGCAGTGCGTAGCATGCAGCGCAGCTGGAACACGGAGCGCTATTTACCTTCCCACAAGCGGTACCTATTTATCTACTTGCATTGACATGCTTTGGAACTGCTAGGTTGGCAGGAGCTAGCCAAGCAACGAGCGCTCACCCCGTCGCGGGAATCAAACTGCCAACCTTTCGATCAACAGCTTATGGTTCAGCGGTTTAACCCGCTGCGCCACCCGCTGGCCCAGTATAAGGTATATAAATACTGTTAATAATATGTTAATAATAAGTGCAATTTCATATGATTGTTTTTCAAAGCAGTCTTGTGGAATTGGAGAACATGGTCTGCACATACTATGGGAATCATCTGTTATGTTTTTGTTTGCCAGCTGCGGACTTGGTGAGTCCAGTAATATGCTCAGCGCTTAATTTCTAGAAAACAAGATCCCAGGGCTTCGGTATTTCTGGAAATGACATTATTCCCTGATATGGAATTTCTCATCTCTGACATGGCTCTCCATAATAATTACTCAGTAGTGGAAGAAAATGTTCTGCAACTGCTTGGGGAGATTTCCTCCTACCTCGTATGTTGCAAGACCAAATCCTAGCACTGCAAAGATATCCTGAGATTGAGCCCTTCTGAAAGTCATTGCTAAATCTACTTTAAAGTACAACGAGTGAAGCAGAACACGTAGTGCAGGGTCAGCCTGTGGAAAAGGAAAACAGATCCTAAATGAGTTGTCCTCCTTGTTGGGGTACGTTCTATGTTCTGAATGCATCTAAGAACTTTGATCCAAATCCTTTAATAGGTTGAAAACAATCACTCAAAAGCCAATTGGGATCCTGCTGTTTATTTTTAATGTATTCTATATCGCACCTGCCCTCCATCAAGGAACTCATGGTGATGTGCATCGGGTTCCCAAGCAGTCACCCAGCTTAGCTTCAGCAAGGTGGCTGTATCATGTGCCCTTAGACTGAGCCCTGGGAACCTGGCAAGCTCAGAACCTGCTGTTTACATTTCCAAGCACTCCCTGTTAATGTACATTTATTGTTTGCTAATAACAACAGCTCGACTGGTTCTGATTTGTCATCACTTACTCGAGTGGAATATTGCATACTCACAGTGAGCAGTTCCATTTAGGTCAATAGTAAATAAAACAGCCTTGGGTTATAATTACACAAAACATCCCCAGTGACTCTGTGGTCATTTACCTGATCAATTTCCCACTCAGTGTTACCTAAGATAACAGATGATTGTGGGGTTCTTTTCCTTAAATCAACAACTGTATGAAATTCAGGATTTAAGATCATAAAGCATCTGCAAGATGAAATTTAAAAACAACCAACGGGCCACACAGCTTACATTATGACGACGGACAAGGTATATCATGGTATATTTTGTAGCTGTGTTGTTTTTCATGAGACCATTGTTCCCACAGAACCCAGAAGTGGGACAATACCTTGAAGTGTTGGTCTCATAAAGGTATCAGCAGTATGTTGTTCCTTGCTCTGGGAATATTTGAGTTGACTCCTGATGATCATTTGCTGCTATGACTTACATTGTATAATGTTGATATGGCAGTTGGATTGTTGTCTTATTTCAATATTGGTTACTGTCTGTTGATTTCTTATATAACACTACAAGCTACCTTGAGCTTTCTGTTGGTTAGGATAGGGGGAATAAATTGGTTTTGTTTTTTATTAACTGTTTGAATTATATCTTGTTAGCTGCCTTGGATCTGTTGAGATGAAAGGCAGAATATAAATGCAAATAATAAAAACAAAGTATTTTTAAATAAATACAATTATTGTTATTAATGTAGCAACATCAGTGTGCATAGTGCCATATGTGGAGGAGAGGCCCCTACTTCAAGGAACTTGTAGTCTAGATAGAAAGCAAACAACAGAGGAAGGGGAGGGAAAAGAAGGGAGGGGAAGAAAGTATGATTGTTTCAGTTAGGCATTCTTTAACAGAGCATTCCTATGCATGTCTACTCGGAAGTAAGTCCCATTATGTTCAATAGGGCTTACTCCCAGCTAAGTGTGTGTATAGGATTACAGCCTTGCGGCTCAATCCTGTCCTCAAAATATGCCAGCATATTGCATGTATGGTGGCGCAATGACAGCCCTGTCGGCACTGAAGGCTGCCCGCCAACAGATCAGTCACAGATGCTGGCAAAATGCTGGAAAGGTGCATCTCCTGCCATCAGGCTTTTCTACAACAGAGCAATAGGATACAGACTGTATTTGGCACACTAGCTCTAGTCTATAAGCGGCATCTGCGATAGTACAGCTCAGACGATAAGGTGCATGGCATGGGGTTAAACGTCTCTGTCCAGTCAAACTGGAACTTTGGTAATGGGGGAACTGTGGTGAAAGGGCACTTGGTGCACAGAGGAAGCACCTTGCACATGCAACCTCTTGTCCCTCACAACATGTATGGCAAGATATTTGGTTAACACTGGTCTTCTCAGAATTCTCATTGCAGCTGTTCTACACCAGGAGGACTCACTCCACACACAAACACCCAACTGCAATCTCTACCTTCCCAACAGGGGAAGCAAGCACAATGCACCCCAACAAAGGTAGCAAAGTGCAGGGAGGGAATTCCAGGCTGCCGTAACACTGATGCTTTCTCGTTTCTCTATACCTTCCCCCATTCTGTTCCCCCATTCTGACCCTTCAGGATTATCACTTCCTATAATCTGGTACAGTCCTGATGGCACAGTTAGCAGAGCATAATACAGACTTGTATTATGAAAACAAGGCTGTTTCAAAATGTTGCTTTTGATCAGAGACATTGGAGATGAAATAAACTTAATTCCAGGGCAAATAGGTGTTAGGACTATACCACTTCAGATTGTAGGAGGAGGTTCTTGAAAATCTGAATTCTCCCCATGTCAAAAACTCTCTTCATGTAGAAAGCTAGTACATCAGATGGGCTGTTAGCACGAACAGTATATCTGTTTTACAACAGCTTTCTTCTTAGTGTGCTAGCTTTCCATGTATAGTGGATTGTTTTTAGGATATAGCTGATGGACAGAGGAATGACTATAGAGTAAGATAGCAGAAAACTAGCTACACAGGATGGGGCTGCAGGTATGTGCTGAAGGGAGCTAGAGGAAGGGGATGACCTGAGCAGAGAGTCTTTGGAGTGTGCTTCGTGCCGCATCCAAAATAACCTCTTGTCCAAATCCTTTCTTCTTCTGGCCTGTACCAAGCTGTTTTACCACACACATCTTGCCACTGTGGATCCACATTAGCTAAAAAAGTAATGAGTAATGAGTAAAATAGAGTAATGAAACAGCAGTTCACAGTGAATGAAATACAGTCAGTTCTCGCTATCCACACACTCCATTCCCGCAGATTCACTTATCCGCAGGGTACAAGAGTGCAACTTACCTCACGCCATTCGCAGTCTGTTCTTGGCTATCCGCGACCATGCTGAAGCTGTCCACAGAGGCCATGCTGAAGATATTCGTGTCAATTTGATTTCCCCCCTAACTCTATTGATCCCATAGGATCAATGATTCAGTATCCACTGATTCGGTATCCGCTGGGTTTTCCAGGAATCTAACCTCAGCGGATAACGAGAATTGACTGTACATCCTGCAACAATCAAATGGGGGCTTCCCTCCTCACGCAAATAGCAGCCATGAGAGGCTCTGATTGGGACAATAGTGGGGTCAAAGGGTCAAAGCCCCCTATACCTCAATCCCAATCCAATTTGGAGGCCTCTCAAAATAGCTACAGTGTAGATTTTAAAAAAATACTCAGGTCCAAATGAAGTGATTAACTTCACATCAGGTGTGGTGAATGAGTAACCTTTGTCAATGCAAGAGATCCATTTTATCCCTGCAAGTGTTTGTCATACAATCACCAAGTATAATATTGACTATTTACAGGGGTTGTGGAATTTCCATTACACTCTGCTTGCTTTTTTATTCCTGTTTGGAAGGGAGTGGAGTTCTTTTTGGCTTTGGCTGCATGTTGGTTCACCCCATCTCCTTTCCTTTTGTTGCAGCTGTCTAAAAAGTGCCATGTACTGTACTATGATTAATTATATCTGCACTATGACTGTCACTAGGGCGATGTTAAGGGATTTCTCTCTTTCAAATGTATGGAAGTTTATTGGGGATCCAGAATAGAGGAGAGACACTTCCATCCTCAAGGCCAGCCCAAGAACTGAGACTGCATGCCAAATACTGCCCCTTACCCGATGATGTGCCAGCCTCTGCTCCTCCCACTCTCTAATACAAGGGTGGGGAACCTATTTGCGGTGGAGGGCTATTTCCCCATCATGGGGGAAATGTCTCACGGGCCGTGCGCCCCTCCACCGCAAACAGGTGCCCCCCGCCAAGCGTGCACCCCCCATCGCGTTCCCCCCATCGCTTTCCTCCCCCCACACCCACACCCCCATCGCTCTCCTTACCTTCTTCAGCCTCTGGGCTGCTGCCGCCAGTGGCAGCAGCGGCCCTGCGCGTGCTCACCTCGGCACGACTCCTTCTCAACCCGGTTGTTCTGTACATGCGCAGAAACAGCTGGGTTGGGAAGGAGTCGCGCGAGGTGAGCGTGCGCGATGAGGGTGTGGCCGCGCGCTCACGTCGCGTGACTCCTTCTCAACCCGGTTGTTCTGTACATGCGCAGAAACAGCCGGGTTTAGAAGGAGTCGTGCGAGGTCTCCGGTCTGAGCTCGCGCGGGCCGGACCGGATGGAATCGTTTTTGGTCTCGCGCAGGCCGGACCGGATCGCCCCGGGTCCGGATCTGGCCTGCGGGCTGCCGGTTCCCCACCACTGCTCTGATAGTTCAGCACTCACCTCCCTCTACATTTCCTCTTTCTCTCTGTCCTCCTCTTCCTTTTCAAATTCAGGGAGTGAGAGGAGGAGCAGCAGCAGCAGTGGAGGAAAATAGGTCAGCAGAGAAGAGCACATCCTGCCAATCAGCTGCCTGATGCGACAGTTTCAGTTGGCCTCATGGATGGGCTGGCCCTGTCTGTCCTCTATCAGTCAGGTCATCCATAGTCAAAACCTTGGGATCCAAGACACATACACAAAACCCTTTGGGGACAAGGCTAGTTTAACATCAGAAGTACCTGTGCAGTGTTTTGTGATGATAAGGGGGTCAAATGGGAGTGCAATTAAAGTAAAGGTAAAGGTTAATTAGGAAGACTTGAAATTCCGAGTCAGCAAAGGGCTCTGATTATCTGTCTCTTGGTGGACAAGGAGAAACTGCTCAGACAAGCAAGAGCCTGCTACTCTTCTCCAGGAGGCAGCCTGCAAATGTGAAAGGGCAGCAACTTTGGATGGAGCTTGTCACTGTTAGACTTTGAAGTTTGACACAACAAGAAGATACTAATAAAACTCTTGGTGATATATAGCAACTAGCAAATGTGTGGGTCAGAACTCTTTATGTGTTGGGCAGCGCAATCCTGTGTAAAGATATGCGGCCGGCCCATAGTGCCGGCCGCAGGATCCTATGCTCTTCCTGGGCCACTCTGGTGCGGCCCAGGGTCTCCTCGGGGGAAGGGGACACTTGTCCCCTTCCCTTGGTGTAGAGCTGGAAGGCCTCGATGGACCTCCTTGGATGTCCGCCAGCTTGAGAGCCGGTGGAAATTCGAGGCGGCCGTGTAACAGCCACTGAGCCCAGAAATGGGGATGGGGATATCGCGGCTTACATCCCCGCCCCCTCCCGGGCCAGCTTGGCCAACAGCCGACATCCCCCGCCGTCTGGGCTGCCCTACCCCCACCCCTGCTCCCACTGGAGCAACTCTTACTGTGCTCCGGCAGGAGCAGGTCCAGTCCGTGGCGGCCTGCTGGCATGCACACCAAAGGGCCTGCTACTCTTCGGGTGCCATAAATGCGCATTACAGCATGTTTACGACACCCTCCACCTGTGGAGTGTGCGCACCGCAGGCAGAGTTTTACTCAGGATTGTGCCGTTGGTTAATGGCAGTTTCTCAATTTTGCAGATGGAGATGCTGAGAAAGTGCATTGAAGCAGAGTCAACTCTGGGCTTTTGAGCCTTCTCAGTAAATCCTTTTACCTTGGATCCAGGTGATTTTGTGGCAATAGGCAATATGGTTAGGATTGGAAGCCAGGGCAAAGAGATGCAATGGGAAGAGAGCTAAAGATTCAACCCTGTACTAAAAGTAGCAGCTGCATGCGTGGGTGGCAAGGAATCTGTCCACACTGCACCCTGGGCTCCATTTGTCCAGTCTTGGAGTCTCTCCAGGATTAGATTAAGGCTGCAATCCTATGCGTATGTACCTGGGAGTAAGTCACATTGAATGCATTGGGACTTCTTTCTAAGTAGACAGCATAGGCTGAAGCTGCGAAAACAATAATAGGCCTAACAGCGCAATCCTATTCAATTTACTCCACCGGTGTAACCAGCGGTGCAGCGAGAACAGGAGGCCCCAAAACAGAAAGGGCATTCAAATCCTCACCAAAAGGGATTTAAATCTCCCCTCTCCTTCAAAGCCTCCCGCCCTGCCCTCCCCTGCTGGTTACACTGGTGGTGTAAGTTGGATAGGATTGCGCTCTAAGTCACATAATAGGAACCCACACAGAATCCTAATTTGGTACAGAGAAGACACACAAAGACACCATCAGATGTCTGCTCCTGCTTCAGCTGGGCTGCTTTTGTTTTAGGTGTATGGTTGCGTTTACGTATCTATTGCATTTTTAAATTAATGTTGAGCTGCTTTGGAGGCTCTGGTCAAAAGGAGGGGTGCAAATCTACTGAGGGTCAAAGTACACCTTACACTAAGCCTGTGACTGGGGCTGATATGCTTCATTGGTACATCTTAAACACCAGCTGTGAGGAGATCAGGACCATGGCATGAGGGAGAGGGGCTTGAATGCTCTGCCCCCACCATGACTGCAGTCAGGATCAGGCTCCTCATGGCTTCTATTTTCCCTTAGCAGGAAGTGAATGGGTGCTTATCTAGGCTTACCAGATCTCCAACCGGACAGAGTGCTAGACCTTTAGGAGAAGGAATGTGGGCAGGTGTAGCTTGTTAAACCTTAGAGCACAATCCTAGGCATGTCTATTCAGAAGCAAACCCCATTGTGTTCAGTGGGATTGTGCTCTAAGGGTTAACAAGCTACACCTGTCCACATTCCTTCTCCTAAAGGTCTAGCACTCTGTCCCGGTTGGAGATCTGGTAAGCCTATGCTTATCTCCCAGGGGAAATGGCAGTTGTAGGGGCCCTATCCAGATTGGGATCATGGAGGAGGCAATGGGTTACAGACCCTCATGTTGCTATTCTGATTGCCCCCTCCCAGAAGAATTGTTTAAGTAAAAAAAAAAACCTCTAACACATTATCCAATTAACAGGCTTTAATGTAAGGTGTAGTGTAACTCTAATCTACCAGTGAAGGCATGCAAAGGTATAAAATCAATGTCAGTCATCTTCCCATACTGGATAGATTAATTATATATTACATTTCCTCCACAGATTAATGCAAAGCAACAGTTTCTGTGTCAAATCATGAACTTTTTAAAAAACATAAGAGGTCTACAACTTCAGGTTGGAAACATTTTCCACGGCAGGAGCTTCCGAGATCATATCCCATAGTACCATTGGATACAATGCCTCACAATGTGTGTGCACCCGAGCCAGACTGAGACATCATCCTCATTGCTTCACTGATCAAAAAAGTCCTAAGTCTGCACATTCATCCATGCACACAGAAGGGCACAGAACAGGAAGGGCTCCGTTGACTCCCCTGCCCCAGGAAGGACAAAAGCCCACCATCGATTGTTCAGTGTTTACTTTTGATGCTTTCTAACTTTGAACGATTGGCCTATAGGCGTCAATTACAGATGGATATATATGAGAACATTTGGAAACCATTCCTTGATTTAAAATATTGTTAGGAATATTGTAAACACTTTTTTTTCTTAGTATGCGGGATTAATGTTAGTTACTAAATGTAACAATGCATGTTATGATTTATACCCTCCATTCATATATTTCCGTTTTTTATGGGTTTGTCACTCCACTTTTTTTCTTGCTTTTTTGTTACAATTGCTGGGTTTTTTTCTATTTTGTAGATAATGGTTGATTTTGTATACGGGTTATATGTCACGCACCAAATGAAAATGAAAAATAAAGTTAATTAAAAAAAAAAAGACTCCCATGCCCCAGGCACTGAGGCACAGATGCCTACTTCAGATCCTCAGGGCTCTCCATCATCACCTGAGACAGGAAAGCCAAGTGGGAAAAGCTGCTCTAACATACTGTAGTGGGGAAAGATCCAGAAGACTGGCAGGAGCCGAGTGTGGTGTCAGCAGTGGACCCTTTTTGACAGATCCGGGCAGTAAGGAGTTAACAGATGAAGACTTGAACTTTGACAGGACTGGGCAGTAAGGGCTTAACACACAGGACTGCATGGATAGAGGCACACCTGCAAGCAATTGGGCATGGCCCACAGGTGTTGCTGATAATGAGGAAGAAGTTAGAGCTTTGAGTGCAGTGATTGCAAGCCCAGCTGTTATCACTGATGGACTAAGGAGGACGTTTAGTATAAAAAGGGCACAAGAGCAACACTAAATCACTTTGCTGGGGGAAGGAACAGAGGTAGGAGCACAGAGCTACCTGGTTGAGGCTAGGGCAAAGGACTGGATGAGGAGGAATTCTACCACCAGCTGTGGAGAGAACTCAGCTGCTTCAGGACACTGGCTGAAAAAAAGACTGGTTTGGGGGATTTTTGGAGAGCAGTGACTATTTTGTGTGGGTTAGTGCCAAAACTCAAGAACACCAAGAATATGCTTATCTGCAGGACAGCTCTCCAAATATTTCTGTCACAAATGTGAAATATGTTGTTGTTTTAAACCAGACAGCAATGCATGTGAATAAAAACCAGCATTTCTATATTATACAACAAATCTCTCTTTTAGAGATAGAAACCACTTTGTGCATGAATTTCACTTCTCTCAAACTGTAAGATTTTAGATTTGAGAATTTGATATGTGAATTACACAGCTTGTTTACTGAGATGAAAACTTGCATCTTGTCACAAACATTTCAGCATAGTCTCTCTCTAAGAAAAAGCTGACATTCCCACACGCTCCCAGGTTGGGTTGGCCAACGGCTGCCCTCCCCCACTGCCTGGACCACCCTCCCCCCACTGCTGATGTTGAGTCTGTGTTATTTCTTATTTTATTATCATATGGTTTTGTACAGATGTTGTTGGGTACTCTTACAGCAAACTCTTACAGTTAGGTACTCTTACAGCAAGATAAAAAGCGAATCAATCAGTTCTAGAGCTGCAAGAAAAAGTCTTCTGATCTGATAATTATTCAACTAGGGAAAGTCAATGGGATCCACTGCCTGATGCCACGCCAACCTGCTACCATACAAAAAACCCTCTCTGGAAAAAAAACCCTGGAAAGATCAACTTGCCTTTTATTGAGCATGCAGCAGCCACATTCCCCAGCATGATCTTTCAAAGTTGGGTTTAGACCAAGAGGTAAACAGCCTGGAAAAAGTTTCAGCTCTCTTCAGTGAACAGATGTTGCATGTTCCCCTCGGGTTAATTGGAAAGAGAAACTTTGTGTCATGCTTGCAGCAGTCCTGACTTCCTTTGTCAGGAGCTCCTCAAGCTCTTCTATCACTCTCTAAGTCAGACTGGCCACGGCACCAGGTAGTCTGAGCCAGCCTGGCATGCACCTCAGAGGCCAGTGGAACGTGCTTGTTTTGGGGAGTCTCAGCTTACAGTAATTGGCATTCAAAAGGAAACAAGGGGGCGGGGGGGTGAGAAATGGCAGTGATGGACACAGCTCTGAAGACAGCACGCAGGCAGAGCCTGTCCAGAGATTCACAGCTTACAATGCCAAACTGGGCAGGTGTGTCTTAGAAGGATCTTCGCGATGTCATTGTGCAGTCTCTTTCCAGCCGTCCTTTTGGTAAGCGATGCTAAAGAGATCTCGTATGTTCAATCGGCTACTACAGTGTGAAAGCGAAACAATAACAACAGGGAGGGACTATATAAATAACTAGGAGCTGGCTGCTCAGAAACAAGGGCCACGTCCGTCCTTCTGTTGTACATAAGGCCATGATGATGTCCTGGAACGTGGGTGCTTTAAACTCTTTAAAAGAAGAGGTGCCTGGTTGGGGAGTAGGTCACAGGCTCTGAACTGCTGGCCTTCTGTTTATTTCAACTCGGAGCAAGGTTCTCTTCACTCACTGTAGTGTCAAGTATTGACTTTGCCCGCTCACTGGTGGTACGTACGTCCGGCCGGCCGATCCCACCGGTCTTCTCTTACCCCCGCCGGAAACATTTTTCCGCGCTGCAGCTGTTCAGCCGAGAACTTGCTGTGCCGAGTGATCTCGCGAGATCACAGTGCAGCCGATTTCGCCTGACCTCTCCCAAATCTGCGGTGTGATCGGGGATCTGTGTGATATCGCGAGATCTGAGTGACAACACGGCGTAGCGTGGCCGGGTCAGAAGGCGAGAGCGCTCGCAGACTACAGGTACTTGGCGGTACAGACGTTAGGCAGAGTAAAAGGGGCAGCTTGGGATCCTCCCATTCCTCCCTGTTTCACAAAGCCGTCCCCTTCCCCTCCCCCCCCCCCGCCAGGCTTAACTATGGATACAGGGCTATCATCTTCTCCTCCTCCTGTTAAAAAGCCAAAATGGGACACTGAGAGTGAAAGTAGTGGTTCTGAAACACCAAGGCCTGATTCCCTTGAAGCAGTTGCAACAACTAGTGGAGCAGCTTCACCCTCCTCCCCTCCACTCCCTTTACCCCCAAAGCGAAGCAAACCTAAGGTTGTCCGCCGAAAATATAACCCTTCTTATTTAGCCTTTGGCTTTACCTATACGGGCAGGGATAGCGATCCTATTCCCCAATGCGTGATTTGTCGTGAAACATTGGCCAATGGCTGCATGAAACCATCTTTACTCCAGCGACACTTCAAAACAAAGCATGAGAATTTACAGAACCAGTCGTTGGAATTTTTCCAAATGAAGGAACGTGAATTAAAGGCCAACAAGAGTGAAAAAAGTCCCTCTTTTTCTACTGTGAATGAGAGGGCACTTGAGGCATCTTTCAAAGCAAGCTTAAAAATTGCACAGTCAGGAAAATCTTTTACCATTGGGGAAAAATTAATTTTGCCAGCTGTGAAGGACATTGTTTCCTCAGTCCTGGGAGAATCAGCAGCTAAACAACTTGATGCAGTTCCCCTGTCGAATAATACCGTGTCACGAAGAATAGCTGCCATGGCAGACAATGTTAAGGAGCAAGTGCTTGAAAAACTGAAGCGTAGTAAGTTCTTTGCTCTCCAGTTTGATGAATCGGCTGATGTGGCAAACTTTGCCCAGCTTATGTGCTTTGTAAGATTTGAAGATCGAGAGACTGTCTGTGAAGAGTTCTTATTCTGTGAACCAATGACTGCACATACAACTTCTGTAGACATCTTCTGGCTTATTGATGGTTTCATAAACACAAACAATCTGGATTGGAGTAAATGTGTGGGGGTTTGCACCGACGGGGCACGTGCTATGACCGGAAAACACAGCGATGTGGTAGCGAAAATAAAGGATGTTGCTCCTGAATCCCAATTCACGCACTGCAGCATACACCGAGAACATCTGGTAGCCAAAAATCTGTCACCAACCTTGAAAACGGTTCTCGATGAGGCTGTCAAAGTGGTGAATTTCATAAAATCCCACGGTCTCAGAACAAGGTTGTTTGCATTGTTATGTGATGAGATGGGGAATGACCACAAAAAGTTACTGTACCATACGGAAGAACGGTGGCTTTCGAGGGGAAATGTGCTGCTCAGGCTTTTTGAACTGCGGCACGAAGTGCAGATGTTTCTGGCAGATTTGAAAGACAGATGTGGACTTCATGGTAGATTTCTTGATCCGTTGTGGCTGTGCAGAGTTGCATACCTAGCAGACATTTTCAGCTTACTGAACAACCTCAGCAGAAGCTTGCAAGGAACCAACATCACTCCCTTTCGTGTTCAAGATAAGGTGAAGGCCATGAAACTGAAACTTCAATATGCAGGCACAGAGGCTGAAAAAGGCGGCGTGCCTTTCTTCCCACTCCTTCAAGGGTTCGTACAAGAGAATGAACTCCTACTTCACCCTGATGTGTTGGACGACATTAGAAACCACTGCCAAAACTTGGTTGAAGACTTCACAGCTTACTTCACTGAAAATCTGGACTCTTACGACTGGATCAGGGATCCATTTTGTGATCGAGAAACTTTGCCAGAGATGCTGACAAATCGAGAGAAAGAGCAGCTCATTGACCTTTCCTGTGACACCGAACTGAAAACCATTTGTTCCAAACTTCCTCTTTCTGATTTCTGGATCAAAGTACACCGTGGCTATCCTGAGCTCGCCGAGAGGGCAGTCAAGTTCTTGTTGTCCTTTTCCACAACATACTTGTGTGAGCAGGGATTCTCTGCTCTTGTGTTTCTTAAAGACAAGTTCCGGAGCAGACTGCAGGTGGACGCTGACCTGAGGCTAAAACTGAGCCAAACTCAGCCTGACATTAAGAAAATGGTGTCCATGATGCAGCCCCAACCATCTCATTAGTAATACGTAAGTAACCTTTACCTACTAAGTCATATTTATACAGTTGGGCCCCCATATCCACTGATTCGCTATCCACGGTTTCAGTTATCCACGGATCGTGGGGACACCCCCCCCCCCCAGGCTTTTACTTTTTTCCCAGTAAGCTTCGTTTCTTCCTTAAACAAACAGGAGAAGCAGCCTCTGGCTGCTTATTACAGGCAAGTAGAACGAGACTAAGTACTAGAGAGGCTCTGCAAGGTTAACAGAAACCTTGCAGAGCCTCTCTAGGACTTAGTCTCGTTCTACTTGCCTGCAATGGAGGCTGCTTCTTTGTTTGTTTTAAGGAAGGAACAAAGCTTGCTGAAAGAAAAATAAGAGCTGGGGGGGCAAGCATGCCTGCCTGCAGGGGAGGCAGGTTGGGAGGGCCCTCAGGAAACCATGGAGGGGGTGTTTGCTCTTATCCACGGTTTCAAGTATCCACGGAAGGGCCTGGAACATATCCCCAGCGGATATGGGGGTCCACCTGTATATATAAATTCAGAGTGCAAATCAGTCTTCACAATTATTTATTTGTTTATTAGGCACCGGTGGTACTTCAGAAAATTTGAGCATGACGGGGGTACAACTGGAGACAACGGTTGAGAATGCTACAGATTGAAGTTTCACTTTATTTTATGCCCCGAACAAACGTGCAAAAATGCACATGGAAATCAGCATTTCTCACAGATGAAGCGCACATTTGGATGTAAACAGAGACATTCTTACCTGCTGTGGCAGCCTGAAGCAGGAAGTAACTGATGTGGTGCGATGACATCATCACACCACACCAGTTACTTCCAGGTTGCAGAGCTCTGCAACCCCGAACTATTTGCTCCACTCTGAGCGAGTCTGCTCAGAGCAAAGCAGGAGGTGGGCTAGAAGGGGTGACACCCGCTTGGCTGCCTTTGGCTCTGTTCGACGGCTCCGCCTGAGAGCTGAATGTGTGAGTCGGAAGTGACTTGCGCGGCTTCGGCTCGCAGGCGGAGCCAATGAGCAGAGCCAAAGACAGCCATGGGGGTGTCACCCCTTCTGGCCCACCTCCTGCTTTGCTCCGAGCAGACTCGCTCAGAGTGGAGCAAATAGTTCCCGGTTGCAGAGCTCTGTGACCTGGAAGTAACTGGTGTGGCGTGATGATGTCATCACTGGTGCAGAAGTCTGCCTGTGGACGATAGCACCATGGATACTGGTGCAATGCTGGAAAAATGCCTCGCCAACATAGCCAGCACAACTCAGCCAGTGGAGAGGCCAAATCATGGAGGAGATTGGGGTGTAACATGTGAGGGACAAGGAGGCATCGGCGTACACCATACCATCGGAGGCGTCATTAGGGGAGGTGGTGGGCCCCTGGGCGCAGGGGGCGCCAAGCGGAGGAGGTGCCAAATTGCTGCCAGAATTCGGCGGCAATTTGGCAGCGCTGTGGCCAAAAAGCCCCCCCCCCCCCGCGTTTTTTGCCCTCTTTTAGGACGATTGCAGGGTGGATCCAGCAAATGGCCTAAAAGCGACGGGAGGGGTGTGCTTTTTTGCCGCGATGCTGCCGGACTCAGTGGATCTGCGGCAAGAAAGCAACCCCACCCCCAGGCTGCTGCTCGCCCGCTTTTGGGCCATTTGCAAAAACCAGCCAAACAGCGGGTGAGCAGCCGCCAAGGGGGGTTGCTTTCTTGTCGCAGTGCTGCCAAGTTCGGCCATGCTGTGGCAAAAAAGCACAAACACCCCCACGATGCGCAAAAGAGCACCCCTTCGGCTGCTTTTAGACCGTTTTTAGGAAGGTGCACACTCCAGGTGGACGAAGAAGTACTCACTTCGTCTGCAGGTCCGCCTGGAGTGACTACGACGTCTTCCCGCATGTGCACTGGCCCCACATCTTCTTGTCTTCCCGCATGGGCACTGGTAAGTACTTTGCACGGGAAGACAAGAAGGTGTGGTGGGGCTAGTGCACATGCAGGAAGATGTCGTAGTCACTCCGGGCGGATGGAGTGAGTACTTCGTCTTCTCTGCGCCCCCTCCCCCCACCCCCGCCGTAGCAAACAAACACACCTTTGCAGGGGCGGGTTTTTTGTTTGTTTGTTTGTTTTTTGCCATGTTGCTGCTGAATTTCTGTGGCGGCGTGGGTCCGGGATGTTGCGCCCCCAGGGGGCGGGGCTTGTGACATCACTGGGGGTTGTTGCGTCGGCAGTCCCCCCGTGGGAGGTGTAGAATCGCCCCTGCATACCATAACTACCCTTCAGACGACAGACATGCCCCTGATGCCAATAAAGTGCTGCACCAACAGCAGCTCTTGTAGGTAGGAGTAACCTTGTAAGGAACAATGGGGAAGGGGAAAACACCAGAACATTTCACCTCCCCCCCCTGCACTTTCCCCCACTTTCCTACAGTGGACCATAGGGTACAGGCTACATACATTGGTGATGGGAACCAAGGTGAACTTGGTGCACAAAGAGAGCACTTTGTACCAGTGGTGTGGTACCCGGGGCGAACTGCTCCCACTGCCCCACTCTTGCCTGCTCAAAATCTGGCCTCTGCCTCGAGATTCCTCACAGAGGATGCCAGGTCTACCTGGCATTCAAAGGGACGGGCATGCTGGCACCCCCTTATGGTGTGCACCCTCACCCGCCCTGCCCTTGGTATGCTACTGCTTTGCACAAACAACCTCGTGAGCCTCACAACATGTATGGCAAGATAGTTGCTTAATGCTGATCTTCTCAGAATTCTTAATGCAGATATTCTGCTGCAGAAGGACTCCACAAACAAACATGCAAACTCTACCTCACCACCCCAACAGGGGAAGCAAGCACAATGAACCCCACACAGATAAGCAAGGGAGGGGGGAATCTCACGCTGCAATGAATTAATGCTGCACCTCTGTTCCATGGCTCTACCCTCTGCCCCGATACTGGCCCTTCAGGATTATCAATGTGTCTTTGCTACAAACTGTGTTGTCTAACCATCCATTCCTTTTGCTACAGCTATGAGCGGGGTGTGTGTGTGTGTGTGTGTGTGCGTGCGTGCGTGCGTGCGCGCGTGCGCGCGTGCGCGCTCTTCCCTTGCCTGGTGAATGCCACACACTCCAGCCATTGGTACTGCTGCCAAACACTCATCAGACTCCTTTTTGGTTTTCAGGACTGCACTGTTGCTCGCCACAAGGGCTGAACGGTGATTCTCCTTAGAGTCCCACTGCAACCCCTCCCCCAGAGGGAAAGATCACAGGCAGATTTCCCACAGGTGAAGGCACTGTGCAGACCCCAAGAGAAACCTACTGCCTGCCTTCCTGCAGTGGCCAGTGTGAGCCCAGCTGCTGCTCACTTCGGTTGCAATCAGACCCGTTCCAGTCAGGCCCCTGCTGTGGCTTTGCAAAGTCGGACAGACAGTGAGCCAACTGGTGCAACCAGACCTCATTGGCACCTATTTCTTGGCTGTTTGTTGGATAATATGCAGTGGCACAACAGCCCTGCTAGGAGGAGATGGTTGGCAACCCCACTTGTGTATTTCTCTTTCACATGCTGCTCTATCATTGATACTGTTCAATAAAAACTTTGACTAGATCACTGACAGTCAAAAACATTTAACCAATAGGGATCCCTTTATCCCACCCTAGTTTTTTTTTAACCTTAGCTGTTATCAGGGTGGGACTCTGGGGGGGGGGGAGTTGTCCCTCTCTGCTCTTGGAATCTGCAGCATCCTTGATCAATGACTCCTTGGGCTCCAAGCGTTGAAGGCTGTTGCCATGAGACCTGTGGCATGAGACTCTTGGAATGTGCTGTGCATGACTGTGGGCCCAAGTGGGATGCGTTGAGACAGACTGGAATGTGTTATGGAACAATGCGATGGCCACACTGCGCCCCTGTGCCAAGACTGCAAGGATTGCGGCCATTGAATACTTGACCAGCATCCACTATTCCAGCCATGAAACCAGAACGCCTACAGCAAATCTACACATTCCATTCTGCACCCCTCCCTCCACCGACCTCGCCCCAAAGATATGCTAACGACCAAAGCCTGGTCCTGGGAGAAGACAATGCAAACGGACAACCTGGATGTGACTCACCCCAGACCTTCTAGAACCTCTTCTTTATCTCGTCATTAAATCAACAACCCTCTTCCCCTTTCCTATTGTTGTGTGTCTGTCTGCCCTAAGGTGTACTGATGGTCCATCCCAAAAGCAAACTACGGTACCCCTTTTCTTTGCCATAAAGTATAGCAACAACCCCTCTTCCTTGCGTAAGGTATAGCACCCTAGGACACATTTTGCAGTATATAAGGCAGAGTCACTCTGCCTTGCTCATACCCCCCTTCAGCTCTCTGAGAGCAGAGTCAGCTCTCTCCTACCCCCACCCCTTAACTTTACTGTTCAGTTAGTCACCCTGTTGGTTTCTGAACCTGATCAGTTCAGAGCCATTTTGTTTGTTTTTTCCTTCTCGTTCACCGCTGGTCGGGGCTCAAGTTATTACCCCCCCCTTCCATACAGTACTGCAATCATGGACAACTCCTCTCCAGGAAGGTAAATATCACCCCTCAACGAACTCAACTGATACCTGCTAATGCAAATGTTACTGTCCCTTTGTATCTTAATTTCCTAGCTCTGTATATTACATGTGATTGTCTTTATTTTTTCCCCTGTATGTCTGAATTACTTAGTAAATATTGGAAGTAACATACGTTTGTCCTCAAGTTATTTAAAAAGGGGTCTGGAAAGTATGGATTCTGGTATAATTGGTCTGATCCTCGCTCTTACCGATTGCCATATTAATAAGCTATTCCCCTAAATAAGTAACAACATTTTTTTAAAAAAGGCAATTCGGGTAACAATGCGCCTCAGTGGTCATGAGTTCCCTGTTCTCTGCTGCCGTGGTGTATGGCAGATAGTTGCAAGGGAATAGGGAGGGCAGTATGGCGACGGCTACACCAGCAGATGCCAGCAAAGGGCATGGATGGATGGGTGTGTGTGTGTGTGTGTGTGTGTGTGTGTGTGTGGCTGTGGGTGGACCTCGTCAGTAGTTCCACTGTATCACATGCCAGCCCAGTGATTGGCCCATGCAGTCTGATAGATCCATGTGCTACAACCTCCCAGCCAGGTGTGCCTGTTTGCAAGGTGTTAAATGCTGGATGGGGTGCTCTTTGTCTGCTTCCTGCTGTGGCTGGGTGATTTGAGAGCAGCTTTGTGGAGCAGCTGGTATGGATTTTAGACCTTCCTCCTCCTCTTGTTTCTGGCCAATCATATAAAAGGTCCAGGTGAGTGTACTGCTGGTTAGGACAAACTTCATGGGTGGACAGTGGGCTCAAACTCATCTTTGTGCAGTATGCTACCAGCACCTTGCTTTGCTTGAGCGCTGTTGAGGCTCTCTTGTGACTTATCCCAGGCCCGCCCCTGGCAAAACGGATTCCTTCCAGTTGGTGAATGCCCCCACGGACTTGAAGCCTTGTCATGGAGAGACTTGTGAGTTTGCCTCACATGGCCTCCCTCTTCTGAGGGAGCTATCTTTCTACCTTTGTTCTGCTTTGCTCAAAAAGGTATTGCTGTATGTGTTTGGGATAAGGGGACTTTGGTGCAGGAATTCCTAGGAGTTAGTTGCTTCTGTCCCTGTGGTGCTGATGCCATAGTAGCCTCTGTACAGGGTCTGGGAGCTGTGGCATCCTTGTGTCATGTGTGTCCTTGGAGCATCTTCTGATGAGTGGTGGGCGTGACGTTTGCTGTGAGGATCATTCCTAGAGGCTGACTGGTGGCCACTCATTGGCTAGGTGCCTAAACCCTGCTCGGTTCACCCTGGCAGCACTTCTCTGGCTGCCAGCATTGGGGCTGGGTAGATGTGGTGATTGGCTCCTTGGACGTTGCACCAATGACACATCAACATCAGGACATTGCTCCATAGAAGCTATTGGCATTACTGGGAAGGGCTGTACCGGCATGACAATGCCTGAGTGGGCTTAGGAAATGGTAGTGGTTGCACCAGTGTTGGTATGCCATTGGTGCAGCATCTAAGTAGGATGGGGCCATTAGTGGAGGAAAAGCATTGGGGTATAACTTTGTGTGAGTGAGTGAGTGAGTGAGTGAGTGAGTGAGTGAGTGAGTGAGTGAGTGAGTGAGTGAGAATGTTAATTACTTGCTCTCCCAAATCTACTGTGCTCTGATCATTGTATTTCGGAACATGATTGAAGTTTCTACAAGCAAGAACACACAACAGTTTGCATCTAAAAGGTAAGGAAACTGCATTTTAGCTGGGGTGGGTTGACATTTTACGGTTGGCCCAGGTATCCGTGGATTTCAGTATCCGTGGAGGTTCTGGGAATGGAACCCCTGCGGATACTGAGGGCCAACTGTACACACTTTCCTGTGAGTAAGCCCTATTGAACACAATAGGATTTGCTTCTGAGTAGATGTGCATAGGATTGTACTCCCAGTCCTATATTCTCTCCATTGTGCCACACTGGCTTGCGCTTGTAGTTTATCCACCTGGGATATGCTGAATCGCACAGAGTGGTGAAGATACTTTGTTGTTCAAATGCTTTCCCCTCCCCCCCAACAGTTGGTTGTTTTTCTTCTTTCTTTGAGGAAAGGACTATCGGGGTAGAGTAGGATTTCTGTTTATACTGAAACCATATGAAAGATTAATAGAGGAAAATCTTGGATACCGGAGATCAGACCCAAAGTTCAGTGAAGGAATTACTGCCCTAGTAACTACAGAAGAACTAGGGCAGGTTGCTCCGCCATATGCTCCACCATAGTTCTCAATTTGTAAATGGAGTAAGTTGGTAAGAGATAAGAATTGTTATTCAGTGGGTTAAACAGCTGAACCATGAGCTGTCGATTGAAAGGTCGGCAGTTCGAATCTCCGACAGGGTGAGCTCTCGTTGCTTGGCCAGCTCCTGCCAACCTAGCAGTTCCAAAGCATGTTAATGCGAGTAGATAAATAGGTACCGCTTGCGGGAAGGTAAACAGCGCTCCGTGTTCCAGCCGCATGCTACGCGCTGCGGCAAGGAGAGTCATGCCGGCCACATGACCACGGAGGCGTCTTCGGACAACGCTGGCTCTTCGGCTTTGAAATGGGGATGAGCACCACACCCTAGAGTCGGACACGACTGGACTTAATTGTCAGGGATCACCTTTACCTTTTTTTTTTTAACATTGCTGAACACTAAAAATACTGGCTTAAGAAGTAGTTGGCTGCCCTCAAGGTTGTCCAAGGTATATTGAGTGTAGGGCTGCTGACTGATTGTAGATGCTGGGGGATGGCCATTATTTCACAAGGGGAAGTTATTACATGATGGAATGAAAGCCAGAGGAGACATGTTGCCATAAGAATACAGTCACTTGGAAAGCCTAGAAAAATCTGGTTAAGTGGGATGAGCAGCTCATTTGAATGACAGGAAACAGCAGAAGGGAAGAATTAAGTATCAACTCTCTTCATCTTCAGAAAAGATGCTGCATGTGAGTGGGAGAGAGATGGCCAAGTGAAACCCAAATTGGATCCCAAGCTCTCTTCGTTCCACAGAGGCACTCCAATGTCAGCAAGGTGCCTAAGTTCCCAGAGAACCCGGGCCCTACACTTCTGGCATCAAAAGGAAGGCAGCAAATCAAAATCCATCTCCATTCAGATCCATATGAAAGTCGAGTCTTGGCTCCTTAGGACAGGAAGGAAGGGCCACTGAACTGTTCTCAACCTCCCCACGTCATGTAGTCTAGAAACAGCTGAACCATGTTGTAGCTCCTGTTGGAAAACGGCAGTTAAGTTTCCAGGTTAAAGAACGTCTCTCCCACTTCAACCATGACTTTCAGCATTTTATTAAACTCATAACAGGAACATGAATTCATGGGCCTCTTCCAGTTTAGCAAATAAAACCTACGAATGGATGCTTCTTGTTTTTAAAGTTTAAAACAAACATTTTACCAGGAAGCTCCGTTGTATAATCTAAATTTTATTATTGTAATCAGATGGTAAAAAACTTTACATTTCGCCTCCAACGTAGGAGGCATCATCAGAAGATAAATATGCTTCTTGATAAATATGTCAATTTGTGTTCCTTTATTTTGAAAAGTTGTTTGATCAGAAGCAGCTGCAGTTTTGCACATTCACCTCTACAGAGTTTTGCAGGATAAGGTGAGTGGTTTTGGGGTGGAGTGGGGTTTTGCATTTTTCTGGAGAATATTCTCATTTGGGTTTGATAAACTATTAGTACAAAAATCGTGCTGCTCCTCCTCGTGCTGCTGATCCGGCAGTGCTGCTCCTTGTCGTGCTGCTGGTCCGGAGGGAGCCTGCCCGTGCTGCACAAGCAGGCTGTCGTTCACCCGCTTCTTCGCTGGCTCTGTGCCGGTGAGAGAGCGGGCGAACGACAGCCTGCCTGTGCTTCGCGAGCCTCCCAGAGGGTCGCGCGGCCAGGCAGGCTGTCGTTCGCCCGCTCTCTCGCTGGCTCCATGGTGGTGAGAGCACAGGTGAACAGCCTACTCACCTGCTCGCCGCCGCCATCTTCATTTCATTGAAGAAGCTTACCCGGGCACCGGCATCTTGACTCACGAAATCTCGAGAGATCCAAGATGTCGGCGCCCAAATCTCGTGAGGGCATCATGCCCTCACGAGATTTGGGCACCGAAATCTTAGATCTCGCAAGATTTCATGAGTCAAGATGGCGGCGCCCGGGTAAGTTCTTCAATTTTCAAAATGGAGGCTGCGGCGGCGGAGCTTACCATTCGTTCCGGAAAATCGTTCCGGGACTTTTCCGGGAATGGAGGGCCATTTCCGGGACGGTCCCAGTTTTTCCGGGACAAATGGTAAGTCTACCTATGGGCCTACTCCAGACTCTGGAGCTGGCGTACAGATGAGGGCGGGGTGTCAGGGCAAACTGGGGTGGGGGAGGGCTTGGGATAACGTGGGGCTTGCTGCTGATATCCTGCCCACCCTGCGCTGGTTTGGCCAATGGCCACCCTCCCTCCGGTTCGCCCGACCCTGCACTGGCCAGTGCAGGGCTTACCTTGCCCACAGAGGTGTCGCTTCGGTGGGGGCCGGGCCGTACCGTAAGTTGCACCCCGTCCTAGTCCCGTTTACAAGCCAGCAGGAGGCGGCCCCGCCCCCTCGCCCTCGGAGCCATTACGTGCAGAGAAGGCAGCAGGCTGTTGCCTTCTCCGCATGGAATGGCTCCGACGGCGAGGGGGCGGGGCTGCCTCCTGCCGGCTTGTAAACGGGACTAGGACGGGGCGCAACTTACGGTACGGTCCCCACCAGAGCGACACTTCCGCTCGCCCAGTGGGCGCAGGGACGGTCTGCCAGTAGAGAGACGACTGAGCGCCGTTGCCCCAGTGGCCCTTATGCTCCGGGTGACGCGAACGTGTTTTACGGCGCATCACTGCGCAGGATCAAAAGCCAATTGGGATCCTGCTGTTTATTTTTAATGTATTCTATATCGCACCTTCCTTCCATCCATCAAGGAACTCATGGTGATGTGCATCGGGTTCCCAAGCAGTCAGCCAGCTTAGCTTCAGCAAGGTGGCTGTATCATGTGCCCTTAGACTGAGCCCTGGGAACCTGGCAAGCTCAGAACCTGCCGTTTACATTTCCAAGCACTCCCTGTTAATGTACATTTATTGTTTGCTAATAACAACAGCTCGACTGGTTCTGATTTGTCATCACTTACTCGAGTGGAATATTGCATACTCACAGTGAGCAGTTCCATTTAGGTCAATAGTAAATAAAACAGCCTTGGGTTATAATTACACAAAACATCCCCAGTGACTCTGTGGTCATTACCTGATCAATTTCCCACTCAATGTTTGTGTAAGAGTACCTAAGATAACAGATGAGTGTGGTTTTTTTTTTCCCTTAAATCAACAACTGTATGAAATTCAGGATTTAAGATCATAAAGCATCTGCAAGATGAGATTTAAAAACAACCAACAGGCCTCACTGGATGCAACTTACATCATGACTACGGACAAGGTATATCATGGTATATTTTGTAGCTGTGTTGTTTTTCATGAGACCATTGTTCCCACAGAACCCAGAAGTGGGACAATACCTTGAAGTGTTGGTCTCATAAAGGTATCAGCAGTATGTTGTTCCTTGCTCTGGGAATATTTGAGTTGACTCCTGATGATCATTTGCTGCTATGACTTACATTGTATAATGTTGATATGGCAGTTGGATTGTTGTCTTATTTCAATATTGGTTACTGTCTGTTGATTTCTTATATAACACTACAAGCTACCTTGAGCTTTCTGTTGGTTAGGATAGGGGGAATAAATTGGTTTTGTTTTTTATTAACTGTTTGAATTATATCTTGTTAGCTGCCTTGGATCAGTTGAGATGAAAGGCAGAATATAAATGCAAATAATAAAAACAAAGAATTTTTAAATAAATACAATTATTGTTATTAATGTAGCAACATCAGTGTGCATAGTGCCATATGTGGAGGAGAGGCCTCTACTTCAAGGAACTTGCAATCTAGATAGAAAGCAAACAACAGAGGAAGGGGAGGGAAAAGAAGGGAGGGGAAGAAAGTATGATTGTTTCAGTTAGGCATTCTTTAACAGAGCATTCCTATGCATGTCTACTCGGAAGTAAGTCCCATTATGTTCAATAGGGCTTACTCCCAGCTAAGTGTGTGTATAGGATTACAGCCTTGTGGCTCAATCCTGTCCTCAAAATATGCCAGCATATTGCATGTATGGTGGCGCAATGACAGCCCTGTCGGCACTGAAGGCTGCCCGCCAACAGATCAGTCACAGATGCTGGCAAAATGCTGGAAAGGTGCATCTCCTGCCATCAGGCTTTTCTACAACAGAGCAATAGGATACAGACTGTATTTGGCACACTAGCTCTAGTCTATAAGCGGCATCTGCGATAGTACAGCTCAGACGATAAGGTGCATGGCATGGGGTTAAACGTCTCTGTCCAGTCAAACTGGAACTTTGGTAATGGGGGAACTGTGGTGAAAGGGCACTTGGTGCACAGAGGAAGCACCTTGCACATACAACCTCTTGTCCCTCACAACATGTATGGCAAGATATTTGGTTAACCCTGGTCTTCTCAGAATTCTCATTGCAGCTGTTCTACACCAGGAGGACTCACTCCACACACAAACACCCAACTGCAATCTCTACCTTCCCAACAGGGGAAGCAAGCACAATGCACCCCAACAAAGGTAGCAAAGAAAAGTGCAGGGAGGGAATTCCAGGCTGCCGTAACACTGATGCTTTCTCGTTTCTCTATACCTTCCCCCATTCTGTTCCCCCATTCTGACCCTTCAGGATTATCACTTCCTATAATCTGGTACAGTCCTGATGGCACAGTTAGCAGAGTATAATATAGACTTGTATTATGAAAACAAGGCTGTTTCAAAATGTTGCTTTTGATCAGAGACATTGGAGATGAAATAAACTTTAGTTCCAGGGCAAATAGGTGTTAGGACTGTACCACTTCAGATTGTAGGAGGAGGTTCTTGAAAATCTGAATTCTCCCCATGTCAAAAACTCTCTTAATGTAGAAAGCTAGTATATCAGATGGGCTGTTAGCACAAACAGTACATCTGTTTTACAACAGCTTTCTTCTTAGTGTGCTAGCTTTCCATGTATAGTGGGTTGTTTTAGGATATAGCTGATTGACAGAGGAATGACTATAGAGCAGGGGTTTTCAACCTTTGGAGGCCCGCATACCCCCTATCATGGTCCAATTTTCTGAAGTACCCCCTGCTAATTAACTGCTAATTAATTGGATTAATTAATTAATGAGGTGATTAATCGTTAAAGTACTAAAACAATTTTAAATATGTGGGGGCCTGGGGGGGGGGAGAGAGACACACACATACAAGGATCTCTTTTTTTCTCCAAGTCACAGTTCCAAAATCAACTCCTCCCTCCCCCACCCTACCAAACTACATTTTCCAAAGTACAAAAATAAGCCCAAAATCAGAGAGACAGAAGGGCTCTGAAAATAATTACAATTTAAAATCCATGTTAATTAACACTTAATTAGCTGCTGATGGGGCAGATAAGGGGCAGGGCTTGGTGTACCCCCAACAAGAGGTCCGCGTACCCCTAGGGGTACCCGTACCACAGGTTGAAAACCTCTGCTATAGAGTAAGATGTCGGCAGAAAACTAGCTACACAGGATGGGGCTGCAGGTATGCGTTGAAGGGAGCTAGAGGAAGGGGATGACCTGAGCAGAGAGTCTTTGGAGTGTGCTTCGTGCCCCATCTAGAACACACTGCCCTTTTTTAGGTTCCCAGGAGGTCATGTCCTTATTCCCATTGATCAGCATCCTCCGAACCCCCGTGCATGTGCCTAAAGTGCTCCACACATAGGAGGTAACTTTTTGACTTTCACTCTTGATTGCAGCCCCTAGCAGTATCGGATGCTTCACTGGAGACCTTTAGGAGTGACCTTTTGGGGGTATAGGTGACGAGGGGCTGCTGTGAGAAGGGGGAAATCTGAAAAGCTTTACTACCCATGCCGAAACCTGCATGGACCCCACCCCATTGTACTGTATGTAACAGCGATGTCTACCACTTGATGGCTTACAGGTCAGATCCCAGCCCTGAAGTAACTTCATGTCTCTTTTGATGGTGGGGTGGAGTTGGGGGTTGAACAGGTCAGGCACTGGGGCCACATCCACCAGCAGGTCTACCTGACTGGGCTGTGACCCCCTGAACCTCCCAGTACTGGTGGAAACATTTGGCTTGAGTTGGTTGAAACTCATGTGGTCACTGTACCCAGGCTTGCCCAGCTATAAATGGGAGTGTCCTTGTGGGGTCTCTAGGGGATGCTTCTATGAGTGGATGGGAAGGAAGAGCTCTGCTTGATGCTGCTGGGGGTGGTGGTGGTGCAGGGCAGGGTTTAGCCCCAGGGCCTCCAGCAACCTGCCTGGCACTACTGCTTGGTGGTCATACCACATTTTAATTGATAAGAAACCCAATGGCAGAAATATCCTTCAAAGCTAGTGGTGACAAACTCTGCAGAACCTAAACCCAGACTCTGGATTTATTTTCTGTCTCTAAACGTTGATAATCCTGTAACCTCAGGCTCCCATGGCCAGCCCAGGAGGGATTAGAAACTGTAGACAGCAGGGCAGTTACTCAACCCCTTAATTCCCTGTTTGCTTTGTTTATCCAGCTCATCTCCTTCAAACCCCATTAAGGAACCCTATTATCCTGCTAATAGCAAAACAAGTTAACCCCTTCCCTACTATCCTTTCCCTGTAAAATACACATCAGTAATTAGTCTGGGGTGAGCAGTGGGGCATGCAGTGCTAATAAAAACTAGACACAGATTTTGTGTGTGAAGGGAGGGGGGTTGCTCCTGGTTTGGTTAACTAATACCTTGGAATGTATTAAGTGCTGCCTGTCCAGGCACTGACTCCTACACTTGGAAACCACTTTGAATTCTATTGCAAAGCCTTTTTCTTGCTGGGTTGCACCCTGTTCCCATGCTTTACTGGTCTTGCAAGCTGAATAATGGGTTGTTGTTGTTCAGTCGTTAAGTCATGTCCGACCCTTCGTGATCCCATAAACCATATCCCGCCAGGCCTTCCTGTCCTCCACTATCTTCCTGAGTTCGCTCATTTTCATGTTCGTTACATCGGTGATGCTGTCTAACCATCTCATCCTTTGCCTTCCCCTTCTCCTTTTGCCTTCAATTTTTTCCCAGCATCAGAGTCTTCTCCAGAGAGTCCTCTCTTCACATTAGGTGGCCAAAATATTTGAGTTTCAGCCTCAGTACTTGTCCTTCCAGGGAACAGTCAGGGTTGATTTCATTTAGGATTGACTGATTTGATCTCCTAGCAGTCCAAGGGACTCTCAGGAGTCTTCTCCAGCACCACAGTTCAAAAGCATCTATTCTTCGGCGCTCAGCCTTCCTTATGGTCCAACTCTCGCAACCATACATTGCTACTGGGAACACCATCGCCCTTATACGAACTTTTGTTGGCATGGTGGTATCTCTGCTTTTTATTATGCTATCTAAATTTGCCATAGCTTTCCTTCCAAGGAGTAAGCGTCTTTTAATTTCCTGGCTGCTGTCTCCGTCTGCAGTGATCTTGGAACCCAAAAAAGTAAAATCTGTTACTGCTTCCATTTCTGCCCCTTCTATTTGCCAGGAATTGATGGGACCAGATGCCATGATCTTAGTTTTATTAATGTTGAGTTTCAAGCCAACGTTTGCACTCTCCTCTTTCACTCTCATCAAGAGGCTCTTTAGTTCTTCTTCACTTTCTGCCATTAGGGTGGTATCGTCTGCATATCTGAGGTTGTTGATGTTTCTCCCGGCAATCTTGATTCCGGCTTGCAATTCATTCAGCCCTGCATTTCTCATAATGCACTCTGCATATAAATTAAATAAGCAGGGTGACAAGATACAGCCTTGCTGTACTCCCTTCCCAATTTTGAACCAATCGGTTGTTCCATGGCCGGTTTGAACTGTTGCTTCTTGACCCGCATACAGGTTTCTCAGGAGACAGGTAAGGTGGTCTGGTACCCCCATCTCTTTAAGAATTTGCCACAGTTTGTTGTGATCCACACAATCAAAGGCTTTTGCGTAGTCAATGAAGCAGAAGTAGGTGTTTTTTTTGGAACTCTCGTGCTTTCTCCATGATCCAGCGCATGTTGGCAATTTGATCTCTAGTTCCTCTGCCTCTTCGAAACCCAGCTTGTACTTCCGGTAGTTCTCGGTCCACGTACTGCTGAAGCCTAGCTTGTAGGATTTTGAGCATAACCTTGCTAGCATGTGAAATGAGTGCAATTGTGCGATAGTTTGAACACTCTTTGGCACTGCCCTTCTTTGGAATTGGAACGTAAACTGACCTTTTCCAATCCTTTGGCCACTGCTGAGTTTTCCAAATTTGGAAAATTTTCCGAATAATGGGTAGGGTGTTACATTTTGAGGCTTCCGTTCAGCTTCCGTTCAGCCCTTGTTTTAAAGTCCAGAGCCTCTGTCAGGGTTGAAGGTGGCAACCTTTGGCAGCATTGGTAACACATTGCCACCCTTATCTTTTCAAGGCTACCTGATACAGCCCACATTCGGGCATCAGGTGAGCAGATCAACTGTTTGCTCAGCCACTCTCTCTTCCTGGGACTCCCTTTCCCCAGCCTTGCTGTGATCATCTCCCTGGTGGTTTCCTTTATCAGCGGCGAAATCCTTGTTTTCTTAGTTGCTTGTACTAGTAGCTCTATCAGCATTAACCCCTGACCTCTGAATGTAGCTTTTCTTCTTCCCACAATTGTGTTTACTGAGCATTTTTTTCTCTTTAGCAAGAGAGATTACCTTGGGAGTCATGCACAAGGGTTCATTCTGAACTGACATTTGCAGGGGGCAGTTAGGTTCTCTTAAGAAAGTATTCAAAATAGAGCTGACTGATACTTCACAATTGACTTATTTACTTAATCACCATTTTGTGAACTTTTTTTGTTGAAAAGTGATATCTAAATGTCCTTAATAATCAATATTTGTGATTGGAGTGACTGAAAACAAGGAAGACACCCTTTTAGCAGAGCTATGCTTTTAACAGAGGCATGGAAGGCAGAAAATCAACAGGTAAAGCTGACCTCTGATTCTGTAGGTTGTGAATGTCAAGTTCTTATGGTCATTTTTGAAACAGATGGGATGTGAAGATGATCAGGTAATATGAAAATTCAAATGGGCTGTTACCATCATTTGGTTAAGCCTCATGATGTCACATAAATTAACCGAGTTTATACTAGGCTTTTTACTGTATGGGACTGTCAACAGGAGGTACAAGCAGTGCACATCAGTTGTAATGTTGGAATTTGTGTGGCGGCCTGCTGTGTTAAGCTAAAAAAATTGTACCAGTTTGGAGAAGAAGTTGGAGCACCACTTCAAAAATGTGTATGGATCAAAATCTATAAATGAAACATTATGCATTTAATTTATTCTTGTTTACACACAAAATTAATTATAGAATATATTTTTTCTAGGCGAGCTTAACATAAGAACATAAGAAGAGCCTTGCTGGATCAGGCCAAAGGCCCATCTAGTCCAGCTTCCTGTATCTCACAGTGTCCCCACCAGATGCTTCCGAGAGCACACAGCCAACAAGATAACCTGTTTCCTGCTGCCACTCCCCTGCACCTGGCACAGAGAAAACCTACTTCTAAAGCCAGGAGGTTGCTTATGGCTTGTAACCTGTGATGGTCTTTTCCTCCATGAATCTATCCAAACCCCTTTTAAAGGCATCTAGGCCAGGTGCCATCACCACATCCTGTGGCAAGGAGTTCCACAGATGAATTACACATTTTCTTTTGTCTGTTTTAACTCTCCCTCCACTCAATTTTAGTGCCTGTCCCCTGCACTAAGCTTGTATATATTGTGGGGTTCATCATAAAAAAAATCACACAAGATCCATGTTTGTGATGGATCCATGTTTGTGATGGAAAAAATCACACAAGATCTATGTGAAACTGTGATGGCGAGCCATCAACACACACATGACTGTTGATGAGCAGTTGTGCAATTCTCACTAGAGAGATTTCTTGTTTTAAAAAATAAAGAGGACCTAAGATGGTGATGGAAAGCAAGCCATGTCCAAGAAATACAAGTGTGCCATAAGGAATGCAGATCAGGACCATATCAAACCAAAGGATATTGTTCTGTATTATAGGCACTGCCCACAGAAGAAAAGGAATGGAAGTGTGCTTAATGGGTGCAAATGCCTACAATTAATTTTAAGATGGAGCTTTCAGATCTAAGTATGGAACAGTAGCTTATAGCATGCTCAGATCACCAAGATACAAAAAGAAAAGGCCACATATTTATTTATTTAGATTTTATTTACCCTGCCTCCTGCTAGACTAGAGGAAGTCACCCATGATGACTTACAACAATTGAGCATTAAATCAGTAGTCAGTGTAAACAAACAAAATCAAAGGAATGGGGAGGGGAAATAAGCAGAAGGACACCAAAACAACCCTGAAAGACAAAGGTAACTGAGCCCAGTGAACATGAGAGAATAGGTGTTTTCAGCTGCCATCAGGATGTTAGCAGAGAGAAGGCCATCCTGATCTTAAAAGAGGGGAAGCGCCATATGTGGGACACTACCGGCACAGAGAAGTCTGAATTGTGTCACTACCCAGCGGAACCTCTGCTGGCAGCAGAATGTGCAAGGGGGCCCTCCAGCTTGACCTCAGGGGATGGACCATCTCTAAGGGAGTAGATGGTTCTTCGGGTACCCTGGCTGGAAGACGCATCCCACAATGAATTTGCTGGGGGGGGGGGTTGTCTGTTTTGTGTGTCTCCTTTCTGTAGTGCTTTGGCTTATGGTCCTCAAATTGAACAAAACCTGGCATGATGCAAAATGTTTTCATTTAACTAGGATTAAAAAAAAACCTGCAGCCTCTGTATTCAGGAGATGAAATTAATGCTTACAAGGTGATTCATAAACAATAGGAGCAAAAAAAATCATAGTCTATACTCTCAGCAGTAAATCATTCTAAAAGATGATGTTGGGATGAGAGTCTAGTAGGTTAAAATGCATGAGGTTGATGATTCTGCTTCAACTATACATATCTGTGAAGGTTTGATACACTTTAAAACAACAACCGGGTCCTTTGGCACCTTAGACTAACAGATATATCAGAGCATAGACAAGCCTCCTTTATCAGATGTGCAAAAGTCAAGTCGTCTGGAAGCTGTAAGATCTTCAGCATCTCCGTCCTTTGCTGCGCTTAATGGTCTAACTAACTCGTAAGAGCTTGTTCTATTCACTTTATTATTAGCTCAGTCAGTTAGCATCTTCCTTTCTAACAGTCCTATCCAACATGATAAAAAAGAGATTCCCTCTGGTCCTTTAAAGTGGGGGAAAGATGCAAGGAAAATGATATTGCTTCTGCTGCAGATACCCAACTGGACATTTCTAAGATAGATGGAGCCTACCCAGGATTGAAAGAGGGATGGGAATTAATCTGCAAATGTGCTGGCAACAATCTGCTCCAAAATACACTGGAGCATGTCCAAGCAGCACACATTTGGCACTTGGAGATGGAGCATGTCTGGCCTCCGCATTCCACAGCAGCTCTTGGCTTTGGGAGATGGAAGAGTTTAGCATGCTATATACAGCAAGTGATAAAAACAGGTGTGTGTTTGATGAGTTGCAGAGCAGTTAAGATGAAAAGTTCAGCTATTAATCAGAGGTTTAACTTAACTGAAGTCTGGGAAGAAGTAGCTAACTTCTCCTGTGTTGGTTAGTTGAAATATATTGCTATGGCATCATTCACTTACCGTGATGCAATGACACTCTTACCTAGATCGAGAATCCAAGGTACAGATTCATTTGCTAGCTCTCTTCCTATAGACCTGGGTTAATTTAAACATTCTTCTTATGCTCTTTGAGCTTCAGGTCATGTGCTCAAGATCGCTTAACTTGGATTAGTTAACCCAAACATATTTAACCACTCTGTCCTATTTGCCACCAAGGTAGCTACAGAGTGTTAAAAAGGAGATGTTTCTCCATCCTTTTCAATGCATGCCTATGAACAGAGTGGGGATTGCAATCTATGTTTCTCATTGTCAATACAGGACCAGGTGGTGGTTATTCCAGATTAGTTAATATACTGTACAATACAAAGTAGACCCCCTGTAAAACAAACAAACAAAAAACCAAAGGGCAGTTACAGCTATTAAGCCCCCTCTAGTGGTAGTTGATAGATCACATGCAGATAGCAATACTCTTGCCCTTCCCTAGCAGCACTATTATAATAATAATAATAATAATAATAATAATAGGATTTCTCCTCAGACTTTAATTCAAAGGCGGTTTACATGGGCAGGCTTTCTAAACCCCAAGGGGTTTTTACAATACAATAATATGTTCTAATCTTTCGTAGAACCCTTCATTCTAGATGTTTCTTTCACAGTCCAGCTCTCTCTCTCTCTGACGTTTGCCTCACCACGCTTCAGCTGACAGGGCAACCTTGACTCTCATTCAAGTGCAGCTGCAGTTTCTCTCCCCCACAGAGGCTCTGCAACTTATCAGCTCGGCGTGCCGGCAGCTCTCTGACAGACACAGACACTTCCGGCCGTCTCGAACTGCCGTCCTTCGGATCTTCAGGCATATATGAGACAGGCACACTACCAACTGAGCCAGACATCCTGCCTGTTGTAGACCATGTTTACTATCAGGCATTCTATAGAATGCTTTGGCAAAGTATGAAAGAGGCTTCTTTCATTCTGACTTGACATACTTTACCTAGGGATTATATAGAATGCCTACCCTTTCTTTGGCAAAGTATGAAATTGAAACCTATGACCCTTCTTTGGCAAAGTATGAAATTGAAACCTTGAAACCCAAATTAAAAACATGTTTATATATATGACCACGGTGGTCCACGCCTTAGTGACTTCAAGACTGGATTACTGTAATGCGCTCTACGTGGGGCTGCCCTTGAAGACGGTTCGGAAGCTACAATTAGTGCAGAATGCGGCGGCCTGGGTGGTCACTGGAGCTAGGCGGTTTGACTCTGTTGAACCTGTATCTCAAGATGCTCTGCCATGCTGCTTCTCTGCTCCATACTGTCGCCCCACCCCCCAGTGGATTTTATTGTTTTTTAAATTTGTTTATGTATCGTTATGTATTGTTTAAACTTATTTTATGTATTTTAAATTATGTATTTTAATCTGTTGTAAGCCGCCTTGGGCATTTGCCTTCGGCATAGGAAAAGGCGGGATATAATTTTTTAGATAGATAGATAGATAGATAGATAGATAGATAGATAGATAGATAGATAGATAGATAGATAGATAGATAGATTCCTGACTGACTAATCACCACCCCGCCCAAACCCCTGGACCGAGACACGTGAAATTCGGGGAGCAAGTTCCATCCGTGACGTATGCACCCAGTAAGAAGGGACCCAGTAAGAATTCCACCCCTAAGGGGGCAAAAAGGGGTGCAATGTGTTTTCAGGATTCCTTGATATCTCTCAGGCCCGCTGAGATATCTGCTTGGATTTGGCTTACAAAAGTTACCCATCCAAGTGCTGAAAAACGTATTTCAGGATTTTGCCCTAATCCACCCGGAAAGGGGTGAATCTAGATTCGGGGGTCAATGATAGAACCCTTCGTATCTGTTGTGTTTGTGGAGCTATAACATTCCTTTTTGGCAGGTGGGTGTCTTTGTATAATCTTTAGAAACCCCTTTAACATAAAGGGGTAAAAAGGGGGTAAAAGAAAAAAGGGGTGACATCACCGCCCAGCCCCAGCCCCTGGGCCTAGAAACGTGAAATTTGGGGAGTACGTTCCTTCTGTCACGTAAGCACTCCCTAAGTAGGGATTTTTAGAAATTCTGCCTCTAAGGGGGTGAAAAGGGGTGCTGCGCTCCTATTCACCATTACCTGGGAGTAAGCCCCATAGACTAGAGCAGGACTTACTTCTGAGTAGACATGCCTCGGCTTGGGCTCGCCATGTGATTTCACAGATTCCTCAAGATCTCTTAGGCCCCACGAGAGATCGACTTGGGTTTTGCTCACAAAATTTACCCATAAAAATACGTAAAAACATATTTTAGGACTTTGCCCTAATCGACCTCTAATGGGGCAAATCTAGATTTGGGGGTCAATTACAGAACCCTTTGTATCTCCTGTGTTTGTGGAGTTCTAACATGCTTGGGGGGAGCATATGGGTGTCTTTAGAAACTGTTTTAATGGTTTCTTTAAATTTCACCCCTAAAGGGGTAAAAAGCGGGTAAAAGTTAAAAGGGGTGTTTTTTATTCAATAGAGGATGCTTATTTGTTCTTGGGACTACTTTGTGTTTCAGTTCTTACCTGTGAAACCCCATAAATAAACATGCTAGACAGAGGCTTGGATAAAGTGTCACTATTAAAGTCTAATAAACGTATAAAATTTGCAGCAGGGAAAAAAACGATAACATCCCCCAGCATGTGGGCACTAGGTGAGGGGAAAATGGGGATGGATGTTCCCCCTGCTACCCTCCGGTGTGACACTCTGACTCCAAGCTCTGCCCATTCATAGACTGGGAAAGCTTATCACAACCAGTCCTGAACAGTTTGAGGCAGCTGGGCAGCGCAGACTCCCTCTAAGCAAGCCATGTGGTCTTTGCTTACCCAGCCAAAGGGGCTTGCCAGCCAGCCTCACCGACCGGGGTAAGTATTGTCTGAGCAGTCCTGGCTCACCCCTAGACTTTGCTACCTCAGAATGCATGGCAATGAAGATCTCTACCTACCCATCCTGCATGCAACCTGCCACATGGTGGGGTTAGCCTAGCGCTAGATCCCAACCACCCCACAAACAACCAGAAGGCTCAAAAGTCCCTTTAATTGCAGGGTGTTGCCTGACATGGGGTAGTTGTGCTACATTTAAATGGTTCATTGCAATCAAAGGAAAGTTTATTGGAGTCCAAATGGATTTAAAGTACTTACATCCCATAGCGAAGCATGGGCATCACGCTAGTATATTATAAATTATGTTATAAATATGATAAGACGATAGAGAGGAGAGAGAAAATGAGTGAGAAAGAATGGCAAGAGATTGTTGAAACAGTTGAAGAACCTAAAACATGTGACCAAGAACAGGAGGTATATTTATTTATTTTATTTACAATATTTTTACCCCGCCTTTCTCCCCAAAGGGACCCAAGGCGGCTTACAACAAAAAGAAAATACAGTGCAAAAAGTATAATACAAAAAATAGTCACATTTTAAAACAGTACAAACTGTTAACGAAAATTAATAAAAAACAGTATCTAAAAATCAGTTAAAAAGATTACAATTAAAACAAGAACATAAAAACAGCAGCACCCCACCTTACCAGCAGGATGTTAAAAAGGCAAGGGCTCAGAAGGCTTCTTTGAACAAGAAGGTTTTTAGGCCTCACCGGAAAGTGTCCAAGGAGGGAGCAGTTCGTAAGTCAAAAGGGAGGGAATTTCATAAGGTTGGCGCCACTACTGAGAAGGCCCTATTTCTGGCTGCCGCCCCTCGCACCTCCCTGGGCGACGGTACCCGCAAGAGGGCTTTCTCTGATGTCCTAAGGAGACAGGCCGGACTATATAGAAGTAGGCGGTCTCTCAAATATCCTGGCCCCAAGCCGTATAGGGCTTTAAAGGTCAAAACCAACACTTTGAATTGGGCTCGGAAACGAATCGGCAGCCAGTGCAGCCGTCGGAGGAGCGGCCTGATAGAGTCAAACTGCCTACCTCCAGTGACTACACGGGCCGCCGCATTTGCAGTTTCCGAAGCATCTTCAAGGGCAGCCCCACGTAGAACGCGTTACAATAATCTAATCGCGACGTCACCGTGGCATGGATCACCGTGGTCAGGTCTGCACGATCCAAGTACGGTCGCAGCTGGTGCACCAGCCGAAGATGGGCAAAGGCCCCCCTGGCCACAGCCGCCACCTGGGAATCCAGGAGGAGCAGCTGCAGATCCAGGCAGACCCCCCCAAGCTGTGGACCTGCTCCTTCACAGGGAGTGCCACCCCATTCAGAGCAGGATGATTCTCGAGTACCTGCATCATGGATTTCCAGACCAGGAGAACCTCTGTCTTGTCTGGATTTAATTTCAGCTTATTAGCCCTCATCCAGGTCCCAACCACCTCCAGGCAGCGCTCCAGAACCTCAACAGCCACCCTGGAATCAGGTGAAAAGGAGAGATAGAGCTGGGTGTCATCAGCATATTTATAGCACCCAACTCCAAATCCCCGGATGACCTCTCCCAACGGTTTCATGTAGATGTTAAATAGCATGGGGGACAAGATGGAACCCTGTGGCACCCCACACCTCAAGGGCCAGGGTGCTGAACAGGCATCCCCGAGCACCACCATCTGGGACCTATCTGCCAAGTAGGAGCGGAACCACCGCAAAACAGTGCCCCCAACCCCCAACTCAGCCAGTCGGCCCAGAAGGAAACCATGGTCGATGGTGTCGAAAGACCCTCTGGAGTTGAGACGCTACCACCTGCTCAATTACCTTGCCCAAGAACGGGAGGTTTGAAACTGGCCGGTAGTTGTCCATTATTGTGGAATCAAAGGAGGGCTTCTTCAGAAGGGGTCGAACCACTGCCCACCTCAAAGCAAGCGGCAGCACCCCCTCCACCAAAGAAGAGTTGACTACTCTCTCCATCCACTCAGCCAGCCCCTCCTGGGCAGATCTAATTAGCCAAGCAGGGCAAGGGGTCAAGCAGGCAGGCAGTCGGCCTCACACTCCAAAGGAGCCTGTCCACATCCTCAGGCTGTACAAGCTGAAAAGAGTATATGGAACTGTAACATCTGCACCAGCTCCTGCATCTACAGCTCCTACATCTACACCAACTCATATGATACATCTACACCAGTTGAAGTATCTACAGGTCAAATATCTACATCAAAAGATTTCATATGTTGTGTGTGCTCCAAAGCTACAAGTGGAGCTCATCAGTGTCAAAACTGTGAGCATTATATCCATGTCATCTGTGGCTGTTTTTTCTACTGAAGAGGGATTCGGCACTCATGTTTTGTGGTAGTGTGTTATAACAATAAAAACGTTCTCACAAAAGGTCACAGGTTTCAGTTTCATACTTTGCCAAAGAAAGGGTAGGTATTCTATACAATCTCTAGGTAAAGTATGTAAGGTCAGAGCGAAAGGAGCCTCTTTCATACTTTGCCAGGCATTCTATAGAATGCCTGAGTTTCACACAATGCCTGTAACACTTGCACGGATTATGTAATGCATTCTCCCTCTCCCTGTGATGATAGTTAGGCAACAAAGAGACTGTGCTGCTTTTTACTGCAATATTTCTATCTAGAGCATGTGGAAACAGTGTCCTTCTGAACTCCTTTTAGAAGATACTGCTAGATCAATTCAAAAGAGAGTGCTCTTTGCTTTCCAGGTATCGTGCTATGCTCCACATAGCTTGTTGTCTCTACCCCTTTGATACATTATTTCTAGACCAATGTTTTCAAATTGATGAACAGCAAGTGCCTAAGAAGAGAGGCAAAGCAACACAAACTGTTCAAGTGGTTCTGTCTGCCTTGTTGATTGTAATCAACAGGAGGCACCCACAAAATTGTACTGATCTCTCTTCTTCCCCCATTTAGAAGTATTGGGACTATCATGGTAGTCCAAGCAGAGGACACTTTCTTGTGCATACTGCTAGTGGTTAGTCAGCAATATGGAGTCTCTGACCTTCTGATGATGGTAGAGATGTATCTGATTCTGAGCCATGCAGATGTGGCACCTGAATTAGCTCTTTTGATTGTGCTACACAGTTTTTGATCTGTGCTACATGGAATTCCTACATATACATTGCTCTCCCTGCATTTACTGAACATGTGAGGGGAGCAGGAACACAGCCACACCCCAGTGCTAGTGCGTCCACTTCCCACCCTGGGTGTCTACATGTTCTGGATTTGTAGGGGGCATTTGCTGAATGCAGGGAAACTTCCTCCACATGTTCTGGAACCTTGGCCAGCCAATGTTAGCTAAATCATGTTCCCCATAGCTTTTAAAAAATAATAGCACTCTCCCAAAAGGTAAGGCAGGCAGGGTCCTCGACCCCCCCCCTGTAATTTTCGCAATGAAAATTATATACAAAAATTGAAGAGTGTGTGTGATGTTGTTATTGTTATTCTCATTCACTAAGCACAGTGAGTAAAGTGTAGGCCCTTTCCACACCATCACAGAAAGTGTGCCACAAGCATATTGTAGCCATAGTGTGATACTCCTGAGAACAGTAGAGGATAAGAATTGTCTTGCTTGACTCAGGCCAAGATCCACCTAACCCAGTATTTTGATTCCAACAGTAGACAGTCAGATGCTTGAGAGTTCCCATCAGTTCCTTTCCCACCCACACATAATAGATTGAGGGCAGAGGATATTAGCAATGCTGCAATTTTGCACTCACACGCTATTCTCTTCAAGAGGAAGGAAGTTCCCATATCCTAGCATTTGTCTTGTTTAAGCACTTGTGTAAAAGAAGATGTAATATTGTGACTGACTGTTCATAAGAGTTGATTTAAGGAAAGTGAAGTAGGAAACAGAAAGCTTTGAAAAAGTTCTGACATTGCTGGGAACTGGCTACTCTCCCCTACATCCTCCACTCCCAATGCATTTCTCAGAGGGATTGCCATCTCCCACATTGTGGGTGCCTATCAGGAAAGAGGCTATTGAACACAATGTTCACATTTGGAAAGAACCTGGCATGATGGAAGCCCATTCATTCTGTCCTCATTTGCCCATCCCATGAACCAGCCAGGCTTTGAACAATGATTCTCAAACTGGTTTTTACTTGTGGTCACAGCGATTGCCACAATGCGTGTCATTGACTTGTATAGGGAAAAGGAGAGGATCTGCAATTACTGTAAGCAAACCAGTGAAAGGGAGGTCACATATGTCCCTATACTCTTTTATATACAGGGGAACAGTGGGACAAAAATTGTGCCTTCCCCATGATTAGTGATTCTCCTGCTCCTTCACTCCTATGCAACTACTGTATATGTATTGCCAATGCTTATACCCAAGATCAGCCAAGATTGACACCAGAAGCAACTTACAATGTAAACCCACACAATAGTACTAAATCAACAGAGATGTGTTGATATGTATGGGAGGCGGTTTCTTCTGGTTCCTGGTGGTTTGTCATACATTCTAGGTTCCAGGGTCTTCCCTCCAGAGGGCGGCAGCAGAAATAGTTGCATATGTGTATATGGACACTGGAGCTGGCTGGTGATAAAGGTGCCAACCCACAGAAATAACCCTTACTTTTCTTCTCAAAATGGTTTCCCATCTCTCAGCTCTTTATTTATGAGAAAATATATACTCTGCCTTTCTATTTCCAACATGGAAGCACTCAAGATAAGTAAAGGTTCCCCTTGCTCGAAAGCCAGTCATTACTGACTCTAGGAGTAGTGCTCATCTCCGTTTCAAAACCAAAGAGCAAGCAATGTCCAAAGATGGTTCCGTGGTCATGTGGCCGGCATGACTCAGCACCAAGGCACATGGAACTTACCTTCCTGCCAAGGTGGTACCTATTAATCTACTTGCAATTTCTTGCTTTCAATAACTGCTAGGTTGGCAGGAGCTGGAGCTGAAGATGGTAGCTCACACCGTCCTGTGGCACTTGGGTCTCGAACTGCTGTCCTGCCTAGCCGGAGGACCCACTCGGTCGCGCTGCAGGCCGAAAAAAGCACTTTTAGGGGGGAAACCCCAATTTTTCCGCTGCCTGTTATCAACTGCTGATCGCAGCAGCTGATAACGGGGAGCATCCCTGGGGGTACGCGTACCACAGGTTGAAAACCCCTGAGCTAGACCACTCAGGATATCTACTTATAATCCTACAAATAAGCACCAACTGTTGTTCACTTCTGCTGAAAGGCTCTGAAATTGTACAGCTGATCTGTTTCTGCAAGGTGGCTAAAGAATGCTAAGTGGCAAATCAGAAAAGTAAATGATTGTGTAAGTAGTGGCAGGGGGGTGGTGAACCTGAAAAAATATCAGGCCCTGAGGTTCATTCCCAACCCCTATCACTACCCCTAACTGCTGGGCACTGGCGTCACTCCCGCGAAGCGGGGGTAGCGGGTCGCTACGGGTGACGCGCGCACCCCCGCGCCTGCCACCTCCGTCGCCCTAGCCACCTCCATCGCCCTCCGGACACTCCGAGGCCAGCCCGGGAGCCGGCCTCGGAGCGTCCGGAACGGCCGGCGCTCCAGGGCCTTCTGAAGACCCAAGCGTCAATCCGGGTATTTTTAGTGTTTTCGCGCATGCGCAGAGACGAAAACGGTCTGCGCATGCGCGAAAACACTAAAAATACCCGGATTGACGCTTGGGCCTTCAGAAGGCTCTGGAGCGCCGGTTGTTCCGGACACTCCGAGGCCGGCTCCCGGGGCGGCCTCGGAGAGTCCGGAGGGCGACGCGAAGGGGCGGGGGCGGCACCCCCAAAAATCGGGGGCGAAACTCGGGGGCATCACGGGTGACGCGCGTTACCCCGCCTTGGGGTGTCGCGCGTCCTAGTGACGCCACTGCTGCTGGGCAAATGTTTGAGTGGAGGACCGTAGTCAAAATTGCAACTGAAATCTAAATCATACAGTGTGAGGGAGGCAGGCCATCAATCCCACCCCGACCGACACCATCACCACAACCAGATAAAATAGGCCAGGGAAATAATAGTCATAGTGAAAAGAATTAAAGAGGCCTGCATTTTCGTGAGTCCTGCCAGGTTAATACCGCTGCCTATCTCCCTGACAGCTACAAGATTGATTACCAGCCTCAGCGCTCTTTATAACTTGATCAGGCGAATTAATCTCTGGCTGTGGGCCCATCTGATGCCTGGCATCGCAAATTTAATTTGGAGGTGTAGCTGCTCTTTTACAGTTCTCCCCCTTCCCTTCATCGGTTTTCTCCCCCTGCTGTGCAAGTAGCAAGTGTGGTGTTGCCGTAACAACGAGGCCTAGTGATGGCTTCTAACTTGAGGCCTGAGCTGTCAAGGTTTCAGCTGTCCCATGGGAGATGTTTCATCAGGTACGCAGAGAAAAAGAGGCTTAACAGACACTAAGTAAGACATATTAATGTACTAAAGACTTAATGAAGTTTGGAGGGGTGGGGGTGCAGAGGGGAAAGTGCTTACTTTATTAGTTTATGGCCGATTAATGGGAATGGTCATTACAGTGATGGAGATGGATTACTCCCATCAAAGTGCTCCTGCCATTCCCATTCGAATACTGGGGTTGCCTGATGCTGATGCTTCCTCTTGGAGTGCCTATGAGATCTCCACCCTTTGTGCAGTCGTCAAGGTGCATCCGTGCGCACTACTCAGAACCCAGGGCTGGCGAGGGAATATTTTAAGCACATTCAATTAAACAAAGTAAAACTATTAAGGCCCCAAAATTATCTTATTTTTGTCAGAATGGAATGCTTGTGGTGACCTTGGGCCAGTCACTATCTCTCAGCCCCACCTACCTCACAGGGTTGTTGTGAGGACAAAAGGAGGGGAGGAAATATGTACACCACTCTGAGCTCCTTGGAGGAAGGGCGGTATAAAAATGTGAAAAATAAAATAAATAAATAAATGAAGGTTGCTGACGACAGACAAGAATTCTGCATCATATAGGGGAGGGAGGGCAAAACTGGAAGATTGTTATGTAATAAAAAGTGTTGCTGGGACTCCTGTGGGTGGAACATCAGAGGGAGACCACCTTGGGAGAACCCTGTGGTGCCTGGTGGGAGGAGAGGTTGGCACCTGGTTGGCACCTCGTGCTTCAGAATGAAACCTAATGGACAAGGAGAGGGAGAATAACTTATCCACTTAATGCTGGACTCTCATCCTGATATTTCATTCCTTCCCCTGGGGACCCAGAGAAGGAGACTAAAACCCTGAAACTTCAAGATAACCCCTGAGGCCCAGCAAGCCAAGTACTAATGAATAGTTGCAAGCTCAGCCAATTCTAGGAGTGATAACTGGAATTCCTGCAAGAATATTAGCGGGCCAGAGAACAAACGAGTTGCGCACTAGGGCTCAGATGTACTGTTTGATTGATTTGATTAAATTTATAATCTGCCTGCTTTCCCAAAGGCTAACAGCGCAATCCGACTTAACTTTTGTGCCAGTGTAACCAGTGGCACAGCGAGAACGGGAGGCCCCAGAACGGAAAAGGGATTCAAATCCCCTCCAAAAGAGGAATTCAAAGGGGATTTGAATCCCTTTTCCGTTCTGGGGCCTCCTGTTCTCGTTCCGCCACTGGTTACACCGGCACAAACGTTAAGTCGGATTGCGCTGTAAGTTAACAAATAACATGGGTGTTTTTCCCCAAATCGTGAAAGTTTATTACAGTATTTCCATTATGCATTTTATTAGAAATCAAAGATTTCTGGCAAATGTGACTTGTTAACTTCTGTCATTTGTTTCTTCTAAAGCTAAAATTTGATTTATTTTTAGATTCATTGTTCAAATTTTTTTTGCATCACTTGTAACTTTATTAATAAAATATACAGTAAAATCTCTTTTGTTCAATTCATGTACAGCACATTCATATCAGTATAGGGCTGCCAGGCCCCAATGGGCATCCTCGGATATATGTCAGCTCGAGAGCCGACGTACATCTAGTGCAGCGAGGTATGGGCAGCCCAGGCCAGGAAGCGGCGCGGAATATCAGCGGAACTTGCCGCCGATATCCCCGTCCCCTCTCGGCCTGGGCTACCAACAACCTCCCTCCCTTGCTGCCTGGCCCTCCCTCCCCCACCCCTTACTCCCTGGGTGCCGAAAACGCGCTTTACGACGCGTTTACGGCACCCAGCACAAAGTTACAGCAGATTGTGCCAAGAATAATTTACTGTGGTGTTCTTTTATATTAATGCATGGGGATAATGCAAGTGTTTTGTAGAGCAATGTTTTGTAGAGCAATGTAATGTTTCCTCCCATGTACCGGTATTTATTTATATAGATATCTTTAGCTTGCTTTTCTATTAAAAAATACAAAGCAGTTTACAAACAATAAAACATTTACCCATGAATTTACATCCTATATTATTTATATCTATTTTCATGATGATATCACATATGTTTACAGTTTATGAGAAATTATCACTACCTGAAAATCTTATAACCTAATAGATAACAGGAAGGGCAAAATGACTGGAAAGTGGGTGAAAGGATATGTGACTAGAAGAGAAGATTCCTATTGCTTGAATCATAGGGTTAATTTTTCTCTGTATAAAAATCAAATGGAACATAATCTTGCAACCAAACTCTGCAAAGTTCTAAGCATTAATGCAGCAGAAAATGGGCATGGAAAAGTTTGTTCAACGTCCTATCTAATAAGATCCACTGGTGACATAGCTCCTTAGAATCCACTTTGACTTACAGCCTTTCGTGTCAATCATTGAGTGATTTATCTCTTTCGTAATGAATGGACTGGAATTGGATTAGCTTTGAGCACCCATGTGCTCAGACTGGGCTTGATTAAACTTCCATCTGTGCATTTCCAACATTTGAAGAGTTTATGACTCATGTTTTTAAGCTCTGTGCATGTGCGTGTGTGTAATGTGGAGTCTGTTATTAATACGTTCAACTTATTAATGTCTCTTAGGGGTGATAATTTTTTTAGTTGCCAAACACCCTGCTAACTAGTACTCAGGTTTATTTTAAAACAGGGATTGCTGCCCCCATCTGTCACCCTTGAGAATTTCATGCCTTGTTTCCGGTTTTCGTAACATACTGTATGTATCTCAAAATTTCATTTGAAGTTTTGTCCATTTAGTGAAGCTTCATTACATAGAAAATAGCAGAGGGGTGGCATGGATTAGGGCACTCCAATCACTCTAGATTCAGTGTTCTGATGGTTACTGAAAACATTTTTGCTTCATTTAGCATTTGGGGACTAAGTTTATGTTGATCTGTCCTACCTTTTCTTAGTCAAACTGTGTTGATATTCTTTGCTGGTGCTGTGTACTCTGAGGCCTGGTTGGGGATCCCTGTTCCTGGGTTAACAACCCCCTCATTGTTTCTACCCCTCTCTCCCTGGGGCCAAGAAGGACTCCCCAGCAGCGTGCAAACCCCTTTCGCAGCAACCCTGCCTAGGGCAGAGAATGGAGAAACTTACGGGTTTATTCACAGGTGTTTTTCCAGTACACTGGGTCCCCGAGTTACAGACATCCAAGTTATGGATGTCTCAGTTATGGGTGGCCACATCAATGCTTTTGCACAGGCATTGCATTAGTTGTAGTGTTCATTAGTTGTAGTGTTTTTTCGCAGGTGCTGCTGTTTCCCCAAGAGATCCCAGCTAATTTATTAATTTTTAGATGCTGTTTTTTACTAGTTTCATTAACTGTTTTTTATTGTTTTAAAAAGTGATTATTTTTTATATTGTACTTTTTGTACTGTATTCTTTTTTCATGTTGTAAGCTGCCTTGGGTCCCTTCGGGGAGAAAGGCGGGTTAAAAATACTGTAAATAAATAAATAAATAGAATAATCAGGGCTCATTATTTATTTGTTTGCTTTATTTACAGTATTTTTACCCCGCCTTTCTCCCCAAAGGGACTCAAGGCGGCTTACAACATGGGAAAGGAATACAATACAATACAATAATAAATGCAATGTTAGTATGGCGCCTCATAAAGGATCAGATTTGGCTACATGATTACATCACGGAAGGTCATCAAAGTCAATGTGTTGCCCTCATTCCAAATTGGTGTAAAGAGGGGAGGAAACACATCTCTTTTCCAAGGGAAGTAGGATGACATGCCACATCTTACCATGCTGTACTGGAAAACTAGAACTATAACTTTGGTTGTCACAGTAACAGAAATGTCCCTGTAAACATTTTTTGCCCATTTCAGCAAGGGGGGGGTGCTTTTCACAATGTGCTAGGTATCTCCCCTTTTGAGCTCAGCACGCTCATGATAAGCTTTGCAAAAAACCCTGAAATCTGTTATATCCTCTGAACAAACTCAAGATGATCTTTGTTGAGGTGTCCAAGGGGAATGTTTTTTCCATGGGGACTACGAAATCTCTTTTGCTGAGTTCATGTTTCAGTACTGTGGACAGCTACCACACCAACGTTTTCTGAAATCACTGCTTGGGGAGTTAGGATTGGGCTGTTAGTATATCTTGTAACATGGATGCTGTTGAATAAAAACAAAATCTTTTAAGTTGGATAACTGTTCAATGAGGTTGACTCAGCAAAGAGAATAGTTATCTGTATTTTCATCCTGGCTGCAAAGGACCCAGGTAAGGCAAGGATGGTATGTGCATGCGTGCATGTGCGTGTGCGTGTGCGTGTGCGTGTGTGTGTGTGTGTGTATGTGTGTGTAATTAAAAGCATTGTTTCATGATTTTCATCTTCTATAAACTTGACTTCTGTCTTTGTAAGGCATAATACAGTTGGTTGCATTATTGGCATCCCTTAAGGAAATTAACACTAAGGGTTCTAACATGAAAAATGAAGGAAAGGCTGACAAGAGACTATCAGCAGGTCATGAAAACTACATGGTTGAAAAGGTAAAATCTTCTTCTCTTGGACTTTACAGTGTCAGAAAGTACTGTGCTGCAGTCTCCTTCTTGAAATTCATCCACTACATACACACTAGCCCCTCTTACCTGAATCCCCCACCTCAATTTTGTTTGCAAGTGAAATACATATCAACCAAATGAATGCATGCTTTCCTCTTAGAGGGATGTATAGGTGCAACGGCAACAGGTCTGCTGCCATCATAGGCTACGTGATTATTCTCATAATCACATAACTTTAGTATTACCCAGTGTAGAGTGTTTGGGCATGGAGTTCAGAATCCCTGGTGAAGATGAGTCAATGGCAGCCTTTCTTCTAAAAAATTGAAGCTCTTTCTTGGTCTGTGTCTTAGGCAGCAGAGCATTAAAGAATCCCTTCCTACATGCAGGATGAGTAGGGACAGCCAGGCAGCAATAAAAATGTCAGGACTGTCTGCTTGTGCATCACTGGGCTACGGTATTTCAGGAGAGCAAACTGCACAGAGGCTAATTATTGCTTCCCTCCACCCTGACTCTCTCCCAATTTAAGATGGATCTGACTGTCAGTAGAAGTGACAGATGAAGACAAAGCACAGGTACAGCTCCCATGAACTCCAGGCCTGGCTACATCATTTGAGAGTAGTAGCGGAGAGCATTGGAGAGTGGGGGCTGTTCGACGGAAATGTTAACTCTTCTTGTCCTGGAATGTATGTGGCTTGTGGGATTAATAGCTGAGAAGCTTCGGTGAGTGTGTCCCCTTGTTGGGCATAACGTTTTCCCACCTATTTACAGATAAGATAAATATTTTATGCGGTGGAGGCAACAGCTCTGCACAGTCACTGCTATGTACCAGGAGTTCCCCCTTCACCTCCACATGCTTTCAGAAATATTGATTGGGGAAAAGCTTTCCTGACACATAAACAGGAGAGCTATGATGGCATCGTCTGTCAGGAAATCCCAGTTCTTGAGCTGCCAATATTGCCTGGCAACAAAAGCACAACTTTGACGCTCTCACAAACCGAACTGGTACACAGTAGCATAGCTGGCAGGGGCAGGAGCCACTGCCCCCTTGCAATGGCAGAGTGGCCGTTTTCTGGTGTCTGTGCTGGCGAGAGGGCACTCAGCGAGACAATGGTGCGTGAATGGCCCTCACGCCTGCCCTCCTCATGGCTCCAAATAGCCATTCTGGAGGCGAGAGTGACACGCAGGCGCAGGGGGCATTGCAAGGCGTTGCGATCTCACCCTTGCTTTGCTCCGGGCAGCGGCCAGGCTAGCAGTGCTGCTGCTAGCTGCCTCCAACACTCCCATGGCTGTAGCCTAAGAAAACCACTCCTCCCTGGCCATGGTACTTCCTGGGGCCACCATTTGAATAGATATTCCCAAAATGGAACCAACAAAGGAAAGCTGGGAAGGAACCAAATGCAGGAATGATGAAAAGGGATGAGACCTCAAAGGCACATAAAATGTAGTGCCCAATGCATTCTATCATGCCACTGCTGCTCCTGCCTCCATTCCCACTTTGAGGTAATAAAGGGAAGGGTGGATGGTCTTGCTGGAAGTCATGCTACGGTGTCGCGCTCTTTGGTGCCGCTGGCAGCACAGCCACTGGTGACCAGGCCACCACCCGCCTGCAAAAGTAAAGGTGGCGGTGGGAAGAACGGGGGAGGGGGAGAAACGGGCAGGGAGGAGCGGGAGGGCAGGAAGGCAGAATGAGAGAGGGAGATGGCGGGCTCAGCAGCATGAGTGTGTGACCAAATCCTATCCCTCTCCTTTTCCGGAGGTCAATTCTCAAGGACTGTCCCCCAATGGCAGCCACACCTGTTTTGCCTCCTCCCCGTTGTTGCCAGGAGCTGGTTTCCTGGAGACCCCCAGTTGCCTGCTTTGAGGACACACAAGTACTACATAGAACTCTCTGCCACCTGAAATCCATCTCTGTCTATATTCCAGTGACAACAAGGCTCATTTATTTTCTATTGCTTTGGGGAATTGCCTTGAAGTTTTACCAGACTGTTTTTAGTTTTGTTTGTTTCTCTGCTGTCATATTATGTTGCATTTACTGCACTGTATTTGATTTTATTGTTGGTATGTTTTTAATTACTGTTGTTCTAGTCTATAAGCTGCCTTGAACATCTTGGGGGGGCAGAAAGATGGGGTGTGCTGAGATGCACATCAAGACTGCCCCGTTTTGAATCTCACCCCTGCCATGAATTCTCACTATGTAGAACTTAGACAAGCCACTCCCTCAGCTCCCCAGCTGCAAAATGGGTATAACAATACTTACCTTGCAGGGTTGTTGTATGGACTGCATGAAGATAATATGTGTGAAGGGCTTTGCACACTTGGATGTTAAATATTATTATAATAAATAATTACCAGATCGGGGGGGGGGGGAGGATAGGATTGAGCTGTTACACCCTGAAGTAAAGAAGCTGGAGTTGTGCTAAACTAATTAAATAATTATCCTAGGTTCCTTCCAGTTCCCAACAATTAGATCCCAGACTTTCTTGGCCATATGCAGAAGATTGGGTTATGATTGAGTGCCTCTTGTCCTTCCTCCTTTACTAGGGGAGTAGGAGTCCATCGATGATACCCATCCATTTGAAATAGAACGTTAATAAATCCCCGTTGTCAAAAGTCACATATGCTACTACCTTATGCAAAGCTCTTCCAAGTTCAGTTAAACAAAGATCTAAGGGCTGTTTGCAAGTCTATGGAGTCATGAGGGGCTTGAACTGAACCAGCATTGCGATTGTAAGAAAACAATCTTTGTGCCTTGAAGACCTCCTCTCTCTTTCTCCCACTGATTCCCCCAGGACTCTGCTTCAAGACATGGTCCTATTCCACAGACCACAGCAGTGTACAGGCACATCTGATGTCTATCCCCTTAGGCCTCAGTGTGAGGGACATGTTTCATTATATCGGTTTTTGCCAGGGATCTGATGAGGAGACAGGTGCTTCTCCAACAGATGTGCCTGCTCTGCAATTGTGTGTGTTTTAGTTATTATTTGAAAAGCACAATGAGAGAAGGCAATTGCTATGTAGTCTACTTGCACATCTTTAGGCTGGCGGAGCGAGTGGGTGGTTTATTTTAGAACAGGGGTTTACAAGGGGAAGGGGCACAACAGGTTCACCTTCTCTGGTCGTTACTTCATGCCAGGTTCTTGAGTGGGACTCAATCTCAGATGGAGGCCCTCTTTCCCCAATTCTGCAGGCCCACCTCTTGCCTCGGCCTCAGTCTTTTTTGCCCCCAAGAGGCTGGGTCAGCACAGCACCAGAGGTGCTCTATCACTCCCTGTAGTCCACTCATCTTCCACTAGCCCTGTCTTTCCCTCAGATGCCCTCGCAATGCTCCGTCTGAGGCTGAGCCCTCAATCATGGTGCTCTCTCCTCTTCCTCTATCTTCACTCCCCTCCTCATTGTCCAGCAATCAGTCTCTTTTTATCTACCCCCTTTCCACATCTCACCTCACAATGGCTCTTATTTGTATGGCATCTCTGTCTATTTCAGCCCTTGGATTGACAACATAACAGGATCTCTCTCTCTCTCTCTCTCTCTCTCTCTCTCTCTCTCTCTCTCTCTCTCTCTCTCTCTCTCTCTCTCTCTCTCTCTGCACTTTCTACTGCCTTCCTTTTCATCCATTCCTCTTCTCTCCCCCTTCCATGCCCTAATGAAGCGCCTCCAGTTGATGTGCTGCTGGCACCCCAGCTTCTGGGGTTGCTCATCCCCCCCCCCTCGGCAATATATCATCGCCAAAACACAGGTCCATGAAGCCATGGCCCCAGCCAGATCCCCGCAGCAGCCGTTGGGTCAGGTGGCCACAATGCAAGATTATTTTTTCCAGTTAGCAAGATTAGTTAATGTATTCTAGTAGTGTCTACTTGCAGCAGCTAGGCTGCTGACAGAAGTCCATATTTGTGATCCTGTGGAGCTTATATAGTCTCAACTTCATTGGCTCCCAATTTCAGTCCTGGCCCAATTCCAAATACTGGCCTTTGTCATTTTTAAAGTTCTAAATTGTTTGAGACCCATTTAGAAAGACCCATTTTGAAAGAGCACATCTGCTCATATGACCCACCTACTCCCTTCAGTCTTCCAAGATGGCCCTACTGTATGACCTGTCTCCACCTGAGGTATAGGACTGTCCCAGTATTGGCACCCAGGTATGGAACATCTCACTACCAGAAATTCTGCTAGCCCTCCTCTCTTTATGTCTTCAGGTACCAATTAAAAACTTTCTTGTTCTGACACACCTTCCAGTGACAAATGGCTTTTTGGCATACTGTGTTTTGTGGTACGACGGCTTGTTTTTTGTTGAAATGGTTAGCCTCTCACTCATGCCCTGACGACTCTATTGTGGGGCCTGCTGTTGTTCCCAGAATCTTAACTATAGTAACAAATCAAAAAGTGGGAATAGCAATATTTAAATAAAAATAAAGGAGGATATTTAGACTAGGAGCATATTGCTTTAGTACTCTCAAGATATTTTTTTTTTTTTGTCTGTGGGCATACCCTCAGTTTAGTAGATTTGGGGTGCCAGGTTTGGGGATGCTCTGGTGTGATGATGCCTCCCTTCAAAGCTTCAGAAGGTCTTGAAGCAACCACCATGTGGTCTCTCTTTGCAACGTCTTTGCAGCACTTGCCAGGAAGTGATGTCTCAAAGGCTGGAATTCCTTCTTGAATTCATTACGCTGCTGTTTGAGTTGCCTGAGTCGGCCACCTCTCATCCCCATCACTGTACACAATCACGACCAATTTCCGCCCAGTGCTGGCTCTGTTCCCCATCAGCTGTTAACAAAGGGAAGTGCCTGGATTTTCCACCTCTTCACAGTTTTCAGATAAAAAAGCTACACAACTGATAAGGGGGGCCAGGGTACAGAGAGTGGGCTTAGGGTTTTACTGACTGTAGGTGTCCTTTTTTTCTGAGATCCCATCTAAATACTCTACTCGAAGTAATTACCTTGTAATTTTGACTCAACAGCAAATAAATTACCAGGCAGAAATACAGTTACCAGGCAGAAAAAAAGGTTGATGCACTAGCCAATACTGTATGTTGATTTGTATGCTCCAGCTATGCAACAAACTAAGCCAGCTTCCAGTGATCTAGTTCAAAGCCGTTAGCTTTTTAATTGCTGTTATGGTATTTGCATACTTCTAAGTTGGGGAAGTGTTGACTCCCAAAACAAACAGACCACAGAAATAGATTTCAACAAACCAAAACATTGATGATTGTAAGCAATGTTTCAAATCTCATCTTTTAACATTCTGTGAATTTCAAATGTTGCCAGCTGGCTGGGAGCTAAGAGTTCAAATACTGTACTCATAAATACTGATACAGTCATAAAACTCATTAGTCAAGTCACTAGCTCTCAGCCTAACCTGCCTCACAGGGTTGTTGTGAGGATGAAATGGCAAGGAACATTGTTTGCTGACTTGAGCTCCTTGAAGGATGGACAGCATAGAAAGCTTAATAACAATAATAAATTAATAATAATTAGAGTGATGAAAATGCTTGAGATAAGTGTGGTATAGATCATCCTTCTTGAAAGGAAAGCAAAATTGCACTGGCAGAACTGAACTCTTCAGGAAGGAACTATGCAATTATCCTGCATATTAGCTGTTTTTCAAGACTCTTAACATGTTTAATTAGTATATCGCCTGCTTTGAACTTTGTTGTGTTTTTCCGTGTTGTTCAAACCACAGTAAGAAGAAAAGAGATTCCTAATCTTGAAGTGACAGTCCCAAGGCAATGGCAGCTCTGCGCCAGGAGAGTAACAGAGATAGCAATGGCTAGGGTGGAAATGAATGTGAGGAAAGACAACAAGCAGCTAAGCTGATTTCTGATAAGCTCTTTCCCCACAAAACAGCCACATTACTCAAAGAGATAACCTGGAGCAGAGTGTCAAAAATGACTGAAGCCAGAGCTACTACTGATTTTATGAATGGATGTACCCTTAGCTGACTCCTAGGCCAAGCCACATGCAAACATAGGCCTCTTCACAATTTATTACTCTGTATCCCACTCCACTTCCAGTTCACTGCCTTCAAGAAAGACAAGAGTCAGTTCCAAAGCATATCTCTTACCAAGAGAAAGCCAGAAAATAACACAGATCTTGAAGGGATAAATGATAGGAATTTCACGTGATTATTTATTCTATAATACCTATATATCAATAAAGGTAAAAGGTGCTTTCACAAATAACCCAAATAACACATTTTTGTCTAGCTAGCACAAACGTTTTTCAAGTTTAGATCTATTAAATGCAAAGCAGCTTGATCTCCACCTCCGCTCTGTCCTATCACAATCTTTTTGATCCCCTGGGAGCACCTCTTAATACAATGGTTTCCAACATGGGGGCCGGGACCCCCAAGGGGGTCCCGAAGCAGTTTCTGGGGGGGGTCACGGGATGTTGGCTGGATGGCCACACCCAAGATGGTGGTTCACTCCCCCCCCCCACTACAGAGAAAGGTCTGATGTTCTCTTGGGGCTTATTTGTTCACCTTGTGTTACTTTCTGCTTGTCTTTTAGCATCGCTGTTAATATTAGCTCACCCCCCCCAAAAAATGGGACTGCTTCAGAGTACAACTTTAAAATGTTATTTATTTTAAAAAGTGTGATTTATTAAACAGTGTGATTTATTAAAAACAATGACATCACTTCTGGCCCTAGGTCTTAGGGGGATCCCAACAGATTGTCATTCTACAAAAGGGGGCCCTGGTGCTAAAAAGGTTGGGAACCACTGTCTTAATAAAACCATCTATCTGCCAGATTAACAGCCCAATCCTGCCTAAATTGCTGCGGCTGTTCCCTTCCACCGGTGTAAGCCCCAGAGGCCCCAATGGGCCTCGGACCTCAGATATGCACCAGTTATTTAGCTGGCACACATCCAGGGAGGCTGAGTAAGACTAGCCCAGCCCGGGAGGGAGATGGGGATATGGCAGAGCATGCCGCCGATATCCCCACCCCCTCCTAGGCCGGTCCGGCCAATCACCCCCTCCCCTGCCACCCCAGCCTGTCCTCCCGCCAACCGGCACAGGACGGCCTAGTAAGTGGTGCCAGCCTCTGTGCCAGCGCCGCTTATTCTTTTGGTGCCACAAAAGTGTTTTACGACACTTTCATGGCACCAAAGGCCTAACTTTGGATGCGATTGCTTCCTAAGACAATAAGATAGAGGCATTCTTGGTCATTGTGACCAAACTCTCTTCCTTTTGAAGGCAGGCCAAGCTAGACATTTTTGGAAACATTGTTTGGGCTGTGTCTTAGGAAATCAGAGTTTAGGTAAACTTCATAGCTGAGCAAGGATTAGAACTTCGGTCTTCCTAATCCAAAACAACACCCTACACATTGCACTACATTGACTCCATTAAAGGGATCCTTAAAAGATCTGCAATTGGTTGTAGTGGAGACAATGGTAAGAATAAAGTGGTGGGAGTCCTGTGGTGATTTTGACCAGAATAATCTCAGAGCTCTCTCAAAGTATGAATCCCTTCATCATCTTGGTCACCACCATAAGCGGTAACTTTAAGCTACTGATGTTTTGCCCATTTTTGAGATAGGAATCCAACAGCACAAACTATGTATATCTTTTCAAGTTCAATGTTCTGTGACTCTTGACCTCAGGGCCTGCCAGTTTCAATATAGGTCATGAATTCCAGGCTGCATTGTGTTGCGCCACCTGTGTTCTTTCAACATTGGCATCCAGCCCCACACTGCCAGATCCAATCCATGGTCCCTATTCTATCCAATAACTACTTGAACTCTATCGATGGATGCAGTCCAGTCTTCCTCAAGCAGATGTCTGCAGGTAATGGAAGCAGAAAAAGTGACAGCTCTAATTCGCTTTAGCATGAGCTTAGCTGTATATCTTGCAAAGCATCCTGTCAAATAAAACAGATGAATGATGGCTGCTCATTCTATTGTACCATTCTTATAGCCTGTATATAGCCTCTTTTTTTTTACAATGTAGGTATAAACCTAAACACTGATACTCCTTAAATCTGTCAACAAACTTGAAAAATGATTAAAACCTTTTCACATGCAATGGTGCCACCACTTCAGATAGACAGAAACAGTTTAGTGCAAGGTTGTCCAGCCACAGAGTCTTGCTTAGGCCACTTGGCTGCCAAACTGAACAACCCCTGAAGTGTGTAAGATACGTTCTGGCTGTGCTAAGCAACTAGCAGATGCAAAGGCATAGTAACAACTGGGTGGATTTGCAAGTAAGAAGGCTGCATAGAGTCAACAGTAGCCATTTTCAAATGATCAGTGAAGGGTAAGTGAACAACACGTATGGAGGGGGAGCAGACTGTGGTACCAGGCGGGTGCCATCACCAACCTATAAAGGTAAAGGTGAGTTCGAATCCGCAACGGGGTGAGCTCTCGTTGCTTGGCCAGCTCCTGCCAACCTAGCAGTTCCAAAGCATGTTAAACCTTCTACAAGTCACAGATTTGTCCTGCAATTACACAAAGGTAGAGGTAGTGGGTGGCGCAGTGGGTTAAACCGCTGAACCATGAGCTGTCGATTGAAAGGTCGGCAGTTCGAATCCGCGACGGGGTGAGCTCTTGTTGCTTGGCCAGCTCCTGCCAACCTAGCAGTTCCAAAGCATGTTAATGCGAGTAGATAAATAGGTACCGCTTGCGGGAAGGTAAACAGCGCTCCGTGTTCCAGCCACATGCTACGCGCTGCGGCAAGGAGAGTCATGCCGACCACATGACCACGGAGGCGTCTTCAGACAACACTGGCTCTTCGGCTTTGAAATGGGGATGAGCACCACACCCTAGAGTCGGACACGACTGGGCTTAATTGTCAGGGGTCACCTTTACCTTTAAGGTTTGTTGACACATATGCATGTTGGGGGCCACTGCAGTCCCACTCTTCCCTCACCCTACGTTGATTATCTGAAAAGGACTGTAGATAGATGGGGAAGAACACTGTTAATATAAATCTTGCCTGGAGGAATCTTCATCTTGAGCCTTCTTGTCTAGTGTCTTTGTTAAATACTGGAAGAATCCTTGTATACAGTACATCTAAAAATATGTGCATGCAACCTGTTCTTATATAGAGTTGGCCTCAAGTGCACCTATATTTGCATAGGATTGGGCTGTTAATTGAGCCTGGGAAACCTGGAGAGTTATGGAGATTGGCTAAAATTATGATTGGCTGAGATAGGTGCCTACCCACATGTTGTTGGTTACAAATATTGTCCCAAGTCTATGCAATCCCAGGTTCCTGTTTGCAACAGATGAGTAGATTCTTTCAAAAAAAATTCAGAAGAGAAAATAATTTCAACTACTAGTACCCACATAAATTTTATTAGTTATTGTTTTGGTAACATAACTATTCTCAAGATTGTTCACGCTTTTAACAATGTATTCCAGAGCAATGCTTTAGGGCCAAAATACACCTTACACAGAGTTCTGTATGACTTTCCCCTGATTTTTTAAATATGAAAACTGCTGCTGGTGGTGACTAGGAGCCTCGGAAAAGTACCTGGAGAGAGAATGCTTAACAGTTTTCTCTTGGGCCATTCCCCCTTGACTTCCTCAAGCTAGTTTTCTCCTGCAGACGTTTTGGGACCTGTACTTCCTCTAAGGGGTAAACAACTTGGAAGAGATTTTTGGCACAGTCCTTCGTAACTTTCCGCCTGCAGAGTGCACACTCCGCATGCGGAGGGTGCTGTAAATGTGCTGTAAAACACATTTTTGGCACCCAGCGAGTAAGGCCTGCCAGCGCACACGCCAGCAGGCCTCACTCCACTGCGGACCAAACCTGCTCCCTCCCGCTGGAGCAAGGTAAGGGTTGCTCTGGTGGGAGCAGGGACGGGGGAAAGGGCGGTTAATGGGCGGCGAGGGTGGGCGGCTGTTGGCCGAGCCAGCCCGGGAGGGAGTGGGGATTTCGGCCGCAATATACCCGTCCCCATTCCCGGGCTCAGCGACTGTTACACCGCCGCCTCGGATATCCGCCGCAGTGGACATCTGATCCAAGGAGGCCCACCGAGGTCTTTCAGTGACCCCTTCCCCTGAGGACAAGACCCCAGGCCACACGGAAGCAGCCCAGGAAGAGCGAAGGATCCTGCGGCTGGCCCTATGGGCTGGCTATGGATCTTCATGCAGGATTGGGCTGTTTGAGAGGAAAAATGACTTGTAGTAAGCATTTCCATCTCCTCACCTACCTTCCCTTTGCCCTTGATTACAATCTCTGGCAGCTACTTTTCATTCAAAACAAAAAGAACAGAAATGTTACATCGAATTCCATGTAATATGGTGGTTAGGTCTTACTTATTATGTATTGTATGTCTGCTTATTTTTTTAATGCTTCTTTGTGTGTTTGTAGTGCTCTGTTCCCAAATAGTTTTTGATAAAGCATTCCTGATTTTGCCTGAGCATTCAAGGTTTCTTTTCCCATGCTCATGAGTCTTGCCTGACCACTCATTTACTACATTACAGCAATCCAGATAAGTTTGTAGGAGCGAGTGTAAAGGACCCAGAGGAGAGGGTGCTTGGACAGATCTCTCTGTTCCCATATCAGTGCTGTGACTCAGATTTGGATAACTCTGTACAGTACTGCCTGCCTGGTGCATCTTAAACAATAGGTGGACTGATGGCTGTGCAGTCCTGGTCTAAGGTCTTACTGACTCTGGAATACTTTATTCCTTGCTGGTGCATGGTCAAAGTTGATTTTCAGGCCTCAGTAGAGTGACTCTACCTAGATTAGCACCCCAGTCAGTGATGGGAGGTAGCAGTGGATATAGTTTCATACCCATGGTCTAGCAGTCTATGGGGGAAGCTTGTATCTAAAAACCCAAGCCTCCCATCCCCCCTGCCACCACCACAGTAGTCTTGCCAGTATATCCTCCTTTCTCCTGCATGTATCAGGGGACCAACTTAGATATTATTCATTAAAACCCTCAGCCAAATCCACAGCCTTCATCCATTTGCCATGACTAATATCAGGCATTTGAACGTTTTTATTAAACTCTGCCATTTCCTCTCCTTTTTAAAGTTTAATAATAAATTGGATGTCACATTATAGCTGCATTTATTAAAACCCACCAGAGCTCCCTCACTCAGTATGCTGCAGCCTTGTGAATTATTGAAGCCCCCCCTCAGCCCCCCCACCCCCCCGAGGCCTGTTTGCTTCAACTGCAAAAGGTGCTTTCCCCTTCCCCATTTTATTTGCCAGACAGAATAAGTGCCAGCAAGAGACAGAGACAAAGAGGATTATTCTTTTAACTGAAATTAGAAAATGAGCATTCACGTGGAGGATAAGACTGTCACTGGAGCTACAGAGCCGGGCCTGTAGTTAAAGTTAATAGGAAATATTAAGGAAAGTAATGGAAGCCTTATGCAATAGGAGAGTGCCAAATAGTCTATGATATACAGTACTATAATCAGGAGTCCTGATTTGGGGATCCACCTTTCATTAGATAAGAGTTCTTGGATATTTGGTTGCCACCATTAGCTTCTCCAGGAACAAAGTAGGTGGCGAAATTCTACTTTTTTTTCCTTATCTTGCTTGCTTTTAGCCAGAGGCGTTGCTCCGGTAGGGGCGGGGCTGTAAGTTTTGCTCGGTCGGAGTCCCGTTTACCGAACGAGCAGGAGGCGGCCCCGCCCCCTCACTGTCAGAGCCATTCCCCTGCGGAGAAAGCAGCAGGCAAGAGACCCTGCCTGCTGCTTTCTCCGCAGGGGAATGGCTCTGACAGTGAGGGGGCGGGGCCGCCTCCTGCTCGTTCGGTAAACGGGACTCCGACCGAGCAAAACTTACAGCCCCGCCCCTACCGGAGCGACGCCTCTGCTTTTAGCTTTAGCTCCTATGAGCTATATTTTTATTTTATTAAAATATTTTAATACCAGTGTTCAAAATGGTTTACATAGCACTAAAAAAATACATATAAAACAGGATGAGTAGTATCAACAATATAAGGCAATGCTAGCAACAACTCCAACTTGCTTCTCAAGAACCAATGCAAAATCCAAGAGTACCCCATAGCTCTTAACCTGATCAGAGGGTGTTACAGAATCCCCATCGATTACAGGCAGCCTAATCCCCGCCACACCATGATCATTCATTCCCTGTCAACATTGCATCCTTTTTGTCTAGGTTCTGTTTTGAACCTATCCACTTGACCACAGCCTCCAATACTGGCTCAGAACAGATATTGCTACTTCTGGATGAGTGTTAAAATGTAGAGAGCTGAGTGCCATCAACATATTAATGACACCCGGCCCCAAAGCTAGATACTTTGTGTAAGTCAGGGGTTCCCAACCCCTTCCTGGCCAAGTACCACCTCTGGCACCACTCTCCTTCTGAGTTCCATCGGAAGCGACTGGCAATGACATCATCACCAGTTACTTCTGGGTTTTCAGAGGCCAGAAAACACAGGGAGGAGGCTCTGGGCAGGTGGGAGAACCCTTCTCAGTGTTCCTGAGAGGCTCGGCTGAAGGCAGGAGCTTCTTGGGAGCAAAAATGCACCACCAAAAGTGTCGTGTTGGAGTGGGGTTCCAGTGGTTCAGCAGTTGTCTGAGTACCGCCAGCAGTCAGCCGAAGTACCACTGGTGGTACTAGTACCACGGGTTGAGAACCCCTGGTGTAAGTATTTAACAACATCAGTGATGACACCGAGCCCTGTGAAACTCCATGCACCAGTTTTCAGGGAGCTGGCATAGCCTCTCTAACGACCACCCTTTGAATCTTATTAGATCGAAAGGAGCGAACCCACTGGAACACGTTTCTTGAGACAATTGCCAAATATTTTTGGTGATGCATCAAAATGCTATGGTCCACAGCTTCCAAAGCCACTCAGAGGTCCAGCAAAATCAGGAAAATCCCCTTGTTGATCTCCAGGTGAAGATCATTCTTCAGGGCTACCAAAGCTTTCTGTGTTCCACAGATAGGACAGAAGCCAGACAGGGAAATATCAAGGAAATATTAATCATTCGGAGATGCCTGCAGCCTGCTCAGCCAAGACACACTTCAGTGCTAATAATATCATCACACTTTCACTTCCCCTGCCATGAACTAGCATGAAATCTAAGGAAACCTGGAGCACATAGTGCCTGACATCCTGTATACTTCCTCTGAAACATATTTTAGGACCTTAAATGAGGGATAGAGACCAATATAAGAAGCTGCAGGCAATTGCTAGAGGAGATCTTACTCCAATCTCTTAGCTGCATGCATCACCCTCAGGTGCAACCATGACAATATATTTTCATATTCATATCATTTATTTGAAAAGTCAGGATGATAGAATAGGAGGGAGATTGAGGTAAGCAACATTATTGTTCTCTGTAATATGTGGCTTCCACCCCAAAACATGTAAGACATGGGTGCATTACCAAGACCTCTCAATCCAGAAGGATGAAATGCCTCCTCACCCATTAATTTAGAAAGGGTTTTTCAAGCAAAATGAATAGGAGATTTCAGTGTGATTGAAGCATTTGCCAGTAGATGGCACTATTTCGTGGCCAATCATTGAACAACAGGTAAGGGGGGGGGGAACTAGACTCTGGTTCTGTAGTGCGAATCTGGTGGTACCCTTTTCAAAATCACTGTAGATGCATCTTGCATTTGAGAGAGAGAGAGAGAGAGAGAGAGAGAGAGAGAGAGAGAGAGAGAGAGAGAGAGAGAGAGAGAGAGAGAGAGAGAGAGAGAGAGAGATGGTGTGGTAGACTGGGCTGTGAATCAGAACTTCTTCCTGAGATGGAATCTCACCTCTGCCAGACCCTCACAGCTTCCATTCCCCAGCTGCAATATGGGGTTAACAATATGTACTTACCTTACGGGCTTACTGTAAGATAATACAATACAACCGCATCAAGATAACACCCAGGGCTGGCCCAAGACCTCCTGACACCTGAGGCGGCATAGCAAATGCCAAATATCCCTTACCCAATGATGCGCCAGATTCTGCCCACTCTCCAATGGTCTCACTCAGCACTCTCTTTCCCTCCACATTTTCTCTTCCTCTCTGCCCCCCTCTTCCTTTTCTAATCCAGGGAGAGGAAGGAGAAGGAAGAGCAGTGGAGACAGGCAGACAGAGATGGCCCCTCCCCATGAACCTGCTGCCTGAGGCGACTGCTTCAAGTTGACCTCATGGATGGGCCGGCCCTGATAATACCTATGAAGCACTGTTTGCACTCAAAAAGCACTGTGAAATGTTTGTTGTTAGGAGCAGCAGCAGTTTGCTCTGCAGCAGTAGTGTTGGGTGATGACATTGGGCTCCATGCCATTAAATACTTCACTTGTTGATTTCTACAAATCAAAACTTGGTTAAAGGCACAGGAGCAGGCAATCCATTTTTTTCTGACTAGTTGGCAATCCTACTGTCCAATCCTATCCCCCACCATTAACAATGATGCAGCCATGCTGACGGAGCGCGCACTGCATCCAATGATGAGGGGGGGGAGTGATCAGGAGCCCTGCCAGAGGTGAAAGAAATATTTTTTACTTACCTCTACGTAGGTCCCCTGATGGCCTATTAGTCTCCTTGTACCCACACCAGCTATATAGCTGGCATGAGTCCGAGGAGAGAAAGGGGGCAGAGTGGGCAAAAAAATGGGAAATAGAATCTGGTGTACATGTTTGCCACCAAGATCCTCCCCCTCCAGCCTGCCCCCTGCCCTCCCCACATTGACCCCCCACCTAGGATTGGGGCCCTTGTTACAGAACTCTTGTTCCTTACTGGAACAACAGTTTCAGGGATCATTGAGGGGTGGAGTAGTTTAACTAGTGTAACTGTAGTGTAGACTCACCTTGACCTAGTTGAGAAACTGTTCTGCATTATTCCTAAACCCACCTCCCCACCCACCCTCTCTGCTTCAACATATGCAGAGGAATCAGAAATATTTCTGCCCAAAGATTAGAATTGCTTACCTGTCCATTTTACACAGGGAGGGGGGCAATAAAGCCAAGTATTGCCTTTGAACAAATAATCCTTAAAGGTGAAATACATGCTTGTCTTTGTTCATTGTTTTATTAATACTAATAGTACCATCAATGTAAATTAGAAAATAAAACAAAAGAGAGGAATTGCATACTTCATTTAGCAAATAAAACAGACTCTTCTAATTTGCCTCCATTTAATGCAGTGTTTGTAGAAGACAGGAGCATGAGGATAGGAGCTTTGCTCCTCATTTATAGAGGAAGAAGTGTTGGCTAATATCTCCATAAGGTTCCATGCTGTATAACTAGAGTTATATGACACAAAATTACATGGTTAAATTTTTTTTAAAAAAAATGCATTTTTTTTTAAAGCAGAAAGCGGTGTTATGTATTTTTATTTCAATATCACCATTTTCAAACACCTCTATGTATAACTGAATGGTGCTTTTTTCAAGTGGCTTGCCCAACATCTGCACAGCATCATGAATTTCGGGACTCTAGTTACTCATCTATCTTCTTTTTTTCCCTTTTGGGTATAAGCTTCTTGCTGGACCAGGCATGCCATGACCTGTGTTTTGATCCAGCCGTTAACAGCATTTCAATGAGGATCTCTGGCCATGTGTCTCCTCTACTGGACCACTTGAGGAGCAGCTTCATCTTTCTGTCATGAGTTCCAAGAGAGAGTAGGAATGGGAACGGGTTCAGGACAGAGCCCCACTAGTTACACTTGTTTCCTGTTTCGTCTCTCTGACCCAACAATAAAACCATATCCTGATCCTCCAAGCAGCAGTATTCTTGCTATTTATATTAGAAGACACATGTGATGAATGTTTATAAGGGAATGCATCGAAACTGGGTTAATTGGCTTTTTTAGCATTGTTGACCCCTTCTAGAAAGGCCCCTGTGATTTGAAGAAAACCAGGAACTGTTCTGTGGCATCCCTTGATGGAGCGCTGCACTGATTGCACTCACTCCTTGCTTCCTTCTCCTTCCGTATCCTCCATATGCTCCAAGCTTCAGGTGCTGATGATGCTGTCCTCTCATAGGAGAACATGTCTGAATTCCCAAAAGACTGATCCACGTAGAGAGCCATAAATCCATGTTTCTTGCTGTGAGGTAGCAATTCCTGACTCCCAGACCTATATTTCTTTTTGACAATATGCTGCATGGTTGGATAAGTGATGAAACCCAGGCTAGAGGGCTATGATATATGAACTCTGTTCCCCATCTGTAGAGCATGCAAGGATTGAACAGCATCCCCAGAAGTTCCCCTTGCTACACACATATATTAAACGATGCCTTTTTCAAGGGGCTTGTCCAAAGTCTGCCCAGCATCGTAGGTTTAGAGTCTCTTTTGCTACTCACGTCTCTTTTTTTCCGGTTGCAGTTATTGAGTTTAAATACTAGACATGGGGAAAAGAGTTTAAAGGCTTTGTTTGGTTTGAGGAAGGGTTCTTAAACATTGGCATAGCCAGCCTCCCTAGGGCATGATTAAAACTTTGCAAGCTTCTCCCAGTGTAAGTAAGACAAAACAAAGACAGTTATTATGGCAATGCTTGTTTTGGTCCACAGCCCAGAAGAAAACAGACTCAAAGAAAGGAGAAGGAGCAATGCTTGTGGGGTTTAGGGTGCTTGGTGGAGAGACCATGGTGGAGGGGAATGCATGCAAGCAGTGGGTGGCTTCCCTGTTGATCCCCACTGTTGACTGTCCGTACAAGTAGCAGCATGCAGCTATTGCAAGACAGGAGAGGAGAGAGAGAGAACAAGAAAGGGAATGGCACAAAGGTCGCCACTTTATTTCTACTTTGTGCCTTTAAACCACTATAACAAGGACAAATTCAAGAGAGGAAGCTTTTTCTAGCAAGGGGATTGTAATGCGTTGAGTAATGCAGCAACCAGCGTGAAAGATCCAGAAAGTTTATTAGGTAAAACACGTGTTTGACAGCTCCTGGGAACTCATGTCCAAAGCACAAGAACTGTGCCAACTTGTTGCTCACACTTCGCTTTATAGTTCAAAATGTGCAGCTTCAATACAGGAGGTGGGTCAAAGGATCACATTAACTTCTTATTGGTTACAGAGATACAGGAGCATACGTAATAGACAAGTTACATATCTTATTGGTCATTCTCTGACAGTTGAAGTTTGACGTACATAATTCTTGGAATTTAGATTTACATAGTCTCATTACGCTTGTTTGTTCAGTTACCTTATCGACCACAGAAGAACTCCGCCCTGCCAGCAAGCTTCTGTCCAGGTCACACCCTGCCAACTTACTATCTATGGCAGGTATCTGGCCCAGCATAGCTGACAGGGGCCTCTTTCGTATGTCATACAGAAATGCAGAACAGAAATGCACCTTAATATTGTGTTCTTGCTTTTTGACTATATCAGAACATGAGCTGTAACTTTCTACTATAAATGAGTATAAATCAAACACAAACAAATACCGTATTGAGTATAAGACGCACCTGATTATAAGACGCACCCTTAAAGTTTGGTGCTATTAAAAAAAATTAATTAAATCACTGGCATTAAATTTATGCCTGATTATAAGACGCACCCCTAGTTTAAAAACTTAAATTAGGAGAAAAAAGTGAGTCTTATACTCAGACCAATATGGTATATATATTTCTCTCTTAACAGGGACTTGGTAAGGGATTATGTTGTTATGTATTTCTGGACTCAGAATTACTTTTTGATGCTTACTACAAGGAAAGCACTCTGATTATGGTTAGGAAACCTTACAGGGATACCATGATGTGAATTGTTCCTCCTCTGCCTGTCACACAGGAGCCCTGCCAGAAAACAACAAGAACAACAGGAGGCAACCCTAGGCGAGACTGTTGGTAAACAATAGCAGCATGGTCGGCACAGGGAAGACCAGGCACAGCAGGGTTAATGGAAGCTTCCAAGCAACTTCTTGAAAGCCAGCAGGAGCGCCGAACCAGCATATTTTAAAGTAGCAACAAATAACTTTAATTAACTTCTTTGGCAGTGACGGATTCCGAACAATTAACCTTAGGCCTGGTGCAGAGGAGGTTATTTTCTTCTTTTAATTTTTAAGTGGTGTTGAAACAGAGAAGAGTTGTGACCCATGAGACTCTCTCTGCAGCAAAAGAACGGGCAAGATGCTCTGTTCTGCATCCTGTATTACCTCCCCAGCTGATTGAATGTGACGATGATTTGGGGGTGAAGGAATGAGGGTGCTTTCGGGACCAGACCCACATCAGCATTCCATGCCTCAGCCACTGCTGAGAATGGTGAAACACCCCCCCCCCAAAAAAAAAGGGTAGTGTAGCAAATTTTCATTGTTTGGTTTAGTGTTTTAGTCGCTTGTCAAAGGCAGCCAAACCAAATCATATGCCGAGGATGTTACCGGCTCATGTGAACCATGACTGTAACGTTGACTGAAAGAGACGTACCTGCAAAGTAATGTTAGGATAACTGCATGTGGGAGACTGATGTACTCATGTAACACTGTGCACCCACACAAAGTCGGAAAAATACAGGCATAGTGATGTGAGCAGTCCTGAATGAGACACTTGTCTAGCTAGTCCATTATGCTATCTTTGAAGCAGACCAATCCTTGATACTTCATAAAGCTGAAAGTACTAAAGTAGGAATGTCCTAAACTTTAGTAGGGTGGCTGCATTGAACAGCATAATATACTGTATGTTAATATTCCTGTCTTCCATGAATGTGAATCTCTTTTTTTCAACAGCTGTATGCATCTTCCCATTACTACCTCCAGAGGAAAACAATTCCACAAGTCAGTTGTGCATTGTCAGGAAGGGATGGGGCTCTTAGTTCTTTTTAAAGTATCTATATCAGGGGTTCCCAACCTTTTTAGCACCGGGACTCCCTTTTGTAGAATGACAATCTGTCAGGACCCCCAAGATGTCATTTTTTAAAAACAAATTACACTGTTTAATAAATCACACTTTTAAAAATAAATAACATTTTTAAAGTTGTACTCATAAGCAGCCCCATTGGGGGGGGGGGGAGAGTGACCTAATATTAACAGAGATGCTAAAAGGCAAGCAGAAAGTAACACAAGGTCAGCAAACAAGCCCAAAGAGAGCACTGGACACTTCTTTCTCTGCAGTGGGGGGGGGGAGGAGGAGTGGGCTGCCATCTTGTGTGCGGCCATACAGCCGACATCCCACAATCCCCCAGAAACCGCTTCATGACCCCCTTGGGGGTCCCACTGTGGTTGGAAACCACTGATCTCTATATTCTATATTGCATGTTCATTGAGTTTTTCATTTTACTATCCACTGCTGAGTGTATGCCTTTCAACCATGTGATTCCTTGGGGTAGTCATGTTTATCATGCAATAAATGCAACTGTCAGGTGACAGCAGGGTTGCTTTAAATAACTAGTATGTATTTGGATCATTGGGAGGAATGTAGTACATGTTAAAATGGAGATAAACATTTTGCAGGATAATCTCATTGCTGGATGATAGCTAACACACTTTTCACAGAGTGTGTGAATCAGCCTTTTGCAGCTTTATTGGCTAAGTGCAGCTCACAGTGCAATGATTGCACATTTGATGTCTACAATCAGATAAAACCTACATTCATAGACAGACATGTTGGCATGTTAGATCCATTAGACCAGTGGCGTCGCTGGAGGTGGGTCGGAACGCTAAGTTCCGCACCGCGCTGACCTCCGTTACTCACCGGCACGAGGCGGCCCCACCCCCTTGCCTTCGGAGCAATTCAGTGGGGCGAAGGCAATGCATAGGAGACTCCGCCCCACCTCCAGTGATGCCACTCCATTAGACAAAAAACTGAAAGCCCTAGTAGGGCTAGTTTAACCTTCATCAAAACTCATTACATTGTCACAAAGTAGTGAGCAAGCATTTGAGTTCTCCAACAGGTTCATATCAGTCTGACCTAGGTGGCTTTATTACCAAACCTATATCATTTCAACCAAGTTAAAGATGAAATCAATGTTGTTATAGCTCAAAATATGTAATAACTGTAATTAATAATAAATAAATAACTATAAATAAATAATAAAAAATATGGGGTGCAGTGACCCGAGCCTTAGTGAGAGGAAGGCGGAGGTTGCTGGACAGGAGTGGTTGGGGTTTGGAGGGAATGCTTTTGGGTTATCAGATTGACTGGGGAGCGAGGTGGTGATTGAGAGTGTGTGGTAAGTGTGTGAGATTTTTAGGTTGTGTGGTCAGGAAGTAGGCTCCCCTGAAGGGCTATGTGTTTGACACCTCGAGGGAGTCTAGGGGAGGGGCGGGCGGCCACCATTAGCAGAGTGACGGGTCACTGAAGATATGGCGCTGGGGGCTGGGCAGGCCGTTTCAGGAGAACGAGGGTCAGTCACAGACAGACTGTCCCTCTTTCTGGTCCTTCTCCCATCCCTCTGACCCTTGGCGGTCTGGGCAACAGTCCCCTGAGTCTGAAACTGCTGCTCTTGAACGTCAGGTCAGTTAACAATAAAATCTGCCTAGTCCTGAAGGTGCTGACCTGTTGTGTATTACGGAGACCTGGCTGGATGAGTCAGGAGGGGTATGTCTCTCCCAGATGTGCCCGCCGGGTTTCCGGGTATTGCAGCAGCCATGACTTCAGGGGCGGGGAGGTGGAGTTGCGATAGTCTATCGTGATACATTCCAACTCACTGGGTACCCTGTCCCGCAGTCCACTGGGTTTGAGTGCCTCCATGGAAGGGCGAGACAGAATAGGGATTCTGTTGGTGTACCGCCCACCATGCTGCCCAACAGTCTCCCTGCCTGAGCTGACCGGGGTGATCTCGGCGGTGGCGTTAGAGTGCCCTCGCCTATTGGTGTTGGGGGACTTTAATGTCCACGCTGAGGCCCCGAGGACAACCGTGGCTCAGCATGGCTGCCATGGCAACCATGGGTCTGTCTCAGAGAATATCTGCCCCGACGCATGATGCGGGACACACGCTGGACCTGGTGTTTACTGTTGGGCAGGTGGATAGTGATCTGGATGTGGAAGAAATTAACATCACTCCTTTGTCATGGACAGATCACTTCCTGGTGGGATTTTGGCTTATCGCAGCTTGTCGCCTCCGCAGTGGTGGGGGACCTCATTCTATGGTCCGCCCCCAGAGGATGATGGATCCGGATGGATTCCCGAGGGCTCTGGGGGACTTTCCTGTTGCCAGAGTCGGCGATTCACCCAGCGCCCTGGTTGACCTCTGGAATGGGGAAATGACCAGGGCTCTGGATCTGATTGCTCCTGAGCGTCCTCGACCAAGCCGCAGAGTCAGAGCGGCCCCTTGGTTTACTGAGGAGCTGCGGACGATGAAGCGGCAGGGCAGAGGCCTAGAGCGACGGTGGCAGAAAACTTGTGCTGACTATGACCGGGCATGGGCTAGAGCTCACTTCAGAGCCTATTCCGTGGCGGTGGCGGCAGCTAAGAGAGCTTTCTTTTCTGCCGGCATCACATCTGCGGAGAACCGTCCAGCTGAGCTTTTCCGTGTAGTCCGGGGCCTGCTCCATCTGCCCCCCCCCAGTAGATGGGGCGGAACACACGGTGGTTCGCTGTGATGAGTTTGCAAAGCACTTCGTGGACAAAGTCGATCGGATTCGGCATGACTTGGACGCCGCGTTAGGAGTATCTAATGATGTCCCTGAGGCACCTATCTGTTCTACTTCCTGGGATTCTTTTCAGCTTGTAGAACCTGAGGATGTGGATAGGATTCTTTGGAGTGTGAGAACGTCTGCTTGCCCGCTTGACCCTTGTCCGGCATGGCTGATTAGATCTGCCTGGGCGGGACTGGCTGAGTGGATGGGGAGGGTGGTAAATTCATCTCTAAGGGAGGGGGTGGTGCCGCCGTCTTTGAAGCAGGCGGTGGTGCACCCCCTCCTGAAGAAACCCTCCTTAGATCCCACTATTTTGAACAACTTCCGGCCAGTCTCAAATATCCCGTTTCTGGGCAAGGTGATCGAGCGGGTAGTGGCGTCTCAGCTCCAGAGGGTCTTGGAGGAAGCTGATTATCTGGATCCATTCCAGTCTGGCTTCAGGCCGGGGTTCGGGACAGAGACAGCCTTGGTGGATGACCTGCGCCGGGGACTAGACAGGGAGAGTGCGTCCCTGTTGGTCCTGCTGGACCTCTCGGCGGCTTTTTTTTTACAACATTGACCATGGTGTCCTTCTGGGTCGGTTGGCTGGGTTGGGGCTTGAAGGCACCGTTCTGAGGTGGTTCCGCTCCTTCCTGGCTGATAGATCCCAGAAGGTGGTGCTGGGGGATGTTTGTTCGGCACCCTTGCCCTTGAGGTGTGGGGTGCCACAAGGGTCAATTCTATCCCCCATACTGTTTAATATCTATATGAAGCCACTGGGAGAGGTCATCCGGGGGTTTGGGGTAGGGAGTCATCAGTATGCTGATGACACCCAGCTCTTTCTTTCCTTTCCACTCGACTCCAAGGGGGTGGTCGATGTCCTGAATCGTTGTCTGGAGGCAGTTGGGAGCTGGATGGGGGCAAATAAGCTGAAATTAAATCCTGATAAGACAGAGGTTCTTCTGGTCCAGAAGTCTATGACTCAGGTATTGGATCATCGTCCTGCTCTGAATGGGGTTGTACTCCCTCTGAAGGAGCAGGTCCGCAGCTTGGGGGTTCTCCTGGATGCGCAGCTGCTCCTGGATTCCCAGGTGGCGGCTGTGGCCAGGGGGCCTTTTGCCCAGCTTCGGCTGGTGCACCAGCTGTGACCGTACTTGGATCATGCAGACCTGGCCACAGTGACCCATGCCCTAGTGACATCTAGACTAGATTACTGCAATGCGCTCTACATGGGGCTGCCTTTGAAGACTGTTCGGAAACTGCAACTAGTGCAGAACGGGGCGGCCCGGGTGGTTGCCGGGGCCTGTCGGTTCGACTCAGTCGGACCGTTGCTTCGGCGGCTACACTGGCTGCCGGTTCGTTTCCGGGCACAATTCAAAGTGCTAGTTTTGACTTTTAAAGCCCTATACGGCTTGGGACCAGGGTATTTGAGGGACTGCCTCCTTACCTACAATCCGACCCGCACTCTGAGGTCATCAGGGGGGGCCCTGTTAACCGTGCCGCAATTGACAGAGGTGAGGGGGATGGCGGTACGGAATAGGGCCTTCTCGGCAGTGGCACCCCAATTATGGAATTCCCTCCCCCTGGAATTAAGAACGGCTCCCTCTTTAGAGACCTTTCGGCGGGGCCTTAAGACGTTTTTATTTAAGTTAGCATTCGATGTCTGACATGGTGGGCTGGCTTTTTAACAAATGGCTTTTAACAAATGTAAATATAGGTGACCCACTGGGGTTGTTTGTTTTAATTGTTTTAATTATTTATGTACTTTAATGTTTTATTGTAAGCCGCCTTGAGTGCCCTTGCTGGGAGAAAGGCGGGATATAAATTCTTTAAATAAATAAATAAATAAATAAATAAATAAATAAATAAATAAATAAATAAAGGAAGACCTATGCATATCATGTTTCTGTATACTTTCAGCCTAGCATACCTGTTCCTCACCTCAAACCAGTCCCAGTTGTGGTGTTTGATCTGTGAAGGCTGTTTCACACATGCAAGTCATCGATTGCCACAATGAATGTGTGCACATATGAGTTGATCTTTTAATCCTGTTCACATAATATGGATGTGTAAAGATGCATGAAAGGGAGTCTGTGTTGAGTCTACTGGCCCCGAGTTAATTCACATACATATTAAAGGTCCCAGATTACATATATCCTATGTGCATATACAGTTTGAACTTATGCTGAGACTGTCTCTTCACAAGGTCTATTGAATGTGTGTAGGCTAGAGGCAGGAATAGTGGGCACAATCCTGCTCTCTCTCCATATGTTCACTGTACACTTCATGTCTTGTGAACAGGGCTCCTGTCTGCTATCAATGAGCATGTTGCTCACACATGAACCATATTGCACTTAACACCATGGTTCATGTGTGAGCAATATGTTTATTGACAGCAGACAATACCCTGTTCACATGGCATGAAGGATACATGAAGTGTCCATCAGATACTAGTCTGAATTTCCCAGCCTCAGGTTCTGCTTACAGTGTGTATGTGTGTCAAATATCTGAGACCCATTTATAAATTGATTAATTGCTCCCAGAACTTAAAACAACCCATTTCCAAGATCAAAGACGTCCATAAGGTTCCTATCAGACGACCATGCTGTTCTTTGCTTGTTCATTACAAACTCTGGTTTGGCAACAGAGTACCCACCAATTCTTAAATGAATGTATGGCTGTGTTCCTGATGGAGGCATCCAGAAACTGTAGTTCCCCCTAAGGATCTCTAAGCTGTGAAGATAAAAATAAAAGTGCATGCATCCTTTGGCACTCCTTCATGATTTTTAATGAGATGTGAAATGGCCTTTGAAAATGAAACACAATGGAAAATGCTCAAAGATACAATAGGTATGGGTTTTTCAGCCATGTGATTTCAGATCTTAAAATTGAAGAAATAAAGATCGATCTTACAGTTGTCAGTAGAAATTCCACTTCCTGGTTTTACCACGATGTAGATCGGGTAAGCGAGACGGATTATCCAAAGCTGACAACGATGAAATTCTTTAGAGTCTTCTAGCGCTTAACGTTTCTCCCCAAGCATTAGGGGCTTCTTCGGAAGCAAAGAGAACCCAGCTACAAGCTGGAAGATGTCCATAGCTTTGTCTGCACGCTGGTTCCCATGCTTCCAATAACTGACTCTATATCTACAGAGACCTCCAGGACAAAGCTATGGACATCTTCCAGCTTGTAGCTGGGTTCTCTTTGCTTCCGAAGAAGCCCCTAATGCTTGGGGAGAAACGTTAAGCGCTAGAAGACTTTAAAGAATTTCATCGTTGTCAGCTTTGGATAATCCGTCTCGCTTACCCGATCTACATTGTGGTAAAACCAGGAAGTGGAATTTCTACTGACAACTGTAAGATCGATCTTTATTTCTTCAATTTTAAGATCTGAAATCACATGGCTGAAAAACCCATACCTATTGTATCTTTGAGCATAACAACTGGCCATGAAAACCTGTATGTATATCTACAATGGAAAATAACAGCAGAACAGCGTGTTTTGGTCAGTGGATTTGTCCACAAGCACTTTGTACAATTTTGTTCTTTCTACCCTGCAACAACATGGTAATTTTCAAATGAGGCCAGACATCCAAGGACCTGGACAAATATGCTGGAACAAATAAAATGCAGTACTGTACAAGACAACTTGGAGCCTGGAAAGAACAGCATGCATTTCTCCATCCTCCGCCTCAGACAGGGATGCCGCGAGAGGGGTGCTCTCTGCTTGTGTCTGAGTCCTTCTTGGCCCCAGGGAAAGAGAGGTAGAAACAAAAGGGGGGTTGCTGGCCCAGCAGCTGGGATCCCCAACCAGGCCTTAGGATTCAGCAGTGGGGAGGGGTTGCTCCATCCTTCTCCTGGCCTTTCCCCAGGGGAGCAAATACAGAGAAGCCTTCAGGTAGCCTGTTCAGAGACCTCTCATCATCACCAGTACTGAGTGACTTATGAAGCCCTGGGCCCTCCCCTTCCAAGCTGTCTCTCCCCCCATTCCCCCTCTACCTGGTCCAGCCCTGTGGTTAAAGGGCCAGCAGCACTCCAGAGTGGGTGATGAGCAGCACTCATCCTGCAAGGAGCCGCCAACCCTGTGCCTTAATGGCCCGGGGGAAGGTGGGAGGAGTGGATGTACAGCCATGCATTGGCCACCATACAGTGCTGGTGGCTGCTCTGCTCCCCTGCCAGGGTTGTGATGTCCCAGAGTGGAGCAAATCCAGAAGAAAACAGGAACATTTGGTTGGAGGAATGAAAAATGGAATATGCATCACAGCTGGAACAGATGAAGGTAAGAATCCAGAGAGAGCAAGACCATTTGGGTGGGCTAGCTGAAAGCCAAACTGGGGACCTAGAGAACAGTATATGGGATACTACTCTCTGGTTATCAGATAAGGCTCAGTTGCCACATTCAGGCACTGTGTATGTATTAATACACATATTAGCTATTATTCTGGAAGTCTATTTCCAGTATTGGAGGTGTCAGCTTCCTACAAGGTTGGAAGAAGCCTCTGACCCTTCATTTTTCACAACCCTGTATGGCTCGCTCACCAATAGGGCTGGCCCAGTCATGACGCTGACTAAAGCAGTTGCCTCAGGCAGCAGATTGGTAGGAGGTGCCCTCTCACCTCTCCTGGTCCTGGTTCTCCTCCTCGATCCTTCTCTTCCTTCTCCAATCCAGGGAACAGAAAGAGCAGAGACTGGCACATCACTAGATAAGGGGAGGGCAGCGTTTTGCACACAGATGCCAGGAGGTCTTAGGCTAGTCCTGCTCACTAAACTGTTGTTGCATCAACATTGCCAGGTGATCTGGTTCTTCTAATAACAGTGAAATAAGGTAAACTTCTTATGGTGAAAATCATAACCACCCCCACCTCTCTTGATCAGTGGCTTGCTTTCATCCCTTGCCTTTTTTTCCCATCCATTGGTTTGATTCCTCAGACCTTTAGTAAACTTCTTGTTTTACTGTTTTACCTGCCTTCTCAAGGGGTGGGTGGAGGGATTGCCACATCTCAAGAACTGTTACAATCTGTTATTGCTTGGTTTTAAGGGATTCACCAGTTTGGGGGGCTCTCTGTTAACCTGGGAGAGAGGCTTTCTACTGTGACCGCTCTTTCTGCCTAGGCTTCCTAGCTATGGGGGTGGTGGTGACAGTTATTACCTTTTCCCAGTTATTCCCAGTTCAACCAGTAAGGTGGAGAGCAGGGGAGAAGGGTGCCATTGCTAACTGCTAAAACCAAAGCAGTGAATGCTATGGAAACAGGTCTCTCAGACTGAATGATACCCTTCTCATCCCATGCAGCATATGTGTTTTGTCATTGCCTGAACAATGGATATCTTCTTGAACCCCATTCCCAAAACCTTCCAGAACAACTGTCCTTCTCTGGTTGATAGAATCTTGCCTGCTTTTTCCACACCAGTTGGTCAACCAAGCCTGTATACATCTGGAGTGTTCAGAGGCTTTAGGATAATGCGGGGGGTACTCATGACAAGACCAGGGCTCATCTTTTTTCTTTCTTCTTCAGAGCCTGTGCTATATCCATTAAATTGCATAGCTGGAAGAACCTTAGACTCAGAGGATGGGGTGAGTGTAGTGCATCAGGTTGCAAAAAATGTGCTTTTCTCGAGGTTGATCAAAGTACCTTTAAATGCCCTTTTGCTTTAAGATCAGCTAAATACAATTCCCCACACCCCACCACCCCACACACTTTTTGGAAATCTTCTTCACTCAGCAAAGTACACCCATCTTCCTCAGTCAAAACCAACTGGCATAGAGAGCATCAAAACTGTTCATCGAGGATTTTCCACTGACGTTTTTCAGTTCAACACATAGGTTCAGTAATGGTTATCCTGGACATTGGAGACTGCAGCAGATGAGGAGGCAAATGCTCAAATGGAAAAGGAAGCCAACGTCTCTGCCCTCTGACACCTCCTCCACATATGCGCCATCAGTAATAGTCATATGACTCATCACTCTCCATTTCGTCATCTGGTCCCTGGTTGGGCCTCTTTGGCAGGGCCAATGTGGTCATGTTCAGCTGATCTGAAAGTGCAGAGCACAGAGCAGGGAATTAGTTCTTCTTATAAAGTGTTTGTGTCCTTCATTACTGGGAACACTTGGCGACGACCATTGGCTCCCACAAAGCAACATGCACTCAGTTTTAGAAACTGGACAGTGAATGCTCTCTATGCCTTTTCCAAACAGCTAGGAGGGCTGTCAAACAATTAACATTTTTAAGTGTCTGTGGCTTTTCTGAAACAGCGGCGTAGCAATGCCGCCGCCTGGTGACGTCACCACCGGAAGTGACGTCACCGTCGCTAAACATGCCTTCAGAGGTGCAGGGTGGGCCAAAACAATCACCGTCTCCGCTGCTGCTGCCCGCTCTGCCCGCTGACAAAATGGCGTGATTGGTGCCCCCACTGCCCACTTTGTCACCCCCCACATGCTGCCCGGGGCCTCCCATGTGCCACCCATGCGCTCCCCCCCCCCGCTGCTGTCAATAAATCAACTAAGCACTCATAGCATAAACAATAACACACTAATACATACTAAAGGATATCATAGTCCAGAGCAGTGTTTCTCAAACTGTGGATTGGGGCCCACTTGGTGGGTCGCGAACTGATTTCTGGTGGGTTCCAGGTGATGGAAAGACTAGATAGGTAATTGCCACAAACCCTGAGGCTAGTTGGATGGGACAAGAAATGGAGGGCAATCTACTGAACGTAGGGAAGACTGTCTGGTGTGGATGGTCCAAACTAGCAGTACAAAGGAGGGTTTGTCTCCCTGAGAAACAAAGAATCGCTTACCTGGAGTGAGAACAATGAGGCTGGCAAAAGCTGCCACTTGCCCAACTGTGTTCCTTGCGAAGCAGCGATACCTTCCCTCATCCGTCACCCGCACAGCTTGGATCTGGAGCCAGCTGGTCACCTCATATTTCTGAGGGCCTCCCCTAAACTAGAATCAATTAAATAGTAACAAGATGCCAGCTGGGAGGCAAGAGCAAAACAACAAAACAGCTGTCTAACAAATAGAGCCCTGGCTGCTGTTCCTTGAAAGTTGCCTCTGTCTCCTCTGGGGGAGCTCTCTGGATGGTCTGCTTATAGCACAAATCGATTGCCGCCTCAGGGAAGTCTCATCTAATCTGGGCCCAGTTCAGATGTGACTCTAAACCATGGCTTAGCACTACGTTCATGAACCTAAGGAAGCCGCCCACTACCAAGCCCCCCCCCCGTCCAAGGAGGACAGACAGATCACTGCCCCCCTGCCCCCATCACCCAGCAAGCCATAGGGTCACTTGCCAGGCAATGTGAAGGAAAAGAAGCAACGGCAGCTGAGGGCATTCTCCGTCCTTTCTGCTGCCACTTAGCAGTGTGAAGGAAGACTCTCCTCCATCGGCTGCCCAGTTTCTGGGCAGATGGGGGGGGGGGAGAGCTGGCATGTGCATGTAAAGAGGGTGCAGGGCTTGTGCTCAAGGCCCCCCAAAATGCTGGCACAGGGGCTGCTCCAAAGTATATATTATTTGTGACATGGGCCATCTTTCTTGTTTAGAAAGCTGCACCCCCCCCCCCAAGATGCATCTTCAAAGCTCAAGACTGTTATCTCCTACCTAGCCTTTAGACAGGATCAGTTATGCTAAATATTTTACCTGAGAAAAACACCACAACCTTCCTTGATAGTCTGTTTTACAGCCCAAATCATAATACATGTATTTTCCTTGGCATTTCCCTCACACATTTATCCCTCCTATAGTTTGCACCTCTTTTGCTCTTTCCTTAATCCCAGTGGTGAGAGCAAACCATTGGCCTCATTCTGTCATCTCCGTACATATTTGGAAACTGCTTGTCGGGTTCACCCTATTCGTTGTACTTAACTTTAAGTTTAGATCCTAAAGACCTACTTTTTGGTCATATTTGGGTATACATCTATAATACATACATACCACCACATGATCCACTTCTGAGTTTTCTATATGCTCACTCTCACTTCACACTTGGCACAGAGCATGTATATTTTATACTTGGGTATTCTCTCGGAAGACATCTCAGCCTGTTGTGAAATACCAGTCTATGTTTTTTTCCACAGTGGAAAACAATCCAGATTCCTTGCAGATGTAACAGTCTGTGGTACACCCTTCTTTTTTTGAATTCATAAATTAGAGAGGACTGGAAATTGCCCACAAACCGTCCTGTTTCTTGGTCTCTTTTGTAAACAGGATACAAGAGAAGCCCATCTCTGAAATGTAAAAGCTCTGGCTTTCCCCGTCTCTGTCAACTCTGAGCACTGAACCCCCACATTCAAAAAAAGAGATGTTACCTAATCAATGGAAATGAATGCATGACGCACAAGATTTAAAAACAAAATTTTTAAAAAATGGCTTTGGAAGAGCTAGTTCTTTGCTTGTCTATAGCAATGCAAAATGGAAACAGATTCCAGAATTTGTAATGTCTCGGCAGCAGCTGGAATAGAAGATGACAAGAGAAGAAAAGGGGATATGTGGAGTCAGGAAACAGGACTGCAGTTTAGGAGTATATGGAGTCCAAAAAATCCTAAGTACCATCCACATTCCCACTAGTTTATGATGAGCTGTTTAAATACTAGATTTACATTGTTTGTGGTTACTTTTTGCAACATGAGGGCTAGAAACGTAAAACATAAAACTGGCTTTCTCTGAACTCTTACAACGCTATAAAATTCCACACCACAGACTCTTGAATTTACAGACAGGAAGGTTTTTCCAGATTCTTTGGTGAAAACCTAAGCTTTAACTGAGGCTGCTCCTCTGAAATGGATTTACAGCGCAATCCTATGCAACTTACACCACCGATGTAACCAGCAGGGGAGGGCAGAGCGGGAGGCTTTGGAGGGGGCAGATTTAAATCTCCTTTGAAATCCCCGTTTGGAGGGGATTTGAATCCCCTTTCTGTTCTGGGGCCTCCCGTTCTCGTTGCACCGCTGGTTACACCGGTGGTGTAAGTTGGATAGGATTGCGCTGTTACTGAATGTGTCCCATCTTCCAGATAGTGTCTCAGGTCCTTTACATGCATAGGCACAGCAGCACTGCATGAGGACCAGCCTCATCTGGTTGATACCCACCACCCTCAGGCCCAGCCCAAGCCAATCCAGCACCCAAACCAGCACCATTACTAGTGCATGAACACACTCCATCGCCACCTCACGTCCTCTGCTGCCGCTGCTGGTTCTAAACTGGCTAGGCAGGGTGGATCCTGGGAGCCAAGCAGTGGAGGCAGCAGCAGCCTGGAGGCATCAGAAGAGGCAGCTGCAAACAGAATTGCAGCAGTGACCACCTCCTGCCACTATGACCTTCAGCAGCACTGCTGGAGGAGGAGGAGGAGGAGGAGGAGGAGGAGGTAACCCCACACTTCCATCTTCCTCTTGTTCATTCTCCAAGTTGGGGCAATTGCTGGGTGAAATGGCTGGGATGTAGCAGACTGGTAGAGGTGGTGGGGAACACCCACCACCACTAGTTTGTCACCTCCCCCAACTTGCCTGTCAGATCAGCCACTTCAACTGGCCTCATGGATGGGCCGTTCCCACCCACCCTCTCACTGAAGATGATTCTATGCAAGGTATTCTCTAGTGTTTCACCCATTAACTCAGGCAATGGTGATTCTCTCCCTCTCTTATTAGCTGTCCCCATGAAAAAGGTATTCTTTGGACCATTTTTCCTGTGCTTGGCTTCACCCCTGCAGCTGCTTCCTTGAACCAGCCTCACAGTGCAATCCTACCCAGCTCCTCCACTGGTGCAGCAGTGGTGGAGGTGGAGGGAGAACGAGAGGCTTTGGGAGGGAGAGGGGATTTAAATCCCCTTTCCCTTCCAAAGCCTCCCGTTCTGCCCTCCACTACTGCTGCACCAGTGGAGGAGCTGGGTAGGACTGCACTGTCTGTCAGTTTGCTTGCTGCATCTGCTGTCAAAGGGACAACTGGTGTGTGGTGCAGCAACAAAATGCAGTCCATCAAAGTCCGTGGCATTTGATCTCAATGGAAGATGCCATCACAGTCATTGCACTGCTTTTCCTTGCCGCCCAACTTGCCCATAACATCTGGCAGTGACATCTATTTTTGATGCCGTCCATCTTGCCCATAACATCTGGCAGTGACCCACCCAAACACTCTATATAATAATACAGATTTGTCGGTTCTATAAAAAACTTCCCAGGACTTCCGTACGCGCCCTCTAAATGGAAGGGTAAAACAGTGGCTGTTCTATTTTAGGCAGCATCTCCAGCCTGTTAACCCTTCAGCATAGAAAGCCTTCGGTGACTGGGTTATCCACAGTGCATGCAATATGAAACATTGTCTTTGGGAATATATGTGATTATACCCTGCAAAGGGGGGGGAGCAAAAATGACAGAATCATTGAACCTCACATTAACAGAGACAAAGCAAGGATAGGTAACAGAATAGGTAATGGGGATGCAGCTGTATTTTCAGCAGCGATGAGGGAAGTCCTCTGGAGAAAGAGGATATGAAAGGTCACCTGGAGAAACTGTATCTACGGCAGACACTCAGACTGGAAACACAACAGCTCATTTCAGTCTTAGTTCCTAAAGGACTGTTTCCCTCCATGTGCGCCTGCCCACCTTGAGACCGTCTGGTGAGACCCTTTTTCATGTCCTTTGCCTTCTGATTCACAACTGGCAGTGACACATGATATCGATCTTTTCCATGCCAGCACCTACCCTGTGGAATTCCCTGCCATAGGTTGGCCCACACCCCCACCAGTGTTTTTCCATTAATTAAAACATTTCTATTCTGGAAAACTTTTTGTATTGCTCTCTGATTAACAGCATAAGCCTATGCATGTCTACTCAGAGGTAAGTCCCATTGTGTTCAATGGGGTTTACTTCCAGGAAAGTGTGTATAGGATTGTAGCCTCAGTGCCCAATCCTAACTGCACGCTATGTTGGTGGAATGCGCATTCTGCTGGCATTGCATGCTTTCCACCTGTCAAAAATGCACAGCCTGACCACTGCTGGAAGTAGTGAGTGGCCAGGTCTACGTGGCAATGAACCACGGACACCCACCGCCTCAGGTAAAGCAGTGTAGCGATTGGGAGGGCGGCAGGGAGGGGGTGGAATGGGGCAGGGGTGGGTGAACTGGGGTGGCGATGGGGCAGGGAGGAGGGCGAATTGGGCCTGGGCAGGGGGCAGGTTCAGTAGCACCCATCAAATCCTGACCCTCTTCCCGGACCTGATCTGCCTTCACAGGTCAATATGGACTTGCACCAGTGATATCACTGGCACAGGTCTGCATAGACCTCTTGGGCCGGCATGGGCCTTCCCCGGGGCAAGGGAACAAATGTTTCCTTACAAGGAGGCCTCAACATTCCAAAACTCCCCCGCAGGATACAGCAGACGCCACGTTGGCACCGCTGCATCGCTGTGCGGGGAGTTACAGTGGATTGGGCTATCCGTCTATGCTTGGTTTCTCTTGTGATTGTGTTTTAGTCTTGTAGGTTTGATTTTCTTATTTTATTGTGTGTGCGCGCACGCGCGCGAGTGTGTGTGTGTGTGTGTGTGTGTGTGTGTGTGTGTGTGTGTGTGTGTGCGTGCGTGCGTGCGTGTGTGTGTTCCCCCTTCTATTAGAGGGGGAAAGTGGCATACACATTTCTTAATAAACAAACCAATAAGTCTGTGGTCAGGCAGAAGATCCAAGGTCAACAGAATAAGTGCTAGTAGAAGAAGAAAAGGACAGACACACCACCCTAAAGGCAGTAGCTAAAGGGAGGTCCATTAGACCTGCTAAGGAGCTGAGCAATATGGGCTTTTAGACAAGAACCCTCTTCAGATATCACCCATAGACACAAATCACTGTGATTCTAACTACACGCTGGCTCCAGTGGCTCACCTGTACAGAGATATGGGGGTCATCTCCAGGAAGCAGCATATCCAATCCCTCTTTCCTCCATTCGATGGATGCCATGGGGTAAGCAAAGACCTCACAACCAAAGATTGCATCTTGCCCCGTGATGTTCCAGATGTCATAGGGAGGAGAGATGATGTGGGGCTCTGAGGAAGACCAAAAAATTTATTTAGGAGAAATAAATAATTTCTGGCATGTTTGTATGTAAAGCTATTGCTTATTTTGTGTGTGTACTAGAATTTATATAATGGGCCTTTCCAACCCACTCCAGCTGAGATCTCACTTAATGCATCTCCCAGGTAATCCATAGTGTGATTTTTATCTTAGATTGTCAGGACTGTTTTCAGTCTTTCAACAGATAGATCCTAGCAATTGTTGGCAACAACAAAAACAATGATAATAACAATAATAAAGCAGCACACTGTTCTGCACAAATTGAACTGTGCTCCTTACTTCCTTTCAGCAGAAAAAGCCAGATCCATTCCGACTGAGCTGAATAGTCCTCCTTTCCATGCCCACCAGCAGCTGTTAGTCAACAATGTGTTTGCATCCTGGCACATCTGTAGACTAGAGCTCTTGGCCCCTAAACGGTGGTCCGGTGCTTTGTCACAGTCATTTAAATGAAGTGCTTCCCAGGGATGTCACTGCTATCTCCCTGTTGCTGGGGAAACATGACATCCTTCTGGCAGCTGCTAATCAGTCTGCCTATGTGTTGGTTTGATTGTTACGCTACCTAGTTCCTCTTTTTTCCTCCTGGTTTGAAGAAGTTTCCAAATACTGCAGCAATGTGAGGCCAAATATTAGGAACTTAGCACCTGCAGTGCCCCGATCCTCTGTGTGTGCATGTGCGCATGTGTGCATGTGTGCACATGTGCCATGCCATATAACCTCTGAGAACCTGGATAGCTTTCACTGTCCAACTTCTCCATGGATTGCTCCACAATCTCCAGTCCCCAAACTCACTATTTTTCCATTGGTTTCAAGTTATTTGAAACTGGCACTGGCAGAAACCAGTTCCTGCCCGTTGCCTTCACCGCACTGAATGGCTGCGATGGCTCTGAATGACTCCCTTTGTAACAGAGAGTAAACGGGGACTAGGACAGGGCGGAATGTACAGTACCGCCCCCACCGTAGCGACACCTCTTCTCTCTCTCTCTCTCTCTCTCTCTCTCTCTCTCTCTCTCTCTCTCTCTCTCTCAGTTTGTAATTCTCATATAAAGAATTACACAAACAAACCAGTTGTGAATGGTGGGAAGGGGAACATTCTTCATTTATCTTTTCCAGTTAAAAGTGGTATGTTTATTTCACCAGGTAACTCCTTGTTCTTGGAATGTGAGAATGGAGAATTAACAATTTTCCATGCATTTTCACTTTCTCAACCAGTCACCACTGGCTATAGACCTTTTTTTCTTTTTTAATCACCAGTTTTTCCAAATCACCAGTTACATTTGGAGAAAACCTGTGCCATTCCTTACCTGATTCACAGGGTCCTTCATGGGCCACGGTGAGATTAGCCCCAGGGTGGGCGTTCTGCACCTCCTGGAACTTGCAGATTTGGGCATAGGTGTTGCCATCCGAGCCACAGAGCGCCTGGTTGGCTACACAGGTACACTGGGGCTCAGGCACCTCACCATGGTGTAGCTCCCCAGTCTCAAGTAGACACTCTAAGTGATCTCCACACTTGCCATAGAAGTGGTTGGTATTGTCCAAGTCACAGATCTGTCCCTCCAGGTTGGCACACTCCCAACAGCAGTCACAAGCATCCAGCACCACTCCAGCAAGGCAGCCACGTGGTGTGGGGCATTCATCCAACCGACATTCCACGCAGCTCTCTCCTTCCTCCAGGAGCCTCTGCCAGCCACGTTGCAAATAATCTGGTGCTACAGGCAGAGCCCAGCTGAGGACATCCCAGCACAAAAACAGCAAGAGGAAAGAGACTTGCAAGGAGGATGAGTTAGCAGGTGGAGACATTCTTCTCATAAGCTCTCTGGAACTTGTATCCATGTATTGCCTTTCCTTGTAACCATTCCTTGAACGCAGGAGCCCACAACAACATCCACTACTGTCTCTTCACTTCAAGGCCACAAAGCCATCAGTGCCTGCAAAAAAAGAAATGGGGTTCAGAAAAGGGTGACAGCGTTAGTGCTCAGGACTGACCCAAGGCCTTCTGGTGCCTGAAGTGGCATGCCAAACATTGCCCCACTTACCTGGTAATGTGCCAGCCTCTGCTCCGACCATTCCCTGGATTGGAAAAGGAAGAAGGGAACAGAGTGGAAGAGGAAGTGTGGAGGAAAGTGATGGGCTAGGGAAATGGAGATGCACTAGCCTTCGCTCTCCTCTCCAAATAGTCCAGAACAGCATTTCTCAAACTGTGGGTTGCAACCCGATTTCTGGTGGGTCCACCCAGTGCCAGCCCTCCCCCCACAAGACGGCTGATGTCACCCGCCCCGCCCAAGTGACGCAAGCCAGACCAAAACGTTACTTGGGGCTCGGGTGGGCGAGAGGGGGCCAAAACAAACAGTGCGTGGAGGCAGCAGAGGCCTTCAGTTGTTCCCTCTGACCTGTTCCGCCGCCTTCGCTGCCACCACCACCACCTCCTGGATCGCCGCCGCCGCGTTCTCCACTGCACCTGCCACCATTTTCTTGCCCCCACCGCCATCTTCTCGCCCCACCTCCAGTAAGCTCTGCCCCCTCCAGCATGCTGCCCGGAGGCGTTCCTACGACACTGGGTCCACCAGATCCTCCAATGAAAACATGGGAGATGGAAAGATCAGATAACTAATTGCCTTAAGCCCTGAGGCTATTTAAAAATCAAATAGCTTATTGCCCTGCAAAGAGCCGAACTCCTGCAGTTTGCAAGCTTGTGTAAATATAGAGAGATAAATGTTTGAGCATCTTTTTATGGTGTTTTTTTTTCCAAGTCTGTCAACAACACGTGGTGGGGGCAGGTAAAGGCTGCGTCACATAACTAAACCCCTCAGAGCCTAGAGGCTATTCATTAGGGCTGCCTCATTACGAGAAATGGATTGAGGGGTTTTTTTGCAAATAAATGAAATATTAGGTAAAGGTAAAGGTGACCCCTGACAATTAAGTCCAATCGTGTCCGACTCTAGGGTGTGGTGCTCATCCCCATTTCAAAGCCGAAGAGCCAGCGTTGTCCGAAGACACCTCCGTGGTCATGTGGCCAGCATGACTCTCCTTGCCGCAGCGCGTAGCATGCAGATGGAACACAGAGCGCTGTTTATCTTCCCGCAAGCGGTATCTATTTATCTACTTGCATTAACATGTTTTGGAACTGCTAGGTTGGCAGGAGCTGGCCAAGCAACGAGAGCTCACCCCGTCGCGGATTCGAACTGCCGACCTTTCGATAGACAGCTCATGGTTCAGCGGTTTAACCCACTGCGCCACCCGCTGGCCTGCTAAATGAAATATTACTTGTAAGTAAATAAATAAAACATTATTTCGTTCTAGATCACCTTTTTAATGTCTCATAAAGCTAGATGGGTCCCGATAGTCATTTTAAAAAGTGGGTCCCGGTGCTAAAAAGTTTGGGAACCACTGGTTCAGAAAAATCTCTGGAGATCTAGTCCCAGGGTGAGCGCAAGACCTCATGATGCCTGAGGCAGCATGCCAAATGCCAGTAGCGGAGCTACGCCGCCCCCTGTGACATCACGGCCGGATGTGACGTCACAGGGCCGGCCCCGAGGGACATCATCCGGACCTAAACATCCCTTGGGGGTCAGGCTTGGTGGGGGCCAAAACAAATGGCCGTGCTGAGGCAGCAAACGGCTTCTCCTGCTGTCTCTGAGCTGTTCCTCCACCTTTGCTGCTACCACCACCTGTAGCATCGCCACCACCTTCTCTGCTGCCCCGCCGCCATTTTCCTGTCACCGCCACCATTTTGTTGCCCTGCCGCCGGTAAGATGCCCCCGCGTGCCGCCTTGGGGTGGCCCACCCCCGCCCCTGTTCCTACAATACTGCCAAATGCTGCCCCCCCCTGTTACCCAATGATGTATCAGCCTCTTCTCCCCCCATTTTCCAATGTTCCTGCTCAGCACTCTCCTCCCCTCCACGTTTCCTCTTCCTGTCTGTCCCACTCTTCCTTTTCCAGAGAGAAAAGAGAAAGAGCAGTGGAGAAATGTAGGCAGACAGAGATGCCCCCCCCCCGTCACCAATATCTGCTGTTCGCCAGAGGTGACCACTTCAGTTAACCTCATGGATGGGCCAGCCCTATCTAGTCCTGAACCATTTTCTCTCTTTAAGGCAAAACCACCCAGACATCCTGGACTATTCACCATTCATCTGTCTAATGAAAGGAATGGCTGGCCAGCAGCATTAGTCCTTAGTGAGAAATTGGGCAGGATATTGTCTTCAAGCTTTTCTTCATACCTCCATAAGTCACAGAACTAGATCCTTTTTCTAATGAAAGGTGAACACTCAGGGCAGGGGCCTGAATATCTATTGGGAACCAGCCCCACACACACACACACCCAGGGGCTATAGCCCTGAACGAGCCCCAAATGACCCATTGCTGAAGAAGGGACCTGAAGGCAAATCTTTCTGATCCAAGAAGAACCACTCCACACCCTACAACATTTTGCTACACTTGAACTGGAAAAGATGATAAATTTAGAAAAGTAACTCTTTTATTTATGAAGTGTTTTTCCAATTATATGTTGTTTCCATCATTGCACTTTTGTGTTTATTTGGTGTTAACAGTCTCCAAATGTTGCCCAATGTCATTCAGCTGAAGAGGAGTGCAGAAGACTAATGTGAAGAAACTAGGAACGAATCCAAGGGGAGAGAAACAAGAAAAGCCAGAATTCAAGAAACAACCTGGGGTGCACATTTGCAGAGACGTTGCAAAAACATACAGTACTTACAGAGCTGCTGGATCAATTTGGGGGCAGGAATGATCTCCACATGTACCTATCCATTGTCCAAAATCCCCTATGTGACTGCTGGGGTTGTTATAAAGACCACAGCAACACAGATGAAAGACCTGGAATAGGGGGAGCAGTCACTGCCACCAGCTCTGAGACAGTTATCACAGGAACCAAGAGAGTCACTTCTGCTGTTACATCCATCTATATTTTTTAACAACTGGCAAGATAACATGGGTGTACATATTCACACAGCATGATACCATCACAGTGTACAGTGTGACTGTGATATGGTATTTATATGCATGGTGGTGCAGTGGGTTAAATCACTGAACCATGAGCTGTCGATCGAAAGGTCAGCAGTTCGATTCTGCGCGACGGCTCCTGCCAACCTAGCAGTTCGAAAGCAAGAAATTGCAAGTAGATTAATAGGTACGGTGTCACCGGGATGGTAACAGCGTTCCATGCGCCTCGGTGTTGAGTCATGCCGGCCACATGACCATGGAAATGTCTTTGGACAGCGCTGGCTCTTCGGCTTTGAAACGGAGATGAGCACCGTTCCCTAGAGTCGGACACGACTGGACTTAATTGTCAAGGGATACCTTTCCCTTTACCTTAATGTGAGGAATTGGGGGCAACTTAGACTCCATAACCACCCAAGCACCAGATAGGGAGCCTCATTCCAGGTGCTGGTTTTTTACTCTGCCCCATTCAGCAACCCCATGAGGCTAGCAGGGACTGCAGGTGGGCTGGGGTGTAGGGCCAGGGAGGCAGGTCATCAGCTGAGCCTCACTGGGCACAAATGGGCTCAGCTAGAAAAGGCCAAGTGGCCAGGTCAGGAAGACGGTCCAAGAGGGTGGAGACATGACGTTCCCCATCCTTCATCCAACTGGGATTCGGGACCCACCCCTCTAACTTGGGCAATGTTGGCCAAGAGCCCAGGACCTCTCTCTTGTAGCCCAACTGCTTTCGCCAGGGCTTGGCAGCCCTCTTGGGGAGCATAGGAAGGCACTTTCTGGACCAGGCCTTGGGAGGCCAGAAAATAGTGTTTCCACCCCTGCAGAGGAGGCCCCTGCCTATTGGCGAATTAACACCAAAATGCTCTGTGTAGCTCAGTGGTTCCCAAACATTTTAGCACCAGGACCCATTTTTTAAAAACAACACTCTATTGGAACCCCCTAGTATTATGAGACTTTAAAAAAAATCTAGAAAGAAATATTTTTATTTAATTACAAGTAATAATATCTTTATTTATTTACCAAAAAAATCGATCCATTTCTCATAACGAGGCAGCCCTAATGAATAGTCTCAAGGCTTGAGGGGCTTAATTATGTAACCCAGCCTTCACCTGCACCCACTACCTGTCATTGACGGGCTTGGAAAAAATGCACCAGAAAAAAGACGCTCAATGGATGCTCTGTTCATGGCCCAGCATAAATTGGGTTGTGACCCACCAGTGGGCCCCAACCCACAGTTTGGGAAATGCTGGTGTAGCTCATGCCAGAAATACCAGTCAGATGCACCCAGCAAGAAATTATTGATTGGGAGGGCAAACCTCCAGAGCAGCATGGAGACTTTGGGGAGATGCAATCCACCCAGGTTCCAGATTGTATTGGGATCTACAATAAAGTCTTCTGCTAGCAGCACGATTGTGGTAACCTATGAAAGAGAAAAATGTCCTGTTTTCTTTTGCATTCTCTCTAAGAGGGAATATACAGTACTCCATTTTATTATGGAATACTTTCCACATCTGATATGAACATCCTCATTTTCCATAAGGGAAAGGATTCTTTTCGTTCTCCAGCTGCTGATCGGTGAGCAAAGTGATGGGCTTGGACATTGGATACCTCTGAATGGCAACCATGTGGACAATGTCAGCCAAAAATAGAACGGTGGCTATTTGGGATTCTAGAGAATGACCATGGGATGATGGATTGGGGGGGGCACATAAGGAAAACCTCAAGGGATGCATGTTGATCTCTTACATTAGAAGATGCTTCATCTGGCAGAATGGAAAGCAAGCTAAAGCTCAGGCATTATGGCCAGAGCAAGTTTCCATTCCTTCAGATTGTGATCTGGTCACAAAGATTTTAGCAATGAAAAAGATAATAACCAGCAGGTGGCTATGAACAATTGTAGCAACCCCGGAAAGCAAGTATTCTATTTAATTCCCTGTGAATTCACTGTTCATTCTCTGCCATAAGACTATGCATTTGAATTCCCAGGCTTGCCTTTCAAATATGCCATACATACAGGCTTCCTTTCAGACTGAGAGGTCACAGAGAGAAAGAGTAGTCATGCTGAAGAGAATATTCACTTGGTGCTGTTATTCTTGTTCACTATAATTGTTTCTGTGCTAGTCAATTCAAGATCTTAAGGGCTGTTTGGTTTCACCCATGCGGCTGTCACATGCAGGACATCTGTTGCCTTATATCAGGTATCTAACAGTTGTTCTGCCATCTAGATTGCAGAGGGATGTGGATGAAGCGGGTGGTTATTTTTATGGCAGAGGTTGGGCTAGATGGTCTTATGGTCTCTCAGACGCTGTGATTCTATGATCAGTGTGGAGCATTGTTCTGTAGCAAAGACCCTTTATTATAATATCTGAATGTTGTTCTCTCGAAGTTAGAAGAGGAAACTGACTATTTTTCATCGTAACCTCTCCTCCACATGTACATTTCACACCCTTTCCTTCAACAAGGTGAGGAACAAAACTCTGGAGTCTCAAGTCCCTCCTCCAGCCCATTAGACAACTTTCTTCTCACAGATAAACACAAGAATCCAACTTCTCTGGGTTAGTCTATTTCACTGGACTACCAGGTCTGGGGACAGAACCCAGCATTTCGGTTTCGGTTTGCACTACCTCTTCTACTTTTCTCTCCCTACCTAGTTTTTTTTCCCTAATAGACCAACCTGAATATTTTTTTGTCTAATCTAGGAAACATAAATCCCAATACTGTAATGCACTAATGAGCACTGTTAGCAATAACACAGAGTTACAGACAAGCAATATAGAAAGAATTCCACTAGGTTTCAGATGAAGTTAATCCATACCAGAAGGAGTACTATTGTTTTATAGAAAACACACACTGCACAGCCCTGGGCATCAAGGGCCATTGTGACAGCCAAGCCTTCCCAGAATTGTTCTCCACTGTACACCCCCGCCCCCCCCTAACCACAGACATGCAAAGTTTCATACCAGACATTTAGCTGGATAACCATGACAATAGAAGCTAAAATACTGATGAGCTATTGATGCCTCCACCAACATTATAGGTGGTGGTGATAATGATACAATGTTTCAACTAATATCCTGCTCCCCCCAAAAGTCTAAGCTGAAGGCTCATTTGTTGTCCAGTTCAACTGCAGCATCAAGCTAAATGTGGATCAGAATAGAAGGGGTGCATTTTCTCTCTTTCCAAACAGACCCTCAAGAACCTTATTGATCAATGTGATTCTCATTGTGCTGCTTCAGAACTTTGCTAGAGTTTTCCTACAGTACTCTCAGTTTTAGGGGAACTTACCACTGGGGTCAGGGTGAATCAACTGTAAGGTCTATGCACTATACTATAGTATCAACTATTCCATGCTTTCCCTGTGGACAGGATTTCTTGAACCTATCCCATCCATTACCGATGTTTATCTATTAAAAAAAAAAAGATTCCAAGGATATATATCCTTGATTGAAAATTTGAAGGCAAGTCTAAAATGCTCATCTTTTCCAGAATTGATGCCAAATGTTTCAGAAATCTAGAGACACCTGGAGATTTGTGGAAATGTCTCAGAACTGAGCAGATGGTTTGGCCCCACGCTTAACTTTGAGGAAACATTTCTGGAAACACCAGAATTTGAAAGGATAGCACCATGCAACTCTTTACACCCTCACAGGGAGGGTGCCCTCCCTTATTTTAAATGATAAACTTGACTTGAATTGCTTGATTTCCAGACAATCCTCATCATAATAAGTGTTCCTTCTTTGGAGGCTCTCCAGAGGCTCTCCAGCTCCTTACATTCTATATACAGTAGACACAGCAGCTCCAAAATACCCCCTATTTCTAGGATTTTGATCTGCAACTCTGCGCTCCATGCTTTGATGTAGGGGAGGAAGAACCTACCTCATCTCAGCACTGGCAAAGTCTATGGCAGTTTCAAGATCCTGGTGATGATGAGTTGCTTCCAGGGTCGCCCTGAATATTCCAGTAAACCGAGTTATGCTGAATGATTTTTGCCTTTTCCAGTGGATTAGTTCGTCTGCATCTCTGCTTGGATTAAGGACCAGTGATGTCACAATGAAATGTGATCCCCTGTCTCAGCCCTCTCCACTCCCCTCCCTCCCTCTCCAGAGAGAGAGAGAGAGAGAGAGAGAGAGAGAGAGAGAGAGAGAGAGAGAGAGAGAGAGAGAGAGAGAGAGAGCTTGATTTGCCACTAACCTTGTTTTCATGCTGAATGGCCACAAGTGGAGCCCATCAGCAGCCGCTCTCTCTGCTCCTGACTCTGTGCTCCTTTGAGAAACCATAATTGTAACCAGACCCCTTTCTCACTGCCTTCTTGGGGAAGAAGCTTCTGGACAAGAAAGCTCGGTTTGATTGGACATATACTAGAACTGAATATGACTGGCAGGCAACCAGGGGTTCTTGGGGGGGGGGGCATACGTGCCTGATTTTCCAAAACAAAATATCCCACAGCTGAGAGCACCCGGACACTTCCCCCCCCCCATGTGCCCCCTTCGGCTTGGTGTCAAGAAGACCTGGGGAAAAGACGCTGAGTTACCTTATTACAACAACTGATTTTTTGAATCAAACTAGACAAGGCATGAAATGGATTCTTGTATTTTTGTCTCTTTAGTTTTGTGTAATCACAGCTACAGGGTCCCCCAGTGTAGATTGGTACTGCACTGGGAGGAGGGATTTAACCATTTTCCCTGGTAGCATCCTTCCCAAAGCTGCTGTTTGTCCTGGGAGGAGAAAAGATATGAACGCAAGTAGCAGCTTCTGTTCTACAGCAAATCGCAGCTTTCAGGAGGACGATTTTCAAGGGGAAATAGCAGGAGGGAAAGAGTTTTTGTGTACATCTTTTGTGAAAGATGCTGTGTATTATCTAACATTAGAGAGCCAGGATCGTGTAGTGCAGCCTCCAGTACCACCTCCAGTGCCAGCCTCCATCGAAGTACCACCTGAAGTAGGCGCTTACTTCCAGGTTTTCGGACACTGGAGGCCATGCCGGAGACTGTAGAACACAGGCAAGAGGCTCCGGGTGGGCGCATGGGCCATTTTAAGCACTCCTGAGAAGCTTGGCCAAAGGCAGGAGACTTTCGAGAGTGAAAACACGGTACTGAAAGCACCACATTTTTGCAGGGTTGTGGGGGTTCTGGCAGGGGTCCCGGTAGTCCCAATACCACCAGAAGTACCCAAAAGTACCACTGATGGCACACATGCCACCAGTTGAGAACCCCTGGTGTAGTAGTTTTGGAGTTGGACTTGGACCTGGAAGATCCAGGTTTAAATCCCCGCTCAGCCATGAAGCTTCCTGGGTGACCTGGGCCAGTCACTATCTCTCAGCCTCACCCAGTGGTGTCACTGCTGCGTGGCAGGGGGGGTGGGACGCTGGGGGTGACGTGCTGGGAGGGGGTGATGCGCCAGGAGAGTGATGCGCCAGGAGTCCTGGCACATCACCCTCCTGGCATGTCATCCCCGGGAAAGGGTGACGCACCAGCAGGCCGAGCCGCATCTTCTTCAGCGGCTTGGCCGCTTCTAAATAGGCCTGGCAAGGCTTCAAGCAGTGCATGCGCACAACGGCACTTGAAGCTTTGCCCTCAGAAGGGCCGAACGAAGACACGATTGCGTTTTCGTTTGGTCCTTCTGAGGGCAAAGCTTTAAGCGCCGTTGTGCGCATGCACTGCTTGAAGCCTTGCCAGGCCTACTTAGAAGAGTCCGAGCCGCCAAAGAAGACACGGCTCGGCCTGCCAGCGTGTCACCCTCTTCCGGCGCGTGGGGTGAGTACCGGAGGGTTGACGTGGTTGTGGGGGTTGTGGGGGGTTGACACAGCTGTGGGGGGTGGGGTGACGCAGCTAGGGGGTGGGGTGATGCGCCAAGCCGACTGACCCATTGCCCGGGGTGACGCGCCAGCTCATGACGCCGCTGGCCTCACCTACCTCACAGGGTTGTTGTGAGGACAAAAGGAGGGAAGGAACTATGTACACCACCCTGAGCTCCTTGGAGGAAGAGTGGTATAAAAATGTGAAAAATAAATAAACATTAGGTTTATTAGACCAAGGTTAATACTGTCTACATTGCTGCCTGCATTAGTAGCCATAGTTCTGAATCCACCTTCCCCTTGACTCTCCTGGGCAGCTGTGCAACCTGCCTTTCTACCCACTCCTGCAAGGCCAGTTCCTGGTTGGGGATGCTGATGTTTGGCTGGAGAGATGGCAAAAAGATAGACAGGGGGGGGAGGAAGAGGGGGGGCTCATCAGACGCTGCTGAAGTTGGTTTTATGACAGCTGCTTTCCCGTGCTGCCATTTCTTCCATTTTGTTTTTAAATTATGTTTTTGTTGGTTATATTTTTTGTTTTGAATTATTTTCAGAAAAGTGGAATAATCATCATCACTAGCCCTGACTTTGAAATCCACCCACCCAAACTAGCCCCTTCCAGCTGCACTAACTCAGAGCAATCCTCATCCCCAAAGGGTCCCCATTACATTACTGACAGTGCATTGTGAGGAACAGGAAAGAAAGGAAAGGGTTTTTCTAATATATATCCAAGATGGGACCCTGAAATACAGATAGGAAACTTTCATTACGGTGGCAGTTATTAGAGTGTCCAGAATCCTGCCAGAGAAAAAGGCCTAAAACATGAGAAAAGTCCAAATGGAATCATGGGGCTTCCCAGCTAAAATGAAGAAAGTGTCGTTTTTCAGAGCGTTGGGAATAATCCAGGTGTAAGATTCACTTTGATGGGCCAAGCAAGTGCCACAAAGGCAACACAGAAGATAAACAATGAGAAAACATGATGGAAAACATGGCCTTCTGCTGTAAACCTTCTACAAGTCACAGATTTGTCCTGCAATTACACAAAGGTAGAGGTCGTGGGTGGCGCAGTGGGTTAAACCGCTGAACCATGAGCTGTCGATCGAAAGGTCGGCAGTTCGAATCCGTGACGGGGTGAGCTCTCGTTGCTTGGCCAGCTCCTGCCAACCTAGCAGTTCCAAAGCATGTGAATGCGAGTAGATAAATAGGTACCGCTTGCAGGAAGGTAAACAGCGCTCTGTGTTCCAGCTGCATGCTATGCGCTGTGGCAAGGAGAGTCATGCCGGCCACATGACCACGGAGGCGTCTTCGGACAACGCTGGCTCTTCGGCTTTGAAATGGGGATGAGCACCACACCCTAGAGTCAGACACGACTGGACTTAATTGTCAGGGATCACTTTTACCTTTAGCTTAGAGGAACTATGGGAGATAACTCTGGATTGCCTGTGTTTTGTGCCTGAGATTGTTTGCTTCTGTCCCCTCCGGGCAGGAAGAGTCACCCTTTCTTGTTCTGTTCTTCCCTTTAAACACTCAAGGCATTGTCCCTCTTGGCTCATACACACAAACAACCTCCACATTTTCTTTGTGCAAGGAAGTATTTATTTTTTCACCACAGGTCATCTCCAGTGCCTTGGCAGGAGGACGAGTATCAGAAGGGCAGCTAGACACAGTTGGGAGACTGGCAGCTCGGTCAACTTATTGAAAAACATGTTTACCCTGCCTTTCCTAACGCAGTGGAAAAGCTCAAAGTAGCTCAAACAAACAAGTCAATAGTTCAAACAAACACAATAAGTCAATATCAAAGGCAATGTATCAGGCAATAAAATATCAGGCAATATAAACAATAAAACAAAACAAACAGAGCAGCCAATATAACATCAAGAACAAACACAACCCACACAGCAGAAAACACGCTATCAATTCGTGATGGCACAAAAAAAGTCTTAATTCCCCCCCCCCCATTTGGAACATCAACAGAGCAGGGGCAATAAGAAGGGAGTTCAATAAGGCAGGGTGCCACAATAGAGAAGGCCCTGTTGCAAGTTCCCATCACCCATATTTCCAGTGGTGATGGCACCACCACCAAGCTTCCCTAGATGATCTCATGGAATGGTCAGATACATACAGGGAGAGGTGGTTCTTCACGTATTGAGGTCCCAAACTGTTAAGGGCTTTATGTCATCACCAGCACCTTAAATTTTGCCTGGAAACATACCAACAGCCAATGAAGATGGTACAACAGGGTGTGACATGGTCATAGCCCCCAGCGCTAGCCAATAATCTGGCAGCTGCTTCTGTACCAACTGCTGTTTCCAAACAGTCTTTATAGGCAACCCCACTTTCAGTGCATGAGAACAGTCCAGCCAGTGCCACTTACTCTCCTGGTGCCACGAACATGCCTTATGGCACACCAGGCCAGCAGAGCGCGCACCTTATGGTACCTAAGGCCGGCAGAGCATGCTCTCCGCTGGCCTATATATAGGCAGGATTGCGTCCTAAACTGGCTAAAGGTGCTTCAGATCACAGCCATCATCTCGACATCCAGGTTCAAAGCCAGATCCAGGAGCAACCCCCTCCCCCCAAACTGTGTACCAGATCCTTCAAGGGGAGTGCAACTCCATTCAGAACAGGTTGACAATCCAATTCCTAGGTCGCAGGTCTCCTAGCTAATAGCACCTCTTTGCAGCTTGTTAGCCCTCATCCAGCCCATCACCAACTCCAGACAGCAATTCAGACCTTCCAGAGCCTCCCTAGCTAAAGATGGACACGAGATACAGCTGGGTGTTACCCACATATTGGTCACTGTCACTCTAGCCATCTGTTCCAAGAAAGATGTTCCCCTTCATTGCTATGAGCTCAGTGGTAGAGCATCTATGTACACCATAGCATCTAACTCGGTGGTAGAGCATCTTCTTTGTGTGTAGACAGTCCCAGGATCAGTCCATGGCTGGGCTAGGAAAGATCCCTCCCTGAGACCCTGGGGAGCCAACACCAGTCAGCACAGACAATGCTGAGCTAGAAGGACCAATGATCTGTCTCAGTATAAGGCAGCACTGTGCATTCATATGTCCAGAATTACCGGGGGGGGGGGGGGGGAAAATAAAAGCAGTAAGAAATCTCTGATCAGAGTGCCAGCCCCTCCAGTCAATGCAAAATGCTTTCTTTCCTTGCCAATCATCTGGGTGATATCTAAATAAAAAACCATTTCTCAGACTGCGCATTGTGTGCTGTCTGCTGCACGGGCTTGCAGACATTGAGCCATGGCATGCTCTGGTGGATCAGCAGACCATAAAGAGTCTGTTGACTGTGGAAATAAGTATCCTTCCCCTTCCAAACAAGGTCTCCCTCCCGCACATTAAACTTTCCTTCGCCAGGTGGTAGCAGTCTTAGTGCATTGCCATGCACTGGGAATCTGCTTTGGATGCAGTTCTCATCTGCTGTGAGGCCATAAACAAGCTTGCCTCAAGTCTCTCATTCTTACAACAAACCGGGGGTTGCACTGTGAGTGGTTGTGATTTACAGCATTGCTGGTCAATTCATAAATCTCCAGCCTCTGCCATTTCACCAGCCTTAGCTCACTGCTCTGTAAGCAGAAATTGCTCTATATGTTTTCTTGGCAAACTCCCAGAGATCTGAGGAAATGAGCCGACAAGTCTGCCTCCTGCCAGCACCTGATTTGGAACCTCTTCCTATGCAAACACAGAGAAATCCCAGGGCTTTCAGCCAAGAAAACCAAACACAGACTTTTTATTCATTGTTAGTTTTATTTCTTCAAGCACTTCATAGAGGGAGACTGGGTGGCTCTGGGCTCTGGAAAGCAACATGACAGAAAAGTAAGAGCATAGCCACAGGCATCATTGGACAAGCGGGATAACTAATTAGCTCGAGGTATGTGCACCACTACAATAGTATCTTCATTTCAGAATACTGAACATTCCAGCATTCATTTTAAAGAATGCATTTCTAGATCTGATGAAAATATGTGGATAGTTTGTTAATGACTTGGTATTCTGGTTGCTGGGATTTCCAATGGAAGGACCTGGGATTTTTTTTTCACACATAATCAAATAAACCTCTCTCATCCCCTCCCCTAATCCAACAATGATCCATTAGCCATGATTCTTTCCCTGACATTTCTCCCAGTGAGAGGGCCTGGGGCAGGGATGTTCTTATAGGAAGGCCTTATTCAGTGGTCCACCCATAAATTCATTCCCAACCACTTGTGGGTACTGGTGAATTGGCTCCTAATTTATTCCATTGCTAGAATGTAGTTTTGTTGGTGAAAAATTCGAGTTTCCCACCTACTACACCCTACCATCAAGCCTCCTGCAGGAGATCTATGTCTATTCAAAAGAGCAGTTATGGGGCAAAATGAGGGATCACCAAGGTTATCTATAATGAATTCTCTAGGACATGCACTTTGACATCTTTTCAGCATCAGGCAAATACCTTTTTTTATTTTCCCGGGCCTTTTAAATTCTGGTGAGGTTATTCTATGCTGCAATTTTATCTGCTCTTTTAAAATTGTTTTGTCTAATGATATTTTAATTAATCTGTTTGCTTCTATTGTCTTATTGTGTAACCACTCAGAAACAAAAAATACCTGATATTGAAAGGTAGGATATAAATGTATTACTAAACCTATAATAAAGAGCATATAACAACCACAATAACTTCCATTTTGATAGTGAGGAAGACTTTCCAGAATATAAGAATTGATCTGGAGGTTGAGCTGTCGCTTTGCCTGAAAAAGCTAAGCAGGATCAGTTACTTGGATGGGAGACAGAAGTCGCTGGCATGTCTGTGTGGAGGAATGGAGTGTGGAGGAGTCAGCTGGCAGAAAAAGGATGACATCCTTGAGAAACCTATCTGAAGCTTGGTTTGCAGCTGCCTGCGAGAGCTTGGAAAGTGCAAGCGCCGGCAGCCAGGATGACAACTGCACTATGAAGGGAAACACCTGGAGAAATGTGGAGGTTCTATGAGATTGTCTCATGGAATAATACTTGTAAAAATCTCATTGAAAAATGGATTTATGCTCAGTCTGCCTATGTAAACCAGCTTGAGTCTATTGAGAAAGGCAGTATAGAAATATCATACATACATACATACATACATACCGGTACATACATACATACATACATACATACATACATACATACATACATACATACCGGTACATACATACATACTGGATTCAGATCAGTGACTCATTGAACTATTCAACATTCTAACAGCTGCAAGTCAGTTGCCCCAGAAATACTCATATCATGTAGGTATACCATGGCATACTTCCTCCTGCTACTTCATATTCAGTCCCTTTTCCCACAATTCCTAGCAGCATAGCACTTTCTTTTTCATAGCACTGCCTGATGTTTCTGGATCAGAGGTGGCTTCAGCCTTGAAGAACAAATGTGTTAAGAAGAGGAGAAAGAGAGGCAGGTGACAGAGGCAGTGGGATAAATATGATAGGAGGTGAGAGATGGAGAGGTTCCAGTCTGCCTGAAAGTTGGGGCATCTGACCTGGAAGCTTTTCCCATTACTCCAACGCAGTGGACCCCCTGCTTTACTATGTTAATCCATTCCCAAGACACCATTGTATTGTGAAACTAGAACCCAATAAGAATAACACATTGTTGTTGTTTTTATCATTTGTCCAAAGACTTTGGAAGTTGACGTTTCTGCTACAGAACTAAGCTATATCCCTCTCCAAAAGGTGATTTAAAAGGTGACTACTGCACTCTTTAGGGGTCATGGTTGTCAGTTTACAAAATGCTGTAAATATAAAACACAAGTTACAAAGCTGTATCCTTCCCTCAATACATACAGCCACAATGTTAAAAATGCTGCTACCAGCTGAGACACTACCTAGAAGGCTTGCATTTGCATCAGCGTTATATCCTTCCCTCCAGATACACAGCCACGACGTTAGATCGCTGCTGTTGGCTGAGATGCTACCAAACGCTTGCATTCGCATTGCTGATTGGTTTATCCCTCACCCACAAGGTCTTGTTAGTGGCAATTGTGGGCCCATTGTAAAGTGAATCACATTGTGAATCTTGTTTTACTTAAGGAGAGTCCATTGTAAAGAGATTTCATTGTAAAGTGAACGCATTGTAAAGCAGGGGTCCACTGTATGTTCAGGGGCTCGTTGTTTTGATTACTCCATGGTGAAACAAGGAATGAACTCTGTGCATGATTCAAGGCTCTCTCTGCTATTATGTCACATGCTTCCAACTGGAAATGGAGACAAGTTCTCAAGTTGAGCCTAGCACAACTGAAGTCCTGCTGATCTGTTGTTCTATCTTCATGTCAAATCATAGAACATATTCTACGTGGACAAGAGAGGGACATACCTATGCTGCAAACATTTATTGGTTTCATACTTTAAGGTTCATTGCTCTCCCCAAAGAATGCTAGGAGTTGTGATTTGGGGAGACTGCTGAGAATCCTGACATGTAGAGATGCCCCCGGATAGAACTGCAGGGTCCCATGAGCCCCTCGTAAATGAGCCACAGTTCCCAGGGTGCCCTGCAGAGAGAGAATGACTACTGAACTAGTTGAAGCTTGTAATGCAGACACTGTATATCCACAGCTAGGCCTCGCGATGGTCCTTGCTGGCCTAATATCTCCAGCTGTTGCCAAAGACAAGGAGCCAGCCGAAGCAACTGCTCTCATCCCATTCAGCGGTTCATGTTCTCTGCCTGAGCTATTTGCAGCAGCTGTAAGCAAGGGACCTTTGCCTTGCCTTTCTTGGAATATTTTCTGAGCTGACTTCCCGTCAAAAATTCCCCTTTCAGCAAATTCTTTCAGGAACCATTCTGCCTTCGGCCGCCAGCCATACTTGCCTTTCCCAGGCTTCCTCTCAGAGGACCAAGAAACACTCAAAGGCGGGTTAGGATTGGCCAGTGCTAAGCTTGAGCAATTCCACCCCACTCCCCTCCTTTTCTCATTGGGAAAGCTGCTTTCGAGGCACCTTTCCCTTTCCGCCAGTGCCCGATTCTCTCCAGGCCGTGAGTTCTCATCAGTGAAACGTCCTCATCAGTGTAGGAGGTGAAGGTTTGTATCACAATGTGCTATATTTAGAAGGTGCTGCTTAAGTAGTATTGGCAAAAGATCCTGCCACAGGCTTCTTTCAGTCCACAGGTATGTTCAAATGGCCTCCACGCCATGGAAACCCTGCTTTGTTTCCCAAACCTTTGGGTGCCTGCTGGGACTAACACAGACTCAGCACTACATGAACAGTAGCCAGCATTTTCAGTGAGCTCATTCCCAGCCAAGCCACGAGAGGCTCTTGCAGCATCTGACTGGACCCAGAGTGTACCAGAGAGGCATCATCGTCACTAGGGGACATGTCACCCTAGAGCGGGGGCGTGCACATCACCCCTGCCCTAGGGTGACACTTACCCCCGCTGCTGCTGCCAGCTGCTAAGAGCGTCCGCCCTGTCTGGCGGTCCGGAGCCTTCTGAGAAGGCCCAATGCGTCGACGTGTCATTTATTAGCTTTTTTGCGCATGCGCAGACCGTTTCTGAGGGCAAGGGCTGCCCTTTTGCCCTCAGAAACGGTCTGCGCATGCGCGAAAAAGCTAATAAATGACGCGTCGACGCATTGGGCCTTCTCAGAAGGCCCTGGACCGCCGGACAGGGCGGATGCTCCGAGGCCTTCTTCCGGCCTCGGAGCCTCCACACGGAACAGGGGCGACGCCCCCCGGCGGCCCGCCCCGCGCGCAACGCTACAGTGACGCGCCTGACCAGAGGTTCTTGCAGGGCACATATGGGATGGATGTTGCAAGGAATCACTACCATCTTTGCCCTGATGCACAGCAGAAAAGAGATCCCGTAAAAACATGTATATACAGTATTTACATGGATTTTGTGTGCAAAAGAGACAAAAGCAGAACCAGAGTTGGTACCGGGTTGCAAAGGGCCCTGGAGGATAGCTTTGAGCTGGGTCTCCAGTGGTGTGCTGGGCCACGTCCCCTTCACAATGGCGCATGCAGGCGCACATTGGGGCCCCATCCCCGCATGACTGGCCAGCAGCGGTACAGAGCACTTTGCAGTGACTGTGTTGGCCTTTGTCTAGGCTTACCATTCGTCCCGGTTTTGCTGGGACCGTCCCGGTAATCGGGGTCGATTCCCGGTCTGGTCCCGGGGGACGAATGGGCGCCGCCATCTTTTTTTTTATTTTAAACTTACCGGGCAGCATCTTGGATCACGAAATCTCACGTGAGCCAAGATGTTGGCGCCCAAATCTCGTGAGGGCATCATGCCCTCACGAGATTTGGGTGCCGACATCTTGGATCACGCGAGATTTCGTGATCCAAGATGCTGCCAGCGCCCGGGAAAGTTTCAAAAAGAAGAAGATGGCGGCGGCTAGCGGTTGTCCGCCCGCTCTCTCACCGGCATGGAGCCAGTGAGGGAGCGGGCCAACCGACAGCCTGCAGGCTCGCGCGGCGTGGGCAAGCAGGCTGCGATCCCCGGTCTCCCAGCGGCACCGCATCGGAGCCGCTGGGAGACCGGGCGGGCCAGCCTGCTTGCCCGCGCGGCGCAAGCAAGCAGGCTGCGACCCCCAGTCTCCCAGCGGCACCGCATCGGAGCCGCTGGGAGACCGGGCAGGCCAGCCTGCTTGCCCGCGCGGTGCGAGCAAGCAGGCTGCGACCCCCGGTCTCCCAGCGGCTCCGATGCGGTGCCGCTGGGAGACCGGGCCAGCCAGCCTGCTTGCCCGGGCGGCGCGAGCCTGTCGGAGGCTCGCGCTGCCCGTGCAAGCAGGCTGTGCTTCTCCCGGTGCCGCTGCGAGTCTCGCAGCGGCACCGGGAGAAGCACAGCCTGCTTGCACGGGCAGCGCGAGCCTGCCGGAGGCTTAAGCAGGCTGTGTTTCGCCGGGTGCCTGCTTGCCGCCGGCCCCAGCAGCAGCAGGACAACCAGCAGCAGGACGACCAGCGACCAGGTAAGTCGCATATTTTTAAAATATTTTTTAAAAGAAATATTAATTATAAGATAAGAATATGGTTGCCATTAGCAATCTAGAAAGTTGTCTTCCATGGAGTCAGACTACTGGCCCATCTAGCTCAGCGTTGTCACCATCAACGGTTAGCAGTTCTTGAGGATTTCAGACAGGAATTTTCTCTTCCCTACCTGGAGATCAGATGCCAGGGATTGAACCTGGTCCCACCTGTATGCAAAGCCAATACTCTTCTGCTGAGCTGCATTCCCTCCCTTCTAGCATGTGACAAACAGTCTTTCTTTGTGGTCGGGTTTTTTAAACAATCGATGTAGATTTCTTTCCCATTAGTCATTCACAGTCTGCAAACCTTCCCGCACACAGTAGATTACCTCTAATTTTCTGAGCACTCAAATCGCAGTGTTTTGCACTTGGGAAAACACAACGCTTCCCCAAATAAGACATTTATTGTGTTTGTGAATATGGCTGCTCAGGCATTGAGCTCCTATTTCAACACTTCCTAGGAAAGGCGGCGAAAAAACGGCAGCTATGAAGCCATAGCATATCGATGGCAGACAGGAGGAGGCCTAGATGGCACAGCAGGTCATGAGAGTTTGTGGCACTCCTGGACCGGAACATGAGGGTTCTCCAGCTGGCTGTGGCATAGCATCACTCAGGCATGCACTCCTGTGTGCATCTACCATGCTGAACAACTACCGGTACCTGGCTGGCTCAGTGGACTGGAAGAAAACTCTACCAAGGCAGAGGGCAAGGCCTACATACACTAAGTGTGTAGGTGCGCATTACAGAGGCTTTATCTCACTTGACTGGTGGCAGACTTGTTGAAAAACGGGTCACCACAGCCACACCACACCACAGCTCTGCATTCACACAGGGACCAGAGAAACCATTGCTTGCCAAGCAACATCTTCCAGGTTTACTGAATTGTAGAAAGCATATCTTGACTGATACCCAGAGTTATCCAACTCCTAGGAAGATCTGAAGAGATGAATGAGACAAAGATCACAGTGGACTGTGCAGAAAGAAAATGCCACCAAAATTCTACAAGTGCTAGGAACGACTATTATTTCGGCTGTATGTAGCACTTCCAGTCTGCAAAGTGCTTCACAATCTTCACATGATTCACCCTTTCTTCAGACCTGAGAAGGGTGTCACCATTATTCTCATTTTACAGGTGGAGAACTGTGACTGAGGGATAGTGACTTTCCCCAGCCGTACACTGAGGGCTATATGTTTGCTTCCCTATCTCGCTGCTGCTTCTTTTCTTTTTAACCCCGCAAGCCTTTTTTCTTTCTTTCATCAGATGCAAGATGCTTCAGCATTCGGTTCCCTGCTGACTCTCCAATTACTGGTTGGTTACACCAGCTATCTGTTAAATTATCATTTAAGCACAGAGGCTATTGAAATGCATCTAGAGGTGCTCAGGAATGCAGTGAGGCAAAGCAGTGAAGATGGGATTTGTTCAGTCAAATGGTAGGGGACAGAGACAGAGGCAGTTTGTGCCTGAGAACGCAGGAACATGGGTCACAAGTCACAAGAAAACCCGATGGTTATTCACTCAAGCAGGACCACATCAGAAGAGATACACAACCAGGGTCACATCTGTTTTTATCCTGAGTTGATGGAACACAGAGTCACGAATCAGGTCTCACAGATGCAAGTCCAATTCTCCATTTTACATTGTATAACGGCCATTGTACAGTCAATTGTACCCCCTTTTACACAAACAGAGAGAGAGAGAGAGAGAGAGAGAGAGAGAGAGAGAGAGAGAGAGAGAGAGAGACCTTGAGTAAGAATTAAGTTGGAAACCTGCAAAAGTGTGTCTTTTACACAGCATTGTTCTCTTCATACCTTACCGTGTAGTAATGTTGGGCTCACTAACTGGCTCTCGTTCCAATAATGCTGCACTGTCCTTCACATGGAGGCTAAATGAGAGGAAGTGGGAATTTGAAGGCTCCAGAACAAGCAAGTGAGCACCTGGTGTGCTGCTTCCACTCCCCCCAAGGTTCCCTCGGGTCTCCAGTTGCAATTTGTGTTTTCTCTAGAGACCTTCTCCAAGTACTACTATGAAGCAGCCACAAAAAGCTTTAGGGTGGATGAGACCAGCTCCACTTCATTTCATGTCTGGCTAGAAGAGAAGACAGCCTGGCATTAACTGTAAGTGCTACAGACAGCTGAAGCATTTCTAACACAGAGACACCATTTGAAACGCACGGATCACATCAGGAACTACTTCTGAGGTTGGAAAAACAAGGAGTACATTTGCCATACATGTCTGCTATTGTGGCTACATCTGCAGTCAACAAAGCAGGCCAAGACTGCAAGCAGATGTGGTTGGATTGCCGCCCTCAGCATGAAAATCACATGTTAGGGCCTTCCTTGGCAGCAAGACCCCTTTGCTCTCAAAGTGGACACTGACATGCACACCCCAGGAAGCAGCCCCTTAGCTGACAAACACAGCGGAATGAGACAAGGACACTGCTGAAAGGGGAGAGAGGAACGTTCAGCAAACACTATGACTTGTTGTGCCCCAAGCCTCAACCCCTCCCCTGCCAGCATAACTAGCATTGCACTGGCTGGCCGGAGGGTGCTTGAAGGCAATCACAAAGCTGCCTCTGCTGACAAGAGCAAGCAGACCTGCTGACAGGGAGGCCGGAGTGGCCTCCCTCCCGCATGCCGGCAGGCCCACAGACAGAGATCCTCCGAAGCAGGTAAACCCACGCAGGCGGTTGGAGGGAGGCAGGGAGGGGGTTGAACAGGGCAGGGGGTGGGTAGAACAGGGCGATGACAGGGGAGGAGGCCGGATCAGGTCCAGGAAGGGGCGGGATCGGTGACGGCACACATTGAATCCCCACCCCCTTCCTGGACCTGACCCACCTTCCTGGGTCAATGTGGATTTGTGCCAGCAATTGAGCTGGCACAGGTCCGAGATGACGCATAGTGGCTGCTTGGGCTTACCCTGAGGAGACCTCCAGCAGCTGAAAATCCCCCATGGGATACAGTGGTAGCCACACCAGCACCACTGCATTGCCATGTGGGGATTGGGCTGACCACCATGTAAGAAAGGTTGTCTTTCTTACTTTCAACTTGCACCTGATATTGATAGATACCGACATTATAGGATATCACTGGCGTCACTGCAGGGGGGGGCGGAGCTCTAAGTTCCGCTGAGGCTCCGACCCTCCGTTACACCGGAGCACGAAGTCCCCCCCCCTCACCTTCGTAACCATTCAAGGCGGTGAAAGCAGCTCTGCCCCCCCCCTGCAGCGCCGCTAGTGTAGGATATCAAATGACATTAAGAACACAAGAAGGGCTTGGTTGGGTCAGGTCGAAGGGCCATCCAAGCACCAGCATCCTGTTCACCCTGGTGGCCAAATGCCTCTGAGAACATCACAAGAAGAATACAAAGAAGACAACAGCCCTCTTCCACTGTGGTATCCCAGCAGATGGTACTCAGTGGTGCACTGCTCTGAATCTGGAGCTTTCTTATGGCCATTATCATTACTATCCTCCATGTTGCCTCTGTTTAGCAGCATCCTGGAGTTCTAAATGTGAACATGCAAGCGCTGGGACAAAGTGTGCTGCCTTTCCCCAGATCCACTGAGCCTGGACAGGACAGGGTGAATGGAGAGAAGCATAGTCATGCTTGTATGTAGGCTGGAACATTCATACACTCACCTCTGTCCTTATTTTTTTCCTTCCACGAGTATTAAAGCCCCATTTTCCCAACCCCAGAGTCTTCCATGTGCAGCTCCCATGCTTCAGGTGTCTCCTTTCTCATTCCCTTCTCCCATTCCTTACATCATCTTCCAGTGATGTAGACCTGAGTCTATTGACTTGGACTTGAGTCAGACTCAAGTCGAATCAATTACTTGACTCGGTGATTGTAAAAGACTCAACTCGAGACTTGGAGCCTTTTACGACAAGTCAAATTTTATTCAGGTTTAAACCTGTTTTCCCCATTAAATAGATAAGGGACTCACAACCAAAGACTCGGGGACAAAGACTTGGGACTTGACTTGAGACTTGGAGTCAGAGACTTGATCCACATCCCTGTCATCTTCTCTGGGGACATTTCTGCACTACAAATATGCCTTTCCCTCACCAGCTCCTCTCTCCTCCCTTTATGGCGAGAAAACTCTGGGTTTTGTTGTACTCATGATGCACCGTGTGCACTGTATAGACAGCATAGGCAGGGCCAGCTCCACCAGGAAACAGGGTGAAGACCTGTTTGCAATTTGGTTTGCCCTTTGAGCGGCAAACTATGGGCCAGTTCTCAGAGGTATCATGGCAGTAAACCTCGCACCCTTGACGTGGAAGGCAAAATGGCACCATGCTGCGAGTAGGAAAAGGGGGGAGAGCTTTGAAAGAAGAAAGTAATAGGGGTGCATGGGTTTAATATACGAAAAGAGAAGGGAGGGGGCACCATTGGATGGTCTGTTGCAGTCATGAGCAGCACAGTCCCACACGACGAGGACTGAAAAAAAACACCCAGGTCAATATCAGAGCAAAGCTTCCTCTATAGGTAAATCACCCACTCTTAGACCTATTTTTCCAGCTCTGCAACTCTTCAGTTCCATAATGGCACTTTGGAAGTGCTGTGGAAGCCCTGCCATCTGAACAGCAGCTTCCTCACCGTGAAGGTCTGTCTGCTGCTGCTGGGATGAATGAGTTAAACTTGTTCTCCTTTTGAAATGGTTGAACAGAACTTTGTTTTCAGAGCAGCATTTTTGCTGAGAAGGGAATGCCACTGAAGTGGAGGGAGGGAGGATGGAAAAAAGAGAACGAGAGAGAGAGAGAGGCAGCCACCCCCTTGGGAGGGCATTAATCCATCCAGTGCAATGGGCTGGGAACCCTGCACAACAGGAAAGCTATTGAGAGGTGAAGAATGCATTCACAGAGGAGTTTTGCAGGCTTTCTGCACACCCTGCCAAAAGGGGTAAATCCTTTCTCTGGGCTGGGTCTAGACAAAACATCTGTGCAGCCAAGCAGCCCATGTGCGATGCCAACCAGTTCTCCATTAACATGCCTGCTGGCTTCCATCCCCGGCTCTTCAAATGAAAGCATGTGCAACATAGTTATCCTTCTTCTGGTCTCTAGGGCTGGGTAGCTCAGAAGCAATCATTTCTTTTCTTCTCTTCGAGGTAGGGTCGAACCAAAACTAAGGTGCCAAACATGAAATTACCAAAACATGACCGTAAATAAAAATTTCGTGTTTATTGAAAAAGTATCTTCCATCTTCAATGGTTTCCAGAACGTGTTGTGAACACATTTGCATTGTTGCAGTGTTTCTCTTCTTGATGCCGTTTTCCATTTGCTTCTTCACCCTCCCAGCTCCCTTTCCCTACATTGCCATTTTATCCTACTCGGCTATGGCAATTCACATGATTTGCTGATCATGCCGCGAAGCTACAATCTGATGTGAGGATATTATAAATGGTTGTCATCAAAATCATGTGGGTTGCCACAGCCAACTGGTTGATAGAAGGGCAGGCAGTCCTTTAATTACAGGGGGATAGAGAGGGCCTGGTCTCCCTATCTTTTGTGACGGCCCCTGGAGAAGGCTAGGGGGAACATAATTTGGCTAAAAATTGAGGCAATCAGGAATGAGGCTAGTGAATTTCATTAAGCATCACTTTTTGCCCCAATAATTCAAGGCGGGGGGGGGGGGGAATGAGGCCAAGGATTCAGAGCTCACAAGAAGTAAGCAAGGTGAACAATGTACATTTTCAGTGAGGTGTTTGCTTTTTCCCAGTAATTTGTTCAAGGGCATTTAATGTGTTGCCACCAAAGTGAATATCAACATTAAGGAATATTAATTGCAACCCAAACTAAAGGTCAATGGAGTGCTGAGGGAAGGTACCGACTACCGAGTTACCAGATCTGAGCTCTCTCTGCATGAGAATGGTGCAAAGGACCAAGCATGCATCAAGGCAACTGGATCCTGTGCAAACCAGGTAAAAACCAACTTTGCACTGCATAGCCCACATTTCCCCTTTACTATACAAGCCATCAGCTCTATGTGAGTAAAAACAGGGGCTAGAATGCTACAGTCCCGCTCAAATTGGCCCAAATTCTCAACATCAAAGAGGTCCAATGTGTCAAAGTCCTCTAGAAGGCGTCAGAATGATACAATGCCAAATGCATTTATTATATTCCATTTTTCTTCCATGATAGAACAGAAGGCGGCACAGGTAGGGTCCCCAAGCAACCTCCCATTCGGCACTGAACAGCCCCAGACTTGCCTAGCTGCAGCACAGTGACTGTATCATGTACTTTCATGTACCGTGTACATGCCCTGCTGGCATCAAAGCATTCCTGTTGTGTCCAGACTCCTCTGGCCATAGAGGAGCTTGACATATGGGAAGTCTGACCACTGGGACCTGACCACTTCAGGTGACACAGTTTGCCTGCTGTCCAACAGTAGGGGTGGCCGAAAATTGAACTAGGGCTTCCTTTTCCTTCGCTCACGCCTTAAGCACATCGGCCCGTCTGCCTGCTTTGTAAGGGCCAAGACACCAGTGGGATAGAATTGATCTATAAGTGGTATACGAGGTCTTTGAGAATAATGATGTATCTTTCAGGCTTTTAGAGTAACAAGGTCCCTCATGGCTGAAACGGAAATGTACACAGAGATGGGGAACTCTGGACTGCATTTCCTGCTGCGTTAAGAAAGCCATTTCTATTTTAAGTGCTTATATACCGGTATATGAGTGCTAGTTTGAAGCCGCAGTTCCCAAATAAACATCCTGCAGAGAAATTTCTCTCTGTCATTATACACCAAGAAACAATCGGTTTTTCCCTTAAGCTTTATTGTTGCCAGCTGGGCAAGGCTCCTGCTCTTCTCTGTTTGTTTCCAAAGCATTATAGCCCTTTTAGTGTATGTCGCAAATCCTCATCAGGTTAATCCTCATCACAACCCTGGGAGGTATGTTTTCCCCATTATATGGACAGTTAGGCAAAGTGTAAGGTAATGGTAAAGATGACCCCTGACAATAAAGTCCAGTCGTGTCCGATTCTAGGGTGTGGTGCTCATCCCCATTTCAAAGCCGAAGAGCCAGCGTTGTCCGAAGACGCCTCCGTGGTCATGTGGCCGGCATGACTCTCCTTGCCGCAGCGCGTAGCATGCGGCTGGAACACAGAGCGCTGTTTACCTTCCCACAAGCGGTACCTATTTATCTACTCTCATTGACATGCTTTGGAACTGCTAGGTTGGCAGGAGCTGGCCAAGCAACGAGAGCTCACCCCGTCACGGATTCGAACTGCCGACCTTTCGATCGACAGCTCATGGTTCAGCGGTTTAACCCACTGCGCCACCCGCTGGCCAGGCAAAGAGATAGGCACTTCCAAAACCACTCCCGAGCAAGTTCACAACCAAGGTAGAATTGGGACTGTGATGTCCTGGCTCCAGAGTGTGCTAGCCACCACTGGACCATACTTGCTCCAAATGGATCAATTCAGATCCTGAAAGAAAATGTATTGCAAATTCTTGCAGGAATTTAGATGTCACTCTAGCAAAGAACGGATTTATCAATGACATGGCATTTGTAAGCTACATGGCATGGACAGCTATCAGAAGCACACAAATGCACTCTGCACATGTGGGTTGCCAAATGTCCCCAATTTTAAACTGTCCTCCATTACCCAATATCATTGCCCCATGCAGAAGCTCCCCTACTTGAGAACAGGTTAGGTTCCAGGGGTCTGTTTGTAAGTTGCATTGTTCTTAAGACCAACGTCACTATTATCAGTAGCAAACATGTTGTGAAATATGACAAATGTATTTACAGTACACCTGCAGTACAGTACTTTATACTGTGTGGTCTTGCCTTGAAAGCAGACTAATAGGGCTGGCTGGGGCTGGCTGGAATAAGACAGGGAATGTTCAGGAATACTGGGAATGGGTGCTAACGCCATCTATGGACATATGACCAGGAATGTCTGTATCTTGAAAGTTGTTGAATGTTCTTTAGTAGGGAGCTTCTGTACAACATAGGGCAGAAAGAGATTTAAGCATCTATGTAGTGATCCTGAAGTTAAAAGGTGACTTGGGGTATAATCCTACCCGGCTGCTAGGCTGGCGTAGGACGACTGAGCCAGGCCAGGACCATTGCAAAAGCTGCCATAAGGCAGTTGCACTGGCCCCTGTGGGCTGGATCCAGACGGTGTGTGGCGCAGGTAAGCCACGACTGGGCACAGCACAGGGGCGGGGGAGGACGTTCCGGGAGTGTTTGGGGGCAGGGGTTGGATCGGGCCCAGCAGATTACCTTTTTCTTATTTACCTTCCCGTAGGCTGCCTGACCTCCAATGGGTCTCCCTGGACCTATGCCAGCTATTTTGCTGGCATACATCCAAGGAGACTCAAGAGGCGGTCTGTGGCAGAGAAATGGGGATAGCATCTTGGTGTGCGCTGCTGCCACTGAGATCCACCCCCTTCTGCCCCCTGCCTGGCCTGCTCCCCACCCTGAATCGCCCATGATCCTTCCCCAAACTGGCCCTACCACCGACCTTCCTGCTCTGGTGAGGCTGCGTCTGGGAGCCACAGTCATGTGCGCAGGGCCTCCAGTCATTTCCACCAGCAGCCCCGAAGTGCACAGCAGTGGCGCAGCTTTCATACTGACCATTCTGGATAGGATTGGGCTATAAGGCTGAAATTCTATAACACTTTCCTGGGAATAAACCCCATTGAATACAGTGGAGTTACTTCTGAGTAGACAAGCCTAGGCTTTCGCTATAAGAAAGGTAATCTCAAATACTGTTTCAGTAGGATGGTGTATGGGGAGTGGAGTTCAGATCACATCCTTGTCCTGCACCTCCTCCTCAAAAGACAATCCCTTTCCAAAATCAGGCCTATTATTTTTAACTGCACTGGTGCCTCATTGTTGGGATGCCGCATTCTACAAGCAAAAGAGACCCAGCCACTTCCCAGTGTTAGTAGGGTGTGCATCTGTCTATAATCAACCTAGCCATTTACAAAATTACTACTGTTGATTTAAACTCTGCATGAGATTCCACTGCCAGAACCTGGATTTTTCCAGACGCTCTTCCCAAAAGCCGTCACATAAAACTAGTACAGGAAGCAAACCAAGTTTAGAAATGCTGCGAGAGCAGGAGGAGAGACATGCCTGCAAACAGGACGACGGACGGTGAACTCACCGACTTCCCATTTATTTACATCTCCTTCACTCTTCCAGAGCCTGGCAACTAATAGGTCACTGCCAACTTTTAGCACTCAGTGCATGGGACTTGCACCACCATTTCTTCCCATGTACACTTTGCTGGGATGTTCAGGTGCAGCTGCAAAGGTCCCTCCCCAAAGGAGGCCACGAGTCTCCTTCTCCTTCTGCAGACAACACTTTTTTCATGTAATCTATACCAATCTTCCAGACAACATTTTAATGTTTTTAACTGTTTCAGAATCAGCCTCTTTTGAGTGTGTGTGTGTTGATTGGCACTCTCTTTTATTCTTGCTCCTGCCAACCTAGCAGTTCCAAAGCATGTCAATGCGAGTAGATAAATAGGTACCACTTGCGGGAAGGTAAACAGCACTCCATGTTCCAGCCGCATGCTATGCGCTGCGGCAAGGAGAGTCATGCCGGCCACATGACCACGGAGGCGTCTTCGGACAACGCTGGCTCTTCAGCTTTGAAATGGGGATGAGCACCACACCCTAGAGTCGGACATGACTGGACTTAATTGTCAGGGGTTACCTTTACCTTTTAGTTGTAATTTACCTCAATTTGAATCAAAGAAAGAGTAAACATTTCATTAAAACCCCCGTAAAACGTATCATAAAATATAAAAATAGCTGCTAGGGAGAAGAAGAATTTCCTATTTATTTGGTTTGTCAAAACGACATCAGAGAAGTCACTTGACAGTGCCCAAGGACAGTTTCTGAATGCTTGTTGTTGTTCAGTCGTTAAGTCGTGTCCGACCCTTCGTGATCCCATGAACCATATCCCGCCAGGCCTTCCTATCCTCCACTATCTTCCTGAGTTCGCTCATTTTCATGTTCGTTGCATCGGTGATGCTGTCTAACCATCTCATCCTTGGCCTTCCCCTTCTCCTTTTGCCTTCAGTCTTTCCCAGCATCAGAGTCTTCTCCAGAGAGTCCTCTCTTCGCATTAGGTGGCCAAAATATTTGAGTTTCAGCCTTAGTACCTGTCCTTCCAGGGAACAGTCAGGGTTGATTTCATTTAGGATTGACTGATTTGATCTCCTAGCAGTCCAAGGGACTCTCAGGAGTCTTCTCCAGCACCACAGTTCAAAAGCATCTATTCTTCGGCGCTCAGCCTTCCTTATGGTCCAACTCTCGCAACCATACATTGCTACTGGGAACACCATCGCCCTGACTATACGAACTTTTGTTGGTATGGTGATATCTCTGCTTTTTATTATGCTATCTAAATTTGCCATAGCTTTCCTTCCAAGGAGTAAGCGTCTTTTAATTTCATGGCTGCTGTCTCCGTCTGCAGTGATCTTGGAACCCAAAAAAGTAAAATCTGTTACTGCTTCCATTTCTGCCCCTTCTATTTGCCAGGAATTGATGGGACCAGATGCCATGATCTTAGTTTTATTAATGTTGAGTTTCAAGCCAACTTTTGCACTCTCCTCTTTCACTCTCATCAAGAGGCTCTTTAGTTCTTCTTCACTTTCTGCCATTAGAGTGGTATCGTCTGCATATCTGAGGTTGTTGATGTTTCTCCCGGCAATCTTGATTCCGGCTTGCGATTCATTCAGCCCTGCATTTCTCATAATGTACTCTGCATATAAGTTAAATAGGCAGGGTGACAATATACAGCCTTGCCGTACTCCCTTCCCAATTTTGAACCAATCAGTTGTTCCATGGCCGGTTCGAACTGTTGCTTCTTGACCCGCATACAGGTTTCTCAGGAGACAGGTAAGGTGGTCTGGTATCCCCATCTCTTTAAGAACTTGCCACAGCTTGTTGTGATCCACACAATCAAAGGCTTTTGCGTAGTCAATGAAGCAGAAGTAGGTGTTTTTTTGGAACTCTCGTGCTTTCTCCATGATCCAGCGCATGTTGGCAATTTGATCTCTAGTTCCTCTGCCTCTTCGAAACCCAGCTTGTACATCCGGTAGTTCTCGGTCCACGTACTGCTGAAGCCTAGCTTGTAGAATTTTGAGCATAACCTTGCTAGCATGTGAAATGAGTGCAATTGTGCGATAGTTTGAACACTCTTTGGCACTGCCCTTCTTTGGAATTGGAACGTAAACTGACCTTTTCCAATCCTTTGGCCACTGCTGAGTTTTCCAAATTTGTTGGCATATTGAGTGCAGCACTTTCACAGCATCATCATTTAGGATTTTAAGTAGCTCAGCTGGGATATTATCATCTCCGCTAGCTTTGTTGTTAGTAATGCTATCTAAGGCCCACTTGACTTCGCTCTCTAAGATGTCTGGCTCTGGGTCAGTGACCACACCAGCGTGGTCATCAGGAACATTAAGCTCTTTCTTGTATAGTTCTTCTGTGTATTCTTGCCATCTCTTCTTAATCTCTTCTGCTTCTGTCAGGTCTCTGCCTTTTTTATCCTTTATCATGCCCATCTTTGCACAAAACGTTCCCTTGATATCTCCAATTTTCTTGAAGAGATCTCTAGTCCTCCCCATTCTGTTGTTTTCCTCGATTTCCTTGCATTGTTCATTTAAGAAGGCCTTCTTATCTCTCCTTGCTATTCTCTGGAAATCTGCATTCAGTTGTTTATATCTTTCCCTTTCACCTTTGCTTTTCGCATTCCTTCTTTCCACAGCTATTTGTAAAGCCTCATCTGACAGCCACTTTGCTTTCTTGCATTTCTTTTTCTTTGGGATGGTTTTAGTTGCTGCCTCCTGTACAATGTTACGAACTTCCGTCCATAGTTCTTCAGGCACTCTGTCTACCAGGTCTAGTGCCCTAAACCTATTCTTCACCTCCACTGTATACTCATAAGGGATATGGTTTAGGTCATATCTGACTGGTCTAGTGGTGTTCCCTACATTCTTCAATTTAAGCCTGAATTTTGCAATAAGAAGCTCATGATCTGAGCCACAGTCAGCTCCAGGTCTGGTTTTTACTGATTGTATAGAGCTTCTCCATCTTTGGCTGCAAAGCACATAATCTATCTGGTTTCGGTATTGACCATCTGGTGATGTCCAGGTGTAGAGTCGCCTCTTGTGTTGTTGGAAAAGAGTGTTTGCTATGACCAGCGTGTTCTCTTGACAGAACTCCGTTAGCCTTTGCCCTGCTTCATTTTGCACTCCAAGGCCAAACTTGCCTGTTGTTCCGTTTATTTCTTGATTTCCTACTTTAGCATTCCAGTCTCCTATGATGTAAAGGACATCTTTTTTGGGTGCTAGTTCTAGAAGGTGTTGTAGGTCTTCATAGAACCGGTCAACTTCATCTTCTTCAGCATCAGTGGTTGGGGCATACACTTGGATTACTGTAATGTTGAATGGTTTGCCTTGGATTCGAACTGAAATCATTCTGTCGTTTTTGAGGTTGCACCCCAGTACTGCCTTTCCCACTCTTTTATTGACTATGAGGGCTACTCCATTTCTTCTAAGGGATTCATGCCCACAGTAGTAGATATGATGGTCACCTGACTTAAATTCGCCCATGCCCGTCCATTTTAGTTCGCTGATTCCCAAGATGTCAATGTTCAATCTTATCATCTCATTTTTGACCACATCCAGCTTGCCTTGATTCATAGACCTCACATTCCATGTTCCTAAGCAATATTGCTCCTTGCAGCATTGGATTTTCCTTTCAACCTCAGACACATCCACAGCTGGACGTCCTATTGGCTTTGGCCCAGCCGCTTCACTCTTTCTGGGTCTACTTGGAATAGTCCTCCGCTCTTCCTCAGTAGCATATTGGACACCTTCCGACCTGAGGGGCTCATCTTCCGGCGTCATATCTTGTAGCCTTTTGGAACTGTTCATGGGATTTTCTTGGCAAGGTTACTGGAGTGGGTTGCCATTTCCTTCTCCAGTGGATCACTTTTAGTCAGAACTCTCTGCTACGACCTGTCCGTCTTGGGTGTCCCTGCACGGCATAGCTCATGGCTTCATTGAGTTACGCAAGCCCCTTCGCCACGACAAGGCAATGATCCATGAAGGGATTCTGAATGCTAGCGGGCCCCTTATTCAGGCCAAATTCTGCCAGTGATCTTGTCTAGAGGACAGCTGGCGTGGCAATTGCAATTCCGCAAGAAAACCCAGAAGAGCACCTCCTATTTCTTGCATCTGAAAGGTTCCTTTGGTCACATTGATATCAGTGGGAATGTCAACATAGACCAAATGATAGATAATAGAAACCCCAGAAATAGAATAATAGAATTCCTTCCTTAGTCTTGCTTTTTTCTCCTCCCCCATATCCAGAATTGGAGTGTAATTAGAGCACCACATACCCCAAACGGCAACTGCCTGTTCTTTCTCTCACACAATTTGTTCATCTGTGCTCTGTGGATTCCCCATCCCCAGCTTCCCTCACCTGGTTCTTCTTTCTTGTCCTTCCTCTGGGGTAACTCCCCACGCTGCTTTTCTCTCTGCACTGTATCACCAACTGTGATACGAACACTGATGACTCTACTCAGATTACGTCCCTATGTTTGCAAAGGGCTGAAAAACACATTACCTCTGAAGGTTCTGCCAGGGTTTGCAGGGATCACAGGACTGCCTACGGAGTCCCTGAGGAATCATTCAGTCTGCTTAGACGAATGGAAGTTCCATCATAAAATGACAATTTGGGATTGTGATATATTCAGTGGTTCTTTCTTTTAATTTAATCTACAGTCCTCTGCTTGTCTCCATTTGTTGATAGCATAATTTGGCTTGCATTCCAGATCTGTTGAACGACATTATTTGAAATAGAGTCATAAATGTTGCATCGTTATGGTCCCTCATCATCTAACACGCAGTGTTACACTGTATTGACCCGTGAGAAATTGTCCATATTGGCTCAGGACTGTTACTTACCAAGAGATCCGTATGCTTTTTTTTTTCTGTTGGTGGTGCTTTGGTTAATGCTGTGCACTGTGTTGCAGAAATGCTGATTCAGGAACCCAGGCAGCTGCTGGCACGGCTACTTCTTTGGCATTTTGATCCTCATTTCTGCCATGGCAGCTGCTAAAAACATTAGCACTCTATGAGGAAAGGGGCCAGTTACAGGAGCTGCCATAAGACCCCTTTTATAGCCCTCCCATTCCCATCCACTGCCTCTAAAGAAAATGGGAGAAGTAAATAGGCCTATTGTCTGCTGCAAGGGAGTGGAAGTTTATTAAAACCAGGAAAATTCCGAAGGGCAATGCAGAGAGCAAGCAGAGCTCCAGCAGGCAAAGATCTTGGACATTTCTGTGCTTGATAGAAATTTGGGGGTAGGGATGGACTACACTGATATTAGGGGTTACACAAGTCAAAGACATTACCCTACTACTCCAAGGCCAGATTTGGGTTTATCCATGAGTAGGAGTGAATGGGTGACAGATTTACTCAGAGCAGAGGCAAAACAAGGGTGGAGCGAAGGCAAGTAGTTTTGCAAGACTCCGTTACACTGGAGTCAGCGGCCCCTCCCACTTGCTGTTGGAGCCATCCTGGCAGCAAAGGCAATACGCAGGACACTCCCCTGTTGCTGCTGGAATGGCTCCAACAGCAAGGGGGAGGGGCCGCTGACTCCAGTGTAACGGAGTCTTGCAGAACTACTTGCCTTCGCTCCACCCTTGTTTCGCCTCTGACTCAGAGCCTCATGTAAGTGGAATGTAATACTGCAGTATGAGGTTGGATGTTAAGCTAACAGAACTACAGCCCAATCCTGTGTAAGATGCACTGGCTGGCCTAAATGGCCGGCCGCTGCATCCTATGCAGGATGCGGCCCGCACCAGCGGGGCCGGGGCTCACCTAAGGGGAATGGGATGTTCTTAAACCCCGGCAGCCCCAATGGGTCTCCTCGGATGTGTGCCAGCTATTTAGCTGGCGCACAACCGGGGAGGCCATGTAAGGCCAACCAGGCCCAGGAAGGGGGTTAGGATATTGGCACAGCATGCCGCCAATATTCTCACCCCTCTCTCTGGCCTGGCCACCCAATCACCCCCTCACCTGCCACCCCGGCCCTCCCTCCCCATGCCCTCCACTTACCTGCGTCCAGCGGCGAGGGTTCTAGAGGTCGACGGAGTGAGCACTGCTTACTCCTGAGGTGCCATGAAAGTGCTTTCCAGTTAGGAGTTTCTGCTCTAGAAAATGGACTCCTTTGGTCTGGCTATCTCTGGCTATGCTAGACCTCCCATCTCTGCCAAGAATTTTATACGCACAGTATTGGAAGAATTCAGAGATACCTTCGCTGGAAGATTGGTGGTTGAAAGTTTTGGATTATGCTGAAATGGATAAACTTACAATTTTTATTAAGGAAAAGTCAGTTAACCTTTTTGTGAATAATTGGAAAGAGAAGAATGATGTGATGATATGCAGATTTAATGAATAGAAAGTGGGTAACATTTTGGCTTAGTTGGATATTATATGTAGAAAATAATGAATAGTATGCTAGTAGGATGTATTGCTTCGCACTTGCTATAACCTTATGAAATATGTATCGTTTTTCTTTTAATATATTAATAAAATACATACATATGTGTGTATGTATGTATGTATGTATGTATGTATGTATGTATAAGGAAAAGTCGGATGGGTTTAAAAGTGGCAGCCAGCACTCCAGTGCTATCTCCTGTCCCTCAGCTTCCAAGTACCTAGAATGGAGTGTGGGGAAATTCCTTAAAGGCAGAAGAATGGGGTCCACTGTAAACATTAATAGAGCCTTAAGAGTTATAAAATACCTACTTAATGGACAGACAGACATGAAGATCCCATGAAGCATTCTGAGCCCAGTCTCCCTCCTGAGAAATGTGGTTGCATTATGGTTTATGCTTTCTCAGCCAACTCAGCAGGAAGTGGAAAGATGAAGCCAAGAGCTATTAAATGGGATCTTTGTAAGATCTCCCGTTCTCACACAGCCAGAGCACCTGAATTTCTCTTGGAAAGCCATCAGTATCTCTGCTGACGAAAGTCTCCTCTATGGTCCCTAGGAACGCACAGCTCCTTGATTCTGCTGGATCAGACTTTTGGCCTGAGTGAAGCATTTTTGGACAGCTGACAGTTCGTCTTGGCTACCGTCTTCCAGGCAGAGGAGACTATTGTAGTGAGCGGTAGCAGACTCCTCAGAAAGTCCATGCCGTCATCTTGTACTTTACCAGCATTCAGATTTCATCAGCCTTTTCCCGCGTACCTCAGCATCCACAAGTAAACTTGCTAACTCTCCAAGAGAAAATGTTAATTATCTGCATATATAAATCTGTGCAAATTTGATTGCCCATTGTCTAATGCTAAGTGTAAATTTAAACAATTACAAGGTGGAGAAAAGCCAATCAATCAGGTTTTTAAAACTGGTCAGTAGGTGGCAGGTCTAATCGCAAGCAGTCTTGCTGATGAGTCACTGACCATCATGCAACTGCACCAGCCATCCTGCCATCAAATCCAAATGTCTCATTACTTAACCAGACAAGTCAGACCCAGACCCAGCAGAATTGGCCAGGACAGAAAGACATCAAAATTGGCCCTGTTCCCAAAACATCTGGCGGAGCACTGTGCTTAACTCCCAGGGATGGCTGCTGCAAAGTCTCCGATAATCAAACATCTGGTATCCAAAAGTGAAAAGAGACACAAAGCCATTCTGGAGCTCAGCAAAGAACGAACGGGGGGGGGGGGGTGTTCCTTGCCAGTCATTCCTGCTGTTAATTATCTTTCTGTAAATGTAAGCTGAATGGAACCAGTAACATTCGAAGCAAAAAGGGATTCTTACCAGCATGAGCTAGAAGGACAGGCTATGGCCCTGGACTCGCATGATACAAACCTGTGTTCTGTGTCTCCTAAAGGCATGACAAGCAAGGAAACCCCAGGTTCAAGGCAGCAATTTCCACTGGGGCTGCTTCGACACACACAGAGCTCATCTTTTATGGCATACTATTGTGTAGGAATTGTTTCTCTGAGATCCTTAGTGCAAAACACTGAGGGCCAGGAGATGGTCTGCATAAGAAGCTGCAAGCAAGGAGGCCGGCGCCATAAGAAAGGATCGCCAGTGGCCCATGCAAAGAGAGAGAGAGAGAGCAGGTCCGGAAGAAGGATTCGTGGACAGGCCCCGATACTGTGTTACGAACTAAATAAAGGAACACTGTTACTTCAGCGTCTCAGACTGATAAGAGTGTTTGTTCCCATATCTCCAGCCTGACCACCCCAGCCCGAGACATGACCAAGACTCAACCAAGACATGACCAAGGCTGCAAGTGAGCACCATGTACTTTGAACGGTTTTCTCCCACTTAGATCATAATCTAAGTAGGTGCACCTCCCTGCCTGAGGTCTTGAATGTGCGACAGCAGCATCCCAGGTGCCAGCGACAATGGGAAATGTAATTTTCTCAAGGAACCTGAGTTCATTCATATAGATGCCAGGTGCCCTGTAAGTACATACCATGGGGTTCCTGGTGCCTGGGGATGGTGTCAGCAATGGTGTCAGACCCAGTATTTTAAACACAAGCAGACAATAACTTAAACCAATGCTTATGCAGGAGGTTTGGGTCAGTTGGTAGAGTTGCCACCTCGTAAGCCTGAAGATCGGTGAACGGCAGTTCGAGACATGCCGCTGACAAAAAGCTGTGAAGAGATAAAAGTTGCCAGCTGCACCTGCGTGGGATGCAGAGTGCCATCGGCCACGCGTGGGAGGCGAAGGCCACTGAGAGGTCAAACTGCAAAGGATACCATCTGGAATGAAGCTGTTCATGAAAGATTGAACATTTATATAATTGTAAAAAAAATCCATTAGGGGGTTTGGGAAAACCTGCCCATGTAAACTGCCTTGGATTAAAGTCAGAGGAGAAATTCAATGACCAAGAAAGGCAGTATAAAAATACTGTAGATGATGATGATGTAGCTTAAAACTAAAAGTTCTTGTGCTGGACTTAGATCCAGGTTCAAATCCCCACTCAGCCATGATGCTTCCTGGGTGACCTTGGGCCAGTCACTATCTTTCAGTGTAACCTACCTCACAGGATTGTTGTGAGAACAAAAGGAGGGAAGGAACCATGTACACCACCCTGAACTCCTTGGAGGAAGGGCGATATAAACATGAAAAATAAATAAATAAAATTCAGTTAAGAACTTGCATCCAGAACTAGCCACTCACAACCTGACAAGCCACTTCTCCCACAATTTAAAGAGAAGCAATAGAACACATTTCTGGGATAGAAAAAATAGAGTCCCTACAAAGGTAAAATCCCTTGAAAGATTTCTTTTCAACCATCCTTGAAATCTCTTCCAGCTATCATATTCTCAGCATCCTACTCTAAATCCCTGAATGCATGCTGGGTCCAGATCTCACCAGAGCTTTCTGTCTAGGGACCTGATAGGGAGGGGATATTTTAAGTCTAAACTGATTGTTCATTTCTCTTCTTAGAGCCATTGTCTTCACGTATCATAGGCAATCATATGTCAGTTTAGCAAGAGTTAATAGGGCAGTTATTTAGTACAGATCTTCCTGCTTGGATTAACCAGAATTCTATGCTTGTTCAGCAATGTCAGTGCTGTTGTACAGCACCCTCTGCTGCCATCTAGAGGACAAGTGGAAATTGACCGACATAACAGCACTACAATGGCTTGTCTCGGTCCAAAACTGCCTCCAATTTGAAACATTTAAAAAAAAAACTTCTCATGGATTCTCCACTGAAACAAGAGAATGACACTGCAGGTCAAATTGCATCCTAAGACTGTAAGGGCTGGGATAAACTGCACTTCAAGAATGAGGGGGTTGGGGATGCATGGACATAGTCATGGAGCCTGGAGGACATGAGAGGGTGGGGAAGCATAGTAGGAAGTTTGGAAATGAAAAGCATTATCAGAGACAGAAGGAGCTGAAGAAGAGGTGAACAGCTTGCACTGATCACCCAAGTGCAGATCTTGGGGGGGGGGGGTGTCAGGGGCTGGCTAGGTCAGAGGCTGGCCAAAGGCCCCTGCCCATCAAATAGGATTGCCAACTCTGGCTGAAGCTATTCCTGGAGGAGGGGCTTTTTCCCAACATGACATAATGTCTTTAAGCCAAAGACGGCCTGTTAAAATCTCCAGGATTGCTTTCAATCCCGCCGGATCCCGTGCTCGCCGCGGACTGCCATGCGGCGGACCGGAGGTCTACTCGGGGAAGGGGACGTTCGCCCCATCCCCGGGTGTAAATGGGCCTCCTCGGATTTCAGCCAGCTAAATAGCTGGCAGAAGTAGGAGGAGGCCATGTAACGGACGAACCGGCTCAGTGGGGACAGGGATATGGCGGACGCCATCCCCCCCGGGGCCAGCTCGGCCAATGGCCCCCCTCCCTCACTGCCCAGACCATCCATGTGGCCACCGGCGGGAGCTTTACCTTCAAAGTACCTTGCCTTACTCCAAAGTAGGTGCAGATGTGCCTTACGGCACATTTGCGACACTTTAGAATGGCGCTCCGCCGTTCTAAAGCTACAGTGGATTTCGTTCTAACACACCCCTCCATCACTAATGCCCAAAGCATTTTTGAATTTTTTTTTCAGAATACAAAAAGATGGATGCAGGCCTATAATCTAGAGCATTTTAAAAAGAAAAAAAAAGTTGATTGTATCACCATTTCATTGACATGTGGGACATCACTAGAGGAAGCTGCAGGAATGAGAAATTCAGAAGACCTGTCCTGTGCTCCTCACAGTAAGAGGAAGATTCCTTCCTCCCACCATGTTATCAAGCTTCTCATTAGGATCAGTCCTGGTACCATGATCTCAGTAAGGTGGGAGTTGTCCCCATTTTTGCCGAGGAATAAGTACACAGCCTGATAAATTTCCCAGATAATAACATAATTATAACTGCAGTATGGACTATAGTTATAAAGGTGTCAGACACCCACTGGATACTCGTTGTGATGTAATTAGTGATGTAATTAGTCATGATATAGTCTTCTCCCCACTCCCCAATCATATTTCATTCTTTATTCAAACATGTCATTTCTTGAATCTTTTGCCTTTTGGAAGTTGAGCACTCTCCCTACTGAACAAATCATGTGCCAAAGTGCTACCTAAAATATATATGTACTTAAAAGTAACAACAAGGCTATGTTCCTTACCACACACATGCATAGAGAGCAAAAGAAGCCATCTATTTTACTTTGAGTAGTCTGAGAGTGCATGATGCTTAGATTGCAAAAGCAAGACATGTTGGCCAGTGAGACATTTTCAGGAATCTCCATTCAAGAGCTTCCTAGAGGACTAGAATCCAAGTGCAATAAATAAAGATCTATCAATTACTGTATGCGTAGATGAGCCATCATGCAATTGTCACAGAAACATCATTTGCAGGAGTCTCATGCAATAGCTAAACTTTTGAGGTCTCTCAAAGGGCATGCTTTGAGCAACCCCATCAAAGGGCCCTTGGAGAGACTGCAGTAGCAGCGGTGAGTGTGAGGAACTGAGGTCATGCTGGATGCTAGACTGTAGCTTGTCGAGATGAGGCACATGCATGTAGGGTGCGCTTGCTGAATTAGAGAAGCACATGCACATATTGTTTGCCAAGAGATACATGGCCTAAAAGGTTGGGGAAGCACAGCAGTACATGACAGGAACCCATTCCGGATCCAAATCCAACTTGAGTTCACCTGTACAAATCCAGTGGAGCAAGTCTGCCACCAACCACAGAAGGAGATAAAATGTAAAAAGAATCAATGCCCAATCCCTGCTCTGTTTAGAAAGAAACAGTGCTGCTCCTTCCCTATGATCATGGGGGGAGGGATAGGAGAATTTACCATCCTCCCATGACAACACTATCCTAAAACATCTCTCCCCCCCCCATGCACTCACAGGAGACTGGCCATTATCAGGCGTCGTTAAAGAGCAATTAGATGGAAATTAAGCTAAGAACAAGTATTGATTAGCTCATTAAGGATGGGGGAGCCGACTCTGTCGATAGGAATTACCAGCGCTAACCCCATTATCTGCAAGGTTAAAGTCTGCGGTTGGGGGCTCCTCATTAAATATCCCAGAGATTAATCGATCCTTGCCCCTCCCCTTCCCTTGCCCATGGGTCTCTCTGTAATTGCTCTAAAATGTTGGAATGGCAGAGTCCTGGCTCCCTCTCCCTCCCACTTTGCTCCAAGCAGCTGATATCAGGTGTGTTGAACCAATGTTTGGGTTAAGCAAGAAAGTAGCAGATGCACTGAGGCTCCCAAAGTCTTGGGACAGCATATCAACCCAGCCTGCCTTGCAGAGGAAATAACCCACTTGAATTCTGACCTGGTTTTAACTGATTGATATGGTCCAGATTTTCCATCCCTGGAAACAGATGGGATATTATAAACCGAAGCCTGTTTTTAATCTGTTGTCCTAGTCTACATTTTATGAGAACAAGCACAACTGTACATGGATTTTATATGGATGCAGTCAGCCAAGGTCTGACTTAGAGCTGTTACCATATATTTCAGATATTTGGACTGGAATAAATCCATAAGAACGTTAAGTGTAATAGTAAGTGTAATAATGCCAATGTTATATCTCCCTGTTCTGTTTTACTGGGAGATGTTCCATGTCTTCCCTAATTGGGAGTTCTGGAACAATAAAACTTACCTGTAAAATGCTAGTGCAGAACAGCTCTGAAAATGTCATCATAACTGAGCGATGTGGATTCTCGAAACACTAATAGGATCTTCTGTTGGAATACAGTTGCATTGGCTGTCAGCTTGTTCCCAGCAAGGCCAGCCCAAGACCTCCTGTCGTGTGAGGCTGCATGCCAAATGCTCCTCCCCACCTGATGATATGCCAGCCTCTGCTCCTCCCACTCTTCAATGTTCTAACTCAGCATGCTCCTCCGGGCCTCCACACTTCCTCTTCCACTCTGTCCCCTCTTCCTTTTCCAATCCAGAGAGTGGAAGGAGGAGGAGGCGCAATGGAGGCAAGTAGGAGGACAGAGGTGGGCACCCTCCACCAATTTGCTGCCCAAGGCGACTGCTTCAGTTGGCCTCATTGATGGATTCCAGGTTCAATTCAAGGTGCTGGCCTTGACCTGTTGTAAGCACCACAGGTGGGACAAGTGATTTCAGCTCGTTTTGATTCGGTGAGCAGACACCAAACTCCAAGGCAGGAGAAAGCACCCGAGAGAGAGAGAGAGAGAGAGAGAGAGAGAGAGAGAGAGAGAGAGAGAGAGAGATCCGCAGTTGCGGAGGCGCCAAAAATAGAGCTCTTGATAGACCTGATAGACCAGCGCTGAGGTAAAAAGAAGATCTTTACTCTGCTAGCAAAGGACACAGAATGCAGGGCAAAATGTGTAACATACATAATGGATACAAAGGTTTATATACATTTCATTATTTCATTTAGGACCATGGAGTACATTGTTCAAAGAATACATAAGAAAGAGGCACCAATACAGAACAGGATCCAAGGAGTTACACTTTGATACAGCCAATAAGATGTTGGATTCAAACTTTGCGCCAATGAGATGCAGCAGCAACATTTGTAAACATTAAACCAATAAAAAGACAGACTTGATTAAGAAACCAATGAAATGTGTGATGTTTTGTGTTACTGGGATCCAATGGGGTGGAGGGTCTGGGCTATTGTGTGGTAGAGGTAATAGGATTAGGTCCCCACCCAAGACATCCTGCCTAGGGTAAAGTGAGGGTTTCCTGTGTTTATGAATGGGAACTTTTGTGAAGCCAGCTTGACACAAAAGCAGTGATTTCCAGCTAGATAGCTCATGGGTGCCTGACAAAAGGGACCTGTCCCTTGGCACCATGCAACCCGAGGTAGACATTTGACAGACATTTGAATTACAGTGGCAAGACAAGGCAGAAACAATGATCCCAGGATGGGAGGGAAATGGTGGGGTTTGCAGGAGAAGACACACAAAGAGACAGGGCTGAAATCAAGGAAATGGTGGCACTCTGAGTTCTCACTGTGTCCCTGGAATTCCCTTTTGTCCCTGCCCCCAGCCGGCGCCCAGGTAGAAGGCAGCCAAATGGAGACATCACAGAGTAGGAGCCGCTGTTAGTTGGCACAAGTTATGTTGTAAAATGGTCTTCCCCTACTTTCTGCAGCGCAGATTCTGGCAGGAGGCCCACCCCACGGTGCTGCCTTCGTTTAAGCTCTTGTGTCCTCGCTGAAGGTGGGTGGAGGGTCTCAAACCACTCTTTTCCCATGCTCCCCGGGACCCCAAGCAGGGCGTCCGGACTCAAACCGGACTTTTTAACAGCTGCAAACCTATTGCGCTACTCCCAGGAGCCTCTCCGCACTACATGAGACTAGCCTAAGTTGAGTGGGAGGATCGGGGCCCTTCTGTGTAGGGACCCGTCCCTGGGGAGACCCCGATGATCCTTGGTGAGGATCCGGCAACATAATTCTTAAGGGAACCCCAAAAACACAGCGATTCTACAGAAAAGCTCCATTTCCAAGAATTAGGTTACTGCTCCTTTAAAACTGTCAAAGAGAGAAGAAAGGTAAAGAGTTCAGGTTTCTGTCGGTAATCCCCTTAATAGGCGGCACACTCCATCTCGCGGTTCTTGGCTGTGCGCCCAGAAAGAGGATTAAAGGCTTAAAGAGTTAAGCGGCTTAAATAGGTACAGGGTGAACCTTGCGGGCTGCTGCTTCTCTGGGGGTTCGGGAAGGATTGCGGCCTGTGAACTCTTGCCCTCTGCTGGCACACGCCGGCCCTCAGAGTGCACGCAAACCGGAAAGGAAGCTGAATTCTTAATGCAGTTTGCTTTTAGAGGCTGTATCTCTGTGATTTCTGGACGGATTTGGATGGGGTAAAAGGGAGGGGGTTCAGGGGAGGGCGCTCTATTGAATAAAAATATTTGGGGAGGGGGGACCCCTTACAACAGACCTACAAAGCCCTAAATGGTCTAGGTTGGAGGTCCTCACATTATCTCAGGGAACACCTTGTCTCATGTGAACCACCTTGAGGTTTGAGATTAGCCAACGAACGACTTCTCAAAGGACTGTCTTGCATGGAGCCTAGGCAAGTCTCTAGATGTCTTTTTTACATTAGTCCAGTAGCTTTGGAACATTCAGGAATGGATGCTAATTTAGCTCCCTCCCTGTCGTCTTTCTAGAGATGAGCAAAAAACATTTTCATTTTTGGAAACTGAGCAATTTAAATGTATTTGCTGCTTTACTATTTTAAGTGTTTTGCTTAATTGTTATTTTCATTGCTTTACTCCAATTGTTTTTAAAACCCTGTTTTCATTTCATATTGCAAACCATTTTGGAAGTTATGTTTTTGAAGTTAGTGTAAAAATCAGAAGTGGGAGGAGAGTGGAGTGCATGGAGCAGCTGATCCAGGCGCAGGCGGACCGTGGAGCGCCCGCTCGAGGCGCAGGCAGACCGTGGAGCGCCTGGAGCAGCTGCTCCAGACGCTGGCGGACTTACCGGTCTCGTCGGGCGCGTAGTTTTGGCCCTCCCACCCTCCCTGGAGCCTCTACGGCTCCAAAATAGGTAGGAAACCGACGGGGGCGGGGGCGGTGACGCGCTGGGCGCGTCACGTTACCTAGGCCCCGCCCCCTTCCTCCAGGCGCCAGGAGGCCTGGTTACGCCTCTGGTAAAAATAAATATATTTAGCCCCAGTTCTCTAACAATCAAACACACCCACCACCTCTCTCATCTCACTCACTGAAATGAAAGCTTCATGTTCTATTCCAAACTTTCTTTTGATTTCTGTTTGTGTGGAATGATGATCAATGTTCTTTTAAATAGAGGGAATTGAATAAAAATGATCATGCTTTTCTCTTTTGACTTTGCAGTCACCATCCTATTCATTGGATTCTGCTTCTGTTGTCAAGATGGCAAGGCATTAGGTGAAATGCTCTAAATAGTGTAGATGCTTTTAGTCAAAATGATGCCATCATGGAACTCTGGGGAAGTGAGTGGTGAAATTAACAACACATCAATATAAAAATGCAACGTGTCAGCTCAAAAAGCCAACAGTGTTATCCAGTAGTTGGCAACAGTCCCTTGACCAACAGTTACCTAGGCCGGGTGTAGGGTTGTCAGCCTTCCAGAACTGGCCTGGAATCTCCAGGCATCAGCATCAATCTCTAGGTCAGGGGTTCTCAACCTGTGGTACGAGTACCCCTAGGGGTACGCGGACCAACGGCAGGGGGTACGCCAGAGCCTGCCCCTTATCAGCATCAATCAGTAGTTAATTACTTGTTAATTAGAACTTAAATGCAATCCTCTCTCTCTCTCTCTCTCTCTCTCTCTCTCTCTCACACACACACACACACACACACACACACACAGAATTAAGTAAGACATTTTTTCACATTTAAAATTGTTTTAGTACTTTTTATTTAACTATTAGCTAATTAATTAATTGATTAATCCAATTAATTAGCAATTAATTATCAGGGGGTACTTCAGAAAATTGGACCGTGATAGGGGGTACCCGGGCCTCCTGAGGTTGAGAACCCCTGCTCTAGGTGACTATTGAAAGCATTATTCAGATTATAACAGGGCCTCCAGTAATTTCCAAATCTCCAGAAATAGCTTCAGTCAGAATTGGCAGTTCTACTAGGGTGGAGTGGAAACAAAGACTCCATCACCCCTGGTCTATGTGGTTTCCTACAGAAAATCTATTCCACTGCGGGTAACAACTGGAAGTTATTATTAGGGACTAAAGAACTGGCTTCCTATATCACAGTACAGGTTGTTTGAAACTGAGTGTCATGAGGGCCAAATTACACTTGACACAGGAGATCCAATTGGCTCAGGGCACTAGTGCTGGGGAAATGGATTTAACCCTTTCCTCTGTCTACACTGTTTGCCTAATCAACATCAACCTCTTATCCTAGCTGCTATTAACAGAGGTGTCTGAAAATGGTGTTATTTATTTTACTCAGAAGTAAGCCTATGGGTCTAAGAACGTAACTCAGAAGGGCCACAAGGGACTTTCTGGAGCAGATGTAGATAGAGGAAATAAAAGTTTCTCCGTGCCATTATTCCAGGAGCTCAGGCCTAGAACGTCTCATGGAAATGGAAACCTGAATGTCGGCTGTGCCACTGCAAACTGCAGTAACGTTGCATGTTCATTAAGACGTAGGCTGTAATCCTCTCGTATTCAACAAAAACAAACACCTCTAGCTATTAAGTTTGCAGAGTTGCTAAGGAAAACAGACAAGCAACCCCTCACAGAGAAAACAAGCATGTCAGAAAGAACGCTAGACAGGCTAAAACCCTCTCTCTGACATCTAGTTTTTTTTCTATATGGAGGGGATTTTATGTATGGAGTGTTGGAAAGTAGGTACACCGCCACCTGCACGACACTAGGGGGCATTGTATTGTCCAGGAGGCAAATGACTTCTAGGCTACCTGTCAGATCTTTGTCCTCTTTGACCTGTGTGTGTGTGGGGGGTCTTCCTCCCTCTCTCTCCTCCTGATCTCGCAAGGTGCAGGCAGTTCTCTTTTGACCAACTGCATAGACCCACCATGCCATGAGCTCTCACAAATCCATGCAAAGCGAATAGCTCTAAGATTCCCTGTTCCTAGTCTAAGATCTGTGCTATCAACAAAGATGTATGTGTTTGAGAACTGTAACTAAAATATTTTCCTTTGAAACCTTTTTACTGCCTCTGCTCCTGTTTTATTGTTAGTAATAAACTAATGGGGGTTGATGATGGGGAGCAGTCAGGAAAAAGGGGCTTCTGCTCTATGACTCTGCTTGTTTTAAATCCAATTTACACCACCGGTGTAACCAGCGGGGGAGGGCAGGGCGGGAGGCTTTGGAGGGGAGATTTAAATCCCCTTTGAATCCCCCTTTGGAGGGGACTTGAATCACCTTTCCATTCTAGGGCCTCCTGTTCTCGCTGCACCGCTGGTTACACCGGTGGTGTAAGTTGGATAGGATTGCGCTGTTAGACCTCTTTCTCCAATATGGAGTAGCATGCAGTCATGCAATGAATCCAACATGATATGGCTCAGACAGACATCAGTTTGTTATCTCCATAAAAGCCAAATGGAGAGATCTATGCTTGGGTCTCCTGACTTAGGGGTGGCTTCTATATTGGCTTAAGGCAGTGGCGTTGAGGGAGAGGGTGTCACACCCCATACCATTTTCCTTTTCCAAATCATACACCCACCCAGGCTGCTATTAGTCCTGCTGGGCCGGTGAGTGGGGGGGGCTGTGTATGGAGCATTCATGTGAGCCCCCACCTGCAGTCTGAAGTGGCACAGCCCAGACTTGGGTTTACTACCGTATTTACATGAGACGTTCTAGGCTTGAGCTACTGGAATCATGGCACTGATTTTTTTTTTATTTCCTCTACCTACATCTGCTGCAGAAAGTCCCTTGTGGCCCTTCTAAGTTATGATCTTGGACCCATAGGACTAAACACTATCTATGTGCTCTGAAGGCACATTACATACCTGGTATCTTGTTCTTTTTATATACTGTCACTTTTCCAGAACTCACAGCATCTAAGATTTCAGGACGTACGGACCAAAATTACCACCGTTTTCCCTCCAACCCTTCTTATTATCTATATGCTTCTACGGTATGCTATGCAGTAAGTCTAGAAACTGGCATTAACAAGCTGTTCCCTTCTAGCAATTGTTCACAGCAGAGATAGTATCAAAGATTGGCCAGATCAGGCCCATCAGGGCCCTCATGGCCAGGACAACCCCTGAACCCTCACAGTAGCAGTGTTCAACACGCCATCAGGAGGTAGGGGGAGCACCCTGCAAGGCTCAGTGCAGGGCTTTCCCCAGGACCCCTAGCAACATAGCACCGGGAGGGCTCCTTCATAGCCGATCAATATGTTCTCCATTTGGAGCAACGATGTGCTCTATTTTTTCTGTCATCATGTGTCTGTTTTTGCCTGAGTTATTTTGCAAAGTATGGTGAACTTTTTTGCATGGTACTTTCCCCCTCTAAACTGGAAGGAAATGTGGGGGTCAAGTTACAAAAACAGGGCACATGTAACTATAAAATATTTTATTTCATGTGCACAGGGATCCTCCCACACCAGCAGCAAATATTAGGCAGCTCAAATTCCCAGAGGTTCTGCCCCCAGCCTGTTCTTTTCCCCTCGCTTCCATGCACTGACAACTCCTGTGGTTCTTTTGCCAGACTGATTCTGGCTTGCCAAACGTGAACCTTTAGCCTATCCTGGCAGGAGTTCATCTCCACACCAGCCATCTCCCTGCCAGTTGCAACTTGCCTTCCCCAGTCTTCATTTACCCTGTCCCGGAGCAATGCAACTATTAATCTTGGTTGACGTTTTCCAAAATACTAATTGAGAAGTAAAATAGCAGACGATCCAGCCCTAAAGGTAAAAACACTCTCCACTTAATGGCCTGCTTAATCATAACCAAGCGCCAGGTTCCCTGGGAGAGGCGAGGAGAAGGAGGTAATAGATTACAGCAGGTGAGAGAGATAGCCCACTAATGAGCCTAGAAAGAGAGGAAAACAGAACATTGTATATGTTTGTCTGGGGGGTGGGAAAAGTGGGGGTAAGCAGTGAGGAAAGGTTGATGTGCTTTCTCTTGCAGTAGTTGCAGAAGAGAAGAATTCTGGGAAATTTCTAGAGGATTTGAGGCATTCTCTCCCAAAAGGTTTTTTGGGCTTGTGGAACTACCCTACACTGTCTTAAATATTTATTGCACCAACAAATTAGGATGTACATTTGACCTCATTTATGTCTCATCTGAGCCCCTTTTTTTCAGGATTTGAACAGGTGGTTCCTTTTTCTCCATAGGTATGTCTCTTAGATTAGTACAATAAGATATCTAAAGGCAGTGAAGAGTACTGTAGTTCCATTTGGTCCTCTGAAATTCACGACCCATGCTTGTCTCTATTTTGATTCACTCTTTTCACTTTGTCACTACCGGTAATATTTGATACCTAAAGTGTGACTGACTGAAAGTCAAAATTCTCCCTTCCCCCAAAATCACTTTCCTCTCTTGTCTGGATAACCACTGTTCAATTTCTGAGAGAGAGAAGTACTGTAAACAGACGGCACAGTGGAGTCCTGGTGAGCTCTGTCAAAAATTGTCGTGCCATTATCTGTTTTTGCTGGCAAATCAGCCTAGTGTGTGTGCTTTGCCCCAAATAACAATCCAATAGTCTGAAACACATGTTCCATTGTGCATCAGGGAGAAGATGGGAAAATCTGGCATGTTCCTCTGTACAGTACTCAGTTTTGAATGTCACAAAAAGCTGTTGTGTATTTTAGAGCTGAAATTATTTGGAGAAAACAATCAAGCTCATTCAAGCCATCATACTTAGCTTCCTTATGGCAGGCTTTGAGTTATTTGAAGTGTTAATCATCACCTGCTTAATCTTCTGTTAGTTCTAATATATAACATTTTATGTTGTTACTAGTTCCTTCAACATCAGAACGACTGCTTTTTCTGGGAGGGGTTGATGTCTGGCTGAATAGCTTCTGTGAATCATTATATACCAACAAGTGGAAATGAGATGGATTTTTTTTTTTTAGAATTTGCCTTTCTATGCTGTTGCTACATATGATATACCCAGTCTCTCTGCCTTTCCTAATACGACTCAGCTTGTAGGTCCACTGCCCTAGTTTGTCTGTTTCAGCCACCATCTTGAGATGTGCTGTCTAACCTAAAGCAAAGCGAGGCTGCAAGACAGAACGAGTTCCTCAAGAAGTTCTATAAGGCACTTGGGGAACCTCATGGGCCAGATATGGATACTGAACACATACCAGGGACTTTATGGACACAGGAGCCTTGTAGCCCAGAATCTAAAATGATAAAACTGGCAGATCTGACATTTCTGGCAGATCATGTGGCTCACAAATAAAACAGGCTATTTTGCATCAACTTATGTGAGCAAGGGGAACCTTTACCTTTATTCACCACTAGATGGATCAAAAGATGGGTGACAAGGACCTGAATTCCTGTGACATTGGGGGGGGGGGGGAGCTTTTCACTTGAGTGGCCTGTTTGGTGCCCCAACATATCACAGTTCTTTATCGGACCTTTTCCAGAGCATCATGGGAGCTGTACCAAAATGTGGCATCAGTTTGAAGAGTTCGTGAACCAGAGGGTCTCCGATGATAGCCCTCTTCAGTATCCAGGGAGAGGCAGAAAGCTCCACACTCAAACCATGCCTGCTCGCTTGTATGGCTGTAGAAGGCCTTTGTGCTGATACAGCTGAACACACAAGGGCCTTATTCAGGCTTTGAATGGACATATGGAGGTTGGGGCAGAGCATGCCACCCCTCTTCCAATGCACTTTCAGGTATCCATGGAAACTGAATAGACATGTTTCTCTGTTATAAATAGGATTCCGTAAAGCTGGAGAATCCGTTTTATTGGTTTTGATGGAGTTTGACGTATCTAATGGATGAAGTCATGTGATTCTGAAAAGAGACAGTCCTTCAAACACAGGACATTGGAAGTCTGTATGTATTATCAATATGGAATGTACACTTAAGGGATTGTACAGAGGTGATGAAGATGGAGCCACTCTGGCAGTGGCTTGCTGGCCTGCTCAGATCCTACAGGTGGGGAGTAGGGCAGACAAAGAAGAGCATAGAAAAAGTAGGGAACTAGGAAAGGAGAAGGCAGGAACCTGAGAAGGCAGCATGTCAGAGGAAGCAAGGGACTAGAAATGGTCCAGAGGAATGGGGGGGAGGGGGCAGGGCAGTCTGAGATAGGAATGAAAACTTGGGACAGAAAATGAGCAGTGAGGAGAGGTGCATGGCCAAGAGTTTCAGAAGTGAAGAAGACTGTGCTTCCAAATAACCAATCAAATGTTTGACTGCAGACCTCAACTATCTCTTCCCCTGTAACACCATATTGTCTTCTCTACCTTCTGCCCTGCTCTTGTTGATTTCCTTCATGGCATCCTTCTTGTAACCTGGGCCCCAAAGTATACTGCGCCACTCATTCTTATCGTTCAGTAACGAACCCATCCCCCTTCACGGTTTCAAGGGGTCTTCCTATAACAGCATAGAGTTCTCTTCTCTTGAGAGTTCCATAACATACATTCAGATCCCTCACACAAGGAGGAAAAGGGAGGGAGAGTACAACTGTGTGCCTGAGGTTCCCCTTCCACTCAACTGCATTAGAGATATATTGTATTCTCAACTAATCCCGTTCATTACAGCATAATAAAACACATAATAAAAATGTAATTCATTTTTCCTGTGTATTCCATCTCACAGCATCTTGGCAAGCTATTAAAAATTTGTCTTCATTTTTCTGGCAAGAGCCTTGTACCTTTTCATCTTTAATTTATGAGGGCAGCATTTGCAATTGACAAGTCTTATTGCACGGCAGACTCCTACATTATTTATCAGCCATTGATTGATGGCTCATCCCAGATCTATCCATGCAATATGCTAAGCTGAAGGAGGTGGGAGGGGAGGGGACGGGAGGCTCACATGGCAAGCAGATGGGGATGAGCACTCAGGCAGCACCTGCCCCTCGTCTCTCTCTTGACTTTGGGCTGGATTATGTTCTCACTCAGGTGAAGGCAAGTTTTGTAAGGGAATGTCTCCTAGATCAGAAATACTCAACGAGTAGTGCCAACTGAAAGAAGAGGCGAACTGTGGGAAAGGTTGAGTAATGAGGTTTAGGAAACGAGATATTAGATGGAGTTATACCACTTCTGAATTAGTTCTCGGGAAGAAAAGTGAAAGAAAAGAAGAAGAAAAAAGCAAGCAAAACGCACAACTGTTTGTGTTCAGGCATGCAGATAGCGTATTTGATTTTGAGCAGATAAAGGTGGTTAAAACAGATGAAGTGGTAACTGATCCACGTTTAAGACCCAATCCAGTGAAAGATAAGTCATGATCGGAATTGCAGTTCTATGTAAGGAACTGAGTGCAGCAGAAAGCCCTTTTGAGTAAATATGCATAGGAACAGACTGCAAATCACACAACAGGACTTAAATTAAGTCCTTTAATTTAGGGCAGGTCTTCCAAAAACCTCTGCCCTAAATGTTCAAGACAAGTCTGTAAAACTTTTGCGAAAATGTAAGGTGTGTCGAGGCCCTGGAGGAAACACTGGCGTGTCACCCAAAATGGCCTCACGTGTCACCTGTGACACGCGTGTCATAGGTTCGCCATCAGGGGACTAGATGGTATATTTGCTTAAGACAGTAAACAAAGAACGAGTTGAAATCTGCACTCTACAAACTGGAAGCATAGTAACAGATACATTTATTCTGTCCTGCCAGTCCAAGAAAGCAGCAATACCATGTGCAAGAGACAGAGAGTATACTCTTTATTTGGAAATAGATGCCTTCTTTAAAGCTACATAGGAGGTATGATATGGAATCAATGTGGATTCCTGCTTGCAAACACAATTTTACGTTTGGTAAAGTAAGCCTTGAACATAACCCAACACACACACACAAAAGGAAAAGATATCAACTCAAACAATCCATCATAAGCTTAAAAGAGTCAGAAGAGGTCTCCTTAATAGTAAACATGATCAAGAGCACATAGCAACCACTGATGGAACTCTTGAGTCTCCAGCAAAGATGACATTTATGAAAGGAGCCAAACAAACAAATCCAGGCGGTTTTGCTCAGATTAAAATAAGTGATTTGCTCCACGGATGAAAAGAACGGAAAACTGGATTAAAGTGCTGACCTTCAGCCACTGCAGGGGAAGGCAGTGCTGGCCAGTCACATCCCTCACCCCACGGTACAAGTCAACATAACACAGCAAACACACACGTCAGCTCCTCTCTAGCTTTTTTTAAAACTTCTTTTATGTTGCATAATTCCCTTGGGCAACGACCAAAAGTGCCATCAGCTTCAACTAAAGGTTCTGAGCTTCAGCAAATGGTATTTGAAACTAGATTGTAAAAAATAGCATGGATGAGAGGAGTAGGCACTGCTATAGCTGTAGAGTGCTTCATCCCTTCAAACCATCCGCAAAGGGGATTCTCTTCCTTCCCCCTCCCCCCCTTTTTGCCTTTGATTTGTCAAAGCACTCAAGCAGGTGTTACACAGGATATATCCACCCAAAGATTCTGGCTGGGTGTGGATGCGCTGATTCAGTGCATCGGATCACTGGCAAATGTGCTGATCTTTGCATTGACCCGCTAAGTCTACACAGCAGACAGAAAGAATTGAGGGGGTCACAATGCAAGTGCCATCATCAACACTGGGAAATATTGCAAATACCCTTCTCCCAACACGGCACCCCCCCTTTATTGGGGTACTAAGTCCTGTACTTCCTGCTTAGCAGCAAAGCACTGATCCAGCAAAACAGGAGCTCATATGCCCACATGCCTTCACATGGACATCAATCACAGAGTTGTCTCAATTCTTCTGGAAAAGCACAGTCTGGCTGCATTGCACGAGCCGTACTGATGTGTACTGTTGTTCAGTCACAGCCATGTGCACCAAAGACTCATTTATGCTCTGAAGTGAATGTGACATATTCTCTATGTGACTCATGGATACAAGGGATCACACTGGTTTCCCAAGCAAATGTTCTCCAAGCGTAACAAGAAGATCTGTGCTCAGAAACATGGGTACTAGTGAGGCTGGGCAGAGGAGGGTTGGAAGTAAAACAGATTTTGTTCTCATTTTGGAAGAGGAGACCGTCACTCACCCTGAGACCAATGACAAAGGAGACAGAATAACATGCTGGGCTGGCAAAAGTGATCCTCAATTTGGATGCCATCTCTGCTGACCATTTCTGCCTCGTGCCCTTTTTGACCCACTTTATTTTTGAACAAAGCCGTGCTATCCTAGGATATAAGTGAATTAGGAAATGATGTAATCATGATGGTAAAACAGCTAAAAAGATAAGGGGGGTGAGGCCTCTTCAGAGGTAGACAGATTCCTCCCACTTCACATCTTGAGACACTGCTTTTCAGGTGTCAGATTAAGGAGATGTTTACACCAGCTGATTTCCATCTGGTTTGGAGCTCAAAGTAAAGGACATAACACAGGCTGTTCACCTCCTAGTTCCAAGCGCTGTCCTAAACAGCATGCCACTTCTGAGGTTTTTAGCACAAATGGTAGTACCTCTGTAAGCATATACTAACAATGTTCCTTACTGAAGTTCCTCTTCCTCCCCTTTTTGAATACTATAGCAACACCCTTGTTGCATGAAAGGGCATCTGAATGTATCTACCATTAATCCTCTAAATAAGCTAAGTCAAAAGAACAGCCCATAATTTCAAGAAGTGGAAACACAAATCCTGCAAACATGGAAAGAGCATCACAGGAAAAGCAGGGAACCCTACAAAACAAAAAACTGCAACAGAGAGGTACTGGTGCAGACATACCCTCAGAGTCCTGATAGGTCGCCAGGAGAGAAGGGCCAAATTTCACGCACTACTTCAGGTGCCAGGAGGTCTTAGTTCAGCCCTGCCAACAAGCTATGCTGGGCCTGGCTAACTTGAAGGATGGGCAGAGGTCCCAACTTGTAGTTCTCTCTCTTTCATCTCAACCAGGAGCAGAGATAAAAGAAAGATCATTTGTAGATCTGTGAATTTGTTTGCATTTCTATCCTACAATCAGGGAAGGCCATCTTGCCCACCCCCCTTCTACAATCATTTACCTTCAAGTCCTCATGGTTAAAACTCATACAATCCACATCACAGCGTGCCTTGCCGGGATTCACACAACAGAGTTGGCTCAAGTGGGCAAGCTTTGCCAACCTTAACTTGATTGGTTTTGCCACCAGCAATTCTTAAACAGAACAGCTCAAAATTAATTATGGATTTAATTAAACAAACAAACTAAAATGACAAAACCACATGAGTTAATCCTGTCATTTTGTCTCCAATGGCTACAGTGCCTCTGTGGTCCCCATATAATTGAATAACACCATTATCAGATCTTCGCAACATTTACAGCGCAATCCTAACCAACTTTCCAGGGCCGGTGCAGCTGCAATGCAGCCCCAAGGTAAAGGAACAAATGTTCCCTCTCCTTGAAGAGGCCTCTGTGACTGCCCCTACACCGCAAAATGCAGTGTGCACCCTGTTGGCACAGCTGCATCAGCGCTGGAAAGCTGGTTAGGATTGGGCTGCCCCTCAGCAAGCACACAGGTCTAAAATGTAGGTTTCTGATAGAAAATTAATCTACTGTATATATTTCAATGCTGTCTGGTTCTCTTTGTGCTGTCCCTCTCTTAATATGGTCTGGGGCTTGCTGCCATTAAAGGCCCTGGACTTTTTTTTCCACAGGCCTATTTTACCAACAGTCATCCAGCCTCGTGAGGGTACCTTCATTGCTATTATCGCACATGTGAAGACGGCTTGTTACAAAAGGTTAAAATATCAAAAGAATACAGAGATTCCTACACCTTTTGCTTGCAGAAATAAAAGTGATTGGAACATAAACATTGTACTATCACAAGAATGTAGCTACTGTGAAAGCATATAATATTTATTCCTCTACTCATAATGTACTTCTTTAGCTCTGAATCTGGGAATTCTGACTGCAAACGTGAGTGCACTGCCTTCCTCATTGTAAGCTGTACTTTGGAGACTCAAGGTGTTCAGTGGATTCTCCTCTTCCAAAATGATCTCAATAATGGCATTCTTATTAGATTATTTCACAAGGATAGTGTGTGTATGTGTTTGTGTGTGTGTGTGTGTGTTGTTTGTGGTGCCAACAGAGTGTGTATACACACAGACACACAGAAATACATACATAAACACACTCAATATACATACACATACACACACACACACACACACACACACACACACACACACACACACACACACACCACTGTGGAATTATGCATGGTATAGGAATATAGGTTTGCTTGAGGACTCCTCTGGCCCTGACTCCTAGCAGGGTCATGCCTGGAATGTTTCTGCTTTGTTCAGGAGTATGGATATACATCACAGCGACAATCACATTGCCACATTACAATCTACCCCTAGGGTTAAACCCAGGAAGGTTATATCATACACATAGGACCTGCCAAGACGTGACAGCCAATAAGAAAGCAGCCTTTAAAAAGGGGTTATGCTATTACAAAGTGGAACTTCCTCCTCAGGAGGACTGGATCCCTGGTTTCAGCTCCGTCTCCGGGGGAGGGGGGGGTTGAGGAAGTCTCTCTCAAAGCCCTTTATTAAAATAGACAACCTCAATGCCAGAGTTCTTCTCCCTGATTAGAGTTTGGAGTTCAGGTTCCAGGCGATTCACGCCCATTGAGCTGCAAGAAGAAAGGGAAATAATGCACTTTTTACCATCTCACCCTGAAAATCCATCACGAGCACAATTCATATTGCAGTCGCACCAAGAGGACAATGGGGAGCTTGGAGGATCTAGATATTAAGGAAGAAGGATATTGACTATCATTTGCAAAGGGTGATGTGAAGGTTGATTCCATCATTATGTAAGCCAGAGATCCTTAGCCTCCCACCCAACAACTTCTGTATTATTAGTCAGATTTCTATCCTACCCTTCATCCAAGGAGATCAGAAAGTCATACAAGACTATCCCCGGCCCCACTGTATCCTCAAAAAAAAAAGGATGTGAGTTACTCTCTCTCTCAGCCTATCTCAGTGCCAGACAGTGAGTATCATGGCTAAGTGGGAATTTGAACAGGTTTCCCTGCTCCTTGTCTGACACTACACCACATGGGCTCATGACATGAAGGGCTCATTATTATTAATTTATCTAGTGCCATCAGTCACGGCCCTTGTGACACTCCCTACCCACCGCCATCCTGCTGCTTTCAGAGCAGCTTTTTAAAAAATGGATTTTTTTTTCTTTCAAAAAAAAAGGCAAAATGTTGAACAAACATTTAATAAGAATAAGATAAGCATGCACGACTTGAAATGGTGTGTGTGTGTGTGTGTGTGTGTGTGTGTGTGTGTGTGTGTGTGTGTGTGGTGTTTTTTTAAGCTGACACTCCACCTGAAGCAAGTGGGGATGAAAAGAAAATCAGCCTTGGATTCAGACCAAATGCATGAGTCATTTGTGGAGGGAAGATGGAGCTAAGCTCACTCCATAGCACTTATAATAAAAATACTTACCTTGCAGGGCTGGCACTGGCGTTGCTAGAGGTGGGGCGTGGGGCGTGGGGAGTCTCCTGCGTGTTGCCTTCGCCGCGCGACTGGTTCCGACGGCGAGTGGGCGGGGCCACCATGGAACGGAGCACTTACCGCTGTGCAAGACTTACCGTTCCGCCCCACCTCTAGCAATGCCAGTGAGGGCTGGTACAAAGACAACATCATATTAAATGTGAAGCACTCTGCACACTCAGAAAATGCTATACAAATATTAGGTATTATTGTTATCGGGTTGAAAGAGGAATTATGACATTTTAAATGTCCTCCAATTTTCTGCCTCAGTTGTTTAGGCATAATCTTGAAATGGTAATCAATGTTTATGCGGAGAGCAGGTATATGGGTCCCAGAATATGAGAAAGGAAGAAGTTCGGTAATGACAGGGTTGTATGCATTCCTGAATTTGACGACTGTACCACACAAATGCAGAAATTGGCATTTGGTACAGAGTTCAGCACCCTGATATCGCAGGATTACTGAAGTGCTTTGAATACTTGAAATGCATTATATAAATGCTTTTATTAGTGACTTCTTTGAAAAAAAAATTACGTGGTTTTTGGAGTTCTTTGTATTTTGTACTTCTCATACGTGGCTAATTTACCCATACAACCTTCTTCCTGTAACACATTATATAAATGTTCACCATCATTCACCCAACCTCACTGCTGGATAATAGCATTTTGCAAATGTATAGGTATGTATACGAAAATGTGCAATGCCAGTTGTATAACAATCACTGTGACCGGGGGGGGGGGGGGGAGTCCTAACCAAGGCAAGACGGTGTTTCGGTTCCTCCAGACCTTCTGCAGGGGAAGAAGAAGTCAACCCAGTGAAAAAGAGGCAATGGGGCTGGTAGAAAGCTGCAGCTACCTAGATCAGGTGCAGGACAATCCAGAGCCAAACTTCCCTACAGTAAATACCATCTGTGTATCTCCAATAAATAGCCTTACCATAGTCCCGGAAATGACCGGTACAATCCCGGTTCGGGAGCCCAATCCCGGGCTCCCGGCCGGTCTTCTCATTGTCCCGGCCAGCTGGGACTCTTCTTAGGTGCTCTCCGGCCTCGTCGCGTATTTGCGTGGCCGGGGGCGGGGCCGGGGGCGGGGACTTCCTCCCTCGAGGCCGGAGAGCTCCCAGCCTCGTCGCGTATTTGCGCGAGACTGGGAGCTCTCCGGAACAGCCCGAGTTCACTCGGGCTGTTCCGGAGAGCTCCCAGCCTCGAGGGAGGAAGTCCCCGCCCCCGGCCACGCCCCTGGCCAATATCGCTTCTGTCCCCCCCTGCATTGGGGGGGATCTGGTAAGGCTACCAATAAAGCACCCTAAATCAACACCCACTTGAAAGAACTAGGGAACACATCGTGCAAGTGTACATATGGCAGCAGTGCTTACCTTTTCTGTGGGAAGAGTGCACAGCACAGGGGTGTGGCAAACACCAAGCTGCAGAAGGAGAGAGAAAGACAGGTTTCTTCCTAGTTGTCACTTCTACTGGGGGGAACAGGGGAACTCCCTGGTCCTCTGGAGGAAAATAGCCTTCCTCCCCATCAACCACCAGGAGGATAAGAACGTTCTACTTGTCTCTAGGATTTGGATGCATTTACAGCTGCTCTCTGGTACAGGACCAGGACACTGGGTGAGGAACACAACATGGATATAGGTATCCTGCATCCCAACTGAGTCTTCTCTTTCTCTAGTGTACCAGGTGTTTTGAGGTTCCACCTCTCTTTTGCTGGAATATTTGTCCCATCACGGGAGTGGCTGAACAGAACTATGTCAGCAAGGCTGTTCCAATACCCATGGCAGGTGGGCAGGATATCACACTCGGCTCTTATCATTGTAGCAGAGCTTGTGAGAGCAACACACAAAAGTGAAGAGGCAGCTGGGGCACATGCTGGCTGATTGCACAAAAGAACCCTAAGATGCAATATTCACAACTGAATAGCCAGGAGCCGAATGCCGCTTAAAAATTCCATTATCCTTAACTGGTATTTAAAGCACAAATCAATCGAGAAGATCTCTCCTCGCAGAGTCAAACTACACATTATGTTAAATGCATCATTGGTCCTTATGTACTTACCCTTTCTTTACTAAATAGCCCTGGGAGGGCCATTTGGATTGGGACCACGGCACAAGGCAAGGGGAGCTTCAACTTTTTTTATTTTTTCTGCAGTCCTGATCCAGACTGGGGCCTCCCATGACTTCCATTTGTCCAAGGGAAGGAAACTCCCATGGTCACCCATGGGAGCTTCCTTCTGGGGGCAAATAGAGACTGAAGAGGAAAACAATCCTCTGTCTCATCCCAAACCATTCTAGTTGCCTCTGCTGCTGCTGCTGCTGCTATTTACCCCAGGATACTCTGACAAGCCGCACTGCAGCCTTGCCTCTCTGCTCAGTGAGAGTGAGACAGTCCTACTTACACTAGGGAAAGAGCTCACTTACCATAGACCCACCAATCCAACCTGCAGAGGAGCATTCAGCCAGGGGTACCGCTGAAGGGAAACACAAAGGAGTGGTTTGTGCTCAGTATTAGTTTCCGAAGTGGCGGTTCCTGTTTGTCCTTTACAGAGACTAGCAGTCATATTAATACGTTTCTTGGGGAGAGTTCTCTGTGATCTTTGCTGAGCCTGAACCACAGAAGATGTGAACAGCAAAGGCCTTGGCAACAGACAAGGGTATGCCCAGGGTCAGCCCAAGTGTCTGAGGTGGCACACCAAATGCTGCCCCCCTTACCAGGAAGTGCACCAGCAGCTGCCTCTGCCACTTCTCCTCCAAAAGGAAGAAGAAAGTGGGGCACAGAGTGGTGAGCTAGAGCGGGATTGGAGACACTCTCGCCCACCACTCTCCTCTACTTTTCCACTCCATTTTCCTCTTCCTTTTCAAGGAAGAGCTGGAAGAGGCAGTGCCCCTGCCAATCCATTGCCTGAGGCAGCTGCCTTAGTCAACCTCATGATTGGGCCAGCCCTGGGTATAACAAGGTTTTATTTTAACAGCACGGTGACAGGTTTTCAAGTGATCAGACTTAAACTCCTACCTTTGCTACAGACATCCTGCATAGCCAGGATGGAAAACCAGAGAAAAGTTTCTTAGGATACTTTTCAAGGTCGTCAACCTTTGGGAGAAACTGTGGTTAAATTGCCATACCATTCATCCCACAACATCATCCATTTCTTTAGGTTAGTTGTTCACATGCTCTTTAATCAGCAGATCAATGTTGCAGCCATCTGCTGCTATGGTCTGCTCAAACCCAGTGCACTTGAGACAGGGAGAAAATGAGATGAAACCAATAATTTGGGATTATACTCTTAGCAATTAACATTTGAGGTGATAGAAACACATGTGGAGACTTGGGGAGCATTCAAAGACACAACAGCTTGGCAGCCACGAACAGGGAAGCATAACAAAAGTCTGCCCAAATGTACATGCCACCATATGAATCCGTGTTGGTTGCCACTGCAATAGAAATCCATGGCAAAATGACAAGGATTTGTGGATGTTCTCCAAGGTGTATATCACAAGGGTACAATTATAGCAGTGTTAGTAATGTTGGAAAAGCAACTATGTCCTTATCAGCATATAGGCATAGGGTGAAAGAGCAGAAGGCCTGAAAGCACAACTAGCAGCCCAACCCACACTTTACCCAGCGTGTAATTCATCTGTGGAACTCCTTGCCACAGGATGTGGTGATGGCACCTGGCCTAGATGCCTTTAAAAGGGGTTTGGACAGATTCATGGAGGAAAAGACCATCACAGGTTACAAGCCATAAGCAACCTCCTGGTTTTAGAAGTGGGTTTTCTCTGTGCCAGGTGCAAGGGAGTGTCAACGGGAAACAGGTTATCTTGTTGTCTTGTGTACTCCCTGAGGCATCTGGTGGGGCCACTGTGTGATACAGGAAGCTGGACTAGATGGGCTTTTGGCCTGATCCAGCAGGGCTCTTCTTATGTTCTTATGTTCACACTGACATTTATGACAGCAGACAGAGGTTCTACTGTTACAAATGGTTATAAGGCAGCGTGTGCAGCGTGCCACTGGAGGCCATTTTGGAACTGCCACCACAAACAGTGGCGGTGTTGGCAGCCTGCTGCCATTAATGGCTACCCACAAGAGCGCATGCAAGCTGGCATGGGGGAGCAGGCAGTGGGAGGAACGGGGCAGGGAGAGGGAGAAATGGGGGCATTTCTGGGCAGGGGGGCAGCAGAAGGCAGAACGGGGCTGGATCCTGGTGGCAACAACTTGCACCGGGATCTTATTCCCATTCCCTCTCCCTTACTCTCCTTGAACTTATGCCAGAGAAATAGCTGGCATAGATCTGAGAAGACCCATTGAGGAAGTGGAGGCTTACCCTGAGGGAAGAAAACGGAAGGTGACCTCTGTGACTGCCCACCCCCCACCGCACAATGCAGCGTGCACCCCACTGGCACAGCTGCATCGACACTGGGGGAGTTAGGCTTGGGCCCTAAAAGACTTACCTTCAAAAAGGCTCTCTTCTCTAGTGCATTCATGATTACCGGAGGGATGGCTAGAAGGAAGAAGAGAGAACAAAGATGAAAGCACACCAACTCAGCTGGGTAGTTCTGAAAATAATCTTCTCCCAAAAAGTATCCTCAAAATTCTATATTGTAAATTTTTATACTCTCTGCCTGCTCGAATATTCTCCAAATACTTGATAATCTATGTTTGCCACCCAATAATATTCAATTTTAATATTTGTATCTGGCCATTGATTTTGCAGAATTTGATATTTGTTATGCAATGGTATTTAATTAGTTTGACCAACAATTGTTACACAATGACATATCATAATGGTTTATGTTTTATGTTCATAAAACTTTATGTTTTCAGGGACTACTTTTCATGTCTGCCAAGAAACTTCTACATGTTCATCACAACCCCCTGTGCAGTGCAAAGGATCCTAGGATATATTCTGGATGCACATTCAGTTCAAACAATGTTGTGATGACCAACAGTCCAAGCACAATGTACTTATTTTGTAAATAAACATGACGGTTTTGGGCATCCCTAAGTCAGGGGTCCACAATTCCACTCACCATGGTAAATGGTCTATCACCCTACGGTGAGACTGATAAGAGGAGCCCTGCCTCTTTCTCCATGTTGAAGCTAGAGAGGGAGGTTGCCGTTGCCGTTTTAGGCACTTTGAGCACTGGCAGCCCAGCACCAAAACAATTGTCATTTTGCACCTCAGCAGACCAGCACCAGAATGATTCTGCTTTAACGTTTTCCCTGACAGGCAAAATAGGAAAATTTGATGAATTCCAAATATTGGTTTCAGCCCCAAGAACAATGCACAGCTACTTACCCATGGCAGGTGCGGCCATGCCAATGCGGGACACCACCACCTGCACAATTGCTTGTTGAGCTGCCTTCTTCGACTCACCCAGCCGGTTCCCATTCTCGTCTGTAATGGGGATACCATACTTTAGCTCCCTGTAGAAATGATTGAGGAAAAAACACAGCCCCTTAATGTAAATCATGGTATCCCCTTTCCCTTGCCATGAAAAAACTCAGCGATTCTTCTGAGTCTATTCGTCCTCTCTTTCCAGACTAGGGATTGAGGCTTTGGGGATTCCATTTTTATGAGAGGAAAAGTGCTCAATTGATTGATTGATTGATTGATTGATTGATTGATTGATTGATTGATTGATTGATTGATTGATTGATTGATTGATTCATTAAATAAAGTATTATATTTGCCCTGTTGGTTCCAGACAGGGATGGCCAGGTGCAAGACTGCCTGAAAGAACAATACCTCTGACCACTTCCTTAGAACCAGCACCGCATGGGTGCCATACCAGCCACTGTCACATATATTATTATTATTATTATTATTATTATTATTATTATTATTATTATTATTATTATTATATCATTTTTCAACAAAAAAGCTCACAAAGTTTACATGACAAAATAATTTACATGATAAAATAATTAAATAAATAGCTTCCTGGCTAGCAGAGGGGGGGTAGGGAAGGACGTCTTTCGCTTCTCTTTCTGCAGCTTAGGTAGGACTCGGCCTACACAGACAGGAAGCGGCACAAAGTTATTTCCCATTGGTAGATCTATAATGGTCAGGCCTTCTGCAGGGCTGTTAATCAGATGCCTATTATGGTGGATTAATTGTACTGTTGCCGCTCATGTTTTTAGGGTCAGAAGACTGAGAGCAAAGATACTCAATGCTGCACTTCGTAATCTGTAAGAAATTACCAGGAGCTCAACTTCATGCAGCAGCAGCAGTGTCCCCATTACACCATCCTTTTGACACCATCTTACCTCTGCCTCATTAATGGGATGTTGATGCAGTTAGCAGCTGCCACAGCTGCAAAAGGCACAAAGCGTCCAATGATTGGTGGCAAACGCTACCAAGGAGGAAAGGTTGAGAGTGAAAAAAAGAAAGCAAGGTTCTTACTACAGATTGAATTAATAGCACAGTGCACAGAATTATATTCTGCAACAGGACAAAGGTCGAGGTAAGCAAAAATGAACTTTCATCTTTGCCACTGATTTCCTTTGTGAATTTGGACAAGTCCCTTAATCTCCTCTGACTACAGTTTCAGCACTGACACAATGGAACTTCAGTCCTAATCCTCGTGCCACATCACATTCAATATACACTGGCTCATCTCCACACTAGGCTAGATACAGGAAAGATTGAAATTCTCTGCTTGGGGTAAACACAACCAGCTTCCACAAAGATATCCACACTTCAAATTTGCAAATGTCTAGTCATAAAACAGGTAAACAGCCTTTAGTCATAAAGGTAAACAGCGCTCCGTGTTCCAGCTGCATGCTACGCGCTACGGCAAGGAGAGTCATGCCGGCCACATGACCCCGGAGGCGTCTTTGGACAACGCTGGCTCTTCGGCTTTGAAATGGAGATGAGCACCACACCCTAGAGTCGGACACGACTAGACTTAATTGTCAGGGGATACCTTTACCTTTAGTCATAAAATAAGCATCCCATGTGTCCCTACTGATGGAGTCTGCACAACTATAATTCTTGGCAGACTATTATTTATTTAATTTATTTAAAGAATGTATACCCCGCCTTTCTCCCAACAAGGGCACTCAAGGCGGCTATGTTCTAACCAAGCAGGGAGACACTTTTCATTAAGGAGACCCTACTTCTAAGATGGCAATTATTGCAAAGAACAGAAAACTCTTCCTAACTGTGTCTTAATCCTGAAATGAGGACTTTCCCTCCAGGCCCCCTTCTAGGGATGGTTCCATTCTTCTAGGGAGAGACAGAACAGTTCCTTACTTTTGTGAGAGACTTGAGTCCCAATGCAGTTACCACAGCTCCACTGGTCGCACTGATGTAGGCGGTGCCCAGCTGGCTGCAAAGGAAGCAGGTAACCTTGGTGAAGCTGTAACTCTCAACATCCTCTTGTCTAACCCCAGCCCCACCTTCAGCCGTCTCTGTTAGAGAGACATGCTAGAACATATCCTGTCCCCCAGACCTCCCTGTCTGAAGAAATGAGGATAAGTAGCCATACCTCTTCCTACTCTTCCCAGCACAATCAACTTCTCCTTCCTGCTTCTGCTCTGCACACTGTGTGCGGAGGCCTAAATCCTGGCTCTCCTCTTCAGTCATGCCCTCTATATTTCCTGACAAACCCAGTCACTGCTTTCTAGTGGGTCTCCCACAAGTACGGCTTCCATCACCTTCTTCACCTCCCACTTTGAAAAATCAACTTCAATGGGCGTACCAGGATTCAAACCTGGAAAGGGTTGTCTGTGGATTTATCAAGCACCACATGGTCTATACAAAGACCAACTACTGTATATACAAGGAGCTATTTTCAGTACTAGGGCTTGGCCCTAAAATATATGAAGTGATTAAGAAGCCTCTGAGCGTGTGTGGAATAACCAAAGCCCACACTAATAGCCAGCTGGGGTGGCACTGGGCAGAGCTTTCTGGGTCAGCCAGTGTGCCAACCAGGCAGGTGGCTCCCTGGTATGCCCCTCTGCCTGCCTACCCTGCTAGTTATGGTGTCAGGTAGCTCCCTGATGCAATTCCCCACAAAGACGGCTGTTTCCAGGGCCCTGGGCAGGATTTACTGTCTTCTTACTTGACAGTGATGGGAGCATCCCCGCTCCGGTTGGTGTAGTTCACAATGGCGTTAAATGACTGGTTCACCCACTGCCAGAATAATACAGCGGGTGTCGTCCTGCAGGAAAAGAGACAGTCAGGAACGGAGAGAGGGTTTCCACAGGCTAGTGGGTACAAAACAAAAGGTGAATGTCACAGAAACCAGAGTGCCTGGCTAACCTTCAAAGGGCTGATGGAAGAACCTTGCGTACTCATTCACAGTGTGCTTGTCTCAGCTCACATGCCCTCTTGCTGGTGCATACTGGTGGCCTCATACATTCGAAACTCTGCACTTAGAGAAGTTACAGCGCAATCAATCCTATCCTGCTCCTCCAGCAGTGCAGCCAGAACTGGAGGCACTGGAAGGGAAAGGGGATGCAAATCCCCTCTAAAGGTGGGTTCAGAGGAGATTTAAATCCCCTTTCCCCTCCAAAGCCTCTCGTTCTGCCCTCCTCCATGGCCTGCACCAGTGGAGGAGCAGGATAGGATTGCACTGTAAGTCACAGACACTCAACACATTTTCATGCATATGCACACATTTCTGTACATGTACAGTACAGCATTGCCTGTCTATGCACACACAAACTATTACACACACATATGCTGTCATACTGACACATCAAATGGAAGAACTCTTAATGGGACAGTTAGGTGTGCATAACCTTGTTTTGCCTATATTATTAATATTAATAATAATAATAAGAAGAAGAATATTTATTTATTGCCTATAATATGCAACATGGCACACACATTCCTGCACATACCTGTCATACGGTTGTACGTACATTGCTCATTGTTTCAGACACTCAGAACTTTCCAAACATACACCTTGGCACAAATACATGCCAACATCCCAAACTTTGCAAACATGCAGCATTTCAAATAAAAAAAATGCCATATCGCAGTTTGGCAGTATTCTCCTGCAAAAGAGCAGACATTAGAAATTGTGTACATGCCTGTAGAAGGTGAGCATGCATCCAGTGATGGTCATGTTCATGGGCACCTGGGCAGACATTCGCCCAATCAGGATCATCTTCTCGCCAGTGTCCGGGTGGAAGGCAGAGTCGTAGATGTATTTTGCCCGCCAAAGCTGGTTTTCAGTCAGGCCTGGCGACACCTTCCCCAATCTGGAAGGAGCCATAAGAGGAAAGAAAATTGGAGATGGCTTGAGGAGAGGAATATTTACATTACTGAGACATTTGCTGTGTACAGAGGAAAGGGGGGCAGGTTTGGGAGACAGAACACCTGTAGTAGTGGCTGCCTGCCAGAGGCACCCAAGGCAAAACGGCATCTAAAAAGAGAGACAGCTAGCTGAATATGCCTTCCCACCCCTTACACACACACGCATGCACATGCACACATGCGCACACACACACACACACTTCTTCTCAAAGAGAATTATCCACACATGGCCCAATTGTCCTGAGGCTCTGCTCTATACAGCCTGAAACAGATTCCTTCTCAGGTTTAGACTGACTCAAAATTCTAGTTTGGAACAGGTGTTACGCAAGGTAATTGTTTTGCCCTATGCCAAATCCTGTGTCCTAAAAGGCCAGGTGGCCATTGGGGGAGCTCAGTGCTACACCGCACCCAAAACAAGGCCTTCTTCAGATTGTGTAACAGGAAGCTTCACCTCCTGAGCCAGCTCAATACCCAGCCTCCCCTAGGCAGTCATTCTGCTCCCATTTGCCTCACTGTGTATTCTTTACTTACTTCAACCACTGTACTAAAAGGCAGAGGATCACTGGACAGTGTTCAGAAGAGCAATAGGAGAACCAGAAATGCCAGTAATTAGAGGAGAGATGTGAAAGCTGAGGGCCACAGTGACACCAGCTGCTTTAATAGCTTCCCCCAGACAGCATAACATCCTTCAGGCTTCCCCACAACCTAATTCATCCCACCCCACGTCACTCAACATTGCCATCACCACCCCTGAGCAATGGTGTAGTAATAAGTTTCAAAGTGCAGGAGCTTGTCATGACATTGCCCATAGTGAGGCCCTCCCATGGCCACACCCCATTAAGTCTATAACAAAACAAATCGACTGTAAATGTCTTCACTATAGTGTTTTCTTCTCCTGCTACTTATTCCTACTTTGAAACATATTAATCTAGCTTATTTCATTCCAAACTCTTGGAGTAGGTTGTAATAGTTTTAAAATAAATGTATAAAAATTAAAAATAAGATCAGTGGCATTGCTGACCGGGGGCCGGGCAATGACGCATTTCGTAACATCGCCTTGCCCCCGCGTCACTACGTCACTCCTGGAAAGACTTCATTTGGAGCCTTACAGGGCTGAGGGCAGTGTGAGGGTGCATTTTCCAACCAAAAATCAGCCGGAATGGCTGCCGCAGCCATTGTGACCACAGCTATGAAAGGAGAGGCTGCTTCGGCTGCGAAGCTGCCGCTGCAGCCGCTCCTCACAAGGAGACTGTGGGCGGCACCCAGGGCACAGCAACCCCCCCCCTGGGCCCAGCTTAGCTACGCAACTGAATAAGATTTTAAAATATCCCAAATCAGTGGCGTAGGAATAGGGGGTTGGGGGCGGTCTGCCCAGGGCGGCACGCCGGGAGGGTGGGTGCACGGCCGCTGCTAAGGACGGCAAATCGGCAGTGGCGGTGGCACCACGTCGTTTTGCGCCACTTTTTCCGAAGCCTCCACAGCGGCTGTGAGCCTTGCAGCACCGCTGCCGAGGCTTTTGGAGGGCAGGGGAGGTGTTTCCCACCCTCCCGCCCACCCCGAGGTGACATTTATGGCCAGTGACAGGCTGGTGATGTCACCCCGGGGGCGTGGCTTCTGGCCAACGTCACCCCCTGGGGGGTGGCTTCCGCTGGGGGGGCTGTCATCGTGGCCTGCGCCCCCCAGGCGGGGGCAGCGTTATGAAGCCACTGTCCCAAATAAATATAAAAGGTATATTAGAGAGCTGGCCTATGCATGTTGTTTACTCAGTAATAAGTTTCACTGTGTCCAACAGAACGTATTCCCAGGTAAATTTGCATAGGATTGTATCCTTTATCTGAGCAACACACTGTCTCTCAGGTGGCCTTTGGGAAAGACAATGGCCTACATATTAACATATGACCCTAGACAATTCTTCTCATTATGCCTCCTGCTGAGCCTGATGCTTCTTTTTGGCTAAGGTCCTTTCAAAAAAGATTTCAAAGGCAGCACCTGAGTGCTCCCGAGGACAATGTCACCACTCCTGCTGTGAGATACGTCCTGGAGCTCCGTTCCTTTGTTGCCACCCCCCCTCGACTATACCCCTGCCCCTGAGAACCAAAGAAATCCCCAGACTAACAAGAGAACCTGTAATCTTCAATCACCCTCCGGGCCTCTTCCAGAGTTTCACTAGAGAGCAGAAGGTTGCGGGGATCCGTCACAGTGAAGAAATGCTTTGCTCTGCCCATGAAGGTGCCCTGGTCCCATTGTGGCTCCTTGATGTTGATGTCCAAGGACACTTCCCCCGACATCCTCTGTAGTCACGTAAGGGAAAAAACCCAAAATAATTATGTCACTGATACAGAATACACATTTTCCAACAAGTACAGAGACCAACACATCCATACTCCTTCCAAGACTGCTGCCATTTCTCCCTGCATAGTGCTACCATCCAGCAACTACCATTTGGGATTCAGATGCAGATTTGGAGACTCCCAAGAAAGGCACCAAGTATCTCCTCCAGAGGAGCATTCTTGACAACTTCCTCTGAGCCGGGAAACACCCAGAGGAGAGGCTGCCACTGCTTTTATCAGCTACTTGTGTATGGGGGGGGGGGGGAATCCCTCCATGGTTATTTGATCTAATAGTATTCATTAATTGACCCAGGAGCCGAACTGCTGTCCATGATGACTTTGCTTGAAGCCAATTACCTCCTTAGGTCTGCTGCTGGTCACATAGCCACCCTGTGATGATGTCTATGTGGCAGCAACATCAAACCAGGCTTAAATGAGTATGTGGTTCTCAACCAGTAAACACCCACTGCTCAGCTAGCATACAAGAGTCTCTCAGTGTATACATGAGGATCAGGATGGAGCCCAAGCCTGGGGCCATAGACAGCTCCTTAAAAGCCAGTGGGGATTGTCTGGCAGCAAATCCATCATACCATTGGATACGCTGTGTTCGCGTTTCAGGCTTTTTATTAGTTTTATATAACACACAATTTCCAAAGTGTACAACACAAGCGTGAAAACATTTCACCTAGTACTACATGAATACTATCACAATGCAGGACACCTACATTTATATCAAGAATACAACGATGCTTACAGTAATTAATAACACACAATTTCCAAAGTGTACAACACAAGCGTGAAAACATTTCACCTAGTACTACATGAATACTATCACAATGCAGGACACCTACATTTATATCAAGAATACAACGATGCTTACAGTAATTAATAGAAGGTAAACACACTTCTCAAAACTTTGCTCTTTTTTCCCCTTCTCCCTTTTCATATTGGTACGCGCTCTCTTAATTTTGCCATTTCATCCATTTTCCAGATCTTGGCCAACCATTCCCTAATTATGAGGGTTATCACCGATTGCCATTTGGAAGCAACTAAAAATTTTGTTGCTGTGAAAAGATTCCAAATTCGACTTGATGTTCTTTTTTAACTGAACTATCAGTATTACTCAACAAAACATTTCCAGGGTTCTATGATATGACCTGACACTTCCCTGCCCCAGACTCAGCAAGGATGACAGCTAACCCTAAATGACCCTCGTGAGATGTTCAGCCAGCTTTAAAACCTCATGTGAAGGAGATTCAGCAACTGCTCCAGATACACTGGCATGGGCTGCAGACTCTTTTTCTCTTTCTGTCTGGCTTTTTGACCTTTGCTTAAAGCTCATGACATGAACGTTTGTTCTTCAAAAACAGTTAAAATCCCAAAGACAATCCCTCTTCCATCCAGCAAGCAGGAAAACATTTAAAACAGCAGAAAACTTATCAGACTTGTACAAGGTCACTTTTGGGCCTTTTGTATGCACAGCTCTCACTTATACCAAACATACCTGGATAAGGTACTCTCCCTACTTGCCTCCCCGTCCCGCCCCCTCCCTGAGCTGCTGATGTATTGGTGCTGGCTGTGTTCCCAAGTGACTCTGGTCTCCACATAGTTGGAGTAGCCTGACGACTAAAGAGTATTGGGATGTTCTCCCCTGGGAGAGATTCCAGGGTCTTAGGTCTTCTACAACAGTGGGATATGTGCCAAAGGAAAGTTGGGTCAGGACAATACATTCATGTATATTTGAACCTGCCTATTGCCTAGGACTTGACGTTCAAGATAAAACAAAAAGAAGAAAATAGAATAGAGGGTTGTGTGTTTTTCCATTTTAAATTTCAAGGTACAGTAGTTTAAAGCAGACTAACAGTGCCCCTTAGGATCGTGGAGGAAGACGAATAATACTAGCAACAAAATTATTGGCACCTTCTTTTAATGCATTCTTGACTGCCCATTATCAGAAACAAAAGCTGGACTGGACAGCTCAGTCTTCCAGTAGTTATACTCCTAGCATTCATAATAATGACGCTTAATATTTATCTGTATTTATTTTATAAATTTGTATACTGCTCCTCAAGGAGTAATTTCCCCCCTTATGCTGTTTCACAGATGGAGGCCATCAAAACTAGAAAAATATGGGCAAAACACTTGTTGTTCTTATGCTCCTAAACATCAGACAGATAATTTTGGGGCACCCATTTTATGCTGCTGTGTTGAAGAACCACCCTGACTGACGTCAACAGAACTTAACTCAGCCCCTACAGTGGCCTTTACACTTTTTGATGAGGTGTTGGGTGCCCTTTAAATCCCATTTGCAATGCCCAGAACGTTACCCAGGCAATCAGAACAACAAACATCACATTCCCTGCTTCAAAGAAACATGTCAGTCTCCAGTATTCATATATTCTCTCTGGTAGGAATAATCCTTTAGAATAAAAACCCTGTGAGGCAGAGCAGCAAAATTAAAAAAAAAATCGGATAAAGACTTTATCTGCAGTATTATTAGAACAAATATTGTCAGGCTTTCCTATAGAAAATTGTGACATTGCACACAAAGGACACGCAGGCAGGGGACACAGACTGACCCTAAGGAAAGGTCAAGGATTTCACGGTTGTTCTCGGTGGGTGAAAATGGCACAAATTAATCAATTCCAAAAAGATGCAGGGGGAGTGGAGCCCACCAACCCTATTAAAAGATTATCTCTCCTTCCTTTGTTAACATGCAAAACTTCACAAGCAATATGAAAATTTAATATTTTCATAAGCAAGGATAGCATTGTATCCTTTTACAGTCTACAAGGAGACCAAACAGAAGAATTTGGAAGGAAACAATTTTGAGTTCCATGTCAAAACGTAAGTAATAGGCTACTTTAGTTTCTAAGAGCCAAACCATACCACTGGGTTCCTTCTCAGACACTCTGCCTTTAGGCTGACAGATCCATTTAACCTGGGCAAACACTGGATGCCCAACAACACAATTCCAGGGTCATGAGTCTGGGCACATCCATATGTGCAACTTGATCGTGCGCCACTAAGAAAAGGCAAAGCATATGCCAACAGGTACATTTCCCAGGTTGAAAATATAGCCATGCATGAAGATTTCACAGCCTGCAGAGGTCCTACAATGGCATCTGGAATCTGCACAAATTGAGGAAGCCTATGCACGAATATTGCAGAGATCAGATCATGTAAATAGTACATTAACGGCGCAATCCTGCACAACTTTACCCCGGTGGAACTATAGTTCCGCCAGGATAAGGTGTCACAAATGTGCCATGAAGGCACATTTGCAGCACCGCACGAGTAAGCAGCGCCGGCACCGCTCACTCTGCCCACGGCTGGAGGCCACGCCACCAGGCGCAGGTAAGTCCTGCACCAGGCAGTGGGAGGGCGTGGGGAGGGAGGGCTGGGGTGGCAGGAGGTGACTGAGCCGCCGGGTCCAGGAGAGGGGCAGGGTGGGATATCAGTGGCACGCTCCGTTGATATCCAAAGCCCCTTCCCGGGCTCAGCCAGCCTTACACGGCCTCGCCAGATCTGTGCCGGCCATTTTGCCAGTGCATATCCGAGGAGGCCCATAGGGCCTTTCCCTCGTCCCTTTCCCCCGAGGTGACCTCCAGCTCCGCCAGCGCTGGCCTGATCCTGCTTAGGACCCAGCTTAGCGTGCTTAGCACGCTGCGATGGATCTTACGCAAGATTGGGCTGTAAATAAATCCAAGATGGAAGTATCCTAATTCTGAGCCAAAAGAAGAATGAAACTGTCTCTGGCTCAGAGGTAAACTCAGAGTGGTAACAGGAGAGAGTAGTTGAGTGGTTTACCACTATAGATACCCTGCTCTACCCTGCAGCCTATCATAGTGCAGACTTGTTTGATGCTGGTTCAACCTTCATGGTCTATCTAAGGTACTTGTAAAAGCTGCTGACTCAGGTGTCCCTTGGGCTTAAATTGCAAAGGCCCATTCTTGCAAAAATAGCCTTCCTTTGACTTGGCTGATGTGGTTTGATGCGTGCGAGGCTGGAATGCCTCCAAACTTGTCCGAGTTCACTCGGACATCTTCTGAGCGATTCCAGTCTCGCGCAGGCGCGCGAGTCTACAGAGATCAAGAGAGACAGAGACGCGCTGCAGCTGCAGCACAGTCTCGGAAGAGCTCCGGCCCGCCGCAATGCAGCCGGCGGGCCAGGGCCGGGGCAGTAAAAGAGACAGTTCGGGGACGGACGGACAGGGGGACGACGAAGTGGCAGCATAAAATAAAATAAAATATAAAATAAAATAAATAAACATAAAACATAAAATAAATAAACATAAAATAAACTAAAATACACAAACAGCACATAAAATAAAATACACAAATAAACTAAAATACACAAATAAAATAAAAGTCTCAGAAATAAAATGCAGTCTCAAAATAAGTCTCAAAATAAAATACAGTATTTTACCTTTTTCCCCGTGCCTCTGAGCACGTGCAGAGTGCCACTGCTGTTTTTGTCCCAGCCAGCTGGCTGCGTTGTGGCGGCCAGCACTGGCCATTACAATGCACCTGGCTGGCTGGGACAAAAACAGCGGCGGCAATCTGCACGTGCTCAGAGGCACGGGGAAAAAGGTAAAATACTGTATTTATTTTACAGTGGACACGCCCACTTCCGATGGACACGCCCACTTCCGGCGGAAGTGACATCGCAGTTTTTGACCCGCCTTCTTGTGATGTCACTCCCATCCCCCTTGGGGGTGCCAGAAATCTGGTAAGCCTACATTGGCCCCTCTCTAAAATGGCTCAGGCTGAGCAACGCAAAAACATCTTGGGCTTAACCAGGGACAGCCCATTCATGAGGCCAAGCGAGCCAGCAGATTGGTAGGAGGCAGGCAGCCACCTCCCGCTGCCCACTCAACACCACTGCTCCTCCTCCTCTCACTCCCTGGACTGGAAAGAGAAGAGGAAGCGTGAAGGAACAGGGAGTGGTAGGCTAGCACCGGATGTTCTAGCCCACCACTCTCCTCTTCTCCCCACTTCCTCTTCTGCTTCACCCCCCTCTTTCTTTTCCAACCCAAGAAGTGCATTGGAAGAGCAAAGGCTGGCACATCACCAAGTAAGAAGGGGAGCAGCATTTGGTTGGCACACTGCCTCAGGCCCCAGGAAGTCTTGGGCTGCCACCCAAGTGGGACGTACCCCAGTTCCCTGATGTTTTCAGAAATGCTGTGGGTCAGCAGCTGATTCAGCCAATTTCTGTTCAACACCAACCTCACAGTAAATTCATAATACTTACTGTATCTAGACAAGCAATGCCTGACTGCTGGGTCAGACAGCCTTTCTGGTACATAACATAACCCTGGGCAACCTTCAGGCCTAGTACGAGATCTGCGCCGATATTACTGGTGCTTTGGAGGATTTGCAGCAAAACCAGGCAACACTAGGCTGCATCAGCTGTACAGTAGATAGGCCCAAGCCAAAGCCTGTCTCAAAACACCAGTTCCATTCCTGGATCCAGACCCAAGCAGGTCATCCCTGTGTGCATACTAGTTGGATAAAATGTTAGACTAGAACTGGAGAGACCAGTTTCAAATCCTTGCTCTGCCACGAAGCTCATCAAGAGACCCAGAGCCAGTCACTATCAGCTTAACCTACCTTGCAGGGTTGTCATCCCCCCTTTTTCCATCAGTTGTGAGAATAAAATAGGGGTGGGGTGAGGAAAGAAAGACCATGTAAGTATATCTGAACTCCTTGAAGGAAAGGTAGAATAAAAATGAAATAAATTGTTTCCATTTCATTCAGCCCAGAGTTGGTTGATATTACCAAATCAACATCTTAAAAGAAAAGGGTCTCCACTGGAACAACAGTAGCTGTGTGTCATGGTATAAGGGCTGCCCATCCTGTTCTAGGAGGCTATGATGTCTGAAAATACAGACATCACAAAGGTGCCCTCTTCAAAATAAAGGATAGGTGGCAGGTTTTTTTTTCCAGCAGGCAGAGATGAGATGACCAAAACAAAAAAAGAAAAGAACAAAGAACTAGAAGAAGAAAAATAATCACTCTGTCTAGATGGAGCATCTATTATGAGAGCAGGCATGTCCCTTGTCATAACCGTAAGGTGTCAGGGCAACGCAGACGCTTCCCCTTCCCTCGCCCGGAAGGGGGCTGAGAACGGAGACGCTGCCTTGCAAATCCCGTTATCCGCCGATTCAGCTTAGCCACTACTGGGCGTTGTTGTTGGGCATCATCTCACATGCATCAGCCTCTCGGCCGCTCGGGACGCGGCCAGGATGCTCAGCCCTCGCTGCCTAGTGCGCGTGCATTCGCTCGTGACATGACTCCTGGCCAAAACCCCTGACTCATAGAAATGTGGGGGGGAATGTGGGGGGGGGGGAATCGGAAGGAATGAGTAATCCACTCAGGCGCCTCCGGACTGCGAAAAGCCCAGAGAGCGCGGGCTGGAAAAAGAATGTCAGAGAGAGAGAGAGAGAGAGAGAGAGAGAGAGAGAGAGAGAGAGAGAGAGAGAGAGAGAGCAAAGGTTGGGACCCCTGGGAAGGAAGGGACCCCTGGAAGGCCGGCGCGATTTCTCTAAGGCTAAACTCACTTGATCCTACGAGCAGCGGCTGCAATCCGATCGCTCAACCGTTCCGAAACGGCAGCGCTTCGCTCCCAAGCTCAGCCCCTTCCTTGCCCTGTCACTCGTTCAGCACTGGGAGCCAATGGGGGAAGAGGGAGCCCCTCCTAGAGGCAGGGCGACAGCCTAGCATGTTACTTTGAGCCTCAGGAAGCTCGGCACGGGAGGAATCGGCCAGGCAGGGTGGGGCTGGCAGGCGGGGGAAGGAGATCGGGACTCGACTGGAGCCTTGTCCTCGCTAGCCCTTGCGTGGGTCGGATTAGGACAGGCAAGCCTGCAGCCGTGCGTGCCAGCTGCTCTCTGGCCTTTTCCTGCTCTCCCGGCATATGGGCGCCTTCAAATCGTCGCGCTCCTGTCCTGGGGTGGTGGGGCTGCGTGGGTAACAGAGGCTGGGGTGCGGGCAAATGCGGTGCGCACATTCACAGTCGAGAGCATTCAGGATCTGAAAGGGCTCGTTTATGCCAGCATTCAGCCCTATTTTTTCACTAGCCGGGGGCTCAGGCCCTGCAATATGATGCGAAATGCTTGGGGGAAAGTGCTCGAGCATGTGCAGAGGCTCACCCGTCCGTCAGTACCCGCCGGATCTCAGGATCTGGAGGATGATGACTAATGGGTGCATTCCCTTAAGAGCCTGTAGCAAGAAAATATGGTTTTGGGACAGACGATTCTGTATCCCGCCTGCATAGTGTAACTAGACCTCTGTACTGTCTGGACTGAGGGTAGGTTCAGGCTACCAACTGCGGTGATAGAAGCTGTTTTATTGTTGTGATTGGCTGGCTCCTGCTGCTTGGGAAAACCTATAGCGCAAGTTGACACTAAGGTACACCGATGAGCCTCAGAATTTCCAGGGTCTGGAAACAGGAGATCCTTGTGAAGCCACACGCCCTGAGGGCTTAGCCAATTCTCCAGAGTCGCTAGGAAAATATTATTGCATCTACAATGAAATGAAGAACCTGTGGACTGTGCTCAAGTAGGAAGTCCATAGCCTCCCAGCTGAGAATTTATATTGGGAATAGGTTGCTACTCTTACCTACTGAATTTGTAACTAATGCTGGTGTATTTCTTTAATGTACCTCTTGAGCTGATGTCAATACTTGCTGGATCTTGGTTCTCAATGTCGCCTAATCCTGAAATTCCAAAAATGTTAAAATTCAGGGTAAGATGCTGCATGATGAAAGTGTTCAAATTCATGATACATAAATATGGAATGTGTTTGTCTGGGTTGCAAAGACGAATAAATGTTAAAGGAAACACATGGCAACAGTTCTCTTTGTTGAGATATGTCATCACGCCCCTGGAAACTGTTTGCTTATTAAGTCTCTTGCCACAATGCCAGGAGACTTTTGTTCTCTTAATGTAAACAAGTACTGTTACCTATTTTCTTGTCAAATCTTAGATGACATGCATTATTAAAGTATCAGTAACGCAGTTGCTGCTACACAAGCTGGGAAAGCGGCATTTGAAAACGAGACAGGGAGAAAAGAGAAAGGGCAGATTGAGGTGAGGTGATCTCACTGCCCCTTATTATGCTGGTGGGAGTGGTCTCAAATTGCCCCCTGGAGCCGTCATCCTGGATATAAGAATGCATCGCCTCTCCAGTCCCTGAAGACATTTTGCAACTGCTCTCTGCTGGTGGGAATGAATAAGGAAACTGGGGTCTCCGCAGCACTGTGAGGATACCATGTGAGTGTGGGGTTGTGAGGAAAGGGATCTGCAGCAAAAGAGGATGAGTTTTGAAATCCAAGTACTGTAGTATTATTATTATACATACAAGGATTCTAAGGTGATCACCTATTCTTGAGGAAAGGCATTTGGGCTTTATCCCCAGGAGTTCTGAAAAAGGAGAAATGAGATAGTCAGAGTATCAATTTTCTCTGTTTCAAAAATTGGTGGCTTTTGTCCATGTGCAAATGTGCAGGATTTTTTTGTTCTTTTTTGAGGCGGGAGTGGCATCACTCCATTCCTTCTAGAGTTGGGTTTGGGGTTTCTACCATCATCCATCTTAAGGAAAAAGGGCACAGGGATTCTATCATTCTAGGTACTTATGGCCCATTATTTCTGGATACCAAGGGTCCCTACCCTTCTGATCCAGCCTGCATTTGGCTGTCCTCGTATCCTTGCTTTTTGTAGGTTTGTCACTGAAGTTTGTTTTCATGTGCATAGGATGTAATGGTAAGAAAGATAAGTATGGAGTGGGAGATGATCTCTGCACACCAGGAGATTTGAAAGGGTATTGGAGCATATGGAGGGGAGTGAGTTGGGGCAGTCCCTTTCCAACTAGGCCAGCTGGGCTCAAACTAAGAATGGGTCCAAAGACAGAGATGGCAAACTAATTTTTTCTAAGATTTAAATCCCCTTCTCAGTGATTGTGGTGGGGGCTATGGTGATCAGGGCCCGTGAGAGGGGGGTTAAAGGGGGTAAATTGTACCCAGGCCCGGGGTCAAAAAGGGGCCCCAGAACATTTTCTGATCTCACCCAGACTCAACCTGACTCAACCCACAGATGAAAAGGAAGGAGACTCCAACCAGGAGGCCAGGTCTACCAGGCGGGTAGATCTGGGCTCTCTCTGATTGGGAAGCCCAGCCATCACTGCCCTCCCCTGCCCCATTTTGCCCTCTCCCTGCCCCGTTACCACCCTTCCCCATCCTGTTTCGCCCCTCCCCCTTTGAGAAGGGGCCCAAAAGAAATTTTGTACCCCCTGATAAAATTCTTCTTGGAGGCCCTGATGGCGATACAGAGTAAAGTATGGAACTTCTAAGAACAACTGTGCCCAACCAGGATCTAGCCTCTTTGGAGCTGATAAGGGAGAAAGGAGGATGGGTTGCCTAAAGAGAACTGACAGCACAATCCTATGCATGTCTAAGCTCCACTGAATTCACTGGGACTTACTCCCAGGTAAGTGTGTTTGCAGCCTCAGACTGTTTTCACCCTGAACAACCTTTTGAGTACTCATGCATATAAATAGAGGGGACAAGGAGATATTTTCCCTTGCTGTTTGTAGTGCCTGTGCCATTTGAATGTGTGGATACTCAGAACTGGAATTAGGAAGGGTTCTGTCGACATAAGAAATGCATTCCTCTTTCCTCCTACATGGAAGAAGATACTAAGTACTTGAGTGGAGAGAAAGAGAGAGAAACTAAGAATTTGATAAATTTATTAAATAATATATTTAATAATAAAGCAAAGGGAAAGGGGCTAACTTTCAGCAGTGGTTGTATGAGAGAGAGAGAGAGAGAGAGAGAGAGAGAGAGAGAGAGAGAGAGAGAGAGAGAGCGCAAAAATGTGGGGCATATGAATATGGCTAGAATGGGATATGCGCATTCAAGAGATATACACAGTTTCTCTGGTCACTTCAGGGAGGAGGCAGCTTCCTGTGCTCTAAAGTTGGCCCCAGGCCCTTTCCTATGAAGTTGGGCTTGAGTGTGTTTTTGTGTCAAAACCTGTGGGCCACCTGGTAGGTCACAGTCTCCTGGCTGTATGATTCGGGATAGCCGAATGGGTTTATTTTTATGGTGCAGAGATATTAAAGCTGAAGGTCCTTTGCACACTACAGCTGTACCTTTCAATGAAATACACAATGAATGAGGAAACAACTTCAGTCTCCTAACGCTCACCCCTGGTAGCCTTGTGGCCCAACAAAGGACCAGCATGGGGTAAGCATCTGTGGAAACAGCACACAAAGTGTAAGAAGAGTCCAATGGATGTGTAAGTAAGTGCTGAAGGAAAGTTTTTTTCACCATTACAGGCTTGTCTTTTCAAACGGAGTCACTTAGCTCTCTCTCTCTCTCTCTCTCTCTCTCTCTCTCTCTCTCTCTCTCTGTGTGTGTGTGTGTGTGTGTGTGAGAGAGAGAGAGAGAGAGAGAGAGAGAGAGAGAGAGAGAGAGAGAGAGAGAGAGATGCCAGGATGTTCATATGATGTCAACTTACTAAGGTACAACGGGTATGTGTGTAATTGTCTGGTCTTCCCCGCCATGAATTATTTCTGTTCACAGTTCTACTCCTGGAATACGGAGCTGCACTGCAGTGCCCAGCGGAGGGACCCTGCTCCCCATGGCGCCCACCACTCACTCCAGCTCCCTGCTCTCCCTGCTCTATCTGGCCCTGCTGACATTTGTGGGCAGCGCTGTGCTCCTTGCCGAAATGCACCAACACACCCTGTTGAGCCACAATGTCCACACTTTTCTGGCAGTGCTCATGATTTCTTCCTGCATTTGGATGCTCTGGTTTGGCTGGCGCACCGCTGGCAACAAACAGCTGAAAATGCACCAGGATCACCATGCTGGAGCAAGCTGGCTCAAAGGTAGAGGTGCACCACGTAAATCCTATCCATTGCAATGCATGATTGATGCCCAAGTGTGCAATCATTCTGGTTTTCTCCAGCATAAGAGAGCATCAATAACCATGAAGCCCCCTGACCTGAGATTTTAAGAGCTAACATTTCCATTAAAGCGAAATCAACCAGGGCTGCATTATATGGACTCTGACACATTCAATGCATTGCTACAGTTCAGTCCTACAGAAGGGATATGATGTTTGGGATCTGCCAGACACAACCAAATGATGTTTTGGTGATCCAGTCCTGAACTCTAAAGCTCTCAAACCTGATTGGCATTTCCTTGCACCCAGGCTACTTCTGCGAGCCTGTCCAGCTATTTTCTAATTAGTTAATTCTCACAGATAACTGTTCACATCATGAGCAGTGTCATGCGCTAGCTGCTGTGAGATCACAGCACCTTTGCCATGATTAGAAAACGTGCACCTTGTGATTTTCCTCCTGTTTGGGGAGGAGGAGCTGCAACTTCACATACCTCTATTGGTATTTCTCAGTCCTGGCTTGAAGTCTTCTCCTAGCTCAGCTTTCCGTAGCTGTGCTGAGTACAGAAGCTCCCCAATTTAAGAACAGATTAGGTTCCGGATGTCTGTTTCTAAGTTGTTTTGTTCTTAAGTCCAACATCGCTGTTATCAATAGTGAACATGTTGTGAAATATGAAAAAATTGTACTTACAGTACAGCTACAGTACAATATTCTATTTGTGGCAGACATATATTATGTGGTCTTATATGGAAAACATGGCTTGCTGGGGTTGGCTGGAATAAGACAGGGAATGTTCAGGAATGCTGGGAATGGGCACTAACGCATGAATGGACATGTAGCCAGGCATGTTTGTATCTGGAAAGTTCTTAAGTTGAATGGTCGAAAGTAAGGGAGCTTCTGTATAAACTTTGGTCTGGATCACAATCCCTCTCTCATGGGTGAATAGAGGAGGGTTAGGATTTCACTTTTGAAGGCTACAGAGTGGCAGGATGCAGACCCACTCCTTATGGAGCAGGAATGCTGTTTCAATTCATGTCAGTCTTACAAAATGGCCATTCTTGAAATGGAACAGGACCACTGCCTTGACCCTTAACATACTCTCTCACCCTGAAGAAATGAGGGAGGAATTAAGTGCCTATTACCTATGCAGTGTTTGGGGGGGGGGGGGTGCTACAGTCTCAGTATTGGGTTGATGGAGCCTTGGGGCAAAAACCCTGCACTGGGCTCCCCATGGCACCCCTTGTCAGATAGAGCATTACCAGTCCCACTGGTCCCAGTGCCAGTGTATGAGGTTGCTGAAGACCCTGGGACAAAGCTCTGTGCTGGGTCCCCCATGGTGCCCTCTGCCTGCCCACTAATGGTGCACTGGGCACACTACTGCTACAGTACTGAGGGTTCAGGGGTTGGTCCAGCCAGGTGGGTGCTCTGATGGGCATGTGTCCTTGACCAGTGCCCAACCAGGCCAACCCCTGATGCCACCCTGGGGTACCATTCTATCATTGCAGGTGGTCTGTCTCTCTTTGCACTGGCCACACTGGTACTAGACTGCCTCTCCTTGGGATATTACTATGAACTGCAGCATTGCGCTTCCATGCTCATCAGCACCTTCCCTGTTGTGCAAGCTGTTTTCACCATCATACAGGTGAGATTTAATTTGGTTCAGATATCCAGGGGGATAGCATGGAAATGCCAGCATAGCCAGGTGCCTTCCTTCAAGGCAAGGGCATTCTCTGCTTTGCTTCCTTAGTTCCTTACATTTCGGCTTCATATCTACGGTCCTAGCTCCTTCTGCTGCCTTTCACTGTCTCGCTTTGCAAAACAGCTGGTATAAATAAGGCAGAATTTCAGAGGATCTGAAGAACATTTTATACCATGGGTGGCAAGTGGCGCGGTAGTGTTCTGTCTTTCATTCTGTATTTTTACCCTTGTTCCTTTCCTACAGGTCTCATTGCTGTTGTTTAATGCTAAGGTTTGCATCCAGGAACACCAGCATCTAAACAGGTAGGACTATTCTCTTGTATTGCACAAAAGAAGGCAAGCCAATCAGATAGCATGAGCTGGATGAATGCTGGTTTAGGAGCAGCATGTTAGAACTTTGTAGTACAATTCCCGCTGGAGATAGGCAGTCCCACTTCCCCCACCCCACCCCCACCCTCATCAAGAGGGTGACAGGAACCTGTGGCAAAAGGGTTCCTCTTGTACCATGGGAGGATTTGAAAGTTGCAGATGGGGTACTGGTGGGGGTGGAAAACTGAAGCAGGCCCCCACAGGTAAGAGCTGGGGACAAGCCAGTATGTGGTAAAGATCGAGCGGCTGTGAAAATGCTGTAAATGGCCAGGAATAATATAGCTTCATTGACTTGAGGACTCCAAATAAGGCTTAGGAAACATCCACCTAACTGTGAACCAGAAGGACTGGAAAGGAGTAAACTGTAATGATCTTGCACGCGCTCCCCTCCCCTCCCGAGCAACTCCTGCTTTTTCTCTGTGGCTTCTAGGTTTGGGCTGATGCACACGCTGGCCACCAATGTGCTCCTATGGATGAGTGTGGTGCTGGATGAGTCTATGAAGCAGCTAGAAGAATTTTATGATGCTCACAAGGGAGAGAGCTCCCAGGCTCCCCATGGTACAACCCTTCCCTCCCTCCCTCCCCCTCCCTCTTTTTTGCGGAAGGAGCTAACAAACAGTAGATGTTTATGAGTAGCTGGGCTGGATGGAACTGTGCCTCTCCCAAAGCCTGACTGAATCCTGAGACATAGTCCAAAGGCAGGGATCTGATTCAAAGGCATTATTTCCAGCAGCAGGGCTCCTGCTTTCCAGCCTGGTTTTGCTGCTCCAAGCCACTCACACTAGAGAAAGGGGAGTCATTCCTTTTTTCATATATTTATATTTTATTAATATATTAAAACATAAAAACAATACATATTTCATAAAGTTATAGCAAGCGCAAAGCAATACATCCTATTCACTATTTTCTACATATAATATCCAATTAAGCCAAAATAACACCCACATTCTATTCATTAAATCCACATATCACATCGTTCTTCTCTCTCTCTCTCTCTCTTAAAAAAAATCAATAAATGGTTTCCAATTATTCATAAAAAGGTTATCTGATTTTTCCTTAATTAAAATTGTAAGTTTATCCATTTCAGCATAATCCAAAACTTTCACCCACCAATCTTCCAGCGACGGTATCTCTGAATTCTTCCAATATTGTGTGTATAAAATTCTTGCCGCACTTATAGAAAGGGGAGTCATTCCTGAGCCTCAACCCAGATGCCCTTAAAATCAGCATAGAGGGGGAAAGGTTTGTTCACCACATGAAGAAACCCAGCCTCATCCTTAAATATAGTGTGCAACTCTACAAATCCAGCTACCAAATACCCTTTTCCCCACCACATGTTTGCCTTTTGCATCCTCTCCCCTCAGTAGTCAATTCCCAACTCCTTACTTCCACCGAGGTTCCCCCTTAATTGATCCATTCTGTTTCCCACCCTAGCTCCACTTCCCTCTCATGGTTCCCATGCCTCCTCCTGTCTGCTTCTTTGTACATTCTCTGCTGTCTTCTACTACTCATCTGAATGAAGGGCCCCCACCCTTCAGAACTGGTGGCATGAAAGTCACCACATCTCCAGCCATTTTGATGGGTATAGTATTATCATAAGGGAGCTTGATTGGGTGGAGAACCTTGAGGACACACCCTCTAAAGTTAGTGGGGTTGGATGAGCATCGCCTCCAGTTGGAAGACTGGTAGTCATCCAGTTTGTTGTGCCCTGCTAAAATTAAGCAAATCCGCTAGCAAGCACACTCTTCACGTTCTTCTTACAGGTGGCTCCTACACTAACAGCTGCAGCTGCACCACCAATCTTTGCCACATCTTTTCAGAAGGCGCAGCCTACCTACATCCCTTCAATATTGAGTTCAGTCTCTTCTCTTCTACAATGCTGTACATCATCTGGAAGAACACTGGGCGAGAAGGTCAACACCAGAAACCCAAACTCACTCACAGGGCACGCTTCCACCTCAGTGGGGCTTTTGTTGGTTTGGTGCTAGGGGCCTTGGCTATTTCAGCAACCATTGGGGTGATGATCTCCTTTGGAGTGCTTGCCAGGTCTCCTGAAACCATCCCTGAAGCCCTTCGAACATACTACATCTTCAACTCTGTGTTGTTGTCTGCCATGTTCTTGGCAACTTTGATTGGTATCACCACCTACAGGATAAAGAAAAAAACTGCAGCTCTCTCCTCTGACAAGAGTGTGGTAAGAAACTTAGATGTGACCTTGCTCCTGGGCAGCTCCTGTGGTCCCCTCATGGTATCCATCTTCTCTTTGGTTGCCATCTTCTTCCTTCATGCTAATGGCAGCCTCTATCTTCTGGACTTCTGCTTCTCCCTCTGTAAGACAATCCAGATCCTGGGGCAGAATCTCTTCATTACTGAAGCTTTGTACTCAAGCCTCTCTCATGAGCCAGATGCCCAAGAGAACAGTGACTCTGCTGGAACCAGTTGGGTCTTTTCCATTTCCAGCAGTCCCATGGAGCAGAGCAACAATGAACCTTTCTCCAAAACCCACACACTAACCAACATCATGGCTAGTTTGGAGAATCCACCAGCCAGGCACTTGACAGATTATGGTGGAGACCCATCCCTCTTCCAGATCTCGCACTCTCAAGGAGAACCTAAGAGACCAAGCATCAGGAGGAAGATCCTTCAGAACATCTCTATTCTCCTTATCTTCTATAACATCTCGGTGAGCTGGGTCAGGCATAAGTGGGATCTAGAGAAGCTGCCAAATTCTGGCAAACAGATTCTGCTTTCATGCCCAAGGAGGACTTCTAGGTATCTTGCCGTACACTGGAAATGGTTTCCCCAAATATGGCCTGCATTAATGTGCCAAGCACTATGTGCCAAGCTATGGCATGCTGGCATGGTGACATCTCCATCTTTGGGGTTTCCTGACAGTAAAGATTGTCTGCAAGCAGTCTGCCACATCTTGCCAAGATTGAAAACTTTCCAAAACTGCCAAATTTTGGAAAATGTGGGAAATTAGTTTACATATTTGCATACCTATTAGTAATAGCTAATTTGACCTTGTGGTTACAAGCTTTGTGAAAGTAGCTCTTAATATTGTTCTGAGTGAAAGGATCAAAGTGACCAGTAGAGGGCAGAAGTGAATCAGTAGCAGGAAGATGTCATCCATAGCTTGAATTTGGCTTTTGACACTAGTAATACTGTGTGTAACAAAATGCATTTTTAACCAATGATATTTTCAGACACTAAGGCACTTCACCATCATCAAATGCCTCTCTCCTGACTTCAGTGAGTTACATGTTTTTTTTGTTTAATCTAAATTGCTCAGTCTGTTTTTCAGAAGCAGCATCTGGGAAACAGCACAATTAAGGGCTCCTAGTTCCTATGCGACGGCCAGCGGGTGGCGCAGTGGGTTAAACTGCTGAACCATGAGCTGTCGATCGAAAGGTCGGCAGTTCGTATCCGCGACGGGGTGAGCTCTCGTTGCTTGGCCAGCTCCTGCCAACTTAGCAGTTCCAAAGCATGTTAATGCGAGTAGATAAATAGGTACTGCTTGCGGGAAGGTAAACAGTGCTCCGTGTTCCAGCCGCATGCTACGCGCTGCGGCAAGGAGAGTCATGCCGGCCACATGACCACGGAGGCGTCTTTGGACAACGCTGGCTCTTCGGCTTTGAAATGGGGATGAGCACCACACCCTAGAGTCGGACACGACTGGACTTAATTGTCAGGGGTCACCTTTACCTTTACCTTAGTTCCTATGCAGTCTGCAGCTCAACCTTAAACATGTTTACTTGTAAGGACATGCCATTGCTGCTGTGGCTTCATTATCTGAAATACCAGATGAAGAGAGAAACTTGTTTCCAGACTCTACGACTTCAAACTATGTGGGGGTTGCATGGTTGAAAAGCTGTTACATACCAAAAAATATATAGATATAGAAAATGAAAGATATTCTAGTTAATGTGGTTTTTCTATGTGCTTATAACATGCAAAACCTGTGGGCCACATTGCATGTTATGGGAAAGATGAGTTTGTTTGACCACCACATGTCGCTGCAGTGAACATTGTAATGTGTGTAGAGAATATGCAGATCTGGAAGTATGCAATAAATACATGGCCTGGAGCCTCAGCCAATTACAGGTTCCTGGGTATGTATTATTTACCTATGTTGTTTTAGACACATTAATTGCTTCTACATGTTATGGTTTTCTCTGCAGAGACATAAAGTGTACAGATGGGAGTTTCTTTCCCCTAATGTATGCTCCAATGTAGCTATTTGTTGTGCAAAGTGTCTGTGTTCCTGACTGCATTCCCTCTCTCCTTTGTTTAACTAGGTGTGGATCCTTTACGCCTATGGGACCCGCCCACACCTAGTGAGCCAGATTGAGCAGTCTTTCTATGGCTTCACACTCTGGGCCATTGTGGTCAAGATATCCCTGCCACTGGGCATCTTCTACCGCATGCACTCAGTGGCCAGTCTCTTTGAAGTCTACTGCAAGACCTGCTGAGTTCCAATCTTGAGACAATGAATACATCATAACTTCTGGAAGAAAGTGGCATAAGTGGACATGTGAGGGAAGCCAAAAGGAACTGCTCTGTATAAAGAGAGAGTCACTATGCTATCTGACCATGCACAAGCAAATCACACATTCTCTTACCTATACACCACAGCACTACTTCATTCAGGAGATACTGGGCACATACAGTGGACACTTCATTAGTAGATCAAACTAACAGCATTGGCCCAACATGCCTAAGAGACCATCTTTCTCCTAAGTCCTAGTGGCATTTTATGATTAACTGGGAAAGTCCTCTATAGGAAGGATGGAACACTAGCAATCTATAGGTATGGCTGGCGCATGAAGCGATTTTCTCTGGCCCTTGGCAACCCTACCCTACCTAATCAAGATGTAGTAAGCATTTGGCCATAGTTTCATGTATAAAAACATTTTTCTTTGAAAGTTATCAGAGGTATGTTACATCCCTCTTATAGTTTTATATGACTAGTTTAACCAGTAGCTACATGGGGAATGTAGCTACTGTAGGCACCGTGTATATTTCACATACTCCCTCTTATAGTTATCTCTCATCCATGCTCAGGAAAGGAAAAGAACCAGTGCTAATCTATATCACACATCAGGGAAAGCCTACTAGCAACCCATGAGCCACATTCAGCTCCCCAAGCAACTCTGGCCCCCAATGGTCAAATATTAATCCAGACATAACAATTTTGCCCATGGTTCCACATCTAAGGAAAAGAAGCAACGAGACTGTGTGTGTACTTCATATACAGTTTATCATATAGCTACCCAATGTGCATTCTGGAAAGGCATAGGACCATTGCCGATCTGCCCCTTGAAGGTACCTTTCTGGAAGAGCATTAGTTCCTCAGCACTCCCAGTCAATGGCCTAAGACAGTCCAAGCTGATGTGCTCCATACCCATAAAGCCCTTGCAGGGCCACTCAGAGGAATTTTATCAAGGGGTACAAAGTTTCTTTTGGGCCCCTTCCCTTCATGTGAATTTGTCTCCTGGGCCCCCCTTCTTTGCTCCAGGCCCCCCTTTTTGACCCATGTTTGGCCCTGGGCCCAGGTACGTTTGTACCCCCTTAACCCTCCTCTCAGAGACCCTGAGCCCTTGCTGTTACCTTCTGCCAATTTCATTGTAGATCCTTGACCATACATGAGGAGGTCAGATTGTTCTCCCCCCCCCCCCCAGGAGAACATAGAAGCTGGCCATCCCTGCCATACATGATTATGTCTGTACAACATCAGGACATATAAAAGGTGTTCTTGGTAGAATTGCAGACTCCCCTCAAAAACTTCCTAGGCCAAGCATACTTCAAAAGCATTTCAAGGACTTCCTAATGGGCTTGCTTGCTGTGTATCACAGTGGTTGAGAAAGACTGAGCTACAAGTCAGGACTTCTCCAGTGTGGATCTTGCAGGTGCCACTAGGTCGCCTTAGGCAGTTCACTCTCCCTGAGCCTCAGCTCCCCAACTGCAATACAGGAATCATAATACTGCCGTTACAGGTTTATTGTAAAGACGATACCACGATAATTCATGTCTTCTGCATAGGGGCCAGATGTACATGAGGGAGGGCACAAAGCAGACCTGATGGTGCTCAAATGTCGCCCAAGCAGCGTCCAGGGATTCTCAATGGCTGCCATTAGCCAAGCCCCTGTGTGGTCTCTGGTTGCCCTGGCTACTGCCCAGCTGTCCCACAGCCATTTGCTGCCATTCCAAGCAACGCATGATGCCCAGGATCAGCTGCCGCCTCACCTGCTCTCTTCCCCTCTCCATCCCTACCACGCACATCCAGCCCAGCCTGCCCAGGTTCCTCTTCCTTCCTCCGATTTGTGGGGAGGGTGAAACAGCTGAGCCAGGGGAAAGGAGGACCAGGGTAGCCAGCTCCCTCCACCCACAGGCCAGATGATTTCAGGTGGCAGGCCTGATCTGGCCCACGGGCCATAAAAGTTACTGACCAAAACACACATGGGTCTAATTAACTGCTCAGTTAATTAGAAATAGCTTAATTAGATGTATGTGAGTTTTGGCCGGTCAGCTAGATGTTAGGGATGTTTTCTATTATCTCCCACACAGCTGATTCATCGTAACAGTTTGAATACGAGGCTTTCTCCACCCTTATGTAGCACCGGGCTGACAGCTTCTGCTAGCTAACATCTCCCCTCTACATGAGGGCTATGCTTGATAATGCTCGTGACAGATGAGCGAAACGTTGCAGTGTTTGATGGTTTTAATTTTTAACAATATTTTAGGTGTTAATGTGTGTGTGTGTGTGTGTGTGCTTTTAATATTCTATATTTTAAACTACAATCTTCACGTTGCACTTAGTCTCCTCGTCTTTATTGATACCATTTTAAAACTTTTTTGTGCCATGGCTCTACACCCGTTTTCCCCAGTAAGTTCAAGAATTATTGCGGGCCATGAAAACCTAAAATCGCTTTTGAAATAAGGTGGCATTTTCAGGGTCACTTTTTCTGGAGAATTGTTTCCATTCATCAGTGGGTACCTTCCTAGGAAGGATTGGATATCTCAACAACTGAAGCCCCACCCTGAGCAGTAATGCCTACCTCCTCAGTTGTTGAAACAGAAGTACAGAGAGGGGCAACAGGACCTGCCAGCAGGCTACTTGGCAAGTTGTATCCTTGGCTTTTCTTCCCCCAACTTCATTCTTGAAAGAAAAAAAACCTAGGTGCTTACTAGGGGTTTAAGATAATGTAATATGCCTATGCTCTAACCATAAAATATTATTACTATTGAGTCACTGAACTAAGCATCAGGAGTCTGGCTTCTACTCCTTGTTGTACCAGGGTATGCCTCTACTCAGCTGCAATTCCACATTTGTAAAATTAATTAATACTTCCAACCTTTTATATGCAAAGACTTTTCAAGTACCAGGTGCAGAATGCAAGGCAAGGACTAGGTGTTAATTATTGCAATGGATAATAAATACTTATCTGTTTAGTCTAGTTATTGATTAAAATTATCAATGCAAATATGAATAGGATGGACTCTTCTGCAAATACTAAGCTAATGTGCCAGATATACATAGCTATCCCCCTTCCTCCCAAAGAGTGCATAGGGTTTTTGTTGGGGGGGGGGTTTTCTTCATAAATATACAAAACATACAACCAGGATACAAAGTCAGCAAACTATTAGAACACAGAAAAGGCCCTCAATGAAATATCTTGATATTTGGAGAAAGAACAACACAGTTCCAGTAGTTAACAAACATAGCCCACTTTGAATGAAAAATATGCATCTTCTTTTGACTACAGTATGCCGTTACCTGCTCAATTTGAGTTCAGATTGTTGCATAATGGTTCCGCTTTGAAGGTAAGTTCTCAATACAGTTACCTCCTGAGCTGCTCCCCGTCTTCTTTGCATAGTAGGACTCCAGTCCTGATGCTCACCTGCCAGGCTTTCTTCCTCCCATCCACAGTAGATGCAATGAGGAAGTGCTGTCAATAATGGACAGCCATCCTGGCCTATCAGGGCCTTTGTTCCTTGTCTGACCAACCAATCCATGTAACAGGTTGGGTGGTACTTCTTGCAACCACCAGGTTTGCAGGCTTCAACTGTGTGTCTGTCCCAGGTGAGGAACTTTGCAGCACAACATGGAGACAGGTGAGGGCTAGACTATTTATTTACAACTCTCTGAGGGTTCCTTCTCCCCCTTTTTGTCTCTTAACCAACTCTGGAAACCTTTATAGTAGTTCAGGAAGAGTCCAGCTTTAACAAGCAGGGGTGGGGGTTAAGGCAAGAAAAGGTTTACCTGCAGATAGGAAGCTGCAATTTAATGCAGGTGTTTCCTGGAGACTGGACTGCGAGACCTGTCCGCGGTGCTGAAAATTCCTGCTCCACTCACAAAAGGGACAGGTGTACGAGAAAAGTTGCCTTCATGTGTCCTTGTGTCAGAGCGTGGTGTGTTCCAGATCTTGTCCTCTCATGCAGGTGATTGTAGGTTCCCCGCCTCTGTGCTGTGTCTCTAATGGAAGGGATGACATCACTTATTTATTAAGGTCAGGTCACTCTGCAAGCGGGCTGCGCTCCAGATAATGTGCCGGCAAGGAAACTGCCTTTGGAGGGTGGGGAGGGAGGGAGGGAGGGTGAGAGGAGGAGAGAGAATAGGGCTTGTGTATCACTGAAGCTGAATAGCCTGGAAAATCCCCCTTCTCCTCCCCCATGTGATTGCGTAGCAGAAAGGAAGAGCTCTCAGTCTAGGGCTTTCCAGAGCTCTCCAGCTTCTCCAGTAATTACCATATTGTCCCGAGTATAAGATGCACCTGATTATAAGACGCACCCTTAAAGTTTCGTGCTATTAAAATTTTTTAATTAAATCACTGGCATTAAATTGCAACAGCCTGATTATAAGACGCACCCCTAGTTTAAAAACTTAAATTAGGAGAAAAAAGTGAGTCTTATACTCAGACCAATACGGTATTATTACTATTATTATTAACAGTATTTATATACCGCTTTTCAACAAAAAGTTCACAAAGCGGTTTACAGACAAAATCAAATGATTAAATGGCTCCCTGTCCCAAAAGGGCTCACAAAAAAATGTGATTATCTATCCACTCTATTCAGTCCATGTGATCACATCACAGCAGCAGCAAAAATAAAAAGTGCAGGGCATAGTAACAAATTCTGCTTGAAGACCTAACACCCCTGTAAATTCTGCCATGTAGAAGCAAGAGGAACAAACGTCCACCGTATGGGAAATAGCAGCTCTTAAAGCCAGTTCTTACGCTGACTAAAGTTCTGTAAAATCTGGAGCCTATGGTGGGGAAGGCAATGTAAGGAACTCGGAGATACACGGTGCTATTTACAAAAATGCAGAGTATATTTTAGATTTCAGTGCAGAGTGATATTAAGCTGGGATAATAGACTTCTACTGGAAGTGGGATCTGATTCTGTTCTCAGAATTTCCAGTGTGAAAGTGAAGTGATTCTATTACACAAGATAGAGAGTTAGGGTGGAATTCTAAAACTCACCTGAACAGGTGTGAAACTGGAATCATTGTAGTGAGCTTACTGAAATTAGAGAGAGATCATGATCTTGTCCACTGCAGGTTCTGTTACTTTATTTTGGTGAAGTTCTCTGACTTTTGTTGCTTAGTATCCATTTTCCTCGCTTGCGCTTCAGAGATATGCTGTGCTAAGTGGACTGTCCCCACTTAGGAAATATGGGAGGAAATATGTGGGAGGGATTTGCTAGTCAGCCATATTGCTAGATCATTTTATTTAAAATAATCTCTTTGAGATAAATGCATAGATGCATTTTCAACATAGGAAAGTGCACACATTTACAGAAAAAGAGATCTTATTTTTATCCATATGTTGAAATTTATCTTTTTAGTCTGATTATAAATATTATAAACATCTCATCTGTTCATATATTGTGCCCTATTTGTATTTCTGTTACTGAATTGGAATCTACTGATCAATGTAGCCTTTCGAATTTTCTCATTGAATTTAGAGCACAGACCAGCTAAAATTAATCATTTCCAGTCCTATTGATTTCAGAGTTATGCATGTACTTAAACTGAGGGTAAATTAAGCCCCCCCCAAAAAAACACCCTACATCATGCCCTTACCTTTTGCACTATTCATCAATATGTGTTAAAATATATTCCTGATGTCAGTGTTTCTTCATTCACAGCCTGAAATATGATTCCAAATCAAAAAGGGAGCGTAATGGTCTTGTTTAAATTAATAGTCCTTATCATATTCAATGCAATAATATGAAAGTGCTTCAGCTTGCCATTGACCCACGGTAAATGAGGCAGGCCTTCCAGTTCACTCTGGTGTAAATGTATCAGGCTAGGATTCTTATATTCTGAACAGATATAAATCTAGTCATTCCATAGAAACCAATAAGATTTGATTGAAATTGCCAGACCATCAACTTGTGCATCCATAACGCATCACGTACGTGTCTTAGATTAAAAGTTGCACCCGTGGTTCCCAACCTTTTTAGCACCAGGACCCTCTTTTGTAGAATGACAATCTGTCGGGACACACACACACCCAGACCTAGTGATGTCATTAAGCAGGAAGTGATATAATTGTTTTTAATAAATTACACTGTTTAATAAATCACACTTTTTAAAATAAATCACGTTTTTAAAGTTGTACTCATAAGCAGTCCCATGAAGGGGGGGGGGAGTGAGCTAATATTAACCAGAGATGCTAAAGGGAAAGCAGAAAGTAACACAAGGTGAGTAAACAAGCCCCAAGAGAACATCAGACACTTCTTTCTCTGCAGCGGGGGGAGGAGGAGGACTGAGCCGCCGTCTTGGGTGTGACCCCCCAGAAACTGCTTTGCAACTCCCTTGGGTTCCCAGGTTGGGAACCACTGCTCTACACCATCACACTGTGATTTGGGAAAGTAAAAGATCCCATTTTTCTTCAGCTTTAATTTTTTCCATATTGCAAGACCAGCTTCATTCACTGCCAAACAATATTTTTCCTGCTCTTTGTTCTGTGTAAATTCCATGGCACACGTAATAGTCCCATCACTTTGAAAAATATCTGTCCATCATTCCATCTATTGCCAACATATGTATTGCTAGAAGGGTAAAAAAATGTATCCAAAACGCTAGTTCCTCAGCAAGTAGAAAAATAAGCATTAAAATGTACTTTGTCTTAAAATTTCAGAAACTAGAGGAGTGACTGAAGATCACCCAAGCGGGCAAGGTTTCTAGGGTTGCATAAAATGATTATTGTACCACAAACTCAGAACAAAGATGCAGAGCCATGAGTAAGTGCCTTTTTACTGAGAAGTAAGCTGCGCTGATTTCAATGGGAGTTACTCCTTAGTAAGTGTGTATAGGATAGTAGCCTCAAATCTGATTAAAGACTTTTCAATTTTATGTGAACGATATTATTATTTTATTCTCTGTTCTATTATTCTGTATTCATAGAGCACGCCTGTGTGGAAATGAGAGAGAGAATCTGGATTTGAACCCATGAGAGACAAGATGTTTCCACTGGATATTGCTTTTTAGGCACAGGAAATTTTTCCCAAGAACGGATAGTGGTAAAAACAACAATAAAATGAGTCCGCATGAAGTAGTACTATGATTCAGTGGAATATGTCCAACATTTGTTTCCGCTGTTGGGAAGCAACCTAAGGGGCCAAAATGTAACAAACTAGCCCAACTCTCCTGAAGGGATTGGGCTTCTCCACTGCCCAGAACACAGAGTGTCTATCCAAATCATCCATAGACATCATCCAAGAGTGAAAGACCCTCCATGAGCAACCAGCATCCAGTCCAGTCATGGCATATGCTCCTGATTCATTCCAGACGGAGATTATCTACCCCACTCACTCTCGGGGCTCCAGCAGTGATATCAGCACTGCCCACCGACTCTTGTTGAGTAAGCAGAACCGGCTGGCAAATGGGAACCACCCAGGCCTCCGAACCTCATCCCCCATGGGAAGAGTTATCCTCATCAACTCACCCATTGAAGGTACTGTTGGAAAAGTGTAATACACAAACAGAATTTACTGCTGCCCATGTCTATGCCTAGATTCCTGATGTCAACAGATGGTCTTCCACACAGCTTTTCTTTACGCATATTACTAGGAAATGCAAAAGCATCCACCTACCATCCTCATGAAAAGCAGTAGGAAGCATAGCCAGTAGGAAGCATAGCCACTTCACTGGGAGCCTCCCTAAAAATAGAGTTTCACCCATCCATGAGAACATTATGGTTTCAAGCTGAACTGGACAGGCTGTTTCCTTCATGGGAAAGTAGCATACTCTGGAGGTTGAAGTCCTTAATACAGACATGACCCCAAGGCAGCTTCCTTTTTGCCCAATGCATATGTATTGACAAGGGATGTTTGAAAAGCTTTGTGCATGACGAGTATTGAAAGGGGCCCTTCATTTTTCCCTGGAGGGTTTGTTTTCCCATAGCATTAGCCAGAAATAGCTTTTCACTAGATGCGCAAGTCTAGGCAAAGCTCTTGTTACGCTGATTGAGAGCAAGAGCCCTCCATCTGTCCCCAAGTGGTACCCCTTTATTTTTGAGCTTCTTTCTTCAGCCATAGTGCTCTAGCTCTGGCCTTTTCTGACCTTTCGGGTCAGGCTACAACAGATGCCTCAAGGTTGCTAAAAGCCAAGAGTTTTTCCTCAGGATTCAGCAGCTGCAAGGTAAATGATGCCCTTTGCCCTCCACACATTGTTGAACAGAAGGGGATTCAGGCTAAATCCTCGAGTGGGGTAGGCTAGGAAGAAGGAGCTGTCGCCCAGGAGCCAATTCTGAAGTTGGTGTAGATTACCTTCTACAAGTGTTACATTCCAATACCAAAAAAATGTAAATACTATACAGTTCTTGTATGTCAGTGGATAAAAATCCAGTGGTCAGAAAGTATCATGGTAATTAGCATCATGAGTTTGTAATTTGTATAATTCCAGGAAGTAAAAGTTGCCTTATCATGTTATAGAAATAATAATAATAATAATAATAATTATTATTATTATTATTATTATTATTATTATTATTATTATTATTATTATACTGCTTTTCAACAAAAAGTTCACAAAGCTGTTTACAGACAAAATCAAATGATTAAATGGCTCCCTGTCCCCAAAGGGCTCACAATCTAAAAAAGATGCAGAACACCACCAGCAACAGCCACCAGAAAAGACACTGTGCTGGGGTGAAAGGGGGGCAAGTTACTCTCCCCCTGCTAAATATAAGAGGAGCACCAATTGAAAAAGTGCCTCTTGCCCAGTTTAAAGGCCCATTCACACTAGCCCTTTCCGTGCGCGTTTTGGCTTCTTTTCGTGCGTTTTTCATGCTTGTGTCTGACGCAGCATGAGCTTACGACGCGTCCAGGAGAGATGGTTTCGGTTTATCTTTTTGAAGCGCTCGCGTTTAAGCTAGCGTTTATGCTCCCGGTACTAGGCAGCTCACCAATCAGAGAAGCGCATTTCTCTTCACCCAATCACAGCTGCGCTTTCTTCAAGAAGGCGGGCAAACGTTCAGAGAACTGCTAGACGCACGTACAGACGTTAAAGAAGCCAAAACGCGCACGGAAAGGGCTAGTGTGAATGGGCCTTAAGAATTAAACTATTTAATTGTTGGCAAGGATTTAGATTGTTGTTGCAGCCATTGCAGTGGATTCATTAGAACAGTGGAAGTGTTTGGTGTGATAAGGTGCCTGGGGAAGAGGCCCCAATTGGGGGGGGGGGGGAAGAGATCACAGTAATTCAGATGTCTGTTGTTCGTTTCCAGTCAACTCTGAGCCACAGGATTTGCTGAGTTCGGGGCTGGCCCAAGACCTCCTGGTGCCTGAGGCAGCAAATGCTGTTCCCCTTGCTTACCTCACAGCTGCTTCTGCCATTGCTCCTCCAGTTCCCCTTCAAAAAGAAAGAGGGAAATAGAGTGGTAGAGGAAGTGTGGAGGAAAGGAGAGTGGTGGGCTAGAGCGTCTACACACTTCCTCTTCCATTCTGTTCCCCTGTTCCTTTTCAAGGAGGAACAGTAGGAGCAGCTGATGAGATGCTTCTTGCTCACCTGCAGCATGAGACAACTGCCCCAGTCAGCCTCGTGAATCAGCCAGCCCTGGCTGAGTCCCAAGAAAGTCGGACTGAAAGCTGCTGCTAGATCCATTCATGTGGTATTCAGGGGCCTGAGGCTTGCTGTAGAATTTTGACACCCATTTCCAAGATCTGATAGAATTTCCATGCCTGTTCTAGAATTCATACCCTTGTTTTACTTTTGGTAGTAGATATTTAATAATCCTAGGTGCGGATTAAAAGCGGTATATAAATACTGTTAATAATTAATAATAATAATTAACCATGCCAATCTTGTTACAGATGTGAGCCTCAGCACAACTACAGTCCTGGCTATGGTGACATTTTCTAGGAACTCTCTAATTTAGGGTAAAAGTGGATGCGATGAGGACAATCTTGTTCACAGAAGATGCCTTATAGTTGTTGTTTTTTTAAAGCATTAATAGCAACTGTGGGAGGAGGCCAGATTTATACTGGGACTATGGCACTGGGGTTATGGCTGTATAGCTCAATGATTTTGCCTGCAGAAAATCCCAGGTTCAATCCCTGACATCTCCAGGCAGGGCTGGGAAAGGATCCTATCTCTGAAACCCTGGAGAGCTGCTACCAGTCAGTGTTTACGCTACTGAGCTAGATAGCCCAATGGTCTGACTCAACAGAAGGCAGCTTGATGTGAATTGAATATGGGAGGCTTTTTATGAGCTGTTTGCCCCATGCCATACTACTGATTGAAAATGCCCCCTCAGCTGCTATTTGCTCTATGGGGCAAACTATGCAGGTAATATGGGCACCTGTAAATGTTGCCCCATGGGACAAATAGCAGTTTCAGAAGAAGCAATTTCAATCCCAAAAAGGACACAGGGGAAAAGAATCTAAAACAAAAAGACTCCCCCAGCACTACAGTCCCATAGTGACTATGCGCCCTGTATGCCATTGTCAAGGCTGGCCCATTCAAGAGGCTTTCTGTGGCAACTGCCTAAGGCAGTGGATTGGGAGGGCACCCCCCGCCTGCTTTCACCCACCTCTGCTTCCCTTCTTCCCTGGATTTGGAAAGGAAGAGGAAGTGTGGCTGCTGTAGCCTCTCTCCTTCACTCTTCCTCTTCCTCTCTGTTTGCCTCTTCCTTTGCAAATCTAGGGAGTGACAGGAAAAGCAGTGGAGACTAGTGCTCTGCTGGATAAGTGGAGCTGACATTTGGCACAGCAAGGCACTGCATAAGAAGGAGAGTGACATTTGACATGCTGGGAGATCTTGAGCCAAGATGACTTTCTCTTCACTATATGCAGCATTGATTGACCATGTTCCCATGTTGGAGAAAGAAATTTAAAACAGTGCTATCAAACAAGAAGAGCAGATTGAAAATAGTGGTGTTCACATATAGTTATAGTTTTATCATGCTGTGTATTTCCATTCACAGCTAACAGTGATGAGAGTGATGCCATTATTGCCATTACGGTGGAAAAGAGCACAAACGGGAAGCTGGGTTTCAGCGTGCGTGGGGGCTCAGAGCATGGTCTGGGTATCTTTGTCAGTAAGGTGGAGGAAGGCAGCAGTGCAGGTAAGCAAAATATATACCACCTTTCTTGGTCATCGGATTTCTCCTCCGACTTTAATTCAGCGGTTTACATAGGCAGGCTTTCTAAACCAAAGCTCTGTTTACATTACAAATGTTCTAATCTTGCATAGAATGCTTCATTCCAGGTGGTTTCCTTCACAGTCAGGCCTCTTTCTGGCATTCACCTCCCATGCATCGACTTGACGGCAACACTGTCTCTCACTCAGCGTGCCAGCTGCAGAATTCTCTCTCTCTCTCTCACTGAGGCTTCTGCAGCTCGTCAGCGGCGTGTCAACAGCTCTTGATAGCTCACGGATGCTTCAGGGCATCTCGAACTGCCGTCCTCAGATCTTCAGGCATCTGAGGCAGCCGCTCTACCAACTGAGCCAGACCCCCTGCCCTGTCTGGCTCAGTTGCTGACCCGCTGCAGGACCTAACCCAGTACTGGATGTTCCAGGTTTTGGAAAAGGGAGGGAGCAGAGCAATCAGCGGAAGGATCCTTTTCCTATACTATTATCAATAAAACATGCACAGGAGCAGAGGTTGGTTATGTTTCAAAAGAAATATTTTACAGTTTCCAAAATACATGTCTTCTGATGTTTATCAGAGGTTTTTACTACTAGTGGAACAGAGAACCCTAAAACTGTTCTCTTTGAGTGTGTATGAGAGAGGATGTTGTCTGCCATTGAGGAGATGGAGCTCAGGCAGTTTACATCCTTCTCCTGCGATGGTCTGGGAGAGAGAGAATGTGGAAAAGGGGCAGGAAGGAAGTAGCATTAAGGACCACACCTCCTGCAAGGGTCATAGAGGGTAGGTAAAGATGGTCGCTGATGTCTGGACATTACATTGCCCTACAGAGTTCTGCAGGCAGCAGTGCATCCAAAATTTCAACATCAGAAACATCCAGGCAACTTAACAATATGTACTGTAATCTCGCTCACCAAACATTTCTGCACATGTGCCATGGATGGTATTAAATAGTTCTTGCAGAGCATCTGCAAAGTCAGTGACCTCACAAAATGTCTGAGAACCTTTCGTGTATTTACTTAGTGCTCCAGTAAAGGATCAGTGCTTTAAAGAATATGAAAATGTTATTTATTTCCTGCTATTGGCCGGCAAGATTACCCATTGCAAACTACTTGAAAAAGGCACCAGGCCTCACAGTTGACTATATAATCACAGTTTACATTCTTTGAAAAAGGTGAGCTTCCAAATGCACACACATGAGAAGCAGCCCAAAGAGAACACTTGCTTCAAAATGTGGTGCCCCCTTTATAATGTCTATAGATATATGAACAATTCAGAAGTTGATAACTTTTTGAATATTAATAACACTGGACAACAAATTTTAACAAAGGTCATGCCCCCAAGGTGAAATTAGTCATTTCTTATAGATTTTGAGGTGCTGAATACAAATATGACAATGAAAATGCAAAATTGGCTACAGTTTGTGAGAGATCCACAATATATAGTTCCATAGACATGTACTGGTAAATGCCCGATGGCACTTTCAACACCTATGTATGTAGTACGGACTGCTTCTCCTAAACTAGAGTCAATCCACAGATTTTATTGTCACTTTCGTTTTCAGCATGTAAAAATTAGTAAATATTAGCTCTTTCCATTTCAGGGTCAGTTTCACGTTGTCCAGTGTAAGATGCACAAAGTACAAGTTGCTAGAGGTTCTGGGCTCATACGAAATATGAAATATATTACGTTTTATTCTACTATGTGTGTACTATACGTTGTCCTTTGTTTTAATTTTTCCTCAATTAAAAAAAAAAATCCAAGTTGAGCCATCTGTATTTAATACCCACAGAACAGGCTGGGCTACGTGTTGGAGATAAAATCACAGAGGTGAATAGTGTGAGCTTGGAGAGCATTACAATGGGGAGTGCAGTCAAAGTCCTGACGGGGAATAACCGGCTGCGGATGATCGTGAGACGCATGGGCAAGGTGCCAGGGATAAAGTTCTCCAGAGAAAAGACCACATGGTAAGCGGAACTGCCTACTATGGTAACACCCCATTGTCCGCATGCCTTCACAATGTGTTGTTTGTTGTATGGGCCGAGGCAAGTGTGCTGGGCTCAATGGAGCAGAGATGGAGTAATCAAGTTGCACGCAGCTAGTATTGGAGTGAACTCTGACCAGGAACAGGAGAAGGAGGGGTCAAGGTGGCATAGGGTTACTGGGCTAAACTCCTCCAACTTAAATCATATGGGAACTGTGGCTGGAAAGGGGCTTCCTTAGCATGATAGGCAGCTAGGAATGTGATAGTGAAGAGTGGCGAGGGGGGGGGAACACTCTCATTCAGTAAAAGGGGGGGAGGACCAAGGGGGTATGAAGTGAGGCTGTTTCAGGATCGGCTGAAAAGCTGCAGTGCGTAAATAAGAGGAATGTGCAGACCTCGTATGGAGAAATCCATGACTGAGCTAATATGCGTAGAGACTGGCAGCACAATCCTAACCCACGTTCCAGCGCCACTGTAGCCGTGCCAACAGGGCACACACTGCATTTTGCAAAGCAGGGGCAGTCATGGAGGCCTCTTCAAGGCGAGGGAACATTTGTTCCCTTACCTTGAGGCTGCATTGCGGCTGTGCCAGTGCTGTAAAGTTGGTTAGGATTGCGCTGTGGAACAGCAAACAGTCCTGAGGCAGGCACAGCACTTGCTGATATCCCAGAAGTTCAGAACTGAAAAGAATTTACACCCCAAAATTCTCCTTTGCAACTGTACTTGAATGTTCTCCAAATATTTGATACCCGTATTTGACACCCAATGATATTTGATTTCAATATTTGATATGTGACAGTTGACATTTGACAGTATTTGATAGCTGACATGCGATAGGATTTTGTACTTAAAATAGTAGAGACAATTGATATGCAATGGTACGTTGCAGTGACTTTCAAATTGTCTGCCTTCCGGGAACCCTTTCCCCATCAACGTGTCCATGTGTGTGTGCCATGGAACCCCAGTATGTTGCAGAGGATTCTGGGGCATGTTCAATGCCATACACCCAGTTCACATAGGGCACTGTTGAGCACATAGGGCACTGTCATAATTGCCCATTGTGAACTGACAATGAACACACCCAGCAGTTTCTTCGGGCTGCACATTGCAGAGACATTTTTTTATGCAATCGCATTTGAGAGGTGGCATGCAGTGGTATGAGCATCTGACAGCATGTTACAGATAACATGCAATGATCACTAGTATGTGGCAGTTGACAACTTATGAAATTCCATATTTGAAATCTGCCAAACAATCAAGAGGAGCCAACCAGTCTAAAGTATTAACATTTTCCCATGAGGTAAATACAGTATTCACATGCAAAATGCATATTTGAATTTTGAATGCAACATTTCTAATTCAAAAGTGTAGTTTTGGGGAAATTGGGAATTTTGCTGGATGTTTAAAATATTTTCTTCAGCTCTGCATATACCAACCCCTAAATCTCCCAGGGAGCAGAAAACTTTTAAAAACAAATACTGTATGCCGTACCTCAAGCTTGCCAGAAATCACACTTTCTGTAGTTCTGAAGCCCCAATGTGGAGGGGCGGGGCGAGGGTGTATGACGACTGTGGTTGGAAATGCAGACTCAGAGGCATTATTGAAAGCAGGTTCTTGAGCCAAGTCCATATGTGCTCATCAAACTTAAAGGCCTATTACTCAAATTAAGTTGTACTAAACTCTGCTCCTGGATCTGGGACTTTTTCTGGATATCCAGGTGGGGGTAGTGGCAGGGCTGGCCCATCCATGAGACCAACTGAAGCAGTCGCCTCAGGTAGCAGAATGATACCTGGCGTCCTCACCACCTTTCAGCAGGCAATGAAAATTGCTATTTCTTTCTACTCTCATGTTTTTTTTTAAATTGCTGCTGCTGCTGCTGTTTTTAATAACTTGTTATGATTGTGCTGTTTTGATGGCATTTGTTTCAATAATTCTTCATTTTTGTATTTTGGATTTGTGCGTGGAATGTTGCTGTTTTTATGTCCTTTAAGTTACCTTGACTGTGATTTTATCATACAAAGCTGAGATATAAATCACAAGAACTCTATTCTGGTGGCTCAACATCCAGGTTGCAAAACCTGACTGACTATGTCCCCTGATCCTGGGATTCCCGGATTTTCCTTGGGTCAGACTGCAGACCCATTCAGAAATATCTCAGCATTTCATGGAGAGAAAGCCCAAGTGTAAAACCCCTGGCATCTGAAAAACTGGTTGAATTCTTCATCTTACCATAGGGTTGATGTGGTCAACAGACGCCTGGTTGTGGAGAAAAGCGGCTCAACGCCATCAGACACCAGCTCTGAGATTGGAAGGCGAAGGATTGTCCACCTCTACACCACCTCTGATGACTACTGCCTGGGTTTCAACATCCGTGGGGGGAGGGAGTATGGCCTTGGTATCTATGTCTCCAAGTAAGTCTTCTGTACACATGAGCATGCATGCGGCCTGTTGCTTAGGACCCTGATACAGCACCTGACTTCAAGTGAGGGTTGTCCCCCCTCCATATTGCTTATGAACTGTTCATATTCTAGGCATTCTGACCATAACAAGTAGGAAATGTATTCAAGCTAGAGCTCACCCATATTTTCTGTGAAGGCAAAAAAACCACAAAGAGCAATAAGTCATGTGCTTTTTGAGAAGTTCTAGTACGTCTTTTCATAGAAATATTATGTGTATTATAACTTGTTTTTCTTGAAATCCCCACTCTGAAACTGGAGAATAAAGACCACCTAGGCCAATTTAAATATAAAAATATAGGAGCCCTAAATCACATACATTAAGATAACAGATGAGGTGTGAACACCTTGAACTCGCAATGAGGGGAGTTTAAATAATAATGGGGAAAGATGGATTTTTCCCACTCTTTCAGTGCATGGCATTTCTTTTCAGCTGTCATCCTGGTCTAGCTTGCGGTTGCAAGTACAAAACCACAGTGTGATCATTCTTTCAAGTGAATTGTTCCAGAACAAAATGCTTTTATCTTGTTGAACATACAATTTAGAAAGCTGTTTCCTATGAAGTCAGGTCAGGCCTTCAGTCCACTAGCCCAGTATCGTACTGGCTGCAGCTATCCAGGGTCTCAGACAGAGGTCTGCTGCCCCCGCCCTCTAAGGCTTGATTTCCCTTTTGCCTCCTCTGTAGGAGCCTGGCATTTCTTTTGAGAGCCTTAATCAAACGTGCCTTTGGGGGGATTGCACTCAGACTCTTCTGTAGTAAGGATCATTCGAAAGAAGGCAGGCAGGGCAAGAGAATGAATGAGTCTAGACACACTATTCCTAAGCCCTGACAGTAACCCTGACAGCAGGGAGCTGCCAGAAGCCATGAGAGTGTCATGGGAAGCTTCATTCATTTTACTGAACTGAGTGTCAAAAGGGAAACAGGAAGTAAACTAGTCTAAAGCAAGGTAAGATGGGAAGGAACTGCACATCACACGCAGAAGGTAGATTGGGATCCACTTGTAGATCACTGGATGATTTGCAAGGAAGTTTCACTCCCAATTGATTAAGAAGAACAGCAACAACAAAAAGGAAATTTTCACCCAACATTAGAATCCCTACTCTGTAGTCACTCAGGTTTGTACTCGTATATGCAGATCACCATCCCAATGTATGGATCATGAGGCACAGTAGGTAATTGGCTCCATCCCCTGGAGCCAGCAGCATGTGGCTCTGTCCCTTCCACAGAGTCATCATTTTGCACCTGGCTCCTGTTGGGGTTTTAGGAAAAAACAATGTAGATCCTACAATCCTGAAGTCTGCCCATTCTAGCAGAACAATCCTATGCATCTTTACTCAGAAGTAAATCCTATTGTGTTTAATGAGACCTACTCCCAGGAAAGCATGCATAGATAGGATTGCAGTGTAGAGGAGGAACTAGGACTGTTGCTCTCTCTCTCTCTCTCTCTCTCTCTCTCTCTCTCTCTCTCTCTCTCTCTCTCTCTCTCTCTCTCTCTCTCTCTCTCTCTCTCTCACAACCCTAGGAAAATGTTGCAATTTCTTCTGCCCTACTCACTCTCCCCCCTCTGCCCCCCCATACAAGCCCCACTGTACCAACTCAGGAATAACTTTGATTATTCTCAGAGTGGATCCCTGCGGGCTGGCTGATCAAAATGGAATCAAGGTCGGTGACCAAGTCCTTGCAGCCAACGGAGTCAAGTTTGACTACATCAGCCATAGCAAGGCAGTGGAAGTGCTAAAGGGGCAGACCCACATCATGCTGACCATCAAGGTGAGGTCTGTGCTCTACCAAGCACTAGGCAGGGAGAAGGATGGGAATTAGTGTTAGCCTGTTGGGAAGATAATGTAATGGTCCCATCACAGTGGGAGGTTAGTGCTTTGCTCTAAGAGTCACAAACATGCTGATTTCAGAGTCTTTGCAGAGTTCTCTCCAGCCCCCAGAATTCTTCTCAGTTCACACCAATTATCATTGTTCTTGTCAGTCTCCCAGTCTCTTTCTTTATCCAGCCAAGAGTAGGATACGTCCTTCCTCCTGTGACGGGGTCCTCCAGGGGGTAGGATCTTAGCCTGAAAAAGTGGTTAGGAAGCTATAACAGGACATAACTGTCTACAGATTCTCCCCTTCCCAAGAGGGAGCTGCCAACTGTGGAAGGCAAGACAGACGCCACCAATAGTGCAGTTCTGCTTGGGTGCAGAGGAACTTGCACGAAGCTGAGCTTGCTAATACGCTGCTTGTGAAAACAGCAGAATTGATCTCCCTTTCTTGCCATCTTCCTGATGCCCAGTAATCTCCTCCTCAAGATGCTGTGGGACCCAGACTTTAGAGACTTAGCAGATACAGTTTCAGCTGGGAAGGGACCTGGCAGTGGGGGATGCATTATTTATCAAAGTGTCTCTCCGCCTGGGATCGTGTTAGTCTCTGAAGACACCGTGCAGTGCTGGGCAGGCTGTGACTAGTCACATGACATGTCTCTTCTATCCCTTCCATCTAGGAAACAGGGAGGTTCCCAGCATACAAGGAAATGGTGGCTGAGTACTGCTGGCTCAACAGATGTAAGACAAAAATGCGCATTTCCAGTCTTTGCTACCTGTAACTACATGTTGTTTTACTGACAACCAGTAAAGAATGCCAGATTATTCCGCAAGCAAGCTGTTCTCCCACTTTATATTTCCAAAAGTAACTCTACTGCCAAACTATCCCATGCTTTTGAGCTGTGGGTAAAGAAATCAAAATCACACACACAAAAATCGGTATCCATAAACATATGAAGATGCTTTACTGAATCAGACCATTCGTCCATCTAAAAGTAAAGGTATCCCCTGACAATTAAGTCCAGTCGTGTCCGACTCTAGGGTGTGGTGCTCATCTCCATTTCAAAGCCGAAGAGCCAGCCTTGTCCGAAGACGCCTCCGTGGTCATGTGGCCGGCATGACTCTCCTTGCCTGCAGCACGTAGCATGCAGCTGGAACACGGAGCGCTGTTTACCTTCCTGCAAGCGGTACCTATTTATCTACTTGCATTGACATGCTTTGGAACTGCTAGGTTGGCAGGAGCTGGCCAAGCAACGAGCGCTCACCCCGTCGCGGGAATTGAACTGCCGACCTTTCGATCGACAGCTTATGGTTCAGCGGTTTAACCCGCTGCGCCACCCAGCTCAGTATTATTGTCTACTCACCAACAGAGGCAGCTCTCCCAAGTCTCAGACGGGGACCCTGTCCTACTTGGATATGATAGGGATTGAACCTGGGACCTTCTCCATGCAAAGCACATGATCTACCACTGAGCTACAGCTCCTTCCTTGAGGGGCTTCCTGTGCAACACACAAAGAGATACTGATGGAACTCAAACTCTTACTTCCCAGAGGGTGTTTCATTTCCACGTTTTCACCCTATGGATGTGCTTGCAGCAATGGAACAAGTCCATGAGTCTGGCTCACAAATAAAATAATTGATGGAATAGAGCAGGTGTGGGGAACCTCCGGCCCGCGAGTCTGATCCGGCCCATGGGACGATCCGGCCCGGCCCGCACGGGACCGGACCAATCCGGCCCGCGGGGGACCGGACCGGAGGCTCCGGAGGCTCCGCCGCCACCGCTTTCGCGTGCCTCCTTCGTTTAAAAGTGGCCTTTGCACAGTGCCACTGAAGCTGAGTGCCCTGAGAGCAACCTTAGCTTCAGCGGCACTGTGCGCATGTCCAGGAAGGCCGCTTTCAGAACGAGGAGGAAAGCTGGACATGCGCACAGCGCCGCTGAAGCTAAGGTTGCCCTCAGGGCACACAGCTTCAGCGGCGCTGTGCAAAGGCCGTTTTTAAACGAAGGAGGCGCGCGAAAGTGGCGGCGGCGGCCCCGGCCCGGAGCCGAGGTAAGGAGAGCGGGTGGGTGGGAGGGAGGGAGCACGAGCGGTCGGTGGGTGGGAGGGAGGGAGCGCGAGCACGAGCGGTCGGTGGGTGGGAGGGAGAGAGCGCGAGCACGAGCAGTCGGTCGCTGGGTGGGTGGGTGGGAGGGAGAGATAGAGGGAGAGCGGTGGGTGGGACGGAGAGAGAGAGAGAGTGGTGGGTGGGAGGGAGGGAGAGTGAGGGGTGGGTGGTAAACTCGCGGGGGGATCAAATTGGCAGGGGGGCCAAAAAAATCGGACGGCCTACCGGCCGGCCCGCAACAAATTTTCCCTATGGGAAAATGGCCCCCCACTGCAAATAGGTTCCCCACCCCTGGAATAGAGGAACATTCATATCATTGGATACAGGGCATGGGGAAGAGGAGAGATAGGCTTGCTGGTCTTTGCTCCTTTAGAAAGCTGGATGAGCACTCTCATGTTGGACTTGTACAAAAGGAGAATTCACATCTAAAGCACATATGAATTAATCGTCAGTCAAATCTTTTAAAAGGCTATGCATGTAAGAACCCACGTGAATCAGACCGAAAGGTCCATCCAGTCCAGCATCCCAAATAGCACAAATGAAATGAAATGGGTCACCAACGGTGTGCTCCAAAATGTTGTGTCAATGGTGCACAAATCATCTCATGCCACACAGCAATGGCAAAAGCAGTGGTTGTGCTATTTGTGGTGCAGGGGAAGAAAGAACTACAGTATTTTTTCTCAGGTGCAAAATGTCGCATATTCAGTGCTGGGAGAACTCCCCACAGCTAAAGCACTGAGTCAGTGGAAGGCTTGGACTATGTACTACTACTACTACTACTACTAATAATAATAATAATAATAATAATAATAATAATAATAATAATAATAATAATAATAATAATAAAATCTGTATTTATACACCGCCTTTCTATGTCAGATTTCTCCTTGGACTTTACTCAAGGCGGTTTACACAGACAGGCTTTCTAAACCCCCATAGGGATTTTACAATAAATGTTATATTTGCATAGAAGCCATCTTCTCCAGCTGTTTCCTTTCAGCGGTGTGGTATCTCACTGGCTGCAATGGGTTAAATGTGTGCATCTATAATGCTATAACTGATAGATGGGAAAGATCCCTAAATACCCATTGTCCTTTTCTCACTCTGCTTACAGTGACCAATGGCCAGTTGCAGCAGCTGTCACAGACCTCTGAATCCAGCTCATCTGTGTCATCCTACTCCTCAGGGACCCCCTTCAGCTCTATGAATGGCCTGTTCATGGCCCCCATCCCCAACTCCACTCAAAGCTGCATGGTGGATGTTGGCATCTCCACGGAGGAATTGCCTGTTCGGGGACGCTCCTTAGAGAAGGCAGAGACTGCCATGCAGACTGACCCGCCATCTGATGGAGCTTCCTTTTCAGGGAGCCTAGTGACTGAGACACACCGGATTGTGCGGCCCGTGGAAATCCTAAAAGACACAGCCATCCGCACGGAAAGTCTCAAAGATTCCTTCCACCTGAGGAAGCACCGGCCCTTTGCCAGCAGGGAAATGACCGACCCCTCCCCCAAAACTGCACTCCTCCTGGCACTCAGCCGTCCACGACGGCCCATCAAGAGATCCCAGAGCTATCTGACCATCTATGGTAGGTGTTGAGACGTTGTTGTTGTTGTTGTTGTTGTTGTTGTTGTTGTTGTTGTTGTTGATGATGATGATGATGATGATGATGATGATGATGTTTTGCTTAGTCACAGCCCACCTAATGGTGGCTGGCGTTTTCTAAATATATCAAGTTGTTCCCAAGGACCTAGGATAGTTAGATATATTTACATAAAATATGTGCAGTTCCTAGTAGTGCTGCTTTTTTGCAGCTCATGTAGTAATTTCATTTACACCTAAGGTGTGCAGGTATTTTTCCAGTTTTTCAGTATGGCGCCTAAAGCACCCATTACTATTAGTACAATTTTCACCTTTCTTTACCAAAGTCATTCTATATGATGATGATGACGATGACGATGATGTGTAGAGCGGCAAAAAATGCTTATGGTGTGTGCATTTTGCTCCCACTCATTTTTTCTTATAGCCTCCTTTTTATCATTAATGAAACACAAGACTCTTTTGATTCTAATGATCGAGTGTAGTTCCACGAAATAATTCCATGGAAGTGAAAGGAGGACAGGGCAAACTGAGAGGAAGACAATTTACCTCTTTTTACCTGCCATTTCCACCACTTAGCCACATTTCCTCATTTTGATCCATGCATGAAACCAATCTTTCAGGCATGTATCACTCACTAGATCAGGAACTGCAAATGAAGATTGGATCTGTATCCAAATGCCTGTTGAAATATGGATGCAGTCTGTCCTCACTTCAATGCTTTCAATAGGATGCTGATGTGAATGCACAGTTGGATGGGCATCCAGACTGTGGATGAGGATGTGCATTCACTTGAAAGAGGTTCAATCCAATGCACCACTCTCCTTGTTTTTCCCAGCCATGATGATAATTCTGTCCTCTCTGCACAATGCACATGTTCCTTGCAAAGCTCATTTTGCTGGAGTTCAATAATATCCTCCTGTGCACACAAGGAATCCTGGTCACAACAGAAGCATTCACTCACTCACTCACTCACTCACTCACTCACTCACTCAAGTCCCTCTCATTGTTCCCGATCATCCTTCATCAAAAGGGTTTATGGCCCTCATTTAAAATATAGAGTCCGAGAGGTACAACCAGGCCTACATGGCCCTTTGTACCCTTCTAAAATGGTACCCATAATAGGTTTCAGAAGTGTTGGTGTTGCAGTGGGGATGTGGAGAGGATCAGATGTCATGTTATCCTCTGGGTGTGATCTTCTGGTATGATTTCCTGTACTCTTGCCCCAGAGGAGAAACGCCAGCAGAAGAAGGAGAAGCCAGTGTCCTTGGAGAAGAAGGTCACTCTTCAGCGCTCCAAAACCCTCATGAACTTGTTCTTTAAGAGCACCCGGTCAGGGAAACCAAGCTCAGCAGCTGGATCACCGGAGGCACAGAGGAGGGTCAAGTCCCCTGCACGATCTGAGGGAGAGAAAGGTAACAAAAAGTGCCTGTTCTTAGCAGCCTCAAAATCACAACTCTTTAGCTCTTGAATCTGGTGTGGCAGCAGCAGTCTTTTTATTTGTTTGGTAATTGTCTTGGTAGCAAGAAGGCATTTTGGTTGCATTTTCTTGGTAACAATTTTCATGGTAGCAAGACCCTTTGGCATTGGGAGGCATGGCATTTAAATATAGGACTTTCCCCTATTGAGCATATTGTGGAAGGGACAGAAGAGGGCCAAATGTACGGGGGGGGGCGTTGTATCCATGGGGGATAGGTTCCTGCCACTTCGCAGATACTGGAATTCACAGAGAGGGGGGAACACTATCCCCACAGCCCCCCCATGACACCACCTGCCTGCCCACCCCTGCGCCCAGTACCTTCGTTCAGCGTTGAGCGCTGACACAAAGCCAGCACATCTCTTCTTTTAAAGCAACCGACGGCCAGCTCCTTGCACACAGCAGGCAAGCAGCCTGCATGCTAGAGAGGCTGCCAACATTAAACAGGAAGCAGGAAGAGTTCAGCACTCAGGAGCAGCATCTTCCATTTCTGTGCTGCAGGAGTCCACACTTGCTCACCCATCCCTTCTACCTGCTGCAAGGGAGACATCAAATTCTTCTTGCAATGGCCAGCAGGGGTGGAAGATGGATGAATGAAGAGCTATACTACAGAAGCAGATGGCACACAGCCCAATCCTATGGTTTCCGCTCTCGCCAATGAAGTGACGCCAAAATGACTACCGCTGCATCCTGCTGGGGGGGGGCAGTCATGATGGTCTCCCCTGGGTAAGGGAACAACTTACCTGCCTCAGGGGTCTCAACAGGGCCACTGCCATGCATGGTGCGGCTGTAGCCTTCCTGCCTGTGATCTGGCAGCACGCGCCTTTACAGGCTGAGTGCCTTTTGCGACGGCCACAAGGCAGTTAACGCTGGCAGAACGTGTGTTCCGCCAGCGTTAAAGCCCAATAGGATTGGGCTGACAGTTTCCCAATGCTATCTTTCTGATCGGGACACAAGTGTCACAATCAAAGGGTCTGCAAAAGGTGATGCTACAATAAATTGTTAAGGTGCCACAAGACTCTGGTTGTTTTGATCTCTGTTCAGGAGGTGGCAGATGTAGACATGGAAATAGTCTGGTGGTCGCATCTGCCTAAGAGATTTCCATAACTCCTGCTTTAACATTTTCTCACTAAATTGGAAGTGTGAGAAGTCTCTGGAAAAGCTGGGACAAAGTGAAACTGTATACTGGCATGGTTTCTTAGGTGGTAGAGACAGCATAGTCCATACTGTCCCTGCAATGCAGACTGATGGAGCACCAACATAGGCTGAACTTCATTGCTGTCAGACTTACAGGGATAGCATGCATGGAAAAAATGCTGCCCCCTAAATGCCTTGTGCAGATACAGCCTCTTCCTTCTCTCTCTTTGCATGAAACAGTACAGGGACCAGTTCAAAATGGCTGCCACCCACGTTCATCCACCCTTCTTCACTGCAGATTCCTAATACTTCATCTTTGATCTCTCCCCCCCTGCTCCCCTTGCCTGCAGTCAGCGTCATACAGAAGTTTGTTATCCGGAGCCTGAAACGGGGTAACTGAGCAGGAGTGCAGGCTGTGCCTTTGCCAACAGCATGTGGCTCTGTGTGTATGTGTGTTTCTGAAGACATGTGTGTGTGAGTATTGGTGCCAATGACTACTTCTCCAAACCTTTCCCCTCTCAGCACTGAACTTGCAGCAATCTAGGTTGAAAGGTTGCCTGGACTGCAGTGCCACTCAGTTGTCCTGTACAGAAAGGCCATTGTTGGACAGTGGATAGAATGCAATATTTGGAGGATGGACCCAGATTTGGCAGATGCTCCCAGGTTCAAACCACTCAGTCATGAAGTTCACAGAGAGTCATCCGGTCATTCTTCTAAACACCTGGATAAGGTTTCTGAGAGGTTTTGCTGGAATGAATTGTGAAGCAGTTGTGCAGACTCAATAGTGTCGTAGAAATGATAGCTACACCCTCATCTGGTCCTATTCCATTCTTAGTACAATGAATAAGAATTGACAGACTATTATGTGAAACAAGTGAGGTAACATCTACATAATATACATATTAGTGATTCTTATTTGTGCTTCCTGTTTTTGCAACAGGACATATAATAAAAGGGGGGGGGAGATGATAAATAAGATGCTGCTTCTTTTCCAAGAGACTAAGAGGAGAGGTCTGGCTTTATACAGTATATTTGAATGCATCTAAGTGAATCTGCAGGTATGTCTCTCTCCAAGCAACTGGTTTTGCTGAATCTGCTGCTCTGTAGTACCCATTAGTTTTACATTGTGCATTTTGTTACATAATACAAATGCATAGTCATGAATCTGGGCCACCACCTGTCCTTTGCAAGCTAAGATACTCACAACTGTCTCATTGTCGGCTGATGTAGACTTTTCCCTTGACTAAAAACAATCTGAAACTGTCATGGCCAACAATAACATACAGAGTCTTAGGTTCATATCCAGGAATAAAAGCCATGTGTAGAAAAGTTCCAAAAATAATTCTCTGTTTTTAAAAAAAACTGATTTCCTGTGCTAATTAATGAAGTGCTAATTAATGAACTCACAGCTACAAGGATGCTTTATAACCACGATGGTTACTTCTCTCAGTAACACCTTGACAGCCCTGCTGGCTCTTTTCTCGTCCACCTGATGAAGTCCATAGAATTGGACGAAACGTTGTGGTCCAATGTCTTGTATGTTTTTTGAACTATTTTTAACCATTTTGGATGTTTTTAACTTTGTTTTTAACTTTATTTTTAAAACAATGTGTTTTTAACTTTAACTTGGGTTTTAATCAGTTTTTTTTAAAAAAAAAACACAGAATTATTTTTGGAACTTTTCTACACATGGCTTTTATTCCTGAATATGAACCTAAGACTCTGTATTTCCCTTGACTGTTCTGGATTACATTGGCTCTGGAAACAGCCTTCATCAATGGGGGAAGAGGGGGTGGTTTTAAAATTCTGCAGCTCAATGCCAGGCTCACAATCTTGATGGGAATGTGGATGCATGGTCTAAGCCCAACATATTTATTTGCTATATGTCTAGATTTATTTATTTACAATTGTTATTTATTTACAATACAGGTGTCCCCCGCTTAACAACGGGGATACGTTCTGAAATCCCCGTTGTAAAGTGAAGCCGTCATTAAGTGGGTCTTGCTGTGCTTTTAAGTTTAGCACTGTGCTTAAATCCCCAGCGTTAAACATCCAAGCTCTTATCTTGCCCATTAGCTGTTTGGCAGGGCTTTAGATAAGGGCTTTGAAGTTCAGTGCTGTGCTTAAAGGGCTTTAAGCACAGTGCTTAACTTCAAAGCTCTTATCTAAAGCCAAACAGCTGAAGAGCTTGGGATTTAAAAAGATGTGCCTTTTTGTACACAGATCAATAGGCACATAGCTCTTCATCCAAGCAGCACAGAGTGGCATTTTAGCCTTACGGTTCTCCTTAGGGTAGGTGGCTTCAGCTGAGAAATCATTTTAGTCCAAGCTTCCTAACCCAAGTGGGGACTTCAACCTGGGTTCCTCACATCCAGCATTCTAACCACTGTATCACATTGGATTTCTTAGGAGAGGGATGCACATGGGAGGGGAAGAATTGCTTGTACAATTACAGCAGCTGCATTCAGGCATACGACTGCATGTGCATGCTTTTCAGATTTGCAGTTCCGAGTGGCGAATGGGCCTGCTGTGTCTTGTTATTCCCTGGCATGGTTTGTTCATTAACTTTCCTCTGCTGCCCATCCCCAGAAAAAGGCCGCTTTTTCGCCTCCTTGGGCCTGAGGGATTCGCCTCTGTCATCCCCCCAGCACAACGGCAGTGAGCATAACTCAGCTACTGAGAGCCACCTGCTACTCATTCAAGACATGGCCAGGAAGCTGCTGATGGAGGATGAGGTGGCAGCGGTGCTGAGACACTGCACCCGGGTAAGGAGCACACTCATACCTCCGACAAGGTCTTCGAGGACCAGTCTCTCTTTTGATTTAAAAGCCCTGCATTCACCTAGGTTGAATGCACCTAGGTTAAAAGCCCTGCATTCACCTACGCGGTCTGTCCTCAGGTACATTTTCACCTCTCTGAGCTAAAGCTGTGCTTTAATGTCTTCATTTGCCCCCTTGTGGTCTACTACCCAGAGAGGTCTAATTCTGGTCAACCACTGTGTGAAACTAGATGAGCCTTTGGTCTGGTACAGAAGGACTCTCCTTATGGTCACCCTCGTTCTGTTTCTCACTGACACTTGGCTTGGTGAGACTTTACAGTTTTGTGCATTTTTTTGCAGCAAAGTACTGGTTTGTTTGTTTTTCTTTGGAGCTCTCCTATGCCAGTGGTTTAGGCCGAATATATGCTCGAGCAGTTATTTGGCACAGGTTAATTTGGATTAGCATGCTTGTCATTCAGACAATTGTCTTAGCATGGATAGGTTTTCCCACAGTTTCAACTATTGGCATCTCCTGTTTGTCCTCATTCATGCAGACCTCCAACATGCCCAGCGTAGCCACTAGAGGGTGCTCTAAACCAAGACAAGGCTGGAATTCTTTCAGCCAGGGATGCTGCTGGAAGCCCAAAGTAGGGTTCAGTAAATCTTCAGATGCCTTTAATACTGGAAGGAGAGTCTAGGGAGGGCTGTGTGTTGGAACAAATAAAACCAGGGCCAGAGAGAGGACCATGATATTCTGCAGCAGCCCAATATCTGGTTTCATTTTGCCAAAATCAATTGATTGGTGTTAAGGGTAGAATTGGAATCCTGGTGCTCATCCAGCAGAATTTCACAACCATCTTTTAATAAACATTTCCCAATTCAAACTGTAAATGCTTGACATTTTTTTTTATGTTCAAATGTAACATTCTCAGTCGCACAAATGCTCAGCATTTGGAAAGGCCATGATGGCCCATTGTCTGTCTCTTTAAATCCAGAAGACAGACCTTGGGGGGGGGGGGGGAGAGCTAGACTTGAGTGAGAGGCACAATTGATGAACTCCTTAGTGACACCCCCTTCTGAGGGAGCTGGGCAATAAACTCATAATGGGGGTGGGATGTATATGGCGACTGGCAGGCTGCCCAGAACAGAATGATAAGAATGGGGGCAGCTATTTGGTCTCTGCTGATAGTTATTCTTTTCCACAGTACATCCACGAAGGTGGGGTAGAAGACCTGGTGAGGCCACTGCTGGCGATTCTTGACCGACCTGAGAAGTTGCTACTTCTCAGAGATATCAGGTAGGACCAGGAGGCAGGAAAGCTGTGTTGAAGACACAAAAGTCACTGTGAATTCTTCTGGGAAGAAGCCCCAGAAAACCGACTATGGAGTCAACTGTGGAGTTTACTTCTTGCCCAGAGCTGGTATCACCTCTTGGTATGTGGGAAAAGCCTTGGCCATTGCAGCCACACCCTCAGAAGGGAAAGGAATATGGGAGCAACCCACAGCAACATAACAACAACCTGCAGTCCTCCAGTAACCATATGAGGTGGTGCTCCTTGAAAACTCCAAGCCATTAGAGCAAGACTGAGCAACCTCTCCATCAGAGCTGGCCCACCTGCTGAGCAAAAGAGGCTCTTTTGGGGACCAGCAGTGCACAGAGTCGCACTGCCAAGCATTGCCTCTCTCGTAGCCACAACATCCCCACCCTCATCACAGCTTTAGTCTAGCCTATCCTGTCATTTTGCCAAAAAGGGACACTATTTGAGTTTGCAGTTCAAAGAAATCCACAAACGTGCCCACCCCTTCCTTTAGTTTAGGAAAGAGCCTGAAAGACTAGCTAGCCAGGCCAAGACTGACATTGCCGGCCCGTGACCATCACAACTTTGCAAGGAAAAGGGTGGAGGTGAGGCGGCGTGTGGAGTGGCGTCCGAGGTTGGTCAGGTCGAGCACTGGCTGAGGCCCCACCTGGCGAGACTGCCCCTTAATGCCCAGAAGCAGCAACAGTGGTAGCACTCCATGCCCCATCAGGGGGAAGGTGGGGCCCCAGTGCAGGGCTTTGTTCCAGGGCCCCAGCAACCTGGTGCCAGCACTGGTGATGTGCATACAAGGAGAAAAGAGCACGTTTGAGCAGGAAAATAGGTTTAGTAAGGTTAGGCAATGAGGAGGCAAGGGTTGCAGATCCAGGCGATGGACGGAAATGCCTACTAAACCTAGAGAGTGGAAGGAGTGGTCCAGTCACACATGAGAAAGAGCACAAAGCCTCATTCAAAATGCCTGTCTCCCGCCCCCCCAATTGGTGCTCGATATGGTTGCTAAAACGTTCTTCCCCAGAAATAGCTGTATTACATGGGCAGTTATTTGTCACGGGCTGATGACTTCCTCTTCCCATTTGTGCAGGAGTGTGATTGCCTCCACGGATCTGGGCCGCTTCGACAGCATGGTTATGCCCATGGAACTTGAAGCCTATGATACGCTGAAAAGCAGAGCAGGTGAGGAAGGAGCCCAGAGGGACTGCAGACAGAAGTGGGACCCCATCTCCTTTTATAGTCTGAGACTGTAGTGAATGTGGGGGCAACACCCAAAGCCTTTTATTTTTATAGATAGTAAACAGAGTGGTATTTCAGGTACAAAAGGTTTGCCATCAGAAAAGTCCATCAGGGGCATCTTTTTAGCCTATCAAAAGGTTTTTAAATAGATTAATCTGGGTGTTGATTAAGCACTGCAACCCTAATTTAAAGTAAAAGGAGAGTGCTTCTAAGCATGCACAAAGCACATATCTCTAAAATGCCAAATAAAGACAGCTTGCCGCCTGAGTCCAAACATCTAGGATTAGGGGATTGGACTTCTCCATAAGGCATGAAATCCAGACAGCCTTAGGCCTGAGCACCTCTTTTTGTTCAGAAATTAACTTCAGAGGGAAAGTAACCAGGAAGCAGGGCAGAAGCAAATGAACACCCTGCGGGAGGGGGTGCGCAGCAAAAATGTCACCCCCATGACATCACCGCCGGAAATGAAAGCACTGCCGCTGCAAAGGGCTTCCCAGGCGCAGGGTGGGCGGGCCGAAGTTTTGCACCGCAACCCACCCGCTTTTGTGCCGCCGCTGCCAATTCCGCCAACCTTGCAGCAGGGTTGTTGCCCCCCCCCTGCTGCTTTGCTTCCCCTGCATGCCGGCTGGGAGGCCACCGCCCACCCACCCCCACCCCCCCAGCGGCGCTTCTGAAGCAGGGCCTGCTGTGAGACTACCCAAGAGCACTGTACCAAAGAAAATGTAGGAGAGATACCATTCATTCATTCTCCCCTGTCCACAGTGAGGTCACCTGCTCTCCGCCCAGCACAGCATGAAACACCTCCAAAGAGGCATCTTATCACCCCAGTGCCTGGTAAGTCCTCTACCTTCATCCTTGTGATCTCATCTCCACCTGAAAATGTGTAGCAAGAGTTTAAACCTCTTAACCTGTGATTGGGGGACTGTGTCAAAACACTTTGCATTCTAGTTTTGAAATACATTTATATGAATTGTATGACTTTTTGTGCCACAATGTTGATTGCATAATAAATTCTAGTCGCCAGGTGAGGCTTTATGCAGATCTTTGGCAAATGGGAGTTGCCAAGAAGTGAGGGGAAGCCTAGATGCTTCAACACCTCTGGTTCAGTTTTTTCAGGCAGCTGGGTATCAGATGGATATCAAAAGTTCACTAAAGGGGCAAAAATATTGGACATGTTTTCCATGGTTTAGTTCCCCAGTTCTGAGGACTGCCAAGAAAGGAATGATGGTAATGACAACATCCTGTAACTCTGCTTGCAGATTTCAGGGGCGGCTTCCTTCTGAAGCCAGTAACCAGCGAGGAGCAGGGAGAGGAGGAGGAGGAGGAGGAGATGGCAACGCTGAAGGATGGGATGAAAAGACTGCAGCTTTCTTCCAGCCCCCGACGGACTCACTCCCGAAGCTACACCCCTCTTCCCGATGTGCCAGTGGATGCCTACACATCCCACAGCGTCTCCTCTTCAGCTGCTGTTGGAAAACAGCCCAACTGGCTTCTAACTAAGCCGACAAAAGCATCAGCAAGCCCCCTACTCGCAGCACCCACTCACAAAGCAGCTGTGCAGCCCCAAGAGCAAGGGGATGGGCGACCCGGCAGGGGGAGGCTCCGAACACCAAAGTCAAGCCATGGCAAAGCCACTGTGTGTGGCCCACATGGGGAAGCCCTGCCTGCCAAGGATACCCTGTACTCTGTGATCAACAAGCCACGCAGAGCGAGGCCTCTGCTCTCTCAGCTATTCGGGGAAGTCCCAGGGACTAGCAAGGGGGGACAAGCAGAAACAGGAGATCTACTCCCAGAGGGTCTGCTCCAAAATGGCCCCACTGACATGAAGGAGGAGGAATATGAGCTGGTCACTGTCAATCTATCCAAGAACAAGCAGTCTCTGGGTAAGTAAAGGCTCCAACTGCCCTCTAAGCTACACTAGAACAAACATACCCTCAACATGGAGTGGAGATCCCAACCCTTCCCCCCCCCCCCATTCTGGGTGATCCCTACAATTTCCCAAAGGGACAATTCCAGGTTGTATCTCTCAAACTGTTAAGTGATGAACCTTGGCTTGCTGAATACTAGATACGGTCTTTAGATTTCAGGCTGCAATTTCAGAAAGATATAAAAGGGGGGGGGGTCACTGTTATGCTCACTCATCAGATAGACCTCCTCTAGCAAAGTTAGTGGCTGTAACAACATTCTTTCAGCTTAGCAGTAACATAGTAGTGGTTTGCCATCATGAATGTTTATAGCTACATGTGGTGACCAAAGAATGTAATTCACATTCCTCTAGGATGACAATGAAGAAAGAAAGAAAAAACAAAACAATGGACCTCTTTATACACTTTTGATAGGTCTATCCACTTCTCTCCATCATTGCTTTGAGGACTGGTAATAGAGTAGAGATAAAATCCAGTGAAAACAGATTTCACTGCTGATTACTCCAAAGAAGGAAATTGGGTTGTTCTGTTGATTGTATCTAAGGGGCAGGCCTGTCACACTGCAAGCGTAGCAAAAAGATATATCTGTCCTACGGTAGTAGTTTGGCCTATGAAATATATATATATGATATTGAAAAGCCTCTCTATCTCGAAGTCCAGGAAAAGCAAACATTGTACTTTTATAGGGATTGCAGAAGCAACTACTCAGGTCAGGAGTATGGGTATAAAGAAGTCTGATATTATACCAAGACCAGAAACATAGGAAAGCCAAAAACCTATCAACGTGGAAAGACAATCACACACACACCCAAAAAACAACAACTCTGCTGTTCCAAGGAGTTTGTGCAGCTGCTGTAGGGTTGGGTGCGGTGGTGGTGGGGGGGGGGTTTGCTGTCAAGCATCCCACTGGTCCCTTAGCACTCACACCTGACATTATGCTTTTCAGGGATCAGTATTTCAGGTGGTATCGAATCCAAAGTGCAGCCAATGGTGAAGATTGAGAAAATCTTTCCTGGGGGAGCAGCATCTCTGAGTGGACAGCTGGAGGTAATACAGCAGCAGAGAGGGAGGGGAGGGAGGGGGTGACCTTCATGCGGGAGCAGCTTCATACTGATGGCCGAGGGCCCAGCTTCCTCCTTCCCTCTTTCTTTCAGAGCTGAGCAGAACGCCCCAGTCAGTGCTACCAATACATCAAGTCCTCCCACTCGTGCAATCATTCAGACACCAGAGCAAAGCACCCCTCAAGAGTAGGGGCTGCAGCACCGCAGCAGAGCAATGAGCACAGGCTTTTATATCCAAAAGGTCTTGGGTTCAATCTCTGGCAGCATCTCCCAATAGGACTGAAAGAGACCCTTGTCTGAAACTCTGGAGAGTCACCACCCGTCAGCATAGAGACAATACTGAGCCAGTTAGATGATCAATGGTCTCTCTCAGCATAAGGCAGCTCCTCAAGTCCATAAAAGAAGGTGGCTCACATTTTCGTATAATTGCATATTCTTTCTGTGCTTACTTGCAGCAGCATGCAGAGCTACTGTAGAATGGGGCAAACACTGGTGCATCACTTATTTCTCCATTTCCCTTTCAAAAGGATTTGTGCCAGTTGTTGTATAAAGCAATTGCTTGCTTCAGAAACCCCACTGGGAGCCAGGATTTGCAGTCAGATTCTTCCTCTCCCTTCCTACCCCCCCCCCCCAGCAGAGCAGGACAGCACCCTCCATCCTATTACCAGCACTTGCAGGAATGCAATGTGTTCAAGGTCACACAATTCCGCTGCTCTCCTAATCCTCGCACTGCCGCTTCATCACTCTCTGGAGTCTACCCTTCCCCTCTCCTCCAGAGTTTAGTGGCATTTACAATGCAGCCTATGTACGACATGACACTCATGAATGAGTATTTCCCCCCCCCGAACATTTAATGCTCACTTCCTCCTCCCACCATAAATTACCTAATACACTGCCTTCTCAGCCATCAGAATTTTATTACACAGCTAAAACCTAACTATGTGGATTCTGTTACAATTTTTCATATATTGATGCAACAATTTTAATTGAAAGTGTATAGATGGGACTAACTGATATTCCTTGGAGAGCTAACATTAGTGTTACTATTAAGGTAGATAAAAAGAGATTTTAGTCAGTCAAATCCATCCCTGGGAAGTGTCATACCAATCCCATACGTGTTACTGTGGCTTCTCCTTTTACCAAGCGGCAAAAGTTCACCCACACAATGTGCCATGTTAAAAAGGGAGATTCCCCCCCCCCCTTAGTTGGTAGCTAGGCTCCAGGACATACCTAAAAAATAACCCCCTTTATTTCACAGTATTCACTCTGGAGTAGCTATTACCGAAATTCCATAATCACACACATATAGAGAACGGGATCACTGTCCACACAGTGGGGAAAATCCAAGCATTTGTAACCCACTTTCTTAAAGAGTCAAACACACGCTTGGTGATCTAATTCCCTGACTCCAAACCAAGAAGTATGTAATCTTCCCTCCCTCCGCTGAATGGGGCAGTAGACAGTGTTGCAAAATTCCTGCCAAGGTAAAGGGGCTATGCATTAACATTGCGTCGTCATCCCCCATTTGACACCAAAGCTCAACCACCCTGCACTAGTCTACCCTTTTAAAATGATTGCCACCAGCCACACAAAAAACATCACATTGTGCTTTGTCCCATAATGAGGCCAAGGACCCCCAGACACACACCCCCGTTGTGCCATTCAGGGTCCCCCATGGCTCAGGGCGCTCTGCGGCATTTCACAAGGGCTCTGTAATGAGGCTGGGCACTCACAAAGAGCCATTGTGGGCCTGGGCCAGCCCACCCGCCCACCAGGCAACTTTTCATCTGTCCCCAGGAGCAGCTGTAATTAATTTCCCCTTTGATGGCCTCTTCGCTCAGGGGGTTGTGGGCCCAGTTTGCCAGGTGGCTCAGATAAAAAGCTGAATTGTCCCAGGTTCTTGTGGCAGGAAGAAATGGGAAGGGCTGACTAAAAACAGGTGAAAACGGTTCCACCAGGATTGCTCGGTAGGGACTGAAGACCTAAGGCTTGTCGTCGCGGTTTTCTCATGGCTCCTGTGTCCATGGATTGAGCCCTCCCTGCAAAGCCCAGCACCAGAGCTATCAACTGAGGGGAAAATGGGGCACAGGGCTGGCTCTCTCCGTCCCTCCAGCTCGACTCTTGCTCTACACCAGTGGTTCCCAACCTGGGAGTCAGGACCCCCAAGGGGGTCGCAAAGCGGTTTCTGGGGGGTCGTGGGATGTTGGCTGGATGGCCACACCCAAGATGGCAGGTGTGGCCATCTTTTCCTCCCCCCCACATCTCCTCCCCCCCCTGCAGAGAAAGTGTCTGATGCTCTTTTGGGGTTTGTTTGCTCACCTTGTGTTACTTTCTGCTTGCCTTTTAGCATCTCTGTTAATATTAGGTCACTCTTCCCCCTCCCACAAATGGGGCTGCTTATAAGTACAACTTTAAAAATGTGATTTATTTTAAAAAGTGTGATTTATTAAACAGTGTAATTTATTTTTTTAAAAAAAATGACATCACTTCCAGTCCTAGGTCTTAGGGGGATCCCAACAGCTCCCAGTGCTAAAAAGGGTGGGAACCACTGCTCTACACTGTATGCAGTGGCCTGGCCATGCCGTCTCATTTCAGGCTTGCCACTAAATAGAAAACATACAGCGCACAGAGAAGTACAACAAAGATAGAGCTGCTTACACAAGCGATGCCTGAAAAAGACAGGCTGAGGGTCTGCTCTGTACAGACACAAGGAGCACTATCTGTGCTCAGGCACCCTGACTTCCATGTAAGCCAGGAGTTCTGGCTCTGTAATGAGTCGTGGCTTGCTACCTGTCCCCACCTCACCTCTGCTCCAGAAGGGAACTCCACTGCAAAGTTTAGACCTAGTAGAGGAATCACCACCCAATATGATGGGTATGCCACTCAGTTCCTGTCAATTTCTTGTATGTTCATGGTTTTCAAATGCTGGACCTTAAAGGCAACCCCTTTCATATCAACCCATCAGCTGAGGAACTTCTGACATGGCATATTCCAAAGGGTAAAATTAATTCATGTGGACTGTTGCCTCAATTGAACTGACAGCATGACCTAGATCCTAGAACACACCCTATTCTCTCCTGCAACTCCACATTGCAGGGGAAGATCAGTTGTCGGGGGAGGGGAAATCCATCTTTCAGGGAAACGTGTTCTCCGTTAATGATCTTCTCATTGAGAAACCCAATTAAGAGTCTGCGGAACCCCAAAGTTTCCTGAAGCAATCTGAAAACCACTGCCTGATCCCTTACCAATAATTTACTACTTGCAAGTTAGAATCATAGAATTGGAAGGGACCAACAAGATCATAGAGTCCATCTCCCCTGCCAATGCAGGTTCTCCACAGCGACAACATCCCCGATAGGGGGCTATCCAGTCTGTCCTTAAAGACCTCCAAAGATACAGAGTCTACCGCCTTCAGTAGTATAGCCGGGGGGGGGCACAGTAAGTGCTGCATGGCGTTACATGGAGGTGCAAAGTGGTCCCTCCCACTCACCATTGGAGCCAGTCTAGCAGCCGGACTGGCTCCAACGGTGAGTGGGAGGGTCATTTTGCACCTCCGTTGTAACGCCATGCAGCACTTACCGTGCTCCCCCCCCCCAGCTACACTACTGACCACTTTCCAAAACAGACCATTCCACTGCTGAACAGTTCATACCATCAGCAAGTTCTTCCTAACATTTAATCGAAATCTCCCTTATAATTTAAATCTGTTTGTCCTGGTCGTATACTCCAGTGCAACCAAGAACAAATCTGCTATTTCTTCTGAATGGCAGCCACTGAAATATAGTTATTATGTCCCCTCTTAATAATTGTCTCTTCTCCAAAACTAAACATGCCCAACTCCTTCAAACTGTCTTCACAGGACATGGTCTGTCCTGTCCAAACTAAACATGCCCCCTCACCATCCTAACTGCCCTCCTCTAGACCTGTTCCAGTTTGTCACATTGGTCCACATCCATCCCCAAATCACATCCCCTTCCTTGTTTCCTTTTGCCATCCTTGTGTACGGAGATGTTTGTTCTTTAGGTGCTATAATTCAGGCACAGAGCGTGGGAACTAAAACAACTCCAATTCATCAGTCTCTAGCATGCAAGACTGTTTCCCATCCCTCACAATAATCACAATTAGTTTGTCTCCATAGGTTACATACATCATTGAAATTCATTAAACCCTATTCCCAATATTGAGCTTATGTCACTACAAGATCCTCTAAATCCCCAATTGCATCTCCAATTCATTCTCGGTACAGACTTAGGGCCCAATTCTATCCAACTTTCTAGCACCAATGCAGCCGCAGTGCAGCCCAGAGGCAAGGAAACAAATGTCCCCTTACCTTGAGGCCTCCATGACTGCCCCCCCACACCGCAGGAAGCAGTGCACGCCCCGTTGGCACAGCTGTATCAGTGCTGGAATGTTGGATAGGATTGGGCCTTTAGAGAGATCTGAAAATGATAGTTGCAAGCAATTAGCTGCTCTCTCTCTCTCGTTTCGACCCATGATGATGCATGTTTGTGAAATTTTGCTGCAGCATCACACAACACATGGGATGGTTGAGCCTAGCTTCCTAATTCCTTTCTTTGGCCTTTGCTAGGCTGGCTACGAGCTGGTTGCAGTGGAGGGAGAAAGTCTGCAGAACGTAACACACCAGCGAGCTGTGAACATCATCCGCCAGGCCTTTCGCAACAAAGCCAAGGAGCCCATGGAGATTGTGGTGAAGGTGCCGAAGAAAGCTAAGTAAAGGTGTGGAAAAGCCACTTGCCCAGAGGAATGCGGCCAGCTCCAAAATGAGAGAGAGCTCCAAGCCCCATTGTCAGCTGAGGATTTGTCTGCCTCATACAGCAGAAAGGTAGCTGTACCAATGAAGCAAACAATCAGCTAGGTTAGCAATTAACAGCCAGGTAGCAACCTGGGGGCTTAATGGAGCAAGTTAGCTTCCCAGTTCCAGGGAAGCACGGTTGGAGCAGAACTAGGGAAATGCAGAACAGAACCTGGCCCAGGATAAACCTTGACAGAGGAACTCTGACAAGAATCAGGGGGGGTTGTTTTCAGAATCTGCAAATAGATGCTAATGAAGAGCTGTAAGTGAGACAGCTACTACCAAGACCGATCTCTTTGCATCAAACATCCTGCTGGAGCAAGAAAGCATCACAGAAAAGCGGCAAAGGGAAGCCTCTGTCAGAAAAAAAACAACAACTTTGTTTTTGTCACGTGAAACATTGTGCAACTCTCTCCTATAAGCGGATGTTTTGGGGTGGCAAGCCCAGCCCCAGCAAATAGGAGCCAGAAGGAAAGCTACAAGGAGACATCAGTACCTATGCAGGGTTGGCATTCAGTCAGTTTCAAACCAGCCTGATCTCTTCTTTGACACCTGGCTAATTCAGGCTCAGCATTATGCAATAGCAGAGTTTTTAAACGTGCACATATTGAAACACATCTGCAAATGAATAGTGGAGCATTTTCTTCTCTTCTAAGAGAGACAATAATCCAACATCCAGGGAGATTAAAAAAGAGAAATGCAAACTGGGTTTAATATTCTCACAGTACTTCCTTCCATCAAAATGATAATGGTAAATCCAGAGTGAGTGAGGGTCAAACTAGCAGCAAGTGGTCACTGTTTCCATCATGGTTCAGAGCCACTTTGTAATAACCATGCTAGCCAGCAGATAAAATCGAACATCCTGCTCTCTGCAGCCTACCTGAACCACAGATGGTAAGGAGCTGCAAGGCTGCAAATATCTCCAGTGTTCTAATGGCCATTTCCAAGCATACATCAACTATCACCTAATAGAAAAGGCCTGCTAAATAGAAAGGGACAATCCTGTGGTCTTCTCTCCCTTGAGCTAAAGCTGCTGCTTTGGGTCAGAGATCGTTGATTTCCTACAAGACAACACCTTCCCAATGGAGCCATTGCCAGGCATTTTACAAGCCGCTGAGTGAAGGTGGCAGAAGTGATACAAGGAGTATTTGGACAGTTTTTATACAGCAACAACCACAGGGATAAGCAAGTACAAAGCACCTTCCATTCTGGAGTGGAGACTTCCCACTCTGCCTCAGTCACCTGATCCCACGCCGCTTCCTCCTCTACCACCGGAACAATCCCACCCCCTCACCACTCAGTCCTCACCCTCCCATGTTCCGCCGCCGCCACCCATCCAACCACCATGTGGCTTTTTCTTAAAAACACAGACATGTCTTTTTTTTTTTTAATTCACACTTTTCTTTTGGTTTGTACAAGAAATTTACACAGCTTGGAAAATATACAATTTCAGAAATAAAATAATAATAAAAAAGAAAAGAACACAAAAAGTGGTGCCAAAAGTGGGGGGAGGGACAGGTTATCAACAGTCACAGAAATGACATGCACCAAGCTTTTCCTTTGGTCTAATGATGTGTGTGTGTCCCCCTGCAATCATGGGCAGTAGGGCAAGAAAGGCTAGGGGTGGCAGTGGGTAGGGGTTACCTCTTCTCCCGGAATGCACAAAATTCTCTTCGTGTGGCAACTGTGAACTCCTTCTGCAAGCATTCCAGAGCTTCATACGGAACTGGAATACAGTTCTCCCCCTCCCCCCATTAATCTCAAGTCCAATCCTTCTGCATGCAGAGGAACAGGAGGAGCTGAAGCTAAGGTTAGGCTGGACTGGCACTTGCCCCAGAGTGGCCTCAACAGGGTGCCACACTCTGCTGTGCCCAGTTCTCAGCCACGCCAGGAGTGATTTCCCTGTTCAGTGTACACAGCCACAGGAAACGGGCTAACAATAGCTTAGCATGGTGGGTACATCAAGCACTAGCTGTACATGGGGTAACAGGGAGCAGAAGGAGGGCAAGCTGAGACAGTATGGACATCTATGCCACATTTGTTCAGCTCTCTCTCATGTTTCTTATTTTGGCTGGAATAAAAACCCATTTCTGTTTGGAGGCCTCACTGGTTCAGCAATACCTCTGCCAAGCTAGCCCTGCTGTTCAGCCTCCACAGAGATACACATTTTCCCTGTTTAGGCAGCCTGAAAGAAAAAGTCACATCACTCCAGCAGAGGGCGCTTTCTGCCTTCTGGGATACTGGGCTGCTTCATCTGACCACTCTCAGGGGGTGGTGTTGTGGGGCGGGCTTAAGTGCATTGGATAGAGCAACTCTAGTGTTCAATGAGCAGTTCAATGACTCTCAAGCCAACTTCAAAAGAAGGTGGATTACTAAGCACTGTGGCCTCTAAGGGCCAGACTGTGTACAGGGACCTGGTCCTCAAAAGAACTCACAATCAATGTCTGCCAGAAATTATTTTTCCCACACCTCAGAAGACAGACCATGCTTCACTGACAGTTCTCTTCAGTACACATTGCAGAGTAAAGAGAGGAATCTCAGCAAGAAAGCTCCCATTTCAAACATTCAATACCCATCAAAAAGCCAGTGAGCACCCATAGCCCTCTAGGTTTCCAGAGCAGGAAGGGAGGGCACAGGTAGGACACCAACTGGATTCCCCCCACATTCAACAGAGTGAGTAAAGAGCACAGATTACTGGGCATGTTTTAAGAGGCAGAGTTGTGGACTTAAGTGCATTGGATAGAGCAACTCTGAAAGAAAGATGAATCACTAAGCACTATGCGCTTTAGAGGGCAAGACTCTAGAGCAGTGTTTCCCAAACATTTTCGACCTGCGGCTCCCTTGACCGTAGGCGACCATTGGCCGCGGCTCCCCATTATATTACGGTATGTTGATGCCTGCCAATTGGCACTGTACTATTTTCTGAGAGGATTCTGTGGCACTCCACGGCTCCCCTGGGAGCCACGCCTCCCAGTTTGGGAACAACTGCTCTAGAGGGAAGTTGATTGAGACCAGGGACCTGGTACTCAAAGGATTAAAATAAAAACAGATTTGGTCGGGACCCATAAGACAGAAGAGAACAGGGGCACCTAGAGAATGGGGCTTCTGGGAGCAGTAAAAGGAACTCTGTTCGTATCACCCAAGAGGGACAACAAGCACACCCAGTCAGCAGAGGACTTGGTCAGCCGTGTCTCAGGGGAAAACAACAGGGATATCAAACCCTGCAGCACTGGACCGTCAAGCAGTAATGTGGCTGAGCAGGACACATGCTGGAGCGGGGGAGGGTGGACAGGAGTAGGGAAAGGAAGACCCAGGCAGCAAGGCCAAGGGAAGGCACTCTCAAATAGGGTCCCAACCAGGAGCAGCAAAGGGAAGTAAGGGGAAGGTCTTATGCCTTTATGGAGCAAGGAGTCAGGGGGGAGTGGGAGGAGCAGGACTGGCAAGACTCAAGAGCCCTGGCAGGTGACTCAGCAACCTCAAGAAAATGGGAAGACTCTGGCAATGCCCCCACCCCCACCCCCAAGAAAGAGAATCTAGGACAAGGCCCTGCACACAGGTGGAGCACAAACATTTGAGTTGGTCCTATAAAAATAATTCTTTGGATATCATAGAAAGGAGAGGGGAACAGGAACGTAGGTGTCCCAAGTGTGCAGAGACATTCTCAATGAGCTGCCACAGACGGAACCTATTTAGCCAACCATGCAGGTCCCCTTGAGGTAAGAACAGAATGTACCATACAGCAGACCCAGGAACCTGGGTATGTTGGTGTTTGAGTCTTCTTGGGGTCAGGGAAGAGGGGACTGTTTGGTCCCTGCTTCCACAACATACAGGTGATAGCAGGCTTCCCCTTTGCACAAGGTCTTCCTGTGATGCTTTGGACCAGATTGGGGCAAGATATTCTGCAACTCCACATAAGCACAGAATTTGGGACCAGAACCCATTTTGGTCATTATTATTACATCTTGCCCTTCTGATTGCAAAGACAAGTTGGACAATGTCCAAAACCTCCAAAGCCAGGGAATGTCTAACTGCTTTTCTACTGGTCAGGTGCCCTGAAAGCTCCTGCCCTTTCCAGACTACTGGAAACAGTACAAATTATGCAAAATAAGCAATTGTATCTAAAGTTGCTTAATTTGCACAGCTGGTCTAGGTACTGGGATTCATGTTGTCTTGATGCAGAGGTTTGATGATGATGATGATGATGATGATTTACTTTGCAGAGAGTACACACAGCCCAGGGCTAGGCAAAAGATCAGAGAGGAGCCTCCATTAAAACAGCTCCTTCAGCCAGCCTATAAGCAGGTGATGCTAATTCCCTCCCTTCAACTAAGTAGATCAGCAGCTAATTGGCTGTTAACACACTCACAGCCAACTCAACCTAATTTCCACCCTGTAGCGCCTGAGGGCCAACTGGGTCACTTACAGTGCAATCCTATGCATGTCTAAGGCTCATTCAGTTCAATGTAGGCTTACCAGATCTCCAACCAGGACAGAGTGCTAGACCTTTAGGAGAAGGAATGTGGGCAGGTGCAGCTTGTTAACCCCTTAGAGCACAATCCTAGGCATGTCTACTCAGAAGCAAGCCCCACTGAACACAATGGGGCTTGCTTCTGAGTAGACATGCCTAGGATTGTGCTCTAGGACTTAACAAGCTGCACCTGCCCACATTCCTTCTCCTAAAGGTCTAGCACTCTGTCCCGGTTGGAGATCTGGTAAGCCTAGTTCAATGGGACTTCCTCCCAGGAAAGTGTGTATAGGATTGCAGCCTTAATGAAGATAACGAAGGAAAGCCAAAGTCCCCCTTCGTCACCCCACCATGTGGCCATCAACGCATCCCCAGCCATATGTGAGAGGCAAATGGTGCTACCCATTTCCACAACAGCAGGGCATCCTAACAGGAGACTGTGTAGGGTTGGGAGCTGGAAAGCAACAATACTCAAGAGCCATTTCTCCAAACAGCCAGAGCAAAGGGGGAACAGAACAGTTGCTACTTCCCAAGGGGAGGAAGGAAGAATTTAGAGTTTGGACATCCCTACCTCCAAGGCAGCTCTGGGAAGCATTGATGAAAAGCCTTTTTAGCTCCCACACTCATAGAGAGCAAGCTAAGCTGCCCAGCCTCAAGCCCTAGTCCAATTTCAATGGCAGTGAAATCTTTTGAGCTATAGAGAGTTCCTCGTATTGAGTCCCCAGCCACGTCAAGGGATGGAACAAGTGCTACCCACTGGAATTCGTGACTCTGCTTTACAGTAGCTGGTTTCCTCCATCACTAGTCTCAGGCACATTCCATTCTCATCTCCTCAAGGCAGGATGGAGTCCCTGGTGGTGAACATGCTCCAATCTCAGCGGTCAGGATCTGTTTGGGGCAGTGTGGCCCCTTCACTTGGCATGCTCAGATCTCAGTGGCGGCAATCTCCTCAAAGCAGATTCCTTCACCCCCATGCAGCTCGTACTCATCCAGGTCCCGGGCCTCAAGTTCAAGGCTGAGATGGCGCAGCTGGCGCTCCAAGTCACGGTTGTGCCGGTACATCTGGATATAGTTGAGTTGCAGTTGCTTCTGATAGCGGATGACCCGTTCCTTTTCCCCCTGCCAAGTGAGGCGCTCAGCATGGAAAGCCTCCCGTTGGTCTTCACCACGTCGCCGTTCACACAGCAGCTCTGCACGCAGCCGTTCAGCCTGGGCCCGCAAGCCCTGCAAGGTATCCGCTGCTTGCCGTTGGGCTTTCGCCTCATCACACTCAGCCAGCAGGGGGCAGAGTTCCCCACTGGCACTACGCAGACCATCCAGTTCGCGCTCCAACCGCCCCACTTTCTCCCGCAGCAGCTCTGCCTCACTCTTGCGCCTGGCTAACTCGTTGGCGCAGACTTCCAGCTCCAGTGCCTTGGTGCGAGCCATCTCCTGCAATCCCAGCGCCTGCTCCTCGCTAGCCTGCAGCTCGGCTCGTGCTTCCCTCAGCTGGGCCCTCAGAAGTACCAGCTCGTTGCCCCTCTGAACCACCTCTGCCTGGGACTCCTTCAGCTGCTGTTTTAGCAGTGAGATCTCGCCTGACTTCTGGCACACCTGGTGGGCAAGAAACAGATAAATCAGTGTACTGGCAAACAAAGGAGACTTCCATTTGTAATTCATCAGAGCTATGGCTCAGATCCTACAAGTGGAGTAGTAGGTTAGCTGCTCTCTTCCAACTCCAGAGAAAAGACAGGCTGCAGAATTGGAGACAGAGATCCCAATTCACAAGGATCAGGACAGAAATGGAAGAGGCCAAAAGGGGCATTCCAGAGCCACATAGCCTCTGTGCGGTAAGCCCCGATCCACAGTACCTCTCTCCACCATAGAACAGTCTGATTTATGAGGCTCCTGCTGTGGGGAAATTTCCTCCACACCACACACCCCAAAACCAACACCTGTCCTACTTCGGTGTCGTGTCCTCCATGGGTCAACAGCTCAGGTGATACCAGAACAAAGTCTAAAAGCACGTGTGCATGTGAAGAGACCTAAAAACTCTAGCAGTGGCTATTTTCAAGAACCTTCAAAACACTCTCTAGAGTAGACCAACATTTCTCAAACTGGTGAGTCGCAACCCACCAGGAGAACTGGATGCTGTCCCCTGCCACCTTAAGGGGCAGGGACAGCATGGCGGCAGTGGCGGAATTCTGGGGGTTGCTGCCGCCAGCAGGAAAAAAAGTTTGAAAATGTAATTTTTTTTCACTTACTGGGGGTCCTGGAGCCCTCCAGACAGTGCAGAGAGGCCCGTGGCCCCCTCTGCAGGCATCCCCAAGCTTTAAATCACCACTCTGCAGCGATTATGACCACTTCTGGTTTTCATCCAAAAACCAGAAGTGGTCGTAATTGCCAACGAGTGGTGATCTAAAGCTCGGGGGAGGCCTGCGGAGGGGATCACGGGACTCGCCACTATGTCCAATGGGCTCCAGGACCCCCAGTAAGTGAAAAAATTACATTTTTCCCTCCGCCGGCGGCAGCAATCTCCCAGATCACCGCTGCTGCTGTCCCCACCCCCACAAATACTTAAGAGTTCTCCCCATCTCGCAGGGAGAACTTTGAGAACCGATGTTCTCTTCTAGACTACCACAAGTCAACCGTGACGAGAGGGCAGCCCCTGTAGACAGACAGAGAGCAGGTATAGGAAGATTTTGCAAAACCTGGAGGAGGAGAGAAGGCAAGAAGGACTCCTTAAAATACCAGGCAGTCAGCAGTATGCTTAGGCTGCCATCTAGGGAGTAAATTCAACACAATGGGACTTACTCCTGAGTAAACATTCCTAGGACTCCACTGAGAGTGATGCAACCTTATTTCTGGCCACAGGGCTTTTCAACCAAACTCCCAGCAAGCTCCCCTATGCAAGATCCCCTCTCCCCCCGCCAATCCAGCTCACCTCCCATTTGGTCTCTTCCAACCGGGGCCCCAGCTCCGTGTGTTCTCGCTCAAAGGAGGCACAGCGCTTCTCCAGTAGTTCACGTTCTGCCAACAGCTGCGTAAAATCCTCTTGGAGTTTCTTCTTCTCCTGCTGCAGCTGGAAGATCTGGAGCTGCAGCACCTGCTGGCTCCGCTGGGCCTTCTGGGCTGCCTGCTGTAGCTTGGAGGTGTAGCCCTGCCGCAGCTCTTCCATCTCCTCCTCACAGCGCCTCTGCTTTTCCTCGTACACCTGGCAGGAGGAAGAAAAAAAAAAAAACACGGGTGGCAACCAGAAGGGCTGTGCAATATCCCATTATGCAGCCAGCTTGGCAGCCCATCACTGGACTAATGGTGCCTTTGGGGCCCCACAGGGGATGCCACAGAACTGTCCCTTCTGCATTTGGGGGGGGCAGAAGTTCACCCGTTTCCTCCCTACTGGCTGCTTCGTGTAAGAAAACAGCTGAGGACAAAGAAAGCAGCCGCAGCTAGAAAAGCTGCCCTGCAAAACTTTGCTAGTCTGTCCTGCATACTCAGGAGGAGAGACTACCCAGCGGAAAAGATGCTAAAGCAGGAAAGGGAGGCTAAGAGGCCATTTCAGAAAAGGGAACAAATGTTGCTGGGGATCAGGGAGGGGGCCACTGGTGGGAAACAAGGCCAACTGAGGGAAAGACAGCAGCAAGAGGTGAATTAATCAGTATATGTCAGGGACTAACCTGCTATGTTGCGCGTCAACAGGAAAACCCCAGTCATTGTAGCTTGCCAGTACCCAACCTTAGTAAGTTATCTAGATCCTAATACACTGGGTTCCCAAATTATGGACACCTGAGTTACAGAGGGCTGTCTTGGTGCTTATGTGCAGGTGAGGTTCATCTGCTGTGGTGGTTTTGTGCTGGGCCAGCAAGAGTTGTTTTGACAACATTAGCCTTACCATAAGTCCCGAAATCGAGGCGTGCTTCAGCCTAGAGCGGACCAAAGCTGCTCCCAAGAGTGCACCACGGCTGCCCAATGCGGTCACGTCATCGACTGGAAGCCACAATTGCATTGGGCAGCCGCAGTGCATTCTTGGGAGCAGCTCGGGTCCGCTCTAGGCCAAAGCATGCCTGGATTCTGGGACTATGGTAAGGCTAATACATTCCAACTTCTGGACAAACCACCAGACCAGAACTAGTATGCATTGGGGGGGGGGGGGCTGTAGTGTGTGTGCTAGGTTCCAAGAGTGGAAGCTGCCAGGAATGGAATTCCTGTGGAGTGGAATTCCACTCTTAACACTGAGAAATAAGCTATTAGAGGACTACAACTCCGAGCATGCAGTGCTGCCAGCCTGCTCAGCACTGACAGCATACTGCACCTTGAGATGGGCAACCCACTCCCTCTCTGCACTGAAGAGACAGCTGCAGAAATAAGAAGCTGCATTTAGCCTAACTGGGACCAAAGTAAGCTCATATCTGCTGCACATTATTGGACAAAAAACCTCTTAGTTTCTAGCATATACCAGCACCAATGAGACAGCAATCTAGTGAAACTAGAAACCACTCCTGCAAACGCACAAGATCTTTCCTTGCTGCACCAGACCTTCCTACATTAGGAGCAAGCGGGCACCCTGTTGATTACCTGGCATATAGCCACCTCATTTTCATCCAAGCTATCCCTCAGATGCTGTAACTCAGCTTCACGCTCCCGTAGCTTCTCCTCGAGTTCATGAACAAGGAGAGCTTCGTCGGCACCACTGTGCACAGGTGAACGCCCACCACAGGAGCCACTGTCAGAAGAAGGGTGCCCACGGCCGCTCAGAGAGCCCGTACTCTTGCTCGATGATGACCTCCCACTGTCCGAGTTGGAAGGACCTGTGAGTCCCCGTGAATTGCTGCCGCCATGGCTGTCAAGGTTTATGTGGCCCATGGAAATGCTGACTGGCTCCATCTGTTGGCTGCAACCGGTACTGTATGTGGGCAGGCTGGAGAGGGAGTTGCGTCCCGAGTCAGACATCGTTCCAGAATGGGAGCTAGTGCGACAGCTCAGTGAGTTGTGCTTCTCAGTACCGCCTGTGGAAGGGCCACCAAAGAGCTGGGCGAGACTAGCTTGGCTCTCAGAGAGCACCGAGGTACCAGGACGCAGCGCCAAGTGCCCCTGAAGTGGGGGGTTGCGGTTCTTGGGCACAACTGGCTTGAAGGCCGTTGGGCGGATTAGCGTCTTCTCTATGTTCTGAAAAACAGCACAAAGGCACAGGATTGTGAGACAAGGGCAACAGATAGGACTGAAAACCCCCTCCCCTTACTGCACCTTCGGTAATGCATAGGCAGACATAGTCTCTGCATATCACAGGTGAGGAATAGTCAAATGAAAGGGCCACCAAAGTTGCATATAAATCTACCTTACATCCAGTCAGACACTGGCCCATGCAGCTCAATACTGTCTACTACACTGACTGGCAGGGCAGCAACCCTCCAAGGCTTCATGGAGGGGTCTTTCCCATCTCACAATGCCAGGAATTGACCCTGGGATCTTCTGAATGCAAAGCAGGAGCTCAACCACCAAGCTACAGCCCCCCCCCCCCCAGTTCATTAGAGATGTACCTCCTCCCACCTTCTAGGCTGTTGCAACGCTTCCTTAGGCAAAGATGAGCAATGTATTGCTATTACAGCAACCTCTCCTGGCCTTTTAAAGCCAACAGACACAAATGCAACCAGAAGCACCATTCAGTGAGGGCAGATGGACGGGAGGGTGTCCCCCTCCCTCAGTTTTGCCTTAGCATATGTCCTTTTGGGAGAGGGTAGGAAAAGGCACGTGTTTAGTCGCTGCCATTATGGGTGATCTGAGCAGGAGAATTTCAATAGGGAGCTCAGTCTCTAAATGTAGGATCAAGAAGGACCTAAGCAATGGGGATTACTGAGGGAGGGAGGCCAGCCATCATGTTTTTGCCAGCACTGACCAGATAAATGAACAGCCTGGCTTGTTCTGCCCAAGTACCACTCCTTCTTACCTTCTCAAGCTTCCCTGAGACAGGCACCAACTTGGGGGGTGGTCCCCGGATGGTGCCTACCCGGGGCTTGTCATCTTGCAGGTCCTCTGTGTCACTACAGGGGCTGATGGGAGATACAGCTTCAGTCCAATCCTCTTCACTGGCATAACTGTAGCCGCTTCTCTTGGCAGGAAGCCCGTGGCACAAGGGTTCTTGAGAGCCAGCACCACCAGGCAAGCGGAAAGGGCCAAACTCTGTTGTGGCCTTGTGGCAAGGCCGGCCGGAGATGAGGCTGCTGACACTGCCCATGGCTGCAGGGGACGAGCAGGCACCGGTGTGAAGCTGGGCAGCCCCTTCAGAGGCAGTCTCCATGGAGACAGGAAGCATCTGCACTATGGCCATGACGTTCACAGTAGGGGCTTTGCGAGGGGCCTGAAAGAGAGCAGAGAAAGAGACTAGAGAACAGGAGCGAGAGAACTGAAGGAAACTAGGGGGTTTGGTGGTACTTCTAGGGATCTGCACCCAAGTTTGCATTCCTGCTAATCTGGACCAAGAGACTAAGTTTCATCACCCTGCATTAGGGTGAGGGGTGGCTTGATGATTATTTTTTTTAAATAGAGCCTTTTCGATACACAGAATGGTTCAAAAAAAAAAAAGTTTGCATCTAGTTATACAGCCCTAAACTAATGTTCAGACCACTCAAGAAAAGCCATTTTGATCACTACACTCTCACTGCTTAGTCTCATGTTGTAGTAAATTATTATTATCATCATTTATATACCACTTTTCAACAAGAATAGTTCACAAAGCGGTTTACATAGTAAAATAAATCAGTAAATGGTTTCCTGTCCGAAACGGGCTCACAATCTTAAAAAAAAAAAAAAATACAGAAGCAACAGCCACTACAAGAAACGCCATGCTGGAGTGAAGAGGGACAGTTGCTCTCCCCCTGCTAAATATAAGAGGACACCACTTTCATAGCGATAGTGTACTGCTGTCCCTTTATTACCGGGATCTGTTGCTTCCCTCCACCAGAGAGAGAGAGAGAAACGTGCCAGTCCAGGGAGAATAATGTTTGCCAGGTGCTACTATGAATACCTGAAAGCGTTATATATATTCCAATGAGCATATGAGCATTCTTTTGGCAAGAACAGTTTTTGGCAGATCCAAACAACACATTTTTCATGTTTGCTGCCTCCTCTACTGAAAATGTGTAGGTGGATCATGTCATCTATGAAGTTTCAAAACTACTGCTACCATTATTAAGAATACAGTACTTTATGCGCAGTGGGTTAAACCGCTGAACCATGAGCTGTCGATCGAAAGGTCGGCAGTTCGAATCCGCAACGGGGTGAGCTCTCGTTGCTTGGCCAGCTCCTGCCAACCTAGCAGTTCCAAAGCATGTTAATGCGAGTAGATGAATAGGTACCGCTTGCGGGAAGGTAAACAGCGCTCCGTGTTCCAGCCGCATGCTACGCGCTGCGGCAAGGAGAGTCATGCCGACCACATGACCACGGAGGCGTCTTCGGACAACGCTGGCTCTTCGGCTTTGAAATGGGGATGAGCACCACACCCTAGAGTCGGACACAACTGGACTTACCATATTTTTCGCTCCATAAGACGCACTTCCCCCCCCCCAAAAAATAGGGGGGAAATAAGCGTACGTCTTATGGAGCGAATGTTTGGGGGGATTTTTTTTTTTACTTACCTGGGCTTGCGGGGTCTTCGGGGAGGCCTGCGCGACCCTCTGCAGGCCTCCCCGATCTTCAGATCGGAGATAAAGGCTATTTTCAGCCATATCCGGTTTTCGGAAAAAATGGCTGAAAATAGCCTTTATCTCCGATCTGAAGATCGGGGAGGCCTGCAGAGGGTCGCGCGACCCTCTGCAGGCCTCATTTTCGGCCATTTTTCCAAAAACCGGAAATGGCCAAAAATAGCCTTTATCTCCGATCTGGAGGCCTGCAGAGGGTCACGCGACCCTCTGAAGGCCTCTCCGATCTTCAGATCGGAGATAAAGGCTATTTTCGGCCATTTCCGGTTTTTGGAAAAATGGCCGAAAATGAGGCCTGCAGAGAGTCGCGCGACCCTCTGCAGGCCTCCCCGATCTTCAGATCGGCGATAAAGGCTATTTTCGGCCATTTCCAGTTTTCAGGAAAAATGGCCGAAAATAGCCTTTATCTCCGATCTGGAGATCGGAAGTCCTGTTTACCACTGTCTTATGCAAAACGGGTATGTCTGAGTAGGCAGCCGAATAACAGACAGCTCAGTTGTGAAAGTTACTTGTAGTCAAGGACTGACAATGTGAAGAGAAAGTATTTGGGTAAGTGGAACGTCTAAAGGCTTTCTTGAAACTTTTTCTGTTTGGCTGCAGTTTATATTTTGTCTTGGCTTTTAACAGTTCGTAAATAGTTGCCAGCTACAGTTTCACAAACCAGACCCATTTTTTATGTAAACTGAGAAAATAACTCTTTTTAAAACCTCCATTTCATCTTGAATGTTCTAAAACTTTGTTGTAATAAAGAAAAAATAGCCTTCTATTTAGCTTGCTGTATTGAAAAAGCAAGCTATTTTGCTATAAAGTGAAGGTCTGTGTGTATTATTTTTAAATCTTAAAATGACAGATTGTCCAGCACTGCTAACAAAGTCACTCACAAACAGCATCATCTCTTGAGGAGAAGGTAATATTTATTCTGCACCTTCCTGGCCCCCCCCCCACCCTTTGCACATTATATGCAACGTATTTCAGCTGAAAAACAGTAGAAGGTAAAATAGAAGAGAGGGAAGGACAAGCTATTTTTACAAAAAATTAAAAAATATAAAAGTTAAAAATATTTTTCCCCTATTTTTAGCTCCATAAAACACATGCGTCCTATGGTCCGCTGCGTCTTATGGAGCAAAAAATATGGTAATTGTCAGGGGTCACCTTTACCTTTACCTTACTTTATGTATTGCTTTTCAACAACAACACTTTACGTGTGTGACAGGGGAGACAGAGAGAATGGTTAGCCATCCCAAAGGGGCTCACCAGGGCTGGCCCATCTATGAGGCCAACTGAAGCAGTTCGCTGCTGTCTGCCTACTTGCTGTCTGCCTACTGCCCCACTCCTTGGATTGGAAAAGGGAGAGAAAATGTGGAAGGGAGGGGAGTGCTGAGCTAGACCACTGGAAAGTCATTAGGTAAGGGGGGGGGAGCACCTGGCATGTCACCTCAGGCATCAAGCGGTCTTGGGCCAGCTCTGGGGCTCACAATCTAAAAAAGAAATACAAGGGAGACTCCAGCAATGACATTTGAGAAGGATGCTGTGCTGGGATAAAGTTGTTCATCTCCCCAGCTAAATAGAAGAGAATCATTGCTTTAAAACTTGCCTCTTTGTCCAGTAAGAGCGAGGTGAAGGTCCTAGATTGGCATACCACGTTTTACTGCTCTACCTTAATGTTCAAGGGAGGTATGGGATTTTAAATAGCACTCCACACACTTTTCAAATTCCCCTCAAAAGCAGTTGAATTGGTCAGGCTAATTTTCAAACCTGAAATACAGAATTACCTATATATTCTGAATGTGTATGCCAGATCTTCACATATCCCACCTGTTCTGCAGGAACTGCACTTGCTGCCAATTCACTTCTGGGCTCAATTCAAGGTCCCGGCTCTTATCTTTCAAGCCCTTCTCCAACTGGGACCCACAAGCCTACGTCTGGCCATATGTAACGAATCATTGTTCACATTGTGCAGAGAGAGTGGACCCTGTGCCACGAACCCACGTGAAGCAAGCAAAGGCCTTGCCCACAACTGCCCTGAGGCCATTGCACAGCATCACCACCATGATGTGACCCTGAAATGGCTTTTCCCTCTTTTGAAAGGCCTTTGGCTGTGGAGTTGGCATTTCTGATTCCAGACTAGCGCTGCTAAAACACCCTGCTTTAGCAGGTATGTATGAGACTTATTTTAAGGAAACTGTGTTTACTGTTACCAGTATTGTTTATCATGTGGAAAGACAAGGTAAAGGTAAAGGTGACCCCTGACAATTAAGTCCAGTCGTGTCCGACTCTAGGGTGTGGTGCTCATCTCCATTTCAAAGCCGAAGAGCCAGCGTTGTCCGAAGACACCTCCATGTCGCATGCAGCTGGAACACGGAGCGCTGTTTACCTTCCCGCAAGCGGTACCTATTTATCTACTCGCATTAACATGCTTTGGAACTGCTAGGTTGGCAGGAGCTTGCCAAGCAACGAGAGCTCATTCGAACTGCTGACCTTTCGATCGACAGCTCATGGTTCAGCGGTTTACCCCACTGCGGAGATGGGTGCAAATGTTTCTACTTAACATAGGGGAATATTAAGTTGCAACCAAACAGAAAATGCAAACTATGACCAAAATCAAGGGCTTTACTACATTTGTCCAGTGCATGTTATTATTGTCATTATTTTTATCTCATGTTCTTTATTCATATAGAAAGTTGTGGAATAGAAACCACAACAGGTTTTCACCTGGGTTGCCTGAATAACTTTATCACCCGATTTCATCACCCTTTTTTGTTTCTACATGTTTAGCAGCAACGATCTGCTCAACCACATTAGGTAGCCGTGTCAATCTGTTAAAAAAAAAAAAAAACACCACAGCTGAGTAAAACCCTTATTTGGAACAACTAATTACAGGACCAACTGTCATGAAGTCGTGCGCAAGCTTCCGAGTTCTCCAGCGTTCTTCATCAGACTAGATGTTAAGCAGAACTGAGGAGGGATTTCTGCACTCCTGTAAGCTAGGAACATCTCTTTAAAAAGGAGTGGAAGCTGAGACGATATTTCAGCAGTCTCTCTCAGAAGCCATTTCCTGCCATCTGCTTCTGAGCAAAGAGTACCTTGTCCAATGCTCACTCCAAGATTAATTCAATCTCATGGCCATTAGACAGCATGTGTGCATGCACACACGCACGCAAGTGCGCACGCACACACAGAGTTTTTTCAGAGCAGTAGGGAAGAAGAGTAAGGAGGAAAGACACATGCATATACAGAGATCCATGTTGGGGTCCCAGTTGGGCCACACACCCAATCAGTCAGCACAGGCACACTGACTCACAGCCCAATCCTGTGTAACTCTTGCACCAGTGTAACAGTAGATCCTCCAGTGCAAGAGCACTTATGCCAGTGTAACTTGCCGTATGCCGACGGACACTGGCGTAACCCCCCTCGGATGTCATGCAGGTGCAGGACGGACGCTGGTGCAACTACGCTAGCACAGGGGGCATTCTGGAGGCGTTCAGATGCCCCCAGAATGCCCCCTGCGCCTGTGGAGTTGCGCTGGCATCCGTCCTGCATCCGAACTGTGCCTGCGCAGTGTCCAAGGGTGGTTACGCCTATGTCCGTCCTGTGTCCATCAGCGTACAGCAAGTTACACAGCCCCACATACCTCACAGGGTTGTTGTGAGGACAAAAAGGAGGGGAGGAAATATGTACACCACTCTGAGCTCCTTGGAGGAAGGGCGGTATAAAAATGTGGAAAATAAATAAATACACCGGGGGATCTACACCGGTGCAAGAGTTACATAGGATTGCGCCCTTACAAAGAAGATTGGGGTGGGATCAGACCACACAAAGAAGCCCATCAACTCCATGCTCTGCCAGGACAGAGGTTAGTGGAAGGGTCTGCTAAAGTAGCTAAATAGGGGGAGGTGCACAAAGGCAGCTTAGGGGAGAGCGAGAAGTCACAACACCAAAGGTAAGTGAAGCAGGAAACAGACCAGGGAGCATTTCTTTCCCATTTCATTTACACAAGGAAAAGCTAAGCTAGTTTCTCCCTCTCTCTTCTGCCAGGAGGGATTCTCTGAATAAGAGTAATTCCTTCCCTCATGGTAATAGTGCCAGGAGGGCAGTACGATTTAAGCTTTAAAAGAGAGCTCCCTGAACAATGGAGAGGAGACGTCTCCCTGGAGGCCAGAGCCAGTCACAAAGCGGTTTACAGACAAAATCAAATGACTCAATGGCTCCCTGTCCCAAATGGGCTCACAATCTAAAAAGATGCAGAAGAACACCAGCAAACAGTTACTCTCCCCGTGCTAAATATAGAAGAGCACCAATTGGAAAAAATGCCTCTTGCCCAGTTAAGCAGGGGAAATGCTAACATTTCATCCAGCTGTCACCCTGCCAGGATCAGGTGCGACACCGGAACAGAGAGGACCCATGTAGTGCCAGGCTTTTAAACATTACAGCAGCACTATAGGATGAAGTCACAGAAAAGGAGTAGCCACTCAGATGCTGTAATGCAGTGATTCCCAAACTTTTTATCACCGGGACCCACTTTTTAAAGTAACACTCTTATCGGGACCCACCTAGGTTTACGAGACTTAAAAAAAAGGTGATCTAGAAAGAAATATATTCATTTGTTTACAAATAATATTTATTTATTTGCAAAAAACTCAATCCATTTCTTGTAATGAGGCAGCCCTAATGAATAGCCTCAAGGTTTGAGGGGAGCTCAGCTCTTTGCAGGGCAATTAGCAGCTATCTGATTATTGCATAGGCTCAGCCTTGAAGCAATTACTTATCTGATCTTTCCATCACCCATGTTTTCAATGGAGGCTCTGTGGGACCCACCAGAAATCAAGTTGCGACCCACCAAGTGGGTCCCGACCCACAGTTTGAGAAACACGGCTGAAATGTATAAAAGGGTACCTTAGGATGCATTCATAAAACCTCAAAGATGGGCACGTCTGGCAGGGAATAGGAGGGAGAGCCTGCCTGGAGCCCCAAACTCTTTCCACAGAGACAGGCTTCCATTCCAGCCATTATTTCAGAGGTACAATCACTTGTGTAGGAGAATGGCAATTGCCCCTGACATGCTCAGCCCCTTACAGCTAGATGTGCTTCTCCTAGCCCTTTAAGCCTGAACACCAGCGGGGATATCCTCCTTTCCCTCTAGGAGGTCTGCTCTGGCTGCTTTAAATAGCCAAGACAGGCAGCTGGGATCGCACCACCAGATAGTTAGGGAGGCACTAGAGGAGCTGGGAACAGTAGGCAGAGATTATGGCAATTCCTCACTCCATAATGCTTTGGAAGGCTCCTTGAAGACTCCAGGATATCCATAGAGTGATGCTCCGTGGCCCAAGCACCCTTGCAACAGGGAATCTTTTTCTTCACATATTTTCCCACAGGTTTTTCCTATCCGTAGTTGAATTCCAGAACTCAATGCACTGCTGCGGACAACCCTTCTAATGTCTGTGGGGAGAGAAAGTGTCTTGTATATGCAACGTTCATTCCTCCCAGAACACCATTTGCTCTCTTTTGCAAGAGCATCATGCTGTAAAAATTCTTGCTCAGTTCCAGGAGGCAGCTTAGCCCTTCAGGAAGCCATCTACACAGAACAGATGGGTGGGGGGAAGAGGTACTGAAGGATTCTGGGAGGTTGCTGCTCAGCCATGCCACCAACAAAGAAGAGCAATGGGGGAGGGAGGCCTCAGCAGCAGCACCTCCCCACCCCTGCCGCGTCCGCTTCCCTCTCCCTTTGCCGCTGTCCACAGAGCAGATTTCCTTTTTATAACCTGCCCTCTGTGCTGTGCTTTAAATAGAAAGCGTCTGTGTCTCCCGCTCCTGCCAGCAGTTCAGGACCACTGAGTGGAACTAACTCGTATTTATTCCAACCCCAGGCACCAGCCCAGCCCATTTTGGGCAGTGCAAGATGCCATGAACGTAGCAAACACAGCAGAGGGGAAAACCCTGATAGAAAACACCTGGATCTGCAATGGGAATGGGGGATAGAAAAGAGTAGGAACACATAGGACCTCAGAGGTAGTACCCTGGCCTCGCTAGTCGCTTCTCTTTCTTTTTGCCCCCCCCATGTTTGCCTTTGTCTATCTGCTAATAAAAGAGGGCCTCCCCTCGTAGGGTAAAGGGGATTTACACTTCATCGCACTGTTCTTGAGGTCATCAAAATGAGAGCAGATTTTCTCTGGTTCTAGGATTTAAAAGCAGTTGAAAAGAATAGTCCTGAGGTTGGAATGCCAAGTAACAGTCTACAAATGCAAACCCATAACGCAGATAAATTTGCCCAAGACAATGGCAGGGGTTGGGAGCAGGAAGAGAGGTCACATGAGCTCAAGCCATCCTGACACAGCAACACATCTAAGATGGTGGAGGGAGGGGTCAGAAAGAGGGCAGAGGCCACTGCAGCCAACACTGTACCAGGCTTTGTACTGCAGTGCTTGGAATCAACCGTACCAAGGATAACTCGGTACTGGGGGTGCCGGTGCATGGATGAGAGAGAATGAAAGGTGGCCATAGGTGCTACTAGCTGACCACTGTTAGCCAGCAAGTGTTACACCCTCGCAAGTCTTAACAGGATAATAGATTGTCGCTCACTTACAATGTCTAGAGAAGTAATGCAATCACCAAAATCTGCCTGGGAAAGGTGGGATGGGCGTTGAGGACACATCTGCCCTCGTCATGGAAGGAGTCTATCCTCACACAATACGGTGGAGGCTGTCTTGCCAGATACGTTTCGCTGAACAGCAGCGCATTTGTCTCAGGAGTCCCAATTCTTCTGAAACAGGAAGGTTCCATATTGATAATGATGATATAGTACATAATCGAATCTAACAATTTTTTTTAATTGTTCAGAGATCAAGTCCCATACCCCCATCATTTGGTTCCCGTACCCCCCAAGGGATATGAATACCCCCCCCCAGTTAAGAATCTATATAATTTATAGCTTATATTAAGATGCTGACAGCTTTTACCTCAGAGATGTCTACATGGCAGAGTTTGCTAGGTTCAACACTGACTACAATTAGTGCCTGGAAGCTATTCAAGAGAGAAAGCCATTTTGAAGCCCAAAGTAAGTCACAGAGCCTCTTGCAGTGTAGACAATAAGCAAACCATAAGGCACAAAACAGAAATGAAGTGAGACTATCTGCTGCCTACTGTAGCACAGAAAAGAAATGAGGGGGTGTCCTGTGAATACAACTGGTATCCAAGCTGGGCAAAGACTACAGATTTCCATTCAGCAGGCTACAAGCCTGTAGAACTCTATACCACAGGAAATAGAGACATCATCAACAACATTTTGAAAGGTGTTGAAAATTGGCTCACAATAACCATTATTATCAGGATAAGAAAATTTAAGCCTCCTGCCTGATAGCAGAAGTCAGCCACACTAGCAGGGGTTTGGGGGAGTGAGTCACTTCTGTGTAGCCTGAAAAAGCTACTTTTGTGCAGTTGCAATTTTGACAACTTGAGCTTCACAAGGCAAGTTTTTCAGCTCCTGTGGCTCAGAGAAAACATAAAAGAATTGTTTTCTTAAGAGTTCACAAAAGCAAGATAAAAGAATCCACTTAACAAGACAGTTTCTAAGCTCATCACATGACTGGAGAGAACAAGTAATTTGGAACACATGGGTTTCTCCGTCAAGCTTGCTAGCAGGAAGACAGGGAGAAGGAGCCAAAAGGTGAATGGTAGAGAACATTATTTGCATGCAGCAGGACCGGGGTTAACCCTGGGATTTCCAGTTACTGGATCTTATGTAGGATAGGCAAAGACTTAGGCTTGAGACCCCAGAGAGCCGCTGCCGGTCACAACAGACAGGCCAATCGTCTGACAGTACAAGACAGCTTCATATGTTCAAATGCTGTTGGCAATAATAAGGGATCCGTTTCCTGCACTTGAAATGTCAAACACCACACAGAAAGAGGTGAAACGTGGTACACGTTGAGAAACTGCTATGAGCAGAGAGAAAATTTTGTCCTAACTAGGTTCCTAACTGATAAAGCAGACCACATTCTCCCCTTTCCTGATCTTCTCCCACATCACGCAAAGATGCTGAACCACTGATACTGAATTAATCGTACTGCACAGCTCACAGACGATGTCTTGCAGATGAAATCCTTCCAGTTGCTTGGGTAGGTTAGAGATGCTGCCTTTGTGCAGACAAACCCCAAGTCATCCAATGAAAGGTGACTGGCAGGAGATTCAGGTCAGATAAAAGTAATTCTTCACACAGTGCATAATTTATGGATGGGGCAGACAATTGTGGTAAAAATGAAATATAGCAATATGCCACAAAATTGACCATTTTAAAAACACACACACAAATGAAAAGTGCCTTAATTTATGAAATAATGCGATTCTACCTGTTTTAGCGGTTTCTGTAAGCGTTTTTCTGCTCCCTCTGGTATTCCTGGCTGCTGTAGCAACCTCTAAAGGGCTTCCAGTCACCTCTTATCCAGCATTTCTCAAAGTTCTCCCCGTGAGTAGGGGAGAACTTTCAGTGCTTGCAGGGGTGGGGCGATGGTGGCGGCAGCAATCCGGGGATCACGCCGCTGCTAGGGACAAAAGGGGTATTTTTAGACTTACTGGGGGTCAGGCCGTCCTCTGGAGAGGATGGCCACGCCCGCCCCCCAGCGGGCCTCCCCAAACCTCCAAATGACTCCTGGAAACGAATAAAGCCCACCTCCGGTTTTGGAGAAAACCAGGAAATAAAATGGAAGTAGGCTTTAATTGCCTCCAGGAGCCATTTGGAAGCTTGGGGAGGCCTGCTGGGGGGTCACAGGGGTCACGGGGGCCCCCACACCCTCCAGAGAATGGCTCGACCCCCGGCAAGTCTAAAAATACCCCTTTTGTCCCTGGCAGTAGCGTGATCCCCAGATCACTGCCACCGCCATCGCAGGTCACCACTCCACTTAAGGGGGTAGTGACCTGCCCCTTCTCCAAGTGGTGTGTCACAACCCACCACTTTGAGAAGCCCTGCTCTTATCTCCATCTCTAGTTATCTCTGATCTCTACTATTCTGTATTGGCAATTGCTTGCTATACATCATTCCACCAGTAGGTGGCAGAACGTCTCTGGTAAGCTCTACACTGCAAGCGTTTATGGGGGGGGGGGTTTCCAGTGTTTTTCTGCTCCTCTTGTGTAGGGTGTTTTTTTAACTCCCTCTTGCCCAGAAGATAGGAGGCTGCAGCAGCAGTGTCCTTCTGAGCATGCTCCTGAGCTACGAACCCAGAAATGACCTTTGTAGCCTTTGATCTCTGCCTCTAGTACAAAGACATCATAATTAAAGCTTCAGGGTCCAGTGAGGAGGTAAGCTGCTTATGTTTCAAGCAAAGTAAAGTAATGCAAGCTATTCCAATGTCCTAATGTTCATCTGCTTCTCAAGGTTTTTAGAAGCAAGCTTGATAGTGTGTTGTGGGTTGTTTAAACAAGAAATTTATAGCCTTTTTATAAATGCTGGGTGGTTGGTGTGTATTGGTGTACTGAAGCACTTGGCAATTTGCTGCAAGCCTAAACATGGTCCCTCCCTGCACTAAATTTATAAAGTTATAAACTTTATAAAGTTATAAGCTGTGGCTGCATCTGCTGACACTACACAACCTATCTAGCACACTTTTAATAAAAATGAACATTTTGGAATAAAAACACATAACACCGCTTTCAGCAATTTTAATTTTGGGAAATCCACAATGGTGAAAACACCATTTTGGACTGCCTCATTTATAGGATTCAACACTACAGATGTGGTCATAGCCACTAGCCTAGATAGCTTTAAAAGGGGAATAGAGAAATTCATGGAGAACAAGTCTATCAAAGGCTATTCGTCATGATGGCTATAGGCCACCTCTCGGTTCAGACGCTTTGACTCTCAGCTGGTGGGACGCAACAGTGGGAAAGGGGTATCGGCCCACATGACCTGCTTATGGATGTCTCAGTTGGCCACTCTAGGAAACAGGATGCTGGACTAGATGGACAAGGTCTGATCCAGTAGACCAGTGGTTCCCAAACGTTTTTGACTCGCGGCTCCCTTGACCTCCCTCGCCGTTAGCCGTGACTCCCCATTACAGTGCACTGAAGAGACAGGCACTCTTTACATGCTCAGAGGCACCCTTTCTTATATGTATGTGTATATTCCCAAAACGAGCCCTAAAGTAGATTTTCCATGCTTATGCTGAGCAGCAGCTAAGCCAGGAGTGCACAGGGTGGGGTTGGGATGCTGCCCTCCCTCCATTGGCAGGCCTGGGGTGCCTACCTGGTAGAGGGCACTGATGTCGTCTGCATCAGCCCTATTCATGGCAAGAGAAACATCAAAGCATGGGAGGGAGGTCTTTTTTTTTTTCCATTGGTCATGCCCCACCCCAGTTGCACAAGAGACAGAAAGCTCCTTTAGGTAGCATCTTTGCAAGATGAAAAATAGATTCTTATACTGCCTGGCAATCTCCAATGGGGGGGGGGGAGGTTTGTCCCAGCAAATAGAGTGCTTTCTTAAAAACATTTGCTTTCTTAAAAACATTCAACAGAAAGAAAATACTTTATTTTCAAACCTGCAATGTCTCAGGATTTGGAGAGAAAGGAGATGCTGTGCAAAGCTCTGTGCAAAGTACTTAGCTTATCTACTGAGTTGTTAATTGTTCTTTGACATAAGATAAGCAGGGCTTCGCTCATGCTGTGGTTAAAAACAAGATGTGGAAAAGCTGCCTACAAACCTGGTCTTTTGAAGTGAACTATGAGTGACCCAATGTGAAGAGGCAGCTTTTCCTGGTCTTTGTTTTTGCTCTCTCTCTCTTGCAAGCAAGAATATATGGTAATTAAAAGAGTAACTTTTAGAGAAAAGAGAAAGCAAGCCTGCTTTCCATGACACACTTGGGAGTCATGCCTCCCAGTTTGGGAACCTCTACAGTAGATTCTGTGTGCCCTTACTGTAGCAAAAAGACTCATATTAAAATCCTGGAAGGATAAGTGCCCACCCACCATTAGTCAACGCACTGAGGACCTCTTAACTCCATCAATATTTGAACGTCTCTAGACAACAACTACATACAGAGAAATTTTGGGATATTTGGAAGCCTTTTTTAGATATCTACATACAGATCATGTATTGTTTACATTACACCTTCTCACCCATGGCCTGTTTATTAATGTCATAAGTGGAGGCCCTGCTGAACACACCACCATTTGCAGAAGTTAAGTGGGCTGCTACCAGGGGACAGGGCCTTCTCTGCTATGGCACCCTGGCTATGGAATGTCCTCCCCAAGCATAGTGGCTTGGTGCAGACTTTAATACCTTTTACGCACAAGGTAAAAAATGATTCATTCAGTAAAGCTTTTGTGGATTTTAACTAAGATAGCTTCTAAGCTCTTGTCTGCTTTAATACAGTTATCCTTAATTGCATTTGCATTTATATATTTCTTAAGATTGTCTACATTTTTGTTGTTGTTCAGTCGTTAAGTCGTGTCCGACCCTTCGTGATCCCATGAACCATATCCCGCCAGGCCTTCCTGTCCTCCACTATTTTCCTGAGTTCGCTCATTTTCATGTTCGTTGCATCGGTGATGCTGTCTAACCATCTCATCCTTGGCCTTCCCCTTCTCCTTTTGCCTTCAATCTTTCCCAGCATCAGAGTCTTCTCCAGAGAGTCCTCTCTTCGCATTAGGTGGCCAAAATATTTGAGTTTCAGCCTTAGTATCTGTCCTTCCAGGGAACAGTCAGGCTTGATTTCATTTAGGATTGACTGATTTGATCTCCTAGCAGTCCAAGGGACTCTCAGGAGTCTTCTCCAGCACCACAGTTCAAAAGCATCTATTCTTCGGCGCTCAGCCTTCCTTATGGTCCAACTCTCGCAACCATACATTGCTACTGGGAACACCATCGCCCTGACTATGCGAACTTTTGTTGGCATGGTGATATCTCTGCTTTTTATTATGCTGTCTAAGTTTGCCATAGCTTTCCTTCCAAGGAGTAAGCGTCTTTTAATTTCATGGCTGCTGTCTCCGTCTGCAGTGATCTTGGAGCCCAGAAAAGTAAAATCTGTTACTGCTTCCATTTCTGCCCCTTCTATTTGCCAGGAATTGATGGGCCCAGATGCCATGATCTTGGTTTTATTAATGTTGAGTTTCAAGCCAACTTTTGCACTCTCCTCTTTCACCCTCATCAAGAGGCTCTTTAGTTCTTCTTCACTTTCTGCCATTAGGGTGGTATCGTCTGCATATCTGAGGTTGTTGATATTTCTCCCGGCAATCTTGATTCCAGCTTGCGATTCATTCAGCCCTGCATTTCTCATAATGTACTCTGCATATAAGTTAAATAGGCAGGGTGACAATATACAGCCTTGCCGTACTCCCTTCCCAATTTTGAACCAGTCGGTTGTTCCATGGCCGGTCCGAACTGTTGCTTCTTGACCCGCATACAGGTTTCTCAGGAGACAGGTAAGGTGGTCTGGTACCCCCATCTCTTTAAGAATTTGCCACAGTTTGTTGTGATCCACACAATCAAAGGCTTTTGCGTAGTCAATAAAGCAGAAGTAGGTGTTTTTTTGGAACTCTCGTGCTTTCTCCATGATCCAGCGCATGTTGGCAATTTGATCTCTAGTTCCTCTGCCTCTTCGAAACCCAGCTTGTACGTCCGGTAGTTCTCGGTCCACGTACTGCTGAAGCCTAGCTTGTAGGATTTTGAGCATAACCTTGCTAGCATGTGAAATGAGTGCAATTGTGCGATAGTTTGAGCACTCTTTGGCACTGCCCTTCTTTGGAATTGGAACGTAAACTGACCTTTTCCAATCCTTTGGCCACTGCTGAGTTTTCCAAATTTGTTGGCATATTGAGTGCAGCACTTTCACAGCATCATCATTTAGGATTTTAAGTAGCTCAGCTGGGATATTATCATCTCCACTAGCTTTGTTGTTAGTGATGCTACCTAAGGCCCACTTGACTTCACTCTCTAGGATGTCCGGCTCTGGGTCAGTGACCACACCAGCGTGGTCATCAGGAACATTAAGATCTTTCTTGTATAGTTCTTCTGTGTATTCTTGCCATCTCTTCTTAATCTCTTCTGCTTCTGTTAGGTCTCTGCCTTTTTTGTCCTTTATCATGCCCATCTTTGCACAAAACGTTCCCTTGATATCTCCAATGTTCTTGAAGAGATCTCTAGTCCTCCCCATTCTGTTGTTTTCCTCGATTTCCTTGCATTGTTCATTTAAGAAGGCCTTCTTATCTCTCCTTGCTATTCTCTGGAACTCTGCATTCAGTTGTTTATATCTTTCCCTTTCACCTTTGCTTTTTGCATTCCTTCTTTCCACAGCTATTTGTAAAGCCTCATCTGACAGCCACTTTGCTTTTTTGCATTTCTTTTTCTTTGGGATGTTTTTCGTTGCTGCCTCCTGTACAATGTTACGAACTTCCGTCCATAGTTCTTCAGGCACTCTGTCTACCAGGTCTAATGCCCGAAATCTATTCTTCACCTCCACTGTATACTCATAAGGGATATGGTTTAGGTCATATCTGACTGGTCTAGTGGTGTTCCCTGCATTCTTCAGTTTAAGCCTGAATTTTGCAATAAGAAGCTCATGATCTGAGCCACAGTCAGCTCCAGGTCTTGTTTTTACTGATTGTATAGAGCTTCTCCATCTTTGGCTGCAAAGCACATAATCTATCTGGTTTCGGTATTGACCATCTGGTGATGTCCATGTGTAGAGTCGCCTCTTGTGTTGTTGGAAAAGAGTGTTTGCTATGACCAGCGTGTTCTCTTGACAGAACTCCGTTAGCCTTTGCCCTGCTTCATTTTGCGCTCCAAGGCCAAACTTGCCTGTTGTTCCGTTTATTTCTTGATTTCCTACTTTAGCATTCCAGTCTCCTATGATGTAAAGGACATCTTTTTTGGGTGCTAGTTCTAGAAGGTGTTGTAGGTCTTCATAGAACCGGTCAACTTCATCTTCTTCGGCATCAGTGGTTGGGGCATACACTTGGATTACTGTAATGTTGAATGGATTGCCTTGGATTCGAACTGAAATCATTCTGTCGTTTTTGAGGTTGCACCCCAGTACTGCCTTTCCCACTCTTTTATTGACTATGAGGGCTACTCCATTTCTTCTAAGGGATTCATGCCCACAGTAGTAGATATGATGGTCACCTGAATTAAATTCGCCCATGCCCGTCCATTTTAGTTCGCTGATTCCCAAGATGTCAATGTTCAATCTTATCATCTCATTTTTGACCACATCCAGCTTGCCTTGATTCATAGACCTCACATTCCATGTTCCTAAGCAGTATTGCTCCTTGCAGCATTGGATTTTCCTTTCAACCTCAGACACATCCACAGTTGGACGTCCTATTGGCTTTGGCCCAACCGCTTCACTCTTTCTGGGTCTACTTGGAATAGTCCTCCGCTCTTCCTCAGTAGCATATTGGACACCTTCCGACCTGAGGGGCTCATCTTCCGGCGTCATATCTTTTAGCCTTTTGGTACTGTTCATGGGATTTTCTTGGCAAGGTTACTGGAGTGGGTTGCCATTTCCTTCTCCAGTGGATCACTTTTAGTCAGAACTCTCTGCTACGACCTGTCCGTCTTGGGTGTCCCTGCACGGCATAGCTCATGGCTTCATTGAGTTACGCAAGCCCCTTCGCCACGACAAGGCAATGATCCATGAAGTACATTTTTACATAGACTTTTTCATCTGTAAGCTGCTTGGCCATCAGTTTGAATAGAAAGGCAGGGTGAAATTAAGGGGGAAAAAAGATTCCTTTTTGAAAATAGATTTTGAAATATCTATGAAGCAGCACAATAGCCAGGCAATATAACTTGCACTGAAAAGTATGACTAGCCACATAACAATCTTTATGTCACCTGACATAGAAAACTGTGATAAGTGAAGAAGCATTTACAGCTACAGAGGTACACTTTCTTCCAGGGCGAAATCTCAGAGTCAGAAACCCATCCAGAGAAGGGGGCCACATTTTCCTACATCCATCCCATGCAGGGAACCATGTCCCCTTTCACCCCCGCACTTGCTGCTCCTCTTCATCCAGGACAGTCATCTGCCTGGAAACCAGATCTTTGTTTCCAAGCTGGCTCCTGCTGCTTTAGGCCCTGTTTGATGTCGGGATCCTCTTGTCTGTAGCATAATCAACATCTCCCGGCAACCGCCAGGCTAAGGGATTATGGGAGAAATAATCCACCAGCAGTTACAGCAGCAGCAGAAGCTGAAGTGGTGAACAAAAGCTTCTCTTTTCATGTCAATGTTGGGCCTGAGCCACTGAGCCCAGCCTGGAACTCCAGGGAAGTCCCAGATCTGACCTCACAGCTGGGACACTCGGAGACAACAGCCTAGGAAAGTTGCAGACTGCACTGCTCAAGCCCAGGACTTGGGAAACACATTTTGTAAGGCAGGCAGGCAGGCAGGCAGAACACAGCAAGCTGACCAGCAAAAAGGACCGGGGGGGGGGGGGGGGAATGTTTTTTTTTTTTTTTTGTAAAATTACAGAAAACTTTAAATATTGATAAGAACCTGGTCTCAAAACAACGCAAAATGGGATCTCAAACTGAAAAAGCAGATCAGGTGCATATCCAGTTTGGAAACTGCTAAGGAAATAAGTGTCCTGGATTATATCCCATTATGAGGGCTAAAAACATTACTTACAAATTAAAGTCAGTGGTTTAATAGAATCTCATGACTCCAAAATCTAGAGGCTTCTCTCAGACAAAAACTCCTCCTAAGACAAACTACATACAGTATTACTACGATCCCCTTGACATTTAAAAGGGTAACACAAAGCAGATCTACCTTATAAACAAGGCTGAAAGAAATCCCAACAGCCTGGTTACTCCAGGGCTTAAAAGTCTGGTGCTGGCATCCAAAAGTATACTATGGCACCTGGGAATTTGTCCAGATCACTAGGATTAACCAAATCGATTTTTTATTTTCATTTAAGCTTTTTTTTTTTAATGCTAGCCATCCTGATCCTCTTACACAGGTCAAAAGTCAAATGGATATATAAAGTAAAGATCAGGTCTGGAAAAATTCCAAACTCCTGTTTGTCTAAAAAATGTAATTAGCACCTAAGAAGTTGCAACATCTTTCCACCCTTCTTATTTATAAGGATTTAGAACACAGCAATTGATAGTAAAGAATGTCATCTAGTGCCAGAAGAAATGTGTTCAAATCCTGACACTGTACAGTGTTATATACCATTGAGTTTCAATGCGCAGGTTGTGCTTATGTTCAGTAACATTCAAAACCAGGAGGCAATTTTTCCCCTGGTCAAATGAGTAGGGTCCCTGGATAGTAATGGTTTTCTTCTACAGAGTGCAGCCTGATTTGTTCATTTTGGTTTTTCAGAACTATTTGCTCTATAAAATACTTTGCTATGATGTGCTTTCTTTACCCCCCCCCCCCCCGGAAAGCTATCTCCCAACACAGAGACATTGCCCCACTGTCATTCTGGAAGGCTACATGAGGAGGAACAAGACAGATGCTAAACAGATGTAGGGGAGCAACGGCAGGAGAGAACTATGCCTTTCTCTTCTGCTTGTGGGTTACCCAGAATCAGCTGGTGGGCCACTGAGAGATTAAAATGCCATGATGAAGAACCTACAAGGGCACAAACATTAAATCCCTAGGACAAAACAAACCTACAGAAGAGCAACCCGTCCCTTTTAGAGCAGCTCCACTCTCCCCAGCACCAGTCCAGGCCATGTGATGGTTCCACACATGGCAAGCTAATCAGTGATGATTGCTATGATGAGCCATGATTGCTGGAGCGACAGGCCACCCAGAAGAGCAGCCTAGACTAGAATGCCAACCAGGGGCAGCATTCAGAAGCGGCATGGCTGGGCAAATCCAGCATGGGTTCTACTCACACATTCCTGGTAAGCCATGGGGAGCAACCACCCTCACCTTCTTGCTGAGCCTGAAGAGCAGCAGAGGCGTAGTTAGCCTCTCCGTCGCCCCCCCATGGAACGGCAGAAGCCCAGCCCCCACCGGGCCACGGTGAAAACGGCCCCAGCGTTTTTCACTGTTTTTGACAGCATAGGAGCCCAGGCGGGCCAATCCGCCGTGCAGCGCAGCCGTTTTTTAGCCACCTCTGCGGTGCGATTAATGCCCCCCCCGGCCGCTTTGTTGCCCCCGTGGCCCGCCGCCCTCCCCTCCCCATCCCTTTCTCCGCCTCTGAAGAGCAGGGATTTAATGCTTCTCCTCCACCACGATGGCCTGTGCCAGCACTAGAGGGCCAAAAGCTGCTGGGCGGTGTCCCAGCTTCACACCAGCCCCACAGCACCAGATGTTTCCAGGAAAGCCAGCCGTACAATTTCCACAACCACAAAGCTCCTTCAGGCAAGATGAGAAGGGGTAACTTTCAGGTGCAAACCGGAGACATGGCTTTCCTCCTGTCGTTGGAGGCAGCTTTCCTACTACGTTACCTGCTGCGTCAGAGCTGCACAACCTAGCAGATCGTGGGACACAGACATCTAGGCAAGAGTCCCAAACCCAACATCTTTCCCAACCTGCAGTCCTCTTGAATTCCAGCATGTTCACACCAGATCCAGAAATTAACCAGGGAAGTTCAGAAACTGAATACACAGCTAGGGCCTATACTGCTAAGCCCAACATCTCACCACATGGGCTGGCCGAACCACAGAAGCAAACTAGGCAAGCATCTCTAGGATGTCAAAATTCCAGGAGCACCTGCCTCAGCTATGTAAATGTTTTTAAAACTAAAGATGTTGCTTGCACAGGGACAGCTTAGCCACTCTTGGGCTGGGCAACATTCCTGGCATTTCAGGGGCCACAATCAAGAGCCTTCAGAGATTTGGGGCACAGTCAGTTGAAAGGGGATGGTGCAGCACAGGGGTGCACAACATGCGGCCCCTGGGCTGCTTGGGGCCCTCCGAAGGATTTCTGGTCGCCCCCGAAGAAATCGGGGATCCCTTGGTGCGCGCTGCTTACGAAGAGAGCGCCGAGGGATCTCCGATGTCTTAGCTCCAGCCGCGTAGCTGTGCAGCCTTCTCACTTGGGTCGCCGAGCGAGAAGGACGAAGTCACTGAGCCTTGCGAGCCCATTGGCCCGGAGGCTTTGAGGCCGTTGCTGAAGGCAGCGTTTGATCGCCGCCAATCAGCTGGAGTCTCCTGGCATTCGGCCAGGAGCCGGAAGAGCCGCGTCTCCTCTTGTGTGCCAACGGGCGTGGAGATTTTGGGGCTTGTCCCGTTGGAGCTGTCGCTGCTCCGTGTGAGGAGGAGGCTTGGATTCGCGGCGGGAGGGCAAATCCGAATTTTTAGTTCTGTAAATGTCTTTATTTATTTATTAATATGTCGCTTTTCTGGATATTTTGCGGCTCATGGACACCCCCCCCTGTGATGTCACTTCCTGAGTGACATCACGGTTCCTTGACAGGCCCCCCCCCGTGCGGCCCCGAAGAAGTTTAGTCTATTCATTTTGGCCCCTTCCTACTTCCAAGTTGTGCACCCTGGTGTAGCATGAAATAGAGTAGTTACAGAGTAAATGTGAAAATGAGAAAATAGGAATATGATCAATTTTTGATTATTTCAACATGCTCTTGTTATGCTGTTCAGCATATCAAATGCAGGGTGGGGGGATTTTAATTTGTCTACGGCAGCAAAAAAAAAAAAACTTGGGTCAGCCCTGCTCACTAATATACTGTTTTAAACAGCATGCAGCCAGAAAAAGGGTAGCAGATGGACAATCTAAATAGAGGGCCAGCTGCTGAGAGCTCTGATCTCAACCAGCGACAACCTACTAATACAACTATTTAACATTTATATAGTGCTTCAGAGTGTTCCAAACATTTCACATATATTATTTCAATAATCCTCGTCATGCCCTGCAAGGTAAGGTCAGTATTACCATAACCATATTGCAGGTGCTGGACTGGGGTTGAGAGAGCAGTGGCTTGCCTAAGGTCTCCTGGTGAGTTTGTAGCAAAGGCAACACTTGAACTGGGGACTTCCTGTTTACAGCTCAGTCTCCTGGCCACCAAACATCTCTGGACAAGCTCCTCCGCATTCACATACCTTAAAGCATGAATATCATACATGTGCAACTAATGTTGTGCAACTAATGTTTAACAAGGGCCATGTTGGGAGGATTTAAGAGCCCCTTGGTTTACATAAAGGAAAGCAGAAAAGGTGCAGGCAATATGTTATGGAGATGTTCCTTGGGGTGGAGGCCAGATAAGATGCCATAGTTGTTTGTCTCTGCCTTATGTGGATCTAAAAGTCAAACGCCAAGGAACATAAGGACATAAGAAGAGCCCTGCTGGATCAGGCCAAAGGCCTATCTAGTCCAACTTCCTGTATCACACAGTGGCCCCACCAGATGCGTCAGGGAGCACAAGACAACAAGATACTTGTATCCTGTCACCACTCCCTTGCACCTGGCATAAAGAAAATCTACTCCTACAACCAGGAGGTTGCTTATCCCCATCATGGCTTGTAAGCTGTGATGGACTTTTCCTCCATAAATCTGTCCAATCCCCTTTTAAAGGCATCCAGGCCAGGTGCCATCACCACCTCCTGTGGCAAGGAGTTCCACAAACCAATTACACGCTGGGTAAAGAAATATTTTCTTTTGTCTGTTTTAATCCTCCCTCCACTCAATTTGAGTGGATGTCCCCTAGTTCTAGTGTTGTGTGAGAGGGAAAAGATGCCATAGGACTATAGCCATAGCTTGCCAAATTAGAAATGCACACCTTGGATTTTCCATTGGGAGACCAAAGGAAGGATGCCACTTCCAGCAACACACACTGAAGGATGCCACTTCCAGGGCCACACACGCTGCCATTACCAAAAGGATCTAACAGATCCAAGGCCTCCCTCCCAAGATCCAGCCTGCTTCTTCCATATCAGTGTCAGCACACAGGGGGCATTTTCTCACAATGCTCTGTGCCCACAGCATGCCATTAATTATACATGGAGCACCAAGGTATTGCTAAATCCTCAGAAAAAAGTTACTTGCCTCCACTTCTCGCCATCAGTCTTAAAAAGCTTCGTGCCTGCACAACAGCGCTACTGGGTAAGCAAAAACAAGGAACTGCAGGAAAGAAAAAGAGGAGGGGGGGTCAGGGCTATACCCTCCCTTCCCCCCATCCATCTCAGTTCAAGACACGGAGGGGGGAGGCATCTGCTGAAGCCATCAAACCCATCCAGCCTAAAGCAAGGAGAACAAAGAACATGATCAGAGTGGGCAGACTCTTACCCTTCCACAATCCCTCCACTTCTCCCTGCACTATTGATGAAGTGTACCCATGAAAAAGGTCTGCTTTGCTGTTTGCATACATGCATCACCCACCAACAATTCCCTCAATTGGAATCCTGGCATTTGCTTCCTGGTCCTTCAATACTTTTGCCCCTCTCTGTCCTCAGATGACCAACATAAATGGGCTAGAGGAGGAAGTTGCAAATGGAACTGAGTTTTCTTAACCTCTTCCAATCTTCGCAATGCCAAACTGCCAGCAGCAAGGAGCTTGAAAAGTGCCAGGGGATTTCAAGTGCTGAGGCCTCTTCCTTAGAGAATGAAGTGGGGATTCAAAAACCAAATCCAAAGGAAAGCAAGCTGCCCATTGTGAGACAGCCTCCCATTAAATAATTATGTAAGGTTCAGGCAGGAACTCCAAGAAACCCAAACTCACAAGGCAGCTACAAGCAAGAGTCCAAACCCAATGAACTGAGATCCATGGTTCCTATTCTCAATCTTCCTGCCTCCTCCCATCTGATTTTTCAAGATAACTAAAATATAAGCATTTGGGGTCCCCAGCTCCCTCTCCTATGACCTCAGCAGAGAACAGTGCAGGGAGGGTGGGAGATGCACTCATAGAATCCAATAACTTGAAGGATTCCCCCTGCCCTAGAACAGGATCCTTTATAGCTAACCCTCCTATAAATTAGTCCATAACATTCACTATTCCATATTCAAAGATCTCGCAACCAACGCAGTGTATCTTGAAACCACTAAAGCTAAATGCAGAGGAAATGGCTGGTTGATCACGACGACACTATGGAAAACACAAAGACATGTGCAAAGTTTAGTCCCGTACGCTGCCATAATCAGTTCACATGTGATATGCGACTGGGAGCAAACATGCATGCATGCACACTGAAGCCCCCCTTTAGCCACTATCTCCGCTCTATGCAGAGAAATCCATGCTCATCCTTCTCCAGGAGTCCAAAGGAAGGGAAAATGCCAGCTCTCCACCACCAGGGGTCACTTCTTGCAGCAACAAGGCCCCACACACTTTTCCATTAGCAAAAAGATCTAGCAAAGCTAAATTCCAAATCTGTCTAAAACACTATGTGCATTAATAATGGCATTTGCCACTCTGCTGGAGGACTCTGTCCCAGCACCAGCTTGACACAACTTTCTCAATGGCCTCTCCATACCTGCAATTGCCCATCAAGTGACACTGCCATAGTTGCCTTTCCCTTTTCACACACCACATACCGTACATACCCTAAGTTCCTCCACAGCCTTGAGGTGCTGTATGGGTCTTGAATAAACTACCTTGGGTGGTACAGTAAACTTGTGTGTTTGTTTGCTGGTGCCATTCTAGGAAAAAGCAGCTTGGGAAATACAGCACTAGTCTCCCCTGGAGGTGGGAAGCCAAGAGAACAAGCTCAAGGTTCCTCCTCATGAATTTGCGGCGACTGAATCAACAGGCAGCAAACCCCTCCAAGCCCGTCTCTCTGGACACATGAACATAGCTCCACAAGGCAGGGGACTCAGCATCAACAGTCTGGTGCCAAGGAAGGGCTCTGGCACACAGCCTGGCACACATCAATCCATGCCCCTGGCACACATTCCGAGCACCAGCGATCCGGAGACCACGGCCAAACTTTCCCCACATAAATGAAAGGAGCCCACTAGGCCAGACTGGCAAGCGATGATTGCCCCATAGCATATGCAAGAAAACGGGACGCAACAGATCGGCATGAAACCTCCTCTGTCCTTTCATGGAGAAAGTAACGAAGAGCGCAGGAACAGCTCTCAAAGACGGATTCGCAGGGGCAGGAGGAGATGCTTCTCCTTTTCCCCCGGGAGACCAATTCGATGGTTCCGGCCGACTGTGGCGAAGGGGGATTTGGACCGAAGCAGTGCTCAAACCAGGGGGGTCACGCCAGAAACACCACCGGCCTCTAGCCTGGCTCCTTTCCGCCCCGCGGTGAACAACGAGCGCTGTGGGACAACGCAGCACAGACGGGGAAAGGAAGAGCGACTCAGGGCTCGGGAAAACCTGCTCCAAGAGGCGTCGATCGCCCCAGGCAGAAAACCCAAGCAAACCTTCTGCTCACCGACTGCAACTCGGCGCCCCCCCCCCCGACTTGGCACACAAATCGGTTCAACTAAAGCGGGGGGGGGGGCGGGGAAAGGAAGATGTTCTCCCTCTCTTCCTTTACTGGGCCCAATGCACATTTCCCGCCCCACTTCGGAAAAGCAGACTGCGACCGCCCAGCCCCGCACCGCACCTGGCCTGGCCGCCTCCATGGTGCCGGTCCGCAGTTCGGCCGCTCTGGGGCAGTTCTCCCGGCCGGCTCACAGCGCCACCGCGTCTCGACAAGTTTGAACAGGCTCCGCCCCTTGCCCGCCCGGGACTCTGGTGTCCGGATCCTCCTCCTCCTCCCCTCTCGACTCGCCCGGCCCCACTTTTTCCTCCTCCGGCCCGGCCTGGCCGGAGCCTTGCACAAGACGCCCAGCCAGGCGCCCCAACCCCAAAGCGCAGTAGCGTTTCACGGGCGCGTTCGGAACGCATCCTCGGCGCGCCACCCAGGGACGCATCTCGTAGTCATACACCGTGCGTCTCCCTGTTTGCATCTAAACATCGTTTGCATATAATAAAAGCACCCCACACACACCATGCATGCATCTCACTACTACGATTTAGCCTTTTTGTTTATTTAGGGTCTTTTTATGATCCCGCATTTCAACCTTACAAGAAGATTCCCAGGCGGCTCGCAAATATTTTGAGCCAACTGCATGTTCGATTATGCTGCACGTGACAGGGTACCTCCGAAGAGCACACGCTACATTAGAGTACACAACATGGGCCCCTTTGCCCATCCACCAATCCCTCTGCACCCTGGAAGCATCGCCTTCGCATGATTAGCAGCCCCAGCAGTCTCCACTGCTCCCTTTTTCTAGCTCCGCAAATTTCCCCGACGCCACTGGTTGAAAGCCACAAGTCTGTCGTCGTGCCTTAGCCTAAAGTGTGGGTCACTTACATCAGGAGGACATCATCTGCACCTTGTTCTTGTTTTCATTTAGGATTTTTTTGTTTGAAAGAGAAAGAGGGTTGCAAAGGAGGCCTCCAGCCCTTTTAACAGTTAGTGAAAGGGGAGTTCGGCAAGTGCAGCTTCTTTCTTTCGCACTCACACATATACAGTATACTACATCCCCTGACTAGCTGCGTCTCTACCAACACTGGCTCTTCTGTACATCTGTCAAAAGTACAGGAGCCCTGATTTCCCTTTCATCTGGTCACCCCCTGGAGTCAAAAAGAGAGGTGGAGATTTTTCAGAACTGTCTGTTATCTGCCATAATGCAGGACCTGTAGAAAATTCACAACTCTACAGGATTCCTAGACAACCTATTCCACTTACCATTATGGGATTTATTATTAAATAGTCACACATTATGCAGGGCTGAATGAATCGCAAGCCGGAATCAAGGTTGCCGAGAGAAATATCAACAACCTCAGATATGCAGACGATACCACCCTAATGGCAGAAAGTGAAGAAGAACTAAAGAGCCTCTTGATGAGGGTGAAAGAGGAGAGTGCAAAAGTTGGCTTGAAACTCAACATTAATAAAACTAAGATCATGGCATCTGGGCCCATCAATTCCTGGCAAATAGAAGGGGCAGAAATGGAAGCAGTAACAGATTTTACTTTTCTGGGCTCCAAGATCACTGCAGACGGAGACAGCAGCCATGAAATTAAAAGACGCTTACTCCTTGGAAGGAAAGCTATGGCAAAATTAGACAGCATAATAAAAAGCAGAGATATCACCATGCCAACAAAAGTTCGCATAGTCAGGGCGATGGTGTTCCCAGTAGCAATGTATGGTTGCGAGAGTTGGACCATAAGGAAGGCTGAGCGCCGAAGAATAGATGCTTTTGAACTGTGGTGCTGGAGAAGACTCCTGAGAGTCCCTTGGACTGCTAGGAGATCAAATCAGTCAATCCTAAATGAAATCAACCCTGACTGTTCCCTGGAAGGACAGATACTGAGGCTGAAACTCAAATATTTTGGCCACCTAATGCGAAGAGAGGACTCTCTGGAGAAGACTCTGATGCTGGGAAAAATTGAAGGCAAAAGGAGAAGGGGAAGGCAAAGGATGAGATGGTTAGACAGCATCACCGATGCAACAAACATGGAAATGAGCGAACTCAGGAAGATAGTGGAGGACAGGAAGGCCTGGTGGGATATGGTTCATGGGATCACGAAGGGTCGGACACGACTTAACGACTGAACAACAACAACAGTCACACATTAAAAAGAGATGGGAGGAGGTTTCAAGAAATGTGAGAGGATGCCTCTGAAAAACTGGTGCATGAAGCAAATGTCTCAAACGCCAAAAGTTTATTTCTGTGTTGTCATTTCTCAGACATAAACTGCAGTACCCCTTCTATCCAGCCCTATCCGCCCACCCCCGCCCCCCAACAGCTGCGCTATGTCCCTGTACCCTGGCATTCAGACTTGCCCCCGGGTCAAAGTGTGGGCACATGGACAGGTCTTCTGTTCATCCAATGCCAGGCAGCATCCAACTCGGGCTCCTCAGCCTGCTGCAGGTCACGACATCTCCCTGCTTTTGCTGCTGCTGCTGCCCTCAGCCAGGTGCCTGATCTTATTTTGAACAGTCATGATAGAGGAGTCCATGACCTTGACTGAAGCTGGCAAGGCTCCAGGAAGGTGGCCACGTGCAAGAGTCTGCCTGCTGTGTGCTGTCGCTTGCAATCAATCTACCTACGGAGGAGATTGAGCCAAGACAGAAGGTAGGCAGCAGCATATCGTTGCTGGATGGCCCCCTCCATGGTGACTTCCCCATGATCATCCCCACCCTCAAGCCCTGCTGAATCTTTTGAACAGTGTATCTTCTCCCACTACCTTCACCCCAGAAAGAACAACATGTGATGTTTTATTTTCAAACTCAGGAGTCTTTTCCTCCTTTACCCACTAGAGGGCACTATTAACTTTCATACCCTCACAGGAATTCCCCCTCCCCCATAGGAGTGCATTCACACTGGATTTTTAAGCTGGTGTAAAATGAAGTGCTTTGAAATACCATTCACTTAGGAAGACTCTTCCCCCTACTATTTTACAAACTACAAATGGCAGCCATGGCGGGGGGGGGGGGCAATCAATCTCCCATTGCCCTGGAGCACTCTTGTCTATCTGGCCCCACAGCATGCTGGGAACTGGATAGCAGGTCCTCTAGTGCTCATTTAAAATGTATTAAGCATCTCCATTAAGCTAACAGAGTTATAGAGCAAAGTGCTTGATTTCAGACCACTTTGCGTTTAAATCAGCTTATAAAACAATTATGGAGGAATACTTGATAGCTCTTATGAACATCTCCCAGAAAAGTAATTCCACAGGCAGAGTATTTCATTGTCTATAATGAGAGAAGTCCTTCCTAATATTTAACCTAAATCTACTTTCATGTGGTTTACGCCCAACTCCTCAGTAAAAATTGTTCGCCCTATTTCTGACATCCTTTTAAATGTTTAAAAACTGTCAGCAACGTGTTCTTTAATGTTCTTTTTCCTAGGTGAAATATCCAATTCGTTCCATCTTTCCTGAAATACCTGTCTTCTAGCTCATATCGTCTTGGAAACTCTCCTCTAAAATCTTTCCAATTTTTCAAGGTCTTTCTTGAACTGTGATGCCCCAAACTGAATGCCACATGCTAGATGAGATGTAACCATTGTCATTCTAACTGCTTGATCAGTACAAAGATACTCTAGAACAGAGGTTCTCAACCTGTGGTACGGGTACCCCTAGGGGTACGCGGACCTCTTGCTGGGGGTATGCCAAGTCCTGCCCCTTATCTGCCCCATCAGCAGCTAATTAAATGTTAACATGGATTTTAAATTGTAATTATTTTCAGAGTCCTTCCGTCTCTCTGATTTTGGTTTAGGGCTTATTTTTGTACTTTGGAAAATGTATTTTGGTGGGGTGGGGAGGGAGGAGCTGATTTTGGGAAGTGTGACTTGGAGAAAAAAGAGATCCTTGTCACTCACACTCACAGAGAGTCTAGAGTTAGAAAGACTGGAACTTTTAAGATCTGCATAGAGCTTTTTTAAGCTTAAAGTATGCTCAGGCAGTGATGTCGTGATGTCTGCATGCTCCATGTGCAGTGAGTTGAGCCCAGGAGGGTTCTCTGGTGGTCTGTCTGCAGGTAAGTAGTAAAAAAAGGGGATTGAGAATAAAAAGGTCAATATTACTGTGCCATTGTACAAATCGATGGTAAGGCCACATCTGGAGTATTGTGTCCAGTTCTGGTCGCCACATCTCAAAAAAGAAATAGTGGAACTGGAAAAGGTGTAGAAGAGAGCGACCCAAATGATTAGTGGGCTGGGGCATCTCCCTTATGAGGAAAAGCTACAGCGTTTGGGGCTCTTCAGTCTAGAAAGAAGATACCTGAGGGGGACATGATTGAGACATAAAATCATGCATGGAGAGTTGACAGAGGGAAGTTCTTTTCCCTCTCGCCCAATAACAGAATCAGGGGGCATCCGCTAACATTGACTAGCGGAAGAGTTAGAACACACAAAAGGAAGTATTTCTTTATCCAGCACATAATTAATCTGTGGAACTCCTTGCCACAGGATGTGGTGATGGCACCTGATCTACATGTCTTTAAAAGGGGATTGGACAGATTTATGGTGAAAAAGCTCATCACAGGTTATAAGCCATGATGACTATATGCAATGTCCAGGTTTAGAGGTAACTTATCTCTGAATGCCAGGTGCAAGGGAGTGGCAAAGGGATACAGGTCTCTTGTTGTCTTTAGTGGTCGCTGAGGCATCTGGTGGGCCACTGTGGGATACAGGAAGCTGAACTAGATGGGCCGTTGGCCTGATCCAGCAAGGCTCTTCTTATGTTCTTAGCGTCAGAACAGAGTAGATCTTGATGTCCAAGCAACCAAAAGTATGATGTGGACACATAATTATTCTGGTCAACATGGACCCTTTGCTTTTAGGGGAATTTCTCACGTTCTCACAAGATGGGACTTTCCTGTGCATCTGTCAAAAGTACTCAAACATTCAACCATGAACAGAAGTTTCTGCATAAACAAGGAGTTTCAGGTCCTGGAATGGAGCCTTCATCTAAACACAAGCATCTCATCTTCCTACACTCCTCCAAACACTCTGGAGCCAAACCATAACCCACTTTGGCATCACACAAATAAGACTGCCTTCTCTTCCCCACAGGGCTACTGGGTCAAGGAGAAAAATCTCTACTCACTAGGATATGGCCTGCTCACCCACTCCAAGCAGGACAGAATAGTCCACACTCCTCAGACACTGTTCAAGAAGAAGTCTCCTGCAAATAAAACAAAAAGTGGGTAAAGGCCACTTTTCCTTAAGACAGGCACATAGTTGTGCGAGGTTAAACTTTCTAAAGCAGCGGTGTCAAACATAAGGTCCGCGGGCCAGATACGGGCGGCCCACATAAGCTCTTTATCCAGCCCCTATGGTAACTGGGCTCTCCCAGCACCACCATCAGCTGTTGAAGATGGTGCTGAAGACTCACTTAACGGTGGATTCACTTTACAACGGAATTTTAAGAACTTGTCCCTGTTGTTAACAGGGGGACGCTTGTAGTACTCGTATATACAGTGTATACACCTCTTTGATTCTTATTACAAATCTCTCACTACCACAACACCTAAAGTCTGACTATTCCACAGTTTAATCATGTGCTGTTTGGCACAGTATTTCCTTTATCTGTCCTTATCCTATTGCCAATCTGTTTCATTAGATGACAGCACATTCTAGTACTATGAGAAATGTCCTCTCTCCACAGTCCACACCAGTCATGTTATTTGCTCAAAGTGGCAGATAAATACTAGCTGCAGCCTGCCACATGGCCTTTTCCCCATGTGCAATTTTTCACAGTAACTCCAGGAGGAAAATTTTGTACTTTGGGATCAAATGAGATAGGATAGTTGGCATTGCATACATGAGATTATACCTTTATATTCTCTGATAAATAATCCAGAACAACTGCAATTTCTTGATGGAATATATATATGCATCGCAGTATATTCAAATGCAGGTTAGAACATATGTGCTGAAAGTGTGGGGGGAAATGCACCATTTTCTCACTTCCATTTGAAGAAGGGCAAGTGGTTAAAGGGTGTTAATTCAGTCTGCATGAACCATGCACCCTGGGACCTGTGTCCGGCACAGCCTTGTCTACCAGGCAGGCTTCATCTCATCACTTTTCCTTAAAGGCCTGAAGTCCATGATACACTTTCTCCTCTGACACAGCACCATTTACTGGGGAGAAAGTAGAAGGAAACCCAAAGATAGATTCAGCTTGCTTGCTTGAAATAAAGAGGTGACTGACTGAGGAGTTACGGTAGAACATCATCAGGCAAAATCTACTGGAAATGCATGTGGCAGACATGCACTGCAACATATACATGAGCAAGAACAAGATCTCACAGAAGCCTATTCACACTGGGTGGTAACAGGCATGAAAAGTAGTGTAAGATAGTGGCTAAAAGACTGCGCTACGAACAAGACTGAAGCTGTGGGGAAGCAGAACTCCGGGAAGTCTGCAGATTATATCACCACTCCTACTGTAGGAGGAGTGCTCAGGTGACACCTTTGAAACTGTTTTCAAAGGATTTTAGCCAAGAAAAAGCAACAGGCTCAGCAGGAGGCAAGCTGAGAAATTTGCCTAGGGACACGTTACAGTCTAGGAGGCCATTGGCTTTTCAAAGGGCTGCCTGAGCGACAGTATATATAGCTCATGCTACATTAAGGCTACAATCCTATAAAAACCAGTACAGAGCAGATTAAAAAAATAAAAATAAACATTTATAACATAAAGCAGCAACAAAAACTAAAAGGATCCCTAGGCAGTTCCTCCCTCCTCAAATACCAGAAGAAACAAATGGGTCTTTAAACCCCGCTGAAAACCGTGTAGCAAGGAGGCTGTCCTCAAGTCCTCCAGTAGCTGATTCCAGAGGCGCAGTGCCACAACAGAGAAGGCCCTATACCTTACCGCTATCCCCCTAGCTTCAAATGGTGGTGGTATACTAATAAGGACCCTCTCCGATTATCTTAGGGGACGTGCAGGATTATATGGGGGAAGGCGATTTTTGAGATATCCCTCAAATGTAAAAATGTATAAATATAACATTCCTTTTATATTTACCTGAGACAGTTTTTAAATCCACTTTTCAATTTTTATACATTCAATTTAAACTATTACAACCCACTTTAAGACCCTGGGATGAAGGTACAGAACATGTATAACAACTTTCAAAGTAGGAGTAAGTGGCAGGAGGAGAAAAGTCTCTAATGAAGACATTTAAAATTGTGTTGTATTGTCTTAGTGGCGTGTGGTTATGGGGGTGTTATGATGAGCTCCTGCATTTGAAAACATACCACTACACCACTTGCTACAAATCACAAAGTTCTTGGTTGGATCTCACCCCCGCCATGGGCCAACTAGGTAGCCTTATCTAGGTAAGCTGCGCCCTCTCAATCTTCGCTCCCTAGCTGCAATATGGGGATAATACTACCTACCCACTTACTTACCTTACACTGGGTTGTTGTAAGGATTCCACCAAGATAAAGCACATGAAGTGCTTTGCACATTCAGAAAGAGCTATACAGTACTGTATTCTTATTTTTATTATTGCTGTCACTGAACACTAGAGGGCATCATTCACAGGCTTACATGAACAAGATGTACAGGCAATACACAAGCAACCCACAAAACCCCCGCACAGACACATGGTGTGGCATACACATAAATACATGCAACTCCACTAAGCCCAAGGCCAGTTACAATATGACCATCAGGTCAATTTTCAAAGATATGAGTCTCTCAGGGTCAAACTTTGAAGGAGGAGGAAAGGTAGAGAAAGGCTGTTTCATGAGGCTCTGTAAAAATCAGACCAGGAAGAAGCTCTGAAATGATTCTGCAAAAGTACAGGCCATCTGAATACAAAACAACTAAAAGCTCATCCACCTGCAAAAGTGTTCACAGTAGTTTTCCTCTCTCCCCATCTTGCTGCTAATCTTCTGAGTGCCCACGCATAGAGGAGGAGACAGGCCAGACAGACAAAATCAACTTTAGTCACACCAGAAGGCGGAATTTAAATCCTTCCATCTAACCTTTGTACTCCCTCCGACTATTTGAATATGTGAACACACTTCTAGAGAGAGAAAACAAACCTGGTAGCATAGGAAAATGAGGAGTGGGGAAAGAAGGCCCCTACTCATAAAGACCATGATGCAAAGGAAAAGTTGTAGACGCAAATTCATCAGAGACATACTTCCTCTGAATTTTTGCTGCTAACTCCCTTACACCTGGAAAGATACTTAAATCATAGTGGAAACCACAGATTACAAATACTTTGGAGGAGACACGCTTGCCACCTTCAACCATCTCTAGGCAGGAACAAGAGTAGCTGCAAGCAACACAACCCATATGTCAGGGCATATTTTTGCATATCTTATATCTAGCTCTGGGACTCTCTGCCCTGGGAAATCCGTCTGGCTCCCGCTCTAATAACCTGCTGAAAGAAACTAAAGACCGTTTTGTTCCTGCTGGATGACTGATCTCTAGTTCTTTTCTTCTGACCAACTTTCACTTGTTTTTAATTTCACTGACTGATTTTGTTGCTGTCTTGTACTTCTGTTTTTATACTGTGTTATGGACACCTCTATTTGGAGGCAGAAAGGTAGGAGAGAGAAAGGGGGGGATAAATGTTTTTTAGTTATTAATACAGGTTGAGTATCCCTTATCCCTGGGGGGAATTGGGTGGCTGGGCCCGGGACGGGGGAGGGATCCTCGACAGTGCGCTCCACCAAATCCTATCCCCCTTCCTGGGCCTGGCCAGCGTTACACGGGCCTCCTCAATTTGCACCAGCCATTTTGCCGATGCACATCAGAGGAGGCCCATTGGGGCAGCTGGACTGTTACTCAGGGTAAAGGGACGAACGTCCCTGTACCCTGAGGAGACCTCCACCTGTGCTGGTCTGATCCTAGATAGGATCCAACGCAGTGTGCTTTTGCACGCTGCGGCAGTCCTAGACAGGATTGGGCTGCCCGTCTCTTAGAACATGCATCCCACATCTCAACCCTTGTGACATAAAGCCAGCTTGCACTCTGGTTTTCACTCCCAGTCCTGCAAAGAACCTCCTGCAGTTGCACCTCGGTTTCCTCTGGACAAACTGCCAATAAAAGCCCTCGCTCCTTATGAGCTCCGTGTGGTCACTCCTGGAGGGAACAGCCCCTTTGCATATACATCAAGTCTACCAATAAATACAACCCACTTTGGAATCCTAGGGGTTGTTGCTATTAGGGCAGGCCATGCTTGACTCAAGATACTGAACATCAATGAAAACTAAAACAGCAAGAGAACAATGGAGGGGGAGGCGGCGGGACTGTCAACCTAAAATCACTGGGACTGCAATAGGGGTTGACTGAGGCACATCAGCAGAGCTGGGATGAACACAGATTTAGTGGGGGCTCAGACTCACAAGGGCTGTGGGTAGGGATTGAAGGGCAACAGAAGATCAAGAGCTCTTTGGGGTCTATTTGTTCCTGAACAACACCCACCCTCACTGCCAACCACACTCTGGCACCAACAGACACTGTGCAAGGAGTCCCTGATGCTGACACCCCCTCATCTGCCTGAAAATGCCAGGCAGCTTCAACACTGGCTTGCAGAGGAGACATCGCTATGACCTGCTGCTTGCCGATCCGAGAAGACAGGCCTGCCCACCCCTCCTGTCACGCGGCTGCCTCAGCCCTTGGCGTTTATCTGATCTTTGGATTTTTTGCTTCTTTAAACAGAAGTGCAGCCCAAACCCCCTGGTGTGACTGTGGCAGCCATATGATTCGCCCAGCAGCTGTTCCTGGAAGCTCACTGGAGCATCTTGCTACACAGGCTGGATACGGAGGAGGGAGAGGGGAGGGGCTACTCTTAAAGGGAAACCACACCAGTAATGCAGCAGCATGATTTAGTTGACAGCGTCATGTATGGACACGGCAAAGCCAGATCCAAATCTCCGCTTAGCTACGAAGCTCACTGGGTGGCTTTGGGCAAGTCTCAACCAAACCTGTCTCACGAGGCTGTTGTGAGGATCAAATAGCTGGAAGGTATTTTGTATGTTGAAAAGGGTTGTTGAACCTATAAAGATGCCCCCAAATTGTAGATTTTTAAAACTCTTCAAATCGGGTTTTCAAATACTAATTAAATACAATTTTAAAACCATTAAGGCTGCAATCCTTTTTCCCCTTCCAGGGAGTAAAGCCCATTGAACTCAGTGGGGCTTATTTCTGAGTAGACATGTACAGAAACTGCGCTGTCAGTCTCCTCCTCCTGTAAGGGCAAGAAGCATTTCACACGTACACTATCTCAATAACCCTTACAACAGCCCAGTAAGACAGGGCTCTGGTGTATTGTCATTACTTCCTGCACAACATCAAGTATCCAACTGTAACTCTGTGAAGGAAAAGTCACACAGAATGAGTCTTTTCTGGAACAGGCCACCACAAACAAAACTCCAAAGTCCCTCAGAACACCACACTGCTCTTCCTAGACCTACGCTGGCATTGTGATATAGTTCAGGAGCACGGAACCATTCTCAGATAAAAGCACTTTTAAAGTGTCGGTGTCGCTAACCCTAAATGGGCACTGATTCACCATATCAGAGTTACCTGCCAAACAATCTAATCCTACGTATGTTTACTCACTTCTGAGTAAACTTCTTACAACTTCTGAGTTCAATAGGACTTGCTTCTTTATAGGTCTGTTTAGGATGTTAGCCTTCGGCATTACAGTACTGTATATCATTCATAGAAAAAGATGCTGGAGTGCCAATGAATAATACGTGTCATACATTTCACTTAATCCACCAGGAGAGGGCAGTACTGAGAAGCTGAAGTATCACACCAGCTGCTAGCACATATGTTTGCCTATTTCTGACACATGTAGTCCTGCTTCCAGAGGCCTGCCCTATATATGTTTTGCTCCCCTCATGATTTCGTGAACCCTTAAAACACTATGCCCACTCCATGTCTTTTAAAACGAATGTGGGAAGTGGCCCAGAATGTCCCCTGGGAAATTGCTGTTCTTCTCTTTCTTGCCCCATCACCGTCATATCTAACTTTGGATCTGTTTGTGTCTTTTTCATGCCAGCTTTAAGAGACTATGCCAGGGCCATGAGAGACTGGGCACCACAGTATGATGGGAAATAGATTGGGAGGGTATATCCTCAAAAGAACATGAAAAGGACCCAGGTTTGTTTCTTGGGAGTTGTGGGGCCAGGCACAGGACTCTGAAGGAACAAAATAAAAAGACCTCAGTCAGTTTCTCAATCTGACTGAGCATGGACTCCACAAGGGTGTGTGTGATTTTTAAGCTAACAGAGCTAAAATTCACATGCCTTGGGAAAGAGTGGCATGCAAGCAAAGTTGCAGATGTAATATTTACCAACTAGGAGAATGGGGAAAACCCAATAACTGCAGGGAACAAGGACTGCAAGTTCTATTTAGGGAAGCATGTTGCTTGGAGGTTTCCAAAATCTCCTCTCTCTCTCTCTCTCTCTCTCTCTCTCTCTCTCTCTCTCTCTCTCTCTCTCTCTCACTCACTCACCACCTAACCCAACATGCAGATAAGCCTTTACCCAGAGAGGACAAGAGGCTACTCTTGGCACATAGTAAGTTCCTGTAATATACCCCAGGAAGTCTTCACTCCTCTCCAAACAGTCAGCTTTAGCCTTTCTCCTATTATTCAATACTCTCCTTCACCCTAAGAATGCATTCAACAGCCTGAACAAACACCAGATGGAAGAACATACCACTCATAACATTTCACACTCTCCAACACAAAGCCTCATATGACCGGATGGGATCCATCATGTGCCAGTCATATGGCTACGCAGCACATTCAAGCATAGTAAATGTTTAACCCTTCACAAACTGGGACAGGAAACCCATCCAGCTGCACAGGTTTGGCTGGCACAATAATTGCCAACTTTGGCAGCTCAGAAGCAAGAGGAACCACATGCCTCTCTACTGTGACACCAAAGCAAAATAGCGTCACAAATCATTGTCAAGGCAAATGACAATAAGTTAAGACATTCAGAAGGTTTTAGAGCTAGGTCTGGAATGTCATACATTTTTGCATCATCCCCTTTCCCCCCCACACACACACCAGTGTGATTGCCCCTTTTTTAATTTAACTGGGTAAAATCTTTCTTCCTCAAATACTGGAAATCCTCCTATTTCATCTTTCCTTTTCTTATTCGAACAAAAGTATTCTCTGCTTATCCCCATATTGCATGCCTTTGCTAGCATGCGCCCAGTGTTGAATGCTTTAATATACGATTACGAAGTCACATTTGTATGAAGTTACAAAAAACTAAAGTCTAGACCTGATTTCCCAGAGGATGTCTACACTGAGGCAGACTAAGGCCTGATTCAGTGCAGCCACCCATAAACTGAAAATGCACAAGTTCAGCTCCACTCGGTAAGCCATTTGGGTAAAGCAGCTCCACTCGCAGTTGCTGTCATCATCATACCCATACCATCGCAAGCTCTTTAAAAAGAGGATTTATGATAGCAAGGTTACAACTGCCACAACCATGTAAACAGCTGCAGCACACTCATGGCTGCAAAGTGAAGTGGCCACCCACAGGGGTGAAGCATGTGACTCTAGCCTTGAGAGATGACGTCTTTTCTTGGAGAGACTCTGCACACTGGAGTTTAAATTACAAGCCCTTCATTAAACAAAACAGAACAAAGCAAATGGAACAAAGCTAATTCTGTTTTCATGGTTTAAAAAGATGGGGGAGGCTTGGAATGAAGACACAGAGCCTCTGCAGGAACATGCTCAGGGCCTATAAGAGGGCAGAATAAAGTCCCAGGCTAAGAACTGTGATGCAGCCGAGCAAATTCCCAAGCCTGCTTCTCCACAGGGACCAAATGTATCAGTAGTTCTCTTCAGGTCTGGGCTGTTCTTCATCTGCCTCTCTTTGCAATGCACAGTACAGAGAAGGATGAGAAAAGAAAGATGGTTGTGACAGACCTATTGGAGGGGACTTATGCGAATAGTGGCAGAAAGTATACCTCTTTAAGACACTCCCTCAACATTTGACAGGAAATTAATGTCATGGTTGGGACACACATTGCATTTATGACCGGGGGGGGGAGGGGGGGGAATGACACACCTGGACAAGAGAAAGACTATCTGTAAGCTTGGCTATGGCAAATGGTCAGGCCTACACTCCTGCCTTGTAAGAACAAACACCATACTGTTAACACTCCTTATCTTTGTATTAATTTGCATGATATGGCTTATTCATGCAATTTTACTTGGACCAGTGAACGGGTCACTCTGCTGTGGAATTAAGAGGCTGGTGTGCAGACCAGTCTTGCCTCGCCTGGATAAGCAGTCACACAAATCCACACCACCACTGTGCTTTCTACTGCCCAGCTCCCACCACAGCTCTCTCAGCTGCAAGGGAACGAAATGCAAAGCAGCCAAGCAGAAAGCGGAGAAATAACACTCGGCAGTCCTCCCTTCCTATGCACCAGTTGGGCCTGTTCTGAGGAGAACTCAGCCCACAAGATAAACACGGTCCTTGTTGCTGCCTCATCCATCCAGAAATTCACCAGGGCCCTTCCGAATAATAGGTCATGTCAGTGCAGAGTGGCAAGGTGATTATGACCCTTATGGCACTGCCTGCAAAACAGACCCAAGACCCCTGAGGCAGGAGGCAGGTTTGGAGCAGAGAAAGGTTCTGCTGTAAGACTGGCTGCCTCCAGGAAGGCACATTCCTTTGCTTCACGTTGTCAGCCTGGGATTTCCTTAAATAAAACAGAGGTGCGGAAACAAGCCCTCTTGGCAGGCAAAACACCACCAGATGGAGTGGGAGGAAGAGGAACATTTTTGCACAAGGCCCAGTTGTTGCAACTTTTGCCAACCAGCCAGAAAGGTTTAGAATCCTAGACCACAACACCTCAACTGATAAGCACCAAAGGCCCACTGACACCAAGAATAACACTTTCCTCAAAGGGAAAGCCCCTTCAGTAGGAGTCACTTTCACCTTAGGTATCAAGACCATCCTAAGGGAACAGAAACATAACACAACCTCAGCAAAACAGAAACACAGCATAGGCACTAGTGTTTGATGATGTGAGAAACCTAGGCCTTAATTCAAAGCACTGCCATAGACTCCCTATACAGCCTTTGGCAAGTCTCTCCAAAATGCTGACAAGAGCCCTTAACATGGATCCTCCCTAATTATCACATTGTTTTGCACTCTCCTGAGTGGTAGGAATTTAAGGGCAGCTTGACCAAGTCATTGCCTTCTGAGAAGATTATACCGGAGGTGTGAGTATAGATAACATCTGCTTATTTAGAGATATATAGGTTTTGCTGATGGGAAGCAGGCCAGTGCTAACCCAAAGCAGCATCAGTAAGAACAAGGTTCTAAAAAAAACTGCTTCTGCCAAGCTAAGAAAGCATCCTTTCCCAACCAGCTTCAAAACCTCAAAATGCACAAACTCCTTCATTCAGGTTCAGCTCCCAACTTTCACTTAGGTGATTCTTCTTCAGGTTACTTCTACACTACACTTTCAGGTACCTTCTTCACTAGGTTTTTGTTTGGGTAAAGACTAATTTAATGACTGAGACATTAGGAGACAGTAAGAGAAGCCAGCGGGTGGCACAGTGGGTTAAACCGCTGAACCATGAGCTGTCGATCGAAAGGTCGGCAGTTCGAATCTGCGACGGGGTGAGCTCTTGTTGCTTGGCCAGCTCCTGCCAACCTAGCAGTTCCAAAGCATGTTAATGCGAGTAAATAGGTACCGCTTGCGGGAAGGTAAACAGCGCTCCGTGTTCCAGCCGCATGCTATGTGCTGCGGCAAGGAGAGTCATGCCGGCCACATGACCACGGAGGCGTCTTCGGACAACGCTGGCTCTTCGGCTTTGAAATGGGGTTGAGCACCACATCCTAGAGTCGGACACGACTGGACTTAATTGTCAGGGGTCACCTTTACCTTTTAAGAGACCCAATATAGCTACTCAATAACATGGAGACAAGACCTCTCTCTTCCCTTGGCATTACAGAATAGCAGTACTAACTACTCACATTGACTGGGACACCAACACCCCCGACACCCCTGACAGAAAGCAGCTGAAATATGGGCTGAAGGAATAAGGGGTGCAGAGTAAAAAGAGGGACTTCGAACTGACACAGTACAATGTCAGCCCGTTTTTGGTGCGTAGTGAAACAGCTGTGCAGCATATATCCAGATGTGCTATGGGAGAGGCATCTTCTCACTGTTAGTGGAAAAACCAGTCTAATAAAGTCACTCATGACAAAACAGAAACTGCTAGAAACGAAACCCCAGCTCCCTGTCTGTAACGCTAACCATTAGGATGCCATGTGTATGGAGCTGTGTGATTCTTTACATAAATTTTCTCCTGCAGTTCATGAGTAAAAAAGTCCATCGTAGGCCAATTTATTCTTACTGCACACGGGCCCAGTTAATGCTCAGAAACTGATCTATTTGTTCTCTGCAAAACTGCCCTGAAGAAGTGTCTCCGCTTCTAAATGACAATTCCAAAGATCACCACCCCCACTATGACACACGCCTACAGTCGCTTTGCTGATTTTATAAAATCAAAATGCTGGAAGGGACTTAAAGGTCATTTCATCCAAATCCTCTTTCATTCCATTCACTAGCAGGTCTCATCATACTCTTCAATTTATGCCAGTCTCTGCTTGTGAAAATGGAATTAACATGGAGTTACTCCTGATCCAGTTGAAGGCCTGCCTAAAATAGGGCAGATCCAATTCAAACAGGTCACCTTCACAGTATCTAAAAAGGGGAGGGGGTTCTTGGTTAAACAAACACTACCAAATTTTGTGATCAGAAAGCCTGAAATCTATTACTAAAAAAAAACAAACCAATCCTATCCCCCGCCCCATTATGGCACGCAGTCACACCAACAGAGCATGTGCTGCATGCTGGGGAGGGGGGCGCAATTGGACAGCCTGCAGGAGGTAAGTTGTTGTTGTTTTTACTTACCCCCTGGTAGGCTGGCCGATCGACTTTGGGTCTCCTCGAACTTGCACCAGCCATTTTGCTGGCAAAAGTCTGAGGAAGGCCAGGGTATGTGTTGGGTTGCAAAATGGGGAATAGGATCTGGTGAAACTTGCAACCGCTGGATCCACCCCCTCCTGCCCTCAATACCCCCAGTTCCTACCCCACCCCACTCACGAACCATCCGCCACACCAGCCTGCCCACACTGGCTCCATCCAGGGTCAGCGGCAGCAGGAATCAACTGCTGCAGCTGCCTTGCAGCAGCGGCCTCAAAAAGCCCAGCAGTGGCTTCGGGCTGCCCACAGGGCCTTTTATGCCAGCAGGATGCTAGTCCCATTGTCGTAAAAGACCAAATAATGTAAATTTGATTGCACAATCTAAGCAGTTTGTGGGGAGAGCTGCAAAAGCTGCAATTTTATGTTCTTATTTTCACAGAGACTGGTAAAAGAGTTAGGATTAACTGAAAATGAGAAGGTTAGAGCATCAGTCAATAGGTGGGGGCAAGGAGAGGAGCTCAGTTCCATTAAAAAGTCATATCTGTTCACAGGATGCTCTACAAGGCATACAGGGGGTTCTAACTTTGAGAAGAACCCTGCCCATTATTTATTTATTTTAGTTTCTTCTCCACAACTGCATAGCCAAGCAACTAGATTTTGCAAGCAAAGTTCCTGAATAAGTGGCCTTATGTCTTCATTCACAGCTATGCAGATTCCTTGACCCTCTGGATATAAACCAGACTTGCAACCAAATGCACATCCAGCCTTCCTCCTTCCCACCATGACCACAAATATACCAATCCCAGTGGCGTAGCTAAGGGGGGCACCCAGGCCCCAGGCCTCTGGGGGGGGGGTGCCACAGGGGTGCCATTTAATAATAATAAATTATTGTTTAGTGAATTATTTATTGAATTTATATCCCACCTTTCTCCCCCATAGGGGGACCCATTTTTATTAGGGTATGTACTGTACTGTAAGGGTCTGGGGGGATGAAATTACATTTCTGTGAATGTTTTATGATTATTATTAATTAATTATTAATTATTATCATAGTTAATATTATACATAATGAGTTTGTTGGGACTCGAGGGGGGTGCAAAAATTTTATGGACACCGGGTGCACCGGACCCTAGCTCCTCCTCTGACCAATCCCACTTGGTTTGCTCATTCAAATCCATTGCCTTTACACTGCTGTTTATGTGAGTGGTCTGATGCCAAGTGTGGTTAATCAAGTCAACCTAACTCTGTTTCCATGTCCTCCCACGCATCTGCCCTGCTGGATGTGACCTCCCCTCCCACCCCTTTTCTAGAGTAGACTAGAGTAAAGCAATTCATGCTCAGCATTTACAAACATCTGCTCTACTGAAGTATGTTGTAGAACTGAACTTGAGGTCTCTTTAAGACTTTTCATTAGGACAAACCCATCGGTCTTGCCTCACCAGGATTTCATGTGAGGCTCCTCAGCTACTGTTTACTTCTGCCTGTTGTAATAGGGAGTAACACTTAAGTGGCCTTGATTACACTGTTCATATACACCTATACCAAATCCACCTGGTCCAATAGTCAGGAGCAGGTTTCTTTGCTTTCATGCAGCCAAAGATGGGCAGAAATTTTACTTCTATTAGCAGACTTGAGCTAACAGTACCCTGGGAAGCCTGTCCTTCATGAGGGTTAGGAAACCGACGAGGCAAGCCCAGCTTCTAATCCTAAAGGCTGATCTCCATCAGCTCTGGTTGCGTTGCGCTTGCATCTGGACTCTGGAGGCGCGCAAGCGTAGGGGACAGGACGCCCCACCCGAAACGCTGCCCTGGGCTCCACCAGTTTCTTCAATGCAAACAGTCCCTCCTGATTGTCCTGCCTTCTAATAAAGCTCAACGGTGATTGGTTGAAACACAAGTGCGCTCCAATTCGCTGAAAACCCCCTCTCATCCCATTGGTCCAATAATTAGCTCCGTGTCCTGTCCTCTCAAATCATGAGCATGGTCCACGGACGATCGCAACGGAACTCGGGGGAGCGTGGCTCTCCCGCGTTCCGATGCTATCAGATAAAATGGAAGCCACACAGCTCTGCACTCTCCACATGCGCCCGGGACGCACCAGAATTTGTGCAGTGGAGGTCAGCCTTTAAAGCAACTTCAGCAAGGCAGAAGAATTTGCCTCTGGACTCGAAACTTAACACCAACTCACACATTCTCCCCAAAAGAGGTGCCCAAGTGCGTGAACCTGCCTGCAGACACACTGGACTTTGGGAAATGTCAGCGATTGCAGGTGCCAGATTTGGGTCTGACTGTCCTCCCATTACAAAGGCTGGCAGTTGCAGCCTTTTTCCCTCTTCCCCACACACGTAGTCAGGCAAAAGCAAGGTTGGAACTCGCCCTAACAAGAGAGCTCACACCTGGGCCAGCCTACAGCTGGTAACAACACCCTAGTGCAGTTATAACCGGGGAGAGTAGCATGACAACACCCTCCTGGCTGCATTGAAGTGCAAATGTATTTTAAACTTGAATGCAAGTGTGTCCCTATCAAACCATCTACACTACAGCCTTCAGAAACAGCACATTTTAGAAAAAACCATTTGATACAAAATGATAGAAAACATCATTGTCCAGCGTTTTACTTAGCAGTACCTTTAGCAGCTGGGAGATTGAATTGGAAGAGCTGGAGGTGACTGCCCGAGTTTGTTTTCCCTGCACTAATCCATCGTTCTTTAGTCCTTAGAAGCAGGACATGTCCTGCCTGACACAGCACTGGAAGGAAAATAGCTGGTTCAGGAGAAACTGCCCACTGGCATCACAAAGGTCAGCAACTTCACCACCAACTGCAACTGGGTCCTGCTAAACTTTCTCAGTCTTCAACCTCCTGGGAACCAACATCCAATCAAAACAGGGAACTATTAAGGGAGACACCAGGAGTGCTCACAACAGGAGAAAGGCTGCAAAGAATGGTTGTTTTTGTCAGTGCCAACCAGGAGGTGTGGTGCCCGCCTCTGCTAGATTCCCCCAGCAATCAAGGAAACATCCTACGGAAACGCATCCTGCCAAGTCTAGCCTCTGCTGAGGCAGAGGAACGTCTCAGCTTTCACAAGATCCAATTCTCTGTTCTCAGGCAGACGCTTTCTGTCCTATCCCCACCACCACCATGGATGTTTTCAAGACACAGGGCAGAAGAAAGCCACCAAATGAGCAAACAGCATCATCACCAACAAAGCCTTACTGGGTCAGAGAGAGCAGGAAAGCAGTTGAGCCCGTTCCTGCGGAGCAGGGCCATGTCTGGCTCCGTCTGGAGTTCTGCCTAGACCACGTGCACGTTTGGGCTTGCACTGAAATAGCTGCCAGACTCAGAGGAAAACAAACTTCACTTAAAGGGGAAAGTGGCAGCATTTTCCACAGAGTCACAAAAACAAACAAAGGGTGTGAATGGACATCACAGGAGGGTTTTTTGGCTACAGGCCCTAGAGCACAACCGCAGATAACCTGGGACATGCTATTTCTGGCCAGATGGAAGGCAACGAAAACAAGCAATCCACAACAGAGGAACTGGGAAATGCTGAGCCTTCCTTTCACAAAGGGAACCCAGTAACAACCACCCTCTTGCAACTTCCTCATCATTGCTTTTTTTCACATCTGACCCATTTTTTTAAATGAGAAAAATATCCACAGCGCTCTCCCCCAAGCGTTCGCCTCCAAATGGAAGACAAAGAGGAAAAGGAACACAGCATTTTGAATGAGCAGCATGGTCTTAGGATTGCACATGCAGCATGAAAGCCTAGGAAATATGAAGCATTAGATGCTACACATGACATACGAATTAATTTGGCTATGGTATCTGGAAAAGCTGACAAAACGCTGGGTGGGAACCCAAGAGTTCTGGATTTTAGTACAGTAATCCGCCTAAAGTGAAGTATTATAACCCACCCATTCATTCCACTGCACTCTTATTTCTTTGGGTTTTTCAAGAAAGAGATACGCCACCATCGTCCCTCTGTAGACGAAGGTGGACATCCTGAGAGACAAATTAATTTACCAAGGATCACTCAAAGCATCTGCCAGAACAGAGAATGCCCAAGGGTGGCAAGTGTATCTAAAATTCTGCAATGAAAATATCTCTGATTTTGTGACCAGAAAAAGCAAAATTCTGCATTTTGTGTGTATATATGCATGTCTGTGTGCATTCATGCATGTGGATAGACAGACATGCATGTTTTAGTCTGCTTGCACAAGAGCTCAGATGTCAGGAAGACTGCAATCTAGAAACAGAATATCTGCATGGAAGCTCAGATACCATGAAACAAGTTTAAAGTATCATAAGCTTATCTGTGGATTTCAAGTCATCTGTTTGCCAGTCAGCACGGCTAACCAAAAGCTTCACACATCTTTTGCCACATGGGCAGGATAGGACTCTGACCCAAATAAACCTAGCCTGCAAGACCAGGTCCTGCAAGTCCTGTACTTACATGGCAATGACCCAGAAAAAGCTTCACCCATGAAAGTGGCATTGCTTTCAGCTGGACTAAGGGTCAAACAACACTTTGTGTTAAACACATGCTTGACCCTGATGTGCTTATTTTTTCTGAACTAAGTAGCAGGCAGGTCATGCGCCCCCTGTCAATCAGAACTGTGGCATGGGTGGGAGGGAGCTTTAATTGCTCCCACTATGGTAACAAGCCACGGGGGGGGGGGGGGGGGCTTGATCCAGATCTTTAGTTCAGAAAAAAGCATGCATGTACAACAGGTATCTTGACTCTTGGGCTCATCATCCTTTCTCTGGACTGCACCCAGTTTCTTTCACCATTCCAGCAGTGAATTGGCTTGTCAGCTTGGTAAATGTGCCGTTTCCCTCATAGCTTGCTTTGCCCTGCACGCCTTTCAAATCGGCTCATTTCTTTCCATAACTACTGTATACCTGCTAGCCCCTGCCTCGTCTCCTTCTGCACATGTCTCCGCCATTCATGCTAGACAAACTTGAACTAATTAACCCAGTTCCAATCTGCTCTTTATGTGTGTTGCCTGTGATGATGAATGCCTTTGTGGCAGCCATCAAATTGAATGCAGTTCTGCACTCAACTGTTACCTACCACGGCAAGATGTGATCCTCTCTGTCCTGTGTGTTTGTCAGCACAACTCAGTGGTCGAGAATAACACAGCCCCAGTGGCATTCAGGGTGAGGCAGAGGGGAGTCTGGTTGCAGCTGCCAACTCAAGCAATTTTCAAATGTAGCAAAGAAAATTGCTAACCTCAAGTGTGGGAGGCTGTCCTCTGCTCCAAGGCCATGGAGGCCTGACCAAGTTGCAAAGATTAGGCGCCAACTCAAAATTCTTCCCTCCTTCATTGCAACATTATGCTAGCCCAGGCAGTAGGGGGAATTGACTTTTCATGAGCACCAATGCTCATCACCCCCAGAATCTCCTGAGGCAGAAAAACAGAAAGAGGAACATGTCAGCTTCCCTAGTGCGCACAAATGAAAGCCGGCAAGTTCCTGTGGCTTGTGTCATATTGAGCAAGATCTGGGCTTCAGAGGGAAGAGGCCGTCGCCCACCGGGCCCCTATATCCCCTTCCCACACATAAGGGAATAATTAGTTCCAGCAGACAGCTTTCCCCACAGTAACCTAAGAGGCAGGCTCCAGTGATGAAGCTGATAGGTTGCCGAGTGTGGCAGGACACAGTGACTAACCATCAAACCACTTAATGCAAGGAAATTCCATAGGAAGCAACAGAAATTGATTAGCTTGGATCCATTTAACAAGAAGCAGAGCAGGGGCTGTCCCTGGGGCCAGAAGAATGAGTCCTGCCTTAGCCTGCCATATGGATATCTCCTCTGCTCTTCTGCATGTAAATCAGCCATACTGCAGCTCCTGCCAGGCATGTGGAGGCAAAGCACACCAAGCAGGGGGCATGCTGGGGCAATCGATCAACCTTTTTCTGTTGCACCATTCCAGAGAGCAGTCCCTCCCCTCCCTCCCCACTCCTTCTATTAATTCTTCCTCTACAATCAAACCCTACTGTTAGGTCAGTTATCCCTGTATTGAGCCATCTGGGCAGTCTGGCTCTGTGAAGAGGTGTGGCCACAGTCTGCCTGCAATCTATTTAAAATGTGGAATAAAACCAAAACCAACCCAATGCTCTTGTTATTCGGTTACAGAGACTCTTTTTACATGCCCAGCCCACCCGCACAATGCGGCACTGGGATCAGGAGGGCAGGTTATATGGTACCTTGAGCAAATCCATGAAATCATAATGATGCCTGCTTTCCACAGGTACACATCCTAAATAGAGTGACAAATTGAGCTGCTAACACTGAAGTACTGTATAGCCTCTTACATAAGTTCAATCCCATTACATGAGCAAGCCTTTCCTTGTTCAAGGACTCTTCGAGTCCAACAGTCTGATCTTGCTACACTCACATACTCAAAATTAAGTCTGATTTGAGTTCAGCACAATTTATTCCCAAGGTTGTTGTTATTATTATTATTATTATTATTATTATTAGCAGCAGCAGCAGCAGCAGCAGCAGCAGCAATCTATTTATTTAGATTTATTCAGTCCCTTTATTCAGGGCCTCCTTGAGTGCAAGGAAGATGGAAGGGAGTGTATTAATCTTAAAGCAAGAGAAGCTAAGATGATTCTCATTCACAAACATCTGTTTTACACAAAATCTTGTTTTACATGTGATTTTGAAGAACTCTGGAGCTATCAGATTAAACAAGAGCCAAAGGAAAAACCAAATTCCATTTCACATCACTTTTCCCCACCATGTCCAAACCACCCACCCACAATTTGGAAACGTAGATTGTTAAACTTACTTCCTCAATAAATTATTTTCAGATCCTGCCTTGCATCCCCTCCCTCTCTTAACAGTGCATCAAGGGTGTTCTGGCATGATCTGCTAGTCCCTGAAAATTGTGCAAGGCACAACTGCGTTCCGCACCATGTTTTATGACTGGTCAGTCTTTAGCACTCTACTTCCGAGTCATTTTGTGTGAATGTACCTCATTAAAAAAAGTACAAAGATTCCCACAATTGCCTATTAGTTGTGTACCCATTTGCTAAGATATTCTTGTAATGTACATATCTCGTAGAAATTACTTTAACAGCACAAGCCTATGTATGTCTACTCAGAAGTAAGTCTCATTATGTTCAATGGGGCTCACTCCCAGAAAAGTGTGTACTGTATAGGGCTGCAGCCAAAGTCGAAGCAAAACCTGGCTACTTCACAATCCTAGTTAATTCACAACCACATCTCAAGGACTCCATACCTCTGTGAGTATCGCTGCATCCAGAGGCGAAACAAGGGTGGAGCGAAGGCAAGTAGTTCTGCACGACTCCGTTACACTGGAGTCAGCAGCCCCTCCCCCTTGCTGTTGGAGCCATTCTGGCAGCAAAGGCAACACGCAGGACACTCCCCTGTTGCTGCTGGAATGGCTCCAACAGCAAGGGGGAGGGGCCGCTGACTCCAGTGTAACGGAGTCTTGCAGAACTACTTGCCTTCACTCCACCCTTGTTTCGCCTCTGGCTGCATCACATTTATCAGGGCATAGAGGCAGCAGTGTAGCTGCCATTGGGCAGGGCCCCCCACCCCCAGTGGCACGCATGAAGCGACCGCAACTGTGTTTCCCAGCACAAGTTGTCCCTCCTGCCCACCCTAGCTTCTGTTAGACTCCAAATGGAGCCTTTCCGGAAGCGAAGGGGCAGTGCTACATGGGGGATGGCACAATGTCACCCAGCCCCGGGCGGTGGGGGGGGGGCTAGTCACACCACTGCCTGGAGGTGCAACAGAACAAGGTAATGGTCTGGATGCAACCTAACAGTTCAATCCTATGCATGTTTACTGAGGATTAAGTTCCGCTTTATAAAAGGGGGCTGCAAACCTATGCACAGCTCCTAAGGAGTAAATCCCAGTTATACTTGTGGGATTTAATTTCCAAGTTAATATGGATATGATTGGAGTATTAAGCACAGAATAATTTCTACTCCACCCAAGTAAAGCTTGCTGGTAGTTCACACTTTCCAGGGTGGTACATGACCAAGCTTATCCCATTCAGACTTTGGTCATCTTCCAGGCCTGACGAGACAACCAGTTCAAGCTTGTGATTCTCCACCTGAATAATGTGATGGCAGGATGGGACCCAGCACCTTTGCAGGCTTCATTCAGAATTAGCAAAAACAGCTGCAGTCTGGTAGGAGGGGAGAGGTCTCACTGACTCACCCAGCGGCAAGTGTTCACTTTGTATTTCGGAAAAATAAAGATCAAACACAACACGCATCGTGCTTTAGGCACATTGTGAGTAGTCCCAACTAAAGCTATGGTAAAAGAAAAGCTCCAGAGCATGTTTCAATGTCAGAACTCAGTGCTCAAAGTGTTAAGTCAAAACAAAGAAGGTAGTGAATCTGAGCATGTGTGCCAAGTGCCTTTCCCTTGCCATGCAGTAACCAAAATAGAGTCCGTTCATCGTCCCCCCACCACCATGCACCTGGAATCATGGAAAAGGTTTTCAGGGCAGAGGATTTTTTCAGGCAGGGTCAAGCCCTGGCAACTCTAATTTTAGAAATTAAGCACTTAGTCCTGAACAGCACAGAAGCAGCTGTAGACATCAAACAATAACAATGTCTTCTTTTGCCACATCAGATGAGTCTTGGTTCAAACACCCAGCCAGCCATGTGAGAACTGCTTCCCCATGGTGCTGTCCCACATGGCTATGGGGTATGTGTGCGTGTGCGTGTGAATACTGTGATCACATATGGGCAGGGCTGATTATGCAGATCTTTCCACCCAATCAGCATCCCCCTGGGGGAGAGGATGCTTTGGAAGGGAAAAGACACACACAGTTGGCCATGTCCATGTTAGCTGCCATATTCACACATGCACAAAATTCAAATGGGTCAACTGAACATGAAATCTATTTCCAGGAGGCTGGGTGATCTCAGGAGACGCTCGAGCATCTCTCACTGACACTTTCCTTGCAAACTTACCCTGTGTGGGCTTGGTAACCTGGAAGTCATTCCAGCTCAGTCTTGCATATAGGATGGAAAAAAATAGTACCTCACTAAATAAATCTAGTGGGCCCATAGACCGTGCCTTTGTTGAGCTTCAGACATGCAACGAGAACACAGCACAGGGATGGACAGCAACATGGCTCATGACTCGCAGGCATAGTTAAATCATACTATACTATTACTACTCGGGGCAATAACAAACTGCGAAGACAGCCCCAAGGCTGTCAGTATCTACAAATGCAGATTAATGCTCATTTCTCTACATTTATCATCAGAGTTTCAAATTGCCTTGAAAGGGGAACTGCAAGCCCTTCACTGGAAGGTCATCCGGACTGATGAGTGTGTTTGTCTCAGCCACTCAGTGACCTCCACAAAAAGACCCTTTTGTAACTTCTCTATATCATTAACTCCCCCTCTGGAAAGTGAGAGCAGCTATTCTCACTCCTTGCCACAAAGGGATCAGTAACATGTAAATCTTGCCAAGTGGGCAGATTGAGCCCTCCATTTCTGCAGCAAAGGAGACTCAAAATGAAAGGAAAGGATTGGGTTCAGGTGACCCCAAGGTGCAGCAGGTAGCATGGATCAGTGATAAGGGTGGGGCACGCTCTATGGGCCACTAGATTTATTTAGTGAGCTACTATTTTTTTCCATCCTATATGCAAGACTGAGCTGGAATGACTTCCAGGTTACCAAGCACACACAGGGTACGTTTGCAAGGAAAGTGTCAGTGAGGGATATCCTGGTTAGTGGTTTAAATATATATACAGGATTTATTTATTTTTTACAAATTCTCCACAAATCATCCTAAATACAAGCCATCTCCCATTTCCCTCAGCCAATTGCCTCTCCCTACCCAGCCAATTATCAGTCCCTCAGAAATAAAAATTAAAGGAGTACAAAGAAGACACAAAGGGAAAATCAAAGAGCAAGGAGAAAGAAACAGAGGGGAAGAGAGGCTATTTGGTCACAACATGATGCCGTAACAATTTCCGCCCTACTGCCAACCCAATCTGCTGTGTTTTGGTCTAATCATAAAGTGCTCTCCATGAACCAAAATGTGCAAAAGGTTTGCACTTGAAACCAACCTTGCTTGGATCATGAGTGAACAGAGAACTATCTTACAGAGCAATTCTGAGCATGTCTGTTCAGAAGTAAGCCCTAGTGAGTTTAATGGGACTTATTCCCAGGTAAGCATGTGTAGGGTTGCAGCCTTAAATTGATCCAATAAACAGCACCACCACCACCACCACCAAGGCTGCTCAGTCCAACCTACAATGCATCCTGTGTCTTGAAACCCAGTGACAGCAGCCCTGTAACCTTTGCTCAGGTATCTGGGAGGGATCCCTCCTTGTTGACCTTACCTGCCTCAGGTCTTCCAAGTGAGCTCAGATCAGCTCTGTTGTCATCAACTTGCTCCTGAAACAGCACAAAAATAGTGAGTCTAGACGCTCCAGGGAAAAGCAGGACAGTTCTTGCCATGGGTATCATACGGTACAAGTCCAGGTCACAACTGGGCCCTAGGGCAGCTTCATGTAATCCATGATGCCATGGGACAGCACAGGATATCCCACGGGTCACCAAACTGCGGTTCCTGAGCCACATGCAGCTCTTTGACATATAATGTGCGGCTCTCGGAAATATGTTGGCTGAGCTCCTTTTTGCATCACAATTCATATAAAGGGTAAATAAGAAATTTTCAAGCTTTATAATTATTTACCAGGTAGAAACTGAGAATCCACTGGATTAAAACATAAATTTCATGTTAATGATGAGTAAATATATTTAAGAATTTAAATGCTTCTTAAATATTGTGGCTCTCAAACATCTCTCTTATGGCTCTCAAACGTCTGAAGTTTTTATCGTACGTGGCTCTTACATGAAGTTTGGCCACTCCTGGGATATACGATGAAGAGCCAAAAGCAGACCACCCCTTACTAAAATCCATCGACCCTTCAACCCCTTCCATCCACATGCATGACTGAGACCCGCAGAGGCAGTTCTTACGTCTCTGCTTTCCATTCAGCTTCAGTGGTTCCTTGCTAGAGTTCTCCCACTTCACGGCAATTTTCACAAACAGTTCTGCAGCTCCACAGTGGAAGTCCCCACCCAAACAGCCAGCTCTGCCATCAAAGTTACAAACACAAGCGATTAATTTAACAGCAGCCAAATAGGTTTGTTTTCTCTCCTGAAGTTCCTGAAGTTATCATGCTAAGATCAGGGCAAGGACGCTCTTCCCTCCAGGCAACAACATTATGTTTCAAATTGCGCCAGAGAAAACTGAGTGCAACACTATGGCCACCCCCTCTGCATCCCATACCATATGCCTTGGCAGGCAGAAAAGCAGAAAAACAGAGAGACATACCAAGCAAATGCAACCTAGTCAACAACAACCAGACTTCCCAGCCAAAGGACAGACCACTGGCAACGCTTGTCCATGCAGGAAAACGGCGGCAGACGACGCAGGCTCACACATCCTGCCAGAGTAAACCACTTGCGATTTCAAGTTGACTCCTGCTGCCTGTTCTCCCCTCACTACCGTTCCACCCCCCCCCCAAAAAAAAAACTGGCCAGCGTCACAGCCAAACATTCTTCCCAGCTAATCAGAGAACAGGAGGGGAGGGACGGCCGTCGCTTCACATTTCTTTTATGCTAACAACTGGGTTCACGCGCGCGCGCGCGCGTGTGTGTGTGTGTGTGTGTGTGTGTGTGTGTTCCCACATGTGCGGCTCACATCACGTTTCCCCTGTTTGCAAGCAATTCATTTCTCATAGTCCTCACAAGCTCCAAGACGTCGACCAGAGCAACCTAAAGACAACGCACATGAACATGAACCACCAAACTTAAGATCAGGCCTACAAGGCAGCAATTTGTATCACCTCGCTTCTCTCCTGTGCCTGGCACAGGAGTGCACAAAAACTCCTGGATTTATGCCAGAGGAATTCCCAGGAGATTTTTCCTCTTTCCAGCTGGCACAATGAGCAAATCACACACAGGCTTACAAGCCCCCAGAATTCTAAAAAAAACCCATCTCCAGCCTTAGAAGTCCAAGCATCACATTACAGAACCTTTCATGCTGCAAACACAAAGCAGAGACTGACTCATTACGTAGCATTCAATGGACTACTCACTGAGCAGCTGCGTGGAGTTGGCCGCTGGCTGCTACACAGCCCAAACCACAAGCTCTGAACAACAGTGCTGTGACACTCAAAAACCTTGCATATTATTTGTCAACAAATATTGGCCCAATAAAAAATGACATTTTACCAATTGCTTTCTCATGAGCATTTGATGCACACAAGATGAGGTCGAGAGGGACACTGTAACCCCACTACCACCCTCACGTCTCAAAAATCTAAGCAGAACAAATACCACTCAAAAAGAATGCTGTTCGGGTTCCTTACACACCTTCACACCAATTCTACACTGGAAGAGAAAAGTACTTCCAAAGGAAGGGTGAGAACAAAGCAACTTCAAAATATGTTCTCCACCCATGAGGCCCTTGCCTAAGAGTTTCTTCCTATTATTTAACAGACATCTCCTAACCTAAAAACCCCTGCTCCCTACTCTCAGAGTGGGAAAATAATTCTTAATTTAGGGAGATAAATTCTAGCTCCATTTTACAGATGGAAAAGTTGAGGTTCAAAGTCACAGCAGATTCAGAAGAGTAAACAGAGAGTTGCCAGTTCGAATGATGTCAGATAGGCATGTGGCATGCCCAAGAGCTACAGCCTGAGGCAGAACTCAGAATTATCCATAAAGACGACACTCCCTAAACTTAGGCTTATACTACCAGTGTAAACATACACACTCAACGGCTCTGCATCCTGGGCTGCAAGCTATCACCCAATAGGAAGGGGCAGTTTGCCCAAGGAGGGGTGACTTTACATTCCTATGGCAGTTGACACTCCAGATGCCAAAGTCTCCCTCTGCGCCTGTCCGTTGATGTCAAAGCTGGAATGGCAAGAACAGATATGGGTGGGGGAGGGGAAGTCCAAATACATCTCTAGCCTCTGCTTGCAAGGGAGGCAGCTTTTCCCATGCGGTTGTGAAATGGAAAGAGAATGTTCTGAAGGGGAAAAGGAGGCTGCCGCTGCGGTAAGCTGGGCACTGCATGTGCTGGGAAAGAGTTCAGAGAAAGTTTGGGCTGGAGCCGGTGAGACAGGGCAAGGAAGCCACCACCAGCACCTTGCCTTGCCAGGCACTGCTGCCAACTTCCAGGCCCGAAACAGAGTCGATGAAAGAGTTACTCAACATGCCAGGCATGAAAGAACCCTCTATCGATCGATCCTCATCTCAGAACCAGCCCGTCTCAGTCATTATAACCTTCCTTGAAGCCCAACACCTCAGTTCCCTCCCCTGGATCCAACATCCCTAGCCCCTCAATATCAGCCCCTAAGTTCCAGTTACAGGTCAGTCACCCTTCCTTTGAGACGCTGCCCCACACTTTGACCCAACCCCACCGACCAACTTCCCAGTCTGATCTCCCAGTCCCGCGCTCCCCTATCTCCAGATGCTCCCAAAAAAGACCCTCCAACTACTCACAGTCCAGTTTATGCACAGCTACCTGCACGACACACCCATTCATTCCCCGCAGTCCCCAAAATAACCTCTTTCCTCTACATATCGATAATATTTCATATACATAACTGTACAGACTTCCAAATATACGCCCTACCCCAGCTCTTTACCCCACATCTATATAATATAACCCCCCCTCACCTAGTATACCAGCATAAGCCGCCCTCGGGTGCTTCTCTTCACGTGTCTCCTGCCTATCCCCAAATTTGCCCTGCTGCAACCCTGAGTTTTTTCACTCACACACACTCCTCGCAAAAGCCTCTTTCTCCCAGTGATCCTACCAGGTCCACGCAACCACCTAGTGTCCCTCACTCACCCACCTCTCCGAGACGAGCACTAGCACAGTCCTGCCCCAACCAACGGCTCCCATCGCCACTGCAGCCCCAACCTCAGCATGCCCGTCCCAGCTTCAAGCTCCGCCCGGCCACCGCCGCCGCCCCCCTAAAGCCCCCCCAACCAGCCGGCCAGTCGACTGAACGGACCGCGGGAAGGGGCCAGACTCGGGGGAATGCCGACTGACGGACAGAGTCTCGCTCTAGACTAGAGACTCGGGAGACTCTCTCCTCGGGGGAGGAGAGAGAAAGGGAGCCTTTAGGGTCCGGAGCGGGAACTTTGGGTCTTTAAGGCGATGTTATTCCAGCCTTGGACGGAGCCATGTCTTTCCTTCCTGCCCTCCCCCACTCCTCCACCAACTTTTGACGTAATGATGATGAGTTCTGTAGCACTTTTCCCAGTCATACGGTGCAACATCACGATCATCTTTGTTATCTTTCCAAAGGGGAGGGGAGATTTTCCTACTGTTGTTGTCGTTGTTGTTGGTGTTGTTGTTATTTATTTTATTATTATTATTATTATTTTATTATTATTGTAATTTTCTGTAGAACTTAGTTCCCAATGCCACGACCCTTACCTGTTGAGATTACAAATGAGAGGAAAGTAGTGGCAGGTGTTTACATCACTCATCATTTATATGGACTGGGTTGCGTTTACATGAACAATTAGCGGCTTCTGTAGGAAATATTCAGGAAAGAGCGCCTGTCTTCTGCATGCGCCGCACACATCCCGTAAAAGTGTGAAGAGTGGTCATATATTCTGGTAAGGTTCACATGAAAAGAGAGGTTCTGTGAAAGGTGTTACATACAGTGCGGGCCCCAGGTTGCTAGGGGGCCCTGGGCCAAAGCCCTTCACTGGACACCCCAGCCATGGTGCATTGGGCCCTACCACTGCAACTGATACTGATTGTTCAGGAGTCACCCTGGCCAGGTGGGTCAATGGATGGATGCGGCCCTCAGTCACTGCCTGATCTGGCCCATCCCTGATGCCACGCCTGGTTAAGTGCCAAGAAGAAGCCAAGGAATGGAGGGTTTCAGCAATATCATAGCACAAGCTTCCACCATTAACATTTCTGTTACTATTATTAGAATATTTACAGTATACTACTTTTCAACAACAAAAAAGTTCACAAAGCCGTTTGCAGACATAATCAAAATGGCTCCCTGTCCCAAAAGGGCTGGCAATCTAAAAAGATGCAGAAGATCACCAGCAAACAGCCACTAGAAAAGACTCTGTGCTAGGGTGAAGAGAGGGACAGTTACTCCCCCGGCTACATTTCCAAAATAGGAGGACTGTGCTTTGTTTGCTAACGTTATGGAAACTGTAGCAGGGCCTCCAAAGCAGTTTTTTTTTTTAAAAAGTAATGGTAACCAGGGCTGGCCCAATATCTCCTCGTGCCTGAGGTGGTGTAACAAATGCTGCCCCCACCACATGGCGATGCACCAATCTCCTGCTCCCTGGACTGGAAAAGGAAGAGGAAGTGTGGGGGAGAGGAGAGTGGTGGGCCCAGAGCAATTCTTATGCTGCTCCATCCCCTCTTCCTTTACCAATCCAGGAAGTGGGAGGAGGAGGAGGAGTGGAGTGAGCAGAGCGAGGAGAATGCCCCCAATAATCTGCTGCCTGGGGCAACCACCTCAATTGTCTTCGTGGATGGGCTAGCACTGATGCTAGCAATCCTGCAGTATATACACCCGTCCCCATGTCAACATTTCAAAAATAAAGGAAACTGCCCAACTGGTGTTCTGTGGAGTTTGCCTGAGTTGCTACATGTCTAAAAAGGAAGACATGTTCCCTGATACTGTCACTGTGATGTTCTACAAGGGACAACTAGCAGTGTGTTTGCTGGAACAAGGAAGTAAACTGCAAACACAGGGGAGGAGGTGCATCAAAGTGGCTGAGCTAATTCAAGTTCCTTGAGAGAGACAGGCTGGTGTAAGTCTTATGTGTGATTAATTAACTGTCATTTCCAATGGAATTAGCATGCAGGGGCTGAGAGAGCCTGCCTTATTTGACATTAGCTACGCAAGTGTCTCAAGGCAAGTGACTGTTCTTGCATTGCCTGCAAGACAAGAGAGAACTTCCTTTTGCTTTAAGGGCAGGGTGCAGAAGCCTGCTTTTCCACTCCATTACATTCCTTTTAACTACTGTATTACCTATCTCCTGAATGATGCCTTTTTCACCTTTTGCAAAAGATGCATCCAGCGCTTCCCACAAAAACCCAAAAAAAACAGAGCACGGCTGCTGCCTATTTCAAAGCAACAGAATCACAAGATTATACATCAGTTCCTAAAGCAAGGCAGGAATTCCTCCTTGAGCCAGAGTATGCTGATGGAGGGGTGATGACCCCGCATGTATGTTTGTGCAACAGGCACATGGATTCATTAAAGGATTCCAGAAGGGCTGCACTAGAGTAAAGGAGCGAGGGGGGGGTGTTTTTCAAAGTAGATTCACATACTTCTTCCTGTTTTGCTGATGCAGCTGGGAGGGTGTTATAGGTTTTATTTGGGGATTTTTCTAGCCTCAGGCTGCAGTTTACCAGTAGTACATATATACATTGCGTGCATGTGCGTATTTTTTTACATTAAGAAGTTTTTCCACTCAAATGTAATGTTTTACCTTGTGCAATATACGCACACAGTAGTTTCCATGATAATCATGTTATCTGCCTTTGCTTTTGCAGACTGGATTTTTAACTCGCATAATGAGCCAGCCTGGTACTAACTGTCAATTTAACTCTTGCCTTAGCTA